>JAUNZM010000046.1:0-2488971 GCA_033459285.1 Clamator glandarius
AGAACTAATCTGTAATGTACACTTGAAGTAAAAGAAATGTTATTCTCTCCTTCAGCAGACACCCACCACCCTCTCAGCAGGAGAGTGAAGCCCAGAATGCTGAGAATCCAGTCCTGACTCAGACCTGGTGGAGCTGTCTCTACATCAGTGGTGCATGAGAGCTACCTCAAGTTACTCACATGCACTAAGAGACCAAATCACAGAGGTAAGATTTTCCAGCCTGCCCAGTGAGACACTAAAGTCTGAGCAATACTTTTCATAAGACACAGAAAAATTTGAGACCTTTAAGGCCATCTTCCATGCAGAATTTCATTCTGCACTCGGTTTCCTAAGTGTCGCTCCACTTGCCTCATGGGAGATAATAAAATGGAAGGGAGATTTTACTGAATGTCATGTTTTTGAAGAAAACCCTTTTTCATAATCAGAGTGAATTCTATAGAGAAATAAAACCTACTTTTTACTCTCAGAAAAATTAATCGAGAGGAGTGAAAAAAAGTCCTTTTATTTCCCCCCCTTCTCCAATAAATTCTTCCAGAGAGAGTATGTTTTTGCATTGTTCTCTCCAGGATGCACTCTTAATGGAAGATTTGAAATGGAAGTGTAATTGTGGAATTATATGTAGTTTGGTTTGACTCAGATTCTGTTTTCATATACATTCAGAATACAGAGCATGATTCAGACCCCACTACAGCGAACAGTGGCCTTTGAACTAGACCAAAGGCGAGTTAAAGCCCACCATTGATATTTCTTCATTTTCTCCATTTTGATTTTGACTGTTTTTCACTTAGCCTTCTCATAAGTTTTATTTTCCCCCTTTCTTCTTCACTGCACAAAAAGATACAACTTACAATCCCATCCCTCTGCTGACACTTCTGCTCACAAAACATTAGGAAAAGGAGGAGCACTTGCCAAAATACATAATCACATTCAGGGTAATTAGTATATCTTAAAAACCATGGTTTAACAGATCTCATAGGAAACAACATTTTCTTCCAGGAAGAAATATGAATTATTATAAAAGTGCTCCCTTGAATTCAGAAGTTAAAAAGTACTTAAAGAAAAAAAGCACCTTTTTCCATTTGCAGAAATATCTTATTTAAAAATAGTCCTTCAAAGACTACTTGATTTCTTGTTTCAGGTTTATTTTAAGGAAAAAAAAAAGTGAAAAATACCAAAAAGATAGTACAAAAATTCTGAGTTTTTCTTGCTCAAAAGTGTCAGTAGATAAATTCATCAAAACCAACTCTTTTCCTAAATTTATATTTGGCTTTGATAAATTGGCATTTTATAACTAATTAGGCAAACATCTCCTGGATTCTGATAGACAACTGTCAACATTTCCCATATTTTAATTGTCTTTTCTGAAAGCACAAAGGTGCATGAGGTACCTACTCTCACAGAAAACAAGTAGGGGCCTTTGAAAACAACATCATATCCCATAATAAAAAGAAAAATCATTTAATACGTTTTGATTTAAATCATAGAACACATAAATTGGCCAGATTGAATGATCTACTGCATGCTAACAGACAGTGTCAGACACAGACCTTTGGAAGGAAGGGGAAGCAGGAAGGAGCTGAACAGAAACATTTAGTCAGCTCTGTCAAAATGTTGGCATTTGGTTATGAGAGAATTACAGTATCCAATTCTGACTGGTACTCTGTATCATTCTACCAAAAGTCCATGTTTTTCTGAATAACTAGCATTAGCATTTGAGCCACTTGCACAGTATTTCGCAAGGCTACCCAGTCAAATGTGACAGTGACAATAAATGCCTATTTTAAGTGTAAAAGAATTGTTTGACTTGCAAGCAGAACTTCATAAATCACTTCACTGGTAGTATTCTTTTTCCATATAGCTGCTATTTCTGCACAATAGCTTAGCTTCTCTTTTATTTAACACTAATATTCCTGAGATGCAAGCATTCCTGAAACTCATGCATACCTTATTACCTTGTCTAAAAAGATCTTTTCAGCATACAAACAACATCTGAAGTCTGTAAGATAGTATTTATGCTACAGAAAATTATTCATAGTGTAGCTGAAGTGTAGGTCAGTCCACTGGGGATAGACTTACCTCAGAATTGTTGAGATGACACCTGTGTGTCCCTGAGAACCATCCCTCACTCGAACACTGGTCAATGTCCACCTTCTGCAGATTGATGTCGACTTTGACAACGCCTCTGAAAAGAGAAAAATAATCTTAAACACAGTGACTACACAAATAGGCTAAAGTTCATTGAGATGCTGCAGCCTGCAAAGCAGAACCATATTTTTCTCCTAAATAAGGAATTGTATTAAATCATAGAATCATAAAATCCCTAGGTTGGAAAAGACCTTTGAGATCATCAAGCCCAACCATACCTGTCTACCACTAAATCATACCCCTAAGCACTTCATCTACTCATCTTACCGCTAGGAATGATGACTCAACCACCTCCCCGGGCAGCCTGTTCCAGTGCCAGACAGCCCTTTTGGTAAGGAAATTCTTCCTACTGTCTAATTAGAACCTTCCCTGGCGCAGCTTGAGGCCATTCATGCTTGTCCTATCACCTATCACTTGACCTTCAGTGACTTCAGCCCTGTCCCCCATGGCTCAGTGTCCTCCTCCAGGAGGCACCCAAACCCCTCTCTCCCCACCTCTGCCAGCCAGTGCTGGTATAATACCCAATACAGCCTCAAAAGGGCAACACGAGCCAGGAAAAGGCCATTGATGTCTATGAAACCAAGATAAATGTTTCCTACACACCAGTCCTCAAGGGCTGTCTGAACTGTATCATTTCTATGCCAAGAACACACAAGTGTTCAACAGTTTCCCTCAGAAATTTTTTTGAATGAAAAGCTAGCATCCCGATCTCAAAACCAATGCTTTACTTTATACACAACACTGAAGTCATCAGAAGAAAAAAAGCCATAAGACTGAAGTTGCAGGTCTTTAAAAAAAAAGCCTTCAAAAATTTCCTTATTCTCTCTAAAATAACCGCCAGAATTACTTTGCAAGTAGGACAGTTCTAGTATCATCTTGTGAGAGTACATATATGCAACTACTTTGTTGCTGTGCAGACTCAGCAAAAATGTCAGAATATAATTCCTGGTACTATTTCTTAAATTAAAGAATTGTTTGAGTTGGTAGGGACCTTAAATATCATCTAATTTCAACCCCCCTGCCATGTGCCAGGACACCTCCCGCTAGATCAGGCTGCTCAAGGCTCTACCCAACCTGGCTTTGAACGCCTCCAAGGTGGGGGCGTCCACAACAGCTATAACTGGACATTCATCTTCAGACATACTACTAAGTCATTGGAGAAACACAAACATATAATTTAAGTGATCTCAAGAACTCTTTAGGAAATTAGATAGTATAACCAGTAGGAAGTTAGTATAGATATGCTTCATCCTCCTCCTTCTCCTGCCTAGAATCTAAACAGTCTTATGCCAAGTACACTTAGAAATGACCTAAAATATTTAAGTGCTGTCTCTTGCAAATTCAATTTCAAACTGCACACACTACACTCAACTGCTTTTTTCATGTTGCAGGTGACCAATGACCTCAAGGGAAAACTGCCATACTGTCCAGGCTAACTCTTTGCAAAATGGTCATATCAGTGGATTACCAGCTTATTTTAACCTGGTAACAAGATGTCCATCTCAGATGCTCACAGACTAGAAGTAATTAATTCCTTATCTGGTCACATATAGAAGCCAGCAGGTAAGTTTTCTGGACTTTTCTGAGCATAAATATTAGCATGTGGGCTTGAGACAGGGCCTGTTCTGCAAGTGAATAATCTTACTGTGGCTGCATACAGGCATGAAGGAGGCAGCAGGACCAGGACCAATACTATGCTATACACCAAGCACTTCGGCAAGGGTATGTTGAGCGCTAGCATTGCTAGAATCAATCGCTGATGATTCATCTTTATTAGGACTGCAACAGATTTGTCTGGGAGACTCCAAGCACTTTAGGAAAGTAGGTCTTTACTTCCTTTACATGGAAAGCTTTTCTCTTGTGTACATTCTGTTTTCAGCTGTTATGAGAGGAAACTCTCCTTTCCCTCTACAATCTACAAAAAGCTTTCCATTTTTCCCCACATTGTATATTATTCTTTTTTTCACTAGACCTTTGCAACATATGCTCAAGCTTCATGGTAACATTACAGTTCTGCTGCGGTAGTAACAGGGTCAGCAACTACTTGAGGATACAATGCTTTCAAAAGAAAAGTTTAAGTATACATGGGGCATTTACAGAAAGTATCAAGGCTTACTGAATTTATTTCAGATGCTTTGCCACTTTAAAACATCTCAGACTTGTACCACGTCATTATTACACAGAGTACATAAAAATGTACTTGAAGATGTATTTCTGTAATTCATCTGTGATTAATAAAGTAGCTGGCACAGCCTGGTTAGCCACCCACATTTTCAGTTATTTTTGATTAAGCATTCGGAAAATGGAACATATGGAAGAACACATCCTCCTAGAATGCATACGGTAATATATTTATTGAATTAATGGGGAATAAGTGCAGCTCTGCTATCTTGATAGAAGCAATCAAGACAAATATCAACTGTATAAGAACAGAATCCACTTGCCAGCATAATACATTCATCGACACAGACAATGCTGCCTGGATAAACCCAAGCCACAGCGATACATTAATAGCAATATTACTAGTAATTGCAGACCATCTGGCAAGTAAGTATATTTTGTTAATCTCCTTATAACAATAAATATTTGGGTTTTGACACAATTTTACAGTCTTTACACCAAAAAAAAAAGATACCTAAGGATTACACATTTGTATTTAACATGTAGATAAAAAGAATTAGTTGAACTGTACATAATAGATAATCATCAAAGAATGATGTCATCAAGGACTTTCTGTCTAGTCAGATGTTTGATTTAAGAGGCTTTCATGTCTGTCTTAATTCCCAGTACCAGTTTGTTGGCATGCTGTTTGCATTGAAATCTGTGCCAGAAATTGATTTAAGCTTATTTTCCTAACCTCCTAGCTATCTTGATAGTTTCAGTAGTTATAATATTTCATTGTAACAACATGTTGTAAAACCTCTGTCTACAGAAGAATTTTTTTTGCCTGTACTCCTACATCATAAAAAAGCAGCGGAGTATGTCCTCTTTCTCCCAGCCAGCTTAAGCCAGAGCTGCACAGAATGACAGCCTGGTAACATTCAAATGGTTATAAACAATAGCTTTGTCCTCTAGATCTTCAAAAGATTTTTGGCACTGAGGTCATCATAGCTCAGATAGAAGGCAAACTTCGAATGCCTGTTTAAGTTTGTACACTTATTTTTGTACCTGTAAGGATTGTAAGCAGCCATAATTAAGGTGTAAGGCACAGTTACCAAATGCCCAAGTAGACCACCCTCGGACTTAAATCCCTGCCTAGATTCTTGCTACCATATTATTCACCCCTAAACACTGTCATTCATAAGTTCTTCTTACCACAAAACAAAGAGGTAAGAAAAACAAATTCTCTACATCTATCTCAAATCTATAAATATCCATACGTCTAGATAAATGCATACTGTAATTAGTATGGCCAATGTTTTCAGGACAGATACCGCTTCAAACTGTCCTTATTTCAGAGGCTGACGCTTCCGAAAATATTAATTTTCAAACAGTGCATGCTACCTGACACCTGAGGCTCCTTCAACGTACTTTTAACTGAGCGTACAATAATAACCATAGAACCACAGAATCATAGAATCACCAGGCTGGAAAAGACCTCTTGGATCATCAAGTCCAATTGTTCCTATCTGCCACTACACCATGCTCCTGAGCACCTCGTCTATCCGTCTTCTAAACAACTCCAGGGATGGTGATTCAATCACCTCCCGCGGCAGTCTGTGCCAGTGCCCAATGACTCTTTCTGTGAAAAATTTTTTCCTGATATCCAGTTTGAAACTCCCTGGCACAGCTTGAAGCCATTCCCCCTTGTCCTATTACCTGTCGCTTTGGAGAGGAGGCCAGCACCCTCCTCTCCACAACCTCCTTTCAGGTAGTTGTAGAGAGCAATAAGGTCTCCCCTCAGCCTCCTCTTCTCCAGCCTAAGCAACCCCAGCTCCCTCAGCCGCTCCTCGTAAGACCTGTTCTCCAGCCCCTTCACTGCTCTGTCACAAAGCATCACCATGTATAGGAATGCAGAAGTATCAGTGACTGTGAAGTACCACTTATATTGGCTTCTCCCTATGAGAAAAAAAGAGTTTGGAATCAAATTCAACCTATTTAGTAAGAAAACAACATTTTTTTTAAAGCTCCCATTACTATCCACAGGGTCAAAGAGACAGGTGGAAAGAGTATGCCTCAAAGAACACTATAGAATAGTAAAGTAAAAATAGGTTAGGAACAAGAGCTTTTGAGTTAGAAGGATCCCACACAGGATGGCCTCACCCCAGCAACACCAAATCTTCTGACACTGAAGGTAATAAGGGAATTTTAAAACTGAAAAGCATGTGGAAGCCAACATTAAAAAAAAAAAAAAAAAAAAAAACCAAAACTGAAACTGAGAGAGATAAACCTGGACAAGGAAGATACGAAACTGCAAGACCAGAAGGCGTTTTTAGAAGCTGCACATTAAAAGCATAGGCTCTAGTAATTACATTTTTTTCAAATATCTCGGGAAAAGGAAGCCTGATGTAGAAGCCTTAAGGCCAAGAGGCAAACAAGATATGAAAATTGCTCAAAGTCTTTGCAGAAAACATTATTTTCATCACTGCATACTTTAAATCCAAGAAGACTCTAACCTTTGAGCCACTCTCAAGTATATCAATGTAACAAGAATCAGCTTACATATGCTGGGATGATGACAAGCTGGGCAGCACAGATATCCCTGCTTTGTTCAACACACTCACAGACAACCACAAATGAGTGACCAGAGACAGTCTGCAGGTGAAATGATACTTAGTATAACCCAGAACTAGATGTGATTGGCAGAGAGGAGATGAATGAATGTTTTCCAAAGTGTTTAGTTATCATAATAATCTGGGATTTCCCAGTGAATCTAGATACAGGGAGCAAATTTTAAAACAGAATAGAGTTTTTTTCTCCAAGCAATTCATAACTACGTTATGGAATCCAATGCCAAACTGCATTGCAGAAGAGAAAGATGGGTCAAAAAGTGGATTAAAGCCATGGAGGTCAGCTTAATCCATACCTGCTATCAATATTCATTCAGATAGCATCTGAAAAGCAGGGGAAGGTTATTATTTATTATTTGTAAATGGGATATAATCAAGATAGGAGAACTTGTTACTTTCACCACTCTTACATTTTTCCCCAAGTATGTCCCAGAAGCTGCTTTTGGAGAGAGGGCTGGGTACACTTTTCATCTGACCTAACACTGCCATATTTTTGTTCTTACCTTTAGGAACTTCCCTCTATCTCAGCCCAGGTTCATGAATAGACAGAATAGGAGGTGACAGTACTGGAGCTGAATCTCAGATAGTAAGATCTACCATACATTCATTCCCTTTAAAAAAGCTTTGATAACCTGCTGTGATGGAAGTCTTGCCCAAGGGGTGGAGAACAGAGGAGTATAAACAGCAGTTTGACCCCAAAACGCTAATTCCTTTTATTGCAACTTACCAAGTGCTACACAATTGTGGACATAAACACAGTACATGTTTCATTCCTCTCCCAGCCACACTTAACTTCTTTAACTTTCTGTTTCTCCACTTGTGAAGAAAGCTGAATCATACTTCTAAACAATAACCCTCTATTTATTGTTCCTTTTGTTTCATCACCATCTAGTTTTCTATCTTTATCCATGACCTCATACAAAAAAAGACAGACACCATTGATTGCTCAAAGAACACTTAAAACATACTGGGGGTTTCTATAAGCAGACAGTAAATCAGAGGAAGATGTTTCTTTGTTCTCACCTCTTTTTCAGGAATACAAATCCAAGACTTTCAGAAGTTTTAGGAAATAAATAATTCCTTTTCATTCTTAAAACCTGTTCCAAATCTACTCATGTCTTCCATCATATTCCACAGGCCAGGGGATGTTACAGAAAAAATATTAAGTCTCACCATTTTAAAATATTTTCAGGATTATAAAACTAATGTATCATATCACAAAAAATAAGAAAACTTCCTTAAAGTGTTAAAATTAATTTTCTTTCTTAGTTTAGCACTGAGACTAAAGAGAGTTTAGGGATAAACTAGGAGGGAAAAAGATGGCTAAAGGAAGAAATTAAACCATATTTAAAAGAAAAAAGTTACTAATTTTTACAATCTCTCTTTTTCTGTCTATATTTCTGGTTGTTTTATCAAACAATTTAATGGCTGTGAAGTATTTAGCAAAATATGAAATTATGTATATTCCCTAAAAAATTACCTGTCATATGTACTTCTACCTCCATGTTTTAATTTGCCTTCAATAATGTTTCCTTAACTAAGAGCTCCCTGATGGCCTAATGCTGGAGTGATCTGAGTCATTGTAATAGCACAGTGGAAATCACTACATTACACTGCCTTTAGAGAAAACACAGCTAAGTGTAACTGTGCAAACGCTGCACTAAGGAATACCTCTCCAATAATTAACAGAGAAGTAGCAAATGTCAGGAAGACAGAAAATATTAAAAGGTAACACTTGTTTCAGCCAAACTTCAGAATGAAGTTATCTGCAAATGCTTCAGAATGCATCATCATTCAAATAAAAACCAAACCAAACCAAAAAAAAAAAAAACAACAAACAAAAAAAGTCACCTTACGCTACTTCATTACTGTATAGCTTTCTGCTAAGACAGTCACTATTCCATTGCATTCTCCCAATAGTCCTTAAAAAAAACACTGCAAATACTGCCCTGGATTTGGCAAAAAACTGCCTGGTCATCTGGGAGGTTAAAAATTGTCCCTGTATCCTAAAGATAATCTGACCTCCTGATGAAAAATAGTGTGATATCAATGACCAGTTCCCAAAATGTTGACATATTGCAACATGACATTAAAGAAAATGAGAACAGCATGCAAGAGAACATTTTGAACTGCAAAAGCAGCAATTCATTCATCAGAGTTTGGGGATAATTGATGTCATTGCACAAAACTGAAACACTGCACATGGATCTGACTAATCGCGTTCAAGAAATACTGGAACAAGACTTGAGAAGAGGGACCATGGCAACAGAGAGCTTAACAGGAGGCTAAAGAAAGATCATTTGTGTAGTCTAGTAAACAAAGGTGGAGAAGGGACTGCTGCCTATAAATAGGTCAGGGCAGTAAACATCAGCAGAGTGATATTTCAGACAGAAGGCAATTCTGGAAAAGAAATAAATGGATGAGAACTACCTGTGAATAAACCTAGATCACAAATCAGAAGCAGCTATCCTACCATTAGGTCTGGCATGCCAGCAGACTGGAGAGTCTAGAGAGAAGCCCACCTACTTTAAGATGGAGATCAGTAAACTGATGAGATTAAAGGGGGCTTGTGACAATGGACCAACTCAGTGACCCAGGAGGACTTGTTTTTTTTTTTTAAACCTGTGATCCTAGTAGTTCACTCCTTGCACACCTTTCTTTCAGATGAGAGTGATCCTCCCCATTGGCCTCATACACCACTGAAGCACTGAAAACATCTCATCTCTTCTTCAAAGTCCAAGCAAGCACTTTTAGAGAATGAAATACAGTCACAACTTGCAGTTTCTCACATCTTTCCACTTCCATAGCAGGGCTGAAAAGAGACCAGCTGAATCACCACGTGCCGCAGAATACGGTTCAGTCTCATCATGTAACAGAAAATGATCAGTGACAAATGCCATCATGCCTTACCCTGGAGATGGAGAGCAATCAGACATATTCAATGGTGAATTCCAGCTGCAAGCTGCATCAGTTTGAACTTTTTAAGAAAGGAGAAGGGAATGGTTAATATCACAAAGTGATTACTTCTGATCTCTGTGGATCCTCACTTCTGAATGACAGCCTACACTGTAATGTGTAAGCAGGTGGGAATTCAGTCCACCTAAAGTGCAGGGAGAGAAAAGGACAATGAATGCAGACAAAGCACCAGCAAGCACTGCTAGGAAGCTGTAAATGTGGTCCCACTGGAACTGGACAGCTTCTGGTACATTTATCAGCACAATCAAGTCATCTTTGGTTTCTCCATCTCAGTACTGGCCTATAGTGTCAGCCTTGGCAAGAAAAACCACCATATTCTCTCATCAACCTTGGCCTTCACTTCAGATAGTTTGGCTGTCAGCTCTTGGGAAGGGGTCAGGGGAGGGGGTAGGAGGTGAAATTAAAGACAAATAGCAAGCTGTTCGCAAGAACTGCATGCCAACAGCACTCATTTCCTCTGGCAGAAGGCACTATAAACCTTCACAACATGAAGAACAAAGATTTTTTTTTTTGGTGCACTTTTAGAATGTCATTGACAACAGCACTGCAATAGTAGCATGTATTGAACATAACCCTTAGTAATCATTAGTATTGCCTTCATTAAACTCTTCCCATTGCTACACCACGCGACAAATCCATCTGTTACTGCAACAGAAGAGACAAAGAAGCAGGAGCAACAGCTTTTCCTTCTATAATTTGAAGGAACTCTCTTCCACAGAGATAATGTGTTCTTGAACGCCTCTTATTCTAATGTACCATGCCATAAACCTAATGTCAGCAAAGAAGAAAGTACACAAACTCTTAGAAGAATATTCAAGGGGCACACGATAAATTACTATCAATGATCTCATGTCAGACTATTAAATGGAAGGAGTGCATAAACTGATCCATTAACATGTTCCTAACAGATATTTAATGGATACTGAATAGTTACCAATAGTTACCAATGTAACTTTCTCAAAAGATGGAGATTAATACATACTGCTTTTTACCATATGGGCTTTAAACAGGAATTTAAAGTTAAACCATTATGTCACTCAAAGACAGATGGTGAAGGGAAATAAAGCTTATTTCAAGAGGCACCTTATAGTGATTAATACTAATGCTCTAACAACTACATTAGAATTTACATTTTTGTATTACATTCTTATACTTTAAACATTAAGACATCCTACAAGTTTGGGCAGCAGTGTATTTTGTTTATAGAACTTCCTATGTAGCTGCAGAGTTATTACTTGTGATACTGAAAAAGTAAGCTTTTGTTAGAAGCCCATCTTTCATATAACATAAGTCAAACTAGGAACATAGGAACCATTATTTAGCCTTGCCAGAATATGTGCATGTATGTGTGTGAATATATATACACACACACTTGTTCCACTCACTTCCTTCTATAGTTACCAAAATATACTGACTCATTTGTTTTGGCAATACATGTTGTTAGTTTTGTCCTAACTGTTCAGTACAACAGCGATACAACACTTCAAATTTGCACAGGACATCCAATGACACTATCTTCTAAATATGAAGAGGTTCTCCAAGCTTAGATATGCTTACTGGGTGCCCTCTGAAGTATCAGAGTTACATTAGGTTATTCTATCACTGAAGTGAAGGCAGTGCTTTGTACTACACCCAGGAGGACCTGTACTGATTGCCTTCATTGGCCAGGATTACTCCAAAATGGATCTGGTCTGTTCTCCACCTACCACAGCAGAAACTTACAACACCAAGATGCTTCTTGGCATCACAGGATCTTGGCACTGAGCCAAAGTTGAAGCTTTAGACTGTTGTTCAATAGATCTGTTTTTCTTTTATCTGAAGTCAAGACCACAGTTTCTTTGAATTAAGCTTTATATCAAGAACTAGATTTGGAGACAGTTAGCATCTGTCACCCTATCTATCTCCAGCCTGGTGCTTCTTATTACTATGTGAACCTCTATTCCCAACAAGAGATCAGCCTACACTTGCTTTCTTCTGCATCCCGAAGTTCATCAAGTGTGAAATACTGCATTTCAGTGAAACAGAAGCAGCTTCTTGAGCTTTTCTGGGGACACACACACACACCTGCTAGGGCCCAGAAGAGCTCTGGCAGTGGAGCTGTTCTTGGTCCTGAAAGGAATTTAGCAACAATCAGCTTGCAGATGCGCTCTTAACCTTACCAGCTTCATACCTGTGAGGATTTCAGGGCAAAAAGTAATTCCATAGAGAAAGCCAGCCACTTTCTATTCAGCTGATTTTTTATTCCCACTCTCCCACACCCCACACCCCCTCGTGCATGCACAACTGCATTAATACCTGTTTGATCCCAATGACTAAGCCAAGAAAACCAGCGTTCACATACACAACTGCCTAACCACCTAGGTGCGGCAAAATTTCTTTGGCATCTGCTATGTTTTTGTTTATCTTTACCTACTATCCAACTGCAGCAGAAAGGAAATTCCATGATCCTCTCTCACCTTCTGAGAAATGCCAGCTGCTTCTGGGCAGTGGTTGTTCCTTAAAGGACAGTTGCCCCTGAGCACCATCACAGAAATGCCAGCAGGAAAAATCTGATATCCTATGCCCCACAGGTTGTTCTCAGTCCTGGGGTACATCCCTCTCTGCTGTCAAAATAAGATGGCACATGAATGTCATCTTTTTATACTGTACCCTCTGCTGGTCACAGTCCAGTTGCAAAGTTCTGGAGGTAATGGCATTAAAAATACAAACAATTCTTTACATATGCCAGGTTTCAGCTACACAGCTATGTAACAGTTTATCCTAAGAAAAGCTTTCCTACTGCCAGCTCAGGTCATAGCCACATGTACTATGGCAGAACTGCAGGCACAAATGCTTATTCACGTACAAATGTATTTAGCACGGACCAAGCTTGAGCATCCCACAGGGGATGCACTCGGGAGACCAGAAACAGCAGTTTACTACTATAAAAATATTGTTTCCCAGCGGGTTAAAAAAACATAGCTGGGGGCGAGCCAGTTTTAGTTATGCCATGCAGTAAGAAATAACAACTCTGTAAACACCATCTTCTCCTTGCAGTCAGAAATAAACTACGACTGGCAAACACCATTCTCATCCCCCTACCCAGAAGGGTGCCAGGGGACCCACATGAACACCCATTTCTGTGGGAGCAGGTGAAGAAACTGCTGTCACACAGGCAGAGATGAAAGCAGTTCTGCTGAGCAACAGCTCCATAAGGCAGGCGAAGGTAGAGCTCAACAGGAAGGCCCGAGGTCACTCTGGTGTGACCGAGCAGCCCACCTGGCAAGGGTTGTTTACGTCACTCCAGAGACACAGTGCACCCTCCCCTAGGGGAGGGGAAGGGCCAAAACCTCATCATTCTATCCCTTTCTCCACAGAAAGTGAGCAAAGCCCCCCTCCTCCTACCTGAACTCGGGGAGGAGGTTTGGCCGCAGCCCATAGAAAGCAGCAGAGAGAGTCACTAGCCAACCAGGTTTGTAATTCCCATTCTCACACTCCAGGTAAGGTGAGGACCACCTGACATGGTTCTTATCGGTAGTGAAGCTCTCCCGCTTCTTCCAGCTGTTCTCCAAAGTTTTGTGGCCCGTGTTTAAGACTTTCCTGTGCAGATGAGGCCTCCACTTGCGCTTCAAGCTATGGAACCACTCCATCTCCACGGAGGTGTTGGCCAGGCGGTGAGCGGAGGAGGACAAGTCCTGCAAGAGGACCTGACTTTCGTGCCTGCTCGCCTGGAGAAAAACCTGGGGGGCGGAGGAGAAAGGCTCCGTGCTGAACGTGATAGCTGCCCTGGAGATGTTAGGGTCCCCCTCCAAGAGGCTTCGGATCAAGGCGCGGTACCACTCCAGGTCCTCCTGCAAGTTCTGCTCCCGCGACTTATTGCTCTGGAGGATCACGTTGAGGAAGTTGGTGGCGTGGGTGAGGGTGTCCAGGGCGCCGTGCAGGGACGGGTGCGAGGCGAAGCGCGACTTCCCAGCGAGGCCGGCCAGCTCGTAGCGCCCGGAGCAGTTGGCGCGGCGCAGCTCCCGGGAGTCGCCCGTGTAGAGGAACGAGGCCACGTCCCGGGGCACCTCCTCGGCGAGCCGCTGCGCCAAGACGCTGCTCTCCGGAGAGCGGCTCCGCGGCGCCGGCTCCCGGCTCTCGACGTGGTTGTAAAC
Source organism: Clamator glandarius (assembly GCA_033459285.1). Lineage (NCBI taxonomy): Eukaryota > Metazoa > Chordata > Aves > Cuculiformes > Cuculidae > Clamator > Clamator glandarius. The sequence goes on from JAUNZM010000046.1 coordinate 13,985, forward strand.
GGGCTGCCTCCCTCGGAGCGCCCGCTCCCGCCCTCGGCCGGCGGCGCCGAGCCCGCGCTGGGCGAGGAGCAGCAGCAGCAGCAGCAGCCGCGGCGGAGCCATGTCCCGCGGCCGAGCCCCCGGCCCCAGAGTCACCTGTGGCGGCGCGGCCCCGCGCCCGGCAGCGCCCGCGCTCCTCCCGCCGCGCTCACTGAGCCGCCGCCCGGCCCAGCGCGCAGGGGCGGCGGCGCCCGCGCCCGGTCCCCCCGCCGCGCCGCGCCGCCGCCCGCGCTCCGCCGCTCCGCATCCTCCGGGAGCCGCCGCCGCAGGGCGGGGGTGGGGGGGAACGCGAGGCGCCGCCGCCGCCGCTCGCTGCAGGGAATGCGGGGACGCGCGGCGCTGCGGGGGATGCTCGGCGCTGCTGCCACCGGGAAGGCAGCCGGAGGTTGCTCACCGGGCGGCCCCGCACCGCTCCGCGCCCCTTCCCCGCCGGCCCTTATAGGTGTACGCCGGGCAACGCCGCCCCGTGTGGCCGCCTCGCCTGTCAGTCAGCCGGCAGCCACTCACGGGGCAGGAGGACGGCGCCGTGCGGCGCTGCGAGAGGCGGCGCCCCCGCCGCGGAGAGGCGTCGAGGCTCCGCGCTTCGCCTGCCACCGGCCGGGCCCGCGGGCGGAGGCGGAGGAGCCGCTGCCCTCGGCGAGGGGCGGGGGGCGCGGGCGAGGAACAGGCCGGCGGGGACTGCGCCCCGGCCCGTGCGCGGCGAGGGCGGGAGCGACACCTGCCGGCGGGCGCGGGGCTGGGGGGGCAGCTCTGCTGTTTGCTTAGTTCTCTCCGCCCCCGCCCCGGCGGGAGAGGACGAGCGGAGCCCGGCGCTCCGCGGGGAGGCAGGTGCGGCCGGATCCGCAGGGCGGGGGCTGCTGCCCGGCGAGGCTGCCGGCCGCAGGGAGGGAGGCGCTCTCGCCTCTAGCAGGCGGGCACCGGCCCCTCGGCATCCCAAGGGCGCGCAAGCCCCTCGGTTTTTCCAAGGGCGCGGAAGCTCCTCGGCATCCCTAGAGCGCGCAAGCCCCTCGGCATCCCTAGAACGCGCAAGCTCCTCGGCATCCCTAGAGCGCGCAAGCTCCTCGGCATCCCTAGAGCGCGCAAGCTTCTCGGCTTTCCTAGGGCGCACCGGCCCCTCGGCTTCCCAAGGACGCGCAGGACCAGCCCCGGCATCCCCGGGGCGCGCAGGAGCAGCCGGGCTGCCCCAGGAGGCCGGCGGGGGGCGGGGGGCAGAGGGCTGGGCGTTTCGGTGGGAATGGGCAGCTCTGCCCTCTGGGCCCTCGGGTCCCCAGCCAGGACACCCGCACCGTCCGCGGGGGCTGCTCCTCCCGTGAGCCGCGTGTCTCGGGCCGGGCCGGACACGGAGAGCGTCCCGCAGGGATGGGAACCGAGCTGCTTCCCTCTCCCTCCAGCTACAGTGACGGGCTGATTGTATTTCTGTATCCGTAATTGTCCCTCCTTTTTTCCCCTTGGTGTACTAACTCTAAAAGGCTAAAGCCTACTGGTGTTTTCGAAGTCCACCGCTTAATCCAGTGGCTTTCAACAGTGACCTGCAGGCACCTGCGTGGAGCCGAAGCAGTGCTGGCCAATCACCTCCCTTTCCTCCTGCCCTCCTGAAACTGCCCTTGGGAAAACACGAATGTCTAGAAGACGTAGTTAGGATTTTCCAGATAAGCCATCGCTTATGCAGGCACCGAAACCAGTATTATGGATCTAGTTTAGCAACGCGTTTAAACATGTGCTTAAATATTGTGCATTCTCTTTGGCAGAAGTATTCACCTGTTTGATGTTTTACTCTTGGATGAGAGGTTTGTGATGGGGCAGTTAGCAAAGGATGAGTTTTAAAGGTGGTAGTCCACAGCAAGAGCTCCTAACTACAAATAATTCCATTCTGGTTTAATATAAAACCTTATTTTGGAATTCAAAAGTGCAGATGGAGAAGCAAAAAGAGGATCATTTTTTCTTTTTTTTTTTTTTCTCCCACACACACATGTGCATGCACATCCTATAAGGAGCAGATTTCAATCATGTGGAATATATGATCTAATTTTAAACCACCAACAAGATATATCTGCTTCTCAAAGCATACGATTATTTTAGAATTATTTGAAACTATACATAAAGGAATAGTCATTCTAATACAGCTAAGCATAAACTACATTCACAGTCCACATATACTAGCAATGTAATGCACTTTATCTTTGCCTGTGGTCACCTTTAATAATATCCCATGAGGATAAGAGAGAAAGTTATAAGTACTATTTTTCTTTCCTCATTGCATGCAGCAGAAGAAGATATTCACTGCTTTAGGATAATTTGCTTGTGCTGAACTTTTCCCTCAAGTGAATAGCCTGTGAGATTATTTAGAAACCGCATGTACTGAGCAGCTCGGAAGCTGGTATTTACAGTTTTGCACAGCACAGGGAGGCTGTGCTTCCAACTCTACACTGAACAAATACCTAAAGATGCATCGTTTGCTGTGGATAAGTGAGAACTGGGGCTTTTGACAGGAGCAGCTGTCAGGACTGAGCTAAACTAACATGGGATCTGTCACATGGGGAAATATCAATGGCAACATAAATAAACAAGCAGTTTTTTTAGTGGTGCGTCTGTGCTGATTCTCTTTACTGGCTGTCAAAGACTACTCTAAAGGAAAGGTCACTTCCCTGATGGGAATTTAGTCCCAATACTGTAGCCTGGCTTTTAATATCTGTCTAAATTACCCTAGGCCTGCTAAACGGCCATGTTCACACATTCTTGAGATAATCAAATATCCCTTTGATATACTTGCATAGTAAGTTCCTTCTGTTTCCTGATCTCCTCATAGTCCTTCCAAATACTCTTTTCCAATAGCACACACCACTCCCCTATACCCTTGTCCTTCACTAACACCCCCAGAAACTGTTGTTCCTAACACAAAGGTTTGCTAGGAGCAAAGACACAAATAGATCAGGGCACAATTCCAGCTGCTGGAAGTGTCTCCCTTATCTCAGAGTTAGAAGGCTCCCTTTTCTATGTCTTATCAGTTTACTCTTCGTGCTCTTTGCACTATTCTGTCAGAGGGAGAGGATGAGAGCTTAGCTGGAGGGCTTTCTCATGAAGGTTGCCAGGCTTGTTCAGTCTTGTACAGCAGCACCCCAGAGGTTCAAAGACTCTTTCTACATCCTCTAGGGCTTCCTCCTGCAGTCAGTTCAGACCTGCTTCCAAACAGCTGTTGTGTACAGCCAGGTCCAAAATGAGACACAAACAGATTTTAAGCTGTTGCAAATGTGCATCTCCTTATGCCTTTGTAAAAACTATGCTGCAGGACCCGGAGCCTACCATTCATTGCTCAGGTCCAGGAAACTGGCAATAAGGAAAGACATTATCCTCTTAGATTAGAGAAATCCTCCCAGTGTCTCATTCACATGAGTTTACTAAGGACTGGAAGATATTTAGGAACATTTGATCATTGTATTTTTATTTTAATATTAAAATGTACTGGTGATTCGAGCCTGTAATTTGTAATCAGTTGACTGTGTGAGAAATCTGTTCAGCTGTGATTAGTACAATATGAGAGTCCATGAGTCAAGATTACTGTGATTGAATAATGTTTCCTTGCTTCTGCCTCAATTCTGCCAGAGGTGTGGCATCAAGCCATCCACCAACGAGGAACTGGGAGGCATCTGACCATTGTCCTGCATATTTCTGAGTTGCTACAACTATCACAATTCCTGCTTGCAGAGTACCTGTATGTGAAGGGTCTCGATTAATTGTATTACCTATCAGGCTAGAAGTCTGCATTTAGATGTTGCATAAGCTCAACCTGAGTCTAATTACAGTGTAGAAAAAAATAGCAGTGCAAAATGTTAGCGATTTTTTTTAACGAGCTAGAGTAACTGTAACCTACTTTCTCCAGATACTGCCTGTACAAAAAGATCTTGGTTTATCTGAACTATTTGAAATTCTAGAAGCATCAGAATAATTACATTGTTAAAACCAATTGGAACAAAGGAAAGACTGTAGTAGCTGTGAAATGTACTTAAAGACTCAGCTACTTATAAATATTTGTTCTAAACTGATTAGGTGATATACAAAGTAAACTAACTAAGAGTAAATGCTAAAACTTTGAGAATGATGCACTGTATTTCTCTCACAAAACAGAAACATAACGTTCATCAAAAACATTGCTTCTAGTATATAAAAAGACATAAAAATTAAGTGGTTTTAGAATAAAAGTACTCTTACTTGTAGCTTAATGGATGGGTGTTGGTTTCTTCTCCCAAATGATAGGTGATAGGATGAGAGGAAATGGCCTCAAGTTGCACCAGGGAGGTTCAGAGTGGACATTAGGAAAAATTTCTTCAGTAACCTGAGAGGGATATCGGGGGCTGGAATCGGCTGCCCAGGGACGTGGTTGAGTGACTGGAGGTATTTAAAAGACGGGTAGATGAAGAGCTTAAGGGTGTGATTTAGTAATGGACAGGTACGGTTGGACCTGATGATCTCAAAGGTCTTTTTCAACCAAGGGATTCTATGATTTTTTGGTCTATTTGATGAGTCTCTTCTGTCTGCCAATAAATTCTGATCCCATTAGTTCATTTCAGCTAAGCTTGACAGCAGTGCGAAAGTCTCAAATTTTCTGCGAGCTTCTACAAATGTTGTGGAATTCACAGCTAGACCAAAGAAAGCAATCCGTGTTCTTTTTTGTGCTAGGGGAAAAGCTACCGAGTGAGTTCATCAGTTACACAGTCTTTTTGGTCTTTCATTTGGCCACTCATATTGGTCAACAAGCATAAACATACCCCCCAAAAAATGGTGTATGCAGGTCAGCCTCCTTACCCAACAGACAGGGAACAGCCAAGGGGGCTGGCAGGGCGTAGCTTAAAAAAACAACTGGAGGGAACTGGAGGTACTGTTGATGGTAGACACAGTGCCACAGGGCTTTGATTTATGATGCAAACAGTACACAGGGGCCAGGACAAGTGCTGGGTTTATTGCAGCAGAAGATGAAAAAGATAATGATCAATTGGTAACCAGGCTTCATTAGTTCTTGTTTCCTCTCAAATTACTTAAAACCACCACCTAAATATTTGAAAGAAAAAAAAATATGAAATAGCCAAAATGCAGAGTACTAAAGTTCTTACTTGGAAGCTGATGGAAGAAGAGTCAAGAGCTTACCTGTCAGTTAATGTTCACTTGTACTGAGAATCTCAAAGCCACTAGATATTTTCTTAGAAAGGAAGGAATCTCTGAGAGATTAACCCAGTATAGCACTCCTGCACTGCAGCAGGATTATGTACAGCACAACCACCTCTGGCAGGAGTTAGGTGGACTCCACTCTCACCCTAACTGCCTTGTTCCAGCTTTCATTCCATTAGCACGGAGTGTGGGTTGAGGAGATTGCCTAATAAACTCAAACTCTTTTTTACTTTCTTTGTTTCTTTGCTTTCTTCTCAGACTGCAGTCATCATAAGCCAGTATCTGTCTGCAAAACACCACTTTGACTTAATCTTTTTTTTCTAAATTAATTAAATTTTTAGCAGGCCATGCTTTCTAAAGCTATTGTTGACCCTGCTGTTCTCTTCATCACTGTCCGCTTTGTTACCCTGTTTCTCTAGGTGTCTCAGACAAGGCCTCCTGCTATGCATCGTCTACAGGCTATGTAAAATTCTTTGTCAACACACCCCACACTGAAATCTGCCTGCTTTTTCACCTTCACCATAGTACTGACCACTACTCAAGTCTGTAATGCTGTGTAATCCTCATAACCTTTCAAAACATATTGCTTTCTAGTTATCCATTATCTACTTTTGTTTGAGGATTTGAGCTCTGCTTCATCCGAGTAGTACTTTGCACTTGTCTTTGTTGAATTTTACCTTACAGATTTTAGGCCATGTCCCTGATTTTTCAAGTTTATCTTTAATTCCTATTCTGTTCTTCAAAATGCTTTTAACTGTCTTCGTGCTCCTTGTGTTCATTTGCCGATTTTATGACCTTTTATTTTCTTACTCAATATGTTCATTAACCTATTTAATAGAACCTGCTTGAAACATCCTTCTGGTTTGATAGTACACAACTGATACTTGCATTTTGAGAATTACTTCAGAGGCAATTGCTTACTCACTCATGACCTGCCTGTACAATATTTCTTTAGCTTGCTGATGAGGACCTCGAGCTAAGGATGTAATGAATGTTGCTGGTGCAGACATATAGGACATCTACTGCTTCATCATTATCCATCAGGTCAGTTATGAGACAAAGAAGAAAATTCAGTTTGTTTCATATAGAGTTTTCTTAACAATCCCACATTAGCTAATTTTAACCAACTTATTATTTTTTGATGATTACTATAAAGTAGATTAATAGTTATTTTCTGAATCTTCCTGGTGAAATTTATTTTACGAGATTCTTCATAATTGCTCTCATTTCTTTTTCTGAAAATACATAGTATGATTTTCTTCCTACTTTAGAATCACCTTTCAAAACATTTGAAATGACAAGTGGTAGTATATATTTGAAAGATCACACTTTACCTCCAACAGAAAATATTATTCTAAATTAGGAGAAAATTGGCTGTCAGACAACATATTGATGGCTTTGACTCTTAATTGTTTATGGTGAACTTGCAACTGATACGCAGATGTGTCAAATATGCAGATGCAGGCTCTATGTTTTGAATAAACTCTATTCAAAAGCTTTATAAGCTTATTCACAATTGGGAAAAGATAAGAGGCTGATGAAGTTAAGGTTGCAAACACTGTTTCTGCTGCTTGTACTTCACAGACATGAGTTGAATGCTGAGGAACATTGTGCACTCACACTGAGAGGTGTTGGTTCCTTCAGATTCTATTGCAAGGACACAGTATAATGAACTTACACTAAGGAGAGCAAAACTGCAACTCAGAACACATACCAAAAGCCGTCGGATCCCTGTGCCAAGTTCCATGAGTTTATTTATTTTAAATTTAAACAAAGATTTAAACCAGAAATGTCTGTGTCAATAAATGCAGAGTGCAGCACATGCTTCAGAAACTGTCGGCCTCTGGCCTGGACAGGCGCACACTCTCCTGGGTGAAAAACTGGTTGAATGACCGGGCCCAGAGGATGGTGGTAAATGGAGTTAAATCCAGCTGGAGGCCAGTGACAAGTGGGGTTCCCCAGGGCTCAGTCCTGGGTCCAGTCCTGTTTAATCTCTTTATCAACAACCTGGATGAAGGCATTGAGTGCACCCTCAGCAAGTTTGCAGATGACACCAAGCTGGGTGGAAGTGTGGATCTGCTGGAGGGCAGGGAGGCTCTGCAAAGGGATCTGAACAGGCTGGACTGCTGGGCTGAGACCAATGGCATGAGGTTTAACAAGGCCAAATGCCGGGTCCTGCACTTGGGGCACAACAACCCTATGCAGAGGTACAGACTGGGAGAAGCCTGGCTGGAAAGCTGCCAGGAGGAGAAGGACCTGGGGGTGCTGGTTGACAACCGACTGAACATGAGCCAGCAGTGGCTGAGTTGGCCAAGAAGGCCAATGGCATCCTGGCTTGTATCAGGAACGGAGTGACCAGCAGGTCCAGGGAGGTTATTCTCCCCCTGTACTCGGCACTGGTGAGACCGCACCTCGAGTACTGTGTTCAGTTCTGGGCCCCTCACCACAAGAGGGATGTTGTGGCTCTGGAGCGAGTCCAGAGAAGGGCAACAAAGCTGGTGAAGGGGCTGGAGAACAAATCTTATGAGGAGCGGCTGAGAGAGCTGGGGTTGTTCAGCCTGGAGAAGAGGAGGCTGAGGGGAGACCTTATTACTCTCTACAACTACCTGAAAGGAGGTTGTGGAGAGGAGGGTGCTGGCCTCTTCTCCCAAGTGACAGGGGACAGGACGAGAGGGAATGGCCTCAAGCTCCGCCAGGAGAGGTTTAGGCTTGAGATTAGGAAAAAGTTCTTCACGGAGAGGGTGGTTAGGCATTGGAACGGTCTGCCCAGGGAGGTGGTTGAGTCACCGTCCCTGGAGGTGTTTAAGGTTAGGGTAGACGAGGTGCTTAGGAGCATGATTTAGGGATTGGTGGGAATGGTTGGACTCGACGATACGGTGGGTCTCTTCCAACCTGGTTATTCTGTGTGATTCTGTGTATAAATTACTAGCACAGTACCAGGGCTGCCTTCACAGAGCGAATCCTGTTTCCTTTAATTTCCAGGATGAACGTTGTGCTAAATAAGGCCCTTAACTAAGCAACACCCCTAATAATGGTAGAAGATGACTTGGTGCTGTGTCCAAAAGGAGATATTAGGAGATATTGTTGCTCTTTTCAAGCCCAATGTTATGAAGCCTAAAAGCTAGCCTAAATCTCTGGCCCTTGCAGCAGAATGGGCAGCTGAGCTCAGCCCCTCAACCATCCCTGGGAAAGCCGTCACACACTTGGAGGAGTGCTCACACCTCTTTTAATCTGTTTTTGCTGCAGCAGGAGCAGCATTTGACTGCAGCCTCCCATTCAGGGTAAAAATACTTCTTGTGTTTGGCCTCTTAAGTCATGTAATTGACTATAGATTAATGGATGTCTGCTAAAGCACAGGCAGAGGTGATGGTATCACTCATCTTTAGATTAATAGCCAGTGCCTAGAACATTTGTGTGGCAAGTGAGAGATGGAAGCCCTTCTCAACAAGAGCTTCAAAACTGCAACTTTGGGGAGAGAGCCCAACAGCAGAATGGCAGTTTGTCAGGGCCAGAATGGAGCAGACAATAAATGAATAAAAGGTAAATGCACTAAGACAAGGTAAAGGAGGCATCAGGAAAATTAAATCTCAACTAGGTCGTGTCATATAAAGAAGCTGTTTCATATGAGCACCTTGCCTTCAGTAATTAACTTGTTGACTACAATGACCATCCTAAACAAAACAGTGCTTTTTAACCGTTTAGTATACGTCTTTCAGAACTATTAGGGAAGAATAATCTGCTGGATAACCTTTCTGGTGGGTTTCTTTGTTCTCCTGTGACAAAAATAACATTGATAGTATTTCCAACAACAATTCAACAAAACTAATTCATGCAGGCACACTACCCTGTTAGAATCATACCCTCCTGTCCTAATCCAGTCTGTACAGTAATTAAAATGCTATTTGTTATTTTCTTCCTTGATTTCTCTCTGCTTGGGATTCAGGGCACTGTAAACCTTTTCGACCCACAATGTGATAGCATGGTAACTACTTCAGATTTAACTATATGTCTAGATTCAATATTGTTCCCCCCAATTATTCTACCAATGACTTTTTCCAAATACTTTTCAAAACTGAAATCACCATGCATTTGTTTTCAGTTACATAAAATAGAACAAACTGTCATTTGATGTAAATTAGCATATCTTTACCAAAGTCAATGAAATTATATGAATTTATGTAGATAATTGTTTGCCCACATGCCTTACATACAAAAGGCAAAATCCATAATTCTTATTAAAATGTTTCAAAAATCTACATCCTGTTACATTTTGTTCTAAGAATCTGCAGATGTCAGCTAATGAAAATAAACTTCAAAGGGAGGAATCATTTTAGTTAATTAGGAGCTAAATCACAATCTCAAAATGAGTTATGTTTGAAATTGTTGCTTTATACTATGTTGTTAAGTATTAGCCTTTTAACAGCTCTGCTATTTAATGCAAAGCTGTCCACTTGAAATAAGAGGTAAATAGGGGACCTTGAGGTCTGAGGCAGTTCTTGCTTATATGGTGATAAAGCACTCAAAATAAACTCTTGGTTAAGATGCTGCTTTTTATTTTTCCTCTTGGAAAAAGCAAGGTTCTCCAAAGAAAAACAGATCACCCTCTCTTTGCTCCTTTCCTTCTGACCCTGACCCATGCCATATTCAACAGTGAAGCCAGAGGTGAGATGTAATACTTTTGGCTCATGTTTATCAGTGAATAAGAGGGAAATACTGACAATATCACAGAAGGAAAGAGAAAAAGGAGCCAAGGAAATTCCAGTTTCTTACTGTCTTTTTTTAATAACTTGTGAAAAGAAAGGCTTTTCTTGACTATATGACAGCTAGACTATATTCTAGAGGAGAAAGCTAATGTGCTAGAGGCAGTACAGAGGAAAAAAGGAAAACTGTGAAACAGCCTTTTTTCATATGTACAAGGCTCCAAACCACATATCTTTTTTATTTACAAAAGCAGTTTTAATGGACAAGCAGGCACACAGCAGGATAACCTTAGGCCAATGTCTTCAACAGTCATACAGAAAGGAAGGACAGCAGACAAGCAAGATTACACAGCCATTTGCCACAGCAGTGTTGAGGTGGAAAAGGTTGATTCAGAGTCACGAGGGCACTGAAGAGGGAGGTATGACATGAAAAACTAAGCCAGACTATGAATAGGAGCAGACTAGCAAATACACTTTCAGGTTTCCACTAAGGGCATCATCATTAGTGCCCTTTATTTGCAACTGTAGTGTTCATATTTCCCAACATGGATCACTGGTCACCAGTACTTGTAGTGAATAATGATATGCAGAGCTACATCCTTCATACAGATGGTAAAGAGGTCTTGTGGGGATAAGAGCTTATGGTCTTTGAACTCAAAAAAAACCTCTTTAGATGAAGAAATCTCTTCAGCCAATCCAGCACTCCCCTAGCATCCTCTTCAGAATGAATGTCAACTCAAGAGCAGAAGAGAATTTCTGTACATTTCTGTCAAACTGGAGACACTTGAATCTATGGTTCAACTGAGCAAAAATGACACTCAGGACGAAGTGTTTGTCTCGCATTGATTCTACAAATCGATGACTTCCAAAAAGATTGGAAGCTAATGCGGATGAGGTGGAGGGAGGATTCAACCATTATTGTGAAGAGGAAAGCTATTTCAGAGGAATATTTCAGTTAACCTTCACTAGAAAGAGTGATGATTTCCTATAGGAATAAAAAAAAATCTACTTCACAGAAATAGAAATGAAGGCTAACTGGTTTTCCACACTTAACATCATTCTGCAGTTCCTCTCCCTAAGACATTTTATAGTCAGTGGTTCAGTTTTCCACCGATTCTCTCAATTCCTTTTCTAAGGCAATTCATATAATAAAGTCAAAACAAAGATATGTGAGTTACATGTTAAGTTATAGCTTCGAGGATATTTTTGCTTATATATATTTTTCAGCTAAGGGACAGTTAATATTTGCTTATTACAAATCATAGTTTGTGAAAGGTGCCTAATTTCCAAAATCCTGTCCAGCAGCATGGGATGGATGTACTTGAGCTGTTTTTACAGCATTATCCAGCTGCTGTTTCAATCTATGTAACATGCACCTAGGGAGGACAGAGCTTAGAGCTAGGGAGGACTTAGGACTTACAGTGTCAAGAACCATGTTATCTGTATCTTCCACTGTCTTTCATATATTGTGCGCAAGGGACAACATCAGTCCAGTGCAAAACTTAATGGTGTGTCTCTCTTGCCAACATATGTCAAAATACCAACTCTCCAGGAGTCGCTACGCTTCTTATTCCCCACTGTGCTCCAGAAAGAGAATTATATGCTAGGTCACTAAAGGCAGCTCAAGTACATCCATGCCATGCTGCCTGACAGGATTTGGGGAAAGAAGGCACCCTTCACATGTGACTATGCAGAGGACAATTCAGATCAATGTCTTTCTATTTACTTGCAAGAGAACATCTTCTAGTTTACCCTGCCATGATTAGAAGATAAATAACCTTCGGCTTTGCTCTCAGCATCAGTCATTCACAGCTAATATTTTCAGCAATTGTAAGCAGTCCATGTCCCACTGATTTTTTTAATTATGATGTTTTGGTTAAATATCATTTTGGAAAAGGACGCCTGGACTCTATAGATTTGGGCAAATCACAGCATTTTGCTTTTTTACCTCACAGATCTCAAGGAGTTATGTTGAAAGATATGTAAAGCATCCGTTCTCTTCCAGAAACAGGGGAGGCATCTTCTATTTGGTAAGACAGAATTTATCAGCCATCTTATCTCAGATCTGCTGTTTATACTGCCCTTCTGTAAATGTGTTATCACTGCCCTGCACACTGTTCTAAGGCATTTTCCACAAAACCTACAGATTTCCTCATCCAAAATGAGCACAACTCAGATCAAATTTATACAGAAGCTGGAACTCAGTCTTCACTTTGGATGGTTATGTGTGGGAGTGCGTGCACGTATGTGTATTTGTGGGGGCGTATCAGCATTCATTTCTTAAATTTTGTTCCTGCTGTGAAAATGGTTTATTTTAATACCAAATTGCAAGGTTAGTTCATTTTACAAGATGACAGTTTAACACATTGGGACGAGGAGGGAAGAAAAGATTTTTACTGAGATCTGCAGTGTCTCTGATGCTCTGTAACAAACAGAGCAGAACAAAATTCTGGTGACCATTTTGATGAAAAAGGGAATGTGCTCAGTAAACCAACAAGAAGCAGTAAGAGAAATCAGATGTGAGACTTGATAATTTTTTCCTCTTCCAAACATTCCATCTGAATTTCTGTAATTGTATTTAAGGCAAAAATATAGTACTTAAGGGGGTTTAATTTTTTTTTAATTAAACATGCTCAATTAGTTTGTGAAGAAACATTTCTCTGTAAAAATCAGATGCAATACGCTGTGAGTTCACTCTTTCCCTAAAGCTAAAATCAGCTGTAATAGCTTTCCTTCTAACTGCAGGAAAAAAAAAAAACAAAAAAACCTTCTGTAACTTTAGCATTTAATCTCCACAAGGGCCATATAGAAACAATGACAACAAATGGAGACAGAAGAATGAAGGTTAGCTGGCTTTAGGGCTCCATTACACTGAAAATGGGAAGAGAAAGGAAGTATGTCTTCAGAGCCTGCAAAGTACTGCAGCTTATGATACACAAAAATGAAAAACTCAGCTGCCTGCAGCTGGCTCAGGTCCCACCATCTCTGCAATTTAAGGCAGCAGGAGTCTTCTTCCTCTGCCTCTGTCGAATGAAAATTTTTCACTTGTCATTTTGGGTGAAATGCCTGTTGGGTAAAATTCACATCATCTGCTTAAAGCCCATCATACCTGGTCTTTGCATGCTCTCTCTGTGTCCCGCAGTCAGGGTTACCTTTCAACCTGCCACAGACTCAGCCAGGCGAAACCTCTCTTTTGGGATCATATATCCCAGCAGCCCCTCCCTGACACAGGCACAAGGTTGTGTACCGTGGGCTGGGGTTCACCAAGGTCTGCCTGAGACCCAGGCACTGTCAAAGGAGGAGGCAGCACCATGTCACTTGTGTCTGGGAGCAGTGTCGCAGATGTATCTCCCACTGCGATCTTCTTTGCTATGGACAACAGTGATTTTGTTCTAAAGAAATGCCACATACCAAACACACCAGGTACTTCCATCAGACTATCAAATGCTCCAAAAATAATCCAACACTGGAAAGAAAATACCTTTCCTTCCCTTATGTTCATATTCTCTTTAGTAGTTGTGATCCTCTGATACTAATTAAGTTCTCTGCTTTTGTCTCTTCCATTGCACTCCTAAGTATTCATCTGCGTTTGTATACACACACATACATCGACACACTTGGAACCCTGAGACACATCCCTAGCCATGTTTCCTTTCTACTCCAAACCTTATCCCACCTACATTTTTAGCCCTGGAAGATTGCATTTCTTAGCTGTGGCAATGTCACAGCAACTGTTTGTGAGGACAAGAAGAGGAAGGGGCAGCTGGCTCACATACCTGGGAAGGAGGAGAAGGTAGAAGACAGGTAGAAGATCTCTTTCAGCATTCTCATTACTCCCAGGATGTGTGGCTGCTGGCTATAACAAGGACTATAGTGCTGAGATGTAAGGGTTAAGTCAGCTGAGGTCCAGGGCACATATTCTGCCTGAGCCTTGCAATACCTTCAATTTTTTTCTGCATCCTGTCAGCTATGCGAATGTGTGTAGCTGATACCCAGCTCTGTTGTGCTTTCCACTGCTGCTCACTGTGCTGCAGATGGTCACCTGTCTCTTTGCTCTAGGCCATCAGACTTGATAAATTTCTATTGCAAATGGAAGATAAGCTCCATGTTTAGAAAAGTGGAATGATACCAAGTCTATTAGCAATTCTGCTACCCCAGGAATATGCATTATGCATATATTTTACATTTATGCCAGTTGGACTCAGCTCTGCATCTTCCTGTTAGCTGAAATGATTACCTTTGGTTTTGCAGTGGCATGATGATGCTGTATTTACCTGAACAGGATTTTAACTCATGAACCTACTCAGCAGCTTAACATATTCTGCTTGAAGCCACCTTATTTTGAATTAGGATGTGGAAGCTGGTGTCATCTTATCAGTTTCAACAGTAGAGGACTCCTCACAGTCTGTGTCCCTTGGAGTCTGGCCCCCATGGGGGGCCATCTGTGACACAGGGAGCAAGGACACAGCCTTGAGCAGCAGCACCAGCCTGCACAGGTAGTATGGATCCTGGGAGGCTGCTGGCCCTGCCCAGCACTGCTTCCATGGCAATGTTTGGCCATTAATGCCAACCTACGACCATTCCTACCAGGCTCTGAGGATACAACCACCCAGTTCAGTGGTCTCAAAGCGTTTAGCTCTATAGATGCTAGCTGCATTGAGGCCATTGAGCCTCTAAGCAGTCCCTGGGCCATTTTGCAGACATAGCCTACAACTCTTGTCTGGCTTTGTTCTTATCTTTCCTTTTTTTACCCATAGATTCAGCCATTTCAAGCTCAACCGCATCTTTCTAAACAGACTTGCTTGCTCCCTCTCTGCATTGTCATTTTTAACCAACTGTAGGATGTTTTTTCTTCTATCCCTTTCCTGCATTCAGTTTTACCAGTCTGCCACCTCTTACAGTCTTCCATTTCTTGTCATCTGAATACTCCATCCTTCAAATCTTCTCCAAATCCCTGGTGCTCTTTCTTTTTTGCTGTTTCCCTTCTTCTCCTTTCTTCTGTTGATTCTGGTGCCAGCATCCTGGTAACAGCACTTTTTACTGAGAAATGATAGCATAGGGTAGTGAAGGTTTTAAATCTCATAGTTCCTCCCTTTCTCTCTCATTCGTTTTTCTCTTGGTCATCTCCATTGACTTTCCTTCTATGTCATTTCATATTCATTTCTCACATCTTTAGAATTTTCCAGCACCCTGCTATTCCTTCTGCAGCTTTACAAGCTTTTTTTTTTTCCCCCTCGGTTTTCCCTTTTTCTTCTTTAAAGGCAGAGGCAACTCTTAATCTTTGCAGGAACTATTAATCGCTGTGCAACACCTGTCATCTTCTGTGCCCCAGCTTCTCATTTTACATCTGGTCTGCATTTGCATAGTCTAGTCTTCCGCTGGGTTTCCTAGTGTATTTAAGAGCTTTCCCCACATAGTTTTTAATCTTTTCTGTACTGCTTCTCCCTTCCTTTTTATCTCAGAGGCAGAAGGGCCCTGTTAGCTAGTTCTGTTTCACAGGAAATTTTCTTTAAACATCAAAGAATACCAGATTGCAAACTCCGTTAAAATTAGTGCACAGCTCTTTAAATCCTGGTGACTTATAGCACTAGAAAAAGATTTATGCCCCAATATTTATTATTCATCCATGGTTTTAGTGTCAATCTTTTTTTTTCTACCCTTGAGGTTTTAGCTTCCAGTTCATGTCTTTTTCCATGTCTGTACCTCTATGACAATTTTGAAAATCGCCATTTTCCTAAAACCTTACCCTGCCATTCGCAGTCACTCATTTTTGTCACTAAATTGTACACAGAAGACATACTTCTCGTGCCAAGATGAAAATCTCTTAGTGGTGGAACTCCTACAGCCTTACCAAGCAACCTGACCCTTGCCCTGCTAGTCTTGTTCCCTTGCCTATTTTTCTTGTGCCAACACAGTGGACGTGGTGAACTATTCACTCCTTCTTCTTTGCAGGTACTTTTTAGATTTTGGACATTTCTGCTTTCAGCCTTCCCTTCTCTGTGGGGAATTACCACAGGGTTTTCAATCTTTATTCCTGGGTCATATTTTCTAGAGCTCTGATCATTCTTGTGTTTTCTCCCCAGGTCCCTCAGGATCTCTCTCTCCCTGCCAGATTACTCATACTACCACACTAGCACTGCTTTACTGAAGGGAAGTGTTTGCCTCTCCATTATTCTACTCATTCCCCAGTAAAGTTTATCCTTACACTCTTCTTGCATTGCAAAGGAAGTCTGCAAACTGCAGATCTGCAGTTTATAGATGACCCAGACATATGGGTGGCTGCTTCTTAATACATACAGAGGCATCTGAAATAATTCTGATAGCATGTAACGCATATTTGCTTCAGTCCTCTGTCATCCTTGCACCACAGGATATATTGTTTTTTCCTAGTAATTATTCTCTAAATTCCCTGAGTAGTATCTTTAGTCTGAGGGCACGCTTGGTTTCACTGTCAGTTCCTCTACTCTACAAGATTTTACTTCTGAGTAGCTCATTTCATTTTTACTAGCAGTTTTCTTTCTCCCTAAAATAGCAAGAGTTACTTGCAGGGTTTGTGTTATTCATCAATATTTCATTTGTAGAATTTCCTGAAGACATATAAAGGGCCAAATACACAAAGTTCAGTGCTGTATTTCTATTTGAAATAACAGAAGGATATAAATCCACCTACAACCAGTGACCTTTCCAGATTCACAGCATTAGATCACATTGGGAAAACTCTGATGGGTGAAAAATACAAGCATTAGGAAAAAGTAATATCTGGGATCCCAGGTGTAATATTTCCAAGACAAGATTATATAGCGGTTATTTCACCCTTTGATTTATTCATACATTTTGCATCTACCCTCAGGCCAAAGTGCTCAAACTTCTTCATAAAAAATTCTCATTTGGTCAGATTTTTTCTCAGATGAGATGCTTGTTACCTGTGGTAGGTCTTTCTGAGAGTCCTGCCTAAGTTTTTCCATTGACAAAGGTTGCAGTTCATGGTAAGCCTGTAATTTCCCTACAATAACTTGGTAGCTCTTGACAGTATTACTGGAGATGAGAATGCCCCAAAGGGTAACACAGTAAAACAAAATGTGAGAATTTGCTCTGAGTGATAGCTAAGACCTATTGGTGGTGGGTGTCCACCCACAGACATGCACAGAAACACAGACTGAATTGTGGTCACAGTGAGAACTTTTGTCCTAATGTTTATGGCAAAGCTCACTGAAGAGTATTTTCTACTTTTTAAAACTGGTCCAGGCATTAAACCGAAAGAACTCTAAATGCTGAAATACCACTTTTCGATACATAAATCCAAGAGAATATGCAACACCGTTTTTTTCACCCAAGTTTCCTTCATCTTTAGCTTTGGTTCAAGTTTTGTTCTCAAGTCATAAAAACCTGAAGAAGTCTTTCTAAAACTTGTTAAGCCATTAATGCTAAGATTAGCATCCAGAATTTGTTGTATTCTTTCTGTAATTGCAAATGCTTTGTCCTGGTGGATGGATTGCAATAAATGAGCCTGACAGCATGCCTTCTCAAATATGTGTTGTCCTGCCTATGGCCAACCAAAGCTGACAAGTTAACCTGCAATTCCCCTGGCAGCTTTATTCCACCTCTATGTTTCAGTCAATGCCCTCTGCCAGAATGGAGAGTGCTAGATAACACTCCAGACTTTACATGCCGTGTCTGCCCAGTCTCCAGCTTTTGCTGAGGGTATCCATGTGCATTTCCAAGACAGGACAGTCTTTCCAAGACTCAGGGCAGGGGGGAGGATTTTTTTAGCCTTGTATCTGTTCCATCTACCTTTTCCTACATGAGGCTTTGTTGCAGTAGCAATTGTACTTGGGTGCGTAGTGGCCCTGTCCTAAGCTTTCCTTGAATCCTCTGCAATATTCCTCACTGTGTGACTGTATTCTAGATCAGGCTCTGCCAGCAGGCAGCACAGGTCAGATCATTTGCCTCAAACCTCACCCAGGATGACCCGCCACCCCGAGTCAGGCTAATTTCTTAAATGCAGTTGTGCCAGGCATAGCTTACAGACTTTCACAGGCTTCTAGATCTCTGTATGGACACAGAAATATTCCATACAATAGCCCTTAGCAACTGATGTTTCACATGATAGTCCTTATTTGTGAGAGGCTTGTGTGCTTCAAGGCTGCGTGTTGGACTTTAGAGATGAGATACTTGAGTACATGTAAAATAGGCTGGATTCTACTTTCTGCAAATAATCTTTTCATTGCTTTTGTGGAATCAAGTTTAAAGGGGAAAAAATTTTCCTTTTAACTACATTATTCCTAGGATCTGCCACAGGGATCCGTGACTCTAATAGAAGCAGCCATCATGTCCAAGATCCTCAAGTCTGATTAAAGAAACTTTACACACAGCCTTATTCAATGACTAACAGAGCAGCCATATAATTCTACCCTGGGACCTGCAGTGGTAAAAGGCAATCCTCTGACGTATCAGTGGATGGAATTTGCCTTTAATCTTTAGAGGTGGGTAATCTTTGCTCTTATTTTAGAGTTAGCAACCTGAATAGCTATGAAGAGCTTTTCCTAGGAGGCAGGAATAGTCATTAAGCTTTTATTTGGCCCAATCTTAAGAGAGGAGCCAGCTAACTTCTTTGGAGTGGGCTAACAAAGGCTCCTTATTCAGGTACGGCACCTTAAGCATCCATCCTAAGAGTTGTCAGGGCTCAGTGGGCAAAGATGGGCAAGTAGGTGGGTACCCACAGCATCACCCACCATGCAGCCACCCCAGGCTGCCCTCCCCAGCCCGGGGCTGCAGGAGCCAGCAGCCCGGGGGATGTGTAACATAACAGAGAAATAACATTAGGGGGAGCTCTGTTACCTCGTCCAGTTTTCAGAAGAGTGTGTTTGTGCCGGTGGCTGAGCAGTGGCTTCGGTTCTAGGGAAATCCCTGTCTCTCTGTTCAGTCTCAGGCTGCTGTGCAAGAGTAACAAGCACTGGCCTCTAGTAAGGTCAGGTTCATTACACATATTTTCCTATTAGAAAAACTGTCTCCTAGCTAACCTCACTCTTAAAACTGGCCGATTTATCAACAATGGTTTATCATTTCCAACAGCAAGTCAGAAATGCCACAGAGTTGCTTTTAACCATAGTCTTTAGATCCACAGACCAATTAGCTAATGAGATCAATGATTAGCCATGGGAACTTCATGCTACTGGATTGTACTGCCAATACAATGAAATGGTTTGGCAGTTTCTGCAAGTTTAGGGCTTATGACCCAGACAGTTTATTGCAGTAATTACACCAGAACATCTGTTATTGTTGTATAAGCTCTAATATGCATAATTCAATTCATAAATAAACATTAGAGAAGAAATGGAGAAAAACTAAAAGTTCTGATTCAAAGGAGATGGGATGACTGAGTTACAAAGAATAAATATGGGTAGATAATGGCATAGCAGTTTTGAGGAAGGGAAAACATGAGTACTCTAAGAGGATGGAGGATAGCAGAAGAAACTGAAAGAGGCAACAAAATCTACATGATAGTACCAGAGGGATTATTATTCTCTTTTTTCTTTTTTTTAATATTGGGACACGAAGATCAACTCTAGGCTTATTTCAACAGGAAAAAAAAATGAAATGCTTTGTACTAAAAGGTCTCTCACCCATCTTAAAATTCTTTCTATCCTAACCAATCCACTGAAAGCAGTGGCAGTGCTTGCAAAGCTGTCCACAGTTATGCCCTGAAGCGCATTTTTAAGCACCTAAGACAAAAGGAGGAGGCTTTGTGTTCAGGTTCTGTGTGCACCATCTGCTGAGAGGAGACACACAGACTTTCAGAAGGCTGCCAGCTGGCTGGCCATTCCTCTCATTTCAAATAAACATTCAACATATTTTCAGTAAATTTTGAATGATAAAAGTCTGCTTTTTCCTTTTTTACAGTTCTCACTGGAGAGGGTGAGAGCTTTTTTGTCTCATTACTATATTACATATTTCCAGCAAGATGAACTTACCCTTCAAATTGTTATTACCTCATTAAAATAGCCCACATGGAGTAATTCTCATTATTAGGGTACTACATTATGAACTTTAAAGGGGGTTATTAGCTCTTTGAAGTAGGTTAAAGAACAAGATCACTTAAAGGTCCCTGTACCTGAACTATTCCAAGGATGTTCCAATCAATGAAGTAATTTTAAAGAGACGTTTTCCTTCCTAAGATGTTTCATTTATACAAAGTGAAGAATGCAGACAGCTCTGGGATCAAACAAAAACGATGCACTATTTTCACTGCATAATGGTCCAAGACAACAAGCAAATGCCTTATCTAGATATATGAGAATGATGAGTACCATCACTCAATCACTCTGTATTCAGGAAAGACCCTGCAACCAGCACTGTCTGTCTTTAGGAGTTAAGGTCTCCGTTTTAGGTCTTGGAGGATGCTTATCGTCCATGAACATCCTCACAGGGTGCTCACCATCCATGGTCATTCTCAGAGGATGCTCATCATCCATGAACATCCAGATGTTCATGTCTGAAGTGAGCGGGATGTAGCAGTCTGGCATGGGGAAAGATACTTCTGTAATCTAAAAACAACACAAACCTGAACCACACTATCCCCCTCAGTAGGAATGCAACACTGTAACACCAGTTTGAATTTTTATCTCAGCGTTTTATGAATAAAATCATGGGTACTATTATGATTGTTGGAGTACTTGATTCTCCCTGCCTCTCTTTTAGTGCCTGTGAGGATATGTAAGCAATCAAATTACTGTTACTAGAGGAAATCCCAAAGCACCAGCTATTGTTTGATAATTGCTCGTCTGAATGTTCTTCCTTGCAGGACATGGGAGGTCATTTTCCCCTTTTTTACTCCTAGATAAGCAGTCTCAGTCCCCTTGATCTGGAGAGGTACACAGAGGAAATTCCTGTGAAGCCCAACACTGTAGCCCCTATTTCGTCTGCCTCCTAAGAATCTGTGCCAATGAGCATACCAGCTCCATTTACATAGACATTAGCCCTTCATTTCAGTTTCTTAATCTGTCCCAGCACTTTCTTCCATCTGCTGCATTGCATCATGTGCAAAAGAATGTAATTTTTTGTTTAAACATTTTTATTTTATGAGCCATGCACTAGATAAGAGGTTTCATTGTAGAGCCTAGGGTGTAAGTACCAGGTTAATGTCAAAGGACTCAGAGGAATTTGGGCTGCAGGTGGACAAACAATCACCGTGTGTTTAAGAGACCTGAGTAAAAATACTCATAGCAACAGCTCGATCCTTCAAACAAACAGTCAGGTTCTAAAATAGTTCTGGCATACCCTCTCTTTCAGCACCTACCCAAAAAAATGTAAAAATAAAATAATATTTTGCTCTTTTTTTCTGGGTCTGTGAAATAATGTAAGTGAGAGTACATAGGAGATTTGTGACCTTTAATTTACTGGCAATACCTGTAATGTGTACAATGAAGTAGGAAGGAAGTATAGTCCATCTCAATGGCAATTGCTATTGTGAGAAATGTTTCACATGCTAAAATGTTCCTTATGGCCATGAAAATTCATCTTCTTGCTACTGAAAGCAGACTAGGAAATTATTACATACAAAAATATACACAAAAATTTCCCAAAATAGCATAAAAGAATGAGAAAAACAATCAAGTTAAGGAAATTCTGAATGAAGGTGGTAACTACATCAGGCAGTGGCAAAATAAATATAGCACACATAAATAAACTAAGACATAATAAACGATAAATTCACTGAAGTGCATTCTGTACAACTCACATCCTGCTGCATTACTTTCTGTCATTAATTACCCCATCTACATCCAAAAAATATCAGTCAGCCAATTGGAAGCACAAGTTAATGAGCAAAATTTCATACTCCTGGATCAAGTTCCTTTTCCTTCATTTGTCTTCATTAGCAGCACGTCTCAAAGCTTTCCTGAAATAGAAGGCAGTGAATTAGTCAAAGAGATTTTAAAAGGCACACTCAAGAATGCTCAGAAGTATAATAGCAGGATTAGCCTCAGAGCTGTTAGGATGAAATTAACGTTGTTATTATCGTTACTAAAAAAATTACCAAAACTACGTGTTTTACCTTCTCAGTTATTTGCACAATCTGTGTTGTTTGACCGGGTGTTACATTTGCTTGGCACTTTGGCACTGAAGGATATACAAATGCTTTACAAATTATTGCTTGGTCTGTAAACTGTAAGCCGTAATGACTTTCCTTTCCCAGCTCCTCCTGTTCAGAAGTTTGCATTCCGCAAGTTTCCCTTCACAGCACCCTCTCCTCTCTTCGTACTCCAGTTAAGCTGAATATGACTCTTCCCAACAGCAGAGCAGGAAAATCAGCCACCATTGGTACCCATAGCATCTGCACAGAAATAAGGAGAACAATATAGCCACGGGACAGCCACACAGAGGTCTTGCTACTCCACATCCCACATCCTGGAGACTTCCAGGCTCCTTCAGCTCTGTTGCCCTTGCAGAAGTCACATGCTCCAAGACTCCTTTGCAGAGTCCGACATCCTGAAAAAATAGTTATGAGCAGGAGCTGGACAGACAAAGGGGAAAGTGGGGTGTTCTTGTGTTTGTTCTCCCAGGAAATCTCTTCATCTTATGCGTTTTCTGTTCATGAGCTGCCAGAGAAAAAGAGAAGGAAGCCATTCTGTATCAGTAGCCAATCAGCTGGAAACCCCTGCCCTTGACTGGGAAAACATAACATAGCCTTATAGCCCTAGGCAGTATTTTGGTGACCACAGGTATGCACCAGCATGGGGTGAAAATGAGGCAGTTACTGAGCAGCTCCAGTGGTTTACACACTCATGGTGAGGTGTGATGCTCAGAAGCATCAGCATCACCGAAAAGCGGCACAAGGTACAGGTGTTTGGAGATTAAATGTTGGACAAAGCACAACAACTTGCTGTCCAGAGGCACCTGGGTTTTCCAATGACCACATATAGAGGGATCTCAGACTCATGAGGATAGAGGTTTCTTCTCTACTGATCCTATTCTATTTAGCACTAATACAGATTCTGTTTATAAAAAAGCAAGACAATAAATGGCAAAAAGTTGGTCTCTCCTTGGAGTGGAGCAGTATTTAACTTGAGGGGTATGAAACGCACTTCCAAGCAGCAAATAGTGTCACATAAACACAATCAAAACCAGCCTTTGGTGCAGTGCTGCCTGTGCATAAAGGAATGGGAAAAGGAAAAAAGGATTTGAGTGCTGAGAGTTAAGATGACTTGCTCATGGTGGGGTTCATCATGAGCAAGATGTGCCCAAAGAGTGGTAGGAAATGGGGTTCAGTCCATCTGGAGGCCAGTCACAAGTGGTATCCCCAGGGCTCAGTACGGGGTCCAGTCCTATTCAATACCTTTATCAATGACCTGGATGAGGGGATCGAGTGCACCCTTAGCAGGGTTGCTCTGTGCAATTCCTAAATCAAATTGCCTGCTTGCTGCTCCAACAATAAGGAGGTTCTTATTACTGCTGTAATCTCCCACGTGAAATGACTCTGGTTTAGTGCCTCAGAATGGAATTATTGGTTTTGTCTGGTTCTCTCAGCTTGCTTCGAGAGCAGGTGGATCCATGGGGTTGTTTCTTCCTTGTGAGCTACCAGCCCTGTGCAAGTCCTGCTGCTGGAATGAAACGTCGTTAAGGTAAAAAGCACCGTTGCACTACTGAATGCTGTAGTTGGAGTCATAGAAACACTTATTTTCCTTCTTCCACGGGAATGGTACCAAATGCCAAGTGCTGAGACTGTTTCTTTCCCTGCAGGATTATTTCCACCAGCTCACCTGCACCACACAAAGGGAAAATTTTATTGTGCCAATTTGAGCTATTGGTCCTCGAAGTGTCCTGGACTTCCCTGCCAACCTGGACTTTTCCATCTGTCCAGTCAACTACAGAACTCAGAAAACACTGCTGATTCGCAATGTTGGTAATCGGGAGGCTCGCTACCGCATCAGCACTCAGAGGTAACAGAGCTTGTTTCTTCTGTGCAAAATACTGTTGTGTGATAAACAGTGAACAGTAACAAAAAGGAACCAGAGCGTGGGAGCTTTTCTTCTGTGAATTGTGAGGATCCAAGAGAAGCTTCCCCCAAAGCCTGTTGAAGCAGACTTCTAGGATGCTCTTTGAGCAGGCTGCTGCTTTTCACTGTGGGAAATAGTGGGATGTAGTCTTCTTGGACTTTAGTAAAGCCTTTGGCACAGTTTCTCATAGCATTCTGCTTCAGAAACTGTCGGCCTCTGGCCTGGACAGGCGCACACTCTCCTGGGTAGAAAACTGGTTGGCTGGCCGGGCCCAGAGAGTGGTGGGAAATGGAGTTTACTCCAGCTGGAGGCCAGTTACAAGTGGGGTTCCCCAGGGCTTAGTGCTGGATCCAGCCCTGTTCAGTGTCTTTATCAATGACCTGGACGAAGGCATCAAGTGCTCCCTTAGCAGGTTTGCAGATGACACTAAGCTAGGTGGAAGTGTGGATCTGCTGGAGGGTCGGGAGGCTCTGCAAAGGAACCTGAACAGGCTGGACCGCTGGGCAGAGTCCAATGGCATGAGGTTTAACACGGCCAAATGCCGGGTCCTGCACTTAGGGCACAACAACCCTTAGCAGTGCTACAGACTGGGAGAAGCCTGGCTGGAAAGCTGCCAGGAGGAGAAGGACCTGGGGGTGTTGGTTGACAGCCGACTGAACATGAGCCAGCAGTGTGCCCAGGTGGCCAAGAAGGCCAATGGCATCTTGGCTTGGATCAGAAATGGTGTGACCAGCAGGTCCAGGGAGGTTATTCTCCCTCTGTACTCGGCACTGGTGAGACCGCACCTCGAGTACTGTGTTCAGTTCTGGGCCCCTCACCACAAGAAGGATGTTGTGGCTCTGGAGCGAGTCCAGAGAAGAGCAACAAAGCTGGTGAAGGGGCTGGAGAACAGGCCTTATGAGGAGCGGCTGAGAGAGCTGGGCTTGTTTAGCCTGGAGAAGAGGAGGCTGAGGGGAGACCTCATTGCTCTCTACAACTACCTGAAGGGAGGTTGTAGAGAGGAGGGAGCTGGCCTCTTCTGCCGAGTGACAGGGGACAGAATGAGAGGGAATGGCCTCAAGCTCCCCCAGGGGAAGTTCAGGCTCAACATAAGGAAAAGATTCTTCACTGAAAGGGTCATTGGGCACTGGAACAGGCTTCCCAGGGAGGTGGTTTGTTCACCTTCCCTGGAGGTGTTTAAGGCACGGGTGGACGAGGTGTTAAGGGGCACGGTTTAGGGATTGATAGGAATGGTTGGACTCGATGATCCGGTGGGTCTCTTCCAACCTGGTGATCCTATGATTCTGTGATAGTGAAACTCAAATAGTTTGTGTAGTCTGAAGTCTCCAGCCCTGTGAAGGCTGAGGGCACTTGCAGGGATCAGACTGAGCAGTGAGACATGATTCCTACGGCAGATCAGTCCTGCATACAAGGGGCCCCATCACTGGTCACTCTCATCACACCACTGAAATTAAGCCAAATGCTGCCTTATCGGCATCTGCTGACAGTGAGAGCAGATGATACTGAGGTGGTGCAGGTACAGCATGGTTAAACTACCTCTGCGTAACAAAGTACCCTAAGGATGGGCACCATGGACCAAGACAAAGGACATAGTGGTGGAGGTTGGTAGCAGGACCAGGGCCTGGAGGAATAAATCCCACTTCAAGGAAGAGGAATGACTGAAAACTTCAGGGTGCACATTTCCACCTGAACACTTCCCTGCCCAGTTTGCCGGACAGACAGAAGAAAGGCTTGATTTGGTCTTTTCTAGTTTAGAAGAAACCTTAGTGAATGCAGCTATGTAGATATTTAAGAGATTAAATAGGAAAAATAATTTACTTCCTTTTATCATCAATTTCCTTGAAAAAAACTCAAGAGAATTGCAATGCCAGACCCTAGATAGAAAATTATTTCTGCAAGAAAATACATGCTGAGCTGCAAAACTGGGCTCTGGACAATGAACACAGATCCTCAAAAAGAAGGCTGGGGCTTCTTTTGAAGAAATCTTCTGAATGTAATTTGAATAATTAGCTCATCTCTGGTATTTCTATATTCCAAGACAGTCCATGTGAAAGAAGAAAAATACTCTGGCCAATGTTTTAGCCCTACAAAAGAAGCCATTTTGGTGACACCGATGGCCGCTATTATTGCTTTTGATTTTCTGTGGAAAATTGACAGATTTATGTAGCCAAGCCTTGTAAAAGGGATATAAGATTGATTTTTATACCAACTGTCCATGTAGCTTAGTCAGTTATTTATACTGGCAGATTGATGGCAAGTGGAATAGTAATCATTTGGGAAATCTATCAGCAATTTATAAATTCCAGTCAAAGACTTCTATTACAAACTCTCAATATGCAATAGCAACTACACATTAAATTGCAAACTTCATTTTGCAATGCTAATCTGTCTTTCTTGGCACTGTCCTTCCAGTTCTGCTGGTGAGTAGATGCCAACACTGAGAACAAAAGAAGAATTTTAAGATTTGTCAAAACTAATGTGTCTCGTGCTCAAACAAAATCCTTCTTCAGCAGAGAAGGTATCCAGGTGAAGAAAGCTAACTAGTGTCTAATCAAAAGATTCCCATTGTGAAGACTTCAAACTCCTGGTGATGTTGGTCAAGGGTAACATGGTAAGTAGAAGTGATAACCCAGAGCCCTAAAACTGTGAAGACTTATTACTGTAACCGTACAAACGAAGTAGTGGTGTGCTTGAGTGTGTGACAGGCAAGCCATCAGATGTTATGCCTGTCTGTGATCCCTCAAAGAGCTGACAAAGGTCGAAGCAAACCAACCGTGTTACTGCCTTGAGCAGGACATACAAACCAGGAAATGTCTGTGTGGCATGAAAAATGTGTGGCATGAGCTGCACATGCTGTTGCATAAGCTTCTTGAATAACCTTAATTATTCAGTATATTTCAGAATTCAATATTTTTATGTATCCTACTGTGTTAAGTAGTATAAAATTATCTGGAAGTAGTTTAAAGCAAGAGAGATAGAAGAACGTAACTGGATGTTACCACAAGCCACAGCCTGACTCCAATCATGGTAATTTAGGCTACTAGGTAATAAAGAAACAAGAAAGCATTAGTTAAGAGGAGTGTCAGATCTGAGTGATAAGACGTGATGTCCTACCAACTGGATTAACAGAAAGAAGCTGGACTGCAAAGAGCGAGGAAGTATATCTGCTGGCCTTAAAAGGACAGATAATATTCTATTTAAGGAAGAGCTCAATCCATATCTAAGCTCATGTTCAAGGAAAGATTCCTGTCTGCAAATGGCTTGGGAGCTTCCTAAGGGCTCAGGTAAATTTAGATAAAATTTTTTGCCTGCCAGAGAATTGGCCACCTTATCAGTGAGTGATCTTTAAGGGAAGGCTTAGAATTTTCAAGTATAATGCCCACTCTTGTGTCTGTTATCGGAAATTCAGTACTGAAGCCTTATAGAAACTTTTTTTTTGCTTTACCAATACCACATTGTCCTTTTGCTACTCTTTTCATCATGTATTCAAAATTACAACTCTCTGCCATCTACAACAGTGAATGCATCATTCCTTCAGAGTTAGTTCCTTGGACTTCTTTTCTTTCAGCTCTGGTTTACAGGTCAACAGCTGATAGTGAAAGGATCCCACCTAGCACATGCTTAGCATATGGATAAAATAATTAGGCCATTAGAAAAATGCATTGTGAGGATATTAGTTTTGTGGCCAAAACTAACAGAATGCAACTATCAAATTGTATAAAGGATGATTTTTGGCTTCACCTTGAGGATGATGAGCTTTCTGTTCACACCAAATAAAGAAACCTGCATAACAAATCCAGAGTCAGGCTGAAGGGAGGGTGGGAGGGAGGGGGAGTTTGGTCTTACAAAGAGGTGGTTTTAGAGCAGATTTCAGCACATCTGCCAGTGCCTTGTGGGTGAGCAGTGCTCATGTTGGTGAGTGCTCACCATCACCAGTGGCTGACAGGGAAGTCAGGCTGGAAGGGGCATTCAACACTCAAGATTATGAAAGGATGCTCCTTCCTCTCCTGAGCTGGTACCAAGCAGCCAGGTATGCGTTTCCATTGTCACTGTGAAGGCAAACCAAACCACTTGGTATTGGGAGCTCTGGGAAGAGCCGTGCTGTGAAATGTGTGAGATGGAGGGTTTGACCTGGTCCAAACTGCAGCCAGGCCAAGCAAACACCAGGCTGGAGCTGTTCTGCTGGTGCAGGGAAGGCAAATCCCAATATAGGCCTGAAAAACAGCCATGGGGTCAGCTCCTGCACAGGGTGCTTAGAGAGGACCACTTGATGGTGTGTGGCTGCAGGAGAGCAGGGGTGCTGCTCCGGCTTGCCTGGGAAGCACTGCAGAAATACCCGCTACTGCAGAAATCTGAGCAAACGATCACAGTAGTTCGAAGCTGCTTCCACGGTGCAGTTTGGACCTGGGTGGCTTTATCCTGTTTATGTTGTGCTCTATTTGAGCAAGAAAACTAATGGGCGTCTCGGTGGAATTGACTAGTTCGAATGAAGCCTGATGTCTGTGTTGAGGGGGCTGGAAAGCAGGAATTTGTCATGAACCACTGCTGTGGCACCCATCTAAAGGTGCATATGCAACATTAAGCTGCTTCCCCTGTAACTGCTTTGGCCTCCCTGTGGCTGTGTGGTATGGCAGAGCCCTGGCTCAGCAACTGCCATGTCTGAGCCTGCTGCCTTGCTGCAACGGCTGTGGCTGTGTGACCTGTCTCTCTGCAGCAGTGCCCGCAGACTCATTGAATTTTTAACTGTTGGACAAACTCAAACAGCCATGGCCCTTGAAGCTGTGGTCCTCATTTTTGCAAGGAAAAGCTTTAGCATACAAATTGAGTGAACCACAGCTTGTGAGACAAACAAAAATGTACACAACCATACTTATGGTTTAGCCCCACCTGGCCAAATTTGGCAGCTAAAGCCCTGCAGCTGAGCCTCCAAAATCTCTTACCTCCCTTCAGCCCCAGGGAAAGGAGAGAGAGAGAAGAGGAAAAATATTTACGTGTTGGAAAATAGAACTACAGCTTTAATGCTATGATAATGACAACAATGAAAATAATTAGAAAGTAATAAAATATGTCCAAATATGAGATTTCACACTTCGATGATTATACTTGACTACAAATGCTGCAGAGCAGACATGAGGGAATGGGTCCACAGCCAAGAGGGAGCTGGATTCAGAAATACATGGAGCTGGGATTGGGAACAACCAGAGAGACAGGGTCCTCACGTGGCATCAGCCATCACAGAAGAAAGCGAGACCCTCATGATCTCTCAATTTATACTGAGAATGATGTAGATGGGATAGAATATTTTGTTGGCCAATTTAGGGTCCCCTGCCCTGTTCACCTCTCCTCACAAGTGTGGCTCCTTTTCCACCAACTTGAGGGTGGCCTTAGTTAAGTATAAGCATTGGCTTTTTTGCTTACCAATGCCCTGCGAATGCCACTTTAATGAAGAACACTGTCTCAAACTCATGCAGTTAGCTTTCAGGAATGAAGTTATCTACAGCAAGTTAATTAGTCACAAAACTGACCATGATTTACCTCAAACTACAACAATACTGCATAGAAAATCTTGTGACTTTAAGTCAGCCTGTTCCCTGGGGATCAGGATGAGCTCTGACCATCTCTCTGGCCAAGTGCATGCAGCCATGCTCGTAGAGCCTCTGTCTTCTCCACAGTCACTGCTTACAGAAATGGCTTCCTGGGATTTTTTTCCCCATTTTTTTTTCTTTCCCAACCTTCCCTCTCTTGCTCATCCTTCTCAACAGCTCTGTCACATTGGCATTACATGTCTTCTTATCTTGCTTGATTTTAAGCCAGTTTGGTTATGTTACACAAAGCAAAAGTGTGACAGATAGGTCTTCTTTTCTTGTTCTGGAGCCAGCCTGCTTACCACCCCAAGCATTCAGTTTCCAGGCCTAATGTGCAGGTGTCCTGTCAGCTGCTGACAGTCACGTTTCCTTCACTTGAAGTGGGGCTAGTTTCTGGCAACATTGAGCTGATTTAAATTCTTCAAGATCAGCTGATTAATTGAGACAACAGAAACATTGATCAGCAGGAACCAGCATATCATGAATATTTAGGAAACCCTAAAGTAAAATTTCTTTAATAAATGACATTCCCTCTTTCATGATGTCTGTAAGTGTCTCATTCATGACTACTGAGTTAGCAGCTTCCCCTCCAGCCTCCATGTACAACAGAGCCTGTTCACTATCATGCTCAGGAAACATGCAGAGAATACTCAGAAACAGCAACAGAGATTTTTCATGCACTGATTACCTGTCCCAAGAAAAAACACTAACCTAACCTTGATATAAGAGCAAAATTTTCTTACAGTGAGAACAAGCATTCACTGGAACAACCTTCCCAAGGATATGGTAGGGTCCCCATGGCTAGAGATTTTCAAAATGGGCCAGTTCTAGGGTGCTAGATAATCTTCAGGCTCTCTTTCAGAGCTGATCTTTTGAGACCTCTTCCAACCTGTACTATCCTATGACTATATAGTAAAAGTGAACAATGAGTTTCTGAAGATATAAAGAAGACCATCCCACAGGTCTGTTTCTCTGTTGGCTTTCAGTAACTGTACCTCTGAAGCCACTGGAGCCTGGTAAAGGGAGTGAGGGCAACTTTGGAGTCCCCTCAGCTACAGTATCTCTCTTTACTAGGCAGCAGCAGCAACAGCAGCCCGAGCTTTGCAAGTAGCTGAGAGTTTTGCAGCAAGCTGGCACACCAGACCTGAGCAGAGCCACTCCAGCAGCAGAGACAGGGTCAGCATCTCCAAGGCTGAAGTCCTCTTCTCTCCTCTTATTGTGAGATTAGATACAGGTAGTGTGGCATATTTCTGTGCACAAAAAAAACCTAATTGGACTCATTATAGCAGCATTTGCATACGTTAGCATCATCACTGACTCAGAGAGGACTGTCCTCATTTTGCAGGGGCCCTCAGTCAGCCACCTACGGTGCTGGCAGCAGGCATTTTGTTGACAGAGACTACTGCAACCCGCTCTCCATGCCATTTGTTTGACAAAAAATATTGTATCAGCCAACAGACTTAGCTATCTGTCATCATGATGACACATGTCTGGTCTGTCATTAAAAGGGAAATCTTTCTAAATGGATATGTGTGTAAATTAAAAAGGCATTGTTTCAGCAGCTTCTTAACCTAACTAAATTCTGAGAAAATTGAATAGAAATTTTCCATTACACTTTATGTCCTATTTTATAAATCATAACAGAAGCTATGAACCCTTTCATGTACAACTTTAAACAGCACATATTGAAGTAATATTTCTTACATCACCACTTATCCACATCTTTTTAGAATGTATAGAAAATTATAAGCTTTACAACCAATAAGTAGTTGGTGCATTCTGAATTAGAAGATTTAGATAAGATCCATAACACCATTGAGTCCAACTGTTAACATAACACTGTCAAGTCTATGTCCCTAAGCACCATATCTATATGGCTATTAGATACCACCAGGGATGGTGACTCGATCATTTCCCTGGGCAGCCTGTTCCAGTGATTGACAACCCTTTCAGTGAAGTCATATTTTCTTATACCCAGTCTAAACTTACCCTGGTGCAACTTGAGGCCATTTCCTTTTATCCTGTCACCTGTTACTTGGGAGAAGACACCAACACCCACCTAGCTACAACCTCCTTTCAGGCAATTGTAGAGGGTGATCAAGTCTCCTCCCCTTAGCCTTCTCTTCTCCACACCAAACAGCGCCAGTTCCCTCAGCTGCTCCTTATAAGACTTGTGCTTCAGATCCATCTCCAGTTTTGCTGCCCTTCTTTGGGCACACTCCAGCAACGAAGTGTCTTTCTTGTAGTGAGAAGTTTGATGGGATTGGAGTAAATGCTCTGGCTTCTAAAAGGTTTTAATGCGCTCTTTTCTGTTTTTCTTTCATGGAAAACAAACATACAGGAAGACACTCTAAGGAACCTGATGTTAATTTCAGCACTGACACTGACATCTTCCCCTCTGTGTGCCTATATGAGGTCAATCCTGTTGATGGAAGAAGAAACAGAAAAATTCTTAAACAGAAATTGTAATTACTTTTTTACACAGAATTTGCCTGGAATAAGACAAATCAACATTAAATTTAAAATTATTTTTATTTTTGCACATAATACATATTTAGCATGCAAGTACATGCCCTTTTATCACACACGTGTCTTAACAAGCAGGACTGAAGATCACAGACAAAGGAGCAAAATCTGAGCCATTAATGCCTGTGTGGATAATACAGCTAATGAAAGTAACGGAGCAGCTCTTCAATGTGCAGAAGCCAGAGCTCTGCAGAGATGCATCTTCCTGCTGCATCAGAGAGCTTTGATGATGATTAGAGTCCCACAGTCCTAGAGAGACTAATCAGTGATAGTCATATAAACTGGGTGCTGATGGATCCTTCCAGGAACCTGGGGAGGAGTACATTTGTGACAATCTCTGTGGTAAGTGCAAAACAGCCCCTGTTCTCAGCCTCATTAGAGATAAAACTTGTGATGGGGAAATAATGGGAAAGGTGGTGAGGTGCCATCAAACACTTGTCAAGGCAAAAGCCAAATGTCATTTTCTAGACAATGCTGCTATATTAAACAGGCACTGTAGCAGAGTGCATTATGCAAAGGAGGAGCAAGATGGACAGTTTGGCAGCAATTCCTTTACTTTGGACAAGCAGATCTCTTCTAGTTTTTCTGGAGGACAAGTATTTTGCTAATTGACAGAAAATGCCAATGAAGGAGCCTATGAACCACAGACCACACTCAAAACTTTGTTTGATTGAAGAGACCTATAAGTGACACTGAAACACAAGATGATAGTATACTTTTTTGCTGTGAGATTTGGAGCAAAGCTGTTTTCTTCTTCCTGGGGATACATGAGAATTAAAGGGAGAAGTCACAGTGATACTCTTACATTTCCATTTAGGGCACCTTTTCTGACAAGACAGGTTTTGTACAGCCCTAGCCCCTCTGTGGTTTGTACATCTGTGTAACATGTGACATGTGCAAGACACTCTCTGAAGGCTTCCTCATCACCACAGGAAAGTAGCCAAAACACAGTCAAGTTGGGAAAGAATGTGAGAAACTACATTGAAACTTGAGAGGAAGTGCTTCAGAGGGCAAAATGCAGCTGCCAAAGCAAATTTGACCATGACATTCTTCAAAATGTGTTCTGGGCTCTGTCATGCCCACAGACAGAGAGGACCATGCTTTTGCAGAGTAAGGATAACTCCTGCCAGACATTCAGAGCCTGCTGCAAAGCTCTCTCAGACACAGAGCTGGATCATCTGTCAGGGGAAACACTGTGCTCCATCTATTTGCCAAAAAAAAAGAAGACATATGTGTCAGGCTTCATTAGAAAAATACAGGGGGGTGGGGAGTGCTATTAGTCACAACTTGTTAAAAATAAATAGCTTTGAAAACAAAGCCATGATTCAGAGAACATAAACTAGTGCTTTAGAAACAAACCATTATGCCCTTTAGTCTCCTTGAAGGAAGGTGGCTGGCAGCTCCCTGCTGTACCATGTGCCCACAGTCTCCTCTCTGGTGAACACAGTGCTGCAGAGATAAAGAAGCTGTTAGAGCAGCTGTCACTTCCCTCCCAGATAAGGATGACTAATAACTCACTCAGCAGGCCCCTCTTTTTTAGGAGTGCCATTCTCAAAGGCTTACAATTAGTCAAGTCTGACTGAAGAAAATAACGTTTCCCAGGGAGCTGTAGCCAGCTGAGAAGGCTGGTGGCCTAAGATGAATCAATTAATCCTCATCAGCCAGTTCCCAGAGCAGCTGATCACCGGAGGTCACTGTGGCTTTGCATGAAAACCTGCTTCTGCCAAAGTGTGAGCCAGAGTGCACTGGTACCATCAGCATTTTCAGAGGATGGATCCTCATCCATTCACCAACACAAAATCCCAACTGACCTGCCTGCAAGAGAGACCACTGAGCTTGCTGAGCCCTGATGTGAGATTGTTGCAGTGGGTGCTTCAGTCCCATTTTTACTATAATAAAAGCTAAACCTCCCATTTACAGGGCTCAGCCAGAGGAAGGTTGGCTGCCACCAGCCAGAGCCAGCGTGCTGTTGGAAGAAGGGAAGGCAAAAGCATCTTCATCCCAGGGCCCACTGCCTGGAACCTGGTAGAAGCAGCACCTCAGCTGCTGTCACTGGCATTTCCCTAAATGCTTACTCCACACAGCAACATAGCTGTGCTTTTTAACCCTTTGGTGCTTTCAGCTGCCGTTCCCCAGTGCTGCTGGTGGTGCATATAACAGGAGAGGTTCAAGCACCCAGAGAAATCTTAGCCGCAAAGGCTGGGGCTGCCTGTTAGTAGGAAACCAGTGCTTTTGCTGTTGCTGCAGAGAGCTCTTGCTGCAAATAAATTCCTCAGGGAAGCAATGACAAAGTCTAAAGGCACAAAATCAAAGAGGGTCTATTCAACCGTAAGGCAGCACTGGATGTGTCTGGTAAAGCAAGTAAGGTGGTACAGCTGCAAGGCACACTACCAAAGCACAGTTATCTGGGTACAGCCACTGCTAAGTGAGGAGAGATAGGAGCAAGCACACCCATTCCCTGCCTGTCAGCAAAGGGAAATAACAGATTCAACCCTTCAGACTTCAGTTAGCAACCACTGCTTAGGCTGAGAATTTGGGGCTGCAGGTAGAGGTCATGTAGGTGAGCATTTTTTGCAGCATTTTAAATCAGTTCCTGTGACTCATTATAATATAAGTATTTTCCTTGCTGAATGTAGGCATATAAAAATTACCTGTGGAACTGCAGCTGCTTTTAACTACTGCCATGTTGTAGGTATCAATAATTAAATAGCAACCATTCTGAAGATCACAGGAGGAGACAACAGACTAAATTTATGATGCTGTGAGGAAAGGGTATTTTCTTATAACTCTGAGAATCTCTTAAAAAACCACCTCATGAGACTGCATGTTTTCGCTAATCTATCTAGCAACAATTCAGCTTTTGAGTGAAAGTAATATAAAGGATTAAACAAAATGTAACTCTAAAAATTCAATTAAGACAAAAAAAACCCTCATGAAATGGTACTTTCATTCTGAAAGTACAGGCTCTCTCCTGCTTTACTCAGCCACATTTCCTACCAAAAAAAATAATACGCCATCCCCACAAGGGCAATAGCACAAGATGAGTGCAGCGCAGTCTGTCTGCCCTTTGCATCATTGGGAAAACTGAGTGCTGCCTTCTACCTTTCAGCCGCTGATGTGCACACACTGCAGAAAACCAGCCTGGCTTTCCAGCATACAGATTATGTTTAAAAGGATGGGGATGAAAAAAATGTCAAATGTAAGCCAAGCACACAGTCTATGGTGTTTATTGAAAACATAATAGCCCACCCCACAATTGATAGCTACAGTTATGTCTCTAATACTGCTTGTTTTACTGGAACAGAAGAAGAATTGTAGAATGGTCCTGAAACACAAAACCAGGCAGGCTATCATTTCAAGGCAGATTAGGTAGCTACATAATGATCTGTATGAAATGAGCTGGTAATAACACCCCACTTTTGGAGGCAGTAGATACTCCCATTAGAAAAATCATCACCAATGCTATCATCTTCCTTACCAGAGACAATTCAGTCACCAGCCTCTGTCCATTCCAAGAAACAGTCCTGTGCAGTGTACAGACAGGCAGGGATGCAGATGCCCAAGCTACACTCCTTGGACACCACCTCTGTGCTGCCTGGCAGGCAGGCAGAGGCATTTGCCTTTCTGCGATCTCAGGGTAGCGCTTCTGCCCAGGCAGCAGAAGTAGGTGAAATAGCTGTACCAGCACATGCTAATCCAGCACTACAAACCATAACAGCCATGTTAATAAAATTCCCCTAGAGATAGTCTTATTCCAGGATCAAGGTCTTTTTCCTTAACTTTAGTACTGTGGATTAGAAAACAAAAATTCCCTGTTATTCCAGAGCTGGGGTTTCCCCATAGGGATTTATACATGTGCATGGCTTACATAGAATCATAGAATCACCAGGTTGGAAAAGACGCATCGGATCATTGAGTCCAACCATTCCTATCAACCAATAAATTACGCCCGTGAGCACCTCATACACTCACCCCTTAAACACCTCCAGGGAAGGTGAATCAACCATGTTCAGACTAAACCTCCCCTGGCGGAGCTTGAGGCCATTCCCTCTCATGCTGTCTCCTGTCACCTGGGAGATGAGGCCGGCACCCTCCTCTCTACAACCTCCCTTCAGGTAGTTATAGAGAGCAATGAGGTCTCCCCTCAGCCTCCTCTTCTCCAGGCTAAACAAGCCCAGCTCTCTCAGCCGCTCCTCATAAGGCCTGTTCTCCAGCCCCTTCACCAGCTTTGTTGCTCTTCTCTGGACTCGCTCCAGAGCCACAACATCCTTCTTGTGGTGAGGGGCCCAGAACTGAACACAGGATTCGAGGTGCGGTCTCACCAGTGCCGAGTACAGAGGGAGAATAACCTCCCTGGACCTGCTGATCACGCCGTTCCTGATACAAGCCAAGATGCCATTGGCCTTCTTGGCCACCTGGGCACACTGCTGGCTCATGTCGGCTGTCAACCAACACCCCCAGGTCCTTCTCCTCCAGGCAGCTTTCTAGACAGACTTCTCCTAGTCTGTAGCTGCACAGGGTTGTTGTGCCCCAAGTGCAGGACCTGGCATTTGGCCTTGTTAAACCTCATGCCATTGGACTCTGCCCAGCGGTCCAGCCTGTTCAGGTTCCTTTGCAGAGCCTCCCTGCCCTCCAGCAGATCAACACTTCCACCCAGCTTAGCGTCGTTTGCAAACTTGCTAAGGGTGCACTCGATGCCTTCGTCCAGGTCATTGATAAAGACACTGAACAGAGCTGGACCCAGCACTGAGCCCTGGGGAACCCCACTTGTCACTGGCCTCCAGCTGGATTTAACACCATTTCCCACCACTCTCTGGGCCCGGCCAGCCAACCAGTTTTCCACCCAGGAGAGTGTGCGCCTGTCCAGGCCAGAGGCTGACAGTTTCCGTAGCAGAATGCTGTGAGAAACCGTGTCAAAGGCTTTACAGAAGTCCAAGAAGACCACATCCACAGCCTTTCCTTCGTCCAGCAGGCAAGTCACTTTATCATAGAAGGCGATCAGGTTAGTTTGGCAAGACCTGCCTTTCGTGAACCCATGTTGACGTGGCTCGATCACCCGGTTCTCTTGCATGTGCTTCATGATAGCACTAAAGATCACCTGTTCCATGACTTTCCGTAGCACTGAGGTCAGACTGACAGGCCTGTAGTTCCCTGGATCCTCCTTGAGACCCTTCTTGTAGATGGACACAACATCAGCCAGCCTCCAGTCTAGTGGAACTTCCCCAGTCATCCAGGACTGCTGGAAGATGATGGAAAGGGGTTTGGCCGGCATATCTGCCAGCTCCTTCAACACCCTTGGGTGAATCCCATCCGGCCCCATAGACTTGTGCGTGTCTAGTTGGGCAAGCAAGTCTCTAACCGCCTCCTTTTGGATCATGGGAGCCCCATTCTGCTCCTCTAACTCCTGGATTTGTACACAGAGGGAACAACTTTCTTTACAATTAAAGACTGAGGTGAAGAAGGCATTAAGTACCTGAGCCTCGTCCTCATCCTCTGTCACTGTTGTTCGTTCTGTATCCAATAGGAACTATATATACTGCCTAGTCCTCCTTTTATTGTTAATATATTTATAGAAAGATTTTTTTATTATCTTTCACAAACTTCATCAATCTGATTTCTAGTTGGGCCTTAGCCCTCCTGATTTTTTCCCTGCACGATCTCACTTCTCTCCTTCCACCCAAGAAGCCTGTCCCTAGACATGTACTAGAACAAACATATTGGTAAACAGGCTTAAGATGTTTGGAACAATAAAGAAGATAAAAAAGCTGGGGAAAGGGAATGGAAAGGGAAGCTGGGAGAAGGAGCAGGAGTCAAAGGGCTGGTTCATTTAACTTCTCTCCAAACTGAGAAATCTTGGAGCCAAGTCTTTAAAGTAAGGTTTTCAGGGGATGCAGATGTCCCTTCATCCTTTTCATATGTGCTTTATCAATTCCAGGAAAGCTGATGAGAGTCTCTTTCTGAGAAAACAGGCTCTGCTCCATCCAGCTCTTTGAAATCACCTAATGAGATGGTTTCATCCAGCAGATAACTGAAGAGCCTGCACTGCACAGCAGCCGCTGAACAGCAGAGCAGTCTGAGAGTGAAGGGCGTTCAAGGTTTCAAAACCACATCCTCCTTCATCTCGGCACAATCAAATCAGTGATGAGACAGCACCTGCAACAGCACTTGACAGCTATGAAGACAGAATGACTGGTCCATCGGTCAGTGATCAGCAGGTGAAACGGAGAGCAGCCTCTGCAGTCCTGGGGAAAAAGTAATGAACCTTCATTTCCCCTGCTGTCTGCTCCGTGACAGACAAAAACTAGATTTTGCTGCTGAGTATGTCAGGTGATAAATTCGGGTTACTTTAAGGCAGGAAATCTGTAAAACGCTTATGACTTTTGTCAGCTGTGAGTGCACAGCAGGGACCCTGGCAATGCCCCTCGTGTCCAACTGGAGTGACCTAAGCAATGGCTGCACAGTAGAAGTGTAAAAGCCAAGTGGAGTCCTCACACTTAATTATCTTAAAGTTCATGCAATGTCATCCCTATAGTGTCAGGAAATCTGTTCTTCAGATACTGATCTTTTTATACTCTTAAAGAAATAGCCCTTCAGTCTGGCAAGATTTCTCAACAGTGTGTAGCTCCAGTACACCTCCCTGGTTTATAGGAAATCAGCTGGAATTCAAGCCCATTTCCTAGTTCTTGACGTCCCACTCAGATAGGAAGGAGTGCCCTCCTTGGTTAAACAAACTCAAAATTCAGGCACTGCTCCTCTTCCTTGAGGTTGGTCTTTGTCTTCTACTGCTGTTAACCTTTACTAGATAACTTGTGCCTTAACCAGTTCTCTTGACAGAGTCCTCTTTTCTGCCCCCAGCTCTACAACAGGACTTCAGAGTTTGGAGTTTCTGTACTCAGCTACTGCTTTTCCCAGCTGCCCACAAATGATCATCCAGAGCATGGAGGAGCTTGGGGTGGGAAGTATGTCCCAGAGGCACCACAAGTGTCTTCAATGCATGAAATCCTGGTTTCACCAGGAGTTGCTTAATAGAGTGGCTGTTTTCCACTGAGCTCCAAAACACCAAGTTAACATAAATGACTGTCTAAATCAGAGTTTAGGTTGCTGTGCTGCACTGAGATACTAATTTATTTGGTTTTGGTAAGGATAATGCTTTTACTTTTTATAAAAATGGTGTGGGATTTATGCTCACTTGAGGATAGGCAAGTTTAGAAATTATGAATATTTGAAAATGCATTACTGAGGGGGACAGAGAGGAAGGTTTTCTTTGAAGGCAGACATGAACAGAGACCTAGAAGAGACAGCTAGGTCACTAAATCCTGTCCCCTGCTGTCACACAGCCCAGATGGTGTCACCTCCTCTAGATGCCAGCCACTATTTTTTGGCAAAATAACGAAGTGTTTGTTCTGTAAATAGTTTAAAGAATTTATTGCAAAACCTCAGTGTCTAGGTGGGTAGAAACTTTCTGATTTGGATACAGTCTATGTCCTCTCTGCATGCTGACTTGTGAGTTGGTACTGTCCTTTCAATAGATGAGCCTCTTCTCCAATGTTAACACTTGATGTACTGGCAGGCAGGGACAGTGGTTTGCAGGGGTCACCCTGCAGGCACACAGGATGCTGACAGCCTCTAGGCAGGCTGGACACACCCCTGAGACTGCTGACAGAGCAGTGACAGAGCATCCTTGCTCTCCAGCCCACACCGATGGCACAAAGTCTCCTAGGTCTCCCTGATGAACTTGCCCTGATGTGAAAGGGAAGAGCAGGAGTCAGAGGAAGGTCGGGATGGGGCATGTGAGCCTGCACTGCAGGTGAGGAAGACTTTCCTTCCACCTACCATCAAACTTACTTATGAGAAAAGAGTAAGTTTTCTATTATGATTTCTCCTTGCTGCCATTATCATCTACAAAATGTGCTGTGTTTAAAAGAGGTTCATGCAAATATTTACATAACATGCTTTAAATGTCACTATGAAGAAACCCTGTATGGGCATTGATGTTACTTCTGCCCTCATGGGACACCTTTTACTCTTTATTTGGACCCTCAAATGTAGAAACCACTCCAATTAGAATCACGGTATAGAGCTTTGCCACTATTCCTTCCCCTTCGAGAATAACACCAAGGTAAAGACCTATGCAGTCTTTGAAGGGATGTAGTGACTCCATTCCTGTCCTTATATCATTGCTCACAGGGGGCAGGATTCTGCAAATGGAACAGCCTCGGGGAGGTGCCAAGGGTTGGTACAATTTTTTGTTGTTCCTGTTCTGCTAAAGCTCCCTAAAGCACCCAATGACATTCTTTAAATTCCTTTCTCCCAGCCTATTTTTTCATAGCCCATAAATTACTCCTCTTCACCCACAATGCTGAAATCCCTACGTAATGAGCCAAGACTTGGTTGTGTATTTGGGGGGGTCAAACACTTCAGTGGTCTGTTCAGCTTTAAATTAAAAATAAAATAGTCAAGAAATGCTATCTTACTCCTGAGATTGCCATAAAACATGGCTGTTCTCCTTTAGTCATTGGAAGTACACCTACAGAGCATGGAAGGTTATGAAAATAGCAGGGATGAGCTGAGCTTCAGCAGCTCTGCATGCTTTCATGAAGTCAGCTTGGACTCATGGCCAGGTTTTTCACATTCAGATACCTGAATACAGAACTGTGCATACTCACCATGGCGGAATTGCCAGGGTCTTTTATGTTCAGAGCTGGAACACGATCAACAATTTCAAAATAGTCAGTCTCTCTGTGATGTCTAATTTTGGGTACCAAAAACCAAATCTTTTTCAGAATGCAAGTTACTTATGCAAATACTGAGACTGATTTTCTTTCACATGTCATTCATGGGATTACTTACATGGGAAGGCAAGACCAGGGAGCAGCAGCCTGAGCCTTCTTAGTACTAATATCATATAATATTACTTTATAAATATCATACCAATACATACCAGTAGTAACCTGGTTGTCCCATCCTGTTCATTCAGCACCTCCTCGTAGCAACATGAAGTCAGTTTTCTGGCTTTAAGGCAAAGCAGTGCTTTTGAAGAAACCACTTTCCAAAGGGAAAGAGAAATGTTTTTGCCTTCCCAGAGACTTTTCACCTGTGCCAGCATGTGTGGTATTAACTGCCTCACTCAGCACAAGTCCTGCAGTAGATGGTAGGGTGCACTTCTGCTGTACACACGTGCACAATGCAGTGTTCCTGAACTCCATGCCACATATTAGCCTTATTAGGAGTAATTCAATGTCATTTGATGATAATTCATTGGTTATAACAGAGTAAAATACTCGTTATAGCCTTGCCTCTGGGATCTACAAATGATGGCTGATCTACTTTATCCCGCCAAATCCGACCCCTCTATAACACAATTAACATTTCACATTAAACAGCCTTTAGTATCAGGAAGCTAACCTAGGCTTGCTCTGAAGCATGTGTTTACCTTCCTACCTGGAAGTATTCATTTTCAATGATACAAACTGTGTGACTAATTTCAGCACATGCTACATTGCCGCAGTGCACTAGGTTCTCTTGGAGAAATATTCTCTCTTTCCCTGCTTTGCTGCTAAAGACCTCTGCATCCCATCCATCCTGGAGCAGATTAAGAGACTGAAGATGTATTGCACTCATTTTTGTGATAGCTGCTATAAATGTTAAGTGGACTGTGGGGCTGAAAACATCCTGCAGAAAGCAGCTGTGATAATAAGTCATGATAAAAGTATTAGAAATGCCTCACTGTCTGTCAGTTAATGGATCTTTGCAGAGGAAGAAGCATGAGGAGCAGAAAACTCACCTCCAGCCTGGTCACTCTCATGTAACTTTCTTGCCTTGCCAGGAGGTGGCTGAAAGCGCAGTTAGGTCTCATCGTGATTGTTTGGCTCCAGGTCTCTGGATATGATATTAACCTCTGCAGTCCACTGAAATGCTGCCCCAGGAATTCAGAGGTGGGACTCTCCCATACCTACTTTGCAGAAAAAATTCCCATCTGCCTCCCCTGCTCAGGATCGTGATGCTGCTGTTGCTCCTGCTTCCTGGCTGGGGAGAGACTTGTGCCTTACCTCAGCAGTGCTGCACGGTCATGGACCGACACACAGGGAAGATTGTTCTTCTTCTGGACTGGCTCTGTCTCCTTGTTCTCCCCTAATAAAATGACTTGTTGGTTTAAGATGAAGCTGTCTCTCAAGTTCTTTTCCAGTTTTAGGAAATGAGAGGATTTGGTTTTTACTTGATCTGTAACTTTGACATTTTGACCAGTTTCTCAATCATATGTAAGACGAAACATTATGACATTTTTCTTCCTTTTGTAGGGTGTAGATCCAACTTTTTCCAAATATCTTGCTATTTTTATCTAATTGTTCACTCACACGTCATTCAGGAATCAAAAATGGGCAGGAGCTGTGAAAGATGTGGCACCTAACAATTTGAGGAAGACCTTCAGCTGGTACAAATGGCATTTCTCCAGCTGAACAGTAGAGTACTGCAGCTGTAGAGCAGCTGAGCAGCCAGCCCTCATCGTGACTGGACCACGGGGTCCTGGCAAGGTGCATATCACAGAACCTAAGCTGGAGAGGGAGACAGTGGAGGCATCCTCAGCCGAGGGAATCTAGGGTCAAGAAAAACCCAGGCTCACTCTACTTTGAGGGAATGCCAAAACCCACTCCTGTACCTTAATGCACTTTGCAACATTAGGCCCATGCATGTGAGAAAACTGCAGATCATTCTGTAAGCAAGAGGACAGACAGGATTCAGAGAGACCACTATGCGCTTCCCTGTTGGTGAATTGGTTACTCAGGAAGCTACGTTTGGACGCAGGGATGGGGATCTATCAAGTAGCTCATCACAGCTTCACACATTCCCAGATAATCGTAGTTCTAGTTTAACACTAGAGGCTTCTGCCTTCTGCTTCCAAAC
This sequence comes from Clamator glandarius, assembly GCA_033459285.1. NCBI lineage: Eukaryota > Metazoa > Chordata > Aves > Cuculiformes > Cuculidae > Clamator > Clamator glandarius. The sequence goes on from JAUNZM010000046.1 coordinate 56,891, forward strand.
TCTCTCTGGTGATAGATAAGGATTCACATTCATTTACAGAATGATATTAAGAAGTTGTAGAAAAAAATGTATTTTCCCCTCTTTCAGGATAAAATCTAATGTAAGACAGCCTCACCTTCAAAGTAAGATTGCTCTAGTATAGCAGACAGGAGTAGATCAGGCATACAGACATAAAGCCCCAGCTGTACCTAAAGGGGAAATTTATCCTGGCAACTATCTATCAGTCCAGGAGAGGGAATCCCCTCCAGGCCAATGTGGAAATGATGGGTGAAAAGAGAACATCTTTGCTGTGGTGATATTAATAGGTTATTTGCAAATTTTTACCCAAATCTATTCACTTCAAAAGCTCAGCTTGGGGACTGAGAGGGAGATTTTTCAACAAAATATTATCAATTGACTAAATGTAACTAAGATAAGTGGGCTGAAAATAATAAAAAAAAAGAACTAGATAAAACTGGTGAGGCCTTTAAATACATAAATGGAAGATGCTGAAACTTGGAAGGCATCCAAATGCAATTCTGCAAGTATCCTGAGGGTCAGAAAGGGATAAGGAGGCCCTCCCGGCCCAAAGATGCTGAGTGACCAGACAGTATTGACACAGACAGTCAAATAACAGAAGAGCCCACAGCAAACACTGTGCGTTAACATGGGAAAGAATTTTAATGAGCAATTTCAGTCTCATGCATGCTATGAAAAATGGACTTGGCATCATTCTCTCCAGATCGGAGACTAAGTTGCAAGTAGTAACATGCGTGAGTAACAGCTAAGTTGGAGCAAAAAGAGCAAGCTGAAGGATAAAAAATAAAATAAAATAATAAAACTATAATAAAATGTTAAGTAATTTTAAGGCATTAACCCAAATTTTTATGAACATCTATAGCAGGTCATATACTTAGGTGAACAATAAGTTATTTAAGAAATAGTGTCCCTTTAAAAGACTGTTTTCTGATGTCTTCAGAAGGACCCACATCCCAGTGCTCTCAGATGAGGCAGATGTACAAAAACAAGCAGTACTTTGTGGCCTGACAGGTTCTGCCCTCAAAAACACAGTGGAGGAACCAGCATGTACAGTGAAGGCAAAAGGAACAAAACACTCGGCATCGTGGGGGGCATCAAGTAACTCAGCTGTTTCCTGCAAGATAACTGCAATATGTTAGTAGCCTCGGGTAAATGAGTCAGATGCTTCCCCCAGGAGCTGTTACACCTGGCCAGTGAGGGGCTGGGGGACAGCAGATGACTGCTGGGAATGCCTTTCTGTCTGGAAAACTGGGAGTGAAAAAAATGTGCCCCCAAGCACAGCTGATCTCTTAATGACAAACTCATCACCTCTCAGTCCCCAAGCCCAGCATGCTGCAGAAGCTCTCCCACCCCGGGCAATGCCAGCACTAGAGCTGACTTTGCTCTTCCAAGCAGAACACAGGCTGCTGGGGCATCTTCATGGCCTTGATCCTGTTTTCGGCTAAAAAAGTATGTTATGATAAGTCAGCGAAACTCATGAAAAAGCCTAATCATACCTTTGTAAGTCTGAAAGAACAATGTGCACGTTATTTCCCCAGCTCTGCACCACGATGGGCCTTGCAAGCCCTCCCAGAAAGCAGCATATTTAGTTTTTCAAGTAATTGTGCTGCCATGCTATTGTGGGGTTGGCCTCCTCATGAGAGCAATTTCCTAGCCAAGCTGCGGAGCCAGGGCAGGCCACTTCATCTGTTGCTGCCACTGCTTGTTAAAAGGATAGATCCTCCCACCACGGTGCTCTTCATTTTCATTTGATCCTATTCGTTATTTCTAACCCGCTTTTTATAAATCAGTGTCTTGTAAGAAATCACAAAACCCAGGCACGTATGGTGCTTACATCCAGATAAAGAAATACTGTTAAACTGCAGACAGCTCTGTGTAATGCTGAACGTGCAACGTTGCTGCTATTGATGTGGCTTTAAATATAGGTCTTCAGCAATTCTGACCAGTGCATGCAGCCAGAACCAACCTGAGTGTCATCAGGACATCAGACAGACACATTCATCCTTTCCCTTTGAAATAACTGGGAACTAGAACACTTGAAATCAATTAAATGTTTGAAAGGAAAGGTATGCAAACTCTTCATTCCTCCACAAAACTGTGAGCAGTGACAATTTTCTACCTATGTGGAAAGGTTATCATTATTTTTGAAAACACAAGGTCAATCTTTACAGAAAAGGCGTTAAACGATAGGGGGTTTTCCTTGCATTTTCCCTGGGTAGAGGAAAAAAAATTCTACATCAGTAGCTTCACTTAGTTTTTTCACTTGAAAATCAGACAGTTACCATTTTGCCTCCGTAGATTATTTCTATTATTTATTTGGGCATTTTCCTGTAAACCAGACAGACTGCTTACTGGAAAGTCATCTCCTGTGTTTCCCAAATAAGAAAGTAGCTGCTGTCCCTGAGGCAGACGTAATTGCTTGGTAACAACTAATGCAGGGCTTTGCTTTTCACCATGAACCTGTTACCTACACAAGGACTAATTAGCTACTGCCAAAAGGAAGAGGGAATCTTGCAGAGCTGCTCATCCACTGTTGTTCCTAGTGACTTGCAAGGTGTCTCAGACCAGCCACAGCCCAAGTCCAAAACCCTCCTTTGCACATCTGGCCACCTGCTATGTAACCTACCTCTGTGACAGGATTTAAAACCACATTGCATTTTTGCTGCCTCTGGAGCAGAATAAAATCCTCAGCCCTCAGCTAGCAAGGACAAGCTCTTCCAAGCAGACAAGGGGCTCTTGGTTAATCAGTGAGTGGTGGGGCAGTATTGCTGGGAAGGCACTGGACCACCACCTTGGTCACTGTGTTTCCAGGGAGAAGCAGATGGCACAGACATGTGGCTTCCCTCTCTCTTCTTTGCACCCCCACAGCTATCCTCACCCAAGCTGTCAGGTGAGATCGACTTCACCTGTCAAATTCTAGGAATTCAAAACTTTAAATCAAATCTCTCTCTGCTGGGTTCTAATGCAATGCTCTGTGTAAGACATAAAGATGAAGACTCAGCTTACAGGACTACATAAATACATGTATGCCCAGAGCTGACATTATAAGGAAATTTCTAGAGGAACTTATCTGTGACAATGTAGTTAAATACTGTATTGTAAAGGATATTTATGGGAAAATGGAGCTAAGGCTGCCTGACAGGTTATGACTTGGTTGTTTCCTAGCAGCTGAATGTTTGACCTTTAAACAGCAGCATTTCTTTACCCAAGTTTTCACATGTCATATTAGTAGAGGACTTCAGCAGCTTCAGTCAAAGACTTGACAAGAATCTCTAGTGACCTTGTCCCTTGTTGTCTTTCAGCTTCATTACACACGGCAAGCATGAGGGAGATTGAAATAGTGAATGAGATTTTTAATTGCTTTGGAAAGAATTATGTCTATTCATGTTCAAATTGAGAGCCACTTATAGGGGTACCTGGGTTTTAGCCTGTGTAAAACAATAATGAAAGAGTTAACATGGAACATCATAGATAATTATTTTAATGTTAATAAATATGTAATTAATTTCCAGTCTGCACTTTGCAGTAATTCAACCCTCCTCCCACAGAACACCATGGTAGTTTTGTGATTCACTTTAAATGAATTAGGTTGGAGAGCTATCATGTAAGGTAAAATCCAGCACTTAAATAAACTCTTTATTCTGAAATTCATGGGATTACTCCAAAGACGCATAGCACTGTTATTCCCATTATACAGATGTAGATGCTGATGTTACAGGGTCACTAAGATGGTCAGGTGATGGATCAGAAAAGAGTAATTGATAGTTTTCTTAAATAACAAGCTTCAGTGAAGCTACAGATTTTATTTCCAATGGATCACTTATCCTTTTTATTCTAGTATCTACAAGGGAAATACTGCTTCTTCTTGTGATCTGTTTTTAAATGCAGTTTGGAAACTATATTCCAAATGTTTATTCCAAAATAAAATACTGCCTTACCTATTAACTGTTAGGATATCTGTTATCTCCCTAACTACCCGAGGTAGCCCAAGGGCTCTCAGCAGTGCAGGTAAAACCACTCTCTTTGGGGAAGGACAGTGGGCACGGGCAGCAGCAGCACCACAGGAAGGGCAGAGAGCCTCCGGGGCTGGGCCAGGATGGGGCAGCTGCCACTGGCTGCAATGGGAAGCAGAACCCGCCTACTCCCCACGGCAGGACAGTGAGGTTCCCCAGTTCCCGCATCAGTGATGCTCTGAGGAGGCTGCATTAGTTCTGCAACAGTCTCTACGGGCAGCACGTGGCCTCTCCTAGACCCCAAAGTCAGGCTTAGCATCTGCAGATTTGCAAAAGTCTTGAGGAACCAGGAGTGAATCTTCCTAGTTTTCTCTAAAGTGCCTTCACAGCTGCATTTTCCAACACGGCCTCTGAGCTACCGTTTATTAGGTCTTTTTCCCCACCAGCACACCCATACCATGAGTTAAGATTCAGGCATCTTCCCAGCCCTCTAGCACTCTTTCTCCCCGTGGACAGGCTATATAAAGCAATGGGCATTTGCTCTGCATCACTCTTCTGGGCCCTGGTTCTCAGTTGGACATTATTTGGACTTCTTGTGACATAATGGCACCTGTATTCCTTCCAAGAGCAAGATTTCTGGTAGTTACTCCATGGTAAGGACTGCTGATTTTGTCTTACAATTATATCCCCTTCGTCTGATAACTCAAAGTGTTTCTGGTGGAAACTATACATTAAAGGCTTAGCAAACTGAAAATTAGCAGTGATTTTCTTTTTTTCTTTTTTCTTTTTTTTTTAAATAATAAAAGCAACCAGGATTTCCAAAAATATTCTTCTCATTTATGTATCAATCGCCAGGCAGAAACTGCTCTTAAATTATCATTGCTGGCAGGGAACTGCCTTAACTTTACAGATACTAGAACAAAGTGGTTATTTTTGTTATCATGAAAGAAAAACTCATACATCCTTCAGCCTATATTTCAAAGCCCATCTGAAGAAAAGCAGTAGATGTAGCAGTTTCTCTCAGTCAGTTGAAAATATTGATGACGTATTACATACATGCCCCCAGCTGACTGAGCCTCCTCCAAAAAAAACAATTTCTTGGACCAGGTTGAATGCAAACAGGGTTGCACAGGACCACCTGCTCTCCCTTGTGCTACATAAATGTTCTCCAAGCACAGACATGTTTGGAAATCTAGTGAATCCAAGTTCAGAGGTGGGAAACTGAGGACAGTGGGGTGTAACAGAGTGGGCTGCAGAAGACAGTTATTTATTTTCCAGTTGCCAGACTGCTGCAAGTCTCTCTCTCAAAATGTACCTTTTGTCTGCTTAGCAAATGCCCAAAAGTAAATGTGATTGTGCACCGTGCAACAACTTTTCTGGCTTCAGCTTACACTGTTCACTGATTTGTTTAGAGGGAGCTTGGGCAGCAGCAGCTGCTACAGAGCCAAAGCTCATAGTGTAACTAGGAAGCCTTTCTTCCCGAGTGCCTTCATCTCTTCCTTCTGTATGAAGTCCTGCTACTCCAGGTTCCTGAGGGATTTAATCCTGTTGGCAGGTTAGCTCATGGGGATATATTTTCTTGTCTTTTGCCTAAATCTAGTTCACACTTTGTAGCTCTGGAGACCTCTCACTGCTATCACTGCTACTTTGCAGTTAACAGGTTTTGTGGCACAGCTGCAGAGGGAAAATCATCCAAGACCAAAACTTATAGGCCAAACTGAGGTTACACCTTTCTCTATAATAAACAGCCTTCCAACATAACTACCTAATTCCCTCCCAGATAAAAAAAAAAAAAATCTCCTGTTTACAGCTATCTTTTGTTTCCTGTTTTTTTTTCCCAATTATCAGCCTAATGAGCCACCTTCCTACTTATTCCATTACTCTGCCTCATGGACATTGTACCCTGGTCTGAAATTTTGCCAGGAGTTATAACCTTTCTTCTTAACACTATAATTACTTTCCTGTCTTCTGCTCCTGCCTTGTGTTTGGTTTTCTATCACTTGTTTATTCTTCTCTTTAGTTAAAAATATGCTGAAGGAATTTCTTAACCACTTCAAGTACCCAATTAATATCTCTAATTTCCCTGACTGTTTCTATTTTCTGACCTTTAAAGTTTTTCTTCAAATATCAGTTGGCAAGTAGCAAGCATCATTCATGCATTTGAAGTTACAGCTGAAGTCCACACCGTGGCATTATTCTATACTAAAAATGTATTGATCATTCTGATTTAAACTTGTGAATCAAATGTAACTTTCACTATATGCCAAAATGGATGCTCCAAGCAAAATCAGAGATAAATCCTGTTTCAAACCTGGTCCTCAGAACTGACATTTCAGAGGCAGCTAAGTTGCTAACCATTTTGTGCTTGGACCTTTCTTTAAAAAAAAAAAAAGAAAAATTAAAATGGATGGAACCAATGTGTACTCATAGTCCAGCTTAAATTATCCAGGTAATCCCTTTTAGTCCAATGCTCTTCTTGCTTAATGACTTGGTTTGAGAAGTGAAATGAGAGGACTGGCAACAAGAGAGGACTTGAAATGAGAAGACTGGCAATGAGACTTGAAATGAGAGGACTTGAAATGAGAGGACTGGCAACAAGTGCTGGCAGGAATGAGCCTGTCAGGAGAGACATGCAAGGACAGGGGGACACAGTATCTCCAGTTAGGTTTCAGGAGCTGCAGAGCACATGCCAGATGGCACACATGTTCTACTATGTCCAAAACAAGTGAAAACCAACCCAAGTTCAATAAGACTTTGCTGTATCTGAATGCCATCTATTTATACCCATAGCACATCCAAACATTAAGCTTATAAAGGCCATGAGACACTCACAAAATGAGATTATTTCTTTATATCAGAGGGATACAAAGGCAACTGAGAGTCTACTTCTGCCACATATGAAACATGGTGTGCTTCTGGAGACAGGTGCTGGCTTGGGCTGTGACCGAATGGGTGGACCTGTGCAAGGGTCCAGCAGCCCAGTGACCCCTGTGAATGGAAAACAAAGGTATTTTCATCTGGGCATTTGCATAAGCAATACTGCAAATTCTCTCTTGCTACTTGTCCCCACCCCAACACTGGATACCCGCATCTGGGCTGGGAATGTTTTATTCTTGCTCCTCCAGCCCTGATGCCAAGCTAGGCACCCACAGTGGCCAGAGGGCTGGTCAGTCACCGCAGACCTCCAGGGCTAGCACTCTGTGCTGGTGTAGAAACTAGAACCAAGAGCAGTGAGAGCACAGTACCACATGTCAAGTGGGCCTTGGGGGTTGTATGATTCAAGTGATTTCTCTGAGTGATAAAAGCAAAGACGTAAAGGGTATCAAGAAGCACTTGGACCAGAGGCTGATTGGAAAAGCATCACTCAGATAGGTCAGAAGGGAGCAGACAAGAGGAAATGAGGAACAGTGCAGAAAAAAATGTGGAAAAGGAAAAGGGAGAGAGGGAAAGAAAACCATATGAGGTGGTTTCTGCTGCTTTTTATAAGTGCTGCAGATTTGATGCTTCATAAGAAAAGTATCTCAGTTATATTGAAATACCCCAGTAAATAAGTACATATCCTCACAGTTGCAGAGAAGTCATTTTCTAAGGCTCTGCTTTCTCCTTCAGGTTTGATAAACCCCACGTCAGTTCTTTGTCCCTAGTACCCGAGACACTCTTACCAGCTCAGCACTTTCAGTTCTGCCTGGTTTTACTCTTCTTACCATGCACAGTTTTAGTTCACACACTCACTCTTGTGGCTCAGCGACAGAATTCTCAACAACAGTGAAGTCAGGTAAGGCAGCGATGCTGCACAAAGCCAGCCAAGGGTCACAGCCAGATAGAGTCCTGGGCGATAGATGACACTGCATTCCTGAGCTTAACTGCATGGCCAGGAAGATTGTGTGGTCCCTCTGTGACATCTCACATTGCCTAAGAGGTAAAACAGCATGAACTAGGTCCCACCTGGACTTGCTGATGTGGCAAACTGGCACTCATAGGGATGTAGATCTCTTTCTACACATGATCTGAGATGAATCAGTCAAGATGATGTTAACAGGGGTACAGTGAGCATGATATTCTGTGCACACAATAAACTGAAATACACACAAAACCTATATGCATATACTTTATATATTCATGCGCATACATGTAAATTCTCTTATATTTTCTGTCTCTCAAAACATACAGTAAATTGATCAAGATACCCTGGGAACTTTCATAATCGGGAGGAAGTCATATAAATTCAGTTAAACAGACTACTGAATTAGTAGAACTTAGCTCATCCAATGTGAAACAGAATTTTTGGGGTTCCAAAAAAATTTCAGTACTTTCTTCTTCCTTTACCTCAGAATTATTGCCAGACAAAAAGTAGAACCAATCTCCCCACCTGCCCCCCAAAAGGTGTTTCCCTGTTATCTAGACTCACTGCTGCAGGATTTTACACAAATCTCTCAAGAAAACCGCAGCTCAATTTTATAATAAAATTTTAAGGCTACAGGTTGCCTATTTTAGTGTGGCCATGTTTAAAGGAATTGTTAAAGGGATCAAAATTTCAGTCTTGGGCATTAACTCAGAGACACTCAGCAGAACTGTGTTCAGCCTCTACCTATTAACCGAACCTGATTTTTGCTGTCAATTTTCCATCTTTTTTTTACTTACTTCATATTGAAGTCTGATTTTAAAAATAACTCCTAATTTTTGTGTCATTCATTTATGAATCTGGGGAAGAGGAAGGCAGGAAAAAAAAACCAAAACAACAACCCATAATCAATGTGAACAAAAAGAAATGTTGCAAAAATCACCACTTTCAAGCTTTCTGAGAAAGATAACAGCTTGCCAAATATCAACACACTCATACGTACCCCTCCATGCACACCTTTTCTCCTCTTAGGTGAAGGTATAATAACAAAATAATATCTTCCGATTTTCCTCTCCACTGCAAGTTGTTGTGTACACACAGTTTTTCTTCTGTTCAGAACTCATGGCACTTTGTAAAATTGTGCTGTCTGATAGCAATCAAAAGTAGAGTTAATGACAACACAGTTCACAGAATTTAAGCAAGAACATTCCAAAGGGTAGCTTATTCCAGAAGGGTAATAAAACACTTGATTTGCAGCCCAAGCATCAGCCTGAAAGGAACTTGTATTAATTACAAAATGCTTATTGCAAGATTATTCTTTTAATTTTATTATTCTGGTATTTTGAGTGGTAATATAGTGTTAAATTTACTCTACAAAGACCATTTTTAAATTATGCTGTGAAAAAGATTAGAAAATTAGAAAAATAGTTATGCCAAAATGATTTTATGATAATGGGCACTGGTGAAGAATTTGAATGTACTACACATACATCTGCTTTGTAAGCCAAAAGAAATTACTAAGGTGGTCCCAATGACACTCCAAATGCTACTAAGTGAATTATTTTTTCTTTACCCTGTAAAAACAGATCTACAAACCGCATCATCACTAACAACACCTATTGCAGCTGTCAAAAATGAAACAAAAGAAAAGGCAAAGCAAACAGTGCATACAGAAGGGAATCTAGGAACATGGGACTAGACAATTGTTTCTAGGGAACTGGAGACAATCACATAATAAAATCACTTTCATAGGTTGATCAAAAACCATCTTAAATTAAAGTGACAGAAAACTCATGGGGAGTAAAGTTAAGGGACATTGGAGGTTAAAGAGACCAATTTTTATCTTTTTGGTCTTTACCCACACATTCACAGTAGCCATAAGGCACAATAACTCATTAGCTTCTCAGCTGCACAATTACTTTTAAGCTGTTCCATTTATATGTAATCTGATTTATGAAGCAGATTATGCAATCAATACGAGGAACTCATCACTAAAGATGATGCTTCTGCTGTCCCTGAACTGACTGAACAGCCACCACCATCAGAGATGGGAGATCCACTCTTCTCCCCATAGGTTTAGCACAAGCAGCTATATGCTCATAGAAGGCAAATTTTATTCTGAATGGATTTTTTTTAAAAAAATAAATGTAGTTTATATTTTTCCATTTCCCTGTCAGCTGTCAGCTGTGCCTTACGGAAATGAGTAACTATCTGCGATGCTGGGCATTACAGAGATCTTAGTAGTTCGTGAAGTAGTTTTCCATCTAGCTTTTGTACTAGTTCCATACAGCACTGGAATATTCACTTTGCATTCAAGATCTTCCGGCTCAGTTTCACCACTCTGCATTTTTAAAAGGGCTTGTCTGCATATTAGGTTTGATTAGTCTTTAGTAAAGCAATTCTAGTATCAGGCAAAAGTAACACAGCAGATAATTGTGTCTGTTCTATATCCAGATGCCATTGAAAAGAAAGGTACCTCTATTTATAACCATTTATTTTCACCATAATATAATGAATAAGAAAGTAAAAGCTTTACCATCAGTGACCTAGAAGCACAAGGAACAGACATGTTGGCAATTCAGGTTCTGCACACATCTTTGAATCTAGATTTAAAAGCTAATTTTAACAAAATAGAACATTTTTTGATTTTGTAAAGCAAGCGAGAGCTGTTATTCTGTTTCCAGCTATCATCAGTATATCTTCAGCATCTTCAGAGAATGCAATATATAGTTTTGATCCGAGATAAAGTACAAACATACAGTTTGGAAGTATGTCAAATATTTATGTATATTTCTAGATTTCTGAGACTGAGGAAATGAAAGGAGGAGAACGAAAGAGATTAATTACGTTACTAGCCTGGGAAAGCAAACCTACATGTTGCATAATGACCCTTTATATCCCACTTATTTAAAAACCTCATGAAAGTGCTTTATAAATCTAACTCCTTTTCAATAGACAAACCTGGTTTTCTATTGAAGGCAAACAACTCATTTCCTTTGGAGTAAAAATATTCCAGAAAAATCTTTAAGGAAAAAAAAGTAATCAAGAGTGATAAATCAATTAGAACAGTAAAATCACTTGCATGAACAAACACAGCTTCTGTTGGTAATTGTGCTTGCTTGCCCTAGGCATAAGTTTGTTATATACGGGAAGTGATAATACTGTGGTTACAGTTCCCAGTTTCACATTTCCCTTTCCCGGTTCACACTTACTCTTAGCTATGCTTATCCAGCAGCAGTTACATAAGAAGCAATTCCAAACGTTTTTAATCCACCTCTTCAAAATATAAACTGCATCAAATTAGCCCCTGGTGGCCTTTGTACTAGCAAAGCAGTTTGCAGATCTGTCATGAAGTATCAGTACTATTGCTTGTCTGCACTCAGTATGGCCAATTTTTCTGACAGTGTTACCTGCAACAGCTCGTTTACGTGAGGTTATAATGGCTGTCATGTAACTGAGAGTCCCTCAGGCAAAAGGACGAATCCGGTGTCATTTCTCCCATTTCTGGGAGTTCGAGTACATATTAACCTGATTCAACATTATTAGATATCCCAGATGCAACAAGTAATGGTTGAGACCACTGATTTCCATTGATGGTGTCCCTCACATCCTACTTACTAAGGCATTTTGAGGGACCCTGAACCCTGCCATTGCCTTGACTAACCTGTTTCACTTGTTTAGCTGTGTATATTTCTACTTACAAACTATCCTCCAGGATAAGTCCTCTCTACATGCCAGCCATCAGCCTACTTCCTCTGTGAGTCAGGCTTTTTGCTCTTCTCAGTGGAATCGTGTCCTTATCTACTCAGCTTGTGCTATGCCTTATTTCTACAAAGAAAATTCAGTGTGTAACTCAACTTGAAAGGTAAGAGCAACTACTTCTCCATCAACATTTCATAATTATTACATATAACTTTCTTTGAACTGTCATTTCCACATCCTTGCAATAGTCATTTTCACTTTAACATATTTCTTTAAAATTTGTAACAAGTGAGAGATGTTCGGGCCCTCAAGTTCTACTGGTAGTCAACAAGAGATAGAGTTAGCTCCAAAGTTTCACCTCTGCAGACCTTGTGTCAGATTCAACTAGCAGATACTAGGAAGAAATTTTTTACTGTGAGGGTGGTGAGGCACTGGAATGTGTTGTCTAGAGAAGCTATGAAAGCCCCACACATGGAGATGTTCAGGGCTGGGTTGGATGGGTCTTTGAGCAACCCGATCTAGTGGAAGGTGTACCTGCCTGTGCCAGGGGAGTTGGAACTAGATAGTCCTTAAGATTCCTTCCAGCCCAAACTATTCTGTGATTCTATGATTGACAATTGTTTTCAGTGAACAAAAATTCATATTTTGTTTTGCATAGCCACCTTTGAGAGATGATAAAGGTATAACAGCATGTTAGGAAAAAGAATATCTGCTTAATGTCAAGGTAGTCCGCACTCACTCCACAAAGCTTGTCATTAGTGTCAGCAGCAGCTGCAGCCGCTATTCTGTTCTCTCAGCTGTGTTAAATGACAAAACCAGAGGGCTGAGGCATCAGCAGGGGGAGAATATGTACACACGCATTAGAAAAGATGCCATGGAAGTTTCCCTACGACAAAACGATCAAGAAGATTAGTCTATGATAACCCTTTCTGTTGACTTGAAATAGACTTGAAAAAAAATCCACTACTTACATTGCATTCCAGTTTAGGCACAAACTTAAGGTAATGTCTTTTTTTTCTCAATCAAAATGCAGCTAGGGAGGTAGCCAGAATGGAAATATAAATGATTACTTAGCTCATGTCAGATCTTAAAGAGTCAGCAAAAATACGTAAAGTAAGATCAGGACCTTAACCATGGGGTGCAAGAAAGGATGTATACTATGTATGTCTTTATGTTATACAAAATATACCTCACTTGTATTGATTTATCAAGTTGCTTGTATTTAAGGAAAAAGAATTACAAAATATTTTATTTTCACATGCAAAGATTACCAAAAACTGAAAAAGATACAAAGCCTGAAAGAAAGCAGGGCTGCCTGTGGGCTCTGTTATCATCACGGATGACAGGCATTTGAAAATACGTTGCTTGGTCATTTTAACATTAAGCTATACAAAATCCTCCCCTGCACAGCAAGCAACATTATTTACACTATTTTCTCCTATGAACACATTATCTGCTCTTCTTTCTCCTAAAACTGACTACAAGCCCCATATGCTGCATCACATTCAAAACCCCAGACACTTGAGGTTTGCATGTAACAACATGGTATTTTTTGTGCTTTTGAATTAAATATTAAAGAATTGAGATTTTTTTTTTCTTTTAGATTCTTATATTAAAGCAAAATGGATTCAAGATTTACAGTTAAAAAGTCTTTAGCACCACATAATGCCATGAATTAGTAACTGAGTGTTTCTCTGACCTGGAACCATCACATGTGTCTGGGTACTCCACATATCAATGAGTATCATTATCATTAAGGTTTCTTATTTAAATTTATGTTAATTACATTTTATAAAAACGAAAATATAAAAAGTTCATCTAACATTACAAATGCTTAGGAAAGCCTTTCACGTAGGCTCCTTAAAATCTGCAAGAAATTATCACGCCTAGCAAACTTCTGTTAGGAATGCCATCTCGTGGTTAAAAGCTGTATGTAACAATGAGTCCAGGTAATCTTAACTAAATTTTTACTTGCAAAGCACTATTTTTGCAGAAATGAGCTATTTGTGTATGACCTTTCAGAACTGTATAGTATTCTTTTATAGACCATTCTAGATGAAAATGATTGTGAATATGGCTTTCCTGTCCTCATTTTTATACAATGCTAATTAATCATGCAGGAAGAACTAGTTTCATTAGATGGGATGTATTTATTAGCATTTTAAACAGAACCAGATTGCCATGTGAATTTACTTAAGAAGCCCTCTAAATGCCTAGTCTATTTAGCTATAGTTTAGTGAATTAGTCTAAAGTGTAGAGAAAATATATACATTTTTCTCCACGTACGTTTCTAAAGCAGAACCCTATGAGCACACTTTACCTTCTCTAAACTCCATGGAGCATCTTTGGTTGATATATAAAAGGTCAAGTTTACCTTTAAAAAGGAAACACTGAATTTTTCAATTGTCTTAAATAAATCTTATTGCGAGCTGAAAATGAATGGAAAATGGCCATTGGATCACCACTTGCTCATGAAAGCAGAAAGAAATTACAAGTAAACAAGAATGGACAGAAGGGGACCAAAAGCATTTAATAAACATTGGAAGATGTCTAACTTCTAAAAGCTTTGAAAAATGAATAATAATCAGCCACATACAATACAGCTGACATTTGCATAGGCACTTTCCTACTATGTGTGTCCACCTCATTTCCATAATGAAAGTATATATTGCCCCAGACTATCACAACACGTTGTATAATGAAATTTAAAACTAATGAGCTATATCCTAGCAGTCATGAGTCAAGTCAGAGTGTGCATTAGTAATCCATTTGCAATACTCTAGAGACAGTAAAAACAAGGCTAAACATATCCAGTTGCCTATTTAGTGCACAACTTGTTCTGTGTACTGATAACACTATAGCAGAATTGAAATAAGTTCACAATCTCTAGCACTCAAACCTCTGTGAAATACTGTTCATACTTTTGTTATCATGCAGGTTACCCGTGGGGGAGTCAAAAAGGGACTACAGTGATTATTTACTTTGACCTCTTGCATAACATGGATCTGAATTGCCTGAATTAGTCCTCTTTCTATCAAATCACGTCTTATCAGGAAATCATGTAACTCATCCAGAGTAGAGAAAACATCTAGAATTCTGTTCCACACCTTTATCTCTTCAAGTAATGTGTCCAGTTTCTACTGGACCATCCTTTCTCTGGTAGATAGAATAGATATTATTTTATTATCAAATTTTTGCTCCAAAGATGGTTCTTCCAGTTCTTCCAGGCTAACTCACCATTCACTAAACTTAGCAGATTCTCCCTGTTGAGAGTGTCATGCCAGTGCTTCTCTTTAACCCATTAATCTCACAACTCTTTTCTGTCCAATGCTACAGCATTACTAGAAATTGGGACTATTGCCATTAGGCATAGCATTCTTCTAAAAGGTTACACCGAAGTCAAATGTACAAAGCAATATTACTTCCCTGACAGTATTTACATATCTAAACCTGAGAATCTTGGTGGTCCTCCTGGCCACAAGCCACGCTGAAAATTCATGTTTCATGAGTATGCATGTCCTCTCCAGACACTGTGCAAAGTTACTATTTCCTACAGCATATTGTTCTGTTTGGTAAGTAATCCCTCAAACCTCTGCTCCTTGAGACACAGATCTACTTTAGGCCACAGTGAAATGCAGTTTGCTTACAGCTTCCAACCAAGTAATCCATTGTAGTCTGTTTAAGTGGCTCCTTAGTACAAGTGTTGTGGTACCTGTAAATTTGAGCAGTCATTATTCCATTGCCTTCTGTGTTCTTAACAAACTTATGGATAAGAGGCAAATCCTGTGTAAACACTCATAACTAATCTGTTCAGTTACAGCTGTCCTTTCAGATTTACATTCTGAGATCTTTCAGGTTTGGACTCAATTACTGTTATGATGAATTTTAAATTTGATGTGATGTTTTGTTTCAATAACAACTTCTTTAAAATAAATTATTTGACAATCTAAGGGCATTCCAAATACCAGCAATGAACAATCTAAAAAAAATGCTAGAGCAACAATTCTTGTGCTATGTAAATGATTTTGTGAAGTTTGAGATATAGTTTTTATGAAAAATATGTTCCTATGTTGCAAAGGGAATATGATGCAGTTTCTCTACTTGGTTAAATTTTACAAGATATTGTTAAGCAAGTAAAATAGGTATTCTCTAAATTCTGCTAAATATTTTTCCTATCAAACATTTTATTTCCTTGTGCTGGCAAGAAAGTAGCCAGAGGCCATCTTAAACAGCTACCAGGGAATAGTCTTCTCAAGTAAAAGGCACAAAAGAAGCCCAGAACTACCTCTATGCCGAGTCCTTCAAAAGTTGCACCTAAGTTGGAGAGCAAAACCAAGATTGAGATCTTTTAGACTGATTCATCCTGAAAAAAAAAAAATCAACATTGAAGCAATAGCTTCCCAGTTCTGAAAACTATGCTGAGCACATCTCTGCCTACCACGAAAAAATACAGTAATGTTTAAATGCTCCTGAAGCTGCTAATATATGCGCAGAATTAACTGTTCACATTAATTCACTGAAATTCACTCATCTCTTATTGCTGCTTTAACTATTCAAGTGATTTTTAAGCCCGTGATCCTGAAATCATATTCCAAGTGAACTAAAGTTGCCCTATAACTATTAACAACCAGTGCATCCCTCCAATGATCTAAGTGCAAATAAGAAAGATTAAACTGTCACAGATTTCCTCTTCCATATTAATTCCTCAGAATACAGACTTCCCATGCAGCATCAGACAAGTCTGCAGTGCAACATAAAGAGAGTGTTTAGACTTTTGCTATTTTTAATGTGGGTTTCTTCTTATACATACTTTCATTCCAGGATAATGCAAATTATCTCGCTAACATCTGCCATTTTCAGCAAAATGAAGTTCATTTACTACACAGCTAATTTCTGAGTAAACAGGACAGAACATGTCTTTCAATATTTAATATCAAATTTCAAAAACACTTCTTTTAGTGGATTTTCTTCACATAAAATTGATAAGGAAATTGCAAAGAAATTGCTACAGAGTGGATCCCACAGTGTTTAGAAAAAATATAGTGAATACAAATTACTAATGCATATTTTCAGGCATACCAAATATTATATACCTAATAACAATGTGTGTTCTTGATGTCCTTGAAGAGCGAAGTTGACCTCTTGAAAAACAATAATTTTCCCTTTAGAGTTCCATCTGCTAAAAACAAACAATAATTTTCCCTTTAGAGTTCCATCTGCTAAAAATTCCATCACCTCAAAAACATAAATAGCAATTCTATCTAAATTATAAGATAACACAAAACCAGAATTATCTTCTGAAGCCATCCCTATATGCTCTATTCACCCTTTACCTCAAATGACTCTGTCACCCTGAGAAGGACCGTGACTAAAGGCAAATAATGAGCAGCTGGCAAGTCTGTAAGCAAACCGAAGCACTTGTATTCTTATAATAAAAAGCTTAAATATAGATATCACATTTATCCTCACATCCATGTGGTGGGTTGACCCTGGATGGACTCCAGATGTCCACTAAAGCTGCTCTATCAGTCCCCTTCTCTGCTGGACAGGGGAAAGAAAATACAGCAAAAGGTTTGCAGGTCAAGATAAGGGCAGCGATAGATCACTCAGCAATTATCATCACAGGCAAAATAGACTCAGCTTAGGCAAAGTACTTTAATTTATTAGCAATCAAATTAGAGTGGGATAATGAGAAATAAAACTAAATCTTAGAACACCACACTAACTCCCTTGCCTTGCCGTGTTTCTCAGGCTCAAATTTTCTTCCAATTTTCCCAAGCAGCACAGTGGGACTGGGCATTGCGGTCGGTTTATCATACCATGTCTCTGCTGCTAGCCCCACCTCAGAGGGACATTCTTTCCCTGCTCCACCGTGGGGTCCCTCCCATGGGACACAGTCCTCCTTGAACTTCTCCAAGGTGAGTTCTTCCCATGTGCTGCAGTTCTTCATTAACTGTTCCAGCATATGCCCCTTCCACAGGATGCAGTCCTTCAGGAACAGACTAGACAGCTTCTATGTGGATCCCCCACAGGGTCACAAAGCCTGCCGAAAAAACCTGCTCCAGTGTGGGCTCTTCTTGCCACAGGTCCTTCCAGGAGCCTGCTTCAGCCTAGGCTTCTCACAGGACCATTGCCTCTTTCATGCATCCACCTACTCCAGCATCAAGTCCTCCATGGGCTGCAGGTAGATATATTCACTCCATCATCAACCTCCATGGGCTGCAGGGGTCAGCCGTCCTCACCATGGTCTTCAACATGAGCTGCAGGGGAGTTTCTGCACTGGTGCCTGGAGCACCTCCTCCCCCTCCTTCTGCCCCGAGCTTGGTATCTGCAGTTACATCTCTCATGTATTTTCACTCCTCTCTCTGGCTGCAGTTGGTCTTGTGCAAGGCTTCTTTTTCCCTTCTTAACTATGTTACCTCAGAGGTGCTACCATCATTGCTGATGGGCTCAGCCGTAGCCAGCAGCAGGTGTGCGCTGGAGCCAGCTGGAATTGGCTGTATCAGACACAACGGAAGCTTCCAGTAGCTTCTGACAGAAGCCACCCCTGTAGTCCCTTCACTACCAAAACCTTGTCATGCAAACCCAATTCGTTACATGTTCTTAAGGTTTTTCATGCAGCATCAGTGTTGTTCTTAGTTTTTCATGTAGTATCAGCGTTCAGCAAAGACTGATCTATACAGAACATTAGCAGCTTAACTAAAGCTATGCTATTACTCCAGGTCAACAAAAGTAGTGGAAATGTGCATATGTGTGTGTTCACACCCCCTGTAAACACGGCTTATATTGATTTCGACTGCTGCGGTCTATCTTTAGGCAAGTAGGAGCAAACTCCATATACACCAGATCCAAACAGTTTAAAGAATCCTGCTAACATTAGTGTGCAGATCTACTTTTGTGCATCAGTGCAAAATTTTTGCCTTAATAAGTTGATAGAAAATATCATGTGAAATGTCTGCAAAAGACAAAACCCAGCGCTTGTGTCCGCTCTTAATCATTAATGCCCTTTGAATCTTTCGTAACAGTGATAGTAGGGAAAAAAGTGCAGTAACAGTAGCACAGTGTTCGGTGAACCACTGTATTTTGCTGACTGACATTTAGAGAAGCTGGGCTGCTTCCCTCACTATCCTACCCACCTGCAGCCAGGTACAGAAATGAGCACACTGGAAATCTCTTTCATTCCTCCAGGCCCAGCATGACAAGGCAAGCCACCACACTGCAGCCACCACAACGCAGCATCAGCACCTAGTAACAAATGCTGTGTACATCTAGGATGACAACACTACCACAGCATTTTATAGGGCCCATCACTAGAATCCACAGCAGATGTGGTGCACAAAATAATTCACTGAAGTTATAAGCAAGCTCAAAAATTAATTATTCTAAAATTTAGTAAATACTGTGTTGTAGAAGCCTTCAGAAATTCTGAGAAATGTACATGCTCTTTAATCACTGCCTTTATAAACCTTAATGACACAGTGAAAGCCCATAACCAAGTACAACTGCTTGTTTTTTTCACTTACTCAAATCATATCAACTGCTACAATGGTTCATGATATGAAAACAGCAACTAGGAATTTTACTAATACATTCTCCTTCAAATCAAGCTTAAGCTACTGTCATGAACTTTCAGATATCATTTGAGTCATGCTAATATAAATCCTCTGTTAGTTCAGTTCTAACTGTTTTATCTAATAATCAGCTATCTTGAGGAAGGACATTGTGTTCTAGCCTAATCTTGTTTAGAATCTCAGTTTTTCTCTTTTAGGTACTTTCTATGAAAACAAGGTCTTCTTTGTACACATTTCTATAGAATATTTTAACAACGTGTGACAAATTGCCCTATGTCAAATTCCATTAAGCCCTATGAAACCAGGTACTGCAGGATTTCTACAGAGTCCTATGTTGAAACCAGTTCCCGTTCAAGTAATTCAATTCAGGCAGCTGGGTTTGTTTGGGGTTTGAGGGGCTTTGGGTTTTGTTGGTTTTTGGGTTTTTTTTAAGATTCAGAATTCTGCCTTTGTACTGAGCACCACCAGTGAAAGCATTATATTTTTTCCACTTCGAACTATTGTGAGAACCAGACTGAAAGATACAGAAACACAAAGTGGATGTGCACTTATCACCTACACAAGCCATCTTTCTTTTTTGGCAATATGCTTATGCAAGTTTTCCTTACAGAACTTGGACTACTATTTTTTTTTTTTTAATTATACATATGGTCTTTCTCATGTTGTGTTTAGAAAATGATGAAAACTCCTCTGCCCTATAAGAAGAGACTGAATGAGTTATGTATCTTCACCCCAGAGAAGAGGAGGCTCAGGTGGCCCACCACTACAGTTTTCCAATATTCAAATGGTGGCAAGAAAGAAGACGGAAGCCCTCTCTTCACAAGGAGCCATGATAAGAGAAAATGGGGACCAATTGCACCAGAAGTTTCATCTTGATACAAGAAAGAAATTTCTCAATCACTGGAGAACACTCAATCACTGGAACAACCTCCCCAGGGATGTGGTAGAGTCCCCATCACTGGATGTGTTTAAGACATGACTGAGCAGGGTGCTAGATAATCTCATCTAGGCTCCCTTTCCCATGAAAGACTGGACCAGATGATGTTTTGAGGACCCTTTCAACTTGGGCTGTTCTATGATTCTGTGAAAATAAAAATGAAAAATTATTATCCAATGTTACTTCAGAAACAGAAAGTGAGGACTGAGCAGGAAAAAGAACTACAAAGGTCCTAAAAAGGCATCTAAGAATGGCAGAATATAGAGAGTTATTCTGTAGCACCTTTGTTATTAGCTCCATTTAATTTTATTGTATAATGTATTCACTGCAGCAAATGCACATGCTTGGGTCTTTAACCTGACATCGGGAGAAATGACCGTTTTTTAAAACAGTTTGCCAGATGATAACTTCCCCTCTAATAGGGCAAAAGCTATAAATGGACACACAGAGGAAATTGGGGGATATGGGAACAGTTCAAAGCCCCACATGAGTCCAAACATCTAGGAGATGCTGACTCTCAAAAAGGCAAAAAATGTTAACACCTCTCTTGCCAATAGTTTCCCTGGCTCAATCTTGGGGGGAACCACAACCTCCCATAGCTACACCTCCTCACATCTGATGACTCTTAGCTTTTTATCTGTAACCGCATACCATTCAAAACTTGTCAATGCATCATTTCACAATTTCATAGTGTGAAATGTGGTTATATTTTATGCCCTTGCCAAATACGACCTACAGTTAGCAGAGCAAGTTTGTCCATAATGACATGACCTCCTAGGGCAACCTGCTCTATTTTTTTTGATGAAAAAAGCCAATAAACACCCTGTCATTAGCAAAAACAGATTGCTAGTATAGATCTACTTTAGGTTACACAATGAAGACCTCTGATGCTATCACACTTTCCAGACACTGGAATTCAATATCACTTTCCTTGATGAGATGCCAAGCACTTCGGAAAGCTTTGCATTTTTCTTGTACTCATTCATGCAAAGCATGAATAAAACAGAATGTCAAGGAAATTAATTTAAGAAAGATATTAAACCAGAAGTAATCAGAACAAAAAAGCTACATGACCTCTAAGATAAAACATTCATTCTGAAAATTCAGAATACATAAAAAAATGTAAATAAATAGTCAAGTTGGACTCAATGATCCAGTGGGTCTCTTCCAACCTGGTGATTCTATGGTTCTATGAAGTCTGGTTCCTATTTAAGGAGACTACTGCTAATACTAGCAAATTCTCCTATAGCATTAGAAAAGGATTCTGAAGTTGAAAGTTCAAGCAGAAAAGATCTAGGAAAGAGAACACAACACAGTGGAGGAAGAATCACATCTCAAAAATTATTAAAAATATTTAACGGAAGATGCTATTTCACACAGGAAAATATCTTGGAGGAAAAAAAAAACCTGAAAAAACAAAATAACAAATTTTTTTACATAAAAGCTGGCCTCACAATACATAAAATTATTATACAAGAAGATAACATGCCACCAAAATGAATGGTTCAAGAATTAACAATACAAGCATACTTCAATCTTTGTAGAGGTATCAGCCCTCATCAGTAATACACAAACATCATTACGATATCTTAGGATGCTTGTGTGTCCTAAGTGAAGCAAGTTAATGTTTAACTAATCACCCACTGACCAAATGATCATACCATTCTTGCAACAAAGCAAAAGCTAATAGTTTCAGAAAGGTCAAATTTCATTATCTTCCTCCATGCTTCAGGCTTGTGGAGACAGCACCACCAAGATCAGCCAGTACTACTGCCATCTCTACTACATATGACCATTAAAAAGTATTCTAGTCTTTTATACTCTTAGTTCACAACCTTCCACCACTACTAGAAATCTCAGGTGCCTTGCTTACAAACACTGCTGAAAACTTGACAATTGAGTCTAAAACCATGGACATTAGGCTGTGGACTGGACACAGGCCAGAAGAATGATGACTTCACTACAACATGCATATTGTTAAGGAGGTACCACAATTGACACAGTGGACATCTGACTAGCTGCTCAGAAAACTTTCATAAAATGATTTTGAATTAAGGTTTCTATATGGGACATCAGCATACTCATATCTGCAGCACAGACCCGGTGATCCTCATTCCCTGTCTTTTTAAGGGTCTCTAATAGGCCCCAGTGGACTGGAGGCAGTGGGCTGTAAGAACTCAGCAAGTGAAGCTGACTTAATGGATTCTGTTTTATTTCTGCAATCCTCAAGGCCCTCAAGATAGCAGGTGCAAACTTAGAATAATGAGCCGTAGATGAAATAATAACTGGGCAAGTTCTGTCTTGTAATCGATCTGCAACTACTTTTGCAACAGCTGTGTGTGTATCCAAAATATATCCTGTAGTACTGTATACTGAGTGAATGGCAGCCAGACAGTCCTCCTCAGAGCACCACCCAGCCACCAAGTCTTGCTGAAGTTTTTCAAGAAGATCTTTCTGTAGCTGGAAATGGCCCTGATTTTCCAGCTGGTTATATAATTGTGTCACCAGCTGTCCATCCTCATTAGCAACCAAATGCAAGTATCTCTCAAGATTGGAGGACTTCAAAATATCTACTGCTGGTGAAAAAGTGGGAATTATTTTTCTTCCTCTCAAATCATAAACACCTGTTCTTATGAAGTCAGTCAAAACATTATTTTCATTGGAAGCACAAATACATCTCCTAATAGGAATTCCCATCATTTTAGCATACAAAGCTGCCAGTATGTTGCCAAAGTTTCCTGTAGGAATGCATACATCTACAGGGCTTCCAAAAGGAATAATATCTTGATGAACAAGATCAAGGTATGCAGAGGCATGATAAACTATCTGAGGAAGCAGTCGTGCCCAGTTTATGGAGTTTGCTGCAGCTAAAGCTGTTCCGTATTCTACTGTAAGAAAGCCAGTATAATCAGAATTAGTAAAGATTTTCTTAATAGCTGTCTGGCAAAAATCAAAATCAGATTTGACACCTACTGACCAGGCATTTTCTTTCTGACAGCCAATCATCTGTGATTTTTGAATTGGGCTTACTCCATCCTCAGGAAAAAAATTAATCACAGCAATCCTCTGTTTGTCAGCATCATGGAGACGACTAAAGCCATCTAAAACAGCACTCCCTGTGTCACCAGAAGTAGCTACCAAAACCAAGTAATTACAGCTTCTGGGAATGCAGTATGCGAATATATGTGGCACCATCTGTAATGCAAAATCTTTAAATGATGCTGTTGGTCCATGAAATAACTCCAGGAGAAACTGATTGCCTGCCAGATGCCTAACTGGGGCAATTTTAGAACAAGTAAAGTTCTCTCCATAAGCAGTTTCAATAATTTCTGCCAGCTTAGGAGCAGGAATATCAGCAGGATGTATGCATCTTTCTAGTATCACCTGTGCTCTTTCAATGTACGTTGATTCTATTAGGCTTTGCCATTCTCCAGCAGTAAATTCTGGAAGTCCTCTCTCGGGAACAAAGATTCCTCCATCAGGGGCTAAACCCTCAGTAACAACATCACTGAAATATTTACAAGAGTCTTTTTCCACACTCCTTCCAGACGTACTAGACCGAGTTGAAATGAAAGTTTCCAGTTCTGAGTTTTGGTATTTCTTCACAGCATCAAGTACCTTTTCGGCTACCTCTGCTGCAATATCCCCTCCACAAAGAATGCGGATGTCATACCACCTTTTGTAGAACTGCTTCCTAAACTGAAGTATGTCCTTGAGGGAAATACCGGGAGACTGGCCCACAATGCGATCCACTTTCATTGATTTCAGCCTGCTCAAAATGACTGGTGTGGGCACATCCAGATATACAACTATTCCATTTTTCTTCATATGCTGCATGGCAGCAGAATGCATTGGATTGGACCCAGTAAGGGAAATGACACTTCCAGATGCTGAAAACTTCAATAGGGCTTTCCCTTCCTCCTCCAAAAACTGCTCATTACCAACATCCTGCAGTTTTTCCGACACACTCATATTCCAGGTTGTTTCAAGGACGTTGTCATCTATATCTATAACAGGGCAATCTAGTTTCTGACCTACTATTCTCCCAACTGTTGTTTTCCCAGCACCCGGAGGGCCCATCAGGATAATATTTTTGTTTCCAACCAGAGAATGGCTTGAGAACCAGGACTTCGATATCTCTGCAAATGCGGCAGGTCTGGAAAACATGAGTCTTAAACACATGCTAGAAAGACTCTTTTGGGTTATTAAAGGCCGATACTGAACAACATGAAACATCTTCAGCTGGGTCCTTTCGGGTTTTTTCAAGCCAACTTGACAATCAATTTAACTGCTCCAAAAAGAAAAAAAAAAAAAAAGAGTAATTAGTCCTTCAGAAAACACCTAGGAAAAAAAACCCTGAAGGATATGAAATTCAGAACAAGAATTCAAACATAAATCCAGTTATGATTTCATCAGTGCCAGGGAGGTATTTTTCAGAATAAGACTTATTTTTCTCTCCAGCATAGGCCCAGCTCACTTCCACTGGCAAGTCCAACTTCAAATAGTCCACATCCTCCAGGTAAACACAGATATCAAAACCTAACACTGCAATACTATTTGCAAATAATACTTTCTAAAGGCATTCAAAATCAATTAGTTTTTTTCCTCTAGTAGACCTAGTTTTAAGTACACATTTACAAATAATGAACTTTAACTAAGGTTAACAAAATATGTGTTTTTCCCATCTCCCAAGATGCCTTTGATTTCTCGTATTTTGTATTTTCTTTCTTAAAAAAAAAAAAAAAAACCCAAAAAACCCCCTAAAAACAAATGCAAGACTGACATCCACACACAGAAAACTCACAAACTTATGCAGCAAGGCTAGAAGACTTGCATCCAGTTCTCTTCTGAAGGGGTGGCAAACCAAGCAAGTGATTTGTGAGGAACTCCTATAACAGAATTGTATTGAGTGTAGTTTGCGTAAAGCAAGATAAAGAACACATCATCAGGACACTCTAGTCTCAAAAAATGAAGTCACTAGGAAAGTGGGATCTCCAATAAAGATTAAGCAAGAAGCTGAAAAGTATTTTGTTTGCTTAGAGAAATCAACACCAGCATCAGCACAAATTGCAGCACGATTTCTACGTGTTTAGGGCAAAGGGAGAGGAATCTCAAAATCTCCAGACTGGGGGGGCTGCAGAAATCAGCACAAATTTATACAGAAAATCCCTACAAACTCATTTCTTGTTCTAGGTAGGCAAACAGGTATCACTGTTACTGTTATTTAACCATTTTTCATGACTAAAAATGCTTAAATACAAGCAAAACTGAAACTAATGATATTTTAGATGTAAAAATCCAACTGTGTGTTTATCCATCAATTCTAAAAAATTAATGAATATATTTTATATACATGTATTTGCAATACAAGGAAAATAAGCATTATTTTAGACATTATTACTTTTTAGTTTCTATAGTATCTAGTAGTTTCTAGTAGTTATTAAAAAGAACAATCTGTGCAGAATAGTTGTAATGTTCAGTATAATTACAAAGCTGTACTAGTAATGGTCTCTACAGAATATAAACATACAAAAAGAGGTATTTTTTAAATGACCAGATGTAAATAATTTATGTTTGGGATTTAAAAAAGAAAAATTAGAGATGATATTTTAGTAATTTTATTTCCTGAACTTAAGAATTACTTTGAGTATTATGTATGAACTAGGGGAGTACAAATCATGCAAAGCATACCAGCCAGCCTACCATGTCTAGTTGCTCTACAGATTCACTCTGAAATGCAGACACTCAGTACCCGCTACACAGCTGCTGGACATAACATCTGGATAGCCTTATGAATCTAGGCCTTCAGGACTGAAAACCTGCCAAATTACAGGTGTAAAACAGAAAGGAAGTAAACCCAAATTTCTCTAGTTACAAGCTTTCCATGTTTCCATGAAGTTATAAGCAGTCTATGGTATTGTTTGAAATCAACTTGGTTAATCTGGTGCAAAAATTTGCAGGGAATTTGTTCATTCTGCTGCTCAACTGGTTTAACCTATTCTGGTGTAAATCAATTTTGTACATTTACACAGAAGCTTGCAAACACTGAATTCAACCATTTCTTTGAAATTAATTTTTATTCACTTGGCAAAGCCACACTGTAAAACCAGCTCAAATTAAGACTTTATATCTCATGGAGTTTACCAGGCTAGTTAGAACACCAAACCATCCAGCCAGTAGATAGAGCCAATACTTTTTAAAGCCAAGCTTTCACCCATCCCTCGATGCGATGTACACTTTTGATGATACCCCTCGGCCCTTCGCTTGGGCTGCTGACAGCACCTATTCATCATCAGCAAACATCCACTTGTAATGACCGTGGAGTGAAAAACAGGCTTTTGTTACCGGTACAGCAGAAAACATAACGTTAACATAAAGTTAAAAGTCAGAAACCTAACAGGCCAGCAGCAGTTTGTGCTGTCACAGACCTCAAGGCAGGTAAAGACCTACGAGAATTATCATAATTGACATGATTTGATGATGATCGCATCGCAAAACTGCTCATACAGGGCAGTTTCCACCTGGCTTTTATCGGAGCTTTTACGCAAAGAAAGAAAAATTTAAAAAAAAAAAATAAATAAAAGAATAAACCCCAAAGTAAACCGTTCAACCTCCCCGCGGTCACCGAGACGCCGAGCGGGCTCCCGCCTCGCCCTTTCGACGCCCCGAAGGTGCCGAAGCGCAGCGGGAGGCGACAACGCGACCCCCAGAGCAGGCTCAGCCGCGCCTGCCCTGTGCAACCTCTGCCTCCACTCGGTGGCCCCGGTTCCGGTTCCGGTTCCGGTTCCGGCTCTGGTTCCGGTTCCAGTCCCAGCTGCTGCCCCCGCCCCGCGCGCCCCCAGCCTCACCTACAGCCCCCACCGCGCACGCGCAGCCGCCCGCCCGCAGCCCTCGGCTCGGCCCCGCCCCGGCTGCACCGCGCGCATGCGCAATCGGCACCACCACCACCTCGGCGCTGTTGCCTAGCAACGCGTTTCCCCAGCAACCGCGGGGATAACAGCGCGGCGACCTGGAGGGAGGCGCTCCCCGAGCAGGACGAGGGCGAGCGGCGGGAGCGCCCGGGCCCCTCCGTGAGGAGGGCGCTGCCTGGTGTATCTAGGTCCTTCCATGAGGAGGGCGCTGCCCAGTGTGTCCAGATCCCTCGACGAGCAGGACGCTGCCCGGTGTGTCCAGGGCCCCTCGACGAGCAGGGCGCTGCCCGGTGTGTCCAGGGCTCCTCGACGAGCAGGGCGCTGCCCGGTGTGTCCAGGGCTCCTCGACGAGCAGGGCGCTGCCCGGTGTGTCCAGGGCTCCTCGACGAGCAGGGCGCTGCCCGGTGTGTCCAGGGCCCCTCGACGAGCAGGGTGCTGCCCGGTGTGTGTCCAGGGCTCCTCGGCCGAAGGATGACGGCGCAGTGTGCCCAGGAGAACATCTGTAATCTCCTGCCTAAGCCGGAGAAGCCTGTCAAATCACTCAGGTACGTGGGTATGACAGGGCCACCCGCAGTCACAGTGGCTGGTTCTGACAAGGCAATACATCTAACGAATAACACATACTAAAATGTCCAGGTTTTGTGTAGTTCCTGCTCCTGAGTATGACATCGGAGGGTCTGCAGTCTGGTATCTTCAGTCAGTTTGGTATCTTCAAAGCCATCTTGTTCATTGACAAAGAATTTACAAAGCATTTCTGCACCATGATGATGGTGAGGCACTGACACAGGTTGCCCAGGGAAGTTGTGGCTGCCCCATCCCTGGAGGTGTTCAAGGTCAGGCTGGATGGGGCATTGGGCAGCCTGATCGAGTTGGGATGTCTCTGCCCATGGCAGGGGGTTTGGAACTAGATGATCTTTAAGGTCCTTAACAACCTAAACTATTTTATGATTCTATTTCCATGCAGAGGAATTACATGACATCTTTGTTATTTGGACTTAAAACAAATTTTCATTGAACAGCTGGTAAGCTGGGGGGGATAAATTTTTTTTCTCAGTGCTACGCTTCCATCCTTTTAACGTGTCAGGTGTGTCTTATGACGTAGTTTATTTTGCTTCTCCTTCTCACCACTTATCTTAAAAACATTTTTAAAAGGCTGCCCCCTTCTCCCATTGCTAATACCTTTGATATTTACAGAAACTTATGTTGCTTTTTCAAGTCCCTATTACTTTATATGAAAGGAAGGTGTTACAGTTTGCATTTTAAGTGAAAGGCTAACATAGGTCATAACTCAGCTTTAAAAATAATAGAAATATCAATGACACTCATTAGAACAAAGTTATCCCTTTCGGGTAAAAGGGTTCGGGCTCATAAGAGTCCTAGTTCTGAACCTTTTCCATGTAAAAATTGATGACACATTTTTTGTTTCCAGTATGAATGAAACTACTTTTGGCAGACAGGGGACAGTGAAATTACAGTATAGCAAGGCATACAGCACACTAAATCCTTTCCTGTCTTAATACCATTCAGAGATTTGGATATTGCATGACCATTGGGTTCAACTGAGGCAAGGGATTCCTTGGGTTGAATGCAACATGACTGAATCCCTTTCTGATCCCATTGATTTCTGTTGCCACCTCACTTCCTGCTTTGGTCTGTACTGTGCCAAATATCCAGCTAGTAACAACAGTTCTTGAACCTTATTAATAACATCATCTGACCAGTTTTGACTAATGCATACAAAATCTAGGGTCTTTTTTTCAAATTACATCATATATATTTTACTCTCAACTGACCAGGTACTGCGCATGAAACCACAGCAAGCATCCTCATTTTTCCCCTACTTTCCTATCTCAAGGTGACATCTAAGAAATAGTAACTTCCTTCTTACAAATATATTGTCTCCTTTCCCCTTGTCAAATGATGAATGGATAAAGATTCCATAAATCCCCCCATAACCACGTTTTCTTCCTTGCAACCCTCTTTAACCCTATGATATTGGTGTATCAGCATTTAGCATTTAGCCATTTTCTTGGCCTGAAAAGTCACTGAAAAGTTACAACTGCCACATATTTTTCCAAAGGAATGCCTATAACTGTGTATAAAAGATATCTCTACCTTATGCCAATATGGAATAAGGTCAATACCTTCTCATTCACTTTCTCATTCCAAGATTATGTGAACCCTACTAGGTCAAACTCCTCATGAAGTCACTACCTGTGTGGCTACAATGCCATTCCATGCAAATGGTGAGGAACACAATTTGGTGTGTTTCTGTCTATGTCAATGGCTGTTCATCATGAATTTAACAGGAAAAAAATTCCAAACAACAAAACCTCATTCCCTATCTTTAGAGTATTTCTGGAATCATATATAGTCTTATGTACCTAATCCACCTTACAATTTTGGAGATCAAATCTCCAGAAGACAAAATAACCCCATAAGTTTAATGAAGTCTTCTTATATGTTCTAATGTTATGATAAAGAGCAAATACACATATTGGACATCTGCAGTTCACATACAAAGGCTTTTATTGATGTTACTACTGTGATTCCTATTCATTGGCCTAGCATTACATCATTTCTTTCATATTATTTCAATGTTTCGGTAAAATAGGTTGCATTATGTAATCTTTCTTGATCTTTTTTTCTTTACCTGAAAACTTGATATAGTCTTTTCATTAACACACATTTTTTCTGTGAAAGAAGAGCACAACCATTCATCAGCTTTTGTCTGCCATAAGTTAGTATGACCTGTTTCATAAAGATGGGCAGATTTTAAGTGTACAATGAGGTAGCTTTAACTTCCAGAGGAGGGAGTTTTGCTCTGTCAGGAAAACATCTGTGACAGCTTGGTCCTTCAGGTAGAAGCAAGATGCTGCTATTCAGCTAATGATCATCATTTGGCTTCCTTAGGAGAATATGTTAGCATACTTTTGATTAAAGCAGGCGTTACAGTGCCGTATGCAACATTATACCAAAACAGAAGTGTGTGCATACTGTGTGCATACAGCTTTTCATGTCTGAGCTCTTACAGATTTTTGCATTAGCTATTTTAGTTAATGCCAAAGCCATCAGGGTTGGTAATGGTTCAGGATCGTCATTCAGATCTGTGTAATATAAGAAATACACCGTTGGCTGTGCTGTTTTGGAGCAATCATCCATATCATCTAATCTCTTACAATAGTCTGTAACTGGTGGTTCAACAGGAACACTGAGACAATAATATAGCGGACAATAATAAGATAAACTTATGATCAAGGGTGTTCTGTCCAGGTCTCAATTATGTTTGACATGTTTTCTGAAGCATGAGGTTTTACATAACTCTAAGATATGTTTCATCCCATAGAATGAAACAGTTAATGGTCTTGTTATCAATACAGATCTCATCTTTTTTAGGCCAACTGATGTGTTGTCCTTAGATGTGTTATTTGCTGTATAAGGCCCAAAAATGTACCACAACTGCAGTTTCTGAAACAGCTAAGATGAAAATGCCAATGTTTCTCATATGACAAACTTTCAAATTGATTCCAAAGACAGAGTTTCCAAGCCCCGTTTAGGAAGAAAAAAAAAAATTCTAAAGACACGTAGCACTATAACACATACTAACTTAGACAGTTGCTATTGACTAATACACAAGCTTAAACATGTGCAATTTATCAAAATAGAGAAAATCTAGCAAAGTAGGTTAGTGATTACTCTTTTCCTGTAGATGCACAATAGCTGCATATGTTGAATATATTTTTGAATGAAACAGACACATTTTAAAAACTTCCCAAAATGGAGTTAATTAAAACAATAAAGACCAAAATGTGTGATGTAGAACCTCACGTCATGCCCTGGACCCATGAGCCACATGCTCCCGTCCAGGCCTGACGGGGGGCAGAGGGGGGTCGTTTATCTGTGCAGCGATTTGGGCCCAACAAGGTCACTCCCAGGGCAAAAATCAAAAGCAAAATTTATTCTGGCTCCGGCAAACACAATTAGACCATAATATTTGGGTGCACA
This sequence comes from Clamator glandarius, assembly GCA_033459285.1. Taxonomy (NCBI): domain Eukaryota; kingdom Metazoa; phylum Chordata; class Aves; order Cuculiformes; family Cuculidae; genus Clamator; species Clamator glandarius. The sequence goes on from JAUNZM010000046.1 coordinate 87,829, forward strand.
GCCAAGACATCAGGGTGCAACTTCCCAAAGTTACAGAAACAAATCCTAACCTGTTCAGATCCCAATATGGTCCCCGAACGCAGCAAGGTCACTCAGATCCAATCCAACACGCACAGCGTAAGGTAACGGGAGGGAGACTTATTTTCATCATAGTACATAAGAGAGAAAGAAGGAAAGAAATCTCACCACATCAATGGCAGCAGCAGTTCCTCAGGAACACGTGGTCGCTGCAGCAGCTTCTTCCAGGCTGCATAGTCCAGGCTGGTCTGATCGAAGTGATGGTGCAATAATCCAAGCTCCATCCCGGTGGAGGTCCATTGCTGCACCATCTCCACCACTTACAGCTGGCACCACAAAGCGAACACACAAATGGGCAGTTCAGACAAAATGCTTAAGGCAAAGAAAGAAGCACAGTCAGGATTTACACCTCATAAAAATAATTATTTCATACAAGCAGTACTCAAACTACTTTATTTCCAAAACTTAGGTTTTGTTGAGTTTCAAAATGTCTGTGTACAGTAATTATAGGATCACTGCATTTGCCGAAGTGTGAAAATATTGATCTTGGGGACCAAGAGAAAAATGAAGAAGTGAGCTACCTTCAGAATCAGAAGAATCACTTGTCAGTAGGGTGCTGCGCTTAGCCTTAGTATGGAGGTTGTAAGAACGACGGCCTTTATTTGGGAGAGAGTGCGAAACAAAACAGCTTAGGCTCTTGGCATGAACTACTGCAGAAATGTATATTCTTTGAAGAACTATTTTTAGTAACTTTATGATCTTTAACATTTTGGTTTTGGTTTTGTTTTAACATCTAAGGAATATATCCATATCTAGACAACCCATGAAACATGACACAGAGAAGAATAAAGCTCAGTGGAAAACTATGGGACCAGCAAAAGTTGCAGTGCCATCTCAAAAAAATTTTCTGAAGAAACATTCAAAGGAACCCAAGCTACCAGAAAGTAAGTGTAGACATGAAAGGTATGAAATGTAATGTATTTTTTAATTTTAAAATTTAATATTAATGTTGAAAGTAACAATTATGGAATTTTTTTTTTTAAAAAAATAATTAAATCCTTCTTGTATACTGGGGCAGCTTCCATTGTTCTTTTTCTAGTATCTATGGCACCAAAATTATTTCTCTATTTTAAAAAAATGTTTCTGATTTATTGTGTAAAGTCCTAAAACAAGCAACAAAGAGGTTATATATGTGATTAGAAATTACAGTAAGTATTTACTGTCATGTGGTGCAAACCAGCTGAAATATAAAAAAAATATCTATTTTGGCTGCAACTGTTCTGATATTGAAGATGTGTTGATGGTATGTATTACCTTCAGGTTCTAAAAATCCATATTATTTATTATTAATATTACTGATCAGTTGCAGAAAAGAATGATGTTCAAATCTAAACTACGTAATTCCAAATTGAAATATCAGCAGGATATTTGAAATTACTATGATACATCATAGCTTCAATCCAGACTAGTAATTTCATTGCCATGATTAGATCCTAACAGATCTTGAGAAGGAACTGTATCATTAATTCAGAAAGTTTTTATACCTTTGTTGGATGGAATTTCAGACCTATCTCATTGAAGTTATACTGTTTAATTGCCTCCTTTAAAGCATGGAACTTCCATCACTTGGAATTTATCCAGTTATCAGTTGTCTAAATGTGACCATAGCATTGTGTTCGTGGTATCTGTGCTGCCTTTAGAACTGGGTTTGATCTAACTATTTAAAAAATAGACTGCGGGGACAGAACAGAAAGATTGAATCTTTTTCTGTAAATTCTAGGAGAGTGTTCACCACTTCCTTACAAAAACTGTGTTTCCTAACCTTCAGATGAATCTTGTTGCATTAGTGGACTGGAGAGGGGCAGATTTAGACTAGACATAAGGAAGATTTCTTCACCGTGAGAGTGGAGAGGCACTGGCACAGGTTGCTAAGGGAAGTTGTGTCTGCCCCATCCCTGGAGGTGTTCCAAGGCCAGGTTGGACAGAGCCTTGGGTAGCCTGATCCAGTGGGACCTGCCCATGGCAGGGGGATTGGAACTAGATGATCTTTAAGGTCCCTTCCAAGCCAAACTGTTCTATGAGTTTGTGATTCTATGATTCTATGGACTCCATCATTCATTTTAGCCAAGCTTGCTTGTCTGCACCAGAAGTGGTGGAGGGTCCCAAACCAGCAAATATGCACCAGTGTAGTGCAGTTAAGTAAGTTAACCAGTGCTCACTGAGAAGCTTCAGAGAGCTTATTTCCAAAAAGACATGCTAAAAGAAACAGAGATTTAAGTCTATGTGTCCTACAGTACTAAGTTATGGCAAGCTATCAGGTTGTAAAAACAAAACCCAGGAATGCACTGGTTTGTGGGGTCAGTATCTGGAAAGCAGCGGTTGTAGGAATGAGCTCTGACACTTGTGACACTACACTTATTTTCTACCAAAGAGGAACATGAACTTGGACAACCTGAATAAAATCATTACCTCTAGTAATGACTGGTAGTTATATCTAGTGGGAAATATGGTGGGAAATTAATTGTTTTTTATCACTCACCTGATGTGAGTACTGACTTTCTTTTGGTGCCTTGGAGAAAAGGAATAGTTTCTCCAGAGAATACAGAAAGGATTGTGAGAAATTGTTTCCAAGTTTTAGGGAGCACCAGGAGCAGGCCTTTTCCCTAAGGGGAGGTGAGTCAAAAATTGAGATCAACTGCAATGAAATCCGGGCAATGACCCTACCCAACAGGGCCACAGTCCCACCACACCAACAGGCAAGCAGAGTGGAGTAGTGATGAAAATGTGTCCTATCAATCGTCAAGTGACCAACAGGCAAGACGGGGTAATGGACCAGGTCCATCTGCTGATTCCACACAGCTCTTCAGGAACAGGAGTAGGGGCAGGCATAGCTGAGAGAGCTCAGCCAGGCACTGACAGACAGGGCTGAGCTGAATTGGGATTCCTGAGCCTGAAGGAGGTAGATGCCCCAGGTGAAGCTGGTCAGGGCCATAAATGCCTACGAACCTGGACAAAAAGCATCTCTAGTAAAAGTAATTTTAATTACATTTGAAAGAAAGTCCCTTATTGCTTCAGTTAAGAGGAAATGAGCAGCATATTATAAGACAGACCCATCTCAAACAACATAGTATTTCCTAGGTTATGAAACTTCTATTACACCAAACAAGCATACATATTTTCATCATAGTACATTTCCAGTCAATTCTTTGTTTGTAGATACAGTTGATTTCTGGTTTTATGTAATTTTGTACATAATTTTTGCCTTTTGAAAAATGCAATAACTTTGAATTGCAAAGCTCTTTCTACATCCTCAATTCGCAGGAAAGAAAGAACAGGATAGTAAGAAATTGCCTGCATTATCAGTGCCACAGAGGACAAATAACCCAGTTATGGGAATTCAGAATAAAAAGAATTTTATAAACGCAAATGTAGTTGCTGCTGTGACGACATTGCCTAAAAAGCCTCAACCTGTTTGTGTCGATACAAGACAGGGAGATAAATATCTACTTGAAACTTCAGGACTTGTTCCAAAATATATTAAAAAAAAGGTAAGTCTTATTAAATTATAGTAGAAATACTGGTAGCAATGCCTATTTTAGGTTCTCTATTGCATTCTCCTATGAAATATTAATGATTCTTTTTGTTTAGCTATCACTGCTGTTTCTGGTATACCTTCGAAATTCATCCAGGAGAAATCACTGATGCTAGAGTTGTGTCTTGCCTTTGCTCTGTATTTTCTTCCTTATACTGTCAGCAAAAACTGGTAGAATGATGCTGCTAAATCAATAGTATGTGTGTTGCATTGGGAACCCAGAGAGTGTCTGACAAGGAGGCAAATGGAGTTCTGTGATGAACGAATGCTGGTTTTTTGGAGAAGATGGGCAGGGAAGAAGAGGAAGGGTTGCCCTATGGATGAAGAAGCTGTTCAAATATATGGAGCTCTTCTGTGGAGTTGGGAACAGGCTGGTTGAGCTTGTGGGTCAGGATCAAAAGAAAGGTCTTGAAAAAACTTGATGAAATCTTCAGATCATGGTGCAGCTTCTTATGGAAGACTTCGCCCTCCTTGATATCTACTGAAAGGACAACACAAGGGGATGAAAGCAATCCAAAAGGCTTCTTGGAGCTTGTCTGTGACAGCTTTTTAACACAGATGGTGGAGGAGCCCACAAGTGGTCATGGTGTTCTGGTTCTGCTTCTTACAAATGAGAAAGAACTGGTCAGAGGTGTGATAATACCTCCTAGCGCCTGTCACAAGTGAACTGAAGCACGTGATTGGGGAAAGCTTAACAAACCTGATCACATTCTATGACAAAGTAATCCAATCAGCTGATGTGGGGCAAGCAGTGGACTTTGTATACCTGGAGTTCTCCAAGGCCTTTGACACAGTTCCTCACAGCCTCTTTCTAGAGAAACTGATGCACTACAGCCTAGACAAGTAGTCTGTGCAGTGAGTGAGGAACTGGCTGACAGGTCATACTCAGACTGGGAGCCAGTCACAAGCAGGGTCCCCCTGGGATTGACATTGGGCCCGACACTGTTTAGTATCTTCATAAGCTACCTGGATGTTGGGATCAAGGGCACCCTCATGAAGTCTGCAGATGACAGCAAGTAGGAAGGTTGACATTCTGTAGGGAAGAGCTACCTTCCAGGAAAACCTGGACAGGCTGGAAGAGTGGGCTAGCAGGAACCTTATGATGTTCAGTGGAATCATAGAATCATAGAACAACCAGGTTGGAAGAGGCCCACCGTATCATCGAGTCCAACCATTCCTATCAATCCCTAAACCATGCCCCTTAGCACCTCGTCCACCCGTGCCTTAAACACCTCCAGGGAAGGTGAACAAACCACCTCCCTGGGAAGCCTGTGCCAGTGCCCAATGACCCTTTCCATGAAAATTTTTTTCTTAATGTTCAGACTAAACCTCCCCTGGCGGAGCTTAAGGCCATTCCCTCTCATCCTGTCTCCTGTCACCTGGGAGAAGAGGCCAGCACCTTCCTCTCTACAGCCTCCCCTCAGGTAGTTCTAGAGAGCAATGAGGTCTCCCCTCAGCCTCCTCTTCTCCAGGCTAAACAACCCCAGCTCTCTCAGCCACTCCTCATAAGGCCTGTTCTCCAGCCCCTTCACCAGCTTCGTTGCTCTTCTCTGGACTCGCTCCAGAGCCTCAACATCCTTCTTGTGGTGGGGGGCCCAGAACTGAACACAGGATTCAAGGTACGGTCTCACCAATGCCGAGTACAGAGGGAGAATAACCTCCCTGGACCTGCTGGTCACGCCGTTTCTGATACAGGCCAAGATGCCATTGGCCTTCTTGGCCACCTGAGCACACTGCTGGCTCATGTTCAGTCAGCTGTCAACCAACACCCCCAGGTCCCTCTCCTCCTGGCAGCTTCCTAGACAGATTTCTCCTAGTCTGTAGCACTGCACAGGGTTGTTGTGCCCCAAGTGCAGGACCTGGCATTTGGCCTTGTTAAACCTCATGCCACTGGACTCTGCCCAGCGGTCCAGCCTGTTCAGATCCCTTTGCAGAGTCTCCCAGCCCTCCAGCAGATCCACACTTCCACCCAGCTTAGTGTCACTTGCAAACTTGCTAAGGGTGCACTCGATGCCTTCGTCCAGGTCATTGATAAAGACACTGAACAGAGCTGGACCCAGCACTGAGCCCTGGGGAACCCCACTTGTCACTGGCCTCCAGCTGGATTTAACACCATTTCCCACCACTCTCTGGGCCCGGCCAGCCAACCAGTTTTCCACCCAGGAGAGTGTGCGCCTGTCCAGGCCAGAGGCTGACAGTTTCCTAAGCAGAATGCTGTGAGAAACTGTGTCAAAGGCTTTACTAAGGTCCAGGAAGATACATCCACAGCCTTTCCCTCGTCCAGCAGTCGAGTCACTTTATCATAGAAGGCGATCAGGTTAGTTTGGCAAGACCTGCCTTTTGTGAACCCGTGTTGACTGGGCCTGATCACCCGGTTCTCTTGTATGTGCTTCATGATAGCGCTCAAGATCACCTGTTCCACGACTTTCCCTGGCACTGAGGTCAGACTGACAGGCCTGTAGTTCCCTGGATCCTCCCTGCGACCCTTCTTGTAGATGGGCACAACATCAGCCTCCAGTCTAGTGGAACTTCCCCAGTCTTCCAGGACTGTTGGAAGATGATGGAAAGGGGTTTGGCCAGCTCATCTGCCAACTCCTTCAATACCCGCGTGTGAATCCCATCCGGCCCCATAGACTTGTGGGTGTCTAGTCGGGCTAGCAGGGCTCTGACCACCTCCTCTTGGACCATGGGAGCCTCATGTTGCTCCTCTAGTTCCTGGTTTTGTACACAGAGGGAACAACTTTCTTTACAATTAAAGACTGAGGCAAAGAAGGCATTAAGTACCTCAGCCTTTTCCTCATCCCCTGTCACTGTTGCTCCTTTTGCGTCCAACAGGGACTGTATGGTCTCCCTAATCCTTCTTTTATTATTTATATATTTATAGAAAGATTTTTTGTTATCTTGCACCGACTTTGCCAATCTGATTTCTAGTTGAGCCTTAGCCCTTCTGATTTTTTCTCTACACAATCTCACTTCCCTCCTCTAGTCCACCCAAAAGGCCTGTCCCCTCTTCCAGAGCCCATAAACATTCCTCTTCTTCTTGATATTACTTAAGATTTCCCTGTTCAACCAAGCTGGGTTTTTCCCTGCCGGCTTTTTATCCAGAACATGGGGATGGCTTTCGTTTGAGCTGCTAGGATCTCCTTTCTGAAGAGCTCCCAGCCCTCATGGGCTCCCTTGCCCTTAAGTACTGTCTCCCATGAGACTTTGCCAACCAGCCTTCAGAAGAGTTCAAAGTCTGTCCTCTGGAAATTTAATGCTACCATCAATGTAGTGTAAGGTAAGTCTAAGGTCTTGCACTTGGGAATATGTAACCCTGGTATGCAGTTGAGACTGGATTCCACCTGGCTGAGGAGCAGCTCTGTGGAGAAGGACTTGGGGGTCTTCGTGGACCTCAGTGTGAGTGCTCAACGTGAGTGAATAGCGTACTACAGCAGCAAAGAAGCCAACATGATGCAAAGAAGTAAACCTGCAGCCCTTACCGTACCTTTGCATGGCTGAACATAGCGAGGTCCAATACAAAAAACCCACAGACCATGCCTATACCTCTTTTTATTTAACAAATTAAGAAAATCAACTACGATCAGCTTAAAGATAGTTCCCTTCTCAGTTGATACACAGCTGCATACAATGCTGCCAATGTTCAAAGCAACCTCACAGAGCATTTACTGAAAAGGTTTTTGAGGATCTCCATTGTTTGCTTTCACATCTTCTGCCGACAAAAAATGGGTTCCTTTAAGCATCAACTTGATTTTTGGGAATAGTCAGGTCTGGTGCATAGGGTGAGTGCTCAAGCACAGTGATATTATTAGCTAAAAAACCCTTCACAGGCAAATTGTTATGGGCTCGTACACACCAACATTTTGCAACCACGGGTAAGAAAATATCTGTACTTTGACACACGTCCACTCATACTGAGTGAAGTGATTGAGTTGAGCCTTGTCTCACTTTACAGGTTAGAACATGATCTATAAACATCTCTCTGTTTCTTCCCCTCCCACTCCTGATTCCCAGGCTATAGGGTTAGTCTAAGTACTTTTGTGTCAGACCTTGCGTATAAATTATTCTAGTCATAGTGCTACCAATATGAAAAGAACTGTGAATAATTTAGCATTTGTTAGAAAGAAGGTAGACTCTGGTACCTTCCAGCAGAGCTAGGTAAGCTTCATTTTACAAAGGATAAGGCAAAATAGATGTGTTCCCCTGCATCTGGAATATTCAGAAATTACTTTTCCTCTTGGAAACACAATTCTGCCACATCCTGAATGGGATAGTTTATCATTCCTAACTAGTTCTGTGTATGTGTTAACACTATTCATTCTCTTCTGTGGCATGCAATGATCAGCAAAAATCAGGATACAGGAAGATCTTACAAAGAAAGTATCTAAGGAACGTATTTCAGAACACAGAATATGACACCATATAAAAATGTAAAATATCTTGCTGTCATTAACAGGTTTCAAATGCCTCACTCAACCATCACTTCTTATAAGCAGACATTTTGGTTTCTGGATTCTGTTATCTTCCAAACTTGCAAACAGAAGTTGAAGGGAATTGTTTATATGTTTTGTTCAGGCTACAAAGATCATCATGTTTGATACTTCTAAGAACATAGTGGTTTTAGATTTTATTGCTTGATGGCACAATATTCCATGTCAACCTGTATTTACAAATGTAATAGACTATGGATGACAGATATGTCTTAGTTTCCTTCTTAAAAGGACATATAAGAAAATTCTTCCCTTACCCATAGGATTATGGTGTTACACCAAAATATGTGACACAGAGAAAGGAAGAGAAGAAGAGAGCTCAGAAAGAATATGAGGCCAGTATCCTGGAGCATCTCCAGAAAGCAGCCATGAAACAGCTATCTGACAAAGAAAGAACAAGTCTTCTGCAGGTGCATATTTTTATTTAGTGTAATTTTAATTTAATGTAACATGTATGAAAGATTCATAAGGTAATGTAAGTCCATATAAATAAAAGTATACTAGATTCTTTTAAGGGAGGCAAATGAGTTAGCTACTTTTTCACTAGATGGAGCTGTAGAACATGTTAACTGAACTGAAGGGAGCTGATTTAGCTACCACTCTAATCCAGTAGTACTTCAATTGTTAGAATCCTTTTTGCCTAAATGACTTGGAATATTAGTGAAACTTCAAAGCAGTGCAGAAAATCGGCTATATGGTTTTAGTGACAGTTCTGACTCTCCACTTGTGAATTGTGGAAAAATACAAATTGCCTTTTTTATTCTCCTGATGCATAATATTGCCACATGTATTGGCAGTTTCTGTCTTCACATTGTGACCTCACTGACTAAAGCATAAGGTCATGCTTTAAAATGTAGCAAAACCAGAAAACGTAGTTAAATTGCAACATATTGATAGCACTATAACTGAAAAAAAGTATTTTGTCAAGCTGGTTTGGATACTGTCTTTCACACAGTTTGTATTGCACAACTCAACATTTTCTGAAGATAAATAATACCATAAAAGAAGTAGAGCGGAAAAGAATAATTTTAAAATTATATCTCATCCTTCAACTGGAATTTCTTATGATGACAGTTTAGGCAAATTTCCTATAAAAATGAGGCTTACATTACTGTGATATCTGTTTATCAATTTGTCCCTTAATAACTTGATCTTAGCAGCCACCTGAAACAAATTAGCAGAAGGATGGGCAAATCCAAGATGTTAAATTCCCACTAAAAAAAAGCCATCAGAATATCTAGAGAGGAAACAGTGTCTAATTCACTTGCAAAGATTAACTGATTAATTGGCAAAATCCAAAATATCTAGCACAATGGTGTCTCTTCCTTATGCAGCGAGCAGTAGAAGCAAGGAAGGGGTATAGGAGAGAGGTGAAGGTATTAACTGACAGATAAATAAAGAACATAACACCTAGGGTGAAGATTAATATATTTTTATGGTGGGAAAGGCATGGGACAAGCTGATGATCCAGCAAGCTAACAGTGCAACAAAATGTGCAAAAAGGCATGCGAGTTCAGCTGCTCACAGTTCTGCATTTAGTTTGATTAAAATTATGCTCTGTATTTTTGAAATACAAGACTACACTGAAATATTTTTAATTGAGAAGTTTTTAGATTGCTTGTATTAACTCAGTATTTTCTTTCAAATTTCCCAAAAAGTTTGCTCTTTCACAGGCCAGATTACTTATACAGTTATATTGTCAGAAGGAATTAGTGTCCCCAGGGGTATGTGGCTTCTACCCAGTGCTCAGCTGTAGACATATGGGAATTCCTGTCTCTTAAAATAATTGACACTTCTAGTGAACACATGTGCGCTATCTAATCTGAAGGAATACGTGGCAATGGAAGTCTGAGAACAAAATCAAACCTCATGAACTTACAATAATAAAGAGAAATAATTTCTGCCAACATTTTTTGAACTCTTTCTCCATTATGCTTACTTTGGTTGGGATTTTCTAAGAATAAAGGGTATGTTGATAAATGCAGTACATATTTCTCACTGATCCAGCATGTATTAGAATTCCTTATATAGACTTAGACATTCAGTTTGTGGCCTAGCCCATAGCAATACTGATCAGCATTTTACATTGCTGGTGAAGGAGCTGTGAGGGAGATTTTCATGCAGGGAGTCATGATATGCTTTTGATCTGTCCACTCCGTAGGGACAGAATAAACTGTGATGAGCAGATGCCCTAAACTCACTGTTTTCAATAATTTCTAAACCGGTTTTTACTAATGTACACAGAAAAAAAAGAAGTATTTAAAAGAAGATATTAATAACTCTTTTATGAATGTTTTGGAAATACTGTATTTATTTTCATAATCATGTAAATTGTATCTTATGCCTGGTAGACCAGGAGCTTCATTTAAGTACTCTGCAGCGTTGGATTGCAAAGACGAGTAGCATTACAAGACAGTGAATAAATAGGCTTGTTGATCTTAGTTTCACATGTTGAGATAGGTTTTTTAAATTTATGTAGATATTTGTTTATGAGGATTGTTGGAATAACTTTCATGGACGACACTGAGATACTTAATGTGAATAGGCAAAACACAAATTACTATGCAATAAATACACTGCTTTGAATCAGTTAAGTATTAGCTCATATTAAAAAGTATGTTTTATTTAGTATTGGCAGAAATAAATATTTTTTTCTGTTAAATCAGTTCATATGGTGGACAAAATTGGGCAAGTTTTTCTGGCACAAGAATCTGAGTTCTGAAACAGAAGCAACAATCTTCAAAGCTAAATATATATTAAGAATAATTCCTCTAAATTTAATATATTAATCAATTAACCAGTCTGGGAGAAAATGTGCTTAACAGCAGTGGAGAAGAAGAACATGAGGTTGGAAATCAGTGTGCCATAAAATGAGTGTGTCAGTTGAAACCAGTTTTAGTTATGGAGGAGAATTGAAAACTTTAGTTCCCAAGGTGTAGTTTTTTTCAGTTTAGCTTTTTTGTAGTTCATCCCTCATTGGCAAGTTTAATTATTGCTTTCCTAAAGACTGTATTTTTTTCCTCTCCAAGGCACAGAGTTTTTAAAGACCATTCCTTATATTGGATCAGAATGAGTCAAAATTATTTCTGTTGCAACTATTTTGACTATTAAGCATTTAATTAATATGATTAAACATTATCTGTATATTTACCTCTTATTTTAACATTTAAGTGACCCTTATCACATATAATATTAACCAAAACCCCGAAGTAATTTATATACATATTATTCTTAATGAAGTAAGTTCTTCTGATATATTTCCTTTTCATGTCATGGCGCTAGGGACTGAAAAAGAACTGGGAAGAAGTGTATCGTGAATTTCAGCGTCTTCCAGTAGAAACAGACACCATACCCAAGAGGCTCTATAAAGAAAAGCTGGAATCACAGATGAGACAACTGGAGCATGACATAGAAGTAATTGAGAAGCATAAAGTTATCTACATTGCAAATGAGTAAGGACTGATTTTCAAATACAGGCTCTTTCCTCATTTTTCCTTTCCCTGTCACTACATCTCCAAGAGCCATGCCCTTAAATTCTCAGAAGAAACTGATGCTGTCAACTATTCAGAAGGAAATATTCAACTAATAGAAGTATGTAGCTTCTTAGAAAAGTTGTTATATGAAGCTCTCATCTGTGTAATTCACTAAATGTTTTGAAATAAATTTCTTCATTAAACTTTGAGTATAAACCAATTAATTTAATCTATTATTCTTTGCAATTTTTATTAACTACTAAGATTACTATAAACACAATACAAAAAGCATAAAAAATACTCCTGCATGTGTTTGGAGCACTTCTTTCCTTGCATAGCCAAAACAAAGTGAAATAATTGGCTGCTGAAGACAGCTTGGTAAATAAAACTTCAGGGTGGGATAGCTTCTGGACTAGTTATTAAAGAGCTGTCGCACTTTACTTAAAAGCTCAAACAATTGTGTTTCTAAACAGCTTGTGTTCTGCATAACATTTTGTGTACTCATTTTTTGTTACCAAACCCAGTCTTTATAGTGGAAGCCAGTAATAATATAGACTTCACGCAATATAAATACCACATGTAGCTTGCTGTTTGTGTTTATGTATAAATAATTCTGTAATACTATAGTAAAATTACAACTGAAGTAGAAAAACAAGTTTTGTTTGCTATTATGTGTGTAATGTTAGAATGAAAGCTATGTACTAGAATGTGAGTCAAGACCTAGGCAGAAATCACAGCAGCACACTATACTGCAATTATTTGTGTAAAAAGAAAAATTGTTTTTCTTTCCTACCTCTCAACTTTTGCTTCAGAACAGAGGGGTTTTGTGTGTGGTATCAATCATTACCTCCACCAGCTGTTGTGACATCATAGTATCTAACATCAGCAGAGGATGAAGTAAAAAATTTCAAATGAACTATTAAAAGCTATATTTCCCCCTACATTAAGTCCCTTTCATAAATTTATCTGGGAATGGCTTTGAAGATTTCACACTGATTTGGGCTATAGTTCTCATGCATCTTATAGTTGTCTGTGACATACACAAGGAAAGTGTCAGTGAGCAGGAATGTGTATTTTGTTCTTTGTAACTTATTGTTAAGCAATCATGTTTATTTTTTAAAGATGTAAGCTGGAAGAAAGCTGTGGATTTGTAAAATAATCATTATTTCATTTACTATCTACTCAAAAGAATGACTTGTACTGTTTATTTTAACAAAGCCACGCAAATCATATGCACTTAATAACATGTCACATTATGTCCTAGAAAAATACAAGGTGCCTTTCTTAATAGATGTGGTACAATCAAACTTGGCCTTTTTTGTGGCTTAAAATAAAAAAACAGATTTTACTCCAGAATGGTGTGCATTCCCACTGCCTTGCTCTCAGCTTTTAGTTACCTGTACATCATTTGGCTGAGTTAGGTTGAGGATCTGGATTTGGTTCTTCCATTTTTCATCAGTGCTAACTTTATGGAAATGCAAAGTAGGGGAAAGCATATCCCATAATTTGGGATAAGCAAAGGGCCCACACTTGGAAACATGAATCATTCGCCAGTAATAATAATTTGGTTTTGAAACTGTGAGAAGGATGTTAGTATATTATTGGGAAGTAAGGAAGTAAACAGAAAGGGGTGGGAAAGTATTCCTGCTCAGCAGGAGACGGCAAGACTAAAGCCGATGCGCTTCTGTAGCTGAGTGGGCTGTTACTTGTGTCTTTCAACAGTGCTGTGGGGTTGGTTTTGTTTAAACCTCATATAGTGCTCTGCAGGTAGCTGTGTTGCCACATGGGAAGGTCCTCTCTCGATACACGCAAATGGCTTCCGTCACCCTGTGGGGAGGGAGCTTATAAGTCCTTCCATCTATTTTGATGTATACTCCATGCGACCTACCAACACTTCTGATTATGGAAAAAATACATTATCGTGAAAACCATTGGAAGTACACACAGAAAGAAGATCATTCTTACCCTTTAATTGTCTCCCAGAAGTTTGACAAAATAAATTTACAGAATCCAAAGAATGTCGGTCTGTATTTCTGTGTTCGGGAAATGCCAGTAACTGAAAGTGTAATGTTCATGAATCAACTACTGTGTACCATCAGTATATCTGAAGCAAAATGTGGACAGAATTTTTCCTTCATAGAATATTAACAGAAACAAGTCTGTCCAAAGGCTAAAATACTTACCAGTTGAAATGTTCTCTAAATTCACTCATCAATTACTACCAATCAATGAAATAATGAGAAAGAAAAGTCATCAAAATGCTTCTAGTACTTCAGAATTATTTTATCAAACTCATGCTTTGTAAAGGTCCATATTAAATTGGGTAACAGTCACAAAACACTTGCTAAGTGGGGTATGAATGCTCTGTCGGTCAGCAAGAGTCATGTTGCCACAAACTGAAGATATTTCCTGTTAGAAGTTGTGCATGACAAAACTGTGTATCTATTTTTTTAAAATATCAACATGAAATTATGATAAATATCTCACTGGCTGTTTTTCATAATGAAACTATTTATATTCAGGAAGGAAGGGATCGGATATGGCATCATCACAAACACGGGGAGTTCCTGATTGTATGCCTCCGATAGAGCTGCCTCGAGCAAACATCAGATCTGTCAGGGGCATATGGGCTCCATGTGGCTCGTCTCAAAGCATGGTGGTTTCTTGGGCTCTGTGTGCATTCCTGGAGGGTATGTTCCTCAAAATCTTTGCAGAGTGGTAACCTCATTGCCCTCACAAAACAGTAATGGCAAAATTCCTTGGGAGAAATAACACAGGAGAAATTGCACATTGATTTTATTTTCCTTAGTCTCTGTAGGTGAGCTTTATTGTTAGGGGCATGTTCTGGCCCCTTGATATTTTCATAAAAAACTGGCATCACAGCCTGCTGCTGTGATTGATCTGCCACAAAGCTACAATCAAGTCTTTCCACTGGCTTACCTTTCAGGGAAAACATTGTATCTAAGATTTCTGCCCTAATGAAGGCAGGCATCTTTTAGATAAGAAAATTTCACATATATGCAGATTAATGGGAGTCCTGGATAAATGCTAGTACTAGTTAATGCTCTCGTCCTCGTCTTTATGATGCTTGTAACATAAATCATATAAATTACATAATTAGAGGAGAGATAGGTGGCAGAATCTATTATTAAGGTTGCCTGACATTTCCCATAGTCACAGAAGGCAGCTGCTGAGGCCGGCAGCTGGTGGGGATCATCCACCCCAATAACTAGAGGCGTATTGAGCCTGACCATGCCATGGACGACTGGCCATTTTTCCCTATGGACATCCAAGGTAGTGATGTGCAAGCGACTGCTGAATGCCTAGATTGTATTTTTTTTTCATTCTGTCTTGATCTTGCTCCACAGCCTTTTGGTTATGTAATATTTTGTAAGTAAAATGCTAGTAAATTCAGGGTTTTTATCCTCCAGGCTAAGCAGTGGCACTATGGTAGGAATCCAAAATGGGATGAGTTTCTTGTTTGTGTTCTTTACTGTTTAAAGGGTGCTAATGTGACTTCCATTTCACAATGTTATAAAAAACATACTTTTCTTTTGTTTCTAGCCTGTACCTCCAACAAATGGTTGTACATGAGCACACATAGCCAAATTGTAGACTGCATTCATGTCAGCTGGTCATCTTGATGCGGCTATGAGGATGAATTTCTATTCAGTGACAGTATATCTTGTGTTGTTAATTTGTTATTCTATGCTTGCCTCCACAGTGACTCCACAGCATGGAGAAATTCCCACAAGCATGCAAACACTAGAATAACTTTGTCTTCAAATTCTTCCTCTAATGTTCTTTACAATAGCACCCATCAAAAAACTAAAAACAGCTGAACTGCTGAGCTGAGAGTAGAGCTTATCTTGCAGACCTGTGGAGTTTCCTTGGACTCCCATGGCACGGTAGCCAGTTGTTTTTTGTCTCAGGCTTATATTATAAGTTATCTGTCACGTTGATTATCTTTTTTCCTCTTTGCTAAATGTAAAAAAAAATTATCTGTAAGAAGAGCTTCTACATGATGATGACGATGATAATAATAATAATAATAAATGGTCATCTGGAGATGAATTTAGACCATGCAATAAAGGGAACGGATTTAAGTTGTTTACTAAAAGTATCTGTTTTCCAAGAACTCTCATCTCATTTGTTTCAGGAACTGGAAAGGAGTTGAAAGAAGAGAAATGAGATTTAAAGCACTTAACTTACTCCCTGGAGCAGTATGATTTATTTATGTCTTCGTCATATAATGCTTTTGAAATGCAATGGTAAACGACTTATACTTGGCTTTTTCACTGGTAGCCATTAATACTGCATTTCTCATTTTTGGGGTTCCTGACATCAGCAGTTTGAGCCTATATATTTTAAATACAAGGTATGCGTGCCAAAAGCTAGAAGCTGTGCTTTGAACCTAGACAGTGCTATATGATGGTTTGGAAGCTATTGTCTCAAACTGGTCACTCAAAATTAATGAAAGTAATGTTTAATTTGCTCTTGTTAAGTGAGAGCCCCATATGGAAAATTCAGGTGACTCAATCCACTAATTCCTAGAGCTGCTGTAAAGATAGACAAGTATTCTAGAACTGTTTCCTGTATTGTTTTGAAGGTCCTATACAAGCTGAGGAAGCAATGTAATAATTCTCTATTTAGAGTGAAAAACTCAGTAGTGTTCATCATGTGGTGCCAAGTGCTGCACAAGGAACAACCACATTTTGCTGTTTGCTGAGGAGGAATGGTCTGTCTTTTACACAAACAATAAAATTAGGAAATGGTCTGAATCCAACATTCCAGCACCCTTAGGGAGCAGGTCATTCTGTGCAGCAACAGAGCTCAGGGGTTGGTGGCCATGAACATCTAGCGTGCCTACACTACAGGAGAACTTGCAGGACCAGATTCTGCATTTCAATACACTTTTGTTACTGCGCTGTTTGTTCTACGCAAGCTGTGAAGCATACAAAATTATACCAAAGACAACTAAGATATTTTGGGGGAAAAAAAAATCTTTTAACTTTTATTCATTTACTTCTTTGGAACACTCAGAATTATTTTGTTTTGCAGATTTTCCCAAATTTGCAGTAGTTTATTAAAAAAAAAGAAAAAAGAGGCATGAAGCCAAGTGATCAACCTCCCTTTAAAAGAGAGCAAATGCTAGCAGTTAAATTCATTACATTGGGTGTGACCCACTATGTATTTACAATTCCCTGACTAGTTTTCATTGCCTTGTGTGATGAATTTGTCATAGGATATGATGTGAGCAACATTTCTTGAAAATAATGCTTTATTATTGAAACGTCAGTACTTCTCAGTAGCTGGTTAGGGGAAATATTTGCATAAAATCATGAGAGAAATAAAGTTTATTCTAGTAGTAAAGGACAAGAGGAAATTTTTGCTTGCATTTATTTCAGATATAAACTGTATACTAATAACATGAACCTGAAAAGCCGGAAGAATATCTTCAGGAGCCAGGAAATTGCAAAGTGAATCTCTCGCTGCTGTAGTCTGGCACAGTGAGATTAATAACAAACAAAAATGTAGTTTTGTATTAAAGATGCTTATCGTGGACTAAGTAAGTCAAAGCCCAGAGTTCTGACAAGCAGTGGCTAACACTGATACAAAGATCATAAAAAAATTAAAGCCAAAGTAACATTTTCTTGGTATTACAGTTATTGTAGTTAATTTTCAAAGCCTAAGTGAGTCTTGTAGGCTCAGTACAAGTTAGCTGCAATAGCTAAATACTCCGAGCTTCCCTTGTGGATCCTAGATCCTGCAATTGCTTTAAAGCTGAACTTTCCCATTCTTCAAGGTGCCAAACCTGCTGAAACTGAAGGCGGACAGAAGTTAGATTCCAGCTTCCAGTGCCACTCCATCACCTGCTGTAGCACAGCAATTCACAAAGGGGAAGTGTGGCATCTGTGCTGTACATCATAGGATGCTACATACGCCTACCTAACTGGATAGCTTTTCCTACCCCTGGGTTCTTGAATGTAGGGGAACGGTTTGAAATACTGCTTCATGTTCTCCTAGATGTCTGTAACACTGTTTGGCAAATATGTTCTGCTGCACTCAGTGTCTTCAGCAGACACTCTGTGCACTGAGTGACTGCCTCAGGTAATGTAAAAGAACTCAAAATCCTGGAATATATTAAAACTGGTTATGAAAGCAATTTCGAATTGCTTTCAACATGCCCTAAGTACTGTGTGTGCAAGACTTCTGTTTTAATATTCTCTTCAGTGACCATTTAACCCAAAAAATGTCTTCCACTGCAACAGCTGGGGGGGGGGGTCACTTACCTTGTAACTGTTAAGAAATGCAGGTTTATGCTTGATAAGATTGTTTACAGCTCTGCTGTTCACATTACAGCTGCAGCAACAGGCAGAACCAGAATAAGAGCGCTTACTTCATCCTCTAATTGGCAAGCTTCTACCTAGGTAAGCCATCCCTCCTGATTTTCATGCTTTTCTTGTCTATTTTTCATGTTTACATATTAAAGTGAGTTGTCAAATGTTTGTGTAACTTCTTGGGAGGAGAATACATAATGGAGTTGTACAGGCTAACAGGTAACTGTGTGTCTTGGACTGCTTTCTTGATATATCCCTTCCCCTAACTTTATATTTTTAGTATTTTTTTCATGACAGTTGCAAAAGGGTGGACAGTACATGTCCTGCTTTTATCAGTAAGAGGGTAAGAGAAGAAAAATGTGTAACAAATTATGAAGCTTGTTCTGTAAAGGCCCAAGATATAAGGACATTCACAAAGGATTTGCATATAAATCCTGACTCTGCTTTGTTGCTCTATATGTCACCTCTTCCATCTGCTCCTTTATGACTGTTGGCTATGTGTCCAGATCAACCCAGACCTACTTGTTAGCATGACCTACCCCTTTTTCTTTGTTCTTTCCTCCTTTGATCATTTCCCATGGTTGTATATCTAAGTGTTTATTCTTTTCCTCCTATTTTTAGTTTATAAACAAACATAATAGGAACATTCCTCAGAAAGCTTACAGTCTTTTTCACAATTATTGCCCAAATACAATGTTTTAAATAATCATATTTTGGTTATAATTAAAAAAAGGTTTTGAAAATCTACTGTAAACTCATTCATTCTACACTAGTTCATACTATAAAAAAACAGTGTAAACATTCATTAAGTACTCATACCTCTGTAGCAAAATCCTTAGCAACTTCATTTCCATCATGCATGAAGAACCACATTAATTCTGGTTTTATTAATTCTGTGTGTTTACAGAACTATGAATTTGTCTCACTTGCAATAAAACTAAAAAAAATGTATTACATTTTATGCCAATGAAAAAAATCTTGCATGAAGAAGAGCAACTTTGTGGACTGCACAAGTAGCTGCTGATATCCTTTAAACTGTACCCCAGCTAAACAAATCTAGTTTTCAATTTCCATGCTTTTGTTTATTTTTATTAGTGAGACATGACACTTCCTTATTTTTCTTAAATGAGCATTGTGGAAATTATTGGAAGAGAAGAATACCAGAAGGAAGACTTGACAAAATGCAGTCATCCAACCTTGACGGGAAGAACAAACATCTCCTGCTTAACTTTTTAAGCACAATGTCAGAGTTATTTATTTTGTAGTATCTTGTTCATGTTAATCTTTTCCAAATCATTAAACTTCTGTCTGTGGTGTAGTTAGAACAATCTCTTGTACTGGTATTGCAGTGGTCTGATAAAGAATGTGGTCAAAAAAACCCAATAAGCTGTAATAATAACCCAACCAGTCCAAAAGGTAGAAGAAACCAGTACTCATACAGCAGTGGCAAAATCAATCTGAGTTTCTAGCTGTAATCCAAATAGCTGTAGAAGTGTATAGAGAGACCATGTCTGTGATGTTTGTGCAACAACAGCTTTATCTGCAACATGGTGGTAACTGAATCAGACTGCATCAGCTTTAAGGCAAACATGGTCTTTGGAAGGGGTTCTTGCCCACCTCCAAACAAGAATAATCTTCAAATCCTGAAATGTGATTGTGGGCACAAAGCAATAGCATTTAATCCCAAAGTTTAAATTAAAAATTATGCTTTCTTTCTCAATAGTTGTATGAAATGTTGACATGCAATTGAAATGCAAAAGTATTTAGGGATTTTGCCCATTATGAAAATCTTCTGTATGTTTTACAAAAATATTTTTATTTTCTTTTTATGTAGGTTCATACAATTCTGCATACACTGTTTATCAAATTCACTGCTTTCTATTAAATGCATTGTAAAGGACTGTGAAAAGGAACTATTTTTTCCCAGCATGCCTCAGTCTTCATACACAGGCATTACTTCCAAGGCAGACATATTCTTGGGTCGGCCTCTGTCTCTTTATAAACCTGGTCTTCTGTTCTTTCGGACATATTATGACCTGTAGTGAGAGTTCTAAGCACAGTTCCCTAGTCCACCAAAAAGCAAACAGATCTGGCTTTATATAAGAAACAAAGCATTTATCACAAGATAATTTTCAATTGTTTTAATACTTAGCCAGGCTTTAATTGGAATTAATTTATAGAAACCTTCTTAACGCCAAATTCCTAAGCTATTAATTGTCCTATTAGTTCCAATGTAAGCGCACTAACAGGATGCACCTAAAAACCAGTCTATGTTAGACACCACACTCTAGTGCAGACACACTCATAGTATTCCCTGGATTAATCTGTTATGACTACAGCTTGGGTCCTACAAGTCTCAATGACTACATTCTGCAAAAGTAGCATACCAAATAGAAATGCCATCCTATTGGGTCAGTAAGAGCCCCTCAGGTATCACTAGGGATATTTCATTATGCCCAGGTCTCCCCTCAAAACAACTTTTTCTTCATTTAGTAATTTCTAATAGGAATGGCAGGATTCTACCAGTTGTACATTTCACACATAAATGCCAGAAATCATAACCAACATTCATTTTTCAGAAAGTGAAAGGCTGTAAATTTACCCACAGTGGACTAAAGCTGTTAGCATTTTTTCCCAAAAATCAGGATACAAAAAAGGATAGAGCAAGTCCAAATGTGAACTTCTTATTTGGGAATATACAGACAGACAACAACCAGAGCAATCTAAGAGAAGAAAAAAATTTCTTATCTGTGAGGGTGTGAAAGCAAAATATTAATAATAATTTTACAGAATTGGAAGGAGGATGGCAGAAGGCTGCACGGTTCCTGATCAGTTTCCTTCTACCACACCAACAGCATGAGTCACATGGCAGTGGGCTGAAGGCATTGGGAAGACATAGCTTGCTCCAGCCCCTACACAGCAGTGAGGAAGAGGGAGCACCAGTTCAGAAGTCAGCAAGGATGGAAAGCAAGATTAAAGACCTACTGGAACTTTCCTTTCTGGCATCTTGTTTTTCTTCCTAAAGTCACAGAATCACAGAATAACCAGGTTAAGAGACCCACTGGATCACCGAGTCCAACCATTCCCACCAATCCCTAAATCATGCTCCCAAGCACCTCGTCTACCCTAACCTTAAACACCTCCAGGGACGGTGACTCAACCACCTCCCTTGGCAGACTGTTCCAATGCCTAACCACCCTCTCCGTGAAGAACTTTTTCCTAATTTCAAGCCTAAATCTCCCCTGGCGGAGCTTGAGGCCATTCCCTCTCATCCTGTCCCCTGTTACTTGGGAGAAGAGGCCAGCTCCCTCCTCTCCACAACCTCCCTTCAGGTAGTTGTAGAGAGTAATAAGGTCTCCCCTCAGCCTCCTCTACTCCAGGCTAAACAACCCCAGCTCTTTCAGCCACTCCTCATAAGATTTGTTCTCCAGCCCCTTCACCAGCTTTGTTGCCCTTCTCTGGACTTGCTCCAAAGCCACAACATCCTTCTTGTGGTGAGGGGCCCAGAACTGAACACAGTACTCGAGGTGCAGTCTCACCAGTGCTCAGTACAGGGGGAGAATAACCTCCCTGGACCTGCTGGTCACGCCGTTTCTGATACAAGCCATTGGCCTTCTTGGCCACCTGGGCACACTGCTGGCTCATGTTCAGTCGGCTGTCAACTAACACCCCCAGGTCCTTCTCCTCTTGGCAGCTTTCCAGCCAGGTTTCTCCTAGTCTGTAGCTCTGCTTAGGGTTGTTGTGCCGCAAGTGCAGGACTCGGCATTTGGCCTTCTTAAACCTCATGCCATTGGACTCTGCCCAGCAGTCCAGCCTGTTCAGATCCCTTTGCAGAGTCTCCTGACCCTCCAGCAGATCGACACTTCCACCCAGCTTGGTGTCATCTGCAAACTTGCTAAGCATGCACTCAATGCCTTCATCCAGGTCATTGATAAAGACATTGAACAGGGCTGGACCCAGCACTGAGCCCTGGGGAACCCCACTTGTCACTGGCCTCCAGCTGGATTTAACACCATTTCCCACCACTCTCTGGGCCCGGTCATTCAACCAGTTTTTCACCCAGGAGAGTGTGCACCCATCCAGGCCAGAGGCCGACAGTTTCTGAAGCAGAATGCTATGAGAAACTGTGTCAAAGGCTTTACTAAAGTCCAGGAAGACCACATCCACAGCCCTTCCCTCGTCCAAGAGTTTAGTCACTTGGTCATAAAAGGTGATCAGATTACTCTGGCAAGACCTGCCTTTCATGAGCCTGTGTTGACTGGGCCTGATCACCTGGTTCTCTTGCAAGTGCTTCATGATAGCACTCAAGATCACCCGCTCCATGACTTTACCCGGTACTGAGGTCAGGCTGACAGGCCTGTAGTTCCCCGGATCCTCCCTGCGCCCCTTCTTATAGATGGGCACAACATCAGCCAGCCTCCAGTCCAGCGGAACCTCCCCAGTCATCCAGGACTGCTGGAAGATGATGGAAAGGGGTTTGGCCAGCACATCCGCCAGTTCCCTCAAAACTCTTGGGTGGACTCCATCCGGCCCCATAGACTTGTGGGCATCTAGCTGGGAAAGCAAGTCTCTAACCACCTCCTCTTGGACCTTGGGAATCTCATACTTCTCATTCAACCCTTGGGGTTGTGCACAGAGGGAACAATTTTCCTTACTGTTAAAGACTGAGGCAAAGTAGGCATTGAGCACTTCAGCCTTGTCTTGGTCCCCTGTTACTGTTGTTCCCTCTGCATCTACTAGGGACTGGAGATTCTCCCTAGCCCTCCTTTTGCTATTGATGTATTTGTAGAAAGACTTTTTGTTGTCTTTCACAGTCTTGGCCAATCGCATTTCTAGTTGGGCCTTAGCCCTCCTGACTTTTTCCCTGCATGTTCTCACTTCCTCCCTATAGTCCACCTAGGATGCCTGCCCCTTCCTCCAGAGGTCGTAGACCCTCCTCTTCCTATTGATGTCTCTTAGGACCTCCCTACTCAACCACGCTGGTTTCTTACCCCGCCGGCTACTTTTCTGGAACTTGGGGACGGCTTTCTCCTGAGCTGCTAGGAGTTCCTTCTTGAAGAGCGCCCAGCCCTCATGGACACCTTTGCCTTCAAGGAGCGCCTCCCATGGGACTTTTCCGACCAGCCTTCTGAATAGCCCAAAGTCTGCTCTCTGAAAGTTGAGGGCGACTGTTCTGCTAACCTCCTTCTTCATTTTACCCCGCACTGAGAACTCTCTCATCTCATGATCGCTTTGCCCCAAGCGTCCTCCAACCTTCACATCCCCCACCAGTCCTTCTCTGTTCACAAACAGCAGGTCCAGGAGGGCACCGTCCCTTGTTGGTTCACTCACCAGCTGAAAAGTGAAAGCCTCTTAAAATGTCTTAATCCTATAGAATCATAGAATGATTTGGGTAGGAAGGGACCTTTTAAAGTCATCTAGACCAACCTCCTCACAGTGAGCAGCAACACCTTCCACTAGACCAGGTTGTTCAAAGCCCCATCCAACCTCTGCACAACCTGTTCCAGTGCAACACCATCCCCACTGTAAAAAAATTCTTCCTCATATCTAATCTAAATCTCCCCTCTTTCAGCTTAAAACCATAACCCCTCATCCAATCCCTGCACTCCCTGATAAAGAGCCCTTCCCCAGCTTTCATGTAGGTCCCCTTTAAGCTGCTATAAAGTCTCTCTCGAGTCTTCTCGAGCCCAACTCTCTCATCCAGTCCTCATAGCAGAGGTGTTCCAGCCCTCTGATTATCTTCCCGGCCCTCCTACAGATTCACTGTAAGAGATCCATGTCTTTCCAGTGCTGAAGGCTCCAGAGCTGAATGTGATATTCCAGGTGAGGTCTCACCAGAGTAGAGGGACAGAATCACCTGCTGGTCACACTTCTTTTGATGCAGCTCAGGATACGGTTGGCTTTCTGGGCTGCAAGTGCGCAGTGCCAGGCTGAGCTTCTCATCCACCAGTACCTACAAGTCCTTTTCTTCAGGACTAATCTCAATCCATTTCCTGCCTAGACCCTATTTATGCTTGATACTACCCTGACCCAGCGGCAGAAGCTTGCATTTGGCCTCATTGACCTTCATGACGTTTGCATAGCCCCACCTCTCCAGCCCATCCAGGTCCCACTACCTTAGACAAGGCCTCGCTGTATCATAGCTTTCTCACCATCCCACCAGTCTTGTCACCAGGGGTGGTGCCCTCACCACTGCTGCGCTCTGCACCCCATGACCTCACCTGCAGCCCAGCTTCAGCGCTTCAGCCTGCATTCCCTCCCCTTATTACAGACCTGTGGTGATTGAGCCTGTTTCATCCCATAAGGAATGCACTATGCAGAGCTACAGACTAGGAGAAGAATGGCCAGAAAGCTGCCCAGAGAAGGACCTGGGGATGTTGGTTGACAGCTACTGGACGTGAGCCAGCAGTGTGCCCAGGTGGCCAGGAAGGCCAATGGCATCTTGGCTTGTATCAGAAACGGTTATTCTCCCTCTGTACTCAGCACTGGTGAGACCGCTCCTTGAATACTGTGTTCAGTTCTGAGACTCTCACCACAAGAAGGATGTTGAGGCTCTGGAGCGAGTCCAGAGAAGAGCAACCAAGCTGGTGAAGGGGCTGGAGAACAAGTCTTACGAGGAGCGGCTGAGAAGAGGAGGCTGAGGGGAGATCTCATTGCTCTCTACAACTACCTGGTAGGAGGTTGTAGAGAAGTGGGTCCTGGCCTCTTCTCCCAAGTGACAGGGGACAGGACGAGAGGGAATGGCCTCAAGCTCTGCCAGGAGAGGTTCAGGCTGAACATTTGGAAAAAAATTTTCACAGAAAGGGTCATCGGGCACTGGCTGCCCAGGGAGGTGGTTGAGTCACCTTCCCTGGAGGTGTTTAAAGGAAGAGTGGATGAGGTGCTGAGGGACATGGTTTAGTGGTTGATAGGAATGGTTGGACTCGATGATCCGGTGGATCTCTTCTAACCTGGTGATTCTGTCGTTCTGTGACAAGCAGATGGGTGCCTCTCCAGCTTAGGGCCCGGCCCCAGGCCCCGGGAGCAGGGAGGGGGATCCTGCCCTCAGCCCCCCCGCCCATGCAGGCGCAGCACGGCCCCCGCCGGCCCCGCCCCGCGCAGCCCCTCGGGCGGGCAGAAGATGGCCGGGACCGGCGGAGGCCGCGGCGTGGTGGTAAACGAGCGTCGCCCCGTCCCTCCCCGCCCCCGGCGCCGCTCTCCGCCTCGCCCTCCGCCCCCGCCCGTCCCCCCGCGTCCCTCCCGCCCGGCCGGGGTCCCCGCCGCTCCTTCCCCGCACTGCCCAGCGCTTGTTTCCACACTGGAAACACGGTCTCGAATCGTCCCGAGTGGCGGCCGCGGTCGCTCGAGCGCCCCGGGTCGGGTCCGCAGGGATGCGGCCGAGCCTGGCTCCCAGCGGAACGCCGGGAGGCCCGGGAGCGCCGCCGGAGCCGCCCCTTGCTCCGTGTGCACCGAACGGCGGCAGCGCCTGCGGAGCGGGGCGATGGCGCAGGGAGCCGAACGCGTGTGCGCCTTGTTCCGGGGGACAAACCAGATCCTCCTGCGAAGCAAATCCTGTCCCTGCCACCGCCTTAAGCGCGTTCGGATTCAGTCGTGGCACTGGGGTTTTAACCGAGCTGGCGTGGCCCAGGGCTGAGGGCTCTGCCTCATATTCTGCCCGCGCCACCATCCCCTCCAGCATCCCCTTCAGAGAAACCTGGCACCGAGCTCTGCCCAAAAAACACCGCGCGTCGCCTCCCTCTCCTGACACCTGGGCTATAAACGACATTTTCAAAGTGTGTGCGTCAAAAGAAGCGTGGCCGGCAGGCCGAGGAAGGTGATTCTGCCCCTCTGTTCCTCTCTTGTGAGACCTCATCTGGAGTATTGTGTCCAGTTGTGGAATCCTCAACATAAGAAGGAGATGGAGCTGTTGGAACGGGTCTAGAGGAGGGCTACAAAGATGATCAGAGGGCTGGAGCCCCTCCCATACGAGGACAGGCTGAGAGAGTTGGGCTTGTTCAGCCTGGGGAAGAGAAGGCTCCAAGGAGACCTTATAGCAACCATTGGACCTTTGGATACCTGAAGGGAGGGAGTGTTTACAAAGGCTTGGAGTGATAAGGCTAGTGGCAATGGGTAAACTGGAGGAGAGGCAGACTTAGACTAGACATCAGGAAGAATTTCTTAGCCACGAGGGTGGTGAGGCACTGGCGCAGGTTGCCCAGGGAAGCTGTGGCTGCCCCATCCCTGGAGGTGCTTAAGGCCAGGTTGGACAGGACCTTGGTCAGCCTGATCAAGTGGGAGATGTCCCTGCCCATTGCAGGGGGTTTGGAACTTTAACGTCCCTTCCAACTCAAACTGTTCTATGATTCAATGACTGTGTTCAGCAGGGTATTGCAAAGGAGGAGGCACACACTCAAAACCGTATTCTGCTGTTCTGGTTTCTTAAAATCGTGTTCTGCTGTTCTGGTTTCTTAAAATCGTGTTCTGCTGTTCTGGTTTCTTCTGCTTGCCACAAGAAATGTGTGCACACACTCCTCAATCCCCCCAAACCCAATGAAAAGTAAGACCAGTGCAGTGTGATGTAAGTTTACAAAAGCTGGACTTTGGTTGATACTCGTTCCCTTGTTTTATACCAAAGCAAAATCCATTGTTGCTTTGAAGCGAGTTCAGTGCTCAAACCTCACACGTACCCACCTTGCCAGATGATAAAACTAGCAATATTTGTCTAGGGGTGTTGCTATGGAATGTCTCCAGCTTCTCTCTTCTGCCTGAAGGGAACACTTTCCTGTAGTGCCATGTGTTTGTGATCCTTTTTGTATACACTCACTTCAACTTCTTAAAGACCAACTGAAGAATTTCTGCTGAGCTGCTTGAACACACCAAGCCTGAACTTGAAAAATAGCTCACTCTTTCACTACAGGACTTTTTTTTTACACACTTGTGCACAATATAGCTACTATATGTGTTTATTTGTACAGTTGAACACTGTCTTTTTATTGAAACAATTGCAACTGTTTCCTTCATATTTTCAAGGGCTAAAAGCCAGAAGTAAATAGAAGAGTTTAATCTGGGGTGGATATTTTTTGATACTCAGCTATTAAACTGAGGATAATTGCTATTTTTTTTTCCCCTAAATAAACAGGCAGAAGACTCATAACATTTACAGTTACTTGAAAATTGTCCTATAGCATAACACTGTAAATAGCAGGGTAAAAGAGAATTTCTAGGCCTTATTGCTGGGAAGTGCCTTTTTAAAAGAAAGACTATGAAATAAGGATCTTATATTAGGAAAATGATTAATTAGAAAGTACATGTAAATATAATCTCATTTGTTAGATGCCAGTGAGCATAAATAGAACTTTTATATAATTGCAAAGTGATGCAGTTTATATTCTTTTATTCAAGACAACCAGAAGGATAGGTAGGAGAATAAAAATGTTGTCCTGATCCTATTTCATAAAGGGCTTATTGTAACCTAAGTAAAGACTTTGAATTGGTATGAGTTCTGAAGCAGTTTCTGTCCATTTCGTTTGATCTTCTGTGTCACACTAAAAACTAAATCATGCAATTTGATGAGAATGCTTAAGTAAGCGATACTGACTAGAGTTCTCAGTGGTTGTTTATAGTACTTAAGCAATTTAGAGCACTATCTGAAATTGTTTCATTTTATGTTAAAATGCTTTGAGCACATGCCAGGCGGCTGATTGCTACAAAATGTTTAAAAAGTGTCAGCCACCCTTATATATACAGAAAATGAAGATGGGAAAATAGGCTTCCCAGGCTTTCTGCAGCAGTGTTTTTGGAGCAAGATGTGCCTCTAGGTAAAAACCTTGCCAATGAGGATATTTATAATCTCCTGTTTCTATGGAAATGAGGAACATAACTAAGTAACTGTTTTATTTTGTGTAGTTTCAAGGCTTATATAAGTCAGGGGAAAAGCTTTAGTTGATTGCAGTGGTCTCTGAAATACCTCTTCATGGGCAAATGTTCAGGAGTAGTTAACAACAAATAACTTCTTTCTGACACAGAAACTGTTGGGCAGAGTTAAGAACACAGGAGAGTTGAGGTGCCTGCAGCTGTCAATGAATATGCAAAGAAAAAAAACCCTAAACCAGAGAAAAAGCCATAAGGCAGAGCACTGTTTTCTTAAAGAAAGGGGCAGAGCTATGCCTAAGAAGAACGTGTAGGGGAACAGCTCAACATCAAATATGTTGTGATAGCCTAGATATTTTTGAGATGTGGTTTATTGCTCTACTATGTGAAATCATAAGTAGAAGTTTGTTTCAGTGGCCTTCCTTTAAAGTCTATGTTTAGCAGAGATGCGAGTACGACATGCTTTTCATAAAGGCAAGCTTCTCAACATTTGTCCTTTTGCTCAAGGTTTATGTGGTCATTCTGTAGAAAGAAAAAAGGCAATATGTGACTTCAGGAATGTGATTATAAGGAAAACATTTTGGAGTTTGTTTAGTTCTTCTGCCAGTTACTTTGCATCCTCATAGCTTTCTGAAGCTTTTATGTGTAGGTTGATTTTTGCCCTACTTAATCTCTGCTGCCATTGTGTGCTGTGGGATCTCCTAGTTGTTGTATTCTGATACTTATGAAAGTAACATATTAATTCTGTAAAATGTTTTTTTCTGTAAATGTATGGATTTACAGACTAGCAGATAGTGAGATCAGATGCGAACATTTTGTAACTTATCTTTGATGACTTATCTGTGTTAAGAACCTCATCCTTGGAAAGAAGTACAATCTTCTACCGATTTGTACAGATACTATCCATGAACCACATAATTCATTTATGCGCAACTTTAAAATACCTGTAAACCAGAAATGTACAATTTTAATATATGATTTAATTTGACTTTTAATCCCACTTCCTGAATTTACCATTGGAGAATGGTGATTTTTACACTTTTTTATGTGTAATTACACATATAATTATTAAGCTTGCATTTTCAGTTTAAAACTTAGACTTACCACTAGTTTTAGTATTAAATATTTCCTCTTTCTATCTAGTTGTTTGTAATTTCAGGTGAAATTTCCCACATTCTATGGGGAAGAACACCTGTAGCATTTGATTTTTGAGATATATTGAGAAGCAAAATAATTAATAGGAAGGGTGAAGTGGTAGATTATGACTAGAAGAGAGTCATATGATTAATTCAGCAAATAGAGAGTACTACAACACTGGGTTTGTATCAGTTACCTATTGTCAAACACCATGAAGTATTCTTAACAGTACTATTTGATGTTCAGATTTCAGACAACTGGCCTGGGTACAGTCTGGATTTGTTTACTTACCCTCAGCACTACTATGGAGATCTGGAATATGTGCTTATACCTCATGGCATTATTGTTGACAGGTATGTGTATTTTGAATGTTGCTAATTCAATTCCTTGGTCAGTAGTAGTATTCTTTTTTGTAAAGCCTATCATCCATGGATAGGGTGTATATAACATTTGTCCAAAAATATTACATTAGCAATTATGAAAATGGTTTTGTTTATTTAATTTGAAAAAATAAAAAAAAATTGCTTAAAGGTTAGAACATGCTAGACTTGTGGTTGGCTTTGCAACTCCCTGTGTGATTTCTTTCACCTGTTTTCTAATTTGGGCATTGAATGAGATAGGAGTCCAACAAAAAGGAGACTGTGATCATGTAGTGAAATTGGCATTTGAATGTAAATGATGTGAGAGCTGAACTGAAGGCAAAAGGGCAAGTACAAATCTTTATATGTAGTTATACTTAAATGTCCCACTTGCAGTCTAAATGTCCTGTGTTTTTAATATAAAAAAGAGAAAAACTGCATTCAGTTATATGCAATATTGGCAGCTTCCTAATACAAATCATTAATATCATTTAACCTAATGGTTCCCAACTGCACCATTGATGTCTGCTGTTCAGCACAACTGAAAAGCACGTGATGGACAGTTTGAGTCCAGATGCAAGATTTGGAGGGTGGCAGTGGAAAAGCTTGAACATCCCTCATTCCCTACCTTGTAGCAGTTCCTATATGCTCTCAGTGTAGGCATTTTATGCTTTAATATTTGTGGCAGTCCAGTTTATTGTTCATGCTCATTTACTGTTTGGACATTCTGTTAAAAATCTTATGAAAAAGTTACAAGATTGAAATGGTAAATTTCAACAGTGTATTTATTTGGAACATCTGAATGGAATTTCATAGGATTTTTTCAGCCTGCAGCTTCCTACCTACCATATTTAACGAGCCAACTGCAAGTACTGAAATTGTTGTAACTCATTGAAAGAAAATTGTAAATAACCATCATAAGGAAGAGCTATGACTCCTGTATATGTTTTTAAACACAAGCTTTCTTTCATTGCCTTTTTGGTTAACATTGTGTTGAATTTTTCATCTCTCGTGGTTAGGATCAACTGACTTTTAATTCCTCTTGTTTTTAAAAAATAAGATGTTACGACTTATTTTATTATAGAATTCAATATAAATTTATTTGAAGTTAGCATTGAACTCCAGTGTAGTGTTTATACTCCAGCAGAAAATACTGATTCTGTTCGAATGGAAGAGGATGCAAAGTTTTCATGTAGGAAGAAGGCTCTCGGCACTTGAGAAAATCCTCTTATCAGTTGGTAGCAATTAAATATAGGTTAAAAAAATGGTATGTTTTATTTAGAAGTTGAAATCAGTACATTTTTTGCCTGTGCTGGAGTTTGTACTCTCTTAAAATAGAAAGTGATCTTTGGAATTTTTGGAAATTTCAACTCCTCAAACAACTATTGAAGAACATGAAAAAAAATGAAAATCACCAGAGAAGTATTTCTTCTTAATGAGCAGTTTCCCCCATTGTTCTCAGACTTGATACAAGATGATAAAAGACTGTTTTATTAATCTTCAGTAAAATAATGAAAATCTTTAACTAATCTTCATTCTTACATCAGTAAAAGGAATTATATATTTGAGGTTAGACAATGTCATCTATTGATATCTTCTGTTTTTCAGAATCCAAAAAATTCCAATTACTGCTATATGGAATTTACTTGAGCAATGCTAATACAAAGATGTGAAAATGAAGCAACAACTCTTGCTCATAGCTATTACATTGTCTTCAATGTAGAGCTTATTCTTTTCTGGTACATGTGCACATGCAGATCTCACTAAAGTTAGTGGCACTAATGTAGTGGTAAATGGATTCCTGTATTACAAGGGATAGAGGAAAAAAAAAAGACAAAAAAAATAATCATGAAATACGTGGGGTAGATTATAGGATTACTTAGTGAATTGCATCCTGACAAGAAGCCCGGTCTCATTGAAGCTGCTAATCCAGAGAGCTATTAAAGAATTTACCAGTGAAAGCATTTACAGAAAATAATGCATTGAGCTATTCTTCCTCAGAACATCAAAATGACATTGTTGAGTTTTCTGTTGATACTTGCTTTGCATCTGGAAATGACCTGGTACCCCATCTGAGGTCTAGAAATGCCATCTACCTTGCTTTTTAGAAACAAAAGCCATAAATACTTAAGATAAGCATTCATGTTTATTATTTTATCTTGAAAATTTATATATGGCATAAATGTGTACCTTTGGGTTTCAGTCATCTGCCACATTGTGTTTCCAATGTAGAATTCTCAAAGAGAAGTGAGATATGGGAAGCCTGTAATTCTGGGTTAATTGCAGCATAACTTTGACTTTTCTTACATGAGAGACCTTGAACAAGTCATTTAAGCTTTTTGCACTCCTCTTTTTTGTTATGTGAAATAGTGACAGTGTACACTTACATTCTTTGTAAAATTTTGATTGATTCCGTATTTCTTTGTAGCATTCATGTACATTTTTATTAAAGTTTATGGGGTGGTGTCCTCCAAAGCCTATCAGTGTGAAAAATTTCTAATAATTTTCTTCCCTATCTTTAACTTAATTTATTGTTCTTTGGTAGTAACTAACATAGCAAGTTAGGCAACTGTACGGGAGTATTTCGTATTGGTATTTTCTGTGAGGTAAAACCAAAGGCTAAGTTGCATTCTTTACTCCAAAGTCTCTGAAATACTTAGAATTCAATATACGCTGAGATGTTTTGCTCTCTTCTCTATAACTGGGGAATTTATGCATTTAACTTTAACCAGTTTGATTCACACACTTTGCATCTTACATCCATTACTCTATCTCTGGCTACTGTGCACTTGATCCAAAGCCAGTCAAGCTAAGCTGAGACACTGAAAGATTGTCAGTCAACCTATGTACTCACCATAGTGTTTGTAACCACACTGAAAGCATAACATGAACTTACAGAATTTGCATCTTATCTTATTTATCCTTAATTTTCTTTGTCCCAGGACAGAACGATTGGCCAAAGACATTGTGCAAGACATTGGAGACAATGATATTGTGGTTCTCTGTGTCCTCAAAGGTGGCTACAAGTTCTGTGCTGACCTTGTGGAGCACATTAAAAATCTCAGCAGAAATTCAGAAAGGTTCATCTCCATGAAAGTTGATTTTGTTAGACTGAAAAGTTACCACGTAAGTCAACAACTTATTTATGTAGATTCTGATTGTATATTCCTAATAAATACTGGACTTATGTAAATGGGAAATCTTTTGTTAAAAAAAAATATAAGAAAAACAACATGAAAACCATTTTTCTGTGAAAAACCTGTGAGTTTTACTTTCAAAATATTTGCTCGTGTCCCTTTGTACTTTATGGATAGCATGAATGAGGATGTTAAGCATCCTCAAGATGTATTTTTTTATTTGTTCTGTCTTCACTTTTGGACAGAAAATTATTCACATTCCCTTCATGTGAAATGTTGGTGTGTTGTTTGTTCTCAAAATACTCAACAATTCTGTCAAGTTTATTCCATGTTACTTCATTTTCCACCCCTACCCCCACATAGTTTGGCATAACTGCAAGATGATAAAACTATGTCTTATTCTAAATGTTTAATGCTAAGAAATGCTTTCATCTGCATAACATGCAGTTCACATGGTAGCAAAATATACCACTAGATGATGATAGTGTTTTATAAGAAAACTAAACAAGCCATTGTGGCAAATCCATTGTTGAAGTAAGGATCAAGATTTCCTGTTATCTTCAGAGGAAATTATGCAGTATCGATTCGTTTGTTTCAGTGAGGCAATGAGAGTGATGTGACTGGCCTTTTTAGAACATGGGATTACAATTTCTATTTGTATAAGCTATACCTTTATAGTCCACCTTGCAGTAAACACTCCATAGTGAGGGAGCATTTCTAGAAGTGAATTGTCCAAGAATCATCTCAGCAAGTACACTGAAAAAATGGAGTGATGATAGAATTGCTCTGAGTACAATTGTAACTTGTTAGTATGATAGTTCCCACAATAACTCTGTGTCCTTTCCAAAGACAGATGGACAGTTGGCTGGTTGGCATTTTGTTCAGACCTCTGTGACCATAAACTTTTCCTAACTATCACAAATCCAGTCTAAATTTTTTCCATTATGGAAAAGAAGTGGATGAGTGCCTTTTGTAGCCATCTGGTTAGGATTTGGTCCTGGCACTTCTATTTCAAGAATTAGTCAGATCTATGAAGGACTTGTGCAGTGCTAATATTGTACAATTTCTAGGTATTTAGCAGTGTTGCAGAACAAATTAATAAAGTAAAATATAATGTTTGTCCCACATAAAGGCACATGGAAATTATACTCAAGGTTTTTGGTGTAGTGATGATAGTACTTCAATAATACTGCTTTGTGAATAAGAAATTACTTAAATTGGTCTTTATTTTGCACCTGGCATACAGGTAATGCACATGCTTTTCCTATTGGGTTATCTTTTATCCAATATGAGGGTACCTTCATTCTAAAATTGCTTTCCTTGGTGACAAATCAACTCTTAGTAGCCATACTAACCCATAACCAATGAATGCCAGGAGATGTAAACCACAGAAGTGTGAAAATCTTCACATCATTGCATAGGGTATAAAATAAAAGCACGTTTTATCAAGCTGAAACTGCAATACAGTTTTTGTTATGCAAGGACAAAATTATCAAGACTAAGTCCTAGATGATCCTAGCATTTAGTGTCTGTCCATATTTTGAATTTAAACCTCATGCTTTAGCTAGAAGGTAGTGGCTTCCTTGGAACTAGTGCTTGCATCTAATTTTTATAAAATAAATTCTTTTTTTTTTAAGAAGTGCTTTCAAACAGGTGCCATATAGTGAGAGCCTGAAGCTGTGCTTGATTGAGTGCTTGAAACAGTTCTTGATATCTGATCTTGAGAAGCTGAATGACACTGCAGTATGAATTTGAAATGACGTTAATATTGGTAGATTCAGTCCATGAAACATGCATACATGTAATGCTGACTAAAGTACCAGTACCTGCCATCCTTTGTGTTTTGAGTTATCATCATGTCTGTCCAATTTCAGGCTTTAAAGAATGTACCCTTGTCAAGATAGCTGTGGTCAGAACACCTGAGGAACTCACTGTTGCTAGTTGGAGTGGTCCTTTATCCCAGCCTTATATGAGACTCCCAAATTCCCCATCTCAGTTTATTCTGTGGTAACATGCTTCTCACGCTTTTTTTTTAGACTTTAATCAAAGGCAGATAATTACAGCTTTAGGGGTAAGACACTACATGAAGTCTTGAAGCATCATTGATTCCAGTCCTTTGCTTCCCTTTGCATTTTCTGTTCCACTTCTATTAAAACTTATTACTGCTCTCAACTCCTTTTTCTCTCTTGTCATCTCCTTTTCATTTTACAGACACTGTTCTTCTCACACTATTTAACCTGCTTCCTTTTACTAACTGTTCTCTGTTTCTTTCCTAAAGGGAGTCCTGCTGCTGTCAATATAATTCTTTCAAATATGTCTCCTTTCCCCCCTCCAGCTGTTTAAATCCAACAACTAATTTCATCTCAAACTCATGGGATTCTTGAATTGTATCATTCCAGCTTCAATACTGAAAGGTTAGTCAATTTTTAGAGGTTGTAATAAAAGTGGGGTTTCTCCATTTATTTGTGTAGCAAATACTGTTGGGCAGTAACTGTAACCCAAAGTCAGATCTCAGCATCACTGAAAGTACATCTTAACTGCAAAGAATCAGTGGAAAACGTTGTGCTTTGGTATCTGGTATATGCACATGATTATCTTTCAGATAAAAAGTGATTTAAAGTATGACTAGATTTACATGGCTCTTTGTTTTTTTCAAACCTGTCATCACAGAAAGACCAAAGCCATCAAGAAAGACTTCAGGGCCATTGGGAAAATGATGGAGGGCTCTGGGGCTCAGATAGTATTCTGCTCCATCCCAAGGCTAAATAGAGAGGAGCTGGAAGTCAAGAAGAAGAACTTGATTAATGCCTGGCTCCAAGCCTGGTGTGAGGAAAGGGGCTTCGGCTTCTTTGATCATGGGGTGGCTCACACACCCCCAAACTCTGTTGCTGAGGATGGGACATATGGGTCTTCTAGGGAGGCTAAAGCCCTTGCTAAAAACATAGCTAAGCTCATAAATCAAGCTTTAAACTAGATGTGAAGGGGGAGGGGATTGAGACCAGGCTAGACAGGAGCGAGCCTTCGCGTGGGGCACTGGTGATTCGGAGAGGGTGCGCTGGAGAGGACCACCAGTACAGCACCACACAGAAAGTGGGGGTGAACACACCTGGGGGTGGTAAGGGAGATATGGGCGCTCTGGTACAAGCTACTCCGGTTACCAGGCAATTGGGAATTAACTCTGTTCCCTCTAAGAGGGCTGAAGGCTCAGCAGCTCAGCTGAAGTGCATTTACACCAATGCACACAGCATGGGTAATAAGAAGGTAGAGCTGGAAGGTGACGTAGGGCAAGGAGCCTATGATGTTGTTGCCATCACGGAAACATGGTAGGATGACTCATGTAACTGGAGTGCAGATATGGTGGGGTACAAACTCTTCAGGGGGGATAGGAAGGGAAGGAGAGGAGGCGGGGTAGCCCTCTTTGTAAGGGAGGACTTGGACACCATTGAGATGGATTGTGGCGATGAGGAGATTGAGTGCCTGTGGGTTAAAATCAGAGGAGTCCATAAGAAGGTAGATTTTGTGATGGGAGTCTGTTACAGGCTACCCAGCCAAGGAGAAGCAGCTGATGAGCTCCTCTATAAACAGCTGGGTTTAATCTCTAGATCAGTGCCTCTCATTCTTGTGGGAGACTTCAATCTTCCTGATATCTGCTGGAAGTACAATAGAGGAGAAAGGAAGCAGTCTAGGAGGTTCCTGGAGTGTGTAGAAGACAACTTCCTTGCATGGCTGGTGAATGAACCAACAAGGGAAGGTGCCCTCCTGGACCTGCTCTTTGTGAACAGAGAAGGCCTTGTGGGGGATGTGGCAGTAGGAGGACGCCTAGGACTAAGCAATCATGAGATGATAGGGTTTTCTGTTCTAGGTGAAGTGAAGAGGGTGGTTAGCAGGACAGTAGCATTAAATTTCCAGAGGGCAGACTCTGAACTCTTCAGAAGGCTGGTTGGCAAATTTTCATGGGAGACAGAGCTTAAGGGCAAGCGAGCCCATGAGGGCTGGGAGCTCTTCAGAAAGGAGATCCTAGCGGCTCAGGAGAAAGCCATCCCCGTGTTCTGAAAAAAAAGCTGGCAGGGGAAAAAACAGCTTGGTTGAACAGGGAGATCTTGAGTGATATCAAGAAGAAGAGGAATGTTTATGAGCTCTGGAAGAGGGGACAGGCCTTTTGGGTGGACTAGAGGAGGGAAGTGAGATTGTGTAGAGAAAAAATCAGAAGGGCTAAGGCTCAACTAGAAATCAGATTGGCAAAATCTGTGAAAGATAACAAAAATCTTTCTATATATATATAAATAATAAAAGGAGGACTAGGGAGACCATACAGTCCCTATTGGACACAGAAGGAACAACAGCGACAGGGTATGAGGAAAAGGCTGAGGTACTTAATGCCTTCTTTGCCTCAGTCTTTAATGGTAAAGAAAGTTGTTCCCTTTCTGTACAAACCCAGGAACTAGAAGAGCAACATGAGGCTCCCATGGTCGAAGAGGAGGTGGTCAGAGCCCTGCTAGCCTGACTAGACACCCACAAGTCTATGGGGCTGGATGGGATTCACCCGCAGGTATTGAAGGAGTTGGCGGATGAGCTGGCCAAACCCCTTTCCATCATCTTCCAACAGTCCTGGAAGACTGGGGAAGTTCCACTGGACTGGAGGCTGATGTTGTGCCCATCTACAAGAAGGGTCGCAGGGAGGATCCAGGGAACTACAGGCCTGTCAGTCTGACCTCAGTGCCAGGGAAAGTCGTGGAACAGGTGATCTTTAGTGCTATCATGAAGCACATGCAAGAGAACCGGGTGATCAGGCCCAGTCAACACGGGTTCACAAAAGGCAGGTCTTGCCAAACTAACCTGATCGCCTTCTATGATAAAGTGACTCGGCTACTGGACAAGGGAAAGGCTGTGGATGTATCTTCCTGGACCTCAGTAAAGCCTTTGACACAGTTTCTCACAGCATTCTGCTTAGGAAACTGTCAGCCTCTGGCCTGGACGGGCGCACACTCTCCTGGGTGGAAAACTGGTTGGCTGGCCGGGCCCAGAGAGTGGTGGGAAATGGTGTTAAATCCAGCTGGAGGCCAGTGACAAGTGGGGTTCCCCAGGGCTCAGTGCTGGGTCCAGCCCTGTTCAATGTCTTTATCAATGACCTGGACAAAGGCATCGAGTGCACCCTTAGCAAGTTTGCAAGCGACACTAGGCTGGGTGGAAGTGTGGATCTGCTGGAGGGCTGGGAGACTCTGCAAAGGGATCTGAACAGGCTGGACCGCTGGGCAGAGTCCAATGGCATGAGGTTTAACAAGGCCAAATGCCAGGTCCTGCACTTGGGGCACAACAACCCTGTGCAGTGCTACAGACTAGGAGAAGTCTGTCTAGAAAGCTGCCTGGAGGGAGAGGGACCTGGGGGTGTTGGTTGACAGCCAACTGAACATGAGCCAGCAGTGTGCCCAGGTGGCCAAGAAGGCCAATGGAATCTTGGCTTGTATCAGAAATGGTGTGACCAGCAGGTCCAGGGAGGTTATTCTCCCTCTGTACTCGGCACTGGTGAGACCGCACCTCGAATCCTGTGTTCAGTTCTGGGCCCCTCACCACAAGAAGGATGTTGTGGCTCTGGAGCGAGTCCAGAGAAGAGCAACGAAGCTGGTGAAGGGGCTGGAGAACAGGCCTTATGAGGAGCGGCTGAGAGAGCTGGGGCTGTTTGGCCTGGAGAAGAGGAGGCTGAGGGGAGACCTCATTGTTCTCTATAACTACCTGAAAAGAGGTTGTGGAGAGGAGGGAGCTGGCCTCTTCTCCCAAGTGACAGGGGACAGGATGAGAGGGAATGGCCTTAAGCTCCGCCAGGGGAGGTTTAGTCTGAATATTAGGAAAAAAATTTTCATGGAAAGGGTCATTGGGCACTGGCACAGGCTTCCCAGGGAGGTGGTTGATTCACCTTCCCTGGAGGTGTTTAAGGCACGGGTGGACGAGATGCTAAGGGGCATGGTTTAGTGTTTGATAGGAATGGTTGGACTCGATGATCCGGTGGGTCTCTTCCAACCTGGTTATTCTGTGATTCGTGATTCTGTGATTAAGATCTGCTTTCATATTCAGTAGCTGGAAGTTGGGCCTGTTATTTCATTTTTAGACTTCTTCAAAAAAATAAATTTATTTTTTAAGAAAAGCACAGAGCGTTTAGATTCTCTGGATATTAATGAGATGAGTGACTGCTAGCACTTCTGTAATCAGGATGGCTTTGTCTGGTTTGCGAAGTATTGGCATAAATGCCTAAGCTTGGACATTTTTATGAGAAACTTTCCTGTGTTTTGCAAGTGCCATCTTGTTTCATTATCTCAAGTTGGAATGTCAGATCGCTGAATTTTGGATATATGCAGGAAATATATTATAATACTCTTTGATTAGTATATTTAGAGGAAGGAAAGTAGTATACAACTTGGGAAAGTGTAGCCTAAAAATAGCGTTCCTTTACTGTTTATATTCTACAGACATCAGTATTAATTCTTATACCTTTACCAGAATTCCTGTAACTGGAAGTGCATCCTTATCTGACACCGTATTTTTACTTCCTCTAGAAATCAAACTACATTTGTCCATTCATCACAGATTTTTTCTCACTGGAATGCTAAAGTCATGCTGTAGAGGAAGTTAAGGAGTTTACACATGGGCAGAAACTTACAGTCTTAGGTGTAGAGCAATAACGAAAAATCAAGTGTGCTTAATTGTAAACAAAGTCTATATCTGTAAATTAAGAAATATGATTTACTAGGAAATATTTGGTAACACTGTGGCTCAGATTTTTAAGGCTTCTTAACCAGTAAGAATGATATTAAAAGTAATTATGAAATGGAAAAGAGTCATGACTGGAAGGTACATGGATAGTTCTCCATAGAAATATTATTTTTAGAGAATGTCTTTTCTTCTAGACTTACAGGTGATATGATATACTTGTTCTCATTTTAATTTTGTGTATTTCAATGAGCTCAAAATAAGGAGAGATTTTGGGTGGGAATTTGGTTAGAGGTTCTGTGGTGACTTTACAAGCTTCTAGCACAGTGAGCAAATTAAAAGAGATTACTGAGGTGAGAGTTAGAAAATATGATTTCAGAAATAAACTTATATGGAAGTACTGTGTAGACTTAAAGGTAAAACAAGTGGCAGTTTTGAGTTTTAAGAGACAGAGAGAAGGAAACATAAACTTTTTTGAATGAACTCAAGTGGTAAGGCAGTGTCTTCCTGGAAGCACTAGAATTGTTCTCCCATGAAATATGATGCAGGTATTTGGTGACTTCTTAGATATTAAGTTCTAAGAGACTGAATTTGAATCTAGCATAAGCTAGAAACAGTGGAATTGACTGCAGACTTTTGAATTTAAAACTGGATGAATAAAATCTAATATATTCAGTTTTCACCATGCTGAAAATTTTCCTGAGTGATTGCTCTTTCCTAGGGAATCAGAGCTCTGAAGTTGAAAAGAGGTGAGAGTTCCAGACTGACAGAATTCAAAATTGCTTTCAAAAACATGATAAGTTGAAGTCAAGGATGAAAAGTGATGGAGGAAGAAATAAGGCTAAGGAGTGTAATCCAAGGAAAATATGACGCCAGCAGGAGTGGTAAGAAACATGGATCCAGAAGTTCTTTAATATGTTTGTGATATTGATAACATTAGCGGATTGAAGAACTAATTAGGAAGAATCCAGAGGAAAGTACAGCAGAAGAAGCAGGAAGATGTTTTACCAGGGTGTTTACAAATTAATAGATAAGACTAGACAAGAAAGAATGTTTAAGGGTGAACAAAAAGAGAGAATGAACACAGAAATAGAAGGAGGTGGATGTCACAAAGGGA
This sequence comes from Clamator glandarius, assembly GCA_033459285.1. NCBI lineage: Eukaryota > Metazoa > Chordata > Aves > Cuculiformes > Cuculidae > Clamator > Clamator glandarius. Next base: position 128,044 of record JAUNZM010000046.1, read on the forward strand.
AGGCTTCAGTGGGATATATTTTAGTAAAAAAGGCATAGCATGAGAACTGTACAGGAAGAGTAGAGTGTTCATGAACCATAATTAGAGCTTCTCTTTGATTATTATGGAAGAGACAATTTAGGACAGGCTGATAAAGGTAAAGGTTGAAATAGAGCTTGAGACAGAAGAGGATGTTCTGGTTTATCAAATCTAATCCACTACTAGTAGATGCAACAGTATCATCTAATCCTTTTGTGATTTCTTTGGTTATTCTTGTGTGGACTAAAGTGACAGAAGTTCATCATCTCTGTTATTTTGAAATTGTGCAATGCACTTCTGAAAGAGCGTAGTAGACGAATTGTTGATAATTAGATTATACATCATAGTTGTAAATTCCATCTCAAGCACAGATTTTACACAGAGCATTGATCTGTTTTCCATATAGTATCTGAATTGAGGATTCTAGAAATGCATTTTTCATGTTCTGTTGTCAAGGAGATGTTGTTGAAAATCATCCTGAAAAATATGAATGAACTTCAAAGGAATGGTGCTTCGTAGTCACTTGAAGAAAACTTCTAGATGTTTATGGGGATTTGGTCAATTTATGTAATTCTTTAAAATTAATACATTATTTATGGTTTTCAGAACATAACTAACAGAAAACGTGACCTCTGAATTATAATCCATGCACAACAGTTGCATTCAGGTCTATTCACAAAGAAATCTGTTGATATGATCTGTTTCCTCTTCAGCCTCCAGCTGTTTGAAATATATTTACAACTGTTGGTTATTAATCTTGGCATAAATAGGACTGTTAGTGCTGCAAAATTCCAAAAACGAGCAACAAAACTGGCAGTATTTAGTAGAAATCTGAATGGTTTTGCTATATGAAGCCATCATGGTAAATAGTTTTGCTAAATCTCTCTGCCGTAGGAGTAAGGAAAAAAAGAGGGATTTTATAATGAGTACGTTGAAAGCCAGTTAGTAAATGTAGTAAAATTATTTATGTCATGTGTCTTTACTTCTCATACACCGTTACTAAACACTTCCGTCACAGCAGCACGAGGCATTAGACTATAATCAGAGTAGAAAAGGCTGTAAAGTGTACATTCCAGCTTTGCATAATAACCTATTCTAATGCAGTATAGTTTTACTGTATGGAACTTATTTTTTAAAAATCAATATGAACTTTACATCTGAAAGTAGTACACTGTATTCTTGATTCTAAAAATAACTTCAAAATTCATTTTACAACATGAAAGTGACAACTAAGTGTAGTGCTTGCATTTAGTGTTTCTTATCTATATTCAGAGTCTACACCAATGTTGCACTGATTGTTTATCTCGAAGCCCCTGTGTGATGAAATGACAATTTATGAACTCCTGAGAAAAATGCATGTCCTGAGATGAAAGAGAATCCACTGTAGCTTTTGTATTTACAGGTTATCTCTTGAATAGGTTGTGAGTTCCCTTTGTTTTACTTCATGCACACAGTTTAGCTGATGACCATGTAATCTTCTTGATATTGAGTAGCCATGGAAGAATTACAAATTGGTGCCTACCTGGTAGAATGAATTCTTATCAATTTTAAGATCAAATTCTGCAATACTTTCACAGGGTTGAACTCCAAATTATCTGTGAATTATCAATTTGACATGCAAATAAATAGTTTCAGTGTAGGCAAAATGTAGTTTATTTATTTAATTTGGAGAGAGGCTGCATGTACTACTAGATATTCCAAAACTAAAAATACTCTTCTAACTTTTTTCAGATGCATGGCTTGCAGTCAGCACTGTGACAGTGAATACCTGTACAGAGAATTTTGTAGTATGATACATTTTAGAAGCCAATGACCAACAAAAATGTGACATTAATTTAGTCCACAGAAGCTACTTGTGTGAAGGATATACACCTTAAAAGTTGTTGCTGTTCCGAGAAATGTGTTCTAGTGATTGTAGACAGTGCTCCAAATACATGTCTTACAGGCAAGATTCGCATGAGAGATTTGGGTCTAGAAATCTACTCGTACACTTGCCAAAGGAGTTTTACCTCTGTGTACTTTTCCATGGCTATGAATGGATAAGATGGTGTTAGTGTCAAAGTATCTTTATAAGTGGAAGCTCTGTGTAATGCTCGAACCTACTAAAACTAGTGAGTAAAGGTCCTTTGCAGTTCCAAGCCAAAGATAGTCCCAAGTCCTAAGCAGGAGCTGGTGGCATCTCTGTCTCTGATGCTCAGTTATTACCTGAAACTTAATAAGACCTGAGATGGTTAAGAAAGTGAGCAACAGTGGAAACAGATCATATTTTGTGTGGAGATACTACAATTCACAGTCCTCCTAAATGTGTCTAAATGTTCATTTTTCAAATATTAAGAATTGTTTAAAAATGGAATATTTTTTTGGTTTTGTGGCAAACCTCAGACGCCTCTCTCCTTCATCAGAGAGACACTCCTCAGAGGTGTCAAAGGAAGAATGGATATTTCAACCTTAATTATTTTTGAGAACCAATGTACTTTTCATAGTGTAATAAGCCAAGCTGGAGAAGGCTATGCTTTATGTAATGAAGTATGACCGTAAAATTCAGTGTTATGGAACTTCTCAGGTCTGGAGGCAGATTCTCTTCTTTCTAGGTATCTACAGCTTCCATTTAACACGATGGCAGCATTGTGAGATATAAGACCTAAAAGCCATCACTACTCAAGGCTGTTTTGAGTTTAAAGAGGAAGAAAGTGTTTCTGAGTCAAGTTATTTTAATTAAAGCATGTAGTATTTTCTTGTTGGACACCACTTGGAATGTTGCTAATAATATAAGTAGGCGTTAATTTGTGGGCATAGTTCAGGAAAGGTCATAATAAGCCTATCATACAGTCAGTTTATCAGATTTATCTGTAATGTAAAACTTACTCATAGAGGGATGATCTTGGTAACTGTATGCATCAGATGACACACCTACACACTGCTTAAATATGTTAGCACCATCTGAAGTCTTAGTGATTTTTTTTTTAAGTATGAGTAAGTGTTTCAATGACTCACGTATAAAAAATTTGGGGGGAACCAAACAGCTCAGCCGGGGGAGAACTGAGTAGGAAGTGGCTTGATTGCCATGGGGACAGAATGAGAACAGATGTGGCAGCAAAGGCAGAGTGGTACTGAGCTGTGCTGCAGCTCTCCAGCAAGATCAAAATATTGTCCTAAGGCACTTACGGGGCCTATTAAAGCAAGTAATTACTTGCCTTTTCAAAATACTTTTCAGTTTTATCTGTTCTTCCCTGGTTAGGTATTGCCCTCCTTTATACTGATTTGTGATTTTTAGCTGTGGAATTCTTTTTTCTAAAAAAGAAAAAAAATTACAATTTTCCTGTCTTGTGGATTGGTACTCTGTTCTCCTGGACTTTAGATCTAATGCAAACTCCACAAAAGGTATTTTCTAATCTTTCTGGAGAAATTTGTCTCCCCAAGGGTCACATTTTTCTAACAAGCTGTAACGTTTACTATTAAAAAATGTTTTCCAATTTGGACTAGATGTTTTTGATTACAGTATGTTAATCTAAGGGTGCAGCTACTATCTATGAATGAAGTTTTAGACTGAGGTTCACTTTTCTTAAATTTTTGAATCTATTTTTTTCCTGAGCTTAAATCTTTAGTATATTTAAGCAATCCAGGTTTCTAGAATATCATAATATTTGAGACCATGGATACTTTTTAAATTGGTCGGTTTTTGAACAGAGTCAAAGCACCAAGGGATTTCATTAGAAGCATTCAAGAGGTCATCTTTTCAAAGAGTTGTGTTCTGAGGTTCCCCTGGATACCATATGCAGTGGGTTATTACAAAGCCTAAAAAAAATTGAAGTCTAGTCTTACTAAAATGTTTTGGTTCCTATTCCGCCAAAAATACAGCAAGCTACTACTAGACATTTGCAGCAAAACTATATGTCATCATTAGGAGAGATCTGTAATCTGTCTTTTCAGTCTGCTTCACAGATTTTTGCAGTGACAGGGAGACAGGCTCTTATATATACAAAAGGTCCAGAATATAATGGTTGCGAATCCTGCTGTACAAATAAGATCTGACAAATTTGAAAGTACTATGACATGTTAATGCATTGGAAAAAGATCACCTTGATTACTTATTTGAATACTAAGTATATAGTTTAGTGTGTGGGTTTTCTATATTTAGACCTGAAATGGGGCAAAATTAATTAAAAGAAGCCAGAGGGTTCTAATTTTCCCAGGGAATTCTATGACTCGCTTTTACTGGCTTCTCTTAAATGCTGTTTCTCAAAACAGATCATAGCATGTGTAATGTTCATGCAGTGCCACACCCCAGGGGTGCTGTAAGGCATACAACAAAAAGGTTACTTTGTAGAAATATAGCAATAACAGCAGTACTGTGTTATTGCAGTGCTTATCAGCATGACAGATATAAAATTCTTTCCCTCCCTCTTTTGATAGACAGGATTTAGAGTATTTAAATAGAGAAATTATACTAGAAAATAACTCCCAAAGGATATGTGTGTTGTCAAAAGTTTCCAAGTTGTCACTAGCCAAGGGACTAAACATAGTGCTACTTAAGACAGCGCTACTGAGATTTGAGAGTCTGATACAACAGACTCCAGATTGCTGGAAGGGACTAAGCATTTGAGGTTTTATCAGTCTCATCTTTGGAGAATTTGCTTACACCCATATATCTGTTTCGTCAGCCTATGGCTATTTGACAAATTGGAAGAATCTTCTCCTACCTTCTCTTTATCACCAAATCCTAGGGACTGCTGATAGTCAGGGTCAGAAGATTAGTACTTTGTGCTTTGTCTGGAGAAAGCTGTTTTCTCATTTGCTTTCAGAACCACCCAAAGGACAGGGTTCTTAGTACAGAACTACAAATTTACTATGTGATTTTTCACAATGTTAATTTACTTTTGTTGATTACTTTACAACACAATTTAACAAATGGGGTAAGATGTTACATATGCATCTAGTCGTGTCCCAGCTGGCATGCTGAGACCCTGTATTGATGCTGGGAAACATGGCTTCGAGTTCTGCTGCTGTAATGTTCATGCATTTAATACTAAGCAATAATTGGGTAAAAGATGGATACTGCAGTTAACATGGACTTGGACCCAAAGTGACTGTTTCCTAATTGTTTCTAGTAGAATTGGCTGTAGCATGCTTGATGTCCTTTATAATTTTTACCATAGCATAGTAGCAGGGGAAAGATTTTTTACTGTGTTCTTTAGTTTATGGTTGTCTCCTGAGAGCTGAAGAAGAAAAGAAAATTCAAGTCTCCTATTCCAAGAATGTGGGCTTTTATTATCACAAAGGTGGACAACCTTAGTAATCCCTCCTGGCAGTCCAAAGTGAGTCCCTAAGTGGCAGTTTTGGAGACTCTGCTTCCTAAATTGGTTTTTGCCTGTAAGTTTTAAATTCTATTTGCCTCCCATCTCTGGAGACAAAGCATGAACCTCACCTCACAGGACTGAACAGCTCTCTGAATCTTTTAGTATCTTTCCTTATCCTGATAGTTATGCAGATATGAAAACAAACCTGGATTTTGAGGATATATTGTGTTTCTGATTTATATACAATTACGAACATCTGGTATTGCGTGTTCTTGATTTAAGTTCTTACTGTTCTTTTTAAGTGTACAGGTTCTGTTTGTGCCACAAGGTTATATGCAGTGCTGCAATCTTACTGCCTCATTCTTAAACAAAATAACCCATTTAACCAATACCAAGCAAATATATAAAACTTAATTGCTACACCAGAAAAGAAAATATGATATAATTTGTTGTCTGTAGTCCTTATTAGCCAAGTTAACTGGTCTGAATTCTACTGCAATTTACAACAGTTTGGCCCTTTTCCTGTAGAGTTACTTCATATTTATGCCAATAAAATTGAAATCATATCTCTGTTTAGAGATTCTAAGGAAAGTTTTACCAGCAGTAAAACTGCAGGGTAGATAATGTACACAGTCATGTTTTTAGAAAGTTTTCATTATTTGAAAATATTTGAAATATCTTTATTCTGTATATCTACAGAACTTATTAGGAGGTGGGAATGTAGTGTTGAACACTTGCTTCCAGCAAAATGTGAGTGTACAGAATTTAGAGCCTTTAACATTTGCCCCAAGCAAATATGTATGTATTTTCTATTAAAAACTGTATCAACTGCATTAACATTGCATGTGAGTTCACCTTTGTTGACGTCTGAGAGTACACACAAGAGAGGTCCATTCCAAATGCCTTGACTAGAAAAGGAAAAGCTTCAATGGCAGTTTATGCTTCATTAGATACTAGAGAATCTCCATGGAAGCAACTCTTGTAGGGGAAGAGTTTTCTAGTATCTGTTCCAAGATACCATGCCTTGTTTTGATTCAATACAGAGAAGGTGTGCTGCAGTCCTGGCACACAAGGAATTACTGAATGTGTGAACAGGTGATTGTAAACAATCCAGTTTATTAAGTTTAATAACCTGCTGTTGATCTGAGTGTTAAGGTGAATGATCTGCCTTGCTTTTACAGCATGTGTTACCATAGGTCAACTGATAAGGAGTACTTTGCTGTCAGTAAGTTCATTGTTTGTCTTTCTCTGTCCAAAGCCAACTTCCTTACTGCAGAACTCTGGCTTTCCCTGGAACTGGATAGACTAGCCTGAATTTGAAGCACGTCCAGACCTGTGTAATGGAGCTTTTAGTTAAGGAATAACAACAAGGGAAAATAAAATTAAAAAAAAAATAAGTGGAATCTACAAATTAGTTATGTTGTAGATCTAAGCGTACAGATGTAAAGTAAGTCTTACACTGTAGTATGCAGACCTCTGATAGATACACCTACAGCAGTTTAAAATTTAGTATTGTAGGTTATCCTGGCAAAAGCAATAAGACAGATGTCAGCATAGCATAGTCAGTGGGATGGTTACCAACCAGTTTGAGAAGGCAGTTTTAAAGCTACCAGACATATACAAAGCCAGCAGTGCTTCAGTGCAAATACACCTTTACTGTCCTGGTGGAATTAGTGGTATTCTGACAATGGGTCTATGCCAGGTTACTATATTTGATTTCCAGTTGGTTCAGCATTGTCAGCTTGTTTGCAAGGTATTCAAAGCACTGCAACAAAGGTATCAGTGACCTGGTACTTGATTGTTTTGAATGTGGGTGTGCCCAGAAGTTGCAGTTTGCCCTTTGGTGTACGTTTGGCTCTGGAGAAGGGAAGGCATGCTTTCCTGTCTAGGAAGCAATCTGTATTATTCCCATTCATTTGCACAAGTCTCCAGCTTCACAGTACTTACTAGTACTTACTAGTAATACTTACTAGTACTTACTTGCTTTGAATGTTGCTTAAGCCTGGGACATCCTTCTAATTTCCTGCTATGAGTGTTCTGACCTACACTCTTGAGGTCCTTTGTTCTTAGCATTTGTTCTTTAGAGAAGAAATTACATCAGTTCAGGTATATGTTGCTTCTAAGTGCAGCATCTTATGTATTACTACTCCACCGATGTTCTTACTTCTGCTGATATATGGAGGATAGTTTCATAGCCTATACTTTATATATCAGTTTCACTTTTACCTGGCAGTCAAAATAGGTGAACAGATGATGTAGATGCTATACTGACATTCCACCGACCTGTATATTCATATATTGAAGTAATTGTCAGGAGGCAGGCTGCAAAGCAAGACAGTTTATACTAGGATGTCAGCATCCAAACTGGCATGTGAAATTTTTCATTTTAATTATTATCTTCATGACTGAGATGATAGAGCATGGTCATGTAACGAAAGGTATCATAATTATTGAGTAGTATATAATTTCAAAGCAGAAGTCTTTATAATTGCAGGTACACCTATCTAAACTCTACCAGTACCTGCAATTAATTTCTGCAATGCTGTTTTTTAAGTGCTGAACACTTGTTATGAATCAGTTTGGGTTTTGTTATGTTATGAATCAGTTTGTTGCAGCTAAGACATATAGAAGTAATAGTTTTCTATTTCAAAGTTGTGTGAGAGATGTAGCTTATATGTGGTTTCATTTTTGAAAGATATTAACTGGAAAGTAATTTCTTGTCACAGCTGCTCTGTTTTCATCTGAGCATTGTGGTTTTTTCTTAGCATATCTATAATACATTTATTTGTATGCCACAGTATAACAGTTCTGCTTGGATTTTCTGTCATTTTCGGTTTCTGTTGCAGCAGTGTATTGTAACCATGTCTCTGAAAACATATATCCACCTCCTAAATCATTTGTGTCCATGTGATGTTTCAAAGTCTCAGATTTTCCTTAGTGTAGAAGCTACCAAGAATTTTGTTCTAATCCTCATTGTTCATTAACCTGGAAAATGTCTCCTCCCCTTTGGCTTCCATGTCGTCCACCACCTTGTTATACCATTAAAAATGTAACTATTCAAACTACCTTCAAAATTACTGTGTAGTGTAGCCTGCCCAGTTCCTATTCTTCCTCCACCATCAAGTGCAAGTTATTGTTTTACTGAGGTTTGTTGAGTCTCCATTCTTGATGATTATGAACCCCATACCCATGAAATCAAATTGATTTCATTCAGTGGGTAAACATATAGGTAAATTTGTATTTCTGTTCCAAGAAGTTTAGATTGTAAAGTCCTATTAATCATCCAGCATAATGTTTTTGTAAAAAATCTGCGAGGACCGGCTGCTAATTTTTTTTTTAATTACATATCTTGGAGGAAATATTAGATTGGTTGTATCTTTTGAAATCTCTCCTCACATGTATTTTACCTAGATTAAAATGAAACCTTTGAGTAAACATACAAGCAAATTATCCTGGAGTGGTACCAAGGAGAATTGTGTTAGTTGTTTGTGTGAGAGAGAGCCTGGACAGATAGTTCAGGATGTTACCAATGGAAAATAGTCAAAATCATTGCTTCTTATGTGCTTGTGGTAAATGTGCTTGAAAGTAATTTCTTTCTGAGTCCGCAGTGGGGAATTTAGAAAGAAAATATTGATCTCATCTCTTAAGCTGGGATTCATCTCACCTAGTGTCAGATTTCTCACATCAAATGTCCAGGTTATTTGCTGTAGATTTCCTATACGATGGAATAGATTATTTACATAATCTATTATTTACATGATCTATTTTGTTTTCTCCATTGATTGTGAAGGGAGCCCAGGATGCATGAATTTAGATGTCTTAACTTTCAGATACCTAAATTAGGAAGAGTAATCTTGTCTTTAATTAAGACATTTCAAGGTCATGGGTCACCCTTTGAGAATAGAAGCAGCATAGATCATCTGCAGTTAATGCCAATCTAACAGAAAATTAAAAGGCAAGCCAAAGTGAATGTGGAGACTGAACTCTACTCTGCTTTAATAGACAGGTTGCAGCAAACCTATTGATGAAGTGGTGTTTGGCTCTTGTTTTTCAAACTCTGCTGATTGTGAGTATAAGCCAGAAACCTCACAGGCAGTAATTCTGTCCTAGCCATTTCACTTGGCTGTCAGGGAAGGGTAAGGGAAGCCTTGGTGATGCTTATTATTTAATGGCTTGAAGTTCCTGGGAACAATGGAAAGTGATGGTCTGACTTATTTTTGGTCAAAACCTTCCTGGAAAACCCATTTGCAGGAGATGGGATGATTGTGCAAATTGAGAGCTGTCCTCATGGGAATCCTTAGGTTGGTGGATCTGTTGTATCACCCAAGTGGCAAAAAGCAGAGTAGAACAGGTCTGCTGATTCCATCTTTATTTGTTAAGAGCTTCCCTGATTAATTTTGGGAGCAAAAGCTAATCACATTTTTTTCTAAAACAATCTATGTGAACCGTGCAGACTACAGTAACTAAAGGTGTGATAGTGACCTGTCTCCATATTTCTTAATTTAGATGTGCATTTATAGTGTTATGCTAGAGCTACTATTTTTGACTTGATTAAAGATTCTTTGTTTTAGTGAGCCCAGTATTAATATTCTCAATATACTGTTTCTTTGGAAGAGTAACAGATGCTCACAGTTTGGTGCAATTTTCAGATGAGCAGTCCTGTTTATATTTTCTTGAGACCACCCAACTCATTTCACTTGTAACTGTAACTATGTCCAAATGTTGATCTCAGGAGATGTAAAAGAGATGAAATAATTCTGTGCCCCACCCAGTTCAAAAGACATGACTTAGTTTAGATGGAATTTAAATATCTATATTTCCAATCAACATAGAAAGTCAAAGTTTTCTCTTGCATGACATGAAAAACAGACATGGAAATAGCAACATTCTTGATTCCATTCATCAAATAATCATAGGGTCTAAAGACATATTGACAAGACCTGAATGAAATAAAATTATAAAACAGAGATGAACAAGGGAAAAAGCACAACATAGCAGGTAAAAACAAAGAAAATAAGGTTTATTCTGGATAATGCAGATTTATTAAGCAAAAAAAAAATAGAAATGCAGTATTAAACATGGCATAGAATGTGACAATGTATCATGTCTTATTAGAAACAGCTGCAATAAATTTTGTGCTGCACAAAACCTAATGTAATATCACAGAATCACAGAATAACCAGGTTGGAAGAGACCCACCGGATCGTCGAGTCCAACCATTCCTATCAAACACTAAACCATGCCCCTTAGCACCTCGTCCACCTGTGCCTTAAACACCTCCAGGGACGGTGACTCAACCACCTCCCTGGGCAGCCTGTTCCAGTGCCCAGTGACCCTTTCTGTGAAAATTTTTTTCCTAATGTCCAGCCTAAACCTCCTCTGGCGGAGCTTGTGGCCATTCCCTCTCGTCCTGTCCCCTGTCACTTGGGAGAAGAGGCCAGCACCCTCCTCTCTACAGCCTCCCCTCAGGTAGTTATGGAGAGCAATGAGGTCTCCCCTCAGCCTCCTCTTCTCCAGGCTAAACAACCCCAGCTCTCTCAGCCGCTCCTCATAAGGCCTGTTCTCCAGCCCCTTCACCAGCTTGGTTGCTCTTCTCTGGACTTGCTCCAGAGCCTCAACATGTCAGTATCTGGGCCATAATATTTAGTGTCAAGAATTTAACAGCAAAAATGGTGTTGATTGATAGGGTTTATAGATCTCAGTAAGCAAATCCTGAAGAACTTTGGGAAATGGAGCCTTTAATTCATGTCTCTGCATTTATAAGAAGTTCTAGGGACTTAATTGTATCAGTTTTGTCAAGGTATGGAGCAATTTGCCAAGATGAAAAGCTCTGAATGATTTCAGACTGAAAATTAAACAACTGGTTCTGAGTTGACAGTAAGTGGTACTGAATGAAACAGTAGCTTTTTTTTTTATTTCCTGACATTTATTGTACTTTATACTTAACATTTAGTGCAGTGTTATTTTGAGATTATAAATTGGGAATTCTGAAAAAAGCACTGAGATGTTCCTATGGCAACCATAGTGTGCACATTATCTGTATGAACATTGTGATTACGGTAACGTAGCATCGTGGTGTTGAGCCTTGCTGTTTGGCAGGTGTGTATTTTACAATACCAGTTAATTGATGAACATAGGGATAGTTATAAAAGGCATTAAAATTAATGATCTGAATTTTTTTTCAGAATAGAATTAATCTACTGCCTAATGCAAGTAATATCTTTAAATTTCTTGAAAGCAGCTCGGCTGGAGGGTTCTAGGCCGCATTTTTATATATGGTTTTCCTGCATAGCGAATACTCAGCCCTATTATCTGACAACAATTGTTCTCCAGTCAGAACACGAAGATTTTCATAGTTGTGTGCAGTTGTGTCACAGCAGCCAGTGTGTGAATATGCAGATTGACAGGATGCTCTAATCTGGCTTTCAATGGCTTTTGTGTTTGCTTAACTGCTTGCCAGCAATGCAGATGCAATTTCAGCATCTTCCTTTCAGCTCGTGGGAGAGATACCAAGTGCAAAGGAAACAGTGCTGCTGTGAAGACTGCTAAAAGATTTTTTTAATTAAAAATAAATTTATTCATTAATCATTGCACCTCATTTTTCCTCTTCTCTTTTTCAGTTGGCAGCCAAAGGCAAATTACCCCTCTGGTAATACTCGTGTGTTGGCTGTTACTGCAATTCCAGTAATTCTCAATTGGAAATCAAAAAATATTTTATCACTGCCTTGGTTACACATGCCATGATAGGTATTAGGAAGTATCTGCCTCTTAGAGTCTTGACCTGAATATGTTCCTGACTTTTTCACAGTGGCCTGTCTTGCGCTACAACAAAAGCCTCAGTGTAGAATCTTCTCCACTTTTCATTTAGTTTTAAAATAAGCTGCCAAATCAGTTGCTTGCTTTGGTTTCCTTTTTTTGTTTGTTTTTCTTTAAAAAAATAAGAGAAATATTGTCTTTTATATTAGAAAACATATGGGTTGTAACCTTTATTTCTGCTCTAGCTCTGTTTCCCAGGAAACAAATCAGAGCAGCATGAAAAGAAACTAAAGATTCTATATCCAATGCAGAAGAAGTGAAGTCACATCTAAAACCTATCTTTTAAGGCAATAACTGCTAAGGGCTTCTTTACAAAGCTATGATGTGAGAGGTTTTTGGGGAGTGGAGTCTGAGTAAAAGGGGAGCCTTTTGGTGCATCTGCAGTAAGCAAACCTGCAGCACTTGTTATCTGTGCAATTCTGCAACATTTACTTACAGTTACTAAGGAAGGCTGTATTAATTTCAACAATCCATTCCCATGGGGACCGCAAATAGTTCCTGGGGCTGTCAGATTGCTTGTGATCAAGTGGCTGCAAAGGTGCCTCGGAAGTCCCTGGACTTCTGCCACCTGGGCTGTGAGTGTGAGCAGCTGTAAACCTGCTGCATGACTGATGTGTATGTGCTACCACTGCTGGTGCGGCTTTTTGAGAGGAAGAAGAGCTATAAACCCTACAGCCCAGTAAATCTTCACCTGTCCTGCTGCCCTATTATTTATTCATGGAAAAACATTTGACTTCAGAGCACTGGATTTATGAATAAAGGCAAAATATTCAAGTATCGCATTTTTGTCTGTTGTTTGTAATGATAAAACTTCCTGATGTTACTAGTAAACCACAGTGTCACATTGTGGTACTGCAGCTGTTATTAAAATCAAATACCCCTGTCTTCCTGCAAGTAGGGAGGTTAGATTAGCACATGCACCTATTTCACGCACACCGCCCCCCCCACCACATTATCCACACTTAATTTTGCTCTTGCTTTCTCTGGAGCATTCATATAGCCTGGCCATCGCTGTATATTTTTTAATTTTCTTACTTCTTTGAGGCCTCTTTTGTCTTCCCTTAAAAGCAGGGCTTCTCTATGTCTCCCTTATGTGATTCTAACTTTGCCTGCTGCTGATAATGAATTTGAACTAAAGCTAGTGGAGAAGTTTTCATCAGAAGGAATTTCGAATACCAATATCTGTAAAACAAATTCATCAAGAAAGAACTTTTACTGATTTTTTCTTTAAATACCTTTTCTGATAGGAAAATCAAAGCATCCTATTCTGTTGTGTTTAGTTCAGCTTGATGAGTGGTATTGTGTTTTGCAGAAGTGACCTCAAGGATTTTGTCTTTGATTTAGCTGAAAAAGCAAAACTACTGCTCTTGAAACTTTGTGGCAGGCTGAAACTATTCTTCATATCAAGCGATAATTTTTGTAAAACTCCTTTCAGAAAAAAATATTGAGTGAATTTCTTTGAAAACAGGTGACTTTTCTGTGTGATTGACAGATGTAAGCACATTTCACCTGTGTTTCTAAAGACTGTTCCAAAACAAAGAGTACGCTTACAGGTATTTGGTCAAGTGTTGAGGATGCTGTTGTGACAGGGACAAATATATTAATCAACCCTTGTCATAGTAAGAAATAGCAAGTAAATTATTTGTTTGAGAAAGAAAGAGGCAACTTTTTCTAGTTCAGTAAAGCCTGGAGCTCAACGTAAGGTTAAATACAACCCGGAGATTATAGAAACCCCAGGAACAAATGAAAGCATGGTTTTGTCATACACCAATACTAATGAGCATTAGGAGATATTAGTAACTAAGACTGAACGATCCAAAAAAAGTTAACATGTTTATACATCTGTTTTATGCAGTTATATCCAACTTCAAAGTTTTGTCTTTCTTCTTTCAGAATGATCAGTCCATGCAAGATATGCAGATATTGGGAGCAGATGATCTTTCAAAGCTGACTGGGAAGGTTTGTTAATTTTATATTTAAGAAAGAAAATAAATCCATCAAAAACACTTAGAAAAAAGCTGTATAATTTTGAACATGGACTGTCAGACACCAATATTGGAATCAAATAAATTTATTAATCTCTGTTAAATTGCTGTAGTACCATTGCTTTCAGATTGCAGATGCCCTAAAAGGTCAGAATGTAACCCCTCCATCCTAATGTAGGGATTTCCCAGTAGTTATACACATACTATCAGTGGGATTGTGGGCAGTATTTGTGCTGGAATGCTTCCCCTGAGCTTGTGTATGTCTTGGAGCCTGTTTTCTTCTGCCCTCAGTAGGTGCGTGCAATCAAACTGCACCTTGAGTGACCCTTTTATATTCAGCATATAAGAAGTTTAATACACCTTTGCCTACTGTACAAGTTCAGTCCTGGAACATTCCACTCAGATAATCAAATGGGATGTTTTATTTCAGCATCAGGCTGGCTGTATGACTGAATTTGCTTTGCGCTATGTTTGAACGATGTAATAAAAGAGAGTGGTTTGAGTCAGTGAAAAGGGTATTTTCACCCAACCATGGTAATACAAAGCAATACTTTGAAGAGGAAGGAAAGCTGATTTCATTAGGTAAATGGTGTATGTAGAAAATGGTCAGAAATGGATTCTTATACATTAAGGCAACATAATACTTATCTTGTTATTTGTACAGTATCTGCAGTTACTCTTTTATTAGATGGCACTAAGTAACATCAGTTTCTTCAAAGCACTCAAATGTAGCACTAGCAAACTCATTTGTATTGTTGCGTTGTAGCACACAAGAAAAAGAAGAGAAAAACTTAACTTTAAATACTTCATTGATATTAAATAGGTTTTGATGCAACTAGAATGAATGAAATGAAAAAAATGCTGTTGCTAAATGAATGCCTAATGAAAAAAAAAAGCTGTTGTACTCAGAATATTTTCGTGACGCATATGTACTCGATTTGCACTTCTAAATACTCCTGCTGGGTGATTGTTTCTAAATTATCACTAAAGCATTAATCATGTTCTTTAAAAATATTAATTCATTCGCTGCTTTCTTATATTCAAGCACTGGAGCTACCTGTTTGTCTATGATGATTTTGCATAAGTTTCTCTACCTCACAGGCAAAACTGCGAGTGCAAATATTCATCTTACCTAACGTCTCTTTCCCAGAGAGTCCAGGTAGTTTCTAAGCTTCCAAGCCCAACTCTTCTTCCCCATCTTCCACTCCCAAATTTTCTCTGTGAATGGTTTCAATTATTAATATCTTTTCCAGAAAATTACTAGTATCACTTGAATTCACTGGGGCAAAACTTTTTTTTTCACAAGGATTTTGTGTATTTGTGTGTGTAGGTGAGAGAAGGAAAATGTAACTCCAGGTAGTACTGTTCTTTAAAAAAATGGAGTAAATTGCTTTCTTATCCTGAAAATCCCAGTGATTTTAAATTGGCACAGACCTTCTGTTCTCAGGTGTGGAACAGGACATAAAATTTAGGAGTTACTTGGGGAGAAGGATGAACAGCAATATAGTTTAAGATTGCTGGGAAAGGAGGCTGGGAACCTGAGTAGGCGTGAAGGGGCTGGTTTGGGAATGAAGGTGTGTGCTGATCACGAAGGGAGCCCAGTGCTGGAAGCTGGGTGTGGAGAAGCTATAGCAAGAGCAGGAAGGCAGGCCTGGGTCTGCCAGGGGAGCAGATTTGCTGAAAGGGCATGTCCGGCGGTTAGTTGTATGTGTGGTTGTCTCTGATACAGCTGACATAATAGCATTTTCACTACAAAATGTAAGAATGGGGTTTCCTTAAGACTTTACTGATTGAAAAACTGGGATGCAAAGCTTGAGCTCACATGCTCATACTTACACGTCTAAAGTTGGATATGTGAAGGAGTCACCTTATGTCTATGGATGCCAACTCTTCCATCTGTTGTGCACTTAAGCAATTAGTGGAAGTATTCAGCACATTTTACTAATCAGCCATTTGAAGACTGATTCAGAGCCTCCTACAGTCAATGTAAATCTTTCCAGGAAGCATTTTTAGTACCTTAGTTTAGCTGCTGGCTTTTAAAACTGCTGGTTTTAGTAACCATTCTGAGTCACTGAGTGAATTAGTGGAAGACTTACTTGTAGAATTCAACTTGCCTGCTTTTAGGTGAGATGGGTGCTTCTTCTGCCTGCTTGGAGTACTTATTGAGAAAAGATTGTAATTATATTGAAAAATTAATATGTCAGCTTAAGTCCCATAAACAGTGATCATGGAGGGTGCTTTCAAAAGTGCCAGCATAGGTTCAGAATGTCAGTTCCATTAGGTTTCTGTGAAGTCCACAAGCATTGATAACATAAACAGTTTTGAAATATACGGACAAAAGATTCTGATCTTAAAGCAATCTTCATTAAGTAATAATACTGGGAACCTCAGCTAGCCTATCATCTTAGTGAACAGTTAAATAATTTCTCTGCATTACTTATTATTGGAAAAAAAGATTACTGAGTATGTTCATGAACATGCTGTTCTGTAACAGTGTTTTTTTCTGAGAAAGCTTAAAGAAAGCAAAAAAATTCAAAAGCTAGTTAAAAAGAGGCTGTTATGGATAATAGCTCTTCAGAAGGAAGACTGTCTCCTCTGTACTTCTTTACAATATGCTTTTGTTTGTAAAAATATTATAAGCCAGGGAAAAAATGTATGACCCAAACCATGAAAAAAGAGAAATATTCTGAGAGAGAGAGAGTTAGCATACAGACTCAAAGTGTTACCTGAAGAAAATCATCCACAATTTGAAATTCTTCTTCTGTGAAGAAGGTCACAGAGGCAAGAATGAAGATTTCCATGGCATGAATCATTAATAAAAGTACTTGAAGAATGAGTCCTGATATAGCTTAAAACTTCATGCCTTATAACTGTTTTTTTCAATGCAGGAAAAGTATAATTTCAAAATCTCTCCTTTAATGATATAACTGGCGAACTTAAAAATTCTTAGTAGCTGATTTCATAGGTAGCTGCTTAGTTTTCAATTACTTTAAAGCTGAAATGCTCATTTGGATAAAAACTATCATTAATGTTTTTGAAGAAGAATAAATTTTGAAAATAGGGAGATAATCAGTAACTGTCCAGAAAACTAAACTTGTTTCCAAGCAAGATGGCTATAAAAATTTATGTAGATGAAGTGAAAGAACATATAATATAACCCTACTTAGTATTAATACTGTAGTCTTACTACATAATAATGTAAACAATCATAACATTAAAGTATTTGTGGCGTTTCAGCAAAGCAAATTTTAAAACATCTAGAAACTTTAGTAGATGCAGCTGTAGCAGAGTTCTGATTTATCACTGTCATTTACCTCTTATTCTTATATGGGTAGATATTTTGTTGCAAAAGGTTTGGTTACATAGGCCAAAGTCTCTACTGACAGGAATCATTCTGTATATCACTCCATATGTAATATGTCCAGTGATGTTTCAGAAAAGTTTCCCTACTACTTTGACTTGTTTCAAGAGACAAGTTAGACAAAATCTTAAACTTGTCTATTACAGCTGTATCAAATGTATTTGATGTCAAAATCAGATCCATATATTTTTGTCATTATTACTATTTCTACCTAACATAGAAAGTGAAGAAAACTAAGCATTCTTATTTGTTAGGTAAATAAGAACTTCTAATTAAAACAAAGTAATAAGTATGATAGAGTTATGAAGCCAGTGAATTTCTGGTATTCCACCTGTTTGTAATATGCAGTAGGAAAAAAAATTTCACAGAAAGGATCATTGGGCACTGGAACAGGCAGCCCAGGGAGGTGTTTGAGTTACCATCCAAGGAGGTGTTTAAAAGATGGGTCCAAGGACATGGTTTAGTGGAAGATAGGAATGGTTGGACTCGATGATCCAAGAGGTCTTTTCCAACTTGGTGATTCTATGATTCTATAGATCAATGCTTATGTTCTTTATGAAGGTCTATTCCCCTTGTTCATATTAAGTACATCTCACTTACAGGCCATAGTTTTGTTGTTTTCAGAGAAATGTAGAAAGTAATATATAATCCAGAAAAGAAGCAAGTGAATGTCTTATCTTCTCCCTGCACTTCATTGTGTTAATTTGAGCACTCGGTCACTACTATGCTGCTTTCCTGAAACAACTGATCAGCTCATATCCAAATAGGTTTCACTCAGAGGAAGATATTCACAATGTAGCACTCCTCATTTCCTTCTAGCAGGATTTGTACTATAAAATCTCCAAACTTCCTTTGTACATCTCACCTAAATCAATTTATCCGCTGTCTGACATTTTCTTGCACCACTTGTCATATGGGAAGATGTTCCAGTAACACAATGCAGTGTCATTTTCTTTTCTTAGGTCTCTCATTTCTTCTGTTATTTTACTGAACCATGTCACAGATTCTAGCAACAGTTCTGAGAGCTCTCTAGCATTCTTCTAAATATGTTAACATTTCAGTATTTAGTAAGCCATATGTAGAATCATAGAATCACTAGGTTGGAAGAGACCCACTGGATCGTTGAGTCCAACCATTCCCACCAATCTCTAAACCATGCCCCTAAGCACCTCACCCACCCTCACCTTAAACACTTGCAGGGAAGTCGAGTCAACCACCTCCCTGGGCAGACTGTTCCAATGTATGGTAGCTGTGTAATACAAACTTTTATTCTATAGATTTAAAATACATGTCTCTTATGTACATAATGTTCTAAAGAGAATGTTATTATTATTTCTGCACATTTATGGGCATTGCTCCAGAAAAGAATACAGGCATGTTTTACCCACAGTCAACTGTCATCGCATGCTGAAATGGTGAAACTAATTTTGTCTTCTGAGTTTGGATAGCTTTTTGCCTTTCTATGCCGCCTTTTTTAATACCTTTTACTACCCACTAGATTGAGTAGCTTGCCATTATCAAGTTTATACTGCCATATGGTTACATATTTGCCTATCAGCCAGCCATCACTTAAGCTTCTTTTAGATAAACTAATAAACTGGGAGCCTGCTCTAAAGTGCTGGCATACTGTAGTATGTAAATGAAACAAAGTTTAAAGGTAGATTTAATAGCAAGAAATTAATACTAGACAATTGATATAATTGGAAGAAACAAAATTTCAAGCATACAGATCCTTCTGTTAGTCTGAACAGCTTCAGCAAACTTCAAGCTAAGTACAGATTGGCAGAAACTCTTAATTTTAACCTAATGTGGTAATCAGACATTTTGGGAGAAAAACGTGATTGCCCTATATGACTAAATGGGCAAATTATCCACTATGGAACATTGATAAATGAGTTGGAGGCCAGGTGCAGTGGAAGACTATAATGTGCTGTAAAGCTGGTATTTTATTGAGTCCATGGTTTCTAGTGCATACAGCAGTTCTGAATTTTTGTTCCCAGGCTCAGCTGTTAAAGGTATTTTGCGGTTTCTGAGGTTGTGGGCTGAAAGGTCAAAGTTATTTTGTGAAAAATGTTCTCCCACTGGGAACTGAGCTGTTAATTAAAGAAAAGCTATTGCTTCCTGCTACAAACCTTGCTGCATTGTAAGGTGTTTTTTCCAGATCTCAAATAATTTTTCTTTTCAACAGCTTTTGTTTTTTTCTTTAAAAAAAAAAAAGTATGTGCATGTTATTCTACTGATTTTATGCTGAAACATTTAAAGAGAAAATACCCTCTTTGTGTAACTACGTAACTTTCTTGCTATAGGTGCAAAGGCTCTGATTGTCCTCTTAGCTATAGCACTAAGTATGTTTGTTTCTTTGGTTACTTAAGTGGAATTTCTGCTTTCCAGGAAATACTCCCACTTTCTAAAATGGCATCTTAGAATTTTACCTTATTAAAATGTTAGATTTTTTGTGGATTCAAATGCAGCCTTTCCCTTAAACTCGTGTTAATTTCTAATTTCAAAGCATGGCTATTTAATAGCAATTTTTCCTTTGAAATCAGTCTTCTAAATGGAACATAAAATCAAATGTAGGAAAAAATGTTATTCTTTTCCAGGAAAGTGAAAAACAGTTTCCATGCGCTTACTCCTGTTAGGCAAGAAGTATATCTGATCTCATTACTCTACTTAGTCTTGTTAGCTGACATTGTTCTGTTTATTACTGACCTGTGGGAAGGTAAACAATATAGACACAGTGCCAAAGTATTTTTCAGCTCATTACAAGTCAGGACTTTTCTTACTTGTATTTATAATAACAACTTATTTTCTTGCTGTGTATAAACTCATTTGACTTTGAAAAGCAGCAAACTACAAATTCTCAATTTTTGCAGGTTTCCAGCCCATTATTAAAAACTTAAAAATTCACAGATACATTGAAATTTCTTGTAAAAGTGATATTTGTCTCTGCAATGAGACATGTGGAATGCAGGGGTTAGAAATTATTTCTTCTTCATTTTAAATAGTACTAATATTGTAAAAAAACTGCTTTTTTTCTAGGTGTCCTAAGATGTGCTGATACGAGCCATTTGTACTACTTTCTAAAAAAGATATGACAGCACAAATTTTATTTTTGTGTAGATCCAGTTCTCGCCACAAGTATTATTTCTGCTCAGTGCAAACATCCATGTGCAGAGTTAAAAGTTGCATGCACCCTAATCACTCAACACTGGAGAACTTTAAACTTCACAGCATCACTTTGCATTTAAAAACACAGAGTACAACTTTTAGGGCAAGTGCTCTTTAGTGTTTTTATAAATGAACTTGAAACAGGAATCAAATGTACATTATGTAAGTTTGCCAGTGATGCTAAACCAGGGGGAGCTGTGGGCTGGAGAGCTGGACAACCACCAGCCATATGAATTTAAATAAGAGCAAGTGTCAGATTCTCCACCCGAGATGGAGTAATTCTGGTTATACATACAAATAGGGGACAAGAGGTTGGAGAACAGCCCTGCAGAAAGACATCAGGGGGTTTGGGGTTGTTGTTCCCTTAAACACGAATTTAAGGGAAAGGCTGCATTTGAATTCACAAAAAGTCTAACATTTTAATAAGGTAAAATTCTAAGTTGCCATTTTAGAAAGTGGGAGTATTTCCTGGAAAGCAGAATGAGTCAACAATGTGCCATGGCAGCCAAAAGGGCCAGCTGTGTACTGGGGTTATCAAGGTTGAGGGAAGTGACTGTCCCACTCGACACTACACTAGTGTGTACTGTGTGCAGTTTTGGACACCTCAGTATAAGAAGGACATAAAACTATTAGGTTGTGTACAGAGGAGGGCAACCACGGTGGTGAAAGATCTCAAGACCTGCAAGGAGCAGCTGAGCTCAGGTGGCTTGTTCAGCTTGGAGGAGAGAAGGCAGAGGGGTGCCCTCATTGCGGTCTACAACTGCCTCAAGGTGGGCAGTGGAGGAGGTTCTGATCTCCTCTCTGGTGACCAGTGATATAACATGAGGGAAACAGATGAAGCTGTGTCAGGGGGAGTTCAGATTGAAGATTAGGAAAAGGTTCTTCACTGAGAGGGTGGTCAACTGGTCACTGGAATGAGCTCCCCAGGGAAGTGGCCAGGGCCCAAGTCTGTCAGAGTTCGAGGCGTGTCTGGATGGTGCTCTTACGACTCATATAGTTTAGCTTTAGGTAGTCCTGTAAGGAGCAGGGAGTTGAACTCGATCTTTCTGACTCCTTCCAACTTGACATATTCTATGGTTCTATATTGCACCAGTCTATTTCCTGCCAGCTACCTGATTGAAACAGCTGTAAACACAGGATGAATTACAGTCGTCCATATCTGTCGGCTCCCAACCATTCCTCTGATCCATCAGCAATGAAAGCTGCAGGTTCTCTTGCAATAACTCAGTAGAAAGGTGTTTCAATGTCTGAGACCTGAGCCATTGCCCCTTCTTTATTTAGACTATAGAAGAAACCTTTCCAGGATGTATTCTAAAAAGCTGACTGTTCTCTATGTCTCACTGTAAGATGTATTCGCAGCATTATTAGATTTCTGGACTTCACTTTTGGTGAAGATGGCTCTACTCAGCAACTAAGCTATCTTCAGTCTAGGCAGTGTGTCAGTAAATATTCCTATTTCCTGTTCCACAAGCTCCAGAAATAGACAAAAAATATCCAATGCATGCCAGAAGGCCATTTTAATTTTCTTTTCATGTGGTTTCCTCCTCTGCAATTGCCTCAGATATATCTGAAAGAACAAAGCAATCTTCATGTATGTGGTAAAGGAGGTTCAAACACATATACTTGAAAAGAAATCTCTTCTTCAGCATCCTGTAGCTTCTTATAATTTGTCCAGCTATCAGTTACTGCTTTTGCACCATGAGCTGATGAGTTTCATTAGTCTTTCACATAACTGTGACCTTTCACAAGCTATGCTGGATGCAGCTAGCTGGGCATTAAGGGATATGGTGACATTACTGATAATGTACCAGTTTGTTGTATCCACTGCATTCTTTTATCTCGTTCTGTTTGTTTGCTCAAGGATAAGCTAATCTATTTCAAGCAATTTTAGTTACACATCACCACTATCTGGTCTTGGATACCATATATCAAAACATTTCTTGGCAGTGTATTCCTCTACTACTCTGCTACATCATCCCTCTTTTGGAACCCTTTGATCAGTAGCCAGCTTCAACAGCAGAAAGGTAGGGGATACAGTCAGTTTCCCTACACATGATGTTGTTTTATAGGAAATGGTTTCTGATCCCTTCAAAAAAGCAGAAGTTAACTATGATGACTTCAGTCACAGTAACCCTACATAATCAAAACAGGGATTAATGTACCATTGTCAACAATCAGGATGCCTGCTTATTTATAGATACAAAATATTTTCATATCTATGTATTTTATAGTGCCTTTTCCACTGCAAAGTTCTCTCATGTGGAATTTCTTCATTGCACAGAAAATCCTCATCAGTGTTTTGGAAACAATGAGAGTGTGCATAACACAGAACCAAAAAAAAAATCTGTTTCCTTGACAATTGCCTGATTAAAGGGACTTTCATAGTACCAAATCTCTCGATGCGTATAATTTGCAACTGTTGTAGTCCTTGACTCTGAGGAGAAGAGACAAGAATAACAGAATGCTGGTCAGACAATTTCAGGGTCCATCAATATCCTTCCTTCTCCAATTAGTCAGTATAGATGAGATCTTATGCTTCAGCCTAAGTCTTGTGCAGGTGACTATCACTCTGGTGGCCAGACAAACCCTTCAGGCATGTCTGGATCCATGTTAATCTTCTTTCCTTCATATGAGTCATTTGTGATAAGGAAATGTAGACAAGATTAAATTTCTATTAGACAGAGGTATAACTGGTTGGAAAGCTGTTCTCAAGAAACAGTTAATTATGCCTCACTGTCAGACTGGGTGCATTAAAGCATGTCCTCCAGAGACTACACAATATTTAATTCATGATTTGAAAGACGGAACTAGCATTTAACGCTAATGATAACGTGGAAAAAACCTGCAAGATAGTATTATGATCTTAAGAAATTATTTTGAGAATTTGGTTCAAAGAATGACATGTAATGACAATGAAGATGAATACTAACTTCTGTGTTTATATAGAAGTAATCTTTTGAATAAACACCCATCAGGAAGGACTGACTAAGCAACGCTTCTTAACTGGAGATGATAGGTGGATCACAAGTTGTACATGAGACAACAGCATACCTTTATAAAAGATATGACTGTTGTACTCGAATATATAGAAAGGAGGATTATTTGTAAAGCATACAAAGTGGTGGTTCTTGACACTGGAAAGGGCTTCTCTCTGGCTGAGGGCACCATAACTGGAGAAGGAGTCTGACCGACCATACAGGTTCCAGAGGAGAACAAAAGAATGATCAGAAAGCTAGAAAATATAACTTGTGAGAAAATGTTGAATAAATAAGGGTTGTTTAATCTGAAGAAGAGGAAACTGAGGAAATACATCTGTCTTCAACTATATGAGTTAAAAAGAGAAGAAAATAAAGCTTTTTTTTATGCCCACTGCAAAACAAATTTGGGTCAAATAGCAACAGAAGCTTTCTATCTGTGTTTTTGCACTGAGACACATTGCCTGGGCAAGTTCTGAAGTCCTCCTCTTGTCTGAGAACAGGTAAATCAGATATCTGTGAGGGATTGTTTTAAGCTGATTCATCAGGCCAACAGAACAGTCTTGATGACCTTTCATGCTCTCCTCAGCTCCATTTTTTATTAATGTCTATGACTTTTTTTCTTACAAGTTATTTAGTAAGCTCTGCTCCTCCCTACTGGCTTAATCCTGATTCCATGGCCAGGATGGCTGCTGTCCCCTCATTCTGTCTAATTTTAGGATTTCTACTTGCAAGTAAGCAAGAGAATCCCAATAGCTGATTGATTCTCTCAATCTTTTTCGGCTCCGTATACACTAATAGGCCTTAATGGCCACGACCTGTGTCACCTAGGGCCCCTACCCACATGGGAGGGCACAGGAGCCTCAGTTCATCTCAACCCTGGTCTTTTAGTCCATGCCTGAGCTATGCTGACCTTCAGCTCAGCTCCAGCATTGCCTGTGCATTACTGCAGATGTTGATCCAGGCCCCAACTCACAGACTGACCTCCCAGTTCAACCTCAAACTTGTCTCATCACTGCAGACCTGCCTGGAGATCAGTGGACTGTTTGATCATGGTTGCTGTCACTGGACCTGATCCCAATCTATGGATTGACATCCCAGCCTGACCTGGGATCTGCTTCATCACCATGAGCTCACCTGATGCCATGCACTCTTGGTTGAAGAAGTCTCAGGTCTGCCTGATCCCCTTGCTGGGGCACCGTGGGACTAAGACCTGTGTGGGGAGGATGTGGTGCTACCAGCTGTGTTATTGCACTCAGCTCGTGGCTACCCTTCACTCAGGGAGCAAGCAGCCTTTGCTGCACCTTGACACAGCCTGCTGATGCAGGACTTTGTAGCGCTCTGACATGTCACTTGTTATGTCCCATCTCATGCCATAGCTGCTGGATAGGCCTTGTCCCTTCCTTTGGGAGGAACGTTCTTGCCAACCATAAGAGGAGCAGCAAAAAATACATGAAACTGGAGGAATGGGTCAGGATGCCAGGCAGATGTCTAGTCAGCCTCTCTTACAAGGTGCTGCTCACACTCACCCCAGACTGTTAGCTGGTACTCGAGTAGTTCATTTTTTGTCTTTAGTTCTGGTGAGGTTCTTCCGTTGTCAACTGTTCTGCTCTCTCCCTTTATCATACTCATGTATATAAGTGTGTGTGTATGTATATGTACACACATAAATATTTACCTGTATCACCAGCTGTGCAAGTTCCCTCAGGGATGGTTAAAACATAATCTTAAGGTATCTACTGACTGAATCAAGTGATTTGCTTATGCCTCATACCCAGGTGTCCTGGACTAGTCTTTGGAAGTGTTTTTCCTAGTTATGACTTCATCTAGGAAGCCAGAGAGCCAAACTCTTTCTGGATCTAAATGGCTTCCTTCAAGAGAATGTGTCCTTGCACACCTGTCATAAGCTTCTCCAAAACATGGCTTTGGTCTCTTTGTCTTACTTAGAGGACTGAAGTACTTCCATTCTTTCTTGTAGGAAGAAATTTCTAGAGGCTTTAGACTCAGTTTTTAAGAGGCTTTTGACTTTTACTTCCACAGGACTAGGTCTTTCAGACCCAGAGTTGTTTGTGTCAGCAGCTGAGAGGTTGAAAGTCAGGAGTGCCAAGCAGGATAACCACCAGAGAAACCTGTTATGAAAAAACCAAAAAGGAGCCACCCTCCATGATTAATACACATTACACTGGAGCTCAATCTAAATTAGTGGCTTTCTTGAGTGATAACTTCATTGCTGACATCTGCTGACCTACTACCAGGAGTTCCTTCCACACCTTTACCAAGTGTTTTGCCATTTCAGAAGCATCCAGGTATAAGACAGTGTGTGGTAACACGTTTCTGCAGTGGTTGATGCATGAAGAATGCTGTGTCTGCTTACCTGTGATTGTTAGGAGGACCTACAGGATGAATATAAATATGGATAATCCATATTAATAATTTCTGGTTTGAAGATTAGAAAAAGATTTACACATCAGCTGGCGAAACTGTCAGAGGTGTGCTGTTCATGAACACACTCCCTTCACACACTCCTCCATGGTGTTTGAGTCTTTCTCAGGACTCTCAATGTAGGGATTCTGTGATGGAAAGGGAAGTAAGACAGTCTCCACATTATGTATGTAGCAAACCCAACAAGCCTGATAGAAAGAAGGTGGAATGTAAACTAGTCTGGTGAATGCTGCATGGATATGAAACTGTTTCAAGGTTTTGTAGAACAATGTGCACGTGCACGTAAGATGTATAGATAGATAGATAGATATAAGTATTTGTGAAGTATTTTTCCTCTTGCTATTGCAGGTTTCACCCCAGAAAGTAGATCTTAATGCAAGATTGTAAGAGCCCGTCCTTTTGAAAGTGCATACGATAATGCTAACAGATTTTTATTTCTTCTAAAAAGAAATACTTAATAATACTTATTGCTTTTAATAGAAGAACAGACATCAAATAAGATGTTGTGATTTCTGAAACAGTGATAAACCATTTCAGCAAAAAGATCAGCTTGTGTGATCATGCTGTCATAAGGCTTGATGTTACTGCATTTGACTGGACCACTCCCCTTCTCTTCAAGTAAGCACATAAGCAGTGTGTGAAGAGAAAAAGGGTGCTTCACAGTCTGAGAAGGGTGGTACAGCCCAGCCTGTAATCCTTTACTGTGAGTTTTCTGGAGGGTGGGGAGAGGGAGGAAGAGCATTTATTTCAGAGTAAGAATGTTATTGCTGTAGTCTCATATTAACATTGGAAATGGTATTTTAGTGAACTACAGGGTACACTGTAGCACACAGCTAGACACACTGGAATGAAGTGAGGCTCATCCCATTTGGATTTCTTCCATCTAATTTTATTTTCCAAAGCTGCATCTGTTCTTGCACAAAGAGGATAATCTAGACGGAGCTGGCTGCCGGGCTTGATCTTATGGCTGGCTCTTTTTCAGGGCACAAAAATGAAACGGGAAGTTCCTTGTGTCCCACTGTGTTGTACATATGCACATGGATCTGCCTTTCTTCATTTCACATTTTTTTAAACATTTGTTTCTATCAGTTTGTGAATATTGTGTAATTGTACCCTTTTTGTTCATTTCTTTCAGAATGTTCTAATTGTGGAGGTAAGTTGGGTGCTTATGTCATATTGTACTTAGATAAAGTTACCTAGTCAAGTCATGATTGTGTGTTCAGTTTCTAAAATCCATCTGTATTTACACTTATTTAGCTGGGAGAAGGTGAGGAGGGAGAAGGGTTGATTTTCTTAATGACCTCTCAGACGTTTTGCAATTGTGTGAGGGATCAAACTACATTGCTGTCACTGTAATTGGTCCTCTGCCTTCTGATGCCCAGGAGTCCTTGTTTCTGTGTCATTTGATTTGCTTTCCATGGTTTCATCAGCTCCTGTTCTGCAAGTTGTTCTGTTCCTTGGGGGGCAATGTATTAACTGCAGTGATACCCTGCACTCCTCACTTTTGTGATTCTGAAATAGTAGCATAGCCTTGCACTTGTTTTACAGCTTCAGGGTTGTTCTCATGATGGTTGAGAATGTCAGTCATTCTCTTAAGTCCCTGTGACTCCTGCTTGTTAGCACTGCATCCTGTGGTGTCCCCTGGGGAGAGCCTGTCACAGATATGTTGCTGATGTTAATCAACAGTGTTCAGTTGCAGAGGAAAAGAATGTGTCACCTCACTGGTGCTGCAATTTCTCCCTTCGTTAATGTAGGTGGCTCTTCTTTAAAATCCAAAATTCAAAAAAGTTGGAAAAGCAACTGGAACATGTCGGGCATTTCAGACCCAATCTGCTTGCGTGGGAAGTAAGCTGGACAGTTTAATGAAGGAAATGTATAAATGTTGGAATGTCTTTGCTTAGCAAATAGGAGACTAGTCATCAGCCACAGAGATGGCTGGTTACCTGAATAGCTGTCAAGGAGCTACCTGTTTGCTAATGCCAACTGCTGTAACAGAAGTGAAAAATATCTGCATGTTACTGCTATTAGATAGCTGGGGAGCAGAGGCAAGGTGTTGCTAATGAAAAATCCACACCTAAAGACATCAGGATTAACAGCTGTTCTCCTTGTCATGGTCAGTTCTGTAGCCAGGAATCTACTGATCTCATTCAGATCAGGCTGGGTATAGCAGTTCTGTAGAGTACTTGCTTGTACGGGACCAATAAAACAACAAAAAGGCGATTTAGTTCTGACATGGAGAGATGCTGACAAATACGAAAAGTCTGATCCCTGCAACCTTGCAGTGGCCAGTAAAGTCGTCTCCAGTCCCATGCTGCATCCCAAGTACTAGAAACAGCTATTTTCACAAGGAAGTAGACAGTCCTTTAACTGATGGGGTTTTTATGAGTAGAAAGTTCTTGCTTCAAAGAGTGTGAGCTCAAATGTAACCTTGTTTTGATGTGGCTTACAGTACACTGGGAAAAATACATCATTTCCATGAAATTAGAGGGTGGAACTGCTCAGTCATTGTCCAGATTTCCTCTTTTCAGCTTTCCTTTGTTTTTTCCTTACTCTGTTTTTCATGTTTTGTAAGGATATTGTTGGAACTGGAAGGACTATGAAGGTTCTGCTTAATGCTATAGAAAAATACAAGCCAAAAATGATTAAAGTGGCAAGGTGAGTAAACGATAACAAAACTTTAGTAATTAATTGATGTAGCCTAACATATTTTCCAGTGGAGTTTCCCGTTCTGAGATCCTGCTTTAATTCATTGCTGTAGTATGAATCACAGGGGGGCTCTGCAGTGGAGCTGCCTGAGTCACTAAAAGAAGGTAAGGAAAGGAGAGGAAATGGTTTCGTATGGTTCGGCAGTGACAGTGACCCTTCAGCCATTTCAAGACTGGTACTGATGGACTTTGAAGGGGAATGCACCCATCTTTTCACTGCCATCAGGACATTGGAGGAGAAGCAGAACAAGACTAGTGACTCACATGGCTTGGAAGTTTTTTTGATAAAGGGAATAGGCTTTATGTGTGTTGTTCAGGTAAATATCTAGATTTACATGGGGTTTATTTTGTTTCTAATTACAGTTTGTTGGTGAAAAGAACATCTCGTCCCGATGGCTACAGACCAGATTGTAAGTGTTGTTGTGAAACTGTACTTCACAGTGCTAGAGGTTACCATTATTCTTCTGCTTGGCTTTCCTGTCATTCTGTGGACTGCTAGAAGCATTGTGAAATGCCAGGTGTCAATGGGATGCCATGGAAGGATTTGTATAATACATGGCCTCTGTATAGTCTGATGTTTTCTGCAGAGTACAGACTTTATAAGGAAGTTATGACGGTTTTAATTTTATCCATGAAAGGTGAGTGGTTTATGTTCTGTCTGTGGCAAACTATATAGAAGAAAAAGTTCATTTCTTCCTTTTCCATCCTGATTGTGTATCTTTGGAGGAGATGAAAGATTCCATCTGAACATGAAAGGTGTTTCATTGTAGCCTAGTTATTCACGTTTTACATGTTTATAACAGAAGAACTTTTTATTATTTATTATTATTGAAAAGTATTGTTGTTTAAAGGGTAAACAATGATATTTTAATTAAATCCCACCCCCTAAAAAACCCAAGCTTTTTAAACTTCCTTCTGCTGTTCTGTTTGTGCCATGCCAACATCACTTCTCACTGAATGATAGGTACTTGTACTGTGCTAGGATGGAGCCATAAATGGAGCTGTACCAAGCTACTGTCATTTTAGACTTGTTAGAATAAATGATGTAATAGCAGGTATGTGACTACATACTGAAAAGAATAGATCCAACTATGAGGGATTGACCAGAATTTGCTATTGAATGAGGCTCTGCTTAGCTAAGCTGGGGAGGCGTGTAGAAGCAGAGTAGGCAGGTGAGTACTAGGAGGCAGCATGAAGGATCTTGATTTAGAATGTGGGACGGAGAGAAACTTTATGAAGCAGTAGTTACTCAGTGTTGGGCATGGCTCTGCGGTTTTAGCCCAGTAACCTAAATTGTGACCCAGACATTTTATTGGGCAGCTTTTTATATGGTAGTATTTTTAACATTTAGAATTTAATCCAGTAAATGAAAGTATATAGTTGGACTGGATTTACTAACGTGATACTTATAAAAAATACAATAAAATTATTTCAAGAAGAGTAGCTTAATATTTTTATATACTAACTTGCAAAATGAAACAGGTTTTATCCCTTTTTATTCATACTGTGATGAATTTTATAAAAAAATCAGAGATCACTCCAGTAAATCACTGACCGTGCTATGTATTTTCCTTACATACCTGAATTTGTGATTCTAAAGTGTCTATTACCTACAATTTTTAACAATTGAATAAATTCTGTACTTGAATACCTGTAAAAATTTTTATGCTGACCTATTTTTTATCTATAGGGTTGTATATTTCTCTAGTTACTTAGTGAATAATATGAGAAGAGTCTAACTTGTTTTTTGTTGTGCTGATACTGCACAAACCTTCACACTCAAAAAAATACATGCCAGTGCTTAGGCCTAAGCATGCGAGTTGTATGATTCAGCTACACTACGTATATTTACTTTGTTAAGCATGTGCATGAGTCTTCATAAGGTTGGGGTTTTAGTTCAAGAAGCATTTGGCATGTTTTGGAATAATTTGCATAATAACCAAAACAGTTTTTGCTATTCTCAGAAGAAAATCTGTAAGTCTCTGAAAGCTATTTCTGAACTAAAATTATCCTTTTTTTCATCATCAGTGTGATATTGGGCAGTTTTCATCACACACATGTACCAATGGAGCTTCCAAACATTGGCAGAATTTTTCAGCTCTGATTTTGGCTTTCTTCCACAATGTATCTGTTGTGCTGGTGATAATTGTACATCTCTCTCCTACTCTCCACTGACTATTCACATGCCTATCACAAATACTCTGTGAGTGGGAACTGAGCGTAGGGCTACTGGTGACAGTAACATCACCTCAACTGACTATGTATCCCTATAGTTCACTTGATGGGAAACCAACATGTGTATTTCAGGGCTATGTAATTGCCACTGATCTTGTATTGATGGTGTTTCTTATTTGTCTCAATACAGATTATGGATTTGAAATTCCAGATCTGTTTGTTGTAGGTTATGCCTTAGACTACAACGAGCACTTCAGAGATCTAAATGTAAGTTTCTTCAAAAAAATATAGTTTTGCTTTCCCAGCGTGTCTTAAATACCCCATAATTTGTCTCCTCCCTGGGGCCCTAATGTCATAGGAACCTCTCAGTGAGTGTAGAACTCTCTGCAGATAATCCAAAGGAGTCTCAGCTCAGCACTCTGAATGGTTCCTTCCCATCTCTTCCCCCTAAGGTCAGAAGTCATACCTTGGCTGTGCTTCCATCTTCTGTGAGCCTAGGACTTCACAGGTCTGACATTCCTAGTACTTGCAGAGATGGCAGTAAAAAGGGAAACACAGCTACAGTTCAGACAGGTTTGGACTTCCACTGCTATGATGCCTGCCCCTTTTCACGCTGAGATAATGATGGGAAAAAGGTGCAAGCCTTGTTTTTGTTTCCTGTGGTACTCCCAGGAGTGGACCTGAATGCTGGGAAATGCATAGCTTGCCATAGCTAGAAAGTGAAATCAGAATTCAATTCCAGGTCTCTGGAAAGGAAGGGATAATTACAAAACCACTAGACTGGTCAAGCAAAAGTATTTCTGAATAAGTTATTAATAATTAATAATGTAATCAATTATGCTGTTGCAATCAGTGTTATATTTTTTTCAGCACATATGTGTTATCAATGACCACGGCAAAGCAAAATACAGAGTCTGAAGCAGTAACATCCTTACCTGAAGATTTGTGTAAGCTCAGCAGAGCAGAAATTTGATTACACTCCCTCCAGCATCTCCCAGAAGAGTGGTTCAACTGATTTGTGTTTCTTTCAACTCAGTATAATATAGGGTTTACTCTAGAGATACTGATTAGTATTTACAGAAGTGAGCGCTGTTACCTAAAATGTGAAGCAGAGGGCTTTTAAAGTTAATACTTTTTAAAAATATTTAAATTACCACATAAGATGCCTTTTGACTAATAATCTGTCTGCCTCGAGTCTCACTGTGAATATCTTTTCTTCACTTAGACCATTCTGTCTGTTGCAATTCATGTACTTAACTGTGTGCA
Organism: Clamator glandarius; assembly: GCA_033459285.1. Taxonomy (NCBI): domain Eukaryota; kingdom Metazoa; phylum Chordata; class Aves; order Cuculiformes; family Cuculidae; genus Clamator; species Clamator glandarius. The sequence continues at coordinate 160,252 of JAUNZM010000046.1, forward strand.
TAAGATCACTCAAAAGTGCTGTTCTGTGCATGAAGACTAGTTTACAGATTTTTATTGACTTCAGCATCCTTTTAGTCTTGTCAGATGTGCCGCTGCCAAACTGAAAGTATTTTTTTTATTGACTTCCACACTTCAAAAGTTTCAGCTGAAGCCGTATGTTGTATGATTGTGTCTTTCTAGCAGTTCCTTACTGCGTTTCTGAACAGTTGCTTTAACTCTCAAAATATAGTGAATTAGAGAGCTGGTACAAAATAAACCTTTGCAAGACACTGTTGCTCTGAAATCAGATGTCATAGTCTTGGTATGTCATGTAGCCAGTGAACTAACTAGTTTAATGTGCTGAATTTTAATCGAGCAAACAATGCCAGGCAGCTTTTAATTTCTGCACAGTAGCGTTCTACTTCTATAGAACACAAGTAAAAAAACTAAGATAGTGTTCTGTGCGTAATGCTTAATTAAACTTCATTGAGCACAAAAGTTTAATGTAAATCAGACTATTCAGTTATGATTTGATTTTTGTAGAATATCTAAGTTGAGACTTTTTGTAATGATTTGTCATCTTTAAGAACACAGGTCTGACAATGTTGGAGAAGATTGGTATTAAAAAAATAAAGGAAGAAAAATGTGTAGGAAAACATAGGAAGCAAGTTAACCCTTGGATACTGTAGCCTTTAAAGATTCCTTCCTTCCCTTATACATCATGTTTGAAGAAGTTGGTTAACTTACACATAGTATTAAGTTTAAAAACTCTAATTCTGTACTGTACGTGTCTGTTCTCAACAGCGTCCTAAAGGAAGCCAGTGCAAAGTAAGTCACTGTACGTTTACAGCTTTGCTCCGAATTGTAAGAGGCAGATTGTTATTAGCTTCAGATTCCTTCTAACTAATAAAGAAACAGTAAGAACTGTTGTTACATTGCATAGTTGTGTATTTTCCTTTTTTGGCATATTTCACACATCCCATAAAAGCTCATCAAAAATATGTATTTAACTGGTAGTCTGGACTTACCATGTGTATGTTTTCTGGAAGTGAAGAGCCATTATTATTTGGATAAAATCTATGATGTTAATGGCACGAAGAAGTAAGATCAAGGAATTATTGTGGTTGCTAGAGAAATGCTTTTGACCTATCTTCTTTACTCTTTTAATTTATATTTTTGAAGAGTTCTGTTGAAAAGCATTCTCTCAGAGGGTAACTTTCATATGTTATAGAGAAGAAGGCACACCTGTACAGCCCCTGGAAGAAGTTGGTGAAAAAGTTTCATCTTTTTTCTTTTATGAGCATGTTAAAGTTTTCCTTAATACCTTTGATTTCTATGGATTTAGTAGTACTGACAGACATGTTTAGGTTTAGGGTTAAATCAGGAGATCCATTAGGTAATATCCTTTTTTTTTAACTCTCTTCTTAAAAAGACACAATCCAATTCACCTTGCTACTATGATCAGACTTCAGCAACAACAATAAAAATATAACAAGTGAAATATTATGAAATTATCAGGAAAATACAAAGTATGGTAAATGTGCATAATTCAGATTGTGTTAAAGATGTTTCCTGAGAAGATTCAGATTATTAACATATACATGCTTAATAGAAAAGACCAGAATTATAGAAAAGATAAGAAAACTTGGAATGTTTCTTTAAAATAATTCTATTTCATGCTGCCACAATATTTTTAAAATTGTGAAAATACACCATACAGGTTTCACCGGTGAATTTGCATGTGCAATTACACTGTGAATAAGAGGTGGTTTTCTCTTCTAATGTCATACTTCAGTTTTGTACCTGTATATACGTCAGCATGTCCTGATGTCTCAGTTGCCATTCCCCATTACTCTCTACTTCCTCTTGAAATATTAGTTTTCAGTTACTTTAATAATCTGATTCCAAAATATCATTGATGTAATTGAGGGAGTGGTCATTATGCACATGTGTCTGATAAATACTGGGTCTGGTTTATTCAATGTGTTCAGATAGTTTTTGTAAGACTTACACGCTGTTCCTGCAGCTGCCTCCTGCTTCAGGCACTGCGCTGATTCCCTGTGTCACAATGTACTGTAACTAAAAGGCCACTAAACATTTTTTCAGTTGCAGTTGCACTCTGTGACCCACAAAGCAATGTTGTTCTTTTTTTTTAAAATCAGTTCAACAACATCTGCTGCTGCAGGAGAGAGGATGTTCTTTGCAATCTGTTATTTTTCTGGACATTATGTTTTTGGCATGCATCCATTTTTATTTCAGTTTTTCTTCTCACGAACTCTTAACACCAGCATCCTTTCCCTACCTGTTGAATGCAGCTCAATACAGGCAGTAATTTGATTTAAAGTTGCAAACATGTTTTACACTTAATTAGGTTCCTTCATGCTTGTCTGGTTCAATTCCAAAATATCTGAAAGTGATTTTCTGAACAGAAAGACAAAGTAGGAAGAATAATTCCTGAAAATTAGCAAACTTAGGATTTCATGTTACCAGCTATAGATATGGCCTGACTATCTAGTAGTTTCTGCTTAAAAATTGAAATTTAAATAGTTTTAATAGAATTTAAAAGGTCTATAATTAAAATATTTTTAATTCAATTAACTGATGCATCCTCGTGTTTATAGTTAAGCAAAGGAGAAAATAGTATCTGGTTTGTTGATTGCTTACTATTAGTGTTTCTGACCATATTATGTTAATGCTCAGAGTTTTATTGTTACATTTCTATAATGTAAAATACCAATATTTCCCCCCAAACACAATATTAGCTGGATGTGATCTTCACCTGCAGAACAGTTTCTGATCTGTGAAAGAATTAAACCATCATAATTTATGCACAACTTGGAGATGTACTTTTGCCATCAGATTATTACTGCTCTGTGGTAAGAATAACATTTATTTCAATATTCTTTAGACTGAAGAAGGTAAAGGCCGAATCAGCTTCTCTGCATATATTTGCATTTTCATTTTCTCCAGATATAACAGCAGTGAAGACACCTGCTTTAATAGACCCTGTACACATGCAGGTCATTGACTCCGGCTGCCTAGAAAACTTGATAATTTTCAGTTTCAGTTAAAAATAAGATGAGAAGCTCAAAAGAAAAAAAATGCTGCAGGGTAGCATAGGAAGAGGTAGACGGATCCTTTCCCTTCTGTAAAACCATCATGTCTGGAAACACTTTTCTCCTTTCTTTTACCTTTTAAAATGCTTTCAAAAAACTGAGAATCTCTATGTAAGATCTGAGATGAACACAATATCTAAGTGCACTGTGAAAGTTATCTTAAATTCTCTTCCTCCTTAGGTTGAAGAAAGGAATTTACCCATTTAAATTAATCTAGAGGTGTGTTACCTCAGTTTAGTCCTCCAAAATTTTGCTCTGTCTGTACTCACCAGAGCACTCAAGAAATGATGAGTCAACCTCTTGCTGTGCTTATTTCAGTGTTCCACGTTTGAAACCTTGTAGATGAGAGAAGCAAAGCCTCAGGTACCTCACCTATCCTTTCCAGAAAATGAGAATAAAGTGGAGGGAAAATAATAGCTGTCATAATAACTTCATACACCTTTCACGATTATTCATTTAAGGCTATGTGCTGCCTTCTGGGGATTCAGCCACACACAGCTATCCCTGCCCCTGAACTAACAGTGTTTGTACCACTAGGGAATTCCTGCTGTGTTTGCCAGGGACATCCAGAGCAGTGAGCAACACTACAACGCGTGGCCAGCTAGAAAAGCCTGATCACAAGCCACAAATTATATTATGAAATTATTTTGTGGTGTTGCAGGGATAATTCTTTGTTTAGACAGAGCAATATTCTGCACTTAACATAAATGACGAGACAGAAAAGATAATCAAAATAGAGAAGGGTGTGCTAACTTATTGGAGAAAGGCTGTCATTTATTTTGCAGAAAACATGGAGGACACCTTATATTTTTTAGAAGGGAAAAAGGGAACATCAGTTCTGGGTAAGGCTCTGTGAGCTCCTTGAAGTCTGTCAGCTGTAGTTCAGATACTTGCTTGGGCTGTTATGAAGTGCTGGCTGACACTGCCTTCCTTTCCATCAGTGTGTTCATGCTTAGTTTCCTCGTACGTTCACGTGAACACATGTATCCATAGCTGAACTTTTCACTTGAGCCAGTCTTTGTTTTGGAAAACAAAGGGGGTTCCAAATCTGCAGAAACTTAGACTCAGTTAGTTAAATGCTTCATGCCATGCCTTGTTCCTTCTGCTGCTGCACGGAGCAATGAATTACTGACAAGCTACTGGAGTCTGCAGTACTGCAATTTATTTGTGATACTAAGAGAAATAGGTTTGGATACCATTCAAAGGCTGACCTTTAGTTTGTGTCAGGAGTGGCATGAAAGATTTTTCCTTTTGTTCCATAACAGAAAGACAAAAATTACTTGTAATATTAAGATCTAGCAGTCTCTTTTAGACTGCATGATTTGGCCTCTGATAATGGTAAGAAAATTGCATTTCTAATCTTAATGCAAAATTTCACTACATTAAATCACTACCATGCATTCCAAAAGCCACCGCTGCTACTGTTAATGAGGCTTTGTACATTTCTCAGCGCTGTTAATTCATGAGGTTATGCAAGAGACAATTTTGTTGCTGGAAGATGTATGTTATGCCTTCACAGCTATTGAATTTGTATACAAAACCACTGGAATTTAGCTAAGATGCTTTCAAAGCAAGAAAACAGGATTGTCTTGAAGAGCCTTTTCTCAATCATTTTCCATTTTCCTAACCTATTGGAAGTATTACTCTCTTTTCTTCAGATTGCTTTTCTCCAGTTATACCCTGGTTTTATGTTGTGTTCTGTCCTGGTGTGTTTTAACCAAATCCAGTCCCGTAGTTTTTAATGATACTCAGAAATGTTTGTTGTTTTCTAGGAAAGACAACCCCTTGTTCTGAAACATTCAGGGGCAGATTTTTCAAAGGTGCTTAAGCATCCAAGAAAATTTTATGGGATTTCTCCTGCATAGGTCGGTGCCTACTCGCATCCTTCACTGATTTGGTACCTTTGAAAATGTGTTTCCTGCCTAATCCGGATAGGTTGGGAAAACATGCAATAGTATAACTTGCAATGAAAATGGGGTACCACAATAAAAAAGAGAGACAAGGACAATTGTGTCATTCTTTGATATGGGCATGAATATCTCTTTGTCTTTCTGAATCATGTCAGTGTTTTTTAATTGATTAATTTGTTTGGGTTTCCATGAAGATTATTGTAGCACTGTGTCTGCTTTTTCTTTGGAAATTTGGAGTGAGGTGAGAGTGCTTAAAATTTAGCTTTGGAAATAATAGCTCAGCATAAACACTAGCACAGATAGACAAAAAGCAAAGCAGATACAAAGGAATATTCAACAGTAGCATGAGCACCAAAAGACTCAAGAAAGGTGAAAAATGAAGTGTCATTAAAAACTTTCACTGCAGAGTATTGTCTGGAATGGATCCACCAGTGAGTGTACAGGAAGGACAATAAGATTGGTTAAATACAACCTGCTGAATGAGTGCGGAGGTGGAAGGCTTTCTGCTGAGAGCCAGCTTGGTCCTGGGCCCGTTTGTGCCATATGGGAGAGAAAACCATAATAAACTGAAATTGTTTATCTTCCTCCAGAAGGCATTCCACATAATAAAGTGATGCTATTAACTGCATTCAAGCTTTTAACTACAAACACCCATTTTAAGCTTCCAGTACTATTTTGCCTGAGCTGTGTATGAGGCAGTCTCAACTCTGTAAAGTCAACCTGAATCTTTCTGTGTCTTAAATTTAATCATCCCCATTACCTACCTGTGTTATTCCAGCTGAAGAGATCTCAGTGTTACTAACAGTCTCCCTGTCATATATCCTAAGGTTTTTAGGTCTTCCCATCTCGGGCTTTAGCCTGTACTTAGATCATTATTTTAATTTCTTCCAATTCTTCTTAGTCTTTGTTGGGCAGAACCCACTGTACAAGTTCAGCAGGTGCTGGGAGTGAGGCGAAGGATGATCTGGAGCGATGGCACAAACACTGGTGAGTTTGCAACCCTTACTGAAAACAAACCCCACAAACTGCTGAGACGCTCCGCTGGGTGGTAGTTAGCAGTCTTTCATCAGGGATTTTAAGGAAAGTAGCAAATACCTAATTTAAGGGGGAAAAAAATATCTGATTTGTGTCCAAAAGTATGAGAGTAGAGAGGCCAAGTGGCTTGTGAGGCAAGGGGAGAGGACTCTGTGTGTTACCACTACTGCCCAACATGGTTTACTCCCAGGGCTCAGGTGGGAGCTTGGGCAGCAGCTGTGCTGGAGGAGGAATCCGGCTCAAATCAGCCCAACCCGCATCCCACTTTGCTGCAGTATTTCCAGCTCCGGTGGTCAGATGAGCACAGAAGTGGGTTTATCCAGGTCACGTCTGGCACACAGTTGATTCTGTCAGGCCTCAACTGTACCTTGCAGCAGCCTAGCCAAAACATACCTCAAAATATTTTGATGTTTTCCCCACACAGGTCACAAGCTGGAGTCCAAAGCTAGCAAGTGTTTTCCTGATTATGTTCCATGTATTTATAGAAAAAGAATCAAATATAAGAACACATTTCCCGTGCAGAAAGGAAGCAGGAAGTCAAGGCACGTCGTGGCATTGCCCCAGCCTGAGCTGAAGGCTTTGGTCAGGTACAGGCTTATTTTCCATCCCCTAAACTGTGTTTAGACTGTCTCAACTTGAGCAGTCTCTGAAACATAGAAATTATTTTATGCAGAAGGAGAACAGTGTGAAGTCAAAAATAGATTGGGAAAACTGTTAGGTAAAGCTACTGAAGGAATGCGTGTTGTCTGTATTTTAAGAGCAACCCAATGCCACAGTGTACAGGTCCCCTTCCTACTAAGAAACACAGACCAACTGACCACAACCTGTTACACCCTGTTAAGCCCCTGCCAAGTCTTAGACCAGAGCCACAGTTTTCAGTTAGTTTAGGCGTAAGCGTGAAATTACTATTATTTTATTCCAAATAGTCTTTTATCCTCCTTTAGGATAATGAAAAACTAAGAATGCTCTGAGAATTTAAATTTTTTGATATGACACTTAATACATTACTAAATAGCACAGAAACACAGTTGTGCAGTTGGTGGGAAGGCTCACCAAGAGTCCATCCACCAATGTGGAGTCACAGCTCTTGAGGTAAATCTTGAGGATAGAAATCTTGACGAAAGACATGTCATAGCTGTTCTCAGCCATCATAAAGTTCATAACCAAAACTTACGAGTCCCATTTCTAGTAAGAAAAAAAAAAAGTTAAATATACAAACTTGCTTATGAATCATAACAATCAACACGGACCACAGCTGCATTTTTCTGCTCTGTAGTTTACCTGCTCATAAGTGCCAGAGCAGCTTCCCTTGAGGCTCCTCAAAACCAAACCTGGTCTGCCCAAAGCTGTAATTTCATCCATGTCGCAACACAGCCATTATCCTGACAGAGCAAGCAGAACTTCTGCATCTTCTACATTAATTTGCTAAGAGGAACCCCTCCCCAGCCAAAGCACCAAACCATGTACAATTATTACATACATTGCAGGAGTGGCCACAAAGTACTAAATATCTGCTAAGCCTACGGGGTAACACATCTGAGCCGAACTGGAACAGGAATGGAGGCATTTTACCCTGCTGCTTTTGGAAGGTTTAGGCTGGGAGGATGAGAACTGTCATTGTGTCTGGTTTATGCAGCAGCCTGAGTGCCTTGCCAGATGCACAGTGCTCCCTCAGGACTGGGAGGCTCTTGCATCAGTGAAGAGACAGCAACACAGCTACCAGTGTCATCTCCGGCATCCTGCTGAGGTCCCCATGTATTTTCTAAGCTTAGTTCTCAATGTTGTAGCAGATGGGATCACAATTTAAAACTGTAAAGATGTAGGAGTTAGCTTTTCACTGAGAACAAGCCCTAAATAAGAAAAATGTTAACATTTTTAAACCTCCCTGCCTTTGTCCCAAGGGTTTGGGCTGCCCTCCCTGACTACCAGTGCTACCTCCATTCAGCTTCTTTCCAGGACCAGTTTTTCTCATCTGCTGGCTCTCGCTCTTGCCCCAAACTGCTCTAGAACTGTGTATTTCACAGTCCAAAACCACCATTCCTGACTCACCATTCCTTTGACAGCCCATGGCTCCAATTGAAATAATTGTGTGGGTGGGAAGTACTTTGAAAATCAAGGAAGTCGGTGATTTCCATGTTTAAGTTTGATCAAAATTATAGTACCAAGATCCATGAAACCCTAAGGCATCAAGGCCTGGATAATGTCCTCTGCTGCTGTTGAAGGAAGACGCTTCTTTTAGTCCTTCCAACAGTTGTGATGTACAGGGAAATTGAGAGTCCCAGTAGACAGTACTGTATTTACCCATAACATAAGTAATAGCTAACAGATAAAGAGCTGCAAACTTATAAACAATTATTTAAGAAGTTGTGCTTTGGATGGGTTTTGAGTTTTTTATATATATATATATATATATATATATATATATGTATTTTCCTCTGCCCTGACATACTTTGCAAAAGTCCTTTGCCAGCATATTTTCAAAAGTCTTTTAATTAGTCATTCCAGGAAAACAAGCATTTACGACTTGATCTTTTGTATATTGGTTCATCCAAGGTGAAAAAAAAACTGGGAAGTTGCCATCACTTTCTGAGTTAATTCAGTACAAAGTCATCATACCAAAATTGCTCTAAAAGTTAGTTTAAAATATACAATTAAGCATTCATATGTCACTGTCTGCATTAATTGCTTTGTGAAAGACAAAAAGTAGTTCTTATTTATGGATACTATTCCTATTTTAATGATTGTTAGCAGAAATATGGACATAGAAAAACAGCTGAAAATAGAAATGAGTATTTTTATCCGTGATTTTAATCAAATTTCAGCTCTACCTGAACTTTTGTGTTCAGCATTTTAAGTTATCCACAGGATTCCTGCTTAATTGCCTACTGAGTACACTTAGTTAGCTCTACTTTATTTACCTCAGAAATTATAGTTAAGAGAACCCTCACAAGTCTGGTTTTAACTTGGGATGCTCACTTTCCCTCCCTCCAACCAGTATATTCCAAAGGTGGCATCCAGATTGCATGTTCTAATTACATTTTTTTTTTGCTTTTCTCTGTGCACTGCACAGCAGGTTCTTGCCTTTCCTGATACATCCTGTGTGTGCTCATAGCCCATCGTAGGGCTCACATTTAAATGCTGAATTATTTCAGCAACCAGGAAATTGTTTTCTCTTGCTCCAGTGACATTTTATAGCACAATAAAGCAGCTTCAGCCTAAGAACAACTGCTTTTAGAGGAATATCCTGCACCATTTGAGCCCTTCTAGTCTATTCTATGACAATAGTATAAAATATATGCTGGGCTTCATTTTAGTTTCTGGCCTGGATTTCTGTGGCAATGCCAGAACTTGCCCAGACTGCAGCTGTACCCTGCTTTCCGCGGTGCCCAGCAATCGACAGTTCCCTCAGCAGCCCCAGCTCTGCTTTCCCTGACTCTCTGCACTGGGCAGGTTCCTGCATGAGCCTCATGTGGTGCCAAGGTGCTGCAACCCCCACCTTGCTCCCACTCTCGGTGCTCATTTCGCACAGCAGAGCAGTGTGATTCAGAACTATAGACATATGTCTTCTGCCTCTCCTACTATTTTTAATTATTTTTAACACCTGGAGAAACTGCTAGAAGTCCTGCTTCTGGCTTGTAGATCTTCACCTGTGCACCAACTCACTCCTCTTTATCTCTGGAGATCTTTTAATAAACAAGAACTTTTTTTTTCCTGACAAAGCCAGATTCTTGGCACATTCTTCCAGCATTCCTCTGAACATGCAGTCAGCAAACAACAGTGCAAACATGTGCCTGCCCTCTCATTGTTTCCTGACCCTGATTTACAAGAGGTCAACGTGATAAATGTTTAAACTAACCACAGGCTTGGTTTATGCTGGACCACTCCATCTGAGCTTTCATGTCAAATTAATTACAATTCCTTTAAATTCCATTGCAATCAAAATCGAAAGCAACAGTTGTGTGCTTTCAGCACCTCCCACCAAATACTGCATATCGCTTGAGGCCAGATTCTACCCGTCTCCTTCTTTCTGGATATCATCTTCCCCTCTATTACTCATATTTTCAAATTGCTCTTGAAAACATGGAAGTTCATCTAATCAAGTAGACAGCCAAGTGTAGTGACATCCAAGAGCAAAGTGCTACTTTAGATAAGAGTGTTACAAACTGGCCCTTTGCAGACATTTCTAAGCTGGCTTTCACAACACGAATATGTGGTGTGGGCAGGTACAGAGGCTTAGATTTCTCTTTTGCAAAAGAAAAAAGAAGTTACAGCCCTGATTTTAGAGATACGTATCAGCTCTGATATCAAGCCATTAGGGACTATGCCACAAGAAATGAACACAAACTGCTGCAGGAGCCATTGTATTAACACTTTTTCGCATCCAACAGTGGCACTGCCCACAGCAAAATGTCCTGTTCAGCAGCAGCAGCCTGAGGAGATGCCCTTGCCAGAGCTCTTGCCAGTTGTGCTGAGGTTTAGCTACTCGACCTCTTGCCCAGTAGATAAACTGCTAGATCATACTCGGCTTGCTGCATCTTGGCCTCTTCCTGATACCACCTTCTTTTTTCCATTGCTGCATTTCTTTTACTGTCTTCCTTCATCTTTTATTGTATTTTTAATTCTGCTTTGTCCCAGTTTTGATGGAACCATTAGCCTTCTGCTGGGCTCTCAGACACTGAAGGATCTGCTGTACTTCCTTTCTGGTCTCCCAGGACTGCTGCTGGAGATCCCGGCACAATTTCTTCCTTGTAGCATTCCCCCCCGACTTTACTGAAATAGCTGTTTGACTTTCCAGTAAGAGATGCTGCATTACTACCAGCAGCAGGTGGTTCTCATTTCAGAAGTTTCAGGCAAGAAACTGAAGCATGTGACATCTTGTGAATCACAGATTTTGGGTTTCTGTCCTGACATTTCTCTTATCTTTTTGAGTTGAAGGCTGATCTTTAAAATGGGTAACGAAGTGAAATTGCATACCACGCCACTGAACCCCAGCCAAACAATATCTAGACAAATGGCTTCGGTGGAGTCACTGCAAAATGCAGAGTTAAAAAAAGATCACTAGATTTTGGCCTATACAATATTTTTATATTTGTACTATTTCTTTCCAGACAAAATAAAAATGACATAGCCTGACAACTCCTAAGCCAGTGTTTAAAATCTCCGTACATGTTACCTATCAACATAACCCCATATTTCCTTTCTTTTTCAAAAAGTTCAGCCTAACATCCTATTTGCCATTTTACAGCCTTTCTTCACTCCTGCCTGAGAACTGGAATGCTGGCAATTCCAGCAGCCATCAGGCACTTCAGCTTGTTCCATGCTGTAGGAAGTCAAACTGAAAATGTACCATCTTAAACCTTACAATCTGTCCAATGGGGAAAAAATGTATAAGGAAAAAAAGCAGGAGGAGGTAATTATTTTTTAAATATACATTATAAAAGGTTACCTCTGGCAATATAGGGTATCACATTTAAATATCTAAAATTAAAAATCTGAATGTCTTACACATTTTAAAATACGTCTCTGGGCTTGGAGGTCTCTGGCTATGATCTGTCTCTCTATTTGGTGTTATCTGAATTGAGCTAGTTGAAAGGAGATTCTGCTGTCTCCAGACAAGTTTACCCAATTTCTATCACTAGCCCATCACATGACAACAATAACTTTACACTTATGTCATGAAGATATGCCAGAGAATCTTCTTCCACACCTTGCTGCAGTCCAGACTGGCTGGAAGTAAATGCAGCATCATGGGAGCAGCTATGCCTGAGCCCATAACGGCTGGGGGGTTTTGTCCTGCTTAGTATCTGAGTGTTTTCAGTTGTATGCAAAGGACAAGAGCCTGGAGCATATGCTGTTTAAGCGGCCCTTGATAATGGCATTGCCACAGAGTTACAGTCATTATCCCTAATAAAAGCAATATTCTTTTCCTGCCTCCTCAGTGGGTTCACTGTGAAAGAGGAAATAGCATATTTGTAGATGTAAGGAGCAATCATTCTCAGAGATACTTTAGTCTCTCCCACCTTAAGAAACCTGTCCTTGCCCGTCCAAGTGCTCTCTCCTCCTTGCTGTGGGTCTGCTTTTTAAGTGGCACGTCTACAATCATTGCTCATGGTCATGGTTTTCTTCTTCAGTTCTGACCTAGAACCTCCTGACTTGGCTTCTGCCACCTTTGCTCCACTGAATTAGGGTGCCTAGCTCATGACTTCCATAAGGTTTAGAACTGGAGACCAAATGAGTCTTTCATTCTAATTTTAAACTGCCACTTTGAAAACATTTTAAACTGTTACTTGTAAAACTCAGTTATTTTAAATACAGGAGCTTGTGGGAGAAGAAGAAAGAATAGTGCATCTCCCAGCAGCTTCCTCGCAATGAAGGCTAACGAGGAACAGACTGTTCTACTTATGCTGCATTTCAGCCCAAACTTCCAGAAAGCCCAGTTATCTCTTAAGGTCCCATCAAAGCCTCTATTGATCTATCTCCAGCTAATGTTACTGCTCCCTCCTCTGTTCTGTCTCCTGCTTTCAAGAGATTTGCTCAGGTTACTCTTCATGCTTTCATTTGGCTTCCACAATTCTATTTCAGCTTCCATGTCTTTAATCTTTCTTACAAGGTGTTAAAGGATCATCATTCTCTTTTTAGCATTTTCTGCAATTCAAGAATAGCTGTTTTCAATCACCTTTTCTTCCTTCTCTGTATTTTGTTGCTGAAGGATCTCAGCATAAATACCATTTCAGCAGCTTTCTCCAGGCTTATGATTCACTGGCCTTTCTACATCAGATATGTCATATTCTTTCCAAGTGAAAATTTTGACTTACCTCTCTGGCATTAATTGCCACACGACTGTCTGGTATTTCTTACGTTGAGCTTGTGCAGCACCCACATTGAGATATTTTAGGTAATCTTTTTTAATGCCACTCCACTAAACAAATTTTCTTGCAACTCCTTAGCTTCTGTGTCCTCTTATTATAGAAACCTGATTTCAGTTTCCCACATCCGTTACTCCCACTTTGTATAACATGTTCCCATAGTTCTGACACAGGTAGAAAAGAGGTGGTAGGTTTGTGGAGGGTCATGAGCTGCTGTATCCTAAAAAATGTGAGCAGGTCTTAGCTAGGTTTGGTGAATAGGAGTAGATTAAGCATTGAAAACATCCTTTAAGACTAACTTATACTGCCCTTTGCTTATATTTTATTACCTCTGCATTTGAAAAGCTGAATAATATATAATTGAGCCTACTAGATTTTTTTTTTTTAAAGACAACTGTATCCAACTGTGAAGGTGTAAACACAAAAGAGAGGGGCTGAGTGCTTAGCACTGACCAATGGGGAATAACTGGGAGTAATGAGATTAAACTGAACAAAGGAAAACTGCTGAAGGTTGAACATCAGGAAAATATCCTGGCCATGTCTATCAGACCATGGGCTAATTTCCCACGGGAAGCAGTTGAAACTCCATCTCTTGAGCCATTTAAAATTAGAACAGATAAATCACTAAAAAACAGAGGGCTGGGAACAACCCAATTGAGATTGGAAGGGGATGAACTGGGTGTTTTTGAAAGACGGTTTTAGTCTCAGTTTGTCTTACTCTGAAATTTAATAACATGCCTTGTTTAGGGTCTGTTCACACAGGACTGCCAAACCTGCAGCTGCACAGTGTTCTCCTCATTATGGCCAGGTTGAAATGCTAATGTGACTCTAACTGATCATTTTCTGTGTTGTGGTAATGTTACAGCTCACGCCTGTGAGCGTAACCAGAGGAGTCCCCCCCTCGGCCAACTCACTCCCCATACTGCAGACCTGGCTGGGGACTGTCAGAGGATCTTTCTGCCAAAATGCACCTTTGTTTTGGACCAATTCCTTGTTATCTCCTCGTTATTTCCTCTACCACGTACCCTGTTGGGCTGAGCTCCCCTAGATGGCAGAGCTGAAGCAATTTAAATGCAAAATGCTTTATGCGGCCTTGCTGTAACAGGGACTGCCATAGGCAGCCCAGTGATTTCTTGAGAGCTACTTGCTAGAAATGGCTTCTGTTGTCATGGCTCACTCTCTGCTACATGTGAGAGATGGTCCATCTCCACGGACAGCAAAAGCAGTCCCAAAAGGATATTTTTTCCTACAATTCAGGTTTCCAGTTCTCAAAAACACCAGGTGAAGGATGTGGTTCCTTTACAGCTGTGTCTTTAGCAAACCCCCATGGTCCAGCGACACTCACTTTTTGGTAGAAATCAGCTTTGATACAATTGTGTAAATGCCTGCAAAAAGCCAAAAATGTGATGGGGTGAATTCAAAGAAGCTACAAGTGACCTTTGTGTCCATTTACACTTTTCAAGCCTTCAGTTCTGTAAAACTAAGGTTCTCCAGTAGCCCACCCAGTTTTGGATGTTGAATAGCTAATTTAATTCTACTGCAATGCATTTTGGGGTTTACAGTGCTGAAGAAAGTGGAACCCAAATTGGGTCACATGTTGAGGATGCCTATTGAAATTACATACATAACTTCCTGTAAATTTAAGGACCTTATAAAAATTATTTGACTCCTGTTACCTCCAGAACCGTTTTCATTCTGTACAATTTGCAGAAGAGCACAACAGGTCAGGAGCTTATTTTGTGTGTTATTTCTTTCACAGCTGAGGTCCACATGGTGTGTTGCATTTCAGAGCTGCCAAAAGATATTTTTTGAGCTATTGTTGGAATGGCACAAGATGCCTGAGAGTTTCCTGTCTTACAGTTAGAGATGAAGTAAATAAACTAATAATGTCTGTGGCAGATACATAGGGGGATAAAAGAAGTTACTTGGGAAGCAAGAAGATTGATATGAATTATTTCAAGAGTCTCTTTTTCTTACATATCAGAGCATATAAGTTTTGGTAAGGAATGAAATCCAAATCAAGAGTAGTAAGCAGAGCATAGCAAAAAAAAATTAAATTATTTTACCTGTGTTGTAAGTCATCAGTTCAGAATCAAGCTGACCTTCTTAGCTCTAAATTTATACAACTTCACAGTTTATTCCATGAAGAATTTTCTTGGTTATTCTGACTTCTTGCACACATTCTTTTACTGATCATTTCCTTATTACACCTTCTATCCATTGTAGTTTCCATTACTTTAATTGCTTTCTTGCTAAGAATTTTATTTCATATTTCTTACTCATCTTTGTCTGTCTCCAGCTCATTTCACACTTACTTTACCTATTTTGTCAGCTTTTACTTCTTCTTTTTATCTGTCTCATCTTTATAACTGCTATTATTTTTTTATTTTTGATTTTCCACAGCACAGCTTCACAGTATCAAACACTCATGTTGCAAAATATCCCCTCATATGAAGATCAACAATAAGCTAGCTGGAAGTCATCCGTATTTCATTATATTTGGCACTAAAAAGTGCAGCTTTTACAGAGCCTCCACCCTACAGCTGCATATCATCATTGATCCATTTAAATGCACTAATCTAGCCAAAAAGCAAATGTTTCCCATTACAACCTGTCTCTAAGTGACATCTATGTGCTAGTTTAGGAATAGATCTTCATAACAGAACTACTTTGGAGGTAAAACAGGAAAGGATGTTCTTCTGGTTTAGTGCTAAATACTTGCACACTTTTCATACTGAAATAAGTATAGAGCCATGTACGTCCATCCAGTTACATGATGAGTAAAGCAATCATTGTAAGCATTGCTCATTGAAGAGAAATTCTGCAATTACAGGTTGCATGTATTACCAGTTAGATGACTACAAATTGGTTCCTACTTTTGCAGGGATTTCTCCACTATAAAGGAAAATTATTAAAAACTCTCAAGTTCATGAACATCGGGTAGGGTATCTAACATGCTACTAATTACCCAAAGGCTCTCAGCTCTTTAAAATGGTGATCGTACCACTACAGCTTTGTGAAGGGAGTAATGAGGCCTGACCTGCCCACAGGCTAATACAAGAATATGTAAGATGACTTGTTGGTTTGTTTGACTTCACTGACATCGTTATACTACTGAAAATCCTGATATTCAAGATGAAGTGTCTTAAAAAAATAAAATGTGGGGTCTGCAGGTCCTGCGACACAGGAGCATTTTGATGTCAGTATCACAGAAAGCCAAAAAAGGGGTTTCTTAATCAAGATGGTGAAAAAACCCCAGTATATTGAATACCAGATTCATTATTTCACATACACGTGTTGAAATAACAATCATTATCCAGTACAGGTTAACTTTCAGTTCTCATGCTGCCTTCATACTTCTCAGCTGTCAGTGGGCTACCTTAAGGTAGACATACTGTTAAAACCCTGAGTTGTATTTGCTTTCTGAATTAACATCCCAGCTGTGATAAATGTGGCAGTCCTTGGATAACAAAGTTATTGTTCCATGCTGTTTGCTGGCAGCATCAGGAGAATAATTGCAGTGGTCTCAGTTCAAGTCACACACCAAAGGCTGTTTTTACAGCCACAAGGACTGAAAAAATAATCTGCCGTAGGGAGGCTTTGATTCCCAGTTCCATGAAAGAGACACATCTCCAACTATGATCTTGTCCAGCAGGGAAGAAGATAAGGATTTAGTCACTCCTTGCTACACAATAGCTTAAAGAATATTTGTACTGAAAATCTTTCTACAATGCTGACATAGAGAAAAAAAAACAAAACCAAAAACAAACCCCAACCCTTGTGAGAGCATGTACCATGAAAAGACAAGATCTGAAATCAAATTTCAGTGCATTTGGTACACAGTATATGATGCTTAACTCCTCACCTCAACAGAGGTCAGTTATATCATGTTTGCTTTTCTCTGGACTTACACACAAGTTGGTTGTGAAACAGATCTTCTCATAATTTCTTTTGGTAGTGGACACCACAGCTCAATTCTTTATTACTATTAAATGCACTCAATTTCTAACTCAATAAAAATGACATATACTGGGCATAATGTTTCCAGGCTCACGACCATTCCTGGTATAGTCCTTGACAGACTGACTCTAAATTTTGTAACATGATAAATGAAACTAAACTGAAAATGAATATTTTCTTTTATAGAATCTTCCAAAATACAAGTCCTGGTGCCTTGCTCATAGTGAAAAGTCCTTTCTTACTAAAAGCAAACCTCAAGTAATACAGATCCTGCAGAACAGTCACATGGTTGCTCTCACGGCACAAAAAAAATTATAATGTGATAAGCCAAAGAATTAGGAAATAACTAATTAAGATAATAAAAATATCTGAATTAATGTATTTGGTTAACAGCAATGCTACCAGCAGAAAACTCCCCCTACACACTTGGATGAAAGGCTTACTGTTAATTCATGTCATACTTATTTCTTAATATAGAAATAATTAGTACTTGTATATGTGCAGTTACATAGAGCAGAATTGCACAGCTGTCCCTTGCTAGTCATCAAAGCGGTACTGTTTTCTGTACAGGAATAAAGTGTTACTTTTATTGTAATTCTCGCAAGAAGAGGGTGGACAAAAAGGAAATGGGCTAATAAGATGTCATTACAGCTACAATAGTCCACAGCTACTCTCCCAGAAGTCAGTGAAGAGAGGTAAGAACCCTAGGAAGTCAATGCAAGCCATCTGAAATAGTGGTATTAATGTGCCTGATCAGCTTCTGGATCTCTTCATTGACTACTGAGAGAGCCTAGCTGATCAGTTCAGTTCAAATTAATAATTTATAGATGGGTAAAATCAGGTGTCATGGATACCAACCTCACTGCTTAGTGCACTTGAAAAGCACAAGGCAGGTAGAAAATTTCCTTTGCTTCCTTTTATTAACAGGTTCTGTTATTAGGCTCCCTATTGCAGCCAGATTTACAAGGATTTGTGCACCTGGAGGTAGGCACGTTGGAACACCTTTATCCAGAACAAGAGCCTCTTGTTCTTATCTTCACAGTGAAGTGAAGACTAAACTAAAGGTGAATAAGACATTCATATTTTCAAAAGGGAGTACCCAGCATATACTATGCTAATCCATTAATGTTTTCAATATTTCAGCAGCGCTTCTGCTTGGAATTGGAAGCAAAAGCAAGTCTTTCATTAAAAGCTGGAAGAAGAGAGGGAGTATGAGATCTATTTAATTAAAACATTTCCAGCCAATACGCTAAGGAACGCTTAGGATCTGCACGTGTCTTATGCACAGCCAATGGAAATCACATGAACAATGGCTGAAAAAACTTGAAGGAAGCTACTGTGAAATGAGCAAAGGCTACAATAGTCTAGACCTTAGATTAAGAGAATAAGTCTCTGGCATTTCTCATAGAAGAATCAAGACACTTAGTTCCTAAGTGGACCCACAGTCTGCTGAAGAGTGGCAAGTAAGCCCTGATGCAGTTTAGAGCAACCTGCCAGTCTGCTTTGTGCAGAGTGCCATGTTTGACAGCAATAATGTCTTCCTCCTGTGCCTGTCTCCCCATAGTAGGTATATCTTCTGGCTGGGACATCTTGTTTCTATACCCTCTTCCAATGCAGAGTGTCATCAAAGGTGAGGCAGTACTTCACTAGTCCAGTAGTCTCTGAAATAGCCATTTAGCTCTAGGTTTAGCTAAAGTAGGTGGCTATTTGAGGTAGCTGTCTTCAAGAGACATGAACACGGACCATCCAAGCAGCATGCCTCACTCTCTGCCTTTGTATTTGTTCTTGCAAGAACAACATTGTCATAGTCAAGAAGAGTGTAATCCTCCAGGCTGGAGTCACAGAACATGTTGTAGGAGGAAAAGCCAAAAGATGACTGCTGCAGGGTTTCAGTTCATCTCCTTCACTAAAGCAGCTAAGTATTGGAAGGCAACTTGAGCTCTGCACAGCTGTTATTTACCTCTGTTTGGAAATACACAAAGTTGCAGTAATCTGTTTATTTTTCTTTAACTCTTTTGTGCTTCAGAAGTATCACATGGTTTAAAAGGCAACATGACTAAATTTTAAGAAAATTACTGAGCTGGCAGTGTTTAAATAACTGCTTCTTTGTAAAAGAAAAGCAATAAATAAGGGAAGACAGATTAAAGAAACACAGAAGCTATCAATGGGAAAAAAAATCTTAGCAAATAGAGAAGTTTCACAGATGACGACTGGTTAAAATCTCTGCTTTTTCTCTGGCTTTCATCAAGATTTCTCTAAAACTAAAGGATGTCTCCAAAAGAGGAGCTTGGCACATTGGAAATGGAGCAGAACCTGTTGCTCCTGCAGCTGGTCCTACAGGTCTGAGACTGAGAAGAGCAAACAGGAATAGGGCGTGTCAAGGAGGAGGGTTTTCCCTTTAGATTTCACTTTTTTTACTAAACAGACACAGTTATCAATCCTAATTACCTTTACAGAAGTTGTATAATACTTGTAGCCCCCACGTGAGGCAGTTGTATAGTCCTGAAATCTCATAGTCCATCCCTACCTAATAAAAAAGAAAGATTGCTCTTAACTGTATCAAAAAGATTAAGCCCTGTCCTTACACTTTGGGGAAAAATGCTTTGCATTAGTGTGCTCAGAATCTGTTTTGTATTTTGCTTAGGGCTTAAGGACTGCCTCGAGAATTAAATTAACTTGGACTATTTCCCCTTGCCTCCCTTGTAACACTTCGGTCTAATCCTGCAAAATGACCTTTGTGCGGACATTCTTTGCATCCACATGGAGCTATTTGGAGTTTGGTGCATATGAAACAGGACAGTACTGCAGTGAAGAGTTCAAGTATATCTAATAAATTAAAATATTTGGCTGCTGCTTTCTTCTGGGAAAGCAGTTCTGAAATGAACATCTGAGGGTGTCTCAGCAGAAGACTGAGCTGAAAATATCTGTAAACGTGGCTTTGTTCCTTAGCTTGTTACTTGCATTTTGACTTCTCCCAGCATTATGCTATTGCTGACCATATTTCTGGATTGATTTTTGTCTAGATTTGCAACTCTTAAGTCTATTGCCGAAAAAAGCCAAACTTGTGGAGGGTGCTAGCAATTAATTAGTCTCAATAGACACATGTTATATTCAAAGCTTTCTTCTGTCAGTTCAAAAGCCTGTTTCATCTTTATATACTACAGTTTGCATAGGCAGTCATCATAGGCTCTTTACAGAAAATAAATGAGAGTTTCTCTTCATTAGTTTCAACAATTTATATGGATGAGCACCTATGATTTGTTTCTCTGTTTCACTTAGACCCTGAACCCAACCTCAGGTGTCCCCAGTTCCCACAGTTGTCTCCATCAGTATTTAAAACTAGAGCAGGATCACTCATTAGATGATATTTCTAACTCTAATCAGCCAGCATCTTCTGTAGCACTTGACATTTGTTCAAAGGGCTTGTGAAACACTGAAAGAGAACAAATCCAGTATTTTCTTCTCCTTGAAAGCATCACTCATAGACTATCCTTTCCTTGAAAATAAGATGTAGCTTCCTGGGGAATTTATAATACATGTACAATAACATAATTCCAGGAGCCTATGGTGACAGTTTAGCTGTGTTAAAATACCAAACATATTCCCAATACAGCTTCTTCTGGAATATTCATACCATACAGACATAAATACAGTCCAACTTTCCTTACAGATTTTTTTTTTTGAGGAGGGCGTGGAGGGTTGTGGGAAGAGGTGTCATGCTTTGCTGGATACTGTCTCTCCATCTCTTACCTCACTTTTGAAAAGTGAGAGCAGGAAGATGGGCGGTGGGAAAGCAATGGGGAAAAAAAACCCTGTGTAGTATCAGTTTCAGAGCCTAGTCCCCATAAATAGTAATCAGCTTACAGGTTTAGCGACCTCCTGGCCTTTAGATGACTCCTGCTGTCCCAGAGAGCATCTCTTCAGTGAAAAGAGAGCTGAGCAGCGGTCAGTCTGCATAAGTAGCAGCCCATGAAGTCAGGTTTAGAAGCCAGGAAGAGCCAAGTACCATTCCTACAAGGTGTCGGGTAGTGCAGTTCTGATGAGCTCAAAATAAAGTAAAAGCTCTTTGTGCAGAGTAGGCAAAATAAGAAAGCAGCAACTCCTACGGTGCCTTTGGGTGGAGTGCATCGCTGTTGAAAGGAGGGAGGATTCTGATGAAATTAACATAGTTGTATGATATAAATATATTATTTTTACTCCTGAGCTTTTTCTCAATGCCTGAAAGCTATCTTAACCAAGTCTTACCTACAAAGGAAGATCTGTTAAATGGCAGGGCTCAGGAGAAACCTGTCAGTCTTCATCCATCAGGAGGGAAGCTGTGGGTAGTCAGAAGAAATATGAGACGGATAGCCTGAATTTCAGAGATGGCTGTTAGCACCTCTGTGCTACTAAAACCGACTTCACTAATCGGTGGATCAAGCTGCTGATTATGTGAGGAAGCAAGGAGAGAGCGATAACACTGTTGTCAATTCACCACTAGCTACTTCCACCTAAACTGTCAATTCAGTAGTCAAACGAAACATTTTACAAAATAGGGCTGATTTATCACCTCCCAGTCAACAGCACAGCACTAAAAACAGCTGTTATTTCAGAGGAGCTAAGGTAACCCAGATTGTCATTTCAGTTTTCTCTGCCATTCAAGCACTTAAACCTTTTCTGTCATGGCCAATTTTAAATAGATTCGGTATTTATTGTGTTGAACTCTTTTAAACTGTGCATGTGTGGGAGGGGAGGTCTTCTGAGGGAAAATGCTGCACATCTAATAGTCCCTGCTGGCTTTCTAAAACAAGTTAACATTGTTTGACCTAAAGTGAATAAACCCACAGCAGAACTGAGGCTGATGACTTTATCTGTTAAACTCCAGCTTCTCTAATTTAAAACAAATGAAAGAATACACATAGAATAAATGAATGTAGAAGAGATGGGAATTATATGTTTTTTCCCCTAGACCTTTGCAAAATTAGCAAATCTTGCTGTAAACAACAGGCATGGCATTTTCAGAAACAAATTGTTATTCCACAGCGACAGTTTCCAAAAGCAGACCATGAAAAACAAAGAATTTTTCTTTGCTTATGTTCTCAGTGTTTCAGTAGGTTTTCATTGCTAGGAACCCAAGTTAAAAGCGAAGTGAGTTAAGCTGGGCTCCTCCTAGCCATAAAAATAAATTTGCTTCCTCAAATTTTACACTGCAATTCCCCTGAGCTCACTGAATTATTCTTGAAATTGTTTTTGTCTCTGGCTGGATGATGGTAAATTCCTGCAGGCTTGAACAATTCTATATTTCTTTACAGAATACCAAGTTTGCTGTTGGAGCTGAAATACTAGTGCCCCAACCCCACCAAAATGTATCAAACTCCAGACTTGGAATTAGCAAGGATGGTCGGTGTGAACAACTAAGGCTTACTGCTGTAAAAATCATGCACGAGCTTACCTTGGCACACATCCGTAGCCTCTCACAAACACCTCTGGGTCCAGTTCAGGAAGACTATATGCAGGCACACACAGGAGCATGAGTCAGTACCAAGTTTGTAGTGAATTCATAAGACATCAGAAACTTTTCACCATCTCTGTTTTGGACACATTTATCATGGAAGAATAACCTACCTCACTGCTTGGTCATCCTTGCTCTGAGGGAAATCAAATACCATGAGCCTCTTATCCAAAACCACCTTCCTCTCTGTTTGGCAATGGATCAGTGATGCTGGTCAGAAATCTCACCGTCTCACTGTCTCCTGGCTTTTCTTTGTGCTCTGGACATCATCACTCAGACTGCATGAGGAGCAGCATCCTGACACAGACAGCTCACCCTTCACACCTCAGCTTTGTTATTTGAGAAGACTACACTGAAGAGTGAAAGACAGTAGCTGTGGCACTGGTTTTCATAGGGTTCCCAAAAGCGGACAATTGCCAGAAGCCAAATGGCTCCTTTCTCTCTAAAATCCACCAGGATAAGGACTTGATGCCCAGACATCCACTCAAGCTATAACGTTGCTGTCTGCTGGTATCCTCAAACTCACAAAGTTTTTGAGAGTGTGCAGTTCATTGCCTCCTCTTCCAAACCCGAGGTTTTAGCCTGTGCACAGACGTCATCATGGTCGTGCCATATATCCTCTTTGCAAAGGTGTTTGAGGCATATGTAGGTATACACATACACTTGCTCTGCCTCTAATGAGAACATAAAGAGCCAGAAAACAAGAGCAACGCACAGCCTGGATTAAAAAAAATAATATCTCTTCCAGGTAGCACTGAAAGGTCAGATACAGTTTCCTGCCTCAGAGAAAGCTGATCCAAACCCATGGTGCCTGGTAAACCACCTCTCCCTCCATCTACCATCATCATCCTATAGTTGATATGGAAAGAGACAGCCCAACCATTTCTACACACATTTCAGGTCCATTACTCACGCTGTTGGATAAGTTCAGTGGTATCATGATGCTACTGATGCTTAGGTGTCCTCAAAGCAATGAGTGGAAGAGTTGTCCTGGCACAGCATACGACATAAGTCCAAGGAAGTCAGCTCCTGGTAATTCCTGCATGAAAGGGGCAGCTATCTTGCAATGCACATCTCTACTCAATGGCCATAGCCTTAGGGCACAGGTCTTGAGAGCATAGCCAGAAATATTCCTCACAGCTTCCCTAAGCATACCCAGTAAGTGCCTGGATGGTCACCTCTTGCAAGGTCTGCTACTTTCTGTTGCTACTCTTCTGTTCATAGGATCTTTGGATGTCTCTGATCAGTGGTGCTAAGGTGACCAGTGTTCCAGCTCATACAAGCCACCTTAAACAGTCTCAAGATGCATAGCCCACCACACACCTTAAGCATCCTCCTTGGCTTTCCAGTACGCAAATGCTGCCTTTTCACTACAATTTCAGGTAGGCAGAGATTTTCCCTGATGGCTAAGTCTTACAGAATACTGTATGCCCTTAAAATGGTGTCACTTCTAGAGAATGCTGCCTAGCATTGGCGGAGACAGCACAACTGATGCTTCAGGATGACAAAAGCCTCTCTTACCACGGACCCTGTGGCAGGGCTGGCTGCAATTCTCTTTGGTGGTGCTCTGGAGCACTTGAAAAGCATAAGCATCTGGGGCCAAATGAGGTAGGTGTAATCTCCTATGATGAGAAGACTGAAATAAATAAGAGGCACCTTGGTCAGAATTCGGTGTATTCACAGGAGCCAAGAGGCAGGCATGGCAGTGGTAACATTTATTTCCATTGCCAGAGTGTAGGTGATGGGCATGTCTGTAGAGTGAGAGGGGAATTTGTCGTAGAGTCACCAGGAAAACAGCCGTCACCAGACTTGTCCAGGATGTGTAATTTACTAGTGCTGGAAAGGAAACAGGTACCTGTACCATGACTGAATCTCAGGAATCTCAGTGCAGAAATCTGTAATGCAAATACAGTTACAGACAACAGTCCCATTACTGTGTAGCTCTAGTAATGATTTCATGGGTTTACATGTCTGTAGGAAGGAAGGGATTGTCTACTAGCTGGAGTATTGTGGAAATACCAATTAATGAAAAATGTGTGTCATCCACTTCTTGATCTCCCATTGCGGAGAGATTCTAATGAATCATTTTCATGCAGGGCACCTGTCAACATCTTCCAGAATGGAGAGGCTGTTAGACTGATGCTGATCAGTGCTCTGGCCATGCATGGGAAAGTCTGTAGCCAGGATGTTCACAGCAGTGTTTGCCAACGCTTTCAGGGAGGTAGTAGCATTCACTACCTCGAAAGCAGAGGAGATGGCAGGGGTGTTAATGTTCAGCCTGAACCTCTCAAAGTGGGCTGTGATTGTGAGATTTAAGCAGCTGGGGTCTATGGTAGAGAGTATTATCACAATGATCATTACCTCAGCAGCTCCTACAAGTGACAAACACCCGTACAAACATCTGCTTGCTCAGCGGCTTTATCTCCTCCCACTCACTCTTCCTTTCATCCCCAAACTCAGGCCCTGTAAAACTTGGACCTTTTCCTACGTAACTTCTCAGACTTTCTAATCTTATCCCAGCACAAAATACTCAAGATCTGCTGCTGTCTCCCACTACTACTACTCAGACACTCCATGCTTATCTAATCTAAAAAAGTTCTGTAAGATACCTGCTCTCAGTTTAACTTCCATTTCTCCCCACTGGTGTTGTTCTCTAACCCAAAGGTAGGGCTTTCGGGATTGGCTGTGGATGAGTGTCTTCACTGCTTGTGGCACCTCAGGTCTGACATGTCATGGTGCAGTGGTAAGAAAGAGAGGGCCTTCAAGATGGCAAGGACAACATACCTGCTTGGGAAGCAAGCTGCTTCACAATGGGCAAGGTGCAGATTGGATGTCTAAATACATGTCATACTCAAAAGAGAAAGGCATCCCCCCCGGCCCCTGCTAGAGGCAGATAGGAAGAACTGTGTGGGAAGGACACAGGTACCTAAAACACATCTAGTGCAATGAATTTCAGTCCTCCAGTCTATCTGGCCAAGAGAATATTGATGTCCTCAATTTGGCCTATAGAATTTCTCTGTTTTCAAGATAACGATATATTAATTCAGCAAATGATGGTTTAAGAAGATGGAGCCCCATAATCATGCCACTACTAACCCAGCAGAATGGGCAGAACAGAACTGTGCACACCTCAGCACCTGGACTGCAGTGCAGACTTAACTCTGCCTACTTCAGCGATCTAAATTCAGCTGCTAGACTTCGCACTGAAGTCACGGAGATGTGCTCAGAGATGCCTGCACTGGCTTTCCTTTGGGGATGGTACTCTTTAGCAAGGAGTGATAATAAACAGTAGGATGGTGCTAACACTTTAAGCTGCTGCAGCTGTCTGCTAAGAGAATATGTGTCAACACTTTCAGACTGGGAGGTGAGAAAGTGAAATTATAGCTTTCAGCTACCCCAGTTCTGCTTTTGCAACCTCTTTTATTTAATCACTTTCAAGGGTGGTTAAGGGACTCTGAGGTTTTGCTTGTGTGTTATGAATCCCAAGATAACAACTGTGTTTCCGAAAGCTTGCCTCCTTCTTAAAGTTTTTTCGTTGTAGCTATGACACCCTATTTAGAATGAAAAATTACAGCAGCACAGCCTTATACATGAAAGTCCTAAAACCACTTCAGTGTCTCAGATACATCTGCAACACTTGATTAAGAGGAAGAAAATGAAATAGACAGTTTAATAAAGATTTGCTGGTGTAAATGTTCTTTTGATAATTACACAAATATAACCTTCTCAGAGTTAATAGTATCTATTTCCTCAGCCTAGCTGTGTGACTCTAGGATCACATCTTCCTCTGTGATATTTTCATCTCCCTGTTACAGTTCGAAAGCTAAAGCTAGAGAAACTGATTGGCAACATAAGAAAAGTAAAAATGGAAGGTTTGTCATGGTACTGATGTAGCTGTGCTGATATAAATAGACTCTTGATAGATACCAAATGATCACTCAGAGTCTACTTGTGGTTTAATCTCTGAGACATTTTGTAACTTTGACAAGTTCCTAGATGGATATTAGTTAAGATGCTAATTTAGATTTGGAGTCGGATACAGTTGCTCACACAGAAAAAGTGATTATTATGAATACACAGAACTGATTTTATATACACTATGTATTTTTGACAACCTTCTGCCAACTGACATGTTGATTATAGTGCAGTGAGCAGTACGCAGGCAAGCACAGAACTACGCATCTAAGTTTTGTTTGAAACAGCTTCTAACCAGGAAAAGTGCTCTGACTGCTCAACCCTTCAAAAACCACAAGTGGTTTTAATTCTGGCCTTTTCAACTTCTTGACAGCCATAGACCAGACTACATTATAACAGTTTGCTCAGGGCCTGGACAGCAAAAAAATCTTTATTTGTTGTATGAGAGTGAGAAACAATTATGGAGCTGGACAGGACCATCTTGTGGATTGCCAGCTGGACAGCAGCATGCTTATTTAAAATGTGTATGTATAAACTCTGGTTCAGCTACAAAGTAGTTTATAATATTAGAAATGTATGAGGAACTCAGATTCTTCAGAAACCACTACAGATTTTTAACTGCATATACACCTAATGAAATCCGTGGCAGCACACATAATTGTAGGTAAGCACCTGAAGCAATGCAGCAGGTCTGAAGTTCTAACACCCTTTTAAACTTTACAGGTGTGACCTTGGTTGACAAGAATCAGCATTTGGACCTTGAGACTTCTTTGCTACTGGATGTAAGCTCTTTCCTCGTTTCTCTGGACCCCAATATTCACACCTGCTGCTGATACAAGTTTCTGACGGAAAACTGGGCCAGACACCTCTTCCCAGAGATCACTGAAGAGCAGCACAGTAGAAAAATCACCACAACCCAAACCAACGTTATTGTTTTGAGACTACAAACAGGACACGACCTTTCATCTCACACAAGACCTTTCCCATTCCCTACAAACGCTTTGTTCTTCTTTGTTCCCTTTCACACGGACATTCTACGCTCTAAACCGCCACCGCAGGGAAGGAAAAGAAAGAAAAAGCACACGCTCCGATAACGATAGGTGAAGCATCGAAAAGGTTCACGTCTCCTGCCCTCTCGGGGAGACGAGAACCCACCTCCCACCCCCAGGCCGAGCGACTCCAGCGCGGCCCCGTCGCCCTCTCGCCGCCGAGGAGGGGTCGGAGCCGGCGACGGGAGCCCCGAATCCCGAGTATCGGGATTCGGGGCTCCCGTCGCCGGCTCCGACGGATGATTCCCGCGTTAACCCCCCCGCAGGGCTCGGGACAAAAGCAGCGGCCGCTCCTTTGTCGGCGCTTCCCGCTCCGGCCGCGGCCAGCGCCGACTCGCCCGGGCGGCCCCGCCCCGAGCGGCGAGGAGAGGCGGGGGGAGCGGGCGCCTCCCCGGGGCCGCGGGAGGAGGAGGAGCCGGGGAAGAGGGAGATGACGAGCGGTCGCGATTAGCCGAGGCGGGACGGGCGGCGGCCCCGCGCCGGGACTGACGCCTCCGCGCTCTCCCTCCCGCTCCGGCCATGCAGGCGGAAGGCGCCGCGTGAGGGGCCGAGCCCGCTCGCCGCCGCCTCCCTTCCCTTCCCCGATGCGGGCTCCAGAGGATTCGCCCCTCCTTTGTCACCGGGCATGAGATAATGGCGACCCGGTGGGCGGCGGGGCCACCCGGCGGCGACGGAGACCGCGAGCCTCCCCCGGGCGGCGGGCAGGTAGGGGCGAAGGCGGCGGGGAGCGGCGAAATGGCCGCCCCCCTCCCGCTCCCTTTCTCCCTCCTTCCCTCCCTCCTTTTCCTTTCTCTCCCCGTCTCGCTCCCCGCCCGCCCGCTGGGAGCCGGGCGCGAGGAGGCCGCGGGCCGGGCGGCGGCTCCGCTTCCCGCGCCGGCCTCGCCCCGGGGGCGGCGGTTCCGTGCGGGCCCCTCGTACCCCCGGCCCGGCCCCGAGGGGCGAGCGCTTCCCGGGGCGGCGCTGGGGCGCGGCTGCCTCCTCCTCCTCCTCCTCCTCCGCTGTTCACTACGAAAACGGGCCTGCTCGTTCCCTCCTTGGTCGCCCCCCTCTCACCCCCAGTCGCCCCCGGCTCCTCTCCCCATTCCCCTCTCCCGGCTCCTCTCTCCCTCCCGGTCGCTCCTCGACGCGGCGGCTTCTCTTAAAGCGTCGCCGTCCGTAGCATTTGTTGCTCGAACGGTCCTCCGTGTGTTCAGTTGAAAAACTTCGTGGCACGCCCGACGGTGGCACCATTGCGTGTTTGAACTCGCAACACGGATTTTTTTAACGTCGAGCCCTGTCTGATGCTTCCTTCTGTGCTCCTAGTAACACCCATAAATGCCCGTGAAATAACTGTAATTTAAGATCTAACAAAATATTGAACGGTTTCAGTGGAGTAGTTCTAAGACCTGTCTCAAACTTTGTTTACAAAGACAAACTTGCTTTTGTTTTTCTCAAAGTTAGGGCACGTAGTGCCGAACACATTTAAACCAGTAGGTCTGGGAAATGAATGCCGATTATATAGAAGTTCCCCTTTTGTTTGCTGAAATTGAAATACAGTAAAGTGATTTAAACCTACAGAACTACCTGCAGAAAGTGTGGGTGAGTTGTTTTCTTTTTTTTTTCTAGACGCCAGGTTTCATTTTGTTGCTGTCTTCGATTCACCCTCTTGCCCTGGTTTTCAAGTGGCACGTATGACATTGTAAGATTTTCCTTAGTGCCATCCTCTAAATTAAAAGATTCACAAAGTCTCTTCCAGCTGCTGGGTTTGCTGAGGGCAAAATGGGAGCCTTAGGTAGGGACACAGAACATGCTAGAATTTAAGACATTGAGTAATTATTGTTCTTAATTTGTGTATAGATTTAATTGTGCGTTATTCTTGTTGAGTTCTATGATTCTTAAGTAAGTGAAAATAAGGCTGATTTGGAGAATGTGTAGTTTAATACTGTTCAAATACTGTGGAAAGAGGAGGGGAAACCACATGTATAAGTGTAAAAATGAAAATCTGCTTTTTAATTCTGTTGTCTTGAGACTGCTGGTCTTTTGGCACTGGCACTTGTTATAATCCACCTATCCCTGTGGCACTTCTAGAGCTCATTGTATTAAAGCTGCCTAATTAGGGTCTACTAGTAGATATGGAATTGCAAAATGGACTGCTCTGCCTTTTCTTTTGCCTGATACTTATATGTTGACATGTAACTGCTGGAAAACAAGTACTTAGACTGATGAATGCTGTAATCACAGCAGGCCTGACATAATCTTTGCTTGAACGTAGATTGCTCTTGTGAATGCCTAATCAAGGCTGTAGTGCTTTCTCGGTTACTTCAGTCAAGTAATACATCTTGCTGTGTGGCTTGAAGTGTAAGTTATTTTCCTACAACTTTTTTCATAGATGAGTGTAAAATGACAGGATAGTGTGTGGATTTGTGGCTTTGGAATCTGCTTTCTCAGTTCAGTTGATGGAATGGTTACTGTGTACAGCACTTGATGTGCTGTATTTGAGCAAGTCCCTGTGAACGAAGTCTTACTTGTACTGAACAGTGAGAACTGATTTTCTGTGGGGAAAAAAATGGGAAATACCTTTAATGAAACACAATTACTGTAAAAAGGAGTTTTAAGTTTGCGAAAAGGTTGCTGCAGTTGCAGAATTT
This sequence comes from Clamator glandarius, assembly GCA_033459285.1. Classification (NCBI taxonomy): domain Eukaryota; kingdom Metazoa; phylum Chordata; class Aves; order Cuculiformes; family Cuculidae; genus Clamator; species Clamator glandarius. Next base: position 190,200 of record JAUNZM010000046.1, read on the forward strand.
TGTAGGGTGCTAATACTGTCATGCAAGGTATTGGCAGTTCTGGGAAATTACTTAGGTTTTTGGGACACTGTATCCCATATGGTGTTTGCATTGTAAAAGCAGTATTAACTCATCTACTTTTAATGCTTAGCTGTAGACCTGTATGCACAGCAGGTTGTCATGAGGAAGACTAAGCATCGCTTGTGTTCATCGTGGGCAAGGGGCTTGCAGCAGAAATGAGGGTTTTCAGCCTGTTAAAGGTTTTAGCAGTATATAGCTATAATCATCAAGGTCTGATTAAGAACTGAAAACCTTGTCCAATTTTTATTTTTGCTTCTTTTTTTTTTCTCCCCACCCACTTTTACACTGTACCTGGTGGTCTTTCTCACTTCAGAGCCCTTTCGCTGCAACCATTATTGAGAACAAAGATTGCACATTCAGGCTTGCGGGCTTCTGTCTGCACGTAGAGCGCCTGTTCAGAGGGACAGATCACGTATTCTTGGCTCTCCGGGGAGCTGGCAGAGAGGGCCAGGGACTCTCAGGGCTGTTTGCCATTCTGTTTGAAATCTGACACACATTTGCAAATGGGTGCAAGAATTGCTGAGCTGATGTTCATAAGGATAGATAAGTGAGAGTGTGTTCTTTCTGGCTTTTAGATTAACAGGCGTATGCTATCTCTGTCCTGTCAGGTTGTAGCAGTGTTTTGCTGGAGTGATTAAGCCTTGGTGAGGTACAGGCAGTACTGCTTCAGTCACAACATCCCATCTATAGGTCTGTCCAGGTTCAAGGCTGCAACTGGCTTCTTCATTAGTGTAAAATTAATGTCCTTTCCTCTGCCTAGAAAAGCACAACAAAAATTGCTTTTTTTTCTTCCTTATTCCCACTATTTTTTGTTTACTGTAAAAAATTTGCTGAATCTGTTTGTGGTATAGTTTATTGTTCATCTGTATTTAAATTCAAGGTGTTAAATGTAGGATGAAAAAATAAAAAACCCACCACAGTGTGTGCCTTTTAAAAGCCAGATTTTCAGTGTAAACAATACTGTTTCCTCACTTTATGAATACTATAAATGCTTAATCAAGTAATTTTAATAATTGAGTGATGTTTTTCTGCTGGAGTTAAAGCACACATACATTTACACACTAATTGGGAAATACATTCCCAAAGACTTCTCTAAAAGAAAAATCGGGTTATTTAGTACTTGCTTTTTAACAACAAATATTCAGTTTCAGAAAAGGGTAGAAAACTGCTCAAAATTCTCACTCCTACACCTTATCAGAGGACTGCATAACCTGAAGTGAAGCCTGTGCTGGAAGAGTCAGGAACAAGAGAAGGGCAAGGATGACACTAAAAATAGAAAATTATTTGCCTTCTCACTAACAATAATTAATAGATTGTTTACTGTTTTAACAGCCCTGCTGGGATGACATTGGTAAGCTTTGAGTGGTGACTCCCAGGTGTTAGGTCTCCCTGCTAGAGGGGCACAAGCATTTGTGGGCTGTATTCTGATTTTGCATTTCAGTCTCTATGTAGTTATGCTTTTAAATGTGTGAGCTGTTCTGGAACTCTGGTTTTGGTGATTTTTCTATGGTACTAAGAGGCAGTAAGGTTTAACTATAATGTAAGAAATCAGCATTAGATGTGTTTGTAAGATCTTGTATGTCAAATAATACACAAATACAAAACCCAAAAGTGTTCGTTAGCAGTGTATATTACTGTAGTGGCAGAGAATTCTTCACAAACCTTGCATCAAGGAAGAATGAATTCAATTTAAATACCAGCTTTATTAGGAGTTGTAGTTGCGTGATTAAACAGGATTTGATTCAAGCTTTCTGCATAGTTCTGAGTATAACACTGACTTTTGCTATCATTTATATTGGAATAAGCCTAAGATAATTTGACAGAAGATGGACCTTTGCCATGAGGAAATGTTACGTATTTGATAAGCGACAATATAAAGCAGCAAATAGTTCCTTTAAGAAAAGGAGGGGATCTGCCCTAGAAAGTCTGGTGATTTTTAAAGTGACTTTTTGCTTCCCAGAAATACACCTTTGATGCGCTACTTTGATAATTGTCTGAAAGAAAATAATTCTTGCAAGAGAAAACTGGTGAACTGAAGAATATCCTGACTGTGTTGGTACAATATAATTGCATTTATTACATGCAGTGTATATAAGAGTGAATTTTTATCTTTGACAGCTTCAGCAAATGTAAAATGCTGATATGACTTTTTTTCCTTGTTTTCAATAATTACTTTCACTAAAATGCGAAACTAACATTGCTACTTCAGACACTGTTTCTTGTATGTTGTGTTTACTTGCATACACAAAGAACAATTGAAGGAACAGCTGCGGAAGAGAAGGTATTTCATCTTAGACTGTGCATCGGTGATCATGTCCCTCATGAATTTCATGAAAACATCTTCCTGTAGGTAGATGGCCAAGTCGTAGCTTAACGTAACAATATGGACTCTGGAAAGAGTAAAAGTTGGTCTTTTGGATTTTTTTGTTTGTTTGTACTTTTTAAGATTTGTGAATATGTTGCCGAATAGGTGATGATTAGAATATAGACATGTGCAGTGTATGAGCCTTGTCAAAAGAAAAACTTTCTGTATCTCTTACTGAGGAAGTCTCTGTTAGACTAACCTGTTATATCCACTGATGATTTGTAGTTAGTATATTTTTCCTCTGGTGTAACAACTAGAAATAAAAATAAGGTTTTCTCACGTGGAGGTTGTGCATTATTCTTCCTTGCATTTGTTTGGATAGTAAGTTGCATAACATAGGAAGTACATACGAAAAATTAGGAAATGATGTTAAATGAAAACAGATTTATTTCCGGTCATTAACAGGGGTCATTGTTTTTAAAAACCATGAGTTAGCCCTAGCATAAATGGTGAGGCTTCTAATTTGGTGTGGGACCGGTCTGAATGGATGGTGCTCTAGAAGTCAGTCTGAGCTGTTAAGTGCAACTCCATTGTAGAAGGCGTCAGATCCTGTGATCTCATAAAATCTTTGAATTTAGAGCCTTGCTACAGAGGAAGTGTTTGTCTGCCTAACATTACATACAATATATGTATATGTACTAAATAATATGGTGTGCCAAGCATAGTAGATAAACAGTGGGATGAGTTATGTTGTCTGGCCAGACTGGAGGATGAATGGGGATAATCATGTCATAATTCGCCTTGTTATTATGCAGAATGTAAATTACTAGAAATAATGTGCATTTCTCCTGTCAAAATGCTTTTTATGTCTTGTAATTTGGAATTTTTGCTAAGACAAGTCTGTGGTGTTCTGCTGTAGGTACCTACTACTAGGTGATGGAAGAGAAGCGCTTCTGCATGATGGAAGCAGCAACATCAGACAGACTTTGACTGTGGTCATATTAGAGGCTTGACATGTCTTGTGAACCTGATGGTACCTAATCTTACAGTGGGATAAGCTGTTTCATGTTTACAGTTCTTAGGTAAAGATTATTTAATGGGAAGGCTCCCTCTCTTGTGCTTTTCTTTTTTTGTTCTTTTTATAAACCAGGGTGAAATGCGTTTTACCTTTACTCCAGTTACATGGGAACTCTAGCTACTCCCTGAATTGTCATTTACCATCTTTCATTAGTAATGGTGAAACATTTTTCTGAATTTACTGTTTTATCCTTGCTGTTAGATTTGAAGAGAGCTCTTCTGGGGAGATGATAGTAGAGTTTAGATGTTGGATCACTTGGTAATAGGAGACTGAAAAGTAAGCACAGCTGTATGCTTTGTTCTCTGAATCTCTTTATTTGCATTGGGGGGTAGAACTACTGAATCTTTCTGAATTAGTGTGCCCTGTTACATTTTGTATGTCATCAGTGGATTGTGTTCAGCAGGAAACATTGCTGCTTTCTAGCTTCTGTTCTTGATTTTTGTGTTGGAAACTTGTAGTTCAGAAAGTATTTAAGGTTGAAGCATTAGGAGCTGTTGCTGCAGCTCTTTGAACAGCCTCATGCTTGAGAGCCAGATATAAATCACGTCAGTAAATATTTGGCACTGGGCATGAGAGGTTCTGTGTGGGCATTCTGGAAAAATATAAACAGCTGTTTAGGTTTTGACTTTGGCTTGCAACCAGGAGCATACACCTCTGGGAAGGTAGGTAGTAGGCTTATTTTTGTTCTAAATTGCTTTATTTCCATTGCCAGCAGCTGCTGCTTTGCTGAGAGTGAATGAGGTGCCTCCTTAGAGGACATGGCTAATTACAGATCCGCTGTTGGTGAAAGGGTGTGCTTTGAGATAGACATTTTCTTTTATGTGTGTGTCATTTGCATAATGTGTTAGGACACACAATATGGACTGCATTAAGCACTAGCAAATACACTGTAGGGAATAATCTTTTGCTGGCATCACTGGGCTGGATGGATGGCATAATCTTCCTTATTTTTAATTTTGAGGTTTTTTTCTTTTTGCTTGGAGGGCCAGGGAGGATGAATCAAATAGAAACCTTCTAACTCTCACTGAGGCAAGAGGCTTTAAACATTTCTGCATGACAGTTGCAGTTGATACATATTGGTTGAAAAAAGCCCTGGGCCTGTTTTTGAAGTGATGTAGTTTTGTTACTCATGGAAATTGTAGCATGTCCTCCTGCCTGTAATAGAGTGTAATAGAGTAGTACTTCTTACTGAAATTTAATTAAAAATCACTCTTAGAAGACTGTATTTTACTTTTACTCTGTTTTACTTTTTCATTTAAATATGTGGGGCTTTTAATGTTTATAAGCTGATGAGAACATAAGACAATGAACACCCCTGTAATACAAAAAAATACTGAAGACAAAGCTGCTTCAATTGCTTTAGTATTGTGTTGAAAATGTAGTTGTTCTCTACTTTGGCTATCTGTGTACTTCTTTTATTCTAAGTGTGAGGGCAGAAAAGGCTACAATAAATATAATTTCTTGTGATGCAGTTTGACACTTTGAAGTGAATAAGTGTCTTGGGTATAACCTGTTCTGATCATGGGATGAGCTAAAAGACACCATTTAAATTCTCAGAAATCCCTTCCAGATCATTTGGATTGTGACAGTTAGCCACTGTCTACCTGGTGTCATAGGGATGAGCTTTGTAGTTTTGAGAACTAAAATTGAACTAAGTCTACAAGATAAGTTGCATTTTTGTATTGGAAGACTTTTTGAACAACATCTCTCTTTATGGAGAGATGTTGTTCAAAAACTCTGGAGCTAAAGTCAAAACCATACAACAGTTCCAGTTATTTCTTGGGAAAACATTTTAACTTGTCCAAGGACTGTCCTGTTGTACTAGAATGTGGAAGTGGTTGATTTCCTAAGAAACTTGACAGATAGCTAAATACTACTATTAAATTTAAAAGTCTGTTATAGTTGAGACAAGTTTAAAATCCTGTGTCCAATGTTTTAGAACGTTTAAAGGGCCAGAGTTCAGATGGTGCTTGCAGGGGTGTGCAGAAGCGTCAGAATTTCCTTGTAATGCAAGAATTGAAAGCCAAACATTTTGTTGTTGTTTTGGCCAGCAAAAGAAGTAGCAAACCTAGTATGCTCACCTCAAGCAGATGGCTCTTAATAACTATAGGTTCTGACCTGTTTTGGTAAGATAAAGATCTGGTTAGGGTTGTCTCAAAAAGGAATGCTGCAGTTTGTGTAACAAGCTGTCCCATTGCAGTTCATGTGTTGTCATTGCTGTGCTTTTCTCAGCTCCCCTGTTTTGATACAGCTTTAAAAGGGAGCCTATGACTTGGGTGAAAAGTATTCCCATATGTAGCCACAAACATTTCTTATTCATCAATGGCTGTAAAATCTTACTTGTTCGTTCTTGCATGCATTTTAAAATTTTATTATCCTCAATCACCATGGTAAAAGGTGAGTGAGTGAACTTGGCCCGAAGTAATCAATTTTCATGGCAATTTTACTGGCCTTCTGCTCCACTCTCTGCACTTACGTGTTTTTCATGTGGGACTCTCTGAGTACAGTCTTTCATTTTCGGTTCACTTTAGTTACTTCTGAAAAAATGTCGGGGAGAAGTAGCTTTGGAGCTGGCTATGAGGTGGGATTTGAATACGATCTCTTGTTTTAAGGAAGGAAGAATGAATGGCTTGTGTACTGCCCTTGGAGTATTAAAGCAACCCGTCTTGCCACATTGGCATTAATATGAAAGTTCAAAGTGAAAAGAGTTTACATGAACAGTCTTCAATGTTTTCTGCAATCTGTGCATCTGAATCAGGTGCTGGAGTAATTCAGCAGTCATCAATAGTTTTGCAAGGTCATGTTCTAATCCTGATGTCATGGACATAGTTTTTCAAGCTCATCAGTTGCATCTCTTTTTGTTAGCATTTTAATTTTTTTAAAGAATAAGAAGTTGTACTGCTGCTTTTAAAAAATACTACATACCTGACCAGAATGGTCCTTGTAGCTGAGTCTGTGGAACAAAGGATTTTCCTGTATGCAAGCGTTATCAAACATGAAGTTGTATAATGGATGCAGGCCAATGCCGGTAGCATTTCATAGTCCGTGCCCTTTAGGTGCTGTTTTTCATTACTCAAAACCATCTATAAAGAAGTAATTTTCTCTGTTTACACTGTAACTGAAAATATGATTCAGCTGCATGTCTAATGAGTCTGATAGCTTTCTGCTGCATACCTCTCCATTGCTATGTAGCCGATGAAAAGTGCTTATTTTCCTATCTTCCTTTGTACAGAACTTTTGCTTGCTGATGCTGTTGTTCAGATTAGTGCCAATGAATTGTCTGTGAAGAAATATGGAAGGACCCTTTGATGTTCAGCACTAGTTGATAAAAAGTAAAATGAAAACTCAACATGCACAAATGGCAAGTAATGTGTCACATATAAAATACTGAAGTAATGATTAACTAGGAGCTTATGCGTGAGGTCTTAGTGTTGTGATAGGTAACTCTAAAGATTAAACAGCAGCTTAATGCTCAGTAGTGGTCAGAAAAGCAAACTGTCATACATTTCCTAATAGTTTTGAATAGTTAATGTTCTCTGTCATGCCTCAGTATATAAATCCATAGTGCACTTGGAGCTGCTGTGTCTAAGTCTAGTTCTGTGCACTCCCCTTTCATTTTTCCCCATATTGGTAGTAGTATAGTAGAACCAGAAAAGTCACAGAGAAAGGGCAGCTCTGGTAATTGACTGTATGGAGTTGTTTCTGCACTGAAAGCAACTGAGAAAGCTAGGACTTGGTGTTTTGGGAAGGAGGATACTGTGGAGATGGATAGATGATTTTGAGATGTGGTAGCTTTCTCGGACTCTCTTGAATTTCTGTGGATCAGCTTTTTACCCTCTACTTCAAGAACCTGGGAGTGTGTTGGTTGAGCATGGTGGATGGAGTGAGAACAAGCAAAAGGAGATGATCATTTCTATGGAAGTTAATTGAGCTTATTACTCTACCATAGTATTTTGAAGCTAAAAGTGTGTATGTAAAAGATAACTCAGATGCATTCTTGGAAGAGCAATACTTTCAGACTTACTAAATACCATTGTGGAATGAATTATGGCTTTGTGAATAATTGAATCTGGGAGGATATTCTAGTGATGTTTGCTCTTAGGTTTTTTTTCCTAATTGTCTACAACTATCTGCATTTGATCCCTCCTGGAGATGGGCTAGGTGGACCTGTGATCTGATCTACAGGTGTTATAGGTTAAAATGCTGATTCCATGATAGCTTGTCATGATTCCTCCTGCTTCTAGGAGGTTCTGTACTAAGCCTGCTGAAAGAAGGCAGCTGTTGACAATCAGCAACAAGAAATGTAGTTGTCAAATGTTCAGGACTTGGATCTAGTTTTGCTTCTTGAAAGCTCAGGCTAGATATCAAACTTAGTCTTTGGTTTTGGCTTGCAGTTGTAAAAGTTGCTCTCAATTCTTGTTGTATCATATGAGTCTAATGTTCTCCAGTTTCGATAAGTTAAAATGAAGTTCACTATTAACCTGCTTTGTGTTTACTCCATCTCTTCCTCCAACACCCTCCCAGCTGAAGGAGAAGGCAAGGTGATCATGTGGTTTGTACATGGAACTTAATGAGAACTACAACAGCACATTTTCTTTTCTACTTATTTGCAGTCAGAGAATTTTTTTTTGTTGAATCATTTTCTGTATTATTTCTTTTAGTGGAGTGCATGACATTGCAGGATTTCATTCTTGATTACCAGTCTTGCTAATACTGTAGCAGCAAACCCAGTAAATTCCTAAGTGCCAGTGGAAAACTCCTTTCTCTTCTGGTGGTGAATGATGCTATTGGGTTTTCTCTTTTCTGTTGAATAGTTACTCCTCTTCCACTCCAGCTCTGTGGTACCAGCTTAGAGAAAGAAAATGGTACTTTGAGAGGCTACGCAGACAACTACATGTGCTTCACGTAGGGAAAGTACTGGAGGGAGGAGCTCTGCTTGGCAAAAAGGAGGCTCTCCCCTTCATCAATCTTGAAAATCAGTTATCAATAAGATAAAGAAAAAAAAAAGTAAATTTTACCTAAAGAACTGTGAAACGAGGTGGCCATGAAATAGTTTTACTGAGTTGGGGTTCTAGTCTTTTGCAGCTGGGCAGACCAACAACCAACACCCCCAAAACTATTTTTAAAGCTACATCTAAAATGTTAAAAGGCATTTGTGGCTAAGATGGTTTCTGCTCTTGTAATCAGTGATTCATGACTCAGAAACTGAATTCTTTAAGGTGAGTAGAGACGGTGGTAATGTTAGACAGTTACTCAGCCAGGCGTGTTCAGGGTAAACAGTTCCCACTGGGAATTTTGTAGAGGATCACTTTTTCCTCATACAACAGGGGAGCTGTATAAACTTCAGGAAAAAATCTTGGATTCTGTTTAAGACTTCGTAGAATTTGGGGTTGCTTTTTCTCACTCTGGTGTCTGGTTTGAGTGTATTTGGGAAAAAGATTCTGCTCCCTCTGACTCCCTCATCATGAACCTTTATCCATGTCACAGCCAGTTGCCAGTGGCTGAAATTGTGGATGACGCAACATCAGTCAGTGGTGTAATGCGTGTCTGTAGGCTTCCTTGCAGCTCACAGTGGGAACCTGAAGTTTGGAAACAGAATTATATCTGTGTATTGTTTTGCCTCTGCTGTGAGGGAGGTGAAGCGCAAACACCACAGTCATCTCTGTCTCATTTTGGATAGTGCCAGCATGGTGAATCATACTGTTTTAGTGTGGGTTTTTTATTTGTGGTTTTGAGTTTTATTGGTGGAGTGGCGTTGTGTAGGGGTGTTAAGAATTTTTCTTTTTTTCTTTATTTTATTTTTTTAATTCAAGCCGTTAATGCCAGTCGATGAGTTGAGGAGAAGGTATTATGTGTGAGATTAAGGACAGGATTTACGGGAGTGACTTGACCTTAAGTTCAGTTAATACTTTGTTCCCCCACTTCAGTAATCTGGCCTAGCAGATTTCTTTTTGATACTTAGGACCCAACATACCATGAGCTTTCATTCTTTGGAAGGCTCTTGTAGTCTTCCACACTCTTGTGAGAAAGAAGGTATTACAAGACTACATCCTCAGCTGGGTATTACTAGACTTTTCAACCCATGAGGAGCAGTGCTTGTTCTTCCTCTGTGTTCTTTATCTCATGATGCAGTGGTTTTCTAAGGGACTTGATTTTTTCCTTCTAGAGGCTTCTCTCATTTGGGAAGGGAATAGGACTAATTGCATTTTAGAGTGATTTGCTACAGAAAGATCTTCCAATTAATTTGTATCCCTTAATAAGACCTTTCTGGGATAGTTGCACTTTCTTTCACAAGCCTGCTTTTTCACTGTTACCTTATTTTACACACTGCTATTACAAAGTGGTAGTAGAGGCTTTACTGTTTGCTTACTCTGAGTTCCATCCAGTTCCCAGAGATTCCATTGTATTTATTGCTTAAAATGATTGCAGTACAGACTACTTTTATTTATTCTTAAGTGCAGATTTAGGATAGGTGATTTCATAAATTATAAAAAAATACATGTGTAGGAAGGCATTTTGTGATGGCTTATGTTAATTAAAGTTTTGCAAAAAAAAAAAAAAAAGAATTCACAGTCTGATTTAAAACACTGAAATAGGGGGAAAATGGCATTGTTGCTACTTCATAAAGTAGCCTGTGTAAATTGTTTCAACTGAAGATTCTTGAGCATCTGTCCATAACAAAATGAAGTATGATTATACTTCATCTAGAGTCTCCTTTCAGCATTAACAAAGTCTGCCTATTTTAAGAGAATATTCTCTTCATTTTTTTTTTAACTTTCTGCAACCCAGATTTTAATCTTGGCAAAGTAAAGCTTATAGAAGCCTTAATTATGAAGCGCATAAGTATCTTGCCTGGAAATAACAGTGAATGGTTAAATGCTCTGTGATCCTTTTGTTTCCTTGTAGTCAGCTGTGAATATTTCAAGTATTTGTTTCCTGCCTCCTGTTGGGCTTTGGATAATGAGGTAGATTAATGTAAAAATACACCTTCTTAAAGAACATAGTTGTAAATGGTAAGTAGGTTTTTGTATAGCCTGAACTTGAAGTAAGAGGTAGAGGACTGCCCACAGTGGCAAGCAAAATACCGGGACGAGCTACATGTGATAACTAGCCCTTGTACAAAACCAAGACTTTTCTGTAGTATTCACAGGATTTCACATGGAGACTGGAAGCCACTGCTACACTTGCTGCAGTTAGTCTTTGGTATTATATCTTTCTGTGATGCAAGAATTTCTGGCTCTCTTAAATCAGTATCAAGGTGAATGTCGTCTTCTATCTCCCTGTCCCTTCCCTATGCACATGTGATTGTGTTGTAACGGTCAATCCTTTAAATGTTTGAGAAAAGGATGACAGTGGCATGAATGACATAGTTTCTCTACAGTTAGATGAAAATGGCAGAGAAGGGATGGGTACACCTTTACACAGACCTTTAAAGGCCTATGTGCATGTTAGCAGAGAGTACTACCAGGCTGTATTGGACTTGACAGTTACAGCATCTTGGGGATTTGAGCTAGACTGTAATACTCTGCCAAGAAACAGTCTGAACCTGATTTGTCTGCAGCTGACATTTGTATATGCTGTTTAGTGCATTCTCACCACTGAAAATAAGGCATGGAGTTAAAAACCGTCTTCACAGAAACAGTGAATCACTGAGGTTGGAAGGTACTTCTGGAGATCGTTTAGTTCAACCAGCTGGAGCAGGATGCTGAGGGCTGTGTCCAGGCTTGTTTTGACTCCAAGGATGGAGACTCTGCAGCTTCTCTGGACACGCTGTTCCAGTGTTTGATCACGCATACAGTAAAAGGGGCTTTGTAAAATTTTTTAACAGGATTTCCTCTATTTCAGTTTGTGTCCATTGCCTCTTTTCACTTCATTGAGAGAGTCTGGCACCTTATTCATCTGTCTGCCTGTTTCACTCATCAGGTATTTGTATGCATGTATAAGTTTCTGCCCCTGCTCCCCAGCCCTTTCCAAACTAAAACAGTCCCAGCTCTCAGCTTTTCCTCATGTGGCACATGATCTGGTCCTTTAATTATCTTTGTGTCCCCTCACTGGGCTTGCTTCAGTATGTCTGTGTCTGTCTTATGCTAGGGACCCAAGAACTGGACACATAACTCCTGATATGATCTCACTAGTGCTGAAAAGAATGGAAGGATCCCCTCCCTCATCCTGCTGGCTGTATTCTTAATGGAATGCATCAGGCTGTTTGCTTTCCTTGCTGCAAAGTCACATTGGTGGATCATGTTCAACCTGTTCCCCGTATAGGAGCCCTAGGGCCCTTTGTGAGAAGCTGCTTTCCAGATGATTGGCCCAAAGCCTGTTCTGGTGCTTGAGGTTATTCCTGCTTAGATGCAAGACTAGATGTTTCCCTTTGAATTTCATGAGGTTCCGGTTTGTCCATTTCTCCAGCTTGTAAACATCTGCCTGAATGGTAGCACAGCCCATCTGGTATACCAACCATGCCTCCCAGTTTTGTATCATCTGCAGACTTGCTGATGGTTTACTTTGCCTGACTGTCTGGGTCATCAGTGAAGAGGTTAGCCTTGGCCTTGGTATTGACCTCTGGGCTACACATAACCGGTGCTGGTCTCCAGCTGGACCTCTTGCTGTTGGTCATATCCCTTTGAGCCTGGTAATCCAGTCAGTTTCCAGCTGAGTTCCTTATTTAGGCCATGCTTCATCAGCTTATCCATAAGGACGTTATGGGAGACAATGTCAAAAATCTTCTTGATATCAAGATAAACAACATCTGCTGCTCTTCTCTCATCCACTAAGCCAGTCAACTCATTAGAAATGGCTGTTGGGTTGATTAAGCATGCTTTCCTCTTCAGAAGTCCACCTTCTTGTCCTTCATGTGTTTGCAAGCCTTTGTTTTCCTTCATGTCCCTTCCCAGATTGAAATCTAGGTGGGCTTTGGATTTGCCATTCCCATTACTGCATTCTCAGGCCATGTCTCTCTTCCTCCTGGATCACATGAGTCTTGCTTGCAATCCTTGTATGCTTCCTTTTTACATTTGAGTTCAGTCAGAAGCTTCTTGTTTATCCATGCAGGCCTCCAACCACTTGTGTGTGACTTTGTGTGCATGGGTATGGACCATTCTTGAGCTTGGAGGAGCAGATCTATGAAAATCAACCAGTTCTCCAGGATCCCTCTTCTGTCTAGAATGATCTCCTATGGGATTCTTCCAAGCTGATCCCTTAACAGGCCTGTTCTTCTGAAGTCCAAGGCTGTGATGCTGCTGGTAGGCTCTGTTCCCTTCTCTCAGGGTCCTGAACTCTACCATTCGTGTTCCCTGTAGCCTCTGAAGTTCACACCCCCAACAGCTCTTCCTTGTCACTGTGAGGTCCAGCACATTGCCTCTTCCTTTCTGGATCCTCGGCCACCTGTGTCTGGCAATAACTATTAGCACACTCCAGAAACCTACTGGATTGCCTGTGTATTGCTGTGATGTTAATAAAATTATTAAAAATAATATTTTTATTACATACATATTTTGTGAATACTCTGAATTGTTTTTGTACAGGGTAAAATAGGAACTACCCTCACAGGCTTTTGGTCAGGAACTTGTAGAGCAGAATTAAATGCAGGGAAGAGGAAGTTTTGTTAGAGGAGGAGACTTTATCATATTATTGTATTTAAATGCTAGGATATAAATTTGGTAAGAAAACCAGTGAGAAGGTCTCATAAAGAAAGGACTGTTAAATAAAACTGAAACAAAACTTGCTTTTCTACTACAATTTAAGTAGCTTTTCGTTACTGCGTTGTTTGTTGTGAATTCAAAACGTGATTTAAAATAAATTGGTATGTTTTGCTTGCGATATGTCTTGCTGCTGTTAATGATATGCAGGTCTCGTTGTTTGACATGGGATACTTTGTGCAAACACTTCATGTGATTTTTAGATGTTCAAAATAAGTGTTTGATCTCAAGTGGCAGCATGGTGATTTTTTTAAAAAAATCATTCATCACTTGAAAAACAGGGTTGGTCCTTTTACATCTGTCCTTTTACAGATGTAGTCAAATGAAATGAATAAACCTCTAAGAGAGCCACTTCTCTAGTACCAGATCTGTTTGCACAGTTCTGTTACTGTCCTTTATATAAGTAAGAGCTTGGTATGTGCATAGTGTGGTCGTGATTGATGGGTCACAGCATGCATACTCACACTTAGCACAAGACTGGTAAAAGACGTTCTGAAGATATGCTGTGAACTTCATTTGACACCAAGGGAATTAAGTATGAAGACCTGCTGTTGACTGAAAGAAGGTTGTGGTGATAACAAGAAGGACTTTTCTGCTGAAATAGAAGAAACTCTGTATTTAATTTGTGTGGCTTGCTGTTTGTTACATAGTCAACCCATAGTCTTACATTAATAAACCTCCTGGTTGTTTCTTGGTTTCTGCTAGTGTGGTTGGTTTATTTTTTTTTCCCCTGTATTTCGCACATGCAGCTATACTTGTTTTCTTTTAATTTTTTTTTTTTTTTTATGTTGGAACTGGAGAATATTAGATAGGAGTTTTCGGCTATAATATCAATCCTCCCCTGAGCATTGACACAAGTCTGATAACTAATACATCACAATTGATTTAGGACTTGCTTGTTAAAATGGAGTGTTTTTCTTGAAACTGTTATTTCATTAGGTTTCACAGACACATTAGTTTCAGTGTTTGAATATAGGTCTTGTAGACTGCTTAGGACTTTCTGATACCACTTTGTGTGGTGTGCTCCTGCACATACAGAAGATCTGTTGATGAGCACACAGCTTTTTAGTTTGATGTATAGTGATTCAGGTGGACCTACGTGATCTTTCCTGGGTTTCATAAAATTGTAGAATCACCAGGTTGGAAGAGATCCACGGGATCATTGAGTCCAACCATTCCTATCAATCCCTAGACCATGCCCCTTAGCACCTCGTCCACCCGTGCCTTAAACATCTCCAGGGAAGGTGAATCAACCACCTCCCTGGGCAGCCTCTGCCAGTGCCCAGTGACCCTTTCTGTGAAAATTTTTTTGCTAATGTTCAGCCTAAACCTCCTCTGGCGGAGCTTAGAATCATAGAATAACCAGGTTAGAAGAGACCCACCGGATCATTGAGTCCTACCATTTCCACCAATCTCTAAACCATGCCCCTAAGCACCTCATCCACCCTCACCTTAAACACCTCCAGGGAAGGCGACTCAACCCCCTCCCTGGGCAGCCTGTTCCAGTGCCCAATGACCCTTTCTGTGAAAAATTTTTTCCTTATCTCAGGCATGAATCTCCCCTGGCGGAGCTTGAGGCCATTCCGTCTTGTCCTGTGTCCTGTCCCCTGTCACCTGGGAGAAGAGGCCAGCTCCCTCCTCTCCACATCCTCCTTTCAGGTAGTTGTAGAGAGTAATAAGGTCTCCCCTCAGCCTCCTCTTCTCCAGGCTGAACAACCCCAGCTCTCTCAGCTGTTCCTCATAAGGCCTGTTTGTGCACTAGATTTCTGGCTTAGGTTGTTTTATTCAGATTTATAATTCTTAGGAGTTTCTTTTGAGACTTTTAAGTGTTAGTGTGTTTATTTTATACTTGCTAGGAGCTTTTAAGGGTGGGATTGTTTTTGTTTGTTTGTTTTGCATTGTAGCCCAGATCTCTTTGGTTAAAAAATAAAATAATAAAAAACCCCCTTTGATCCATGACTCTATCCAGCTTTTGTAGAAAGAGAAATATATTATTCATAATATGCTTTGTGTTTTGTATTCAGTACAGAGGGACAGTTTTTAACATATGACTATTATTTCCCCTTAAGTTTGAGTGCCTTTATATTGTCAATCGCTTCTGCTGGGCAACCTAAAAATGAGGATCACTTAATGCTATGTCATCCTACTCAACCTATCCTCTTTCTATTAAACCCATACCTCCCTCACTATTGGGGTTTCTTCCCTTTGTTTAGTATGTGGCAAAAGGCTTCCTCTTTCAGTGGCTAAAATACCTGAGAAAGGCTATGGAATTGTGTGCTGGTTTTACAGTGCTAGAGGGTATGTTTGAAACAAGTCAACAAAGGAAAAAAGTACTCAGTACTATTGTGAGTAATGCTGGTGGTATAACTGTTGTACCTGGGTAGCATAGTTTGTTGCATAGTTATATAGTTGGTCACACTTAACTGTTCACAACACTTGTACTTGGTCACCTTTAAAACATTTTAGTGTCATTCCCCATCTGTTTGGCACTATTGAGGTTCCTCCCAGAAGATGGTGCCCTCTACAAGACAGGAGAAACTGGAGAGAGGGAAGATGTTTAGGGGCTGGAGCGCCTGGCTACGGAGGAAGCTGGTGACACCAGCTTTGCTCAGCCTGGAGTAGGGAAGACTGGGAGGCAGCTGGCTGAGGTCTTCAGCTGCGGTAAAGTGAAAGGGCAAGAGGGAACAGTTGGAGTAAGGGAAAGTGGATGAATACAAGGGGAAAAACTTCTCCTTGAGGGTGATTAAGCACTGGAACCTTCCACACTGGACACTGTAGGACTTGACTGGGCAAAGACCCGAGTGTCCTCTTTGTCAGTAGTCTCCAGTGATGATGATTAAAGCTATGTGTTCCTTTTCAAATAACCATCTGTTTTGTCCCATTGTAAAACCCATACTGGCCTGTGCTTTCTAAGAAAAACAGGTATTTCTTAGTAGGTTTACAGGGTGATAGAATCACTGAGTTGAAAAAAAACTTTGAGATCATCAAGCCCAACCATAGCTGTCCACTACTAAATCATATCCCTAAGCACGTAATCTACCAGTCTTTTAAATATCTCCAGGAATGGTAACTCAGCTGCTTCCCTGGGCAGCCTGTCCCAGTGCTCAGTAATGCTTTTGATGAAGAATTTTTTCCTAATGTCCAGTCTGAACTTCCTTTGGTGCTTCTTGAGGCCATAATACTGGAAAAGGGCACCTGTCTGATCCTGTAGAGTTCTTTTTAGAAATTGGGAAAATGGAATTAAATTCACTGCAAAACACTGCATTCTCTGTTGCTCTTGCAGTGTGATTTTCTCCACCCTTCCCTCTGAGGGCCACCTGTGAGTACATCATGAAGTTAAACTTTTTAGTATAGTCTAAAGACCGGCAGTACTGTGCTATTTTTGAATGGGGAGTGATGTCTGCGTTAGAGATGAAGGTGTTTCAGGTGTAAGAAAAAAATGACGGATGATTCATCTTGATCTTAAGTCTGTTTTGAATGTCAGTGTGATGACTGAAGAGGAGATGGCTTTTCATCATGCAACATGACTTTTGACTACAGCGATGATGAGGGTGATGATCAGGTCATATTTACAGTTCCTTTTTATCACCTAACTTTATTTAAAGAAATTGCGCTAAGGAAAATAAGAAAATTGGAATCAAGATGACTTTCTCAGGAGCTGTTTTATCTGTGTGGCTCCTGCATTAGCTATCTTTTTGCAGGATCAGTATTCAAGTAAAGTGAAGGTACAAATCTGCTTTATAGAAATTTCTTTCTTAGCTTATCTTCATGTCAAGGAATTCCAGAAATCGTATTTCAAATTAAGTTCTTGGAAGCCCTCTGTTTCTCTCATTTTGCTTTAGCTTTTTAGTGTAAATCATTCTCTTGTGTTAAGATCTTAGGAATAAGGAGTATGAAAGATGAATTTGAGATGAGTGTGCTTCTGAGAATGCCATCAAGATTTATCAGTGGTGGAGATACGATTTAGGCCATCATGCTACAGGTACCATGTTTGTGCTTCGTTTATTAGTGAGAATACTGCAGTGAATGCTGCTGCTGGTTTAAGGATAATGTAATAGCTATATGAATGTTTGTGTGCAGGGTTGGAGATGGGCTTGTGAATAGCTCTCAACTTTGTGGGGTAGAACTCTTGGCCAGAGTTTTGGTATGGCACTGTTTGTACCCTCTCGTAATAGCGAGCACCCTAAAATATTTTTATACTAAAAAAAAAGTGAGATTTTGCAGTTTTCTTCTCTATAGAAAGTTGATAGGAAAACAAAATTGTTACTTTACTTTAACTTCTAACTCAATTTCCAGTCACTGCTGACTAGAATAGAGTAAGTCTTTTCTTCTATAATTAGAGGGGTTTTATTTATTCATTTTTATGAACGGAACAAAGTTCTCTGCTGCTCAGAGACCAGATAGACGTTTTCCTTCCATTTTCTCTGAGGTCTGGTTGTGTTTCTGGTGGTTGTTCTTAGCAGTCTCTGGCTTTTAGTGACATGTGGGCTTCTACCTTGTTGCTACTATATATATATATATTTTTTTTTTTAAATACACTGCAGTGCTGTCCTTGTCCTTTCCAGGGAGTCCTGGCCTTTGCAGGGCTGTAGCGGTTCCCTAAAGAGTCAAGCAGCAAGCTGTTAGGTTGGCCAAGCCCTGTGGCTTCTAGGTATGTAGTGTAGGCTTTTCATGTCGACTTGAGAGATCATTTGGAAAGTGATACTTTCTTATGAAACATTTTTTTAATGCTAATGGATTATGTGTGTTTTAGCAAACATGCTAATACGAGCAAACTTATGTTTTTTTAAGATGCCGCCTACTTTGATGCATCCCTACACTGAGGTAAGGTGCAGTATTCCATTTGTTTTATTGTTCAGAGAATGCACTGACGTTTGTTTTTTCTCTTGTTTGTTTTTTTTTTTCTTTTGAGTTTTGGAAGGATGGATTATACCACCAGCAAAGGGAGATTTAACAGTGTATTTCTCAGCGACACGTTATTACTAAGATCTACTCAGATACCAATCCCTGCAGAGCAAAGTGTGTTCAGTCTGTGGTTTTTTGCAATCGGTGTATTTCCCTTTAGTGGTAACCACTAAAAAATTACCCTGGGTTCACAGTGTAATTGAAGTTTTGAGGCTAGAGGATGAAGCCATTGTCTTCCTCTGTAAATGTAATAGGGCAGTTTTTCTGGTGGAGGAAATAAGGGCTTTACCAGTGCGGCAGGAGTATTTTGCATTCTGTTTGTTTTTATCATAAAAAGTTCTTGTCCTGTGGTTAAGAAATAAAAAAAGTTTTACATTCTAGTGTATGAAAGAATTAAGTATTGTCAAGTCTCTTTCCTGCTTTTTACATATGGACAAATTCAGATACCTTGCTTCTGTGCTTTTGATAATTTAGACACATATTGTAGTAATGCTTGATTTTACATAGTGTTTTTTTCTTATCCTGTCTAAAAATATGTTCAGTCGTCTGAACTCTAGAAATAAGTGGGATTTTGGCAGTACTTCTTTCTTCAGCATAATGTATTGCTGCTTTTAGCATCTGCCTGGTCAGTGCTTTGCTCTTCTGTAGTATATGCTCAGGTCTGTCCATTGCTGAGATGCCTGTGTTCTGTGAATTTGAACTTCTAGACTACAGAAACACAATTCTTTCTTTTTTTCAGGTTTTTTTTTTCTTCCTTACAGATATATAGAAAATAGGAAAAACAGAAGTTAACCTATTGGAAAATGAAAAAGATTGTTTACTGGTCAGAAAAAAATTGTTTATTGGTCCACTTGTATTCATACTTTTTTTTGATGAGTTTGCGTGTCTTTTGTAAAGAATTCACATGAGCGTTACAGGATTGAAATATATTAAAAGCACTGACCTGCTGTTCTGCAAGTTTCTTTTCTACTTCTGATGAGATCACATTCTCTGCGTTTCTGTAGGACAATTTGAGAATGAAGATCCTATACGATTATGGAAAAAGTGTGAATGGAGTAGAGGATGGTTTATTGTCCCCCCAAAATAAGCTATGGAATGTAGCTTGTGCTGCAACAACTGCATGCTGAAGGAATGGAACGCAGTATAGATGAAAATGCAGGGCTTGTGTTCTTCAGGCAAAAGATGTGGTAGGAAGCAGGTAATATAATGCTGAAAAGAAGTAAAAAATTTGAATCTGATTTCTTATGTCCGTGTCATCAGCTTACCTATCTGTTACCTCCTCTGCCATTACTCTTGAGCTCCTTGGCCATTTTCAGTTAAATTTCAGGGTGGGAAGAGGCTCTCTGAGATAATGAAGTGTCTGAAAGTTTTGGACAGCTGGCTAAATTGAAGAGAAGCCCAGGTTAATGATTTGCAGTGAAGGTGAGGTGAGGGAGCTTTGGTGGCCAGTTAGCAAATATGCAAGTGACTGCTGTGTAGCCAAAAAACTCATTCTTTAATTAACAGGTGATCTAACAGGAGGAAAGAAGATGAGGGGGAGTTACAAGCTGTGTGAGACCAAAGTCAGTTGTACTGCTAATGTAGCAACTTCATGTGTTAAATTTGTTTCAAAAATACACCTTAAGCCTTCTTAGAATTCCAAAAGTGGCTGGAAAATATGTTAACTGATTTGACTTAGGGAAAAATACATCTCAAATTAACCATCGAATGAATGATGGCTTTAGTGAAAGGGTGGGAACTTGCACAATGGTGGGGGGAGAGCTTTGATCAAGTGCACAACAAAAGAATACTAGAAGTGATTAAAGTTAGTTTCGGAATATGTTAGATGACTGATTTGGTAACACTGTTGTTGCAAAACTGGGCTTGATCTATGTGGAAAAAATGATGGAGAAACTTAAGGAAAATTTGGATTTTTGAAATGTCTTCCTATTGGTTAAATTTCCTGGAGAGACTACTAGATAGGTGGAGTTTATAGAGCTTAATCTTTGATTTCTTTTTAAAAAGTAAAGACTAGAGGTTGAATCTCTGAAAACACAACATGTGGAAGCAAGGTTACAAGGGCTAAACTAAAATTTTATTTGTAATTCTAATGTGCAGTGATGTTTGTTTTGTTTAAGTTTGATTTTTTTGTTTGGTTTTGTTTGAGGTATCTCAGCTTCATCTGAAAAGGATGATGTTAATAAATTCTATCAAAATATGTTAGACTAACCTCTGGCACTGTGCAAATTCATAAAATTTGGGAGCAGTCAGAAGAGAAAGCCTTGCTGTAACAGTCACCAAGTTGTATTAGTTAACAAGCTGTTTGTATTGAACTCTTCTTCACTTAACAGTGACAAGTGCTGATACTTGTTCCTTTGCTATGTTATGTAGCTAGAGTGTGATGGAAATTCTCTGTGCTGCATTATGTTGACTGTAATCAATACAAGAAGTGGTCTGACAAGTTTGAGAATTAGCATGCAGTAGCTTTATTTGGTAGCATATGTTAGCTGCTATATTTACACTTTATCCCCATACAAAAAAAAAGTGGAAGTGCAGATGTGAGGAATGTTGCTCATTAGTAATGCAGTGGCTTAGAATCTACATCCATTGTCCATACATCTGCAGGAACAAATGTGCTGGTGAATAACTCTTGTTTTCCTCCTCAGCAAGCTGTGTAGGTTTCCAGTCAATGGTGTTCTCTTAAGGCCACTCTTTTCATAAATTCCCCATCTATAATAAGTGATATTTTTTAAATGTCATGTTTTTAAAACTTGCTTGTAAGTAGAGGTGCTGCTGTGATACTTAAGGAGACTTGGACTTCAAACTGCAGTGAGTGATTTGGTGCTAATAACGGCACCTTTCTCTGTAGCATTTGAATAACTCAAAATGTGTGATATCTACTCAAGCCTTAAATTAACAAGATCACAGACGAGAACAGGAAAAAGGCTCCTTTTAAGACTGTTTTGAGATTTTGTTTGGTGCTGTGGCAGAAGTGGCCGAAGAGGGTGTTGAGCATGCCTGGGCCTTGCTGGCTGGAGTATGGCTGCCTCCAAGGCATTTGCCCTGAGAGCTGTGATGGGAACCCTTCAGCAAGGTGTTAAGGAATGCACCTGCTGACTGCATGATGCTCACTTTCAGCTTTTTCTAGAGTTTTTAGGATGTGTACTGTGGCTGTGATAATTACCTGAATTTCAAGAGAGCTATTCTAACACCAACTTAGATTTTAATTCTGAAATCTAACACCTTGAAGAATGAGTACTCAGCATAAAGTTGTGTACCCATGTTTGAGTCTTACTCAGGTGTTCTTTGATGGAATGGAGGCAGAATGGACTG
This sequence comes from Clamator glandarius, assembly GCA_033459285.1. Lineage (NCBI taxonomy): Eukaryota > Metazoa > Chordata > Aves > Cuculiformes > Cuculidae > Clamator > Clamator glandarius. Next base: position 211,558 of record JAUNZM010000046.1, read on the forward strand.
GTAATGTCTCTTCTTGATGTAAAAACACTGTATGCTTGATTGTTCTAATGCTAATATTCCCTTCTCCTCACCTGCCTTTTTCATGTTTGATTGTTTTTTTTTTCAAAATTGGATGCATTTGGAGCAACAACAGAAATGTAAATGATAGGATGCTATAAAGGCACAAGGAAAGGTAAGGGTGTGCATAAATAGTACAGAAATACCTTGTGAACCAAGTTATCATCATTAAAATTAGTGCTCTGATAGTGCAGATGGCAAAGCTTGATATTCTAGAGTTTGACCATCTGCAAGGGTAACATAGTTTTGCATTAACGTTTTTATTACTCCACTATACTCATGGGGGGGAAAAAAAACCTTGTATGTTTAGAATAGCATACTAAAGGTGTTCTGTGAAACATAAGAATAATAATGCTATGTAGTATGTTTCCCAGTGTGCCAAAACTGATTTTCAGGGTTTGGGTTTTTGTCAGTTCAGTCAGCAATACAACTTAAGTGAAAGAGGCATTATGAAGTTCTTAATTGTAGTTAAGATTAGACCTTTGGCTTTCTGTTGGGGCTTACCTTTCTGACAGAGCTCTGTATGGTGCCTTTCTTGCTTTGCCAGTGGATTGCTTCCAGCTGAGGGAAGAGGAAGGCAGGGGAAGCAATGGAGGTCATTATTTTGCTAGCTGAGAAACTTCAGTTGTTTCATGTGTGTTCATACAGCATCGCTAGTACTGTAAATAGCAAACCGTCTTTGAAAGAAAGTATGTGTACTGTTGGTACCAAAGGCATTAAAATTGATGTGATTTAATTTAGATGCTTTTATGATCATTGCCAGGAAAAAATCCCCACCCTGCCCTCTACCCTGATCATGACTCTGTCATTACCACTGTGTACAGTTTGTCTTCTAGAGATTCACATGTAATTCAGGCACAATTAATATAACATAGTTTATGGTTGTTGCTCTCATGAGGACAGATTCAGTGGTGGTGGTATGTTATGGAAGCATTGCAGTATATTTTCATGTTTTGGTTGACATAAAAAAAGTTACCATGGTGAAAAAGTTTAAGTTAAGTCATGGTCTGTTTCCCGTTTGAGTGGAGATGATGTAAATTAACAAGGTGAGCTCTGCTAATGTGATACAAAACGCAGTTAATAAAAACACTTATTTTTAATTTTTCTTGATCTTGCTTTTTCATCCTCTGACATGTAAAATTGAAGATAATGAGAATAAGTGAACACTGCGACAAAACCAGTGCAGTTGTGTGGGCACTGGGTCAGACAGAGGGATTTCCACAGGAGCACACAGTCTTTCTTTTGTCACCCAGAAACTTGCAAGTGGAAAGCAAGCAATCTGGTCTTGTGAAACGCAGAGCTGTAGGTAATAGTGATGATAGCTTGAGAAATTTCTGCATTCTCATGAGTTTGATCTCATTGACACTGTAAAGGTTAGAGAAGTTTGTAATGGTATCGCAGAAGCATGGTTTGCCTAACAGTGCATGTTGCTTCTATTATCCGCTCTCCACTAAATATGGCTCTGCATTTCTTAAATAAAACAGTGGTAGAAGCTTGCTTCCAGTTTCTAAAGATTGTCAGCTGCCTTACTAGGCAGTTCAGTTTGGGGGCTTGTATGTTCATTTTTCTCCAATATATTCATTTTTATGAAATAACATACAAAATAATACTTTCCTGTAGCTGAGGTTAGTATAAAGTCAGTTCTTATCTGGTTACTTGATTATTCTCTGAAACAAAGGAAGGAATTTGTAACTGAATGGATTGGTTAGAGGAGGAAAGAAACAGCATCTTGTATCATATTCTATACAGAAGTTGGTTAGAGTAAGGAAATGCCAGACTAGTCCACTGAAAATGGCAAAGGCTGAAATCCAAGGAAGTGGGCAGTTCTTCAACTGAACTGGTGAATGGGTAGCTCAAGAGAAAAGGGATTTTCTATCTGTTAGAATTATAACCCTTGACAGATCAATATTGCTTTACTATGTCCTTCTTGAAAGCAACCAGGCTGGCAGCGAAGTTGTCTGAGGGTGGATATAAAAGGATTTTTGAAGACTTAAGGAGCCAAAGTGATGAGTACTTCAATCTGCAGGAGCCTTTAAAATGTTACCGGAACAACTCTCTTTCTGTGATTTTGATATTTTGAATTTGCTTGGGGGGTGGGGGTATGTATGTTCACAAAATTAGATCTGTATATCTAATGAGCTTATATGTTGATTAAAACTATAAGTCACATTCATGTAGAAGAGAATTGGCAGTTACACTAATTCAGTTATGTTCTTTTGCTCTTAGTTTCTGATACAAGAGTGGTAAGTCTTGTGTACTTCCTTGGTTTGTCATTTGGTTTGGACTACTAGGAGAGTTGTAGCAAACTTGTAGGAACGTGTTAAACAGGCTGAAATTCTTACCCTAAGGATATCTATTGTGTTTCCAGTTCTATTAACTGCATTGCGTCTGAAAAAGAAGGAAACAGTCCAGATCTTTTTTTTTTTTTTTACATGGAGAGGTGTTTTTTGTATTCACTGTTTTTTCCTTTTTTTAATGTTCATAGCTTTTTGTGCCAATTCTGATGATAGGAAAGAATTTGGAATGGAAATCATACTTCAGCCTTTTCCTGCTTTTAACTTAGTTTGTAGGAACTTTTCTCATTGTCAGTCTTGTGAGCTGAGCAATGGAAATACTCTGGGTTTTTTTCGGACATGCTTTTCATTTTTGTTCTTATGCACTTCTCAGTTTTAATTTACTTAAAACAAGCCAGACTTCCTCTGGAGCTTCAGTCATCATTATCAGTCCACACCTTGTTGGTAACCTCTGAAATACATTTCAGCTGCTCTTGAAATTCTAGTCACTATGTATGACTCTGGTTAATGGTAGCAGAGAGGACTGTAGTGATGGTCGCAGAGAGAAGTACTGAACCTCTTCTGTAATTCGGAGAACAAGGGTGAACGAAATCTGTTCTTCCTAGGACTTTTTAACTTCGGGTGGAAAAGAATTACTTTCCAGATTTGAAAAACATCTTCGCTAATGTGAAAGAAAAATGGAACCAGTGAAGATGGTATTTGTTGCTTTTGTGTGTGTGTGTGTGTTTTTGTTTTATTTTTGAAGTCATTAAAATGTCAGTAAAAGGAAGAAAATATTAGTCACTCATTGCAGAGTGCAACAAAGCCTTTGTTGCTATATTGGCAGTAGTGCTGCTGAAATTCCTGTTACTGTCTCCAAGCATGCCGATTTCTCCATAGGTGAAGTAATAACTAGATTTGCTTGTAATGGGACTTCGAGTTCATAGAATCACTAGGTTGGAAAAGACCTCTTGGATCATCAAGTCCAACCATTCCTATCTGCCACTAAACCATGTCCCTGAGCACCTTGTCTGCCTGTCTTGTAGATACTTCCAGGGATGGTGCCTCAACCACCTCCCTAGGCAGCCTGTTCCAGTGTCCAATGATCCTTTCTGTGAAAAAATTTTTCCTGATATACGGTCTGAACCTTCCCTGGCTCAGCTTGTGGCCATTCCCCCTTGTCCTATCACCTATCACTTCAGAGGAGAGGCCAGCACCCTCTTCTCTTCAGCCTCCTTTCAGGTAGTTGTAGAGAGCAATAAGGTCTCCCCTCAGCCTCCTCTTCTCCAGGCTGAACAACCCCAGTTCCCTCAGCCACTCCTCGTAAGACTTGTTCTCCAGCCCCTTCACCAGCTTTGTTGCTCTTCTCTGGACTCGTTCCAGAGCCTCAACATCCTTCTTGTGGTGAGGGGCCCAGAACTGAACACAGGATTCGAGGTGCGGTCTCACCAGTGCCGAGTACAGGGGAAGAATAACCTCCCTGGACCTGCTGGCCATGCCACTTTACTGAAGTATATTTTCCATGCCTGACTCTTAAAAGATTACCTTAGAAGAGTAATTTTTTTGCATTAATATATATAAAGGTTCATGGTGCCTTCTTAGATGGGTATGTTCTCTAATAGAAGGATCATTAATAAGTTAATTAGTCGTGGTAATAACTATTCCTGACTAGAATTAGCTTAATAAGGACAAAAAGATTTTCTTTAGGAAAGGGTTTACTCTTTCTAAGAATCTGATGCTCTAAGTTCTGTATGGCATTGTTTTGGGATGTGCTTTGGTGTGCTGAAAATGTGATTGACCCTTGTGTACGGCTTGCATATTTGTTCATTTACAAAAGGTATCCAGAGTTGTTAGGAAATGGAAGCCTTTCCTTGCTGTGACCATTAGCTGTGTTTTCTGTTTCAGAAGGCTCACTGCAGTTTTAGGTAGCAGTTTAGATACTTGAAGGACATATTTTTACTGTTTGTTTTTCCCCTTCCAAAACTTGCTTACAAGATTGACAAATTCTGAGAAATAATGAGCTGAGGAAGTTGATTCTGACTTGTTTTTAGCTAAATCACCTCAAATATTGAGATCCTAAACCTGTATTTTTTTAAGGGGAAGACATTATGCTCTGTGACAGGCAGTCCTTGAAAGCACATAATGCTTTGTACAGGCTCTTACTTTTTTAGTTAATAAATTGCATAACTGAGCTTCGACTTTATTGTACTCTTGGAATTTTAAGTGGTCCCTTCATTATTTTAGGGGGAGGAAAACTGACCAGCTGTAGGACTTCAAAACCTGGATGTTTTTTTCCAGTCAAAGCTCACTGTATGACAAGGAGCTCTTTGGTCAATTAGACATTGATGTCCTCGTGTCATTCTCTAGTTTATTATATGCCTACTTCAAGGCATTGCCATCAATTCTCATGCACCTGCACAAGAATGTTCTAAGCTGAATCTCCTATGCATAGTAACCATGCATAGGAGAAATAAATAAGGTCTTCCAAAAAATATGTTAACAGTAGCAAAGGCAAAGTTCAAGGAGAGGAGTGCCAAGCTAGTGGAATTTGATTTAATGTTGTAACAGGAAGGGGATTCTCTTGTAAATATGAAAGTAACTGTCAGGCTAACTGAAGGTTATCAGAAACTATTTTTGGTAATAGCATATAAAATTTACACATACAGAGGAAAATCTTGAGAGTCAGTTTTAAGCAATAACTGCAGCATACTCTTGAAAGCACTACTCTTGCAGCAGTCTCTGAGCTACTCCTTTTACCTAAGAGGCTTCAGTAAAGACTCAAGCCTACAAAATCTTTGGTTCTCACCTGATTCTGTGCTTACTAGAATTCAGAAGCACCTTGATATGGATATTTGGTGGCAGCTGTCAGGCCAATACTGATTGTTTCTGAAAATGTTCTACTTCTCTATTGTACTTGTGTTTTTATCTGCAGTAGACACTCCAGCGTTAATTGCAGTACAGGTATAAGCACTAGCCAGATAGGAGGAGGGGAAAGAAAATGGTTTTAGAATTCCCCTAAAACACATCTGAAGACAAATGCAGAATGTAACATGTTGATAATGGTTGCTGATTTTATGAGAAGAATTGGCCAATTTTGATTCTGAGGGTTTAACTGGCTTTTTTATTATTTTTTTTGGTAATATATTGTACTGAACATTTGGAGACTTTTAATATACTATGTTGAATACTTCATTAGGAGTTTAAGTACTTCAAAAGGAATAAGTTGATAATTGATAATGAAACTAACCACTGCAGAATTGTAATAAAATACAGTTTAAAAAGAACATGGTTGATTTTAAGTACAAAATGCTGTCTTCTCTTTTAATTTTCCAAATCTCCTTTCCTTTCTTCCCTTCACCTTATTTAGTTGATTATAACATTTTTCCACAGTGCAACTAATCTGTGCCAAGCTGCTTTTCCAACCATGTGTAGGCTGCCACAAGTGTTCTGCCAGCATCCCTGCTGCCAGTTCTGCAGGGTGCCGGGTCCTTCCTTGTTCCAGTGTTCCTGTCCTGGAGACTCTGCTGCCTCATTATGCTCGAGCAGCTTTGCAGTAACAGCCCACTCTGTAAGACCTTCCCAAACATCCTCCCTCTCCAAGATTTCTCAGACTTGGATAGTTATGTCTGTTGTGAGGAAGTGTATCTGCTCCACCTAGTAATAGTTGTTAAGCAGGACATTTCTTCTTGCCCCTTGTCTGCACAGGCTGCTTCACTGCTGACCATTTAACTTGGAAGAGAAGATTTTATTGTTCTAGGATCTCGAGCTGTTTAATTGCCTTCTTAAAGTGCTTTTTCTGGGACCACATTCATTTTGTGACGTGTTGTTCTGGTACTCCTGTTCTCCTTTTTTTGTAATAAGGTGTTGTAAGAATCGTAGAGAATCTCTGCCTTGTGCATCTTAAAATGAACCACAATAGATTTGTTGTACACAGCTCTGTCTTGGAAGTTTGCAGAGTACTTACGTTAGTGAGAAGGGAAGAGACTGGCTTTGACTCTGGCTTTAATTCCTCAGGCTATTGGCATCAGAAATTCGAACAAGATTTTTGGTTTGGTTAAAACAAAAAAGGCCTTATTTGTATGACCGTTTCAGAGTGACAAGCTGCTTTTTGTCCACACCATTTGTTTGGCCCTCTTATTCATGTTTGTTTTATTTCCAGGCTGCTTTTATAGCACAGATTTCTTTCACATTTGAAACAATTTTCAGTCATTTGGCCACTGCTGAACCAAAGGGCAAATCTGCCTCCTGTCCCTGTAGCCATTTCCTCTATGCTTTGTCAAGATAGAAAAGTGTTCCTCTCTCACAGATGTTCTTCCTTGAGGCAGAGCATGGGTGCTGATGCAGACAGAAGGCTGCTCTTCTGGGCGTGTCATCTCCTGTATTATCCTTATTCTGCTCATACTGAAGGAGCAGCTGAGTCTGGGAATAGGGGGACCCTGAGGCCCATTTTCTGTGGCCCTATCTCTCCTTGTTTTTTGGCTTCAGGTCAGAAAGTTTGGGTTCCTTCTTCTGTTAGTAGAGAGGCTTGGGAGGTCAAACATACTTTCAGCAAATAACACATCCTAATTTTAAATAGTTGGTTGCAGTTGGTAGATAAAGCCTCCTTTGTTTCTGAAGCAATTGTTAGTTAATTGTGGTGTTTAAACTGCAGATCGCTTCTGTTTCTGTGACCACTCCAATAGTTCAAATAACCATAAAATAAAATGTGTATGTTTCTGTGGCAACATATTACCTATATTTCTGAATTTCAGCTTTGAAGGGGAAGAGGGAATACAAGGTAGGCAGTAAAGAGACAGAAGGTGAGGTGCATGCTGAAATAGGTTGGTTGTTTGCAGACTGCAAAAAAGAAATCTGTCAAGGAAGAAAAAAATTTCCAGTATTTCTGCAGTTCCTCAGGAACCTTCTGGTGTTGCATCTTAGATTTCCCTATCAATAGTGCTGTAATTCTTCATTACAAAAGGCAGTAAATATTTCTGTGCAATGGTAATACTGTGATAGATTTATAGGAGAATCTGCCATTTAAGAACCCAAAGTAGATGAGCTCATGTCATTTTTCTGAAAACTCTGAATTTCAAAGTTGCTTATATTGTGCTGTGTTTAAAATAGGAGCCCTGAGCTTTTGGATCTCATGAAAACACAGAAGCCATTGTCACAACTATGCCTATGCAAGTTTAAGATTCATATGATTTGAATTATTACCGAGTTGTTGATATCCAGAGTGGTTTCAGCAGCAGCAAAAATGAGTAGGGGAAAAAAATAGAGAATAAGCACAGTTTGAGAGTGCTTTTGTGTTCACTTCAGTGAGATTTCTCAGGATGTTCTTATTTCCCCTTTTCTTTTCCCAGGAATGCATAATTTGGCAGATTCGGAAGTCTTATTTTGAAGAAGGTTATGCTGTTGTGTCAGCTTATCATGTTGAGTTTGACACATGGTTAGGGTGGGGAGGGAGCCTGAGGAGGAAGGAAGGTCCTTGTTCCTGAATGTCATTGCTGCATAGCTCTCATATCCTTGAGGATCACCCAGGCAAAAGCTGAGTCAGAGCAAACACAGCAGCAGTCTGCACTATAGCGAGACATGGCCCAGTTCAGGATTTTGGACTGCGTGATCAATCACAAGTGGAGTTTCATATGTAACCTGTATTGTGCGTGGAGTGGTCAGGTTTGTTGTTTTCTTATCCTTATGTATTTTAATGATTTATATAGCATAAGGGAATTAGATTTTGTTATAAGTGAAAAAAAGGCTCTGGTTTCTCTTCTCCCCACCCCCAGTCCTACTGAGGTTGTATTAGTAATGTTGCCATTTACTAAGGAGTTTTCTGGAGTTATTAAGCAAATAAGGCATGCTTTGACTATTTAATTGCTTTTTTATAACACTTCAAGTACTTTAGATTGTTCTCTTGGAGTCCTAAGCATCAAGAGGTTTTACATAATGAATTGCACAAAAAGATAAATTATCACATACAGGAAGAGGCAGATATACCAGGATAAACTGCATTGTTAAAAAAATGTAAAGCTGATTTGTTTTTCTGCTTTAAAAGGACTCGAGCATCTTGGCTATTTCAAAAGCCTTGATCATGAATATAATAAAAATAGTATATGGGGATGTTTGTTACATATTTTGTTTTAAACATACAGGTTAAAATAAATTTCCACAGGGTGTTATTCAGTTCTTTATACAGACAGATTAAAGTCTAATTGATTGACTTGCTCCAGAACTGGAGGGGGACGGGATGGGGGGGTACCCCCAAACCTGCCTGGATTTTGAATGGAAATGTTTTAAAATAGAATCCACGTAAAGGTTTTAAAATCATACTGTGCTGTTGTAATACTATTTGTATTTCTCAAATAATATTCAGCAAGTTACTGAAGAAAATTTATTTTATTATTCTGTGGTGCAAGAGGAAGGTAAGCACTTGTTATAGAGTTACAGTTCAGTGCGGTAAGTAGAGGCAGGTGATTAAAAAAATATTACTACCATCCACAGAAGTCCTTTTAAAAAATGTCATTCTAAATACAGGCAGCCCATTTTTGTCTTGTCTGTGCTGAAACTTCTTAATCAGGAAAACACATTGCTGTGTGATGTTTTGTTTGTTTTTTTTTTTTTTTTTTTTTAAATGATGCAAAAGCTGATTCAGAATGTCTGGGTGTTTTTGAGTCATCTCCTGCATGCTGTAGGTTAAAGAAGTGTATTCGGTTGTATTTAGAATAACAGGGGAAACTTGAGCTGTTCTCTTGGACTCTTAATTGTCACAGAAGCTTCATTGTTTACAAATACATAGGAATTAACCTGTATAGGCAAAGTCAGTGTAACAATTACATCTCATACTTAAGAAATTAAGAAGAAATAAGAAAAGGATTGGCTCAGTCTAGTGAAATTTAAAAATGAGCTTGATATAACTAAGGAAAAGGGAAAGGGGGATTGTTTTTTGAGCAGATTGAAGTGAAAGATTTGGAAAAATCTCAAACAAAAAAACCAACCTAAAAAACCCTAACCAACCCACCAAAAAGGCAGCCCAACTAGTCTCCTCCCCCAGAACAGAGTTCACATAACCTAAAAATTCAGTCTTACCAAGCTGGGAAATAAAAAAAAACAAGCCTTAGATCAACATACTTGAAATTATTTATGTACTTACAGAATCATAGAATGATTTGGGTTGGCAGGGACTTTAAAGATGATCTGGTTCTAACTCCCCTGCCATGGGCAGGGACACTTTCCACTAGACCAGGCTGTTCAGAGCTTAATCCAGCCTGGCCTTGGGCATCTCCAGGAAGGGGGCATCCACAGCTTCTCTTGGAAGCCTGTTCCATCACCTTCACCCTCAAGGTGAACAGTTTCTTCCTTTTATCTAACATCAATCTATAATCTTTCAGTTCAAAGACATTAGCCCTCATCCTGTCGCTACGTGCCCTTGTAAAACATCCTTTTTCAGCTTTCTTGTAGGACCCCCCTCTTAGGTACTGTTAGGAAGGCTGCTATAAGATGTCCCTGGAGTTGTCTCTTCTCCAGGCTGAATTAACCCCTGCTCTCTCAGCTTGTCTTCATGTGGGAGGTGCTCCAGCCCTCTCATCGTTGTGGCCCTCCTTTGGACTTGCTCTGTCAGGTCCATGTCCTTCTTATGCTGGAGGCCCCAGAGCTGGACACAGTACCTACGATGGGGTCTCACGAGAGCGGAGTAGAGCAGAATCGCCTCCCTTGACCTACTGCTCACACTTTTGATACAGCTTGTAATGCAGTGGAGTGCTGCTTGAGGTAGAAACGTTGCTGAACGTTTGATCTTGGTAGTTATTATTTAAATAGAATATGCAGTTGCTGCTTGCTGTGTTGTTTTTTTTTTAACTGAAGTCCTTATGAAATACAGATTTGAGTCAGTTGCTGCTGCTGTTTTTCTTTGACGTTACGCTGAATGTTCATTATGGGATATTACAGTTCAGCGAATCTATTTCTGCTGCACTGAAATGCCATGGCAAAAGGGGAAGCTGTCAGGCCTGTTGAGAGATGCATGCTGCTTTGTGTATCAGTGTTGCTTTCCACATTCTCCTCCTAGCAGTGTCCGAGCAGGCTGCTGGTGAGAAAGCAGATGGGTGATCTGTGAAGTCTGAGACTAACATCACTTTCTCAAGTGTAACCTCACAGCTCTGGTTTGGTTCGTGGCATCCTTGAATTAGTAAAAGTTATGCAGCTTTTTTGACCATTTCCATCCATCCTGACCACAGCAAAATGCTGAAGGACAAATTACCGCTTGTGGTCTGAGGGCTGAGTTGAAGGCATGCTTCCTAGTAAAACAAGTTTCTTCTAAAGAGTCATCAGAAATATATATTCAAGAAGAAAACACAAACCTACATAATAGTCTGCATGCGTTACTAATAATTTCTCAAATTGGGTTATGGAGTAATTCTAAGGATTTCCGAAAGTTTGGGTTTTTTTTAAAGAAAGGGAAAGGAACAAGTATGAAAGAGGCAGGAATATTTTCTTTTGTCCACCATGATAATTTAGATTTTACAAGAACTTACACAATGCAGCATGAAAGTTACCAGGGCTGGAGACAGTTGCCCTTTGCACTCTGGTACAGTAAGCTGTTGTGTGTGTTAGAATGTTTTCAAAGGACAGGCAGTATTCTGTACTAAAACAGAAGCCTCTAAAATTAAATTATTAGATGATGCAAATCAGTGTAGTTCTGTTGGCATCAATGAATTACTGTTTTTAGCCCAAACCTTGGATGGGATTGGTGGCTTTCATGTGATGATCTGTGAATAATCACTTACAAGCCTTCTGCTTTCACAGTAATCTGTGAATACAAAAATAAACTAAATTGATTGTCATTTTTTCTTTCATTCTTCTTTCATGGGACAGCTTCATTACGTATCTCCTCATCTTTCTCAAAATGACTTATTGCAAAGTACTGAAGGGTCTTGCTTCTTTTCTGTGTTTTCTGAGTGTTGTCGTTGGACATACAGTAGATTCAGGAGTAGGAGTCCTAGGCAATTTAGAACTTCAGTGTGATTGCAAATGCCGGATTACTGAAGGAGCCTAGCAGGTAGAAAGTTTGTATCCTATGGGAGACTGTTGTAAGTAGATTTACATGCAGATTTGTCTGTTCTTTACCACACTCCTTCAGCAGTATCGTAGATGATTAATTTTATTATTAATATAGTCTAGTCTTAGTTAGTAAGGAATTTTTAGTGTTGAGTGTGTGTACGTTTGGTTTTGTTGTGTTTTTTTTTTTTTAAAAAGAAAAAGATGGCATCTTAAAGCTAGGGCAGTTTTTTTTTGTTTCCCTTTCTGTATTCTGGTATTTATGCAGTTGTAGTCATACCTTAGCATACTAGCTGTGGTCCAAGTAAGTGTTCCTCAGCAAATGAGAGGAAGCACTTACTAATATTTTTTAGTTAATAACATCACAACTAGGTCTATCTTCAGCAAGATGCAGAAGGAGCTACCTGTGTTATCCTTGTAAGGCCATCTTTTATCATCCTTCAGCACATAGGTAAACTTTCTAGGTGTTTGATATGTCTAGTCATCTTGTGACCATGGTGGGATATACTAGAACAAGTATGTCTAAAACACTAAATACTACTTTCAGATGACTGGGTAAATTACTGATAGGTACTATAAAGTACATGATAGAACTGATTTATTGGTTTTTTTCTCCTTGCATTGAAAATAACTTGCTTTCAAGTATTAGATAGGGAACAGTGGATGACAGGTTAAATGTAGGCTGTCTTCTTGCCAGCGAAGAGCATAAGTCATCCACAGGCTTTTGTTAGTCCAAGGAGAGCAAGTCTTATCTTGTGATGTTCTCACTGGTTCTTTGCTGAACAATGCGTGGCTTCTATTTTTCTTCTTATTGTTGTATCCTAACCTCTAAAAGTAATGATAATGTTTTTTTGGCTGTGTAAAATATTTAAATCTTGGATTTTTCAGCTAGAGACAGGTATTGTGCAAAGATTGATAAACTCAGAGTTAGTGAAATTTCCCTTTATAGGGTGGGCCTGACTGTTGAAGTTGCTGGGCTTGGAGGAATGTTCTTGTCAAAGCCTATTTATGTACATGAAAGTATGTTGGTATGTGGTGACATAGCAGCCAAGATCTCTTATTTCTGCTTTTTTAACTTCAGCTGATTAGTGAAGTCTGTTTTCTGTGAGGTGGTGTGTGATAACGAGATGTTGCAAGGCGAGCCCAGCTCTTGTATTGCCTCCAAGCCCCAGAATGCAGCAGTACTGCAGCAGCTGCTGCACTGCAGCTATTTCCCTGCATTCGGAGAATCTCCAATAACATTAAAAATGCTTTTCAGTCTTCCAGATGTGTCACTTGGAGGATAAAATAACAAAGGTGGCTGCATTCCTTCTGAGATATTTGCAGCTGATAATGGATTTGAAATGTGATATTTATGTTTCCTCACTGTGCCCTTAGTTCTGCTCATTTGCTGCCTGAGGGAGTAGGGGAGGAATACGATAAAAATCTTGTCTCATAGCAGTACAGGGTGTGATGTTTTGAGTTTTATTGAGTAAAAGGTGTAAAATCATTGCAGGAAATAGCTGATGGCTTTACTCATTGCTGGAGAAACATTTTGTAATGTTCAGAAGTGCAGGGAAGCTACTCGGCAACACTGAGCAATTCAAGCCATAGCAATAGGCATGCAAAGACAAGTAGTTCTTAAATAAGCAAACAGATTTGTGTTAAAATAGGTTCTCTCTTCCCCACCCCAATCTCCAAACAGAGATAGAATTGTGGATTTAGTCATCTGTACAGCAATTGTTGGTGATACATTCAGTGCAGACTGGGAGGAAATATGCAGGCTGCGTGTGATCACATCATAAGTCAGTGTTCAAAAGCTTCTGGATTTGCAGCTGAACTGAAAATCCTGTGGACAACTTTCTCTTCTTTATCCTCTTAGTGATAGCTCATCTCTGGGTAGAAAGATTTAACTTCTTTTTTTCTGATTAATGACTTCATAGGCTTTCTTTTTTTTTTTAAGTGTGTACTTCTGCATTACATCTTTGTAAATGAAATTCTTCACTGAAAAAAGATGCTTTTCTTTGGCTGTTGTATATCCACTATAGATTACAAAAGTAAGGTTTAAGGTAATTAAATTTGAGTGTTTGGATATGTGACTTTGTGTATGCTGTTTTGTTTTGTGTAAAATTCGAGCCTTTTCACTTCTGAGTTGAAGGCTTTTGAAACTTAGTGCTTTAATTTCTGTGTTGTGTAGTATACTCAAATTAAATATTAGGAAATATAGGACCAGGATTGTATTTAACTGTTGAGTTTGCCTGTGGGAGTTAATTATTAGTTCCTGTACTAAAAAGCTTCAGTACTGGGTAGTTCAACCTGTATATTTAGAAGTTGTTTTGGAAGAGGGGAGCTGTATATGTAGGGATGTAAAGAAATCTTCATGTGTACAACTGTCTTGCAAGTTTTGTGGTGTTTTGAGTGATGCTCTCTGTGTTAAACTTTTCAAGACGTTTAGGTGTGATACGAATAGTTCATCTCTCAGGTCGCTTGTTCTTAAAACTGACCCTGTATGTCTAAGTAAATCTTCTGCAAACAGATTCAGACTCTAGAATGACAGCTTGCTTGCAGTCACCATGTTTTTAGGATGATAGTTTGGATTTTGGCATTGAGGATTGATTCCCTGATCTTCCTTTTTGGCCTTGGGCAGGTGAGGGATGTTTCTGTTGTACAGAAATAAAGCTTAAAATAAAGCCGGATTTAATGATCTTAAGTCTTAACAGCCTGAATTATCACCAGGTACTATGATGCATTTCCACAGATGAAGTGGTATGGCAGATCTTTATATAATTAAATTTTCTTGGGTTTAGAGCAGGAATGAGCATATTCTATTCATTTTGAAAAGTTCTGTAAGAGAAGATCAGCCTCGTACCTACATTCAATAGCAAGTGGTTGTAAGGTGTATTTCAGCCCCACTGTGGAGCCCAGAAAGCAAAGCCCTTGCTCAGCATTGTAGTTGCACCGTGGAGTAGCCCAGTCCAGGCACAGAGGTTGGCACTAGGGTCAAAGAAGCTGAGGAAAGGTGAGTGCTTTCTTGGGTGTTTTGGCCAACTTAAACTGTGCCCCCTTACAGAACTGATAATTTTTTGACCCGAAATATAGCCTCTGGCTACAGTGGAGAGAAAACTGTGAACTGAAGAAAGTGTGTAGGTAGCTTCAGAACTGACTTCTAGCTTAAAGCTGTGGTGCATCTGATCATTGAAATGGAATCTATGTGTCTTGGGCTTTACATTGTCTGGTGATTTTGTTTTTCTTAAACACTTCTGCGAAACTACTTCACATATATAAATATGTGCGTTGTAATAGTCTGATACAAGGATAGTGGACGTCACCTGATTAGTTGTATGCTTGACAAGGTCCACATTATTCTAGAAAACAAAAGAGTGCAATCATTGTTGAAACTTACTCCTGGTTTTGCAGTAGTGTTCTTAGCTGGGGACGTTGGTGGTGTTTCTGATTATTCTCTGCCCATTTGTAGGAAGCAGAGGGGTCATGTGGTGGCTCGAATTCTTGGGCCTACCAAAAAGTTCCCATCGGCTGAAAGCAGCTATATAAGGCAGCCCTTGACAGGCAGCCACTCGCTGCAAATGGCTCTTTATCACTTCTGTCAGACGGCTGAGAAGGTTCTTTTATCATGCATAGAGTAACCTGAAACATTGCCTTAGTGCTGAGGTGTAGAAACATACTTTCTTGGTCTTCTATTTCTCATATTTCCAGATTAGACTGTAAGGTGAGGACAAAGCAGTTCCTATTGTTAACAAGCAATGACAGAACAAGCAAAGAAGGAAAAGCTCCAATTTAGCTGAATTAAGATCATGTGACATTTTGCTTCTATGTTACCAGCCCTGCAGATGTTTCCTTTCTTTCCAGTTTAAGGATGTAGCTGTTAAGATGGGAGGCTTTTACTATAAGAAAACAAGGAAGCTCTCAATTTCTTTGTTTTTAACGTTTTTCTGACTGAATTTAATAGTGTGAACTTTGTGGTTTGCATTTAGTATGCACAATAAAACACATATGCAAAAACACATGGTAAAAATGGTTTGCATCTCTGTGCTTCAAAGTCTGTTTCTTGGTGCTGCTGCTTCAAATTGGCTATTCCTCTGAGGAAGTATAAGGTATGATCTAAACTGAGGTGAACTTAAGTACCTTTGAAAATAATCTTTGTAAAGTAGTAGAGCTTTGGATGTGGACAAGCTACTACAAATACTTGTATTTATACAGCTTTCAGTGGAACAGACACATGGAAGCAATATTTTCGAGCAATACTTTTCAGACTGTCATAGGTCACTAAATGCTCAAATGGTTTGCCAGTGTAAAGGTCGTTATTTGTGATGGAGGAGGTTAATTTCAAACCGAGAAGATGGAGATTTTTAGGTACAGGCTTCCCCTAACCCTTCTTGTTTTCCTGAATTCAAGTTTATAGGAAAAAATGCAATATAAATGTGAGCATTTTAAAGAGAGGGAAGAAAGTAAGGGTTGCTGTAGATAGCCTTCAGCTTTGCTTTTCAGGTCTTGTGGAGTGGTGATGAGAGTGACAGGAGCACCAACTGGCAGTTTTACAAAACAGCCTGTCGTGAACAGCGTAGTGCACAGTAAGGAAAGTTTAAGCTGTGTAATAAGCTGCATGTGTGGAGGTTTTTATTGTTTATTTTCTGTGTGCGTCTTGGCCTTTGAGAACTGAAATCCTTCTCTTGAAAATACTGTTTCTCCTTTTGAATGATTGTATTTACTACAATAGTAGTTACAAAGGCACAGAGAAACACCTGTTCCTCTCTCTTTCTCCTTCCACCCTCAAGCTGGCTCTGTAGGCTGCACAGTGCATGGCAGCAGTGGATGTCTCCTTCCCTGTGCCTCCCAGCCATCTGCCATGCTGGCACGGGCACTTTATTTTTGAAAGGCTGCAGATTTCCCAGTTGGCTTCATACATTTGGAGTGGTCCTGTATAATTTTATTAAGCCTTTATCCTTACCTGGGCTTGGCTTGAGAACATCATTTATGTACTTTATTGAGTGGAGTTACTGAGTGCATTTCAGAGTCTGCATTGGTGTCCTCACTGCTCTCCGCTGCAGGCAGGCAGCCACTCCCTTCATTATTGAATTAAAAGAATATTTCAGGCCTGTATTTCATCTGGGTAGGATTCACACTCCTGCAAGTGGCAGGTTTGCTGCCAGGACCACCTCCTACCAAATGCCTGAATTAACTTTGGTTATTCCCCCCTAGGACCTGTTACTGTGGCTAGCTGCTCTCAGTGCCACAGCAGTGCATTAAAGTAATGAAAAGTGAGCTCCTGTGCAGGAGATGCCTGGACCTGTGGTCACTCCATCCAGTGACATTCGCATCTGGGTTGCCTTGCCCTTGCTCTGAAGTGGCTTGGCTAGTTATAGATACTGGCAAAACCTTTTTGAGGGCTGAGTGAGGGACAGCTGCTCACAAAGACCTCCTTGCTGCTGGTGGTGGCTGCTCTGTGCTTGCCTGACCAACCAAGGTGAGCAATAAACACAAGAAATGGCATTGCTCGTCCTTGCCCTTAGTGTTACGGCAATCACTAATAACGTATTTCTGTTTTCTTCTTGTTTGATATTGAAACCTGTCATTGTAGTAACTTTTTCTCTACCTGGAGCCATAAAGGATTTGGATCTTGTTCTGAAGAGCTAGCTAAGTTCTTCAGTTTGCTTGCCTTTATTGTCCTTTCCAGTTAAGCATTCCTCTCAGCTGTGCAACTCCAGAAATGTTTGTGCTGGGGAGTCTTGGCAAATACCCTGCACTTCACCTATTCCTACTATGTGTCTCATGAGAGATGGATGGGGCCCCCTGGTGACTCAGAGCTGACACTTCCTATGTGTTTCAGGGTTGGAGGAGACTTTGTCTGGAGACCAGTTTCCATCCCCTCGCCGCTCTCATGCCTTCACGAAGAGCTGCTGGATGGAAGAGCTGTGACTCCCAGTTCCCAAAGCAAACTGTCTTCTGCTATTAGCAGTACTCGAGAAGAGCGGGCCCTGACCAGACCAGTTTTATCTGTCTCTGTGAATGCTATCTACTGATTGTTGTGTGTGTGAGGATTCAGGCTTCGTTTATCTCCACATCTTGGCTTTCTCTTGTGGTGAGAGTGGTTTGCAGTTGTTTAATCTTTTGAGCTTTGAGGGTTTATTTACATCTTCATTTCCAGTTTCAGGTGCTTCATAGCAAGTCAGCCTCTCCTTGATACCTACTGAAAACAGGCACAGCAGTTACTGGTCTTTGGCAATTGAGTCCTTCCTGCAGGTCTCTAAAATATATAGCAGTGAAGTAGACAGGATCAAGGTAGATACCTTCTGTCTCACGCTCTGAGAGTCTCACTGCCAGTCAGTCTGTCCAGCACAGTCTGCTGGATGCGATCTATTTCCCTGTGGCCCGTTCTGCAAAGGGATGGATGAATGCTTAGGGATGTTCGGGGCAGGAAACTTTTCTGTGCTTCAGTATGTCTTTGTCCGACACTTGCCTGTTTCTTCTGTCCAGGGTATGCTCTTACAGTGTCACTCTGTAGATAAAAGGCTTATTCCTCTTGATTTGCTTGCACTCTGATCTGCTGCGTTGCGGTCTATACTAGTTTTAGTGAAATGCTGTTAATAAAAAGTACGTGTTGGCACATAGTAAATGTCGACAATTACATAGATTGTATGTAGTGTTGTATATATTGTATTGTGAACTTGTGTTGCATGTAAGTTCTGTTTTGCATCTTGAACTCATTATTTGTTAGAGGGAAGCTTTTATTTTTAATGTTGTAATGATTCAATTCTACTTAGTAAAGCTTGACGTGCAAACAGGAGGTGATTACACTTAGCCATAGCCGAGTAATATTTTTATTTCTGAAAGGTAGAAAAGAAAAAAAATGTACTTCCTGATTACATTAGAAATCACAGGAATGTTTAGTGGCAGGGTTCAAATATAAGTTTTAGAGGACAGTGTGTACACAAGAGTGTCAGAGATTATATAGGCAGACTCTGAAGCAAAGGAATTTTTTTGTAAAAGTAATATTTAAAGCAGAAACTTTGCATACAGAAGTATTCACAGCCTCAAGGCCGTGTAGCACCTTGTTACATGGAGGGAGCGTATCAGCTAACTTTTGTATTAATACAGAAGGAGCAACTTATTTGAGTGACTGATATTCTGCAAGTGTTGCTGCAGTTACTTCTGGAATTTAGTCTAAAGTTTCCTAACAAGTCTAGTAGTAGAGCTGTTAAATATTTAGGTTCTCAAATTTTTTTCAACCTCTCTTCCTTTGTCTTTTCTCTTCCTAGATATCTGTCTTTGGTGGCAGCTAGTATCCAAGTCGATGCATCTAGGAGTTTTATAGGCTTTCTTTCATCCCAGCGATTTGGCAGACTAATTTCTGGCCATCAGCATGGGTTTTGAGATAATGATGGTTACACCTTCTAGCTGCCTTGCGAGGAGAGGAAATGATGGAAGACTTATTTGAGGGAAGGGCACTGTCAGGCTGTACTTCCTATCTGAATTTCTGTCCTCCCTAGCTGTTTAGGGGATGGCTGCAGGATTTTGTTGAGCACAGAAATAAGTCAGAAGTTTGGACTAGTGGATATTTGACACAGAGGCCTAAAATAGTTGTGTCGGTTTGGGGTTTTTGACGTTCCAGTTTTCTTGCTGGTCTCCTTGTAGGGATTTTTTTTTTTTTTTCAGAGAGAGATGAAAGTGTTGCTGAGGCTGAAAGTGATGGAACTAGATTTTGTTTTAAAGACAAAGCTGTGTCCTCCATACCTGGAGGATGGATTTGCTTGAGGTGTCGCCTCTGTGTCACTAATTATTTTTTTCCAACTAAGAATGACTTCTTTCTGTAGAAGATACTATTCTACATTCCGGTCTAGTTTAAAAATGTTAGAAATGCCTTATCTCACCATGGCTTGAGACCATTTCAGTGTGTGAATGCTTTATTTGTCTTTATAAATATGACACATTCCTTCAAGTCTGGTTTATGAACTTGAGGGGAACCAAAAGGAAAAGTCTTATTTTGCATCTTTTGTGAATGATCATGCTTTTGAGATGCTTCTGAGATAAAACCTTGTCTGGCTTTCCCTGGGTGCTGAATTTACCTCCCTGTACTGCAAATGAGGATTGAGATAATGCAACACAAAGAAAAGTTGTATAACCTTTTCATTTGCTGTCTTAAATGTCCATCTGTCTCTGATCTAAGAGAAAATGTTACATATTTTAAGAACACAGAGGAGCTGTGTGTTTTGAAGGGTTTGTGGTTGGTCTCTGTCATGTCAAATGACATGGGGACCTTGCATTCTCCAATGGGTTGAACTTCTACTCTGCCTGAGTTCATGTGTGTGACCATAGGAGAAGATGATGAGAGTCAAGGGGAAATGTACCATGCCCAGAAGAGAACATCTTTTCTTCATCATTTCTGATCAGATAGGTGTAAAAAAAGAAAAAAAAAAAGAGGATTACATTTATTATTGCTTCATTTGACTTCTTGTCAGATTCTGGCAAAGCAATTCAAAGTTCTCTGTATGTTTGAGACTAAAATGTCCTGTGGTGTGTTGTAACTTCATTTAAAAATCATATGTGGAAGAACCCAGTTATTGAAGAAAGAAAGGCTGACTTGCAGTGAAACCTGCTGTTATTCTGTGAGTAACATTGTCTTGCCCTCTTGCTCTATTGTCATTCCTACTGTTCGGTAGCCTTAGCCAGGAAAGACCTTTTTTCCCCGTGTTACCTTTCTAAAGGACATAAAATAAGATCAAACTGTTCTAGAAAAGCCTTTTTTCTATGGAATTGCAACTTGAACAGGGCAGTTGATTAAGTGATAGCTACTTGAGTACAGAAAGGAGGGAAAGTAAATGTCCTCATACAAGAAATATCACTGTTTTCAAATGAGTCTGGGATTTATTATAGTGTTTGGAATACCCTGTTGGTGTCTCAGGATGACTTTAAGGATTAATAACTGTATTCAAGATCCATTTTACTCTGGCTTATAATTAGTAGTTACGGAAAAAAAGAAATTTCATGCTGACTGTTGAATCAGTAAATAAAGTGAAATCTTTTCAGCTTATATTCATCTACTTGAATTGCTATTTCGGGTGTTAGATTTCTTGGAAGGTTAGCTAAAATTTGACACCGTGAAATGCAGCTGAAGCGGGCCCTGCTTAGCCCTATCTCCATACTCTCATTGAGGTGTTGATAATGAAGTCCCTCAGTTGGTCTGGGTCTCACTTACAATGAGATTTCTTTACTTAATTTATTTATGTCAAGTTAAAAAAAAAAAAAGTTTAAAAAACACCTTAGAGCAAATCTGGACATCAGTCCAAAATGTTGATATGAAGAATTTTGAACTAGTGGACTGATCACATAGATGAAATACCAAAGAAAATTCATTATTTGTACCACCTTTAAAATGGCTTGAATGATTGTTTTTGAAGGATAGTGCAATGTATCGATTATTTCTTGTATTTGCTGTTACTCATCTGTGTGGATAGTATTCAGAAGTCAGTCTACCTGTTCATCTGTTTAGATAGTCAAGATGACAGTTCTTTATTGGTAGCTTGCTTTGCAGTTACGGCTGTCACTTTTAGCATGCTCAATACAGGTCTGTCTGTAAATTCTGCAGAAGTTTAAAGGAGGGTCTTTGTAGAGCATGCAGGTTGGGTGTGTGTACCTTTTGAAATTTTTTTAGACTGATACAGTCAGAAATTGATTTGAGATTTACTTTTAATTGGATATAGTATAATTTATAAACATTAATGCTCTTTACTGATTTTATATAATTCTGTTATTGTGTGTTGAGCTCAAGTGTTCCACGTTGTTTTTTAAACTGTCATCTGACTTCATGGATACTTTCATTGCTCAGAGAAAAGGGTTAAATACAATATTAAAAATAAAGTATGCTCCTTCAGTACACTTAAGCGTCTGGTGTATGTCCTTGTGATTGCATAGAACAGGAAATGATGCTGTGAGATACTTTGTGCAGAAAACTTGTATGGAGAAATCCTAAGGGAAATGATGCTTGAATCATTTTAGTAACCTGGGATTCTTCAGTCCTTGAACTCAATTCCACACATTCTGACTTTGAGCATTGACTCTGTACAAAAACAAACTTCAGAAAGGAGTATGGCAAAATAATCTTTGATTTGTTGGATTTTATGGGAAATGGAAAAAAAAAAAAAAAAAAAGCATTCATTTTTCATTCCCTTAAAGTGCAAATGAGTCTATCCTGATGACAAATCACCTTAAGGATGAGAGCTATTTATTTATTTGTAACTTGATCGCTATAGCTTTTGACTTGCAAGGAAATCTGTGTAGGAGCTCTGCCTTCAGTAACATATTCTTGCTTGTGCTAAAACATCATCTTGTTCTTGCTTGCTGTCTTGTGTCCTTATTTTGTTTGTGTTTTTGAAAGCTTTTCTTCCTTTTTAAAGCTGCATCTGGCAAGCGGTATTCTGGTGGGTGTGTTGTGGCTGGATGTGTTATGGGCTGAGTTAACAGATGTTGACTCTTTTATTTGTAATTCAGATTCTTGTTCATATCAGTGGTTGAAAGTGTCTGTTACTGAACATGTCTTACATTTATTATTAATATTGAGTTTTATGTTGTCCTGGTGGCAGACCTTGCAGGGGGTCCAGAGTTGGTGCGAAGATAACTGTCCTCTTCTGGCAGGCTTTTCCAAGAAATAGTGGTTTGATTTGGGAGTACCATGATTTATGAATAGTTGTTAGTTCAGCAACTTGCATCAGTGCTAAAAGTTAACATGAAATGATGAGGACTTCAGGTTCTATTCTCACCATGGTCCATTTCTCAGGCTTAGTGGAGTTCTCTGTATTGACTTTAATTTGAACTCGGGTTACAGTATGCCTGTGTGTAAGCCACAGTAATGAGTTGCTATATGTATTAAAATTACATTTAGGCTAATGAGGGAAGTTTTTGTCAGAAAAGATGCTTGTATGTTGTATATTTCTGGTTTTCAGTGCTATGTTTTGGCTTACTGTTTACATATCCATAGTGATAGATGTGTGATTTTATTATATATTTTGACCTTGTGTGATAGGTGCAGTTGTTGACATTTATTCAGAACTTCTGCATCAAGTGTTGACTATAAAATTTTGAGAGGAGAAACAGATTTCAAAATACTGTTGAATAGGTGGATTGCTGCCTGTCACTTAATGGAGGAAATCACTGTCATTTTTTAGAGGCCAGCGATATTTTTTTGTTATGAGCTATTTCCTTTGCCAATTTACTAGGATCAAAATGTTCTTACTGGCTTTGGTTTCTGCTCATGTCATGAGACTGAAAGACTGAGAAGGGAAACTTATCTGTGCAGAACTGAAAAAGTACTATCATGTTCAGAAGCTGAACAGATTGGCGGGGAACATCTCAATAACAAACCCCAGCCTTAGGCTACAGGATTATGTCATTTAACTTCATCTTTGCATTGCTTGAACTTTAAAGCCACTCACCTTGGCTGTCCCACCATTCTCACTCATTTTTCGTTCATTAGTCATCTAATTGCACAGTCTTTTCAGTTACACAGTAACAGCTTAAAATGTGCATGATGATGAAAGATGAAGACAGACAAGGGCAAGATTGAGTCCTTGATGATATTTATTATTCTTTCCAAAATCTCCTGATACTCCTTCCAGGCTTTTCAGAGGAGTCCTGTTGGGCTGCTCTGGTTTGTCTGCATTTTCTGGTCCTAGAAGTGGCTCCATTTCTTATCTTGGCTGTAGCACTCTTCCATTTGTGGAAGAACATTTCCATTTGTGGTAGGGAAGCTGGTCTTCGAAGCACTGGCTAGTATTTTCTTGTCCTCCCTGTTAAACTTGGTAAGATGTGGGTTTCCAAGGACAAATGTCAGCTTCTGTGTAGAATTACTGTGTTTGGGCCCCTCAGTACAAGAAGGACATTTTGTTGCTGGGAGCGTGCCCAGAGGAGGGTAATGGGAGTTGGTGAAGGGTTTGGAGCCCAGGCCTTACTAGGAGTGGCTAAAGGAACAGCAATTATTTAGTCTAGGGAAGAGGAGGCCTTTTATATTTTATATATATATTAATATATTATATATACTTGAAAAGAGGCTGAAGTGGGGTTGGTCTCTTCTCCTACCTAACAAGTGATAGGACAAGAGGAAACAGCCTTGAGGTTTAGATTGGCTATTAGAAAAAATTTCCTTACTGAAACAGTGGTGAAACATTGGAATGGGCTGCCCAGGGAGGTGGTGGGGTACCTCCCCTGTAGGTGTTCAGAAAGCGCTCAGACACAACACTTTAGGACGTGGTTTCATAGGCACGGTGGTGTTGGGCTGACAGTTGAACTTGATACAATTAGAGGTCTTTTCCAGCTATAATGATTATATTCTAATTGTGTTGTGTTTGAGATACCAAAATGCAGAACGTTCTTCTGATGGGTTAAACTGTCTCACCAAGCAGCTGCAACGTTTTCCTTAGATGTTGATTGGAGTTGGCTGTGCCGACCTTGCCAATAAACAGTTTTACATCCTAGCTGTGAGAGTTGAAGCAAAAGGGAGGTTTTTTTGAGCAGCCTAGGGAGAAAACCAAGCAGTAAATTCTGATACGTATCAGCCAGTTGCTGAACCACAGCAGCAGAGCTACAGGAGGACAAGACGACTATTATTTCTGTTTGAATACCCTCTGAATAGGCTATAGGCTCTGGTATCTAAATTTATTTCATGCATTGTTGAACTAGAATATTTAGAGGAGAGTCATAGAGTTTTGCATGCTTTCTTTGTATGTCTTCTGCCTTTGATTTGAAATGCTGTGTGTGTATGGTGTGGCACTCACTCTGAAAATTGAAATAGAAGATTTCATAGAAGGCTGAGGATAAATATTTTTATAAAAAATTTTTTTTGACTCGTAGATATATAAAATTACCCATTTTTCCTGTATGAGAGGAGGGATTGCAGTAGAGATGTAAAAGGAAATTTGGATTCTTTTTTACTTGTATGTTTAGAATTTGCGTACTGAAATGCTTAGAGGAAGTAGGTAAGGGTAGAAAAAGCAAAGGTGAAGTCAAAGATATGACTAGAGGAGAGTGCGACTTGCTGAATAAGCCTAAATGTTCTTCAGTTCTGTTTTACTTGTTTAAACTGAGAAGATAGTAGTTGAGAAAACCATGCCTGTGTTGAGTGAAGAGGATTTAGTGAGAGCTATGGGTTCCCAGAACATGCATGTTTGTGTCTAAGTAAAGCAGAAAGCAAATAAAACATGCAAGCTGTACACCTTCCTTGCAGTTCATTTGAGCCTTTCACTTTTGTACACGGATTTTCTTAATATCTAACTTCACTTAAAATTTGAGTCATTCTGTATGTGATATGACCAGTGGTGTAATGTTGTAAGGGATGCTGCGTTACAATACTCATTTCTTTTGAAAATATAAATGATCATCAAGTTATTTTGGTAATGGGGTTAGAAATTATTTTTTCAATTGCACAGGAATGTTTTTGTGGTTTGGAGTTTTTTTGTTTGGTTGGTTTCTGTTTTTTTCTTTTTTTGTTAAACATTATTCAAATTACTACTTCTGTGTATGTCTTTTTTTTTTTATTTTAGGCATCAAAAAACAAAGATGGAAAAGAGCAGAGCGAAGCTATATCCCCGTCGGAGGAAGAGGAGACTTTCTCTTGGCCTGGTCCCAAAACTGTAATGCTAAGAAGGACATCTCAGGGTTTTGGCTTCACCTTAAGACACTTCATAGTTTACCCTCCAGAATCTGCAGTTCAGTTTTCTTTTAAAGTAAGTGAAATTAATAACAAATCACTTATAGCTTTATTATATTTTCTAGGGTCAAAAAAATCCAGCTTGCTTAAATGTATATTTAGATGTGCCTTACACAGACGAAAGACCTGTTCTATGTAAGGTGGGGGGCTCACTTATTGCATTGTTTGATAGCTGTGCACTGAGCTGTTCCAACCATATGGAATTGAATGAGCTCAGCTGAGTTAAAAATATTTGTTATTGTGGGTAAGACTGGTATTGCAGAATATGGAAATATTTCTCTGTACAGAATTTTTTTTTCCTAAAGCCAGTGTCATTAGTCTACACTTTTTGAAGTGTAGAATTCAAGGGTGAGAGGCTCAGGGGATTTTGTTGTTGTGTTTTTTCTTTTTTTAATTTATTTTCTTCCATGGAATTGGAATTTGTCACAGCATCTACTAAGGGAATAGCCTGGAAAAACATTAGTTGACCATAGTTTCTAACTAGGTTTTCTAAAACTAATGTACATTAGAAAGATGGATTGTGTTTCTGTATTCTTTCTGCTGAAAAGAACAACAATCTGCAATTTCTTGTTAGTCAAGAGACAATACATACAAAATATATATAGGTCTACATTAAAAGACAAATTTCCGAATTAAAAGAAGTAAAATATTTGAAGTTAAAACAAGTAATCCTAAATATTAAGGAGCTAATTGGCCTATCTCACTCAAAGGCGGTTTGTATTCTCCTTTCATGACCGAACCTTTTGAAAGTTGCTATAGGTACCTGGTGCTGAGAAAAATTCTATTTAGTAGTGACAGAAATTTGGATGCTGAGCCAGGGTTTTTCCTAGTACGTTCAAATAACATTTGCACATTTCAAAGTCATCAAGTATTCAAGTTCTCATAATTCATGCCACCTCTCATTTTCATTTCTGCCGTTCCAGTTAGGTAGAAGGGCAGATTCTTATCAGAATGGGGAATGTGTATTGGAGCTTCACGATCTTGGTAGATAGCGAATTGACTCACATGCATCTGCAAGAGTCTTCCGTTCAAGCTGTTGTTTTTTGCATGTCCTCAGTGGCTGTAAGATTTCTTTTGAAGTAGAAAAAGCTTTACAGGAGAAAATTGGCACATTTTTTCCAGTTAAGTTCAGCTATTCAGTCTGCACTTGAGTGCCCAAATCTTTTCCCCTTGACAAGGAGTCAGTGAAGCTAATGGGAAGTGAGGCTGTTAGCAGTATCATGTGATCCTGACATTTCTGTCCTTCAAAATGGGTTATAGGGAGCCAGAAAAGAGCCATCTCTGGTTGAATGTGAAACAGAGGAAGGAGGGTGGGGAAGCCTTATCTGAGCAGAACAAATTACTTGTACTCCTTAGAATCTTCTAAAAACAACCCTTGTTCCATGTTGAGAGTGAAAACAAAACAACATCAGCAGGATTAATCTCCTTAACTAAGAAATGACCGGGTAGGTTTCTTCCTAAATGTATCACTATATCTTTGAGGACGTTGAGGTGCTGGAGTGTGCCCAAAGAAGGGCAGTGAAGCTGATGAAGAGTCTGGAGCACAAGTCTTACGAGGAGCAGCTGAGGGAACTGAGGTTGTTTAATTTGGAGAAAAGGAAACAGAGGGGGAGACCTTATCACACCATTTAACTACCTGAAAGCTGATTGTAGCAAGGTGGGGGTTGGTTTCTTCTCCCAAGTAACAGATGATAGGATGGGAGGAAATGGCTTCAAGTTTCTCCAGGGGAGGTTTAGACTGGATATTGGGAAAAATCTCTTCACTGAAAGGGTTGTCAGTCATTGGAACAGGCTGCCTAGGAAAGCGGTTGAGTTGCCATCCCTGCTGCTTAGGGACATGGTTTAGTGGTGTCTTGGCAGTGTTAGATTTACAGTTGGACTCAATGATCTTTAAGGTCTTTTCCAGCCTACATGATTCTGTGATCCTCTGTCTCAGAGGAGGCTGATATTTTTCACTTGTAGAAGGAGACAGGGACAAGGAAGGGCAAGTAGTATTAAAAAACCCAAATAAATATCAACCCCTCCCTTCTCATCCTTCTCATTCACATCTGATGATTCCTGAGAGAGACCCAAGCAGTACATAGTGAGTCTGTAAATATTGAGATGTGTGTTAAAATTCTACCTCTCTCTTCTGGAAGAGAGCCCTTGGCACTTTTTTTTTTTCTTTTTTTTTTTTTCCCTGTTTCTTCTCTACTGTGTCAGAATTTGTATAATTCATTTCCACTTCTGTCTGTTGTTTTTCAAAAAGGAAATTATGAGCTTGTCAGACAACTGTAATACCATCATTCAGGGATTCAGTTACATCTAAAGATAATAAGATTTGTTTGTACAGAGCCCTGGTTGATATTTCTGTAGATTAACCTGAACAGATATACTCTTTCTTCTTCCTTTTGTTTTCTGTGGGGTGGTAGGAAAAAAAAAACAAACAGCTCCTCAAAATTACTACTCCTAGGTCTTCAAAATGTGACTTTTATAGAAATCTGACTACTCAAGTTATTGTACTAAAGAATGAAATTCACATATTGTCAGTCTGATCCCAATATGAGGCAACTCTGATTTCTCTGCTGTTTTTGTTTTACCAAAAGTTGTATTGGTTAGCAGCTCATTAGTCTTTGTCATTGATTCTAAGCTCAAGTATCAATCTTTTCTCATTGATCAAAACTTAAGGGGCTTGGAAAGCTGAGAGGTTTCATTTTGCAAACCATAGTTACTGACAGTAACTATGACTAAGTTTTCTTTCTTGAACCTTGTAGCCTTCTCTTCTTTACACTTGAGAATGCATGCAGTTACTTCTGCCATAAGATAGAGGTTACAGCTGGAAGTTAAAGATGCCATGGACATAACAGAGTTACTTGAGTCCCTACTGGTTTCTCAGAGCTGCAGTCCTTGTGTTAGCAGAAGTGTTGACCTGATTCTAGCACTTCCCATGTAAAGCAGTGCTGAGGTCTTTTTTTACCCCAGCAGAGGCTTTGCGTTCTAGCTTGACGTCTTTCATGTAGGCTTGCCCTAATATTTCTTAAATAATACTGCCAATCAGCATAAAGTGGTAGAGGTGGTAAACAGAAAGAAAAGCATTTGAAAGAGTTTTCCTATGGACAGTCTTTCCATATTCTTTGTGTGTGTATATATATGTTTTTTTAATATCTACTCTTGGTTCCAATTCAGAAATGTCTAGTGAAAGTTACTCTACTACAAGTTCTGCTCCTGTTGCTTGCAATTTGTGTGTTACAAAAACTGTTGATAGGTCAGGCAGAATTCTCTGGGGAGGAGAGGACAAGACTCCTCACTTGGAGGGAATAGTGGGTGTCTCTACGACAGAATGTAGTGCTCCTAGACTGCAGGGTGTGGTAGAGTTCACTCACAGCTGGATATTCCATGGGAACGGGAAGAAAAGCTTCCTACAGGGTGAAGAAAGCTGCAATTTGGAGAGCTACTGAGGTTAATTTTCATGGAAGCAAAGAACTCTACCCCGGGGGGTATGGAGAACAGTGGGCATTATTTGATAGAAGTCTTTAATAATATGTTCCCTGCCTAGATGTATTTGTGTTGTTTTATTTGTATTTATTTTTAAGAAGTTCAGTGTTCCAGCAGTTAGTCTGATAACACATGTCTTTAGTTGAATTTTTTTTTTTCTCAGCTGTCCTGGGGAGCTCTCTGCAAGGAAGAGATCTAGGCAGGTCTGCCTCAAAACTGGGGCAGACTGGGAGTCCCCAAGAACACTTGACTTTTAGTAGATTAGCACCTAATCTGCCTTGAGTTATCATCTGTTCTTCAGGTGATTTTATTTTACCTTTTTTTTTTTTTTTTTTTTTTTTTTGGTCACAACTTCCCTTAATGTTTCACAGGCTGGAGGCACACCTCACCCTTGCTATTCAGTAGGGAGAGAGCTGTGAGGCTTCCCTCCTGTTATTCAGAAATGCAGAGCACCAGGTTAACAGATGAAGGTCACTTTTGTGCTGAAGTGAAGCCCAGCTTATCTAGAGTTTCATGTGATGATGATATCTGGTTCATCTCATGGATGTCTCTGAATGTTGCAGAACTCCAATAAGGATTTATTTTTCTTTCAGTGCTGATCAGAAAAACTCAAGAGTGCTAAACCTCTGCTTTTAATGATGCCACTGATTGTTTCTGGAAGAAAAAAAAAAAGCTGTTCAAAACCTGAGTGAAATATTTGGAGCCATGTTAACCAAGAGACTTAGGGTTTGGTGGGATTAAACTCTAGTGGGTATTTCTAGCTTTACATGTACAAATCTGATGTCTGCCTTTCGTAGACTTCCACTGCCATCAACACAATTCCTGGTCAGGTAACGAGACCAATGCTGCCTGGCACTGTGGGCCACCCAAGTTAGACACTAAATACACCTGTGTAATGCCTGAGTAAGCAGAATGAGTTTCAAGAATAAAACTTGATACCTTAGTGACAAGGTGACAATGACCTGCACAACTGCATATGAGGAGCATCCATAAAGCTTTATTTTCTCTATTTACATTTACATTTGACTGGGAAACAGGCCTTGCCGTGCTGTCATTGAAATGATTGAACACGATTGGTTATAATCAATTCAGGGAAGTATCTCTGTGCATTTTAATACTGAATACTAGTATGTTTTATTTAATTTGCATCATTTTTAATATTATATTACATTTTTATATTATATTTAATTTCTTTCATATGACATTCAGTATGTGTGTAGTATTGCAGACCTAGGTCAAATTCAGGATATTGTGCTATGTTTTAGTGTCTTTTCATGGTTCCTGCACAGAATAGCTGATTAACTACAGATCAAAGGGCTCTTCCTCATTGTAATTAACTAATTTATAAACATTATGATAGAGAAGAGTTATGGAAGAAAGTGTTGTTTTGTTAGGTCTGTTGGGAGGGACAGCCCTGTGTGAAGGGCAGAGTGAAAGATGATCTTGGAAAATGAGGCTGCAATTTAACACATTTCATTTTGGCGAAAGTACTTGGCTGTGCTTATATGGGGCCACACACAGAACTGGGAATAGCTGCACATTCAAGAATAACCTGCTATATATCCTTCTTGCTTCTCATGCCTCCTTTCCCTTAAGAAGATGAATAGGGGGTGCGTGGATGATTTCTTAAGCTGGCATTGCAAAAAGCCTGTTAAATTGTGCTTTTAACATCAGATGTTTGTTAGGATCTGTTAATCAGCACATGCTTTTTTTTTTTTTGCATGTTAAGTCCAAGCTCAATCAGTCTGAGAAGCAAGTAAGTGATAGAAGGAAACCTCTTTAGTTATGGGAAGCAGCATATACTAACATCTTGCAATATGGAAGAGGTAAATATAGGAGGGAAAGCGAATTCCAAAACACTTGTGTTATAAAACATTCCCTTTTTAAAGGCCTGAGCTCATTAGCTTGATACCATGAAAAACTAATGCTTTGCAGCTGTCCTTTGTAACAGAGTTTTGCATGCCCAGTGACAAACTGACAAACCTAGTGCAGTATTTCATAAATTATGGCAATTCTATGTTAGCTAGCTTTTCACTTCCCTAATTTTTTTGTTATATAGCATTGAACCAGGTAGCCTCCCAAATGTGGGGACCCACATTTTGCTGACTACGAATTCTAATATTCTAAGTCCTAAAAGTGCTTTTTACTAGACAGATGGGGTAGAAACTGAAGACATGCAGATGCTAGCTAGCCTTGTCTAATTCTTTGGTGCTATTCTTTTGGGTGTTCATAGTTCAAAACCAACTGGCTGTTACAGGCTTCAAGAGATACAGTGGTAAATTTTAACCATATTTATCTACTAGTATGGTGTTTTTGCCAAAGTGTAGAGTAGACAGGACTGTCAAGCTTAAAGATATACTGTTAGCTGCTCTCAGATTTGGGGTGCTAATTGTAATTACCAAGACTTTTTAAAAGTTGAGTGAATGCCAGCTAACTTAGTGTTCTGCTTTTAGAGGATTTCTTTTGTTGTTTTTTTTTACTTCCTTAAAGTTATCTCCCAGTAGTGTCTTACAAAGCTTCAGGCGAACTTTTTTATGTCTCTCAGGAAACACCTAGGAGAGGTCTTGTCTCATCCTCATTGCTATATAGTATTCATAGGCAGAACATAATCCTTCTCATTCTTCATCTTCCTTTCTTTGAACAGTTTGCTCAAATCAGTGTGCAATTGATTTTAAAATATTTAATGTGAAAAAGATAGTGGTTTGCCTTTAAATGCGGAAGACCTTGAAATTTAGAATTAATCCGTTTACAAGTAGGAGGGAATATACAGGTGAAAGTGATTTCTGTAGTAAACTTGTTCCTTCTTTCCTTTGGGATGAAGCTGTTTTATTCAGCTGAGGTGAATTGTTAGGAATACTTCATAAACAGTACACATTAGTCCAAGAAACTGTATTTAGGTTGAAAGCTTATTAGTCCACTAAATTACAGTTCTGAAATATAGCACATATTTTCATTTTTAAACAATTGTGCTTTTCAAATCGTAGAATTTTGTGGAGGAGATTAGCTATGATCTTTCAAAGCCTTTCATTCATATTAAAATGTTGACAAGAAAGTAACTTAAGTAATCATTTGCTATTTTAAGCATGCAATTTACCCATAGTACATTCCATTTGCGAGATTTCTTTTTTTTTTTTTTTATGGACTGTCAGTGATACCTGGTAGTTATGATTGTGTATTTATAGTGCACCAAGCGGAAGTAGAGTCCTTGTGGTTGCTACTAAATAGTGTTTGGGGTAGATATTTTTCTCCAGGCAATAGTACTGAAGGCAAAATAAATTTCAGTAAGTATACTCAGAGCTTGCTTAAAAATATTTTGTTGTGCATCTTATTTAGCTTTGAATCCTTAGACTGTTGAAGCATAACCTCCTGCCTGGCTTTTCAGGGTGGAAACATGCTTGCAACAACACACAATGCAGCATTAGGCTTCATGGCAGTGTTTTGGGGCTTTTGGTATATTTGTTTACAGATAAGCTGGTTTTGTTTCTGTAGGGATGTTTCATGGAACTGGGCTTATTTTTGTTTGTCAATTTTGTCGTGTGCTTTTTTGTTGTGGTTCTTTTTTCTTTAAATTTCTTAGGTTCACATCAGGTCTTTATAGCTTATAGATGTCTATGCATTTTTCCATTTATTGAATTTTTAATATGTTCTCTTTCTATTTCCTTAGGATGAAGAGAATGGGAATAGACAAGGTATGCCTTATTTTTATTCTTTCACAGTTCCAATATATTAAACACTTCTCTTTAGCTGTGTAATAGACTTGAGTAGCTACCCAAGATCTTGAAGTGGAAAATCACTTCACTCTTGCCAGTCAGGCTCATTGGATTTTTCATGGTGTTGGAGCAAAAGAAAGAAAATACTTGTCTTTTATCTTCATGTATTTAGTGTAGGTGTTTGTGTGACCACTAAATTAAAATGTGTTGTATCACTTCTGTGCTGTGTATATCACCTTGTCATGTACATGACAAGAAGACAAGAAACCAGCTGTGTTACCATTTAGTGCCAAAGTTTCACACCCCCTTAATATGGTCTGTGTGTGAGACCCATGGTTATCTGTGCAAAGTACTGCTCAAAAGGGTTTGAGTCTCATGGGTATATTTATATACCTGCATTTTAAATAAGTACTATACAGTGCCCCAAAGAGCAGCAAGTTTGAAATTTGAATATTGTTGCTACTTACTTTAAAAGCAACACAAGTATAAAGACTTAATGTTGGTAGTGATGGTAAAGATTATCCACAAAAGTGGTATACAACTGTTTCAAAACCAGAAGACAGAAGGGTTATTCCTTTTAGCTTTGTGATACACTTTGTTCAGTATTTAATAGTATAGATCTAACTATTTCATCAGTTTGAGTACCGTCGTGTGCGTTTTGAGATCCATGAAACAAACTTCAGTGATATCAGATAAGACGTATGAGTAAAATTCTTGCACTTGATTTAGGAGGGATGGAAGAATCACTTATGTGACATTTTGCCTGTTCCGTCTGTTATCATAACTATCTCTCTCACATATTACCTCTGTCTGCTCTCTTTCTTAATTCACCAATTAATTTATTTTTCTGTCAGTTGGTGCTACATGTCAGTCCCTCTTAATTTAAAGCTTTCTTTGATGTATGTTTTCTCATACATGTTCCCCTTTTTGATATCTTATTGTTTCCTTAGAAGGGTGTAATGTGTTGATTTAGGAAGGAAACTGGGTTTTCAGGTTGAGAACCCAGTCCCACTTTCTGTTTTTCCCAGTCTGTCATGGTGATGGGGTACGCAGAGGAGGTGGGATTAGCTGCATTGAAAGTGTTGTGTGCCAGGCTGCGGTTTGTGCTTCATCCAGCACTGCAGGGCAGCTCATTGAGGTTGGGCCTGTTTGAAGGTGGATACCTTTGCTCAGAGGCAGCATAGGGAGAATGCTTGTTTGACTGGGAGGTTACAGTTTGCTTCGCACTGTAGCAGAGGATGGTACCCAGTTTCAATGTACTTTTTTTAGTTGGACAGCAGAGAACATGCCTTAACTTTTGTTTTAGGTTTTTGGTGTAACTGTGATATATTAGCAGCGTTCTGAGAAATATGAATTTACTTGGACTTTCTTAATCTTCTCTTGGAGGCAGATGAGTTCATCCATTTCATTGTCATAGTCTTACTCATCTGTCATCACCTGCTTTTTAAACAGTGAAAGTCATTATCTTCCTATTCCTTGTCACCTTTGTTCATGCCCCAGACTTGTGACCTCCTTTGTCCTTTTTGACATAAAAAAAGATAAGGCAAATGCCTTTAGGAAGGGAAAAGATTCAATCCTCTGTGCTAACCCATCACGGAAGATACCACATGTGGTCTAGAGAAGTTCTGCAGTATTATTCTTCCCACAGGGAGGACTGGATCAGCTAAAGACGCAAATGTGAGTCTGTTTATTTGTTTTTCAGTAGAAGAACAGCAGTAAACACTCACTGGCTTGGTTCACTATGAGACCTGTGCGAGTGAGAGCAAGATTACTTTCTGGAAATTTTTGTGTAGCCCAACTATTGCTTGTTTATAGCGACATAGTATGTTGTATGCCTTGAAATACTGATTAATGACCAAAGTGCTTTGGAAAGACATCAGTGTTCTCATTAGCAAGAGAGAAGGGCATTCTCCACCTCACAGCCGCCGAGAAGAAGGGGCGGCTGTGAGGTAGAGAATGTAGCATTAGGAGAATGTATCCTGCCAGTCTTGTGTATTATACCTTTAAAAATAACAAAATGGGGCAGAGCATGTAAAACATTTTTCTCCAGCATTTAGTGTGTTTTTGGGAGGAGGAGATGAAATGTTTTTTCATTTACACTGCTACAAGTTGTTCCTGTTTCTTAATGAGGTGAATAGGTAGCTTGCAAGGAGAAAATCAGGAAAAGTGAATCTCATTTTTTGTGTTCATGTACATCATGTTAATTTAGCAAGCCAGAAATCGTGATGGATTATCACAAGGATTCTTAAAGTAATTAACGTTGGAAAACGAGGCTGAGCCGCTTTGGTGGCTCAGGAGGCTGTGTGGCTGCTGGCGGTGGGTCTCCTGCTGCTGAAGCACCACTTGCTTCTACAGCTTGAGGCAGAGCTTGATGCTGGGCTGGGGGCAGCGCCTTGTCTCTCGTATAGAGGAGCCATCTAGTGGCAATTGCCATGTATTTTCCTTCCGACTTAATTGGAAAACTTGTCTTAATTAACAATGAAAATACCTTAATGATTAACATTTTTCTTTTGAAGTCTGTACATAATGATTTTTGTAATTCACTTGAGCTTTTCTCTCTCAAAGACTAAGCTAAAGGCAGTCAGACTTTTCATTTTCGTGAAGCAGTGTGTGCCAGTGCAAAATCGTCTTTTTAAATAGATTTTGAGTGAAGATTTCTAATTACCTACACTTTCTGCTTTGTTCTTTTTCACAGGTTAAACTTACCTTTAAAAGTTGAGGGTTTTTTCATATTCAGCATTTACAGATTTGAGTAGGTGAGTGTAGAGAAAAGTATCTCTATTACTGCTGTCTGTTATTGAAAGCACTTGACTATTTTTTTGAAAAGAGCTGAGCACATAATGAAGGCTAGAGGGCAGAAGATAAAAGCATGGAGCATATTTGCTGTATTCTAACAGCGAAGGAAATATTTTAATATGGTTTTATGTTCTGGTATAGAATTCTAGTGCAACTTATTTTTTTTTTATTTATTTTGATCATGCTCCCAGCTTGCATGACCCTTGCTTTTGGTAAGCAGTAAGATTTTGAAGCATGTAGAATAAAAAGTAATGCAAATGTGCACAGAAGAGGTTTAAACTAAGAGTGAAAAGGAAAGAGATGATATCCAAGAAACAAGTGAGGAAGTGGTGGATTAGGTTGTCCAGCAGAATGGTTAGGATGCTGTGGACAGGACTTCATGGTCAACAGCTGGAACAGAAGGGGAACACCTCAAGTGTATGCGCATAAGTAAGGGAATGCCTGCAGGACAGTGATGGAGAGTGCTCATGCCTTTTTTTCAAGGCCTCTCTGAAGCCCATGTGCACTCCCGAATGCAGCTTCAGGAAGAAGCAGGGGGAACTGGAAGTCTGCATGCAGTTGCAGGGCTGTGTTCTCATTGGAGTCACAGAGACATGATGGAGTTGGGTGACAATGCTGCAGTGGGTAGGTACAGGCACCTTGGGAAGGAAGGACAGGTTGGAAGAGCATGGAGGTTGAGTTGCCTTTGTTGTCAAGTTGTAAGAGAGCAGCTGGGATGCATGGAGCTCTAGCTTGGGATGGATGAGGAGCTGGCTTAGAGTTTATGGTCAGGATTTGCAGGCAGACCTGTGTTTTGGTGGATGTCTGTTACAGACTGCCTGATCAGGGAAGTAGTAGATGAGATTTTCTTCAGACATCTGGTGGAAGCCTCACGTGCAGATCTTTGCCCTTATGGGGGACCTTAGCACTGTTATCTGCTCTAAGGGTTTCACAGCAGACTTACTGTAAATGTTTTGTAGTTATTTGAAATCTTTTTTTCGTTCCTACTTGTGCTGCTCAAGGTTGTGTCCTTAAGCTAAACTACTAAGATGCTTGTCTACCGGGTCTTTATCAGAAAAAATGGGTCCCTCTCAGTGGATTCCTTGGTCACTGACTAGAAATTTGTATCAACATCTGCTGTTTTCTTGACAGTTTGTTATACTGACCAGCCTGTATTAACTTGGAGTACTGAATTTATGCTTTTTGAGGATAGTATACCATCAGTATTCTTCATGTTTTTTGAAGTTATTTAAAAATTTTAAGACGTATTTCACAGATAGAAGTCTCCCAGGAGACCATTGTAGGAATACGTGAAGACAAGGTGAAAAATACCTAGTTATTAAAAATAGTAATATCTTATATTTAAAAACTTGCGCTGTCAACATGTGGTTAAGTGATGCTGAAGAAATCCATCTCCATTGCCATGCTGTCTGTCATTTCGGTGCGCACTTAATGTGGTGAATATGTTGCTGGCCTTCAGAGATGCTTTGAAGCTGTAGCTGACAAAATACAAGTTTAGTACATATTAAGTGGATCATTTCTTGTTTCTTGTCCTAACACGTGTTTTTCTTCAGAAATGTTTGGCTTCTGGTCATGATTACATCAACAGTAATAAGCATATAGAAATAATCTGAAAGATATTTAATCTTTCATATGAGAATTAAATTATTTCATGTTTAATACAGTGCCTGGAAGTCTAGTATCATCTAGTGTCATTTTTTTTTAATATGATGCTATTACTTTTCCTAGTTTATCTCCTATGTCTGTGTAAAAGTATCTATAGCAACTAGCAGCTTATCTTCCCATAAAAACGAAAGGTGAGTTAGGTGTATTGCACAGTGTCCTCTTCTGTCTGCACTTTCTAATGAGACTTTAAACATTTGTTTTCAATGAGTTTTCCAGATTGTGAAATTGCGATCACTGGGCTATTTTTTTAATGTGTCTAACTATGGATTAAAATTTCTACCCTTTAGTTGTCTGTGCTAAGTAGTACCAATTTATTATCTGAGTTTCCATCAGGTCTGTGCAAATCTGGTTTGACTCCTAGAGCCTTTGGGAGATTGGTGGAAAAAAAGTGGGAAAAACTTTTTATTTATTCCTGCCACTTATGTAACACTTTTTTTTAATGTTTTATTTATTTAAACAGACTGAATTCTGCAGTGTGGTTTGGGTTCTCCCAGGATTTAATTTAATCACATGTGTTCTAGCATCATCGTCTATCAGCTCAGTCTGTTACAGAGTTGACTAATTCTACCTCTGATGATGGGAACAAGGTGGATGAGAAATGACAATTCACATAAATGCAAATATTTGCAAAGGTCATAGATTGCTGGGATGGTATGGTCTGAGGTATAGGATAGTGGAATAGGAGTAAGAGGCTTATAATAGTAATGTTTTAGGGTAGCATCACAGTAAATTGTTCTGTTTTGTGCATTTTTAATCCAATTTCAACTTTTTAACACTAAATGTTGAAAACGCTAGAAGAGGGCTCAGTTTTCCACAGATACCGCAGTCTGATGATCCTTTGTTCCCTTAGAGTACATCCTGAATTTCCAGCAGAATGGGCTTCCAACTCGTCACATGTACAGTGTTTGTCGGTGACTAATACTGTGTTCAAATCATCTTTAACTTTTAACAAAAACTCTTAAGAGCTGTGTAAGTGTTAATTTCTGTAGTTTTGGAAGAGAACCTGTAGGTTCACTACAACAGATATAAATTGAGTGGCTCTATGCTTATCTGAGAACTAAAGTAAGTCCTCTGGACTGTTAAGTCATACATCCAAACTATTCTATGATTCTAATTTCTATGTCAAGTTTAGGGGAGTTAAAATTTTGCTGTGACACAACACCCTTCTCCCCTCAAGCCATAAGTCAATTATAAATGTTAACTGACAGGCTTATGGCATGGACCACCTCTCTAGGAAGTCTGTTACACTGAGTTACCACCCTCTTGGTAAAGAGATTCTTCCTGATGTCCAGTCTAAACCTTCCCTGGCACAGCTTTGAACCATTCCCTTGTGTCCTATGCCTCGATACCAGGGAGAAGACACTAGCACCTTTGCCACCACCCCTTCTGAGCCTGTCTTTCTCCAAACCGGGCAAGCCTGAAGTCCTTAGCTGCTCCTCACAGGGCA
Organism: Clamator glandarius; assembly: GCA_033459285.1. Lineage (NCBI taxonomy): Eukaryota > Metazoa > Chordata > Aves > Cuculiformes > Cuculidae > Clamator > Clamator glandarius. The sequence goes on from JAUNZM010000046.1 coordinate 249,706, forward strand.
TTCCTTCTAGCTTTTCCACTACCTGTGTTGTCCTCGCCTCATCTGAATGCATTCAAAGACCTGCACATCCTTCTTAAACATCCTTCTTAAATTATGGGGCCCAGAACTGCACAGAGTACTCAAGGTGAGGCCACACCAGTCCTGAATACAATGGGCTAATCTCCTCTATAGACTGGCTGGTTATCCTGTTTGATGCCCCCGGGATGTGGTTTGTCCTCTTGGCTGCCAGGGCGCATTGCTGACTAATATTGGGCCTGTTGCTGACCAGCAGTCCCAGATCCCTTTCTGCAGGGCTACTCTCCAGTCATCCCTCTCCCCATTAGTATTTGTGCCCAGCAAGGATTCAATAAGGCTACATGTCTGACTGAATAGTATTGTGAGCAGCTTTACTGTTCTTTGCTGTATGGCCTGGTAAGGAATTGCTGGCATGCTCCAAAAAATTAGGCCTTTCAATATTAGAAAGGAAAACTATGAATTTGGTCTGAAAGTATATAGTGCAGAGCTGGAGAACTTAGTGTAAAAGCCGCCCTGTGATAACCTGCACTGCATGGTGGGCTTCAGAAGAGAGGAAGTCTAGGCACACATTCTGGATAGCATCTTGATTTTGCCTGATGATTGGATGCAGATGGGACCTAACAGAGATTTAATCGTGGCGATTGTTAAATTTTGAGGCATGAGGTAAGCTAGTAGATTATATGTTTTACTTCGAATTTATTTCTGTAATGATTGAGTGCACATTCACATAATTGTGTGGATTCCCACCAGTTGGTCTGGAAAAGGTATTGTTAGTTCCTGCTGTCAGAAAATACTGTTTAGCTTTGCTTGAGTTTCAAACTCAAAATATAAATGTTCACACTGAGCATATTCAAGGAAGTTCATTTATATGTTACTGATGGAAGAAAGTTACAGCTTGTATCCCAAGTATGTAAAAGACCAAGGAGAAATAAAGAGTATGTGTTCATCTACCAAAGCTTGGGAATCCTAGATTTTTTTCTCATCTTTACTTGTATTTGGATATTACAGAATCACGGAATCACAGAATAACCAGGTTGGAAGAGACCCACTGGATCATCGAGTCCAACCATTCCCACCAATCCCTAAATCATGCTCCTAAGCACCTCATCTACCCTAACCTTAAACACCTCCAGGGACGGCGACTCAACCACGTCCCTTGGCAGACTGTTCCAATGCCTAACCACCCTCTCCGTGAAGAACTTTTTCCTGATCTCAAGCCTAAATCTCCCCTGGTGGAGCTTGAGGCCATTCCCTCTCATCCTGTCCCCTGTCACTTGGGAGAAGAGGCCAGCTCCCTCCTCTCCACAACCTCCCTTCAGGTAGTTGTAGAGAGTAATAAGGCCTCAGCCTCCTCTTCTCCAGGCTGAACAACCCCAGCTCTCCCAGCCGCTCCTCATAAGATTTGTTCTCCAGCCCCTTCACCAGCTTTGTTGCCCTTCTCTGGACTCGCTCCAGAGCCACAACATCCTTCTTGTGGTGAGGGGCCCAGAACTGAACACAGTACTTGAGGTGCGGTCTCACCAGTGCCGAGTACAGGGGGAGAATAACCTCCCTGGACCTGCTGGTTACGCCGTTCCTGATACAAGCCAAGATGCCATTGGCCTTTTTGGCCACCTGGGCACACTGCTGGCTCATGTTCAGTCAGTTGTCAACCAGCACCCGCAGGTCCTTCTCCTCTTGGCAGCTTTCCAGCCAGGTTTCTCCTAGTCTGTAGCTCTGCTTAGGGTTGTTGTGCCGCAAGTGCAGGACTCGGCATTTGGCCTTGTTAAACCTCATGCAGTTGGTCTCAGCCCAGCAGTCCAGCCTGTTCAGGTCCCTTTGCAGAGCCTCCCGACCCTCCAGCAGATCGACACTTCCACCCAGCTTGGTTTCATCTGCAGACTTGCTAAGGGAGGACTCAATGCCTTCATGCAGGTCGTTGATAAAGACATTAAACAGGACTGGACCCAGGATTGAGCCCTGGGGAACCCCACTTGTAAATGGCCTCCAGCTGGATTTAACACCATTTCCCACCACTCTCTGGGCCTGGTCATTCAACCAGTTTTTCACCGAGGAGAGTGTGCACCCGTCCAGGCCAGAGGCCGACAGTTTCTGAAGCAGAATGCTGTGAGAAACTGTATCAAAGGCTTTACTGAAGTCCAGGAAGAAGCATATTACTGAGCTGTAAAATGAATCTGCAAAATGTAAACAACATTTGAAAACTTCAATCCTATTTTTTTGCCTCTAAATTGATCTTTTTCTTTAGAGTAGCCGTTCACCGTTTTTAGGAAGAAGAATGAGTTTTCGGTATAGCCTCCTTCTGTGTGTAGGCCAGGTTTAATGTGTTACCAGTTTTGTGAATTTGTCCATAAAATAGCTGTGAAAACCTGAAGCGAGTTCAGGAATGTGTTGGTGTAGCTGACAGGTCAGGTCAGAAATGAGATGTTTAGGGGGAAGACTTCAGTCTCTGGTCTTCATACATTGATGCAGTTTTCCCCTCACTCTGAAGTGGAACTGTATTAAAGGTATTGTGTTGGATAATACATGGGAGTAACCTGTCTGCTTGACCTCTTGCTTTGTGTGTTCACGTATGGGCAAGGCATAAAGTAGGATTTGAGTGTTAAGCAAACTTGCAGTAGGCCACTGTCATTTTTTTGATGAGCTTTTTGTAAAGGAAGCAGAGGTAGCGGTTGCTTGGTGCTGAAAGTATCACATATTAAATGCTACAAATTAAATGTGCCATGGGAGCTCCGTTGTTTTATTGTCACTTGTGGGATTGTGTGTCTTCAGTAAAAGATCAAGTGGCAGGCACTGGGGAGGATGTTTGGTTGTCCCGTAGAAGATGATACTTTAACTTCACTCTTGTGAATGGTTGAAGCTGACTTTTGTTCATGGCATCTGGGTAAATTCTTATTGGAGCTTGCCTAAACTTGTTGAGTCGTTACTGCCTCTTAAAGGATGAGACCCATCATGTGTTCAGTGTCTATTTAAATCAGCAGATTAAAAATGACAGATATTGCTTTGGCTCACAAGGAGTGTTTTGTATGGTCCTGTAGCTGTGCCCTGCTAATCAAATTTTAGAGTATTCAGGGACTGAGCTGCCAGATGGAGTTGCTTGATTTATGATTCAGTTGCTTTGTATATAGCAGTTATCTGATTCTATCAAATCAACTTCTTAATTGTTCTCTACCAATCTGGGGTTCCTTTGAGAAGGCCATTTAGAGCTATGTGAGTAAGCCATGTTGTTCAGCTGCTTTGTGGGAAAATGGCAAGACACTGAGGGTCTGCAGATTGAAGGCATTTGGCTAAAATTTGTGCTTGAAAAATGTGAAAGAAAGTCAGAGGGAAGTCTGGTTTACTGGAATTTATTAGAATTCTTCAAATAATGACCTTTTGCCATACAATAGGGACAAGGTGGGCATCTTATTTGTATTCAGTAAATAATGTTGTGATTTAGTAAATGTGGCCAGGTGGGATATTTAAAGGTGTAATGCAAGTGCTGTGCCGTTTGAGCCCAAGTCACAGGTTACTGAAGTGATTAGAACTTAAGGCTTCATTTTCAAGGAGTGTTTCTTTTATCACAGTCCCTGTTTTAAGCAGTCCTGCTTTTTCTGCCATTTATACCACCTTGCACTATGCCAGAGTTCCTTGGTAAACTGGAACCCACACCCATCTTGTTTCAGTCTGTTACTTCCCCAGGCTGGCTCACTGGGCAGGGTGGTATTTCTGAGCTGCAGGCATGGTAGAGGAGCAATAATTGATGATAGTAGCTTGGAGGGACCGAGGGAGTTAAAGGCAGCACTGGCACTATAAAAACTTGTCTGGCTATAACCTTTGAGGTGCTGTCTCTGGTTTGGAGGCCACTTGGGTTTTTGTACCTCAGAGGGTGAGGGGTCAGGAGAGATCGATAACACTGTAGAACAGGTTAAGTTCAGTGCAGCTTTCTGGCAGACAGGAGGTAAAACTTCAAATGTTATTTTTGGGTAGGGGTTTTGGTTTGGGATTTTTTGGTTTTGTTGGTGGTTTTTTTATTTTAGCTCACTAACATAAAAATTGCACTAGTGAAGCTGTGTAGAAGCTGTAAAATGGCTTACTTCAGCTACATACAGATGTAGGTCAGGACAGCATCACTCTAATTTAGCCTGCAGTGTAACTGTGTAGTGTTTTGCTTTGTGGATTTGTTTGTGTGGAACTTCTTTATGGTTTGTGGTGTGGTTTTGTTTTTATAACTGCACTCCTTCCCCCCATCCCGCCTGATATTTGGAAGCGATGGCTACTTCAGCTAAGAATTACTTAGATTTAGTGGCAAGCATGTCAAAGCGTGAGGTATGTATGTCTCTGGAAGTATAGAGATTAAATATATGCTGAGAAGGCAAGAAGATACAGGTGTTACAGTTTATAACTATGGTAGAATAACTTTTATGTTGTGTAAAAATGGAAATGTACAGCAGTACAGACATTGTAATTTATTTTGAAATATTAATCATTTTTTGAATCTTCAAGAAGACTTTAGACTTCATGTTGGAGCAACTGAAAATCGTGGTTAGAAAGTCAGTGTTACAGTTTTGTGAGGACTGGAAATCAATGTTATGTTTTTTCCTTTTAAGGAAAGATTTAAAAATTTTATTTCTTCAGTTTGCACTAGTAATTCTTATTCAAGTTTGCCTGACTTGATATCTTAGACTTGGAAGTAACCCAGAAGAGGAATCATAGAATCACTAGTTTGGAAAGGACCCACTGGATGATTCTTCCTGAATAGTATAGGTATCAATGTCAGACTGATGCAGCAATAAGCTGATGAAATGAACCCAAGAATATACACGCAACTTTAAGTTTGAGACACTTCTCTCTCTCTCCACCCCCCCCCCCTCTTTATTTCCCCCCAGACAACTAAATGATCGTTAGTGTAGCCAAATGAAACACTATCTTTAGGACTTCTAGTCTCTCTTCCTTCCCTCGCTTCAGACTGAACTTGAGTATTGAATGTAGTGATGAACGTGGCAAGGTTAGGTTTCAAAATAATTATTAAAGTGAAAACATTGTAATGCAATATAATTAAATGCTTTTAAGAAATATTCTTTCTTCCTCAGGAAAACAAAGAAATAGACTGGAACCAATGGATACCATATTTGTTAAACAAGTTAAAGAGGGTGGACCTGCTTTTGAGGCTGGACTGTGCACAGGTACTGTTCTTCTGTAACAGCTGGTGTTTGTGATATAAAATATATACATGATGTAAGCTTGTAAATGTAGTAATCTTCCATTGCTCTTTCCTTCAGAAGTTTGACACCTCTCTTTTTAATTGTCTTGCAATGTTTTTCATCTTGAAAGCACCATTCTGTTCTCCCAGGAAGGGCTATATAAATTATATTAAGGCATTAAATCTTAGTCTTTTTGGTTTATTATACTTTAAAAATAAGAATAAATAAATGATTAAATGTTAGCAGAAGTAGAAAAGGGAGAGAAGTGACACCTCTTCTTTCTTTCTTTTGCTTTGTGAGAAATTGATAACCTCAAAACATTTAGCTTTTTGTCCTTTAAATTGCATTTTTCTACCACTTTTAAATTAAATGAGAACAGCACAAATCTATCTCTTCTTATAAAATTTTGTTCAGTTTTATTTAATCAAACTGGATAGCAGAAAATGTGATGGTTTTTTGTGAAGCACCAGGTACTTTGTTACACCTTTACTTAAGTGTCAAAGGGAAAAAAAGCTATGTTAAAATGAGAAGTCTCACAAGTAATGAAACATGTAGATAGATACCACTACAAACACAGGTTTCTGTTCTTAAAAATACAACAAATAGGTTCTGTGCAAGGACTGTATTTGTGTTGATGATGAAAAATTACTTACATGCATTTGACTAGAATAGTATAATTTTTCTGTTTCTTCCTAAAGAAATAGAGGTATTTTTCTCTAAGTCCTCCTTGAGTAGTTATTCAGGGAAGGGCTACTTTGACATTATTTTAATGCTATTATATGAAGAAATGTCTCGGCTTGATGAAGTACAATGTATATTGAAGTTGAACAGAGGAGCCATGTTAATATCTGCTCTGTTCAGGGTTTGCCAAATTGAAAGATACGAAATTCATAGAGGGTATTTATTTTTAGACATAGAAGAGATTTGCAGGAGCTGAGAATAAAGAACAGAAAATAAATGAGAGAATACATTTTGAAATTACCAGAATACTCTTCTTAAACACATTGCTGATGGCAGTTATATCTAATTAGGTCATGCCACTATTTCTTGTTTAAAACTTTAGATAAAATATACTATTATATCTCTGTCTTGAAATTATATTGTGAAGCTCTCAGGGAATGATCAGCCAGGTAGATTGCTTAAGCTCTGATACAGATCCTGTACATATTTCTTACTTTGTAGAATCAACAGGGCTTTTTTGCGATTCCTTCTTGTTTAAATTCAACTTGACTTTTTTTCATGGTAACTCTAGTGGAAAGAAAATACTTGAAAATCTAATATGAGTTTAGATAGTTATGTTTGTTTGTCAGTTCTTATTTCACTTCTGCAGGGTCCTTTTGTGATACTGAAAATCTCAACAGAAGCTTCTTCAACAGTTGCCCAGAATCAATGAGCTCTGCTTCAGGAGCTTACCTGGGTTGTAATTCCCATATTTAACCTCTGAGTTATTTCATTAAAATAGAATACATCTGTGAGCTCCAAACGTAAATATTTTAGAAGTATTGAAATACAGACAGCCAAAACAGGTCCATATTTTCGTGTCTTGATGTGTATTCAAGAATATAAAGAACTAAAATGTGTGTGGGAAGGGAGATGGTTTAAGTGTGTTCAGATTGATTTTCAGTTTGATTAAAGTCACTTAATGGGCCTCAGAATTGATAGATGGCTGTTAGAAAAAGCCTTTGTGCTTCTGCATGCATTTGCACTGCAGGCATTGCCCTTCCCCTTTATATGTGCCTGAAACTGAGCAAAAGTTGTTTTTTCAGAGTTGCCTGCACCAGCTTCTTTCATGTGACCAGTTCTGCGGTGTGGCCCACCTGAGTTTTTTGGCAGATTCATTGGACACGTGCATCAAGCAGGCTTGTTCTACTGCTGTGTGCAGCCTACTGTGTTTCTTTGAAAAGTAAAAACTGCACAAAATGGATAAGATGATGTGACTTACTTTAAGGATATTCCAAATTACAGTTTTTAATGGGAATACTGAGTAGAGATCTACAGCCTTGGGCAGGTTCTGAGACAGTCTGGAAAAAGTCAGTTTTAAGTTGTAGAGAAGGATCTAGTGTGTTTTGAGGAAGTCATGCCATGCAACCTAGCAGGACAGGGTTCAGAGCCTATAAATAAGAATATTTTTTTGGCACAAACTATATAATTTCTTTTTTCCTGCAACTTTTTTGAAAGGACTTACTTCAGTGTGAACTTTGTTTTCATAGAAGTTGAGTTTCTCATCCTAATTATGTAAGGTGTATGCATTTGTACAGCAGTGGGATAGGGTTTGCCATCCGTCACAGATGCCTGTCAATCATGTGGATTGCAGCCATTAAATGTTGCCACCAACCTTTCTTTCATCACTTAGGAAGCAAGAGACAAAGTTCTTATGAGTTGTTTCAGGTGAGGAAAATGACAGTAACCAGCTGAAAGAAAAGCATATATAAACTGTAAAATTGAAAATATTGGACCAATTTATTTGCATGATGCTTTATGTTGTGTGTGCAGACCAAATTAAAAACAGTTGGCAGATCCGTGTGCTTTGGTAAGTCTGGAAATCCCTGGGGTCTGTATAGGGAACTTCCACAGAGCACAATCGTTTAGAGCATTTATGCCACAAATGAGGCTGTGTCTTCAGTGTGAAAAGCTTTTTCCTTGCTTTGATTTGATCATGCCAGAAATGCAAAAACGTTTTTCAGTTTCTAAAGCAGTGTTGAAAAAGCCATTTCCTTTGGCTCACTTTGCCATGGTCTTTTCTTTTGAATTCTTCTTTCTGCAGCAGCTTTCTAAAGCTCCCTACCTGTAATCATTAGGCGTTTTTCTTCTCATTAGTAAATTCAAGATACCTTTCTGCTTTTCTGATCAGAGATGATGCAAATACCATTTTTGGTGAAGGAATGGGATGGGATTTTTGTCAAAAGGTAAAAATGGCTTTCTGTGATATATTTGCCACTTAATTTATGAGAGTATATGAAGCCCTCAATGAGGAAGGTACAACACACTGTTGTTAGAAATTTGATAACAGCAATAGGACTAGAAATTGATTTATATGGATAAGAAGTAAGCCATGACACTGTTTAAGATGTACTGAAGGGACAGTAATCCCTTGGAAACAGCCCAGATTATTTTAAGGAAGGAAGGAACTGAGCCTTTTAATATTTCTTCTTTGTTTCTCAGAAGGAAGTAGTACAAAATAGCTGTATTTGCTGCTATTAAAGGAGATGTGTACAGTTACACCTGGCAGTGCTCTGAGTTGAAGTTTGGTTTTGTTTTGAGATTAAGTGCTTGAATGAAATGTCTGCTTATAATTAGCTTAAGAATTGGGCAAAGTTATCAATATGTGTTACCATACATCAAAAACTTTATTTTGAAGCTGGGATATGTAAATGAGTCTCTGGTATAGCTTACACTTGTTTCTGGTTTTCTTTCTGTGAGTTTCTAAGCGATTGATTAGGAAGCTTAGAATAAGATATCATACATGAAAATGTTCTGAGAAAGGAATAGAAACTGTATATGGTTACATTCAGTTATGTTTTGCATTTTCTATTCTCTTATTTTTTTCCTTTTCAAAGATGGCTAATCTTGAATTTAACATATTAGTGATCTTGATTATTGTGAGGTTCAGAAGCATAAAATAAAAATGATCCAAAAAAATGTCTATAGACAAATCAATTTGTGTGACTTTTGCCTTTATAGGTGACAGAATTATAAAAGTCAATGGAGAAAGTGTTATTGGGAAGACATATTCTCAAGTCATTGCTTTAATACAGAACAGGTAAGATATACTAGTGTAAGTGTGCCATGCTTGTTTGGTTTTTATTATGCTAAGCAGGAAACGACCACTTATGGTAGTTACGAAAAAGTAATTATATTTCTAAATTTTCCTTAATACACAGTCAGTTTTGCTATTTCTGTTTTCATGTATTTGCTGCTTGCTGAGAGAGGATTGAGAATAGGTATGCTGAACTGTGCCACAATCCCTTTATGTCAGTGCTTGTCCCTTGTTAGCAAAATGCACCGTTTTATAGAGGAAGGTTGACTAAACTTAAAATAGGCGCATTAAACATACATACAGCAGTCATACATGTGTCAGTTTAAAAAGAAATCGGTGTCTGGTAAAGGAAAATTTTATGCTAGTGCACACCTGCAGAACATATGCAGTGCATCCTGGCTTTCTTCTAGTTTGCAGCAAGTTACAAACCTTGCACAGAGTTGAGGAAATGATAATATATACTACTCCTGCAATTATCAAGGGTTTGTTAAATCAAATCTGTACATTAGTGTAAATACTTGTTTTCATGTCTTGTTTCTGCTTCTTTTTTTTACAGTTTTCTTGGTGTCAGTTTCTTTCTATAGCAAGAATTTCCCAATATAATGATTAGTTATATGGAAAAAAAGATGCATTATGATCAGCACAAAAGAATGTTTTCTAAATATATCTCACATGTCACGTGCTATTTTTAGTAAATCTTTATGTAATAAGACTTAGTTATGCTCACAGTTAGAAGCAGGATAGATTAAATCCTGATCTTCCTATTTCAGTGGACTCTATTGTAATTCAAAATATGTATGTCTCAGATGCATTTTTTTTTAAATCAACAAAACCCTGTGTTCAACAATGTGAAAGGCAAGGTAGATGGAAATGAGTTTTGTGTCATTAGTACTTTCTGTATAAGAGCTGGAAAGTATCTTTCTTTTTTTTTAATAACCTTTACTGGGGATAACACTAGCCGTGTATTGAGATTTTTTGTTCATACAGACAGCAGTATTGTACAACAGTGTATACCCAAGAAACAGGACATTACATGCCTAACAGGTCCAGCAGTTAATATAGTATCTTATGTTAATCCAGAAAAGAGAGAGATGAATCACATCTTCCAGTGGCCTGCATGGTCAGAGATACTTAACTCTAGGTCTGCTTGTGATGAGTAAGACTTTATTTTCAGCCCTGTGAGCGTAGGTAGCAAACCGTTCCAGTAGAATGTGGATAAACCAGGGAAACCTGAACAAGGCTGTGTCAGTGATTGCCTAGTGGAGCCAGGAATGGTACAGCACGCTGCTGCATCTGTCCCCCCTAATTTCCATAAGTGCAGACAAAATAAAGGGAGGCCATTGTTAGTTAGGAAAGGAGAACAATTTGTTGTCTCGAGCCAGATGTGTAAATACCAAAAGGTCATGTGTATCCTTGAGTATTTTATACAGAAAAAACCAAGGAAGTCTTAAGCTGAACCTCTTAAGATAAACAGATGAATACTAGTTCTGATCCATAAAGACAGCTTAGACTCCAGATCATATGTATCACCCTTGTAGCTTACAGGCAATGCTTCTCATATAACTGTAGAATTAATTCCAATTCTTTGCTTGAAAACTCTATTTTTTGAGCTTGCAGTAGTTTGTTCTGCACATGAAGTATTCTATTTCTCATGCTGCCATATCACGACAAGTAAAATTGTTATGGTGCATGCTGCTTGTTTAAGCATGCTGCTCTTGCACCAGCATAGCCATCCTGGGTCAGACTGATGGTCTGTTTATGTTGATACCTACTTTGATAACATCCAGTAGTGGATTCTTAGGAAAAGACTACAAAAACAATGAAGCTATAGAGTGATATTTGGTCAGATAATATGAAACCACTTTCCAGAAATCCCTGGTTTAGGAACTTGCTTAGCCAAAGGCTTTATCTGCGTCCCTTGATCTAGTAGTTCTTGATAGGTCAGTCTTGCACAAGTTTGCTTTTGATTGCACTTAAACTCTTCATATTAGAAGTAGCCAGTGACACAGTTCTTGCTCTGTTTTGTGTCTTAGCTCATCTTTGATCCAGCACACCTTAAGATTAAGCATGTAAGATTAAACATGAGTCACTTTCAAGTGTAGGTTTCCTCCTCTTTACCAAAAGTTGTTAGAATTTATTCTTATCTGCTTACATAGTCAAGTTGGAGATAGTGATAAAATCCATAGATTATTTATGGTTCTAAATAAAATAAGAAACAGATCCTGATTCCCAGAAATGTTGGCAATTTTTTTGTTTGCTTTTTTTTTTTTTTTTAAACTGTGGGGAAATTAAATGATTGAGTTTATTCTGCGTGTTGCTCTTTGCAAATTCTTCTTGAAAGAGTTTGGATTACACAGGAGTACACAGAGTTCAGCTACTGAATCTGTTTCCATAATACAAAATAATGCATCAAAAGATAGTCTTTATGGTTAGTGCTCTAATTTGATGACTCTGAGTCAATAAATTTATATTTAACTCTCAAAATGTGTAATGGAAGTTATTTGCACGATAATTGGGTCTGAGGATTCACAATACTACTGTCTAATATTGTAGTGCAAACTGCCTCTTTCTCCGTGCTGATTCCTGTTGATACCTTCCAGTTCACAATTTGTGTGCACATTATATAGTACAATACATTGTTTTTTTATGAGGATTAAAAATCATTCTGAGAGCACTTCACAGAACATAAAGTAGGAATATCCAAATTGTCTCCAGAAGTTTTTTCTAGGCAAACTGGAATAGAAGAGTTAAGGTTATTTGAATAATACAGAAAACATTGTTCCTGAATGGAATCTTTCCTTCTCTTGGATGGCTACTAAAAAAGGTGTTGCGACTATGTTACAGAAACTATCACTGCTAATCTTTGGTTTTAAAACTGAAGTAGTTCATGCTACTTGGAGAACACTGTTTTTCAAAATGAATAATGGTTTAAGGAGATTGTGAAACCAAATACTCTTACTCTGCCGCTTTGGAATGCAGACCGATTGCGAACAAATGGAAAAGGAACCACAAAATAAAAGCATTTTTCATAAAAGAAAGCATAATAAATCACACATTACATGTTTGAGAAGAGGACTTTCCTTTCTGCAGACATAAACTGAGGCGGTGCTCAGTGATTTTGTAGACTGTTCTGTGGGCCCTAAAGTTGTTGACCAGTCTCTGTGCTGGTTTTGTGTTTCCTCAGCAAATGGGCTCTACTGACCAGTACAGACAAGCTACTTTTTAGCCTGTTAGGTTGTCTGGTTTTGTTATGCTTGTATTGGTCAGTTTGTTTAAATATCCTTTCTTCATGTGACATGCAGTTTAAAAGGTTCTAAATAACCATCGTAATTTCTTTATTTTCGGTTTGTTTGAGCCTAGTTAAAATAATCTGTACAAGCCGTCTCTTCTGTAGCCCTTCTCTCTACCTGTTCCAGTTTACATTTAATGAATGCAAACAGATGAGATAATGGATTCAACTATTCTGTATCCAATGTTACAAGCATCAACTTCTCTCTTGCTCAGGAAAATACTTTTTTTCTGGTGGACACTAACTGTAGGTTTCACTGCTGCAATATTTGACTCTGGATAATTGATCCATTGTACAGTCAGTGTCCTGGTTTCGCTTGTAGTTAAATTATATTGATTGAACTATCGGGATTCCTGAATCTTTATGCTGCTGCTGCTTTTGGTTTCAGAAATTGAGTGACAAACTCAGCACATAAATAGCATGCATTTTTCACCTGTATGCCAGTTTTCACCTAGCTGACTAAGTATTTTTAAGTTAGATTCTGCCAGGAGATGATTGGAGCAGAAAGGTATCAGTGCTCACCATGCTGTTGCCTCACTTTTCATGTGATGTGTTGGTTATGATGTTTCCCCAACAATTTTTAGAGAGTGCCAAGAGACATTAGTTTTAAAATAGAAGAGAGAGAAGTTTTAACTTGTTTTCACGGATTTACCACCTTGTTTTGCCTGAGAAGCTCCAAAAAACTGAAGTACCTTAGGGTTAGAAGGGGGAAAAAAGCCCCCTCCAAAGTAAAACTGACAAAGGCAGCCACTGGCTTTGATGCACTGGTTTTGCTGAGAACATGGATGAACTCTTGTCAGCTTTCTGGTTTTCTCTTTTTTGCTAAGACTAATAAAAAACAGTGTTGATTTCTGTCAAATTACATTATGCAACAGAAGAGGTGTGGGAGTTTTTGAATGGGTTTGGAGTATGGAAGTTAATGGGTCATCTCTGTAACAAGAATCGAAAATATTTCTGAAAGTTTATGTATGGTGTTTTTTCCTATTGTTTCAGTGACAGCATATTGGAACTTAGTGTGATGCCAAAAGACGAGGACATCCTTCAGTTGGTATGTTTATGAAGCTTATATTGAGACAGTATGCTAACTAAAGAAAAATGTCATGTTGTTGGTTATAAAGTCTTTGAACTGTGCTACCAGCAAATTATTAGAGTTAACATTTATCTCTGTCAATCCTTAGATATTTCTCTACTGGCATCTCTGAAATTTCAGAGGAACTCAAGTACTGGGGAGAATAACTTCTTCACATGATATTTCTAGTGTCTGGTTTAAGAAAAAATTCTTGGAATAAATGTTTCCTTATGTTATTATTTTTGAATTTGATTGTTTTCTTTAACTTGGTTGTCTAATTCTAAAAAAGTTGCAAATAATTACTTAATTTGAATTTAAAAGCTAGTGTATGGCATTTAAAATTAGCTTTTGTTAATAACTCATGAATTGTTAGTGAATTTCCAGGAAAGAAGCAAAGGGATGAATTTGATAAATGTTATTAACAATTTTAACTGTAACTGCTGTAAATATTTTGTTACACTGGTGCCCCTGAGTTCTCAATTTGAACTTACATGTTGCACACATAGTGAGATAATTTTTTGTTTCTAATCACAGAAATAGTAAGGTTTGACTTAAAAAAAAAAAAACTGTTAGGAAAAGCTTTTTGTCTTCAGTAGCTTATTTCCAGTACTAAGAAACAAATTAATGGGTAAAAAAATAAGCACAAATGCTGTTTTGAGCTGAAGGTTGTGATAAAGGCTAGTATAGGAATTCAGCCGGTTAGGCCAACAAGCCAAGATTATTTGAATAGAAGTGATATTTTGAGAACATTTGATAATGAAATATTTCAGTACTCCAGTATAGAAAATGTTGGGGGTGGAAGTGAGTTTTGATTGCTTGAGTAAGTGGGAGGGAAAAGCTGGGTGTTTTTTTTAATCTCCTTTTTCCTTTTTTTTTTTTTTCTTTGATTGGAACTGTGACTATGTAGAAATGCAACTCTAGCTCTAGTGATCTGAATGACCATGCATATCTAATGCAATCGTGTATCCATAACAGTCCAAGGTTTTGGGGGAGGCAAGATTTGTCAGTTTAATGTTAAACTGACGAAGTTCATATTTGGCTGGGCAAGAAGCTCTCAGGCACTTCCTCTGCTGATGAAACACTAGCACAAGCTTCAGGTGAAGTATAGATGCAAAACAATTGATTGGAATTTAACTTGTACCAATGAGTAAGATAATAAGGGCAGAGGAAGAAACACAAGATTGTTGCCTTTGGGCTAGAGAAGGATATTAGTAAAAAGAAAATAAGGCCATTCTGGAGGAGACTGAGCAATAAAGGAAAGAAAAAATATCTGCCTGTGGGAGTTTTAAGAAAAAAAACTGGAGATGTGTGGGGATGATTTCCAGCTGTTATTGGAAAAAAGTAAAATTTATTTTGTTGTGAGTGTGTTGTGAATTTTGTATAGCAGGCTCCTTTTAGAAGATAGATAGAGGATTAGGTTTGAGATGTAGCCATTGTTTTGCAGAAAATGCTTTGCATTGTGTCCATAGCTTGTGGGAGTTCTTTCTGACAGTTGTTTTGATTGTGTTTGGTTGGTTTGTGATACAGTTTGGAGAGGCTCATACTCCTGTTTGCTACTATGCATCTGTTTGGGTAAAAGTGGCTTCTTTTGAGGGCTGGCTGTTGCACATAACATCTTCCAGAGGAAAGCCATGAAGAGACTGATGGTTTTGGTAGTCCGCAAGGCTGAGCATTGTGTATACTGAGGCCTATTGGAAAAGACTTATGATAGCTGCAGCTTGTTCATGAGGTTTTGTTACAGTCTGTGTTTTAGTATATATGTTTTCAGGTGTCAGTTTGTGATGGCAGAGTTGCAACATATGAAGATGCAGGTGATAAAAATTAATTACATCATACAACAGAAGTCATCAGTTATGGCCTGTAATTTTCTCCATTTTAGACCACCACAGAGGAGGAAAATTCTTTTCACTTCTAAATTAACAATTAGCAGTCTTTGGAGATGCAGTGCACCACTAACTTCACTCAAACAGAAGAAAAACTCTGCAGTTACTCTAAAGATGGCAATTGTTAATCTTCAGCCTCTAAATGTTAGTATCTGCTATCTCATGAAAAAATTTGGTAAAGAACTCTCCTCAAAGCTGAACATACTCATGTAGAAAACATTTTCAGAGTAACAGCTTAGAATGTTATTTCATTCACTTACCCATGAAAAGAAGGGAACTTGTTGCTTTCAGATGAAAAACTGCATACTTTTTTGCCTTTAAAAAAAAAATATTTTTTATTTTTATATTTGTGATTAATGCTGTACTAGCTTTTGTGGAAATCTTATGTCTGAATAAGGTATAAGCCTCAGAGTGAGTTTTTATTCCTGAATGAAGCGCAGCTCATATAAGTAAATGATAACAATAATTTCTGTGGTAGTAGTGTCAATATAAGTGTAAAATGAACAATAAATGCCGTTATTAATAGATGAGAAACTTAAGACTTCTGACACTGAAGTTGTGTTATGGAAATTATAGTATGCTAAAGAATTTAGTTATTTTCTTGGATATATGTCTAAATTTCACTATAAATATCTTCAGATGGTATCACTCATTGTCAACTGTTGATGTTAAATTCTGGGATGCTGTAAAAATAGAAAATTTTGAAGCACTACTGGGTACTATAGTAGGAGCTGATGAAAGTTTTACCTAGTGCAACGAGAACAAAATAGTTTCATTATGTTCAGGAATAATGCTGGTTGTGGTAAGTTTTATAGTACTTGGCAGTCTACTCCATGTGGTGATGGTGGATAGGTAGGTTAACTACATAAAGAACACAGTTGCTTGTTCTTATCCTTAGTTTGCTATTTATAAATGTTGAGTTTAGTCTTCAGAAGCATCCACGTATGTCTGTGAACCTCTTGGTATCTTGAATTTCCTGAAAACAGGACTTTAAATCCATTCATTAATAGTAACAATGAAGTGATCCAATCCACAGGTCATCACCCTCTGTGGCATATGCACACTCCTTACTTAAAAGGAAATTATTAGAGGAATGCTGCTGTTAGTGAAGTCAGTGTGAGTCGTGTTTGTTCACCGGAATGAGCTTGAAGATGTCACTTTGGGGATGAGGGAAAGGATTTTTCAGACATCTTTGTCAGTGTGAGTCGTGTTTGTTCACCGGAATGAGCTTGAAGATGTCACTTTGGGGATGAGGGAAAGGATTTTTCAGACATCTTTATCCGTGACAAAAACTTGAACTCTTGACAACTATGAATCTGTTGGGGTTTTTTTTATGCTCCTCCCTAAATGTGAAAATAGTTTACTTGCAATATCTCTCTTGATGATTTTGAAGTGTTTGTAGATATGTAACCATTTTGAGACCATGAGGAGGAGGATTATTATTGTATTATACTCAGTGTTTCAAATTTGATGTATCTGTGTACAATTTCTGTAGCATTCACAGTCTTTTTTTTTTGGTCAGAAAACTTGAGGATCGCATAGGTTTTGGTACCACTAACCATACGAATGGGAAGACACTTTAGATCAACTGCTTTCCTCAAGTGTATTAAATGGAAATGTTGCTAGTTTGTAGCCTTTGAATAACAAGTTTAATACTGGAGAGTTGTTCAAATTGTGGTATTCTTCAGACATTCAAAAGCTTTTTTGCTGCACAGAAAATATTGAAGGTAAAGGCATTCCCTAGAGAGAGAAAATTGAAATTGCTAAGCCTGTTTGGAGGTCACTCTTATTATGACTCCTGTCAGTAGACTTCGTAGTGGTTAACATGTACATGTTAGTGTCCTTAGTATGCAGGATTTTTGGAACATTTTTTGGAGAAAGGTTAATATTAGAATTTGTTTGTTTGCTCATCATTCTTGTTTATGTAAAGATTACAAGTCACTGAATTTTTAGGCAATGGAAAATATCAATATCTTAAAAATTGCATCTTTAATATGATCTACTTTGGAGCTGTTCATTATTTTAATTTGGGTCTTAATCTTTCCTTAAGATTACAGACCATAGAAACTGCATATTGATATCTGAAAGTTGAGCATGTTTAAACAGAAATGGTTCTCTTGTTGTACATACTTGGGGAACAAAAAAATCCTAGATAGGAATGACCAGGAAAGTGAGTGAAAGTCAGCTGAAGCATGCTTTTTCTTCCTCTTTAGTCAGGGGATATGGAAATTTTCAGTATATTGGGAGATTTAGGCAGAAAAGAAGAGCTTGCTGCTTTGTCATTTCTGATACTTAAAATATTTGTGGAATTTGGCAGCTTTCAAGGCCTTGTAGTACCCTGAAATTACTGATGACGCACCTGTATTAAAAAAAAAAAAGAAGAAGAAGAAAACGAAAAAAAACAACTTGGGAAAAGGAAATTTTATTCTGGAGTTTTATATGCCCCAGTAACCATGTGGCTCTGATGACAGATCTGCCCACAGTCAACTTTTAACAATATTGTCTTTTTTGTTTTCCTGATACCCTCCAGTTGCATCAGACCTAATGAAGCATTGTGGCTGTTTCATTGGCAAACTGTGAAATATTTTAGTATGCTCTATTTATAATAAATAGATATGTTTTCATAAGTAGCTGTATTTTAGTCCAGAGTCTTGATGAATTTGTTTACTTTCAGATTTTGTACTGACGCAGTTACTAATGTGCACAGAGATTAATACTAAAGTTCTGGCAGCAGGCACAATGGAAGGAGGGGTGTGGTGTAAAGATGTAGTGACCTAGAAAAGACTTAAACTTTGTTATCTAGCATTGCATGTGTTAGAAAGTACCATTTGTGTCAACCCTCTTCACCTCATTTTATACTAATATTTACAAGAAAGTCTCTAACACAGCTTGTATTTGGAGAATAATTTTCTTGAGCTTAAGGTGTTAAATTTTATATACTAAAATTTCACTGCCATTGTTAACAAAAGGAGTGCGGGTTTGTTTTGAGTAATATTATTTGACTGTAGTGTTTGCTGGGTGTCTTGTAGTAAAGTGAAACCACTTGAGCTGTATTACTTCTTGCCAGAGCAAGCTATGGCTGGAAAATGTTGATAGTTGAAAACCCTCTTGATGTGCAGTTCCCGTATTGATGTTAAATGGGAGAATAAGGGCAGAAACAGGGAAGAGAAGAATTTCCTACTAAAGAGACATAATCTGAAGCCAGACTGGTTGGAGAAAGAAGGAAGAATGCCTCAAGCTCAGTCTTGTAAGACACTTGGCACATTAGCTTCTGATTCATCAAAACGCTTATCTCCAGTTTTGCAAGTAGTTCGGTTGAAATCAGTGTTTTTATTCACCCTTTAGTGAAGTGTAGTGAAGCGCACTCATCCTCAGTGAAGCATATGCCTATGTAATTTTATAGATTTGGACTAAGGATTGTAGGACATGGTTGACTCAAGCTCTTGGAAGTACAGGTTTTCACCATGATTCTTAATAAGAGGAATCCTTCTGTCAGCTGCCGTTATTCTTACATGAGTTGGCATAAAATCAAGTGGGAAAAAAATGTCAGCAAAACCCTTCATCTGAATTTGAGGGTTCATTAAGTATGTTGTGGAATCCTTTATTCACTTAAAATTTATTTTGCATATGAATGTTTTCCTTTACCAGTTAAATCCCCTTAGGTTAATGGTTATGCAGATTCGCAGTTAGATATTAATTCCTTGCTAGAGGAGTTTGCAAACTTGGTGCAAACAAAACCAGATTGCAAGACGGGGAAGAAATTGTACCCAGTAAATGGAAGCACGCTGAGCTCTTACTGTAAGCACAGCGGTTTGCTTCTAGTAATTGTTGCAGAGCTGTTACCCATAAAAGCTGTCAACGTCACTCTAAATTGTTGTATTTGTATGGTAAGCTTTCCAAAACTGCCGTTGTTTTGAGAAAGTGGGAAAGAGCTCATAAAACTTCCAGATTGTTTGTTTTTGTTTTTGTTTTTTTTTTTGCAACTTATGAATACCTGCTGAGTACCATGAATATCTGCTGAGTACCCAACTCCTCTGGCAGTTCTAGTGGCTTGGCTGGTGTGTCTGCATTGGAAACACCACTGACCTAGATACTAAATATATATATGTGTGTATATATATATATGAGAATAATATTCAAACTGTATTTATATATAGTTGTGAAATGTGTTAAGTATTAAAATATTGTAATACATATTTTTATGTACTTCACATTTGCTAGTCTTTAAACCTCTTATAAAATTTAACCATCACCTTCTTGCTAAAGCAATTTAAATATTTCTTGGTGAAAGGGCTGGAAATGCATCGTTCAGTGTAACGTTATTCAAAACAGAACTGTGCATTTCTTTAAGTTGCACTATTTCTCTCTAGACCTGTAATCAGAATCATGAAACAAAACTACCGAGTATTCCTTTGTGGGAATGTTAGAGCCCCCATTTATAAATGTATTACTTTCTTGGCAGAAAGTTCAGTTTTGTTTCAGTGATTTCTTGGGAAGTGTGTGGAATGAGGTTGAAAGGAGAACTACATTTCCCAGCATCAAAAGCTTTCTTCCATACCTCTGTGTTCCTGAGCACTGGCAGTCTGTCTGCATATACCCACAGTGATAGAAGCGCACTCTTTATTGGGAGAAGGGAGGGAAAATGTCTGGCTGATCTCATTTTGGACTCTGTGAGGATGCTGTCTTTTACAGATCATGTTTTGATACCTGTGATAAATTTTGTCAAGAACTGAGAACTGTTTTTTATACTCATTTGTAATCTTCAGTTATGATCAGATCTCCCCAGTTTTGGAATGTACCTTTTCTGCTGTCAAAGTCAATGAATGTCTTGGGCATATTTTACAAAAACTTAAACACAGTGTATTTTATATTAGTGCAATGTGCATATCCCAGATTCTGAACTATTTTACCAGCTATATCAAGTAATTGTTTTCTGCTTGGGGGGGGATGACTCTGTTTTGCATGCAGGTAGGCTCTTGCTTTATCTGTTTTCTAGGTCTTCAGCATCTTTTCCATTTTTATTTTTTAAAAATTTATTACAAACTCTTATCAAGATCATAAATAGCCATTTATTTAAGGGTTCAAAAATATTTATCTTCATATATTCCTCTCCTCTATTAAATGTGCTCGTGGAAAGCTGGCTTGATTTTTTTTTTTTTTTTTTTACTGTGAGTAGAGGAAAAAAAAAACCTAAATCACATGAGTAGAGTGTTTCTGCAGCATCATTCCTCATTTCAGATGTACAGCATGAAAGCAGCTGCAGTCAGCTGACAGCTTGTGGGCATGTTCAGATATATGTGGGGAAGGGGCGTGCTTTTTTAAATGCATAATAAAGCTGTTGTTTCGTCACCAGGAAGCAGGGATACTAGGAGCCCAGGGGAAATGAGAGACAGTAATGCTGCTGTAGTGGAAAGGAAGACTTCTTGTATAGAACCAGAGCTTTCTGCAGGCAGATGTAGGGATGCAGCAAGGCAAAATGGCACAAAGGTATTTTGCTTCCTGTAAGGGTAGAGGATAAATGTGAGGAGCAGATAAAAGCCCAAGATGGACATGCTCACAAGGAAGGTGAAGCTATTTTTTTGCACAACTGCCCTTTACCTCTGTTGGTACCTTCCAGTGAAATCGGTGTAGTTGTATTTTTAGCTTCCTGTATCCCACATCAATATGACAATATAATTCTGTCTTTACGTCTGTAAGCAGCTTTTACTATGTTTTCCTGTTTTCTGCCAGCTGCAGTTTACAAAGGATGTCGCAGCACTGGTAAGAAATGTACAGTAGCCATTTCTCTGATGGTTTTGTAAGGCATGTTTTTCTTCATGGTTTGTGAGAAGCAAGAATATGAAACAGCAAGTTTGTTGGAAATGAGCTAGATAGTCTGAGCTGAATTTTGTTCATAATGCTAATCCCTTAATTTGTGGTTTATGCCTGTGTTATTTGGTCGGTTTTCTCTGTGTGCTTTAATATTTTGCTCTTCACTAATGCTCGGTATAACATTTATTGCAGCAGTGTTGTAAATGCCTCACCCTCCTCTGTCCTTCTGCTTTGTATTAATTTTATGGCTGTTCTTGGGCTTTTATAACATGTCTGGTGTTAAGACAGGGCACGTTGATATTCTGGAATCGAGCATGTTATGATTTGTACAGGAAATGCTGTGATATGATACCATGCCTAAGTGTGTAAAAGCCCTGAGAAATTATTTTAATCTTCTGTTGCATTGGCAAGCTCTGGATTGGCTCTTTATTTTGTTATGTTTAAACTGAATGAAGTCATGCTAAAGTTTTTCAATAATAGGATATTGTTTAAGTACGCTATATGCTTTCATTGATTTATTATTGTTATTATTGTGAATGTTGTGTTAATTTCACAGTGAGAGATGCTGCTTTTCTGAAAGGCTACAGAAAAATACTAAGTGAAATATAACCATGTATTCTCAGGAGTCAGACTCTTAAACGTAAATATGCCAATAAATGCAGTAAAGAAATTAATTGGAGATTTTATTTTGTTTTAATATTGTGTGGACAATAATGAATATCTGTGAATTTTCATACTGTTTGTACCTTGGAGGCAATACTGTTACCTATTATTAGTACTTTTGCAGTAAGATTTGTGTACCTTATACTGGGTGTCTCCTGTAAAATGTAAGGTTACTCATAGGGTGTTGGCTCACAACAAAGATGTTACTGCATCGATTTATTCATTTTATGTTTAGGAACAGTAGCTTTTATGCCGAAGACATCTTAGAGGACCATGTGTGTGTGTTTATGTGTACTTTTCATATGCACTACATTAAGTGAACAGAGTTCTTTTTTACACTAAGTGAACAGAGAATTTTCTAGTGCTAATTGAATTTTGTATTCAGCATTTTAGCCTGTTTTTTGCTGTGAAATTCTGATTTCCAGCAGTGTGAAGCTTAAACAGGAAAGGTGCATGAAGCATCATGGTATAAAGCAAAATTAAGGGAAAGAAAATTACTGTGTTTTGTGCTCATGGATTTCGAAACACATGCCTCAGTGCCCTACCTGCAGTATTTCCTAGACTTGGTCATCAGTTAATTTTTCTAATTCTTGAGGGAAAGACTGTATCTAATGATTTTGCTGCTTCTGTTGTGCTAAGAAGATGAAATGCTGTTTTTATCTCTTCTAACTCAAATTTTATCTAAAATTATACAGTGTGAATTTTGTATTTGTGTTCCCTCTCCTGAAGCTTCATCATGCAAATGCTGGATGGTGAACTTGGTTCTATCTCACTTGCTACTTGAATACTCACATAATCTTCTTTCTACAGGCATATTCCCAAGATGCCTACCTGAAAGGCAATGAAGCCTACAGTGGTAATGCTCACAACATACCTGAACCGCCACCAATATGTTACCCACGCCTGACATCCACAGCTTCTGTTATGGCACAAGCTGGTGACAAGCTATCCTCTGACTTCTCATTGGGGAAGCAGCAAGGCAGTAGACCAGTACGGGCATTGACACAGCCAGAGAGGGCCTACAGAATGGAAATACAAGTGCCTCCATCACCAACAGACATTGCAAAATCAAATACAGCTGTGTGTGTTTGCAATGAAACTGTAAGGACTGTTATTGTGCCTTCTGAGAAGGCTGTAGATTTGCCATCTTGTAGAAATAATCATGCTGGTCCATCACACAGGACAGAGGAAGTAAGATATGGCTTACAAGATAAAACCAGTCTAAAAGCACGGACCACATCACCACCTTCTTCAGTGTCCACTGCCATTGTACTTCCCCAGACTCCTATAACAAGGCCAGTTGATCCAACTGGAACATTGAGTAAAGCTTCTAATTTTGTAGTGTGTCCAGAAGGAATCCCAAGCGCTAGACCTCCTGCTCAAGCCACGGACTCGCCCTCAGTCTCTACTAATCATTACAGTTCTCCAACATCCCACCAGCATATAGACTGGAAGACCTATAAAACTTACAAAGAGTACATTGATAATAGACGCATGCACATGTATGGCTCCCGAACAATACAGGAAAGGTTGGATAGTTTAAGAGCAGCTTCTCAGAATACAACTGATTATAATCAAGTGGTGCCAAATCGCACTGCTTCACAGGTACGGCGCAGGAGCACCTCCCATGACAGGGTTCCGCAATCTGTTCAGATTAGGCAGAGAAGCATATCCCAGGAAAGACTTGAAGATCCTGTGTTGATGAAAGAGTGGCCACGAAGTGCTTCACAAGATACTCTAACTTCACCGTCGGTTAATGCTAGGAATCACAGGGCTCAATCATGGGATTATCTCAGCAAACAGGGTGAAGTGGTAGAAAACTATCATTCTGAGAATCTGATTGCAGATAGTAATGGCGATAGGAGGAAGACTTACAAGTGGACAGGGTTTAATGAACAAGATGATCGGCGAGGTATTTATGAGCGATCTAGACAGCATGCATTTCATATGTCCCTTCGGGGTCAAAATTTTTCTATGGCTCCGAGTGCTTATGTGTCAGACAGCAGGAGGACAGGTAGTCGAGCTTCTCTGCCTGGATCTCATTTTCAGAAAGTAGCACCAGATATAAAAATACTGCAGTCTTCTCGAGATTTGCAAACTCCTGGAGGAGTTTCAAAAGCTTCAACTGTTTCACAAGAGAGATTGTCTCTCACACCAGCCAGAAGTTCTAAAAGCAGCTCTTCAAAGAACTCTGTTCCCTATGCAGCAAAACCATCATTTCCCCTTAACCAGGGCCTGGATGTTATTGCCAGCAAAGACCAAAGAACAGTAAATCATTTGCATCAGGGTGGTCTGTTAAACCAACAGTCAAGGATCCGAGCAGAAGGTGCCCAAGATCACAAAACAGAAACTGGCAAAACCATCCAACCCTCCTCCCTGTCTCCAGCTTCCGCCAAACTTGCTCAGCCAACAAGTGAGAGTTCAACTACCTCTGACAATATAGATGGCTCCATCAGACAAAAGAGTCATGATTTTGAAAGGGAAGCAGTCCATGAGTCTGAAATCCTGCAAACGGATGTTCAGGAAAATGACAAAGACACAGTGGTCATGCGGGACAAATCACCTTCTGGCCACCAAACACCACAGCCTTTGAGGCATCAGTCCTACATTCTTGCTGTAAATGAACAAGAGGCAGCCTCGGACACTACTTGTTGGTTACCCAATGATGCTCGGAGGGAAGTCCACATAAAAAGAATAGAAGAAAGGAAAGCATCAGGTTCTAGTCCCCCTGGTGACTCATTGGCTTCTATTCCATTTATTGGTGAGTTAAACTATTCTAGTGTACATCAAATGCCACTCTCTGCTATAGGTGTTGGAGGCCACCATGCCAGGTAGCAGACTGCTGTTCCTGTATACTCTGAGGTTCAAGGCGTGGGGGCTCTTTTCTTATCTAGAGTAAAATTAGGCTGATAAAACTAAATATATTCTCTAGTGGAGGAAAAAAATGTTCTGGTTTGTTTGGAGTCCTGGAGGATCCGTATAAAACGAAGTCTACACTGTGTTGATATTTTTCTAGAATTTCCCTTAACGCCCTGGAGAAGCCTGTGTTATACAATATAACTGTCTGGTTATCACTCTATAATGCTCTAATGCTGTGTGTGTGGACAACTATCATTTGCAACACCTTTCAAAATACTTTCCTCTAGTATAAACTGTATTTGGAATCCAGTAAAGAGAAAAGATGGGTGCAAATCCATATAAGGGTAGCTTGTGAAAAGGTTTTTCAGCTGAAAAGGTAACGTGAAAGCTTTCTGAGACCAATATGGGCTGGATATGCTAACGTGGGTAGGGATTACAGGGTTTGTGGAAGCAGAATGTGAGAAGACACAAAGATCTACCTGTGGACTGTGACACAAACAAGGCTGGAATTATAGGGAGCTTATAGGAAGGGGGCTCAGCATTGTTTAGTTAATTTGGAAGAGAAGAGGAACTCGGGGAATGATTGTAAGTAATAAGAAAAAACCAAACCAAAAACCACTTAAGAATCCAGTTTTGAGGAATTAGTCATCTGCTGAAGAGTATTTCAGTAGCAGAGCATTTCTGTTCTAGTCAAGCAGTCAGTGCCTGTGTCATCTTTACCCTACTGTTGTTATTGAGTTGAGTTGTCTTTTGCTGTGACTGGTTTAATATTTCAGACTGTAGATGCCTGCAGACCATTTTCCACCTGTGTGTATTTATACCCAACTGTGTTCTTGAATTTAGTATAAGTAGTATTTAGAAATTGCTCGATTTTGATTTTCAAACTGAAGTGTGTGGAAAAACAAGTCGTCTTAAAATTCCCCAGTTTTTTACAGATTAGATTAAGGGGAGTTACAGGTACATTGTCTGAACACAATTGTCTTCTGTTGTGGATCTGCAGCAGTGATTTTCCCCCTAGAATTGTCTCCAATGTCTGCTACTAGTAAATAACCAAAAATAGCAAAGAAGATTTGTGCTCATTTGAGAATGGAAATCATGCAAAAGATACAATAATTTTGTTCTTTGGACAGAATTTTGTTATGACATAACAAAAAAGCATTCTTAGCTAGCAGCTGGTTTTCATATTGGCTTTTTCTTCTTGAATGAGTGTTTTATGGATGTTTTTTAATTACTGGATGCAGCAGTATCCAGTGTAATTTTGAATTCTTCCTTACAGCTTATTGGTCTTTCTTTATGAGTTAGTTCAACTTTGTAAGGCATGTAACTGTGTTTTGTGCAGAGCTCTTTGATAGTACACCTTAAGTCAGTGTTTGGCACTTTATTTAACCTATGTGTAGTATTTGTACTTAGTTTGGAGTGCTTGCTGGGATTTCTCTAATTCAATTAAATTTAAATGTTGTTTGAAAGTCAGATCAAGATTGTCAAAATAGAGACTAGCCTTTTCTACAGAATCTCTTATCTTGATTTTGATGAAGATTTCGCATTGCCTCCTACTTACGTGGCTTTCTTCCAGATTTTTGAGAAACATTTTGATTGAAGTTCAAAGAAGCCTTAAACGTGGCTATTGTACTGCAGTCTGGTAGCAGCTGAGCAGTTTAGAAGAAACAAAGTTGTAATGCTCCACTGCGGCCTCTTGGCATAACACCACACGGGGTTGTGTGAATTCTTGTGAGGTGAAACCTCCTGAGTACGCCAGAAATATTAAACTGGTGCTGCTGGAGCGTGGGCGCAGTCTGAGCCAACACAGTGCTTGTAACTGTCTTCCTAGCAAGAAATTCTTGAGCTGGTACTAATGCTGTGGAAAATTTCCACCACAGCTCCAGCACATTGAAGATGAAATAATCCTCTCTGAATACAAAGAGCATCAAATGCCTCTGATAGTGGGCATCTTCTGAAGTTACAA
Organism: Clamator glandarius; assembly: GCA_033459285.1. Classification (NCBI taxonomy): domain Eukaryota; kingdom Metazoa; phylum Chordata; class Aves; order Cuculiformes; family Cuculidae; genus Clamator; species Clamator glandarius. The sequence goes on from JAUNZM010000046.1 coordinate 276,195, forward strand.
CTAACGTGCATGATGCTAACTTTGCTTGTTCCACTATTATTATGCCTAATTACAGATTAAGTTGTTAAAAGCCTTACTTAATCAGGCGGATAAAGACCTAGATCTACTTTGAAACTTAGTTAAAGGCTGTTTAACTCTTGTGATGGAAAATCACTTGTGTTTTGGTTTGTTTTTTCTCTTTCTTTGTTTCTTTTTCCTTTTATCTTATGATTGAGAAGGATATTACTTTGAATGAAGATGTGCCTTGATGTTGGTAACCTCTCTGCTTACCATATGTTTATATCAATGTAATTGTTTTTTGCAGTATTAGATTGTATTAATTATGATTCATTCCATAAAAACACTTTTTAAAGTTACTTGTACAGTAGATTTTTGGAGCAGTGTAAAAATGTAATTTGGGGAGAATAACTATTTTCCAAGGTTACGTATTATATTATTGCCATTTTAAATACTTCATGATGTGCTTGTTTTTATTATCACTTTCTGCTCATTAAAAATAGTAAATATGGCCTGATCATACTTGGATGGAAATTCAGCCAGTAACAGCTGGGTTCTGCAGCAGTGATTTGTGACTAACCTGCTCTTGAAAATAACACATCAGGATGACTTTAGACTATGTCTTTGTAAGCAGCACACTGCCTTGCACTGCAAACAGAAATCCAAGCAGAGTTTCAACTGAGCTTGCTTACAGGAGATTCTTGCAGGGCTTATGATGGGTGACTGAAAAACTGCCTTTTGACACTAGACCTTGCACAAAATGGTGTTCTGAAGCAGGAAGATTAAATTTTGGGTTGCATTTGTTAATAGAAAGAGAGATCTGTTCAGAACAAAGCTAGTATAGGTAGATACAATCTCTTTTATATGAGAAAATTATTTATTTGAAAAAAAATTGGTAAGATATGCCATGCTCAAGCGCTTTTCCGGTCTGGAGGTAAGGCATGCCACCCAGAGGGATTTTGACAGGCTTAAGAGGTGGGCCTGCGCAAACCTCATGCAGTTCAACAAGGCCAAGTGCAAAGTCCTGCAGCTGGGTAGGGACAATCCCAAGCACAAATACAGGCTGAGTGGAGAATGGATTGAGAGTAGTTCTGAAGAGAAGGACATGGAGGTGCTGGTTGAGAAGCTTGAACTGAGCTGGCAGTGCGTGCTTGCAGCCCAGAAAGCCAGTTGCATTAAAAGAAATGTGACTAGCAGGTCAAAGGAGGTTATTCTGCCCATCTACTCTGCTCTCGTGAAACCTCACCTGGAATACTGCATTCAGTTCTGGAGTCTCAGCACAGGAAGGACTTGGATCTATTAGGGTGAGTCCAGATGAGGGCCACAGAGATTTATTAGAGGACTGGAGCACCTTCCGTATAAGGACAGGCTGAGAGAGTTGGGATTGTTCAGCCTGGAGAAGAGAAGGCTCCGAGGAGACATCATAGCAGCCTTCCAGTCTGTGAAGGGGACTACAAGAAAGCTAGGGAGGGTTTCTTCTGTCAGGGAGTACAGGGATGGGACCAGGGGTAACAGTTTAAAGCTGAAAGAGGGGAGATTTAGATTAGGTATCAGGAAGTAGGTTTTTTTTCCTGTGAGGGTGGTGAGGCACTGGCACAAACTGCCCAGGGAAGTTGTGGATGCCCCATCCCTGGAGGTGTTTAAGGCCAGGCTGCATGAGGCTTCGAGCAGTGTCATCCAGGGGAAGGTGTCCCTGCCCATCGCAGGGGGATTGGAGCTGGATGATCTTTAAGGTCCCTTCTAAACCCAGAAAATTCTATGATTCCTGGGGTATGAGGGAGCTGCTGGTGCTACAGAAAACATACCTGGGTACTGCAAGCTTCAGTACTTCCCACGTGCTACTAAATGCAGGGTATTGTGGTTAACTTGGAAAGATGCTATTTCTGTTTCAAGTCGAAAGAAAGATGCTGTTCTTGAAATGGTCTCTTATCTACAGCAGGTATAGTAGTATATCTATACCTACTATAAACTATAGTAGGTAGTTTAATGAAAAGTTTATTTGTTTTACCGTTAAACGGTCTCTCCTGTTCTCTAAACCAGTAGAAGTACCATTATCTCTCAGTGACTGTATTAGCAAGTGTGTTGTTTAATATATGGTTTTCTCAGACTTGTAATTTGTACACAGTTTCTGTTAGAGAGCAGCAATTGATTAATTTCTGACCTACTGGGTAATTTTGTGTGTGTTAACCTGCACTGAGACAGGAATTAAAATGCTACTTAGTATTTTTGTAACTGCCAGGAAAAAATCGATTTACAATATATTTATTTTAACATGTTTCTTAGACATAGATGTCTAGTGTGCATCTCTGAGATCTGAAGCTAGTTTGAAACTTATTTTTTCTTCTTACACTATTTATCATAGAAGAGAAAGCAATGAAAAAAAAAAAGACTGAGTTGAATAAATCGTATACCCACGCACTTGAGTGAAAAGGAGGAACAGAACTGCTTCAGTACCAAACCTGGCTGCAGAATGTCTGGCTGCCAGTGCAATGTAGTGTTTTGGCCACCATTACTACTAGGTGAATATTCTTTCCAACTTTGCAGTGGGTTGTCACGTGAAAATTAATTTTTAATTGATATATTTTAAGACACTTAGCCTAAATAAACATAACCTTGAAGTTTAATTTTTTTCCGTATCAACCAAGTTTATAGTCATCCTATAACAAAGCTTTTCTTCGAGGTGTGCAGTGGTGTTGGATAAGTACAAAGGCTTTTCCTGAGAGGTGTGATCCCATTTTTTAAAATATCTAGTACCTCCTTACCCTAGAAAAATTTTAGGTCATTCCACTATTAATTTGTGAATAGGTGAGAAAAAATTAGATAAAAATATTTGACTAGACTTTGAAAACACCAGTGTTGTAAAAATTAGATGAGTGCCCTCTCTCTGGCTGAAATGGTTACTTAAGGAAGGGTATAAGAACAGGACAAGGATATACAGTACTTAATATTGGTGCTTTCAGTTCTCTATCCCTTTGCACTTCACAGCTTTCTTGAGACAAATATTTTAAGTGCTCCATAAATTTCTCCATTCTCTTCTGTATTACGGTAAAATTTTACTATTCAGTATCTTGGATTGATTTATACAAAGATTTGCCAGGTCTCATAGCTTTAAGTACATGGTATTTATTCTCTTCTGTGTATTTTTTGAAACCTGTCTCCTGGCTGAATTTCTGATATAGATGTTGTAAGAGTAACAAACAAACAGCTGCTCTTGATCCACCATTTCCACGCTACTCATGGTTTTCTCTCTTGATTGCTTCTACCCTTACTGCAGGCAAAAAAATGTAGTAGTTACTGTGCTGGTAATTAGGCAGACCCTGTTTTTTCTCTTGCTCTGAGAGCTGTTCTTAATGCTAGTTCTCAAAACCAAATATTTTTAACTGTATTCCAAGATGTATTTTCCTACAAACTTCTGTTTGCAGTATTTGGATACTTGTTGATTAATGCAGGATAAGTTTAGCTCACTTCTAATGAATTCTGCTCAACCTTCTTTTTAGTTCTATTTTTTTGTTACCAAATACTTCCTTTTGTAAAATAAATGAGCTATGGAATAAGGAGATGACAGATTCTGAAGCACTCGGCATTAGTTAAAATTTTCAGACATCTCTATTGTATGTGTGGTTGCATTCTTCTGTAATACTGGAAGTAGAGGTCTATAGGGTTTATCTTTCTCAGTGCCTACCTTTAAATAAGAAGCCCCCTTTTTTTTTTTTTTAAGTGAAACATGCTGTATCTTTCCTGTTTTTTCCGCATACACTCTTAAGCCCCTCTCTGCAGGCTGCTTAGGTTCTGGTGCGGAGGACGGCAGTGTAGATGCACACATATTGAAATCAGTTCTATTCTTGACAGTAGAAAATAAATTGATAAATTTGCACACACATGAAAAGGGTTATAATGATTGGAGTAGAGACGGATTAGGGGAAATGATTAGTAATGTTCTCACCTGCAATAAAGAAATAAGTGAAAGAATATACTTGTTTGGTTTTTTCCTTGTGAGAAGAGATAAGCATCAGGCAGATGGAAATCCAAAACCTCAAAACTTCTGCAGCAGGGATTGTTGCTTGTCAACTCAAAATATGTGAATACCTTAAGGGCAAATGGTGGCTGAAATACAGATGGTTGATATGGCATGTTTTAAGGAAACTTTGACAAAAACTGTTGGCAGTCAAGGTAGATATGAGCATCTTCAGCCATTGTAGCAATTTCTGTTTTCTGCAAGTTACTACCTACCTATTCCACACTATGAAAACAGAAATTTAACTGCAGTAGAAATTAGAGCTGACAGATGTTCATTTTTGAGGGACTGTTGCTTCCATTATTTTAGTGATAGCATTTGCACAGCTTTTAATGTGTCATCAGTCTTTCTGAGATAAGCATCAGTCTTCTATACCTTTTTATTTTTTTCAGGATTTTACAGTGTGGCCTGCCAAATCGCTGTTGCTCCAGGCTGAAAATGTCAGTGTTTCCTATCCAAAGAACAATTTAAAAATTATTGTGGTATTTTGAAGTATTGCAGACAAAACACAAAACTACAAATTAGTGTTTCAAATACTGTTTAAATGTTTCTGTAACTCTAATTTTTTTTTAAATAAACTTAAAATTTGAAGTCAATGATTCCTAACACCTAAAAGCATTCTAATTGAGTAGAAGCCTCAGATTTATTTGGTTATGAGTAATGTTTTCAAAGCATAAATCTTCCTAATATATCTTTGTAACTTAAAATAATAATTACAGGTAATAAAGGAATGCTGTTAGGGTTCTTGGCCAAAAAAAAAACAGGCATTGACAATTTTACTTTTTTTGATGTGGTGTGGTAACACTGCAAACAAGAACATCTAGATTATTTTGTGTTACTTTACATAAAAAGGTAGTAATCCATTTGTTTGTTTAACACTGAAATAAACAACAGACTGTCATAGATAAGGTTGTCAGGATAGTTTCATATGAAGAATAACCTTGGGTAGCCTTTTTCTGTTTGTGTGAAACTCAGTATAATAAAAATATTATTTACATGAACACATTAGCAGAGGACTGGATTTGATGATTCAGAGGCTTGTTCCAGCTCTGTTTCTGTGGCTTACGGAAATGAATGTGCTCAGCACGCAGACATATTCTCATTATTTTGTTCTGGCTACATGAGGATAACTACATAAAGTAGATACGTGAAGAGGTTCTTTGTAAAAAAAAAAAAAACAATCAGTGCTTTCACTGCTGGAAGTACTTAAAAACTAACAAACTCCCACCCTTTTTTTAAAGATTCTGTTTTGAAAAATGAGGTAGTGAATCATGATGTATCTTCTTGTCAAACCATGTGTTTTAGACTTGCAAGTCTTTAGTTTTTGGAGCTTTTATGGTTGCAGTTTGAAGGATAATATGCAGCAGCTTGTACTTGAGGATCTGCAGCAAAACATCATTGTTGTGGGGTGTTGATTAGTCCTTTGTCCTGTCTCGTATGATAACAGGGTTAGTTCCATATAGTTTAATTTTGGTTGAACAATTAATTTTTGTTTATTGGCTATTTCTGACCGTCTTACTATGCAGACGAAATAGTATACGTGGTCTTTTTGTTTGATTGTCTTCCTGACAGGCTTTTAAGAGAACTGGTGTGTGTTAGTATGTCTGTGTTTACCTTAAATTGACCTTTTTTTGAGGTTTCTTGGAGATGAGTACCCTCTAAGAGAAACCTTTTTTTTAAATTCCTTCCTGTGTGTTGATGAAGATCATCTTCCTACCTCCCATATCCTGTCTGTCCTCTCTCCTTTCTTCCTGCATTCTTTCCAGTGGTGCCTCTTCCTTGTGGCCTCTGTCCCCTGCTCTGCTCTCTGTCACTCTGTGCCTTCTGTCTCAGCAGCCTTCACTTGACCCCTTGTGGCCCCTCTTTGAGGGAAGAGATCACCCCTTCACTCTGTTTGGCACATGTTGGACAAAGGCCTTGAGCAGTGTGGTTTGAATTCAGTGCTAACTCTGCTCAGAGAGGAGGAGATTGGCAAAAGGAAACTTCCAAGGTGCATTCCCACATTAATAATTCTGTGATTAATTTAAATTATATTTAAGGTTCTCAGGATGCACCCCCTTTTGTGTTCAAGTGTTCAGGTTGTTATTTTCAAACCTTCCTGTGGTATCCTGAAGGACCACTCCAGGAACTACAGGTATATACAAAGACATTAAATTTTATATTAATCATGACCGAATTGTATTGTAGCAGTACAGAAGAGTATGACACAGACCTGTGCTTTTTTTCCAGTGATGTTGTGTGTGTGTGTGTGTGTGTGTGTGTGTGTGTGTTGATTCCTTTGAATCTTTGTAAAATTAGTTAATCCTGTTCCGTAGTTGCTAATGCACAGAATGGGGATAATGTGTCCTCTTTATCATGCTTTCTCACCCATGTAATCCTCAGATCTGAAATATCCAGTTCTGCCATCGAGCCATGCAGTATAAATTTGTTTCTTTGCAGAATCAGAAAGTTAGTATTTTTCCAGATCGCTTACGTTGCGTACGAATGCTCCTTCTCTTTGGTGGTCCCTGATCTCCAGCTGCACTGCAGTACAAATGTGCTTTGATACATGAATTTCTCTACTTCAGCCAGCCAATCAGATAAGGCACAGTAACTGTAATTGGAGGTGTGCTGCCCTGTGTGCTTGCCAAACCCCTTTCCATCATCTTCCAGCAGTCCTTGGAAGACTGGGGAAGTTCCACTGGACTGGAGGCTGATGTCGTGCCCATCTACAAGAAGGGTCACAGTGAGGATCCAGGGAACTACAGGTCTGTCAGTCTGACCTCAGTTCCAAGGAAAGTCATGGAACAGGTGATTTTGAGTGCTATCATGCAAGAGAACCGGGTGATCAGGCCCAGTCAACACGGGTTCACAAAAGGCAAGTCTTGCCAAACTAACCTGATCGCCTTCTATGATAAAGTGACTCGGCTGCTGGACAAGGGAAAGGCTGTGGATGTATCTTCCTGGACTTAAGTAAAGCTTTTGACACAGTTTCTCACAGCATTCTGCTTCAGAAACTGTCAGCCTCTGGCCTGGACAGGCACACACTCTCCTGGGTGGAAAACTGGTTGGCTGGCCGGGCCCAGAGAGTGGTGGGAAATGGTGTTAAATCCAGCTGGAGGCCAGTTACAAGTGGAGTTCCCCAGGGCTCAGTGTTGGGTCCAGCCCTGTTCAATGTCTTTATCAATGACCTGGATGAAGGCATCGAGTGCTCCCTTAGCAGGTTTGCAGACGACACTAAGCTGGGTGGAAGTGTGGATCTGCTGGAGGGTAGGGAGACTCTGCAAAGGGATCTGAACAGGCTGGACCGCTGGGCAGAGTCCAACGGCATGAGGTTTAACAAGGCCAAATGCTGGGTCCTGCACTTGGGGCACAACAACCCTGTGCAGCTACAGACTAGGAGAAGTCTGTCTAGAAAGCTGCCTGGAGGAGAAGGACCTTGGGGTGTTGATTGACAGCTGACTGAATATGAGCCAGCAGTGTGCCCAGGTAGCCAAGAAGGCCAATGGCATCCTGGCTTGGATCAGAAACGGCGTGACCAGCAGGTCCAGGGAGGTTATTCTCCCTCTGTACTCAGCACTGGTGAGACCGCTCCTTGAATCCTGTGTTCAGTTCTGGGCCCCTCACCACAAGAAGGATGTTGTGGCTCTGGAGTGAGTCCAGAGAAGAGCAACAAAGCTGGTGAAGGAGCTGGAGAACAGGCCTTATGAGGAGCGGCTGAGAGAGCTGGGGTTGTTTAGCCTGGAGAAGAGGAGGCTGCGGGGAGACCTCATTGCTCTCTACAACTACCTAAAAGGAGGTTGTAGAGAGGAGGGTTCTGGCCTCTTCTCCCAAGTGACAGGGGACAGGACAAGAGGGAATGGCCTCAAGCTCTGCCCCAGGGGAGGTTCAGGCTGGACATTTGGAAAAAAATTTTCACAGAAAGGGTCATTGGGCACTGGAACAGGCTTCCCAGGAAGGTGGTTGATTCACCTTCCCTGGAGGTGTTTAAGGCACGGGTGGATGAGGTGCTGAGGGGCATGGCATGGTTTAGTGTTTGATAGGAGTGATTGAACTCGATGGTCTTTTCCAACCTGGTGATTCTATGATTCTATGACTATTACAGTCTTTCAGTGTCGTACCCGTTATAAATGTTATTGCATGTAAAGGTTCTTCCTGAATGAAGATCAGTAGTTGCAACTGTGGTATAGTTGTGCACTCATGGTCAAACAGAGGTGACAAATGGCATCTCCCCATTTGACAGAGAGGCAAAGCTGCCTCTCTTGGGACTCTTAGTAGACATTAATGCAGAACAAACTGTATTTGTGCCCTTTTCTCAAAAGAAAAGTAAATCTTTTTAAGTAGTCTTGAAGTCTTTGACCTTTTTGTTACAGTTTTTTTTAAAGGGACATTGATAATCCATGAGTAGACAAACTGAAAGGGAGTTTTTTGTGTGGCTTCTCCTCTGGCTTGTTTGTCCTGCATGCTTCATCGTGTTTTGGACACAGTAATTTTCATTGATCAGTGAGCTGAACACATACTTTCACTGGCTGTGCAAGGAGTTTTGGGATGCAGATACACTGATTAATGAAGGAAACTGAAAAGGGAGACAAACTGCAAGCACTGAAGAGGAAAGTCAAAATACAAGCGATATTTAGCATATATAGCTGTCTGCGTTTGGGGGTTTTATTGGACAGCAGGGGTAGAGTTTGCTGGTGCACTGAATTAGCTGGCAGTAACTCATATGGTGTACGTCATGGTTTGCTCTAAAATCACTTTACATTATATAAAAGCTTGCCATTAGCTGACCTTCAGCCTCTTCAGAGACTGAACAGTGTTATTTCCCTCCTGTACAAATGTCATTTACTGTTTCTAAAACCACTTTTAATTTTGATTCATCAGGGGTTTAGATCTACTGTGAAGTAATAAGAATTTGAATAATTATTGTTGCTTTCAAGGACTGAAAAACTACTTTTCCTCAGCTGAATTCTTGGATTTAAGTGTTGTGGGAAATTGTCTAGTGGTGCCTAACACTTTGTTATTCACAGCTTGCCCAGATTTATTTCAAGGAGTAGCATTTTTGTAATTTTTGGGAGTAGTCTGCAACCCTTTGAGATAAATCTGTAACATCAGTAACTTAGAGCTGAGCACTTCAAGTCTGCCAGCTAAAAACTAATTAATTTTTCAGTGAGTGGTTCTATTCTTTCGTTGCTGTCCCTGTGGTTTCTTGGGATTTGCTGCAGGGAAGCTGAGCAATCAGGCAATAAGACATTGAGCTGTTGTAATTTTGGAATGGAGTGTAACTGAGGTTCTTCCTATCTCTTAGCTGCTGTATAGAAGAGGTCTATGAATGCTTCCGTTTTATCACTGTGGATACAAGGAAATCTCGATTTTTAAATTGTAGTATCCCAGGTTTGCTATGAATTCTTTTGCTTTCATTTTTTATTAATGTTTCTAGTTTACTGATGAGTTTTTGGGGGGAGGGAAGGGATACTGGCTTTAATCTATAACTTTAACTATTACAATGTTTTCAACTCCACACAATTTTGAGGGCTGTCATTGCTAGACTTTCCTTTACTTGTTTATTGCCTTGTTTTATATTTCCATTGCCAAATTTTGATGGTACAAGTGCTGCCTTAAGAGAACTGTCAACGACTGTTGGGAAGGCACAATGCAGCACACACAGTTGTGTTTGCACAAAGCAAAGAATAAACCTCTGTATGTGAGTGTTCATTGATTTCAATGGGCTTTTCAGTAGCTTTGCATATTACAATTCTTAGCACCTAGCATACATTGATATTCATTGCAGCAGTATGGTTCAGCCCCTGCTCGTGACTTGATTTTTTTCTTTTTCCCATTCCTTCTTCTACCAGAGCATGAAGTAGAATTATTTTTTTCAGTCCTAGTGATGTATTCTAGAAGATGTTACAGCTCTTCTCTCAGAATAATTGAAAATGCATCTTTTAGCTTCTTCCATCTTGTAAGAAACATGTTCAATGCTAGAAATATGTAGAGCTTTCTGGAATCTTTCATGATGACCCTTGTGGCTGTTGAGACTGTGAGGTGCTGGGCATGTATGGCATGCAATCGTTTGTATGAACAATTAGTGGAAGAATTAATTGGTATGTAGTAGTGCCATCTTTTAACAATATGAATACTTACTTCTCTATTTGAATATATGGGAGGGCAGGAACTGATAGCTCGGATGCTGGAAATCTGCTTAAAATGTGGTTTTGCTTGATTGTAACTTGGCTTTGTTATTTGAACATTAGTTTAAGTAAAATGGGGTTTGGTAATCCGAATGCCCAAATTTTATTGTAGAAAATCATGCTTATCTGTCTCTTGAGTGTAATAGGTGTGGTTTTTTTCATTCATGCAGATAAACAAAACTAGCCTATTTGAAAATAATACGAAAATTTAACGAATAATTCCTGTTTTATTCACTCACAGCAAAATCTGCAATCGGGTGTGATGTCCTTTGCCCTCATCTCTACCCTACAATTAATGTTCTTACAAAATGAAATGGGTTTCTCTTTCTTAAAACAGAAAAAGTACATTTGACAGTGTGAATTAATTGGACTCTTATGCTTGTTTGAAAGTCTTCATGTTTAAGATACTTAATACAATATCCCAGTAATAAGTTCAGACAGCTGTTTAGTTTGAACATTTGATTAATGTATTTAATATGTTGATATATGACACATTGCCTTTGTAGATGAACCGACTAGTCCTAGTATTGACCATGATATTGCACACATTCCTGCTTCTGCTGTTATTTCTGCATCTGCTTCTCAAGCACCAGCTGTATCAACTGTTCCTCCCAGTCCTACATCTCCAGCCCCTTTAATTCGGCGACAGCTTTCACATGATCATGGTGAGCATTGATTTTTAATTTTTTTTTCTTGTGCAGCTTTTTCCTTTTACACCCTGGAGAACAGGAGTGAGAATAATACTCTTTTATTTTTTGAAATGATTTGCAAAAATGTGATTCAAGTTCTTACTCAAAAATTTCTATTTGTTTATAGAATCTATCCGACCTAGTGTCCTGGATAGCCAGCCTGCTGCGAAAACTGAGAGATCGAAGTCCTATGATGAAGGACTGGATGACTACAGAGAAGAGGGAAAATCGTAAGTTCATGAGAAATAGCAGTTAGTTTGGATCTCTTTTTCTTAAAGTGTATAAAATCTCATTTTAAAATTTGTTTTTCTCCCAACAGATCCATTAAGCATGTATCTAGTTTAAAGGGGATTAAGGTAGGTGTGTATGTATATAACAACTCCTAAGAATTACACATACTGCTGTGACAAGTTGTGTGAATTATCAGTTTGTAACTTGAGTTATGTATGTTAAACACAGACATGAGATTTGTTGGAATTGCTATTCATAAAATTGTTATTAATTTTGACCAATTTTGACATTTAAATAGAATATGTTTTTCCCCAATTGGTACTGTATGCATTGCATAAGTAAACACGGTCTCTTCTTTTTTTATTAGCCTCACCACATGGTCATTGATTTTTCATTTTCCTCAGCCCCAGTATAAAGTGCTTTTGTAAAAGCTTGCTAATCAGAGTCTAAGACTCCTGCAGTTTCTCAAGTATTCCTGGGATGTGTATGGTCACTGTTGTTGTATGGAAGCTTTAGAAATTATATTTTCCCAGGGAGTTATTTAGGGGGGTTTTGCTGAATGGGATATCAGCTTTTAAAGATAGAATCACCTTGAATGTAGCAACTGTAGAGAAATGTGTTTAAAAGTACGCTGTGGGGTTATTTCTACGATGTTTTCTTAGATCGCAGCCAGCCAGAAATCTTCAGAAGACTCTGGTTCCCAAAAAGATTCTTCTTCAGAGGTCTTCGGTGATGCCTCCAAGGAAGGATGGCTCCATTTTCGTCAGCTTGTTACAGACAAAGGAAAGGTACCGATTGTGTTTGGTTTTTTTAACCTAGCACAAACATTAAGCTGGAGGAAATGGAAGATAAACTGAAAGCCTTCGTGTTTTGCTTTTTTAATTAAAATTTTTGGGATATACACATTGATAACAAGAGTAACAAAATTTTAGACCTGTTAGAACACTGACTTTACTCAATGAATTCCTCAGCTACTTTTACAGATAGCTTTCTGAACTGTCTTCTCTACTTTTGAGCTGATAGGATGAGAGTAAATTGCCTCAAGTTGTGCCAGGGGAGGTTTAGATTGGGTATTGGGAAATATTTTTTCACTGAATGGGTTGTCAGGCACTGGCACAGGCTGCCCAGGGAGGGGGTTGAGTCACTGTCCCTGGATGTATTTAAAAGTGTAGATGTGGTGCTTAGGGATGTGGTTGAGTGATGGGCTCATTAGTGTTAGGCTTATAGTTGGACTTGATGTTCTTAAAGGTCTTTTCCAACTTAAATGGTTTTGTGTTTTTTTTTTTCTGATTGTAATTTTACATTTCAAAGCATCTGTGAAGAAAAAAAATATTTTCTAAAGACTTAAGTAGTAAGGATCATTCCTTTGATAATTATAGTCTGAAAAAGCTGTGGTTTTCCTGAATGTTGTGGAGTTGAGTTTAGATTAACCTTCTGTGCAAGAATAGACTTAACACTTGAGGGAAACTGGGAATCAGGAGTTGCAGTGATGTGTGTGTGACTTGAATGAAGTTTAGAAGTCATGGGGAAGAGGCCACTAAATATTTTTTACTATATTTCTATTAATGCCTCTGTGAAATTCTGGTTGTTATATTCTATTTCTGCTGTCATAAGCGAACACGTTGTTAATGAGTGATCAGAGAAGGCTCGCTATTGAGCAGCTGGAGAACTTCTGTGTAGTCTTTCCACAGGCCATTTTTAAGAAGTAGATGGTTAGTCTTTTTTTTAAAAAAAATATCTGGAGGTAGGTTTTTTTAATCCAGAAACATTCATTGTAACAAATATGCAAACTAACATATCAGGTGATGTTTTTCAGCGAGTTGGAGGGAGCATTCGGCCATGGAAGCAATTGTATGTTGTTCTTCGAGGTCATTCCCTGTATTTGTACAAGGATAAAAAGGAACTAGTGACCCCGTCTGAAGAAGAACAACCTATAAGCATCAACGCTTGTTTGATAGACATCTCATACTGTGAAACCAAGAGGAAAAATGTATTTAGACTCACCACATCAGACTGCGAGTATCTGTTTCAAGCAGAGGACAGAGATAATATGTTAGCATGGATTAAAGCAATACAAGATAACAGCAACTTAAATGATGAGGTAATCTTACAATATGTAATGTAGAAGCCATAGATCTAGTCTTATCATTAAAAATGGCCTTTTTTTTTTGTAATTAACACTTAAGTGAAAGAGATAATTTACCATTATGCAATAGACCAAAACATGTTCAGGAACGTAAAACAAAATGAGGTGAAAGGCAAGGTAAATGAGTAAATAGAGTTAAGAAAATCCTGATGTACTTATAATGAGAGCAGACTTCTGAAATAAATGAATTAACAGCATTGCTGATTTTACTAAAGATACACTTTACATATATTAAACTGATCTGTCAAATCCCTAATTCTTTTTAGAAGGTTATTGCAGTATTAGAACCAGTATGTTCTTGTTCTTAGGCTTGCGTTGCAAAATGGTGAGTGCAGTGGTACAGTGTGATGAGTTTCTTGGTAGCTGAAAAGTGAAACTTTGAAGGATAACTGGTTTTCTGATTAAAGGTTGATGTTTCTACGAATTAATGTTAGTGCTAATTTCAAAAGGCAAACATATACTACTGTATAACGGAGTGATGTCTGTCTGGATATTGTCTTCAGTATGTTTTCATTTCAGTGATGAGCCACAGAGGAATATTTTTGCCTGTGGTTGTGCACATCTCTTCAGATCTGAAATAATTATGCAAAGAAAGATGGATTAATAAACATTATTAGACAGATGAATAAAAGCACATTTGAATTCATGCTGTTTCAGCTGTATGCGTAGTAGTAATTCTATAAGTACTGTGTCCAGATAAGTTTGGATTCTTCATAGTGGTAGGGTATGTTAACTTACCATGTTTTCTATTTAAGCTTACTTTCAGTTTAAGAGGATTTAATCAGATTGTATTGCTAGGAAAAAAAGTCTAAATAGCAAGATTACATTTGTTATTGAATTTTTATTTATTGAATTAGTCACTCCAATTTTCCTCGTAGTTTTCAAATATTCTGTCCTCGTTCTCAAGGACTACTTGATTTTTTATTTATTTGTTTTTAGCTGTACTGAAATGTTCTTTTTTTCACCTGTGGTCTGTTAATGGGAAGAGTCAATTGTATTCTGAAAATAAAAAGTATTTGTTACGTTTTATAAGATTGTAAAACAGATCTCAATTCGTTTTATAGGATACTGGTGTTACTAGTAGAGATCTAATTAGTCGGAGGATTAAAGAATACAGTACAATGATGAGGTAGGTGGATTATATGCTGCCAGTGATTTTTGTAGACCTCTTATCTAGCTTCTTTTTTACTGAATTAATGTATCTCATTTCAGTTCTTCAAGCAGCAAAATGGAGCCATCTCCCAAAACACCTCGCCAGAGTCTAAGTATCAGACAGACTCTGCTAGGAGCTAAAGCAGAGCAGAGGACCCAGAGTCCACATTCTCCTAAGGATGAGTCTGAAAGGAAGCTTCTCACTAAAGGTCTGTATGCTTTGTGTATTTCTTTGATTCCATGTAGCCCCAGTGTGAGGCAATTGAAGTACCTTTCTCAGTTTCTTCAAGCTCATGAATATACAGATGCAAACCAAGTATTAATAGTTTGGGGTTTTTTTAAGCTACAGCTGTAATCACTCATTTCTTGTAACTGCTTCATTTAGATGTTATCTTAGGCATACTTCAGGTCTTCTCACATCCCTGGAGCGTTTTATTCCAGTTCTCTCTCAAGAGAGTTTGATTTTTAGATATGTTTTATTTTCCTAGAGCTCCATGTAGTGTTAAAAGTATTAAAATACAGGTGCTACACTTCTTGTGACCAAAAGTGTGCCAAGCTTTGTAAATAATTATATTTGTAAGTCATACTTTTGTCTCCAGCTGACTTGGGAATAACAATATAAATTTTAATAATATTTTAATATTTTAAATAATGATGTTGAGAAACTACATTTGCCCACTGAAGTGTTTTGGAAGTAAAGAACCATTTTATTTCCTAATCTTTAAAATACAGGAGTGAAACTATTATTTTTCCATAACAAAATTACTGCCTGCTGATTTCTAAAGGAGTCTGATGAGCTGGCACTGAATTCCATCAAGTAATATCATACGCTAATTTTTCTTGATTTTTTTCTTTTTTTCTCCAAAGAATGTGTGAATGTCTGGTATTTCTGGTCAGACTCTGCTTGTAAGGATGTTGCACAGAAATTCAGGAAACTGGTTGAGCAATCACTTTGATCAAACACCTTTGAACAGTTCAGTCTTGAATTTAAGCTATAACTGAGTTCTGTTTTGTGCTCCAGCAAATGTCCCTTTTGTCCTGCTGTGCCATAGATTATGTAAATAAATTGCAGGTGTTAAGTAAATATCATATCTTCTGAAAGAATATTTCCAGGAACACTTGATTAAGAAGGAAGTACTACTGCATTAGGTGACTTGCAGTACAGGGCATATGGGAAGTATAATTTGCTACATTAATTGTATAGAAGAGATAAACAAAGCAACTGAACTTTTAATATGATTTTTGAATAGGTAATACTTTTGGGTACTTGAGTCCTGTTTGGAATTATTTAGGAATGACTGGCATGTGATAATTTTTGGAAGAGTAAGTATGACTGTATAGTTTTATAGGTATTTTGTGCAATATTGATTTAATCTTGTTTCAGTAAGTGTGGATCTTAAATTTTTTTAAAAATGTAATATATGTGCCTTTAGTCTTAGAATGATGAAATCCTACAATACCGTCCACCTACATGCTTTTCTAAGTCTAGGGGGTGTGTTCAGATATCCCTCTTGAATCACAGAAGAGTAAGAGAAGGTATGTTTAAGACAGACTAATGTCTGGGAATTACTGCAGGAACCCAGGCCAATAAAGGGTAAAAAATGCAGTAGGTGTCACATGATCATTTCAAATCCGGTATCTGTATTCACGGTAGATTTGGTAACTTAAATACTCTTATTTTGTTTCTTTATTTCCTTGTTTGCATTACATTAACAAGAAAAAGATGAGACAAGCCCACCAAAAGACAAGGGGACGTGGAGAAAAGGCATTCCAAGCATTATGAGGAAGACATTTGAAAAGAAGCCATCTGCTGTAGGAACATTTGGAGTTAGACTAGATGACTGCCCCCCAGCTCATACCAACAAGGTATGGAAGGACAATTTTTCTTTACATTGAGATTTTTAAAATGCCTTTTGCATTAATTACTTTAAAATGTGTATATAACTTTTCTTTAGTATATTCCACTGATTGTTGATATATGCTGCAAACTGGTTGAAGAAAGAGGTCTTGAGTACACAGGTATTTATAGAGTTCCTGGGAATAATGCTGCCATCTCAAGCATGCAAGAAGAGCTCAACAAAGGAATGACTGACATTGATGTCCATGATGATGTAAGTCTTCGATCACGCTATTTCCAGGTTGAATTCCCAAAACCTTCTGGTTCTGTTGTGATTATAGAGATATAAAGCATGTCTTTTATTTTTTATAAATGTGTAGAAGTGGCGAGACTTGAATGTGATAAGCAGTTTGCTGAAATCCTTCTTCAGAAAGCTTCCAGAACCCCTTTTTACAAACGGTAAGTTATTGACGTTATGATTTTTGTCTTTAGGAACTACTGTTGAAGAGCTGTCTTAAATCTTTCAGATTGAGAGAAAAATCCAGTAGACTCATCCTAACTCAAATGTACTCTGCCTTCCTGAAAGAGCAGAGAGTCATCATGACCATATTGCTCAAGAATGAGAGCTGTACATAGAATTTCTCTGATGATGAAGGAATTATGAATTTGCAAAAACACTGAGTAAAATTTGGACTGTTCAGCATTCTAGAAAAGCTGTTTTTTCCCACTGCCAACTTCTATTATACACAGTATAACAGACTAATTTATGACTTGCAAAGGTCATTCATATCTATATCACCTGTATTTTAGGGGGCTGCAGCTCTGTGTGTGTATATATTAAAAAATCATGTATGCATGATTAATTTCTGCTTTTTCAACAGATAAATATGCAGATTTTATAGATGCTAATAGAAAAGAAGATCCTGTAGAACGCCTGAAAACACTGAAGAGACTGGTAAGCTGAAATCAGATGTCTTGTACGTGTGGTACAAAACTAGCATTAAATGCTTAATACTGATTGATTGTTTCAGATTCATGATTTGCCTGAACATCATTATGAGACTCTAAAATTTCTTTCTGCACACCTGAAGACAGTAGCGGAGAACTCTGAAAAGAACAAGGTATCGTAAACAAAACTATAGTGTATTTGGGCTTTTTCATTCATTAAGTACAGGATTATTTCTGTTAAGGTGATAGTTGATTGCTCAAGATAAAATTCAGACCTTTGCTACTTTGAGAAGATTTTTGGAGAAAACTAAGGACTTCTACAAAATATGAACCTGCTTAGTGTCATTCAAGTTTATTCAAACTGGTATTAATTGTTTTTGGAATAATTACTTACATCCAAAATTTATCCCAAGTCTTTAAATTTTTTTTAATCCTGTCTGGACACCAGTAAGTGTGCCTGTGCAGAACACAGGTGAATGAACGTCTGTGACCTGAATGAACCTGTTGAGAGAGGCTGTTACACCAGCTTTGCTTGAAGCCTGGCTGCCTGGACACTTGAGTAATTTTTAAAAGTAATTTCTGTAATTACGTGAATGTTTGACAATGTAGGTACTGGTTTGGCTGGTTTTAAGAAAGAAAATTCATGATGTAAGGGGTGGTTCATCACTACAGGGTCTTAGTCCACCACAAGGAATAGCTTCTTGTCGTTTCTATAGGATGGTGAAGAGCTACTTTGTGTTAAGTGCTTCTGTTCATGCTATAATTGTAGAATCACAGGTCGTTTGGATTGGAAGGGACCTTAAAGATAATCTAATTCCAAGCCCCCATGCGATGGGTAGGGACACCTCCTACTAGATCAGGCTGCCCAAGGCCCCAACCAACCTGGCCTCGAACACTTATGTTTAAATGCAAATTATAGTATTGGGTTTTTTACCTGTCAGGGAGGGGCAGCTGAATGCAAAGCTGTGCTCTGTATGAGCATGCCTTTGGATGCTTACCCATGGGCAGGTAATATAGTGGCTTTTGACTTGGCTGCCAGTGTGCAGGATACAGGAAAATAATTGAGATTGATGCTATGTAGAGGTACCTTTGGCCAATCTTGAGTCATTTAGAAGATCAGAAAATGCCTCAGTTCAAATCAATATGGTAGGGTCAAGCATCAGTTCTGCCAATAATACCTTCTCATTAAATATGAACAAAAATATGTATTTCTGTGTATATATATTTATATATGTATTTACCAAATTATAACATTTAGTGGAATAATAGCTGACATGATAGGGAAATGATAGCAGATAGTCATTTTTAAGTGCAATGTCTAAAGCAAACGTTTGTCATGTTATGGTTTTGATGTGCTGTATAAATGTTGTTTAAATGATACTAATATTATGGACAATATAAAGCTGGATTAGTGAGGTGATGTTACAGTTGTATGACTTGCCAAAGGCCACAATTCAAGACAAAAGAGAGCAGTAGTGGCTTGTGTCATTATATTTGAACTTCCTTCTGGTAAGCACAAGGACTTTGCCTCCTATAAATTACTGATCTGTCCTATGTCACAGCAGTAAACTGTAACTCAGAAGTAAGAAAAATAGAGGTAAGTATAATGCCACTGCATTCTTGGAATTATTGTCAGAGATGTAATATTGAAAGTAGATTAAGTGGCTAATTAATACTGTAAGATGATGGGATAATTCCAAGTCTGTCTCATGAGTAGATGTGTTGGGTCTGTGATGTTTATTGCTGCTGCCTCATACAAACTGAATTGAATGAGTTCATTGTCAGTAGACATAATACCGTATTTGATTACCAGCATAATTTTTTCATAGGTCACGTAAAGATTTTCAGGAAAAAGAAAAACAAAACAGAAAACTACCAGTGCCTTTTAATGGGGAAAAAAAAAAAATTCTTAACATGAGTGTTTCTAAGCAAAACAAATACTCTTTATGGAACAAAAAGCCCTGAAAGGGTAAAGAACGTACCTAAGTGTGTTTTCTGTGCTTGTGGAGCTATTTACTTGCAGTGGGTTAAGGAAGTTTGGATTCTGGGTTGCAGAAATGTTGGGTATATTTATTGCAGCTGTGTATAGGACAGTTTCAGTGTAGTGAAAGATCGTATTTGAGTTAGTAATGTGTTTTTAAAAATTTTTTCTTTCTCCTTATTTAAAATGGTTTTCAGGCATTAATAGTACTGTATTAATGTACTTCATCCATATTGTGTTTCTCATTGTAAATGTATGATGTGGAAATATTTCATTTCTTAGATGGAACCAAGGAACCTGGCAATAGTATTTGGTCCAACACTTGTGAGGACGTCTGATGATAACATGACACACATGGTTACGCACATGCCAGACCAATATAAAATTGTAGAAACACTCATTCAAAAAGTAAGTGGATGCATTTCATTATTGAGAAAAAGAAAGATTGTTCTCAGATCTGCCAGCTTTTCTCTTATTGGGACAGTTTGAGTCTGGTATTTATCCTTTGAACTCAGGGATATGATTTTTAGTTATGTCCATGTGTGCTTGTTCCACATTTGGGTTTTGTGTTTCCTGTGGTGTTTTCACATTTTTTATTTTAAATTGTAGCATGACTGGTTTTTCACAGAAGATGATGCTGAAGAACCTCTTGTAAGTATTGTCATAAATATTTATATCGTAATTATCTTAGTTTAGAGTCTGCTTCTGCTCCCTCTGGAATGTCTGTATATTTTTTATTAAATCACTCTACGGTTTGCTCTTCAGAAGCACCTTTTTAGCTCTCCAGTCTTTGCAGTAATGATTTTTTTTAAAGCCATATATTTGTTTTAAATCTTAAAGCAAAATGGAAAGATAAGAACAGATGAGGAATGCATATCCTCATGTGAATAATGCAGTTTTCTAAATGCTGTTGAATAATATTGGACTATTTGTGAAACGATGATGAAGAGATCTTTGTTTATTAACTGTAGACAACAGGTCAGGAGGAAAACACTGTAGAATCTCAGCCAGTGCCAAACATAGATCATTTACTCACCAACATTGGAAGAACGGGAGTATCTCCTGGAGACGTATCAGGTAACTCTTGCCTGGACAGTGTTAGTCCGTAGGCTAGAATAACATACTTTGTTAACTCACTGTAACTCTCTCTTCCTATTTTCTTTTACTAATAAAGTGTTTTTCCCTTTTCCAAGAGATCATTAACACTTCTTAAGGACTTGAATTGTTGATAATCATGCATGGTATGATTTGGAAAACTTTGTTCTAACAGGAATATAATCATTATAAAGATGAGGCTTGCACGTACTATTTTATTTACTCTCAGTAACCCATGCAATCATCATCGTGAGGTGAAGTAGTATGCTGCTGTAATAATGGTTTGTTGTGATGGCAGAAAGACTGTGATCTTCAGTGGTGTTCTAATATTGCTCTATGCCAACATTGGCAATGCAAAAATGAGTTATATTCACCTATCAAGTAATGGACACAATAATAATAAGTATTGTTGCAGTATGTCTATACTAAAGCTGATTTCCTTCTGTTTATAAATGCCATCCTCTTGTGTGGCTAAGGACAAGCATTGCAGGCTCTTTTTTGGTGACTTCCTCCCCCTCCTTTCACTATACTATTGCACTAACCCAGCATGTTATATCCCACAAATGTTATCCCTCCATCTCTAGCTTTTGTTTCAGTTTTCAAAAGGTTGTTCAGCACTTACCGAAACAGTCACTTTATACTGATGTTGTAACAGGCGAAGTGGGAGGAGTCTATCACACGGTGATGTCATTAGTGGATTCTGTGATGTCACTGATGGACAGCTGGAACTGTAGGAAGAAGGAGGACTGTTGCCCACACTGTAGCTGCCTTGTCTGCAGAAACCCCCGTTTCTTGTAAATGGAGAAAAAAGTTGATCTGTGCTGTAAATTTTCTTTTAAGAGTATTTTAAACAGATCAATGCTACTTCTTAAAAGTTTTTCTGCTGTTTTTTGTTATCTCTGAAGCAGACCCTGAGGAGAAAATAGCATGGTATGGTCTACCAGTCTTTCTAGTCATAAAGCATTAGCCATGTGTCAAAAAGGGGCGTGGCAGGGGGCTCAGCTCTTTCTTCCTAGGGAGAAAGTCCCTAAAGCTGGAACGCCAAGTTCATATTTTTTAGTCACTGTGCTAGCCCCTTCCTACCCCCTTTATAATTGTATAATCTTGGGTTTTGCAAGACAGTGAAACTATGGTGTCCATTTTTCATTTCATAATAGCGCTTGTTGTAGAAAAGTACAAAACTGATAGCTGCTGGAATCTAGCAGATTTAAACATGAAATTTTTCCTATACCTAGTCAGAGATGGAGAGAGATGTATAATTGGGGTTCTACACACAAAACATCACTTAATTCCTTTAAAAACTCACAAAAAGAATGTGACTACATGAACCGTGATTTGTTTCTAGGGCAGCCAACGCTACCAAGACTTTCAATTTTGCTTTGTCTATGCTGAATCTCAGGAGAGTACACAGTACAATCCTGAAAAGGTCTCTCGGCTGCGGTTTTGCAGGAGCTGTATACTTAAACCATTGAATAAACATCAGTATTTCTGATTTTTATTTAGAAGAACAGGGCTCCTTTGCCATTCCTGTCATTGAGCTGATTCTGCCTACAATTCACAGCATCCTTTCATGGCGGTGGCTTTCTGTGGTGCAGCTTGCATCTTTGTGAGCTCTAACTATTCACTCTGTTCTGGTTTTTATTTGCTTCACATTCTGTTCTGTGCTTGTCTTTTTCCATAAGTCCAGCATTGTCTGTTATCAACATCAAAAAAATTGCACAGAACTGAGCAGAACTGTTTGTTTTAATTTTTCCACAGATTCAGCTACTAGTGACTCAGCAAAATCTAAGGTAAATCATTTTGTGACATGATGTAGTTTTAAGCTTCTGAAATCTGTTAGGTATTTGTTTGTTTTATTAAATGACTCGTACGCAGATGTATTACAAAGTGTATGTAGAATTTTTTGAGTAAGTGCTACTGCAAATAGCATTATCATTAAATAATTTTCAAGTGTGACATTGCAAAAGCATCGCTTGCTTGCAGTTGGCTGCATCTCCAAAACAGTGAGCTGCAGACATGAACAGCTGTGTTCCAGACTCTTGCAATTGTGAGCACTTACCTCCTTTTTGCATCTCGTTTAGTAGAAGTAAATGTATTTAGTATGTTCCCTGTCATTGCTGGCATACTGCTTACTCCCAGGCAGGATTTGCATTTCCCTGTTTCACTGAGAAAAGTATGGATAGAATTTAGCCTTTTCTTCCTCAGAAGGTAATAGCTCCTTGTCTTACAGGAAGCCAAAGGCTGTGGTTAATGGTTGTTATGTAAAAACTCC
The DNA here is from genome assembly GCA_033459285.1 of Clamator glandarius. Taxonomy (NCBI): domain Eukaryota; kingdom Metazoa; phylum Chordata; class Aves; order Cuculiformes; family Cuculidae; genus Clamator; species Clamator glandarius. Next base: position 298,725 of record JAUNZM010000046.1, read on the forward strand.
CTAGGAAGTTTTGCTGTGCTTGGGGGGACAGCCTAAAGGGTGGGTGGGAGCAGTAGGCCTGGAACATGGGTAGTTCAGTCCTCAGTTTAACAAGGAAGTTGTCTCTCTGACCTATGGACAAATCTTACAGTCTCTTTAGCTGTAGTTCAAAAATTGCTAACAGAAGATGTCTAGTGCTGGGTGATGTGGCAGCATGCTGACTTCCCATCAGTCATGAGTGTGTGAATACAGCTTTATGCTGGCTTGCAGTCTGGGTGTATCAGTGATTGCCACCCTTTGAGCCAAGAACAAGACTTAACGAATCCTTCTGGTTCATTGCTGAGATGCCAGACCAGCTGTTTTGTGAGGATTCTTGGTGGCTCAGCCACTGCCTTAAAAAAGCCCAACTTCCAGGACAGCATATTGCACTGCTGTGTTCTTCCCACAAATGTCTGCAGCGTGCACAGCGCACTGCTCAGCTGTCAAAGGCAGGGTGGTACTTGCCTCAAACGTCCCACTTCTTTTACAGGTAGCAGTAGGGCAGTAAATAGGGAAGGAGCATAGCTTTGGAGTGGTGAGGTGGTAACGTTGTCAGCGTAGTGAAAATAGGTTTTAATTTTATAAACTGAAAAGAATTGCGTTTGTTCATTTATTGCTTCTGTGCAGTTCTAAAGGTAGACTCTTCAAAAATCAAGAAGTAGTTTTTATGGCAATTTTCGATACTTGTGCCTGAGCTAGTTTTTTGTATAGTTTTCATTTTATGTGAACTAGTAAATTGATAAAATATAAAAACCCAGGCTGAAAGGTGAAAGATCAGCTGAACATTAGTTTGAGAAATTAGCCTTTTCACATAGGTAAGACCTTGAAAGGGCAGATTCAAACCACGCTTTTGCTTCAGTCTTGTCTGTGAAGCAGTTTCTGTTGCAAACCAGTCTTAAAAAGATTGTCTTGCTGTAATGGGTCCTGCTTTATTAGTCAATCAAAAACCATATAGCTGTATATACTAAGCTAGTGTTTAAGTTGAAGTGATTCAGATAAAAAGTGTAATTCTCAGGATGAAAACTGACTCTTGGGCAATGTCATATAGGCTACAGAAAGAGCAGGGAAGTATTTTGTGACTAAAGACAGACTTTCTCTGTGAAGCTCAGGATATGGGGTTTTTTTTTGTAGAAAGTCTCAGGTTAACAAATGTTTCTTTGTGATTTCTAATCATGCCTTATCCCCCCCGTTTTTTTTTTTAACAGGGTTCTTGGGGTTCTGGAAAGGATCAGTATAGCAAGGAACTGCTTGTGTCCTCCATTTTTGCAGCAGCTAGTCGCAAGCGGAAAAAAACAAAAGAGAAACCACAACCAAGCAGCTCAGAAGATGAGTTGGATAATGTGTTTTTCAAGAAGGAGCTTGCGGAGCAATCTCGTGGTGACACAACAAAAGAGGACATAGCTAAAGGGGAATATGAAAGAGAGAGAGACATAGGGAGAAAACAGAGGATGTTTGTCCTGAAGGAAAAAGAGAACAGCAGTAAAAAAGATGTGAATGTTATAAAGGACGAAAAGAAGTCATTAAAGAAAGAAAGTGTCCTGTCAGAGGAACCTTCACTGCCTTACCATGAAAAATGTACAAAATCACCGAATCTTAGCTGTCTGCAAACCGTGCAGAAGAATAACCCTAAAATGCCTATTTCACAGTCTTCTTCCCAGGTTGAGGACACAGTGTCTGACTCTGGCACTATGCTTAGCACTTCCTCCCAGGCTTCTCAGCACAGATACTCATGCAAAAAAGTAACCAGCCCTGAAATTAAACACAGTGAGTTTTTAGCAGCTGATGTCAGTTCCATCACCTCAGATTATTCAACTACTTCATCTACTATGTATCTAACTGGTTTAGATGCCAGTATGCTGAGCCCTGAGGTTCAATCTGTGACAGAAAGCAAAGGAGAAGATGCTGATGATGAAAGAAGTGAATTGATCAGTGAAGGGCGTCCCATGGAGACAGACAGTGAAAGTGACTTCCCTGTCTTTGCCACCAGCGCTGCTGCTGAAAGGCTATCCAAGGGGAAAGTTTTGGAAGTGGTAAAAACCAGTCGGAGGAACTCTGAAGAAAGTGAAGTGAGTTGTACTGAGGGAAGTTCAACACCAAAGTTAGAGAGTCGCAGACTTTTTAGCTCACACAAACTTATTGAATGTGATACACTCTCTAGGAGAAAGTCTTCACGGCACAAAACGGACAGTGAGGGTTCAGGGGATGCAAAGAGTGAGAAGGACTTACCTACTGTGACCAAAATGTTTGACATCATGAAAAAAGGGAGATCGACAGGCAGTTTAGCTACATCAGCCAGAAGTGAGGCTGACAAACAAGAACCTACCTGGAGACTTAAAATTACGGATAGGTTAAAGCTGCGACTCAAATCATCTGCAGATGACATGTTTGGAGTAGGGAATCAAAAATCTAGCTCTGCAGAGACTGCAAAGAGAAAAAACATCAGGCGAAGGCATACGCTTGGAGGACAGAGGGATTTTGCCGAAATAAGTGTCCTGAATGCTTGGAAAGCTCAAGAGCCAAGTCAAAGTAAAGAAAGAGAATCTGAGCTTTCAGCAGTGAATCGGTTGAAGCCAAAGTGTCCAGCGCAGGACCTCTCAATCTCAGACTGGCTTGCACGAGAACGTTTACGCACTAGCACAACTGACCTTAATACGGGTGAAACTGGAAAGCCCAAACTTGAGAACACTAGCTTAGCAGATGTATCAAAGGTAGATCTGCCTTCATCTGCAGAGATGCTGGCAGATGAAGGCAGTTCTTCCAGCAGCTTGACTTTAATTAATAGAACACCATCTTTGGGACCATTTCAGCCACCAGACCAGGTAAACGGTGAAAATTACCAGAACATGAACAAAACAAATTTCAGCCCAGCAGTTGATGCCCATCCTCATAAACTGTCTGGGACCCAAGTGGTTAGATCTCGATTCTATCAGTATCTTTGAAATGGGGAGAGATGTCCACTACAGCAATTCATTAACTTACTGTTACGCTTCCCAGTAACTGTGTGCGTGTGTGTGTGTGTGTGTGTACATATATATATATTTTTTTTCCTGTACTGTTGTTGTTATGCAGCCTTCATTTGGGCTGGTTTCATCAATATGCTCTGTGGAACGTCTTCACAGTGCATTACCACAGCCAGAAGAACACTAAAGTTGAAGTATATATATATATTTTAAGAAAAAGTATATTTGATGGCTGCATACAAATGTTGAACAAAGCATCTGATGCAACATGCTGCATAGTCTGTACATTGTTTTCTGGCTGAGAGTTGGCCTGGCATTAGTATGCAGAAAAATTGTTCTTTTGGTTTAGTCACTAACAAGTGCCTCATCATAAATTCATTTGGTTTGTTAGGGTGCCATATTGTTAAATTAGAGAAACTTATTACAAACAAATGGATGCATTTTACTGTTAACGAGTTTCATTACATTTTACAAATGTTAACACAGGTGGCTACAGAGCTTCCATTCCTTAGGCATTCCAGTAAATATTGGAGTTTTATATTTCCAATTTTAATACAGATTTTGAGTTTTATGTGACTTGAATTTTTAATCTTTCTGTAAAATAAGTAACTTAAATGTACATATTACATGTGTATCTTTTCTTCAGATACCAGATTTGATATAAATGTTGTAACATAGGCGTGTAGATAGTGGATACTGGATGAAACTGGTTTCTTTTATCGAGAATATAATTCTGCATGAAGACCTAATGAATCCAAACCTGTATCATGCCTGTGTGCATACCCACTTAAACACTGGAAATAAAATTGTTTTGGTGACTCTTGGCATGATGCGCGTTCATTCTAATGAACAGTTTTAAAATGTTGTGTTTACAAGTTGCAGTCAGCAGCTGCCCCCAGGATCACAAAATCTGCAGTTGCTCCTGGGTGAATGGTGCATCTCTTTGAAATCTTCTGTTTGTGGGTGGAGACTGTGGGGGCTGGCATATGAGAGGGATTCAATTGGTTAAATATTTTCATCTTGCTATATAATCTAAGGTACTTAGCAACTTGGTTTGTTTAATATGCTGGGTTTGTAGCAGTGAAAAAAGGATGTCTGTGATTGTCTTCAGGGGTTGTAAAGAGTGAATCCCAGCGTCTGCCAGCTGAACAATACTGTACTATGGGTCTTGGGCTTTTATAGTTTTAACTATGAAGATGAGTTTGTAGCCTAAAAGCCCTTCTTTGTGCCTGAACTGTCTACCAGTTACATTTTTTCTTCTGTTTTCTTGAATACCTGCTTGAAAACAGAGCAATTGTTCATTGCTTTGGTGTGCATCTAGGACCAGTTCACATAAAATGAAGTTATGTTCTTGTGGTCTCCTTGCAGACTAAAATGTCTTTTCCCTCCAGAGGGAACAGGAAGCTGGTGCATTAGCAGCACTTCTCTGCACAGTGCAAGGAAGGATGGTATGTTCTGCGAAACACAGTAATTGGTGATCATTCTCGTTTCAGTACTAATCGTAGAATGGTTTGATTTGGAAGAGACCTTAATGATGATCCAGTTCCAAGCCTCCGGCCACAGAAAGGGACACCTTCCACTGGATGATTTTGCTCAAAGTCTCATCCAGCCTGATCTTGAACACCTCCAGGGATAGGGCAGCCACAACTTTTCTGGGCAACCTGTGCCAGTGCTTCAACACCCTCACAGTGTAAAATTTCTTCCTACACCTAATCTAAATCTCCCTTCTTTTGGCTTAAAACTGAGGAAGCAGTATGTACTTGTGGAGGTGCTGGGGTCAGCGTCTTACTCTGATTTGACAGTGATTTTGATAGATCAAGTTTACTTTTATAGATATCTAATGATTTTGACTTCTGAGTCTAGATGTGCAGCTGCCAGCTCTTACACTTGAGAACACGGAACTTCTGTTGTATTGACTGTAATAGAGCACAAGATCCTTTGAAAAATTAGGAACGTAACACCCGCCCCCCTCAAACAGATACTGTATTGGCTGACAGTGCTTCAGGTGAACATTTAAGGCCTCAAGAGCCTCCCTCTTATGTTCTGCTGTTGCACTGGCTGCATGGAAGCTGCAGAGCAGTTGCAGAAGTAGCTTGTATAAAATTCAGGGATATCTGTGGGGGCGTAAGAAACTGAGACTGGTCAGCACTGATGCTTTTTCTGCTTTTTGAAGCTGGCCAAGACTTGGGGCCACCTTAAATTCCTGGCCTGTTTTTAGGAGCTGGTGCTTTTTTCTTCTCACGCTTTGGAAGAGGAGGGTGACAGTCTGACTCAGGAAGAATTGTGTGCAATAACCTGCCCTGTGGTGAATGCTGTAATGGCCAGTATTTCCTTTGGGAGCTGGATTCAGCGAGGTGGGCAGCTCTTGCTCAGGGGATGCAACAGAGCAGATTGCTCAGGGCTGGTCGTGTTTTCAGTGTCTCCAAGGGATAGAGATTCCATAACCTTCCTGGGCAACCTGTGCCAGTGTTTGATCACACTTGCAGTAAAAAGGGTCTTTTCTTTATGTTTAGTCAGAATTTCTTAACTTTTCTGTTTGTGCCCAGTTTTTGGTTTTGTACCTTCCTCCTCCTCAGGATTCAAGTTAGCTTGGGAAGTACTTGTGGTCTGAGGCCTGCTTGGAGCTGTGTAGCTGCAAGTTATGAGGACCAGATTTGATGGGGAAACAATGAAAGGATGAACTGTGCTGATTGCAGTAGCATTTGGATTTTTAAAATGCTTCTAAACAGAAGCTGCTCTTTTGATGGGGGTTGGTGTTTTAGTTTGATGGTGTTTTAATTTGAAATCCCTTTTCTGGGATTTGATAGCAGTGATACAGCACCTTCCAGCTTTTTAAGATTCTCTGAAGGGCTTGTTATGGTTCCCATTAGTATCACTTACAGCACTGATAATGTGGAATGAAGATATGGCCACGATCCAAGCAGTTTCTTAACTTCAGAAGGAGGATCCAGGGAACTACTAGCCTGTCAGTTTGACCTAGTGCCAGGAAAGGTCACCTTGAGTGCTACCACACAGCACACATGAGACAACTGGGTGATCAGGCCCAGTCAGCACGGGTTTATGAAAGACGGGTCCTGCCAAACTAACCCGATCTCCTTGCATGACAAGATAACCTGCTTGATGGATGAGGGAAAGGCTGTGGATGTGGTGTACCTGGATTTTAATAAAACCTTTGACAGAGTTTCTCACAGCATTCTGCTCGAGAAACTGGCTGCCACTGCCCTGGACAGGCGTGCCCTCTGCGGGGTTAAAAACAGGCTCGATGGCCGGGCGGTAAATGGAGTCAACTTTAGCTGGAGGCTGGTCACAAGTGGTGTCCCCTAAGGCTCGGTGCTGTATCCAGCCCTGTTCTGTATCTTTATCAACAACCTGGATGAGGGGATCAAATGCACCTTTACCAAGTTTGCAGATGACACTAAGCTGAATGGAAGTGTGGATCTGCTGGAGGGTCGGGAGGCTCTGCAAAGGGATCTGAACAGGCTGGACCGCTGGGCAGAGTCCAATGGCATGAGGTTTAACACGGCCAAATGCCGGGTCCTGCACTTGGGCCACAACAACCCTAGGCAGTGCTACAGACTGGGAGAAGTCTGGCTGGAAAGCTGCCTGGAGGAGGGGGACCTGGGGGTGTTGGTTGACAGCGACTGAACATGAGCCAGCAGTGTGCCCAGGTGGCCAAGAAGGCACATCCAGAGAAGGGCAATGAAGCTGGTGAAGGGGCTGGAGAACAAGTCTTATGAGGAGCAGCTGACAAACTGGGGCTGTTTGACCTAGAGAGGAGGATGCTGAGGGGAGACCTTATCACTATGTTCAACTACCTGAAAAGAGTTTGTAGAGAGGTGGGTGCAGGGATATGATGTAGTAGTAGACCAGTAAATTGGACTTGATGATCTCAAAGGTCTTTTCCAACTTGGGGATTCTATGAACTCGATGGCTGCTCACGGAAGAAACTTGTGCTGTGAACACAAGTGCTGGCAGGTCTGGTACTCTGGAGGTGCAGCAACCTGCTGGGGAGTTTTTTTGCTGAAAAGCTTCTGTCATCTTTAAACTGCCTGAGAGCTGGAATTGCCCATGCCAGAGTGCTCTGCTGACAGCAAGAAGGATGGGCTGCTTTTATTTTTAAGTGCAGATGAGCTGTGGGGAATGCAGCTTCTCATGGGCTTAGGGCAGCTTTGCTAATGCCAAGCTCCACATTGCAGAGCAAGCTGCCCACTGGCTCTTATCCCCACTTGGTTGCAGTTACCTCCACTGAAACTGTCTCTTCATAACTGGTTTGCAGTGGGAAACTTGTCTTTTTAATCACTGACCTTTGTTTCCTTGAGTCCTCAAGGGATATTTTTATAGACCTATTGATATTTTCTAAATCCTCTGCCCAGTGTTCAGAAGCTTTCTGGGTGCTGAGCCTGCAGCCTGCGCTCAGCCCTTCCTCGCCTGCGTTTGTGAAACCCTGACAACCTCAATGCTGTACAAGCAGGATGGGGAAGAAACAAACAGCCTGAACTCCTCATGGTCCCGATAATGCTGTCTGAGCCTGTGGTTGGTTTCCTGGTGAGTGCTGCTCCCCAGCACTGATGGGGAGGCACAAAAATGCACGAAGCATGGCGGCTGCTGGCAGACGTGCATGTTGCAGCGTAGCTGAGGCCACGAGTGGGTGTTGCGTTCACTCCCTGGTGGCAATTTCCACATTCAACATCACAAGCAATAATTACCTACCACACGCAGCACTGCCCTACTGCCCGCAGTGTGGTCAGGGGCTGTGCACGAACTCAGTTATTTATACAACTGCTTGTCAGTCGAAATTGTCAGAGAAGCTGCAGCTGGAGCTGTGCTGAAGCTGCTGCAGGTGCCTGATGTGACACCACAGGCTAGGGAATGAGGGCCAGGGTTGAGGTCTGCCATCAGGGATCATGCCTGGCTGTGTGATGGCTTGTGGGGGGCTGCTCCCGTGGGACTTGCAGAAGATCAGGGATTGGCACATCACTCTTTTTCAGCCAGTGTCAGAGCCCTGGGGATGCCACACTAAGTTTAAGAACAAAAATGAGGATGTCTGGTGTTTAGCTTGAACTTACATTTTGGCTGCATACGGTAAAGGAAAAGCAGTACCCAGTCTCCTGGCACTCTGTATTTTTCATCTGTTGTGTGGGGACATGCAGCAGCCCTACCTGGTAACGAGAGATGACGTTGGTTCGGGCTTGTTCCCTTCAGAGCAAGGAAGGAATGCACTCAACAGTGCCACTGCTTTTCTGTACTGGCTGAAGGGGCGATGGCTTCACTCCGTTGGCTCTGAGCTGTACCTTATTCTTTGCTTCAGCTTCAGAGCAACCCAGTTGGTCCTGGACCTGGCTCAGCCCAGCGCTGCAGCCCTTCTTTCTGCAGGCACCTGGGGTGCTGGCTGCCGCGGTGGCAGAAGGGATGTTTGGCGTGAGCACTGCTGACACTCTGTGATGTGTTCATGAGGTATGACTTAACATTTGCATTCTTCAAGTACTCCCACTGCACCATCTGATGACACTTTCAAGAAAATTCCTGTTTTCCCAAGAAAGAATAAACCAAATGATACTTAAAGGAGGAAGAGATGATCCCTCTGGCAAAGGTTTGGGTATCTTTTTTATCCTTGCTGATTTTCTAACCTGGTGTTATAACTACTAGCTTTTCATCCAGGTAAATTTCAAAGACCCCATTTTAAAATTAATACTTGCGTATGGCTTTAGTTTGGGGAAAATAAAGTCAGGTTTTCTCCTGATAGTTTCATGCTCTCAGGCAAACAGCATAACAGCTAGCTGAAACCATTATCAAACTTATTAGTGACAAAATACAAATATATAAGCATGCAGCCCTTTATTCTTGTAAAGATCTTTGCTTATCATAGTTCTGTATATTACATTATGGTGTTATACAAATAAACTTATTTACAAAACCATGAGCTATGCAAGGTTCTTGCTTTTTATCCTATTTGACTGATATCCATCTTTTTCAACCCTGCCCGATATATATTTTTAAGCATGCATAAAAATTAACTTTGGTGTGGTAAAACTACTCTATGTGCCCAGCCACATACAGTATTTATTTATTTATTTATATATATATATTTATAGATATGTACAAACATTTGCCAGTATACAGAACAGTACAGAAGTGTACAGTTTAAAATCCACAATGCAATATGTTAATGGGTTACCAGGTCTCAGTAAAATGAAACAGAAGGAAAAAAAGGTGGATTTAGCTAAGAATAAAAGTAATCAGCAACTACCTGTATGTGTAAAACAATTTATTTTTTTTTCTTGGCTTGGCTAATTCTTAAATATAATCAGAACGGCAGTGCAATAGGTTGAGTTGCCTCCTATACACTAAGACCAGTTTTGTTCTGTTCCTCGTGTAGAGGTTTACTGTCCAGCATGCTACTTTCAAATGTACATTACAATAGTATCAAAATGTTTTGGCAAAAAGATTTTGAAAGGAACCATGACATTTGTTGACAAAAATAGAAATCTGTAACAAAGCTAAATAACACCAAAATAAAAGAAAAATAGTTTAGTTTTAGTTTTACAGTTGTGTATAATCATACTTTAGTATAGCTCTGTTCACTTCTAGTTCCCATAATGAAAAATAGCTTTATACAAAACAACTTACTAAATTTTTAACCATACATTTCCCCATGCTCAGCACACCGCTGTGCACACGCAGTCGAGTTCACACACACACACCTTCATGCTTTTTTGTGAGAGGTGCTGCCCCTAGGAAGAAAACACCCATTTATCATTACAACAGCAAGAGTTTCACTCTAATCTAGTGTCGTATTCAGTATTTAGCACGTGATTAGTATTAAGCCTCCAGCAATACAGCAAAATGGTTACATTCCCTGGTTAAAAAATATTGGCTGCGGATTCTTTGAAAATGCACACCAAGCCCTGGTGCAGCCGCCCGCGCCGTGCTTAGCCTTTACGAGGGCTCCTTGGCCGTGGAGGGCGTGGACTTGCCGCCATTTCCGCTCTGTGCCTTGTAGCTGGTGAAGCTAGGGGTGTGGATTGTCCTGATGCTCTTCATACCTTGGTTCAGGGAGGTGGGAGAGGTAGAGGAGGGGGGGCAGGCAGAAGAAGAAGGAGGGGGTGACCGGCCATTTTGGGTCTGTAGTGAGAACGAGAGATGGTGACCTTTCCCTGGGTAAGCGGGGCTCTGGAACTTGGAGGAGCCATTAGAGACAGAGGGGATGAGGGAGGTAGAGTAAGTTATGCGACCTGCCTGGGGACAGAGAAGGTTAGGGGAGGGAAGGGAGGTTTTAGTAGGTGGGGGAGGAGGGTTAGAGCTGTCACTGCTAGAAGCAGGTGCTGAGCTGCTCTTCCCAGAAGTGGGAGAAAAGGCTGGGATCTTAGAAGCAGGTAGGGTAGGGGAAGTAGCCTTATAGTCCCCACCAGCTTTCTTAGCACTTCCATTAGCCTGCAAATAAAGACGGCAGGAGACAGTTCGTCAGAAAGCCAGTAACATGATAAACCAACAGGACCTGGGAAAATACCCCTGCAGAGAATAGAATTAACGTTTGAGGCCTGAGCTAAGACTTGCAGCCATGGACTGGACCTGGTAGAAAACCCAAAAGTGCCCAACAAAGAATGCAGAGAGACAGTGAGAGAAAGAACAAAGATTTTGTGAGAAGACGTGTTCTATAGGTTACAGACCAGACACTACATTGGCCATGCTTCTGGGTTATTAACGTGTGAACAGACATCTGGCTGGAGAGTTAACGTGCATCTACTGCCATCTACTACACCGACAGGTTAGTGTCCAAGGCTTCCTGTAAAGACTTTCTGAAGAGAAGCATTCCCAACTCTCCTAAGGACCTGCCACATTTATCAAAGGGGAAGTAAACAGGTAGTTGACATCTTAAAATTGCAGCTGAATACCAGTCTTTCTTAAAAAGAAAAAACATAAACCAAAAAAAATAATCCCCCCAAAAAACCAAACCAAACCCAAAGCAGCAGGTGTTTTATTGCGGACATGCATGCACAAGCATGATGAAAAAGATCAGTAGATACTGTCATGCCCCCAGGATCCAGGATGTCCAGTTAGACCTCACTTGAAAGACAGGCATCCGTTATTTGGTATAATCTCAGTCAGTTACTGGAGTTTTTAAACAGACAAACAACATGAAATGTCCATCCAAACACCCGGTTTAGGGTAAAACTACCTGTCTGTATTGGCGTGGATCCTGCAGCTTGTACTGTTTGCCTGCTTTCTCTATGCTTCCTTGTCTAGTTTTTGAAGCCAGGGGGACCGGCATCCGACTTGTCTGGGAGGCAGTGCTGGAGCCCTGCGGAAACGAGTGGAGGGGCAGGGAGGGAGACAAGGAGAAGGTGTGATCAGTACCAGTGTGTCTGAAGAGGAGACTGCACACCATGCGCCAAAAAAGAAAAAAAAAAAGCCACAGTACTACATGCAGGGAGAGTTCAGGAGCTTCACATCACAGGTGTTAATTTCCAGAATCAAATGGAGAAAACTGCTCAGCTACTGATCAGCCTGGATTTCATGTCAGTGACGCTTGTCATTTCACACAGCAGATTATTTGACCCAGCTCCCTTGCATTTGCCCATCACCAATCAGCAGCCAAGATTAAAAAAAAAAACCCAAACCCCACAGTCTATTAGCTGTTAGACACCTCCTGGGGAGCCCAAACAAGCCACCTGAAAGGAAGCAAACAAATCACAAGGCCCTCTTGTTTAATGGTGATTATTGCAGATTTTAGAAAGCAGCTGGAGGTTTGATTTGCCAGACTAAGGTACCTTACGTGAAGTGCCTGGGATTGACGGAGGGGGCTCTACGCCAGCAAGGCTCTCATCCAGCACTACAAGCTCTCGGGGTGGGGTCTCTGGTACTATCTGGGTAGAGAAAGGGACAGTGCTTCCCTCAGAGCTGTGTGTGCTTTCAGGGATAGATTTTGGGCTCATTTCACTGATGGTGTTTTCCAGCTGCTTTATAGTCTGCTCAAGGCTGTCTAGCGTTCGGTATGTACTCTGCCGAATTTCATCAGTTCTGGACAAGGACACTGCAGCTCCGGGGGGTCCCTCTTGCTTTCCAGAAGGACTTTTGTCACTGTCCTCCAGCTGAGACCTGGTGATCTCAAATCTCTTTGCTTCCTTGTGCTGCTTCAGGGTCCCATCTTCCTCCTCTTCTTCATAGACCACAACTTGCAAGGTCTTCTTTCCAGTCTTTGTTCCTGTCCGTATCGCCTGCGTCAGAGCAGCCAGCTGCTTCTTAGGGAACTTAAACTTAAATTTTTTCTTAGAATCCTGCCTGCTTCCAAACTGGTTGGCAGAGTCCAAGTTTGCATCTGTGTTCAGCCCATAGATCTGACGGTATTTGTTAAAATTTGTCTTTGTGCTTTCCTCCTCTGTAGGAGGTCTGGTTTCTACAGGGTTAGAGCAAGACTGAGGGTTAAACGTGAGACCCTCATTGAGACCCTGTGCTGCTGAGTACTCTGCAATTGCTTTTCTGTCATTAACTATGGGTAGCTCTTCCTTCTGGTTCCTGGAGATCTCCTGTGCTTCATTTTCTTCCTCCTCCTCTTCCTCTTCTATCTTTTCCTCTGTCATCATTTTCTCCAACTCCTCATCACATTCCTCAAAAATCGTAGAAAGACGCTTATAAGCTGACCTAATATCCATTGGTTCATCAAAAATGATGATGACAGGTTTTTTGTCCAGACACACCACTGGCTCTTCACTGTCTGTGTTCTCTGGGATACCCTTCTCCAATGCTGTGTCCTTCCTCGCATCGATGTTCACTGTTTGCACATCTCCACCTTTCCGGCTGACAATGTCGTGAACCTCCCCACTTGAGAGGACTTGGACAGCTGTTTTAGTAATCATGAAGGCGATGTTTTCTGTTGGTGGGTTGTCTTCACTTGGAGAGCTAGCTGGAGAGTCTATCTCTTCGATGCTGTTCACACTGTTACTTAAGGACACTCTGGTTCTTGGCACAGCCTGATTGTAGTTGACTGCAGAAGCTTCTTGCTCCTGCAAAGAAGGTTGAGGCCCTGTAGCCTCCTGTGTGTGCCTCATGAGAGGGGCAACACTGCTGACAGGGATATGCTTGCCCATGGTCTGCAAGGCTTCAACCTGTGGCAGCCCTTGGTGAGCATCTCGTGAGAGTCCACCGTTTAGCTTTTGTTTTCCAGTATCAACAGCTGGAAAATGGGATCCTAAAATATCTTGAGCCCCTCTTCGTTTGTCATCCTCTGGCAAACTGACACCAGACAGGTTTGTGCTTGTATTTTGGAGGGTTTTCTTATAATAGTCTCTACTGTCTACAAACAAACCCCTGCTAAATGTAGGACTCTGATTTATTGAAAAGCCAATTTTACTGTCAGCTGTGCTGGATGAATCAGAACTCAGTTCTTCTTCAGTTTTCCCTTCCCTCTTCTCTTTATGATGGTCACTATCTGTGGGAGATCCTGTTGTAGCCCCATACACCTAAGGGGGAAAGTTGGATTACTTAGTTATTCAGGGCTGTTACCTTTACAGGACTTTTTTTTCCCCCAAAATAAATTATCATATTCTCAGGGGCAGTTCAGACCTTGTGAACTCACCACTCTGTTTACTGCTGCAGAGGCATATCTGAAGTTGTCATCTAATTCCTGGCTTTCTTCAGAGCAAAAATTCCAAATTCTGGCAGAACAGCTCACGATGTTACTGCTCCGGCTATGCATGTAGCCCACATGGGTTGGTACCTACAGCTTCTGTCTTAACAAGGCCTCCAGAATATGCAAACACCCACTAATTATCCTATTTCCAACACAGAGCTACCTTGACAGTTAAAGAAATCCCCTTGCTTGTGCAAGACTGAAGTTGAAAAGTTGCACAGTATTTTATTAAGTTCTGCTGGGACACATCAAAGGAAGCCTGACATGGAAAGGTCTGACAGCAGGTGCTACAGCTTGCTAGCTCACCAGAGCACCAAATGCAAGAGTCTGGATAGCCTTGAAAGGAAATTTTGTACTGTAAAAGCTGATTTTCAAATGATGACATTTTGCTACTTCTAAAGTTGCCGACACCTGAGCAGCACTGTTCCATCACAATTAATATGATCATAGTCTGTGTGCTTCTTAATCTTTGCTGCAGGTTAAAAATACTCCTTTAAAATTACCATTGGCACTCTGCAGCGCCTGTGGAAGTGCAGGATGAAACACTGAGCTACTTTTGTTTATAGAAACTACTCTAAACAGCACACAGAGAGGTCATCCCCTAGTTTACAAGTAGTATATTCCCAGCAATGCATATATAAGGGGACATATTTCTTTATTTTCAAAAGAAGTCTCCTGGAGATGTTGTTTCATAATAGCAGGCTTTTCCCCGGAGTTTGGTTTGGTAAGTGCTAGTGACAGCTTAGCATGAACACCAATCATCAGGGTAAGAGAATGACCTGAAGAGACACGAAGCCTGTGAATGAGCAACAGGGAAATCTACGGTCAAAATTTGATGGCTCACCAAGAAAGAAATTAATCTGGCCTCAAATGGCTGAAGGCAGTAAGCATAAAGCATTACTGCTGACACTGCTTGAGACTAGAAGCTGACTCCTAACACACGAGAAGTACAGATTATGCTTATATGAGCATCAAGACATGCAGAAGATCAGTCAGATGAGTCACTCTCCCAGCTGAGATGAATGAGTGACAGTGCAGAAATCCACAGGTTGGCTCGTGCATGTATTCCCCACGCATAGGAAGGTTCACAAGGTGCAGTTTCTATACCTCATGTGATATTTTCTTATATACTGTCTGAGGATTTTACACAGAAAAACTTCACACGCAATCAAAACTCAGCAGCAAGAAAGTTGCTGATAGACTAGAGTTGCAGTTCATCTCTACAAAGGCTTATTAGCAGTAAGAAGGCTGTTCAGCTGCTACCTGGATACCTGGATACTCCTATTTCTAAATAAGGAGGAGCTCTCACATAAGCCAGCCACAACCAGCGAGGTGTCAGAGGGCAGCCTGGCAGCATCTGCACTTTGTGCTGAGAGCTGGTATCAGGAGAAAAATGTCAGGGCTCATGGTCACCTCAAGCCCAAACTTGCTAAGTAGTAGGTGCCTCCCTATCCCATTTACATGTCAGAGCTCCCAGTGTTAGGTCAGGACATTTAATGGCACTTGTTGCCTGTGGTTATGCTGACTCGGTGACGGAATCCTAATTTCTCTGTATCCTTTTTAGCAAGTTCCACTTCTTGTTCTAAGTATCAGCACAACATCTTGTGGTGTCACTGTACAATACATACATATGTCATTTTAGGAACTGCTGCCTTTCTACTAAAAAAATAAAACCACAACAGAATTCATTTCCTCTATGAGTTTCTCATGACCATAAGGTCCCCTATCTAAAGCCAATAAACAGTATATCATATCAGATGATAAAACTAGATCTCATTAACCTTAATTTCCTGGACTCTGTGTTATTCTAACAAATAGCAGTATATAGCAATTACTTGGCAGCACCTTTCAAAGAAAGATTTGTGCTACAGGATGTGCAGTGTCTTGAGTGGTGACCCAGGCTTTCATGTAACAACATGACTTTCTCATTCTGACACCAGTAGTAATGAGAATGAACAGAGATTTGTTCACACTTTTTTCTCCTCTATGATACTGTCAGACACTCCACAACAAAGTGATTTTTTCCCTTTTACTCAAACCCATGAACTTGTATCCTCACCTAGCCAGCTCTAGACCAGAACTGCTGTTCGAGCAGCTCCAAGCCAACTCCTTGTGTGCAATGCTCTGACCTGGCAGCAGCATCTTCTGGGGGACTATGAATTTTGATGTTAATAATATATCAGACACCACCATCTAGCTGTCACCTTGTGCTTTACAGCCGCAGAGCCCTCTACAGATGCAGTTTACTGTGGTTAGGGCAGCTGGGTTCTTTCTCTGCCTCAGGGACTTGGTAAAGTCATTTTCTCTCTCCCTGCCTCAGTTTCTGTTAAATGAAGTTGAAATGCAATGTCTTCCATAAAATCATTAGGAGCTACTCATGATGCTACATCAGAGAAGGTATTGCTGCTGTTTCCAATTTGCAAACACACACACAAATTGCATTCAAAGTTGAAATGCTGTGCTGAAGAGCTGTGTTTTCTTCCCCACCACACCTGACTTCATTGCAAACTGGCATTTGGTTGACAAGCTGTCAAGCCTGCATGATTTCCTAAACATAGCAATAATTCAACTCATTAAACTTAAAAAAGAGATCTGCAAAGGAAAAAATGTTTGTCCTTTTCTTCATCCTGCACCTTGGTTGCTCACTGAGACCAATCAACTCAAATGGCAACCCCAGACCAGACACAGCTGCAAAATCACACTTGGCTATGACCCCAGACACTTCTCCCAAGTCCCACCACAGAAGGCTGAATCTTGGGCATTAACTTTTAGAATAAAGGCAATTCGGCCCATCCACCTTGACTCTACCTTCCAATAAACTGAATAGGATTTCTGAATATTTAATAACGATATCTGGGATCAACAAATGAAGCAAAATAAAGCAGAAATTCTCAAAAGGGGCTCTTGAGACTGAGAGGAATACTATTTCTCCTCGAGACAAGTACAAAGCACAAAACTTAGGAGAGATGCTTCACCAACCATTGCCAGAACAGCCCTGGAAGGATGTTCTGAGGAGTATGAGCATTTCCTTGATGGAAACTGATGAGTCTTCTTTTAATTTTGATTTCAAAGAATCATAAAACTTCATGTGACCCTTATATATTTGCTAATAAGACACATAACGTAGATTGATATAACATTCCATTTGAGTGTTTCTGAGCCACACTGAGATAAAAGAAAGGAAACCACTGAGTGGTGGAAGGTGGGGGTCAGAGAGAACAAGATATAAGATTAGTTTTGAAGAAAAGAAGGTTATGCTGAGATGGGTGGCATGTTTACAAATGCCACTTGTTACCTTCTTTTCCTTGTGATGCATTAAAGTCCCAGGCCTTATGTCTTTAACATGTGTATCATTTCTGGACTGTTCAGCGTGACTGTTTGAGTTTACATCCATAAAAGAGCACTTCTGGAAAGCCTAGGAAATAAATACTGCAGGTTATCAGGAGACCAAGGAGTTTGTATACAGAAATGACTGGAGATGACCATCTAAAAAGAGTGCATTTGTTCTTAACATTCATAGCTCAACAATATTATTTACAGCCTCATGAGATAATAGAGATTCCAGACTATCAGACTACGATAGATAGGGCAAACCCTACAATCTGCCAAAATTGCTCTCTAACTCACCATGCTGACCTCAATGTCTCCTGCAGGAAGACAAGCTTGATTCCTGTTTTTAAAGATGGGGAGATGAAGTCACACAGAGGTGCTGCAAACTACCCAAACTTATGTAGAAAGCCCATGACAAACTTTGAGCCTGCAACACCTACTTCCTAATGTCTGACATCTCCTCAAAATCCACATCAGAACTACTTTGGCCTCAACCATACATGACTTATTAACTAAACCCACAGTTTTATGCCTTAAAATAAACAAATCCCAAAGCTCATTTACAGCCCCCAAACACTTCCCCTGTGTTTCATTTATGCTTTCTCACTTCCATTACCAGCAAATATGAGGAGGGGTTTGCTGTTTCTCTGGGTAGCACAAGCAGATTGGAAATATAAATTTTTTTCCCCGGATATTCTCATCTGGAAGCGATCTATACGTTGCCTGCAGAAATGTGAGGAAGAAGTGGGAGCAGCAGGCCTTACACATTCAATAAATGAGGAAAGGCAGCATCTAATACCTCTTCCCCACCCCTTGCTGTCCATTCAGCTCCCAGAGTTTTCTGTCTCATGGCAAATCACATAAGAGCTACATAGCTCCACTTTTCCCCACATAAAGTATAATTAAAATTTAGAGATATGTGTCTTTGCTGCAGCCTTCACTAATGCTCCAGATGGTTACAATCCACTTCAAGTTCCTCCTGGTCTGGAAACATTCCAGTATACAGCTTGGGAACCACTGGCCTCCCACCCTGTGTACCCCAGGGCATGGCCTGGATTCTTCTGCCCTCTGTCTTGCTATCCTCTATTTGCTTTGGGTTTATCTATCCAGCTGGCTCCCAGATCCAGAGAAGCAGAACCACGACTGTTACCACTGCACAGTGTTGCCTCCAAACGTGCATCACTGGGATTTCTGCAGGCCTCTAATGGGATGGTCTATCACTGGTGAGATATAAATGCAGGACACCTCTGCCAGCCAGGGGAATGAGGGAGGAGTGCTTACAGGAGTCAAACACACTGTGACACACAAGAAGATTGTATTCATATACCATGTACTAGGGAAATTAATTATTTATTAAGTCCTGGCAATTCTCACTAAATTAACATCCCTGATTACAGATTAGAATCAGGCCTGTTCTTTAAATATTGTACTCCTCATTTGCATTGCGAATTTATGCAAAATGAGAAAATTAACAATAAGGAAAATATCCAGTGTAAAATTTAGGGTATAGAGTTTCTTCTGGTTTTCCATTACATCTTATTTGTATGTATTTATAGACCAAGTAATTAAGACAACAGGGAACTATTAGAAAAAGCAGTCTTTCTCCTCATAATACAGGGTATGGACTTACCCCAGCTTCTCCGTCTGTAAAACAGTGTTGTGTTTTTGAGTTAGGCATACCATCTACAAAGGCATCCTCTGAGTGCTGAGACTTTAAGTGAAGAAGAATCCACTATTTCCCTTGGTAATTTGTTTATTTATCACTTTTGCTATGAAATATCTGTAACAGTGCCCAAATACATTTTGTGCTATAGCAGCTGATATTAGTACGCCTGACAGATTAAAAAGGTATTTTCCACAAATATACCTCCATGTTGCACCTTCTGAACCATGATATTCCTAACAGCCTCTTCAAACAGGGAAGGCGTGGACTCTTAGTCATGGATGCAGCAGCCCAGTCCTGATCTCACAGATCCTGTACAGAGAGAACACTCCCTGTTCTCACATCTGTCTCCAAAGCAGACACTAACTTTGTGGCAACAGCACTGGGAGCTCCTGTCAACTTGCTACTCCAACTCTTTTTCCTTTCTAAGACATGCATTTATGGTCTGGCCTACATTTGTTGTTCTTCATGTGGACTTATATTTCAGTGAATGTATTATGACCATTAAGTGATTATTATCGTCTCCCTGCTCTCATACTTCTCTAGTTTTAATTAAACTGATTTAAACAATAAGGATTTTACATGTATTTCCATGCCATTGATGAAAATACAGCGTGGCACTGGGCCTGTAGCTGGTGTCTGTAGGACCTAATTATGAACACCTGCACAAAAGGTGTTCTGCTTTCAGACCAGAAATCTCTCGATCATCCTATGATTTTTTTTTTGTTTTGTTTTGGTAAACTCCATGATGACAGTTTTTCATCAAAACATTGTATGAAGTTTAATCAAATGACTGACAAGAATGTTTATAGATATACAATTCAGTTTAAGCAGACAAACATGTTATCTGATCAAAAAGTGTTGTTTGCTTTGACAAATGTGTTCCTTTATTCTGTGTTTACTGGCTTAACTGTTTCTGTCCTTTATTTCTTCACTGATTAAATCCAGTTCCTGATTTTCTATTTGTTTGTCTATGACTGAGACCACATTAATGAGCCTGTGGCTCCTGGATCAAGCAATTTGCCCTTTCTAAAACATGGTACTCTGTCAACCTTCTAAAATGTACCCGATATTTTGGTATTTGTTTGAAACAAACCAGCACTTAAAACACTCATTCCCTGTCGAGTTACCATGTCTGTTTATCCTCCTTAGCTCCCCTCAGCCCCTTTTTCCAGATCTTAGCCTCCAGTTCATTGTCACCAGCTGCAAGGCAGCTGGGTTGTCTTCTTGGACACACAAGAAAATGTGAGTTTCACTGTCCCCAGGTCTTCTGTCACACTAGCCAGTAGCCCAAAACCAGGAAATAAGGGCAAACCACTGTGGATAAGCCACTGCAGGTAAACCTGCAAAACAGCTGTTGGAAGTGCTGGTGAGTGAGAATTAGGCAGGGTTCACTTACAACAAGTAACAGTTTCTGCTTAGTATCCACTTCTCCTGGGCTGCAAACACTCCCTGAGCAGCATCAAATCCACCCTTTGGAAGGTGGACAGCAGGATCATGTCATGCATGACAAGTACTTTGAAATGCCCCAGTAACAGAAATTACAGCCAGTTAAGCTGTAATTTCATCGCCTTTCCTCTCATGGGCATGGAAGAGGACAGAGTATACCCCTGGGAAGCTGGAGCTCACTGATGGTAGCTGGAGTAGTTGGCTTTCACTGCAGCATTGCCATCACTGAACTAAACCATCCTATGTTCTATCAACCAAAGGACCAGCAAGGGAGCACTGCTGCTATGCCACTGGTAGAGTAATGTGTACCGGTTACATAAAAGGGAACAGCAAATGTCTCAATGTTCAAACACTCTGGAAAACACTGGACAAGGTACAGAACAAGTGAGCACAACCTTTCAGGAGTGAACCCCATATTCTCTGTTCCCACAAATGTTAACAAGAATGATGGGCCCTCAGCACTGTGTTGGTCTGGTACTAAGTAAGAAACGCACTTGTGTTAAGATCCTTCAGTGGTAACTGTTACATTCTTGACCATTCTCTCAGCTCTGGACCTCTTGAACAGAATTTGGGTGGTGCCTACAAAATGTGCCCCCTCTGGTGCAATAAAGCGGGACCAGGTAAGATTGGCAGACCTCCTTTCCTTCATGTTCTGACCTATAAATTGTGTTGAGGCCCTAGAAGGGGTACTGGGCACAGATGTCTTCATGTGCAACCCAAAGGACATACCTGTAATTCTGCCATTATTTTATCTCCTTCCTCTTCCTCTTCTTCTTTTGCAGCTGATGCTACGGCATGCCCTGTGCTCCAAGACAATGCCTGATCCTCTTTAGGGGCTTTGGATTGTGCTATTTGCCCAGCATCTTCACTGTATTCCTGCAAGGGTATGAGAAAGCACAGATAATACAGTTGAACCCTTCTGATGCAAAGCAAACACCAAAAATCTAGCACTGCTGCAGCTGCACTGTTACAAGGTCTCTCTTTCTTTTTTTAAGGAGACTGCTACTTCATCAGTTCAAAAGCAAACAATATTGCTGATATGATAGCATGTTCACAGATTTAAAAACTTCCTAACATGGCACTCCCTCCACTTCCTTCAGGGAACAGAACAGATGGGGAAAGGAAGTACAAAAAACTAATTTGCAACATTTCTGTAAAAATGCTCTCAAATTTGATCTGATTTTATTCACCTGTGAAAGGTTTGCTTTTTTCTTATTTTTAATCTTCTTACCACTCTAAATGAAAGCAGCCTATGACTTGCTTTCTACATTGCTAGGAGATAAGAGAAGCAAGATTCCTGTAAACAGAACCAATTAAACCTTACTTGTTCATTTCGCCTAACAGCAGTGTTTCCTGGTAAGCAGTTTCAGTAGCTCTCCAGAATGTAGCTCTGTCTTAAATTATTTTGTGATTTATAAACATGGCCCAAGCCTGAGAATGTATCTCTATTCCAGCTAGTCATCAACAGTCTGATTGCCTAGAATCTGAATCATCAAACCTTGGCGGCAGCAGCAGACTCTTTTCTGGCTGCATAGACGACATCTCCTGATCTCGTTGTGGTTAGTCCAGAACCTGGCAGGTAACTGCGCCGAGGAGGTGGAGGAGGTGGAGACTTGGTCAGTCTGTCATTATCCTGTTCTCCATCAGGAACTTCTTCTGCAAGTAAACAGAGCAGCGCAAAGTGAGCACAAGTGAATGAGGGTAAAATGTATCCTTGCCTCAGCTGGAAAGGGAAAACATATCTTGAAAGGTCCTGCTGATGAGTATCTACAAATTAGAAACACATTTGGGATTGAAACCATGTCACTTCACCCAAAAATTTTCAGCAGAACTCTCATCCCCCACATCACTCTGGCCGTGTTTCAAGCCTTGATGTACAAGATTGATGGCACAGAACACTTGAGAATGTGGCCACTGGCTTCTTGTCATTCTCAGCAATTCTGAAACAACCAGCATGCCTGGGAGATGCTGCTGGCAAAGTGCTAAGAGATGAGCTGAAGTGTTTTGTCCATTTTATAGTTGGACAAAACTTGCTAAGTTTAGACAAAGGCTGAGAAGGAAAATGTAAACATTGCTCTGGAGATGCCATCTCTCCACTTCAATGTGTCATCTTTCTCCTGAGCAGGGCAGAGGAGCACCAAGGGCAACTGCACTTGCTTCTCTTCTAAGACAGCATTTGTCTCCACTTTATTTACTACTAACTATTTCAGGTAAGCCCATAGCTGCATTTAAATTATCCTGTAAGAGCCTTACACGTGTATTTTGCTAACTCACAAAGATTCAAATACCAAATCTGACAGCTGAGCAGAGCCTTCCGAAGGAAGACCAGTTTCTCAGACTGGTATTTCCTCATCATGATGCTTCCCCGTTGAGGTGCTGCTTCCTCTTTCCCCCTGTCATGGGATGGCATTTTTCAAGAAGCAGCATTACATTGCTTGTGATCTGGCCCCGTGTGTTTCTAGTCACAGGCTAAGCATCATACACAGCAACAACCACCATCTTCACATAGCCATTTACAATGTTTGTTTCCAAAAGTGACAGAACGACCTTTCTGCAGCTACTCAGTGTTATATAAGCAGCTGGAGTAAATATAACCCAGAAAGATAAAACCTCTTGCATCTGGGATTATCCAGCTGCTTAGTGCTAAGTATTCCCTCTGGGCAAGTTATTGCATAACCACCCACTCCCACGGCTGTGTCAGGCTCCTCCAACATGCCAGCTGGCCCTTGGGGCTGGATAGAGCCCTTGTCTGACCCAGTCTCATCTTTGTTTCTTTCTTAGCTCTAATGTTCTTTGAAACTGCTTAAGCTTAAAGAAATGGTCTGTGGTATTACCTCTCTCCCTGTTTATCTGGCACTCACTTGCAAGACTGCAAGAACAGTACATTTCCAGATGCAATTTACATTAGACCACTTATTTGGTCAATACACACCACTAAGCTTTTTATGACATCAAACATACTGCTGTTGTAAAATCAGAGAAATTCTCTAAGATGGTATCTAGCAGACTATGTTGTGGGCCTGTGCAATCCCTCCTCCTTTTAATGGGCTCAACCAATTACCCTCAAACTGGTAGCAGCTCTGACTGCAAGAACACCGAAGTTTTTCTCACACTTAACAAGAGCAAGGCTGGATGATGCAAGACATGGAAGGCACAAAGACAGAATTATTCCTACCATCTCTTTCACATTTGTGAAACATTCATCCACCTCCATTTTCAAAAATGAAAAAAAGTAGAAACACAGGCAATAGAAATTGTGAATGAGCTGCAGGTGCACAGGCTATCAAAGACCAATCCCCTCACATCCCTTAAACAGAACCATTAAGGAGAAGTAGTGATGGAGTGTGCTCACAGCCAATGCAGCAACACTGGGCAAGAAGTAAAACTTCAAAGCTGGATTTCTATTTTCTTTAATAAACAAAGTTATTTCTCCAATCTAAATGGGAAGGAAAGAAAAAAACTTAGGAGGAAAAAATTAACTGAGTTCTTCTAGCATATTAACAGAGAGAGGACTAAATGAACAAGTAAAATTCACTCAGTCAGAGACTAACCATGATCAAAACCACTACTTTATGGAATCTTCTCGGATGTGAAAGGGCTCAATGCTTCTGTAAACCAAATGGGAGTTTTTTCATTGGTAGCCATTTCACTGAACTGAGCATTCATTCACAGGCACAGCCAGACAGGAATTAATCTCTCCCACTATACAAATTTCTACTTGTACCAAAAAAAGTCCAACAGGTCTTAAAATGGTCTCAAAACAATATGGGGTAGCCTTTGTAGTCAAATAAGTAAACTCTCTCTAATCTGCAAAAATCAGGGCATTTGCACATATGAAGGCACACAGAGAGATAAAGGTGCCTAGTTTATAATGTATGTGCTAGAGACACTGCCCATATTTTTCATTGAACAATCTTGATAAAAAAAGTTAAGTTAGGCTCAAAGCACTAAGTAAGTTTTTACAGTCATCTGTAAAACTGTGTAAAGTGTGTAATTTTACTTTGTTTTGTGCTTTGCGGTAGAAAAAAAAAGCTTCTTACTTGGGTTCTGTGTGGAGAATGGCTGAGACAACATATTCTGGCAACGTGATCTATCCGGCTTCTGCAGCAAAGTCAACAGAGGAGTATGCTAATGTATGGCAATAATGTCTTATGCACTATGCTAGGAGGTAGGTGGCCTCTTTTCCCTCAGGTTGCTCAGTTTCCTAGTCTACAGTGGACTAATATTGAAATTTCCATCTTGAACCGTAGAAGAGTTGGCATGTGAGATACTTAACCAGACATTAAAGAAAAGTTTTGTTGTTCTCTTATTTATGTTACTATTTGTATCAGAGATAATAAATAATGGTCTATTGTTGTACATGACATGATATAGACAAATGATATACATCTAAGTTGTTAAAGTATTGTACACTCAAATGTTATGTTAGATAAGTTTAGAGTTGAATATCATTGTGTCCCAACAACACACCACATGGTGGCTTGTATCGGAGATAATAAATAATGGTCTTTTGTTGGACTCTCTCTCTTTATATATATATATATATATATAGTTGAAGTATTGTACAGTTGAATTTTAAACTAGTGAATTAGCTTAAGCAACAATTCTTAGTCAACTTGTGGTAAGAAAGTAGGTGACTGTACTTGACTAGGCAGATAACAAGCAGGGAATCAGATAAAAATATAGAAAAGCAGTTGGAACTGTCTGGTATTTACAAGACCTTGAAGCAGAGCCCAAGCACGTGCAGCCAGGAAAGGTGTTATGAGAACAGAGCATGGTTGATAGAATTGCAATTAATGTGGGACAAATAACAAACTGGCACTCAGCCTGCTCACATGCTGGCCACGTGAGAGGCAGGCGATGCTGCTAAACCTTTTTTGCAGTCCTGGAGAGCTGGACTGGACAGGTTGGGTCAGGAAGAAATATGTGCATGGCCTGTTACCAAGGGGACACCTTGGCAGGTGCAGTACCTATAGCCTCTGACCATTCGAGCATGACATTCCTTCTCCTGCTCAGTGAGCCACCACCATCTGGCAGGTCTGTAAGTTTATAAGTTTTAACGTAGGTGTAATAGGTTGAAGTATTATAGTGTGTTTGAACAATAAAGCATATTTGATTTAACCGTGATTTAGTGGTCCTGTCTTTGCACCCTGGTGCAACCTAATACACTATTAGAGGATTCATTACGCACAACAGAAGGCAAATGGTTGGACTCGATGATCCAGTGGGTCTCTTCCAACCTGGTTATTCTGTGATTCTGTGCAATGTCTCAATCCCATCAAATTTCTCCTTAAATCTGCTGGCTACACACTGTACAAAATTGTATTCTAGAAGTGGATTAGTTAACTATGTGAGTTACAAAACTTCTTTGTTTCTGTGTTCTGCACTTTTTAAGATGCCACAGCTCACTGGACCCATATGGTATTTATTTTCACTGACATTTTCTAGTTATGCTACACATCATACAAAATAATTGTGTTGATAGCCAGTAATCTCAGTGAAATCATGCCAGAATTCTACAACTATTTTATGAGGTTCAATAGAAGAGATATGTAAATATCTAATATTTAAATATTTAATAAATATTAAAGATATATATTGTTAAACATCCACGGATCCACACCTTGTCAGTGCTAAAGGTGAAGTGCACCCAGAACAAAACACTGGATCTGAAAACATTCTTCCCAAATGCTATACGAATTTGTGTACATGGGCCCCAGGGCACTGTTTCGCAGCCATTTACAATCTTGGCACGCCAACCCTTTTGGGTGCAGCATGCATCTCTGGTCTCCACAGCTCCAGAAGGACATGCTGCAGTTAAAGAAGGACAACTGAAATGAGCCTGAGGAGAGAGAAGCTGGCCTAGATGGAGAGACCAGAAAGGCTGCAAGCTTGCAAGCTTGCAGTATGGAGTCACTGGGGCAGGCTGAGACTTTCAGGATATTATCAAGGTTTATCCACAGCCTTCATGATTTTATAAAGGGAATGCACAGATGTGGCTTTTGTCAACTTGCAGAATATTAGAGGTATACAGAACTCAGTGAAGCTGTTATGAGGTAATTTTAAAACAGGCGAAAGTGCAAGCCTTTACAGGATATGAGTGAGCTCCTGGAGCTTGCTGACACAGCATTGCGGAGGCAAATGGTATAAGCAAGTATAGAGGAATTACTGGATAAAAGGTCTATAATGAAAAGGAGGAGGCTGCAGTGTTCCCTTTAATATCAGTTGGAGGTGCTGAGGGAGTGCTAGCAGACTGCAGAAGGTGGCCAGGTTCTGTGCTGTGCACAGATAGTATCTCCCATTGCCTCTGTCAGACGCAGACTGCCGAGACGGATGGGTTGTTGCTTAAGTAGCTGGGTAAGAATTTTGCACCTGACTTATGTTTCGCTGATGATGTAAATTCAAGGTTTATCTGAGGCATCTTCTTTACTCCTTAAACTTCAAAGAAATTCAGACATGGATTTGTACCTTAAATCGTGAAAGAAATAGAACAGGAAGAACATCCCATCATGTTGCTACCACAAAGTAGCTCTACCTTTATCATTCTTGGATGTTAGTCTAAGCCATTCTCTCCAATAATGGGCATCTTACATCCTTCTCATTGCCTCATACAGCCAACTTCAGTGCTTCACTTTCCTTATCGTTATGAGCTTTTTTCCTGATAAGTAACCTGGATCTTCCTGGTTATAATTGCCAACTTCTACTTCTATCCT
Organism: Clamator glandarius; assembly: GCA_033459285.1. Classification (NCBI taxonomy): domain Eukaryota; kingdom Metazoa; phylum Chordata; class Aves; order Cuculiformes; family Cuculidae; genus Clamator; species Clamator glandarius. The sequence continues at coordinate 325,485 of JAUNZM010000046.1, forward strand.
ACCTAAACAAAACAAGTTGCTGTTCTTATTTTAAGCAGGTTTTTGTATATTCAGAGATTGCTTTTTCCTTCCTTAGCCTTTGCTTCCTCATGCTAAGCAAAACCAATTCTTTCTTTTTTTGTTTCCCAGAGATCATGTTTTTTTAGAGCTCTGCTCATTAACACCACTGTCCTCTGGACTCCTTCCTAGTTGTTCAGTATTCCTTAAGTCCAAAGCATTGAGTCTGGGAATTTCTATGTGAGATCTCAGCACTGCTGATCAGATCCATGTATCTTGTAGATATTCCTGTTGTTTTCACATTATGATGTCTGCCTTTTTTGCTACAAGGTTACAGTCTGACCTTGAAACTCAGTGCATCTATATCACAGCTGTTAATAGCCAGAACGTTTACTGTGAAAGTCAGTCTCATTCATTCCTACATAGACAACTCAGTTATGTAGGTCATTTTCAGACCTTCCAGGCACTCATCTGAAACATTGGTTGTATTTATAGTCTAAGAGTATGAAGTTAGCAAGGATCATTAAGATCAAATAGTCTGACTTTCCACTTAACACAGGTTCAAGGATTTCTTTAAGTAGGTCTTGCACCATGCACAGATCCTGTGTCTGAGCAGACTTTTAGAAGAAAACATAGTATTGCTTAAAGATTTGAAATGGCAGAGAGTCCCATATGTTCATAATTAAACTGCAGTGATTGGTTACTCTAAATGTTAAAATTGATCGCTAATTTTTTATGTGGCTTTTTCCAGCTTCAGCAACCAATTGCTGGAACTTGTTGGAACATGTTCTGCAAAGTTAAAAGGTCTCCTTACCCTCAGAAACCTCAGGCATGTCTAGATCTTCTTTTGACAACACGTAAGTCTACAAAAAGAGATTTTTAGGTTTCTGATGTTAAGATCATTTGTGCTCAGTCTCTTTGTGGTTTTGTCCAGACCTCTCTGTAGTACTTAACTTTTAAGTGGAAAAGTGAACAATGGTGTACTAAATATAGATATCGTATAGTACACAGATACTCTAACCCCTGTTGAAAGCAAGGTGTACTCTTACTCTCCTGCTCATGAGGAGTCTTTATCTCCGGGGGAGTCTTTATCTCCAGGGGACAAATTCCCTACCTCAGTTAAGTGAAATTTGTGTGCAGCAGGGATCCATAAAATCACTGCATCCTGTCCACAGAACCTGCATTATTCCTCAGGAACATACTTACTGGTATGAGCAACAACATAAATCCGCAAACTGAAACAATCCCAGAAAGTAGAAAAATAACCTCTTTTTTCCATGTGTGCTATCCTTTAGGACCACTTACTCTTACCTGAGACTTCTAGCTTTTCCACTGCATCCCCTTTATGCACGGCTGCTGGCTGAGGAGGCATCTCCAAGTTAGGAATTGACTTCATTATATTGGCCTGGGCTTCTTCTAAGAGCTTTTCAAATTCCTTTCCATTATAGTGATCAAGGTTTTGTCTTTTCTCTTCCCATTTCTTTTCAGCTTTCTAGAAAAAACAGCAGAGCACCTATTTAGTTTTTTGATTTCTGCTATGATCATTTAAAAAAAATCCATGTGTAAACACAGGTAAATATGGATAGATTCTTTCAGTTCTAGTCAGCAACTAGAGGAAAAATGTTAACACTAATTTTACACTGGTTCCAACTTCCATTGTGCATGCAGATATGGCACAAACACATGACATACTGGCACCAGACACTGCTTGCTAAAAGAACAAAGGCAAAATTTAAATCTGGGTCACTGCTTTACTATATCGCACTGGTGATTAAAGTGCATATCTGTAATATGACGTAAGAATTCACTTGTGGGTTTTCTCAATATCTCTGTATGGAACCACTAGAACGTCACACTTTCACCTCTCCATAATGGGGTAAACAGCGATTTAAAGCATGAATGAAATCCACTGATGCAAGTGTTGCCAGAGAATCCTATATTATTGTTCAAAAATAAGGTATTCTAAAAAGGAACTTTTTTAAGAAAAAAGGTTATTTTAAAAACATAGTTATCAATTTTGGTTACATGTTATTATCATGTTGCATATAAAATCAGAGGGTATCTTCAGAAGGGCATAGCATTTTTAGGAGTCAGGAGTATAATCCTCAGAATGCATTTGAAAAATCCCACCTGCAGTCTCAAGAGTGAGACTGGGAGCTCAGACACATAAAAGGGACATCTGGTTGAGTAGAATACATCGTACCTCAATCGATACAGCTCGGTTTCTGGTACTTGCATTGTGAATTTCCTCAATGAAAAGACTTTGCATGGTTGTGCCATTGACAGAGACCTGTGGTGCTGGCGTGGTTTGTGTGGGCTGGGATCCTGGTGTGGGCTGGGATCCTGTTGTGGGCTCTTGTGGTGGGGCTGGTGGGGTGTCTGAGAGGTGGCCACTTGCCAGCACACCTTCGCTGTGGCTGGCTGCAGTGGGTGAACCTTGGGCATGATTGACTAGGGCTGATGAGTGCTGAGACTGATGGATGACAACAGGCGAACTCTGTACATGATGGACTGTCACTGTTGAGAAGGGGACGACTTCTGACTTGACTGATGACACCTGGGACTCTGACGTAATTGCTGTGAGGTTTGGCTGTGCATGTCCCTGGGCATGCTTGAGCTCCTCCTGTTTTTTCACAGCATCAGTGACCTTTTCCATAGCAGAGTACTGTGCCGCCTGGGATGGATCCACACCCCTCAGCAGTCCTTCTGTAACATGCCTGCCCAGCCAAATTGAAAACGACAGTGTGAAACATGGTTAGCATACAGGCGAGTCATGAGCAGCATTTAACAATAAACTTTTGCAAAGGAAAAGCACCTACATCAGAAACATCAAAAATGGTGTTTTTTCCTTCTTGATGCTCTCAGTTGTGTGATAGCTTCCTCTTAGAGCTAAGGACTTGGAATTTTAAAGAGGCTACTCTAATTAGGATGGTTTTGCCTTTTAAAATGTTTACAAACCTTCATGGACATACTGGAACTTTTTGGCTAAACAATGAATTACAGTGAGTTGATTTTAGAGGGAGAATGGAAATCAGTTGACTTAAATTTTATACATGGTACCTAGCTAATCAAGGTGTTCCTGGACTATTAGCACAGAAAGTGGCAGTTACATTGAATGTGAGGTAGCAGTTTGGCAAATTGCCTAAACAAAGTCTTCAAATGATACCTCATGAAGGTCCTGTCTGTCAAGAACCTGGGGTAAAATCAGCTGAAGATCTAAGGAGTCAATTATTTCTGGCAGTTAGCTGTGAAATGGCTGAGCTTTGGAGTGTAGCTATCCATGAAATGCCATCATTTTTTCCATTACTGAAACAGACTTTATGAGGCTTAATATGTATTTTTGCTGGAAAAAAAATACTTCTGGTAAAACTTTGGCATGCATAGCATTGTTTTTTTCCCCCCAACAGGGTGAGACAGGACATAACAGTCGTCATTTTTAAGAAAAAGAATCTATGAAAAGGAATCTAATATGAAAGGATACAGATGTTTATCTACATGGAAAAATAAATGATGGCTCTTACAAGACCTGTTACATAGACCATTTTATCCACCTGCTAGTACTGGCAAATCCGTTTTACATATGCTCCAGGACATATGGAAACAATGACAACCCTACATTCCTTAGAATAATGGTAGCAACAATAGGCTTAAGACTTATATTTTCTTGTAATTGAAGTAAAATTGAGACCACCACCACTGACCATATGGTCTGATTCACTGGTTTTGAGAGGAACTAAATCTGATGCCTATTTCCTCATATAAATCAGTAGTCATTTGCTGCTCATATATTCTGACAAACATAGCTAAACACTGGCACTTAGCAGATGCAAATTTAATGTAATATTTCAGCTTTCTCTAATGCATCTTCCTTGCAAAGAAGAGAAGAAAGAATTTGCATGAATTCACAAGCATATTTAAAAAATATTTCTTTCTTTCAGAAGCTTTAGGGTATGTTTACCCACTTAGAATATTATTCTGTTTTATTTTCTTACTGCTAGATTTTTGGGAATGCATATTCTGATGTCACAGAACATTCCTATTAGTTTAGATTGCTGTAAATGTCTACAGTTAGTTAATTAACTATGTAGCTTTCTCATCCATATACCTCCCAAATCTGGAAGTGTTGAGTTCATATGGAGCTAATTTCAATCATAAGATCTTGATGACCTGGTCTGTTGATCAGAACAGAACCATTGCACAAAGCACAGGAAAGGCTAATTTGTTTTCCCTTGAGAGGGCTCTAGGAAGAGTCTATGAAATACTGCAAACAAGTTGCATTCCTCAAAATTGCCTAGGGAGAGAAGAAGAGCCCAAGACCAAAAGCTGTTCCAGCCCTGCTTGAGGAAAATCTTTAGTTATGAGGAAAAGTAAAAAAATCACCTCCTGAGCATGGTAAGGATATCAGTCATGCTGCGCACACGTTTCAGCAAGCTGTCTAGCTTGTGTGGTTCTTCCTTTAGGAACCTCACGGCTTCTACCTCAATCCGGAGGATCGCACGCATTTTATTCTGCAATGTTGGGAACTCTCCTGCAAAAAGAAAAACTGTGAAGCTCACAAGAAAATTACAAAAGCCCTGGGAGAAACAGGTTATGGGGTGGATGTTAAATAGTTGAGTGTCTACCTGTCTCTAGGGGCCATGCAACAAGCTCCTTAATCCCAGCTTTAAATCTTTTGGGAAGTGAAACTCAATGCCCCCCGATGAAAGGCAAAACTGTTCTCAGCCACTGTGGTTAAAAGAGAAAACCCAAAAGTAAAAACAAAAATAAAAATAAAAATACATACCTTTCAGAGTGGCAACAGCTTCTCCCACTTGACGCAAAAGAAAGGCTCCATCTTCAACATCTTTCAGTGTAACTGTCTTGCTGGAAGCACTGGAGTCCCTCTTCAGGTCTTCAACAAATGCCTCCAACTCACTGGGAAACCAAAAAATGTGGACATAAAATGTGAGCAGGACCTTCTCATTACAATCAAGTATATGGAAATTAATTGCCTAAGCTAAACCAGAAACCCCAACTCCTGCATCTTTAAATCTGACACCACAGGCTGGTAAAGCAGCAGAGTACCATGAGGGGTGGTGAAGATGCCAGACACTCATGGTCGCAGCAATAGGCTTGTAACCAGCCCAAGTCATTGACTTCACTAACAAACTGCAGATGTGCAGAGTATATAAGCCCTTAGGGCAGCTACACTACAAAGGGCTGGTGTGGTGATATGCATCTAGCAGTCATTTCTCTAGGGATGCAAGTCCTAGAAGGGTACAGACACAATGTGCCGCTACATCCAGTACTGGTTTGCACCTTGCATTTTCTCATTGTTGATAACATGCCAAGGAAAGCTCAACAGTGAAGTAACAACTCAAACACCAGCACTAGTGGCCCCTTGACGCAGCCTTGTTTTTCTGCTGGGTCCTGCTTGACAGAGTACAGGGTTCTGTTTTCACAAATAGCCAGACTGAAAGAGCAAGTAAGCATTGTGTGCAGCTCTCACTCAGCATTCATATTCAAGAATGAATCACTTCAGATGCTTTTTTCCAGCCAGTGCTGTCCTGTGCTTCTTCTGGCTTCATCTGGTGCTTCCTCATCATCTTTCACCAATATTTTTTCTAGTGCTTCCATACTTCACATAAATTTTCACAATCCTTGAAACACATTAACTTTATTTTTGTTTGGGAGGAGCTACATTTTCCATTTAAGGCTGAAACCACATGGTTTTAGTGGAAGCTAAAAGCTTAAAGATTTTTCAAAAAAAGCTGAAATGCATTGTGTACAACCACACAAACACACATGCAAATACCTTAAAAGGATCATCTCTTGAATATTTATTTGAAGAGAAATACAACTCTATTAAGAGATCAAAGGTACTAATAGGAATATTTTGAGAAGTAGTTTAATTGCATGGCAGAAAACAATGCAAATTAAACTCTGAACTGACAAATTGGCCTCTCATATTAATTTTGCACCTCATTTCTTGCATCTGCTCAGGTACCAGTTTTGCAGTTGCTGTAAGAGAACCAAGATACAGGCCAATTGCCTGAAAAGGAGCAGGGGAAGACTGCCTTCTGCATCAAGCATAGGTCTTGCATTTCCACACACTTCCCTTGTGCCAGCACTGCCATGGAAATACAGCAGAAAAATAACTTATTTTCAGCAAGGTCACTTCGTAGATCCGTCACTATGGATAAGCAACATAAGGAGGAAAAGGGAGGAGTAGCTGGCCAAATTGCAGCATAATTCCACATTTAGGTCAATTTAAAGTGGAAGCACAGTCACACAGAACAATAAATGGCAATATAAAGTACCTCTGATATACACAGAAACAGAAATAGTACCAGGATCTGAATATCAAGTGCACACAGTGAAGAGTTCATTTCAATCCGAAAACAAAGAACCTTAGGAATTATAAAACAATTCTGAAATAAGAATCACAAGTTGCTTCTGAACAGGTGACAGAAAAGTGGAGGTAAGTGATGCCCTTCTCACTTTAAGACCATTTCTCCCAAAGACTCTGCCTTGAGAAAGGCTGGGGGAGTCACAATTTCCACTCTCACACGCATTCTTGCGGGAAGCAATCCGAAGGACCACACGATGGCAGCAAGGGAACGTTTCTTGGGTAAATTTTCCGCTGGAAGAGGCTGTAATATCTGCTGTCCCTGTGTCTGCCTTTGCACTAAAGGGCACAGAGTTTAAGAATCCAGCTAGAAAAAGAATCCAACTTTCTGTCACCCACTAAAATGCAAAGGCTTCTTCCTTCTGGAATGATGCTTCACAGTCACTCTCAGTGCACTCAGGACTAGGCAGTGGTACTTTGGGAATCATAGGGTAACTCCCCCGCCTCCCTTTTGTAGATTAGCGCTAGAAAAGCAGCTTCGCAGATACTTCCACCCACCAGGCAACAAAAAAACCCAAGGTCAGACACTTAAATTTGTTCACAGGTGGAAATAAGAGAAAGGAACAAAGAACAATGTTATGAAATTTTGATAGTTTTATGTTTTTGGAAATGTAGGGATAAAGGAAAGATTTCTAGGCAGCTGCTGACGGCTTTCTTTGCCCTTTGTTCTTAGAGCAGAAATAAAGGGTCATCATAAACCCCTTTGATTCCATCCAGTGATACTATCAAACAAGACAAATGATCCTGAAATTACCCAGGGGATATTATGCTGCCTCATGCGGCTAATTAGAAGGGAAAAGAAACTTCAACCTTCAGGAGCCAAAGTCTGCAGTCTCCAGCATTTCTTTTCTGTAACCGGGAGAAAAACTTGGCTTTATACATTGGACTGAGCAAACATGATTAAGGAGACACTCACATTATGCAGTTTCAGAAGGCTAATACAAGATAAATGATTTTTCTGACTCTATGTTTCACATAGGAGAGCCGAGACAAACTCTTATACTGAGATCTTTCTTTAAGCAAAAAAGCATCAGAGGATCTGTCTCAGACTGCAGTATCAGTAGAACAGGTTAACAAACAAACTGACAAAATTAATAGTAACAAATTACCCAGGCCAGATGGTATTTGCCCTGGAGTTCAATGGCAGCTCCAGGGTGAAACAGGAGAACCAATAATGCCAAATATCTAACTTTTTCATTAAAATTGCTTTGGCACCAAAGTAATGGAAAGTGTCATAGATGATACAAATAACTTTTTAAAAAGGGGATGGGGCTATCCAGGGAACTGTAGCTCTCTAGGGAGACCAACAGTCAGACTGATGTAATTGAGAGATACCAAAAAAAAAACCCCAAACGACCATAAAGAATCAGTGGACCAGTGGATAAATATGGGGTGTTGGGGAGGAATTAATGTGATTTGTGTAAAGAGAAGGTAAGTCTCACAAGGAAACAACAAAAGCATGAGCACAGGCTATACCCCAAAAGGCTTTCAGCAAGGTATTCTGAGGAAAGACTTTTAAGAAAGCAAAGTTGCCACAGGACAAGAGAGGGAACTGTCTCACAGATAAAGTACTGGAAATAAGGGAAGGGATCAATGAACGGCTTACTCAGTAAATGTAGTTTGCTGGTGGGCTCCACAGGGATCAGTGCCAGGGCTGGTGCTTTTCAACATATTATAAATTATTTAGAGAAGAGGATGAATAGTATAGCAAGAATGTCTCAAAGGGATATTACATTATTCAGGGGCATGAAAATGAAAGGTGACTGCAAAGGCCTGCAGATGGACTACCTGATACTAGTTGACCAGGAAAAAAAACAACGATTAAATTAACTCCTAATAAATGTAAGTAATGATTATGAAAAGAGGAGAAATAAAACGAAACCCAACCCCACCTGAAACCATCACCTCCAAACACCAAAATTTTTATACACAGTCATGAACTTTGAGCTGATGGTCATCCATTGTGAGTGAGATGTTGGATTTCTAATGGAAAGCTCATGTGGAACATGAGGACAGGGACACCATCACCATGCCACTGCATGAAGTCATGGTGTGCCCATATCTGATATTAGCTGTTGCAGGGCTCTCCTCCCTCCCCATCTTCATCCCATAGATATAAACTAGAGTTAGAAAGGGTATAAAGAAAGGCAAGAGCATAACAAAATGTATAGAAAGGGTTCTACACAAGGAGCACCTAAGACTAGGACTCTTCAGTCTGGAAAAGGCATGATCAGGAAAGGGAGTGGGAAAGCATCATGACTAGTATGGCAAGGATGAATATTCTGCTGTGCATATTTTAAAGGTTTGGGGATTGACTGACAGATGAAAGATTAAAAAACAAACAAAAGGAAGTTCTTTCTACCCAAAAAAGAACTACTCTATAGAATTCATTCTGCCTTGATGCTGTACACAACAGAGTTTACATAAATTTTTAAAAATGTGTTAGTTAATGAAAAGTAAACAATCCATGAAGAGCTTTTGCATATACTACCTCTGGCTTGGAAAATCCCTGAGCTACAAGTCATTAAAAGCACGAATATGTGTGCTGAGCATTTTGCTATGTTCTTATATCCTTTTCCAAGTATCTGCTACTAACGGCTGCCTAAGAATGCTAAGTGGAGTTTTGTTTTTACTGAGTATGGTTATTCTTATAAAAAAGACTAACACTGCTCCTAGCAAAACCATAAATTGTAAGATCCTATGGATCATATCCAATTAGACAGATTGGATGTGCTTATAATTTATACACAAGTGTTTATAAACCCCCCTCTAATAAAGTGCTTACAATAATCTATAACATACAGTAGTCATACCTGTAACATGCTCTTCAAAATACTTCAATTTGTCATATTATCATAATCTGTCCTTGACCTGGTAAGTTTTAAGGCTAGCATCTACAACACCAGAGAGACGACATTTCTAATGTTGAATCAAAAGACTACACTGAAAATAAAAATCTGTTCTGTTAGTTCTGAGTGTGCATTTCACTGTTAGAAGCATGCACAAACACTACATTTAACAGCAGTCCTTTGACTTCATTAAATATCTCTGAATAGTTACCCTGCTACAACTGTGACTACATGGGCACACTTCTGTAGCAGAATCATGAATAGCTGCTCAACAGAAAACTTGCTCTGAAATAGACACCGACACTTCTGCTATTTACAATATGAAACTGCCAATAATTTCATTTCTTTATTTCCCAGCAATAATCTACAGAATTGCAGAAATGAGAGCTTTTTAAGGTGAGATTTACTACTTCACAATAGTAAATACACTTTCCTAAGTACTGCAGAAATCTTTAAGCTCCCTGCCTTTCAAGAAGTCAGAGTGCTGATTAAGTCCTATGATTTAGGAAAGGTCAAGAGGGCAACAGTTGAAACACTAAGAAATGGCAATTTTTTACCCTGTTGCTTTGCATTTGTTTATACATCTGCACTGGGATCATCCTAATTGGAAGTACCCTACCGAATGTTTACCTTTTTTCTGAATACTGCCAGTGACATTTGGTGTGTAATACTGTGATGTATGCTCTTCATTATTAACAGCCATCAGCTGTTGAACTTAAATCAATGCTGTCAGATGTGCTTTTTCTTTTGGATGCTGATCCTGCAAACGTGCGAATACATGACAAAAAAATCTCATTGGACGCAACTGATGAAAAATAATTGCTTCTGATACAATGTTTGTTTCTAGCTTGTCCCTAAAAGGGCTGAATTAACATTTACAGCCTACGAATGATCCAAGTAAGATATTTTTCTGTAACATTACCAATGAAGTACCACAGAAGTAACTCAAAGAAGAAGCTCTATGAACTGAAAAAATTCCAAACATTGATAAAACAGAACCATATTGCAATCAAAGTAATATCTTAGATGAACAGCTGTAACAACTAATGCCATTTGCACTTGACCTCACTCAGTATCCATTTTATGAGGCAATGCAATAACAGCCATCACACAAACTGTTCTTTCCAAAGAGATCAATCTAGAAACTAGGCAATGAGGTACACAGGAATAAAATGATGAACAGGAGGTTAATTACTTAAGACTAAAACACAATGGTTTTTCAGACTACAAACCAGCTGAGAGGATTAAAAACACTATCATGGACTGCTACTACACATTCAACGTTTCCTCACAGAAAACATACACTTCCTTTGTAAAACTACTTTGTCTTTACAGATGCACCACTTTATTACAAATCTTCATCTGACAAGACACTGATCACCAGGAAAGATCTACACTCCTTAGCTGCCAATAATTGTACTCTCATGGCTCTCAACCACCACTTCCAATGACAAGCCGACTAGAAGGTTTCTCTCTACTATTGAGCAATTCTTCAGGTATGAACTAAACGCAGTAACAAGAAATAATTAGTTATACAGCATCTTACAAATGTGAGTGTTAGAACTAGTTAAATGGTTTATTGATTTCACTTTCATCTTGCCTCTTGCTGACTCTGAACATGGACTAGAACAAACAACTGGACTCCACCAGTCCTGGAGGGCCAAAGTTTTGTGGGGAAAAAAAAAAGTCTGACAAAGAGCCTTTACATAACAACAACAACAACAACAAAAAGTACTTTTATCTATAGTTAAGTGTATGGAAATCCCAGTGAGTAAATTTTAGATGGAGACTTGCATTGCTGACTGCAACTAAACTTGAATCCTCTATTTATGAGTTTCCACTACCTCTCCCATACAATAGCCAGAGCACTCACTATTGAAATATGGGAATTTGTACTTAAAGTCAAATTCCTTAGCTTCCTTTGCATCCTTTTGTTCTTGAGGAAATCCATCCCTCCTTCCCTAAAGTGTAAGACATAAAGCTGAAGTGGAGAGATTCAGAAGAGGTTGAAACTCTTTGTACTTGTGAGACTCACAGTGGGCTGTAGTAAGGAGGACTCCCAGTCAAGACTAGTGATTTGTACAGCACAGATACAGTTTTACAGTCAATGTGAGCACATAGACAGGTGCAGTTTTACTGAAGACAGTGGTGAAAGCTACTACTTTATGGAAGAGAATGCCAGGCAAGAGCAACAAATTCTCAGAGGTTTCTCAACCCACCATAACTTCTTCACAATCTTCTCTTCCTCGTTGAGGTATTTCTGCCTTTCTTGTTCCACCAGGTTGCGCTGTCGCTGCACAGGATCTTCAAGCCTCTTCACTGCTTCAGTCATTTTGCCATTGATTTCCAGCTCTGCTTTCTTCACCATCGCCCTCAGCATCTCCTGGTTCTGCAGCTGTTGCACAAAACAAATTAACCTAAATTTTTCCTGCTTGATTGACATCCTGGGCAACAGAATACATTGTAGAACTTAGAAATACATTGGGATAAACACAGCTCTACACTGAGAGCTAGTTTTTACCTTCTTTCTCCCTCTTTAACTTAACCTATAAACATTATTCCATGCGAAAGTGTTAGCAGTGAGAAAAGCCTAAATCAGATCAACTTCTAATGTACATACCTAACTTCCAGTTGGAATCACTTTCAGTGCACAACTTCTGCAAGATTGTGACCCCTTTATTCTGTTCAGTCCAGCAGAAATCAAGAATTAATCATGCCGCATGAGAATGCCGGAAGTTTGACTTCCACTTTGCATGTACCTCATAAGCTTATGCATCACACTGCCCATACATGCCTAGTGAATAATCCCTCACATTAATGACAAGGCTGGAACGCACCACTGTACTCCGAATGGATTTTTTCAGTTTCAAGTGGCAGAGGAAGGACTGTGCCATTCAGTGTAATTTGGTAACAGACATACAGCTCCCCTGCAATACATAAAACCTCCTTCACCTGCCAAAAACCCTCTCTAAAGTATGGCAATTTTCTGAGAACTGTAAAATTGATATCTTTCTTATGAAGTTTGCAGAGTAAAACACACTTAAGAAAGTAAACTAGACTGTGCTTTTCTGTGGGTAGCCCTAGAGCAGCTGTGCCCCACAAACCAAATGTATTTAAGTCTGTTATGAAATTCACAAGATACAAAGTGGTTATCAGGACTCCATCTAGTCACAGCTTTGGGATACAGGCAACATGAACACAACTCTGTAAGCCTAGCAGCCTAGGCTAACATACTGAAAGATTTTCAAAAAGACGCATGTTACTTGAGGGAAAATGTTACATTTTAAAACCATCAGCCAAATCATCAGCTGTCTTCTGAACATTCAAACTTAACAGCAAAACTATATTTAACATACGAAGTAAAACTGCTGTCTAATAGGAAGAGTCACAAAAATGGATTATCTGCAAGACAGTGTAAGGCAACAAAACTTCTTTTTAAGTTGATTTAAGAGAATTCATGGAATAGGGAAAAAAAGAAGGCTTTGCCTGCATCATTCTTTCCAATCAGTACGGGAATTAGAGGAACAAACTCAGCTCTCCACTCCCCTCTTCAGTCCTGGCGCCTGACTCTGCCTTATCCAGGAACACAATTGTGATGAGAAGGAGAGTAACACTTCACTGAAAGTGCGCGGGGTGATCTGATCTGTGACAAGAAGGAGGTGTTAGCTCAAAACTCAGCTGAACATAAGTGTTAGCAGTACAGGAAAAAAGTGGAGCTGGAAAACACTTCAAACAGAATAGATTTATAAACATTGTCAGCTGCTTTAAGCCAGATTGGATTCTTTTGAAGACAGTGCATATGTGTATTTTTCCCCACTATGGAATTAAGATTTGGGTTTGATAAATTAAAACCTCTTACAGCAAGGCCAGCACTGCTATCTGAGACACAGATCTCTTTAATTGTGTCATGTTTTCAAGAAGGAAAACATTAATGAATGAATAAATGAATGAATGAGCATGTAAAACTTCAGTCATGAAGTTTATTCATAGTTCTGTAAAAAGCAGGGAAATTTGACACAGGGAAGTCACTTCGGAAACGGGAAACAATTGATCTGAGTTCAGTGAGAAACTCAATAATGGAGTCAGACTTAAGTCTCAGGTGTCCAGAACTTACATCCTCTGTGTTCCTCAGCTGTTAACAGTGACCCCTAGTAATATCAAAACTGAGCACGTGTGTGTGTGAGGTTGTGCAATGGCAAGTAAACTGTTTTTTCTGTTTATGGAGCTATACATGGGATCAATATTTATTGTAGTGACACCCATAGCTAAGGTGCTTGTCATTTCCATTTATGCAGTGCTTGAACAGTATTAGAAAGTTTCAGCAATAAAAGTCCATCCTTTTCTTATAACAAGATTAGGGGATAAAAACAGCTCAGCAATATTTCAAAATAGTTGTATGCTGATGACTCAGTAGTGAGTTCTTGAAATCTGGGAAATGAATTACCTTGGTATCAAGGAAAAGATTTTGCTATTTCTGTGAAATTTTATGCAACACTTGGCTAGTTCTGGAGAACCTGGGTTTGTTCATGCCTGAGGAACAGGGTCAGAAGATGAGAAGGGAGAGGTACTGATTAGTGCAGGAAAAGAAGGAAAGAAACCAAAGGAGAGGAGTAATTGTGAGTTTAAGCAAGGCAGAGTCACCAGCCAAAGCACAACATGAGGCAGGGTGAGCAGGAGCAGAGGTGAGCTGTGGGTGAGGAAGAGGAGGCAGTCTCTGGCCACTGCAACACATTTACCTCTGCATTCTGGAACTGAACTTGATTCTCACCTTTCTTCTGCCAGAAGATATCAGATCTGAGACTCCCTGGCTCCATCTGACCCTTAGACCACCTCTACTAGTTACTCCATCACCTCAAGTGGAAGAAGTTTTATGATCTGCCAGAATTATTCTGGTTCCACAGAGCAGAACTTTTTGTACTTTAAGTGTGTTTACTTGTCTTCTTTTCAAGCAAAAATTCACACTTGAAAAGAAACCGCTAAAATAGTTTTCAAGTTGCAAAGTCAAGTGCTCAGAGGTAAGGAAATGTAATGCAGGCTTTCCCGTCACCACCAAATGGTAATTTCTTGCTAATTAGAGTTAACTTATAACTGCAAAGAGCAATCAAACAGAAAGAAATTTAACAAGTTTTTTGAATATTTTTAACAACCTCTCCTACACTCACTGCCCTTGGCTCTCACTCCCAGTCTTACCAACACTCACTGCCCTTGGCTCTCACTCCCAGCCTTACCAATGTCCTCAGATACCTACATTGTCCCTCCTCTTTGGCTACTGCTCTGGTCATTATCTATCACTGTTCTCTCACATATACCCCAGTACTACCTCTGGCATGCATTTCAAGAATAATCTTACAACCAGTTTAGATCACTTCGAACCAGCTATTATCTATGAGTCGGGTTAATTGGAACACCAGGAATTAGTTCACAGCCCTGCTTCTCATCAGGAGACAAGCATGGCCTGTCCAGTGGGAGTCTCCTAGGCTCTGTTGAGAGAAGCTTCTGGGCCACCCACCTACCTGCACACTACAGCGCACAAAACAGGGACTGATTGCAGCTCAGGATCTCTGCAGAATCTAATTATCTAATTCCTAAAGTTTCTTACCATACCTAGATTAAACAAACTCTCACCAGTTCTATAATGCAGCTGAAAACATATTTGAATTTCTAATTCAAAACTATACTTGTGAGACTGAGTATCGTACACCATTTGTGACAGTATTATTACATTTTCTGTCCTTTCTGCAGCACTCATTTCCCTGCAAATAATACATTGACTGAAGGAAAACCATGCATGCATACACATTCCTAAGACAGTATTAATCATATCTAACTGCTTTCCCTTAACACGTGTTCAATTACAGAAAGGAAGAAATAGGAAAAAACATCCAGCGTACAAATAAGTCAATGATATATACCATGAACATGTACTCTAAGGCTTAGTTCAAAACTGCAGCTAAGAGTTCTCATCTAATTCTGCACGTAAGAGTGCAGAATGAACAACCCCACTGAACTTACCATGGGCTCCAGTCTTACCAACAACACATATGTCCAGGAGAAGGCTGGGTTATAGCCTGTCTCTGGCAATGAGGAAAACTCCATGGCACCATGAAACTAGTCATTCTTTAGTATCTCTAAAACGGAGAGTGCTTAAGGAAGACACTAGTGGAGTAGCAATAAGTGTATCTAACCTCTTGCTACAGCCATGAAGCAAATGTCTTTCAAGAATGTCTGGTTAAAATTCAACCGCAGACTGGAACAGTGTTAAATTTTTGGTTGCATCTGGTAACATATACATTTAAATGGTGCATGAATCAATACACTTTGATCAACTGCTACTAGACATGTTTCAAAAAGAGCACTGTGCCAGCACAGACAAAGGCTACATAAATGAATGGGTCTTTTCCATCACGTGTTTCCTTGATTCTCTTAAACAAATGAGTAAGAACTTACAGTGATATCATCAATTAAAAATTGAACCACAGACAGTATTAAATATAGATTTATATTCTGTTCCCATTTCTTAGTTATCCTGCCAACTTTTGTCCCTGTGCAATCACTTTGTTCAGTTTTTTGGAAGTATTTCTTTTAGTCTGTCACTGCATGAAAAATTCACATGAATAGCAAGAACTGACAGCCAACCCAGAAGAAACTGTAAAAGTGATAAATATGAAGTATTGGCTAACATATTATGCAAACAACCTATAAAACCAGGAAAATACCTTTTCCTTTTACTTAGAATTACTTTCCAAACAAACACAGTACAAATTTTTTTCATTTGAAGTGTGATATTTCAACACTCTTCAATCTAAAACACTACCTATTTCACTTTCTGCCCTACAAATTGTGAGCTCCTTTTGAAAATAATTCCACCCATTCAGAAAAGCCACTACAAATACTCACTCTCATGAATGTAATTTATATATAATATGCCAACGTTTCCCTTGAGTACAGGTTCTTCCATCTGACTACCACTAATCTGCCCACTTCCTACTGGCACGATGCATTAATTTTGCTATCATTTCTGAAATAAGGGAAGTCAGACAGAGTTAATGAGCACACTCGGGATATGTCCTTTTTTCCTTCTCAAGACTTCCTTGGCAACATTGATTTGTGCAGATGGTACAAATTTCTTCACTCCTGTTTGTCATAATTCTATATCTGATCAAAAGCAAAGTTATTGCCCCAGGCAGGGCTGTGGAGACAAGGAGCAGCTGGGGAAATGCCACCTCCTCAATGAGCAGGCCCTGTGAGAGTGATGCACTCATTGCCTCCAGAGCAGCACTGCAACCTCCACCTGACTTTACAAGGCCACATGCTAAGCACAGCTGGTGGCCAGACTGCAGGCATTTGCCAAGAGCTGCATTTGGCACATGGGGTTAAAGAAGGACAGAGAAACTGTAGTGGTTCATAGCACAAATGTGGAAGAAAACACACTTTAACATCATGTGCCAGGAAAGAAATCCCAAGCCACAGTCTCCAAATCAGATGGGGACCATGATGGCCAGCATATCGGCAGCACTGCTGGCAACAGCTTCTGAAAGATACATTTGCTATAGGAACATACTCATCTTAAACTGAAAATGTAAACAAATGGGTGCTGTATGACAGGCAGAGGTCACCTGGCTGGCACAACTGTTTACTCCAAATATTCTCTGCCACCTCTTCATTACCAGCAAAGTAAGTACAGTACCTTGCCACAACACCTTTGGCCTCAGCCACATTTCCTTTACCAATCTTGCCATTCTGCTCCCCTCGCCCATTTCCTTTAGTTAAGGAAGTGAAGGCAAGATGTGCTCTGAATTCTAATCTGTATTATCATTATTCTGTTCTAAAATTAATCAGCATACCAAGGGTGACTAACATAGTACCATTCCCATATCCATAACCACCCTGGTCATAACAGCAGTAGCTGCAGCCTTTGAACATCAAACACGATCGCGGTTTCCAGGTAAGGAGGACTCGCAGAGTATTGAAGTTACCCCTGCTGTCCATTTTGTCTTACAAGAAATTACTTTATCTCCTTTTACATCTTCTGAGACAATACACAGAGCTCTTCAGTTTCCAACACAGTGAAGAGTGGAATACTTGTACAGCTGCATAAGGTTATGTCCATAGTGCCTGAGATGAACATCTTATATTTACACTTCCATGCATGACAGTATATGTCAACATAACATTTTGGTTAACTCTTCATTATCCTTATTGTTTCTTGCAAGTTTTGAGGTGCTGATTTGTGTTAGGCAGGTACTGGTAAAACGGGGATGTAAGCAGGGCACAACAAACCTCTGCAGCAGCTTTTGAAATATCCTTTTTTCTTTCTGTTAAGTTGGCTGTTCTTCTGGATTCTGTAAATACAGGACTCAAGCTCTCACTTAATGCATATCTACTGATCCTTAGATCCATATGAGTTCCTGACATCAAAGCTGTTTATTCAGGAACTTAAAAACTGTCTCAACTGTAAACAGTATGAAGCAGGAACATGGATCTCCCAACATGTCTATACAGCACACAGCATAGCAGGTCAAAACTGTAATCACAGACATGATATTACTGTAATACAAATACTGCTTTAATGTCCAGAGTTATCAAACAAAGTTAGAAATGAAGTTACTTCTGAACAGCTGAGCAGCAGTAGTTAAACTGAGCTAAATCCCATACCTCTAGGACTATGAAAGCTGTGTGTGCTAGAGCAGAATATGCTTTTGTGTCTGTAATACTGGGGCTTCCCTTTTCTAGAACTCTGCTACTGAGAAACACACATGTACAAAAGGTGAAAGAGAGAAGGAAGGAAGGAAGGAAGGAAGGAAGGAAGGAAGGAAGGAAGGAAGGAAGGGAGGGAGGGAGGGAGGAAGGGAGGAAGGGAGGGAGGGAGGGAGGGAGGGAGGGAGGGAGGGAGGGAGGAAGGAAGGAAGGGAGGAAGGGAGGAAGGGAGGAAGGGAGGAAGGGAGGAAGGGAGGAAGGGAGGAAGGAAGGAAGGAAGGAAGGAAGGAAGGAAGGAAGGAAGGAAGGAAGGAAGGAAGGAAGGAAGGAAGGAAGGAAGGAAGGAAGGAAGGAAGGAAGGAAGGAAGGAAGGAAGGAAGGAAGGAAGGAAGGAAGGAAGGAAGGAAGGAAGGAAGGAAGGAAGGAAGGAAGGAAGGAAGGAAGGAAGGAAGGAAGGAAGGAAGGAAGGAAGGAAAAAAAAGGGCATTTGCTGACAAATCACTTTCCTGGCTTTACTCAGACAGGCATACCTGTAGCTGCTTCATCTGATGCAGCTGCAGTCGCAGATCTGACACGTTGCGTTTCATACCATGCAGGCTGACTTGCATTGATGGGGCTCCAGCAGGGTGGTGGATGACAGCTGACTCCACAGTTGCCAACATGTTCTTTCCCCCAGATACGTTAGCAGAGCCTGCAATAACCAGCAGCACAGGTTCAGCTCACCAGTAAAGAAAGTGCAACACAATCACACAATCCTTCTTCTTCCACTGAATCCATGTGTATTTCAGACAAATCAGCAAGAAAATAAAATTACAGCTGCAAATGCTTAGTATTAACAATGGACTGGCACCTTCTTCCCCAATATATTTCAGGGGAAGACTGTACAATATCAGAGTGCATCTGTGCTGGAAACTCAGTCGATCAGAGCACTGCATTATCACAATTCCGACCACAGGTAACGGAGATGGAAAAATAAGCTATAACTGCAGAGTATACAAAACAGCAGCAAATCAAATTGGTGCTGAAAGTACTTTCAGGATGGTCCTCCTAGAAGCCATCTGAGACCAAGCTGATGCAAATTCACAAGACTCCTCAAGTGCATATTTATTGGTTAATTATCACTGGAGACTGGATTCAGTCGAACTGCCAAGTGCAGGAAAAAGTTTTCCATAGAGAACCTTGCTTTGCTGCTTACAGTGCAATTGCATTATTTCTGTTAGGTGTCTCCAACAGCAAGGTATAAAACCAGGAGAAGAGAAATGAGATGGTGTGGCAAAAAATTGCTCCCCAACTCTCCCCTTTAGTCTGTCATTTATTCAGGACTGTGTTTACAATGAAATACATTGTAACATAAGGAAGTGAGCTGAACCATCTTCTAAGAATAACCATCAGTGTCCTCACAAGACTTTCTTCATTAAATAATGTTTCTCCACACAGCATCGATGTCAAGCTCGTTCTTTTCAGTCTCATGTACCTGGGAAGAAGCTTTATTTACAGGGTACAGCAAATTCCAGCTCATCAGCTAATAGTTATGCCACAGTTTCTTCTCATATCCTTCAAATTTTCTTTCTAATGTGTCGTTTCCCTTCCCCACCACCAAAGGCAAAATAACAGTAGGGCACACTTCATTTTCTAAGTCTAGCACTACGTAGCCCTACCTACTCTTCTGATCACAGTGCCAGATACACCTTGTCCCTCAGGCTCACATAGCTATCACTCCCTGAACTATTGCATTATGTCATTTCCCACTTAATTTTCTTCCTTCTGTATGAATAAAACAAAAAAATCTGAGGAAACAGAAATTAACTCATTAACGAATCTGCACAGGGACTGTGGTTATCATTTGTTCCCACAAGCACACATTCTATCAAGTTCAAGAAGTCAAGCAGAAACTAGTATTGTGAGCTTTTCTTTGCCTCTTGAAGGCAATTTTTCAATGCACCATAGGGCATGACACATTTTCCTGGCTGGAATGTGTATGAACCCAAGAGGGGTAAGTTTTATCCCTGCCCTCTCATCCCCAGTATTTTCAGTCAGTAAAGTCTGTCCAAGTGAGTACAGCTCAGCATAATAATGAAGTAGTATTCCTTTGTCAACAGGTGTGGATAACTCAAACACAGTCTTTGCAAAATTCATCTGAGGGAATCATTTTTAAAGGATGGAAATAATGATAGACTAATTTTATCTACGAAAAGGCTAAAAGGTTTCCGAAGAATCATGTTTCTTGCTTTACCTACATTTGCAATTCCTGTCAGTAAAAGCACAGCCCCCTTTGGCTGCACCCATGCTACACATGGTGTGCCTTGCCACAGGCTTCCAGAAACATGCTCAAACGAAAAGCTGCTCTAGCCCGGTGCCGGCCATTGTGATGCTATGCCCTTCCTAAATGTGCTTCAGCTAGATCTGCTAGGTGCTTCAACAGCAGCACTTTTCATTTTACTGCTGAGCAAGCTGCTGCACATTTTTGCTATACTCCAGTATGATTCAATGCCCTCTTGACTTTCAATGAGCTGCTTAACAGAAAGCAACACTCTAGAAATAAATAGTCCTCATTCACTGCCATACTGTACCCACTCCATGCTTCAGTCGCATATATGCTAATACTTACCTGTCTACACATACACTGCAGTTTTGCCTACAGTCAAGCATATATTTCCCTCCCTCACATACTATTTTTTGGGGTTTTGTTTTTTTTTTTTTTAAGAAAAGGGTATTTTATGCATAAACTCTACAGACAGAATTCCCAAGAGAGTCTGAAAAATGTGGGTAAGCCTCCAAGAGTTCTGAACCCTAGCCACAGATCTGGACTATTTTTGAAAGCACATCTACCTTTCTGCTATTCTTTGCCTCAAGCAAAAGCTCCACAACCTCAGCCCCTGACCCTGTGATAATGCAGCCAAGGCACGAATGAGTCTCCACAGTGTCTCCTCCCCCATGCTGGACCCCAGTCAATTCACTTATTTTCTCAGGAAGGGGTGCCTGCTTTCCCTTCAGTGTAGATGGGCTGTTATCTGCTTCTGTAAACAATAAATGTCTCCGACTCCCTACAAAGCAGCTCTCCTCCTACTCTGCAGCTTCAGCTGCCTCTTGCATCATTAGGTACTCTCAGCTGCCATGGTGTTCCTGCTGTAGGGTATGCTCCGAACCTGCGAAGCAGGGATTCTGGGGGATATGAAACACAACCAGAGACATTGAGTGAGCACAGGAGTGCAGTAAAGATCAGCAACTCACTTCTCAGAGATACATACTTTCATAAAAAGGGAATAAAAGGGCAGCTGAATGAGGGGCTGCTTCATCTAGGGAGCATAGATCGCTTTTGGAAGTAGTCCCAGGCTGTAGCTTTGCAATTAGATGTATAGCCAGATGGATTGAAGGGAAAGAAACAGTGCTGGCTCTCAGCTTTTTAAATAAACCCTTGCTGGAGCTAGGTAAGGGGTCCTGAATGCAAATCCCCTCCATATTTCCCTAAACTCTAGACAAAACCCAAATGTTAACTTTTTTTTTTTAGAAGGCAAATGAACTAAGCTGCAAGAGAACTGACTTGCAGGAAGAGGAAAGGTTTTCTATTTGTCCAGACTCAAGAAGGTAAGGAACACAACTTCCACCCTTAACACTTGATATTTGCTATGGTTCCAAAGACACCGCTCTCCTTCCGCTTTACAAAATGCTAAGATTCTGTTTTGAAGCAGCCTAGAAAAAAAGGCCATCAGAAGATACCCAGCAACGTTTCTTAAAAAATTACTCATCTCCTTATCAAAGAGCTACAACATTTTAAAGCATCATTTAGGAAGACATGTGAGAGTTACTTAGTTTTCTTACCATCCTCATAAAAAAACAGATACAAAATAGACAAATGCAATGTTAAGGTTGCAATTCCATCATTAACAAGCTATTAATGGCAGGCACTAAACTATCCTTAGAAGAAGAGAATAGATGTATATATTAGTGTGCAGCTTCACTTCATTGATCCAGAATGTTTTACCTACAAGTATGGACAATGGTTTTAATTTACAGATCATAATAGCAAGACTCATGCATGTATAAAAACACACAGATATGCACAGATGGCAAGACAGTTCAGAAAGCGTGAGGGATCAAATCCAAGTCCCAAAAGTGTAATTCTTCTCCCTGCTATCAACTCCCCCAGTTGGTTTGTACTGGTGATATTGGTACAGAAAGACTCCTTGATTCCTTTTTAGGAAGTATTGAAATGTCCTTCTTCCTCTTCCAAAAAGTCAGCAACTAGCGAGGAACTACTGCTTTTTTTTGTAATTCATGATACGATTGATCTCAATTTGATTAATGAATCTGGGATTGAATCTATCAATCTCAGCAAATCATGAACAAAATATGACAGAAAAGATGTGTAGGTAAGCATTTCTCAGCATATTTGTCAGTAAATTCAAGGATATTCTTCCTAGTATTGTTTGTTTTTAGAGTTGCTCCTAAGTGAATAGTCCTTTTGATGTCACTCACTTTTGATGAACTGGAGAAGGTTATAAGGACTCAGTCATGGGATTTCTCCTAATATTTGTGAAAGAGACATAGCTAGTCTGTGGTAGGTTAGTGCTCTTTGAAACCACGCCCCATGAAAGAACTGAGCCTAAAGCAATAAAACATAAGAAATGCAGACAAGCATGATCACTACAGGCTCATTTTCCTCAGTGAAAAAGGAATTCTTATTTAGGCTCTTTATTATTTGAGCCTGAAGAATCTGCTACAGAGTGGCAAAGCAAAAACATGTTAAATACAACAATTTGGTTTATATGAATTACAAACAGAGAATTCACCATCTAGCTATAGAGTTATCTAGTATTTAGAAAATTTGTTTTCTTTCCCTTCCCATGTGAACTAGTTATTTTTTTGCACGGAAGTTTCCTGTCATTGGAACACATACTATAAAATTCTATGTTGGTTCAACATTGATGAGCCAATTTTATCCTGCACAGATGTTTTATTGTTCAGTATGGGAAGCAATTCACTTTTCTGCTTAGCAGTGCTCTAGAAAGGACTGCTCAATCAACATTTTATACCGCTTTTTCTTTCAAATAGGCTTTGAAATTGCTAGAACTGGTATCTCAGTGCACAGTTGTCAAGTGGAATTGTGTTCTAAGAGTGTTGACTGTCTAAATGTCTATACTTAATAAGGATTGGGGTGAACAGAAGAAAAAAATAGCGGTCAGCAGAAATGTTTCTAAATGTTGCTGGAACACTTAAACCCAAGCTTACTTACAAAAAGGAGAAACATTCTGTAGCCTATTCTGGCAGATTGCCTAGTTTTCAAGAAAGCAAGGACTACATTGACTTATTACACTCTGTCACACGCAATTTCAAAAGCAGATGCAAAAGCAAAATATTCTATTTATACAGGACTATTCTACTATACAGCAGTCTTAAATAATAGCTGATGTGGGTTACAATACTGTAGTATATTGAGGTCAGCATCATACCTTGTTTCGCTTACCTGCTACAGTCTAATTTTGTGGCTGAGTCACACTGGAAGGATATAGCTATACTCTATAGTACTGATAGAGATCCTTGCTTTGGCTGGCTGCATGGGTGGCTCTGCTGCCCTATCCCTGTCTTCCAGGTGATCAGAAAGGCATCTATTGAAAAACCTGAATTTTTATAACCTTACTCACATGCTGGATATGTCAGTATGGTATGACAATCAGAAAAGGAAGGCTAAAGAAAGCACATTCCCACTGATGGATCAAAATGGTGACCTTGTATCAACAGATGAGGAGAAGGCTGAGGTACTTAACAACTTTTTTGCTTCCGTCTTCACTGACAACTACTTTCCTCACCCCTCCTGGGTCAATGGACAACAAGATGGGAACCAGGAGGGCTAAAGCCTCTCCCACTGTAGGGTGGGATAAGGTTCGTGACCACCCAAGGAACCTGAACATATATAAGCCAATGAGACTTGATGAGATGCATCCCAGAGTCATGAGGGTATTGGCTGATGTGGTTGACAAGCCACTCTCCACATTTGAAAAGTCAAGACAATCAGGACAAGTCCCTGGTGACTGGAAAAAGGCTAACATTGCCCCCATTTTTAAAAAGGGTAGAAAAAATGACCCTGGGAACTACCAACCTGTCAGCCTCACCTTTGTGCCTGGGAAGACCATAGAACAGATCCTCGTAGAAGCTATGCTAAAGCACATGCACGACAGGGAGGTGATTAGTGGCAGCCAGCGCAGCTTCACCAGGGGCAATTCCTGTATGACCACCTTAGTGGCTTCCTATGACGGGGTAATTGCAGCAGTGGACATGAGAAAACCAATGGATGCGATCTATCCGGACCTCTGTAAAGCCTTTGACATGGTCCCTCACAAAATTCTTCTCTCTAAATTGGATGGAAATGGACTTGAAGTGTGGACTGTTCAGTGGATAAGAAATCGGTTGGATGGTCATATACAGAGAGTGGTAGTCTTTCCTCCCTTGTGAGACCTCACCTGGAGTATTGTGTCCAGTTCTGGAATCCTCAACATAAAAAGGATATAGAACTGTTGGAACAGGTCCAGAGGAGGGCTACAAGGATGATCAGAAGGCTGGAAAACATTCCATAAGAGGATAGGCTGAGAGAATTAGGGTTGTTCAGCCTGGAGAAGGGAAGGCTCTGAGGAGACTTTATAGCGACCTTCCACTACCTAAAGGAGGTGTACAAGAAAGCTGGAGAAGGACTTTTTACAAAAGGCATGTAGCGACAGTAGAGGGAATGGCTATAAATTGGAAAGGGGCAGATTCAGATGAGACATAAAGAGAAAAATTTTCACGAGGGTGGTGAAGCACTGGAACAGGTTGCCCAGGGAAGCTGTAGATACTCCATCCCTGGAAGTGTTCAGGATCATGTTGGATGGGGCCTTGAGCAGCCTGATCTAACGGGAAGTATCCCTGTCCATGGCAGGGGGTGTTTGAATCAGATGATCTTTAAGGTCCCTTCCAACTTAAACCATTCTATGATTCTATGACATGGGCATGGCTATGTGACAAAGTCAATGTTCCTGTCAGTACATGAATTATATGTGCCCTCCTGGCCCATGCTTGGACATGCAACTGTTACATGTAATTTTGCCATTTCAGGGATATGGATTCAGCCAGACAACAAGGTAGTGAGGAGCATTTGGGTACAACAACTGCTGGAAACAACTTCTGGTCAGGTGAATCATGCTGTTCTGGTGGGCTGGACATCAATTCTGCACTGAGGAATCCTCACCTTTACTTTGTGTAGTGCTGTTTTCCCAATGAATATTATTTAATTTCTCATTTCATTGAGAGCTCGTTAACTCGGGCACTCACAAATAACTGATTAGGTTGAAAAAGACCTCTGGAGGTCATCTGGTCCAAACTCCTACTGAAAGCAGGGGCCCACTTAGGTCAGGATTTCCAACTCAGTGGCCTCCACAAAGTACTTACCTGAATTAGTACAAACACAAGGAAAGCCGAAAGACCAAAGAGCAACACAAGACCAAGAAGAGAACAGGCAATGTGTGTGCAGATCTTGATGGTTTCATAGGTGCTTTGTGTGACATGAGGCCAGTGCATGGGAAATACCATAAGCTCTCAGTGTATCATGACATTGAAATAAAGAAAAGCATTTTCCAGCTGTTTTGAAAAATGATGGACTTTTCAGTAAGTTGTCTGAAATTGATAAATAGCAACTTATTTCTTACAGCCTGAAGTACTGCTCTCCCTGTTCGGGGGCCAGCAGGAAGGGAAGAATTGGAAGACAACCACAGAGCGGCTTGGGAGCAATGCTCCAGCACCAGGGCTTTAGTTAAATTACTCTTGTATATGCTTGATAGTTTCCAGGTCTGGTTTGATTTCTGCCGGTTAGGCAACTCCAGATAAACAGGAATCCTGAACGTGAACTAACAGCTTCAACAGAAGGGCTAGTTAAGAGCATAATAGATTAGTTAATAAACGTGTGTGGTTTACTACCTGCTGGAGCACAGACCTCCCTGTGGGAACAGCATTGCCAGGAAGTAGGTTACTGCCTTTATTTGCATTCAGTGCATGACAAAGAGTGAAGGGGAGGCATGCAAACATACCCATGCCCTGCAGACACCTCCAACAGCAGCCCATACACAAAGAGCTCCAATCACACGGAGATCTTCTTTCACAACAGCCTTATCTCCAACTTTTCAGCACTATACAGCTTTCAAAGTGGGAAGTTAAAATAAGACCAGCTCTTACTGGCTTCACAATTGATTCTTGCTCAGAACAGTTTAGGTACATGCTAATAATCAGCAACAGATCCATAAGGCTTAATTAGGGAAAGTGCTATCTTGCTGCCTCAGTGTCTTTGCATCCATAGCATCCTCCTGACAAAAAAACCTTAGCAAAAAGTTCAGGTGAACAGAATAGGACTGATATATTTGGCCTTCTACAGCAATTTGGATACAACTAGGGTTAGTGATAGACACATACTACAGAGAGGATGAGTCACTACAAAATTCACTATATGCAGAGACTCTCTATCTCATTTAAACCATTAAGTTTAAATCTCATTTAAGCCATATGAGCCGGCAATGCGTGCCTGCAGCCCAGAAGGCCATCAAAAGAAGCGTGGCCAGCAGGTTGAGGGAGGTGATTCTGCCCTTCTATTGCTCTCTTGTAAAACCTCATCTGGAGTATTGTGTCCAGTTCTGGAATCCTCAGTGTAAGAAGGATATGGAGCTGTTGGAACGGGTCCAGAGGAGGGCTACAAAGATGATCAGAGGGCTGGAACATCTCCCATACGAACACAGGCTGAGAAAGTTGGGCTTGTTCAGCCTGGAGAAGAGAAGGCTCCAAGGACATCTTAAAGTGACCTTCTAGAACCTGAAAGTGGCCTACAGGAAAGCTGGAGAAGGACTATTCATAAAGGCTTGTGGTGATAGGACAAGGGGAACAGTTATAAACTGGAGAGGGGCAGATTTAGACTAGACATTAGGAAGAATTTCTTCACCATGAGAGCGGTGAGACACTGGCACAAGTTGCCCAGGGACGTTGTGGATGTCCCGTCCCTGGAGGTGTTCAAGGCCAGGTTGGATGGGGCCTTGGGCAGCCTGGTCTAGAGGGATGTCCATGCCCATGGCAGGGAGGTTTGAACTAGATGATCATTAAGGTCTCTTCCAACCCTAACTATTCTATGATTCTATGATTCTAAGTTCAGGTGTGAAATTCATTCCAAAGGCCACTTCAACCTGTCAGAAATTCTTCTCTTAACAAAGAAGTGATCGACTCCCATATTCTGAACTTAAATTTCAGTTATAGTAGAGCTGTAGGAATTTCAGTAAATTTGGAAATCTGGAATTTAAATGTATTCCTATGGTGGTAATGTTAGAGCTATTCATACACCTCAATATTTTGTAAATTAAAAGTTTATTATCTTACCTGCAGTGTCCGTGCTGCTCTTGCTGGACACAGTTTTCAACATCGTCTTCTCACTGAGTAATAAAAAGAAAAATAATGATTTTAAATTACTAACATTATAAGGGTAATGAAGTTTATAATCAGCAATGAAATGGCCTTGTCTAGTATATATATTTTTAATTTAAATCACCAGAAGGTTGTCAGTTGTTTTTTTTTAAATCAACTTTTAATACAACTTAAGCAAGGAATGGAGTACAAGCAGTAGAAAGCACAGAGATGTAGCTACATTAATTCTTTTTGACACAAAGAAGAGTAATGCAGTTAATCTCCATCATTTCGCATATTCTTCCTCTCTGCCTCACATTCTCATGGGGATGATAAAAATATTTAAAAATGATCGAGCATTCCGGATTTTTTTACTGTTACATTTCAAATATTATTTTTGTTGATTGATTACTAAAATCATTAAAGAGAAACAGATTTAATGAATTCTTTTTTTACCTAGAAGCATCTTTGCTATTACTTGTATTTGGCCCTTTAAAAAGCGCAGACTGAACAAGACCAGTTAAACTGGCAATCTGTTTCTCCATGGCTTGTATCCTCTCTCTGTAAGACAAGAGAACCGTTTGTTAAAGCCAGATATATTTGCTTTCAGACTTGTTTTTCTAGGTGAATGATTACCACAGGACTGGAAAGACACTACAGAATTTGTGCAAAGGCTCACAGGTACCAGTTTACATATACCTTGTTGCAGCAGCTTACCACTTCTTGGTTTGGACAGCTTTTGCATGGTAACAGACAATAAAAAAGACATCTGCTTGGTTAAAAAAAAACAAAACAACCAACCACCAACATAATAAACTTCTAGTGATCTCACGAGTCAGGCATCTAGCACTATCATTTAATACATCTTGGAACTAGTGAAAAAATCTTTTATTTTTCAGTACTGCATATATTTACACTTTTACTTACACTGGGCCAATAATTTTGCCTATATCTAAGATTTTACACTTCTTGTTACTATTTTCACTTTCCCCAAACCCAGGATTTTTGTCTGCAAAGCACTTAATCTGCCCAAGCTGACTATTTCCCAGCCCAAATCCTTTTCACCTGACATCACAACTGTCTGCTTGGTAAAGCACAGCAGTGCAACACACAGGCACAGGATACCAAACGCAGACTGTACAGCAACTATCATAAAACAGATTTGCTTTCATGTACACATCCTGAG
Source organism: Clamator glandarius (assembly GCA_033459285.1). Lineage (NCBI taxonomy): Eukaryota > Metazoa > Chordata > Aves > Cuculiformes > Cuculidae > Clamator > Clamator glandarius. Next base: position 354,007 of record JAUNZM010000046.1, read on the forward strand.
AATTTTGTAAAAAGCAGAAGAGATTAATCAGATCTGTAATAGATACAGTCAGTGTTTTCCATAGGTCACTAAACAATTACAAGGACTTTTCTGGGTAGGAAGGCTAATATTTTAGTGTTTATCTGCTCACATAAACACATTTATTAGTCAGGTACCAGGCGACTTGCTCAGTGGGCTACAAAACAGCCTTTTGCTCTCACAGTTGCTTACTTTCACATGCCAATATGTCAATAACATACCACTCCACAGACACACATCAGTATGGGACTTCAGACAGAACCTTCTGAAAATGTGTGCCTATCTGCCAGCAGTTAAGTGACAGGGGAGGCACAGAAAAGCAAAAGTGAATAGTATGCTGTGATTTTGGAAGATGACTGAGAACAAAACTTCTCACAAAAGCAAGCGACTAAGACCAGCAGTGATGACTGATGAAATAAGATGGGACAGGCACATGCAGCCCCACACTTAGCTTGCTGCAGGGGGCCATCCATCGCTGCTGTGGCATCCTGGGCACATGGGAACAGTCAAACTCCAGCCACCCCACATCTCCAGTTGCTATTTGGTGGCCAAAGCAGTAATGTAAATAAAAAAGGGCCATAAAACTCAAATATAGGCACCAATACCAGGCAAATGCAAACTGACATGATACAAAGGGAGTAACCAGTCCAGCTCATAGCCAGCCAGATTATCCAGGCTAATTATTTAATTCACACTTGGGGAATGAAATAGAGGTTTGCTGGAATAGCATCCAAATACCATAGCCAGGAAAGGCTCCATGACATCCAGACATTGAGAATACAGGGCAGCAAAACAAGTAATGAGATGCTAACAGACATAGGGAGGGAATAGGAGACTGCTCAGCCAGTCCCCAGCTAGCAGATGTGTTCTTACTACAATTTAATACATCATGCCTGCCTTTTTTGTCTCCATGTTGAAAGGTATTTTGAATAGTGATGAGAAGACTAGTGAACCTGACCTCATTCATTTCAAACCAAGAAATACAATACAGAATTTCCACTATTATAAGTTTTAAAATAAGAATCTGGTTCAGGCTGCAGTAACCTTTGGAACAAAAACAAGTACTAAAAGCTTGGGATAAATATATCCAAAAAAACTTTAATGCAGCATTTTTGACACTTAATAATGAAAACATTTTCTTCCCCAGATAATCATCACAAACCCTTCCTGGAGCTAAACTCAATTGGAAGTCTTCTGTTTTACCAATTCATAAATATGATGTTTTTTCCATCCCACATTCAATAACCTGGAAACAATTTTCTGCTTCAAAAGGGATTATGGCAACACAAAGCTGATCTTGTCCTTTGCCATGAAATCTAGGAAAATATGTTGTTAAGAGGGAGAGGGATGTTCCAGAGATAGGAGATGATGAAAAACAAATGAAATACTGGAATCAATTGCACAGAGCACATTATTTTTCATATGGTAAAAGCATTAAGAATGTGAAGAATCTACATGTGCTCTGGAGTTACTCTATTAAAGACAAGGTAGGATTTTTCCCGTAATTGTTTCACTGTAACACCTAGACTCACTATGGCCATCAACACCAACCATTTCAAAAACAGGTGTCTGAAAAGAGGCACATTTTAGGCAATAAATAAAAAGACTTTATTTTCGGTGACCCGGCGGTCTCACAGAAGGTGGTGGGAGGCAGCGCGCTCCAGTGCAGACAGGGAGGGTAGCGGCTGGCCCAGCAGCAGAGCTGTGCCCTGGGCTGATGCAGCTGGAGGGCCAGTGACCCAGTCCTGCCACATGGTCCCAGAGGAGCCTGGCTGTGAAGGACTGGAGCATCCTTGGCTCCTGAGGGCTTTCCTGAGACTCTGCTAGCCTGAAGTCTCTCAGGGATGCCAGCACTACAATGACAGAAATTTTTGGTTCTTAACATTATCTTCCCTACTTCTCCCAGTGCTCTTCACTGTGTGGAGGGAAGTTGGCAGGACAAATCTGCCCTGCCACCCCTTCTTGCACTGAGCAGGTTGGGGTGGAATGGATGGGGCGGGTGGGTATGCAGAGCAGTAGGACCAAGGGTCAGGCAGAACAAAATGCAGTGGTGCTTCTTTGCTGGCAGTGGTAGCATAAGAAGGTTGAACCCCATCTCTGCTCCCAGAGTAACCTCCCAGATAAATCTGCATCTCTCCACCACCCAGGAAGAGCAGGGAGGGTCCCTACTACAGCAGTTGGGAAAGAAATTTTATCAGCCTGAGCAGGGAAGGTCATTGTTCTGCTTTGTTCTCCTGTGAATGCTGGGAGAGTCAGTGCTGGTAGCAGGGTGGGGAGGAACAGAAAGGGCAAGGTCAGAAGCAACGTCTAGCTCTAGCCGGCCTCTCTGTCAAACTTGGCCTTGGCTTGTCACGGGGCCGCGGCCAGCAACACCCACTTGCCTACCCCGTTCTCCCCAGCAGCCTGATCCACAGCTCTGCCCCCAGCCATATCCAGACACTAAGGCCCTGCCCAAGCATCTTACTCCACAAATTAAGCAGAAGCAAAACAAGCTCGTGCTTCGTCGAGGACTGTGCACCGAGACATCAGATTTCATGACCAAATTTCTTCCTTACAGCTTCACTGAGGTTTCACGTCATTTCCTTTACTGCAATTAACTGGAAGTAATCCTAAGCAGGGTACAGTATATTGATAAATTGGTATCCACTTCTCACAGCAATAGTGTCAAAGCATGACTTGCATGTTGTTTCCCTTTCCCGGGGACATCTTTAATATTCGCATCCCTGAGATTATGTTTTGTATAGACACAAACTAGAACTGGGCTGTGTATCTGTTCATTCATGTTCCTGTCTGATTCTAGGCTGTGCAGCACATCACCCATAACAGACCTACTCAAATACCAAGTTTGACACCACAAACTAATTGGCACGCTATCCTGGAGAAAGATTTTCAGTGACTTTGTATTTATAGTTAAACCTCAAATGAAGTCTGTATAGAAATAAAGAGGAGGGTCAGAGATGGAAAAATACAATTTTTTATACATTACCCTTTAAGAGAAACATTTCAATAAAAATGCTTTATCTCATTGGAAAAAAAAATAAAAAAGGAAACAGGAGTAGGTTGTCTTCCCTGAGGGCTTCCCTAGCACCAAATGGAAGTGGCAGAGTCAGATCCAAAATAGCAGAGTGGTTCTCCAGGAAGGGTGTGAAGCAAAGAACAGCAGACCTCTTCCATACTATTTCTCTTCTCCCAAGGGAAAGATACACACAGGGGAATATTTCAAACCTCTAAAATAAGGTTAAATTTGGAGTTCTTATAGCTTGAAGCTAGAGGGATAAGGGAAGCTCTGAAGCACTGCCAGCTATGATACTATTTGACAACTCTTACCCAAGAGTCTGCATCTAATTTTCCTACAAACAATTCATCCAACAGAAGGACACCAAAGTACAGTTTCTCTTTCCTCCAATCTGTGTTGGTCATCTGCATTAATCTTTTTCCACCTGGTTATTCAACATCTTTCACACAGGAGCATGTAATTCTGCCACTCTGGAAAGTATCAGAGAGACTATTTCTGCAAAGTCCACCTTCCTTATACAAATCTTAGTGCATTGCTGACGGGAGTCTCCCACTGCCCATGGCTTCATAGAGTATGACCATTTTTTTCCTGACGCATAGAGTGTCCATCCATATTTTTACGTATGAAACAATAAAGTGGTTTTGCGATGGGAGCAATATCTAATAACCTATATGTGGCTATTTTTACTTTAGTCTATAACTGCAAGCCACATAAGCATAAAAAGAAGAGGGCAAAAGTTGGATGCAGGCAGAAGAGAACCACAGTACACTCCTGAAATGCTTTTGAAGGGAAAAAAGTTGCACAGCGCTGTCTTGCCTTTTTTAAGGCCTGTATTTTAGTGAGTTGCATCATTTATTCTATACATATTGAGCACTAACACAACCTGTGTTTTAAATACAAAGAATGGAAGGCAAATTGTATTTAATTTAATGCATCTCTGGATAAACAGCTTCTTTTCAAATTTATCAACATTTAAACATTTGCCTTGCCTGCAGTAACTTCCAGAACTGTACACCGTAAGCTACATAAACAGGTCATCCAAAAACGTAACAGCAAGTAACCATTTAACAACTCACGCTTCACTCATTCTTCCCACAAACATCAGTTTAAGGGATAATCATTCCTTGAAGATGAACTGCTGCAACATGTTACAACTTCAAATATCTTTTATGCATTTTAATATTAACATAATTTATCTTTTAAAATCTCCAGGTATTTGTTTCTTCTTGCTGTTGTAAAAGACCTTTGTAGAAAACTCTCCTGCTAAATGGGTTAGCATGAGAATTTATTCAGGGCTTTATACCTTAGAAGTAGCTACCTTGAAAATACCTGAGCTAAAATTTATACAAGAAAGAATTAAGTGGAGCAATTAAATCCCCCTCAACTCTGGCTTAAATAACAAGCCTGACTAGACTGGTTTCTGTAATGCAAAACTAAAATGGAAAACTCCAAAAGAAAAGATCAGAAATACTGGGTTTAATTTTTTGTAGACCCAAAACTGCTGCAGTTAACATTCCAAAGGTAATGGACCTATTTTCTTCAACAAAACCAGCATATGGTCACTAAGAGATCTGATCTGCTTTAAGTAACCAACATATTCTGATACAGTACATATGTAATCTACTTTAGTCCCAGACTGGAAAAATGTAAGGAGAATTAGCAGGGTAAAAGTGATTCAGTTTAACTTCTGGCATTGTCAATATAAAATCTGATCTTTTCTCCAATGTCTACTTAAGTAAACTATCCATTGTCCCGAGGTTATGACTGTGCAGCTTCAAGGAAATTTACACTACAGAAGGCACAAGAGATGTTTCCTTTGTTCTCAGCACACTCCACCAGGGACTGAAGGAACAGCAGTGCTGAGATGATGAGTTTGATGCTTACAGGGTCCTCAACTCACTCCTGAAAGAGTCGGGATGAGGAGTATCTATTGTCACAGTGCACAAATGCAAAACACCTCCCTCCTCAGTATCCTCAAGGCTAATAGATACTCAATATGGTCTTTTACTACCACCCAATACCTGACAGGGTCTCCACGCACACTGACTGAACACATCACCATTCACTTTCTCTTTAGTTCCAAAATATTCTTAGCAAGCCCAGATGAACTGCTTATGGGTAAGTCCTACACAAGAAGGTACACAATACTTTTCTGCCATTATATGCATCAACTTTCAGGTGCTCACAACTTTGTAACAATGCAGCCTTTGGTAAAGCACAAAACCAGCACCTCAGCCTAGATAACCAACCCCGGTGTTCCTTGTTTACTTCAGTACAATCTCAATAGCGCTTGCTTTCAAAGTTTATGAAATGATTACAAAGCTAAAATAAGGCTGAGAGCATTTTGTATCTGTAGAACTCAAACTCAATTCTTAATGCTGCAGCGGTTAGAAAACACATCAATTTGCATTAATTGCTTTTGGTGTTTACAATTAATTTTCAGAAAGTCAAATTTTCTCAAGTTTAACACCCCCTTCACACTCCTGAATCCATAAGGGCAACTTTCAGACTGTTTTTTTCAGTGCTGTGTGGCTAACATACACCATGCTGAAATTTAAGGTTGTGTATTTATTTGGAAGTGTAATTATGCAAATGACATTTCATCACCACAAATATATTCTGGGACCAGGCTTAAAACTTGGGGTGCAAATCTCCCCTTAAGGAGCTGCAGAACTATCTGTATAGTCACTCTTTGTATATTCATAAAAACGTAGCCTTGCACATGCCTGTGTAGCTGAGTGAACAGATGAGATGCCCACAGGGGGAAGAGAAAGTTACAATACAGAGAAGCTGTTGGTGTCTTCCCTTATTTTCAACCGTTTAACATGAACCTTGTAAAACTTTTGATTTCTTGGATTAGAATTGGCAAATACACTTCAAATTATTTCCTAGCGGTAATACTGGAAGCTTGAAATGAAATCTCAGTTACCTGAATCTTTTTCTTGAAAATAAATAGGTACAAATCAGGTTTCACTGACCTTAGACTGTAATATGCCCTAACTCATACTCTCGCGTCAACATAACTACCAAGCTATAAGCTTGTAATTTTTGTGGATGGCTGATTTTCTTGTCCTCCATTTTTTCCCCACCAATGGACCTCACAACAAATTCTTTCTTCTGGCCAAGCATGATCAGAGGAGACTAATTGCCAAGCAAGTTGCTTGGGTGGAAGGGAAGTTTGCAGGCTATATAAAGCTCCGTATCTCCTCAGTGGTTAAGGCAGTCAGCAGTTACCTTTTGTCCTTGTAAGCTCAGTATTTTCCAGCTATTCATCTTCACTTTTCTAAATAACTCTATAAAAGTTAACAGCACAAACAATATGCTAGAGATTAACGCAACTCATAGAAATACACAGAAACTGACTGGCAACTTAATGATCTTTCTCTCCTAGGACAGGGTCCATGGCAGGAGAAGCCTTCACAGACCTTTGAGTAAATCTGGCCCTTAAAAAGACAGGAGAGATAATTTTCATCATTGTCAGCACACAAAAGTTAACAACAGTCAGGTCACCAACTATTTTTGATGTTGGAAAAATCATTGGGAACAGCATTTGTGTTTCACTTTCTTCACTGGGAAAGACTCAGCAGTTTTCCCTCGAGGAACATTATTATAAACAACTGTCCTATTTTTATGCAAATTCATGTTCTACAGAAGATAAGACAGTAATGATAAATTCTTTCCATTCACTAACACTAGCTGAGAACAACTTCACTCCATAAAGAGCCAAAATTATAATATCAGAGTGTCATTCTTAACAGGGGTGAAATATAGTCCTTTATTAGCAGGAACAGAACACCATTTGCTCTTGCAACATGATCTGGTTGTCTGGAAAGAAAAATCCTAGTTAATCATTTTATTTTATTATAATTTTTCCAATGACTGAGATGTACACAAATGAAAATAACTAAGTATTCATCATGGGTTGATAATACTTTAATAATGGGTGATGTTGCATCTCCTCTGAATTACTAACTACCTTGACATACGGCTAATAAACACTGCAGCCTGGTGCAGCAGCCTCCTGCACATTACGTTGTCCTCTGAGTGTTAAACAACACAAGATGCACAGATTTTGAACGTTTCTCATTTGCATAAATTAAGCCCCTGCTGTGCCTTACCTTGTCTCCTTGTCCTTGGGCATCACAGGTGATCCATAGCCAAAAGCCTGCTTGTCAACTGGAGAGGGCACCACCTCGGCCATGCCTGGGAGGCCAAGGGCACTCCGTGCTTTTGCATCCACAAACACTGGTGGTCCTGGCTCCTTTTTGAAGGACTGGCGGCTGGGGGAAGACCTGTCAGGCTGGATGGTGTGGGGGGGAATGTGAGTGCTATGGTGAGGATGAATATCAATCATTCTCATGTCAGCCACCCTGTGGGGTGAGGCAGGAGGCGTTTTAGAGCCAAGAGTAGGCAAGTGGCTCTCTGGGTACTTCCGTGACTTTTGTCTGTACAAGGACTGCTCCAGCATTTCAGGCTGCAGAGGAGGGTTGCAGTAAGTGCTTGATGACCTCATGGCACCGCGATGGTAGGCTACAATGTGATCGGGGATGTCAAAGGTGTGTCCAGCATGGGGGGCAGCCACACTCATCCTCCCCTCGTGAAACAAGTAGGGGTCACCATAGAGACCTTCATTTCTGATCAGTGCAAGGTTTTTGTTACTCATGTCCTCGTCTGGCTTTACATCCCGTCTCTCCAAAATGGCGCTTGGGCTCGGCGATATCGAACGCGAAGCTGGCACACTGGAGAGCCGGTCCCTGGGGATGGTGGCATTGCCTGGCACGCCCATAGGCCGGCCCCCACCATAGGGAATCCTAGATGGAGAGGGAGGCATTGAATGAGGCACCGGGGTGGAAGGTGGAGAGCTGGGCATCACGTGCGGAGGGTGCGTGGCAGATCCAGGGCGGGACACACTCGGGCCATCTCGGCCTGTATAAGCAATTTCCCTCTGCATCTGGAAAGAAAAGGAAAAGCATGTAGTATTACAGTAACATAAAATTACTGAATGAGCATAACATGATGTAAGTTGCAATGAGCTTGATGTCTACTTTAACAAAAGGGAAAAAAACTTAAACCCTCAAGATCAAATAATTTGTCATCTGCATAAATAAAACACTTGGGACCTTAGCGCCTAAAGAAAATAATAAAATGGGTTGCCTGTTAAAGGAATACATGAGTTTTTAAAATGCTTTTATTTATGCAAACACCATTTTATCCTAATCTGATATTCACAGCTACCAACGCTGAAATCAGGGGTTTCAGCGCCAAGTGTTCTCAATGCATGTAGACAGTGACAGACTTAAACAGCCTATTGATCATATACATGGACCAGTTCACCAGTCCAAAACAAGGAAGAAAATGCTGATGTTCTGGCATCACTAATAGACCTGAAGACTTTAGAAAAGAAAAATAAATATTACAACTAATTGGCTAGTTGCTTCTGTGCAGCATTTAGCCTTTTGCTGATAACTTGTTGTGGTCCTTATTACACAAAGGATACACAAAGCACAGCAGAAGAACATACAAAGAAACATTTATTGACTGTAACACAGTCTAGTTGCATGAAAACGGTTTGACCCTATAAAATACATAGCGTGGATTTCCTTCATTGCAAAGATAACACTACTTCAGGTAGTCGGTGGAGCATACATTCAGAAAATCACTGAACATTTTTTCATAGTTTTGGAAGCAATAGATGTAACTCCTAGAGGTAAGGAATGAGCAAGGAAGGAAAATAAAGAGAAAACTTCCATACCAGTGCCTTACATACAGAGGCCTTGGCAAAAATCTGCAATGGATACATGTGCTTCTGAGACTGTAGCATCGCACTCTGTCCAGCAATGCCCCCATCTAGAAGACTGAATACTGCCAATGACAGATATAGGAGAAATTCTCCTCTAGCAAGCATCACGTGCTTGCTCTGGTGCCATTAGGGTAAGGTGGATAAACAAGGAGAGAAAGAAGTCAGCTGGGTTCCACCAACTACATAAGAAAAAAATTACAGCTTTTAAAATTTGTGTTGGCAATTTCAGCTTCTCTCTCTATCATTTCCAAGAGATTTTTAGAAAATTGAGCATCACCAAGCCCAGCTACATGTTCCTAAAGTTACAGAGCACACCCTAATATATGGTAGAATTTGCTGATCTGAAATCTTCACTATTTTTTTCTCCCCTCTCACTCCTTGCTTTGACAATGTGACTGGATTCATCACAGTTACAATGATCTGTGGCTGATGAAGCAAGAAATTATATTATATTCCTGCCCCACCTCAGTTTTTTCCACTGGAAAGGGAATTACCATAGCAGTATATAAACAATAGCTCTTCTCATCACAGCAGGCTCTGCACTTGGGAATTACAAATGACACTCTGCAACGCAAGAGACCAAAAGTCTGGAGTATCAGGTATCAGAAAGGAGAAAGGAGATAACCTGATTGTGGCAGCGGCAATAATAAATAAGTGTAACAGAACAAAGGAGGGCCTTGAGATAGGTCATAAATAAGCCTGACAGAAGTCATCAAGTCAAAGGGGAAAATGGGCTACCTTTGTACAATTACTGTAGCCAGGAATTTAAAATAAATTATAACTAATCAGTATTAATGAAATTATCAGTGGGCATTTCAACATAGTTTTCTATTGGCTTGAAGAAACGCTGCAACATACTGAGCTGTATTGTGCATTTGGACTCTGGACCTGGGCCAGCAGAAAAACAAGACTACTGACTTGAGCAGCTTTTGGGTCATGTGTCCAGAGATAAGGATCCATAGATGTTTTGCACTGAGAGAAGAGCTCAGAGAAAGAAAAATCCTCCCTGGTTTCTGTTGTACAAGCTATATTATACCTTGATTGGTTGCTTCAGCTAAAGCTACAACAGATATAACAATATCTGGCACAAAATCAGTAGACAGTGGGATACATTGGGTTGCAGTAAGAGGAAAATTCCGATGTTACCTTGTAGGGAGGAGAAAATTTCCATGGGAAGCTTTGAAAGCAAGAGATTTAATTTCCTCTAATTTCAGGACTCCGTATTTCTGTATGTGAATTCATTTCTCATAAGTCAAAGAAATATGTCAAAGAAAACCTTCTATTTTCCACCTTACCGTATTGCCATACTTCAGGATGGAAATGAGAAGTTCAAATGCAAGGCTGAGCTCAAACTCCTATATCTGAGTACTGACATATATAATGCTATTTACTTTTGCTTTAAAATAGCACTTGGAGTACATAGCCTGAGTCAAGACCCCACTGGGCTGGGCAGGGCATGAATGCCTAGGCTAACAACCCCTTCTTGAAAAGTTCACTTTCTATTTTAAGCCATGACTCAGTCCCTGGGTGGAGTGTGGAGAAGGGGAGAGCAGTTGGAGTCAGTGTCCAGGGTACCCAGGGCAGGTGGACCAGAATATGTAGGCTGGGCAGTGACATGAGCCGGTGACTGGGAGCCAGGCAGCCTTACTGGTTGGATTACACTGTCTTCTGCCACCTGGTCAATATTTTATCACTTTCCACTTTTCTCACTTCTCCAAAATCTCCAGGTTCTTTGCCAACGGCAACTATAAAATGGTGAATGCTGGTCTCTTCTTGCTTCTCATTTATACATCTTTTGTGTGATATTCAAGGCACGCTACTCTCTCCCATATACAACCTACCTCCTGTGCTGTTCCTTTTCTGTCCTCCACCACAAAAACCCCACATTGCTCAATGAAAACATGTAAGGCTGTCTCAAATCACATGTTCTTGGACTTCAGCTGCATGACTTAGGGACAGAGAAAGAGGATATTGGGCTCTTCTGAGTCTCTAAATACTAGGTGTTGTCACAGCCAATTGTTTTTGGGGCAAAAGGAAGAAGATTTTTTTAGTGCAAACATAGGATCATGTGCTTTTTGACTGCAGATACATAATACGTTTGCCTGAGGGTGTGGGTTTCTTTAGCACATAGCTCTTCCTTGTTCTTGCTGCCTGTAGACTTTACATCCTTGAAATGGAAACTTGGTTTGTGAATCCTTGTGTTAAAATACAGCAAATGGCAAGTAACAATTCCTGTATAAAGCATTTGCAGGAAAAAGGCATCACTAGGAATCTTTCCATTTCTGCAGTAAAAAAGATCATACCATGTTTAAATATCCCCTGTAGAGGCTTTTGGTCAGTCTAACAGTACTTAAGTCTGCAAGATACAGATTTGGATTTTTTTTTTTTTAGAACAGAGCAACAGAGACACTGAAGAGTGAACCAGTAAACCAGTTCTTCATTTCAAAACTAGTTGGCATACTCAATAACTTGCTGTAGTTTGAATATGACTATATACAAAAAGTTTGTAAATCAGCTATCCATCCACCCAAACAGACGACCTTATAACAAGTCTTGCTCCTGGTAGCTCACATAAAGCATAGGCAGACACAGTGTCTCTGCCTACAGCAGAATAGATACCCTGGCCTCTTGAATATCATGGCTTGCACGAAAGGAGGACACAGTCATGGTATCATAAAAACTTAAGGACAGCACAGAGCAAACTGCTATTTAGTTGTTCAACAGCTGGTGATTTCTACCGTACAATCCAGCCTGTTTTGTTGTCAGTCAGAACCAATACAACACTAGCCTGACCTTTTATTTGTTAGGGCCACCCCCTCTCATAGGTCAATCTTGTGGTCTGTCCCAACATGGGCATCTCACAATGAAGAAACCATCCTTACTTCTGCCTTTCTTCTAGCGATCCTGGCTGACTGAGGCAGTTCCACTTGACTGGAGGCTGGCTGATGTTGTGCCCATCTACAAGAAGGGTCACAGGGAGGATCCACAGAACTACAGGCCTGTCAGTCTGACCTCAGTGCCAGGGAAAGACATAGAACAGGTGATTTTGAGTGCTATCATGAAGCACATACAAGAGAACCAGGTGAGCAGGCCCAGTCAACACAGGTTCACGAAAGGCAGGTCTTGCCAAACTAACCTGATCGCCTTCTATGACAAAGTGACTCGGCTACTGGACAAGGGAAAGGCTGTGGATGTAGTCTACTTGGACTTCAGTAAAGCCTTTGACACAGTTTCTCACAGCATTCTGCTTAGGAAACTGTCAGCCTCTGGCCTGGACAGGCGCACACTCTCCTGGGTGGAAATCTGGTTGGCTGGCCGGGCCCAGAGAGTGGTGGGAAATGGTGTTAAATCCAACTGGAGGCCAGTGACAAGTGGGGTTCCCCAGGGCTCAGTGCTGGGTCCAGCCCTGTTCAATGTCTTTTATCAATGACCTGTATGAAGGCATCGAGTGCACCCTTAGCAAGTCTGCAGATGACACTAAGCTGGGAGGAAGTGTGGATCTGCTGGAGGGTCGGGAGGCTCTGCAAAGGGATCTGAACAGGCTGGACCGCTGGGCTGAGACCAACGGCATGAGGTTTAACACAGCCAAATGCCGGGTCCTGCACTGGGGGCACAACAACCCTATGCAGTGCTACAGATTAGGAGAAGTCTGTCTAGAAAGCTGCCTGGAGGAGAGGGACCTGGGGGTGTTAGTTGACAGCAACTGAACATGAGCCAGCAGTGTGCCCAGGTGGCCAAGAAGGCCAGTGGCATCCTGGCTTGTATCAGAAATGGCGTGACCAGCAGGTCCAGGGAGGTTATTCTCCCTCTGTACTCGGCACTGGTGAGACCACACCTCGAGTACAGTGTTCAGTTCTGGGCCCCTCACCACAAGAAGGATGTTGAGGCTCTGGAGCGAGTCCAGAGAAGAGCAACGAAGCTGGTGAAGGAGCTGGAGAACAGGCCTTATGAGAAGCGGCTGAGAGAGCTGGGGTTGTTTAGCCAAGAGGGAATGGCCTCAAGCTCTTCCAGGGGAGGTTCAGGCTTGACATCAGGAAAAAATTTTTCATGGAAAGGGTCATTGGGACTGGAACAGGCTGCCCAGGGAGGTGGTTGAGTCACCTTCCCTGGAGGTGTTTAAAGGATGGGTGGATGAAGTGCTCAGGGGTATGGTTTAGTGATTGATAGGAATGGTTGGACTTGATGATCTAGTGGGTCTTTTCCAACCTAGTGATTTTGTGATTCTGTGATTCTTTCCAGCTGCCTCAACACATCATTCACACCTGTGCACACACCAGACAGGGCAAATAGAGCTGTACCTGCATGCATACCAGGGCAATGCCAGCTAGCACCAAGCACTAAGCTTGCCACTGATTCATCGGCACCACACCAACCCTTCACTTCACCACACAGCTGAATACCAGAGGTATAGCCTGACTCATGCCATTATCTGCTAACATCTCATAGCAAAACACGGGCAAAGGGAAAAGTAGGCCAGGACTTCTGACTTGACAGCTTTCCCATTGCTCTCCCAGGCCTTGTGTACATCAAAAGAGAATACAGCAACTGGCTTCACCCCAAGTATTTCAGCCTGGCAAAACACCTATATGGAGCATGTTTCCTATATCAACCTTACCCTTGCACCCTTTCGGAGACATCACGGAGTCCCCAGCAGACCCCATTAATCACCTCTTAGGAATATGAAGCTATTAGTTTACTATATACTCCTATTGACACCCTCTGATTCCCTGAGGAATCTACGCCTATGCTCCTTAAGTTGGCACACCCAACAGTAAACAGAGGATACCTGTAAAGAATTTTATTAACAGCTTGGGGAGCTTTTGATGAAAATGCTGCAGAAAAGCCAAGTACTGATAAATTCATCTATCTGTAAGGACATCTTTTATGGAAATTCTTCACCAGAAGAAAATCCTCTAAAAACTGAAGCCATCTTTCACTTTTCTGATTAAGAAAGTATTAATTAAAGAACCAGAAATACAACTATAATGCAATCCCTTAGTTCTTTCTTCATAAAAACAAACTGACAGCTTTACTGACTAGTTGTCTGAAAACCTCAGTTTAATCAGTAGCTGCACTGCACAACACCATTTCTGTAATGACTGATCATTGATACAGGTTGGGTCAGGATAGCTGAAAGGGCAAATGTGCTTTTGCAAAAACAAACAAACAAACAAAGTCACATATAATTTTCCTATTTCTAAAATAATACCATTTACAATAAGAAATAGTACTTTTAAGTATCTGTACCATGAGTACCTGTCTGAAGCCAGATCCTTATGCTATCAGACATTACTGGGATGTTGTCACCCTTGTCTGTTCCTGCCTTCTCATAGTGTGCCTTTTCTTTCCTATAAATTTTCACATTCTACTGGGTCATTAGAGGAAAAAAAATGGGCTAGCTGCAGCTGCAGGTTTCCCCACTTGCCCAATGTCATACTAGAAAACTGCAAACACATTTGCACAAGTTTTAGCTTTTTCTGGTCAGGAACTTTCCAATGAAAAATACTTTCAGCAGACAATCGTAATCCAAAAAAGCTGAAACATCTGGTAAAAACATCAGTAAAGACAAAAGTCAGAAAGAAACACCCAGCAGATTTCAGTCAAACATGGACTTTATTTCTTATCAGACAACCCTGGAGTGCTCTAGAGCTTTGGCTTTCCAGATTCATAGATCCGGGGCAACTTCGTTGCCATGGCTTCTTCAGCAGAACAGGTTCTTGGTAGCTTTGGGGTGGTGATCTAGACAAAGCAGTAGGACATGTCATAGGTTTCAATATTCACTGCTTCTTAGCTGTGCTTCCAGACTACATATTTGGCAATTTTAGCTAAGAATGGGCCCCATTAACAAAACTGATTTAAAATGTTCAAACTTCCCTTGACTGGGGAACTCCAAGACCCAGTGAACTGTTCCTAACATGTCCCAAATTTTTCCACTGTTTTTTACTGGATAATTTTCCAGAGAAGGAGTTACAGACACCCCCAGTAAACCTCAGCACTTATTATAATTAACTTCCTGTTCTTAGCACGCATCTAGGTTTCAGTTCTCTAGTTCCTTTTGCACAGTTTTGGTACATGCCTAGCTGTAAAATCTCTGTACTACAGTGAAAGAAGATTGAGGTAAAAAACTCAGAACATTTGTGAAACTGTAATTTTCTGGTTCTAGTGACTGGTTAAACCGGAACAGAATACTTTTTTGGACATATAAGGACATGGCAAGAGAATCACTGGGCTTTGCTTCTTCCATTTATGCTCTTAATTCTATGTTTTTTTCTTTCCCCTGATCAGTAGTGCTGCAATCAGCCAATATCGGATGCTTCTCAGGACAAGCCTGTAATGGTAAGTGATGGTGAATCCACAGAGTCCTCTAATTTCTATGTTCAAAGACTTTTTTTGCCAGGCTCAGCTGGCTAAAAGCCGACATGAGCAAAACAAGAGAACAAGAAGATGATGTTCACTATCCTAGAAGGTAGAATTTAGAGCATATAGGTGCGACTACAGAAAGTGAACCTTAATCGGGTGACATCATCATACTATCCAATACCACTGCAACATCCATTCTCTGTACCCTTCTGGCACTTGCGCAGGTACACACAAAGGTAACGACATAAGCACTATTTCATACTCAAGAGTAGAACTTTTAGGATACCATACTGTAAATGCCGATACACTGGCTTGAAAATCAGCCACAGCATCACTTCCATTTCCATGTAATACATCATCAAACTCATTCTGAACATTATTGTCCCTTATTTTATACCTATCTCTCTAATACACACTTGTGCATGAACTCAGCCCCTACAACAATCGAAATATTTTTCCTCAAGGTACTTTACGTGTCTAAGTATATCTTTTTATACCCCTGGCTACATATAAACTTAATTCATACCATATCCTAAAGCTCCCATGGGGAAAACAAAGAATTTCTAGTTCACTTTGTACTGAATGTAAAACATAAAATTCTAAGC
Organism: Clamator glandarius; assembly: GCA_033459285.1. Lineage (NCBI taxonomy): Eukaryota > Metazoa > Chordata > Aves > Cuculiformes > Cuculidae > Clamator > Clamator glandarius. The sequence goes on from JAUNZM010000046.1 coordinate 369,806, forward strand.
TAACCACCAAATAAATTTAATGGTAATATCAACAATAATGTTTGATTGCTTCGCCTTGCCTCTAAGTCAATGTGTATGCTAAGGATGTATCATGCAAACAAGCAGAGAGGAGAGTTTCAGAGCAAATCCTACGGAGTCTGCTCTCTCAGGCATAATTTCTTCAGCTATCCAGATGCTAGTCTGAGTATTTGTTTCTATAATTAAAAACAGCAACAGTCTTATTACACTCTTAGACAATATTGTTACCAACAGACAAATAAAACAATCTTTGATAAGATTTTTGCTTTGAAATAATTAAAGCCACTTACTGTTACTTAAGAAAATCACCTCTATGACTACAGCAGTAAGATGAACATTTGGTTCCACTTCTTCTAATAAAGCACTTTTTGTTTTCAGTTTTTAATCTAAATCCTCGGTCTACAGTATAACATTCTGTATATCCACGACTTCTTTGAAAAGGTTTTGAAACAGTAAAAGTGTTCCTCATTTGTTCTCCTCACAACAGGGGCAGACCATCTTGCTTTACTCGGTCATCTAAGTAATGCCGCTTCAATAGACTGAAGTATTTTTCCACATGACAAGCTTTCAATTTCTCCTCCCCTTTGAAATTAGTCACTAAATAACCTCCTTGCCATGTCACCCAGTCACGAACTATGCAACACTATGTGATTCAATCATTCAACCATTTTTAAAGTGTGCCTATAAGATGTATAGAAAGAGATTAATGTTATGGAATGAAGCACAAGAGAGATTCACAAAGGGGAAAGCCATGAATAAAATAGTGAGTAACCTCTGCTTAAGTAAGAGTGTGCATTTCAAAGGCAACAAAGTGAAACATGTACTAATTTCCCCACCAGGTGAAAACTTATGGTTATGTAGCAAACCCATTATATAGAATTCCAGAAAAAAATACAGGAGTCCTAAACCTCATAAGTTTTTCACACACTCAGGTTGGTAGTGACACTCGGCAGAAGGAAGCACAAGCCTCACCCGCAGAGGAGTCTGTCTACTCATTAACCAGGCACCTGAGCAGCTTGGCTAACCTGAACTTTGAGGTCCCCATAAATCAATCTCACTGCTATCTCTGCAGCACACCACACTAGCCATTATGATTAGGTTTGGCTTTTTTTTAAAAAAAAAGGGCACAACAGAGAGGGAAAATGTGAAAAAAAATAGAACAGAAAGGATATATCCCTTCCTTTTATCCCTTCACCTCAAAAAACTACAGAATATGGAAGATGTCTTCTTAAAAATACAGTATTTACACCTCTAAAAGAGATTCACTTAAATATCACAGGGGAAAATCTCATGACACAAGCATTTCCTGGTCTGGGAGTTATCTTGGGGGGGAGTGGGGGTTTTTTGCTGTTGATTTGGGGTTTTTTTTGCTTGTTTCTTTTTTTTTAATGCAAGTAAAAAATTGCCTATATCATTGTGACTGGCATTCAAATGGATCAAAAACCAACTTAAGCACATGACCATGAGCTAATAGCCCTGTAAAAAAACAGTCATAATGGGACCTTACTGGAGTAAAAATTCTGTTTCATAATACTGCTCTCAGTCCCTCAGCCATGAGTGATGGAGGCATCATTCATTTCCGCTACAAAAGGGCAACCTGACACAAAGCATTTAAGTTACAGGACAAAGATCAGAGCAGATCTGGTAGCTGAAACGAAAATCCAGGTGTTCCATACCTCACTACACCCAGCCCAACAAGAGGGAAGTTCTCCAGCTTTGTAGACAGCTGCTGTGTATTCTGATTTGTAATGTACATTGTGAGCTTGTATACCATTATTGGTCTTCACCAGAACTTCACAAAACTCGTATGCAGTGTAATATAAACAGTCTTTTCAGAAATGTAAAAAATACTCATTTTGTCTTAAATATTTAGTTTTCAGCTCCACTATAAAATATTTTAAATTATTATTTTTATAAAATATTTGCACTAGGATGATAATGCAGTAGTATTATGGCACAGAAACAATGCTAAACCTATTTTTTTTTTTTTTTTTCAGATTTAATCAGTCAAGGTTTCTTTCTTGCAGTGCAGGAATGAAGCAGTATTTAACATTGAAGCATCTGTTTTTTATTTGGCAGGTTTAACTAACCAGTCAAGCATCCCCTTTTAATGAATGGATGCATATACTTGACCTAGTTAAAAAGCTGCTTAGGTCTGCTGACCAACGAGACACAAAAATATCAGGAGTAAAAAACACAAGCAAATTATCCTAGTACACTTTTATGCCACACATGCTTTCCAACTGTTGCAGAGTATATTCTTCACGCACATTTTTCCTCACACGCTAACAGACCTGCAGTGAAAACTCACATTATTATGCTAATATGCAGGATAAAAAAGACCACTATATTTCACTGCAGTTTCTCTGCACTGAATTGCAGGCTGGAAGAATGCACATTTTCAGTAATTGGACTCCAGCATGATAAAGTATATCCCAGATCATGAGACATACTGTAACTAGTTCTCCATACATATGGCACTATATGCAAGAGTCTTCAAGTATGTCTGATGCATATGAATAGTTTATCAAGAGAGAAATTAATCTTTTTATTTTAAAATATATCAGGCACTACATCAGGAATATTGCAGAGAGAAGGCTGTAATTTAATCCATAGGTTCTAACAATGCATACAAACCACTCAAGCATCACTTTCCATTTCAATTACTTTATCAGAGCCCTCAAGCCTTGCCTAACTCGCCATGTAACATTCTGTGTTTAATTACCTGCTATATATTTGTTTTTAAAGTACTGTACATAACATGAGTACCTTTTCAGTTTAACCCCCTGTATAAACAAAGAAAATGACCGTAAAAGGTGCAAGCCCCTATGCTTCATCATGACCAAGTCTGGAAGCTTAAATTAGCATATTACTTTAAATTCAACGTTAACGTCTATGTTAGTAGGCCTAAGTTATCATTGAGCTAAATCACCTGTCACTGTACATTCTTGTAAGTTATTAACAGTGTTGGTCTGTTGGACATTTCAACCAATTTTCCAATCACAATAATTTATTTTCTCTTTGCTTCCCTCATTTTTAAGTGGAAAAAAATGTTAAGAGTCACAACAACAGTAAACCACACAATTATAAAGCCACAGAATATTGTGAAGTCTACTGTGGGGTATATACACCTAGCATAGATGTAACTTATTGCTTGACTGCTAATCAAAGTTCATTCTGTTCCTGATAACAACTCTTTCGGTTCCTGTACCCTTAATAATACTTTCATGGATGGAAATAATTAAGCAGTTAATGCCTTGTAGTGCTGTAAACAACCATTTCCTTGACAGAAAACAGGGAAGCACTTACAGGCTGGATTGCTTGTTGCTAACCGAGGACTTAGTTTTGCTCTCAGCACTCTGAAGCAATGCTCGTGATGAAGTCAATGGGGTTTTGCTTAAATGTGTCAAGTTAGTTCAGTCCAGCAGAATCCAAAGGGGAAGAGAATTTGTTAATGGTTGCTTTTACAGCTGCATTACAAAAGCAGTATTATTTTCTCCTGGGTTTTTTTTCGGTTAGGTTTGAGTTTTTAGGGGATTTTTCTTGCCAATGAAGGTCTCACCTAGCATCTAATTCTAACCCAAGAAACAAACAGTGCAGGACACAGACCAATGTATGGGGCTGTCTGCAGGATCTCCTAAATCCAAAGTCTCTGATACACAAGACTTTTCAAGGCAGCTGGAAAACAACCATAAGTATCTTTCTTCCCTCTGCTTAAGCAGGCACCATGACAGTGGTTATCCACTTTCTGCAGACACCACCCCCTAGCTTTGCCTTCAAACATTCAGCAGTGGAAGATAAAAGTGGTCATATCCAACCCTGATCTCAGTCTCAGCTGCTTCCCCATGGTAAAAATGGGGGAGTAGAACACAGACCTCCAAGCTGCTGCCCTTCACAAAAGTACTTGAGGAGACACATGCTGGCACTCAGCATGTCTGTGTTGGTGCCTCCCTGCACTCCACACTGCTCTTCATGATCCTGAATAACTTTTTCAAATTGGCTTCAACTTTCTCGTATCAGCTCTCTAGTCCACTGCCCATACTTATACCTACAAGGATGTGTGTGGTATTTCCCTGAAGACTCAAAATCCTAGACAAGCAATTTGAATTTGAGAGGTCAAGCTAAACAAACAGGGAGGGAACAGAACTGTTCTGGTTGCCTAACACATACGAGATTTGAGATTATCTATAGGCTCTACTATCTTCTACTAAAGATACATATTGTTTGTTATTCCCTCTGTTTACTGATTCTGAAGGCATGCAATGCAACAGATATGCCTTGGAGGAGACACAAGTACCATAAAGTTCTCTTATACTTGTTTCAGACTCCCTAGTTCTTAAAAAAACCACAAACAAAAAGCTCTCCCACAGTACAGTGCACATCACTACTAGCTAGAATGAACTACTATAAAAGGGGCAGGCAACTCTACAGCTTCACTGCTGGCAAAGCACACTCAGTAGAAGAGCTGGCGAATGCAGTGTACAGCAACCTGTACACAAAGCCTTTGAACTAGCACACAATGAGCATCTAAGCTCCAAGAGAACAGTGCTTTGTTGTAACATGTATATTAACATTATGTATACATACATACATACAGTGTTTTGCATACTAGCAGTAAATTTTTGGCCTATCCTTTGGTGATGGCAGATCAACATAATTGGGAATTTCAGATCTTTACAGATGAAACAAATTCAAGGCAAGCATGTGCAAGTGGGAAATCCTGTGCTGGAAACTCTATAAGCCTCTCGAAATTTATTTTAAATTTACTAGAGCAAATATAGCCAACTCTCACTGGAGTCTCATGAAGAAGGTTCTGCAAAACTGAACTATTACGTCAGGTCTGCAGTCTGTCTCTCCACCCTGTAATTTAAACCTCATGCTTCCCCTTTCATTTCTGTACTGATTTAAACAAAGACATTTTCCTAGCTACAGAAAACTATCACAGTATGCATCACAGACTTATATGCATTAAGCATTTCTCAAAAGTTAAGACAGTGCTATTTGTTGCTCTGTACTGAGGACTTCTCTCACCTAATGTTGCACTAAAAGACAGTCAGCAAGGCACCCTCCAGAGTCAGCTCATTCCCTCTACAGCTTTGTGGGACAAGCTGCCCTTAGCCATTCCCTGTCTCTCCCCACTGACTGCAGTGGGCAATAATTTCTACCCTAAGCTATAAAGCTTATACTTTTTTCCAAATTCACTATAGCAAACCTGCCTCTATATCTTTTCATCTAGCTTACTCTCTTGCCTTGCTTTTCATCTCATTTCCCCCCTTATTTTTTTCTTCTTTATAAGCAGAGCTGAGATACTATAACTAGAAGTCATAACAGCAGCTTCATTCCAGCTGCTGTGTGCTAATCCATGTAAGGGACTTGCCCCCAGTCCAGCTTGGTGGATCCAACCTGACTTGTGGTTCCCATTTGATTGAGCTAAGAATTGTGTCTCTAGCATGAAACTGGCAACAAGCATTATTTATTTATCAACAGACCAATACAGAAGCACCTCCATGTCTCATTCCCCTCTTTCTCCTTGTGACTCCAAGCATACCTACACGTCAAGAGCGCTTTGGGTATCCAAATATCCAATGGCTCTTCCCACTGCTAGACTAAGACAACCTTTTTTTCAGGTGTAAAACCAGAATCCAACAGAAAGATAAGGGGAAAGCAATTAACACACTTCTTGCCATAAAATGTTCAGCTTACAACATGCATCAGCTTAAACCTATTTAGAGGAGTGGGCTCTGTATTTTCACTAGCCTGGTTACACCTGTACTGAACCTGCTGATGCTCTCCAGTTGACATTGTCACAGACTAGCTGTCAATGAGACAACTTTGGCGATATACTGGGTGAGCTCCACTTGGAAGGGAAGGGTGCACAAGGCTGTGTAAAGACTGATCCAGGGCAGCCCCATGAGGGCAATCTGGGCAAAATGCTGCATCAGATGCAGCACATTTTCATTGGCCTGACTGAAACTACAGTGCCATTGCATGGAGGTTTATTCCCCTAGCAACATTACACTGTTCGAGCTATCTCCCTGCTACCGTTCTGCATTACTTAATTCCTGATTGGTAAGACAAACATACAGATCAGTGAACCTAGTAGGCACTCATTCTGCATATTTACAAGTACATTTAATTTTCTACAAACAAATGGATTGTGAGAGTTTAAAAAAAAAGTTAGAATAATCAGATTAAGAAGAAAGGAGTTAATAAATCCCTCATTCTCTCATGCTTGAGTTTTCTATGCTTCCTTAATGTACTTTGCAGATAGAATAGCATATTGAGTACACTAAGGAACCTCTTGGCATTTCAGCCAAGATTTTTCAGGGTGTTATCACAAATGACAAAAATATAAACACACGGAAACATAACACATTTAAATGTTAAAAAGGTTGGATTTACATAATTACATCATTCGTCTGCCAATATCCACATTTATCTCATCAGTATAGCATGGCCCACCCATCACATAAGCTATTAGACTGTTTGCACAGAACATACAAAAGCAGTAACCAATTTTTTTTTTTTTTAAGTTAATATTATGACACCCCTTGTAACTAGTGCAGATGACACCAAGCTGGGTGGAAGTGTCGATCTGCTGGAGGGTCGGGAGGCTCTGCAAAGGGACCTGAACAGGCTGGACTGCTGGGCTGAGACCAACGGCATGAGGTTTAACAAGGCCAAATGCCGAGTCCTGCACTTGGGGCACAACAATCCTAGGCAGAGGTACAGACTAGGAGAAGCCTGGCTGGAAAGCTGCCAGGAGGAGAAGAACCTGGGGGTGTTGGTTGACAGCCGACTGAACATGAGCCAGCAGTGTGCCCAGGTGGCCAAGAAGGCCAATGGCATCCTGGCTTGTATCAGGAATGGCGTGACCAGCAGGTCCAGGGAGGTTATTCTCCCCCTGTACTCGGCACTGGTGAGACCGCACCTCGAGTACTGTGTTCAGTTCTGGGCCCCTCACCACAAGAAGGATGTTGAGGCTCTGGAGCGAGTCCAGAGAAGAGCAACAAAGCTGGTGAAGAGGCTGGAGAACAAATCTTATGAGGAGCGACTGAGAGAGCTGGGGTTGTTCAGCCTGGAGAAGAGGAGGCTGAGGGGAGACCTTATTACTCTCTACAACTACCTGAAGGGAGGTTGTGGAGAGGAGGGTGCTGGCCTCTTCTCCCAAGTGACAGGGGACAGGACAAGAGGGAATGGCCTCAAGCTCCACCAGGGGAGATTTAGGCGTGAGATAAGGAAAAAATTCTTCACGGTTAGGCATTGGAACAGTCTGCCCAGGGAGGTGGTTGAGTCACTGTCCCTGGAGGTGTTTAAGGTGAGGGTGGATGAGGTACTTAGGGGCATGATTTAGGGATTGGTGGGAATGGTTGGATTCGATGATCCGGTGGGTCTCTTTCAACCTGGTTATTCTGTGATTCTGTGTGATTCTGTGATAGTGCTGCATTCAAATCAACTGTTTCTCTGGCTTTCAAACAAACTGTTTGTTTCTTTTGCTTTTCCACAGCTGCTTTTTAGGTGGAATTTTCTGAGAACAAACAGGAGTAATGTAATTCATGAAGATCAGAGATTCGTTTGGGTTGGAAAAGACCTTTAAGATTATTGAGTCCAACCGTAAACCTAACATCGCCAAGTCTACCACTAAACAACATTTCCTAAGTGCCACAGGTACACACTTTTTAAATACCTCCAGGGATGGTGACTCAAAGATGTAGCGGGTATTTCCTCTCCCATCCCCATTCTCCTTGAGGAGACCAAGCACATCATGTACATAACACAGACAGCCACCACCAACACAGGGAGCCAAACCCTTCAAACCAGTCTCCATTCCAGCGCTTCCTCAGGGCACCACTGAACTGATGGGGTCATCCCTTTTTTTACCAAAAAAGGAATAGTTTCAAAACACATACAGTTCTTGTACAGATCAGCACTTTTATTTGGTTTAAATATGCTATATATCAGATTTCTGCTCTTTAAAAAAAGAAATACTGTTAGTAACTGCACTCATAAATCAAAATAAATGCATGGCTTTCTGACTGGCTGTACTAGCAACTCAGCTTTTATTTTTGTTCCATATTTCTATCTTTACTCACTGCACTGAAGCCAAATAAAACTGAAGAAGTTGATACAGTTAAATGAACATAAAGCATAACCCTTGTTCTCATCCAGCATTACCGAACTGAGCGAACTTTGAGCGATGAAGCTGGTGAAGAGGCTGGAGAACACGTCTTACGAGGAGCGGCTGAGGGAACTGGGGTTGTTTAGCCTAGAGAAGACAAGTCTGAGGGGAGACCTTATTGCTGTCTACAACTACCTGAAAGGAGGTTGTAGAGAGGAGGGAGCTGACCTCTTCTCCCAAGTGACAGGGGACAGGACAAGAGGGAATGGCCTCAAGCTCCACCAGGGGAGGTCCGGGCTGGACATTAGAAAAAAAAATTCACAGAAAGGGTCACTAGGCACTGGAACAGACTGCCCAGGGAGGTGGTTGAGTCACCTTCCCTGGAGGTGTTCCAGAAACGGGTGGATGAGGTGTCAAAGGGGCATGGTTTGGTGATTGATAGGAATGGTTGGACTCAATAATCCACTGGGTCCTTTCCAACCTAGTGATTCTGTGAGTCAAAACACAGCTTCTATTACAGATATATGGAATAGGTTAGGACACAAATAATATAGAAAACTTATAAACCAGAGATGATGATTGATAGTTAAAAGACGTAAGTAGCCTGTTACACCTGTAGCCAGTTGTTTCTTCCAATATAAGGAGTTTCACTATGAGCAGGAGAAATGGTCATGGAAGCTTTATATACACCGGAGTTTTGCAATGCAAGTGCAAAACTGTGAGAAGCTGCACTGCTTTTCATATCTGCTAAAGGCCAGCAGCATTTGCAGTTATCATACATCTTTGCAATGTTAGAGGCACTATCAGTGCCTCAATTAAGAGTCTCTGTAGTTCATAAAATCATAGAAGGGTTTGGGACCTAAAAGATCATCTAGTTCCAACTCCCCTGCCATGGGCAGGGAGACACCTCCCACCAGACCAGCTGCTCAAGGCCCCATTCAACCTGGCCTTGAACACTTCCAGGGATGGGGCATTTACAACTTCCCCAGGCAACTTATGCCAGTGCCTTACCACCCTCATTGTGAAGAAATTCTTCTTCACATTCTAGTCTAAACCTCCCCCCTTTCACAAACTTCTTTCTATACTGTTTGAGCTCTACATAGTCTTCTCACTTTATTTCCTCCTAGTCAAAAAAATATACAAATTGGCTAGCATGACTGAAGTAAACAATGTAGTTTAGCTCAATGTCAAGCTATCTAAAGTAAATATCAAGTGGCTGTGGGAGTAACCCTTTACTCAACACACACTTTTGGTCTTTTCACTTAGTCACAGAGAGTTTTAAGTTGCAATTATGTAAGAATATTCACACAAAAAAATAATTTCAGCATCACATCATTTCTCATGGAGTCCTGTTGCCTGCTGATTTTTGCAAGTGTCTTGCTTTTGCCAGGTCAGGCTCTTTTTTTACCCCAGATCTTACAGGTATCCAAGAAAAGTTATTTTTACTCCTCATATTTTCAGAAGTCTGATTAGTTTTCCAGAGGCCTTATTAGAAAAAGTATGATCCAACATGGAGAATCATAGAATCATAGAAGCACTAGGTTGGAAAGGACCCATTGGATCATCAAGTCCAACTGTTCCTATCAATCACTAAACCATGTCCCTGAGCACCTCATCCACATGTCTTTTAAACACCTCCAGAGAATGTGACCTCCCTGAAAGAAGAATCAAGGTCCTCAGATATGTAGCTGTGTTCTCCTAGACACCAAGTACTAGTTAACTCCTCTAAGTTAAAAGGAAGATCAAGACAGAAATAATTCTCTTTAGTATTCATCAGGCTTATCTAAGACAGGTACCTAATAATATATTGCAGTGAAGATTCAGTGGAAAGCAGAGAATTTGAGCCATGATCATGAAGTATCACATTCAGGATATGTGAAAAAATTCTTGGGAAACCTAGGGTCCTGAATGACAAGTGAAGGGCAGATCTGAAGAAAAAACATTGCTTCTCGCTTTACTTGCATTCTAGGAACCATGATACAAACATCCACCTCCACAAAGTGATTTTTAACCCATAATTGAGTAACAGCTCATTTGGAAAGCTAACTCAAATTCATAAAGCTTGGTTGGACTTTGGTTTATAGGACTCCAGCAATTCAGATAAGCTACTTGGTTTACAAAGGAGGTAAAGGAGGACCTCTCCTCCTAGTAAGGGAGGTCACAGCTATGAGAATTTTTATAATCTGACAACATGTTTAGGGAGCTCTTGCAGCATCTGACTCTGCCAGCTACTTAGGAACTTCTAGCAAACAGCCAAATTAGTGTAAATTGTTCTACTAAAAGCACAACTATCGTGGGGTGGGTGGGGAGTAAGAGTAGAACATCTAAAGAACTGGAATATGGACATATTACGTAAAAAGAGGTGGAGTGATATCAAAACCAGAAACAAGTAGACAATAAGAATGGACTCAAATCCTTACGATTTCATACAGGGCAAGCTCTCAGTGAAGGCAGCAAAAGTTTTGCCCGAGAACCTCAGACTTAATGAAAGATAAGATTTCTAATTTTAATGAGGGGCTGAAGAGAACTTCACGTAAGATGGATCATACATGGTCCTTAACTTCATCAGCTCCAGGGCAAACTCTAAGCAAACCTCAACATAAAAGGCAGGCTAGCTTGAATACAGGCCTGTTAGTGGGAAATAAAAAATCCACTATAACAACTGTATTGTGGTTGCAAGTCAATCTGTTTCTACAGACGAAACTCTCTGGGGGTTTCCAGGTAACTGGCTTGTGATATCTACCCTATGACACACCTCTTAGACTAACTGGAAGATTACTGCATGGGTGCGGCAAGCTCATGTTCCTTGAACAGTTTAGTATCAAGAACATGACACTTTCTTTCAACAGCCAGCTTGATATCAACTTAAAATCCATCTTCATTACTTGAAAATATTAAAAAAAGTTATCTTACAAAATGCCAGTAAAATAATAAGATACAGGGTTGTATTCCTTACACGTGACGTTTGAAAAATAAATATAATATACCAAAGCACATAGCCATCATATAAGAAGCCACAATGCAGTTTCCATCCAACTATAATCGACGATCTATATCTTTATCTTTATGCGGAATGACTTTTTGCCAGATAATATTTGAAATTTATATATTTTTATGTGTACTTAAATAAGAATAAAGATTTTTCCTTTAGAATTCTATCCAGTTTACCACTAACTTAGGTTTTAAACAGCAGTAGGTATTGTGTATCAACAGATATACAAATGAAAGAGAACAGGTACATTCACAAGTCTTTCAGCACAGTCTGTTTTGATGCAGCTACTTATCAGTATCTGCAGCTCTGTAGCTGCATAAATAATTGGCAATTCCGGACAACCCATTCAAAGCAGAAGTAGCAAAATCTTATCAGTAACCCCCCCAATATCAGAGAATTCTTTTATATAATTTGTTCACATCTCATCAAAATTTATAATGGCAAGTTGGAAAATAACTGTTTATGTGTAATATCTAGGTCTGAAACAAGACAAATATGAGAGCAGAGTCTGGTGATTTAGAGAGCAATTAAACATTTATTTTCTCATAGGTCTCAAGGAAGAAGAAACAGTTTTCATTGTTCTGATTTAAATTCCTAGTTTATCTGAAAATATCTTTAAGTTTGAAAAAAAAAAGGAAGAAAAAAGAAATTAGGTATGTTTCATTATTTATAAGCATCAGCTTACCTTACATCTCTCAGTGAGCTCCATTTCTAGATGACTTTGGCAGGTATTTTAATTCAGAATTAGTTTCAGCAATGCATGTCATTTTATCTTCTCTTTAAAACAAACTGCTTTTTCTCTTTTCCTTAGACAAACTATGTGGGCTAAAAGAGCTGCAGCGTCTCTGTTCAAGCGATTTCATAGAGACTTAGAGGCTTTCTTCCTACTGTATGAAAGTTAAACCTGAGTAGGGAAGGCATTTTTCCTGTCCCGGAAATCAGTATAACCAAAACCAATGCTGAGCTAATGAGAAATGTTTCTTCCATGTGTTCTGTTTGGCAGACGCTGCAAGTCATATCAAGGAAACACGTGATGTTTATAAATACAATATGGCTCATGTTGTCATAACCTCTCAATGACAAAAAGAGCATTAGAAGAAGCAGACAGCAAAACAGCAGGAAAGATGAGATTTGTATCATTTGGAAGGTCTCTATCAGATAATAGAGGTATTAGCATTTGCTTTTTCTTTTTTTCTTTTTCTTCCCAAAAGAAAACAAAGTTTTATAGTAATAGGATCAGTAAGGCAAACACATGGCAACTAACATAAATGCTGTCCTATAGGCATCCAAGCACTAAAAATGCATTCACCCAATTTATTGCTTGAATCCTTTTCCAATAAATACTTTTGTTCTAAATACCTCTACACAGTTCAAGGAGCTGTTATATTTTTTTTTAGTCATAGTATGCAATGAACAAATGTCATTTTGGCAGCATTTGGAGCTTTTATGTTTATTGATGTTAAGGTAACAAACAATCCAATGAGAAAAAGTTAAATACCTCAAAGAAGCTGGATGTATGTTTGCAGGTACCTCAAGAACAGAGAAGGATGATCCTGCTTTTATTATCTCCCTATCCTTCCTGCAAAACAGCACTGAACTTCAGGCTCCTTGGATGCTTGAAATTCTTGGGGAGTTGTTTAAGGGGGTTTTGCACTTGTGGAACCTTTTTAAGTTCAAAAATTGCACCTAACTCTAGAGAGCTAAAATGTTAGCAACCTACTAGCCAGGCACATTCAGGGGGAAAATGAAAGTTGCTGTTGTGCAGTTTCAGTAATAAAACCTATTCAGCACAACAGTTTATCCAACTTCTCAAATGTCTATCTCATTTTAACTCATCCCCTCTCATCTTGGCAGCCCAACCTCCCCTTACTGCCAGGAACATAATCTCCTTTTTGTCATTCTAGATCTCAAAGTTACCAGGTGCCCCCTGCTCCCCCAACTCAGCTCTGACTCAACTTGCCCGAATAATTTTTTCTTGGAGAAATAATATCTCAAAAATCCAAAATACCTCAAAGTGTGCCTTGATACAACAGCAACCAAACCAAGCATTCTTCGGATATTCTGGCCTCACCCACCCAGCAGAGGTCTGGGATAAAGAGTTGACCTGCTAAGGTCTTACGCAAGTCAGGGAGTTAAGCAAAAACATGGTGGGTCTAGGACATTTCAAAACAAAGTATCACCCACAGACTTTATGGCAGGTGGTTGGGAAGAGAAAGATTGCCAAGTGAAACAGCCACAGGTTTGTTATGAACTAAAAATTCCCTCCCTGTTCTCAACATTGGCAGACTGATTAAGTCTAAACCAAACTACTGCATAAACCAACAATATTAGGATCCAACTATGACACCAGAAATACAGACAAGCTGCAGTGATAGAAGGGGAAGATTATTATTTAGGATTCTTTCCCTTTTAGACACTTCATAATGGGAGGGTGTGGGGAATGAGGACAGAAAATACTCTGTGCACATTTGGTGGAGGAATCACTTCCACTTGGAGTCACCAGGCGATCACAGCAACAACACAGGATAAAAAGAGCTGTGACACTTCCAAAGAAATAAAATTCATTCAGCAACACATGAAAATCTGCCGTCAGTTCTTCAGTGTCATCTATTAATGTTGAACCTATATACCCACTTTAAATGTGAAAAAAGAGGCAACCCGGACCCCACCCCTTGTAAGGCTGAGAAAGTTTTTCCCTCTTCAAATCTATGCAAATCACAAACGTTAACTCTAATGGCACAGACCAGCACGGCTGTGTACATGCATTTGCACTGGAATTCAAAACAATGCCAGAGAGAATAAAAAGATTGTCTAAATATTTGGATATGAGAGAGTATTTTGTCAAAAGAAAGTGTTGTTGCACAGAGAGCTAGAAAGTGCTGATAAATGTTACAAGCTCAGGCTAAGGAATAAAATGAATGAAATAGGCAACGTGAAGATACATTTCTCCAATGAAAACAGAAGCTATAGATTTTCAGCACACATTTTGGGAAAGAAACAATAATAAAAAGGAAGAATACAAATACAAATACTCAGCAAGACTGCACTATGTGGCTAACTCTTGCTTGAACAGCATTGAACATGGCATTCAACATGGCAGACCTGTCAAACAAACTACACTCTTCAAGATGTAAACAGTCACGGCGCAGTATCAAGAAGCCAGTAAGGCATCTAAGGATGCCACAGGAAACTGTCCTTTAGCACTTGCTTAGACTCAAAGCAAAATACCTTTTCAAAAACAACCCATTCAGAAAAATGCACGAAACAGAAAAAAGACCAGGAAAATTAGAATTAATATATATGAAAGAGTGTTAGATCGATCTGAAGCTCACAGATTCTACATTCCTCTTGCAAGTTCTGAGTCTTCTAATTCATATTCATATGAGTAATACTTAATACTTCAAGAGTTACTGCCAATTCTTATACAGGTCTCACATCTGTTTGTTAGTTAAAACAGGTGTCCAAGCTGGCAGCTAACATTATTTTCTGAGATTATTTTGGGTCTTTTACATGGAAATGATAATAAATCACATGAATAGAAGCCTGAACGTCATCAAACTGAGAGATAAAGATTCCAAAGGGAGAAGAAGGCAAACAGTAGAAAAAATCTGTAAAGGCAAAACTTTCCCAAACCTCACAAAAACAAAGCTTTAACTCACATATGGCAGGAGACACAATGACGCTCATAATATTACCATGGAAAAATAGACTTACAATGGCTAATTCATGATTTTTCTAAATACTGTTCTTTCAACTGGTCTGACAATAGGCTGCTTTTCTGCAGGTTTTTTGTAACAGTTAACCATGATGCAGAGCACAGTAGCGACAAAAGTTATTTCCTACTTCCTAGTGTAGTGAAGTTAGCACTTGTGTCTCACAAAATTGAAGAACACCAATGTATGCTATGCAAAGATATGCAAGCAAAAAAGGAAAGATGAGAAGAAAAGCTTTTTCTACAATCCTTTGGGTATGGGACAATATCAGTACACAAAAGGTACATGTTTCTCAGTTACTCCCCTTGCATTTTCACCCGTTAATCTGGTTTACTAAGGAGGGACAGACAATCCATTTGTTTGTTGGTTGCTGTCTCCTCTGACCTAAACCTGTGAATCCGCAGGCAAATTTCAACCAGATTTAACCAAAGAGTACAAATTACTGAACTACTATGTCCAAACAAATTTTGCTATATTAGAGATTTGTAGGAAGATCCTACCGTACTTCTGCCAAATAGAGGAAAAGTCGCAGTGTGATCTCCAACTTTTTAGACTCTGGAGGATGAGGAACAAAGAGAGTGTCATTAGATCCTTCTACTTTGGGAAAAGCCTCTGTTAGGACCTGAGTGTTGCTGCACAAGGAAAAACCCAGCCAGAAGACAAATATACTTAGACAAACAGGTTTCACTATTTCCAGAGCTCAAGAAAACGTTTGTTTCCATGCTCATAACTTTGAAGTGCAGAAGTTCACATAGATCAAAGGGAAGACTGCTTTTTCTCCACAAAGGGCCTATGAACATCCTGACTCTTACTTAATTTCCCAGACCAGGAAAACAAGAAATTTGCCAGTGCAAAGGAAAAGCCAAATGAGAATATGCCAAATGAAAATATCTGTTTTGTTGGAAGCGCAGAATGTTGAAATGGCATCTTTAGCATTTCAGCAGAGCAAAATACAATGTTCTACCACAAAACCACCACTTCTGCAAAGGTCATCACTTTGTCACCATTATTTTTGAGTTATGGACAAAGAGAGAGAACTTAGACATAATCAGGAGGTGTAAAGTGTACGTATCTTGTACAACACGTTATTTTAAAATAAGCAATACAAATTATTACAGTTCTTCGCACAGAAGCAGCACCTGTGTTCAAAACAACTCCATTAGGCAGTAAATACCTGGAAAAGGGCCAAAGAAGTAATCTTTTCTTTTGAATATATGTAGCTAACACAGTTCTACAGCACACAAATAAATTCACAGTCACTACATTTAGCATCCAGTGCATATGGAACAAGAATAGTATTGCATAATTTTATAAAGCCACAGTGAAATAGTTGCATGAATTAATACCATAATGCACAGTGACAGTATGTCGTGCCTTTGAATACAAATAAGGTGTATCAGATACATCCAGTTACCACTACAGGAATACGACTAGAACTGAAAAATTTCAGGACTTTAAAGAAGACACTAAAAACTATCACATCAGCCCTTTGAAGCATATCTATTTGCTCTGTCATGTTCTGTGTGCAGCAGTGTGACTAATCAAGTAATTAGATTTCTGACCTATCAAAAGGACCATTTTATAATTGAAGTACATAAATGAGAGGTGGTTGAGAACTGTGCCTGTAAATAAACTATTGCAATCTTTCCAAAATGATGAGGTCCTAAACTGTTGAAACAGCAAAAGTACATACTCAAATGTTAATAACAAAACAGTCTCAGAATTGATAATAAAACCAAGAAGTAAACGTACAGTTAAGCAAATCAGTTCACAGGAAATGTTCTACACGGTTAAATTAGCTTTGGAGCACACACAAAAGCCACAAAGCAGGTAGGACAGTAGAGGCATGCCCTTCTGGCCCCATTGGGCTCATTTGGTTGTACTGTTTCCATAGGACAGACCTAGGATAGGTATGGAGAAAATGAGATAATCTCAACACCACCACCACCACCCTCTTGCAACGTTAGTTGTGGACAACACGGTGAAAGAGGTACTGTACAGCCACATCTCCTGCCCTCTTGGCATCAAGGTGGGAGATTACAGCCCAGCAAAAGATAGAGGCAGTAACAGAGAAATCAGATACATTTCAGACGTTACAGTTTCCCAATGCAAATTGTTCACTTGAAAATGCAAATGTACTATTCCTTGTTCAGTAGAGGTAGGGAACTTTAGAAAAAAACAAAACCATTTACACCACATGGGTATTTATCATAATTTCTTATTTGAAATGGTCATTTACAAAATGTTTCAATAGGCTTCAAGCTATGTAGATCCTCTCAGCCACTGCAGAACCAGTCCCTCCCAAAGCCTTGCTGAGGTGAATTAACATCATGCTGTACTTTGCTGTAAATGGTTTGGAAACACAAAACCAAAGAAGTTGTCTAAACTCTGAGCACTGCCTGTATCCCAAAATAAGTAATTAAAAGCTATGTTTTGTTTCTCTTACTTTAATGCTAGTAAACAAGAACGAAGAAACAGTTAATGCTCAGGGCAAGTAATCAGAAAAAGTAAAGCAGTTAACACTACGGTAAGAATTATCAATTCCCTCTTCCGTATACATGTTGTATATGTACTCTTGATTTTATGAATTGTTGTGTACATATTACAGCTAAGAATTTAAACATTTAACATAAAAGCTAGATGAAAAAGAAGTATAAATGCAGCACTAGTACTTACCCTTATATCTCCATTTATAGCTCTGGAAGTGTGATTAAATGCATGTGCAGGATCTTTGTTGTAAACTTTAAGGAAAGATCGGTCTTGAATATTCCTGGAATCAAAAGAATCAGCAATGATAACAGATGAAAATAGTTTTATTCACTTTGTTGCCCAAAAGTTTCAGGTAAAGACAAACACAGTAGGTCTGCAGCTGACCTAGAAGAAAAGCCTAAATGCTATAAATTAGACACACGCAAACAAACAAAAGTCTACTTTGACTCTGTTTCCCATGGGAAGTATCATTCTTTTGCTAAAACTCCACACCCATAAAAATTAGATAGTGTTAAGTTTCTTTCAAGATCCTGCCACAGAGTGAAAACATTTTGAAAACAACAGAGCTTCAACATTTACACAGCACTCAAAAGGATTTAGTTAATATTTACATATTTTATTGTGTACTCAGCCCATGTGAATTTTTGCTATTCTGAGAAGCAAGACTATCAAAAGAAAAGCAGTCTTTCTAACTACAATTATTCTTTAGGCAAGTCTAATTATCAGCTTGTTCACAAACCTGAAAAACTATCCACAAAAGCTAAAAATTCAGTAGCGGAAAAATGCTTCCTCTAAAGTTAATAAAAACAGTTTTTTAAGGGAAAACAGAGGAACTACAGAAAACAAATAAGCAAAAGTTTTGATGAAAGCTACCAGTAAAGCTGTTTAGATGGAAAGCCCCAAAAGAATATTTTTGTTTAAAAAGGACTCAAAACATTTGCATTCACTGGTCCACTTTTAAAATACTACATTTAAGAAAAAGTTAACTGGCCTTAGTTTGCTCTTTTGTTTCAAAACCTACCTTCTAATAATTTTATGGCTTAGACATTTGCACTGAGTTCTTGCTCACAGTTAATCAGCAGCAAAGCCCCCACTCCACACTCACTTGCATGCTTTCAAAGTTGCGATTCCTTTAATTTCCCAATAGTGATCTCTAGAGAATCTACTTACACATGCGACTGAATTCCTTTCCTCCAGGTGCAGCTACAAGTCTAGTAACTGATCTTAATCACTAGGATTATCATTTAAAAATGAAGAGTGGATTCTTGGGCAGGTCCAATTTCACTCTTACAATGTCACATTACAACCAGTGATTGCTTTGAATGGGTAGCTAGTCAGAACTTGTGCCGCTGTTGTAGATGTCAAGTAATTATTAAAGAAACCCCACAGCTTAAGAGAGAGATTAGTGCCTTCTGTTTAAGAACTACAGGGCCTATAAGAAGTTTAGTATTTCTGAGTGTTTACTTGTAGAAAGCATAGGAAGATAGCTACCTTGTGGCAAGTTTAAGTTTTTCAATTATTTATGGTAACATAAATCGTTTTCTATCTCTCAAATGTGACCCTTTCACTTTGAGATTTGCATTGGGGGTCTCAGTTACCACATTCTGCCTCAGACTTGGAAATATGTTCCTTTCAATACAAAGCAAGCTCTCTTATCTCCAAGTTCATGAAACAGTATATTATTCATTTAAATAAATTTTATCTGCTGTCCTTTTTGTCTGATGGCTATGAGATGGTACCTCAACTAACTGGAGATTGTTTTAAAAGCATTCTCCATTAAGTATTACTTGTAGAAACATGACACTTTAAAGTAAACCACTGCTGCAAGGCAAAACAGCAAAATACTAGACATTTGATCTCAAGTGAATTCTATTTCACTTCATGTTGCTATTCTAAGATAAACATTACTGATAATAGGTATATATTACTGTGTTTTTATTATTACTATTATTTGCATTACTGTAGCTTCCAGATATCCTTGGCATGTTCAAAGGCCTCACTGATCTGTGTGTGCTGTATAAACACCTCGGGAATACAACCTCTTCACCAGCTTACAAGGTGAATAGAAGACACAAAAAACAACAGGATAGCTGTAGAAAGATAAGGGAAGACCACAGGAGCAATAAACAGATACTGGGACCATGGGCATGTTCTGAGTAGCCAATGCAATAGAAATAGAAGGAAGGTAGGACTGGAAGGAGATCAATGCAGTGGCTTTGCAAATGTCTTCAGAGGACACCTTCCAAGCGCATTACAGACCTGCCTGAGAGAAAGAGAGCATGAAGGCACTTGTTTGAAAATTAATGGCATGTAAAATGAAAGTTGGCATTATTCACCAAGTGGAAGCAGATGGCACTTGGTACTGAACAAGAAATGAAAAGTAGCACTGAAGAGGGCTTAGAGGAACCCTCATAATGAAGACAAGTAGTTTATATTTAATGAGATGGAAAAGATACAGCCAGAGGACAAATGAAAAAAAGCATGTGAAACAGTCTGCTTGTCAAACTTGGAGAGTGATCTTTGTTCCTTCATTTGAATGGGTAAGAGTGAACAAGATTACCTGTGTCAACTGCCAAGAAAAGACCATTACAGCTGTTGCTATTAAAAAGTTGATGAATTAGCAGAGTGCTTCCTCACTACGTGGTGGGAAAGGAAAAGCTGCATCATAGAGACCTTATGCAGAGAAAACATCTGAAATTTACACTGGATGCAGAGCCCTGAACCATTTTGACAAAAGGACTAGGTACTGTGCTTAAAGAAAGATAGTGCTTTGTCTTTGTCCCTGGTTATTAAAAAAACAAAACAAACAAAAAAAAAAGGAGGGGGGAAACTAATGATCTAAATTAAATGGACTATATTAAAAGAGAACACCAAGATTTTAGTGTGGATGGAAGAGGTAGGATTCATGTCATGCAACTACAGATGTTCACGGGGAATATATCAACAGCTAAGCTCTCTGGCAGGCATAATTTATCAGAAAATTTTATAGGATTAATCACAACCAGCTCAGAATGTGGATGTAAAAATCTCCATCCGGTCAAATGAATCCCATCCTAAAGGAGAGAAAGAAAAACAAATGGGACAGTCAAACAGGTAGGTATGGTAATTCAACTGATCTATAGGGATTAAGATGATGGAGGCAGGTACAGACAAGGAAAAGGAAGGACGACAAAGCCCTGAAAAAAACACAACTGAAAATCAATGTTTGCGAAGAGGACCTGTCTAACAATAACTGAAAGGAGAGGAAAGAGACCCAAAGAAATCAGGAAAGACAAGACATTGAAACAAAGGCAGATCAAAGTTGCAAGAAAAAAACATTAAAAGTACGTGAGCCATTTGAGAGAAAGAGGGTGTTCACAGAAGCTGGACACTTATTGGCTTTGACAATTGCATTGGAACAGTAGGAAACAAAAGGCAAGTTGGAATTAGAAGAAAATTAGTTGGAAATTATTCTAGGACAGAAGAGTGAAACTCCAGCCCATAGCTGCAGTGAGTGCTCAGTGCAATGGAGAAAGGTGATGGGGTGGGAAGTGGAAATGTATGTTGTGTTCAGGGACAATTCTGCTGGCAGGGACAGAAACATGTTAGCAATGTAAGAGTGGGCACTTTAATAGAGCAATAAGTTAATAAAAACACAAAACAAGAGATGCCAGGCACACAGGAACACGAGGCAGCCTTCGAGGGAGGTAAAAAGGTTAAAGAGTTGACTGAAACACCTGTGTTTAAGGCAAGAAAGAAAAGAATTGAAGGAAGACATGGCAAGCAAAGGAGAGAAAAATAATTTTTCATCTGTTTTTTGAGGAGAGGTACTGGCAAGATCTTGTGAAAAGTAAGGAACAGAAATGCAGAAATTGTGGAAATTATTCAAGAGCAGTGAAAACACAGCTGATATTGCATGACTCCATTAAGCTGGAATTATTGAGGTTTCCTTAGTGAGAAGGGTGGCAGAACTGAAGGAGAGAATTTTGTTATGGAGGAAGTCAGCTGGGCCATGGGATTTCCTCTAGAAATGCTCTACAATACAGGCATAAGAACAGAGGAAGCAGATGTTGGGATTGTGCCAAGCCTGAGGTTGGCAGAGTGTCGCCTGCAATGGGAGCAAGGGAAAAAAAAAAGGTGGAGTAGGGTTTAGATAACCAACATCTACATTCTCGGGGTCAGGGAGGAGATGAAGTCATGAACTTTTAGTCTGAAACTCAAGGGAAGATGGAGGGATAAAGTGAAGGAGAAGGAACTGATGGGCCAGATGATAGTTGGCAATAATGTGCCCAGCAACAAAAACAGAGTAACCTGTACCTTGACTTAATCAGTTGATCCAATCTTCTGAATGCATAAGAAACTCAAGTACATGATGAATGATGATGCAAAACATCAGATGGGTCTTAACATAGGCATTACAGTGGCTTGAGAGAGGTGTGTGAAAAGCAAAGCAAAGAAGATAGAAAACCAAAAAATGAAATCCAAGAGGGTGGCTAATGAGAAGACACTGGATAGACAGCGAAAATAAGAGTGTGGTGCTGTTCAAAGACTAAGAAGAGAAATGGGGGAGTCGGAAGTGGTAATGCTGGAAAAGTTCCAACTTTCTCTTATAACTACAACATGATATGGAGAAGCATTTGAGCCACATGATATCCAGAAGAAACAAGGCAACAGTGGACAGTACGCTTCCCTTACTTTCACTTCATTTTCCTACATTAACAGTACACTAGCAGAGAGGAAACTCCTTTACAGCTTTCTCCTCTGACTTCTTATGCTCCTCTGTCCAATTTTTTATCACATAACTTCTTATGTAAAGAATGGCAAAAAGGCCCACAATATTTCCTTGCACAGTTTTAACAGTGTAACATGTCTCAGGTGTATCTGAGAACTTTGTTGCTACATGATTTGGGACTTTTTAAGGACCCTGAGAACTGCTCCTTCTGGCTGAAGAGCATACACATCAGGACCACGGTCACTTAAGCAGATGTAGTCCCACAAAATAAAGGACAGAAAGACGCATCCAGATGTTAGTCTGATCATTTACAGATCAAGCCTCAAATTAGAGAAGGAATATGAGCACATCAGTGGCTGTACCCTAGCATAAAATAGGAAGGTTCTTCCCTCTGTGTACAAACCCAGGAGCCAGAGGAGCAGAATGAGGCTCCCATGGTCCAAGAGGAGGTGGTCAGAGCCTTGCTTGCCCGACTAGACATCCACAAGTCTATGAGGCCGGATGGGATCCACCCAAGGGTACTGAAGGATCTGGCAGATGTGCTGGCCAAACCCCTTAACATCATCTTCCAACAGTCCTGGAAGACTGGGGAAGTTCCACTGGACTGGAGGCTGGCTGATGTTGTGCCCATCTACAAGAAGGGTTGCAGGGAGGATCCACAGAACTACAGGCCTGTCAGTCTGACCTCAGTGCTAGGGAAAGACATAGAACAGGTGATCTTGAGTGCTATCATGAAGCACATGCAAGAGAACCAGGTGAGCAGGCCCAGTCAACACAGGTTCACGAAAGGCAGGTCTTGCCAAACAAACCTAATTGCCTTCTATGATAAAGTGAGTCAGCTACTGGACAAGGGAAAGGCTGTGGATGTGTTCTTTGACGCAGTTTCTCATCACATTCTGCTTCGGAAACTGTCAGCCTCTGGCCTGGATAGGCGCACACTCTCCTGGGTGGAAAACTGGTTGGCTGGCCGGGCCCAGGGAGTGGTGGTAAATGGTGTTAAATGCAGCTGGAGGCCAGTTACAAGTGGGGTTCCCCAGGGCTCAGTGCTGAGTCCAGCCCTGTTCAATGTCTTTATCAATGACCTGGATGAAGGCATCGAGTGCACCCTTAGCAAGTTTGCAGATGACACTAAGCTGGGTGGAAGTGTCGATCTGCTGGAGGGCAGGGAGGCTCTGCAAAGGGATCTGAACAGGCTGGACCGCTGGGCAGAGTCCAATGGCATGAGGTTTAACAAGGCCAAGTGCCGGGTCCTGCACTTGGGGCACAACAACCCTAGGCAGTGCTACAGACTAGGAGAAGTCTGTCTAGAAAGCTGCCTCGAGGAGAGGAACCTGGGGGTGTTGGTTGACAGCGACTGAACATGAGCCAGCAGTGTGCCCAGGTGGCCAAGAAGGCCAATGGCATCCTGGCTTGTGTCAGAAACGGCGTGACCAGCAGGTCCAGGGAGGTTATTCTCCCTCTGTACTCGGCACTGGTGAGACTGCTCCTCAAATCCTGTGTTCAGTTCTGGGCTCCTCACCACAAGAAGGATGTTGAGGCTCTGGAGCGAGTCCAGAGAAGAGCAATGAAGCTGGTGAAGGGGCTGGAGAACAGGCCTTTTGAGGAGCGGCTGAGAGAGCTGGGGTTGTTTAGCCTGGAGAAGAGGAGGCTGCGGGGAGACCTCATCGCTCTCTATAACTACCTGAAAGGAGGTTGTGGAGAGGAGGGAGCTCGATGATCCAGTGGGTCTCTTCCAACCTGGTTATTCTATGATTCTAAGGTGGTGGGGTTGCTGCAGCAGCAGCCACCAGTGCAACAGAACTTTAGCAGCGTTAGATGATGAATTACTGGCACTGCTGTGAGGACATTGGTGATATTCATATTTGTAATTTCAGGCTTACAAGGATTAGCCTTTGCTCTGCCAGCAAAGAAAAAAAAATTTTGATGTAAATGTTTATTTTGTGTTCCATATTTTAAATATTTATGCCTCAATAAAAATTCAATAAATTATTAAATATGTGAACCTGCATTTATTATACAAATATTTGAACAAAGTACACCATATACCAATGGCTTGTGCAACAGATATTGCATCTACAGTTGAAAGAGCGTCAGAACAAACCTCCCATATTACTCAGATCCCATTGAACATGCCAGTGTGTGTCAGGCCACCATCTGTCAGCAGCTTACCAACTCCACTCATTTTTGTTCTGTATGTGAACTACAAAAAACTCATACCAAAAGAAAAGAAAAGAAAACAAAACCCAGTAGCTGTAATTCCAAATTTACTTACCTCACATCACACAATTCATAGTATATGTTTCTGCTCTCATCCTTGATGTAAATGGCCACACTGGGTGATTCCAGCATTTTCATCGTCAACTGCTGAGGGAAGGCACTTACAAAAAGGGCACGAATTGTGTCTGTGCTTGTGATTTCATTCGGCATCCTCAACTGCTTTGTTTCATCTCCATACTGAAGATATAAAACACCTACAAGTAAAATATAATGGCAAGTTATATATACTTGAGTGCAGAAGTGATCTGGGCTTTGAAGTCCACAGGGAAACACAGACCATGACCACGATGAGCAGAGAAAAATCAACTCTCACTCCTTACTCATAAAACACACACAACATTTCCCTTTTCAACGTGCCATTGGAATAGAGCATAGAACAGTGATATGGTTATGCCTTGATGAAGATCCTTGCTCCCTTTGCCGAGAAGCTTATTTTCACTGCTCTTCAGTTGGATTAATTAGAATTTTACCCTAAGAAGAATCAAACAGAAAGTCCCAAACACACCAAGTCTGCTTGGTAGTGGAAGGTGTTGGTATAGTGCAAAGTATTTTTTAAAGCACTTGAGGAAGAACTTTCTCTCTTTTGTAACACCCAGATTTCTTTAATCATAAATTTTGCATTTTAGCCTCACATTTACCCATTAAACCTTCCTCAAAACAGATTTCCATTATAGCACTAGAAATTTTATATGCACTATACAATTTGCTGGCATTATATAGTAAAAAGTCCTGGATGAAACTCCTAGCAGGAGCAAAACTGAGGTCTTGCACAAAAACAAGAGCAATTTTGGGTCCTTTCATTTTCACATGGTGTTAATAATCATCCTTAGCACCTGAGGAAAAACATGAGTAATCCTAGATGCTGAATTACAAAATACAGACACTTTTATTTGATCAAGATAAAAAGAACCCCATTCTGATTTACCTAGTTCTTTATTTTCACAGAATGGGTGGCTGTGAGATGCTTGATAATGGAAAAACATGGATAATGTAGGCCAGGAACTTAGTGAAGGGACGTTTCCTAAGATATGAAGGGACACCTAGGCCCTAGGTCCAACCACCCCACCCCTGAAGCAGGGACACCTAAAGTCAGTTGCCAAGGATGGTGTCTGGATAGCTTTTGAGTATCTCCAAGGAGGAAGACTCCCCAACCTTTCTGGGCAACTTCTGCCAGTGCTTGGTCACCCTCACAATAAAAACATGTTCCCAGATGTTCAGAGGCAATTTCACATGATTCACGTGGTGCCACTGCATCTGGTCCTTTCACCAAGCATTACTGAAAAGAGCCTGGCTCCGCATTCTTTCCACACTCTTCAGGTACTTTGACACATTGATGAAATGCCCCTCTGAGACTTCACTTCCCCTAGATGAACAGTCCCAGCCCTCAGTCTTTCCTCACAGAAGAGACACTCCAACAAAGTTAATTGTCCTTGAGATCCTTTGTTAGACTCTCCAGTATGTCCATGTCTCCCTTATACTGAAGGGCCCAAAACTTGACACAACACTTCAGGAGTGCCCTCACCAGTGCTGAGTAGAGAGGAAGGATCGCTTCCCTCAGCCTGCTGGCAATACTTTGTCTAATGCAACCCAGACACATTGCTGGCTCATATTCAATTTTGAGTCTGTCAGGATCCCCAAATGCTTTTCTGCCAGCTTTCCAGCTATTCCAAGTTATATAGATACATCCACACTGTAGACATCTAGTAGCTCAGAATGAGATGGAAATGAAAAAAAGTGAAGCAAAGAAAGGAAAAAGTAGCACTGAAGTCTAAGCACTGATTGTCTGAGAGGCACTGCCACAGCTAAATGCTCTGTGAATAGCTCAAAAGCTATCTGGCCATTGGAAAAGGAATACAATATCGGATCTGCTAAAGAATTGGTGATTGCAGAAACATCTACACTGAATTCACTGCAGCTCATGTATATACCAATCAGAGCAGTTTTACAGCTCCCAGTTTGGATGCTGCTAGTGGCAAATGGTAGGAAGCATTCAAGGTGAACTAACCACCAGTCTTCATTACACTTTCAGGCAAACTTTGGGGCCTGAGCATATTCTGTGCTGCCATTCCTTTGCATCTACCAACAACTAACACAGGTAGGATAAAACAAACCATTCCCTGATCCTACTTTACACAAACTGAATTCACCACAGTAATTTCAAGATGCACTATATGTTGTGCTCCCATGCCGAATATAAACAGGAGAGTTAGAATGACAAGGTCCTCAATGCAGTTACTGTCAGTCATCATCAAATCTCAGCAAATCACAAAACCTTGATGGTAACTCAGTGACTGTCAGTTGAAAGTCATCAGCAATGGGATGGGTAGTTTATAGTCCTGAGATACCAACATTGAGCAAAAGCAATGGGAAAACCCAAGAATACAAAGGCATTTAAAGAAAAGAAGGCATTTTAATCTAAAATGAGCCCTCTTTTTCTCCCTATATTGTTCATAACTGCTGTAGAGGAATGAATATACACATAGGCAGATGTCTCTAAAATCAGTGAGGTGATAATTGTGCTTGCGTTTAGGGAAGGAAGCTATTAATCCTTCTGAATACAAAACAGACTACTCAACATTACCTAACTATTATTTTATATTAGCCTGCTTTTTAAAATGGAGGCGTTAACATCACTTTCCTACTACTATAAAGAGTTGAATATCTTTTTCATCAGTAAGTTTGCAATGAGATCCTATATGAATCCTACTACATATTTTTATTTTCCTTTCAGTGGAAGAATTGTTTCAGACTGAAAAGCCTCTAGTTTTGTTTCAAAGACTGAGGAGAATTTTCCTAAGAATTTTATTTCTAATGCCAATATTTAATGACTAATTAAATTATAGAATCATAGAAAAACCAGGTTGTAAGAGACCCACAGGATCATTGAGTCCAATCATTCATATCAATCCCTAAACTATGCCCCTTAACACCTACCTCGTCCACCCGTGCCTTAAACACCTCCAGGAAAGATGACTCAACCACCTCCCTGGGAAGCCTGTTCCAGTGCCCAATGACCCTTTCTGTGAAAAATTTTTCCCTGATGTCCAGCCTAAATCTCCCCTGGGGCAAAGCTTGAGGCCATTTCCTCTTGTCCTGTCCCCCGTCACTTGGGAGAAGAGGCCAGCACCCTCCTCTCTACAACCTCCCTTCAGGTAGTTGTAGAGAGTAATAAGGTCTCCTCTCAGCCTCCTCTTCTCCAGGCTAAACAACCCCAGCTCTCTCAGCTGTTCCTCATAAGGCTTGTTCTCCAGCCCCTTCACCAGCTTCGTTGCTCTTCTCTGGACTCTTTTCCTTTTCTATAAAATTTAACTTGAGACATAATTTACTCCTTTGTGTTCTAGGTAAAACAGATTTTTTAGTGCTCATTCAAATGTTCCATGCAACTAAAAACTCTTTAGAATTCAGAAACTAACCATATTTTAAAAAAAACTTACATACAAATGGTTTTAGTTATTGTATATTTTTAACTCTTCCAAGATGCGCATAAACACATAAATTTTTTAATGATAGCTCTCAGTTCTTAGAAAGAACACAAGGAATCTTCCATATTTTGGCATTTCAAGTTTTCTTGGCTTAAATACGAAAAAAGTTTTTTTAGCTAAAAATACAGACATTGCGTATCAGCTTTGCAGGTGTGTGTGACACTTTCTTCTGCCCAGTTTAAAAATAAGTGCAGAATGCAGAAAATACTGGGTTTGTATTTCAGGCCACTAAAAATATGCTGAATATTGAGCTAATGGAACTGTTAACACAAAAGAAATGGTAGAGTTGAAAAATCTTCCTTATATACAAGTCTAAACCATTTCAGAACAGACCTGACTCTGCCTGTGCTTCAATATTGCCATAAAATATTGATCCAAAACACAATTACAGTTATCTTTGGGTCTGGGAATTTCAAAGCAAATATGCATGTTATCCAAAAAGATCATGCCTTAGAATATAGAGCTCTAACAGACAACTCAGAGAAATGTTTTGGCCACAGTTTTACTGCAGGGGTAAAAGACATTTTCAAAGGCATAGTAAATTATTTCTTCCTTACTCTCCCTTAACCCGCATGCCCTTAAAAGAAACTACTGCCTTTCCTCTTGAGTTGTCTGATCTGTATCATGATATAGCAATGCCTTAGGGCACTTCCTATTTGACAAAACTAACTGCTTACTTCTAAAAATCCAGTTTCAGCATGACAAGATCAAGAGACTCAAAATCCACTATTTAAGTCACTGACGTTATTTTTCTCCCACACATTGCTGGGCTGAAACTCTGAACAACAGCAATACCTACAGGGCCAACTTCAAGGAAGCTACTGGAACTCTGAGTTTTGTTTCACCTTCAGCTAAAGAAGAATTAAAAAATAGACTATAACTCAGGCACAGCTTTTGTTAGGGCATGGCACATATTCCAGCAAAACTGCTGGAAAGAAAGTAAAACACAATGGGTTTTAGTATGTCTCAATCTACCCTGAAGTTTCTCTTGCACTTACGCTTCCGTTACAAGAGATTTACCCAAAACGTCAAGATTGTGTTGTTTTATAAAACACAAACCAAATGGGACTGCGAAATGCCCTGCTACTCTAGGAAGTAGATACTGCCAGCCCTGGGCTTTCCTACACCTACAAGGCACATTGCAATGTTAAGCTTTCCCCTTTGTCATGCTGGTATAACTTAGTTTCAGAAATACCTCTGTAATTTCTGATCATCACTGATTCACACTGTGGGCAACGGGCCACAGCATTAAACACAGGCCACAGAAGAAAACATTTACGTGTATGTCAGGCCTTAGAAACTTAAGCCTCTTTACAAATTGCTTTACTACACTCCTGTCAACAGAAAGTTATGTTTTATAGTAGGGGAAATTAAACACCTGAGAGGTGAAAGGACATGTTCAAAAGAAGGTTTTCAAGCATAAACCCCAGATCTGATGATGATCATGGGAACACACCACATGACCACCCTTTACTTCCCTGCATACAGAGCTCTTTCAAAAATAAACAACTTTCTGTTCTGACTTTATTATGGGTCAGTGACAGAAGGACATGCAAAATGGTTCATGATTTCTCTCAGGGCTGGTCTACATGAAGCACCAAACAATGCAATGAAACTGTTAACCTGGTTTACATTGGCAGGGCCTCCTGCAAAGCTGAACCCATCAGCACTGGGTTTAGAGGGTGCCTGAAGCAGCTATGCTGTACCAGGCGTCCAGCTGGCACAGCTTTGAGAACTGCCCATGCTGCAGCTGCAGCTCACATAGGCGACCAGGCATTTGGCTCAGATACAGCTGCTGGACTGTAAAACCCCCCTCTGCAGCTGAAGACATGCCCACATGGCATAACAGTGAACCATAATTAGACTCATGGGGTCCAAGCTGGCTTTAGAGCAAGGAGCATAACCAAAACGGCTCAGCCCTGCACCCAGACCAGTAAGATCATAACGTCTTAGTTACAGCTAGTAAAGATTGTCAAAAGCTGATGTTATGCAGGTAGCACAACACTATCCA
This sequence comes from Clamator glandarius, assembly GCA_033459285.1. Taxonomy (NCBI): domain Eukaryota; kingdom Metazoa; phylum Chordata; class Aves; order Cuculiformes; family Cuculidae; genus Clamator; species Clamator glandarius. The sequence continues at coordinate 399,619 of JAUNZM010000046.1, forward strand.
GCTCACACCTCCCCACACCTCCATCTAAACCACAGTGATGACCCTCACTAAACATCATGCTGTCATGGTTATACTCCTAACAACAATCTCAGTGCTGGGCAGCTTAGATGCTGAGAAGACTTCTAAATACAACTCACTTTTATTTACAGAACAGAAATTAACCTTATAACCTTTTTATTTAAGAGAGAAAATCATGAAGCACCCAACAACAAAGTTAAATCTGATAAATCAAAAATAAGGTAATAAGCATGGTTGAGTCGCCTTCTGTGACCTTTACAAATATCACTTTATTCTCTCACACAATGAATTTTAAATGGAAAATATACTGGTACTCACATAATCCTCTCATAAGGCAGAGGACAAAAACAGGCAGAGGAGTTAAATAACTCCTCAGCGTTATGATATAAAATACAGTCAAAGCTTAAATTGGAGTTCATGAGTTTCTTTCGTGTGAATCTACAGGACAGACAGCTCTCTGTAGGCATGAAATCTTGCAAATTTCTACAATGAAAAATCTTATTGACATTTGGCAACACTTTAATGTATGGGCTCCCATCTGAAGAGAAGTATTAACTGATGATAATATCTGTATTCACATCCTTTTGAGATGACGGACATTCTTCATCTTTCATGCTGGTTTAACTTGATTTTCCATTGGGTCACTGGCTCCGTCTGTACTTTCCCTCACAGCAAAGTCAGCAGCAATGCTGACAAGCAAAAGTGAGAAAATGCACCATTATTTCTTCTTCATACTTATGCTGAATTATTATTTTAGACTTCCATCAGTTTTAAAAAGTAAGGATAACTTTTAAAATCTTGACAATAGCTATTCAGGACAATTCAGAAGGGATCACAATAGAAAATGCCAAGCATTTTGTCAAAATCCAGTTTGCAATTATTTTTTTTAATAAACCAAAATGCCAAGACCCTTACAATTTTTCTTTGATTTTTATTTGACAAAACTGTAATATATAAGACTGTGATGGTGGTAAAGGCCCATATTGTTCTCCACTTTCCGAGCTGTCAGATAGAAGAAGAGAACACATAGTTGCTACCCTTATCATCAAATTCTGCAAAAGTTATGCAGACATAGTTTATTACAGTAACAACTCTTGCAGTGTGGAAGAAATTCCTCAGTATGCAGTTCTTTCTTTCCACATCCTTGAGACTTGTCATTTCACACACATTTTCAACTAGTCTGAGGTCATTGTCACGATCCTTCTGGTATTTCTAGCCTGAAGCTCTCGTACTAGTTTCCATTATCTGCTCCCTGCTGATAATCTATCCTCCACACTCAGAAAATGTCTATAAATATTTCTAGCTGTCTTGAAGTACTAAGAGAAACAAAAAGCAGGTATTTTAATAAAATAAAAACAATTACTTATTTTATATAATTTTCTTCTAGAGTAGCCTGAAGAGTTTTGCTCAAGGCGCTAAGTTCTTTGAAAATCATTTCAATAAAAACACAAACTATTTAATTTAGTCTAATAATATTTCTTACTGCTATTTCATTCTTTTCTGCTATTTATAATGACTTGCTGTAATTCTGCAACAGATTTGTGACCTAATGAAAAAAAAATCACATAGAAAATTCAGTACTCATATAAAATTTCTACCAAAGTGCTATGAGAAATAAAGATTTTTAATTGTCACGCAAATACCGCTTTTCTACAAGTGGATACATCTAGCTGGCTAAGAAGAAAAAGCAAAACCCAAAAAGAAAATTAACAGCTTTTTTACTTAAAGAAAAACTGGTAATTGTCCTATCTGACTGCAGATATAAAACTTGTGGAAAAGTTTTTTTTTTCAAAAGACAAATTTTTCCATATACCTATGTCAACAAGTGTAGGCAGTTACTTCTATCATCTAGAAAGTCTGAGAGAACATTTCAGTTTAACTCAGTTCCCTAGACAGAAAACAATGTTCTGGCAGGGTGACTTCTGGATAATAATTGCATCTATACCATTGGTCTTGCCTGAATAGCCCAGCTGACAAGGAAGATGACTCTCATATCCTTAACTGATAAAACAATGCCAGTAAACTTGGAAGAACATAAAAATCCTATGACACTTAATGACCAAATATAAAAAATGACAACTGAACAATTCAGTGAGATGAACCAGAAATTTCATGTGTACCAAAGCTATTTTCCAGAGAGGTCATAGGCTTTGCCATGCTGCATTTAACTTCAGTGCACATTCACTGATGTAGTATAGTAGAACCAGAGAACTACTCATGAACTGGTAGAGGAGATGCCTGTGAAGGCTCTTGCAGCTGCACTGCTTTTGCCCACCACAACCTGAGGTCCTGACCTCTGAAGAAGCCAGTTAACCATGGCCAAAGGGCTCACAAAGGTAGCAAGCTGACTAACACAACTTCAGAGGATGTGTCTGCCAAGGACTACATAGACATGTTAAATATTTATGGACACTGTAAGCAAGTATTTGACATAGGACCATTTTTTGTTAGTGACTCTTAAAGGGGCAAGAGCAAAAACTGACAATTTCTTGGAATACATGTTCTTCTGCTTGAAGAAACACAGAGATCCTACTCAATTACATTTCCTTCCTATATAAATCACCTGTATCAAAGACATATTACTTGAGTGGTGACTATTTTTATAAGCCCTGATTTTTAGTACTAACCCCTGTAGAATTGACTAAAGTCATGTAGGCCATTCATGACTTGGTAATTATACTGCATCTACCAAATTTCCTGTATTTCCTGTAGGAATTATCTTCAATACTAGTTATTTCATTTCTAAAGGTTCACTACTGTCACCATCAGGTTAAAGGACGGAGCCATCGGCATGTGAGAGCACAGCTGGTTACAGCCTCACACAAATCCACCTACATGGCCTGCAACAAGCAGCCTAACTTCCGTTAAGTTGTTAAGACCTACACTAAACAGAATATTGGACCCAGAGGCTTAGGTAGTGTGGTTAAGGAGAAAAAATGTCAGGACATCATTTGCTGGTTTCTTGACAGTTCGTTATGATCTCTTTCATACTAGTGGAACAAAATCTGGTCATAACATTCCATTTGTAGAGGGTAATAACCACTCTTCCTCAGCCTGCTCCTCGTCAGATCCTAGGTCTTTTCTGCAAAGCTGCTCCCAAGCCAGTCTATTTCTGCCTATGTTGTCGCACAGGGCTATTCTGTCCCTGTTGAACATCTTGATTTGCCTGTGTAGACCTTCATGAAATTCCTGCTAGCCCATTCCTCTGGCTCACTGGGGTCCCACTGAGTGGCTGCCTAACCCTCCAGCATATTAAAAGCTCTCCCAAACTCAGTGTCATACTTGACCCTGTTGATGGTTCATTCTATCCCAACAGACAAGTTGTTGTTGATAAAAATTCTACCCAGAGTTTACCCCAGAGGAAGACCAGCTGCAAATTAGACTTTAAATCTTTAAGTCCTTTAAAGCCTGAAGTCCACTTACATCTCCCCATGTGAATACAAGGCTGCTAGGGGAGACATGTGGAAGACTCTGCTAAAAACAACATAAAATATATTCACTGTTCTTCCCTCATCCCCACAGCTGGTCTATTCATCACAGAAAGTAACTGTGCAGAAGCAATGGTACCAAGTGTTTGTCTTTTATAGAATATGAAACAGCTGATAAGTTAAAAATTTATCCAGAAGAGTTCCCATCTTGTGAGCTGCTCAGACCATTGCCTCTTATACCCTCAGTGAGTACCCTTGTCAGGAGGCTATCAACAAGCCTTAGATGTAATGATTATCCTCTTATTCTGTTTAAACTGGACTACTCTATAGATAAAAAAATGCAAAAGACAGTGAGCAAAAGAATGAGAACAAAACCAAGAGACAACCTTACATGATACTACAGAGATGACTCTATTTCCCTTTGAAGACAGAAACCTGAACTCAGGCCCAACACAGGAACTATGCATTAGAATCACTAACTAAATATATAAACAGTTTTGGGACGAATGACTAAATCCAAGAGCTGTCCTCATTTAGGGACTGGCTGTCAGCACTGGCAGCAAATCTTAAGTACACTGTGCTGAGAGCTAGTACTATGCTCCTCTGCTTCACCAGAATTTATACATGCTGCAAAGCATAGAATTGCAGTAGACTCTTTTCTTTCCATGTCCTCATGCAAATGGAAGCATCTGGTTTTTTGTGTGACTTACTGTATTATAGGTAGACTTACAAATTTTACCCAATGTGAAAATTAGATCAAATTTGTCCAAGTGAGAGCTCCTGGGCCAGATACAACTTATGGGACAGCTCCATCTGGCCTCTTACCTTTCCTCTGAAGGGTAGTTTGGCCTGTACAAACTAGTCTAGCTGCCAAATCCCTCTTCTAGCAGACACCAAATGCTGAAAGCCCAAGCTGCTGCTGCTAAGTCAGAACAAGAAGTGGTGGTAGAGGAGGGTGAAGACATTGCAACTTCTGCGTGGACATGATTTGGGGTAAAGAGTAAAGCCACTGCCACTTTGATATAGCTTTATTCAGTCGATCAATTTGGAATGTGATTATTCTACTGTTTATCTTCACCAACTTTCATTCTGGTTTATTCACATTTCAAGGTCCTCCAATAGGAGTATTTTCCTACTATGCATACTACCTGGCATAGTAAGGTACCATTTTTGATCAAGGTCCTTTAGTATTATTGCAGTGAAATTAAATAATAAAAACTGTATTTAAAAAAACACCAGATATAGCTGTGACAGATACAGACTTGTACAGCTAATAGTTTTATTTAGCACACTGTGCATTTACTCCAGTATCACTGCAATGAACACATCGGGTCAATGCTGATACAGCCTGTTGCAATGGAGTAAAATTCAGCTTCACTGTGACACAGCATCTAAAATATACTGCTTATCAGCTTTTTAGTGGCAGATAGAATGTGCTTCTGTTGAAACAGAATGTACTAAGTAAGATCATGCTTCTTGGAAGCCTTTTTTTCAGGTACACACAAGACAATCTCTCATAGGAGGAAGAATGTGTTAAGTAAACAATAATTGAGTGTATGAATGCTGGCCTGGGAAGATCCATATATCACTCTTCCATATAACTGTCTTTCAAAAGTCATGTAAGGACAATAAATGAAATAGAAAAGACTCGGAGCACTATGATTTGTTGATTCGATTGTTTACCTTCTTTTGCTCTTTTGACACAAAATATTTCAGGTAAGAGGTGTTGGTTTGTTGGGTTTTTTTCCTTTTCAAGTCCAAAAACTTCAGCTATAATTTGAAGAAATATGAGAGAAGATAAGTCTAAAGCAGTTGGAAAGGAAAACTACTGTTTCCTTGGAATATTTTAGTTTCCCGGGATCTGTGTTTCAATTAAATGATTGGAACTAGTTATTTCAGTCTGTTTTTCCTATAGACTTCACAGCCCATGGTTATGCACCTGACCACGACAGCAAATATTTACATAAACTTTGTTGTATGTTGGCTGCTTTTGCATATACTGTAAAAAGACAAGATAGGGAAAATTTCTTTAAGATGACTGGATACATTAATGCTATACTCAACCTTAACTTGAAATGCATTTCCCAGGGAGTTTCTCTCCCATAAGTTAAAGTGAAGATCCTGCTAACTTCATTAGGCTTGAATCATGCCCTAAGGACTATAAGAGGGCAGTACTACAGCTAACAAATCAGACTCTCTTATAAAATCTATGATTGTTTACACATCTTCAGCCTGATTTAACATGTCTATTTTAATTTCAAGCTCATAAATAGTAAATAACAATTAATTACCACCAATAAAGCTTATAAATCAACATTCATCATTTATATTTTTCTGTAAGTCTTAAGGTACATTACATACACATGTATAGTGAGTTACTGCTACTGTCAGGTGACACTAAAGAAGTCACTATCCCTCTCTCCACAAAAGTTTTCCCATAGGCAAATTGTAACCATGGCCCTGACCATCTTTTAATAGGTTTTGAGAAATAACCTGCAAGAAATGCTACAAAAGTACTAGGTGTTACTATTGTAATCAGTAACAGCATTACCACAGAAGATGACAGCAAAAAAATTAATCAGATACTAAAATGTGGTCCTGCTAAAACTTGGGTTTGGGCTGCTAATAAATATTCAGAATATTCCATGGCTGTTTAAGACTGCCCCTGTGCCAACCCTTAAGCTGTTGTGTAATTTTACTCCACTGAGTAATCCCACTGAAGGAAAAGAAAACTTAAATGTTGGCAGAGTCAGACTTTTCTGCAGAGGTCTTTCAATACCACCTAATTTTAGACACATGTTTGCCAGCAAGGAGCCCAGTCATCCTCTGCTTCTTATTCATCTGGGCCAGAGCAGTTGTACACTCAGGCTGGGACACCAAGAAAAGGCACCTGTACCACATGGCCCATAAGGCTTTGTCCTCCTCAGTGACTTCTCAAACCCAAATCCTTGTGCATTTATGGAAATCTCCTCTAATACCATATCCTTCCTTAATCCAACCTTGCACGTACAGCATGACCCTGCAGGAACACCTACAGCTGTTGCTGCAACTGGAGGTTGTAACCACACCACACCCTGCCCGTCCAGGCTGCAACTGATTGTGTCAACTACTCCAGTCGCTCAGTCACCACAGAAGAGACTGGCACTTGCCCTTGCAAAGGATCAGGCCCATCATTTTTACAGATGTGCCCCAAGAGTGACTACAGATGAAAATATTTGTCAGTCTTCATTTCCTTGTGATGGAATCAGAGCAGTGACAGTAATGAGCTGCAGTGTGGGCACAGTCTGGTTGCTGGCGCAACCTCACTGGGCGCTTGTCAGGTTCTGCTTCCTCCAGGCAAATTGCAAGTGAAGCTTGCTGGAAGTTTTTGAGTGCTTTCCAGGTTTCAGCTGATGCTCACTCTGACAGTTTTGCTAGATAATTTTTTCCCACAGTTATCACACTGGAAAAACTCCCAGCGTTCAAACAGGCATTTTAAAATATATCTAATTTTCTCTTGCATAGTGAATTAATTAATTTTAATATCTTGATTTGTCTCCAGGCTGCAGATTGATGAGACAAGTGCTGATTTCTGATGGACCTCTAAACCAAGAAAGACCATTTCAAAAGCTGCGGCTGAAATTTTAAATAGGCCTACAACTGGAATACTGTTTTCTGGGTTTACTCCACATGGCATGCAACAGCGTTGCACGTCAGAATACCATGTCCCATTAGATTAGTCCTGACTGATAAAATTATGATGTTGGGATAGCCAAAATGCATTACCACTCTTCCTTCCCAGGCTCCATGTTGATTCAGACTACAATTTAAAAATAAATTAGTAAAATAGGAACCTATAGAAGAATCATAATTTCAAAAAAAAAATCAGGTTTTTAAAACAATAAGATTGATGAGTAAACTTAATAAAAATTCACAGAAACTGGTCATTTCCTCACTGAGGAAATTATGTTGGCAGAGGATCAAAATATAATTTGTATTTAAATTAGATTAAATTAAAAAAATAACAGAGATGGAAAGGGAAGTAATTATACATAGCTTGTTTAAAATCATGTGAACAGAAATATTTTCATGACACTTTTAAAACTATAGTTATAAACAGATACTTTTTTTTTTTTAAATAAACACTCCCCTTGTATAGCTGGAAGTAAAAACAACCCTAAGAGGGCCACACTCTGCAAAGTGTCTCAAAATTAAAAGTTTAGAACATAGCACATGGTGGTGGTAAAACACACTGACAGAAAAGACTGAGGAGGACATTATTCTAAAAGAAATGCATTGAAGAATAGTAACCTAAAATTGAACTATTTTACAATCATTTTTAGACTGTCCTTGAAAACAAACTATTTGCTATTAATAGTTCCTAGAACAACTTGAAAATGACAGATTGTGTAGTGGTAACAGTATATTACCTCCTATTTAGCTAATACAGAATCAAGAATTACCAGGTTGGAAGAGACCCACCAGATCATCGAGTCCAACCATTCCTATCAATCCCTAAACCATGTCCCTAAGCACCTCGTCCACCCGTGCCTTAAACACCTCCAGGGAAGGTGAATCAACCACCTCCCTGGGCAGCCTGTTCCAGTCCCCAATGACCCTTTCTGTGAAAATTTTTTTCTTAATTTCCAGCCTAAATCTCCCCTGGCGGAACTTGAGGCCATTCCCTCTTGTCCTGTCCCCTGTCACTTGGGAGAAGAGGCCAGCTCCCTCCTCTCCACAACCTCCTTTCAGGTAGTTCTAGAGAGCAATAAGGTCTCCTCCCAGCCTCCTCTTCTCCAGGCTAAACAACCCCAGCTCTCAGAGCTGCTCCTCATAAGGCCTGTTCTCCAGCCTCTTCACCAGCTTCGTTGCTCTTCTCTGGACTCGCTCCAGAGCCTCAACGTCCTTCTTGTGGTAAGGGACCTGGACCTGCTGGTCACACCGTTTCTGATACAAGCCAAGATGCCATTGGCCTTCTTGGCCACCTGGGCACACTGCTGGCTCATGTTCAGTCGGCTGTCAACCAACACCCCCAGGTTCCTCTCCTCCAGGCAGCTTTCTAGACAGACTTCTCCTAGTCTGTAGCACTGCACAGGGTTGTTGTGCCCCAAGTGCAGGACCCGGCATTTGGCCTTGTTAAACCTCATGCCATTGGACTCTGCCCAGCAGTCCAGCCTGTTCAGATCCCTTTGCAGAGCCTCCCTGCCCTCCAGCAGATCCACACTTCCACCCAGCTTAGTGTCATCTGCAAACTTGCTACGCATGCACTCGATGCCTTCATCCAGGTCATTGATAAAGACATTGAACAGGGCTGGACTCAGCACCGAGCCCTGGGGAACTCCACTTGTAATATGATGATCCCTTAAGCCACACACATAGCTCTGACCCCTCTTGTAATGTCAAATACTTCATTTTACATTGCTTCCCTCCTTTTTATTCCCCCTCTCCTTGCATTTTGCCTGTTCATGCTGAAATAAGCCATAGTCTGGGCTCTGGTATATGAAAGATGGGCTGAGGTAGGATGCCTTGCAAGGTCTGAAATCATAGAATCATAGAATAGTTAGGGTTGAAAGGGACCTTAAAAATCATCTAGTTCCAACCCCCTGCCATGGACAGGGACACCTCCCACTAGATCATTGTCCCCAAGGCCCCATCCAACCTGGCTTTAAACACCTCCAGGGATGGAGCATCCACAACTACTGTGGGCAACCTGTTCCAGTGTCTCACCAATCTCGGAGTGAAGAAATTCTTCCTTATGTCTAGCCTAAATCTGCCCCTTTTGTTCCCCCTCATCCTGTCACTACAAGCCTTTGTGAACAGTTCTTCCTCAGCTTTCTTGTAGCCCCTTTCAGGTACTGGAAGGTTGCTATAAGGTCTCCTCAGAGCCTTCTCTGCTCCAGGTTGAACAAGCCCAACTCTCCCAGCCTGTCCTCGTAGGGGAGTTCCTTCAGCCCTCAGATTATCTTCGTAGCCCTCCTCTGGACCTATTCCAACAGTTCTATATTCTTCTTATGTTGAGGAAATCCTGGCCACTAAATAAAATGGTACATCTTCAGGCGACCATCCTCCATTAAGACCTGACAACACATTTTGTATATGCAACAGATGCTAAAAAACTGGCTTAAGAGTAGACCAACAGTGAGCTTCTGCAGGTCTGGTCCTCTCATCTCAGCAAAGGTACTGTTAAACTGGAAAAAGTGCCAAGAAGGGCATCAATGATAATCAAATGTCCAAGATGGCTTCTGGGTGAGGAACAAGTGACTACAGCAGCACTTAGACCAGTGAAGAGATGACCTGAGGGAAATGATAAGCCTACATAATCAGAGATGGTGCAGGGGGAGTAGGGAGTGACTTAATGTTTGCTGTTACTTCCAGCACATAGACAAGGGGGTATAGCATTAACTTAGAGCAGATAAGCAAATATAAAACAAAGCAAGAGAAAAGTGATGGTTAGGCAGTAAATCAACAAAATGTGCTGCCAAAGTCACAGCTGCACCATTGCAGATGTGAAAAATTTACTTGGGTTCAAAGGGAGACTAAACAAATACCTGGAAGAGACATCTCTTGAGGATTATTATACAGGGAGAAATCATAACTATGACATCCCTATGCTAAAGATAGTTTGAGGCTGGGAGAGTACTCAGGGTAAGGATCATACATACACATACTTCCCCTGTTCTTACTCTTGCCTAGTCTAGTTGTCTATGGTCTCTCTTGGGGACCAAATACAGGGCCAGGTAGATGGTTGATGTAATCCAATACAGCCCTTTCTATAACCTACCAGGTTTATTTGTAGTGATAAGCCCCTTAGGTTTTCTCCAAAAACAAGGCCGTTGTATTCCTTTCAGTTGTAACACATGAACAATAAAAAAGCTGTCTCTAGCTTAGTTTTTCAGGGAGAACACACTGCAAAAAGCACTGGTGCCTAGGCAGCCTCTCACTTTGATGCCAACAAAAAGCATACTGGAAGCTGTTCATCAATTTTCAGCTCACATCTGCAACAAAAGTTCAGAGCTGAGATAGACTATGTGGCCTGGAGTAATTGCTGAATACTAGCTGTGGTGAGGCTGGACTGATTGCTGCACAGAGACCTGCAAAGGCCAAATCCACTTGATGTCACACTGAAGGAAACACATTTTCCAGAAAATCCCAGGGTGAGACAAGCCACTCTAAGGATGCTCTAGCCAGCTCTGACACACAGGTAGAGATGAATCTTCTGCACGTATAGTAAACATACATGTGCTAAGTGCTTGCTCTTAAAAACAACTCTAAACCGAGAAGTCTTCAGAGTTTCTCCCCAAGGAGTCTTATACATTGGTGGCCTAACGGACTTTGGGAAGGTGGCAATGCCACTCCGCGAGCTGACATGGGCAGGGATCAGTCCTTTGTCCCAAGCTTCACTGCTCTGCACTTGCGAGGTCTGAGGGTGGCAGGGACCCCTTTCAAACCTGTTTTCTTCTCATTTGATGTTCTTGTCAGATATCATAATACTCTTGACAGAAACTGTCTTGGATTGTTGAGGAACGAGTAAACTACTGTGATGTGACAATCTTACAAGCATGACGTGATTTGCAGCCCAGCCTTCGGTTTATGTCACACTGTATGTTGGGATATGAGTCCACAGGAAAGCAGTATTTCAGTTTATTTACCTCTGAGAAAACCCCTGTCTTTCTCAGAAATCCACACGTGAGTTAACGGCGCCTTCTCACAGCAGTTTAACTGCCCTCTGGTGTCCTCCCTCAAAAAAACAGCCTTTACTCTACCATCCATTACCTGAGAGCAGAGTCTCCGGGACAAAATTCTCTCTCATAAACTGAGCTTTGGTTCACAGCTGGGCATAATTCATCCCTGAGATATGGAAACAATGCAGGAAGCAGATTCCTGCACCTGCACAAACATTATCACCTGTGTCATCATGCAAAGGAAGGGTACTACCCCAAAGTAAAGGGAATCTCTGTCAGCATACCCATACGAATCCTTTGCTTTGAGAGCTACTGCTTTCCAGGTCTTTTCACTATGAGCTGTATCTGTCAGGCAATAATATCTCTAGATTTCTTCCAACCAGGACTAGTCTGAAGAAATGAAAAAGTAAAGCCCTTGTGTCTCCTGTCTGAGAATGAGGGTACAATGCTGTACAAAGTTGATGCCACACAGTGTGCAGGCTTGGCAAAAAGTATTTATTGTATTGGGTTTTAACCAATGGTTAGCATTGCATGGCAGAGCACATTAACATGCTACCTAAGTTTTCACTTTTTCAATCCCTAACTATTTAAAAACTATTTTAAATGCACAATGGGAAAACACAAAGGCTAAGAGCAGGGAGAAACATTGAAGCAGGGGCTTACCCAGTGATCTTTCCTTTGTCTGGTTTGCCGACCGCACCACAGGAAGGCTTGCCCGTGTGCGACTGCCCCTTGAAAAGGGAGTTGGAGAATCACCCTCGGACATGGCCTCTAAGGAATCTGCAGATGCTTCAGAGAGGTGTTCTGTCTGGTCACCCAGATTGGGTTGTGGGCTCTGGGATGGCTTTGGGCTTCTTGTCTGCAAAACAGAGCATTACATTATCGGTCTACTGAAATCAAAATATCAGAGGGGAGAAACAATGAGAAGAAGGAAGAAATCCAAACTTCTTCAAATACTGGTATGCTGAAGGTCATTTCTGTGTAAGTTATTTAGGAAAAACAGTGTCCTTGGATATTCTGCAAAGGTTTTGATGATTGTACATCCACATTGCAAATTTTATTGCTAACAAGGCCCTGAGGATAAGACGTGTGGAGGAGATGTATAGTAATGCTGCTCAAACAATCACTACAGCATAGGCATGTCCACACATTTATGCTGACAAGTCTACTAAGAAAAATCCTCTGAAAAGAATTACTGTGATGTAGTTGTAAGCTATCAGCTGTTCTGCTGTGCCATCTGTGAAAGGTAAAGGTCATTTAGCAAGGCCAAAATAGCCATCCAATGTTTCTATCTGAAATCACAAATGATATTTGGGTTTTGTTGCATCAACATATGTCAGAAATTTCTTAATTCACTGATCAAAAATTAGGTTTTATTTTTACTGGGTAATCATACTAGTAAATTGCTAAACACAGCATCTGGAAAAAGCTGACTCTCAGGAGTGGAAAGAGATGGTTTAATTTATTCATTTCTACTGCCTTTTCATTTAAGTACTAAGAGAGGTTGCTATAAGGAGTACGCTCAGTATTACTTAGTGAATGTCCCTCAACCACACATTACTATTAATTTGGAATAAGTATTTTCCGGTCTCTCAAGCAAATTCTGCATTACAACAAACTAGCACAGACACTGTACAAGCAGAAATTCAAAGCAAAGCAAACTTACTCTGTCCCCAAACCAGTATGTAAATATGGATTTTATAAAGGCCTATAATCAGCACCAGGCACAAGATATCATAAACTATATATGTTTTCCTCCTCCCCATCATTAAAGGTCAGATGTTAATGCACCAAAATTCCCCTGCATGAAAATCAACTTCAGCTCTAGGTTTGAAGACACTGTCAAGGTCCAGAAAAGATTTTGCTTCTTTCCGGAAAGCCAAGATGACTTATCTTGCTGACATCTGGATCCTTCAGTGGCTTTTCAAGTGAAATGAGGTGAGCTTGTTTCAGCAATGCATGCATCACTTAATATTCCCTATGTGACCTTGAAAGTACAAAGAATTTTAACTAGACTAGATTTTCATTAGCTGACTATAGACACCTGTTGTTGCCAAGTTGTGCAATTGCTCATAAACTACAATAAATTAGAACTACCTCACAAAAAAGCTAAATCCTTCAGAACGTTTCACTTCTGAAATGCTAATATCAAAACATTAGGTATTGCCCAATGTCCCACAGGGAAACTGTTCAACAGCATAGAATTTTTGCAAGACTTAAAGCTTACAACATTAGTTCTCAGAAAACTTGAATATGCTTTGAAGTGCCTCTGACATGGTCAGCACTAGTCTGCAGGTTGTAAATACAGGGACTTGTGCCTGAAAAATTACTGAGGTGACAAGTGACCTACAAACACAGAGAAAGAATTTGATTAGTCAGTACTTCTTCATTCAGCTTTCTAAAGTGGCTTGGGAACCATCACTGCTGAAGCGCTTTGTTTTGATAGGAATCTTATTTTGATAGGAATTTTTATTTATAAATAAAATTATTAAATAAAATAAATTTATTTATTTATAAATAAATGTTTTATTTATTTTTCAGCTTTCTAAAGTGGCTTGGGAACCACCACTGCTGAAGCATTTTATTTTGATAGGTACTTTATTTTGATAGGAATTTTTATTTTATTTTGATAGGAATTTTTATTTTTATAGGAATGGTTGGACCTGATGATCTGATGGGTCTCCTCCAACCTGGTTATTCTATGATTCTATGACTATTTACACAGGCATATTACAGGAGCAATATGAAGCCAAATCATTACAGCTCTGTAGTTCCTTATACTGATTAATAACTTATCTGTACATGTCCATTAATAGGATGCTAGAAGACATGTGACTCTCACTTTCCAGAAAATCATAAGTAAAAATAAAACAAAATATGAAAAAAGCAACAAAATCAACCTGCAAAAGCTTTTAACTTCAGACTTTGTTGCAAAGGGGATTGTTTTTCCTTCATTAAGAAAACCCTCAAATATTCTGATAACATAAATTAAACTTATTTTGCTTTGCTTTCACTTATTTTTGGTTCTCTTTTAATTGAATCCCTAGATGTCATTTGAGACTTGCAATTGCATGTATATCGTTTATCAACACACATGAACAGGTGCACATTTAAGCAGTAAGGGGATACTTCATTACCAGAAGCCACAGACAGTTTCAGCTATGCAGTTGCTCAGAGTGTCTTGTCAATGTGCAGATGGAGCCAACCTCAGCAATACTGTGTTTCTTTGGTTGTTCTTTGGGCAATTCTTCAGGATCTAACATCCAGTATCTCAGATCCCTCTGGATGTTAATACTGGCATTACTGTGACTAAAAAAGACTGCTTTTGGCAGCCAAATACTTAGCTCCAAGAGGTATGCCAGAGCCTTCTGAAGCAAGCAAGCAAGGCAGAGGAACATTATGGATTCTGTTCAGATATAAAGTCCAATCCTCTTAACATACACCAGTACAAATCCATAGTAGTTCCACTCTAGTAACTGGAGTAGTTCAAATGTAAACCCAATGCAAGCAATTAATGAGATTCACCATATATGCACATACCATTTAGGAAAGGCTTCAAGCTATTTGTCACGTTCAACTCATGTAAACAATTCCTTTCAAGGGTAATTCTGAATTTTAAACAGATTAGAAAGACTCCTCAAACGCAGTAACAGTGGCTATATGAGCGCATATCTGATAGGAAAGCATCTTTATTACTGGCAATGAGCACCAGGCTTGATGCTACTTAATGATCAAGTGGATTCCTATGCAGTACTTTGTAGGAAAACCAGACCACAAAGTGGGAAGAGGACAAGCAACATTTATGGAGTCACAACCTTTTCTCCTGTACCAATACTAGTTAAGTTACCATTTCCTCAGTCAGCCATGGTCTTCCCACCCCAGCTATATGTTAGGAGACGTGCCTCTGCATGTTTTGTTGTGCAGTAGGCTTGATTCCAGAGCTGAACCTCCTTGAAGCCTTCTCAGATAAAAGATATTGTGTATGCCAGCTGTGGGTAAGAAGATGAGCAAAAAGGAAAGGTCCAAATGAGGATGAACAGTTCTTCAGAAAACTTACATATAATTATGTAGTGCTTTGAGATTACTATTTTATTTAGGATATGCTATTTTATTTACAAGGATATAGGTCTCTATGGTAACCTTTTCAGGGAATATATCTAGGTATAGCGCATGGTGGTATCAGTTACAGAAGATCCAATATATTTAAACTACTCTTGGGATTTGATCAAGAACTAAAACTGTGGTTAATCATGTCTCATGACCGATGTCTATCTGTTACATTTTGTCCAAAGTATGCCCTTTAAATATATCTTCTTTATATTATATATAATATTATTTTATATGGTTTTATATATTTCATAACCATTTTATATATATTTATATTCTTTCACTGATTAGGAAAAAAACACAAAAAAGTGCAAGGCTCTTTGAATCCAATAAAGTTTCAAATAATACGGAGTGAAAGTACCTGAACAAAGAAAGTGAAATATTGCAGAGATGCCAATGCAGTGAGCACTTAAAGGGCACCAGAGATGTTCTCCAAGTGCTGTGCATGCTTCTGCCTCTAGTCCTCTACTCACATTTGCCCCCACTAATCCACTCACCTGTTTGTTCTACCTGGTTTCATGGCTCTGCTCTTCATAGAATCATAGAATATCCAGGTTGGAAGAGATCCACTGGATCATCAAGTCCAACCATTCCTATCAAACACTAAACCATGCCCCTCAGCACCTCATCCACCTGTGCCTTAAACACCTCCAGGGAAGGTGAATCAACCACCTCCCTGGGCAGCCTGTGCCAGTCCCCAATGACCCTTTCTGTGAAAATTTTTTTCTTAATTTCCAGCCTAAATCTCCCCTGGCAGAGCTTGAGGGCATTCCCTCTTGTCCTGTCCCCTGTCACTTGGGAGAAGAGGCCAGCACCCTCCTACCTACAACCTCCTTTCAGGTAGTTCTAGAGAGCAACGAGGTCTCCTCTCAGCCTCCTCTTCTCCAGGCTAAACAACCCCAGCTCTCAGAGCTGCTCCTCATAAGGCCTATTCTCCAGCCTCTTCACCAGCTTTGTTGCTCTTCTCTGGACTCGCTCAGGAGCCTCAATATCCTTCTTGTGGTGAGGGGCCCAGAACTGAACACAGGATTCGAGGAGCGGTCTCACCAGTGCCAAGTACAGAGGGAGAATAACCTCCCTGGACCTGCTGGTCACGCCGTTTCTGATACAAGCCAGGATTCCATTGGCCTTCTTGGCCACCTGGGCACACTGCTGGCTCATGTTCAGTCGCTGTCAACCAACACCCTCAGGTCCTTCTCCTCCAGGCAGCTTTCTAGACAGACTTCTCCTAGTCTGTAGCACTGGCCAGGGTTGTTGTGCCCCAAGTGCAGGACCTGGCACATGGCCTTGTTAAACCTCATGCCATTGGACTCTGCCCAGCAGTCCAGCCTGTTCAGATCCCTTTGCAGAGCCTCCCGACCCTCCAGCAGATCCACACTTCCACCCAGCTTAGTGTCATCTGCAAACTTGCTAAGGGTGCACTCGATGCCTTCATCCAGGTCATTGATAAAGACATTGAACAGGGCTGGACCCAGCATTGAGCCCTAGGGAACCCCACTTGTAACTGGCCTCCAGCTGGATGTAACACCATTCACCACCACTCTCTGGGCCCAGACATCCAACCAGTTTTCCACCCAGGAGAGTGTGTGCCTGTCCAGGCCAGAGGCCGACAGTTTCCTAAGCAGAATGCTGTGAGAAACTGTGTCAAAGGCTTTACTGAAGTCCAGAAAGATACATCCACAGCCTTTCCATCATCCAGCAGCCAAGTCATTTTGTCATAGAAGGCAATTAGGTTAGTTTGGCAAGACCTGCTTTTTGTGAACTCGTGTTGACTGGGCCTGCTCACCTGGTTCTCTTGCATGTGCTTCATGATAGCACTCAAGATCACCTGTTCCATTACTTTCCCTGGCACTGAGGTCAGACTGACGGGCCTGTAGTTCCCTGGATCCTCCCTGCGAGTCTCATAACATCCTTTCATGCTCATTTCCAGTTATTTTCCATACTGATCTGTAGAACTGAAACTTTTTTTTTCTGTTTTTCCTTTTCAAGTATCTCTCCTGCAAATTTGCTTCACACATATTCCACAGACAAAAAAAGAACTAAGAATAAAATCCCATGACCTGAAGGATTTTATTTCACCTCTTGATCAATTCACACTTTTTATTTCCTGTCTCCAGGAACTTCCTTAGCCTTCATCTTGACAGAAAATTATCTCTTCAGGAGAAAAAACTTAAACACATCTATGAAGTTGCTACCAGCCCTGGCAGTGTATAAATGGTAAACAAAGACATAAAAAAAAAATAGTGCTAGTAAAATAACTCTTTCCAATCCAACACTTAGCATAGGCACCTCCACCCCGTGTCTTTTTGACATTTCAAATAAAGAAGAAACAGGAAAAGAAAAATGAAAAGCCACTTTTCTTGACCTTCAAGTAAACTCTCTGTCCTGTGACTTGTGCCAAGCTGGCCACAGGATATGTGACAGACTGCAAATATGTAAATAAATCAGTTTAGTTTAATGTATGATGAGTTTATTAACACTGAAATAGTCCCACAGCACGTGAGCTCTTATTACTGCAACAACAATATTTCTTCCTCACATTTGTGTCAGATCCAAGTCATAGTTGTCTGAATAAAGAATCTGTTTTTTCCAAAGATACAGAGTCTTTCGCATCCCATATTATTGCAACTACAGTGTTTTACTTGTCTGGACAAGCTATTAGTTACATATTACTGTTGGAGAGAAAGTGAATACTATCCACATGTTCTTATTCTTAAGCATTTATTGTAACAGTGTTTTCCACAGCACTTTCTCAGAAACGTTAAATGCTTATACATGTATATATAAACTAAAGTTCATATTACGTCTATGCAATGGATGCATTTGGATACTCTCTCTCATGGTGGGGACTGGTGGCGGGCACGTGATTCAGCAGCTGAACAACATAAAACTATCTTTCGTGACAAGCTCACTTTTTTCTGTGTGTTATTTCACCATGATTAGATGGAAAAATCTATGGCATGTCCCTTTCAGATACCATCAACTGGAGACAATACCATGACTGGAGCAGTCAACATTATCACCCGTGCTCTCAAGAGCTGAAGATGGCAGGAGGGCAGCTGCCCATTCAACACCATGCAGACTCTGTAGGAGTTATTTATACTATTTACTGTTGCCTGCTTGTGGGCTAGTGGGTGCCTCTGGCTTTTATTTCTGTATTTCAAACAGACTTTTCACTATTTACTGTTGGACCAATGACAATAACTTACAAAGTTAGTCCTTGCTTACAAGTACTCTCAGTCTGGTGGCAATATTAATGTCTATGGCATGAATGGGTTGATGGCTCTTCTCCTTGATAAGGAGAGACACGGTGCCTGAGCCATGGCTGACTACCATTGCCAGCACTGAACTGAGAGACCCCACTTGCCTGCAGCCTCCTTGACTTTGAGGCATATTCTGCACTAGTGCTGCTCAAACTGCTGCTCAAGCTGCCACTCAGCTGCAACACTACTGGCCTTCCCCTGCTGCCGGTGGTCCCGATGAGAGTCTGAGCTTACCATACTCACCACAGAAGTCACACAAGCAGAGCACAAATCACAGCCCTCCCCGGGTTGCCTGCAGCATGACAATTAAGTAAAGCAATGAATTCAGTGTACATGTACCTGAGGTACAGCCCCAGTGCAGATCTTTTAATTCTCTGATGAAGGGAGGAAACAGAACCAGAAGAATTTTCCCAGACAAGGTAAAATAAATCGTTTCCCCTCCCTCCTAGTATGAACAGGAAAGAGCGGAAGACAACTCTGCCAAGGAAGGTGCTGCATTAAAACCTGGTAGTGTTCAGTCACAGGCACATGTTACCAGAGCCCATCACTTTGGCAGGGTCAGGATGCCATGCCAACTGGTTCTTCTACTCTAATCTTTGAATTTATCTGAATGTAAAACTCTTTTCTGCTTATGACAGGATCTTTATCATCAGTGTTTTTATTGACTGATGTTGATCCCAGCTTCTGTCACCTAGCAGAAAAAAACATGTCTAATGACATACCAGAATTTATCTGCCATATTTTTTATGTTGGAATGATATTCAAATCATCCTAAGAATCTGCACATTTTCCCAGGAGCTTTGCTAGCTCCTGTTGGTGGCCAGCTGCATGCTCCCTGCTGTGGCAAGCTGCCAAAACCCATTTCTTTTAATCCCGAGTGCTGTGAATCACAAGCAGGACATCCATAGGCTGTTGACTCCTACTTGCCCTTTGCAGAACCACTGCTTGCACTTCAGCAGGGTGATCCCCAGAGTTAGCAGAGAATGTTTGCCATGAAACTCTGTTATAAATTACTTACCTGACACAACATTTCAAACTGGTTTCTAACTGTAAGGCCTAGATAAATAGAAGCCTGGTTTTCAGGATAGCTGTGTGTTTACAGTAAAGATATTCATTAGAAGCAATAAAAGCTGTAGGTGCTCAGCACTTACACTGCCAGACCTCTTATTCAGATGCTTAATTGGAGGAACTTGCATTTGAAAATGTTGCCCTAAGGAACCCAGTAGCCCATCTAAGAGCAGCTTAATTGGTCCAGACAAGTCCAGACTCAAATATGCAACATGCTGTGTCATCTCATTGGTATACTTGAAATATCAGGAAAAAACCAAGCCATCTACGTTAAAGTGTAAAAACATTTCTCAGTACATTTCTGTCCAAATCCAAGGTTTTCTCTTTCTACAAATCCCAGCCTGAGATTTTAGGATAGAAATTGAAGTAAAATTATAGTCAAAACTAAAAGAAACACATTAGTCTTAAGCAAAAATCATGCTGAATGAAAGAAATCTTTCATTTTAAAACACAATGGTGTAACTCTGCTTTATTCAAATGCTTTGTGACATTAAGTATTTATTTATATGTGACAGACAAATTTAAAAAGTGACTGATCACCTCATTATTTTTCATCACAAAGGCTTCTATGGCTCCAGCAATTTTGCTCACAGCAAAATTTGTTCTTTCACAGTCTCTGTCATATTCTTGCATCATAGCTTCAGTTTATTATTACTTTGTTTAAATAAGTTATCCATAAATTCCAGCCTGGACATCAACATTTGTCTTAATTAAAATCTTATGGCAGTTTCAGTTGGAAGCTATTCCTCTTTTCCCTTCTAAAAACCCTACTGTGAAGTATTCCTGAGCCAGCATGACCTCTTGTTCCATCCGGGAGATGGCTGCGTTTCATCAGCAGCGGGTGAGGTAACTCCTACCTACACAATCCCCAACACTGTCATAAGAACTCTGAAGATTAAAAGAGATGATTTAAACAAAAACTGTCATTATGCTGATTAAAGGGGAACGATCCTTACATGCTTAAAACCACATGCAAAAAGGAGAGGGGGGAAAAGAATATATACCAGATGTCTAAGCGTACCTAGGGGATAGTGTGTTCTGATTCAAGAAAATTATTATCTACCCAACCCTGTTCTCCCACACATGTCCCAGAGGAAAACACGAGAAGGGTCTGTTTTTGTGGTGTGTGTTTCCCAAAGCGAAAGAACACGATGCAGCAGTCCTGGAAAAACCTGTTTTTCTGTGCTTCCACAAGCTAAGAAGGAGTTCTTAATTAACATGCTATTTGAAAAATAACTGAAAAGAAAGCCATCAAGCGGCAAGCTTGTGAGTGGAGTAGGGTGTGAGCTGCCCTCTGTGTGGGCCAGTCCCGGCACCTACTGGGCGCTGCCAGACCCCAGCAAGAACAAACTGCCGGCAAAAGCAAGCAGGAGGCAGAGCTGCCTCCAGCAGCAGCACACCCACACCACTGAATTATTTTTAGCCTCTGTTCATGGATGTAAACGTGCCATGAAGAACCACCGGAGCTTGTTGCTCCAGCACTTGGGAAGGATTAGGGGGCTTCTGCTAGACAGATGGCTGTAGAAGAGAGAAGCCTCTCCTGCTCCTCTCTTCCAACTTGTCACATGCCCTTTCTTCCCTTCTTTTTACATCCCTTGAGGCCATCTCCTTGGCAAAGGAGAGGGAAGTCTTACTGCTCTCCACACCTCTGCCTCTCCCATCCCCCCCTGTGGTGGGCATGTTTATTAGCCTATTTAAATCCTGCAAGTGGAAACAAAACAAGCTGGGAAGTGACAAATCAGGTGCAAATAAGGTGCTGTGCACTCTGCCTGCTCCAAGGCCTCATTCCTTGCTTGCTTTTGCGATTGCACTTTTGACTGCAGTAGAAATCATGCAAAGGCACCTTTTAAATACCTATCAAAAGGCATGAGTACATACACTGCCTGGGAGGCAGGAAGTAACTCTAGCAGACACTCATTCTATATACCCTTACAAGTTATACTGAAGTGGTAAAAGAGCTTAATAGGAAGAATGGTGAGATACAGGTGACTTCACAGGTGCACAGTGTACATATAACATAAATTTTGAAGTTGCAAAACTAAGCTTTTTTGCAAGACAAATACAAAAATACTTGCTCCTGTGCCCATGAAGCTGTCCTCAATCTTGCAGCAAGACTTTTATCCTTTAAGCCAGTTCCAGGGATGTACGAATACATAAATAAAACTAGAACTGAGACAGCTGGTACGGATAAGTTATTTGTCTAGGACCTCCCACTGAATTTTGATGGATTTCAAAGCATCTAATAAAAAAGTGTGGACTTCATGTCTATCATGCCATTAAAAGCAGTCAGAATTAAAAACTGTCAAAGGATACACATGCATCACACTCCCATATGAATGACACTTCACTGCTGTAAAATACAGAGGGAAAATGCATGCAGATCCATTTTTATTTGAGAATGCTAGTTGTGAAGCAAGGCACACATAGTTAAAGGGTAAAAAACTCAATCTACAGCAGAGTGCAAAAAAAAAAGAAAGTACAGTACTAACTCTCTGAGAAGTTTCAATTTTCATCAAGTACCTTTGAATGTCAAGTTCTGAATGAAGGGAGACCAACATGCACTGCAAAACCTGTGGATCAAAGAGAGAAAAGAAGGGGAAGGGAAGAGATAATTGTTAACAGGGAAGGAAAAGGAGAACAACAGAAATTAAGAGAATAACCTGTACATACTGAAAGAGAGAAGAGAAGAGAAGAGAAGAGAAGAGAAGAGAAGAGAAGAGAAGAGAAGAGAAGAGAAGAGAAGAGAAGAGAAGAGAGAGAAGAGAAGAGAAGAGAAGAGAAGAGAAGAGAAGAGAAGAGAAGAGAAGAGAAGAGAAGAGAGAAGAGAAGAGAAGAGAAGAGAAGAGAAGAGAAGAGAAGAGAAGAGAAGAGAAGAGAAGAGAAGAGAAGAGAAGAGAAGAGAAGAGACCAAAAAACAATGAAGGAAAGGCACAAGTGCTAGGGAACAATATGCTCTATCAATACTTAATATCCAATATTCTCATGACCTTTGCTGAACTCAGTTTGGATCCACTACACATGCTGGTGTGTCAAAGAAATACACGAATTAATGGCAGAGAGCTGAGCCATGCAGATTCAAATACATACCTAGCAACCATATCTCACAAGAAATGGCAAAATATGCATTTTTCCTAAGAAATTATGCAACTCTTGGCTGAAGTTAGCAGCACCCTTCTGTGTTGGTCTCACACTTACTACAGAGATATGGAATCCTTCAAGAAGAATTTGCAAGTACTGTATTACTCTTGATTAGCCACAACTTTAAAAATAATAGAAGATAAACTATAGTATGACTAAAAAGCATTTTCCAGTTACATTTCTCTCTAGTATTCTATATTGGATCTTAAAGCGTGCAGACTATGAAAATGTGCTAAAAAAGGGCTTATGGGCCAAAAAACTCAAACATTTTTCCCTCCAACATATGAATGATAGGCAAATTGCCTACTGCTGTTTCAGTCCTTGTAAGCACAAGTCCTGTATTTTCCTTAAACTTCATTTGCCTGTGGGGCGGAGGTGGGGGTAAAAGAGATTTTATATAGTGCTCTAAACAACCTTCTCTGAGCAACTGATCCCTCCTTCAGCCAGAGTGAGGCTCCCACGACAACTGCTGCTGCCCCATTCAGAGCATGCAGCTATTTATACCAGGCAAAGAAACACAACTGCTTTGATAACAAGGACATCATTGTTAAAGACTCTTATTTAGCAAGTAATTATAATGCCAACATAATAATTAAGAGAGTAATTCAAAGAATCTTTTGAATTTTACAAACCCAGAGGATATGAGCGTAAGAGAACTGATTCTGGGGATGAGATAAGCAACATACAAACATGCTGTGATATTTCATGTTGTTGTCGATTGGATACTTTGGAAGGGCAGTACCATTTTATTTAAAGAGAACAATAGATCGTTTTACTCCCTATGATAAATGCATCATTTAGAATTGTTAAGTAAAATGCGATTTTTACAAATAAGCTATTTATGCAAACACAGTACAAATTAAATGCAGCCTTCCGGCAACAACTGGATAAATTCCAATTCTAAACCACAAAGACAAAACAGTCTGTTGCTAATGTCTTGGTAATACTGAAACTGTATTAGGGGTTTTCATGTTTTTATAATGTCGCTACCCCACACACGCAGACCTGAGAAGTACTATTTGTCCTTTAATTAAACCCTTCTCCTGATTAAAAAGGAAAAAAGTTATGGATTTTTTAAGGACTAAATCCTATCGCAATGCCAAATACACAAGACTTCCAAAGGAGAAATTCATACTGCATGTTTGCTTGACATTCAAGTGTCATTACACATAAAGACCATGCTTTGGAGAGGGGATTACTCAGCACAGGGGCAACATTAAAAGGGCACAACTGTTGCCCTTCCTAAAGTCATTCTAGGGGATCAACTTGAACTACTTAGTTTCCACTAATCCTGCCACCTCATAGGGTATTACCACTGGGTAACTCTTCTCTGGACTTTCCTACTCCCAAAGGAAGTGAAACATCAAGTCTGATCTAATGGTGGATAATGACATGAGGATGACTGACGAAACCAGCAACACTTCCCACCCTCAATCCAACAAAAATGTTATCTATATCCTTACCTTCCCCTCCCCTTACTGTAACATGGTATTTATTTTAATTTTAAAGGAAGTAGATAGATGAGTGTTTGCAGTTAAAATATATAAAACTAGTCCACCTAGATCAAGATGCCTCTCCCATCTCTTATGGGTGTTGATCTGAAACATATGGATGTGATGCAGGATTAAGAGTCTGAACAAACAGTCTTGCAGAAAAAAGTGATCTACACACAAATACAGAACCCCAGCAGGAGTGGTGCAGCAGGCTTCACCAATTCCTGCATAAAGTAGTACAAGGAGGCAAACGAGGCCTCCACAGCGTTATACAGCAAATTTCAGATCCGCTGAAGAAGATCTAGATGAGCCAATATGAGAGAACTATAATCAAGACCTCTACTGCAGTCCATGTAAAGACTTCATTATGAATGAAATTTGAAGACATTTGGGTCTGAATCCAACCTGAAGCACAGCTTCCTTTGGAATTTTCCAAAATATTTCTTAACTTTCTATATTCCTTTCCAAACTCAACACCACTCAACATCACCACTTTAATGACCTCAAGGGTATTTAAAGAGGGAAAACAATAATGATCTACTTCTTCCTTTCCTTCTAGATTGTAGGGGAATATTATTTTTTTCCATCTGTGGACATGTGTGTGGATATATATAGTCCACAATGATGGGAAATGAATTCAAGGAGAACTTTGAAATTTCCAAATGTAGCAAGGACTGCAATCGCACCCACCCCAGGGACAGGCTCCTGGGACAATCCTCCATCTCCTGCTTCCCTCACCAACTCCATCATTGTTTCAGAGAGGTGAGGCATTTGAGGAAATACCCAGCATGAGAGGAGAAACAGGATGTTGGAGCAAAGCCCACAGAAGATTAAAATACCCTGGATTTGACTTAACTAAGAAACAGAGAGCTGTAGAGCACAGAACACTCAAGTAATGTGCTCTGAGCAACCTCTGCTGGCCAGCATATAGGATCCTATGCCCCCTACTAAGTGGACTTGTATAGTGTCTGTGATTTCATTTCCATGTATAAGTGTGCAGATCCCTATGAACGAATATTAATTTACCAGCCTGAACAGAATTAATACAGCCTATAAAAGGTAAGTCTCTCCCACTGACCTGGAAGAATAGCAGGGATTTCCCACTTTCTGTTACCAAATACTCTCAGAGCAGAGAGGTTCCTGTTGAAACTAGTGTTAGGTCTTCATGAGTTGAGAAAGCAAATAGCCAGATCACAAGTCGTACTGACTCTTGTCCATGTTGGATTGGTATGCAAAGAAACACATTAATACAGGCAGATAGACATATAAAGGTGATATGGAGAGAATAAACAAAAGAACATAAATAATTTCTACTAGAAAAAAGTGGAAATTGTTAGGGGCCAAGAAGAAGTGTGGAAACTGGGGCTGGAACATGGTGCGCAGCTACTAGAACAGTTGCAGAGCCTCACGCTAACAGCAAGTATGAGCAGGATGGGGTGTTACATAAAGACAAACTAATTTCACGAGCCAGTCTTTACTGTTATGGGAAAGGTAACAGAGACAAAGGAAACAGCTTCCAAACATGCTGGTTTTGAACTTTAAACCTAAATGGAGCCTTCTGAGTGGCCCAGGAAAAAAGGTGCAGAAATTTAAGTGTCATAGGAGGAAAGCAAAGTTGCTAAGAATGCATTGAATGTCATCAAACGAAGTCATAAGAAAAGTCTGGTCAATACCACTTTTAAAGTAGTACCCAGAGGATTAGCATGCACTAACTTAGGGAGGACAAGGTTTAATATCTTGAGGTGACTGACTGTATTAGCCATTACACCAGGGCCTTCAAAACAAGGGTGAATAAACTAAGTTTGCCTTGTTGGATCTGCTTGCTAAGCAGATCAAAGGAAAGTATTCACTATTTTAAACAGGATCAGGCCTGTTGAACACAAAAATTTTAAGTCTCCAAAGGAAAATGCACATGCTTGAGACATTTGTGTTGATGATTTAGTAGGACACATCTGTCTCTCTGACTCAATCTGAAATAATGTCACAGAAGGGTGTTAGGAGTGCAATGTGCTCCCATCACAGGAACGCAGCACTGCTGTTCTGCCTTGCAGCGACAATATAAGCCAAAGTGCCTTCTCACACAGGTACTAGCAGTGCTGCGAAAGTGGAGAAATATAGGAGCATGTTAAGCTTTCCTCTTTTTTTCAGTCTGTATATTACACCCTTGATTTATGCTTCTGATGGATTATGAAAGGGAAGTCTTTACAAAGACATAATGCTTAAAACACATTTCATTTATCATGGGTCACTCAGGAAGATAACACAGCTGCTGAGACAAGATGTGGGTAAAATCAAAGAAATGCACGGGTATGGTATGAAGAAAAGCCAGGCTAGCCAGGGCATCACACTACCAACTAGTGTCCTCTAAGTTTACAGTCTCTGAGGGAGATCCTGCAGAGACATGCAGCACTGGAGGGAAACAATAATGAAAACACAAAGGGCTAGAGATGAGTATGTAGATGATGATATTCAACTAAACAAGATGCTGACTCATAAGTCCTCTTAAACAGCTTGAAACAGAAGGAAATGAGGATCAACTGCCTATTTCCTGTGAACAATGGTTTTGTGGGGAGGATGCAAGAAACTGCTATTTCTCAACAATGCTGGGATGGGAAAAAGTCAGGATGGTAACTCAGTTGGGTTCAGGCCAAACAGGTTCTTCCAAAAGAAATTTTAAGCACACAAAGTACTTGCCAAAGAAGGGAAACAGTGAAGTCTTTTATCACATGAAAATACAGGCCATGTACAGGATCAACTGCAAGCAATCTGCAAGACAGCATTTAAGCAACTGCATTAAAAATGGAGATGGCCTGTGACAAATGGTTCAAAAGAAAGCACAGAAACAAAAAAAATACAACAGTGATATGTAAACCAGGAATGCAGTGAGAGAGATGAGAATAAAGGAAGAGGTCTGCACAAAACATTAGGGCTACTTATGTTTCAGGATTTATGATTTCCAGCATACTCTACATCTACAGCATCCCTCAAACTGTATATGCTCTTTGGCTCTAACTTGTTGAACATTATAGCTGAAAATGACAATTAACTTGGCAACCATTTTTTAATTTCTAAACATAAAAAAGTGAAGAAGAGTCTTTTCTTCATTGTTGTTTATGTCTTTTTCTCAGTTTCTGTGAAAAAATTCCTAAAATCTTGTTTAATTTCATTTTAGTAAGAATTGAATCTAAGTTAATATTTTATATAATTTAATATAATATTAAATAAATATTAAAATCAAATAACCAGAACTAGACAAGTTTCTAAACATTTCAAGAGAATCCAGATCACAGTCCAAATCATACTTTTTTACAGAAAAAAAACAGTTGCACTTTTAAAGTAAAAAATAGTCTGGTATTCAAGAGCTTCAGTAGTTCTCAAGGTCATGTAGCCTTCCACCTTTTGCTGCCTCTCCACCCATGCAGATATGCTACACTAAGCTCATATTTTTACACTGTCTCAACAGAAATACAATATTGTATTTATATTTCAGTTTACCTGTAGTATCGAGGACAAATATGACTTCTTATTCACCTTAGATGACTTGTATTTTTAAGCAAGACCCTGCATAGTACTGTGTATTTCAGTCTTCCCTCCATTATACATTTACACTTTAAAGTATATAATTAAGCATATAATTACGAATAAACATATTAAGAGGTCCACGAGACTATTTTCTTTAACAAGGTTATGCATTTGGTCATTCTTGGATCCTAACAGCTATACTGGTGAGTGCTCATCAGACTCTCTGCTTTCCACATTTCACATAAAATTAATCAAGAAAATAAATAAAAGAAATCATTCCTGCAGTAACGATTTTTTTTTGTCCCCTGATACAGTACTTAAATAGCACCAAAGCAACACAACATGCAAGCCCAGTTGGTGCAGGCTGGAGAAAAAAATGACGGTTTGCTATAGTTTTTCTCAGGTAATCTGAACCTTATTTGAATCTGTGAATCTGAACCTCGCTCTTATGTGACCCAAAATTCTGCATGCGAAAACGCCTGCATTGTACAAACATGGAAAATGGAAAAAACATTGTCTGAAGATCTCAGAGTTGGTTGCCTAATGAGGCACAGAAGTTTACAAGGAGGTACTTCATCATGCCTCCTACCAATTCTGGTAAAATTTATAGGGAACAGGGCAATTTTGAATTGGTAGCTCAATTAGTGGTTTTCAGCCACTGACATTTAATATCTGAGATATCTGGCAGCTTGAATATGGGTTCTGATACTAAACTTCACTAAGTGGCAAGAATATTGTTTACCATTTTTCTGTATCTGTCCCACAGTTAGAAATGGGGACAATTAGATAAACACAGTATATTTGTTTCCAACAGTCTGTCTCTCCTATTATTCATTCCTTTTCTCCTATTGTTACCATCTCTTCTTGGAATCCCAATGAATTGCTGAAGATAAACAACAAAAAAGTATTATGAATCTAAAGAAACAATGATAACCTAAGGAGGAAAAGATTTTCATGAGCTGCCTCCAGTATTTTGGAAAGTAAGAAAGAATAATATAGAAAATATGATGTTTAAAGAATATAGCTGTTCCTCTTACTCATTTTTCTGTGGTATTTTTCTCTCAAATTTATTTAAACAACTGGCTGACCTGTTATTCATACAATAATGAACATCACTGAAAAGCACATTATGGTGCATGCAATGACAACTGATGGTCTACTGAGAACACCATGCTCTGAAACACAGAAAAATGCATGGCTTTGTCACCTTTCATCACTCAGATTTAATTGTAATGCTTCTTTTACAAGTTCTTTTAAACTTCATTTTGGTCTTCACTATCAATTAAGTGAATTTATTTTCTATGCTGTGATCAGCTCATCAGTTAAAATTTATAAAAGATACCCACAGTGATCAAATTTGGATTATTTCCTAATCAAAATTATAAGGTTAAAGGAATTGCTTCTCCTCTCCATAAAAAAAAGTAATTACTCAGCAGACAGCATAAACAAAAATATGGTTGTACATATATTTTGTTCCACCTCTCTGCTGCATTCCTCCATAAGACAAAACAACATTAACAGATAGGTTTTCTAACAACTTACACCCCAAAACTCTAAATAATGGGATCTGCAGGTGTCTGCCAAGAACTACCATTGCAACTACTGCCCTAGACAATTTTAGGAAAAGAGCTCATGCGGTATAGTACCTGTCTATGTCAGGATGGTAGGGGAATGCACCCAGTAGCCTGTTTTGTGCTCAGCTTTTATGGAAAGCCATAAATTACTTCATTTATTTATTTCAATGGGCCTAATTTCTTTTAAGAAAATAGGTTACAGAGCAGAAACAATTTATACAACATCCATCAAAGGCAATTTGGGTAAGACAAATCAACGCAAAACTTTAGTGGTAACTCTATTCCCTGGAGGGGTATCTTACCAATTATTTCTTGATACATTAGAGCTCTTAGGAAACTTTCATTAATCAGAATTCCTTTGACTGCAGAGAAATGGGTGAATAAATTCGACTATGTTCACTTTGAATTGTATACAGCAATAATCTTCCAAAGTTGCTCTAATCCTCTTCTTGTAAAAAATCCAATCTTCTTTTTAAAAAAAAATACGAACCCACCCAAAATACTTGTTCATATAGGCTTGCAAAGACATCCAGTCACAGCTTTCTATGGTATAAGAGTTATCAAGCTTTGGTTACCATTCCAGTCTTTACAAAACTACTTTTCCTGTGCTTGGAAACATAACTAAATAAAAGAGAATTCACAATACCTATCTACCTTATAAGGCTTCTGCAATAATGAACTCATAAACAGTTTCCAGCACACTGCAGGGAAAACTGCTATAGAAAAGTATCACGTTTATATACCATATTAAGTTCGCTCTTCACCTGTTGTAAGGATCACAGTCTCTCTTAGCATAGTAGTGTGGTTTTCTTAAACACAGTCTCCCATATTTTCTCTTACAACGCCTGAAACCTTGAACTACATCAAACATAAAAATCCTACCTGTCTTACTTTTAGCTAAATTTATTGCCTTCCTCTGTTTATTAAACAAATACCTGTCATCTACACAATTACAAGAGAGATATGAGCTCAGAAATGCCTTTGTGCAGTACTTCTTAGCTTACACTTGAATAGTTATAGAGTAATTACAGTGGAATCCAGCTGAATAAGTCAGTCATATTATCTCATAATCAGTTATCACATATTAGTCAGATAGATATTAAGTACATATAATACTACATACAAACAGTGAGATTCTTCAAGATCCTAAGTGAATTCCACTTTCGATACAATCAGATACCACCCCTGCTATGATACTGGGGGCTAATTAACACCGCCAACATTAAGTTAAGAAAAGAGTTATCTTGACATCAGTATTGCAAAATAACACTCTACATTTTCATTGATAAGGAAATGTAAATATTAATTTCAATTTAACATTTCTATCTAGAGTAATAGTCAAATATTATGTATTATTCAGATGTCTTTATAACAATATATTTGTTACATATTGCAAAACATATTTAAATTATCACGTCACATTTAAAGGATACAATGTAAAACCAATAATAAACCATAATGTCAGCTCATTAATCAGAAATGTCAGTTCAAATACATCCCATTTGGAAACAACAGATGGATGCTACTGGCTTTATAAGCCTTACAGAACAGGGAATAGAGCTAAAGTTGGATTTCAAGACTTGATGTCATCATTGTTCACAAGCCAACACAAGAGCTCTAAAACTGAAAGGAATCTACAGCACATAAACTGGTTTCCAACTTGTAAGAGATCCAGGACCCACGCCAGTGGATAATCTGCAATACAGTTTATGGTTTTTCAGAGGAGAAACTGGGGAGGGGGCGTGGGATAATATAACACAGTCATGCACAAAGGAATGTGCAATTCCATATTCGTATGTGCTGCAAAAAGAGATGTCTTTCTAAAATCTTGTTATCTTGTATTGTACATGTTCTCTCTTCAAAAGCTTACACATATCACAAGTTGGCATCTTTACATTTTACATCTTTGTTCATCAAAAAGCTTTCTTTATAGTTCCAGTGCTAGCACTGCTCATAAATGACAAAGTATCGAAATATAAAAGAAAAGAAGCCTAATATGAGCCAACAGATTTATTTTCTGGATATCAGAGGTAGAAGCAGGGAAAAGAGCACGTATATTTGAATTTTCTCTTTCCTGAGTTACTTTCCTCTTAGCACATATGCATTATTATTCTTAGAGCTGCTGAAAATTTCCCAAATCAAAGTGTAAAACTTTGAAATGGAATAACCTTTAGTAGACAAAACCAGATGTGCAGTATATAGTTTCTTCTGCTCTTTCATGAACATTAAACATCCTCATATTCCTCAGTGCCTTCACTCCCCTAAATTTAGCAAAAAACACTGTTATCTGTTCAATCAAAAAAGATAATTCACAAATATTTGAAAAAGCTGTGTCTCAGTCTTCTGACTGAAATGGCATAGTCTTCATGAGCCAATAAATACACGAGCCAGAACACAACGGAGGTTTGTACTTGAGCATTATACATTTGCCTGCTTACTGAAACTTTTGTGAGCACATGTGCCTCATTATTTACAGGTATGCACACAAAAGGAATCCTGCCTCCACAGAAGCTCATGGAATGTGCTTTGCCACAGGCATTAAAAAGAGGGACAGGATTTCATCTCTTCAGTGTTATCCTCTTTTAGTATCTCTATGCCTTAAAAATGGATTTAAAAGACTTAAAGTGAAGAAAGAATGGGTTCTAATATATGATTTTTTCAGGACTTTTTTGAGAATAATTCATTTTTAAACAGGTGATTCTGTAGGAAATAACTTATAAAGCAAAATGTACTGGCAGCAGACCTTTTTATATGTATCTGAACACAGGTGAATGTGCCTAAATTGGTGAAAATAAATGTGTTAATAGATTCTGCAGACCTTCTGTGGTAGGTTTTGCCTGCTCTGTCTTGATGTCATCTTGGAAACTCGAAAATAATTCCTATTTTGGCCATGGAGCACAACTTACACTCTTTTTTCCTCACCATTCACTTGCCTAATTTTGATGGATAGAAATATGTCTTTATTCTCCTAACAGCAATGAAATGCATATTTTCTATTTCCAAACATGAAGATCTCTCATTCTCTGTAGTAACTTCTAGTAAGGAGAATTTTGTACATGGTAGGCTACAGCATCTAAGTGTGCACTGTACAGGTACATTTTTTTCCTTCATCATTCTCAAAAGATTATCTTCTTTCTTACAAATTGCATCAGGACTGATTGAGAGAGATGATGACCCTGAGATACATTCATCAGTCCTGTACTACTCAACATAATGTTCACAACATAAATCGATGGCACCAGCATAGTTAGTCTCAGGGATAATCTTCAGGTTGACTAGCTAGAAAAGATAGCTCTTATACCCATCCACACAGAAAGGAGATGCAGGGATATTTTATATTGCAGATAATAGTAGTATGACAAACATTCCATACTATACGATCTTTCAGCAGGGAGACAAAGGAACTAGTTGTTTGGATTTTTTTAAACCCTGAAGGTTCTGGACAAAAGTAATTCAAAACTGAGGAGAAACTGATCAGAATAACTCAAGAGGTAATACTAAGTTCTAATGAAGACATGAAAATATTCCAAACTTCTATTCACATTGACTGTGCTACCCTAATAACCCTTGTACCCTCTTAAATGAGTACCCATCATCAGTCATTTTCTCTAGTTATTGAAATTCTCAGAAGCATCATTATTCCTCTATTTTTAAAAATCAAACAGAAACCTCAATCTGACAACGAAGGTGGATTAAGGAGAATTCTGTGTAAGCAGATGTTAAAGGGAGTTCACTGAAGGTTAGGTAATGTAAGAAAGCCAAATTGAAAAAAAAAAGCCTAGTGGATGATTACATTTGCTCTAACATGCATTGACTGAGCTTTCAGTTCTTATTGTCTCAGGAACTGAATAAATGGCCAGTAATTTTGATTAAATCATAGAATCATAGAATGACCAGATTGGAAAAGACTTCTTGGATCATCAAGTCCAACCATTCCTATCTGCCACTAAACCATGCCCCTGAGCACCTCGTCTATCCGTCTTTTAAACACCTCCAGGGATGGTGACTCAACCACCTCCCTGGACAGCCTGTTCCAGTGCCCCATATCCTTTTCTTCTTGTTATCCATCCTGAACCTCCCCTGGTGCAGCTTGAGGCCATTTGCCCTTGTCCTGTCCCCTGTCACTTGGGAGAAGAGGCCAGAACCCTCCTCTCTACAACCTCCTTTCAGGTAATTATAGAGAGCAATAAGGTCTCCACTCAGCCTCCTCTTCTCCAGGCTAAACAACCTCCGTTCACTCAGCCGCTCCTCATAAGGCCTGTTCTCCAGTCCCTTCACCAGCTTTGTTGCTCTTCTCTGGACTCGCTCCAGAGCCTCAACATCCTTCTTGTGGTGAGGGGCCCAGAACTGAACACAGGATTCGAGGTGCGGTCTCACTAGGGCTGAGCAGAGAGGGAGAATAACCTCCCTGGACCTGCTGGTCACACCATTTCTGATACAAGCCAAGATGCCATTGGCCTTCTTGGCCACCTGGGCACACTGCTGGCTCATGTTCAGTTGCTGTCAACCAACACCCCCAAGGTCCTTCTTCTCCAGGCAACTTTCCAGCCAGGCTTCTCCTGGTCTGTAGCACTGGCCAGGGTTGTTGTGCCCCAAGTGCAGGACCCGGCATTTGGCCTTGTTAAACCTCATGCCATTGGTCTCAGCCCAGCAGTCCAGCCTGTTCAGATCCCTTTGCAGAGCCTCCCTGCCCTCAAGCAGACAGTATCCAATTAAGGCAAGGGTGTAAGTCATACAACACTGCTGAAAGAAATAAATTTATGTTTCTTTTTTTCTGAAGGAACACTGAATTCTAAAAAGAAATAATTGATTATTTCAGAAGCTATTGATAAATAATTACATGTCATATATCTTTCTGCCAGAGCTCTAACAGAAGAAAGTATGGCATTGCAAAATGACCCAGTGGCAGCAATACTTAGTTGTGTGTTCTGATTCACTGGTATAATTAAAAAAATCTATGATTCCACACACCCCTTTGGGATGTGAATTGAGGGACCGCTTGTTGATTTTATAAATAATGGTTTAGATTCTTTCCTAATACATATTACTTTTTTTGTAAATTTCATTAAAGTCTGCCTGTCAAGAAAACTGAAAGCTTTTAGGAAACTTCTCATGGAGGAATTTTAGGTTCTAAATAGTAATAATTGTTAGGATAGCATCTGCTGAATTTTAGATCTTAAATGTGTGAAGATAAATGCATGTAGCCACTTGTTTGTAGGACACAGCTAATTCAGTATAAGATTATATGATTTATAGATGAATGATTTAAAACTCTGCAAATTTTGTTTTCATTAGAAGACAGACCCTTCTTTAGGAAAGGTTTGACTGATAAGTGCAGAGAGAGCTCCCCAGCATGACTGCTTATGTTGAAGATAACAAAGATAAATTCTGAAACTGAAATTGTTTTTAAATGTTTTTAAATTTACTAGATATTCTTTTTTTTTGGCCTGAAAAGCAAATGAAAATGATAAAACTATGTTAGTGTGGCCTAAGAGTAGAAAAAACCACAACTGTCTTTAAAAGCATTTTGTAGACAACGTTATTTTGGAAAGGCCCTTTCCTATCATGAACACTTTCAATCCAGTTCACAGAGCCTGCATGTCCTTTTTACATAAAACACTTAATAGAAACTTGAAACAAAAAAATGGGCAACTCTCTCTTTATGACTCAGTAAATGCTAGACAAATAATGATAATGTGTAGTCCAGAATGAATCCTTATTAGATAGCATTTAAAATGGAGGGAAAAGGAATAAAATAGTACTTACTCTTCGAAAACTTTCTTCTGAGAATCTAGGGTAGATCCAGCTTACTAAAGTCTGCAACACCAGCTCCAGTATTTGTTGTGCAAAGACTGGGAAAGGTATAGTAACAATGTGGTCCAAGTAAGAAGTAAAGGAGTTTGCAAACTCCTGTTAACTTCCTCAAATGTATACTCCAAGCAATGGAACAAACAAAAAAGCACTACCAAATGTTAACATTCACAAAGTGAACAAACTGCTTTTCAGGCACGCTGTCAAGCTCTGGACCACACATGGGATATACCTGATTTCAGCTGTAAGGACATTGAAGGCAAGTAGCTATCACCCAATTTGAACACTCTCAGCTCTTGAAGTTGAGGCTATAAATACCATGTTATAGCTCAGATAAGGTGGCTGCAGAGCTGTCCTAAATTGCCCCAAATTGGGCAGTTTGAAGGAGGCTACAAGCAGTGGAGAACACAGCTCGAGTCAAACACCCTTCAAGTGCTGGGTGTTGCCTGTAGTGGTGCATATGTTTAAATTTGTAAGCAAATCTCCAAGCAGCAATTTTTGCTGGCTCTCAAGCTACTTGATTCATGTTGGTACATATCATCAGGAGAAACAAGGACCTATGGCCCACAGCACAGCAGCTCTTCCAGTCATGGCCTCTGTGATGGCATCTCCTCAGTGCCACTTGAATGTGTTGCTTGCATCAAATATTGCAAATGCTTCTATGTGAAAATAATAAAAGGCAATATATGGAGTAGATTTAGCTTAATCCAGTTCACATACAAGAAGAAAAATCAGGCATGTGCAAAGACCCAGGTCTCTCTCTCTCCCTCTCTCTCTCTCTGTCTCTCTAGACTGCAACAAACCATCCATTGACCATAGCGAAGAACATCTGACAGACCATATCTAGTTTCCACACATGCTTTATGAATTATGTGGTATTTCCTGAGTGTTTTAAATATTTGCCTTTTTGGCTAAAAGGAATTAAAAATAGCATTTAAAGGTGCAATCACAATGTATCATAGCACTTGAGATTTTTTTTTTAAGTATCTGCTCTTTTGGGACAAAATACAGTGTGTCTCTTCCATAGTTAAAACTGAAGGCAGCACAAAGAAAGGAAAAGCAGTAACTGTGCTAAACTTAAAAACTTTTATGATGGGTATGGAATAGTAAGATCCATGAGGGCAGCTCTTCCTTTGGGCAGCATAATTTGCGAAGACTATTTTCTTTGCCAGAAGGAAGTCTTCCACATCTTTATCATGGGAAATGAAATGGCAATAAAAGTAAACCGATAAGGACCTGTAGAAAAAGCTATGCAAATTGCTGCAAGTACAGTCACAACCTGCCATCTCAAAGTGCTGCATTCCTAATGCCTGAATCTGCTATTTCACAACATCCTGTTGTAACTGCAATACATTTCCAAGTTGTATCTCTCCATTTTGTATGTATTGTTTCCAGACCAGGCTCAACTCATTAGAACTAAGAAAATGCCCAGAGGCAATTTAGATTTCCTCTGCCTATTGGAAAAATAGAAGCCTCACAAGAAACCTTTTATCAGTGTGCTATTGGATGAAAAAAGCTATGAGGCAGAGATAAAGGATAAAATCCTTCTAGACTTCCTTACAGTTGGAAATTGTCCAATTCAAAGAATAATTTCTAAAGCAACAGACCATGCTTCATCTCTTTTCCAATTACTGTTTTCTGGTTAATAAATATGACCTCCCTAGCAAGTACTACAGCTTTCTTCAGGCACTGTAGTTTCAAAAAAAAAATAAAATAAATGGAATTTTAGTAAACTTACAGGCAAAAGAAACACATTTCAGTAATAAAGTATAAAATGTTTGCCAATTATGTTTCAGGCTATCATTCCTTGTCTTGATTTACTTACGCTAACTGGAGTGGTTCAGAAAAGCACACAAAAATGCTAGCTGTGAAATACACATTTTGCTGGAAGGAAGAAGTCAGCTATTCATATAGTTGAATTCAGTGCCACAGAGTTGATGTAAAATCTAAAGCACTAATGCTGTATTTCTATAAACTGCAAACAAAAGTTTGGAACTCTGAAAGTAAGCAGCTTTAACACTATGGCTTCTAAAAAAAGAGTCACCAAAATGGTGTTAACTATCAATTATTAATCTGATGCCATGGGGACTAAAAGAAATAATGTGGACTATTACCAGCCTTTACTTTGAATTTTCAGTGGCTGTTTTGTTTCTGACAAAGAGGTCTTACACTAATTCATGTTAATTTACTTGCTAAATAAAGCATGTACTATCCCATCATACTATTTATGCTTCAGCTATAACTGCTTGCTTTATCCAGAGCCAAACAAGACAAGCCCTATCTGCCAATAAATATTCAGCTCTTAGAGAAAAAAAAAAGCAACTGCTTACTATTTACTAAAATGGAGACTAGGCAGTAACCACAATGTACATCAACAGAGATATGTTTGGGTCTCAAATATTCTCAACAAGTCATATTCTCCTAGCCTAACTCATACTGAGCAGTGATTAATCCCACAGTAAATATCTCTGAATTTCTAGCATTGAAAACAAACAAATAAAAATAAAGTCAGAGTGCTCATGAGAAATGAGCCAACTGCTTTCAAGCAGGTAGAGACGTAGCTGGTGGTATTATATGTTTAGGGGATTTCTTCTGAATATTTTGCCTTCACAACATTATATCTTTATTTTCATCATTCATTATTACCTTCTTACTCCTCCTTGTTTTTCCTTCAACTGGTGATTCTTACAGCCATGTATTACCCCTATGATACTGTAAAGACATACAAGGTAAAAATGTCCCATCTATCTGGAGGCTGCCTAATCCCACATCCTATATGGACTGTCTTAAGGACTACAGTGATGAGGGAAGAGGTTTGCCACAGGAAGCACCCAGCATGGGAAAATGACCCTGATTTTCAAAGTAATTTGCTATTTTCTCTAAAGATACACATTTGCTGGTAAACAATACCCCTGTGCCAGCTTTCACACTAAGAATATTCAATATCCAGCATTCAATACTTTGCAACACTTAGCTACCACTCTGATGGCATATAGTGCACCACAGTAGCAAGGCACCTGGGGAGGAAGGTGCCCTTAAATACTTTATACCGGGTGCTAAATGTATGCGAGGTCACATATACCAGTTATACAAGAAGGAGAGATCTCAGTCGGTTCTGCCTGGCAAGATCAACCAGATGTGTTTGTGAGGATGCCACCTGATCCTTAAAATTTTCAGAAGATGAAGCAGATCCAGAACACACTGTTAATAATACTGCTGAAACACTTTAGATAGATAGCACAGTTGAATTATTCTGCACTGTGTCCCTCAAACTTTCTGAAACTTCCATGTTTATACAAAACCAGATACGCCTTGGGGCAAAGAGCACTCCACATTTCAAAGCAAAGTCAAATTCCAAAAAATTATCCATTTGGAACCACAATGAAAGTTCAGGCATGTTACTGAGGAGATTTCAGTGAAGGCTCTAATGATCTAATCAGGATGACTTAATTGCATTTGGCTTTGAAACCAAAGAGCTGCGCCTAGAAAGGAGGGGGTTGTTCTGCAGTACAGTAGCAGCTCCCAGCCATGAGAGGAATTGTGTGAAGAAGCATCCACACAGCCCACAGACAACTTTCAGGGGCTCAGTTGCCATAACAAGATCATCTGGAATTGCAAGCACAAACAATGTGCCTATTTTTGGAAGTATGCTTGATCTATTGCACATGTGGGGATCTGAACACCTTCTGAGAAAGAGAAAATGATGAGGTTATGAACATTTGCACAACAATTTGTTTAAAAGCTCTGAAAACTCATGAATAATAATCTAGGCTAACCTTTCAGTAATCACTTTCTTCCTGATGTATAAATATATATTATTTGAAAACCATCATCACTGCTATCTTTCTGTGCTCCCTCTTCTCCAATATTTATGTCCAACAATTACATTGCAGCTGTGCTCTGACGAAGACTGGAAGACAACTTCTGAAAATTTTCTTTGTAAATGTATAAACAAAAAAGAAATAAAAAAACCTTACAGCCCAAACAGTCCCTTCTGTTGATTAAGGCAGAGAGTAATGCGGCTTTGATTTTAATTCAAAGGGTTCAACAGTTCTTTGTTCATAAGACTGTTTCTCCAGTCTGCTGCCTTATTATTGGAAAGTTTTCATCTCCAAGTAGGACAGAAAAGCAGAAAAGCTAGTATCCAACAAACTGTTATTATAAATTTTCTATTTACTTAAATAGGTGAAAATTAGAAATGCTCACATTCCTCCTAAAAATTAAAACACACAAACCAAGATTAAGTTAAGAGGAACCCTCTAGTCTGTATCCAGACAATGGATCAAATCAGTGCTAAAGAACTCCCCATACCCCTAGCTAGCTATTCCACTGGATAATTTTCCTCACGTGAAAACACAGACTCCAAACAGCATGCATCTTGCCTTGACTTCCAGCTGTTTGGATCTTGACTAAAGCTGGGAACTCCTGCTTACACTAACAAATAATATCCTCAGGCTATTCACTAGAAGGCTTTTCTGTGTCTTAACCATTTTTCAACACTTTTCTTGAACTGGCAAAAGCAGAACTAGAAAAAGTCTTTCAGGAGTAATTCTTTCAGTTTTGGCCAGGTTAAGTAGAATAGTCTGCCTAGCATTCAACAGCCTCCTGCTTTTACAAACCCAAGGCCATGCAGGCTCTGCAACTCCAAGTCATAATGGGAGGTCATGACTGCTTGAAAACTTATGACAGCTTTTAATTTCTTCTTCAGTCAGTGCTTCACAGGCCCAAGTCCTCTTGCATGGCCCGTGTTCTTTGCTCCTAGGTGTATTTCTTGACATCTGGCTGCATGGAAAATTGCCCTATCGCTTTGAGTTGAGTTAATCCATTGATCGAGATCATTTTGTACTAAGAACTTTCTCACTGTTGACTATTTCCCAATCTTGTACCATTTGCAAACTTTCACCATTAGCTGGTTTTACTGTTTTATTCTAGCTTCAACACTGGTAAATATCACAGGCTATCATAAGTAAAATTTCCATAATTACTGGGTGCATCAAAAATCAGTATCACCAGTCTAGAAAACAAAGCGGAGTTGATGACATTTCCTCCATTCTGTGCAAATTTTCTGGAATACTGGACGCTTCAATTAATATTGAATTAATATTCTCAGTATTCTGCTAGTAAAACTATGTAAAAAATTGTTTTGTCACTATCACTGAAAATACCCAAACCACAAAGGCAGTAGGAAGAAAACTCCCTAACATGAACACCAGTCTGTATAAGTAAACTCCTCAGATCAGATACCATGAGTACAAGGCCAACTTAATGAAGGAGGCATAATTTTGTCCCTTTAGAACAGAAGAAAAGAAAGGAAAAGAGAGAAAAAAAGTCTTACGCCTGGGCATACTGCTCTAATAAAAAAATGTAAAGCTCCCCAACAAACCAAGTAAACAAGAGGGGAAAAAAAAAGCAGAAAGGTAAATAGTAGAATATTGGCTCTAAAGAATAAAGCTGATAAAGCAGATTATATTTCAAAAATGCTAAACTTGCCATGTTTTCTAATCCAAGTCTCAAACTATGTAGAGTGATCAAATTTCAGACGTGTCTCCTAGACCTGATCTGCAAAGAGCATGGTAAGAGTTGAATTTTTGTAAAAAAAATTAAAATACATTATTTCACTGCAAAGAAACTGGAAATTCCCAAACTGAATGTATTTGGAGGTAAAATGTACACCATTACTGTAGGTGCCTAACGAGACTGAATTTACCAGTATTTATTCCTGCAGTACCCATGCCCTAGGTGCCCCCTGTCAGGATACAACTCTACAAGAAATGCAATTCTTTTTTCCACCATTTCTAGAGGGACTAATTACTTCATCAGGAACCAAGTTCATCACAATAATCCTCTACCACATTGACAAAGTTTTACAATTCACTTTACTAGACCAAGGAAAGATTTTTGAGTATTTTCTGTTTCAAAGAAAGTGTCTAAGCACCCATGCATACATATTCAGGTAACAGACCCAGTACCTGCTTGTTGGCCCATTAAAGACAGAGGTTTTACCAGCAGAACAAAAAAACATTGATGAAATATAAACATAAACCCTCAG
This sequence comes from Clamator glandarius, assembly GCA_033459285.1. NCBI lineage: Eukaryota > Metazoa > Chordata > Aves > Cuculiformes > Cuculidae > Clamator > Clamator glandarius. The sequence continues at coordinate 440,751 of JAUNZM010000046.1, forward strand.
TCCTAAAGCTGGAGCAGCTGCTTTTGACTCCCAAAATGCCAAATGCTTTGAATTCACATGCATGCAGAGTATAGTGACAAGTGCGAGACCTTTCTGTGGGAATTTTATGCGTACACATAGTCCACACAACATATCTGTTCAGCATATTGGTATATTTATGTATATAATTCTAAACTAATCTGTGTATATAATGATGTATGATTGCACTAATACCTACTTCCATTTTTAACAGTTTTCACTTGTTTATAATCTCTAACTTTAATTTGACAGGCACTCACTTTGAGCTTTATACCTTAGCTGTTTTGCCACAACTATCAAGAAGAAACCTTTGAAAAAATATCTCCCCATTGAACTAGGAGAATAAAATATTAACAAAGTTTCTTGACCAAAGAAAGTTCAGCCTGTTGACAGACATTCAGTCTGTCTCCCATTGAACTCGGCCACATAAGAAGATGGATCATTAAGCATAAATCCACATCTGAATTTATAATGATCTCTTTCCTATCTCAATGCAGAGCAGGTCAAGTACTATATTTTTTAACCTATTCCAGAAAAAAATAATGAATGGGGAACTGCTGAAATTTTCTGAATAGAACTTTCTACTTCAGATCACCATTTGTAAATCATTCCCAGCTGTTATATTGAATTCTTAATTGTACACAAGAGGTTGAGGAGAAAATAATTGCAGATGCAGCTAGAGTTTGTTATATCTGTGATTATCTATTCTACAAATGATTTATGGTTTTCAACTACTTTTAGAGAGACAGGCACCGAATTTATTCTTCCAATACTGCTATCTATGCACAAGTGTTGCACTCGGCACTGGTAAGACCACTCCCCAAATCCTGTGTTCAGCTCTGGGCCCCTCACCACAAGAAGGATGTTGAGGCTCTGGAGCGAGTCCAGAGAAGAGCAACGAAGCTGGTGAAAGGGCTGGAGAACAGGCCTTATGAGGAACGGCTGAGAGAGCTGGGGTTGTTTAGCCTGGGGAAGAGGAGGCTGAGGGGAGACCTTATTGCTCTCTATAATTACCTGAAAGGAGGTTGCAGAGAGGAGGGAGCTGGCCTCTTCTCCCAAGTGACAGGAGACAGGACAAGAGGGAATGGCCTCAAGCTCCACCAGGGGAGGTTGAAGCTGGACATTAGGAAAGATTTTTCACAGAAAGGGTCATTGGGCACTGGCACAGGCTGCCCAGGGAGGTGGTTGAGTCACCCTCCCTGGAGGTGTTTAAGGCACAGGTGGATGAGGTGCTGAGGGACATGGTTTAGTGTTTGATAGGAATGGTTGGACTTGATGATCCAGTGGGTCTCTTCCAACCTGGTTATTCTATGATTCTAGGCTTTCTCACATATTCTGTGGAATACTTGTTAAGTGCAGAATGCTATATTTCAATTCCTGGGGCTTATACTCTCAGGGAACAGTAAAAAAAACCAAACAAACAAACAAAAAAAAACCAGCAGGGATTTGTAGTGGCAATTCCAAGATGCTAAAAGCTCAGCCCCAGTCCCTGTGCTGTTGTGTTCCCTGACACCTGTTTTCCCCAGAAACTCAAATAAACCTAGCCATATGGGGGAAAAAAAAAGAAATTAAGAAAAGCCTGGGGAAGAGAAGATGGGGAGGGGGAAGCACAAACAGCAATTCAGGTTATCTCTTTTATTTCCAATCACCTCACATATTCCATCTCCATACTCCAGGTCTCAGTCAAATCTATTATATTGTACATGTGCTTCAACATGTTGGCTTAGGGAAGTGAGTTTATAAAGAATTCAAGTCTGAACACTTCTCCATTTGCAGCCTTTAATCAGCATGTCTTCCAAGAATGTTAACCTGACTACTAGGAATAACATGATGCTTTGCCGTAGTGCACCAGGGGCTCCTCATGTCTGGTGGAGCCTGCATGCAGACAGTGAGGGTGATGGTATGGACTTTAAAGTTCACAAATGTGTTAACAATTTACAGTAGAGCTCTATCATGCTTTTATGTCAGAGGCAAGACAAATGGATATTTAGCCCAGTAAATTGTGTTGTTCCGTAACACAGAAGCCATTATAATATGGATGAGATCTGGAATCTATTAAAAGACATAATGGAAAATAAAAGCTAAACACATAAATAACTCATCTACTTGGAATTTCTTTTAAAAATATTGAAAGGCATTAGACACAACCAAGATTAACTGTCTGTAAATTTTATTTTAAAAGACAAACTTTTTTTTCACCATGGCATATGAGAACAAAGCAGCATCTAAAACCTCAACAAAGAGAAGCTTTATTACTTTTGCACAGAAATCTTAGGCTCCAGCCTTAATTCACTTTGCTTCTCATCACTGTGGTTGGAAACTATAGTCGTTTACTTGGCATGGACTCTATCTATTCTGGCAAAATATTCACTGAGGGCTAAAGATGCCCAGAGACCACAACACTGAACGTTTCAAACCCAAGAACTAAATATGTCAAGGATGCAGTGAGTATACATCGGACTAGGGGAGCTTCTCCTCAATGATCAAACATGTATTATTCAAGACCAAGTCTCTTTGAAACAGATGGGTCAATGGTATGGAAATGGTTCTGCACAGACTAAAAATCTTTTACTATTAACCATAGACATGCAATGAAAACTAGTTCCAGCATGCTGTATTTTATGTAGGAGAACTTATGTCTTATAAAACACTTAAAGATACTTTTCTTGTTAAATTATTCTAACTGTCACTTAGCTATCTTTTGGAAGCTATCAGAATGAGGAATGTACATATACAGAAATTACATATTTATACAATGGCACTGATTCAATTAGACTTTTAGCAATGTGCTTTAGCTGAAACAGCTACATATGGAAAGCAGATGAAGCAAGCTGAAATTATTTTTTTAAGTTAAAATCCTAATCTAAAAAGCATATATTCGGTAGAAATACATCTTCTGTTAAATATACCTTTACTCTTCAGTGAATTGCAGAGTATTTTTCTGATCACGAATACATTCTACAAGCACTACACTAAGGCAGAAATCTATAGAACTAGTTAAATAACCACAGTATATAAGATCCTCCAAAGGCACTTTGTTTATAATGATTTATGGTTTTAACATTTCCAGACTACACAAAGGTGGTGAGTTAACATACCAGCATTGCTCTGGACTTCAGACATTTAAAATAAACCTTGTGTAATGACACCATAATAAGGCAGTGACTACAAGCATGAAAGGGCGACACAGCGAGCATCATTCCCCTGTGCAAATGCTTGGGCAAAAGCTAAAAAAAAATAGGAACTTCATGATCAAGAATGTACATCAGTAGGGCATGGTAAACAAACACTCCCTAGTCAAAACGCTTATTACTATCTTCTGTAACAGTCTCTTGTATTGGTGGATCACTGGCTCTGCCTATGGCAGAAGGTGGGATTCTGACCCAGCACCCTGTTCGGGGGCTGCATCTAAACACAAGGCCTGCCATGCCAAAGGACGATCACTGGGTGAGGGCATGGGCTTAGTCAGGGCAGTAATTTAAGATTTTGTATGGGACCCTGGTTCCCAGACTTCTTAGAGATCCATGCATGTTTAAAGAAAAAAAAACCCAACTAACTCCAAAATAATAATTAAAAAAACCCTCTTCCCTTCTTTTAGCAGATGAGATGTTGGAAAATGCAGCCTGTGCGCTGTGCAAGACTGGCTCTGGAGCAGCAGGTTGGGAGTGAAAAGGAAGCAGCAGCCAGGCTTGGGGAGGCTGTGTTTGATCCTCTCGCACTTCCCTGAGCTGCAGAAAATCTTTAGCTCTGCCCCTCGGCAGGAGCAGGCAGCTCAGCACCCCCTCGCTCTGCTTTGCACCAGCAAAGCAGCAATGGGGAATGCAGAGGAGCTGAAACTGCAGCTCAGAAGAAAACCTCTCAGGCTAGGATCCCTTTAGCTTCTCCAGGATCAGCACCAGTATCTTTCCATCTCCAGCTACCTGAACAGCTCCTGTCACCTCCTGCCTTTGCTTCCAGACAGGGTAAGCACAGAAGAAAAATCTGGGATGTGAGGTAAATCCAGCCATCCACGCGGACTGGGAAGTGGAGAAAGGGGGATCCCCTTCCAGGCAAGATGAGGGCTTGCAGTTCAAAGTGGGCTTCAAGGGATCACCTGATGAGTTTCCTGAACAGAATAAGTAATACCCCAAAGAGTTCTTTGTTAGAGCAATATTGGGTGATCGGGCAAGGTAAAAATATCAAGTACACTGAAGCAAAAACCTTCTACAGTTATTCTATAAATAATGAGATAAAAGGAGAATACACAACAAAAAGCACTTAAACATTGCCTCATAAGCTATTAGTGAGGAAACACAGGACTATAAAAACAGTAAGCCTGTACACAATAAGCAGTATTATCCTGCTCCACGTGCCACGGAATGTAGATCTGTTGCATGATGCAGTTAATGCTACCACATTACTTTTCATACCCTGATGACCACTGGCCTGAACCCAACTGTCCTAAAAACATATGACCCCTCACACATAAGGAACTACTTTCAGAAAAACAACACGATGGACTAATGTTAAATAGAAAACAGCATTCTCCTAAGCTGTCCAAGAAGGATGAACTAATAGGTCACGGACTCAAGTAAAACTGGGTTCAGTACAGGTATATCAACACTCTGACCACTGACAAATTTATGCCTCAGTTTCCACAATTCAAAATGAAACAGTGCCTCCCCACTCCATAGGGAGATTGTAGGAATGCAATTCTTTATTTGCTATGACAAGCGTCAAAAACCTTCAAGAATAATAAATCACATTAGTAATTACATGATTACTGATATGCCTTGCCATCAGTTAAAGGGTTTTGCTTTGTAATATAAACAGCTTCAGCAATGTAAAGAGCTAACTAAAAACCTAAATAAAGACAAAATTAAGTGATTTTTTTCCTGTCTTCAATAATTTAGTTCAGGAAATCTGGGAGACTTTTGCCAGTTCAGCCACTGATAAATGGCTGGACTTTAAGGTAACGGCTTAAAAAAAAGCCCCAAAACAACAACAGAGCATGAAATCCTATGATGTAATCAGTGAATACAACTTCTAGATATATGAGGGGAATACTAAGTAACACCAGGAAAGCAGCATTACTCCTTTGTAGGGCTCTGACAGAACCACAAAATAACACTAGGTTGGTTCTGGTGTGTATATTTCAAAAACAAAGTTGAAAAACTTCAGCACATTCAGAAAAGTGCCATAAAATTCTTAACTACAGGAGATGCCAGTGAAGTTCTCCCTACAGGCTTTACCCAAAAGAATATGAAAAATTTACTTGATCATGTAGTATGAGTACCTATGAGAAATTTCGGATAGAAAAGTACACTTTAATTATGAAGAAAAAGGTTATGTGAGAAAGGATAAAAAAAGCTACTATGCTAATCAGTTTGGTCTTAAAATGTACAGATGTACATTTTTTAATATCAGGTTATGTGGAGGTGAAACCCTGATTTTAGCTGATGGAAAGAGTCAGAATTTCAACAGGACAAAAATCTAACAGACAGGATTAGCTTTCATTCATATTATTAAAGAGAGCATTAAGAACTGAAATTTGCTCATCATACATTTCTTTGTTACTTATTGCAAGGTCTGGTTGCCATGGTATTAAAAAAAATTATAATGGAAAAGACACAAGAAATAGTGGTTTGCAAAATTTTAACTCAGGTGCATATTCCACTGAACGTAGTCAGAGAGAAAATACATTGTAAAGAAGGATGCTAGGTCAGCTGTCAGTTGGCAGTATTTCACTTCTGTGACAATTATGATTTGACAAGAAGATACTATGCATTTCCTTTGTATCTGCATCTGCAAGCAAGCCTCTATGCAAACAGAACAAAAGAAGATCTAAAGCTTTGTTTTATTAGAAATTGGTCAGGAACTGATGAGAGAGGTTTTTGAGTTCAGGTGTCTAAAGTTATCTGGTTTTTAACAGCTTCATGGTTGCAAATTGAGTTATCTTGTTGCTGTTTGAGTGGCTGCATCGCTAGCATTAAAAATGCTTAGGCCTTCTCCTGGCAAAAAAAGACACTGACTCCAACCTGCAAACATGTAATTAAAGCAAACGTCACTCAACAACATTATCATCCACCCAAACTCCACTTTAGTAACGAAACTAATGGGTAAAAGGACTCTTGTTGGGAAAAAACACATCTTTGTCTTTTTAGATGACCTACACAGTGAAAACCACAGAAAGGAAAACTTGGCTTGCTCTGTCCCCTACATCACTCTAGTAAAACTGAATTGGCTTAAATCAGTAGGACTGCAGAATTCTGACTAAAGTCAGGGACTGTATGAAGCCATGTCTGACATGTTTTCTCTAGCAGACTACAGCACATGAAAAAGTGATGAGGAAACAACAGAGTTCATGCCGAAAGGTCAAAAATAACTACCACCGTGTAAGCTTTCTGTGTTTCATCTCACTCCTTACTAATATGCCAAAGCCACTCTTTCTAAGTTTTGAAACTAACTTGAGGAATTTCTTTTTCAGTGGCGGTTCATATACAGCTTCACAAGAGCAATCTTCCCAACTTCAGAACCTAAAGGAGTGAGGTCCATATCTCCCCTACTCTGCAAACACAGCTGGGATATCAGGAACGTTGTCCATAGAGGATTAAGGGTAACATCTGGCCAAGACCTCAAATACAGCGTTACAATCTCGGATACCCACCATAAATTTAATTTAGTAGATCGTTGTAGATTTGAGTCTTGGTCCCTGCTCCAATGCTACAGGCTGTTCCAGAAATGAGGAGAAGGAAATCGGGCTGCAAAAACCAGCTTGCACAGGAGAAGCCATGAGAGGTGATAAAGGAGGTGTCTATGCATGCTCAGAGCAATTTTTGTGTGGGATGAGGAGAGTGCAGCACACAGGACACGCTGTACTTCTGTAAGCTTAAGGTAGCGAGGCCCAAAAAACCTAGGAAAATATAATATTTTTTAAATCCCTGGAGTTTTTATATGAGTAGCAGAGGTCACACGCAAACTGTGCCCTGTGAGACAACAGCTACTGAATTCAGCAAGAAGCTGCAAACAACTGATGTAATTGATTTCCACACTATCAGAATACACAGAATACATTACTCAAAGATAGTATTTTACTGATAGACCACTTTTTTTTAGATTTTTCAAAACTGATGAGAATTGCTTTAGAAACACATAAGCTGCTTATGGTTAAATATTTCCTCCATATTTGAACAGGAACAAGCAAAAGATGACTGAAAGTAGTTTCCTTCTTACATAAAGCTCTGCAGTTTAAAAATTACTTCTCTCTTAATGAGACTGTTATTTAGGTCCTGGCTTCATTCAACATGTTTAGTCTGCCAGGTGTATGTGGGCTTCTTCAGAAGCAGTAATGGGCGTCTGGCAGACCTGGCCAGAGAAGTGGGAGAGTAGTACAAGAGCGTTTCATTTGGAAATAGAAAGCATCTTCCTAAATAAGTAATTTTATTTTTTTAAACATACTTGATCACTATCACACACAAGAGTATTTGGAAGATGGCTTTGTTAGTACACCTAGTCTGCTACACGTGGTCTTTCCATGGACTCCATCTCCACCAAATTATTTCGATTCTCAAGTCAATGCTTTTCTTGTTCCAGTCTCCCACTTGCCAGTCTGCAAATTCTGTAACATCCCTGGAGTTACCACTTTCAGCAAAGTGTTTGTTTTAAAAGTTGTTTCTCTACCCTCACCTTATATTTGTATTCAAGAAAGTTTGACTCCTGTTTCCTCTTTCAACCATCCTACACAAGCATCCCACATAATATATATTAAAAACACATAGTTCCTTTTGAAGGCAAGAAAGCAAGATGATTAAGAAAAGGTTGCAAGTATGGCTAGCAGCTATGCAGATTTGGAATAAAGAAATATATCGAGCCAAAAATTCTAAGTGAACTATCCAAAGAAAAATTACTAAGAAAAACAACAGTACCAGGAAGCCGAAAATCCCCAGGCTATTTCTACAGCACCATCACCACCTCCCAGGTGATCAACAGCAGTATAGTATCCAACAGCTCCTAACGTCAGAGGCCTCCTATTGCCTCCCCAACATAGTCAAGCTCTGGGAGGTTCCAAGGGGGCATTTTGGTTGGCTACAGAGTAATTAAAGGCCCAAAGTAAAAATCATAAGCCCCATATACATCACTGGACGATGGACAACATAAAAGCATGAAGAGAGAAGAAATAACTGCCTTGGCTTAAAGGTATGTTAATGGCCATTGAAATCAGTTACCTAGCCAGGCCACTGGGTCATCTCATGGCTCAAAAGTCAACTCAGTGGCTGAACTGTCTCCTGTCTCAGTGAGGTCAGGATTTCCCCTCATCACAACTCTTGCTAATCTGGTAATCACTTCTCTCTTTTACTGTCGGAAATAAACGAGACATGCTGAAAAAGTAGCATAACGAAGCGATGACTCTGTATCTTTTCCAGCATCAGCATTTTATTAAAGGGGTTTGTTTTCCAGATTATTTTTACAGGAGCTCAAGCAGCCCAACTGCGTATTTGAAAGCCTGAGCTCTGCTGTGTTTTTTTTATGACAGGATACCAAAGTTGAACATGCCATGTCAAATGCTCCAGAAACCTCCAGCACAATAGCCACTTTAAATGATGTCTTATTTTCCCGTTCTGCGAGGCACACAAAGCAGCAAAAAGGCTCTCTTTTTTTTTAAGTGCAGTAACACACCGTAATGGTATACAGTTACCACTTCAACATGGGAAAGCAAACAAGCAGACTAGCCTAGCTCTTCAATTCCACGGTTTGCACTCTATTAAGGTGTGTAAGCAATTCACACATCTTACCTTTCAAGCAGATTGGTGTGTGCAATGTATAGAGACATACCATAAATCAACTCCCTAATCCATATATACAGGGATTAGTTTCTTATGCTGTGTAGCAGCTTATTTGTAAAACACTGTATTGTGTCTCCTCAAAACAGACTGCTTAAAATAGCCAGAAAATTACTGCAAAACTAGTATGTCAAATAGGAATTGAGAAACAGCAACAAAACCTCCTTTGAATGAAGCCAAAATAAAATTTAAAATATTGAAATATAATGTATTTTTGCTGTACTGTTAGGGAGAATCCCATCTAGGGACAAGATGCTGTACACAAACACTGCAAAGCTTGAAGAAGGCAACAAAATCCACTTGAAAGCAACAACAAACAAAATGTATGGTGAAAGAGAACATGAACATACAAAAAGGCTGCAAGAACAAAAAGAGAACATTCCATTATGTTCCATAAAGTAGCAATTAGTATACCAGATGCCCAGCCATACAAGTGCTCTACAGGCAACACGATAGACCTCAGTTACACAGAACAGTTTTAAAGACGGCGTGTAAGCAGCTTTGAGGAAATTCTAATAAAAATGGGAAGAAGCATGTGGGAATTTGAAAATGTTGATGTAGCCTAAGGACTTTCAGCACATTTCTCCCATAACTGTCAATGTAAATGTCATAATAATGAAACACAATGCTTCACAGCAGAAAAAGTAAATCCTTCTAGATCTGAAGTGTAGTGGACCAAAACCTACTAGATGAAGGTTATGATGCAATGATCTCCACAGCACTGTGCCCCACAAAATCTTGGTGCACTAAGAAACTCATCTAAAGACCAACAAATTTGCTGGATATCTTTCTAATGACTGTCTTATAAGTCAGTCACATAAAAGAAGTTTCAACAAGTCACTCCATTCCTCCAAATAAATGTATCAGAAATTTTTACGTTATTGAAAATACTACCAAATCAGAATGCAGATGTTGTGTTTAGCTGCAACTGGGAAAAAAATGGATGCAAATGGAGTCATCAGTAAGAAACTGGAAACTGCTGGGAAACTGAGGAATTTGAGTTTCTTTTGGGTAGTGTGATATCTAGGTGATAAAATGAATGAAAAGGTTTTTGTTCATGTAAAAGTCTTCACTTAAATCGTGTTTTTTTCCTTCAAAAAAAAAAAAAGAAGAAAAAAAAACAAGCAAAGAAACAGAAGTAATTCCTACTGCATTTGACATGCCATATATTGCAAATGAGAATATTTGCACCTATCTCTCATCCCTCTTGCTCACAAATTTGCATTTCTTCCATTCCCACATATTAGAAACTTATCTTCATCTTAGTTTTTACCCAGATCAGGCAAAAGTTTCTCTGCAAAACCTCCATCTTATGCACTTCATTGTTCGAAGTATGCTTCACCTTTCAGATTTCTGAACTGAAAGCTAACAAACACCACTTCACAGAATTACAGAATGACCTGAGTTGGAAGGGAGCCACAAGGATCATCAAGTCCAAAGCCTATCCTCGCGTAAGACAAGCCCAAAATCTACACCATGTGTCTGAGTGCATTGTCCAAATGCTTCTTGAATATTGTTAGGCTTGGTGCCATGACTGGTTCCCTGGGAACCCTATTCCAGTGCTCCACCACTCTCTGAGCAAAGAACCTTTTCCTATTACACAACCTAAACCTCCCCTGGCACATCATCCTGCCATTCCCTTGGGTCCTGTCACTGTTCACCAGAGAGAAGAGATCAGCTCCTCCTCCTTCCCTTGTGAGGAAGCAGTAAACTCATACAAGGATCCCCCTCAGTCTCCTCTTCTCCAGGCTGAAGAGACCAAGTGACTTCAAGCTGCTCCTCATACAGCTTCCTCTCTAAAGCCTTCCCCAGCTTTGTGGCCTCCTTTAGACACCTTCCAGTAATTTGGTATTATTTTTATACTGCAGCACATGAGACTTAGCATGACTGCCTGAAGGTTCCACATGGTGTCACCACTTGACACCTTCACATAGGCACCTTCAAAGAATACCCACAATCGCAGGGCAAGACAGAGGATAAGTTGTGTTACCTAGTGACACATGTAAAAATAATTTATAAATGGACATAAGAACATATGTGAATGCATAGGAGCTACAGTTATACTGTGTTCTAAAGACCTATAAAGAGTAATTTCTTAAGGCAGATAAACGCTAAGGAAAACATTTGCCATCAATTTTACTTTGTTCATTTTTGTTTTATGGGACAGTCTGGCATGTTCAATTGCTCCACTTCAGTATGGAACTCAAAGCAAGCAGGAGATATCAAGATACACAGTATAAGGGCTCACTACTGCAGTATTATTGAGTTAGAAACTCTAAAAATGGACTGTATCACTCAACAGTAAAAATCCATCTAAATAATGAGCTACTCTAAGTATATAAGTTATATGTAATTTTTCATCAAACAACTATTTTACAGTGAGCTTTTTTCCTTCTGTCCCTCCCCAACCAGTACAGATTATGATTATTATGTTGAAGATTTGTTTTTCAAGTCCTAATTTGTTGATGATAACATACAAAATCTTTCCTAAATTATGGCCAAGAAAAACAGCCTTGCTCATGTAACAATGCAAGGCATTACTTCACAGAATCCCAGAGCTTCTACTTCTGTAGTTCTTTCAGATCAGTCACAGTAGCATACCCAGCTATGCAGTATCTGATCTTTATAAAGCTTTTGTAAAGCCTTATAAAGGTACTTGCACTCCTTGTCTGTCGATTATTAAATGCATTTGCTCTCAATACTTTAACAATTACTAAAATCTGCTTTCCAATTAACTTTAGAATCCAAATGTGTTACTTTGCTAGGCTTAAAAATAGAACAAACTTCTTATGAATTTGGCTTTTTACTCTAATGAATTTTCAAACAATGCCTTATCAGAGACTAAAAGCTTCCTGTTTTCAATTAGGTTCTTCTTGGTTGTTGTAAAGGCTGCTGGACATATGGAGAAGCTTAATACAAGTCCTTGTAGCACGTGAAAGTTTTATAGATGGCATCCACAATCATCTGAGAGTATTTGCATTAGAAGTAGACAGTAATAAAGTTACATAGATATTTAAATAGGTTATGCCACCTTATCCATGTTGTTAACCACGTTTAAACTGAAGATCGCTACATGTAATTCTGGAAAACTCATATGTTAATTTACACCCTGTGATTATTTTCAAAGTATGCTGACACTACAAAGTAGTAGTGTAACACTACACCATAAGTGTATACCACAGTGTAACACTGCAAAGGCTATTGTGGTTTGCTGCACAGTTTCACTGGACAGAAATGTAATTTCATGCTTGAAACTCAACAAAGAAGTTGCAGGAGTCTTCAAACAGATGGCTCGATGCTTGTGCTAGTGACTCTGGAGTACAGCACTACCACAAGGATCCTTATGCACCTGGTTGTTTTCAGTGAAAACTCACTGACTGATGCACAAAACACGATTAGAGTGTTTTGCATGAAAACAAGATTGATGTAGAAGTCCCAGTGAACAGTGATTTACAAATTCCCTCTGCAGCTGTTGCATAAAATTTACATATATGGTCTATTTGCAACTAATTGCACCTACATCAGCTTCTGTCTATGGTCAGTCTACTCCAAATATGGCATGAAGGACATCTGGCCATGAACAGGGATATACTTTATAACAACCTTACCTAAGGGACATAGTGGGTGCTAAATAGTGCCTTTCACTTCCAGGTTTACCAGCTTCTACAGAACTGCTCATTGTCAAAAGAATTCCTGCCTTACAGTTGATGTCTATATTAGTCACAAAATACCCAAGTCCAACTTCTTTTTACACTGTTTGATTAATTGCAAATAAGGTAACATCACTGGAAATGAAGAATGCAGAACTGACTGCCAGCACCAGCAGCTGAACCTGCTGAAGAGTTGATAGTGGAATTAGAGAAACCTCAGACATGACAAAAGCCACAACTGTGTGAGGCTTCCAGGAAAACAACTGGTGGGCCAGGTTTGACTAGGTCATCTTTCTTTCACAAACAACAACAATATTCTGTACTTCCCAGAAATGTGACAAGCATAAACTTGAATGGTTTTCCTTCCATGGGAAGCAAGGGACATGACTATGCTCTAACTCATTAGTATAAAAATAAAATGCACTTGATAATAACCATGTGGTGATAACTCACCTGATTATTAACAGGGCTTTGTTATTTCAAGACTTCTCATTTGCTTAGAATATTAAAGTAGATAAAATATAAAAGGTCCATTTGTGTAGCACAGAAGTGGTTAACGTTCACTAAGGAAGGCAAAAGTAATCCCTTTTGCTGTGGTCTACACACCACTGCAGTAACTGGCTAAAAGGCCCCTGGCTACTCTTCCTGTGGAAACGAAACTATTCCTCTTATATCTTCAGAGTAGAAAGAGTTGAAGTGGAGAACAGTGCCCATTTATCTTTGTGTTTTGGGGTCTTTTTGTACCCAAGATAAAATAGGTATTAAATAATGAACAGGAAGGAAAAACTTAGGGTAAGCAAACTGGGCTACAAATGAATCCTACTCACCAAAGAGAAAGGAAAGACTCCCTTAAAGAAAAGAAAATAAATAATAAGGGAGTAAACTTTATAACTGAATTGTCCTTTTCATTAGTAACATAACTAGAATCTGATTTCTGATTACTCCTAGTACATCCTTTTTTTCCTACCCTAGTTTCAGGCACACTAGAATCATTAACTTGGTTCAGAAGATCAAAGAAAAACTACAAATTTTCTCCTCACTCCTGCAATCTGCTGGTCAGACAGGTGTCTGCTTGCCCCTGCACTGCCCTCATTACCCTGATATATATAAGAATAAACATATTTATGCTCTGATCTAGCAGACAACAGGTGCTCATAGATCACTCACCAGTGCGTTTGCTGTTCATTAAATCCACCTGCAACCTTCTAAGCACCATTTCACTTCTCACCTCTACTGAAAATTAAGGTATTTGTTTTTCAGATGTCAACTCAATGTCTCACTGTTTTTCCTTAAATTTTGCAGAGACACACATATGCTTAACTTCAAGAAGCCTGCCGAACACCCACAGTATTATTATATTGGTGCCTTTATAGATAAACAAATGTACAGGAGCCTGCAAAATAAGGTCTTTAGGTAAGATCAGGAAAAAATGTAGAAGGAATTAAAAAGTCTCTATAAAGGAGTTGCTAAACCTTTCAAAACAATAAGAGGGAGCAGTCAGCACATCAGTAACCAGTCCGGTGCCTCTTGCACATCTGCAAACATTTTTGAAGGCAGTAAGAATATAGGTACACAGGGAATAAAAGAAGGTACAGACAGAACATACACCTTACCTTTCCCCCAGCTCATAAGCCCCAGCTTTAAGTACAGCTAAACCAACACAATACTAGATATTCCCCATCAATGCAATGGTAATAATTGCGCACAAAAGCTGTTAAAATTATATACTTGGAGTATTTATGAGGGCTTCCATACCATTTTATGTCTCTAAGGACATTAAATGAATTACCATTTGTGTATGGTAATGTAATATGTAATAATAGCGAATAATTTTCTTCAAGAAATAATTTTTAAGTTTTATGGCTGTATACTAACAATTATTACTTAACTTATGAACTATTTTCCCTTCACTTACTTCTATCAGCTAGTGCAAATGAAACTCACATGCCTTTTGCAAAGCAAAGTTGCAAATCAGTTGTTATTATTGATTTGCTACCACTAAATATCTCTTAAATAAATGTAATCAACTACTTTAACAAAGATCATCATGTTGCCACTGTTCAATGTAAGGAACTGAAGTCACATGAAACAAAACTGTTAAAGGGGGGAGGGAGGGGTGGAGAATACTGCAAAATAAACAACTCCCCATGTTCCTCCACCAGAAGGGCTCTGCCAGCATTAATCCAGAGCAATGCATGTGTTGAATGTAGTCAGCTGTCTGCAGTGCTGCTGCTGTATCCCTCCCAAGGTGGGCTTGGGGCAGGTAGGACATTCACTTAGGTTTGCCTCCTTTATCCTGTGACATTTAGGATAGCTATTCTCCTTTCAAACTTTAATAAAATCAGCCAAGACAGTTTTGCAAGCAAAAGAGACGCATCATCAATTGTATAAGCCTGCTCCTCTTAGGAAAAGAGTCTAAAACCAAATCAGACAGCGCACCCAACCTGGTTGTGTGCTACAGGCAGGTCAGCAAGAAACAGAGAATGACTCTGGGAGGCAGATGAAAAGAGCAGGCAGCTGATGCTGACAGAGAAATACAGCTGAGTATATTTTAGTATTGTCCCAGGAGCTGATCATATCATGAGTGGCAGTGGGGAAAACAAGACATCCCAAACGACTTACGTTGCAAGTAAATGAATACTCTGAGCACATTACCAAAGAAATCCTGGGTCTACTGAAGTCAAGAGGTACTATGATATTAATGTCAATACCCTTACAATTTCACTCTCGTCTGCACTAGGATCCCACTACGTGATTTATTATTACAGCCCGAATTACAGGGGTTTACTTGGTGTATTGGCTTTCATTTAATTTTTGAAGTCTGATTTAAATACAGCAAATACGTTATGATGCTATATTAAGTTTCCATGAGCAATTTGGCAGAGGACTGTGGACTTAAACTCTGTCTCTAATTAGGTGTGCAGCACTCTCATTTACTTAAATGGGATATACTCATGTGGCTCTGGAGGGATAAGTGAAACAAATGGTTACACTTATATCTGAATAAATATTTTTGCTGTTAGTGAAACAGCTTCAGCAGTGATTCTCTCGAAATAGCAAAGATGAAGGATCACATCCTGAACTAATCTAAGGCTGAAGACACATATTTATGGCTCAGCTGATCTAATAGCTCAGTGCAGCTGGAAGAAGACTCCTGCTGCCCCCACCCCCAACACACATACGCATCTCCCTCTCTATGCATAACATGAAATAATTTGTCTTCCCCTCTCACTCCCAAACACTAAGGTTAATTTTCACCAATTTCAGTAAGTCTTTAACCAGTGTGTGGGAAAAGAGTAAAGAAGGATCTAACAGATCTGTATAGCCATAATGTGCAATTTTACCCTAAGTTAGCCTCGCTGCAGTAAAAATTAATGGAAACGGCTGATTTATACTGATTGGATAAAAGGCTTGCCCAAAGTTACAGAATAGGAAACCAGTGGTCCTGGATACCCTAATCTTCCAGCTGGCACTTACAAGTTTCAGCGAAGCCTGTGCCTTTCTCCTTCAACAGATATAATTTCATAGCCATTTGCCTTTAAGAAAGCAAAACCTGGAGATCTCTCCTTAACTAGATGCCATTACCACTGGCATTCACAGGGTTTCTGTATCAGGTACAGACAGAGCCACATCCTGTCTCTTGGCTGTTCCAGCAGCCGCCTCCAGCTTACCCTGTCCCCTCATGCCCACCTCTATCCTGGCTTCCACAGGAACCTCTGTTCTTCACCATGGGGACTCTCACCTCTGCACCCCCTCCAGGGGCCACAGGGCACCCCAAAGTCCGAGGCACATTAGCCAGGCACATGTGCAAGGGCAACAGACACAAATGATAAAGATAAAAGGAATCCAATATCTCATACTTCGCAGCAGAAGTTAATGGCTGAGAAAAGAATATAATTATATGGTACAGGCACATAAAGTTGATGGAAAGTTCACCTAAAACCACTTGTAAAACTATATTTTGTTAGTGATTTTCCCTATTGGCATTATCTGCACAGATTTATGGGCTGAAGCATTTCCAACAGCAAATACAAATGCTGGGGGGAAACACTGTCTAAGCTTTTATGCCAATTCCAGCCTTTAATTAAGTTTGCTTAGTCTTGACAGCTGAATTAAAAGATTCTGTAAAGTCCCCAGATCATGTTTCAGATCAGGAATGATCGAAAGCATAAGCAGCACTCACAGAGGTGCACCAACTCCTGCCCTGCTCAGGCGGCCAAGTCCCACACTGACACCAGTGCTTCGGTGATGGCACTAGCTGGTGGTGCAACGTAGCCCCGTGAAATTCGCTCCATGGACAGACTGGCTTTTGAGGCAGAAGGCTTCCCAAGGCAGTATCTAGAAAACTGTGACGGCTTTTCAATCATCCAGCCATATCTTCTCAATAATCCAGTCATGTATTTACTAAGGAGGACGGCACCAGGATGGCTCAGCTGTAATGGCCATGAGAGCACACAGGCATAATGACTTTTGCTGAATTACCATGTCCATTCCCTACAGGCAATCAGGCATAGGAGATGATTGATTTTTTTGAAGTAACCGCTTTGCTCCCACTGCTCCAGAACAGCATTCCAGCTACCCTGGCAGTAAGATTCACTTGCCTAAATTCACCCAAGGCAATGCATACCAGTTGGCCTTATGCCAGCAATCTAGCTAGGTCCATTGTGCCCCTCTGTTTCATCCATCTAATAAATTTACAGAGAACAAACAAACACCTCCACTATCAAAGCTCTCTGTGAAGGGACACCAGTTTTTCAAGACCTGCTGCTTTTTCCCACTTAGCCCACAAGTTCCCAAGGTGTCCACGCCCTTCTTTCCTTGGGGTGATCTCTCCTGTTAAAGCAAACAACTAAGTTTGGAAACGTGATCTATTGCCCAGGAGGGACATAAGCCACCAGCCAGAGGCTGGCAGGAGAGCAGGCCTGAGAGCAGCACAGCTTCTCATCTCAGCTTCTAAGCAGAAAATATCATACAGATGTTTTTACGGAAGTTTACTTCGTTTCTGTACCTGACTCAAACATATTCATCAAAGGTATAGAATCTTCCCTGAACTGTCGATTTAAGAATAAGACGACAAAATTTCTTCCTTTCTCTTCTTTGAACGTCATGGGTTGTAGCTACCACAGGGGCACATATCCTTCAGGATACATCTTCTCTAGTCTTCAAGTCCACAACTGCTGTGAAATACTCTAACTTGTTTGTAGCTGCTTTGGAAAGCTTTGGGCTACACCACTGTTCAGTCTGAATTTGAATGTTTTTCTTCTGTTTCAATAGATAATAAAATTATGAGTATGGTCCAAAGCCAAAATTGGTCTTCCTATGAGAGCTCTGGACCAACATTGTATTAAATTTAAACGTGAAAGGTATTTTCTGTTTCAAACAGTTTCAGTGTTTGATTAAATGCTGATTCAACATCAATGTAAAATATGTTGACATTTTAAAAAATGCCATTGTAATTGTATCAATTTACATTCTAAATTAATACAATTATCTAAATGAACAAACTGTATCATAAAACTATTAGCTGCTACTACTAACCAGCAGCTGTAATCTGACCTGTTAATCAATTACCTAGATAAAGGTAAAATAGTCTCATGTTTCAATTATACATAGTTCCATTTCAAAAAATCAGTTTATATGCAAGTCAAAGTTGCACTGCAGGCATAAAAGAGTATAATATTTTGGATAATTGGTTTTAGGAAAAAATACAAATTACAAAAATATCTCCAAAAGAAAGTGTCTTTAATTGCATATGAAGTAGTTTATGATTATTTCCTGTAATTAAAGCAACGATTTGCTGGGACTAAGCCTTTTTACAGATGAGTAAGGTATTTTCGATTCACAAAATCCTTACTAAATCAGAAGAGCAGAGTAGTTGCTGTATTTAAATGCATGATCATAGGCTTAGCTTTTCATATATTATTTAAATCCAACCCAAATGTAATTACAAGCCTTTGTGTAAGATTTTAAAGGGCTATAACAAGGCTGACCAGCTGGCCTCTTCCTTGCCACAGCACTGGCCCCGGTCAGGAACCCAGATTTACTCCGGGTCTTGCTCCCAGACTGCATGGTCCCTCCGGTGCGATGGACACAGCAGCAGACGGAGAGGACTCTCCATGCTCCTGAAGGTAATGGTCCCACAGAGCCAGTTCTGCTCACGTCGCAGTGCTCTCTTGAGTTTGGAGCAGCCCCAGCTCTTGTCTTCACTGCTGCTCCCTCAGAGTTCTTGGGCAAGTCCACAAACTAGTATTTGTATCTAGTATTTGCCTCTAGTATGTCTCCCCATTTTTTAAGAGGGGATTACAGGCCATCCATCTTCCTCCTGGGATTCTCTCAAGGTGAATTAGCTTCTTAAACTTGGCTAAGAGGACACTTTGAGGAGATCTAAACAAAACAGCCCAGGGGAAATAGGTGAGATGTATATGTAGCTTGTATGGAGCAGTCGGACACAGAGGGTAAGCTTCCTGGCAGCCAGCAAATGCTAATGTTTGAAGACTTGCTTCATTTGAAGGCAGAATTCCTTTATTCTACCCACTTCCAAGATTGCTGGTAAGCAATGGCCTGTTTTCATTATTTTAACACAGATTTACTTGTTAAGACTTAAGCTAAGGTCTTAAAATTTATGTCACACTTCAATTTCTGAAGAACACTGTGAATAAGAACCTTCTACTTCTCTTCACCTACCGCTGTCATGTGTTCTGGTATTCCTCTTCACTGACATATGGCCCATGACAGGCTAGAACACATTTAAGCTAATCCTGTGATCTTCTAGTGAATGGGAACCCCAAAAAAGAAGGTTGCTGTGTTCCATGCCTAGCATCCCCCCAAACCTCATGTCACTATCTCAGGAACATAGTGCACTCAACTGTTATGCAGATCAGCTATTTCAAACATGGGTGCAAAAGAAGAGTAGATATTAAAATGTAAACACAGGGCCAGGACAGCACATCTTGAACACTGTATCTGTCTGTGAGAGACAGATTAACTTCCAAATCCTTCTAGACACCTTTGTGGCAAGTAAAAGCATATTTCCTCAGGTCTGCATCAGCACCGAAGCACCTCTACGAAACTGGAAATCAGGATACTTGATTCTCATTCATCAGTACTGGCCTTCTTTGCAAACACTAGGAAGAGATGAGACACCAAACTTCCTCTTTAAAAGCTCAATACTTTCCCAGACTAAGGAATACACGTGCCAGAATGAGATATGCAGTCAAACAGGAGGATAGGACCGACAAATACAGCGGTGCCACGTACAGCCACCTCCAACAGACAGAAGTTTCTTAAAGAAAGGGAAATGCTAAGTTTCCTGTCACAGGCCAGAGTAATAGAGCTTACCTGCCTGCTGTATTAAATCATACCCATTTGTGCTTCTGCTGCACATATCATCACTTCAGTGTCTGCACCTTTCCTCAGATGAAGGCACGTTCTAGAAGGGCTTCTGGCAATGGCTGCAGAGAAGAGGGGATGGGAGTGTTTGGTGCCAGGGCAGGCAGGCACTAGCCTGCCACTAAGACACCAAGTTCACAAATCAGAAGTGACATCAGTAAACACGGAGCACAGTTTCATAACCAGTTCGCAATACTGCACCCAAGGCAGCTAGTGGGACAATACAGATGTGTAACTCAGTTTCACAGAATCACAGAATAACCAGGTTGGAAGAGACCCACTGGATCGTCGAGTCCAACCATTCCCAGCAATCCCTAAATCACACTCCTGAGTTTCTGACTCGCCTTTTATTTCCACCCTGGAGTTACTGCATTTCCAACATTAGCAGATGACAAAGAGGTTTACGTGCTTTACCCTGATTCACAGCAATATGCAGAAGTACATCCAAATGTCTCTTTTTCAATCAATTCATCTGAGTTCATAGTTACACCTTGCAAACTGCAAAGCTTAGCAAAGCCACAGGACATGGTTATGATTTCACCTTGCAAATGCTCAAAGGCACAAGGATGAAGACAAATTGCCTTCAGGAACTGTCTGAGGAACTGGCCAATGACCCACACAGTGCAACCAAGCTGTGCTTTTTCTGCTGCTAGAAAAGGATTACATATAATGTGTTTAAACCACAGAGTCTCTTTGAAGGCTCGTGTTTTTCCTGAAAAGTTTGAGTATGTATTTGCTGTGTACAATGGTTACAACTCACAGGGAATGTGTTTATGGCATTTCCTACTGCATAGAGGAGGAATTTCCCTCTATGCAGTGAAGTATTAGAGTCTAAGCTGTATCCTCAGCCTATTAGAAAGACTTTTCCAAGAAAAAATATTATTTAAAAAAGGTAAACACTTACATAACCTCCTCTCTATACAATTTATTGTATTGATTACTGCATTTCTTACTTGTGCTTTTTTTCTCCAAGACTTAATTCCCAGAGACCTATTCCTCCCAGCAATGCTGTGGCCGAGGAACTAGTTTGAGTTTTACTCTCTTACCAAGGAGGCAGGAATAAGTGAGTCAGCCTGTCCCTGACCTCTGCTCCTCTCTTTCTTCCAGAGGAACTATTCAGGATGACTGAGCCACAAACTGCTGCTCACAGGGCACCTTCGTTCTCAGGACACGAGGAAGAAAGCAGTATCTTTCCATGTTTGCCCTCTGAGCCTATTTTTCTGTCCAAAACACTCCTCACTCCACACCACTAAATTTTCTAAACTTTATCTAGCTTAGCTCTTGCTTCTGTGTTGAGCTTTTTGTGGAAGGAGAAATGTTCTGATGTAAGTGATGGCCAGCCAGTCAGGCCACACAGTTAAAGCCTGCAGCCGCTGTTGAAGGAGAAATCAGCAGATCCTTCTTTTGGCTAATCCAATAAAAAATGCTACTTGTCCTAGGAGTGAGACTGGAGCTTTAGTGTTGGTGATGACACAGAGCTGGAAATAAGATGCTGCATGCCTGCATGATCAGTGCACTTAAACAGTTACATTCACAAGCACTAGGACAAGATTTCCAAGGCCTGCAATAGGAATGGATTTATTTTTTTTTTTGAAAACTAATGAATTATTTTCTATCTTCCTCACATCTTACTGCATCTCTTCTATAAATCTCACCAAAGCCTTCTTTGGCTGAGATTTCTTCTGAGGCAATCTCACAAAAAAGAAGCTCTGGAGTGAGAAAGTATCAGTTCAACAGCCTCATGCAGGCAAGTACAGTGAGTGTACTAAACAACAGACTGGTTTGGAATTTGAAGAAACCATGTGAGGATCACATCGAGAAACAACTTTGCCTGTAGCTTATTATGTTCAAGTAGGAAGTAACAATTTAAACACAGCTGAAAACTGTCCACTTCTGGATGTAATTACATGCTAAAAAAAAGAGCTAAAAATTATGACTAAACTAAACTACACAGCAGACTACTGTCAATTTTTCATATTTCATCTTTTTTAAGGTTTGACACAATATTTTTGATCTCTAAGAGCCAAAACCTACTTAGTCCCTGCTGGCCACAAAACCTCCAGGATAGGGAACCAGAAAGGCACTTGGCCACAAACTCTCAAAAGCAGCTCCTCTTCCTAGTTCTTCAGGTCTACAAATCAGATTCCTTAGGCAAATTCATGAGTATGCAGGCCATGAAACATGCATTTATACTTTTTGCTCTTTGGTTAGAATAATTTCTAAAGATTCCAAGTCCACATGCTACTTGTATTAACCTCTATCAAAGGATGATTTCGATCAAGAGTAAGTCCACAGAAAATAAAAGATCATAGGTCATAACCAAATTCATTGCCCAGATCATTTGGGTTTCAACAATCTTCTGCAACCAAAACAACATACAGTGACAAAGTGCTGAAAATCAGCAGAGAGGCACCAAGAGCATATCCTAGAACAAAAGGTCTTTACCCCTATGAACAAGTATCCAAAAGCATACATAGCTCATGTGTGGATAACAATCTTACTGAACAGTCAGAGTATTTAGATAAACATGTTAGGAAACAAGTTTTCTAGTGTATGTGCATGTATTCTTAGGGGACCATCAAATCCTATGAATATTAAAAATGTACATTAGGTAATGTTAACTTATTCTAAACTGAATTTGTAATTACTTATGCAAATACAGGCCCATCTCTAAATCAGTACTCTAAATCACTTCCTCTTTCAAAAGATGTCAACAAAGCAAAAGCAGTTTAAGCACCACTTATTAATGATGTGGATTTAGTTGTTTTCTTCTGGAAAAAAAATCCAAACCAGAGATGAAGTATTGAACGAATGTACAATAAATGTCAGCAAGAGGATAAATAAGCTGAAATAAAGGGAAATTTTTCTCTAAGCCTTCTGTCTAATGATTCCATTTCTCAATTGCACATTTTCTTCAAAGTGCAAATTCTTAGTCTATAGCACTTCTCAAAAGGCAACTGCAGCTGTGTATAGTAAAGCACGAATTTAATAGTATAGCAGACTTTAACTTATGCTCTTCTGTTGCTCTGACCTCCTCTAGCCTTCTGACATTTGAGTCTCATAAGCTCAAGCTCCATTTAGCAGGACAAAGTCACAGCTCATATATAAGATGATACAAGCTGCCTGTCACTAAGTAAGTGAGAGTTCAACTTAGTGCAACGCAAGTATTGATAGGGCCGGAAAATTTTCAACAATACATTCCTGCCTCCCACTTCTCCAACTTCCATACTTTGAACAGAGCAAGCTGTCTGTCTGCAAACAGGCTTTCATTTGTATCACAGACTAGCTACTGAAAAAAAAAGAAAAAACTGCTCGTCCAAGTTACAGAAACAGATAGTCAAAGCATCCTCAAGAAACAGTTGAAACAATCACATGCCAGTGGAGAAAATACTGACAAGAAACAACAGTCTTCAGGGGAGAATAAAAACTACTTGAAGGAGAGCATTGGGGAACAGCTGAAGAAAGACAGCCTGGTGAGATTTAGAGAGCTGGAGATGTCCTGGACTCAGTGATTACAGCAGGGGACTCAAATGGCAAAATCTTCCCTTTACTCCCCCAAACTGGTGCTTCTCTTGGTGTTATGTTGTACTTCATCCTAGCCACCCAGGGATTACTGTGGCCTAGAGATTATTTCAGGAATAAGAAGGACCAGATCAAAGGTCCACCTACCCCAGTAGCCTGTTTCCACCACCAGCTTGAAGTAGATACCCAAGAAAGAGGTTAAGAAACAGTGATGCTTCTCTAAAACTCTCTCCCAGTTCTTAGGAATCTGCAGTTTTGTAACTTGTCTATTCTTCCTCCCCTTTATCATCTCCTTCTCAGTTATTTCATTTCTTACTGTGCTGACTTGTCCCTGGAGCCACTCCCTAACTTTGATCTTGATGTACTTCTCCGAGTCTTTCCCCTAGTTCTACTACACCTTTTTGGTGTTGGAAACACCTGAACTGCACACACCATAGATGTCTCATGAATTTATAATGGCAAGTGATGCTCTCTGTCTTGTTCTCTGGTCTCTTTTTCTAATAACTATGAACATAAGATCTGCTCTGTTGATTGTTACTGAACAGTTCGTTGACATTTCCATGGATATATACTAACTCCTACATCTTATTCCTGTGTTGTAACAATCACCTCTGTGCTTACTATTTTATATGTGGAGGTAAGGTTAGCCTTCATTGTGTGGTGTATTTTATAGTTATTTAAATTGAACATCATCTGTCATTTTAACATCAAGTCTGATGACCATTTTGGAGTTTTTCACAGCCAGCCTTTTGCAATTACCAGTTATCAGTTATTTTGTGATATACCAGTTCTGGAATCCTCAACATAGGAATTATATGGAACTGTTGTAATGGGTCCAGAGGAGGGCTACAAAGATGATCAGAGGACTGGAGCACCTCCCATATGAGGACAGGCTGAGAGAGTTGGGCTTGTTCAGCCTGGAGAAGAGGAGGCTCCAAGAAGATCTTATAGCGACCTTCCAGTACCTGAAAGGGGCCTACAAGAAAGCTGGAGAGGGACTATTCATAAAAGCTTGTGGTGACAGGACAAAGAGCAATGAGCATAAGCTGGAGAGGGGCAGATTTAGGCTTGATACAAGTAAGAATTTCTTCACCATGAGAATCGTGAGGCACTGGAACAGGTTGCCAAATTTTGGCTGCCCCACCCCTGGAGGTGTTCAAGGCCAGGTTGGATGGGGCCTTGGGGACACTGATCTAGTGGGAGGTGTCCCTGCCCTTGGCTGGGGAGTTGGAACTGGATAATCATTAAGGTCCCTTCCAACCTTAACTATTCTATAATTCAATGATATTCCTTAAGAGTTTTTACGTAGCTCATCTTAAGTAACCGTAGAAAAAAAAATACATTTTTTTCACTTCAAAATACCAAACACTTAAAAAAAAAATCTACAGACTAGGATATAATAGGCTAGTTCTGATGTTCACATAAGCTCAGTCTCTTAGGCTACTGTATCCACTATCTCCTACACCTCAATAAAGCAAATCAAGTGAAACTATAGTGACGTGCATGTGTTAAATTATATTTCCCACAGTCTAGAGACAATATTTTCCTGCTTATTTAAAGTTGTAAGAGTACACTACAGTGGCCAATATGAGTTATCTTGTAGCTTGGCATCTTTCACCTGTTTAGCAAGCTTCAAGTCTATACAAAATGTTAAGTGCCCAGATTTCAATCCCCTTTTGACTCCCAACTGAAAGATCAACTTATATCAGGTACTGAACTACAATTACCTAGCCTCAAATTCTTGACAAGAAAGTGCAATTTCATAAATCTGCATTTTATGGATTTTAATGTTTTATACATGGATTTTTTAACTATTTCAATCTTATAGATTTCAATCTCCAATAAATCCCATGTTTTAAACAGTTTGAGCATGTAAGATACTGACTGACAACACCGGCAATTCTGATTCTGTTGTACCTAAATATCAAGCAAACACCTCACTTCAGTGTGTTCAACCACCTACCTCATAAGGAGAGCTCAATAAACATGTTTCTAATAATCTTTGTTTTTATATATATATACACACACATATAATATACAGATAGATACCATATAGATTGTAGTTATATATACCATATATATAAAAGTCTTCATATGAGTGTGTATATTTAGCACACTTCAATGAGTTATTTTACTTTAAGGATTTCTAAAGATCAGAAGTTCTATATATAATTGTGGTAGTTCTTTATGTAGCTTTTCTGTGAGTTATCTGCCTAGTTTAATACTTACATATTCTTATTTGGAATATATTAGAACAAACAGAAGTGCAACCAGTCCCCAATCAACATACACATCTAGCAGAAACCACCATGGCTATAAAGAAATTGTCTTTCATTGTAAGCAGCTGTTTACTAATAAACAACTACATGAGAAGCCCTTGAAGGAAAAGTCATCGAGGAAAAAAATGGTACTTTAATTAATTAAAAAAAAAAAAAGATACATAACTAAAAGCTCTTCTGAACTGAAACCATAAGCCTCTCTGGCATCCTTCCCAACAACTATTTGATTCTATGCCCTATGTGACATTTTATATGTCCTTGCATTTGAACTAACTATTTTGTCTCTTCCTTCTACTGTTTTTTGAACTATTGTCACTATATAAAGGAAACGTACCATTCCACAGTGCTTTACACTTTGTATTTGTAACCTCTTTGATGCAGCTGCTTAAAAACTGTAATTTATCTAAAAGATCCTCAGGTGTCTTAATATTTTTCATTAAACACGACAGGATCCTGCAGTAAGAATTTTTAACTGAGTTTTGCAGCCTTTGTATTGCTCTGTAACCCTTGTGGTTTTGTCAACCTTGACCTTAAGTTGTAAAATTATAATCCTAATTAATTAACATAATGACAGTATCCACTATGCATTAAGCACTGGGCAAACAACAAGTTAGATGGCCCTTTCCCCAAAATGCTCAAAGCTTAAGAAAAACAAGTAAAGGACAGCAACGCACCAACTCCTTTAATTAAAACTTTTTTGGAAGACAAAATTATTCAAACACTGAGCTTCCCTAACTCATGACACGTACACTGCAGATTCCCACAGCTGAGCTTGTCACTGCAAGTTCCCTTTATAATCAGTGGGCATTTTTAAGACACATGTCATCTGATCCATTTTAGATAACTGCTTGAGGGTAAGTACTGAATGGTGGATTGCACTCCCTAAGGGGAGCCTCTATTAATTAGCAAGATTGCTTGCACTAACTAGCCACGCAGCTGCACCGGTTTAGTCCACAAAAATGCCATGGTACACACAGATCTCACAGAGGAATGTGTCAGTCTGCAAGAGGGATTTAAAGGCAGAAAATCTTAAGGGACAAACTTATTCAAGTGGCTTGTCCAGGGCTTAACAGCTGCATAAAAGAAAGCGAAAAAAGCAAGCAGAGAAACATGTTCCAAAACAAAGGAAAAAGCGTAATGAAGTGACTAATAGTAAATGATCTCTCACTATTAAGTTTGCTGGAAATAATGCTTGGAAATGGAACGGAGAATTTCAGAGAAAAGCTGAGTGCTACAACTTGTCCAAAAAGAGAAAACAAAATAAATCCATCAGGAAATCACTCATATTTCACTAAGCCATTCCTGTAGAAGAAAAAAAAATATGCTTTCAAATATTATCTAAATTACCTTAACATACTTAGCTTAAGCAAGTCATCAACCATCTGAACCTACTGTGTGCTGCCCTGTTACGTGGGGGTCATTTAGATCCCGTAAATGCTGAAGAATTGTTTAACTAACTACAAACTCCTGAACTTCTCACCATGTAAAAAAATCAGTGCCATCTTTCCTCTTTTGACTGTCCCTTCTCAGTGCAAGTACACAGCTGTCCAAAAGGATCAATCTTCTGCTTCCTAAGCCATTTCAGTTATGATGGCCCCCATAGCGCATTCTATAAACAGCCTTAGGTACATCATTGCTTATGAACATTTCTTAACATCATTAAAATACAAGGCACTTCACTGAACTTGGAAAATACTAAGAAATTATTCTCCAGAGTGTAACATCTGGTAGAAAGGAGGAGAAAAACTTTGTTTTCAAGTACAGGACATGTAAGATCTGGAGGCTAAAACAAAACCCATTAATCTATGTCCACCCCTATGTTCAAAATGAAAAACAAAAAAATACCCTTTGGTCCTTCACATTAGGAAGACACAAATCTGAGACGTTTCCCATCTGTTTGGTTTGCTGTTTTTTAATAAAAAATGAAAATTACCCTGTTCTTTTTTCTACTTTCAATACAAATCCTGAAGGATATTTTCAGATTTGTTAGGTCCAAGGCTTTTTTACTGTTCTCATCCCATTTTACTTGAGTGCCTGTCAAATGTAACTATTCTGCTTCAGTGAACCAAAATCTAAGCTTTTCAGATATTATTAAATTTACCATGACCAAACTTACATGAACCACCTTCCTGGCTGAATTTAGGGAGCTGAGCAGGGAGGTAACTACCTCTTTGTTTCTGTAATAAACACTTGACCTGGCAGCCCTTGTAAAACTATGAGTAGCTCATCTACTTTCTAAGCTCATGTTGTCTCCAGAAAGCTACCAACAGCAACAAACCACCAGACAATGACAGCACTGGCCATGACCTCTCTGCTTCATCCTGCACTATCACCATAGGAAATTGGGTAGAGTTGGACATATTTGCTTTAAACCATCTGACAATTTCCTTTCACTGTAGAAATTCCTGTTGTCTAGTCAGGGCTTATGGCTTAGCTGCATTATCAAAAGAATGGGTCAAAATCCCACTTGCGATGCTTCGCTCACAGGGGTGTGTCTGGAAGCTGCTTGGACAGTGCCCTTAACCTTCATCACACTAACACCACTGTGCATGTTTTCAAGAGCTACCTATTGATCTTGGATGAAAAACGAAGAAAAATAATTCTTCCCTGGGGACAAGGAATATTTGAAGCTGGCTTGCGGAGGCCCTTATTCCTAACCAAATGCATCCTCATTGTGCTCACAGCTCTGAATATCCACCTTTGGCTCAGTTCTGCCTGGATAAGATTTTGTTCTACTTTTCCTTTTATTTTGCAGAGAAAGCCTCCATGCCATGATGCATGAGCTGAATACGTACTAGCTCACATATCAAACCCTAAACCAATATCTGTAATAGATGCTACTGTTCCTACATATTTAAAACTGAATATAAAGCTGGTCACCTCTTTTAATGGACATAAAAATGCTATTAAAATCCTTGTGTGGCAATGATGAATGACTTTTAAGTGACTTTTGGATATTCACGGACTGTTAAACAAGGCAGAAAATAGATTTTAACAGTTGATTTTGTATTTCTAAAATGATGGCTGCCTCCATGATAAACACTACACACATAACATCTCTCTCTCAAATCCTCCATCAGCTGTAGCTGTGGTGAAACATCTTGGCTTCTTTTTTAAGATATTGAGTGACATTTTAATGTTCATTTTAATTCAGGACTATGAGTTTCCTCAACTTTCACTGAAGAAAACAATAAACAGTAAACATATTCTAAGATTTGTTTCCCACAGCTGAGATTTCCTTCTGCACACTTGAGTAAACAAATGTCTCTCCATCCAGGTACAAACATGATCATATAAGTTAACTTAAACAGTAAAACTCTATAAGTCTTCTTCAGCCTCTTGCCTGCTTTCCAGGCAAGTGGCTGGAAAGTTATTTCAATCTTATCAAAAAGAAGAAAATATTTTCAAGGTCTAAAGTAACATGTGCTATTGTTTTACTCATGCAGCACACCACATAGACATTCCTTCAAGTCACATTTTCATGAAATTTAGAAAGTGGTGTGAACTCTGATTTCCTCATCTTAGAATCTTACTATCCAAATAGCATTATGCTTCGCAAAACGCTTTACTGGCAACAAGCATACATATAGTCCCTTAGCAGAAACAGAGAGCAAAATTCCCCTTCTCTACAAGCCTGAATACAAGAGACTCCCACGAATAATGCCGTGGGAGAAAGCTTTCCCCTGGGAAAGGTCACACAGTGATACCACTGACCCTGGCCGCTGGCACAGGACAGACAATGAATGCTGAAGGTCACTGCTTCCCAGCTGCACTTGGCTAATAGCACGAGTCCACAGGCTGCCCCCACCACCTGGCAATGCTCATCTGTGTTCTTGGTCATCCCTCCCCTCCCCAGGCACTCCAGCATCCACAGCGAGTGGAGGCAGCCATCCCTTGAAATTTGAGTAAGGAAACAGCTTAAAAGTACCATTTCTATGCATAAGTGAGACTGTGTTAATTCAAATATACAATGTGCTTGCACTCCAGAGAAAAACTTGGTAGCAGGTATTCAAGTGTTAGCCTTGCTTCAGTGCTCTGTGGCAGGGTAAAGCCGTGGAGCCATGGAAGCCAAGCAAAGGTCCTGGAAAGGAAGGGTACACCACACCCATTTTGACATTCTGACCATGGAGAAATGGTCAGGAGCCTCCAGAAATTATGAAATCGAGGCTTCACCAAGTGGTGGAACAAAGCACAGGGTGGGTGTTTGTGGAGAGGATGGTTAGTGAGACAGTATTGCATCTGTAACAACAGAGTCAAGGGGATGGAGGAAATCATAGAATCACCAGGTTGGAAGAGACCCACCGGATCGAGTCCCACCATTCTCACTCCAGTGTGCTTTTCAAGTTTTGCAATCTTAGCCACACTATCTCATGCCAGTTAACATGTAATTTTAAAGGTCTTCTATAACCTTAGTGTTATTCACAGTATTTATACTGCACCTGCAAGCCACAAGCTGAGAATAGGATGCATCATTTTGTAGGCAGAAATTATGACAACCCTTGGCTGAGCAGTATAAAACATCAGAAGTGCACTTCTCATCAGTTGCAATGCTCTGCACACAGTCTGGAGACTTTGTAGAGAACAAAGTCCAAAGTCAGTACTCCATAACACATGACAGGGTGGCATTTTGGTGTTAGGGTTATTTTTGGAGGAATTAATTGGTTTGACTCCATCACCCACATCCTACAGGTGTGCTGTGGTTGTTAGCTGGACACAAAAAGCCTGTGCCAAATAATATTCAGCCCCATTAAGAATGCTAATAAAAAACAATGCTACATTGACTTATTAGCCCTTTCTCTGGATGCTTTGTTTTCCTACAAAGTATTTATTTCATGTCAGGTAGACAATTAAAACACTTCTAATCTTGTGCTTGTTTATAATAGCTATTTACTGGCACCCTGACTAGCATACCAAGAAAATACATATTATTGGTATTTGTATTTTAAATTTTCAAGTAACCTAAGTTTCTAAATGCTAAATCAATTTTTTGTTTCTAAAATTGCTTACTCTTGTTACAGTGCCATATTTAAAAGCAGCTGGTTCAAACTCAGTTCCTTATGAACAATCCTTGAAACATTAAAATTGCATGAATAGCCAAAAGGCTCGGTTGCATAACCAAGGCCAAGGAGGAGCCAATAAATCTCTGCCAGTTAGCCCTATTCATCAGTAACCTTTGTCTGACTAAAGCATATCAGCTAGAAAAGCAACCTGTCATAGTTCAAAGATTTAGAGAGATGAAGAACCTCTTGCTTCCCTTAATAATTTGTCAGTATAATGAATCATTTCTACTGTGAAAAATGTTGTGCATTACTCCCGATTTGAATCTCCTCAACTCTCCAACTATAACCTTTAGTTTGTGTTATGACTTTCACTGCTGTTCTAAAGAGCCAATATAGAACCAGTATATTTTCTCCGACTTCAGTAGACTAACATTTCTTAATCAAGGAAGCTCTCTATCTCAATAGGGTCAACAGACAAAAAAACAATGGTTCTCTGAGAGAAATAGCTTAATCAGATCTCAAATCATTTTGGATTACTCTCTTCTGCCACATTCCCACTGTTCAATACCACTTCAACAATACTGAGTCTGAAACTAAAGCACACATCCAGAGATAAGGACATTCTTGAGCCCTAATCACTGCCTTCCTGGAAAATAACTCCTTCTCCTTCAATGACAGCATCATACCAGGAACTCTTGAGAAATTGAAGCTCAGAAGATCCTTACATGCCTTCCAGACTTAACAGGTACAGCTTAGCCCGTTCCTGGAAATTCCACCTAGAGAAATGGTGGAATCTCCTTCTCTGGGAATATTCAAGATTCAGTTTGATGGGCTGTGCATAACCTAATCTAAGTCTCAGCTTGCTACAGTGGTTCAGATGCTGTCCAGAGGCCCTTTCGAACTTAGGTCTTTGCTATGGGGCACATGATCACATGCTTGCTCAAATGCAGTTAAGTCATGGTCTACTGAAGTTTTCAAAAGCTAAGGCAAAAGTTTACAAAGTCATTTGGTCCTGTATGTTTGTAATGCCACTGCTAATTCCCTCAGTACCAACTCAGTATCTTCTTTTAAGCTCATGTGTGTGAAAAGTTTGACCCATGTAGTATTGCAATATATCAAACACTTACCTGAGATACATTGTGTATTTATACCATGCTCATAATCATTAACTGGCTCTACTCTTTACCACCAAAAAGCAACTGTGCAGAAAGCTGCATACTTCTACACCACCAGCAGCAGATTTGGCCATGCAGCAAATGTGTCTGGGGCACACGCTTGTCCGGGCACAAAACCATGCGCATGTTTCCTAAGATGGTTACTTGGGTCTGACAGTTCATTACCTCTGGCTTTACCTCTCAGCCCAAAGGATATGATTACATATCTGATAAAACTCTGTCTCTTTTATCTGTCATTTTCTTTGCAAAATCACCATTCTAACACTGTCTCTCTTCAAATGACCTTTTTTTGTATTTTAATGATTAAACAAAATATAATCGTATATGAAAGCATGCTCTATAAGGTTGGGATACACTCTGATTTTATAACAAGATGCTGTGTACTTAACAAGACAATGTATCAAACTCCTATGGCAAAAGATTGTAATGCAATTGTTTGGCAGCCTTTGGTGAATTTCTTCACCAAAGTCCAGATCCCAGTAAAAAGCTACTTTTCTATAAAAGCCGCCTTTTAACATATTCCCAACAACTGTTTCAAGAGGAAAGCACATTTAAAATTTTCCTACATTGCAAATTTTAACTTCTAGCTGCACTTACCTCCTCCCAAATAAGCTCATGTCACAGCAAATTTACAAAAAATAAAAAATTAGGTTCAACAAGCAAACTCAAAATTTTGTTAAACTCAAGCTGGCAAACCTGGATTGGAGCACTTTATTACCAACCTTTGGAGCAGATTTCATCAAGTGTTAAACGTTACCTCCTTCTCTCTCTAACTGTCTTAAGGCCAGTCATTCTTGAGACACCCCAATCAGTCTCCTTAAAATCTCTGCAGAGAAACATCCAGATGATAGCCTTCCTCCTGTTTGTGTCTGCTGGTGGATCACATTCTTGATTTCAGTCTTCTAGGAGGAGGAACAGAAACTACGGTGGCATCACTGAGCACCTATTCCCCAGGCCCCAGGACGAAAACCATGCCAGATGACCCGTTCCTATGGTCCAGCCATGCTGGAGGCTATTACATCTCTGGTTCCTCTACAAGGGGTTAAGGTTGGGAGGACTCTGTATCTTTTTGTAATGCCATCCTTTAGATAATTTCCTGAATGCTACAACAGATCTTCTCTATCTATCAAGAAAGGGACTTGCTACCACAAGTCTTTCTGTAAAGGTCACTGTACTCTACAAATGATTTGTGGCAGCCATAACACAGGAGGGAAGACAAAAAACACCCTACAAAAAAAAAAAAAAAGGCAAAACAAACACATCATGGTTTGCTTTCATTTCATTTTATCTAATACTGTGGCTGAACAAAACTCTTGAGAAGTTTCTTGGCCTGTGAAACAGTATCTGCAAATCTTTAAACAATGAGCTTGTTCTTAATGGTTGGATTAATTCAAATTGTATAAAAGTGCTTAGGTTAAGACTGCATTGCTTCCATGTAAAGTAGCACAGCAGTGTGTCAGAGAAACAAACAGAGGTTTTGTCCTGTTGACTCTCAGACTGCTAATTATGAAAAAGGGGGGAAAGACCCTGTTACACGATCTGTGATCTTATCCCTTATCCTCTTTGACCAGCACAATCTGGCAGGAAAGAAATAGCTCTACTGATAAGAAGGAGTATCTTCTTCTCTTTTAAGTGAAGTTATAGTGGCTGCTCTCCTGGAAGTCAAAGAAAGCTCATAGTACAATATTTATCCAGGAAATTTTCAATATGATTATAGTGCCTTTTTGGATTAGACTGAGGAAAAGAAATACAACTCCCATAATGTCTCCAGATCTTGGCATCACTTTTCTTTGGACCAGTGCACTTTTCACTCACAGAAGTAAATTGCAATCATATTATCAGTTAAAAAATACTGCTGAAAACCAGTACTTGTATTAACAATATAATCAGATGCTTTTGAAATCACCTACAGTCAATAACAGCTAACCCAAACATCCATGTGGGTGGTGAAGTACATTTGACATTTGTATATTACTACTTATTCACGCTTTCCAATTGGAAGAGCTTGATTATTACACAACATTTGCCATGTCACATATTTACACAGAACTTTTAGGAAAGGCAGGGGGAAAAGGATGCCTTTACTACACTGCTGACAACCTTCTTCACTTCCACGGGGGATATTTGAGCTTCATGACTAATGTGTGTCTGAAGCAGGGGCTTAGATGAGAAACAAATGGCTGATCCTCTTCTTAGATGAGAACAAAGTGATAGGAGGGATAAGAGAGATCACATGAGCTGTGCGGCTGAGCAGATTTGCTCTTTGAAATGCTTCTTGGTGTCTGAAATTTCAAAAAAATCAAATAGCAGAGCTATGGTTATGACTGCTTTCCTGTCTCAGTTATTAGCAAGGAAACTAGAAATTCTCCCTTTGTCAACTAAGGCAGTTTAGTCATGTAAAAGAGAATCTATGTAGTTTTGTTCAGCATGATGTCACAAAACACTGATAACCTAGCAGTCTGTGACAATCAATTGTTTTCAAAGGATTATAATGGTTCTGCTCTTAGGTGCAACACCCAACACGCCTAGAATTGACTCAAGGTGTGCTGCTACCATATCTGCAATCAGAAAAGGCTCCTAACCTTTCAGCCTCTGATTTAAAAGACAAAACATTTTCCATGGCTAACCAAGTCTTTTCTTCCTCACATGACTCTTACCCAACTTACCCTCTTACACTACAGATAAAATAAATATGCAACAGGCCACTGCCAGACTCAGCTACTTTGATGATTTTGGGTTAACAAATGTAGGTGATTTTGTGGGTTGGCAAAGACACCAATATGAAATCAGGCTGACTTTTAGTTAAATGGGCAGGCAAACAATATGTAAGCTTATATTTCCAAACATAGGTCCCTTGCCACATACAGAGCTAAGTAAAAACAGCTCATCACCTTTGTCTCCACTGAAACTATTTGAAGGCAGAGTGAACATTTTGAAATGATGACTGCATTTTAAAAGACTTCTTAAAGATGACAGAATCCAGACATTCAAGAAAGTTTTCAAACCACAAGGAAGATAAGCCAAAAACAAAGCAGCAGTGGCTAGACAAACCTCACTTGAAAGGCTTGATAACTTTTGTCTGGCTGCTTTTTTTTCAGAGGAAGTTAAAAGTTAGAAAAGCTATTCTGCTCTCAAAATCTAACACTGTGATCCTAAAATGAAAAAAAAATATAAAAGAGAAAGTCAACGACAAGAGCACAGACATTTTGGCAATATCCAGGCAAGTCTGACAAGCAACAGCATAAAGTACAGATCAAAAGAACAAGTAAGTTCTTTTACTGTAGAAAATACCTAGAATTCCATGTTTATCTTACCACAATAAGCTACTGAGTGGTTATCTAAGCCGCTCTTGTTTTGCCAGGTGACTCAATACATGTGTAGGTTTTACCCCACATTAGTTTTAGTCTGGTGTGTTTAAAGTGCTACACAGCAAATACATTTAATCTAAAAGGTTATACATAATCTTCGGAAAAACAGTCTTCACAGAGAGTGATCACCTTACACAGAAAATCTTTTTGCTATCAATTCAGAGTTATTTGCCCCACTTTCTACAACTGTGATACAAATGTATTCATACAGCTGTGATAGATCACAAAAAGCCCAGCCCCTTCCCTCTCTCGTAATACATTGCTGATAGCTATTGTATTGTGAGAAATTCACAAAAGAAATTCACACTAAACACCCCCCAACCCAACACGAGAAGCGTCTCACAAGTAACTGCGTAAGTACTTGTGAAACTTTTTTTAAAAAAAGTTTCCTCAGTTCTCCTCTTATAAACTATTAAAAGTTTCCCTAAATTCCAAGCTGGTTTTGCCTGTATAACGCAGTCACAAAGAAATCTGTCGAACATATTATAAGTGGAACTGCTCTTGTCAAAGTAATGTCCCTGAGACAGGTTTAAGTCATGCAGAAACAAAACTGAACTTGCGACTTCACAGTTTATTTAAAACAAAGCAATACCTGCTGTCACAGCACGAGGATAAAAGATATCTCAAACCCAAAATATTACAGCAGAAGCAAGAGAAGACATTGGAAAAAAGTAGCTCACTTACCTTCACTGTCCAAATATCTTTGCAGTAGCACTTTACTGTTTTCTAACCCCTTCAATTCAGAAGAGGCCCACAAAGTAGCACTTACTCCAGAGACCTGGAGGGTTCCAATAGATTAAAACTTACATATAAACAATCTCCATAATTAGAGAAGAAAGCACCTTGGTTTTTGCACAGTGTATGACAAATTTTAAAACCATGAGACGAAATCAAATTGTATTTTAACATGGTTCAAAGGAAGCCGTTCTTCTATAGACTGTCAGTCTCCCTCCCTAAAATGTCTGACATTACTCTAGTAACCTAAAGCTTTGCCCATTTTTCAAAGTCAACCTAGAAACATGTATAGACAACAGGATAATAATAATGAAAACTTGAGGACATTCCTTCTTACATGCAGCAATCTTTTGAAAAATATGATCTATCCAAAAGCTTCCACGCAAGTCCCACAGACAAAAGCCCTGGCTCTTCAACAGAGCTGTACCTGGCTGGCAGAAGAGGCTCCAGAAGAGCAGCAAAAAGCTGAGAGGCTGCTTTTTCTTCTTGGATGTGCCACAGGAGCACAAGTTGTTATCTCCTCCTCAAAATCCATCCCCTTGCTAGCAGACTGCCACCAGCATTGAGCAACAGAACCAGGAGAAGCACGAGTCCCTCTTTCTCCCTGTGCAGATTTTCTATAGGTGCGCGTATGCAACAGACCTTCATCCGATGAGAAATTTTGTTACACATCCGGGTGCATGAATGACTCATAAATAAAAATTACTGGTTTTTCATGGTTGCATGCTTGCATACGGGTGGGGATTGAACAAATACACATTTGCACATGGGCTAGAACTACCCTTTTGTGGCAGGATTAATACCCTAGACCAAGCAAGTCATGATTTAACAATGAAGAAAGAACAGTAAGAAGACATATGCAAAAAGTGCCATCAAAATAATACAAATAGTTAAAGCTGTGGTGAAATCTGTTGTAGAATTAAGCTATAGCACAACCAATTATAACATGAGACCTCAGCAAGGGTCCTGAAAGCTATTTACTGAAAGCTATTCACTGGCCTCAGGAAGAAACCTGACTCCTACTTGCAGCAGCGTTCCAGGCTCAGTATGGGATTAACCCAGTTGTTCCGGACCAGATTAGAAAGTTGTGGCTGGGAGCCCTGCCTTTGCAGCAGTGCCCATCAGCTGCCAAGTGTGAGGGAGCTGCGAGAGCCCAGCGTGCCGGGGAGCAGCAGCAGGGGCCTGCAGGACTTGCCCACGCTGGAACGCACCTGCCACTGCGTCCGGTGCTGAAAACACTTGGTAAAAATAAAATAGAAGGGAAGTACACATGAGCCAGAAATTAAATGCTTGAATCTGATATCAGAGGTAGAGAGTGTAGGTCAGAGAACCTGCTAGGGGTTTGAGCCAACTGTACTCTGGTCAGCAGGAACGTTTTTATTGACATCGATACCAGCACCATGAGGGCCAAGAAAAACATTTTGTGATCTGCGCCTCCTCACTCCCTCCCATCCCACCCTTTTGCAATATTTAGAAGAGAGACGCTTTCTACCCATTCCCAGAAAGCTTTTGATGCTGTTTCTATCACGTTTTCATTTAAATTCTCCAGCAACAGACACCAACTAATTGCTTGTGGTAGAACAGAGCAAGTCCCCAGGCTGCGTAGTGCAGAAGCCCTTCCTGGCCCCGCTCACCCACACAGGAACATGTCAGGGGCTGCGCAGAAGGCACCATCTTGCCTGACCCCCCAGTACTGGATTTAGCATTAGTCAAAAAGGTGGCTGTGTGAATTAGCAGCTGAAAACTAATTGGAAGAGTAGTGATCCTCACTTAAAAAAACCCAAACCGCTGCCAGCAGTTACTGCCAAATCACAGTTCCTGTGATACCACAGTGATTCCAGTCCAAGAACAGAATATTGAGGCTCTCCCATATCCCTGGGTAGTAGATGTTGACATAATGTTGTCTTTTTAATGCAAAGCTATTAAGCAATTTTAATATGAAACAGCTTTTTTAAAAATAAAGAATGTATGATATGCATAACGAGAGAGTGAAGTTAGCACACAGTATCTGTGAGGCTTCAGAAGTCTGGAGCTTTTTAAAGACTTTTGGGGAAAAATATAACCTAAATCAAGAATTTACTAAAATAAACATTTCTCTGTAAAAAAAACCAAACCAAAACCAAAACAACCCCCAGAAATAAGAGTTTCTGTGGGAAATTGTATAGAGCTCCTAGCTTTTCATGTACACACTTTTAATGTATATTTTTATATTAGTTTCTTTATATTATGCTAAATAATTCTTCCTTCCAAATAGTATTCACTGTTATTTAAATTAACCATCCAATGTTGTTCAATTATTTATCTAGTCAGCCAATGGGAAATAAGTGACATTTCTTCTTACTTATTCTAATCAAAGTCAAATATTTGCTTCTTCTGTGAGTAATTCATTACTAATTACAACAGTCTGATGTATGGTACTTTGTGTTACTAAAAATAGGACTATAAATGAATAAATGTAGCTGAAATTACATTTCAAAGCACAGTCGAAGACCAAAGCTCATACACAGACACTGACAGCAGGTCTGTTTCTAGACTTTAGACACCCACACACCCACCAAATAGGTGCAAACTGTAATAGCCTCTGCTTATTCATCTGGCAGTAAGTGTACCTGGAAGTGAATACATCATACAAAAAAATATTTTAAGTCTTTGTTTTTTCATTGTTTACTTCTTCCTCCTGTTACCCTCTTCCTTCTTTGGAAGACAGACGTCTGCCTAGCACTGATTGAATTTGAATTACAATTAACTTTTCTATGAATGAAACCAATGCAAGAGTATTAATACACAAGAATTGTACGTATATGCATGAGACCCTTGAAGGCTGAAATAGTCTTAAAACTTAGTTGGGCTCTGGAAATTACAGTCGTGGACATTAACATAGTCAAGAATTTAGCAATCCAAAACAGAACTGGACATTCATGCAGGTATCTAGAAGATTCCGTCTTACAACTAACAAGAACATAATTTTGGAAGATAAAATAAATCTCAAGACATGGAACAAAATAATCTGTATCTACTAAACCTCAGAATGTACCTGAGGTGCATGGCTGATTATCCAAGATACACTTCCTGAGAAGTTGTTAGAACATCCTTAAGAACCCATGGCAGAACCCAAGGTGAAAACTATATTATTGGTCTTTCTGGACTTCAGACATAGCCTAAGAGAATGGTTTCTCTATTGCTTTCTTTAACAACTAATTATGATTTTCATGCTAGCTTTTTTTTTTTTTAAGTGAGGTGTACCAATGGTGGTGTATCAATCAGCCAGTGAAAACCTTTTCTATATGTAAACAAATGACAACACTCAGTGTTTACTAAGGCTGAAATATCCTAGTCAGTGAATGGAATCACTACAATACACAACACAAGGGCCCACACAAAATGCAGCAGTACAAAAGGCACTAATTAACAACCAAAAATACCTCACAAAACCTAAAAAGAACTCTTCAAAATGTAATCTCATCCCACCAGAGGTCCCTGTGTTAGTTTGATGTGTCAAGATGCAAAACTTAATACCACCAGTTTCTGAATTTACTAAACTGACACAATGATAGGGTGAATGCTAAAAACACCTGTTTCAGTGGCTGCTGTCAAAGTCATAGGTGTTAGCTGCAATTTTAGCAGCAGCACTGTTTCTCCTAGTGTACTCAACTCATTTGAAGAGAAAGGAAATTGGAATATATGCTCATCAGAGATTTGCTTGTCTTATTTGCTCTTGTCCTCTTATTTGAGCCCTGAAAGGAGATTTAAATCCCAAGTGATTATGGTTAAACCAGTCAATCAGGTGACTTTAGTGCAATCTGCCTTTGTTAGAAAATCAACTGGAAAACGCTGTAATGCAGCAGCGATGGTCCAGAGGTATATTTACTTTGCTAACAACTGACATAAATACGTGCTCCCTTCCCAAGAAACAATGTGCAAAGAGCACAAAAATGTTCCCCGTGCAAAGGCAACAGGACTATTCAGCTACAAAGAGAACAACCCAAGCACATTCACAACCATATGCAGAGAAATGATATTGAGATGCAGGAAACATTCATAAATACTGGGGCTAATCACAGGCTACAGAAGGAAGCCCTGATCAGTGACTGGGGGAGCTACATTGTAACCCCAGCTCTAACATCAGCACAATCTGTTGCCTTCACCCAAGACCTCAGCCAAACAAACCATCCTCACACCTTTTCTAACACACCAACAGAACTATGGACAAGAGAGAACATCTGCTTAAAACCAGTATGGTCAAATAAGTCTCTAGACCCAGGGCTTCATTTTCACTTCCATCACAAAACTGTTGCACTCCCATAAAGTGAACAAGAGACCTGAAATGAACTTCGGGATCACTGACAAACCCCATGCAGAATGGTGCAAAGAGGACATCTCCCATGCTATTATTCACCCCTTAGCTGGGCATGAAGCACAGCAACATCAGGTGCTTTGGCTTAAAAGTAGAGTTGGAAGAGCAAGCAGTGGCAAAGCACACTTCCTACAGCAATCTACTTCTGCAGGATATGTAAAGAAGGAGGGGAAGATTTCTGGTTGCCTAAGTCTGAAGGACATTCAACAGCCACATCTCCATCTCTGGTCAGAGGATCTTGATAATCAGGCTACAGCAACACAGGGCCAGGGCTTTCCACAACTGATTCCTGAAACTTTGCTGCTGAGAAGAAA
Organism: Clamator glandarius; assembly: GCA_033459285.1. NCBI lineage: Eukaryota > Metazoa > Chordata > Aves > Cuculiformes > Cuculidae > Clamator > Clamator glandarius. The sequence goes on from JAUNZM010000046.1 coordinate 481,374, forward strand.
GAAGCACGAGGTCCTCATGGCCAGGGAGAGCATCAAGTCAGGAGCTTAATTCTGCAGTCCTGTGATGAGGTTCATTCAGTGGCTGACCTACAGAGCTAACCACAAGGCTTTGGAGGCCAAATCTTCTAGCACGTCATTGCCCAGTGTCTCAACTTCAAAAGGGAAAACCTAGGGTTTAACTATCCCAAATGCCTCCAAACATCCCCAAAGGAAGGAGTGCATCAGACACAGGTTCAGAGGAGGCAGGAGATGCCTTTGTCACAAGGTGGTTACTGCCAGGCCACTGCACAGGACGTGGCCTCCCCCCTCTACCACTGCAGAAGGAGTTAGTCTTGGACCGAATCCAACCACCAAAAGAGGCCCTGCTGACTGCCCTCCCACAGTTTTTGGTAGTCATCTACAGAGGCAACACAAAAACTACCAGGACTAAACTAAGAATGTGTAAAAACACATCTATAAATGCCTCGGGATATTTTTTCACCAGAAAAGCTTACAGTTCTGAAGTCTAAGGAATTCTCAGGTGTCTATACCTGGGAGAGGTTTCCACTCTTTTGAATACAGCTGCCTGAACTTGGCTTTAAGGGATACCAAAGTCCTAGATTCTTTATCGGATCTAACAGTAAGTGCTGTGGGCATTTAGTCAGTCAGCTGAATACAAAGTAGTCTAAAAATACTTTTTTTCCTCGTAAAATTAAAGAAATAGACATACAAAACTCACATGAACAAAAGCAAGGATATAACGACTACCTGGGACTTCTGAGTTACAAACAATACCTGCTATTTAAATTGCAGAGGCGTCACCACAGCAGAAAAGTTACTAATCCTGTTGGGGCAAAGTAACTGCGCTTGTGTGGTTTGCATGGAGGAGGGAAGCAAAAAGAAAAGGAATTGCTTTATTAGCCTTTTTGCAGCTTTGTCTTGTTTGCTTTTTCAAATGAACAGCTTTTGTTATTATTTTAACTAATAGTTATAAATGAAGATACTTGTGTTTATCAAAGCAGGTATTATCACTCTAGTTAAACTCCACTTACTTCCAGAGATACCTTGGGGCTAGGAGTATAATATATACCTTAATGTATTGCTTTATATTTTTAAGTAAAAAGTAAAATTGAAAGACTTTCTGCTAAGACATTCTACTAGGAATATCCTTCTTTCTCAACATTTCCACTTATAGTCAACACAAAGTAAATCCACTTCATTTTGCTAATGAACTAGCTCTTTGTTCATTTATCTATCAAGCTATTTATAAATATCTCACAATCACAGCATTATCTGGGGGCTAAAGAGTGAATTTCAACTCAAAACAAATGGACATGTCATCTTATGTCCTTCCATAAACACGGGCTTGGATTCCAGCAGAGATACAAGGTTGTGATCGTGTTTCACATGTTCTGTTTCATAACTTTACTTAGATGCTTTTAACAATGGAAAACGACAGCAGTTGGCCTTAGCATACAGCAGCAATAAATTGTTGTACTGAGGACGGGGACACATGTGAATGCTGCTTAAGATTCCCCCTTCCTGAACGTGCAACATCCTCAGTTAAGCTTACAAAGACTATCCAGGGAGGAGGGCAGATCACGTCTTATTTGGGCACAGAAATACCCATTGGTGGAGAGAAGGCAGGAACTCACAGAAATCTCCTGAAACAACTTCTGAAATACTTTTTCCCTGAATACCTACAGCCCATGCTGGCAAAACTGCACACTCTAGCTGTATGTCATTGACCTCTCTGATAAAAATAGGGATTTTTTGATCACACATTATATAGAGCAGTATGTGAACCAAGCAGTAATTCAACAAAATGGATTTTCTGAAGTAGAGAAAACTGCAGCAATACATACCTAGATTAAAATCACATTTTTCACTGACACTGTGCACATTTTAAAATCAAATGTAATTTTTTAACTCTATTTTTTAACTGGTACACACCAGAGAAGTATTCACACAGTATTAACACAAAATCAGTTTTCCTCTATGTGATTCCATGGCACCAGCCAACAACAGTGTAATGAATGCAAAGTATGCTTGCTAGTTCATTTGACAAATTGTCATTTGTACGTGATCTAGTACTAAATAATTATCACTCAGAATTTGGGAAAAAGGGTTAAATTGAAATTAATTGTATAATATTCCTATTACTGACTTAATTTCAGCATATAACTAGGAGTGTAAAAGCAAAAAAAAAACTGTAACAAAAAAATTACTTAGCATTTTCACTCTTGTTAAGAAAAAAAAAAAAAAAGCTTGTTTATCCTTGCCAAATCAAGCAATGCAGAACATCAGAAATACTTTACACCCTGTTTTTTTCACCCGGAATTAGATAATGTGCTTACCATATTCTGCTGCCTCCTCATTCCCTAAAATCATATCGAGGATTTACATTGAACTGATGTTTCTCCCAAGTTTACAGTTCTTTTCCAGTTGTTAAGCTCAGCCACTAACTACTGCAAGCCCCTACCCTTGCCCATGTAGATTTAACCCTTTTCAAACAAAGTGATTCGAACCAACTAGACACGGTAGCCCCAAATCTGCTTCCGGCTATTGTATCACAGCACTGCCAGCGGGGGGGCTACCCCTTACCCACTGATGTTTACTTGATCTGTTGTGACTGATCTAAGCACAAAAGTGGTTGCAACTAAGAACCCAGGGATGTTACTCTTTCTTCAGAGGGACTGAAAAGATCCCCTTGTGTTTATACCTAAATCCCAAAACTCCCAATAGCATTTCTGTTGCTGGACTTTTACCTTCAAATATGTTTACCCTTTACTAATGTACTTTTACCCAAGAAAAATATCTATTAAGAAATGTCCCAGTGTTACCCTGTGATATAAAAACATATACTCAAAGTCTGTTTAACCAGCTGATATTATGTTCCATTTGAAAAAAAAAAAACAACACCTCAGTAGTTTTGCAGACATCAAATGCTAGAGTAAATGCTGTTGTAATTTTAGGGTTCTATTTTAACAGTAAAAGGAGAGACATCTGGCAATAATCTATAAATAAATAAATAGTCCATTCTTAGTTTCTCCTCCAAAACACTACCTAGGACATTTTTTTCAGCGTGATTCATATAATCAACATAATACGTTATGAAGTCTTTCAAATAATTCAGAATTCTCAGTTCATTCAATAAAGAACTCATTTTCAAAACAGAAAAGGGTGCATACCATGCCAGAAAACTTGCTTTCTTGACTCAGCCCTACTGCCAGGAGGAACAATGCGGTGAAGCAAACTCCATGATTTCAAAAGCATTTTTTTACAGACAAAGCAGAGAGAGAAAGAGGCTTATTTACCTAAATGCGAGATTCCACAGGTGAGGCCAAAGACGGTTTGAAATTCACTTCCTTTAGTTCCAAAAGTCAAATTTTATGATAAAGTCTGTAATAATCCTTTCAAGCTGCCAGGTAAAATGCACGCCATATCTTAGCTGTAGTTTCTTTCACCCTTTTGCAGTCTAACTTCGTTATTTGCATAAACCTTAGTTCTGGCCTATGAGACTTTTTGAACACCTACATGTTAGATTAGCTGTCTTGACATGCTCTATCAAGCATGACATCATGGATCTCCATGGTGACCTTAACCACACCTGCCCAGATGCCAGAGTTACCTGTCATGTCCAGACCTAACTGAACACAACAAAAAAAACCCTCAACCACCATTTTCTAGGCACTCAGCCTTGCACAGGCACCAGGAGATTGTTGTTGGTTGGTGGGTTGTTTTGGTTTTTTTTTCAAAAAAAAATGATGGAAATCTCTTTTCCTTTGCCAATAAATTTATTCTTCACAAAACACTAGCTGAAACACTAGAGCTGTTCCTGACTTTTCCGCATGTCCCAGTGTATTTTCTAGTCAAACAATAAAAGAAAAGCCATTGTAAACATATTCCAGCTCCTATTCTAAAGACATGCTCAGAAGCTTTGGCTCCAAAAAACTTCTATACACTCTTTTTTGCTCTCTGCCCCTCAGAAAGATTTCTTTTATCAGGTAACTTGTAAAACAGGTTCGAAGCAGGGATTATCCCCCTCCCATGGCCAGGTTAGCATTTTTAACCTCTTAATTGCAAACTCCCTTCCATCCTCGCAGACGCTGGTCGAGCTTTTATACCTGTTCCTGCTTTCCTTTGCTGCTGACCAGAGTCAACCTTGCCTAAGCAGTGACTGCATCCTGCCATGAGCTCAGCAGCAGATGACTCACACCATCTCAAACTTCAGAAGACTAAGACTGTTTTCCTCTTTCCTTTCTCTTTTTTCTTTCTAACTTTCCTAGGGATTACGTTAGTGCCTTGGTTTCATTAACGCAGATGAGACAGCCTTGTCAGAGGCAAGGCATCCAAAGCTCTTGCAGAAACTTGCACTACCTATGAAAAAAAAGATTTTGCTTTCCAGGCTTCCAGGTGGATGGAGCTCTGGTGTCTGGCTGTAGGGTTGTCTTGTAAGGGGGAAAACCTGTAGTGTGAGTGCAAGTCACCAAGCTGTGGTTCACAGAGCTGAAGCCGTGGGGTGCTGTGTTCCCCTGCTGGTGTTTTGGGGTGTATAAGGCATGGCATGCCTGCATCTCCCTGGCTGCTGCAAATTCACACCCTGGTTTACCACACAAAGTAGCTTAGCTGCAGGTTATTTGCCTTGCAGCAGTATCCCAAGGCCCTGTGCAAAGACAGCCCCTGTCTCTGTGAGCTTTCGAGTTTTTCTTTCCAGAATAATATATCACAAACAGAGTAACAAACCTGTGGGGTAGAGGAGGCATGATCTGTGTGCACAGCTGGGTGGTTTCAGGTCACCACGTTAGTTAACCATCAGTAATCCCCAATGGCATTTTACCTGACCGTGACTGCACTTCTGATTTGTGGCAGGTTATCAAGAGTAAAAATAGGATCTCAGGAGGCATATCCAGGGAGGGATTTATCTGAATAAATGAAGCCCGGAGGAAACCATTAGTATGTAGAAGAAGAAACAGACAACATTCAGAGCTGACCTTGCTGATGGATGTGATACAGTATGTTCTGACAAGACCAAACAGTTTTCCTGATGATTATTTGCTACACACCAAGAGGTCAGTTTGCCATACTCAGATACTGATGGTTAAAATAGACAAGAAAATAAAGTAAAAAAAAAAAACAAAAAAACCCCAACAAACTAAAGAAAAGAAAGGAGACAATTACTAATCTTGATTTTCTGGCTCGTTTTTGTTGGTTATGGACCTGACAAGATTTAGAGTAATCTGGAAGACAAGTGATACGATGTACAAGAGACTATCTCTCGACTATAAATATCAGGATGTTTTATGTTCCCGGTGCACCATTTGACACAGAGATTAGAAAATGATGTCTCAGTGTCTACCACCCTTGATAGATCCCCCACAGTGGGGGAAATTCTCAGCATGGATAACGTTGCCACTTTTCAGATATTACAGCAGATAGGAAAGTAAGAAGGAAAGAAAGAAACCTAGAAAATAAATTGTAACATTGTAATATATGCCTTCTCACACATCTTACAGATTTTGTACATGTGAGGTCTAGATGTTACGTACACATACCTACTACATATATAAGTAGTTTAGCTTCTACAGTACTGCCACACACATACACACACAAGGGGAAAAAAGGAAGTACCTATGCCATACGTGCACACACAGATACATATACACACAGACATAAACACACACAAAACACACAGGTACGTGTGTGCACACATAGAGACAACTAGTAAGAAAAAAACCCTCTGAACTGTAATGCCATGATCATGATAATCTGTTACTGCACCTGATGATCCAGATTGTTGATACATTTCAAATAAGCAAGATTCTCAGAATCAGCTGGAATAGCTTATTTCTACATGTTTTTAATGTGGCTTCTGTTCAGCTTATCTTTTTTTTTTAAGTTATGCTGAATGGATGGATTCTTCAGTCTTTCTCATTCCCAAGAAAGATAGATGCCCTAAGAGTAATTTTGAAGTCATTTTGTTCTAAAATTCACACTCGTTATGTATAATACATATGTCTAATCATCAGAAAATAGAAGCAGGAGACATTTGCATGAATTTCAACTTCAATAAATTAGCAAGGATTACACATTTTAAACAAATAGCAGGAACGGTTACTGCATTCCTTCTGTAATTTATTGCCTTCAGAAAAGGCTCATATTACAAAATGTGTAGGGTGTAATGCTGTAGTCTGTTCAAACTAGGTTTGCAGTGTCTGCAACACTGGAACTAAATATTTACATGACTCCAAAAGATCTAATCTCTGAATTTCAGCCCCCTCCTACCCCCTTTATTTAATTTGTATGCTATCTTTATCCACCACCCAGCACATTCCACACAGTCACTAAAGTTCATACAAGAGATAAGTGGGAAGGAAAAAAAAATTAAGTCTTTCAAAGGAAAGGAGGGAAGCTGTTTAAAAATAAGGAATAAATCATCCTCCTCAGATCAAAAGTCTTGCAGCAATTCTAGCTGAATACATATGGATTCTAGCAGTTGTGTTTTGAGGCAGGGATAGCACCTGGGATCTCCAGAGACCCTGTCAAAGAGATGTTGTAGGAGGGAGTTATCAAATGACAACCTTTGAAAACCTGTGTCAATGGCAAGATCTCCAAAGTTCTGGGGAATTCAAAAGATGCTAGGAATTTAGTAAGATTTCCCATAGTGCAATATAGTATTTTTCCAACCAGTTTTTAGTCCTTAATTACAATCAATTTGCTGCTAGTGTTGAAATACTTACAAATCACTAAGAAAAAAGAAAAGGTTTTTAGAAAACCTTTTACTAAAGGTTTGCTGTCAATCATTTGTTACACTGAGAATAACTGGCACAAGATTTTTGAGGCTGAACTCTAAATTCTGCTGTTTGATTGAAAACAAAAAGAATGGAACACAGATTGTCTGTAAAGCAGAAGAGATGAAACCAATATCACACTCAAAATCAGAGTCCAGAGTTGGGCTGTAAATATATCCTTGCATGGCATTCTCTGAATTCAGAAAGTCAGTGTGACCACAGCCACCACCTCCACTTGCTCTAAGAAACACATTAGAGCGCCACATCTCCTCTCATCTACATCTACTTTTCATTGCTGAAAAGCAATTGGAGGCAGGCAAAAAGCAGACCACCTTAAGGCATGCTGCAGAGACACCAATGTGCATGTCAAAACAGCCTGGAGGAGGCAGATACCTGTGGGTAAGTCTGTTCTGTTTGCAATAAAAGACTCAAAAATAGAAAAGAAAGCAAATGAAACGATAACAGAGCCAGCTAAAGCATACAGACACACTCCACAGATATTTTCTTTTCTCCTGGGCAGTGCTGCCAATACTGAAAGTGTAACAAAAATTAACAGCTGTTCCATATTTTCCCTTCAGCTGTGAAAGTAGACAGAGACCCATATACTTAGATCAAGAGTCTCACCCTCATCCCCTTCTCGGTGTATATACTAAAAAAAAAAAAAAATAAAAGCTCTTCAAAAAATGTCAGTTTCAACAAACAATTCCTGTGTAATATTGAATAGCCACCCTGTTACAGCAGGACCGGGGAAGTGATTGTGCCCCTATACTCAGCATTGGTGAGGACGCACTTTGAATCCTCTGTTCAGTTTTGGGCCCTTCACCACAAGAAAGACATTGAGGTGTTGGAGTGTGTACAGAGAAGAGCAACAAAAGTGGTGAAGGGGCTGGAGAACAAGTCTTATGAGGAGTGGCTGAGGGAACTGAGGCTGTTTAGCCTAGAGAAGAGGAGGCTGAAGGGAGACCTTACCACTGTCTACAATTACCTAAAAGGAGGATGAAGCAAGGTGGGTGTTGGTCTCCTCCCAAGTGATAGGCGATACAAAAAGTAGAAATGGCCTCAAGTTGTACCAAGGGAGATTCAGATTAGATTTTAGGAAAAATTTCTTCACTGAAAGGGTTATCGGGCACTGGAACAGGCTGCCCAGGGAGGTGGTTGAGTCACCATCCCTGGAGGTGTTTAAAAGATGGATAGATTAATTACTTAGGGATATGACTTAGTAGTGGACAGGTATGGTTGGACTAGATGATCTCAAAGATCTTTTCCAACCTAGCGATTCTATGATTCTCAACTTTTGTAATATTCAACTCTGTAGAACTTATAACAATGGTTTAACAAAAAGCAAGATATGAATTCGAGTTTCATACCTGATCTCTCAGTCTTTCCTGGTGTCCCATTATTGCCGTAGCATGGTGGGGATATTTCTGTTTCAGATGCTCAAGAAAAGCCTCCCTCTTCCTGTCCATTTCCGAGGTTTGCATCCCCAGTATTTCTTTGGAACTGCGAGGGCCACCTACTGTATGTCTTCGAGGGATGTTGCGGGTGGACTTTGAATTAGAAGTGTGACTGTTCGGGGTTGAAAGAAGTTCTTTAGATCGAAGACATTCTGCATCGTCTAGTGATGTTACATGCAAACTGGGTTTTGCCTGGTCTGAAAAAAAACCAAAAACCCAAACCAGAATATTATAAGAACTTAATCCCAACATTCACATTAATAAGAAAAAGAAAATAATCAATATAAAAGCTAGGTTCTTTTGAAAGTCTGGTAGTGTCCAATGGCATGTTCTGCTTTATTAGGCCTACATACATTATAAGAAGCAGCCCAGAAATAATAATTTATATTAGCTATGCACAGTACTTACATACTTCTAACACACAGCCACAAAGAAGATGGAGCACCATTAAAGCAGATGTTCCTTTTATATAGCGTTTACCACTATGTAACTTGAAAAGAAGATCTGGCAGGGCCCTTATTTCCTGACCTTTAAAATCTACAGGATGTTTTCCAGGAGAAGAAACAGGTTTCTTCAGTAGCCTCCAGTTCACTTAATGGCCCCGTAACTAGCATCCTTCAGGATACCAACTGAAAAAATTCCTTTGACAAGGAGATTTGAAATCCTTAATCTTTTTTCAGTGTGTTTTCAACATGCTCTGAAACACCTATGAAATAATAAGAGGGTTTGGGAGGTTTTTTTTCCTGATTTCTGACTATGGTCTGGTTTTAAATTTCATGGATCTCCCTTGGATTTTATGTGTCTCAGGACAGTGGGCTGGAAAACACTACATCACTTTTTCAATAAGCCTTTTCTTAAGAAACAGAGTAAAGGCGAGTTTTGTGTGATATAAAAAGGGGGAAAAACCCCTCAGATAAATTTTACAACTCTAAAATCTGCTTTAAGATGTCTGTAAGGAGATAGGCAGACACGAGGGTATGTAAGTGCTGGCTTATCTTCAGGTAACTGTAACATGAACCCTGTGGTGCATGAAGAAGTGTAGTCGGGAGCCTTGTTACCTAATACCTTTGAAAAACTCCTCACCCCTTTGTCAGCAAAGAAAAAAAAAAAAAACCAAACCAAAACCCAAAACCAATGCCCAGAAGCACTGAAAAGGCCTCTCCAACTCTTCAAGTCTGATGTGGCTTTCCCTATCTTTACTGGGCAGCCTAAGCCATCCCTGCAAATGTTAACCCTTTCCAGAACCTCCAGGAGCAGGAAGCTCCTTCCTTTACATATTTTTAACACATGTCTATTTCTCTCATCTGACACTTCTTGCCTCAGAGCCATTCATCCTCCCAGCAACTGCCTCCCCTGCATGCTGCCAGTTATACAGCCCTGTTGTTTGGAAACAGGCATCTACTCTCTTCTTTTTATAGCTGAGTCTGTCAGTTTGACACTCTGCCTACCAAGTGCCTCAGGATTTTATGCTGAGAATTTTTCAGCTTCCGAGTGCGTGTAGTCAACTGCCTGTCAACTCCCACGTAACATCAAGACCTGATAACAAAGTAAATTATCTATTGGTGGAGCCCCTGCCACTGTGACCTCCCACCAATTCATGTGTGCGACCAACTCCCTTGGGTTTCATAGGACTGGGCCCTGGAAGGTACTCAAAGACTTTGCATATTTCTGTCAGCTTCCTGTAATGCTAAAGGACTCCAAAATATTAACATCACCCTCTCATTTGCATTCATGAAAACCTATCCTGAAAGCAGAACTGGAACTGGACACAGAAGCCCATACTGCAGGTGGCACCACGCTTGGACAACCACAGTTCCAGGCACAACTTTGGAAACAGATTTCATTCATGGGGAAGTTTTACTCACGCATAGATTCAGAGCCATGGTTGATCTCCACAGCACCTTCTAAGACCTTATTAGAAGCACAATCCTGGTTAAATTTTCAGAGCAGCAGCCTCACGGGTACATGTACATGCACACACTCAGACACTCAACTATTCCAAGCACAACTCAATTAAAAAGCATCCAGCCTCACTGACTACTGAAAGTTCACAGCACTGACCATCAGGACATTCAGTTTGTTTGAGAAAAGTGATAACAAGGAGAGTTTTGTTTGCAAGAGGTTAGCGTGGCTACTCCAGCTACAGTCGATCAAAATGATTTCTGAAAGCTACACAGTCATTTCAATGGATTTTACAGAGGAGGAATAAGAGGTGGGAAGTGGCTGGCTGGAATTTACCATCTCTAACTTGTTGCACCAGGAGCCAGGGGGTTATGTCCCTGAAACTGCTGGAACAAAGGCAGCAGGCATAAATAAGGGATTTCCTTGGACCTTCAGGGAACCAGTGTGAGCGTGGGTGACTGAGTGCAGCAATTTGGTATAAACCCACAAAGTATGGTCACAGCAGCAGTTTAAATCACTGACCTGGTGGCAGGCACTTCCTCAGGCAGGCAGGTAAACCTACACTGACAAACACAGCCCAGAGCTCATGAATGTGTATTTCAGGTCCTAAATCTCTCATGCAAAGCCTTTCACCTACTCTGCATTTCAGTCATTTCAATAGTTTAAGGAAAAGCTAGTTATTTGGAGCACAAAGAGACATATCAAGTTAAGTGGTTTACCACTATTTGTTATTGGGTGAAACCTTGAGATGGAATCAAAAATAACATATTTTTCTTATACTACATTAGAAAGATCAACAAATTCTCTTATTTTTCTTTCATATATTTTGAAAATACTGTATAAATACGAGTGAAAAGAAAGGAATGCTAACTATGCAAACTAATTGCTCGACTTGCCAGTGAGCTGACCTGGGCATTCAGCACGGTCCTGCAGCATTACAGCACACAGTGGCGTGTGACTTTCCTTGCAAACCAAACTCTCCATCATGTTTGAATATAGGCCTTTCCACTTGGAATTGGTGAAAAAAAAAATCTTCCTTGGCCACTTTCTAGACAGGGACAAGTGACTTTGATGGCAAGGCTGATGGTGAAACCCACCCCACCCCCATGCACTTCAGCTCCACAGCTGCTGTGTGGGCCACTGAGTTACAGGGAGGAGAAACTTGAGAGGTTTTCTGGATCCCGGAATTGCTCAATAACAGTGTGGGCAAACTTTCCATATCTTCCAAGGGGAGATAATAGCCCTAGAAGATCAATCCCCACTGATAACTGTGAAATGTGTGAAGGATCATGTGATGGTTCTCAGAAAAAAAGCTAAAATTAGTGAAAGGATAAATTATGCAAGTGCCCTCCTTGAAAAAGGAGTAAAGAGAAGCCAACAGAAAACACAGAGGTGTGAGATAAGCTTGTCACCCTCTCTCCCTCCCTCATATTCAGAAGACAAAAGTTGAAGGTCTTCCTGTTCAATAAAGTAGCAAGTCTAGAGGGCCACAAAAAAGCAAAACTTGCTGACTGACAGGGGTAGCTTTTGGTTATCCAAAGGCTTGAGTAACCCTTACACTCAAGTTGTTTCTCTGAACTGAAAACAATTTTCAAGATTTCTTAGCCCAGGTCTACAGCACAGAAGCAGTATGCCTGGGATTATCACAAAGATTATCATGAAAGATTAATTGCTGTGAGCTAGAAATTAAACTTAAAAAAAATAGGGAAAAAGAGTCCTGGTATGCAATTCTTCTAAGTCACACCCTCCACAAAGTCTAGAAAGGTCAGGAAAGTCACTCTGCTTCATTACTTTAAAAGTGTAGATTTTAATAGTCCTGTTTTGCAACTCAGGTGACATGAGAGAAGAACATTTTCAGAATAACTTCAGAAAAGAACAAGTAAGGACCTGAGCCATACAGATATTATAAAATTTGAAGCAAACTATATTCAATACTTAAAGTTTGAAAAAGAATACAATTTTAACAGCGGGAGTCAAACCCACCTCCATTATATTTATGCTAGCAGTAAATCTGAGGTTATTTGGAATCTTTCTAATTTACTCCACTGTCTTTACAATTAGCTCTCTTTCCAAGGAACTTTTAAATGTCGATTTTGGATATGGGCCAAACCCACTACATTTGGTTCTGAGCTTCCAGCATTCAAAATTTTGGGGAATCGTAGAATACGTCTGGTCAGACCTCTGTTTTTCTAGCCTCATGTGCAATTCAGAAAGCTTCAAACAACCCAGAAGAAGTATGGTACTGAAGGTGCTTTTTTTCCTCCTACACAGATGCTTCCTTTAAGTGAAGATTTCCATCCCACTAAATATAAACATACACAGACACAGATGCAGGTGAGTTACACTGCCAAGTATTTTAACTAAAAAAAATTTATTGAAAAAAGCATCAAGCAATGAACGAATCCCTAAGAAAGAAAAGAACAGTATTGTTTTTATGCACTATTTTCTGGTATCACATACTCCTAAACTTGTTTAAAAAGTAGATGCAGCCGATCGTGCCCTATTTGTTTCACAGAAGCACAGTAACACAACTTACACATGAACAGGGAGTGTTTGCAGGTGCTCCACAAATACTATAACAGATATAGATTAGATTAGGCATTAGCACGCTACCAGAATGCTACACTCCACGTGGAATAGCCCACGTACAATTCAACAGGAGTAGTTTTCATTCGCTTTTAGACAAAATATAGAGTACAACAGTAATCGTACAAATGCACCGCAGCTGACTAGCCATGAAAACCACACTCATAATTTCTTGGCTGTGCTCCAGAACAAACCCAACCGGTTTCACACAAAGTAAACCAACCCTGTGACAATCTGCCGCGAATCTCCCTCTTTTAAAGGGCACCCCGAGGAAAAGAGGAGCTCAAACCCACTTTTATGAAAGCAGAGCCATCCATCTGCCCTGGGTGCAGTGTGCGGGGCGCTCGGGGGAAGGCGCCGCTCTTCCCCGCTCCCCCCGCCCCGCATACGGTGACAGCGACCGGCGCGCTCCCTGCTTCAGAGGGCAGGCAGAAACTCGCTGAAGACAAAGTTAAACTCACAAAGTCGGAGCCATTAGCACGAGAAAGACGTGCTTTTTATTCCCCCCATGCATCCCGCCTCCAGCTCTAAAAAGCAGCGAGGAGGGACACTTTTAAGCGCAGCTCCATCTTTGCCCGATTCCCAGACTTACCCTCCATCCCTCCGCTCTCTGCCGAGCGAGCCAGGCACGGCTCAAGTTTCTGGCTTTCGTTTTCCTCCATTGTCCCTGCCCACCGCCCGGGCTCCCCTCTCCGGCTCGGAAGGCGCTCGGCCGGGGCTGCCGGCGCCGGGCTCGGGGCGGAGGGAGGCAGCGAAGCCCCTTTCCCCGCAGCGAAGCCCCCGCGGGCGCCCCGGCAGGTGACGGCGCTTTCCTGCGGGGGAGCCCCTAGCCCGCCCGCTGCCCCGGCAGAGCCAGCCTCTCCAGCATGACTGCAGCAGGCCTGAGCCTCTGCTGGAATCCGAGCCCACCGCCTTCTAAATCTCTGTCATGGGACACAAGCCTTTCCACAGAATATTTTCTTTTTTTAAGCTCGTAACCACCAAGCCCACAAGCGTTCCTGATAAATGATCCTCTGTCTTTTTCAGCGTCGAGTTTAAAAGTAATTCATTATATAAGTGCTTTGAGGTTTTGTTTTCTGCTGAATTCTTTCAGGCTGCTCACAGAATGAATTAGGGAAGAATCAAGATACAGGAATTCAACTTTAGTGAAGCCAATAAAAATGAAAGGTAGCAATAGGTTGTTTAGCGTGGAGAAGAGGAGGCTGAGGGGAGACCTCATTGCTCTCTATAACTACCTGAGGGGAAGTTGTAGAGAAGAGTGTTCTGGCCTCTTCTCCCAAGTGACAGGGGACAGGACAAGAGGGAATGGCCTCAAGTTCTGCCAGGGGAGGTTTAGGCTGGACATTAGGAAAAAAAATTTCACAGAGAGGGTCACTGGGGACTGGAAGAGGCTGCCCAGGGAGGTGGTTGAGTCACCTTCCCTGGAGGTGTTTAAGAGACAGGTGGATGAGGTGCTGAGGGGCACGGTTTAGTGATTGATCGGAATGGTTGGACTTGATGATCCAGTGGGTCTCTTCCAACCTGGTGATTCTATGATTCTACGATATGTAAGCAGGGACTTCAGTTAAGAGGGATTTTGAAGTCTCAGTAGCAGAGCACATAGAAACATATAACTAATTCTCTTTTGGCAGATCAGAGGCGGAAAGCCTGCATCAATAGATCTACTGGGCTGCGAGGCAAAAAAATAATGTGGCTAAGAAGTATGAGATCAAATCCCACAGATTCCTGTAGATGCCACATGTGTTGATTTAGTGGAGAATACCAGACCGAATTAGTCTATCAAAATTATAATGCTGAGCCAAAGTTGGTAGAACAAACCAAGTGTTGAGTTACAGCATCAAGACCAGAAAGTTTATCCATGGACAACTTCTGAATTCGGTTAAGAACAAAGCATATCAATAAAAATATGCAGTTTCTCATTTAAATCAACCTCATACTGCAACACCAGATAAAAGTTAGTATCTTGGATGTCCTTTAAACAGACCTAACATAACCTGGTCTTCCAAGCTTTCTTCGACTCTGACTTCAATGTAATCTCAGCTAAATCGCTGGCAATGACCTCCCTACCACCCAGTCCAGACAGGCTAGGAGAATTCCCTACGTTTCCTTCTACATCTCTATCTGGCAGAAATGTCACCCTGTCTACTTAGATTATTGAATGCAGAAATGCTTTCTGCATATATAAACTCAATACAGAAGCTTATGGAGAATCTCTTTTCTCATGCCTCAATCCTCCCACTTCCAGACAGAAAACCCATATAACTGAATGACAATTAACAACTGATAAATGAACAAAATTATTATTCATTAGATCAGACATACATATTCTCCAGCACTTAGAATTCTGTATGGTCTTGGAGGCTGGCAAAGGTCCCAGAAATCTGGCAGGGAAAACACAGAAAAAATGAAAATACATTCTAAGCATCAGCATTGCTATTTAAGGCCTGTAGTACAGTGGTCCCAACAGAATACTCCTATCGTTGCCCTGCCATATAAACAAAAGAGTGTGATATACATTATATTTCGAGTAGCATTTTTACTGGCCTTGGGTTACTCCTGCTCACTCTGATTGTGGACTATTTTAGGAGGAAAGTAATGGCCAGCCACTCCTACTTATCTGATATTGCCTCTGATATGAAGGAATGTGCCTTTAACACTGAGGTTTTCCAGAGTGTGTACAAGCGTGATGAGCCTCTTGCAACTTATATTCACAGCCAGCTGGAAGGAGAGAAGGACTCTTACAGGAATAGTGCTCACTGAACACCATCAACTTCAAGAAATATAAAATAACTTGGAAACACCAGATAGGAAAAGAAAGCCAGTAGAGTTGCCTGGAAAAGCAACATGAAAGTTGAACCAAGGCATTACCTGTACATGGGGCTAAGAAACTGAGAATTAGGAAACTGAAGACATTTTAAAAGACCTTATTCTGAAATACCATGATGGAAACCACAGAACATACTTGCTTACAAATGCTGGAAAGTAAGGTGCTTCTCCAGCCTTGTGCAGAAACAAGGTTAGCTCTGGAGACCAGTAGAGTTTGTGCCAAGAGCCTTAATAAGATCAAAATAAATGCACTCTAGCCCCTTCAGAGGCTTTATCTCCATCCACAATAGTGGAAAAAAAACCCCTGGGAAATCAGTTTAAGACTAAAATTTTATTTAATTAAGATTTTTTATTTAAAAATTTCATTGAAATTAAAATACCCACTTTTAGCCAGCAACATTAGTTTCCACAGCCACAAGTACAAGACAGAGAGTTAGTCTCTTGACTCCTCTGCTTATGTGTCCTAATGAGCAGCCAGGTGCCCTCCGGAATGGTGCCAGATTGGTCTGAAACTGTCACTCTCATGGCCACACCAAGATGCTCCCACTGCTTAGACTTTCAGTAAACGGTATTGCTGATACTGCTAGGGAGCTTGAGCAACATAGACCCCCAAAATGCAGAGATGATCAAAGAGAGACTGCTTATTTGGTGGCGGATGTGTGACTTCAAAACTGGGTGTCACCTCAGGAGAACTTCAGCTGCAGAAGGAGTAACTCCAGTAGCATTAAAGAGTGTTGGCAAAAGGTAAGGCTAAACATGGCATGCTTAAGTATCATCAAGATCTCAAAAGAGCATGCCCAGCCTCAGAGGAAACATTACCTCTTCGGCTTCTGCTCAGGACGGAGCAGTGGGGACAGCAAGGTCTCAAAGCATGTAATCAATTGAAAAGAAAAGTTTTTGGTCCCAAACTGGATTTAATTAATACACGTAACTATGCCATTCCTTAAAATGTTACCTAAGTCTATTTTAAAAAAAATAGTGAAACTTCTTTAGCAGCTGAGAAACTGGAGACAGCCAGAACCATTATACAGTTAGGCTCAAAGAGAGAGCTCCCCAGCACAGTCACTAGGATGAATCACTAACGGCTGGTTTAATAAACTTGATTAACCAGTTCACAGCATGAAATCAGCATTTGTTTATCTGCAGGATAAACAATAACAGTGGTTCCTTTTAATTACTTTGCTCAGATCTGGACCCATCAATATCAAAACAATGCATGAAGAATATTTGCTAACAGGTTATGCCTCTATAATTGAGTTTAAAATTAATGTCCCAGAGCAACTTAAACACTTCTGAGTTTAGCATATGCATTAAAAAAAACAATTAACAAATACTGGCTGTGCTCAATTAGTCAAACATAATATGCAAGAATGGCTCCAGCAATTATTCCCAACTAAAAAAAATGGGAAGTTAATAATTAATAGTTAAATCAGAAGAAGCATCTCAGAATTAAAGACCTGTCTCAATGTCCATGTGAAAACATTTAAACACTGAGAAAAACATCATCAATATATTCTGTAGGAACCACCCTAATACTGTCTACTATAGTTCAGAAACAAAATAAATACTAGACCTGAAGCGATGAGGCAGAAGACTGCAAGGAATTACAAGCAGGTCACACGGCAGCACCTCTCCAAGGCCTTACAGAGCCAAAGATCACTCAGGCCTGCCCTGGAGGAGGGAAGCCTTGAGAGGATGCTCCATCCAGTCAGGAAAATTCCCCTGTATGCCAAGGAGTTGCGAGTGACCATTTGCTACCAACCAGCCAGATCTGGAATGGAGAAAGGAACTTTAACTAACTATGGAAAAACATCACTGAGGGTGGTGAAACTCCGATTTCCACCTCTGCCAGAAGAGAGCAGCTTCAGTGCTGCAATTAATTAGAGCACATCTCTGTTCTAATTTGTGCTCAGTGAGTTCATTGCAGTCCTTGGCGTGGTCTGTCAGTACTTAAAACTAAAATAGGCTCACTCCTAAAAGAAAAGGACTATGTTCAGGTATATATATTATCAGAAATTATATAATAGCCATAAAAGCCACTAGCTTGTACAAGCAAAATGAAAAAAAAATCTCTGAGGTGTGTCAATATGAATCTGTGCAACCAGATCTAGGGTGAAAGAAATTTACACTATTTTAAAATTAATTATCTACTGATTTGGTATTATACAACAAGGAATCACAGATTTTTAAGATGTGGAGAGAGGCTTTATGAACATTTGGTCTCATCATCTTAGTAAGGGATTTCAATGAACTGGGTCCTGTTTCTAATGTAAAGAGAGCAGTTAAACTATTCAGTGGTGAAACAAAAGGAAACTTCTGAAGTTTATTTTAAAATTTATGATGACAAACAATCTAACACAACCTCTGGGATTCTTTATCATGAAATTACTTTCACTATTAAAGAATCTGTGGAGAGTTTCAGTATTTATGCTCTGTACATTCCAGTTCAGTTAAGAACTCTCATACTTGCAAGAAAAAATTAGACAAAAGACTGAAATGGTAATACTCCAGCTGAAAGGAAAAATAAAAAAAAGGAAAAAAATAAATATGAGCTTCTTTACACACCTCCACAACAGACTTTCATCATGTCTTGTCAGACCTACAGGTTTCAGCTCTTCAAAGCCGTTCAGAGGCTGACAGTGGTGCCAAGAGCTACCATCAGCCTTAATAACTCAAACAGCTATTAAAGAGAGTCACGAAGAGGCTGAACATGAGATATGCAGGCAGAAGATGTATTTATCTTTCCAATTCCATTTCAGATGGAGCTCTGGTGAGCAGCTATAATCACCTGCCACTTGGCATTGCCAAGAGAAGGACACAGTGTCCCAGCGCATTTCCCATCAACAAGAACTGTGCTGCTAATTGCCTTACACATCTCCAAGTAACAAAGAATCCTTCACTTACTCCAAAAGTCATTTTGCTCAAGCTCACAACTTTCACAACTGGACATCTACATCAGGTTAAATAGGTTAGGTTTACTTTTTTCCCAAGTTTTATTCCTGTTTCCTTTCTTCCCCTCCAATTTTTTAAATAAATGAAAAGGTCTGAAAGCAGTAAACACTTGTGCATGCTCTAAATCAAAATGAGAAAAAGGAGTGTGGTAATTACAAAGAAGTGTTATCATTCAAGTGGGAATTCAACCTTCTCTTCCATCCGTAACTCTCTCTCCCTGGCTAATCTGGGATAATCCCAACAAAGCTAACTCTAGATATACATTAACAGGACTTCCCTTCCCAGTGCCCAAGGTAAGATGGAGCAGAGCTAAATGAACATAATTACAGGATGCATGTTTCTGCCTTATCTAATGCAACACCTTACTTCAGAATTTTATACCTCCACTGTTGTCATCCCACTGTCCCAAGCTAACATTAATATTAATACATTGCCACCAGCACAGTCATCTTTAAATGAAGACTCTGGCATGCTACAGCTCCTCCTCAAGCCTGCCAGTCTGGCCAGCTCTTCACTCATCACATTTCCCATACAGGATCACCTGTGGTAAGGAATGAGATCAGCCTGCAACCACAGAAACAGAAAATATGGACATCTGTTTTTGTAAGGTACCAAAAAAATAACCCTGTGAAAGGAAAATGTGCCTTACATCACAGAAATTTCAATTGCTGGAGTTTAATCAAATAAAAAGCAATATGTGGGTGGGAAGGAACAGAGTAAGGAATTGTTTCTGAGAGGGGTGAAGGAAATGGAGAGGGGAAAGTCACTTTTAAGTCCATCTGCATTCAAATTATATTTCTCCCCAGTGTAAAGCATTTTGGTTTTGATAAGTTCCCTTCTGGATGAATTCACTCAAACAGAGCTCTTGTGAGAGTCTGGATTTGAATTGGTCCAACTTTTTAGCAGTGCCAGAACAACAGACTTAACACCTGAAGCACTGACTACGGCTGGTTTCACAGATGTCTGCAGGACCTGGCTGTAAATGTATGAGTAGGCATGCTTTAGTTATCAAAGGTATTGAGAATTGCTTTCTGAAAAGAAGAATTACAGTTTAAAAGAAATATGAGAGAGAATTTATTTCAGCTCTTAACAAGCACACATAGAGCTTATATGACTTTTAGGTATCTGCTTGAATTAATAGAAAATACAAAGTGTATTTTGATGGAGCGTGGGTCCAGAAATCATATAACAGTTCAAGTTATGTTGCGATTACCATAACTGCTTACTTATCAACCAGCAATTCTGATAAATATTTTACCACAAAAGAATACTTTAAATAAAATAATTATTGAATAATTATTAGAAATTAACACAATGGCGCCGGTATTGCCAACCCACAGGATTCACACAATTCATGATGATGGTCTTTCCTGAAAAGTCACACTTCTGTGAACACTATTCATTTTATCTGTTTCTGGGCTGTATGAAATCATGTATTTGACTTTCCTCCACAATGTCACTGGTAAGAACTAGATTTTTTTTCTGAGATTCAGATTAAAATCATGGGAGAGGTCAGGGCCACTGTGACTTAATTAGTTGGGCATTTTTAATTGTTCTTACTGCAGTTTCTCCTTGTCTTCTGCCACAAAGGCAGTACTACACAGCAAATGACAATCTGAACTGAATGTCTGAGAAGAGATAAAGACAAGCAGAATTAAATCTTACAGCTTTGTTTCCAAGCAGATCTGATTTCTAACCCAGCATGGATTGTTATAAGTTGTGGTTTGAAACGCTTTTGATTCTACTGTTGGTAGAGCACTGGCTCTAGCTAGTGCAGAACTTAAAACTTGTAAGTTGCAGCAGTGACCTCTTTAACAGCATGTACATTCCCTTCCTTCAAAAGTGCCTCTTTGCCCTTCCCAGACCATGCTGGTGCTATCATTAAGAGAGCTGATTAGCAAGAAAGCAATCAGAGTTGACAGCAGTGGCACTCCTGTTCTTTCTCAGGCCTGCCCAATCTGTTCTGCCATGATACATGCTTATTAATTCACTCTTCAGTATTTACGATTCATGACTTTAGGGCAACAGGGACCATTTGATTATCTTGTCCAACTTCCCATCTATCACAAGTCATTAAATTTGATGTGGAGTCCTCACACGAAGGCCAAACACTTAAATGAGATGAAGAAGATGACATTACTGATCTCAGGAGACCAAAGCTGCATCTGCACTAGCATTTGTTTTAAACTGCACCACACAGGCAATGAAATCTACTCAGACAATCAGCATAAAAAAGTGAAAGATATCAGCTCCCAAGTGACTTAACCTTGAGGAAAGTTCTTTTCTCTGCCTTTAATTTCCCAGATCAGACATCTACCTTAAAAAAAACCCTCCAAAATATCCTAATCTCAAAACTGTGGTGCACACATCTAGCCACGCTCTCCAGCACAGTCGGTCTCTTATGCATGAAGAAAAACTGAAGGGGAATTTGAAAGCACCCAAAACATACCCAGCCTGATGTACATGGAGGGGGGAAATGCTCCTCAACGCTGCAGATTACCGCCTGAAAAGCTGAAGTGCAACAGTTGATTATAATCACTGTCTTTAATACAGAGCTGTCAGTGCTAAGAGTGTGTTATTTGAGAGCATTTCAGCAAGCCGGCCCACGAGGGTGGCTCATGGAGCTGATGGCTCTGGCACACCATGTCCAGCAGCAGCAGGACTGCCACAACCCTCCACCCTCCAACAACCACCTCCACAAATACAGGTTTTCTTGCTGCACCTGGGCTAGCATGGTTTTGCAAATATACCCATTCTCATTCCATAGATTATGTTAATGGACTGATGTTTAATTACCCTCAGCACTAAGAAATTGCTTCTCGTTTCTTCAGGGTAAAGTTGACTTTACTTCAGTTTCCAGCAGTCACACTTACTCCCCCTTTGTCAGACAGACCCACTGGTGTTGTAGAACCTGTACTCCATGGGAAAGCCACCTCACAGCCTCTTCCTTGATCACTCACAAGAGCTGAGCTCCCCAAGACTTGCATTATACCTCAGTCTCAGTTTTCATCTTGGAAAACAAGTCTTTGCTTCTCTTCACTTTATTTCTACTGTTCCCATCTCCTCCTTGCAGTACACCTAGCGGGACTATAAGAGCTGAACTTAATACACTAATAGTAATAAAGAGGTATGTGACCTAAGTTTACCTCTGAAAACACCAGTGTAACAGCTGGATGCTGCAAGACAGCACAGAGTCCCCAGGGAAAGGCGTGTGAGGCTGAGGCACTCTCCCCAGCTGCGGCAAGGAGCCTGTGGCCATGGCTACCTTTTCCCAAAAAAGGAGAGCATGCTTCAGGTCTGGCAAGGGCAACATGTCCAAGCACTGAGCAAGCCACAGTGACATGACTCAGGTGTCAGATCCTGTTTCTCCTACAATGGGAAGCATGCTCCTCCTGTGCAACACTTTCACAGAGGACAAAAAGTGAGGAAAGGTAACAATGATCCATCTCATCAGGCACCAGGAAGCACACAGAATTGCCTAAAGTGAAAGCAAGAATAAGCAAAGTCAGCACAGAAAGGTGTCATACAAGGTTTAACTTTATTCAGAGGTAGAACCTCTGCCTCTCTCATGAATAAAGCCATAACTCAAGACATCTTAAGTCCAACTGTTTTGTACTTCTTAAAAAATCTTTTTAAGCAATGTGATGACTCACAAGTGAGTTCTCCACTGACAACATAAAATGATATTGTTTTCGTTATCTCCCTTTACAAACTGCAAGTCTGCACTGAGGTATACAAATATCTCTCATAATATAGCACGTTTTTACATGCAGCATAGCTGAGGATAAGGAATAGGCAGTAAGTAGTAACAATTACAGGTTTTCCTTCAATGCAAAGAAAAGGTTATTAAATACTAATTGGTAATATGGACAGCTTTGACTCCAACATTCTGACTCCCAAGACTCATCTGCAAAAGTATAACTTTGTGATTTATTGCATTTTAGTTATGATTTTCATATTATTGTCTTAATCTTTCATAAATGACAAAGTCCAGTATAAATTCACACTTTTTCCCTCTTGTACTTTTTTTGCTCTACAGTTGGAGTTAAAACATAGTACTTTAAGACTGCAGCTGGATTGATATCTAAATCCTTTAAACAGTTGGAGGAAATTCTAGGTGAAGCACTAGAAAGAAAAAAGTATCAAAATCTCTTTGAGACAAGTTGACAATATTACCTACATGCCTTCACTTCAGTTCTATAAGCTCCTATAAATCCTCTCTCACAGCAGAGTAACACACAAATGCCCTTGGAAGAGGGCATTGGGTAAGCAAAGGATGAGTTTGCGACCACTGGGTAGTATTCTTTCAATGTTTTTAAGTCTAATTTTTCCAAGGAGTCTTGCCATAAGAGCTGAAATTAAAAACAGTTGGAACCTGGTAGAGAAGCTCTATCCAGAGCTATCTTCTATCCAGGACTGTGGGAGTAAATGTAAGTGCAGAAGATGGTCTGCAGAATGGAAATTAGGGCAGAGGGCTTTATGGGTCTCACATCACTTGAAACACCTAAATAAAATCTGAGGAGTTTTCTAAACCCACTGCACTAAACCCGGCCACAAAACACAGGCTAAATACCACGATTAGGGAGGGGGTAAAATGCTACAGGCAGTAATTATCAATCACTTAATTTTCCCAACCATCAAAGAAGGTAATTTGTTTGTTTTTCCCACCCTGCAAGGAAAAGAGTGTGTGGTCTTCTAACTTTAAGAGTCTGAGAAATATTCCTCTAGAAGATAAGGCCACAGTGGGCCTCCTGGGTAGCATGAGGTCCATTTTCAACACTATCTTGAACTGTATTTATTTTAGTCACAGCCATTAAAACTGTGTCAGTGCTTTGCAAATCATCACTAAATACACTTTCTTCATAGGTCCATGCAAATCTCAAGAGTGTTTCCAAGACATGAATAAAGCCTCAGTTGTTGAAAGGTAGCATGTTTTCTGTTCCTCAGCTGTCTTCATCAGCATTGGACTTCCATACTGCAGGGATTCCTTATTTGGTTAAAGGCTGATTTCCCTTCATCTTCAGAAGTTCTTACCAGTCATAGGAATATAGCAGTTTTATTTGATACATTGTAAGTAACTGGGAATTCTGAGGCTATTAGTTCACTGGAGGAGTGACATCTCAATAAAACTTAAACATAAAAACTCGGCCTCTTGCAGACAGCTTAAATCAATCATCTTTCTTTTTAATATCTAATACATTGCTACACATTCACACGTTAAAAAGTGAATTAAATTTTTTTGTATCTTCACCCCCTTCTTAAATAATGTACATCTGATAATGCCTATACTCAAACCCATACCATTTAAAGTCTAAGTTGCTTGTGTACTAAAACCACCTAAGTCACAGAATGTTCAGTGTCACAATTTAGCTTCCTTTTGCAACAAAAGGAAGCTAGGAGAAAATGGGGCAGGAACCAGGCTGACAAGCTTTCTGAAAGCTGCAGCTGCAGCCCACAGCTGAAATTTAAAATCAGACATTATTTTCTCTCCTCATCTTGTGGGTTCTGCCACAGTTTTCAATAAACCACAAATTCAGCCACAGAAGCACTATTGCTTGTAATTTCCTTTTGCTGATGGAGCTAAAATAAGAACCATAAACACTTCCCCCAAACTTTAGAAAGCAGTGTATGTCACTCCCCAATAGGACTCTTGACATATTTCACATGGACAATGTGTTAGGCACATAGCAAAACTCAATATGGTCTTGTTAAATTAATAATTCAACGCTGCAAAGTGAACCTGAAACACAAGATCACATGGGCTGTAGAAAGCAGACGCAGAACTGCATTTCCTTTTCCCAGCCGAGTCAGAGAATAGACATGTGAGAGAACAGACAGCAGATATGGTTCCCTGGGATTTCCACAGGGCATGTAGCAACATCCCTTGGTAGCGAAACAAAGAAAAGAGATCCTCCCATTGATTAAAAAAACTGAATAAAGATAGGAACGAGCCCATAGGAACAAAAGCTAAATTACCCAGAGGATAGAGATTACCAATGTCATCACAGAAAATGCACCGGTCCAGGCAGCTTTCAACATTAATGAGTTGGAAAGAGGGTATAAGTGAGGTGGCAGAGCTTAGTGAGAACATGATGATACTCAGTGAAGTAAAGACAAGATCTGATTATGAAGGAGAGACTTCACAAGATCCACTAACTAGGCAGTAAAATGACAGATGAAATCCCATGTAGACGAATAAAAAGTGATGTACATTGACTTTGAACAAATTATTACCACTCAAAAACAGAGTCTGAGGTTGTAATAGTTTCATGAAAACTTCAGCTCAGTGCTCATTAGTGATTAAAAAACCAAATAGATGTTAGAAAATGCTAGGGAAAGAATAGCAAACAAGGCAGATAATATCATTATGCTACTGCACAAATCCATAGCCTACCCACATTTTGAATATTGCATACAGTTTTAATTCCCTCCAGGTCAAAGAAGATACAGCAGAAACAGAAATATTAAGAAAAAGGCAGCATGGATGATCAAAGTTATGGAACAGTTTCTGTACAAGGAACAACTAAATTATGTAGGACTCTCCATTCTGGAAACCAATGACTCAAACATCTGTTTGAGGTCTATAAACATGAGTGACAGAGAGAAGCTGAATGGGGAAAGATTGTTCATTGTCTTATTACTGACTCCAAGGTTATCAAATGAAACAAACAGGCTAATAAGTTAAAAATGCATAGATATGAATATTAATTTCACAAAGCACTATGGAAGTATTGATAAGCTGGGGGGCATTGTGCTGTACTTGCTGTAGGGCACTGCAGTTGCTGAGTTTACAAGAGTTTAAAAAAATAAAAACCCCCAAATTAATGGCCAAAATTTCTACTGAGTACTGTTAAAAAAAAAGGCATAATTTTTTATTTCTTTCAAGTAAACTCTTATCATATATTGCAAGAAGCTGGGAGGATATTCCAGAAGTACCACCATATACTCTCCTTAATCCTTTATTCTTCCCTAGGTAACCATCACCATCTAAGAGAGGTTGTTGGGCTGGACCTCTGGTCTGACCTGCTACAACTGCTCTTACACTTGACGAGGTACAAGAAGTCCTAATGCTGACAGTAACACTTTGCCATACATCCTAAACATAAAGAAACAGAAGCACTTACATTACAACAGAAAAATAACAACCCCAGACCTAATCAAAACACTCTGCTGTGTAGTAAGAAATGTGTGGAAATCTCCTGGAGTGAGGATATGGGAGAGAATGAATGGCATACAATATGTTAAGTCATATCATTTCATCTGTTGTAAAAATGGCCTTAAACATTTGTCTACACAGGAGAGTTACTGTAGCAGAAACTAGAGAATTAATTTGCAGTACTTCAGCTATTCCACAGAGGTGGTGGACAATGCAGGGTAAATCTTACATAGCATCAACATCCAAACCTCTGGCTACCACCAAGTGTCAAAACTCTATTAAACCTTCTGAACAAGGGTTCTGTACAGCTTTGAGAGGCAGAGATCATCTTTTCTCACTCATTAACTCCTCACGCCATTCTGGAGGACTTTAGGTGCTATGACTTAGACTGAAGCCCCAAGTAGCACCAAGCCTCCCTTGCCCTTCCCCATCTTTCTGGGATACGGCACTGAGAGTAAGGGCAGGCAAGGCTATGCAGATAAGCACACAGTACTCCACAGTGTAGTACTAGGATCTGGTAGTATAGGATCATTGGCACTTTGCTCATTTAGAAGCATGAAATATGTACCCACACTACTGCATGCAACCTCTCCATAAAGGCATCAGATGTCCTATTCCCCTAGTTCTTTGTAAATTTGCTTTACTATTCCCTTACCTTATTGCGACATCTAACCACCTCCTTGCTTTTCTGTTCAAGAAAACAGGAGACTTCTTTTTTCTGTCTTTTTTGGGGTTTTTTTGTTGTTAGTCAGGAGATTTTTCAAGGGCAAAGAATAATATACCTTTTAATAAGCAGCTAAGCACAGTAAGAAACTTTTTACTAGCAATTTCTCAAGGAGCATTATGACTGGCTGACTTGAAAGAGGCCTATCTAGAATCTCATTAGATTTTCAAATACTTTAGAAAACAGTTCTTACTGAATTCTCAAACTTGCAGGAAAGCAACAGCAGTTTCATACCTGAGATCACACACTTCTGTGTTAACTGGAGAAACATATTAGACTAGTAAAGAGTGTCATGTATTCATAGGTGCTGCAGTAACAGGGAGCTGCTGGGGTATGTTGGAGAAGACTCTTCATAAACATTTTATTTGCATGATTAAATACTGTTTTTCAGAATGATGCACATATGATCTACAGTGATGCATCTCAGTAATTCTTGACCCAGAAAATCTCAACTGGTTAAAAAAAGAAAACACAAAAGCTTTGTGGGTGTGGGGCGCACAGTTCACAACACCTTGCATAAGCAATCTTCGCATACTGCTCTTTGGTCAGAGCAGCCAAACCTGGCCTCCCCAGGAGACAGGGCCCCTGCATACTGACCTGCGAAGGTGGCTGGAGGCTAGCAGAAGCATCGGTTTTCTACAGATGTTTTAAGCCCATCTGCAAAAATTCTCCTTACGTACCACCACAGAATCCCAGAAGTTCCTTCTTCTGAAGTGAAGGCAACCTCACCTAGTCTCACCTCACTTAGCCTCAGCCATCAAAAATGTAAGCAACTGGTGTAAACCATTTGCCTAGTAAACCACAGTGGTGAACAGTAACCCTGTGAAGTTCACTCATCCTACTCATTCTAGATGCCAGTTTTAGGATGGGGTGTATTAGTCTCCTGAGATGTCTCTCCATGACTGTAAAACAGTACACACAGTAGGCTAAATGCCCAGTGCATATAAGACCAATGTTACAGGAGGTAACTCACACACAGGTGGAGCAAAGCACTGATTGTTCAATGGGTAACTCTCCACTGGAGGTAGTGATGGGATATTGAAAACATCTCCATATGTGGTTTTTGGATGGTGTAACACTTCCTTAAATAGTTACAAGAATAAAATATAATATATTTTATTTGTGAAAACATCTACTCTCTATATATGGAAGTATCTTCAAATTATCTTTTTAACATTTCCACAACATTTTTGACAGTGAGTGATTCCCATGTAGACTGTTTTCCTCAAGAGCCACGCATATAATATTAAATTCAAAATTTTAGGCTCATGTTCCCGATTCTCTGTATGAAGTTAGTTTCCTATTGCTATTTTTGCCCAACACTTCTTGTCAAGCTGTTTTGCTGCCAACGCCCTAGACAATCAGTTTCTTAAACTCTTCTCTCTTAAAACAAAACAACCCAACCCAGAGCATATTCTAAGGAGACTCTCACCATCACACAATGCAGTTTTACAAGCTGAGGACTGTCTGTCTTTCCCTCGCACTACATTTCTGTTTGCAATCCCATACCAGATGGTGTTGTTGCATGACTCCCGGCCAGACTTTGGAAACACAAGCATGAAGCCTGCTCTTAAACTTCTGTCCGTAACCCTTCAGCATTTGCTGTGGCTTGCTCAAAGAGTTGCAAACAGCACTTCCTTCTATACTTTGACCCCAATCCATGTAGACACATTGCAGCATCCTCACCCGGCTCTGCTGAGCAGTGCTGGGATCTCAGGTCTGTGCAGCATATGGCACCACACTGAGAAGGTAACACTTCTTCCTCTCACACAAACACACACACACACGCATGCTGCAATTGCCTGCTTAGCTGTTTGTTTGCTCATCATCCTCAATGTATGACAACATCTTTTTCTGTCCCTTATAACCCCTTGTGGAAAACAAACCAAGAAAAGCTATTGCAGTATGTAGAGATGAAAGCACAGTTAAAAGGCTGATACTTCAAAGCTGTTGGTAGCTGGACAGAATAGTTTTACTAGTGAGAGGCAGAGAGCTGGGCTGGGGGGTTACAATACCTGGAGGACATTCAGCATCAATAACACTACCACCAGGGAAAGGCAACACCCACCTCCTGCAGGTGCTCAAGCTGCAGTACTTTAAAGCACACAGCCCAGCAGGAAAGCCAAATCGCTTGCTACTTCATCTTAAGACTTGTCCTAGCTTTTCACTTTGTGGTCATCACTTTGTGGGCTGTGCTCGATGTCCTGCCAATGAAATACATGCAATCTTTGCAAAACTAAACAAACATGGAAAGTCCCAAAGCACTGAGAAAAATAGTTGCTCTCCACCCATTGCCTGTTTCAAAACTTTCTTTGCAGCTTCAAAGTACAGCCTTCTAATGACAGTTAGAGGAAAACAGATGAACAGAGAAATCAGACGTTGTCAACAGAGATATTAACAACACGCAAAACACTTCTCTCTTTGTTTTTTTTAAAAAAAAAATATTAAATTCGCATTTCTTTCTCATCCTTACCAAAACAAAATCAGAACCTGCAGAAACACATCCTGCATGCTGCCTGTGGCTGGGATTGGTGTGGGCAGAGGAACAGGAGGCAGGGGAGCAGGGGACCCCCAGGCAATGGGAGCAGGGTGCAGGGGAGCCCCGGGCTATGGGAGCAGGGGAGCCCTGGGCCATGGGAGCAGGGGAGCCACAGGCAGTGGGAGCAGGGTGCAGGGGAGCCCCGGGCCATGGAAGCAGGGGAGCCACAGGCAGTGGGAGCAGGGTGCAGGGGAGCCCTGGGCCATGGGAGCAGGGGAGCCACAGGCAGTGGGAGCAGGGTGCAGGGGAGCCCTGGGCCATGGGAGCAGGGGAGCCACAGGCAGTGGGAGCAGGGTGCAGGGGAGCCCTGGGGAGGGTCCCGGCAGCCGGTGCGCTGCTGCCCCCTCCTGGACAGCATCGCCCGCGGGGGTCACGGCAACCTAGGACCCCTCGTGTATTTCCGAGGGAAATACACAGGGATGGTGGAGTTATTCCAGAGACACGCAAGGCAAGGACCGACTGTGAGAACTTTGGCTCGCAGAAAGAGTGGGAGAGCTGAAGGAGAGAGAGAGAGATGCTGAATAGAGACAGGCTGCTCCTAGAGGGGTCACTCTGGCTGTATTTGTAAGACATCTCTCCCGTGGCAGAGGATATATAATCAAATTAAAATCAGACAAACAATAACAGAAACATTCCCAGATGGTTTACGTCTGGATCCAAGACAAAGCTAATTCTCCATAATCCTGAGTCTGCCACCAAAAAGATGTTGAGAGAAGTTATTTCTGTGATGTACTTACTCCTCGTACCAAAGGCTCGCACCCACTCTGAAGGGTCGATGTGCTCAGGTTCCCTCAGACCAAGAGGAAAGCCTCTTGATATTTAAACCTGGGGCTTGTAAAGCCTCATCTAACCTCAACTACTGCTTTCCATCACTGAAACAAAACCAGCCACATGGGATGATGTGCAGCACTACATAAATGAGAGATGCTGTAGGATTCAGCAGGCAGGGAGCCAGCACAGCTCTAGAGAGTTATATGATCTGTCCTTGCTGTTCTGCAGCATCTAATGACCTGTCAGTTCCTGCTGCAGCCTTCTCCTCACAAGTAACTCTGAGCAAAGTGCTGTGCACAAACCCAAGCCTGAAGTCACATCATAACAGATTGCTTAGATAAGATCCCCTTCTGAGAGAAAAGTCCAAAAAAGTTTATCAGGCCTGCAAAAGAAAAATTAAAGTTACTTTTAGATGCTGTGTTTAGGAAACTTTAAAGTTGAACAGACAGAAGTAGAAGTTCTCTAACAGGCAGGCATGAAACAACTTAAAATCTCCAGGCTTTGTTCTCAGGGTGAAGCCTCAGACTGTTGGCTCTCACCACAGCCCCAAAACTGGCTAGACCACAAGAGAATCTGCTGCAAGCCAGTATAATAAGATTTATTAACCACTTAAACTCTACTTAAGATCTAATGACACTTGGTTTTGGTGTTACACTGACGATACAGGCACACGTGGCACTTCGCACACTCACTGCATTGCTATCAATGTGAATGCCTAAGTTCTGAGGGAAAATTCTTTATATTTGCTGTTTTGTTACTGGAGTTGATGTCTGGTTGAAGATAAAAGCAAAACAAAACATAAATTGTTACACCAAATACAAGCTGTGATGCTGCAAGAATTTTGAACTGCTCATTTAAAATACTTGCACATGGGACATTCTGCATTACTTCTTAACATCACTACATTTTCTTCACAAGGATGGGGTTAGATTTAAATGCCAAGAACATATTGGTGTTGCCTACAGAAAAAAATACCCAAGGATTTTATAGCTGATATACCAAAAAAAAAAAACCCCAAACCCAAACTCAAAATGAGTAAACTTGAGTTGGCAAAGTCTTTACACATATTGGATAAAAGGCTTGGAAAACAGATGCTCCTTCTTACCAGCAGCCAAGATCTTCTAATATTCCTACAACTTGTTAATCAACTAACATATGGTACCACTTTAGGAAAACACACCATTCTGATTTTGCATTTACATGGTCTGTTTCCTACAGAACAATTGTCAAGACTTAGCCATTGTAATATAACCTTGTAATTTTTATTATTATACTTAAAATTAATCAATAAGCATGGAAATAAAAACAGAATAAATTTAAATCCAAACAATAAGTAAATCTCATTTTCACATGGTTTCCAGTGATGGATTTCCTCTTACCAGTATGTATAAAAGTAACAATTTGCTGGAAAATTACAAGGTAAAAAATCTGTTGGCTTTGACTTAAAGCCCTTGAAAACCCAATACATTAATTTTTGGGGGACAAAGCTAAACTGTGAAGGCAAAAGCTTGGTAATATCTCCATAAGGTTGTTCCCAGATATACATACCTTGACTAATGTGTTTTAACTTCTGTTTTATGCACATATGAGGCCTAACTGACACCTATAAAGACGCCATAATTTACTTCAACATAATATTTCTGAACACATATTAGTTAAAAATTTAAAAAGTAATGAAGTGGGGTTTTTTTATAGTGAACTTTGTGCATCTATATATCCTTAAACCAGTATTGCTTTGCTGACCTGGTCTCTCTCATCCCGCTGCTGGCTTAATTTAACACCATGCACCTGCTAAGCCTTTACAGCTTCTGCCACCCTTACACAAATTCAGCACAAGCGTATTCACAATATCACATACCTTGTACAAACCCACCACTACTTAATCTGGGTGCCAGGTCGTGATTTCTGCTACTTCACCACCACACAGCGCAGTGATCAGCCTGCTCTCCAAAGGCAACGTGCACATCCAGCTTACAGACTGCTGCAACAGTGCACCCCAATCCGTGCTGCTTCTTCAACACTGAATTAACCACAATGTTTGTTGCACCACAGATGGGGTGGGGGCGGGGGGCTGGCTGCTGTGGTTCTTTCAGCAGTGCCACTGTACCTCCACAGCCCTGCCTGGAACAGCTCTGGGCCAGGGTGGCAAGGGTCGATTAAATAAGGTGCAAAGGTGGGGGGCACCAGGTGCTCCCAGCTTTGCAACAGACAGCAAGGGTATTTTGTCATGTTACCCTGTAGGCAAGGTGACATCCAAATAGCTGTGGTCAGAGTGTGGAAGGGAAGGACTGTATCTGCCCAGCCACAGAAACTGTAGGCAAAACCAAAAGTTTGGCAGAGAAAGTCTATAAAGCAGTAACGCTTGTGGAGAAAGCTTAGGGGAACATTTATGTTTGCTATTTAAATTAAAGATAGGCAGTTCTGAATATATATGATAGATATATATTCTGCATTTTGAGGCTGTTAGGAGGGCTTGGTTTTGGCTGTTTTGTAATGCTTTTAGCATCAGACACAGATGTAGCACAATTTAAAAAACACTTTCAAAGTACTGTCATATGGAAGGTTGTTTACAAGTACAAAAAGAATTGCCTTACAGTACCACTTCTCAGCACTTGGAATGAAAATGAATGCAGTTCTATTTAAAAGAAGAGATAATTGTAAGATTTCTGAATACTTGAAATGGACTAAAAGTACCCAACATGTTTTACAGATAAATTACCAGTTTTCTTTCAGGATTTCCAATGGCAGGATAAAAATGAAAGTAAGGCAAGTAAAGTCCTGAAATTTGTCTAGGATGTAGTTTAAAATATGAAATCTAGGCTTTCACTTGCAAGAAATACAAAGGCAAAAGTTAAAGGAAAATAAAGTGATGTAAGAGAAGTGAAATAAAGAAAATGCTGCAACTTTTAGTTACGTGACACTTAAAAAAATATAAATTTATATAGGTAGGCTGGAAGACAATCTGACATTCTCAATTTATTCATGATTAAACTTTTAACTATCCCATATATACACTTGCATGCACAAACACCAAATGCTACACCTGTATGTTTTACAGAGTATCCCTCCCTCTCTATACTGTTCATCATCAATTAAATTATAAACTGTATCAAGAAGAGCAAAAACTTCCTGTACAATGTGTGGTATAACAGTCCACTGAATTCTAGTGTGAGTTTCAGGTTACTACTCATAATATAAAAAATGATACTTTAAAATGGATTGCAGAAATCCTCTTTCAGTTAAATATTTTATTTTCATTTAAAAATTGTAATAGCCTTCTTAAACAGATGCATGAATGAAATGAACAGTAATAGTTTCACATTTTGGCATACATATTGGACAGAGAGCTTTAAGAAATCCAAATCAGGTGATACTGTCTGTTGAAGATAAAACTGAAAGTAAGCCCCACTTGGCCAAGTACCAGAACAGAGCACGAGATGGGATCAAACACTCAATACCAGCATGTGTCTCTTCTCAAAGGCTAGCGCATATGTGACAGGGACAGTGTCTGACGATGGCACACCTGGGTATACAAGCTTCACAGGCAAACTCACTTCACACTTGCATCAACATTTTTTGCCTTGAAAGGTGTTGCAGAGAATACCTCGATAAACCATCTAGTGGAAGATATTTCTTTTATCTCCAGCTTATTTTGTTTTTTTCTTTTAAGTAACTACTTTCTTGTGAGTTCTACTGCACAGAAGTTTAAGAAACTCCCTAATTTACTCACCAGACAAATTCCTTGGGACAACAAAAGGAGAACAAGTGTGAATTTTCAACAGTTTAAGACTTTTGGGGCGCAGAGGCTCTTTGACATCTAACAGTTCTACAAAGGGCCCATAAGCAGCAGTAGATACTTCGCCACTGGGATGAAAACAAATTTCCTACCGACAGCCAAGGAGCAGACAGGGACTCAGGGACCATGCCGGACCTGGCTGAGACCCTGAGCTCTGTTTCACCTCACCCAAGCTCTTCCTCCCTAAGCCAGCCCCGTAGGGGTGAGCTGGGGGCAAGGGGACTCCAGGGGGTCCCACTCTTCAGCCCACACACTCCGCTGCAACAGGAGCACCTTCGTCGTGTACATGGGCTTTCATCTTGCCTCCATGTCCAGGTCCACTGACCACAGCCTGCAGTGCTTCCAGCAAGACAGCACGCACTTCTGGATAAAGTACTGAATTAGGTATTCCTTGAACACCTCTCTACCTTCGATTAAAGTGAAAGAGACAAACATTTAGACAAACATTTTCATTCTAATATGCTCACCTAGGATATCTAGCTCTGCCTTGAGGGAGCTTTGGATTGCCCTGCTATTGATATTTAAACAGAGCCCTTAATTTGAAATCGTTGACGGAAGGAAGTACCATAAAGCAACCTGAAACATCTGAAAAGATAAGGACTTCACAGACTCATAGATGGGCAAAATCACCCCTCTCTCTCAATCCAAGCTCCTGGATAATGAAATGCACTGCTAATGTTTCTCAGAGGTTACCTCATCAGCTTAGGCTGATGCTTTGTCATACAAGCTGTAGCCGATCTGCTTTTGTTCTCTTTTCTAACTGAAACCCTTGTTATATCATCAAATTAGTATGAGATCAAAGCTATACCAGATACCCACAGTTCCCCCAGCCCTCAATAAAGAAGATACTATGTTTGCAATATGGACAATGATATTTCTAGATAATAACAAGATGCATGAAATCAAAACTTCATATAATTGTAACTTACTGAGCTATTCTCCTCCTCCAGCAGAGCGTACTACACCAGCTATTGGCAACAAGAAGGGAATTTCCTCCTCAGACTATTCTTGAAATAGATTGCCGTAAGTCTTCCTTTCCAACCTCAGCTTTCAACAGCAAAAGGAAGCAACTCTCAACCTACAGGCAGGAACAATCTCACAAACTAAAAAAAACCACAAAACCTACCCCCCTCCTCAAATTTTGACTAGCCCTTTATTAAAGGTCAACACAGCCATTTAAGAAATAAGATCTCTATGAGCTGTTTTAAAAGACTTCCTACTGCAGAAACCTAAATCATGGCATAATGCTTACTTGTCTTGCCTTTCAAGTCCGGAAAGCTCACTTTTAGTAAGGAAACAAGTTTTCACTCACTCTGTATGTGTATTTTTGTAAGCCAATCTTGTAAATAAACCAGTGACATTTAAGGGCAATAGTGAGCAGATTGCTTTTGCTGTGAATGTTAAATGAAAATTTCTGTATCAGCCCCACATGGCTTGGCAAGATCTGGGAATTCACCCCATACAACAGGGCCAACACTCAGAAAACAAACAACAACAAAAAGGTTCAGGTGTTAACAGCCTCCTGACAACTTTACTTCAAGCAGATATCATTAATAGGCGAGGAAAAGACAAAATATTTACTGAGTGGCTGTATAAATGTGCACTGTGCAGTATGGAACAATCTCATTTTGAAGACCTCAATTAAATGGAAGCCAAATCAGTAGGTAAATCATATGCTAGAGTCTGATAGAGCATTGTCTACAGCAATGATGAAAGGTGGGCATTAGCCCACTTGTCAGACTGCCGAGTTTAGTTACTGAGCAAATAGAGGAGTCATTCATATTTTGGGTTCGTTTGGGTTTTAAAAACAAAATGTTCTCTGTGTCTTCTTCATTTCCTCAGCCTGAACCAGATCCCCCCCTCTCTTAAAGGCTAAGGGTGGGGCTTTGCACAACAGCTTGTGAGACTCGCTCTTAGAGATCTCTCTGTATCATTAAGGGATTTTGGCAAAGAGAGGCCAGTGCTATGCCCCAGCATCACTTATAATCTTAAGAAAGGTGGAAGGCCAGAGTGGTCCCTGGGTAGCCCATGCCTTCAGCATGGGATCTGATAATGAAGCTTGAAAGCTCTGGTGTGCTATGAACACTTCAGCCCTGACACAACCTTCCCAGGACTCTTCGGTGGAGACAAAGAGTTCTCTGCTAGATTTTCAGTAGCATTGAATGGGTAATTACAGGCATCCTCAATACATCATGCCACTCATGGATTTACCAGTTACTTACTCTTATCTTTTTCCAACCTTGCTATAGGCTTGAGAATCAGAGAAACCATGATCTAAGCCTTTTAATATTTATATATGAAACAGAAGAATTTTAACAGCACAACAGAATGATCATCTTCCATAAAAAGTGTAAGATAAGGGAAGTCCTACCTGAGTACATGCCTTCCTCCACCCCAGATCAATTCAGGACAATCTGATCCATCATCAGGAAGACCAAAGTTCTCTGGACTTCTCTATGGAGGGTTTATTTGCTGTATCAGTAGCCCAGGCTGCTCATTCAGGCACTGAAGTTACATGATCAAAAGTGATGTTTGAAAGTAACAGACAAAACTGGAATTCATTCCTGACTCAAAGCCTCAATGTAACAAAATGTCTTTTCACAATAGAGAAATGCAAATTGTGGGCAGATGCTCCATCAGTGCAAAAGAATGATCACAAACTGAAACCAGAAACTTGGACAAAGCAAGCATGCAGGAAATCCAGAAACAACAGTGTCGGGGTCAATATGACAAAGGAAAAGAACTAAAATTGAAAGATACTCTCTATTGGGAAAAGCATGAAGAAATACATGAAAAAATATTTCCGCAAGTTATCTGGCAAAGAAATCCTCCATTAGGAAGCAGGGAAATAAAACTGAGCATGCTTCTGGGAGAAGTAAGAAACGCAGAGAAGTTTTTGATGGCTCATGGCTACCTGCCATCTGATTAGCAGTGAGTGCTCCTTCTATATAGGCAGAACATACGAAAATGCACTAATGTACTGAAATCCTGCCTGGGAAAGCATGTGACAATACTTTAATTAACACTGGCAATGCTTGCACCTCCCAAAATGCCAATAAAATTTGATACAGATCTATTCAGTTGATGATGATTTTTATTTTGTATGAGAAAAAGGAGTACCGTCTCAGACTAATTAGGTTTCCATACCAAAATCCAGGCTCATCTAAGTATCAGACTAAATGCTAACAGATGCCATCTTGATTTCACATTTAAAATCCAAGAAGGTGGCTCCCAAAGTGGGGTCACAACCTCCATAGGGCCTGTCACAGGTTACTTAGAGCTCTGCAAAACTGAAATCTTATTTTGCAGTGCCCAGGAAACACACTTGGGGTGTTGAGAGAGCACAGTTACCCTTCCTACATCCACAGACATTGTCTGTGCTTGGAAGACAGATGAAAGGAACGTAGTGTCAGGACCCAGTAATGGGCTGCATCCACAGTTTGTGGGAAATTGCTATTTAGCAGTGAATGAATTTTCTGTAATACTATTTACCATATCCTCATTTTACCCATCATGTTATCTCTGATTATAAAGTTACAGAAGGGTTTTTTGCTGCTGCTAATACTTCATTTTTTTTCAATGAAAACCATTACTGACTGTAGCCTCCTCTGTCAGAGTCACCCCAGACACAGCTAGGATGTAGGTGGGGAGAAGCAGCTGCTGCAAGGCTCATACACCGCAGCTCAAATGGGGCCTTGGACGTTTTATCCCAGTTCTTCCAAAACCTTCGTGTGTCCCTGTTTTGCCCTAATTCTCTTCCAGAAAGTACTGGTGTGACCTCTGACAACCTGCTGCATATGCATGGTTTCCCATGCCCACTACAGAAACATCCTTTGAAGGCATAACCTTGCACTTCTCAGGTATAGTCCCTTA
Organism: Clamator glandarius; assembly: GCA_033459285.1. NCBI lineage: Eukaryota > Metazoa > Chordata > Aves > Cuculiformes > Cuculidae > Clamator > Clamator glandarius. The sequence goes on from JAUNZM010000046.1 coordinate 518,723, forward strand.
AATAACCCACATAAGGGTCCTCTGCAAGGGTAACATGCCAGTGTCAATGGAGAACATAATTAGTGCTTTTATTTCTAGTTTTGACAATCCATATGACACAGAGAGTAAAATTTTATACAGATTTTATTCTGTCTTCCAAACAACCTGAGCAGGATCCAAGACGGACCAAAGAGATGCCTAGCAGTTAGAAGAGGGAAGAGGCTTTCCCATATTCAATATATATCGATCCCACTACTCTTCCTCTGTGCTCCTGGCTGTGGTGGACCAATGTCAGCAGGCACAGCAAGAGTTACCCTGTCTCCATCAGCCTACAGCCCAGCAGCCAGGGCACCACCTGGGCAACGGGAAGCCACAGACAAAATGATGCAGTCAAAGGAGAGTCCAGTGACAAAATCATGTGCATATATTAGTTCTGTGGAGACAGCACAGAACGTGGAGCCCAAGAGTAGATTAAGATGACAGGACAAGAAGCAGGTGCTCAGGTTGTTCTCTTGGATTTAAGGCATTTAACGTGCACCATGTGTGGGTGCTATCAGCTATCTCACTGCGTGTGCCAGACTGTTTGGCATCGCAAGAGGCAGGTTGTAGATCTGATGCTGAAGACACGGACATTACTCAGTGCTAGAGACTCATCATAACAAAGACAGCTGAATGTCAGTGACAACATTCACTCTTGAATCCTCAAAGGACGCTTCTAAGATTACAGCCTTTTCAGATACCTTTGACTTAAATTCTTGCTCTGATCTGGCTGTGTCCCCACAACTGACAAGGACAAAATACAGCTACTATTAAATGACACAGGAGCTGTACAGTACTTGGAGTACTTTTGACAAAGTAAGGAAGCAAAAACTTGTAACTTCAGAACCCACTAGAACAGAATAAAGAGAACTTCATCAGTGGGTTCAAGAGCAAACAAAATCCAAACACTGCTTTAGAGTGGTGACAGATGAAGTAGAACAAAACAACCAAGAGACAGGAGACTGGAAAGCTGATACAATAAAAACCAATAAAATGAAAAAAAGAAGAATATCCTTTTGAAGGCACAAGACTAATACTTCTGTAATATTATAATTGTTTTACCATGTTAATATACCTTATTAGAAATAAAAAACTGGTATAATGTTGCAGCTCACTATTAAATGTATGATCCAAAAATGCATACGTATCACCTGAATTAGAATAGAAAGGCAGAATGGACCCAAAATAGATCTTTGAAAGGTAGTAAAATGGAAGAGGTATGATCTCTGAAAACATAATGAAGAGTGTGGGAGGGGCAGGAGGGGATGTCAATGCACAGAACTGCAACATCCTGAGGATGAAGAGTGGAGAGAAGGAAAAATGTCTGTAATTAAAATTAACATCATAAACCCAGATGTGCTATGTCTGAAACGGATTAGAATCAGGCCTCCTATTGTAAATTAATCTCTCTAAAGAGAGCACAGAGCATAGTAGAGAAAAAGGTTCCTAAAATACAGAACTGTTTGGGAACCAGTCAGTGTTGGTCAGAGAGAAAAGATAGTCAGTTGAAGCCATCTGACTTATGGATGCATGCATGCCTCAGCGGGAGCACTCACAGCTACTGAGAGTTTTCATTTGTGAGGTGAAAGTACACTAGACTATCCAACCTACCCAGGTGCAAAAGCAAATCTGAGTTGGTTTATTGTTATTACATGGAAGTAATGTGCTCTTACACACATGCTATGTGTGTTGCAAATATTTAGTGCTCAAAGCCATGAATTCACCTCATCTGTGTACTAATATACAATTGGAAAATGCATGACTGTCTTTTTAGTGTTTATTTATGTTGTCTTCTACCTTTTACTACAAAACAGAAGGAAAAAAAGATCACTCTAATCAGAAATACATTATGAGTTGGAAGAGGATCTCAGAGAAAGCAACTCAGGTCTTCAAGGAAGCAAAAGCCAGCCAGTTAGAAGTGAAGGAAGAAGCAGCCACAAACATCTAAAAATAGGAAGTCCAGTAGGAAGTTCCCCAACTGAGATTTAATCTGTTATTGTGCTCAGATCCTGACATTATGAGTTAAAATCTACAAGAAGCTATCATCTTTAATACATCATCTCCTTCCTACTGTTCTTTAAAGCAAAGAAGCTGATTAAACATCCTGCCACACTCCGGTAACCTTAACAGTGCATTTTTTCATTTCACACTGTAAAAGGTCAGTCACGTGTTAAATTGCTCTTTGTGTGAATTTACATTCAGCACAGGACTAAGTCAATAAGGGGTTGTACTTCTGAGCTTTCCAACAAACCAAGCACTAAAAAGTAGTAGATGGCATCTCATTTCAGAGAGATGTTACAAAATCAAGTATTTTTCACTCTTCTAAAAAGTTTGACTTTTACATTTGCTCCAGATTAACTAGTGTGGTATATTTTACTAGGATATGAATATCTCTCAGAGCACTAAAAAAGCAAACACAGTTACTCTCATTTTGCAAAGCAGGTAGGAATCTTAAAGGTCGTAGCTTTATAGTTCCTTAATATGTAACTATAAAATCCAAGAAAAAAGTTTTAAAGCTTTTAATGAAAATAATAAAACCAATACAAATGTGAAAATATGAGACATTTAGCATATATCAGCATGTATTTTCTTTAAGAACTTGTATTACTCTATACACACTCCTATGAACAGCTAAACTACTGACTGGGAAAAGGGCATTTCTATACAACTACCAAAATCCCGTCTGCAAAAAACTAAGGCTTCTTTTTAATTTTATGGGAAATAAATCTGTGGGATCTGTGAAGAGGGGTTTTCAAGATCCTTGCTGTTGTCTGACAATTCTTTAAGGCTTTGTCTATTTGGGTACCTATTAAAAGTTGGTGGGAAAACTTGTCTGTTTTTTAAAGGCACAAAGCTGGAACTTTTGCTGGGTAACACTTTTCACATGAGGCATCAAGGGAAGGGTCCTAAATCATACTTTTAATCACTTCTCTCTCACCCTTATGAAATTAAATACACACAAGTGAATTCTCCAGACTGTTATGACAGCACATAGGGTCAAAAAAAAAAAAAAGAGAGGGATGACAGGAAGATAATCCCAAACGTTTGCTCACACAGAGAAACAAACTGGCTGTAATAATTTTCACCCTCAACATACAGGTGATGTTTTAAGTGGTAAAGATAAAGGTAAATGTTCTTTGCACAGCAGGAGTGCCACAGTGCTTGCTAAGAAAAGGAGTGATGGACCAAGCAGCTTTCCAATTATGCACAGTCAGTATGAAAACGGAGCTGGTTTTTGAATTGGAAACCAGCACATCTGTCAGTGTGATTCTACTCTGCTGCTGTCTGGGACAACAAGGAGGCTGGACAGGAGTCCTCCCTTCAGCTATAGACTCCTAAAGAAAAGGAAGATGCCAGAATTTCAGAGCAGCCCTAAAGCCAGGGACATATACTGGGGAGCTCCAGCAGCCCCTGACATCATCACTTCCAGAAGGGCTGCAGCTGTGTGACCTCCCCCAAGGCTGCAAGGTGCTTTACATTCCTGCAAGTCAGAATGTGTTCTATGAATGAAAACTATAGCATATTTTGCAATACCAGGAGGGTCACCAAATACAATCTGCGGTGTAATAGTGGTTAGCAGACATCTGCACTCTGAGTTTCACAGAATCTGTCAAATAAAAATGAAAGGTAGGCCTGATCTTCACAACAGCTCCTGTGGTTTTATGTACTTTAAGTACAGTGACCTGGACAAGTAAATGATTGACTCCATGCTCTACTGGAGTACATCAGCTGTGCTTTCTTACCTGCATTCCAAATGTATCCAAACCCTTTAAACTCCCCTCCCCCTTCCCATCTCATTAGGCATTAAAGCAATAATAGGCTCCATGCTTTGGTGCACAGTTAGGTTGTCCTCTTGGTATATGTGACAGTAAGAAAAGGACAAGCAATTATTTACAGCTATCTAGAATTAATAGCGCACATAGAAATCCTGATTACTGACGAAGCATAAACCCCATCCTCAAACCATAAAAAGGTAGTATAATCTGAATACACAATGTACTTACTGCTCTTGGTATTTGCATTTGCTAACCTTTGAATCTAATAATACAGTATTAATATTCTATTAATACAGAGATTATATAGAATTTCCTTTCTTTTTGTTTACTATGCCAAGAAAAGAAAACAATTATTGTGAAACAACTCACAAAGATATCATGGAGCATCAAATGCCTTATTGTATCTCAAAAAGATGCAAAGAACTCCTTGCATACTGCCTCACTGCATTTCACACATACCTCACTGTGGAATACATGCATCCACTGCCCAGAGAAACTGGGCACATGTGCACCAAGCACGAGAGATTATGATGACACCCTTGGTAATTCCCTCACAAGATAAGAATGGAGAGGGTCGACAAGAGTCCATCAGAAGGCAACCACCTCTCCAGAGGTAGGAAATGAAGCAAATCAGCCATGTAAGAGAGGAGCAAACCAAAGGCCGCTTTTGTGCGGCCGCAGCTGCTGGGGAGGTGAGGAGCCACCTGCGTGAGAAGGACCAACCTACCCCACACAGCTTGTACCCACCCAGCGCCACATGCATAAGCCATAGTTTCTCAAACTTTACCCTGGCATGAGGGGGTAATGTCACTGCACAATGACATCCCTTTTTCCCTCAGCCACTCTCTTCCAGTCCCTGTCCCCACAAACTTCTGCACAGCCACACAATGAACTGTGACAGTCCAGGGAATTGACTCTGTTGAAACTAAGCCTTTTTTAAAAAAAAAAAACCCAAAAACTAATCTCTTTTTTTTTTTTTCCTGGGTTGATAATTTCACCCCAAAACATAATTCAAACCAAGACTCTGTTTGAAAGGAGGAAATGATTAATTGTAAATTGGGTTAAATACTAAAATAGTGACTTGGTAAAAAAATTTTCAGTATACTATATTGGAAAGCTAACTGTTATTTTCCCACTAGTTCCAGTGGCAACAGGAATATCTTTCTATGCTTTTAATTTAATATTTCTTTGATATTGTACCTGTTGGGGACACTTAGTAGGTGTGCTGAACATGCAGTATAGAAGATAATTACTTTGCTTTACTTGGTAGACGTAGTCTATAGGTATGTTGGTCTCAATACATCCAACCTTGTCTTATCTCAAAAGCAAAATGGTCCTGAACACACTCAAGTCTGAGTCAGAGCTCTTACTCCCCACAAAAATTCAACCACTTCTGGTGCACCATATGGCAGCAATCCTGTGTCAGCATCACTGTACGATAGTTTTTCAGAAGAAGAATGAAGAGCAAGTTCTCTGTTTTAAACTGAAGAGAGATTTATCCCACAAATGTATGTAACACCCCATTTCCCAAACCAGAACGAAGACAGGACATCGCCACTCAAGTGTTATGGGAACTTTAATGGTGATGGGTCAGGGATGTATCTGATGTCCAAGCAAAATGCCAGTTACAGTTTGTGCAATGCTGTCAGACAGACAATGCAGTTATGCAGTTTTGCTGGGAAACTATTAATTTAACGTTATGGAAGCAAAATATTCAGCTATGAGATTCCATTATACTTGGAGACTTTGACCCTGGTTTATAGTGGAGTTCAAGCCCTGATAATCTATGTGCTTGAAGCTTATCTTGGTGGATAATGGAAAATTCTGCTCCATTTCCTCTGGGACTTCATGCTCATTAGTCACAGCATACCAATTAAAAGCTTTGTTAGAAAACCAGAGGAATGTGACACAGCACATGTACAAACCAGGAAGCTTCATTCACATATAACATGGATGAATGGCTCTGTATGGAAAGCCAAGCATTGCATTAGCAGGTCGTGTGCATCAGCATGCAAGATCAACAAAAGACGTGCAAGAATTTTTAAGTCAGCACTCTCAGTAAGCGACAGATTTTCATTTTGACCGATGAAAGTTACAGTATTTTTCAGAGTCTATACCTTCCTTCTAACCAAAGGTATTGTAAAGTATTTTAAAAGTTATGTTTTCTTGCATTGCTATTTTGGCAATCATCTAGTAGGAAATCACTAAACATCACCACTTGATACTGCCCGGATTATTTTCCTAACCATCAGAGGTGAAGCTGAGGTTAACACCCTGGCAAGCTACTTATGAACTGGAATAACAACCATTTTCAAATGGGATTATTGCTACTATGAACCACTGTCAAGTATCTGTAACAGCAATTCTCAATTAGGGAAAGAATAGGACTCAGCGTCTGTGCTCTAATCATGCAGTTAATAGCTGACTCCACCTCAATCAAAACAAACGTGGGATTTAACATGCATTTTTATTTTTGCAACAGTTTGTGTTACTGTTCTATGTAAAATGATTTATTACAGAACTTGAAAATTAATGGTCAGCTATAGCTATAAAAAATGCAATTTGTTATACTTCTATTAATCCTTATTTCTATCCCAGCATTTTCCCCACAGTGAATGAGCTGCTACTAGGCAGTTTTAGGGTTAACAACTCCCATCGACAGCATGCTATAAACCCAACAGCGGCAACAGTTCTACCTTTCAACTTATATTTTCATTTCTACATTTCAAATGTAGCATAATGGTGATGTTTAGCATATTTCTTATATTATAGACAGAATACTTTGTAAAATATTCCGTCTGTGACTGGAATGATGACATTATGAAAAATGCAGCATGAGTGATGCATCACAGAGAAGACATTTTTGAAGGAAAAGAGGGTCTTATAACTACTGGGGAGGATGTTTGGTGATTTGGGATACGCTGGAGCAAAGTCCTTGTTGAGGACAGCAGACCTTTGCCTCCACTGTCCCTGGTTCCCCCATGCCCCACTGAAGCCCATGCTGAGCCCACCATCTGCCTCTCTCTGGTACCTCCCCCCACTCCCAGCTACCTCTGTGGCTGCTCAGACAATTGGCTCAAGGAACCTATCCAGTGAAAAACTAACCTAGTAATAAAAAGATGGAAATAAACCCTCGATTGACTACCTCTCAATTGGACCTTACCAACATCAAGTCACTGACTGGAAGGCAACAGTTCCTGTTACCATCATGCCTGAACAGCACCATGTTTGCACTGGCAGCCCTTATAGACACACAGTTACAGCATCTCCTGTGCCTCCATGGGAATGACTCTTACCTACACAATCTGGCAAAAAACTCAGTGGAGTTTATTCCTCTTCCAGCACAGTGGGAACTTTTTTCACCAGCACATCCCTATGTCCTTTACCCTCAGAGATGGCAACCCATCTAATGGGGCCTTGAGCCAAGGTGATGGCCACGTCTCATGCACCTCTGCAGCTCCCATTCCGCTGCCCCTGTGATCCAGGCCCTGGTAAGTGACAGGGACAGCCCCTGCTCTATCTCACTCCAGCATAGCGGCAGGAGGCAACCAGGGTGAAGGGAGGGAGAAGTGATCCCAACTTCCTAACCTAAGCATCACCAAAAACTGCTGGCTGTCAGTGTTGGCCCCACCAAGCATAGGAAGAAGCCAAACATTTTTTCTTCTTAAGAGCTGAAATTATGTCCAGCACTGCAGACCACAGCCCCACTATGCCACAAGTTCTGCCTTTGCTCTGTTACGCATGAAGGGCATCAGGAAGAATCATGATCCAGGGCAACTCATGAGAGAAGATGGCATCTCATTCCTCTCCAGGTGTCAGAGGATCTATGTGAAGCAAAGCCAATGACATGCCAAGCAAGGTAAAATAAGTTAACCTTCTCATCCCTCAGAACCTCTCAGACACAACTGACACTTTCTCTAAGAAAGGCTGTGGTTTTCCTTGCATTTACATCTGATGTGAAGCTGCTCAATGGTATATTTAGTGAAGGTAGAGAAGCAACATGAAAAATGAAACGACAATTAGTTAGCTTCTTTGTATTAATTCAAAGCACAGCATTAAAGCTGCTCAGAACTCCTATTTTTTTTCTGCTAGGTTTCACAAAGCTTTTATGACTAATCCACATACTCCTTGGGCGATTTTCAGAGGAGACGGAGTAGAAGCTCTTGAAAGTACTCTGTGATATTTTGAACCTAAAGAGTTAAGAAGTTCTTGAGTTTAGTACATCCTTGTCCCCAGGGGACATCCCCAGTGAAATCAAACATAAACTTTGGACTCTTCTTTTCTTTTTTGGATTTTAACATTTAAGTTTCTGGAAGGAAATACTTCCACAATTCGTATTTTCAACTCTGATGTCAAGATTCTTCTTTTCTTTCCCTGAAATCAGAGGTTTAAATCCACTTTTAGGATTACAGAAGCTGAAATACTAAAGACAATCAAAAGCTGGAAAAGAGATTTTTTTTTTCTATTAACACTAAAGATAGCTTATTTAAAACAATACATTTATGGGTTCATAATCATGCTAAAATAAATTAATATGAAAGGAATAAAAAAAAATTCCTTGCCCAAATGTCTGGGTCTTTTGCTCAGTTTGATGGCTGCTAACACACAATTCTAATGTTAAATAGTTGCATGAAGGCAATTTTCTCTTAATGTTCACCAGGGCAGGTCACACACAGTCTCTCAGCAAAGAAAAGTATCTGCTCTTTTATTACTCTAATTTTTCACATTGCCCTTACTTTGTGTTTGATGGATATAGCTGCAAGTAAAAGTTAGGCCATTTTCTTGAGATACCTACAGTCTCATTCAGAGACACATTAAAAAAATATTCTATTTCTAAATGGAATTTTATTTCAGTGTAAGTCAAAATTATTCAAAAAATATCAGCATGTGCCTATTCCTCTAATCACCTACTTAACAAAACAGTAGAGCAAAATTACTCAGAAATGAGTAGAACAGAACTTCAGGATAAAATATTTTCGCTTGGATGCCTGCTTAAAGCCCATATCAAAAAAGTTTACTAATAACAAAATAAGAATACATGTATATAGGCAGGTTGAAATAACTTACCCATTTTCATCTTCAGAAAGGTGAAAGTAAGTTTCATTTTACAAAACACAAGGAAACTAATGAACTGGTAAAATAATTTTCCTTCATAGGTAAAGTATTTCACTTTTTATTTACAGTAGCAAAAGTCCAAAGAAAAAGTACTTACTTGCAGTTTTCTTGTTAAAATAATCCAGAGTTTCCAGTTAGTAAACAAATACAAGCATCTGAGAGTTATTTTGTGGGTTTTTTTCCTTAGGAGGTAGTGAAATCTTTTGAGCTTCTTCACATTACATTTCTTGTCATACCCCATTCTAGCTTAAAAAATATTTTTTTTTAAAAAAAAGGCTTTTATTAAAGATACATATCTTTCTAATCAATAAAAATGTAACCCAGCAGAATCATACTAAGCCTTTGAATGGGTCCCTTGTACTCCCAGTGACATTTATCATCACCTAGCTCACAGTATGTTACAACAGCGTGAGAACATCTGAAGGAAAATGAAACGGGCTCAGAAGTTGTGCGTGCTGAAGGATTTCCTGCTGTAGCCTCCCCGCTGGGGCACAGATTCAAGGGGTGAGGAACTGACTGGCATCCAGAGTATGAGTGCAGGAACAGAAGGATGCACTTGCTGCCTTGCTATGCTATCCCCCAACCCTATGCAATGCTGCCAAAGGGGTATTTTCTACCTTTCAACATTTTTCACATTCGCTGTCATTTTTATAGTCACATTTCTGTTTATAGGAACACAGAAACATATTGTGTTGCACCTTGAGTGTGTGCTTTGCCATTTGTTACTCTTCTTTCCTGCTCACAGTCTTCCGTCCTTCCCTTCTATCCTTATCTAAGATAAACAGCTTCAGGTTACATACGCGGTACCTTGCAAAAGCATGGTCTGGAAAATTAATTCTTGAAAGGATTAATATTTTTTCCCCTCCTATCACAAATATGTTTCTGCTTCTGGAGATGACACATTTCACTTTGCAAATAGACAGGGCACTGCCTACTCTGGCACAGGGGAGCATTTCTCTTCTGTACAAAAGGAAAGATGCACACAGCACTGTGTTGGAATAATTCTAATTTCCAAAGTAAGATGGTGTCTCATATTGATGCAATTGAATTCTCAGAAAGTAAAAGCTATTTCCTCTCTCTCAAAAAAAAAAAAAAAAAAAAAAAAAAAGGAAAAAAAAAAAAGAAGCCCTCTGCACCTTATCCAAACACTGTCATACTTTCTGGGAGGTTTTTTTTCCATTCTCATTCTGTGCAATAACAGCCTGGCCCTTTGGAAATATAGGAAATTTCTACCACTCACTTTGACTCATTTTTAAATGGCTTTCCCCTAAGTTTTGCACAGAGTTGAAATTACATGCAAAGGCCTGCCCTTCCTGTTCTTCAAATACAAACCGGGGGTGGGGGAAAACATCATTTCCTATTGCTTGCCTTTCAATTCATGGCACATTGTAATCAAAACCCTTCCCAACAGGGCTCCGTGCTTCTGTTCTGACAGGGCTTGTCCTGCCATCTCTTACCAACATCCTACTGTGTACAAGAAGCAGTGATTTTCCCCTTGAGGAATCAGACACACATGCCCTTCTAATATTTGCAATGATTTCTTCCCCATCTCCAGCCTCCTGTGTCACATACGTGCTCCTCTGCTTCTCAATTGCCCGATGAGGGTCAGAAATAAAATCTATAGAGATCTTTGTATCACTCTAAAAAGCAACCAATTTTTATATTATGGAACAGCAAGGAGAAAACAGGCAAACCTGGAGACCCTCCTCACCTTGTTTTAAGAAAGATGTGGTCTTCTGGCCTCCACAGTAGTTACCCTGACTGCAATTATGGACTTGGCCATGAAAGAAGCTTTAACTTTCCACCTACAAGACCACGTTCACTCATTCTCTGTGCATGCAAAACACAGATAGTGGTCCATACCATGAACAAAGGGCAAATATTAATGATAGAAAGAAAAATGTGCATAGACAAGAGAAGAAACAGCAAACATTGAAGCCAAATGCAGCACTGCAGTAAGGGGAAATAGAAACCTTTGACAACACTGAGAATAAGAGGTAAGAAAGCTGAGGGAGGACAGAGGCAAGATAAGAGAGTAAGATGAAATAAAGCTAAGGGAAAGAAAACCATGACAACAATGAATAGAAAGAAGACATTTAAATCTTGAATACAAGACAAACTTCGACAGCCTGCGACATGTGCATTCACAAATTTTGTTATAAAAACCCATTTCACAGGGATGTACTGAACTAGATGTTCCATTGATACCATATTCTCCTACTCAAGAGGCTCAATTAATTGTTCGAGAGGTAAGACTGTCACTTTTATATAGGAAGCTTATGCAATTTGTATATAGGTTGTAGGAATAATGGGAAAGCTGTAAAACCAGATTTAAAGGACAGGAACTAACTTTGCTTACGTCAATAAGTACATTACCTAAAGAAAAGTTATGTAACTTTATCATTGCTCAAATAAACCTGCAAATAGCAGAGCTGGCTATTACAGTTTGCTAAGGCAGGACCACCTCTATTTATAAATTCCAAAAGGGAAAAGTAAATCTTTAGATGTCCTTTCTCCTTTACTTTAGGGGGCTTTTCAAAGTAAAAAATAGGACGCTACTTGAACTGTCCCACTTTCAAAGCTGAGGCTATGTACTACATCTCCCTATACTAACTATTCTCCCAAGTAAGAATTTGCAATCTCTCTCAGTAATTGAAGCAACGAGAAGATTTAAGCTTTGATAATGATTGGCAAATTTCAAATAGTTTGAATAAACAACCCCCAAAAGTTCAAAATGAATATTCAGATCTTGTTCTGCAGCATGGTCTACAAACTGAGGATAGAAATCTCAGATGATAGCTATCTTAGATGTCCTCCAAGACCCTCCACATGCCCTAGTTATGTCTAAGCAGGAAATAACACAAAAACACCAACATACTTAGTTATGAAATGTAGAGATGTCTGAATATTCAAAATGAAAAATACTGAGTAAACCATGTATTTCCAAATAGTCTAGATTCATATTAGGTTCATTCCTATTCCACCTACATTTCTTAACTACTTTATAGCTTATAACTCCTGAAATAGGCAGTCTCCCACCTGCAGCGGTTTCCACTAGCGACTCATAATTGCCTTCCAGAGAAAATCTTCCCCATGCCCACACCCACTGGTGACTTTGCAGAAAGAGTAATAATAGTGTGAATCAAAGACAGCACTAGATCATGTTCTGCATCTCTCCAGGAGTCAAGCACTTGCCTTGTATTGGGTCACATCTCCCCTGCTTCACAGTGTCGGGCTCAGCAGGAGCACTGCTGCTGAAGGGAGCATCCTTCCTCCTCTGGGGCCCTACGTCAGATTCCTGTTCAGCTACACCATCATAACTGAGCTGAAAGCAATGCAATTGCATTGATATAACCAAAATACAAAAGGCAACTATGTGTGAAGCAGGACTACCCATTTGCAGAGCAAATGCCAGGATGAAAGCAGCATAGCAGGGCAAGGGCATCATGGCTCCATCCCATCCCATCCCATTATAGCCATCACGAACACCACCCTTCAGCAGAAACATCCTGCTTCTCTGAAAATGCTCACTCTTTTAAACAAGACTACAAGCAACATTTTTCCAGGGATTCACTTATTCACCGAACCTGCTAAATCTGTGTATATTATAATCCGTTACTTGAAATTATTTGGAATAAAATCCCAAACTAGCCAAACACTTAACCCAATGCACTAGAGTCCCAGGAAACATCACTGCGTTGTTATCTTTACCCTTAGAAGGTTTCCACCATGTATCACCTCCAAGGACAAACATTTTGGCAGAGAGAAAAAGCACACAGCATGCCATCAAAGTTAAAGATTTGGTTTTGCTCACATAGTTATGACTTACACATTTCAGAAAATCAACAAACAATTTACGCTATTTCAGATATGGATCTTTTCCATCTCAATGGGACTTCATTCCTTCAAGCTGAAAAAGGAAGCCCAAAAAAACCTGAATAACTAAAGCAACATTATACCAAACATAGCCTAAGGCTGCCAATATTTTCCTATGCATTGAAGAAAAGACTGTATTACCCAGCTAGACCAAATGCTATTTCCAGCAGAAAGCCTTCCTTCTTTGCTGCTGGGAGGAGGATTGCATTACATAGCACTTCACTAAGCCTATTTATTCCTTTCTATTTTTTTAATCAGGCTATAAAAATAATCAGCTCAGCTACTCGTACTAATCGTAGAAATATTAATACAAGACGCTAACTACTCTTTTGCTGTGAGACTGTCTTCTCAATGCTAAATATGAGACCCTTAAAGTTTATGCTTCCCATAAGTTGCAGGAAATTGTGTTTTACTGCAGAAAGTTAACATAAAAAATAATTACTGTTATAAACATACAGCAAAATACAGTCACACTTGGCACATATCAAGGTTTTATGTGAAAAATTTAGCACAATGCCAGCTGCAGTAGTTTTGCTTTTTTTTTCAGGTATACAGTGTAAAAATTGCTTTTACCAAAGTAAAGTAGGAAACAATGTTCAAAATAAAAAATGCTTAGAAATATGAAATAGTTTTCCTTAAACAATACTGTCCATGTAGTAAAATGTGCCAGATTAAGACAAACCCCCTCAAACAAGCAGAATTCTGTTTAAGAAACAATTTTGATGGGTATTTTTTGAGAGATCAGAATACATAGGTTTTTGCTCCTTTCTGAATGCAAAACACATGAATTACGTAATTCATGAGAATATCACCATGGTACCTTTACCAGTATTATTTTGAACAATCTTCCCTCCCCAAGTCCTCAGTTTCTCCTGGGAGAAGGAGAAGTTTCTCCTTTTCACACACATTTTTTTCATCAATCAACACAGCTTCATCTAAAAATTAGTCAGGTGTCTCCTTGTCCCACTGTGCTTCATATTTGGAAGCTGCCTAATTTTCCACCCCACAGGTCCTCAAAATCAGTTTGGTTTTGGTTTTTTTGTTTTGTGCTAATATTACCTTTTATGTATAAATCCTCCTATGTGCAAGATGGCAACTGTATTTCCTCTCAGTTTTCTTTTTACAGAGTCAGCCAAAGCAAGGATTTTAATCTCCCTACATAAAACAGTCTCTCCATTCCCCAAGGCTGCCTTGGCATCTAATCCAATTTGAATTTACTTTTCGTAAGTACATATGATCACATTGGCACAGATTTTTCTGCGTTATACTTTATGCATATCTTATATAAAACAGTATTAAAGCTTTCTTGTGTTGGAAACACACTTCCTTACACTGCCACATGTTAGATGAACCATGCTACAATCAAATTTATCCTTTTCCTCCTAATATATTACTCTGATGCCTCAATTATCTTGTGAGTCTGTTCAGTCTCTCCCTATGACCCTAGTACAAGTCCCCAAGTGCATGGCCTGCATTTCTGACAGTGAGTGGCTTTTTATCCTACTTGCACTACTTTTCCACTTCATATTCTAATTCCATTTCTTCAACATGAAACTCCAGTTTTCCACGTATTCTTTCTGATAACTTTTGTCATCAAGATCATAGTTTTTTTGCAATGTTGTTGATTTTGTAGTACAATCACTAATGGAAACATTCTGTTAGATTGATCCCATATCAGTCCTTGGGAACTCCTTTGGTGACCTACAGCCAACCCTCCAGCTCTAATTTTTCCTCTAGTTAATTTTTTCATCCTCTTTCCTCTCCTAAAAATCATTCTTAATTCCTGTGTTAACAAATCTCTACACAGCAGATGACAAACAGTATTTTTTAAGCCCATATGGATTTCTTATGATTCCTTCTTTTGTTTTGAAATTTAACTTAGATTTTTTTCAAATAAAGATATCAAGTATGACCTTCTTATGGAGATGCTACATTGTATTTTAACTCATTTACCATGTTTTGTGGCATTTGATTATTCTTTCCTTAAAACATTTTTGTAAAAGACTTTGCATACCATTGAGATCATATTGATGCTCTTTAACTGAGTCATTTTTTCCAATTAAGTACTATTTTTAATTTATTCCCTCAGGTAACACCAAATTCTGATATGATATATTTATTAGAAGTACCTGCTGTTGGAATTGCAATTATATTATGCAAGTTCTTGAAGTTCTTGGACGTGGACTATATGGTCTCTTCGGAATTCAACAATTACATAATTTAAGTTTTGCTTCCCCCTGGAGGTGAGAATTTCTATTTCTGCATAATTATTCCTATTAGCTGCCCTGTTTTTGTCCCAGGGTTGATAGCATCATTAAAATATGAGGAATACTACCTGTTGCATCTAAATCCTACCCATCTCTATCACTGCTGATGTCTAAACTTTCATCTTTTTACACTCACTGTACTTTCATTCTTCTTATCATTTTTGTTTAAAAAAAAATCAAATCTTAGGTGGAATCCTATGCATTTACAATTTATTCTCACGTTTTCTGATTTTTAAGACACAGTTCTATGTATCAGTCAACCCTCTTTCCATTCCTTGCAGACTCATTTCTTATGCTTAATACTATTTTTAAGATGATTATTTATACAGTGAAATATGGGGAATTTTTTACAATGTACAACAATCGTATATTTATATTAACTCCAGCAGTTTTTTGAACCTTGGACTAAAGACGTCATTAATGCCAGATTTACACAGTAGTCTCTGCACTTTTTATTCCAGATTAATAAACTACTGTCTGCAACTTCTCAAGTATTTGTCCTTTGGAAACCTTACAGACCTGTTGCAATTTCTGAGTCATTATCTCCCTGTCCTTATTCTGATCCACCTTTGGCTAAGTGCAACGCTACTTCAGTAGAGCTTATATCTTTGTTATTCTTCCAAATGCATTTAATTCCAGGTAGTTCTGGTTTATCCCATCTTCCTTTTCTGAAACCTTTATGCCTTTATTGTGCACAAACACTCAACTGAGTCCATTTGTCAATACAAGCCTTCCTGGACACATAGCCTATTTTTTTTTTTTGGGCAACAACTCTTTTTCGCCTTCAGCGTAGCTACTTACACTGATGCATCAATGCTTCCACGATTCACACTGACCTCACTCAAACTCCCAGCCAGATGGGATGGGATCCTTTTAGTAACTACATCTTCATGTCACAGTTTTTACCAACAGTGGGACTTGTTTTTTCTTGTTAGCTATCACCTAATAATATTGTTCCTTTACCCACTTCTGCAGTCTCATTTATCCAATTTTAATTTCCCTGTGTCCTCAAGGTTTGCACAGGCTCCACATGGGTCTCACTTGCACTTTCTCCTGTATCACATTACATGAGTTTAAAACTATTCTCATCAATCCCATAAAATGAGGAAGCAGCATATTGTCCACTCACTGACAATAAACTGATTTTGTTACTGAAATATAATAATGAAATAGCCCAAATCTTTCTTCATTGCACAGTTCACGTCACAACTTTCTCATGCCTTCCCGCTCCTTCTCTAGAGGCTGACAGATCTACTGGAGATCATCTCAGCTCTCACCTGCACCACTTGCCATAGTTCTACTGTCACTCTTGATCTGCTCCAACAGGAGTCTTACAAAGCCATTTATCACTCCAAGTAGTCTTCATAAGCACTTTTTCCATTCTTTGCTGGTTTCTATTCAGATTTAGATATCTCATAGCCTTGCAAGCAGCAAACCTTTTACTCTCCAGATCCCCTCTGGTGTTTCCATTTGTACCTTAGAGGTAATCCATAATGATCGCAATCTAAACCCAACATCTGCTTTAATTTGTATTAGAAATCCATCTGACATGCAGGAATTCAGCTGCATGCCTGTGCTCACATTTTTATTTTATTTCCTTATGTGATTTAATGCGCCTAAAAAGCTGGCAACAGAAGAGAACCACACTGAATAATTATAAAACAATGCGTCTATTAGTATGCAGTAAGTATCAACATTTTAATGCATTCACAATACCGTCACAACAGATGCACAGCCCAGTCCAAAATTCATATCCTCTTTATCTCTCTTTTTCATCACAATGTGTCTAAGTCCAATTACTTTCATTTACCAGTACTGTCATAAAGTAACCCAGATCTCCAACTATCCAATCAATATAGTGTAAACATTATCAGACATAATTAGCTGTATGATCCCAAAGCCTTCTCCCATCTATTTTTTTCCCCAAAACCTTCAGAATTCTTTGGTGTGTTTCTATGCTTATTCTCTTAGGAGTCCCAGATTTTCACTCCTTATCTACTTAGCGGTTCTCTTCAACAAACTCGTAAAATTTTCCAGCAAAATTATCTACTACTCCATCACCCAAATCAGCCATCCAGCTCACGTTGCACTTGCAAATGCAGACTAATGCCTCACCCTCAAGTTTCTTCAAACTGAGGCCAAGAAAGAAATTATATACTGCGTGATTCTAGGTATCATAGAATGGTTTGGTTGGAAAGAACCTGAAAGATCATCCAGTTCCAACCCTCCTGCCACGGGCAGGGACACCTTCCACTAGATCACTTTGCTCAATGCCTCATCCAACCTGGCCTTGAACATCTTCAGGGATGGGGCATCCACTTCTCTGTGTAACGCATCATTTTACAGTTTCTGAAACAGTCACATTTTCTACTATTTACTACTCAAAGTACAACTCCTTTCAGATTTCCAAGCCATTCTGATGAACTAAACTAAAAATTACTAATTCTTGTACCCATCTGGGCTGATATGTCCTAAGAGCAATGGTTTCAGCATAAACTTAACTATATTCAAATATGCTGACAAAATCAACATTATACTGATGCAATCAGACAGACAGAGCAGTACAAAACTACAGAACACCAGAAGTTTTTGATGGAAAACTTCTTCCTGCTAAATGCAGGCTCAAGGTGCAAGTAAAAATCTTACTTGATGCCGCGATGTGTTTTCCAGTTTCGCTTTGAAGCAATACTAAGAACTTCCTGTGATTCTTCCTGAGCTTTAAATTATCCAGCAGTGTTTTTTAAGCTTAAATGTGCAAGCTGTGTTATCATACTAGACATCAGCTTCCTTTCAATTTTAATGTTTAACCTTTTTTTCATTGTTTTTAAGTAAGTTTTTGGATATCATGCATGAAGTACATGTATGGTATTCTCAAATAGGAATACCAAAACCTCAAAATCAGAGGGAAAATAATGAAGAATCCAATGTGTACACTTTTAAAAAATACTGTAAATCTTAAGAAGTTTAATAATTTTGGTGTCTGTAATGAATAGCTTTTGAAGGCTTTATGTTGTAAGCTCCACTGGTGTACTGCTAGAACCACTGAATTTTCCTATGAAATATGCCTTAACAGTTCACTGTTTTCCACAGTTTGCTAACGTGAGTTTAAGGCAGACTAAACCCCACCCTGATTCAATTCCCAGACATTTATACCTTACTAAAGATGATTCATTCCCCATTGAATGCCAGGCTTCGGGCAGACCTTTAGAGCTCTGCAAGAGTTAGAAGAAAAATGGCTCCCATCAGATAGATGAGGAATTAAGTTTGGATGTATCACAAACTACTCATCTGGGACACACAATAAGGGCCACCATTCAACTGGTGACCTTTCAAAAAGGATTCCTTAATGCTTTAAATGTCTTTTTTTCTGTATTCTTTATACACAAGCCCACAGACAATATTTAATATTTGTTTGATTCTCAGGAGGTTTAATGCTGCATCTGGCTCTATGAAATGTGGCAGTGCTGAGAGTGCCCACTGCAGTACCACATGTAGTTTCAGAACATCCACTACAGTGAAAACAGTCCACCTCATCCGCTTCTCTTCCATACACCCTGATGCCTCACATCCAAGCTTCACAGCAGGCTCCTCCATACACACACCAAGACCAACCACAAATATTCTTCCAGCAAATCTCCATCTCTCCCACTCCTAATTTTTCTTCAAGCTTTAAGGAAGACAGGATAAAACCAACCCATTCAGCAAGGAAACAATCTTTAGAGCAAGTTTCTCTAGCTCTCTGCTCCAATACAAGGAGCAACTCTGAAAGAAAACATATTGCTGTCCTCGCTGGCCCTGGTAACAACATTTCATCTTCAAATGAAAGTGCCACAGAGACCCCACAAGATAAACAACAGACAGTAACAAATCTATGTAGCCTACATAGCTTTCTCATTGAAGATAAATTTTATTTTTGCTTATAATTAAAGCTGCCCATCACCTTCCAAGGCAAAACCCTATTCTCAAGTTGCTCATCATAAAGTCTTGTACCTATAATGACATTCCACAGGCATTAAAAAGTTGAATTTTATTTAATGAGTTACAACCTTTGCTTTCCTACTTTGCTATTATCAGACTAGAGCGGGGCAAGGATATAACCCCCATAATGATTTCGCAAATAGCAGAGATTTACAATGAGAAGGCTTTCAAGAAACCAGAAGAGTTGTCTTTAAATGCATTAGGTTGAGTTGTCCACATACACAATATTTATAAGTCATATTGTACCATTCTGCAAATACCAGAGCTTCAGCATAGCAGGGAAGGAACACGCTCCTTCCAAATATCTATTTTAAAGTCAGCATTAAAACACTCATTAAGTGAATTCAGAGAGACTGAATACCTGCGTTATTTAGCTGAAGCAGTTTCTAAAAGATGAAAGGAACATTTGCCAGGATGCCTCACAGGATGCAATTCCTTTAAAAAACGGCATGTCTGGCTTTAATAAGTGGACACATTTCTTTATAGATTCCAGAAACAGTTAAAAAGGTTTTCTTTGGATTCAGACTTATTGGAAAGAGGATGAAAGAAATAACAGAACCTTATACAGGTAATAATACTTCTATTACCATATTAAGAGGAAATCTTTCATAATATACAGCCATAGTATTAGATTAACCAAGCTGCAATTTTAAAAACTAACATTAGAGACAGTAAATATACCCTAAGCCAGAGAGTGTTATATTATAGTGACACTTTGAGCATATTGATACGTTGCTGGTCAATGTTATTTACTATCATTACATACACACCTGCTAGACAGCCACATCCAATAAAGTATTAAGTGTCCTCATCGTAGCTCAACCTTGCAGCTCATAAGTTGCCCAGATGCGACTGTGGCAAGCTGGATTGGGGCAGCAAATATAACTCACTGCTGCCTGTGGGACACAACGCAGAAATTAGCCTTGCATCCCTTGGCTGATGAAACAGGTGTGTGCAGCCATGAGAAGGTACTCAGGCAAGGAAACCGACTCCAGTTGTGACCCTTGCAGGAGGGCTGAAACAGTGCTAATAATAGAGCAACCAATTGCTCAGGCCGTCTGCTAATAACAAATGAAGCGTACCCCAACTTTTATGGACAGATGAAGGTGAAAGCAAAACTAGACAGTTGAAAAATGAATTGCATTACTCCTTCTGTAAATTTTTGGGGTTTTTAACTAGGAGAAACCATAATTCTCGTTCGCTATAAAACAAAGCCTATGGATTCTGACTTGGCTGCATAGAGTCCAAATATTTTCCTGGCTACCGAATAGCTAGTGAATAGCTGACTTACTACTTATTAATAAATGAGCTAGTGCAAATCACCCTTCTTCCCCTTCTCACAAGTGGGTTGTCCCACACATCAAGACACATCCAAACCCATGAAATCCAGTTATCTAGGAATACTGACTATGATCACTTAATAGAACTGTATACACACCACTTTGGTTTAGTATAATAGTCTGATAATCAATTATGTTTATTAGAATGTTTAGTTCCAATGCAGTTTGGATGTAATCCATATGATACCAATCAATGAACAATATTTTATTCAGTTTTTGGGGGTTTCTTGTTCTTTTTAAAAACACTGACAAGAGCTCTGACAGTTTAATAGCACTTCCCTTGTGAAAAAAAATGTGTAAATTTTTTGCTTAACTTTCCGTGGATACAAGGCTTCCAAGGGGCTTGAACACGTAGCTAGCTGATTTTACAAGGCTTACCTAATACAATAAATGGTGAGGGTGCTTGCTTTGTTTACTTCAAGTCTATTTTGAGTCCAGTTACAGTGAGTTAAGAAATTAAAAGAGAAAAGTCCAGGGATCAGACATAATTCTTTCAGTCCTTGGAAAAAATGACTATTTAATTTTTCTCCTAATTCACAAACTAGAGCATTAGTAGTTAGAGCCAGTTTTGATGTTACTGAATGTGTTCTTTGGAAAGTCACTGAAGACTAAAATGGTATTTTAATGCATTTCTGTAGGAGTACTTTTCTGGTAACTTAAGAGATCTTATAAAGTACTTTTACATCTTCAACACAAATGTTTATCAGATGTTTCTTCAGTTTTTCCATTAGAAGTATCAGTAATGTCATCTGCTCTCATTTAAAAGTTTCAGAAACCTTCAAAAAAGGCTTCAAGTATTTGTAACCATATATCACCACAGTGTGAAGAAGATACAGATTTTGCCACCAATTCTGACTTAGAATTCAGCTTCTAAAATGTTTCGTAACACACAACTCATCCCCTTACTTTCCACTGTCTTTCACTTACCACCCAACCCTTGCTGCTGGTGGAGTCTTGTTCCCCCTAAAGAAACCCTGGTGGATGGCTAAGGTGAGGGAGTTCTCACCATTCTGTCCACACAGGTAATATCTATATTTTCATACACTGAAGCACATATTTTTCAAACATATCTTTTGACTGGGAATCCACTGACCTGACAATGAGCAGGTTGCAATTCCACATTGACACTGCCTGCAGGTCAGCCCCTTCTGCCCCCATCAAACATCTTCATGGCAGATACAGAAAAAAAATGTGTGGAAGACGATTCATACTGTAAGTGCGTCTGTATCTGCTTTTAATGTCCTCTAAGCAAGCATACAGGTGAAAACCAGAAACAAAACTAGTCAAAAACTTTTTAGAGGGTTAAGAAACTCTCTTTAAAAAGGTCCTGTCACAATCTATGGGATCTTTCATCTTTTCTCTCTCACATTACCTAATTTAAAGATGCAAGCATATCTAGTCTCATCAGCTGGTTGCATTTCTTTACTGCTACCAGATACAATGTGCTTCCTGAATAGATAAGGATACTTGGGCAAACTTACTCTCCTATCTCTCCAGAACACTCTCTGAGAAACTACTGAATGCTTAAGCTCATCGACAACATATCCTATCAGCATCATTTCAAAATGATCCGTAAATGTTGGATTTGGCTTTCAAATACGTAGTATGACAATGCTCCTGCTTGAGAGATGACATTTTATCAGAATTATTACACGTAATAAATATGTAGATTATATATGACATAAAGATATGAGCTGTTACATACCATGGAGCAGCACAGAACAGCTTCAGCTGTCATGGATATGGCTTAAGTCAATGTACTAAGCATTACACAACATTTTGAGGAAGATAAAAGACCAACTGGTGTTAGTACCACATGCTTAAACATTCAGTGATAAAGAGAGAAAATTAAGGCTGCTTCTGCTATGTACTACCAATATTTTCAAAGAGAACTTGGGAAAATCTCTACCCTGTTGCCTGCAACAAGATGTGCTTATGGACAGGAAAGTGGAGAGACTGAAGAAATTAAAATGGATGCTTTTAGGTGTAACTTACCATTTGAAATTTAACTGCTGTATTGCTACTGAGAAGAAAATACAGAAATTGTATTAAACCAGTGCAGTTCACCTCTACGGATCTTCTTGGGTCAGCTGTGATGGAGTGATGTTCTATACCACGCACCGGGGAAGCAGTCTGAACATTCCCACATTTTCCTCCCTAAAGCTTTTGGCTTGGCACTGGTAGAAATGTCTTTCTTTTGATTAAAGAAGTGATTAGCTGACTAAAAATAACGAAAAAAAAATTTTTGATTTCTTGAAAAATTACAATTTTCATGCAATGCTGAACAGGAATTACTAAATTAAGGCAATGACTATAGGCCACCTTTTTTATCTCCAGATGCATAGTATAGATGTAGAACATGATTAAAAGGAGAGATCAAGGCTATTGTCAGTGGCTTCTAATCCCTGAAATAGGTAAATATTGCTAAATGAAGATCCTAGATTTCCATGACTTCCAAGAGCAGCTTCATGGCATACTGGATGAGAGAGCAACTCCTAGTATCCCCAAAACAAGCACCAAGACCAGCAATACATTCAAGGAGGTCATGTCAATTAAGGCACCTAAGAGGATTTCATGCAGCTAGAAACACCACTGAAATCCTTAATTTACACTGTGTTAAAGTAACTTGCCAGTCAAGCAGGAAGGAATTGTTTTGTCTGCTACAAACCACATAGCTAACTAGCAGCAGCTGCCCTGATGCTAAGTATGACTGTTCCCTAATTTCACCAGTTGCGAAGACAGGCATGGCAGTGGATTAGTTACAATCACTCTCCAGTACTGTGTCACACTTACCTAGCAAAGACTAGTTTGCAAATACATAGAAAACAAATCAAATATATTTATTTAAGTTAAACTTCTCTTTGCTATGTTTTTGATTACATTAGAACATACTGACATTTGAATAGAGATATCTTTCATGGAGAAATATGTGTATGTTTGATAAGCCTTTGAATTCCTCTAATACAGAACTAGCTAGGTTTGTTTAAATACATTTCCTCAGGCAATGGGAAAACATTGTTTTATTTTTCAGGCAAAATTACCAAGTCACTGTTTTAACTTTATCTATATACGATGAAAAATTGTTAATATGATTTCATGATGAGGAATGCAATCATTCTGCAGACTTCCAAGAAGAAGATAGTAATCTTTCTGCTTTTATGTTTTGGACAGAAAACATCATATTATAATGAAAATAATATTTATAATATCTAAGGATTACCTTCCAGAGCTGTTTCAGTGTCCTCTGTTTATCTGTTGCTTCTGATGTGTTATTAGGGAGATTAACACATAAGAAGCTTTCTGGAGCAGAATAAAAAAGGGGTGTGAAAACTCACTGCAGCTTCTGACATTTTGGCTTTGTGGGTCTAGTATTGAACTCATGAACCAAGTTGACCTGCGTGTTATAACACATGTAGTTTGCACATAAACTAATAAACTTCTTAGCCTGGGATAATCTGCATTCAATGGATATACAAAGTCAATCAATTAAAAGTGCCTTGGAGAAGCGTTTCCTCTCTGCTCCTTCTTAAGCAGTACATGGTGCACCCACTTCTTTTCTCAGTCATATATTTAACATACTTGGCCATCAGCAAGTAAGTTCTAGTTATACTGGTTTTTACTTACATCTCCTGACCAGTTAGCTCCAATTTGATATTTACGCAGCAATTACTATAACTATCAAGTCCCCTAGAAAATTCCCTGGAAGCCGTTTACCCCAGCTGCAGGTGGATGACTTGAGCAGAGTCATCATTCAAGGCAGCACAATTTAAACTATTTCCTTGATCCTGAAGGACTTTTGAGGTTGTCTAGACATACCTTTTCATGTCAGTTGCCTGATTTGCCCAAAATCTCCAGCTTTCCTTCACACCAAGCCTCTGGTCCAACTATGGACAATGCAAACCATTGCAGCATGTGGGGCTGTGGGCTGCAGAGGTCTCTGAAGGAAGAGGTCAGCGAGTACCACTGAGGTCAAGGTTGGCACTCGAAGTGTTACCTCAGCTATTCAACCTTGAAGAACAGGAAGGGTAATTATCTGTGCTGAGATCAAATGGTAACATGAGGTAAATCAGCACAGAGTTAAACTGGTACACATAACTGCGTTCACTAAAACAATGTGAAACACAAGAAAGGTGGCAGATGACCCTCAGTTACTTACAAACAGTGTGTATGTGTTTAGCCCCAAAAGCCAACTGCATAGGGAGGTGTGCAGGTTAGAAAATGACCAAGTGTAACACGTAAGTTTAGATGGCTAGTGCCATGAACCGAATACATGATTTTAACACTGCCTGAAATGTCCAGCATGTGGATGAGGCCATTTATCATATACTCATGGCATAAATCTCCATTACAAAATAATAACTGATAGGACGGCTCAGGGCTTGTTGGATTGGAAACAATTTTAGGACAGGCTAGACTTTGGTCTCAAATTGCTGGATTAATTTTAACCCCTTTAGGTGCTATTTGATCACCCACATCAGAGCTATGCTTGGCATTCATCTCTGCAATAATGAAACAGAGATTTGAAAGAGAGACAAGTCCTAATCGCCAGACACTAGCAACCATATGTAACAGGAGAGAGAGAGCATCTCCAGGCAGACAGAACTCCATTGCCAAAAAATAAAACTGCAGCCTCAAAAGGAAGCAATGGATGTTCCAGGTCCTAACTGCCAGCTTAGTCTCTGCAAGGTTATGGCTAAGATGCAGCCAGGTAGTGTAGCCCTTTCTGAAACTTGTGTGTTAGCCAAGCAGCGTCTGCACCTTGCACAGCAGGGCTGCAGTCTCATATTCTCTAGCTAAACCTCCTTCCCTGTGACTTATAACAACAGATGCTTACAAATTTGATTTTAAACAACCGTATAAAGTCTATCTCACACTAGGTGCTGCAGATGAATCTGAGTTTTGGAAGATGGGCGGTTGAGGAGGTCTCTCTCCAAAGCTTCCACTGCCCAGGAAGCTTCTTGTACGTCCAGGCAACAGCAGAAACATTAGCCTGTTCACAAACTTAAAGTAAAAGGCTCAAGATAAATGTTATCCAAACCAGGACACAACCACAGCCTATGTCAGCAGGAGATGGGTATCATAAAACACACATTCCTCAGTAACAGTACAACTTTGTCTGTTCTTAAATATCTAGAAGTTAATACCCTGCATATGTCCAGCCAGCTATCTGCTGCACATTGCAGATGTTTTGATGTTTCATGTATTTGCAGCTTTGCCTCCTTTCCTTCCCTTTCCTTATCTGCTTCATTTTTATCAGAGAGAGAGAGAAAAAAAGGTGAAATCATGACTGAGCCCTACGTTTTCTCACTTTGCCTAAAACGAGCAGCAGGCCTGGCTGACTACTTATTGCATAAATGACTGAGTAGTCAGAGGAAGGGTAAAGAAAAGAATGATTGATCCATTACTCAGCAAACTAACTGATGAAAACATCTGTATTAATATTTATCTGAATTCACTCAGGATGGGTGAAGTACCAGAAGATTAAAATAGCACCAATGTTTTGCCTACTCTTAAAGCACAAGAAAGGATTTAGGAATTAAGATCAGCTAGGATGATCATCTTTCTGGGTCAGGAGGAAACCCTCTAAATGCCTACAAGGCTTAAAAGATGACTAACAGCAAAAATGGCTCTAGAAGTTGATCAGAAGCTTAAAACATTACCATGCCATTGTGCAAAAATCTGTACTTGCACTAGGATTTACAAATATTTGTCTGTAAGAAATGTAACTTAACCCTTTCACTGCACTCAGTGATGGAATACCATGTCCATCTTTGAAAATTCCACTTCAGAAGAGACATAGGCTAACCTGAGAAAGTCCAGAGGGCCACAACTGGAATCTGCAGGAGTTCATTGATACCAATATTTTCATCAGCATGACCATTTGTGTATGGATGGCAAGGACTGTTTTCACCAACGGACTTTCCAGAGTCCTATGAGATTCCTCAGAATCCAAATTCTGAGAATGATCATGTGAAGAAAATCAAAATTGTTTCAAATTGAATGCTTTGACTGAAAGAGAATTAGCATTTCTCAGAGCAACTGACCTCAACATTTCTGACCCCACTGATACTAATTTCTAACAGTTGGCCACAGCTCTAATGCTGCTTAGGTATTCCTGCCATGCCACAAGCACCCTAAACCAAAATCTTTTCTACAAAATAATTTGCAGTTTGATGTTGTTTTTCAAACCCATGCAACAGAGCTTCAAATAATGATACGAATTTGGATTAAACAAAGTTCCATCAATCTCATCACTTAATTAGCAGGCAAGAATAACAACAAAAGAAAGGAGCTGCCTGTTTAAAACTCTGATATTGAAACACTACAGTTCTAATTCAGCCACAGTAAAGTTAGAAGTTATATACTCTATATGAAATACATACTTACACCCTACATATGACAAAGTGATATTGGCAAGTTACATTATGGAACAGGGATCTACTAATGAAGAAAATTTAAGTACCTACATTCTGTGGCATCTAGTAATTTCCTTAATTTATTCTAAACTTCAAAACCTCTGACTCATTTCAGAAAGACATACTTTAAGAGAAAATCAGTCTTCAAAAGATTATACCTAATTTTCCCTCAAAAAAATGCAACCCCCTTCTAGACGGTTTAAGCTTTTCTTGAGTTGCAGGCATAATTAGTGGAGATTTTTTTCCCATCCCATTTTATTATCCCTTACAAAATATCCAGAGCTTCACAAGGTGATGATAATTCTCTCCTGCTAATTCTGCCAGGTCCCAAAGGAAGAGATTTCAAAGTGGATATACTTTTGCAATTGAAAAATAGTCTGTAAGCAGCACAACTACTGTAACCTGGTTTCCAATGCACCATTTTTTTCTCCATTATTGACTACTTATGTTCTAAACTGAATCATACTTAGGCTCCAGAGTGCTTTCAGCTCCAAAACATTTCCATCACAATTCACACAATCTCCTCCACAGTTTGAATTTGCCTCTCTGCTGAACTGTCTGAGCTGTGAGCTACAACCTGAGCTTCTCCCTGGGGTATGGCTTTCATGGGGTCTCACCTACACATAAGCTCTCTGATGTGTAAGAAGAGTTTAACACACACTACAGCTTTTTTTACATTATATTAATCAGGTCTTCCTTCTCCACCCAGCCAGCAATTTTCCACAAAATTATAGAAAAATACAGACATATAGTATATGACAGGTACAGAACAGAGTATCCTGTACAGTGTATCATAGAAATGCAGTATTTTTGAGACACTTACCTTTCACAGATTCAGATAATGGGTAAAAAGGTTACTGATGAAGGAAAGCCTGCCAGTGTGCTTTGACATGCCCAATTTTTGCAGGGACTCATGCTTAAAGAAAAGCTAAGACATACTTCATGGTTGGGTATGAGTTATGATCGCACAGCAAGTAAGAACAGAGGGTGACCTATCATTCTTTACCTAAACAAATGCCCAAACATTCAGTTTTCAATAACCATAACTCCAGATTATATACTGCATAATCTTAATGGAAGGGAAGCATATTCGGTTATCCTATTCATCCTCCAGGTAAAGTCATACCCCGACAATTAGAGAAATAAATGTACACGGGCTGTGAGAGAATATCTGCTGTCTCATACTTGATCCCCATTTCTGCAATGCAACTGTATAAATTCCAAGAGTATTTTAATAGTGTTCCTTTCCAGCTCTGAAAGTTTTTATTTATATTTTTTGTATTTTGATATCTAAAGCTCTATGATATTTGTTCCTTTCTAATACTAGTATACTAAAATGAAATAATACATTTCTTATTGATTTGCAAGTCTGTGTCTCAGTCTCAAAATTTTGAACAATTAACTGTATTAGGAGGCACATCAACACTAGCTTCATTATAGTTTTTCAAATTACTGTACAAGACAGCAAAATTTCTCAGTTTCTATTTATTTAAATACCGCAGTAAAGACTCAGCATTTTAAAAGCAAAAAATATGTATTGGCAATAAAAAAGACAGCTAGCATTAAATTAGTCAGATGATGAACATTTGTCTTACAAGATTTGTATTCTCTGTCTTGATGAATATTTAACAGTTGCAGAGGAAACAAAAATACTGTAGGCTAAATACGAATATTTTTTGCTTTGTTATTCTTTAAATAATGAACTTCCTTGTAAGGCTAATCCCTAATCTTACATGTGTTCTATATTTGTAGGTAAATCTCTGCCAGGAATTGCTGTGAAATGGAAGTTCCTGATAGATAAAACTCTTTGGCCTTAAAAAATACTGCAGATATTACTTGCATGTTGGAAAGAGTCATTTCCAAACTTTGCCCACAATTCAATATCTCTCTATTTTAAAACCATAACAAGCTTGGAGATAATTAGTAATACAGATATTGATTATATAGTCATAGTTACTTTGAAGTTTGTCACAAAAATAAAATGGGGAAAATGTAATTAATTCCACTTTTTATGGTGCTGTTATTGCTTGTTTTGCACAAAAAGCCCATATATATATATATGAATCCCACTATATCCCTAAAGTCCTCTGGCCCATGTCTAATAACTAAGGATAAGACAAATTGGTTTTGTCTAGTTTTGGATCCAACTGAATATGAGATACCAATATTTTTAGTCTAAAACTATTGGCCCTGCATTTCAGTTACCATAGTCTGCAAAGTAAAGTGCAGACGAGAAACCAGGCAGGAAAATGTAATGGAAAAAAGAGAGTGCAAAATAAAGCAACATGAAATGATGTGAAGCCAAATACTAAAGCAAATATCAAATTCAATAAAATAGGACAGAGAAAGGAAATTTAAGAGACAGTCATTAGTATATTCTGTGTTTTTCTTGAAGAAAAGTATGGCTGACAGAAATTCATAAAGCTCTCCTATCAGTAACATATCCTAGAGGTGAAAAAAAAAAGTCTTGAAAGAGAGAATGAAAAAAAGGTTTACCTAGCTCTGTTTTTTTTCTTCAAAAGAGCAAAGCCTAAAGTGATGTCATGTTTGCAAAGACAGTCATTTGCCAGATGGGAAATACCAAAACCCAGAGCGTTTTTGCCGCTCTGTTTTGCACCCCACATGCAAGTGTGCTGCAGCACAGTCTTTCCTTACCCCTTTACACCCCCCCATCCTTGGCACGGGCCGTTGTCTCATTCTCTGCACAAAATGAACAGGGCTTGTTTCACATGCAGGGAACAAAATGCTTTATCTTAACTATTTTGGATTTGAACTTGGGTTTCACTTACTGCATGCTTGTCAGACCTTGGTCTGAAGACCAAGCAGCTAATTTTATATTCTGGGCCTTATTATTCTTCATTACTGTATTAAACAGGTAAATATTTGTGAAATACCATTCTCACAACAGCCCCTATAAAGTAAGGATCTTATTCTACCTCTTCCTCCATTTTTTAATGAGATGAGAAGCTGACATCCAGAGAAATTATGGTCAAATATGTTTATTAGACTCAGATGAAGAGTAACAGATAAGTACAAGATGACCTCTTTGAGTCCTTTGTATTAGACAGTACTTTGTGCAATAAAATCACAGCTGACACTGACTTCAGTTACTGTCATGCGTGTTCAGTACTGAAAATTAGAACCCTTGGTCTCAGACTTGCACATCCAAAAACTAAAACAAAAAGTACATCCATGCAGCCAGCACTCCCCTGCGAAAGCTGAGGGAATCTGTTCGATACTGCACAGACCTATGTGACTGAGGCAGAGAGAAATCTAATCCAACTTTTAATGGCTTTACCTATAAGGGCTACTTTTCTCCCTGCCACAAGCTCCACCCTTGCCTGTACAATCAACTTATCGGTTAAGCAGAACTTACACCATGCACAACACACAGCAGGAATCTTGTAGGGAAAAAAAAAAAGCAACATAAAATCATAATTAAAATGAGCTGTCATGCTTTACAGTCCCATTAAAACTGTAACTGCAGTTTTGGATTTGCTATCTGCTAAGCACCAAGCTTTGCTGGATTGCTGTCTGTGACACCATTCACGCGTGTTATCTCTTTGGTTTTAATTTAGAAGAATTTAAACAAAACCAGAAATCCCACTGTATTGCTCATGAAGACATGCAAAGCTCATTAGCAGGAGCTAGACCAGCAGTTGCAGGTTGTTCCCTTGCACACAGAGCAAGATTTGAAGGAGTAAGGCACACATCAGGCCATAATGCTTTACTGGCATTACATGACAACAGATGAAGGTTGGTCAAATAGATCCCTCTCTTCCATGTCACATTGTCCAGGACCTTGCTCCCAACCTGCCAGAGCTGCCTGCTCCCATTTCCCTACCCCAACTCTTCCAACCCATCTGTTCCTAAAATCCAATTTTCCTTTCCCACTTTTCTCCCCCAGTCCCAGTCCTCTTCCCATGGGAGCTCTCAGCCTCTCCTCATCATGTTCTTTATTTCAGCCACCACGTTCAGCCAGTACCTGCCCTCTGGCACCTCTTCCATTCTCCCTCTTTTGCTCCTGAACACCCTTTGGCTGCTACTCCCACTCTCTTGCATTACTCATCCTTGTCCCCAGGGCATTGCTCTGTGGCTCCTACACCTTCCACTGCATCTTCTGGCTTCTGCTGCATCTGCTGCCCTTCCACCATCTAGTTCTGTACCTACTTCTCATAAAACACCTTCCAAAACACTTTCAGTGCTTAGACTCCACTGGGGCCATCCAGCCAGTCCCATTTTTCAGAGAAAAGCCACACACTCTGCATTTCCATCTCCCTTGTAATATCCTCCCTTCAGACGTATCAATATTTGTTCAACATCTCTTGCAAAACCAACTCACAGTAACATCTTACCTAATGTACACAAATCATCCCAATGCAGAAAGCCAGTACATAACAGGCATTAATTCATGCTCCAGAAAACAGTAAGCATAATGCTATAAATACTAAAAGCACATGCCAAGTGTCAGCACTCCTGATAGCCACTAGGGTTTTTCTTTTAGAGAAATCTCACCTAAAACACTAAGCAGTGAGTGCAACCCTTGCTTTTAGTTGCAGAGCATTATATAGCACAAAAATTTTTAAATAACATGAATAAAAGCAGGTCCTGAAAGAGCCATAAAAATCACATCCCTTAAAAGGACACACTTGCTGCTCTGTAAATCCCACACAACTTCCTTTTCTCAAGGCACTTACTTATGTAAGAGAACAGAAGGGGGACAAACTACTGTTTAAAAAGCTTTAACTTGGCGTTTCCACATTATATTGCTAAACAAACAAAACAGTCTGTGAGTGAGACCAGAAGTCTAAGCCCTCCCACCTCCAGTTCTTCAGTTTGCTCTCTTCTGCCTTTAATAAAGTGCTCCAGACCCAGTTTCCTTTGTAGCAACAAACAGATCATCCATCTCCCTGAGTAAGATTAGGTGTCATCACTTCTCCCTTCTTTGTGAAACAATAAAAGTCATACTGCAGGGGAAAAAAAATCTTTTAAAACTTATTCAGCCAGGAATAAAAACTGTAACCTTGGATGCCATGTGTGTGAAATGAAAATACACATTTTCAAGTTACAAAGGTCTGCAATTTACACTTCTTTTTCCTGTGGATTTAGGATGGAGGGGCAGCAATTTCAACTCTGGCTTGAAAAAAATCTGCTTCCACTCATGTTTAAATACAAAACTTACTAAAAGTCCAATTAGAACACTACTACTTTGGTTTCCTAATAGAATGGCAATTTGCTCTCATTTTTCACCATGCAGATTAAATCGCTACTTTTAAATGTAGTTTTAAGGAGTCATGTCACAAAAACTAAGTTAAAAAGAGGTAATGCTAATGTTCAGATCAGTGAAAGTAGATCATAATCTTATATTATCCTCCACATTTGTTTGCATTCTGAAAGCATATAAGCCTTTCCAAATACACTTGATCTGTTCAGTTTTTATACAAGATATCAACTTACAGTTGCTTTGTCAGGATGTACCAACAGGAGTTTTACTTGCAAGGTTGAATAAGATCCTGTGCCTGCACTGATGTCTGTTTTCTTACATTATTTAATCTTTCTCACACTTGCTAATAATTTCAAATTATCATTTCAAATGAAGCTTCACAATACAGGGTCACACTTAGACTGAAAAAGATTGTGACTTAGCGCTCTGACAGACCAACATTTTTAGCTTGTATACAGCACCCAGCCACAAATGAACAACAAAAATATGTTGAGCCCTTTTATGTTCAAAACAAATGCTTTACATACCAGAATCTGTCATTTAGAAACAGTACACACACACACATATACACACACATGCATACATACATACACATCCCCTATTATACAGTAATTGATGTTTGGGGTTTATTAAAAAGGCAGTAACTGCAAATGCATTTGATTATTTCTTTTGCAACATGAAATAACCAGTTACCTTTCAGGAAAGAAGCCCTCCGTGGCACTTCTGTGATTTCCACCTGCTCTTGCTGATGCTGTTTAACCAGGTTTCCTTCACTGCCAGCTCTCAAAATCTTTTCACCTAGTCTAATTTTTCGTGATCGGTTGTTAAAATCTTCTGTCCTAGACAAAGGTGATTTACGCGCCGTATTAGCTGACAGAGGTCGAGCCAAGCGAGAGGGTTTGGACATTGTGCCTGTGCAGGAGTGTACCTGCTCCAAAAGCAATTTCTAAAAAAATCCTTCCCAGCTCCCTTTTCAGCACAGAGGCTGGAGAGTTTGTGCATGCAGCGCAGCTGGATGTGAAGTGCTGTGCTGCCAGTTCGATCAGTTTTAAACACCAGGCGCTGGGTGGTCACACAGACAGTTTCCCAGACCTGTGGAATGTAAGTGTTTTCTGGGGTAAAACAGATGAGACTGCTCCAGCACCGAGCCCCAACCACGCTGTGGGGAGCAGATGCTCTTCCAGGGACTATACCAAGCCCCCAGCGTGCACCAACAAGACACTGGGCAGCACTGCAGTAGAAAGGGAATGCCCCACCTACACAGGTACAAAGTGAAAAATTACCCAGGCGCAGGGTTACCTCTGCATGCAGGACCTTCCCACATTCCTCTTCCAACCCTCCCTCTCAAACAAATGCATTCTTGTTTTAGCAGATTCCTTCACTGCGCGCCAAAACCGCACCGCTTCAGTGCTAAATAGTAAATGTCTGATGTCAAGAATCCGTTTGTCTGAGTTAAGCATGTTGCAAGCTTCAGGTGGATTAAATGATGCATATTCTCCCACCATTGTATTTCCCAACTCACCAAACTAAATGAAGGATTGAGAGTGAACATCATCTCTTTTTGAAAAATGGCCCAAATTCCTTATTAACTGGCACGGCTTAGGAAATAACACTGCATAGAACATTGCTCATTATACTTTCCTTTTTCACTGGTACATATAAAACCCATATATATATATATATACATACACACACACACACACTATAGATAACCATGTTCTCTACTGACTCCCCAGATAAAAAAAATCCTAAACACAGGCAACATTATTTCAAAGCTCAGTCCCTGGATGATTTTCTTTGAAAATGCCTAGGCAAAACCTGCCTAACTTTCTCTGCCAGCCCTACACTTGTGCATGCTGCCAAGATTCAAAGTATTTGGTCATATGAAAAGAAAATTCCATTCACTCTAATTTTGCAAACAACTTCCAAAGGAAAAAAAAAAAAAAAGAAAGCCACAGTGTAAACCAGAGGAAGCATCACAGCTACAGTTACAATAAAGTCTTCAGTCTGAATTTTAAAATGTATTCCTCAATATCCCAGGCAACCAATATGCCGTATCAATAACAGTATGAGGGACCATTTTATTTCAAAGCTAGAACAAACATAAGCAAATCAATACTACCAGAGCTAACATACCAATAGGTGATCAGGAGAAACTCTTAACAAGCAAAAATACAGGAAAATGTGACTACATTATTAAATAAGTTTCCCATTTTCTGAGACAGCAATTGTCATCTTTTTGCACGCTATTTCCATATTTTTTTCAAAAATCCCACATTAATGAGGTAATTGTTCATGCTTCCTCTATAAAGCATATTACCTATTGGGTTTTTGCCCCATCAAGAAAGGGACAGATTAAGTGCAATACATCAAAACGGCCACAACATTAATAATATTCCGCATACTATTTTATCAACACAGTAGGACCTCCAAGTGAGTGGGAAGACTTCAACTCTCAGGGAGGGACTTGAGGACAGGAGAGCAACTCTGGGCTTATTAGCAGTACTCAAGCACAGCAGGTCAAGCAGAAGAAGATGGAGAACAGAAACGGAGCAAAATAAGAAAGTGAACAGAGGGTTAATCACATAACTGGAACGAGGAGCAAGTGAATAAGGCAGAGAAAAAGTGAAAGCAAACAAGCACATGGGAGCTCAGTTGTAGTGAGCCTGAGAAGTACCATCACTCCCTCTTAAGATCCCAGACTGTTTTGCAAACAGACTTACTTTGGAGATCTTCCACTATGATATCTTCACCAAATGCAAATACTCTGTGCTTAAGAAGAGTTTCAAAAGCAGTGACAATAATGCCTCCAATACAGCATATAAATATTGTAATTCTCCTGAACACAGTGCAATTTTACATCATCTCTAACTGACACAAACAATAGTGTTTGAGCTTTGGAATCAATATTGCTAAGGTGAAATCCCACTGAGATTACTGCACATTGCACATTTACTCTAACTCAGCACCTTAACATGAACAGGGTGCTCTTGGAAACAGCAACCTCATCTGTGAGGCGGGAGACTAAACAGATAGTCATGTTACCTGTAATCTTAAAATAACTGAATTTCTAACCACAGACATCTTGAATTCAAGCTTTTCCTAAGGCTCTGACTATACCAATAAGCGATAGGTTTTGGAAAAGAGAGATGTTATCCATTTGCTTCTGACTGGAAAAGCACAGGTCCTACGTCTTGTGCATTCAGATATCAAGGTGATACTTCTGGACTGTGAGACAGGAGCAACATCCTGACTGACATGTACTTTTGACAAGGAAGAAGCTTTTTGTTTCACAGCAGAGATGAAGCCATGCAGAAATAGGGTAAGTCAAATAGGTTCCCCAAACATGTAAAATTCCCAGCATACTCCACTCAAAGACTACCATTTTCAGTAATGTCACAATGCCTAAAGAGCAATCAGGGGTCTAATCGCATTATGCCATGAGGAGGGGCTGAGAGCGCTGGGACTGTTCAGTCTGGAGGAGAGAATGCTCAGGGGGTCTTGCATGTGTGTCTGTAAATATCTGATGGGGGAGTAAAGGAGACAGGCTATTCTCAGTGGTGCTCAGTGACAAGGCAAGAGGCAATGGACACAAAATAAAATACAAGAAATTCCGTTTAAACATAAGAGAAGGTTGGTTGTTTTTTCCTTTTTTTTTCCCCTAGTGAGGGTAGTCATACACTGGCACAGGTTAACCAGAGAGGTCATGATGTTTCCACCCTTGGAGATGATCCATATATGACTGCGCGCGGCCACAAACAACCCACTGTAGCTGAGCCTGCCTGAGCTGGGGGTTGGACCAGGCAATCTCCAGAGGTGCCTTCCTATCCCAGCTGTTCTGTGATTCTGTATTGTCAAAATGTATTCAGAGCCTGTTTACCATGTGGATGCTTCAGTATCTTTAAATCTGTCCAACAGTAGATGCCCTACCGTATTTCTCTGATGTCCTAGCAATTAAACTATCCCATGCCTGAGTGCCACTTCTGGGCTTCCTTCCTGGTCATAACTCCCTTCTGGCCTCTTGCAGTCTGTGGCACAGTGTTCTCAAAAAAAGGTCTTTCTTGTATGTTTGTTTTTAGGGCTCTGACATGTGAAGCCGGTGATTCCAGCCATAAGCATCAAGCCTCTCAAAAATACCAAAAAACCCCAAACAAAACAAACAAAAAACCAAACAGAAACTCCCCTCAAAACATAAGCCTAGGCTGCTTAGCTGATTGTGTTTCAGGCTGAATCTAGACACAGTAAATTACTTCAGTCGTGGGGTGAAACAGCATGAGAGCGTGCAGCCCAGGGCTGGTGCCAGCTCCCCATAACCCCCATCCCATTGCAAGGCTCCCTCCCTACCCTTGAAGCCCCGGGCTTCCCCGGCCGCGGGGCAGGACCCTCCCTACCATCCCGGCCCCTCCACGATGCTCCCTATCAGCCTTTCATCAGCTCTCCAGCTTTCTGAAGCCCCAAGGTATTCTTTTCAACTACTTAAAAAGCCACAAAACAAAACAAACAAAAGAAACCTAAACCAAAACCCAAGCAATATAAAAAAAGCCCCCGACAAACGCAGCCCCTTTCCCCTGGGATTTCAGACAGCCGGTTTCAGCTAGGTAGAGACATCACATTGATGTAACAGACCATTAAGCAAAAAGTAGCTCAGTTTGTCAGGTTTTCGTGAAGTGCTGTGGGAAGTTCTCTAGTGCTTTGGGTGAATGAATAAACTTTGTCACCGCCTCAAACACCGCAGAAATTAATGTTCAGGGACCAACAGTGCAGCCTATGCTTTTGAATAATCGCATATATATGTAAGCAAATAATATTTTTAGAATAATATACACTTCCCATACACTGTTTAAAACACTGTCCTATTAGTCTCAAAATACAACTCTTCTCTTTACTGCCTAGAAAATAAGTTACTGCTGAAATATGACAACAAGAATTTGTTAAGATAGCTAACAGAAGGCATTTTTACCATAGCATATTAAATACGTTATTATCCTGCTATTAACTTCACTTTGTGCCCCCTGGGATAAAAGAAACATGACTAGAGATGTTAGTAATCCAAACAAAGAATTTGCAAAGCTTGAAATTTCCTTTTTTGGGCACCCATGAGGTTCTAGTTTACATTCACACATAAAGAGTTGGGGAGGGGAGAGGATCCCTCGCATGTGAACCAGGAAAAACTGGTAGCTGGTGCTGTACAGTTTAAGATGCGTTTTCTTAGCCTCATCAAATTCTCTCCCATAATCTGGTCTGCAACTGTCTAAAGAAAAAAAGAGGCATGCATATGCAGATATTTCAGATTTAGCAGACTGTTTCTAAACTATTGAGAGGCAACAACTGCTACACGACTAAATGGAAGTTGCAGGTGCAGAAGTTAAAACCATAAATTAATGAAGTCTTCTCTACAAAATTCAGCAAGTAACCAGATGGCATAACATTTTCAGCATGAAATGAGAAATAAATGTATAGACACCAGAAGAACAAGATCGGTGATGAAAACTATTTCAGATGCAAGTCACAGATAGGTATGTGATGTGATAAAAAAAAAAAAGCTTAGTGCTTCAGAGAGGTACATTTTCTAGTAACTTAACCATGCAAAATTAGTGACAAGTTCATTTTGCAGATGTTAAAGCTTTCTTAGAATGATGTGCTAGTGCTTTATTTTTCCATATATGATTTCTGAAATAGTTGCATAATACAGAAGGTGCTTCATGTTCAGTATATTGAGACCCATTTTAAAACATTTTACATGAATCTGAAAACATTCATCCTGGAAAAATAAGCCATGCAAAAGGAACCTAGTCAGTCATTCAATGACAGGTGAACCTCTCAAGAGAAAGCAAGCTGTAATTATGGCAAGTCCTGTTACTCTTTAATATGGTCTTAAAAGGAAAAATCTGTTAAGGGTCCTGCTGTAATATAATAGCTGCCTAGAAGAGGCTATAATTAAAGCAGAGTTGTAGAGTTGTCATTTCTATCAGGAAACCCTGTTCCAGAGATTTACTACTCAGCCATAAAAATTTAATCTCAGCTTTAAGACTTTAAAAAAAAAATCAAAATCAGAAAAAACCCCACCTTCAGATCTAGTTTAATTCCTTTTCTTCAAGTTTTAGAAAATGAAAGCACAGCAATACCTTTGTTAAAGATAGAACACTATACAGCTGTGGAATCTGAACACCTTATTCTGCCCCAAAGCCAGAAATACCATCAGTAAGGGCAGAATGAATTTTCTTTGTTGTTCTATCACTGCTGCATCTTAGATTTGGCTTTGTTTCAAGACCTTTGAAGTCCTGTATTTGCTTTAGTACGCAGGTCTGTGGCCTACCAATGAAATGTTTACATGTATTGAACTATATCTTGGTTACAGTTTTTCTAAACCAGGATAGTTACATCACTACTGTCCCTCACCCGATATTGTTCTGCCCTCAGGTGCTTTTTGACAGTGCACTTGGTTCTCTTCCCACCTGAAGGGTTATACAAGCTGAAGTGCACTTGGACACCTATAACTGCATCCACCCATGGATGGACAATACAGAAAAACAAAGCAGTGGAATATTTGCATGCAAACACAGCCAGTTGAATCTGAACTATTTGCCAAGACTGCTGTTAAGATTTCCAATTGGTGCTGTGATAACAGGTTTGGGTATGTTATCCTGATGAGATGATGTTAATCACTAAGCAATTCCAGAAGGAGCAAACAGCTGCAAGCAGCTGCCCATCCAATTCATAACAAATAGGGTTGTTTTTTTTTTCCAGAATGTTACCTTTCAGTATATCAACAACTCACAGATTAATAAAAAAAATCAAATATATATTCCATA
Organism: Clamator glandarius; assembly: GCA_033459285.1. Lineage (NCBI taxonomy): Eukaryota > Metazoa > Chordata > Aves > Cuculiformes > Cuculidae > Clamator > Clamator glandarius. Next base: position 557,545 of record JAUNZM010000046.1, read on the forward strand.
TGTAATTTTTTACAAACCTCTACCAAGCACTCTTCAGTGATTTGGCTGGTTTTGGTGCTATACTGGCTGGCTATAACAACTAAAAAGCTAAAGTTTATACAATCTCAGTTCAAAGTTTCACTTGTTCTGATGTTTTAATCAAATCGTATAAGAGCCTAGGCTCAGTATATTCTTAAAGGAATACCCCTTAGCTATAAATCACAGCAGATCATTATGATTTTTACCTCATTGTTAAACAACGTATGAATACTGCCTTCCATATCTGCAACAATTTCACATTAGATTCTTAAAGCATTTTAAAAATGTGCACAAAAATATCTTTTGTCAAATTTATAATTTTTGTAGTTTTTCAATGAAAGACAAAAGCCTTCAAGTTTCAAGATCTCTTCTGAAATGATAGAAGTAAAGATATATCTGGCTTAGTCTTTAATGCCACTAAACAAAGGGGAAGGAGAAGAAAATCATGAAACACCATACTGACATTTTACTTTAGAGGAAAATGTTAGTTTCAAATGTTAGTTACTAATTTGTTTTAGCATAGCTGCAGCATTCTCTAGCTTTTTGCATCATTATTTTCAAATACCCCCCTCCTAATAAAGGAATAACCTTTCAGAGAGCTCTAAATATCCCAAATACAACACAGAGAGCTTAAGGTTTTACAGAGGATGAAATATGCACTACAGAAACCCAGCTCATACAATGGTTTCAATGAAATATTGGAATGAAGAGAAGACGAAAACGGTAGGGAGCAGGAACAGACAGGATATGCCAGGAGTCAAACAAAATCCTTGACTCACAGAATCCTGCCCATATGGGCCATGCACAGATAAATTATTTTAATTTTTTCAATATTCCTCTTTTATCCTGAAGTTCTACATCACCCACGTGTGAAAATATATGTAAATATATGATACATATGATATACGTAAATATATGATAAATGAAAGGGGAATAAACTTCAGGCATGAAGGTAATCCACTCATACGCCACAAAGAATTTTAACTATTCCTAAGCCAGTAAAGTCACATTAATAACACCCCTGAATAGGTGCTCTCATAAGAAGGAGCCAAACTACAAATAAAAGAGAACAATGGGAAGGTAACGGCCATCCTCTGAAGATGATGGTGAGAAGGGATAAGGAAGACATATCTCTGGCATCCTTGATTGGACTGTCAGTCTTTCTCCACACAGACTATGGATGTAAAGAAAAATCTTCATAGGCATATGGAAATGGGCAAATAAGCAAATACAGACTTCTTAATAATCAGATGCTACAATAACAACTCAGAAAATAACTCATTTGGGGCCTTTCTTTAGCAAAAATAATTAGCTAGAGCCACAAACTAAACTGCAAACAGGCACAGAAAGAACATTGTATCAATTCAGTGTCCTTTTCTCAGGGGCAGCCCTGGGAGTGATGACTTAGCCAACAGCAAGAAAGAAAAATTATTTGCCTATTTGTGAGATGTAATTTTTCCAGAGACTCTTTAATGAATACGTCAAGATATTAATCTGATCTGTTTTCTGTGATTTTGTGCTTTCTTTTGTTGTTTGGGGAAAGACAAAGAGAGAAAATGTGAGAGCTGTATTTTTTCATGTGTCTTTTTGACTGCCACAGTAAAACCTCTTTCTTGCAAGTCTCATTTAAGATGCACAGCATCATACTACAGCAAGCTTTACTTTTTGCAGTGTAGCTTAACTCAATACAACATACATTACACACAAAATTCTCTTCCATGTCAAAATTGCTAGTGACTGATGTTGAATTTGATCCCTTCTGCTACTTACTGCCCACATAGCACCATATCAAGTGCCCCATAACGCTGACTGCATGGGTTTGAGTAAATGTCCAGTGAACAGTCAGCTGCTCCATCCCTTGCTGTCTGAGAAGCTCTGGAGAGAGGAACATTTACATGTTTGGTAAAACCACAACAAAGAAATCTGCAACTCAATCTATCTGTGTTTATCTAGTTACACATTATATTTCAGGTAATCTGAGTTTACCCTAAAAAGCCCAGGCAGTGCATACTCACGTGCTCAAGCCATCTGGAAAGATGTTTCCTGGTTTCAATCTGCCCATACTTTTAGAGACTAAATGTTCTGAAATCTGGAGACTTTATGCAGATGACTTAATATCCTGCTTTGCATATTTGATGATTCATTACCTTATTTACATAAATGACAACAAATGGTCCCAATTACTAGCACTTAAGTCTGAAAAGGCTGCAACACAAAGCATGCTTTACATATGCAGCAACTGCTATTTTCTTTATTTCTGGCATATGTATTTGGGGTGGCATCCAGGTTACCCTGATGGTTCCTCCATCGTTAGGTACTGCTCATCAGGAACATAAAGGGAAAATCCAATACAGTGCTCAAACAACAGACAATAGTTGATGGCAATGAAGTAAGGAAATCTGAAGCAGTAGTCTTTCTAGCCAAGAAAAGCCTTGAAAAGAACCAGTAAACATACCATTAAAATATAAGTGTCTATGAATTACATTACTAACAACCTCAAGCTATTTTCTGTGTTGAAAACCAAACAGAGACCATGCCAAGTGCAGTATGTAAACATAAAACCCCATTTGAAAACAAACTCAATTGCCATTTGTGAAGGCAGGTTAACACAAGTTAATATAAAGACTACACTGTACTACTAGAATTTCTACCTAGAACCACCATTCAGGAAACCAGTAACACGATGTTTTGAATACATATTCTGTTTCCCAAAGAGCACATTATTTACTATGCTCTAAACAGCATTCGGTGATCTGGCTGTTCTTAATGCTATATTGGTTGGCCACAACAACTGAAAGAGCTAAAAATATCCAGTCTTAGTTCAAAGTTGTTTCATTTGTGCTGATGAGTTAATCAAAAATTTAACTTCAGTACCTTAACTTCAGTATCTTAACTTCTTGATCAATCTTAGAGGGTTAAAATAAAAATAATGCTGTAAGGACTGCTACCTAAAAATCAGACACATGTACTTGAAAACATGTGCTAATGAAGAGACAGAAAGAAACTAGACAAAAAGAACAACAGGAAGGAGAACAGTAACTCCCCTCCAGTAATCCCTCTTTTGCTACTAACAGGCACCAGTCTCTTACCAGGGAGGCTTCAGCAAGACTGACCTGAATTCTCTGCACTGAAATACAACCATCAAACTTACTATGTTATTATATGAAACATAAAATAAACAGAATAATTCAGAAGCTATTAAAAATTAATGTCATAAATTCTGAGAGCAACTCTTCATGATATCCCTCCTTTTAAAAGTCCTTAAAATGCCTTCTAGTAAAAAAGTTTTTATGGGGGGAAGTCTGGAGTGACTTGGGTCAAGAAAATCAGATTACTCGCCTCAATAAAGACTACTTTGAGGGGAAGAATAGAATCTGAGTAACCTCCTTATTTAACATTAGTATTAAATTGATCTTTTCCACCTTAGTTGTCCTTTAAAGACCAGTTTGTAAATTATTTACTCCCCCATCAACATTACATTTTGGAACTGGGAATTCAAATAGCTCCCAGACAACATATGAATCCAAAGAAAACTACTGCCCTCTCCTTTACATGTAACAACTCCACAATACTACTAGCCATAAAACATAGTAAAAATGGAGGCACTGACAACAAAACTAGCTTCAAGCAAGTAACTCCTCCAGGTCTAAAGATGAGAAGCTAATTAATGTATCTTCACATATGGCGATATCTTCAACTGAATAAAATAATCCCATTCTCAGACACTTGCCAAGTAGTATGACACATATCTTAATGCTTTTGAAGAGCAATATTATTCAACAGGGAAAAAAAGAAAAATACTTTTTAATTAGCAATGGTTTGGACAATTTTCTGCCTGAACTTTTCTTCTCAAGCTTACCCACAATTTTCTCCAGCACAAACAAATTAGCCATCTTTTTTCCACTTGCAATAACTACCTCTGTTTGTCTTTCTGCAACTAATAAGATCACAGTCACTCAGCCCTTAGTAATGCTAATTTCATTCTAGTGATCCCATCAGTTTAGGATTCTATACTCAAATGTGATTGCACAACTAATTTTAATTTGGTAGAACCTAACAAGGTAACAAGAGTCTGGTCTAGATTCAGAATTTAATCATCTACTTTCAAAGTGCACAATGGCATATTTAAATTATTTTACAGTAGCTGCTACATTATAAATCTTCCTTGTTCTCATCTCTATATCAGCCACCAGACTCTACAGTTAAGAGCTACTCCTTGGGTTGTTATTTCCATTTATTCTACTGAGCATCAAGTGTTCTGTGTTAACTACACTATGAAGTCTGTCAAAAAGAAAGGCTTGCAGTTTGTGGGGTGATAACTGCCCATCAGGTGCATCTGTGCAGTGACAGCAACGAAGCCTGGCAAGCACCCACACAGAGGTCTCCTGGGCCCAAAGGCAATTTGGAGCAGAGAAGAGGGGAAAGAAGCAATCAGAGGGAAAAATTAGAATAAAAGAAAAGGGGAGAAATGCTGCCAGTTATCATGGCTGTACCACATTAGGCATATTTTCAAGCAGGAGAGAGTTTATGATGATAAGTTGTTACAGAAATGTGCTGTGTGGAAACGCGAGAGATACCCATTTGCCTGCTCACACGACTGCAGGGAGCTGGTCTGTGGCTTTTCCTGGGAAACAACCTTCAGGACCAATCCAGATCAGCACAAAATTAACTTAAAACTGTGCTCAGGTGACACACAAATATGATCCCTTAAAGCTGCCTTGCCCACAGCTGTGATTACTATCCATTACTTCTAGAAAGTTTATAATTGGACAATCTTTTTATTTTGCTTACTATGAAAAATCAAGGTCAAATTTCAACACAGTACTAGTGGATCCACGCAATCTGCAAAGCACAAATCTCAGACTGGCTCTGTGAAAGGTGGAAAAATACTCCCACTCTGAAACCTTAAGACACTTTTCTTTATAACTAATATTACTCATGAATCAAAATGCATTATGTTACCAATGGTCCACATAAGACCCTATTAAAATCATAAATATACCAGTCAGACTTGAGGGAACTGATTGGTTTTACTCACTTCTAAAAAAGTATACACTATTGATGAGAAAAAATCTTCCTTGGTAAAAGAAACGACAGAGTGGCAGACTGGAGCGATTGGGAACTTCAGGGTCATTTCTTCAGTGAAAACAACAGGTGCAGCTGGCTTTTTCCAGCCATAAGTCTTTCCATTTGCAAGATAATAGTAGGCTGCCAAGTTAAAGTATGCCTCTGTAGTTCATGTTACATAGGAAGAATGTTTCTAAAGTTGCCTAATTGTCACAGAAGTTTAATTTTAGACAAATGAAGAATTCAAACAGTTAATTAAACCCTCAAAAATGATCTTATATTAATTTAGGGGTAAAATGCCCATTCCATTCACAGAATAACAATTAAGATAAGGAAAAAAATAATGTTTACATTTATCAATTACTGTTATTCACCAAGCAGAATTTGGGAACTTTGATAAAGAATCTTCAATTCCTTCAGTCCTTAATTACAACTCATTAAATTTTTATTAACTTCAAGCTTAGTAAAAAGCATCAGCAAGTCTTTGATGGTACCAATGTTGGCAGTGTCCCATGTCAGATGGCGTTGTAAAAGTTATTTATGTTTAGCCAGTTATGCCATTGCTCTATCACAGCAACACATCAATCACTGATAAGAAAATACTCCATGCCTCTTCACTTAAATTGGTTCTCTGCACACTTTAAAGCTTTGCAGTAACTTTAAAGATAACACATAACAGCCAGACTCTTGAAAAAAGGGACAGTGAAGTGTGAAAGACATGCAGAGATTATTCAGGAACACTGTGCTCCCAACATGCAGCCAACCTGTATCTAGATGAGTTTTAACGAGTGCCAAATAGAGAGTATTGATTCCTACCCTTGATCTCCTGGCCGTGGCCCTGTCCATGGGGCCTGGGACAGTGCTGTCCCTCACTGACACCAGCAACTGAGCCTTTGCAAGGGGGTCTTCTTTCCAAGAGGCAGGACTTAGTTAGTGTCTGCCACTTCCAAGCCTCATAAGGTCCCTCTTGGGCCATCTCTCCAGCCTCTTCTGGTCCCTCTGGATAGCAGCCCTGCCCCTGAGGTCCCCGGAGCTGTGCATCCTTTCCAAACTCAATGAGGGTGCCTTCCATCACCTCCTCTATGTCCTAATAGACAGGTTAAATATGACAAGTCCCACATGAACCCAAGCAAGACCACCCTGCCACCAGCCTCCAGGCAGGGCACAGCACTGACCACCACCTCTGCGCCCCAACTTTCCACCAGTGCTTTGCCCACCCCGACCACGGCCCAACTCGAACACAGAAATAGTGTGGGAGACAATAAAGAATGACCTTTTAACATCAAGACAAATGGTGTTGACAGCTATGCCCTCATCTCCAAATCCAGTCATTCTGCCACAGAAGATAGTCAAGTTGGTCAGGCACAAATGCGTGGCTACAGAACTTAACAAAATGAGTAAAAACATATCTATCATTACCATGGGAGACAAGAAAAATGGTTAAGACAATAAAAAATCAGGCCAGGCAAAGACTTTTTTTCCCCCAAAAAACTTGTGCACACTTTTACTATTGATTTTAGTAGGACAAAAATTTCACTGGAACAAAAACTTCTGAAATACGTAGGCAGAAACGTACAGACAAACTGCTTTTTCATTCGGACAACTGACTTGGTTACAATTATGAAAGATTTTCATTTAAACTGAACTAAAGAATCAGTCTTTAATGGAGCTATCACAATAATAAGCACAAAAGTGGTAGGACAGATTAAGAGGATGAATGGATGAGTGCTACCCAGGCCAATCTCTTTACACAGCATTATATATTTTCAGAGACATTTCATACCTAGAGTGTAAACTTAAACATGTCAACAGGCAAAGAGCAAGCAAATTTTAAGTACTCCAAAAAAAGCATGTATCATCTTATGAAGAGAACAAACTACTTGGTAGACATTTTAGCTCTATTAATTTGAGATTTTTTGTTTTCTTCTTTGGTCCAGCACCTGATGTAAACTCCTGTCTGTGTTAAATGATGGTCTTACTCATATTCCAGTTGACTTAATCACAGCTTACAAAAAACCACACATAAAATAAGGGTGTACTTGAACCGATTTTACATGACAGTATTTTTATTTTCCTAAAAACATGTCTTCCATTATTTATGGACTAATTTAAATGCATTGCATATTAAAGTCATTTCAAAAAGATTTAAAAATGAGAATTTTACTATTAGAGGAAAGACTTGTATTATACAACTTCTCCTAGGCCAGGATCAGACATTAGATGACAAGCAGTTTTGTGTGTTTGCGGCTTTGGCATTATCGGTGAATGAGCTAGATTTTGAAGCTGATAATGTGATCTTGACTGTTCTGACTTCTTTATTTTATGCATGAGCGTGAAAAAAAATTGCTATTTAGAAAGAAACAGCTATCACCCAGAACTCACAAAATAGTAGCCTTTTAGAAAATCAGCACATTTTACCTAAATGGAACTCAAACATATTCAATTGGCTACAGTTTTTGTGCTATGTGGACCATATTTTTTCCACAAAAACAAACAAATCTTTTTTTTAAAAAAATAGTAGTTCTCTATAGAATTTATTCAAGAGGTAGTCTTATTTTGCCAGCAGCACGGAAGAACAAAGACTTTGAACCTTTGTATGTTCAGTGGTTAGACTGTGCAAGTTTTACAAATGCCTTGTTGAGAAGGTTTCAGTGCATACATATCTATGTAGGTACATACATATGGCATTATTAAAAAATGTGGTCAGATATGATTACCACTAAAACTTTACCAAAAAAAGAAGAAAAAAATTAATCAAGAGCAAATAGAGCTTATTATTTCACAAATTAAACCGCAAGTACCACATGTATTGTGAAATTCCCTACCTTGGAACCAACCACAACCATGAAATGTGGCTGAGCAACCACATGCCAGAAGTTGGGTGCACTGAGGCAGGAAGGATGGCTATAGTCCCCTGACTCACAGAATAACATTTGAATGACAAATTGGTATACAAATTAGTGTGGTTTTGCATTTGTAAATGTGAAGTTTCACATTACCAGTACCTCATAATGCAAATGCTGACTGCTGAAAGTATCTGCTTTTCTCCTTCCTCCAAGACAGACCCAGACCTTGCATCTAACCTTCAAAGCAAGCCATAAAACATTAAATCCCTCTCTTGTTGACCACCTTCCCACCTGCCAGGCTCGTTTGACTGTTTACCGTGAATCCACATCATCATTAGACCTAACAAAAGAGAAGCTAAAGGACTACTCAGCAATGGGCCCCTGTTTTCTCCATAGCCCATAGTTTCATCAAATTAGATACAACCTCAGTCTGTTCCCTAAGTCAACCTTAAACAATCGATAAATACACTGTGGTTTTAAAGTTCTTTTTTCACCGAGTGCCACAAGCCATATATGCTTTCTTTACACAGATACCAGTCTTTCTCCAGACAGTTAAGCTCTGCAGCAAACTGAAGTTCATCCAAGACTAGAAGGCAAACATACCATAAAGGTAAAATAAAAATATTATTATGAACACTGTATTAATTCACATTATTTGTTCCTGTCCAATGAACACATTTGCACATTTGCCAGAGAATTTGGATTCTCTTTGTTGCGTTTTACCCAGAACATTGCACAAAGCGTATGTGCCTGTGGGATTTTTATTCTGTTCTTCAGGTGTCACTAAACAACAGACAGATAGAAGAGAACTGCTGGATCTTTGCCTGAAATGCATACTCACCAATCACCTTGATAAAATACAGAATGCTGTACTTGCAAGTAAACGGATGAGCCAAATCAATTACGTGGAGTTTGGAACTAAAGCATGCGTTTTCTTCTGGCACAAAACACTTTCAAATCTCCTTAGATTCTTTTCCTTCTCCTACCACAAGGGCTCCTCACAAGTCCAGGACAGACAGAAGGGCATGAAGGCCCTGCCATAAGTTTGCAGACTGCTTTCTGTGCCATCAAGGCAGCAGGAGTCTAGACACCTGGTGTGTCCAAACGCTTCTTGATACTTCATTTGCACCCTTTCCTCTTTTACCAGATCACTAGGAATAACATTGACGATAAAAACGTTCTGCAAGTTTAGCATCACAACTTTGGCAAGAATATTACCACTGTTCCATAATGAACTGCTACAGAGGCCACGCTGACAAACTGAAGCAAGCCCCAGCTCCTATAAGCTGTCCCCAGGATTATGTTTCTCCACTAAACAGCTGTCTTCAATCACAAAGACTGCACTTCCTGTTTCAGTATTATTAATCTTATGAAAAATGGTCATTTTCCTAGTGGTTTGACATATTCCACGTGGCTGCTCAGCAACATCTTATATAGATGGTTATTTAAACCCTTTCTCACAATAAATGCCATATGGGAAGGCTGGAGAAACAGGTGATGTTTAGTTTGAGCCAAACTAGTGCAACTTTGACTCTAGTCCTCTGACAAAAATGGGACGGACTGTATGCTATCAGCTCATCATTCCCACTGACTACACTTGTTCACATGGGGACCTGGTGTTGTGGTGGGAGATAGATGAGTCAAAACACAATGTCACTACTAGAAACAGGATACAGCCAGATACACCCAATTAAGGGCTTGCCAACTTCCAGAACCGGCAAGAATTTTCAAGCAAGTGAAATTTTTTGAGATAATGCAGCAAGAAAAAGGTGCTACTTTTTTTGAGGTGTTCCAAAAGAGAGGAGAAGTAAAGACTGTCATGGAAAAGAGAAGACCACCTCCCCAGGACAGCACTTATTTCATTAGCATGGGCTAAAACCTGCAGTACCAGAAAATGCACTGTTTATTTTGAGGCTGCTTGCTTGATATCTATCACTTCTAGATAGTACTGTATTTATTATATTTCAGAAATTCCAGGAGTCAAAATGCAATGTACATACTATACAAAAATAAAAGCAAAAGGAATTTTCATCCAAATACAAATCAATGTTTACTAAACAATTTAAAGACTTCAGAGACCAAAACTTCCTAAAAGATCACACCAGTGGGATAATTTTTTGTACAGCAGACAGGCAGAAAAAAAGGATAGCAAGAAAGCAGATGCTATGTGAAAACATTTTAAATCATGAAGAAAACATGAACTGTAAGTTAGACACAAGTGTTAGAACTCCAGGAGGCTGTCAAAGAGTGCCAATGAGTTTACTTTTCCTCATGGATAAATAATGAAAGAGGAAAATTTCCAGAGATAGGAAAGCAAATGCATCATTCTATATATGGAATGAAATTGGGCATGACAAGTACTAAGTTTTACTTGATGCAATCAGCCTAAAGTGGTGGTCTGCCACTTCTCCTGATCTCTCAGAAAGCTTCTTTTAAAAAATCAAGACATCACCTGCTATTTCTTATCTATCCCTATGGAGCGCACAGAAATCTTAGATAATGACAAAGAAGCCATGAATCAGTTAAGGGTGTCTACACAGCCCATTATCTTCTTCAGAAATTTCTCATGATGTTCTGTTTGTTAACAAAAATTGCAGCTAACCTTCAGTCCAAGATGAAACCAAATTCTCATCTAACAGCACAATCACAACCCTGAAGTCGCATAAAGGATTTCTTCCCAGCCTCCAAAGCCTTTAAAGTGACTTACCCTGAGTGTGTTCTAAGCTGTTACCCTGAGTCTTATTCGTAAGTTCATGACATATTGCTTAGGAAACCCTTCTCAACAATGGTTCAAGCATGCATTATACATTGACATGTCCTTGCTTCCGCATGACAAGAGTAAGAAGCTGGGACACCTCCTCAGTTAGTTTGGTTGGTTTGTAAAGAATAAGGATGAAAAACCGATGCGAGTCAAGACACCGTGAGTTTGCAAAATCTCAGCATTTTCTGAACTGAACAGTAAGTGAAACACAATCAGCAAAATGGATGTAGGTGTTGTCCCTTCTGCAGTGCTTCACAATGGGCAGACTTACAAAGACACCAAAGAAAACAGTGAGGCAAAGGGTATGGTTCTCCATGAGACATTGAGACAGTCTCAGCTCTTCTTCAAATGGCTGCTAGCATGAACTGAGGCTTCTTAGGCTCCAGATTTAAACAATCAGAAGAAGCTGAGCACAACCTGATCCAAAGCCTACATCAGAACCATTTGACTCATTCCCTTCAGGGTTGACTCAGGTCAGTCTTCAAATATATCAACTGAAAATCCAGCTTAAATCACAAGCAAAAACTACCTCATGTTTTGTCTACTGAAAAGACTAGTATCTGATTACCAGGACTCTCAAATCTGATTAAGAGTAGCTTGTTGTAAAATGACAGTAGGAATCCAAAATACAAATCCTAGAAAATAAATTTAAGAACAATTTAAATTAAAGCATTACTTAGCAAAACAAAAAATAACTTAGTCTCCTTATTTCCCCCCTCCTTATTCCTCTTGAAAAGTAGCATCTCTTACCGTTAATGTTGTTACTGCTGATCTATGACCAGAACACACACTTTGCGGATGAAATCTGTTTATTACCCACACTTAAACATTACAATAGCACAAGTACCTCAGAAAGGGGTTTGCCTGTTTCTATGGGTTTTTTTGCAGATAATAAACAATTTCTATGTATAGTTTTGGGGTCAAGCAGATGGTAAGGAGACCAGCTTGGCACTGGTCTGTGGCCTCTGTGACATACACTCAGTTAAAAACACAGGGCAAACTAGCAGAGGGTCACAGAAACATCAGTCTCCTCTGAGTGCTGGTCTTACAGATCACAAAGGAATCAAAAGAAAAAAATATAGCCTGTTGGCCAATGTGATGCGGTAGAACACATTACTGAAGATACTAAGACCCTTCTTATCATAACAGAGTGATGCCCGTTTAAAGACCAAGTTAAACAGCAAGATCTTCCAAATGTGGGTGCCCCTATCCCTGCATTTGCTTGATCTCAGCCTCCCCGGTAACAGCCAGGCTCCTTCCAGCTTCATTTTACTCCCTTTTCCTCTGTTTCACTTGACAGAGACTGGAAAGAGTCACAGACACCCACAGATCCTACCAAAGAACCCTACAGATCCTCTGACAACAATAAGCTGCCGGGGCCCCTTCACAGAGAGTTGGCTAATTAACCCTTTCCTTACGTCACCAGCCCCAAGGCTCATGCTCCCTGTCACAGACACTCAGGGTAGATTTAAAAGGTTGCTTGACACTCAACTTCCAGTGACCTCAAAGGAATCTGCAAATACTTATTGTTTCTGACACGCCATGTATTTGGATTGATAAACATAACCCTGTCAGAAGAACAAAGGACTTTCTATTTTAATTCTAGTTAAGAAGAATGAAAAGCATTCAGCATTTCTTGGTGCTAAGTATAGGCACTTTAATTCAATGCTCATTAAAGTGATCCCTGCCATCTTATCTTCTCAACCCAGACAGCTCTTTTAGTATCTGTCTTTAGATCTTTACCTCTTTAAATATTGTTTTTATTCAAACTAATTTTGTATTCTATTCAGTATCTCTTCTCCACCAGGTGACTTGCTGAGTCTAGTTTTGTCCTACCTGTAGAAGAGACAATTTTTCAAATACAAACACTACCTTGATATAATCTGTGACTGAAGAAATGACTAAAGATAAACACAAAAAAAAAAGCTTAAGATGAAATATAAAGAATATTTAATTGCCTGAAACAACCTGAAACAGACAAAATAAATAATTTTCACAGAAATCACCTTTCTACTGCTATGTCATGGACAGGTGATTTTTGCTGGGTTTGTTTGTTTGTTTAACAATGTGAAATAATTTTCTTTAAAGAGAGGGCCTGCAGACTTGCATAGCTAAAGTAATTATGAGAACCAAAGTGGCTTTACCAGAGTAAGTGCTCCAATAAGTGTGTGCACAATGGGATAAATTCAGCTATAAACTAACAATTAAAAAATTAAACAAAACAATTAATTCAGAGTATGATGAAGAAGCTTATTAGGAGTCTGAAAGTTGCACTGCAGAATCCATCCCACTGCACTGACATGGCCTAAGACCTGTGAGATGTTCTGCAGTCATCTGCAGTCACAGTATGATGTCCCAAAGTCATCTCGGAGGTACAGGAAAATAAAAAGTTACACAGTAATGTCTTTCTCTCTATCAAGACGTTAATGGAGTGTGAACTATATCAAATGAGCACAAGGAAGAACATTTGCTGCAAATTTTACTCAACAGCAGTTCAAGCTATCATACATCAGGAAATGAAAATAAGAGGTGAAGAGTACGCACTTTATTATTTCAACAACCTACTGTACTAATGGAATAAAAATATTTCCTCATAAAAAGACATTAGTTTATGCTGACCATACACTTTCTCTCCCCCAGGAATGAACTGATACACAGCAGTGTCTACTTCAGTACCTACAAAATGAATTGTCAGTTGAAAACAACTAATACTCTTCTACTATATTTCACAGACTTGTTTTACAGCCTCTGTTTTATGACTCTCAGGTTAAAACCAAGTTCCTACAGTATGTGAGAAATTTTTGCTCTGTGACATTGAACACTACAGAGGTTATCAGACATCTTTTGTCAAACTTTCATAACATCTGCAGCTACAATACATGTCTATCCTGTCTTCCAGGAATACACACTGATGCTATTGAACTGCTTACCATATCAGTTTTAAGGCAGCAAAGTAAATAATCTTCAGAAAGAAAAAATAAAGGTAGAAACAAGGAATGGGTGTTTAGATTTATCATCTTACAAAACAACATGTGTTACATGCATGGGCTTTCAGGTAAGGTTGTTGGACTTCCACTTGTAACACCTTAAGTTTGTTTTTCAAAAGGCTGATGGAAATATTTCAGGATTACATGCAGTTGCTGGAATTTTTAAGTAAAGTAAAACTCTTACAGCTGTATAAATATTATTGAAGTATATACGTTACTCATACACATTTATTTTTTCTGATGGGGACCTTCAGACCACCAGAGGACTCTGAATTCCTACAACTCTAGAGTCAGACCAATAGCATTTCATGCAGGGATAAGAATTCAAATTAAGTATCCCTTTACCAACCTGGGCCACGCAAATAGTTCTTGTTCCTTCCTTCAAGACAAAACCAAATAATATTGTGTGCAGACATACTATGTAAAGCTTAGACTAGGAACAGCTGCTAGGGAGGACACTTTCTATTTGCATTGAACTGGTTCTATATCAGCAAGGACATGTGAACATAGAACTATAGAATCATAAAACAATTTGAGTTGTAAGGGGCCTTAAAGATCATCAACTTCCAATCCCCCTGCCCTGGGTAGGGACACCTTCCACTAGATCAGGCTGCTCGAGGCCTTACCCAGCCTGGTCTTGAACACTTCCAGGGATGGGGTGCATTCACAGCTTCCTTGGGCAACCTGTGCCAGTGCCTCACCATCCTCACTGGGAAGAACTTCCTTCTTATTTCTGGTCTAAATCTGCTCCTCTCCAATTTATAGCCATTCCCCCTAGGCCTATCACTACATGCCTTTGTAAAAAGTTCCTCCCCAGCTTTCTTCTTCTGGTACTGGAAGGCCACTATAAGGTCTCCTTGGAGCCTTCTCTTCTCCAGGCTGAACAATCCCAACTCTTTCAACCTGTACCCATATGGGAGGTGCTTTGAGCCCCCTTCAAAGTCTTCCTCTGGACCCATTCCAACAGTTCCATATCCTTGTTATGTTGAGGATTCCAGAACTAGACAGAATACTCCAGGTGAGGTCTCATGAGGGCAGAGAAAAGGGGAAGAATCACCTCCCTTGACCTGCTGGCTACAATTCTGTTGATATCGCCTAGGATATGGTTGGCCTTCTGTGCTGCAAGCACACATTGCCAGCTCATGTCAAGCTTCTCATCAATCAGTTCCCCAAGTCCTTCTCCAAAGGGCTGCTCTCAGTCACATTATCCCCATCCTGTATTGAAACTGTGGATTGCCATATCCAGGTGTAGGACCTTGCACTTTGCCTTGTTGAACCTCACAAGATTATCACAGGCCCACTTCTCCAGCTTGTCCAGGTCCCTCTGGATGACATCTCATCCTTCCAGTATTGCAACTGCATCACTCGGCTTGGTGTCAGCTGCAAACTTGCTGAGGGTGCTCTCGATCTTGCTGACTATATCATTGATGAGGATATTAAACAGCATGGACCCCTGAGAGACACCACTTGTCACAGATCTCCACCTGGACATCGAGCCGTTAACCACTACTCTCTAAATATGACCATCCAACCAATTTCTTATTCACCAAACAGTCCATGCATCAAATCCATATCCCTCCAAATTAGAGAGAAGGATGTTGTGGGGGACTATGTCAAAGGCTTTACAGAATTCCAAGTAGATTACATTTGTTGGTTTTCCCATGTTCGCTGCTGTGGTCAACCCATCATAGAAAGCCACTAAATTAGTCAGACAGGACTTGCCCTTGGTGAAGCCATGCTGGCTGCCACTAATCACCTCCCCATCCGGCGTGTGCTTTAGCGTAGCTTTTAGTAGGATCTGTTCCATGACCTTCCCAGGCACAGAGGTGAAGTTAACACATCCCTATTACTCACAAATAACATCCATCCGCACTGTAATAGGTACAGTGTCTTTACCAACTTTTGCTTCTCCAATTCTCCTTTTGATTTCTCTTCTTTCCGTTTCTCTCTCCTTTCCTCACAAGGGTTCAAATACCTTGTCTTTTCTAAATAGTTTGAACCTGGTATTTTCTACTGCCACTTTCCTGCCGCTTCCTCTTCCTTATGATCCCGGAGTTGCCCTTTGCACAGCAGATTGTCACTTCCCTCAGCAAGCCCAGGTCCTCCTCTCCACCTGCAGTAGTTCTGTTCAACACAGCACTGAAGAAAATGCCTATCCCTGTATGCAAAGCCTGCCTCTGTTTCACTTGCTAAAGAGAGGAACTACATAAAAACAGGGAAGTCAGCTAAAAGAAAACCTAAACGAGTGATTAAAAGACTAAAATAATTGCATGTATCAGGATACTCTACGAAAATACCATATAAGAAAGCCACATTAATAGCACAGCATAGGAGTAAAAACCACCAAACGCAAATAACAGCACCATTCTAATAGTTGTCCCTACTTCTCCATCTCCAAAAGACAGTATGGGGAAGAGAGCAAAGGTTATTAGATAGGAAAAATATTCATTTAAAGGGAGACCATACCCAAAAAGGAAAACAGAACTCATAAGCAAGAAAGGAAAAGATTACATGAGTCTCAGCAGTTCAATATAGGGAGTAAGTAAAGCAAAGTCATTATATTTAATGGACATTTTTAAAAGACACAAAGTATTACAAAACAGACATGAGGAAACAATATAAAGTTTCACTCTGTAATAAAATGATGCCAAGTACTAAAAGTCATTGCATCAAAAAAACACAAAGCAAACAGAAAACCTCCAAGCTATTTAGATTTTTTTAAAGAAAATAATAAAAATTATTTGCAGTCTGTTCCACAAGCAACAAAGCAATATTAAGATGCAAAGAACACAAAGTGAAAAAATGACACACTGCAAGAAGGCACAAACATTGAAAGCAAGCATTTAGTAACCTCTCCTAATCAGGCTTTAAGAGATCTAGTATTTTGTGAAATGTTTGAAATATGCTCTGACCTACTTAGGATGTTCACAACCAATTAAAAAAAAAAAAAAGTCTGAGGTCTGGGAGCTGCTCAGTAAACCCAGCGGTTCCCCCTCCATTTCATACTGTGATAACTTCGAAAGTACCACTTTTCCTGAAAATACTACCTCACTGCAACACTACTAATAATGGCTTGGTTCCAAATTAATCTTAATTATTCTATTTCTGCCAAAAATGTAATCAGCTTCCAGCCACAGAGTGGCTGGGGAGGTGTTAGGTGGCAAGACAGAGCGGGTACTGCCAAAACCTGGATGCAGTCCACATCCCTTCAAAGGATAGGCCATCCTGGTGTAAGACATCCACTAGTCAAGCAGCCAACTCACAAATTCAGGGTGTGGAAGATGTGGGTTCTATGCTCGCACTGCATGGTGTCCTTTTGTATCTCTCCCCAGTGACAATGTTCTGTCCTCACAAGCAGCCTCTTGCAGGGTAGCAATGAGTCCATCAGACCTGGTGTTCTGACTCCCTGCAGACCAGCATTATGCAGGCACCATGAGGCTTGCAGACAACTCACAAAAGCAGCAAAGTCAATTTTGAGCTCTACTGATTTCTATATTTTGCCTTTAGGTCAGATCTGTGTCTCTAAAAATAAATTTCTAACCTGTACCAGGTGAAAGTTTTTTATCAGCAGCACTGAAAAGAATCATAGAATCACCAGGTTGGAAGAGACCCACCGGATCGTCGAGTCTAACCATTCCCACCAATCTCTAAACTATGCCCCTCAGTATCTCATCCACCTGCACCTTAAACACCTCCAGGGAAGGCGAGTCAACCACCTCCCTGGGCAGACTGTTCCATTGCCTAATGACCCTTTCAGTGAAGAATTTTTTCCTTATGTCGAGCCTGAACCTCCCCTGGCGGAGTTTGACGCCATTCCCTCTTGTCCTGTCCAACAGTGTGTTACCCAAGTTCCTGATGGAAATGAACCCAAAGTCTTTCCAGCAATGTCAGAAAGGAAGTTTGGAGACCAATTGAAGGAAGAACTAGCCTGATATCATGCAGAACAGAATCCCACTGGAATCCTCTCACTGGGCATTCTGAAATTAGATTGGTAATACAGGGAAATAACTATTCTGCATTGTCTTCTGCAGTCAAAAGTGAAGACTAACACCCCCAGAACTAAGATACCGATAGAAGCAGTTATCAGAGTAAATATTTGGTCCTTAAAAAAAAAAAAATTATTATTTTGAAGCCAATGAAAATTACTAGAGCTATAACAAGAAAGTAATAATTCCTGCAATGTTCCTAGGTAGATAATGATGAAGCATTGGATTAAAACACACAAAAGTTGCCTACTGTGTTTTTTTCTGGGAAAGCAACCACAGAGATTCATCTCTGTGGCTTCATCAGCTAGGAATGGGAGCTGGCTCCACTGATCTCGCTACCTGCAGGTGCACTGGCTGCTGCCCTGCAGAGAATGCACAATCAAAACATAGGTGGTCATTTCCCAAAATACCAGGGTAATACAGAAGTGACAGATGGAAACAGGTTACATTATTATCTTGTTATTAGGATTAGAACCCAGCACTTTGATTACCCCTGCTGCAAAAAACCTAAACAAACTTGCATGACTAATTCGAGGACCATTCCTCATTTGACCCAATGCACAGCACACACTTTTCAGAAGCACTGACAACTGTCCTCAGGAAAGAATCTAAAGCAACTAAGATCAAAGTAGAAGCAGGCTCTGGCAACCAAAACATCTCCTCAAAAATGTGCACAAACCACAATTTATCCTCTCCAAACATATTTTAAGCAGCAGCTTGTAAATAAATGATGGACTCCCTTTACTGCAGCCTCATTAGAATGTGAGATACAGATTTCATTCACACGACTATGTAATGCCTATCCAGGTGCTACCATATGTAATGGTGCACAGACTGTTTCACCACCACCAGCACGGCAATGCAATGTTTAGCACTCTTCCTTTTAATTTTGCCTTATGCTGGAGACTTTTCTGGCACCAAACCAAAGACAGCAAAATCATGACTAGGCACTAAATACTTTTAAATTATGTGCTTTAGAAGGCAGGACGGTCATTCACACATCTGCACAGTGAGTGCTCAGCTTCTAGGTTAATGCCATCATGTACCAGGCTCCAGCACAACACAGACTCAGCACAACACAGACCTATGTTCAGCACTAGAACAATGAAGATGGGGGACAAGCATAGAAAGAAGGGAGATTCCCAAGTCAGCTGCCACACATTTCCCATGGGGCTCTCATGGCTTTTTTGAGGCTGCATGTGGGCTTGCACTGGAGCAGCATCAAGAAAAGCTCCTGCAAAGAGCATAGTGTGAGGCTGCCAGCCCCGCTGAGCTCCTAGAAGGCATGCCCAGTCAAGTCAAGGACACTTTTACTGTAACATCATTAAACTCCCTGGGCTGTGGTATGGGCTGCTTCTGTATATGGGCATAGAATGCAGTAAAGAGGAACATTAATTAATTATTTGAAATCTGAAGTGATTGTGCTGCCAGACACCGTAGGCTTTAAAGTTTACCTACAACAATTCTGTAACTCCCAAGACCAACTTCTATGCAGTCAATTTCTCTCTTAAACCTGAAATCAGCTTCAGGAAATAATCTACAGTTAAAAATGCTGTGTCTTTTCACATGGTAGTGAAGTTCCAGTCAAGATGGGGATGCTTTTATTTTGGACATGGTTTGGCTGCTGAAGATTGACCATTTGTCCCAAAGATGTTATTCTTTGTATTAGACTGTAAAGTATGGGAAAAGGAACAGGAGCAAAGGCCTGTGAAGGTCTTACAGAATGTCAGCAGTGGTGCCAGAAGCAGATCTTGTATCTTTAACTGCTGACCAAAGCTTGATACATTAAAAACACCAGCTATTTAAATGTACAAATATCATGAGTACCTTATAACTACAATTTACACGTATTCAGAGAGTTTTCATTTAATGTGCCTTTCAATGGCTGAATGGGTAAGATGTCACATTGGTCATAAAAATAATTATATTGGTTATGTAATGTTTTTCAGTCACTACAGAAATATTCTTCCCTAGTTCTACCTAATGTTCCTACATTTTTTCCCCCTTTCAAAATCCAGGTAGAAAAACAATTATAAATTTGTGTAATAACAAGTCTAACTTGAGAAGCACAGAGCTTCCCAGTATAAGATTAAACCTACCAGTGTAACCATTAAGTTCATAATGAAAATGAAAAAACTGGAAGGGAGGTGGAACCCTTTCATTTTCTTATAGTCAAATACTTAGCATTCATAATTTTAAGTAAAGCTTAATAAAGTAGACCTAAGCAAAGTCCCAATAATAGAAAGCACCTACCTTATTGACTGAGGCACTTGTTTTGATAGCAACTCCTCAGCTCCTTATTCAGTTATAATCAGACCATTTACACTTTACCAAATGGTTTTGAGCCTCTAAACAAAGAAGATAAAAATGTCCATACAGAAATATTGTGATAAATTTTGTCTAATTGAAACCTGTTTCTCTTTTCAGTTACAGAAGCAACATAGCTTATTCTGGCAGCCACAACCTGCTTCCCACTGCATGAATAAAAACTTTGGATTTACTGAAAATGAAGGGGTAAGGGAAAATCCCTGGAAAAAGATGGTGACTGGGAATAAACTACTGCAGCCAGAATAAGTAATCCTTGCTGTAGTGCATTTAATGCCCAGAAAGGCTGAGTTCCTGGGGCCAGAGCAGAGGGCTGTGCTGGCCACCAATGTCCAGTGCCTGAGCCCAGCCTCAGACACCGGGGTAGCCCAAAACCTCCATTCCTGGTTCTTCTGCCAACATGCTGCATCAGCTCAGGCACTTTAAATTATACAGTTTCTCTTCTGAAGAATGAGAACATACCCATTTCTCAAATACCTAGCAAAGCAAGCAGGGGTTTGGCTTGTTTTGTAATTAGCACCTCTTTGAAGCCTTTCTGAGATCTGGAATGTGAAAAATAAGCCTAGTGGCTTAACCACTGCAACTGAAGTTGCCAAAACCAAGCAAGTACCTATACCTTGCACTATTTATCACATTTGCTGCCTTGCACGTATACGTTTATAAAGTACATTTTATACATACACACACACACACAGACACCATGTCAAAATGCACTTGGGACACAACAACCCTATGCAGTGCTACAGAACAGGGTAAAAGTGACTAGAAAGCTGCCTGGAGGAGAGGGACCTGGGGGTGCTGGTTGACAACCGACTGAACATGAGCCAGCAGTGTGCCCAGGTGGCCAAGAAGGCCAATGGCATCTTGGCTTGTATCAGAAACGGCGTGACCAGCAGGTCCAGGGAGGTTATTCTCCCTCTGTACTCGGCACTGGTGAGACTGCACCTCAAATACTGTGTTCAGTTCTGGCCCCCCACCACAAGAAGGATGTTGAGGCTCTGGAGCGAGTCCAGAAAAGAGAAGCTGGTGAAGGGGCTGGAGAACAAGTCTTATGAGGAGCAGCTGAGGAAGGGAATTGGGGTTGTTTAGCCTGGAGAAGAGAAGGCTGAGGGGAGGCGTTATTGCTCTCTGCAACTACCTGAAAGAAGGTTGTAGAGAGGAAGGTGCTGGCCTCTTCTCCTAAGTGACAGGTGATACAACAAGGGTGAACGGCCTCAAGCTGTACCAGAGGAGGTTCAGATAGGATATCAGGAAAAAAATTTTCACAGAAAGGGTCATGGGGCACTGGCACAGGCTGCCCAGGGAGGTGGTTGAGTCACCATCCCTGGAGGTGTTTAAAAGAGGGGTAGACGAGGCGCTCAGGGACATGGTTTAGTGGCAGACAGGAATGGTTGCCCTCAATGATCCAAGAGGTTTTTTTCCAACCTGCTGATTTAATAAAAGCAACTCAGTCTTAAACTAACCTATTTACAGTCACACATCTAGCTGAAGTAACATACTTGCGTACATTACAAGTAACAGTACTCAACTAACATAATGTTTAAAAAATGTAAATGCTTATTTTTCATATTATGAGGGATATTTTAAAATAACTGTTTTTCCTTAGTCACTTTCTGTACATTCAATCAGCAAACATATTTATGTGTTACAGGATTATTCTGTAATGCAAATTTAAATATTTTTCTTGTTGATTTAAATGAAAAATATAGAGCACTGGAAAAGGACAAATGATATACTATAACTGCTAAGATTTTACATCAGGCAGGAAACAAATAAGGAAAGATGGCATAATTGTTAGGTCACAGCTGCCAATAATACACAAACATTAACAGTTCAAAATAGAATAACATTTGGTGGAAACTCATTTTATGGGATCCATAGTGACCCATGAAAATTCTTACTTTTACAGTATTGCAGAGAGTTTTAAATCCTGCTTTCCATGGAAAACTTCGCAACTCTCAGCAGAACCTATAGTGCCTTTTAGTATTTCTGCCAAGAGTATTTTATTAACCGTGATAACATTCATAATACATAGAAGCTACTATTTAATTTTCAGTAATCCACTGCATTTAGTTTGACTTTTTCCAGTCACCCTCTTTCTCATGTTTCATTCATTTTTTCCTTGTCCCAACACCATATAGTTGCTTAAATATTTAATGTAATTTAATCTATTTCCTTAAATGTTAAATCTAATGCTCATGTAAGTTTATTATGAATGACATCTGATACATTTGTTTGCATACTTGCTGGTCTTTTTTTAAGCAGATACTTCACAGATAAGTAAACAGGACATACTGATTCAGCAAGTTTTCCAGGCATTTCACTCCATTTTTTATATAAATCATATTCCATTCTTTCTACCAGGTTCCTATATTTTTAAAAGTGTTGAATTAGATATCAAACTGCAATTGGCCTATAAAATTACAGAGATAACAGTAAATAGCTTTGCAGCTTCTTATAGTACTTCTTCCGTTAGAACACTGAAGGACAAAATGAATTCACATTAAGCTTTCAAGAAAGGCATTAATATTGCAACACCCAGATTCTGTCCCAGCATAAGGGAACCAGGCAGAAACAAACCTGATAGGAAAAACACAGGTGCAAAGGCAAGGGTAAGAATATATTTGATGAACAACTGTATTTCCTCATTGATTGGGTCTATGGGAGCAGACTGAAAAGGACATAAGCATCAAGATACAAATTTCTCCCACTACTATAGTAATGTTGTGATATTTTTTATTTCTTTAAAAAATAATTCCTGATTTTAGTCTGAGCAGGAAAGAACCACTAGACTAAGCACTCTTAAATGCTGTTTCCAACAGCCCCTCTGTTCTAGCAGAATTTGGCACTATTAGCTCTCCAAGTAACATCACATTTTCATTTGACTTACCAAGGTCACCTTAACACCATTCAGTTTTGTAGATGCTTGTCATTAAGGAAGAGAGTATCACAAAGTGAACTCTGTTTGGACCCTTCCACTGTTCTGCTGCCCTGCACTGTAGCACACTCGACCTAACAATCCAGGAAACCTCCTTTCCATTTTATGGTGTTTGTCCAGCAGCACCCAAGCACTGCAACTGTAATAATTGGGTAGCAAACTAATGTGAACGTCATATTATTGAATTTATTTTTTAAATGTAAAAACTGTGATATGAATCTCAGAATCTCTGTCAGTGTATCTTTATAAAATATATACAATAAGTACAACACAGTCTTACTGATTTCTGGATCACATATTCTCCAAATGTATCAATAAGCACAGCTTCTGGATTCAAAGGTTAAAAGTATTCACTGTGTTTTTCTGACATATGTTAAAACTGAAACACCACAGTAACATTCTTTAAATATTAACAACACTGCTGAAATTTGTATAGCAAAACACAGCTGTACAGCATTTATGAGTTTATATGTGTCTTCTCCTGGCTAACATGCAAGTTTAATGTTAACTGGAATTGTATTAAATTTCTTTGATTCAGCATTCATAAAACACGCCCAAAACAAATTAAAGCTCAAAAATAAGAAAAGCTTTTTACCAATATTTCTGTTACAAGTTCATAGGATTCACAAGGTAAAAATTGACCCTTTTTCACTTACCATGCATAAAATCAGCTAGAGCACTGATATTTAAATACAGTACTAAAAAGAAGAGAGGGATTGAACCTGCCAACAATATAAACACCACCTTTCATTTCATAATCTAAAAATAGAAACACAAAGAAATCATTAAAATTCACCAACACGTGAATAATCAGTGCTGGAAGGAACCAGAAGATCATTTCCCCAGGAAGTAACTTTTTCACCAAATAAAATACTCAAACAATTAACTTGCTC
This sequence comes from Clamator glandarius, assembly GCA_033459285.1. Classification (NCBI taxonomy): domain Eukaryota; kingdom Metazoa; phylum Chordata; class Aves; order Cuculiformes; family Cuculidae; genus Clamator; species Clamator glandarius. The sequence goes on from JAUNZM010000046.1 coordinate 581,366, forward strand.
ATAATGAAATTGGTCCCTCCCTGGTTACTCTGAAGCAGCATTGCCAGAAATTGGCTCATATATAGGTTCATGCAAAAGGACTTTGAGCAAAACTTGACACAGTTTCTCATAGCATTCTGCTACAGAAACTGTCAGCCTCTGGCCTGGACAGGCGCACACTCTCCTGGGTGGAAAACTGGTTGGCTGGCCGGGCCCAGAGAGTGGTGGAAATGGAGTTAACTCCAGCTGGAGGCCAGTTACAAGTGGGGTTCCCCAGGGCTCAGTGCTGGGTCCAACCCTGTTTAATGTCTTTATCAATGACCTGGATGAAGGCATCGAGTGCACCCTTAGCAAGTTTGCGGACGACACTAAGCTGGGTGGAAGTGTGGATCTGCTGGAGGGTCGGGAGGCTCTGCAAAGGGTCCTGAACAGGCTGGACCACTGGGCAGAGTCCAATGGCATGAGGTTTAACAAGGCCAAATGCCGGGTCCTGCACTTGGGGCACAACAACCCTGTACAGTGCTACAGACTAGGAGAAGTCTGGCTGGAAAGCTGCCTCGAGGAGAGGGACCTGGGGGTGTTGGTTGACAGCAACTGAACATGAGCCAGCAGTGTGCCCAGGTGGCCAAGGCGGCCAATAGCATCTTGGCTTGTATCAGAAACGGTGTGACCAGCAGGTCCAGGGAGGTTATTCTCCCCCTGTACTCGGCACTGGTGAGACCGCACCTTGAATCCTGTGTTCAGTTCTGGGCCCCTCACCACAAGAAGGGTGTTGAGGCTCTGGAGTGAGTCCAGAGAAGAGCAATGAAGCTGGTGAAGGGGCTGGAGAACAGGCCTTATGAGGAGCAGCTGAGAGAGCTGGGGTTGTTTAGCCTGGAGAAGAGGAGGCTGAGGGGAGACCTCATTGCTCTCTATAACTGCCTGAAAGGAGGTTGTAGAGAGGAGGGTGCTGGCCTCTTCTCCCAAGTGACAGGGGACAGGACAAGAGCAAATGGCCTCAAGCTGCATCAGGGGAGGTTTAGGCTGGATATTAGAAAAAAATTTTTCACAGAAAGGGTCATTGGGCACTGGAACGGGCTCCCCAGGGAGGTGGTTGAGTCACCTTCCCTGAAGGTGTTTAAGGCACGGGTGGACGAGGCACTAAAGGCATGGTTTAGTGTTTGATAGGAATGGTTGGACTCAATGATCTGGTGGGTCTCTTCCAATCTGGTTATTCTATGAAACTATCAGATCTTGCCCCTAATCATGAAGCTGTGTATTTTTTAAGCTCCTGCACCATCTCGCTTTTGCTACTTTAGTCCAGAGGGGAAGAGTTGCTTCACTTTCTGCTGTTTTACTGGCAATTTTCTCAGAAAAACATCCTTGGTGGGCAACAGGGTATGGCTGTACATGCTCTATAATTCAGTGTCCAAGTGGGGGTAGCTCTTTAAACCAGTAAATTAATATACATATTCCTGCACAGCAATGATATACTGCTAGATGAATGAATTGTGTTGGTTTTGGTTTGTTAGAACAACAATGTTGCAGTAACAGGCTTTTTTGCTCTTCGTATTGCCCATTTTGAGAATTTGTTCGTGGTAACTTGTTCTGTTCTGGGCCAATATGATCCATCATGCTTCAATTCAGCAGATGTTTCCTCTTATTCTTTTCTCTAAATTTCATTATTTATTCTACATTAACATGTACTGCATTGCATCTGCCATCTGTTAACCTAGGCACATAAAATATCAAAATCCTTTTACATTCATCTGCAACACCCCTCAGAACTTACTACTTCTCCTAGCTGAGCTCATCTTATAGGGATAAATCTTGAAACCACTGCCCAGGCTGTGGAGGCCCTATCCGTGCAAGCAATCAAACATGCTTGCAGTGGCCCAAAGGACAATTTATCTTTACGAAGGGCTCCAAACCTGCCCACTAAGGACATCATCACTTTCAGGCTTACCTTCATTACTTCTAAGCCAAAATGAAATGGAGAAGCACAGCTGTGAGAAACACTCATGTATGTCAGAACATTAAAGATTAGATGGATAGTGCATGTGAACATTTCTAGCTTATTTTAAAAACCTTTCATGTTGTGGCTTGTCAGGATTCTAAGTTTCATGAACCTGAAGAGAGAGAAAGGAATAGACTTGTACTCTCATAATTATTAAACATAAAACACAGAAGGAGTCCTGGCAGCAGAGAATGGCACAGAAAAACTCATCCCCTGATTTCTGAGTACCCTAATCACTTAATTCCTAAAGCACTTAATTTAGAGTAGGTAGGTTGAAATTCTCTCAGGAAAAGTATTTTACCAAAATCTCACTCTTAGCGTAAGCACTTTATTCACTGCATTCATTAAATGACATTTAAGATAAACCATCCTTTTCTGCATTCCCCCTTCGAGCTAGCAAAACCTACAAAAAGCCAGAGGATCATCTCACCATCAGCTAGGCTCATTTCTGTCTCCCTCAGCAAGTTTCCCTACATTTCAACTGCCACATTTCCTGTCTGCTCCCAGAACATCAGGATACCAATTTTTGGAGGCTCTTGTTGCAATAATTCATCTTCCTGGATTTTCAGGGAGGTGGGGATCATGTGGCAATATCCACAATACCTTCAGCTGTCTTTGTTCCAAGCATCAGTTAGGAAAATAACACACAGAATGTGGGCTTCCAGAAACCTAGCACTCCCCTTCCAATTCACCAACCTTATTAATAAGCTTTCTCTGCAGTCCTTCAACTCTTAAGTTCCAACGCTGAACGCAGGAGAACCTCTAGGGCTGTGCAGCAGTCTCCCACTAGGAAGAACACCCCCAAAACTAACTGTTACTTCTTTCCAGACCTGCAAAGGGTCTCTGGTCATTGTGGCACTGATCATCAGCGTGGTCCATGGCTTTGTGAAGACAAACATAATAAGAAAGAGGTTCTAGTATAATCAGAGCCACTTAATGCTTCTCCCAAGAGGATCTAGCACAAAGGAGCAGTCAGTTCATTGTATTAAGAGTACCATCCAGCTTTCCTGCCATCTTGGTGGCACTACGAAGACCACCATGGGAGGGAAACAGTGTCTTCAAGTATACCTGGGAGCCCTCACTACTTACATCTCCTCAGGAGCAAAATTCTATGCTTTGCTTGGCTTGGCCCCATGACTTGGATTCACTTGGTAACAGGATGAGAAACTCTAGAGAATGGTTTCTCCACAGCAATCCCAGGCAGTAGGTCAAAAATTTCCAACAATTCTGGCAAAATATTATGTTTGGGCTTGCTGCATTTTGGTTATGAAAATCATAATCTGTGCATTACCTCAAAGGATGAAGACTTAAAGCAAATTCTGAATGCTACTCAGTTACTTTTCATGAGACTTTCTGTTACATACATGAATAAGCAGAACCCAGATTCACAGTGCAAAAAACAGGGAAATGAAACAGCACTAAAAATATCTTATATAGGAGGCAGAGTACTGACATTAAAAGCCAGAGCTGACATAAGTGGTGAAATATATCTACTCATGGGAGACATGAAGTGTATCTATTAAGCAATCAGGCACAAAAACCTGCATAAAGACATGTAACAGATATGACAATCTGTAGAAGCTTCTATCATTAACCACAGTACTTTCTCTCTTTCCAAAAGAACCTGGGGAAAAGTCTGCTTCTATCTATTAGCTTACCAGAATAATCTATTAACCAATGGGATGAAGACAAGCACCTGTATTTCTTTTTATCCTGTTCACTGAATGCTCCACTTTAATTGAAAATGCCTTAGATAAAACAGAAGTTTGAAGTTTGTCATTGAAATAAAACTACATTTCAGCTATAGGCCACAAAGAATGTATGATTAAATAAGTACTTAATTTCAAGCCATGCTATAAACCTCTTCACATTGCTGGAAAATAAGCATACTGTAGAATAAGTTGTTTTTCAATAAGTACTATTCTATGCAGTTTCTAAAATTTGAGTCTCTAGAGAAGTTAAAGTTTAGGTTCCTGTTTCTCCACTAAATGAAAATTAAACCTGTCATTTTATGCAGGTATCTGATTTTGTGTATCTGTGATTTTTGCACTATTCAGGCAAAAGTAATGATTAAAGAGACATAAAGATGCAACACGTTTTTTCCAAGAAAGAAGCCACCCCATTGTCCCCAGCTGCCATCCGTGTGCCCCACTGCTGTCCTCTTCCCCTACATGGCTGGGGGTGGGAAAATGGCTTGTGTCCAGGTCCAAAGTAACCTTGCAGGGAGAAAGAGAAGGATCAGAGCAGAATTGCCTTTCTCAACATACAAGAGTGTTTGCTTAGGGCTGTGTAATCCAAAACAGCACAACAGTTTCTTTATCAAAGATGCATATTCAGTTTTAACATACCTACCTACCCACCCACAAGATCTCAAGAGACATCTTTCTGGCGTGTAACCTTTAAGCCTCTCTTTCCTAGTCTTGCCAAAAGCAATTCCCTCCCAAAGCAATTATATTTATAGTGATTTATGTTGGAGGTCTAACACCTGAGTAGAAAAAGAAACATTTATAGAGTATTTCTGATAAACTCCACATAGAAGTAAAAAAACCCCAAAACCTACTTCTCAGCACAACAACCACCAAAGCCTGTTCCAGGAATTACAACCAACCTTTTTTTATATATATACACACATAATTCAACTGCAGTTTATACAACTCAAGAGAGAGAGATATCTTAGTAGTACAGAGAATTTTGAGGAAAGCTTTAGAAGCTGGAATTTTTTGTCGACCTAAAAAGTACAGAGATAATTACTTGCATATCACCTACAATCTGAACCTCTTCCATGAAGCACATGCTTCACAGAGGCTCTTTACTCCACCATCCAAAATGCAGAAACACAAATTATGTTCTTCAGAGGTCCTTGTAGAACATGAAGTATCTGATTTAAATGGTCAAATATTTTGGAAATAAACAACAAATAGATAAAAACTCTTCAGGGATAATAAAAAGCTCACTTTGGGGCACAAAATAAAAGAAGGCAGAGCAGCCGACTGCTGGCTGTACACAAGAGATGGAAATCCAAGTACAAGCTATGGCTTGTATAGAAGTCTGTGCAGAGTCAGCAAGAGAGTAATGTTTCCAGATGTTTCAAAGATCGAACAGATCATCCTGTAGTTTGGACCCAGTGAAAGCCTGGCTCCGGCTCCATAAAAGATTCAGTGACAGAGACTGAACCTTGCCATACCACCAGGCCAGTGAGCTGCGAGGAAAGCCCAGAGTTCAGCCTTCAATACCCTTTGCCACCTGGAAACAAAAGCTGGAGGCAGACGCATTTTCCTTCTACTTTGGTTGTCACAAAAAGGGAGGCAATCACAAAGGATACAAGTCTAGAGCCCTAAAATGAAGAGGGGACCCTCAGCTACAGTGCACATGTTGGGAGACTCAATCAGTGGGTGAATTTAGAGTGTAACCCCTCAGATAGGACAAGCTGCAGCACCGACGGTAACTGTGGTGCAGCAATGTTTGAACACTGTCAAGCGATAACTACCTCTTATTTACAAAAAATAATTCTCTTCCTCCTGGAAAGCAGCAATTGCTTTCTTTCTCTTTAGAAGCAGGGGGATATTAGACAAGCTAAAACTACGTTGATGTAGCAATGGAACATTTATGGTTTAGTTGCTATGCCAAGAAACATAAAAGAAGGTTGCTAAAGCAGCATAATTTCTGCTCTGCTCTTGCACAGTTTTACACAGCCTGATGCAGGGTAGGTTAGGATAGCATTTGTACTATTGAATACACACAGGGCCATAAAACAGGCACACAGGGAACCTGAACCAATCTTGCCATGGGACACAACTTCAATATTCTCTGAATTGTTATGATTTTTAACTGTGTAACCTTGAAGGTGCATTAATGCAATTCCTGTATTGAAATATGTAGTCATTCTATGCAGCTTAACATGTCTTCTTGTAAATATCATCATTTGTATCATTCCTCAGGCAATCCATCTCTCACAGCCTTCAAGCAACAACATCTAACAATGAGCACTATTTTTGACAGGCTCCTTTGTTCCTTGTTCAGATTTGTCATTACATGAGCATTTAGCCCCAAGGCACCATCTCAGCCACATATCCATTTACTTATGGCCCACAAGAACTTGTAAAGCCTTGCCTGGCATGCAAGGGAATGTAGCAGTTGTTTCACATAAGTTCAAGGAAGGAAAAAGAGAACTCACTAATTCTTTTTTATTTTTCATTTCTTTAGGCAGGACCCACAATATGCCTCAAACATTTTAAATAGGCTAAGACTAGAGTTGCTATAATTAATGTCACAGATTTAAAAGGGTTGTATCATATTTCTGATCATAGATAACCTATGATTATAGTCGCATATGATAAAAATTCCTAATAAATGTTTCTTAACATGTTAGACATTGCCAACAGTAACACTGAGGCATCACAAACTTGCATTTACAAATGTACTTGGAGTTTTTTCAGAAGATGAAGCTTAACAGAAGGGTAAACAAACAGAAGTTGTCTTCTTCCACATTATCTCATTCCGCTCACCTCTTTCAAACTTGTATTGCTCATCTTGAGTAGAACAAACTCACCAAAATACACATGAACGTATGCTGGGGGCATTACATATGAGGTTTATGTTATGAGGGTTTTGTTTAATGTTTATACATAATTTGAGAGGGGCAAGGAGGGTAAGAGAAGAAAGCATGAAAGAGCAGCAAATAAGCCAGCCACAACACACCTGGGATTCAGGGAGTATTGAGTAAAGATATAACAGAATTTCGTTGCCAAAGCTTGCAATGGAACATATCATCACATTGTCATCCTTCTATTACCATAAAACTGTCTTTTAAGTTGGTACAATTCATTAGGAAAAGAAGGGAATTATGTATGAGACAGGATAGCAAGGACAGAGTTGTCACTTTACAGATCCACAGGAGTTTAATACATTTTCTTATCTGTTTGCTGTCCATCAGCTCACAGAACACCACTGCAATCTGCTACAGAACAGCACAGCAGTCCTACAGGCATATCTCCATTCATCACGTATGTATTCTGTCACAAAAAGCAGAGCATGCTACCCAAAACCATTAACAGTGCTCTTGTCCAGCTAGATTAAATCCAGAAGTCATTCCAGAGTAAGTTCAAGTTTACATTACAGTGCGTGTGTATAAATATCTATCTGGTTTTTGTGGTGCCTTTTTCACAACACAACTTATAGAGCATTAATATCCATTCATTGTTGTATAAATCACTGGATTTGAATACAGTAACAAACAAACAGGCTAAGAGAAGAGTGCTTTTACAAGGAAAAAAGTCTTTCCAGTAACATCACCCTTCAGGTGTAAATCACATTTTTCAGCAGCATCAAAGGGTGACTCTGGAAGAGCTCACTCAAATGAGATTTAATGGGGTGGAGTCATCTATCACGGAGAACATGACGGCGCACAGATCTTTTGAAGCAACATAAACTAGCTTAGTCATCTCAATTACAATACTCACACATGCTAATAATCCTTTTCCATGCACACTTCATTTGTGCATTGCCCCATGTTGTCACAGCCTTCATCTTCCCAGCCCCCTTCACTCCCTCCAACAACTCATCAAGCAGCATATCTCCTCCCATCTCTTGGGTCACACCTTCAAATACTCTGACTTGCCTCATTATCCTCATTAAGAAAAAGCTGTTATCTTTCAGAGACAGAGACATGAGTGGGAAACTGAAGATGAGCACACCTGCCCCATCTCCCAGGCACATGGGTTGGCTGTCCCTGGGGTCTCACCTCTGTGGCTATCTCTGCAGCAAAATGCCCCTCTCCGTTAAGACTGAATACAGATGGGACACATGAGACAGGCAGCTGCAGGCCTGCAAGGCAAAGGAAGATGTGGCAGGAGTGCCAAACGATAGCTCATTTTTGCAGCGGAGGCTCTGGAGACCACCACAAAGTGAGTCACAGGCACCAACAGGATCAAGACTGTCTAGCTGGTTTTCCTCCAAGTTTTATAACTTGTTTTGCCTGTTTTGTCCACACACAATCATTACTTATTTATTAAATATAGCCTGTGAAATATGGGGCCTTTGTGGATTAAAAAAAGAGTTTTGTAATGCTGGCTGACCTACATTCCCATGAATAAAGTTACCCTTCTTTTCAGGCTGATTGTGGCCAGAGGAGATACCCACAAAGTGTACTACATTCAGGGAAATAAATTCAACTGATATTCTATTCCAATACAGCTGGCATTTTTTTTTCCAAGGTTGTTTTTACACAAGCATTTTATTAGTTTTAATTTGTTCAAAGTGTAGTCCATTATTTGCTGCAAAACTGCCTTCACATTTCAAATTCAAATGATCTAATAGATCTGAATAACAAGTAATGATGGATATAATCTAGGATACCTAAAGAAAAAAAAATCTGCAGCAGGACCAAGGAAGCAGGATGTCAGTAAACAGCCAATGGAGCAGATCTTGAGCAGCCCTGGGAAGCTGCCTGTTCTACTGCTGTGTTACATGGATGGGAAATGTCTCTCCATGCATGGACACACAGCTCTGATACGGCGTCTTTTGTAGCCTGTCTACAAAGCTATCAGTTTGTGGCCTGTGAAGTTAAAAATATCCTTGTCCTGAAACAAATTACTTAATTCTTTGGGTTTTTGAAATGTGGAAGTATGAGTTTTGCTCTTAATGAGCAATCTTCAGTACCAAGAAGTTTGTCCAAAGGCTGACTCACTACATGCTATTTTTGAAAGCATCAGATATAAATCCAGAATATTAACTTAATAACTTTGTTTACTGAACGCTGTCATGGGGTTTGTGAAGTGGATATTTTATTTTCTCTGGTTTAGTTATTTTTTATATTTTGAAATACTAGAATATTTTTAAACATAATTAATTTGTACTTAGTTCTAACATCAATCAATCCCACCTAAACCTTCATACCTACAAGGTTCTCATGACACAAGTTGCTGATCACTAGTCCAACAATATCCAAAGGTGGATAGGGTAACATCTAAGAAATTATGACTTTAGCATCATTGCAATCTCTGTAGACTTACTCATAAGTTAAAACTAGTTTTCTGTAACACCCAATTGTACACCATAAATTTCACCTGGAGAACTAGTGTGGAGAAATCCATCTATGCATTTTTTTACTTTTTACTGCATGTATCAAGTGAGTCTTAAAGAGGAAATAATGCTACTGGGAATATTTACAGCTTTTATTATCCTTAATCAAGGTATGAAAAAACAGTGACAATTTTATTCCTCAGTCCCAGATTCCCCTCTATAATAATTTAGTTAGCATTTTGCTTAAAATGACATTGTTTGTGGGCCTCCCTTTATTATTTTTTTATTATTATTTTAAATCACTTTCCTTTTCTTCCTTGGCCACTTCCATTCCTTCCTCCCTATCTATCACTATCTATCATAGCTGCTAATTTCTTACTTTGGCTGAAATTATTTTTTTCCTTAGAAATACTTTCCTCTCCTAAGCCTTTTCATCCCAGACAGCTGTAAGAGGAAAACAACTGGAAATTAATTGAGCAAAAGTGTATCACAACAGACCTAATGCTGATCCAGGCTTGCTTTGTTTGGAGATGGACAAAATCTTGCAAAATACATCTCTACAAACTAAACTTCATTTTTTCTACTTAGCTTTTTGTCATGGTGATATTCTGGTGTATTATCTAGCTAAAAAACTATTTGACAACCAGATCCTAGCATTGTTCATACATTATTTCCCTATAAAATATATTTTCTTGAAAATTTTGTAAGTTTATATTATTTCTAAAAACTAAGCACATACATAAAACTTAATGTGAAATTTTTTACAATTCTTGGCTAATGATGATGAAATTTTATTGCTGAGGCTTCAGGAAATAAGTGAAATCATCATATTATTCACAAACCATGTTACAAAAATACATATCCTACGAGTGCTCTGCACATCAGGGTATGCTATTTCAACTAATACATGATCAATTTAGGTGACTCTTTGGGCACAACATCTAAGTATCATTTCAAAACCTGATGCCTTGGACTATTCCTTTTACTAAAATGTATATTTCAGTATGTTATAACACCCTCAGGGCCAAGATAAAAGACATAACCAATATCAGAGAAGCCAGGAATATGAGCTCAGAAATGTTTCCAAGATGCTCCTAACTTCACCATCCCTTGTGTTAAAAAAAAAAGAGAGAGAGAGAGAAGAAAGGCCCTATTGAAGAGAATTCTAGGTAGCACCAGCTGAAGTATACAGTTACTTCAGCTTTTTACCAGAAGAGGTATAACTCGCTGAAGAGAGAGGGAAGCCACAAAGTTACCACATAGCAAAACGGACAAAATGTAAAAGAGATAAGATACAAAGTTGAAACTTAAAACCTATTTAAGTTTTAGAGCACTCATTATCCAGAATTACCTAAGCTTCAAGGTACTAATAATAGGGGACTCCTATTCCTAGATATTGCCTGTACATTAACCTTAACTACTCACACATATCACAGAATCACAGAATAACCAGGTTGGAAGAGACCCACTGCATCGTCGAGTCCAACCATTCCCAACAATCCCTAAATCATTCTCCTAAGTACCTCATCCACCCTAACCTTCAACACCTCCAGGGACGGTGACTCAACCACCTCCCTGGGCAAACCGTTCCAATGCCTAACCACCCTCTCTGTGAAGAACTTTTTCCTAATCTCAAGCCTAAATCTCCCCTGGCGGAGCCTGAGGCCATTCCCTCTCATTCTGTCCCCTGTCACTTGGGAGAAGAGGCCAGCACCCTCCTCTCCACAACCTCCCTTCAGGTAGTTGTAGAGAGTAATAAGGTCTCCCCTCAGCCTCCTCTTCTCCAGGCTAAACAACCCCAGCTCTCTTAGCCGCTCCTCATAAGGCCTGTTCTCCAGCCCCTTCACCAGCTTTGTTGCCCTTCTCTGGACTCGCTCCAGAGCCACAACATCCTTCTTGTGGTGAGGGGCCCAGAACTGAACACAGTACTCGAGGTGAGGTCTCACCAGTGCCGAGTACAGAGGGAGAATAACCTCCCTGGACCTGCTGGTCACGCCGTTCCTGATACAAGCCAAGATGCCATTGGCCTTCTTGGCCACCTGGGCACACTGCTGGCTCATGTTCAGTTGGTTGTCAACCAACAGCCCCAGGTCCTTCTCCTCCTGGCAGCTTTCCAGCCAGGCTTCTCCTAGTTTGTACCTCTGCTTAGGGTTGTTGTGCCCCAAGTGCAGGACCTGGCATTTGGCCGTGTTAAACCTCATGCCGTTGGTCTCAGCCCAGCAGTCCAGTCTGTTCAGGTCCCTTTGCAGAGCCTTCCTACCCTCCAGCAGATCCACACTTCCACCCAGCTTGGTGTCATCTGCAAACTTGCTAAGGGAGCACTCAATGCCTTCATCGAGGTCGTTGATAAAGACATTAAACAGGACTGGACCCAGGACTGAGCCCTGGGGAACCCCACTTGTAACTACCATATGCTTATGGTAGATAGGCATCTGCTTATCAGCTGTGCTCCAAGACACACAGACTCCAGCAAACAGCTTATGTTATTTAAAAATGCTGAAAAATGAGATGTGGCTAAGACTGCAGTAGTGGCAGCAATAATGGAAGCACTTATACGCATTTTACACTTTCAGTCACTGAATAAGCATTTTAAAAGCAAGAACTATCATGGAAATAGGGACCAGACAGGTAAGCATCCTAATCACTTCCTCAGAGCCTGGCTCCATCTGTTTGCAACTGTTGAATTCTTGGCTGTGGAGTGGACCCAACTAAATTTAAAGAGCAGAAAGTGCTGGCAACCTTCATTCTCACTCAGCTGAGATGCTCACACAAGACGTGACAGGCAGGCATTCGTGTAAGGTAAACTGTATAGATCACTCCTCTGAGGTATTTGTGCTCCTTATACAGTTGATACATCAGAGCAAACAGCTAAGCCAAGCAAGCAGGATTGCTCATTGCATGTCCCTGGAGATGCAGGTCTCCAACAGCTGCCCAGGCAACATGAGCAGTTATGCTGGGCTGGATGGAAGTGGACCACCTTCCAGGAAAAGGCACCTAAAATTTTGCTGAGGCAGTGCCTAAATGAGACACCTAACAAACTAAATCCCATCCCATCTCCTAGCCCCAGGACAGCAGAGCCACTCATATTTTAAGTTTTTGTTATTATAAAGTCTGGAACAGATGTTAGCGTTATCTCCCACACTAAATTAACCTGTGCTATATCATAACTGTCTTGTGGGAAAATATTTTTTAATGTGTATTATTAAATGTAAAATAAGGCTGAGGGCCTCAAAACTACTTCAGCCACAGAAATTGACTGCTTGTATTCTTTTCTAGATCACTAAGAATTCCATAAAAATAAAACATTGTTTTTTACTGCAGATTTTGGACTGCAAAAATATACAATTAGTTAAGCGAACCAAGATTTTTTAATTTCTACTTAAATGAGATATAATTACCAAAAGCTGTGAAAAGAGGGAAGTAAAATTGTTTCATTTTTCATTCTCTCAAAAGCCTTCCCTTAATTTTACTACTGGACATAATCTAGACTAGTGAGGTTATACTGCCACATCGTTGTAACTATTCTTGTCTTCATACCTGAATTTCAACTTCTGTGTTGAATATGTAATTTACAGACATTGATCCTAAAATCAAACAAGAATACTTACCTAAATGATAAACTAAGAAAACACTTCCTAAATGTTTCATTTTTTCCTTGTGTTCACATGCCTAGGTGTCTAAGTAACTTAGTTTTAATCACTGCCTAAGCTAGTTTGTCACATACCTAATTTTCACAGGGTGGAGAAAATGACTGATTTAACACCCCCTTTCACATGGCAGCCAACCACAAACCCTTCATCGTGTGCCACTCAGCTGCTGAATGATAGTTTTTGTTAAATAAGGAACTAACATGAAGCTCTAAAGCATTAAAACAACCTACAAAAAGACTAGCTATTATAAAAGCTAACCTATTAGCAGTAAATAGTGGGTTGTTTGGGCTTTTTAATCTCACCATTCAACTCAATACATACAAAACAGCCCTGCATACTTCTCCAGATGAAGTCCAGATCTGCTTCTTCATCTGTTGAGAAAACTACAATTACTCTGTGCCTATTAGGCCTACATTCAGCTTCAAATAAGGATGAGAACCTCTTGCTGGGCTTATTGCACTTGGCTTTCCACACCATGGGAAGACCTCTAAGGTCCCTTTACAACAAGGGAGAAAACTCAGTGTGTTGGTTTCCTCCACAGAAACCATATTCAGTGGGGACAAGTCTAAGCCAGTAGATGGGAAACGAGAGAGGAGGAGCTTATGCATGACTTTTCTCCATGCATGCCAGCTATTTCACCTGTGATGAGACCTTTCTGCTACCACAAAGACCCAGACCACAAGTAGTGCCAGAGGCAGAAGAGGCAAGTTCAAACGTCCTCTGCCACATTCAGCCTGAACCCACAACCCAAACCAACCAGACCAAGGTACTACCAACACATTGCAGGGAATGGTGAGACAAGGCTTCTCATTGAACTAGTTATACTCTGCATCAGATAATTAAATTGCTTCCTCTAATTTCATTATTCAAGAGGGAGTACAGAAGAGTGATGCTGCAAACCTAGATGTTTCCAACATCAATCCAAGAAGAACAAGGTCTTGCTTTCAATTTCTGCTGATATTTGTTTTATAAAACACATTAAAAAATCCTCAAGTCACAGATTTATAAGTGAATAGTCCTGTTAAATTAGCATAAATTTGGAATGTGAATGAAGGTTTAAGTACAAAAAAATTTGTCTAGAAAGCATTTCTCCCATACAAGGGCACGCATTGAGTTATCTGCAACAACTTTATCTGCAGCTTATTGAGAGCAAAACAGAGGAGAAGTGAAGAAGTTTTGTCCAAAATTCAGATAAAGCCAGGCTTTTGCTAAAAAACATTACTACAAGATGAAATTAGTTCAGACTTCATCTCCTGTTTAATCTCCTTTACCCTGCTGGTAGACTTTCTATATCCTTAATGCAAGTGAGGAATCACTGCAGGCCCACTGAGTCTCAGGAACTGCATTGATGAGGCATATGCTCACTGCAGGATGTTAATATATTTCACTTTTTTATTAATTTTATACTGCAGTCTTTTATGTCTACTTACATTTATTTACATATGCTTTCAAATCTAAAACTTAATAAATTACAAATATTTATAGTTATATTAAATACATACTTAAATACAAAAAATAAGAACCCTATAACTGGAAAATGCAGACGCAATCAGTTACAGTGATTAAAGTACACTGCTAGCAAGAATGGAAAACAATTTATTCACTTCAGTGAGCCACAGCTCCGTTTTCTATGTTAAAAGACAGACAAATATACAGGACCAATCCTCAAAGGATGGTGAATGGTTCTGTTCCATTTATGACACCTGCTGGACTTAGAGTCTGGCCCAGACAATTTGACTCAGGAAATTAAAACGTGTATAATATTTGAACATGCAGATGCAAGGCATAATTTTATCCAGTAAATGGTATTCACCTCCTAGTGTTCCAAATCAAAACATGTATTTTTTTGTTACCGCATGAAGTTAAAAGGGTAAAAATTTCTCCTTTCTTGTGAGAGCAGAGTGAACCCTGCTTAATAACACAGATTATGTTGGGATCTCTTCCAAGGAACCAACCATGCCATTGCAGCTCTGCTCTCCTAAGATGCTTGGCATCAAGCAGCTTCATCACAGGACACCAGGTGTACAGAACATCCCTAAGAATCACTGATAAAACTCTCACCAGCCCCAGGGATTCATTCACTTAATACAGAGAGGTCTTATGAACTAGAATTTGGGAGTTTTCAACCACTCAGTCTTTGATGCATAGAATTATTTGCTTTTAATTTAAGTATGCTTTTACTTCACATACATGACCACTTCATAAGACCTCAACTTCTGCTACATTATTTTAGTCTGCTAGCAGGCTATCATCAGATAACACATAATCAAGTGTGAGTGATTTTTTTAATTACTATTTTTGCATTGTTTAAAATATTTTCACACTACTTTCTTTTTCTCATAAAGTAACAGAATATTTGCTGCTCCTTGTGGTTCATAGAAATAGGCAACATTTGCTATATGAGATGACCACTAAACACTAGATTTGTAGCTTTCAGAGTAAAACATAACCAAAATTCTAACCCAGTGAGTTGTTTAAAAATATTTTCTTAGTTGTAAAGAAAAGTAGTGGAAGAGACTAAAGTTTATGTTGTTACACAATTTCTCAATTGAGCTTACCTGATAAAATTTACTCTCTTTAGTATCAGAACTGATATTGTCATCAGTAGAAGCACAACTCGGAACTCAGGCTACCACCTTCAGTTAACTAGCGATCCATTTGGAATATTTAAGTGGATCTAGAAAACCCATGTCATTGCTAGGAAGCGTTTTTACATGAAGATCTATGGGAATCATGAAACCTCAGGTCATCTTTTTTTCATCCATCATTTGAAGCCATTTTTCCCTGTCCTGGAGATGAGTTATGCAGCAGCCTATGTGGAGGGGGGCTGTTGGCACAGACTACAAGAGGCTGCCACAGTGAATGCACACAATTGAAATGATACTGCAATTCCAACACCTGCCCCCCATCTTTATAAGGGACATTTTTCAGAAACAGTTTTGCAAGATAAAATCAGCAAGATGTAAACATGAATAGCTGGTGTCTATATTCTAATTAAGTCATTAATAACACAAACTAGATGTCAACCCAGTCATAAAGCACCTCCTGAAACTTCAAGAGCAGACTAGAGAACGACCATTAATCTTTGTTCAATATGTCTCTATATATGATGTCAACACATTTTCAACAGTTGCATTAGGAACTTTTACCAAGTTCTGTTCTTGCAGTGATAAAAATGATATATTTTTAAAATATATAAATACTATAGCCTCAGATCTAGAAACAGACATAGGTATAAAGCCTCAGCCTTCCAAGCAGTCATCACATGAGACAACAAAATCTGGTCAAACACTTCCAAAGAGGGACAAAGCACTTTACTTTAAATATTGTGCTTTCTCGAAAGACTTATTCTGAAATATCAGCTAACTGGAGGTTTTTATCTTCAAAACGTAAAATAAAATAGATGCTGTTCACCATTATCTGTACTTTTTGAACTGCTTCTCATACTTGTATATGTAACGTACAAATATTTGCTTCTTAGAAGTAAATTACAGGAAATATTGGGTTGCACTTAAAAGAAAGTAAAAAGTTATTACTTTATTTACAAGCAAGCTTTAATAATTTGTATTAGAAATAAAAATGTATGTAAATAATTATAAATAGTGTTTGTTCAATAAGTCTGGTCAGCTCCTAAGAACAAAATTGTAAGAATGCCTAAAGCCTAAAAAAAGAGTGGATTAGACTTGCTGAATGACCCAAGGTTTTATGGAAGGCACAGAGCATTTATGATACTGAACAGTGTCTGTGCTATTTTATTGGTCTTCTAAATGTCTGAGTAAAGAAAATCCCATGCAAGGAAGAACACAGCAGGTTGGATCCCTCTCTGTCTCCCTTCCTCCCAAAAAAACCACATGCACGCTCACTCACTGATTACTTTCTAATCTCCTCGTAACCAGAAGGAAAACCTGCAGATGGGAAGCTCACTGCAGCCAGGTTAAGTAGAGGGGCTCAGAGCTGGCTGAGTTTTTCTGAGGAGATTGTCTCCCAATTCCTCTCCCCATCTCCTTTTTATTGCCAGCAACCTCTTTCAAGTCCTTGTTCAGATACTTCTCCTCAATGCTTTCCTTATGCTCTCTAGACTGTGATCAAAGGCCCTGCTGTATCCCCTTTTAGGCAAGAGTCATTGGTTCTCTGTGCTGCTGACAGCAACGCCTGTGCAGTGCTGAAAAGGCAGCAGGAAAGTTGAGGAGAGAAGAGTGGACCTACTATTACAAAAAACACTGAAAAATAATGCATGTTTTAGATACCACTACTGTTTTTCCCCTAGCCTCACTGTCCTTATAAAACTCAACAATACTGTCACCAGGCAACCTCTGAAAACAGTCTATATAGTAAGACCTTTTGCTAAAGTCAAGAACAGTGTAAATAATTTTTTTAAAAATTTGTTTCATTTCTGGATGTATCATATCCGTTGGCACAATCAAATGGCAGATTTTTAAACACAGCCTTAAAAGTTCATTTTTACTCCTGCTGTTTGCTATGCCTTTGCCTGCTGTCATACAGCAGGTCCCTAATCTCACACTCAAAGCTGGTCTGTGGTGCTGGTGCTCAGCTCAAGAGGAGGTGGCTTGGCAAGCAGTCTGCCTTGCTGCTGAAACTGGGGTAGTTCCCTAGTGAGAATAGAAAAGAACAAAGGAGCCTGTAATGCTGCAAGAGGACTACAAGGAAACAGAGGAAGGCACTCACTCTTGTTTGGAAACAAACAAGGAAAAAAAAGTATTTCTGATCAAAACACTGAATTAATATTATCAAGCAGTTTCTTTGTTGCAGCATAGCAGTCAGAGCAGCAACACAAGCAGACCCCAAGAGAAGCACGCAATACAGTATCTTGCACACAAAACAAATGCATAAAACTTACCAGTATTACTCCGTGCTTCTTTTGAAAACAGAAAAATAACAAGAAGCATTACCAATTAGACTTTCAAAACACCATAAATAATTCATATGTCCAAATTCCACAAAGTTTCTGTGAAGTTAACTGCCTTACTTCTCTTGAGGCTTCTCTAACCTACACAGTTATTAAAAAAACTTACTGGAGGTTGGACAAATCACTAAGATAAACATGGGACAGATTCAGAAATACTCAGGAAAAATTAAAATCATTAGCCCTACCTTGAGATATCGAAAACAAATTACTGCTGAAATTGAGAGCTGATGTGGAACCTCTGCAAACTGTATACTCACATGACAGGGCTTTTGCAGGCAGAAGGAGCACCAGAAAGCTGCTGCTGACCACATCACCTATTAATCAACCAGATTCATATGAGAATGAGAAACCATCCAGTGAGATGGAAAATTCCTGAGACTGCATTTTTGTCTTTTTCCTCAGCAAAAGGGGATGAATAACTCTGTAAAAACTTGTTGTTTCCTCTCCTGTTTCTACCACCACTGTTAGGACTTTGTGAATGAAAACTCAGTGTGTATAGATCTAATCTCCACTGGGCATTTGCTTTATTTCCCTGACTGTTCTTGCAGAGCAGACATAGTGAAAGTGACTGCTGACTCCTCTGTCTGGGTATTAACACCGAGGCACCAGCAACCAGGTCAACAGACACAAGTTATGCACCAAAAAACTATTGTGCCACTTCTAGCATGAGGCCACTTGAACTGCATTTGCTAATCTCATGGTTTTGCATGCCTGACTGAGACAAAGCAGGCAAGGCTGCACCCTAAATACCCCTTTCCCCTTAGATTTAAAGGGACTTTCCTGATCTAACCCCAGGGATTGAAGCCTGTTGTGCAGCTTCATTTGACGCTGTCTTGTTCTTCCTACTTAGAAAACCAGTGCTTGTGATGTGCCAAATACACTTCTCCCATGCATCAGTACAAGGGACATTAAAAAGAATAAAATGGTCCTCATCCCCATTGAATAAGGTCTTCCACTGCTGCACAGAAAGTACTGCTGGTGAGGGTGACTTCTGCTGTACTCCCTTCCCTGGACATTCCTGATAGCTAGGATATATTAAAAACTTTAAATTATTAAAACTTCTAGACACCCTCTGGACAATCCACGCTGCCTCCATACCTCACAGGCGATATTTTACAATCCATAACAAAGGCTAGTAAGATCTCAATGAAGACGTTCCAAGTACCCCATAAGAATGAAAGATTGTAGACAGCATCCAGAATGCCCCTTGTCCTCGGGGAGTCAAGGTCAGCATGCACCTTCCCTCACTAAACACACTGTACTTTCATAACTCTCATTTATATAAACTATCGAAAATCATCTGCTTACTAGATTTAAAACCCACATTTCTTCTTAACCAAAACCATAAGTGGTGGAGAGGCAGAAAAATGTCTCCATAGCAAATTATGAAGGCACACATAAATCACAATATACACAGATTTTATTATTAAAATGCTCAAAGATTAACAATTGAAATAACCTGCTACAATATTGACATCAATTAAGTATCCAAACTCAGCTTTTAGATGCTACATGGAAGCACACACTCACCAAGTGCACTGTCCTAGTTTGCCCAGGATGCCTATATTCAGGGGATATCTATACTAACCTAACGCAGTGGAATAGGACTATTTTATAATGCAGGCTTTGGACAATTTTTAATAAGATTACTCAGTCACAGAGTAACAAGGAATCAAAAGGAACTCGCAGCAAGCAGGAGCAGGGGAAGAACTTCAGGCAAGAAACTGTATACATATGGCCACATTCATGTGTCTGTCTATTAAACCCAGTTTACATAAGTTCCTACCAACACAAAGTAAATACATAAAATCTTTGTGACAGGATGAATCCTGACTGTACACCTCCACCATCCTCACCCTCTGAAGTAGACAGTCACGCACAGAGGATAATCATGGGAGTAGGCATCAATATCTTAAACAAATGGCATCAGTCTTATCTCTCTCTGACCGAAGAGGCTGAAACCCACTATGCAAGTTAGTTAGACTGTGTATCTCAGATGAACTGATACACAGAGATGGAGAGGTGTGGTGTTCACATGTCAACAATGTACTGGGGAGAGGGTAAGGCAAGGTATTTCTAAAGAACGAGCCAGCAACAACTGGTTCACAAATATTTTCACGGTCAAGAACTGGAAGGTGGAAATACTAGCAATGCAAGGTTTCACACTGATTAAAAATTGTTTGAATGGCTTACAGAAGTAATATGCATACATGGTTTTGCTTGACTGTCCTACTTACAAAACATTTCAGTCTTTACTGAAACTTTTCAGTATTCTAGGCTATCCTTACATAAACTGTAAATTTGTAGATGCCTTAGTGCCTTCCAAATTATTATTTTCACTAGCTTCTTGAATAATAAGTCCATGCTTGCAGAAACGTATCATTTAACAAGCTGTTTATTAATGAGAGGTCATCAATTCAACAGTCCAGTTTAATTATACCAAGCACAGGAATTGAAGAGGCCTGAATGCATGTAAAATACTCTGAGGGTTCACAAATACACTATAAGAAAATTAATAAAACTACTAAATATCTAAGTATGCTATGCACACACTGAACCACACTGCTGTTACTTAGGATTTGATAGTATCGATAACGTGATTGGCATTTTCTAAACATAGGCAGTCTCACCCTCAAAAAATGCACACACATATTGACATATAAAAAGCAGATAGCAGAAGGAAAAAGCAAATAAGATAAATACACAGGGATGATGTGATCATTATATTTCTACCTCATAACTATTAAGTACTTTAATACTGCATAAATTCTATTTAATACATACAGTAGGTTGGTCCCTGAATCTACATGAGCTGCCCTTTGATTATGAAGGTGAGGTCCCTCTTCTCTGCTACTGAGACAACATCTGCTGGAAACATCTGGAGAAAAACTGTCAGACTCACCAGAGGGCTAACACTAGGGAAAGCAAGATCCCGAACTGAGCAGTTTGGTTTCAAGCATCAGTGTCCAAAGGTACTAACTTCATCTAGATTATATTATCGTGCATGGCACTTGCAAAGTATTCTTCAGCCTTTTCTGGTGGAAAGTTGTCCTTAAACAACAAATACATACTTCTGAGTAGAAAAACTGATCAAGAAGCCAAAGAAATGGAGATTGCATCAACCTATCTGAAAGGTTTAAGAACCCAGATAACGGGACTTAAAACACAGCAGCTTGGGGTTCTAATCTTTTGCCAAATTCAGGGCAAACAGCACAGGGTGAAGGGATCCAAGAAAAGACCATAAAACAAAAGCAGAGACAGGAGCTAATATTTCAAACAAATTCCTCAAATCACTATAGCCCCAGAAAACAAAGTGGTTGAAATATCAAAGTTCTTGGATTGAGAGAGACTGGTGCTCATGTTGTTTTGGGGCATGGGGTAGAGGGGTTTTGTACATATATACATTGTACAAGCACTAACAGGATCCTAGACAAATATGAACTTCAAAACAGCTATTTTTAACTGGAATACCATACATGACTACAGAGACAGGGACCGGAAAATTCTTAAACTTACCCAGTTCAAGATAAGTTGACCACTTGTTACCTATCACAGCTCCTTATATTCCCAACATTTCCTAACATACTTTTTTTAACAAGTATGTTAAAGTATTAGGTTTCTCTCATCCTCAGTGAAGACAAACAAGCACATTGCTGGCAGGCTGCTGTACATTTGCTATACAGGAATCTGCAGACTGGAGGGGAGAAGGATGAGGAGCTGAAAAACAAAGACTTAAAGCAATGTGGAAAGGCCAGATGTGCGCCCCTTATTATGAGGTTAAGAGTAGTTAGAAGTTGCTTGAGATTGCATTAATCACTGCTGCAGTGGAGTGGCAGTCTCAGAACTGCTATTTGAATCTCAGTCTCCTGGGCAGCTTTACAGTAAAAATAAATATCAAGTGGTATATCTAAAAAAACCTGATTTTCATAATTTTGTAGATACTTGTTTTAAAAGTTGTCTTAAAAGAATTCATAAAAAATGCATAAGAAATTCATTTAAAGTGGGCAATATAACTGATTCTGCAGCTAATTCCAATACAGATTTCAGGTAGATGAGATATCATCTGGCTTTTGTTTGTCTGGTGGCTCCCTCTCACTGGAGCCTATCAGAGTCAGTTGCATTATTTACAGTCCCGAGTATGAATCAAAGTCTTAAACGTCTTCTATAAGAGAGATAAAAGAACAGAGCACAGACATGATCCATCACACAAGTGAAACATAAAAAAACTCCAACCCCAGGCAGGACATCTGTCTGCTGTGCTGCAACACGAAGCTTCCAAAGCCTCCAAAGTCTTTGAAGACTGATGTGGTAATTCAATTTGATGAAAAGGACCATATTTAATTTCTTATAAAGCATACAAAGTGAGTTTATATTTCAGTTTTGGTTTCTAAATGTTTAATCATGAAACATCTGAATCAGCAAAACGAGGAGAATGGTTCTCTACATTAACATGTTTTCTTTTTTGTTTTCCGTAATATTTAATAAAGAGCACATTTATGAATCCCCTCTGTGGATTTCAGTCTCCTTGTGGAATTCACATCAGAAGTAAGGCAGAAATTGTGAAAGGTTTTAATGCCAGGGGATGAGCCATTCAAAGGATCCACAAATATTTTTTTCTCTACAGAAACCACTTGATGGGTGGAACATCACGCTGAGCAATACTAAGAAGACACAGTCTTCATCTGCCATGCAGGCTGGCACAAAGGCACATACAAAAGCTTCAAAGGGTGCAAGGGGCAGTAGACACATTAGGGGACATCTCTTCTTTGTGTGTATATGGGGACAGGAAGGGGGAAAAGAGGATGGCAACACAGGTTTTCAGTCCATACTCTTCTTGCACAAGCACAACGTAAACAGATTACAAAAAGATGTTTCTTTCGATCTTCAATGGTTCCTGTGGTAGGCAAATAGTCCCACTACTTAATGAAATGTCCCTTTTTATTACTATATGCCAAACAGACTACATACAACAAACATGGGCAAACAATTTTAAGCTAATTTTTTCCTGATCCATTTTCCTACAACATCATAAGCAAACAAAGGCAAACCACAATATGAATTATTTTTCGGGGAAATAAAAAAAGTGATTTCTAACATACTAACAACATCAGCCTCAGTCAGTTAACTATTACCTGAAAGAACACCTCATAAACCTTCATAACTTGAAAGTATTTCTCATATGCCAGAGAGTGGGCACTGCAATAAATATTGATGGTTGGGTTGTGTTGCTATTGCATAACATTTTGTCTTGTCTACGAATACTGTAAGAGTAGATGGCTACACTTCAACATAGCTTTCTGAAACTCTTTTCATTTTATTCCTCTAGCAAACTGTAACCTAGAAAGGGTACGGGCAACTCATACTGAAATCCATTGAATTTAGAATTTTCAGGCAATAAGAGCAGATATGCCATAAGTTCATTATTACTGGTATACAATAGAATGGTTTGTTTTGTCAGGTATTTAATGTGATGGCAGCAGGAAATTTTGGACCACGCGAGTTTATTGCAGTGGAATGTATAAAAAGACAGCTTACAAGAGCACTCACCTTCTAAGGTCAAAGAGTTAAATTTGACACTTTCCCCTACGCACAATATAGTTCTGAAAATGTGCTTCCTGAAGGATGTGCATCTAGAAAATGCTCATATTTATAAGCTAAAAAAATTACGATTATCAACAATGCTAAAAGCAAAATATTTAGAATTCTATCAAATCACATTAAGAATGCTCTTGAGTTTTATAGTGTTGGTTTAGACTTAAAGCATCAAAGGAACCCTTTCTGCTCTGCCAAGGAGCCTGAATGGCACCAGATTTGTCTAAGAATATAGAAACCAGTAAGAAAATTCATTTCTACCCAGCACAAGCTGTGCCCAAATACTCTCGCTTGCTCTCTCTGCTACCCTCTAGTGAACATATAAAAATAAACTGTAAAATTCAAGTGCCTTTGCATAACGACAATGTTAATCAATTCAGTTTCTCAGTTCCAGCCTAAAATACAGACCTCTGTCAATACCACTTTTGGCAATTATTTTTCATGACTCTGTTATTCTATAATTTGAGAAGTTTAAGAACTCAAACTGCATTTTAAAAAACATTTTTATTGAGGAGGTGATTGGACTAGTTGACCCTAAAGTCCTTCCCTCTCTCGATTCACACTTTTTCTTATTCATCCCAGTGATACACATTGTCTAGTTTAAATCATTGTACCTTGCTTTTAATCATGGTAACTGTTTTCCTCATCACAAGGGACTATATGTCTTCCTTTTATGCTGGGGATGAGGGATGCAGGTGAGATCTGAGCAGTGGAGAAAGTTATAGAACTTGCAGTATTTTGGTACCCACTGCCAGAGACAAAAAAAAGGGTATTTCAGTCTACTTAAGTAAAGTAACATTCAGGACATACTGAGAAGGTTACTACACTATTACTGTTTGCTGTTCCTCTACAGCACTTGCTCCTTTCCTGCCTCTTTCTGAAGATTAAACAGATGGCAAACAGAAGCTAATGCCAGTATAACTCACCATCTGGCTAATAGATGCATTTTTGCTTAGGCTCATTAGCATGCTTGTTCCATCTCAGATCCTCCATAACACAGTTTTCTCTCTGTACCATCTTCATAACATAGTTAATAAATGCAAAATGCATATACAAAGTTGCAGTTCATGTGGCACATAATCACAGCTTTCAACTAACCAAAATGTCTGAAGTAAGGCTACATCCAACTCTTCTTAGCATCAGCTGCATTTGCTACCTATTCCACTTTTTATTTTTATTTTATTCTGCTTGAATTTATCTTTAATTTACCACTGATTATTATTTACCTGAGATGCACTCTGTAAGAAAAAGCAACCATTAACTTAATCTTAATTATCATTTGTTTTACTTAGCAGGAAAGGGAAATAATCAAAAAAAATTGCACCAAAACTTCAGCTTATTTGAGGTACAGCTTGGCTGGCTTTGCCAATTATAATTGCCCTGAGATGCCTAAAAGCAAGAAGAAGAATGACAGGGCTAATTTTAGTCTATTCAATAGCATTACATCAAGGACAGGGTTTTTTTGCCTTGACCGATCCTGTCACTACTTAATAATACTGGTCAGAAAGTTCAAAACTTGGGTTGTTTAAGCTCAGCAAATTACTGCTCAGAACTGACAGGGTCGTAATAGGCTAATGGACAGATAAACATAATGACAAATAAAAATACACACAGGCCAGACTGAGAATGGGATTAATCAACAGCCAAGTGGTAGTCAAGAACATCAGCACTGTGCTCTGCACTAATTCAGGATGCACTATTGTCTCTCCTCAGGTATTTGTGAATCATCAAGTTTAAATGAAAATGGGAAACATTTAGATGAGAGAAAAAACTACGAATGTTCACTAATACATTATCTATGAGCATTTTAACAAAATTAGAGCAAGTAGTTAAAAGCTCAAAATGTTAGGCCAAATGATGGGGGAAAGAAGGTAAAATCAGACTGAAGCCTGCACAAGAGGAGGATGCTTCAGCAGCACAAGCACCACCTGCTCTACAGCCAGTCACTGCCCAATGCAGCTGCTGTGGTTCACGGATGTGACACTTCAGCCATCTCAGACTTAAGATTGCTCTAAATTGCTACTAAGGTTTGACAGAAGAGAGGCAACCATCAGGAGAAAGCCTGGATTATCACTGAACTGAAATGAGCATCAACATTAGGTTTTTGGTGGCTGAGAAAGCCATGTGATTTGGAGCTAATGGAAAGGGAAGCAAAGAGTAGAAAGAAAATGAGTGTAAGTGGTAATGATGGAGAAGAAATAGGAAGCAAGAAATAATAAAATTAACAGAGAATGGAAATTGTTAGAGAGGGAGGAACATCTGAAGGTGCACAAAAATATGGTGGTTGTACAAGCTAACAAGAATAAAGTTTGAGGTCTAGGTATGTCCAGAAATTTTCTAAGGATAACATTTCAAATACACCTAGGATATTCTGCAAATAACTTCTTTATCCAGATCATCCAGATGCAAATACAGTCTTAGAAAATTTTCTCTTTGGCAAAAATTCTGATGTAGACAACACCACAATGTATGAACGTAACTCCTACCCACCCATCAATAAGCTTACCACTTCAGTAGCAGTCTGGTGAGTTTTGCCCCAATTTTATTTGGCAAGACTATCATTGCACTTTCAAATCACAGAATAACCAGGTTGGAAGAGACCCACTGCATCGTCGAGTCCAACCATTCCCAACAATCCCTAAATCATGCCCCTAAGTACCTCATCCACCCTAACCTTAAACACCTCCAGGGACGCTGGATCAACCACCTCCCTGGGCAGACTGTTCCAATGCCTAACCACCCTCTCCGTGAAGATTTTTTTCCTAATCTCAAGCCTAAATCTCCCCTGACAGAGCTTGAGGCCATTCCCTCTCATCCTGTCCCCTGTCACCTGGGAGAAGAGGCCAGCACCCTCCTCTCCACAACCTCCCTTCAGGTAGTTGTAGAGAGTAATAAGGTCTCCCCTCAGCCTCCTCTTCTCCAGGCTAAACAACCCCAGCTCTCTTAGCCGCTCCTCATAAGGCCTGTTCTCCAGCCCCTTCACCAGCTTTGTTGCCCTTCTCTGGACTCGCTCCAGAGCCACAACATCCTTCTTGTGGTGAGGGGCCCAGAACTGAACACAGTACTCGAGGTGCGGTCTCACCAGTGCCGAGTACAGGGGGAGAATAACCTCCCTGGACCTGCTGGTCACGCCGTTCCTGATACAAGCCAAGATGCCATTGGCCTTCTTGGCCACCTGGGCACACTGCTGGCTCATGTTCAGTCGGTTGTCAACCAACACCCACAGGTCCTTCTCCTCCTGGCAGCTTTCCAGCCAGGCTTCTCCTAGTCTGTAGCTCTGCTTAGGGTTGTTGTGCCCCAAGTGCAGGACCCGGCATTTGCCCTTGTTAAACCTCATGCCGTTGGTCTCAGCCCAGCAGTCCAGCCTGTTCAGGTCCCTTTGCAGAGCCTCCCGACCCTCCAGCAGATCCACACTTCCTCCCAGCTTGGTGTCATCTGCAAACTTGCTAAGGGAGGACTCAATGCCTTCATCCAGGTCATTGATAAAGACATTAAACAGGACTGGACCCAGGACTGAGCCCTGGGGAACCCCACTTGTCACTGGCCTCCAGCTGGATTTAACTCCATTTACCACCACCCTCTGGGCCCGGTCATTCAACCAGTTTTTCACCCAGGAGAGTGTGCGCCTGTCCAGGCCAGAGGCCGACAGTTTCCGAAGCAGAATGCTATGAAAAACTGTATCAAAGGCTTTACTCAAGTCCAGGAAGATACATCCACAGCCTTTCCCTCGTCCAAGAGTTTAGTCACTCGGTCATAGAAGGTGATCAGATTACTCTGGCAAGACCTGCCTTTCGTGAACCCGTGTTGACTGGGCCTGATCACCCGGTTCTCTTGCAAGTGCTTCTTGATAGCACTCAAGATCACCCGCTCCATGACTTTCCCCGGTACCGGGGTCAGACTGACAGGCCTGTAGTTCCCTGGATCCTCCCTGCGCCCCTTCTTATAGATGGGCACGACATCAGCCAGCCTCCAGTCCAGTGGAACCTCCCCAGTCATCCAGGACTGTTGGATGACTTGAACAAACTTCCACATTGACTTGAAGCCATAATGGTTTGACTTAAGAATACTTAGTTACTAGCATGAATTTAAAGAACTCTGTTTTCTAAAAAGAAAACTATTGAGAGAGTTACCCTGGCTCTGAAGAGAGGGAGGCTAATTTCAGATCTCTTTCCACAAAGTGCTAAAGAATCTCAGTTTCAAGGCACCACAAAGACTTTGACCTTAGTCATCTAAGTTCAGCATTCCCATCTGATCCACTGGCAAAATGCTTCAGTTTTTAAAGTGCTGTTCTCAAGGAAACAATGCATTGCTTAATTCCATACTAGACAAATTTCACACTTCAGCAGCAAGCTCAGTTCCAAGCAAAATTTACAATTGTCAGCCTCCAGTACAAAAAAAAAAAAAAAAAAGAAATTAAAATTAGAGAGAGTAGAGAGTATTTCTGGCCTCTTTTGTAATACCAGCCATTTATGTCTCCAGAGCTCTTTTCTAGTCCTTTGTGTTTCTACATCTGATCTGTAGCCTCATAGCTATCAGCCTCATGCTGTTCTTCAGCAGAAAACAACAGCAGCAGCAGCAGCATGAAAGGAATGGCTAAGAGTCCAAGGATTTATTTTTCTCAACTCTAGACTGCAACTCTGTTTCAGCAAGCATCCAGCCATAATCACTGCTCCACACCTAATACGGCAGTACTGGATATACGGGCCACTATTTGGTCTTTCTTGTGCACCTCTCTCAGCATTACTACTGATCTGGACCCATTAAAGGTACTCACCAAATAAAGTACTATGATAGAGGTAGTACCTACAAAATAAGCCTGATTAAAAATGCTTTAGTAGCTGATGACGTGCAGTTGACGCTAGTGATGCACAATTTCAAAGTCTTTAATAGGGATCAAAAACTTTCAAATCAATGAGTTTAATCAATTGACACATGTCCACAAAACAAAATTCAAAAAGGGTGTGGCTTATATATGACATTACATTAGATATGACATAGAGTCATATGTAACATCTGAAATATCCAACCCAGGTGTGGATCAGAATAAATACAATAGGATAATTACTACATTATTAGAATATAATGTTATTGTATTGTAGTCTGCACTTAGCCTGATAAGACAAAACAACCACCCACTTAATTATTTCAACACTTGAACAATACAGTGAACACAAAAGATTTTCTAGAACTGAGATTCATTCTCAGTAAAAAAATCCACATTTTTTTTTTAAAGCAATAACATTCCAAATCAGTATTAACAAAAATGGGGTTTTCTGAGGCAAAAAATTAGAACAATTTAAAGGGATTTCAGGTAAATTAAAATATTGTATATGGTAAAACTGAAGTTTTATTTAAGGCGATTTTAGCTTTAAGACACATTCGAAATAGAAAGTCAGTACTAGTATAGAAACATATCACTTTACAACTGGTGTTTTCAGTGTTACGGGACACTGTTTCTGTCTCCCTCCTAACTGCTATCCCACCCATAAAAAAAATCTAAAGCATCACTGAAATTTGATTTTTCCAGTACAGAAGCGTGATTTTAACCAAATGGGATTTTCCAGGAGAAAAAAATAGCAGCATGAAAACACTCTAACCATCACAAAACTATTTCTGTGGCAATGCCAAGAAGCATGCTTTGTTTTTTGTTGAACATCTCTATTACACCCTTTCGCTCCCTGTCTCCTGCTTCAACAAATCCCGTTAGAGCAGAGAAAGCATGCTGCCTACCTTTTGCTTAGTTTGTTCCAGCTTGGTGCTTCCAACCACAGCAAAATTACCTAAGTTATCTGGAAACATAATGATTACCCATTTGCAGAGGGAAGTCTGGTGGTTCTTCATAAAATAGTTTGGACTGGAAGGGACCTCAAAGATCATCCAGTTCCAAATCCCCTGTGATGTGCAGGGACATTCCACTAGATCAGGCTGCTCAGCGTCCATCCAACTTGGTTTTGAACACCTGCAGGGATGGGGCAGCCAAGCAGCCACAACTTCCCTGGGCAACCTATTCCACTGCCTCACCACTCTCATTCTGAAAAAATTCCTCGTAATTGTCTAGTCTAAATCTGTCCCTCTCCAGTTTATACCCATTGCTCCTCATCCTATCACTACAAGCCTTTGTAAACACTCTCTTCCCACCTAACTCCTTCAAACTAGGATGCAAACCATTATTGTTTTTCAGTTCAAGGGTTCTAAATGTTTTTTTTAGAAATAAGCCAAATTCAGAAAATTGCAGACAGAAGACCTGCTTAAAGTAGCATCCACAGACTGAAAAATGTTTGCCACTCACCAGGACTGGAGCAAAGTCCATCCTGAGCCAGTCCCAAATACTGCCATCCAAAACCGGTGTAACCCACCCAGCTGTAACCTAGCTTCTGTCACTTGAAATCCTGAGCTATGCCAGCTTAAAACCTCAGAAGTTACCAGCTACTGCAGGAGGAAATAATCCCAAGACTGCAGTTCCTTCTCACCATGAAGCCACTATCATTCAGGTGTTTGTACTGTAGCAGCAACAGCATATCTGGCGCATATAAATCTCTATATCTCTTCTGATTGAAAAAGGGACAGTCAAATGGATTTCTCCATACAGCTCCTCCTGTATTTTAAGTAAGCCAAGAGAAATTTTTTGTACTCAGACTGGTCGGGGCTAGTATAAAGCTACACCTTTCCCTGGCGTATTACTATTATCCAAAGCCTTATAGGAAGTAAGAGGAGTTCTGGGTAGTTTTGTTGCCTATTTACAACTTAAAGGATTCAGTAAACACCTTCACTCCACTGTCTTTGCCTGGTTTACCAAGAAGAGTACCCAATTGTCCCCGGTCGCTACCAGACTGACATTTCAGAAAATAAAATAACCTTAACCATAAATACTCTCAAACACACCATAACCATAAATACTCTCAAACACGCCATGCACTTACCGTAACTTTTCAAATGTTACCCTTGGAGGTATCCTAGGAGAAACTCTAAGAGAAACTCCACAGCTCTTATCAGCTAGGATCCAAAAGAAGGAGAGAAAACAACAGGATGAAGCATGCACAGGCATGTTAAAGGAGGAAGCAGAGACGCTCCTTACCTCACTGGGATGTAGCAACTTCGAGCAACTGCAACCCAACCCCTTCACCAAACTGGTTTGTGCCTTGAAGGGTATGTCAGAAAATTAAAGACACATCATTCACGCCTTTTGCGACAATATGTTTATGTATATTTCTTAAATAACACATACATTCAAAAAACATATGCTGCATGGAGATTTGTTACACAGACGTAAATAAAACAACTTGCATATAGACCTAAGAAATCTTTCTCCACAGGCACTCACCCTCCTGTAGGCCATGAATGCACACTGTCAAGGCATGGCTATTCTACAACAATATTCTTTCCACAACAGTCATCAGAATTTTACATATTCAAAACAATCATAACAAGAAAATTTGAGGTTAAAATGGGGACAGAAAAATAAAAAGAGTGTTCATATGGAGCTACAGAAAATTCTTTACCAGGAACACACAACTCCTCTTAAAAAAATCCCATCTCTTCATCTTTACAATGTGCACATAACCAGGTTTGTTTAAATACAGATTTTTCTTAGTATAAGTCAGTTGATTCAAAAAATAGGAATAAGACAATAGAATCATAGAATGGTTTGGGTTGCAAGGAACCTTGCAGATCATCCAGTTCCAACATCCCTGCCATGGGCAATGACACCTTCCACCAGACCAGGCTGCTCAAGGCCCCATCCAGCCTGGCCTTGAACTCTTCAAGGGAGCTTTCTTGTAGGTCTCTTTCAGATACTGGAAGGTCACTATAAGATCTTCCTGAAGCCTTCTTTTCTCCAGGCTGAACAACTCCAACTCTCAGCCTGTCCTCACAGCAGAGGTGCTGCAGCCCCCTCTGATCATCTTCTTAGATCTCATCTGGACTGGTTCCAGCAGTCCCATATCCTTCTTACATTGAGGATTCTGGAACTGGACACAATACTCCAGGTGGGGTCTCACGAGAGCAGAGTGGTGGGGGAGTCACAATAGTGAGGATTGCTTTTTAGCTCAACAGTACTAGATCATTTATTCAGTTTCAGAAAGAAAGGAGGCAAACTCAGTTCCTACCTTACTGCGTATAGCAAAATGTGGAAACCCTGCTGACCTACACCAGGCTTGGATGACACCCTGACCTCCTGTGCCACAGCTGCACTGACCAAAATCTTCATCCTTCCTCATTTTTAACTCACAAAATGGCCTGCAAACATAGAGAAACTGAAAACACACATCCCACCATCACCACAGCAAAGATGTCTGCAGGAATCACTGCAATACAGCATTCTGCAGAACCAGGCTACAGTGAGTGATGGGGATGACAGAAGTTTGTTGTGGCCAGAGACAAATCACGGATGACTTGGAAATCACCAAGTGTGCAGGGAGACTAACAGTATTCAGATGTTACTGAAAAACTGTGCAGATTATATCACAACCACCACACATTCCTAACAGCGGTTCCTCCTCTGGTCTGTGACTTCTTCCTGTGACTCTTTGCCATACAATTCATCAACTCATTTCTCAGATTTAAAGGGAATTTTTGGAGGGTAACAGAAAAGGATCCAAGTAGCAGAGCCACGTACACCAATCTGTGCTTCTGTGTGTGGGGTCCTGAAGCTCCATACAATCCAGGAATTCATCTATGTAGAGATCAGCACCCTTTCTTTCTTTCAGATCAGCTCCTAGTATACAATCACATCAGTCCAACATCCAGAATGGGCAAAAATTATCATCACCGCAGTTCCACTCAGAGTGGATTCCTGCAAGAATCATTCACTACTTACTCCTGCCGACACTGTACATCTTTGTTCCTTCCCTCCTTCTGGATAGGAAAAGAACTAAGCGTTTGGAAAACAGCAAGTAGTTTAGCGGCATTATTAATACCTCTCGATATGACAGTACCAAATATATTAGTCTTTGTTGCTCCACATCAATTACAGTCTCCTAAATTTCAAAGTAATATTTGCTCACTCACTGTGTAAAGCCAAATATAATGAAATTTCTGTTCATTCCTTGACTAAAATTAATTATGTTTTTACAGTCTGGTGGATCATGGGTATTTTGGAATGGACTGTATAAAAATTCACATTGAAATTCATTATAGGCTGCATAATTCTGCTAATCAAACAAAAAAAACTCAAACCCTTCTCATGGTATATCTCATAAATGCAGTCAGGTTACACCATTAGGTATCATGACATAAAATTATGAGAGATGTATAGACTGTTCTTCAAGTATTGTTCACCAAAATGGACTTTTAATTTATATTTAGATACAGGTGTCTACAGGCAAAACCTACACCTAAACAGAAAAGGCTGTCAGCTACAGGCTTAACATTACTGCCATTATGAATTAAGTGAAGAAATAAAAATCACACAATGATGACACAACTATTCCCAGGGTTATGCAGGAAATGCCTAGCAGAAATGGGAATCAAACCTTACATTACTGGAGCCCACTTACACACAAAAATCAAACTCCCTCTCTCTTGAAACTGGAAAGAAAAATTTAAATCAAACCGTTGTCATAATCCACCCAAAAATGTAATTGTATATAGCATAAATAATGACTAGTTTACTTGCAGCCATATGACTATTTTGCCAATATTAACATCTTGTTCTGTATTTTAATCATAATTTATAATAAATTTGTTCAGAGTTGTTGTATACTTACACCATTCTCTAAAACTGGTCCAAATTTTTTTACAGTTTTGAAGTATTTATTTCAAAAAACGAATCATCAAAATTTGTCTGAAATGTTCTCCATCCTTTCAAAACTCAAATATACCAGCCTCTAGATCTACAAAGTCCAAGTCTAGCATCAATGCCTGGTTTATTTTAGCTCTGCGTGCCCCGCTTTCAAACAAAAAGCCTCTAATGAGATTAAAAGAAAAAAACATAAATCAACTAAATAGAACAACTCACTTGGGCATCTTAAAAGATAATTTCATATCCACATAAAAAGTTTGCCTGGGACTTACAGCTCTAATATTGAGGAAATAACATATTGGCCACGAGAGTCTGTGGTTTACTTTTCCCATGGGATAATGGAAAAAGCTGAACAATAAATAAGGAATCATTCATCTCCACCTTCACCACTGTTGTATAGTAAGTTAAAACAATGTAAACCTGAGCTGCGTAAACAGTCATTCCTCAAAAATTATGAATGGCTTGTTTGTGCTGGAATGATAATTTCACTGATTCTTACTAAGTGATTTTCAAGATTTTCTCTTTCTCATAAGACGATCGTCACCTTTTTCAGTCATCTTAGAAACCAGCTATGAGAGAGGATCAGAAAGAGCAGTGGTTCCTGCAACCCTTCTTTGAGCCCAAATGATCAGACTGAGATCTTTCTTGGTGCCACTGATGATAATAAATGAGATGATATTAGTCCCTTCCTTGCTGATCACAATATCAAAAGGTCCCCATATAGGTGCAAAAAATTTACAGCTTCTTTGCATGAGCAATGGAACCGAAAGCCAGCAGACAAGTAAGACTTGGGCTACACTGGTTTTGTTCTAGTTAAAAACAAACCAAAACCCCATACCTGTCTCAGGGACAGCATACGCCTGAAAGCAACGGGATTAGTCTTTGCTGTGAATATTACCATAAGTCACATCTGTCAAAATCATAAACAGAGTAATTCCTTCTAGGTTCTCGGAGATGTAAACCATTACAAACCTTAACTTGCCTTCTAAAAATTAAATACTAGAAGCATTTTTACATGACTAAACACAAATCCCTTCCCACAGTCATGTGTTGCCACCTCCTCTCTCCAGTAAGATCAAATTCAAACCCATCCTGGCAAGCAATTCAACTTTCCAGAGGGGAAAGGAGGACAGTCCATGTCAACAGTGAAGAAGCCACCTAGAAGAGAGTAGCTTCTCTCCACAGGGAGGGCAGAGTATGAAGCAGAATGAATACAGGTCAGAAAACTTCCATCTCCCAAACCATCTTCCTTGGACCCCACCACTTACTTTGTCCCTAAGCTGCAAGGTCCCAAGTGCTTTCAGCAAGACTTTGGGCTGGAGCACCAGCACTTCATGCCTCACAAAAGCTCCAAGATCAGGCAGGGGCAAGATTGTGAGAGCCCTACTCTTACCTCCACTCACATTATAAAGTCCAGCTTCTGCTGATTGCAAGCTAATGCCTGATTCAGAAAATGGGATTCTTTCAAAAGAACCAGAAAGTTCATTTCTATCTGATTATAGTTTTATAAACTCCTTAAAATTCAAAAGTTGGAGCTAATTCCAACATTAATTGCCTGAATATTCAGCCAAATTGCTTCCCTGCTCCCAAGTCAGAGGGTAAAAAACCAGGCTGATGCATCTCAAGGTTTGCAAACATAATTGCTTTGGCATCCATAGCTGTGAATTACTGACAGCTCTTCATAATATCCAATCTGCATGAATATTCAAAAGTTAGACTTCAGGGATCACTGAAATTGATCTTGCTTTTTTCCTCAGATTTTTGTGCTTTTTTTAATGAGTTTGGGGTTTTTTTGCACTGTAAACTGGACTTACTCACACTTCCTTACTAATAACTTCAGTACGCAAAACACTGGTATTTTCCTTTTCTAATGGTGAGATCACAGAATCACAGAATCACCAGGTTGGAAGAGACCCACTGGATCGTCGAGTCCAACCATAATATTTTGACACAGAAAGAAATGCACACATACATATACATCTCCTCAGTAGACTATTACAAATTCAAAATATGCAACAAAACTCAGCCACAAGAAGAGGGTCAAACTTTACTTTTGAAGTTCATTGTCATCCTTTAAATATCAACTCTACCCTCCAATACACCCACCAGTGGTGCTTCCCTGTCTTTATTTAGCAGTTGTCCGTGAACTATGAAGGCACAAAATGAACCCAGGATCTTTTGATTAGTATTTTAATTTATAATTACATTTCTGTTAGGAAACATCCCTACATTAAATACTTATTAAACTTTCATTCATCCATTTGTAAGTGATTTCTGTCAATCATAAACAGAACATCTCTGCTTTTCAGAGCAGTAAAAGCTGCAAGAATGGCTAATGAGCACATAAAAATGGACTTCTTGTATACACTTACTCCAGGTTTCTGCTTTGGAGATGGAAAAGTGAATAATTTTCCTGTGCTCATGTATATTCTGTAAAACAGTGAGTTATCTGACAATTTTTGTAGGCAAAATTTCCTAGGAAAAGTAAAAGCCAATAGGAATATCTTAGAAGAAACTGCAAGGCTGTTCTGCTATGTTGAAAACTTCCTGGTAATTATGAGTCTGCCATGCATATTTTCTGTATAAAAATTCAAGTTCTAATCAATTATCACCTCCTCTCCCACCTCCCTGCCCCCAGCTAACACACCACTCTTTTCCCTAACCGACAATATCCACACTTAGAAAAGCCAGATGTGCTTAAGAGTTCTCCCACCTGACATGTTAAAAACAGTTTTAACAGCTTAGTTTATAACTGAACTCCTTTAATTTCCTAACATGTCCTGAGGCAGTTTCCTAAACTGTGTCATTATCCCCACAAGTCTTCAGGGATAGGGCTAAGCAATGTTTAAAATGTTATCTACTTACAGCGCTCCTTTAAGACTCTTGGAACGTTTTCCTAGTTATTTAGGTGTAAATGTCAAGGGGGGGGGGGAGGGAAGTATTTTTCTTTTTTTTTATTTGGTAATATCTTTATACCATATATTTTCCACAGGTAACAGAGTCATTTTGATTAGTAGAAAACCAGTACTTTTTTAATCGCCTCTTTTGCATCTTCTCAAAATGCTCTACCATTTATTTCATAACACCTTCTTCCACTGAACATTTTTTTTTCCCTAAGCACTTCCTAAACTGCTATTAGGAACGTTCCTCTCACTTATTATACGTTTAATCTAGCTCCAGTAAATTTTACAAGATTATTGTAAAACATTTCAGAAGAGAGAAAAGGACATTTTGTCATATTAATTATGAAATTATTTCAAGTTTTACAGAATCTTTTTTTTCAATTCATTTTACTCTTCTTCAGTTATTACATGCCTCACTGTTTCAGTAAGGGGCTGAAATCTGCCACCACCGAAAACTATACACTTCTCTTTACTTCCTTGAAAATGTAGAATTACTCTAAACATCTGGGCATCAAAGGGGACTGGATGTTTTTATGTAGTACAAGTATCTCAGCAAGGTTATTTTGGCATCATTTTTATCTTCTTGACAAACTGATAAAAATGGGGATTGTTTCTTTGAAATATAGTAAAGGAACACAAAACCCAAACAAACGAAAAACGAGAACTGGCTACTGGCTTCTGCTTTTGACTGAATTTGCATATTTCTTTCAAAATAACAGAGTGAACCACAACTGTTGGCCAGAATTGCTGTACCTGGGAGAGAATCACTGATAAAGGTTAATGTTAAGATCTGTAAAATTATTGAAAATTACAATCAAGAGATAATTTGGCATTAGAATTCTGGCAGAAATGAAACTACTACTTTCAAATACTTCTACAGTTACAGATGCTCTCATCTATTTTTTGGTTACATTAGCGGGATTATGCAGCATCCACTCTCATCCAGGACCACACTTTCGGTTCCGTATGCTTTTATTTTATTTATTTTTATTTTATTACTTATTTCTTTTTAATCTTAATTTATTTTTATATTATTATTTTATTTATTTATTATTATTTATTTTATTTTAATTTTTTATGCTTTTTTTAAAATTTTATTTTATTTGAGGGTCCATGACCTTCAAATGCATCAAATTTCTCTATTGATGTAAAGCCTGAATATATCATAAGGTGACCAAGCCAACTTAGGTCACTCAAGGTAACAGAACAAATGCATTTAAGGGCATATTGTGTCTCGTGTGGAGCCTGATTTGAAAGCCTTGCTCTAGCTCCTACAAGAGCAGCCTCTTCAGACAGAAGTTAGCACTGATTTTTCTGAGTGGGTTGTGAGTTACTGTGAAGCAAGCTCCCAAGCACGCTTCTGGGTGGCTGGCACAGAGGTCCTCTTCACAGCAAGCAGGAGCTGGTAATGTCCTGAAAAAACCTCTCACAGTTGGAGCTGAGCAGAAGACCCATGGTATGAAGTTCAATGCTCTCATGAAGACCACAAACACAGAAATTCTGCATGAGTAGTAATATCTGGCCTCTGAAACACTACAACAAGCAAATGACAACTTCCCATTCATATTTCTGTTTCCTGCGTTTATCTGCTAACTTCGAGGAAAAAGATATTTCTATAACTTCATAATGTGTTAAACCAGAAGACTGAGCTGGATTCCAGTCAGTCACAAGCCAAATTCACATCCAAGATATCATCTAGCTCCAAAGAGCACGACTGTAATTACAATCTATAAATTCCACATTTATACTATAGTAATGAACAGAATTTTGTCAAGTTTTATTTGCAAAGCTAGAATACATCCTTCTTCACATTTTTAAATCTATCAAGGTCAATAAAAAATGAGAATTAACGTTAGTTCTCGAGGTACAGCACAGAGGTACATTTTAACTTCTTTTTTCTGGTTTTAGGAAACATAAATGATAAAATATAGTAAATAAAATGGAAAATGAAATATGAATTCTAGTCCTAGACAGTCACATTTTTTTGCACATAAGATTACAGCATATTTAAGTCAATAAAACAGAGGTAAACTGTAAGAATAAAAGAAATATTATTATTATCATTATTATTATTATTATTATTATTATTATTATTATTATTATTATTATTATTATTATTATTATTATTATTATTATTATTATTATAAATCTAGTGATTATGTATCATATTTAGAGGGAGGTAGGGAGTGTCTATTGAGTAATACAGACATTTGGTAACAAGACGAATTAGGCATTTCTGCACTTTATACTTCGACTTTTTATTTTTCTTAAGTCACGTTACGGTTCATGACTATATGCCAAAACCAGCTATAGCTAACATCATTCAAGAGTTAACTGTTTGGTTCTGAAACTAAAGTTTTGTCTTCATTTACATGGTAGAATCATATCTCCATTAAAACACACAGTTACTTCAAAGTGGACGTGAGTAAAATATGAATGTAGTTATGGAATGCATTTGAAAGATTGCAAAGCTAGAAACAAAACATTAATGCTCACAAAATACTTTAAAGAGAGTAAAATGTTCCCTTGAGACAGAAATCCACAATTATTTGCATTATAACTACCAGAATGGTGTTGCTTCTTTTCATAAGATTACAGATTAAATTAAATTTGTCTGAACTGATTTTTTATATCCAATTAGGCTTTCTTACTTATTTAAAGGGGAAGAAGATTCTAATGTTTCCTATTCTAAAACTTTTTCATGTTAAATTCTGTTTAGAAGGTAACAGATAGCTTAGTGCACTACAAGAGAATTCTTTAACCTAATTATCATGACCAGTAAGCTCTAACATATTTCTCCCCAGTTATTTGTTTGTTTCACAGCAGGAGCTCAATCAGTTTCTTTCCTGTTGGTGGAGGGATATATATTTCTGTCTTCCATATAAACATTCTTAAATGTGAATAATAATCTAGCTATATATACTATTAACTACATATATATTTATTTACATTTTACCGTTAACTATTGAATGAATGGGAAGAAGGAGAAGATAATAAACTGTCACTGTTAAAGAGGTTTCTGGGAAGTACCTAACAAGGAAAGCATTGACAACCACTGACACAGAACTCCAGCACAAAAATAATTAACACTGGCCAGCAATGAAAGGCATAGATAAATAATTACTGACAATCAGAGAAAGAAGTGAAGCCCCCTTGCCATTTAGCTGAACCACCCAGACAGCTGCCTCACTATAGAGCTTCTCAGAGCCCTCTCTTCTGAGCCCTGGCAAAATTCTCAAATGGAGACGTGCTCCATAACCTTCCCTACAGAGTCCAATGCAGGAGGCATTTTCATGCTAATCCATTGGACTTCTCGCCCCAAAGCAGTAGCAAACAGGAGACTGCAGTGGCATTCATGACACCTACCCTGTTTCCATCCTTCATGGATGGCTGCTCAGTTACTACAGCACTCTTAGGCTCTGCAGAAAATTCAGACTCACTTCATTTCCTGAGCCCAGGGAGCGAGGATCCCACCCTTGTCACCAGCATACACAGCCCTTCTTAGCACTCTTCTTGAGCATTAAGTATTTCAAATATTCCACAGACAACTTCTCATATAATATGTATGTTCCTTACTGAAGTCCTGCAGCCAACCAGTTTGATTTATGCCCAGGAAGTAATACACCTGGACTTACAGACATCAAAAAGAGGTACATGAACATAATCAGATCCACAACATAAATTAAACCTGTATTTGCTCAGACCTAAACAAGACAGAGACATGCTATTTGTATCAAAGGCTGGGTGGGAGGAAGAGCACAACCACGACAAAACAGGCATTAATAAGAAGGGATTTCACTTTGGCTATCCATGTACCGTTAACTCACTTAGAAATTGTTTCTTCTGTGCCTCTCCAGTAGAGAAAGCATATGAAAATAAAACAATGAGAAATGATCCTACAAAGAATACAAGTACTGCCCCCAGCTATTACAGGTAGTGGAGTCACAAGGTACAGCCCAAGCTGACACATAGAGACAACAGAAATTACCTTCACTCTTTACTTATAGTAAGGTCACCCATTTTGACCTCCCAAAAATTTGTTTTGCAAAGCCAGAGATATCCAGTAAGTAATCTAATCTAAGCAAGCCCAAGAACAGCCACATGTGCATGTATAAATATCTCTCTCCAAAAACTGATCTAACTTCTACTTTTGTCTATTACTGGTCCTGCATGATTTGATCAGCATCCAACTCAAACTTCTAAAAAGCCTAGGAAGTTAAATAATGGTAGAGTTTCTTATGCTCATTATTGTGGTAAAAAAAAACTGGAACAACTGACTGATGCCTACACAACTTGTAGCTAACCATCCTTGAAACAGTTACTGGGTTGAAGTTTCAGCATAATGATTTAATACATGCATGAAACAA
Source organism: Clamator glandarius (assembly GCA_033459285.1). Lineage (NCBI taxonomy): Eukaryota > Metazoa > Chordata > Aves > Cuculiformes > Cuculidae > Clamator > Clamator glandarius. Next base: position 621,539 of record JAUNZM010000046.1, read on the forward strand.
AAAGTTGTAACGGTTCATCACAAGCTTCTTTCTGCTTCATAAAAGAATGTGAAACACAGAAAATGGAAAGTCAATTGTTTTTCTCTACATAGACGAATGTGCAAGACACCAAGGTTATACAAGAAATGCAAGACATTTTTTCCCTAAAAATCAGTATCATAGAATGATTTGAGTTGGAAGGGAACTTAAAGATCATCCAGTTCCAACCCCCCTGCCTTGGGCAGGGACACCTCCCACTAGATCAGGCTGCTCGAGGCCTCATCCAACCTGGCCTTGAACACCTCCAGGGATGGGGCAGCCACAAGTGCCCTAGGCAACCTGTTCCAGCATCTCACCACCCTCATTGTGAAGAATTTCCTTTCTGTCTAGTCTAAATCTTTTCCTCCCCAATTTATAACCAGTAGCTACAGATTCACAATTTGTGTATTTTCTCAAGTGGCAGAAAGGTATGATACATTTTGAGGTAATGTATATTGAATTTGGAAATCAGTCTCCAAACTGCAGCTATTAACAGAGACATTCAGATACTCACCTTCAGAAGGACTTCATGCTTCTGAATTTCTTCCTCAAACTCTTCCCTCATTCATCATTAAATACTGACTTTTTAACTGCACTTTATTATGAAACAGAAGTAGTTATTGAAAGAAACAACTCTATTATGAATGTCCATGTCAACAACAAATCTCACTAGCTGGACTGTTAGAACATGCAGTTCTCATAAGGCTTTGCCAATTTGGAAACAGCCAAATCACATTTAAAAACTCTGGTCCGGCAGCAGCACCTGAGGCACTGGGAAATCCCTACTTGAATGTTCCTGAATTAAACAGACACTGCAGCCAGACCTCTGCTAGACATTAGCAACGCCACATGAAAGCACCAGCTAGACATTAGCAACGCCACATGAAAGCGCCACTTCAGTTTCAAATTCAGGTGGCAATTTCAGAAATTAGGTAACTTTAAACCCACAGCAAGAGTTACCCAGTAAAAAACTCAGATAGGTAATTACGCATCAGTTCATTATTACATGTTCAGAAGGGACTACTAAATGTTGAAGAATGTGACTGTTTCAAATAGGAACCTCCTGATACCAGATCAAAAATCCCAGAGCACAACTTGGCTTACTGCCTGCAGTCTGGGACGCATAGCCGTGGCCAACTTTAACAAACTGACTGAAGGCAGAAAGCCCTGAGCCTTCCGAGACCAAACTGCTCTATGTTTTGACAGACCCTTTCCATCCTGCAGATGCTCACAATAGACTTCAAGACATTGCAGCAGCAGAGATTAATTTAGCCTTCAATGAGGAACAGCAGGTGGTTGCATGAGGTGGAATAAGCCACATTTTTATGAATACTTCAAAATGCTTGTAAATGTAAAAATGTTTACACTTGGATTCATGTGACAGCAATTTGAGAGAGACAAGAAGCAGCAAAACAAAATCTTCTGAAAAACAATTTGGTGAGATTTTTAAAAAAGATCTTGTCCGTGTCATGAGAGAAGAAATAGGCAGCACAGAGCAAAATCCAGCTTAACTTATCATTGCAAGGATTAAATTCCAGGTCTGTTGTCAACATCACCACAGCCATGTTTAGAAACTCCATGCAATAAAACCTCTTTGTCTTTTGTAAGGAATGAGATAGCTAACTTTCAGGAACTAAGCTAGATTTCTAAAAGCAAGAACTCCCCTCTCCCGCCCCCCCCCCAAAAAAACAACCCTTCTTCTGTGTTCTGAGTCCACTAAATGCCTCCCACCTCTTGAGATGGTGACTATTCTATGTTGAATTAGAAATTTAGGTACAGAAATCAAAGTACAGGAAGCTTCATTTTCACCAAGCCATTCCATTTGGAAGCCTGTAGTTAGAACATTTTTTCCCAACATTAATTTTTTTTTTCAGAACTTCTCTGCAGAAAATACATGATAAAACAGAAATGTCTGTTGGAAGTACAATTCTTATTCGAAGAAAAAAAATTTAGTTCACAGACATGTTGCCAGGTGAATTTTTATATATTTCTTTAAAGCTAATATTTTTGAAATCTATATAAGAGAGTAAAATGATTTTTCCATCTCGGAAACCAAAAGATGTCATAGTATAAGAGTTATAAGTGGAAGTTATCCTAACACTGGTGGCTTCATTGCAGTAACCTGTAAATTTTCCACTGTAGTCTGTCTGTGCAAGATACCTTTCTAATCTAAATCACTTCTTTTTCTTCAAGCTATTCTCCATACACAGACTCTGTTTTACAGCTTGGCTGGTTTTCTGCAAAGTAATTCTGCTGCTGCTAAGGGAAGAGGTAACAGTTGCTATTTGGACCACTAGCAAGTTGCAACTATCCCTTTAGTTTTTATATTTCTCCTTTTAGTCTCAGCTCAAGCTCTGAAACTCACATTTCAGAGTTTCAAGGTAGCTAACTGCTTTAGTATTGAATTAATGGTTTTCTTTTCTTAGTCTTCTCCCCCATGCCTCACATTAATGCCAGCAACATAAGAAAACAGGCTTTCTAATGTAGTACTATATAAAAGAAGGTTCATCCTCTTTTGAACTGCATACACAAGATAAAATTCGGACTTAACCACAATACAACACCGTAGCATGGAGTCCAATGAGGCTATAACCTAACACCAGAATAAACTGCTTGAGTACTGAATCCATGTCAAGCAGCCCAGCTGTCCAGCCCAGAGGAGGTCAGAACCCACCTACTCACACATCTGACTCAAAGCACATATACAACTATGCCAAACCCAGGATCTATGGTACAAAATGCTGCAAATCTAAGCTACAATGATCAGAATGAAGAATTAAAGGCAACATTAATGAAAAGCATTACCAGAACAGCAGCGAATTTAAGTTAGAATGCTCAGGTGTTGTTACATCATAGACCATAATCCACTTTACAATGCATGGCATAGTACATTTGAAAAACCAGAAGGCAATTCCTGCGTGATAGCATCTAGTCAGTCTTAAACTCAGCTTACGTTTCACTGCTCCTCCTTTCTCTACACATAAAGCCACCTATCAGCTATCATTACTTCCCTTACAACTGCAACCAAGCACACCACTGCTTGCAAGAGTTTGCAGCCATTACATAGTAGCACTATATCCAAGAAAATGACAAAGTGACTCTTCAACAGAGAAGTGACAATCCTGAGGTTAGATGCGAAGGGCCACCAATGCTGCTGGCCAGAGGCTCTATGTTAGAATCAGAAACCATACAAAAAGCTTTATCAGTAGTTGCTAATCAATGACATGATGCCAACTGGCTGCAGCTGCCAAAGCAAAAGCATTTCTACCTCTGCTCCTGGATAAAGTGCAGGACAGATTTGGTCAGAGACTGGTTTGACACAGTGATCCCCAAAAGCCTCCAGGGGCTTTCAAACCAGAAGACTGAGGTCATTGCATTGCACATTTCCAGCAGGCTCCTGCTTTGGCATAAAGCAAGAGACAAAACACTGCAGCTACATGGTGTGCACAAGGAGGACAACTCCATTTCAGATGGATCAGCTCTTTTCATATTTCTGGCATTTGTCAGGGAACAGTGATACTGATCTATATTTCCCTTATTTGGCCAAAATTCACTTGTGATCATCCAAAACATTCTTGCTTAACCCCTATCAAATAAAATGCACATATGTTGAAATAGAGTTGTATGTCAAAGCAGCAACCAATACACAAGGTACTTTCCAGACCACTAACAACTCTATGCGCTTACTTTAATTGCATGAGTACATGAGCAGAAGAGCTGATGGTACACAAAGGGAAACTGCAGCACTACGACAGCTTAAACCAGAGTATCACTGATCTACAACCATCCAGTGCCTCTTCTGCATCTCCTGTATTGCACAAAGAAGGGCTGTCCAGGATCCTGCCACACCCATGCTTAGCACAAATTGGGTAGATTATATTTTCTTCTCCATATGCTGCTTACAAGAGAATGATATCTTCAAAGAATAATTTGAAGTCAAATCATAGTTCCATTTTTGCCCTAAATGAGGGAATAAAGAGCAGATTTTACAGGAAGCACTCCATCTTCTAAATTCTGATAGCAACACATATCGGAAAAAAAAATCACTTTACATTTACAGGTGAAAAGCACATAAAAATGCATAACAAAATTCAGGATTTTAATACTTTGACAGTTTTTTTTAAATCAGTAACAAAATTATCCATTGTTACATAAAATCGTGAATTAATTTCTAATGCATACTACTCTAGCTATTGCTGTAGCAGGATGCTCTACTAAATCTGACCTAATAAAGTAACCCTCAATTTGCTTCAGCCCTCTGCACTGCCGATGGAGTAAGTGATATGACTTTTCAGGTAGAATTCACATTTAACTAAGAAGCCAACCTACTGAAAATTTTTAGCTATTGCTTTGAGCCAGAATCCCAGCAGCAGTTTCATAAATATCACGTAGTTTATTACTCCTGATGAAATAATATCCATGTAAGTATTTTTGCAAGAAAACAACACACAGTGTGTTGTCAGCTGTCCTGAGTTGTTACACTTGAGTGCCAGCCACAGATTGCCACACAGCAGCAAGCCAATCTACACAACTACTGCTGTATATAAATATCAGCATTCCTCTTGTGTAATAAAACTGTTGATACACTTTGTAAGAATCACCATAGGGTATCAGAAGATACAGTATGGTCAATCCCCATTCAAAATTTACAGTGTTTTAAATACCAGGGGACCTAATCTTCTGCCTGGCCCCTCTCCCAATCACTGTATTTTCCAGTTTACATTTGTCCATGAGGGTTTCAGCAAGAATCTGTTTAATGTTAACAAAAAATATTTGCCTGTAGGTTTCTTCTCTCTGGAGTTATGAGCCATCATAAGTGGTTTCTAAGGAGGTGGAGTAAAAATCCACCATTTATTCTTGTGGCACTTTTTATATGGCAGCTGAGGGAAAGCAGATTCGCAACCTCTATATTCTCTCACACTCTCAAATACCTGAATTCCTTCATGACCTTGACCTTGCATAGCTGATGCAAAAAATTTCCACTAGATGATGTAGGATATGTAGGACAAATAACTGTCTAGATTATTAGTATATATACATTCAGTAAACAGCATTTCCCTGACTTTGAGTTGCAAGTCTCTTCCCTTTGAACAGAGAGAATGAGTTTATAGGAGAACCAAAATGCATATGTTACAAAGCATTAATTCCACTCAGGATGCATGCACACTAGTCCTCTCGGAGCATAAATGCAGTAACCCTGAAATCCTATTATCAAGTGAATTGCCTTAAAAATTAAGTGTGTCAGTTTATTACTTAAACTAGAAAGAAATCAAAGCCATACCAGGAAAAAAAAAAAAGGGCAAGAACTCTCTCTCTTTATACATATATACACTTTTTTTTTTTAAGAAAAAAGAGAGAAAAATCTAGCAACTCCAAGAAAATGTAGAAAGAATCCCGCATTTGCACAACACGGCACAATGCTCCATCACTCTCCTCAGAGCCGTGAGGGCATAAACTGGGGAAGGGGGAAGGAAATTAATTACCAGAACTGCTACACAAATTTCAACACTTATTCTTTTGTAAGAATTAGTCTCAGATGATCTATGCAGTTATCATTGAGGACTTGATAAGGCTTGGCTATTATACAATTGTTAATTAAGACATAATTTCTTTGGAAAAGTTTGCTTCAGAATAAATGAACTCAGATTGCCTCTTAGATCACTAAATGAATTTGTGTAGTGTACAATAAATAATAATAATTAAAAATAGAAAAATCATAATGTTCACTTATTTTTAACCTAGGCACAAATTGAAATAGAAACCATTAAGACACAACCACCATTAAATCCTATTGACATTTTTAGGCAGTTTTCAGCACTGAATAGTGTCTATACACTGTTGAAAAATATTTGAAGCAAGCACACATGACCTAAAGCAGAAATAGATTCATTCCCCACTGACTAATAATCAGAAACAACTGAATAAATTAAAAGTGACACAAAATGCTACACCACAAAATACCATTAAGCAAGTTCTACAGCACAGGGAGAAAATGAAAAGTCTGCCTGGGTCACAACCAAAATACAAAATCTGTCCAAGGGGGAAGGGAGCAGGCAGGACTAGTGAACCAGAAAGGACTTGGTGACCTTTTAGGGGTGACCTGGGAAAGCCCTACAAACCAGAGTCAATCTCTTTCACTGAGGAGAACTCCACACATGAGGCAGCTATGCTGCTTTCCAAGAGATTTTGATGCTCCCACCCAAAATCAGGCAAACAAAGTTAAACAGTTACAGCTTTGAATGGGAGGAGGGTTTTTTTTTTTTTAATTTAGCTTCACCTCTTACAGTCAGCTTCTGAATTACAGGCAGTTGCGAGGACAGCCCTCTTTGAAACTTGCTACTGCAAGAAGCTCCCATTCAACCAGACTGACTTGTTGCCACCAAATTCTCCTCCTTCCTATAAATGTTTACAAGTAGTGCTTTTTTCCAGTAAAAGATAAGTATATGGAAATACTGAACTTCTGTTCTCTCATAAGTGAGCCCAATTTTTGAGATCTCCTAGAAAGCATACCATTTAATCTTTCCTGTGTTGCAGTTATAAAACTAAATTCACAGGAAAACTGAAAAGGAAGACAACCTCATGAGGATGGAAAGATAATCAGAAGATAGGATTGCTCAAAAGATAGCCAGCAATCACCAAAGGACGAGGAGAGAAAGGCAAAAAATGAAAGAGGTGGAACTGTACCCAACAAGTAAACACACTGAAAGAAAACAGAAAAACAGGAGAGTACTGTGAGAGGACATATCTATTCTAAAACTTCTTTCTAACACTTGACGACTAGGATATTAATTACTATTTATGATTAAAAAAAAAGAATAATTACCTCATAAAGACTGCATCAAAATTTAAACAAAAACTGGTAAATCCAAGTCATTTATTAGCAATGATACAATATAAAATTAATATTGGAAGATACATACTCATTTAAAAATGTATTATCTTCCACATTCCACAAACAAAAATGAGAGCACTGTAAGGTGAGAAAAGGTCAGAAGAAGAAGAAAAAGAAAATGTTCAATTAAATAAAGCTTTAAAGTGACAAAATAAAATAATATAAAAAATCAAAGGTTGACTATTCCTATGTTACTACACCGAAAACATTAAAAAGAAATAAAAATTGGGGTGATTGGATAGACTACTACATAAGACTGATAATTCATTATTTAACCTCTGAACTGCTGCTTTCAGCAACAAGCCACTGAAAAACCACAATTCTTTCCAAAATGGAAAGTGCAGAGACAATACTGAATTCCATGTTAGGGTGAACTGCATAAATATTTGATTATTTTCTATAAAAACAAATGAAAAATATCATTACTTTAAGATGCTGATAGAAAAGAGATCCCGACTTTTTTATGATCATTTGGAAATATTTCCTCACAATTAATCTAATTCATCTCTTATTTCTACAGAAGAGTAGTTAAGAAAGTTATTCTCACAGTACCCCTGTACTGTTCCTGCTCCTGTTCTTTGGGATTTTTTTTTCTTCATTTTGGGTGGAGTTCTTCCCCTTCCCTTTCTTATTTCCCTTGGTTTCCCAACTCTCTTGCTCTCGGAGTGTCTTCTGAGCTCTACGTTTTCATTTCTCAGATGGCTACTTCTTCCCTTGCAGGTTCCCTAGAGAAGTGCCTGGCCTTAGTGAGCAGTTCCTTGGGAATCTGATAATGGGTTTATATTTTAGAATTACTTGCAAGCTACATTTGAGGGGTTTTCTTTCTTACTTTATAACTGAATGCCAACCAGGTCAGTTGGAGACAAATTAAGAGATCGTTCAGTCTTATTTTTAAAAGTCCATGTACAAGACAGCGATAGTTACGAAGCCAGACTATCTGGCAGTAGATGCGCAGAATTACATTATCAGGAGTTCTTATCAACAACTGTCTAAAGTTTGTGATTTTATACATTTTCAGAATTAACTATTGTAAAACAGGTAGCCGAGAGGAAAACAAGCTATTCGCTTATCCCATTTCAACAGAAGCCCCATGGAAAGAGTTTGCATCGTACTATAATAAATCATTATTGTGAGTACCTTCCAAAGAGGGGAGATGAAAGGGGGAGGAAGGGGTAAAAATGTCATTTCATAATAAACTGGTTTTGTATTACTGTTAGCATCACTCATATCTACCTCACTAGTGGCTGATGTAATGTAGTCCTCCCAGAGAGCCTGTGACAGTACCAAAACCAACGCTCTCCAGCTACATGGGCCTGTGGCACACAGCTGTCAGGCACTGGCTATGAGAGAAGCATCCTAAAAGCTGCCACTCATGTTATAAAGTGAGCTAACAAGGATATTCAGGAACAGCAATCACTATTTTTACCCTCCTCTGTGGTACTCCACGCCATTTATCAAGTTTAACTTGTACTTGCTTCTATCAAAGCCAGTATACAGCCTTCTTAAAGGCTTTTCCTATGTCCCTGTGTTCCTGACTCTTGCTGTCCTTCACAGGGACATCGATTACAGCAAGCTACTTACTATTCTACCCTCACAAAAGTTTTCAGGGTCAACTCTGCCTGTGTGATCACTGGTCCTCTAGCTCCAGTTAATTACAATTATCCTTAAAAAAATGCACGAAAAATTGCCTATGAAAAACAGAAGCAAATGCATTTCTATTAAAAGAATATTAAAAATACATACCCCCTCACAGGGTAACCTATGATCTGCTCTTAAACTTCCCATTTGGCGGGAACTGCATCTTCTAGGGCTAGACCCTGGCATCACAGCTAGAGCAAGGAAAACCTCCAACCCAGTACAAACATTGAACTGGCACATGAGCAGCAGTAGAGATTATGGGGCTCCTGGGTAAACAGATTTTCAGATAAGAGTTAAAGGACACTCTGAGAACAACAAAAGACATTATTACAGTCGTAACATGTAACACAGGAGATTTGGTGACTGGGAAGTAAGAGACAGACAAGAGAGACGTAATGTAGCTTGGTGCAACATGGGGAGGAGAAGTGTAAGAGAATAGTATGCAGGGAGTAGACTAGAGCTACAGACAGAAATATTAAAGGTTAGAGTTTTTTAAATCTTAAGTATGTTGCTTTATAGAGGAATTAATTATCTCAAAATATTACGCTACAATATTTCTGTCCTCCTATACCATCAGACTACTCACAATGTTCTATAAGAAGATATGGACACTTAAAATCAATTAATGTTAATAAAATCATTCACCCAATTAATTCTTGTATACATTAAGAGAAAGTCATACCCACAGACACACAGCTGACATGGAAAGGAAGCATCAGCAAACTGTTGCCCAATGTTAGTCTGGAAATGTAAGTGCATCACAACGACAGACCCAACCCAGTCGAAGCACCAGAGCAACATCCCTTCTTTCCAAGCCAGTGGAGCAGGGTCCATCTGCTGTTTGGCCCCTTTATCTTCCAAACAGACCTCTTACTGACTGGGAACAATGGGTCAGCCACCCAGGCCAGTGCTGGTTGTTCCAGGCCAAGCTGCTCTTGGTGTTCACACCTATGCCGTGGTCTTGCTTACTGGTTAAGGCATAGCCTACAAGGCCGATTACAAGTCAGAGCTGACTCAAAACCATATGTCGTGATGTGATTTGTTTTGCTGATGCCCAGGAATGTCTTTGGGTTGTCACAGCACAAGACAATTATGACAACTGGATAAAGAACAACTCCCTAAGCAAGCCCAATACCCTGCTTATCTCTAGCACCATATATAGCTCCTTCTAATTTATTTGCTGAGTTCCATATTATAAGCACTTACATTTTTGCTCTGACATTCTCATTACAAAGTTACCCCTCATTATTTTTTTAGAGATATTCTTTTTCATTTCTACTTTAAAACATCATTCAAGCACAATGCTTCATTTTCCAAAATGTCCCTCTTGGCTTCGGATATGCATTCCAGACGTACTATTTCTAATCTGGGATGGGGGGGATTGGAAAAAGAAAGAAAAACTTCTATATTTAAGCCATTTCTATATTCAACTAGCACAGTACAGCAGACTTAGATAAACTAAGGAATCAGATTAATGTAGTCTGTTCTTTCCAAGCCCAAAACCTTACTTACATGCATGTTTTTACTTATCTTTCCATTAATTGTAACTTGCAAGAACTCAATCCAAAGCTATTTACTAGAGCCAGCTGTTTTAATAGCCTCATAACTTACACCCAAACCCACATCTCAATAAGCTTGGGGAAGCTGCCAAAGGATTTGGCTGAACCTCTCACAAGGCCCCATGACAAATGGTAACTACCATTTCATTATCTGTCTTCAGTGATGTGAATGTCTGGTTGGATTCTCAATTCTGGATGATTAAAGAACAGCGGTGAGTTTCCGCTTTCCATCCATCATTAACAAGAAGATTATGATTGGTTCACATGCTGGAATTACTGCTACAATATGTACTCTGTCACCTCCAGGCGCAAGCCCTGGAATTTGTGGCAAATCGAGCAAAGCCCCTGGGCTATACTCAAAATCCAAGGCACTTGCCAGCTCTTATCTTCCTCAAACAAGAGCTACAACCCACAAACTTTGCAACCATCTAAGACACCAGTGGTGTTCCACCACAGCAGCTGAGTGGAGACACTCAGCCCAACTCACCATTGTACAGAAAAGAGGCAACCAAGGTCACAGAATGCTCCAAAATGAGCTCCCTCAGAGTTCAAGCTTATTTTCCTGACACCTGAAATCAACTGGTTTACTTTCAGAAAAGACTGCAAAAAAGCAAGCTTTTGAGCAGACAGACTGGAATGGTTGAAGTTTTCCAGGAAATCCCAAGATGGGACATTTCTAAGGTAAAATACGGGGTTTTGTGCCTGTTTTCATGCAGCCAGTTGTTTTGCAGTGACCATTACTGTAATTCAGTAGAGAATGAACCTCACCCTGACACTGAAATAAGACAGATTGTTCTTTGTCTTAATTATTTAGTCAAGGCCTAAAATGAATATTTCAAGACGCAGAAGGAAAAGTACATATGAGAACAAGGAAGTCTGAGGTTTTTGACAGTATCAATTTGCTCTAGTTCTGCTTTTAGAAAATAGTAATCTCCACTTAATCACACTAAAAAGGAGTCAAAATTATGAGAGGTTTGGTCTCAAAGCTTTATTCTGGGCTTTGTCTAAAAGAAAGCCCAATCTGCACTGCAGACAGATCTCCCTGCAGCCTTCTGTTTCCTGGCCCTTTCACTGCACCACCACCACTTCTGACAATAGTTAACAAAGCACCACAATAACAATAAGCAAAACACAATGTGGGGTGGGAGAGAACAACAGAGTCACTAAAAGCACCATGCGTAAGGCAAGGGGTAGCTGAAGGAGCATGAAAATAAGAAACTCTGCTTCCGGGAAGAACTGCTGCTACTATAAAGATGCGCAATAACTATTATAAAATACATTCAAGACAGACTGGTGATTCCCCTGACATGATTTCTATAACCAAATTTCTCCTTCACCTCTTCACAGTATTACAGCTGACAGTTTTTAAACTGCTTGACACTTCAAGCTTTTCCTGTCATGCAAAATGACTTTTCTAAAGTCCTATATATGATCTTCTGTGACACTACTCTGAGGCAAGGTCCTCATTTCTGGTAGACCAAGAAAAAGTCTTTGTTAGATATTAAAAAAATAAGTAGTCTAAGAAATCTTTCATATTATGACATGAGTTAGAGTTTCTCTGACTTGTACTCACCAAACCAAGGAAACACAGGTCTGCACTGTACTGGCTGCACGTTGGGGCAAGCTCCAGCTCTCCACTGTCAACACAGGAACCAGGATAGGGCTCACAACATTGGGCAAGCCAAGTAAATTGAAAAATCCACTATTTCCTTCAAGATTTCCTGCGACGCTCCAGTAAGTCATCCTGGAAGCCTTGCAACTGACTACAACTGACTACTCTTCATAATTACTCTTCAGAAGTGTGGAAAGCACTGGGACACCAGGACACATCCAGATGACACAGAACTAGCTGAGAGCAGAAGCTGCACCTCTGGAGTTTGGGCACTCACGTGCATGCAATGAAAGTAAATACAAATAGAGCTTAAAGTATTAGAGAAAGAGAGGACAAATTAATTCTCAGTACAGAGACAGCTATTCAAAGAGGTGCAACTCTACAAAAGGTCTCCTCTTTTTCACTGGAATAAGTTGCAGGTAGCTCAACCTACTCCACCTCTCCCCCCTCACCAAATAGAGAAAGGCTGCCCAGGATTTACTACTCCAGTCTTTATTACACATAATCTAATCCATCCTTCTTAACACAGAACAACAGCTAAAGATATTACCCCAACAATATTCTCAAGTTCCCAGCAGCTTCCAGCTCAGATTTTATGATCCATTAACAGGCATCTCATCAATTATGCCATGGGTGTCTTGCATATTTATCAACTATTCATGTTCCAAGTAATCTTAACTTTTAAAAAAAAAAAAATTAGTAATATTTACACCTTTTGTTCTCGAGGGGCCTTAAGACATTTGGCTAGAATTCAAAGTTTGAATTTACTGCTCTTACTGCAGGGTGTTTTCCTATCACACTCCTATATTAGACTGCTGGCGCCTACCAACTCGTAAATTTGTCTCTACCTTGTTAGTATTTTTTGCACATCTTGTCTTAGCAAAGGTTCAAAAGTTCATTAGCAAAATACTACTTATCTCTCTACTTGCTGAAAAGTCTTATGACAGATAATGTCAAGAAATTTAGCACAATTATGACAACTAAATTACATAGCACTATATAGATCTTGTAAGGTTGCAGAAAACATAAGTAATTTACTGTTGTTAACAGGTTTACACAGATGCACCAACAGATGCATATACAACCTCAATTACTAATAACTACCAATTTCTGTAAAAAGTAGACTGAATTATTCCACATCAGGACATTACTCAGTTTGCATATTGTTTTCTTAATAGAAAAAAGAGGATTGCAGCTGTTTCTCGACTCACCTGTGCATCCTGGAGGACTTTCTAAAATCTTTTCTTATAGTGCTGGAAGTCTGTTTCCCTCTTTGCCCTATTAACATCCACAAGTGTAGTCACAGAGCCACATTTACTTTCTTTGGAGGGGAAACCAACCATGGAGGGGAGCAAGCACAGGGTTGCAACCTGTGCTTGGAAGAGGTTATTTTACTGTGATCTAGGGCAGAACATACTGTCTGTAACAAAGGTGCTTTCAGTGTACACCAAAAAAAGCATATAATGTTTAGGAAAACACTATGGGAAATTTTAAAAATTATCACCATTTAATTTGCCTGCACATACATTTTAAAGTGCCCTAAATTTTTGAAAATGAGCGTGTGAATAAATTCACAAAAATGAATACGTAAATAAAATTTACTCAGAAAAACAGACTGCCTGTCTCCACTGGATTTTCTTCAGCAAATGGAGAAAGATATTATATGCAGAAATTACTTCAAGCCGGCATTGTTTTTATGTCATACGCATATTTGCAACAGTGACAGAAGTGCTCCTAGTTTGACCAAAAGAAGAAAACACAATGATTGAGTACTTGGTACTTACACAGTAAAACCATTACTGCAGTAAAAAATACTGAATTGCAGGATAAAATTGAGTGCTAAATCCACATGCATACATACAGCTCTGAAGGAAGCAGGAAATAGTACTCAAAATTTCTGTAAAAAAAAAATTAAAAAGCGCTCAGTGCATGTAGTACAGTCAATTAAAAAGACAGTATGCATATCAGGATGGACTGAAAGCTCCTAAGTTTCTAAATGAGAATTTTAATGATTTTCAAGTCACAGGCAAACAACACCCTGAAGGAAAGCAATTGTTCCGAGTGCAAAGTGATGGAAACAATTATTGGTGGTAACCTGGCCTTCCAGCTGCAGGATGTACTCTGCTCTTGTTCACGGCAGTCAACTTGGCTACTCAAAGGACTAATGAAACCAGAAAAGACAAAACTCCAGCAAGAGGCAGACATTTCTGTGTTAGTAAATTAAGCAATTTGTTCCGTGATCACAATGGCAGCCAGCATCAGCAGAAACTCAGACTGGAGAGAGTATATGGCCCTTCATCTGCAAATTAAACGGTATTGTGCTGCCACATATGAAAGGCATTACTTCGTGCCAGATCTCATTTGAGATGATTCATCCTTTGCCTCTCTTCATGGAAATACCATCCAGTTTAAAGCACAGTCCAGTGTTTCTCAGGACATTGCTGGCCATGTATATAACCAGCTCCACAGACACAGCACAGTCAACAGGAACAGCTGCTCCAGCACTGCCAGCAGAGACTGCCCTGGTATTCCACCTCCCATATTCATGACTGTCAGTGGTTCCTCCAAACACAGCCCTGAGCTCCATCTCCACCATGAGTCTCATTGTAAAAACAGAACAAAACCAAACCAAACCAAACCAGCCATCCATAGGACTTCCCTCATAACCTATCCAAGCACTCCTACTTTAGAAAATACATTTCTTTTTTTCCTCTCCAGAAAGTTTTTTCAACCCATCTTTAAAGAGAACCGACCATTGCAGACATATATCAATAAAAGTAATTACACTGGTTTTGAACTAGAGTACTTGCATCAAAAAATTAAGCATAAGCACACTAACCAATCAATGTCATTCCAACTTTGAGGTTGCTGTTTTTAACCATGGAAAATTAAAACCTTTGTTATCAATTGTTTGGATTGGAAAGGTTTTTCAACCCTATGATGCCTCATGCTCGGCCTAACTATGCTTCCACAAGATCCATCTTCATGAATATTTACTGATTTCTCTTTAAAGAAGAGAGTGCTAAAGAGTGTGCTAAAAGTTCCTAATTTCACCAAAATGCAAATTAGAGTTTATAAGAAAGACAACTAACAGAGCACTCCAGAGGTACATGATGATGGAAGCTTTTGATCAACATAAGGAGACAGTGAGTAGCTTTGTTCAATTCACTAGCAGCATCTTGGATCGTGCCATTTCCCTCTGCTATTCCCATACTCCCTGCGATTGCAGCACTCTTAAATAAAACAGATGCCTCTATGAATCCCACAAGAAGTTTGTTACATAGAGTTAATTATTTGTGACATCTGGTAACACAATACTCATTTGCAGTCAGCCACTGACAGCAGAGGTCAGAGGAACGACAAAGTCATCAGCCTCTGCATCACGTGAGTTGCTTCTGCCCCATTTCTTCAGTGGATAGGATGAGTCCTGCCTAGGCTCCCACAAAGGTGTTGTTCTGATGTTATCTACAGAGATGGCAAGTTTTATTTATTTCTTTAGAAGTATTTTTTCTTCTCTCATTTTTTCATTTTTTGGTTTTCTTTTCTAGTTTGAAAACCAGGAGGGTCAGGCAGAAAATCTGCCTAAAATCAGTATTTGCGCAGTCACATTTGGGGAGAGAGTAAGGACTATGCCAAGCAGAAAACAGCCAAGGAGAGGAAGTTAGAATGAGTTAAGCAGAGTACACCAGCCTGTGTAATCAAGCCAGAGCACTTTTTTGCAGCCAGTTGCAACCAGAAGGAAAGGTATAGCAATAAGCCATAAAGGTGCGACCTAGAGCCAAGGGATGAAGAACATCATGATGAAGATCACGATTAGAGGGAACTTTAGCTTCACAAGCTTAAGGTGTGCAGCCTGTAAATGTCAGTGTATTCAGATTAAAGAACTACAGTACACCTGGACCCAAGAGGGCTCATCCGCCCTCCTTACTACCATCTCTTCCTGTTGGTGCTAACCTTTCCCAGCAACCCCCTCAAGAACAGGAAGCTCTTTTCTCTATATATTCTTAATACATCTCCATTCCTCTCCATTTGCCATTTTTTCCACTCACAGCCCTTTATCCTCCCAGCAACAGCCTTCCCGACATGCTGCCAGTTATATACCACCATTGTTTGGAAACAGGCACCTACTCACTTCTTTTTATGATTCAGACAGTTTGACACCCCGCCTACCACTTACGTTGAGATTTTATGCTGGGGATTTTGCAGCTTTCTAGTGTGTATTATCAATTGCTTGTCAAGTGCCACATAACATTAAGACCTGGTAGTCAAGTAAATCCTCTACACTGACACTGTGATGTCCCATCAATTCACATATGGAAAAATTCCCTTGGGTTTCACAACAGGAGGGGGCCCTGGAAGGTCCTACAAGACTCTGCACATTTCTGTAATCTCCCTACAATGTTCATGAACTCCAAAGCATCAATAATACATTCTCGATGGCATTCATGAAAACCTATCCTGAAAGCAGAACTGGACACGGAAGCCCAGACTGGTATCACGCTTTCATGATCACAGATCCAGGCATGACTTTGGAAACAAGTTCGATTCATGGGGAAGTTCTGTTTTCATGCAGATTTAAAATGCCATCTTCAGCCCTCCTGGCACTGTAGAAAGAATATATGCCTGTTGTTGGGAGAGGGTATGGATGCAGACCACCACAGATCCTCACAAATATTTTATCTGCTTTTGCACTCCCAGGAACTGGCAGAACAAATTATAGGATATTGTAGGCTTCAAAGTGAGGCTCCTTTTCTCAGTTTGCCCTCTTTTTTTGGTCCTTTAAAGATGGGCAAGACCTAAAACCTACACACAGCATAATGCTGAAGATCTCCAGCTCATTTTGAGGAAGATGTTCTTAGAAGCACAATCCTGGTTAAACCTTTAGAGCAATAGCCTTGTGTGCACTTACATGTGTATGCACACAAACTCCACAGCCATAATCACTGAATTGGTGTCAGGCACTTCCTCAAGTTAGTTGTTAGACCTACGCTGAGAAACACAACTGAGAGCTCATGAATGTGTATTCTGGGTCCTCAACCTCTCTCACACAAAGCCTTTCCATACTCTGCACTTCAGTCATTCCAGTAGTTCAAGAAAATATCTAACGATATAAAGCATCAAGAGATGTATCAAGTTAACATGATTTCAGAACATGTTATAATGTCTTCATCTGTATGTTTTGCACAAACTACTTCATATGCACAAAATTAAAAATGCCTCCCTCTGTCCGAGTATACACAGTACACCGAAGCATCCTTCTACTTCTGCAGTGCTGGGCCTTAAAATATTGGAAATGGCTTAGCAAGGTCTCTGTCTCTCACTACATTAAAGAAAGACAACCTGTACAATGAACTAAAGAGCAACAAAATTACCTACAAATTCTTGCTGGTTTTGGTTGCAGGGGAAGGCGGGGGGGAGGCAGGTGGCAGGTGGGGATTGGGGGTTTCTTATGCTAATTGCCAAGTAGAAATTGTACACTAAGAAATTCATATTATACAGAATCACAGAATAACCAGATTGGAAGAGACCCACCGGATCATCGAGTCCAACCATTCCTATCAAACACTAAACCATACCCCCTCAGCACCTCATCCACCCATCCCTTAAACACCTCCAGGGAAGGTGAATCTTCCCTGGGCAGCCTGTTACCTTATGAGCTTTCTGAGAGTAAGACATTATTTACATGAATATTGCACATAACCAAACAAATTAAATGTATTTTTCATCTGATATATGTGCATTTAATGAAGAATCTTTAAAGATTTACCTGAGGAAATATTTCAAAGCAAAAGAAATAACTGTTCTATGATGGACTCAAAAAATTAAGTAAAACAAAAATGGGATAGCTATCATCACTTTTTACCTACTTTCAGAATGCTTCAAATAAAAAAGAAAAACACTACTTCTGTGCTAAAGCTGACAAATTGACTTAATGCACTAAGTAGGGCATTTTTTTGTTTTTATAAGTAGCTCATTCCAGTGAAAACATCATCTTTTTACTGTTTAGACTCAGAAGGCATAGGGTTACATACTTAAGTACTAATCCCATATGAGAAAATCACTTACAAATTCACTGATGCACAACTAAATTCTCCTTGCAAATGACAGAACATCGGTTAAGTTTATTATATATATAATGAAGTTGAGATATACATAAAAGTTGAGTTAAGTTTGTACACACATATAAAATTTATAATACACAAAGGCATGAGATCAGACCCAGTATTCATTGGACAAACAAGAACTCCTGCTCCTACAAAAATTGATTGAAAAATGTAAGAACGCATGAAATCTCAAAAAAATTACCTTAATACAGCTTCATTAAAAAATTAACTCAAAGCTAGGGCACTTTATGAAAGCACAACCGAAGTACAGCAACAGTCAAGAAACAAAGTGTTTTATGAAGCTTTCCATGGGTTTGCATACATTTTAAAAGAATTTCTGATAAATGTCAAGAAGCACTAGCAAATTTCTTCAGCCAAGGTTAAAAGCAAAAAGAAATTCATGCACTAACTTTATCTGCTTAGTATAGAAGATGCCGTACCTTCATACAGAATGTTCAGTTTCTTTTTGTATCTAGTTTACTTAGAAGTCAGGCCCAAAGATGCCTAAAATAAGTTCTTAAATCAAAACGGTACTTAGGAATCTATGTGAATATGATTGTTTTTTCAGGTATGTGGGGCATGAAATATTCCCACTAAAGCCAAAGACATCGCAGAGCTTAATACACTTGAAATAAAAACACAGATATGTAATAAGAGGTACTCCTCTCAGTATTTACATGCTGATGCTGATCGTAACTGTACAAATGAGGTATAATCCTTTCTGTTTCCACTTTTTGTATCATCAGTCCCTAAATGAAAAGGAAAACCAAACCAGATCCTGAGACTGAAAAGAAGACCACAATTAATTGTATTGTTGTGGACACAGGTGTCACTAAGGTAACAGAAATTCCACAATCTCTTGAATTAAGCTCAAATTTCCCTCCACAAGAAAAAACATGTGCTTTGGATAGGAAATTATATCAAATGTTTTTTAAAATTCCTTTTTAAGCATCACTTTCCTTTAAAGAAAAATCAAAGCTTAAAACTGCTTTGTCTCACATTTAATAGAAAGACAAAAGCCTATTTAAAACTATGCACTATAAAAAGTTTTAGAGTTGCAAGGAAAAAGAATACATTAAGAACTCTGGTAAAAAATAAGGTACTTAAGAATACAAGGTATTTAAGGTACTTAAGAACACTGTTTAGGCTCCAAACAACATAAAATATTACCAAGCTTACACTCTTTCCTGTATTTTAAAGCTGGCTGTTCCAGAATTCCTTAAGAAGACAGAAAAACTCAGGATACCACCTGCTTCCACTCACAGTCCACTCCGCCTAGCCCCTCATTATCTCTCATGTAATGCTAGAAAAACACATTTCATGTGTGCTTGTATCACTTTAAAATGTGAAAAATATAAAATATTCAAGAGTGAGGATTTTTAAAAGTATGAGGTAAAAAAAAGGAATTTTCTTTTAAAATAACAGCAGTTTATTGATAGGAAAATGATTTTTTTTCTAGATGTAATTTTGAATGCACCAATTCTAAAATTAAGTTAGATAACACATAGGCCAAGTGCATTGTTAGTACAGTACCTACAGAAAATACAGAAAATTCGTATTCAAGGTGGTGCAGTCTCTAATTCTTTTGGATCTGCTGCTTTGTTGCCAGATTTGAGTAAGGAATGTTACTCTTCACCTCCGCATATGAGAGGGCAGAAACTTTCAAACATGCTGATATTTGTTCAGATAACAAAGGACAGCTGAAGAGTGGTGTATAGTCTTCTACCAAAGACCTTCAAAACACCAAATTACACAAGAATTAGCCTCCCAACCAATGGGTTTTCTTTTTCTTTATTTACTTTGCCAACATGAGTAATCTCACTAATAAACACCTTTCTGCAACTCTGCTACTACCTGAACAGTCAAACATCATAAGCTCGTTTCTTACCTTTAGGAAAAGCAACAGAAGTTGAATAGTTATAAATCTTCTTTATCCAGAAATGGCTACAATTCTTTGAAATTACTCTATGATTCAAAGATTAATTTTTGCAAGAAAAAATAGCTTAAGATGCCCTTTAAATCCATTATTCATTTAATTTAGGCATGACCTGAGGTCTCCTACATTAAAGCAATGAACCAGAGTCAATGATAGAATACTTAAAGATCAGTAGATCTTAAATCTGGATCACTCTCCAGTTATAAATGTTCTTACTGAGTTCATTACCAAGCTTAGTTCAGGCAGTTAAGAAAATGAAGAGTCAGCACTGGCACTAAGCGAAAATTGCATGGAGTAAAGAACATCCTTGAGCCCTTCTACACTTCTCAATTGTATTGGATTTACCTTGATGCCCTGGTTTTGGCTGGGAAAGAGTTAATTTTCTTTCTAGTAGCTGGTACAATGTTATGTTTTGGATTTAGTATGACAATAATGTTGATAACACAGTGATGTTTTTAGTTGTTTTCTATATTCTTGTTATTATTAATATTATTATTCTCTCCCTTTTTTCTGTCCTATTCAACTGTCTTTATCTCAACCCATGACTTCTACTTTTCTCCCCATTCTCCTCCCCATCCCACTGTGGAGTGAACAAGCAGCTGCGTGGTGCTTACTTGCTCCCTGGGGTTAAACCACAACACCTGGAGATCTTCTGCTACACATGCTTCCTTTGAAGACTGTTATTTACTAGTAAAATAAGGTAAAACTAGATGTTATCAAAAAATCTAGCAACTAGCCTTATGACTGTTGTATGCTGTTAGCTGCCTTTTGCTCATCGTTATCCTACCAGGAACATCCCTTAGCTCAGCTACAGCGTGCACTCAGGCAATACTAAGTATCTGACAAGCTGTTCTGACAACAGGCAGCTAAATTTTAAGCAATAAACAGCTAATGTAGTAACAGCACTAATGTAGTGACAGCACTACCAAATTCTTGTAGTGTGGTTCCAAGTAACTTTATTCTTCTGCTTCCTCTGATGTTCTCCTGGTTTTCAGAGCAACTATTTCCAGGTGTGCCGGGTGAGAACACTATGAAACACTATGAAAATTGATTATCACAGAGATTGCAGATTTCTGCAAAAGTCTTAACTTCAATGGGAATTTATATTTTATTCTGAAAAAATTAAATATAAAACAATTTAGGATCAAGAAAAGATCAAGAAAATGTTATAGGCAGCATCTTTTCTTCAAAATACTTAGAGTTAACTCAAAATGCAAAGAAGATACCAGGATCCTGTGAAATTTAAATAATGTCCTTTCAAGTTTACCACACAGATGTAGAGATAAGTCATAAGCTGGCAACAGCAGAAACTCCTCTATTGGCAGCAGGAGGAGAGTAGGGAGCCCTCTGCGATGGGGCAAGAGTGCTCTGAAGCAGGGAGCTCTGTGGCCACCTTCATAGCTTGTTGTATCTGCTTTGCCTTCAGAACAACAACTTTGCCAGTTACAGGAATAGTTTTTGAAATGTGAATATAGGTGCCTTGAAAACTGGACTGAGACCAATAACTCCTTTGGTAGACCTCTAGTTAGTTATTCAGATGCTAATGGTCTTCAGCCACGACAGTCAAGACTGAATATAAACCCTAAGAGAGAATAATACCATTTTCTCACTACCTATCTCATCAGCCATCTAATGCTTCCCAAAGCACTGAACATTTTCAAGTGCAAATATTGCTATACCTCCCACTGTTGCTATGCAACGCTAGGTCTTATATTTCCTAGAAATATGTGAAGGAAATGGGACTTTTGATCCTTAGCTTAACTACTATTACTCACCATTATATCTGCTATACGCAATTGGATTAGTACTCATTGAGGAAACCAGGTTATAGTCTTTAACAATTTACCTTTAGAACCTGGGCTCTGATGCAACATATTTCCCCTCTCATTTAATATTTAATTCTTTTTGAACTTGACCTGCCTTGCAATTTTAAGAGAAAACATCCGAGTTTTTTGTTCACCTATATTATAGTAATTTTGCTTCAGAACTGCTCCCACAACAGTATCAGGCAAGTCTTAGAGATAATTATGTTTTATGGTTGTAAAAGCATTTCTGAAATGCAAGAGGACTAAAAGTACAGTGCATGCACAAGGTTCATAATTCAGTCCTTCTGTTATCTGCAGGAGAAGGAATCCCACCCCATAAACAATCTCCCCCCCAGTTCCTGATCTTCAGGCATCCTGGGACACCAAATCACCATATCAATCAGCATAACTTTCAGAAGTAACAGCAGGTTTTTTTTTTCTTCCTCTGTAGACATTTTTAGTAACACTTCTGGATAATCAGCTTTATCAGCCAGACGGTACAATTTTTGGAACAAGACACATGGGCTGCTTGTTTCATCACAAACTGGGGCAACCCATTTTGATAAGAATTGATAATTCACAGTTTATACAGGTTTGTTGGCATCTGGTTTTATATGAATGGCTTGCATATAGAAATGAAGTCAAGATCAGCTCTGGGTAAGAAGACCAATTAATCTAATAGTGAACTCTTGTCACTGCACATCAGGATGGAATTTGGCTAACCAGAAGTGTCCAAGCAGCAGCAAAACAGAGCATGTGTTATATGAGCACGTAACAAAGCATTTTTAAAAAGCCAGAAAGGGGGCAACACTGGTAAATGCTCTCCCATTTTGCTTAGGCACACACACCACCAGCAGAGTCCTTTACATCGGAACATACAACCACAGTTCTTAATATCTGGGATTCCATAACACCTAAGTTAAGAAGAGACTAGTCAACAAGAAGTTATTCTAAGACCAGTACTACACACACACTACACTTGATCTTAGCCAAAAGGCCGAGAAGCAATGTGCCCAGCAATGTGCCCAGGTGGCCAAGAAGGCCAATGGCATCTTGGCTTGGATCAGAAATGGCCTTACCAGCAGGTCCAGGGAGGTTATTCTCCCTCTGTACTCGGCACTGGTGAAATCGCACCTCGAGTACTGTGTTCAGTTCTGGGCCCCTCACCACAAGAAGGATGTTGAGGCTCTGGAGCGAGTCCAGAGAAGGGCAACAAAGCTGGTAAAGGGGCTGGAGAACAAATCTTATGAGGAGCGGCTGAGAGAGCTGGGGTTGTTCAGCCTGGAGAAGAGGAGGCTGAGGGGAGACCTCATTGCTCTCTACAACTACCTGAAAGGAGGTTGTGGAGAGGAGGGTGCTGGCCTCTTCTCCCAAGTGACAGGGGACAGGATGAGAGGGAATGGCCTCAGGCTCCGCCAGGGGAGATTTAAGCTTAAGATTAGGAAAAAGTTCTTCACTGAGAGGGTGGTTAGGCATTGGAACGGTCTGCCCAGGGAGGTGGTTGAGTCACCGTCCCTGGGGGTGTTTAAGGTTAGGGTGGATGAGGTGCTTAGGAACATGATTTAGGGATTGGTGGGAATGGTTGGACTCAATGATCCGGTGGGTCTCTTCCAACCTGGTTATTCTGTGATTCTGTGAATACACTTCCACATGAAGCACGCTTTTTTCCTTTTTTTTTTTTTTTTTTTTTTTTTTTTTTTGTGTGTGTGTAAACAGTTTTAGTATAGTATACACTTCTTCTCAAAAGATTATCTGCTGACCAGGATCATTGCAAGGTCCAAGAACTGCACATTTACACTGTATTTATAGTAATTTCCAGAGCAATTTCCAGCACCTTGTTTCTCTCCAAACTCACACTAGACCTTTTCTTATCACATTAGAAAGCTTATAAGTGAAACTGTCTTTGGGAAAACTTTATTTCTGAGTACATACTTAAAGTTCAAACTGCAAATAAATTTTGAGAATATGATATGGACCAGATTATGGACCAGACCTCGAAACATTTACTTTGAGATTGGGCATGTCTCAGCTACAAGACTACAAACCTGATGCATAGCACAGGAGATTATTTTATTCTTGGCATAATAATACACTTGACACATTCCGTTTTTATTTAGATTATTTTAGATCACTTAAAAACATTTTATTTAGATAGTTTAAAAACAAAGTTATGAATCTACTACAAAATGGACATTTTACTGCACATCTCAGCTGCTTTCTGACAAAGACTCTGCTTAAGTCACAATCACAATGAAAAGGAACAAAAATTGTGTACCACCAGGTGGGAAAAAACAGTTCCCATTATATGATGAAAATGCATAAGGCTCTATATTCACTGAAAATTAAGGGAGTCATTCCCAAGTCACAAAATATGCACACACAACAGCACGTTCATGCCGCTCACTGATTTCAAACAGCATTCCCAGTCCTAAGCACTGGAAAAAAATTGTAAATCAAGGAAATCGGAAAAGAAAGGTCAAAGAGAGTGCACTTGCCCTGATGAGCAAGACTGCCAAGCTGGCAACAACAGACAATGAGAAGGCTAAAGTACTCCACAATTTTTTTGCCTCAGTCTTCACTAGCAACCTCTCTTCCCACACATCTTGAGGGGACGGGCTGCAAGACACTGCCTGGGAGAGTAAAGTTGCTCCCACTGTAAGAGAAGGCTGACGACCACCTGAGGAACCTGGATGTTTATAAGTCTGTGGGACCAGATGAGATGCATCCCAGAGTCCTGAGGGAATTCACTGATCATAGAATCATAGAATTCTATTCTGATGTAGTCACCAAGCCACTCTCCATAATATTTGAAAAGTCATGGCAGTCAGAAGTAGTCCCTGGTGACTGGAAAAAGGAAAATATTGTAACCATTTTTTAAACAGGTAAAAAGAAGGATGCTAGGAACTACAGACCTGTCAGCCTCACATCTGTGCCTGGGATGATCATTGAACAGATCATCCAGGAAACTATATTAGGGCACATGGAAGACAGGTAGGTGATTCAAGACAGTCAGCACAGCATCACCAAGGGCAAGTCCTGCCTGACCAACCTAGAGGCCTTCTATGAGGGAGTGACTATCTCAGTGGACACGGGAAGACCCACAGATGTCATGTATCTGGACTTCTTTAAGGTCTTTGGCACAGTCCCCCACAACATCTTTCTCTCGAAAGTAGAGAAATACAGATTTGATAGACAGACTACTAAGTGGATAAGAAATTGGTTGGACAGTCTCACACCGAGGGTAGTGGTCAACAGCTCACCAGATGGAGATCAGTGATGAGTGGTGTCCCTCAGGGGTTCGTTCTGGGGCCAGTGTTGTTTAATATCTTCATCAATGACATAAACAATGGGATCAAGTGCACCCTCAGCAACTTTGTGGATGACACTAAGCTGAGTGGTGAGGTTGACACCCTTGAGGGACAGGATGCCATCCAGAGGGACTTTGACAAGCCTGAGAAGTGGGTTTGTGAAAACCTCATGAGGTTCAATAAGGCAAGTGCAATGTCCTGCATCTGGTCAGGGCTACCTTCAGTATCAATACAGGCTGGGGGATGAAGAAATTGAGAGCAGCCCTGCAGAGAAGAAACTGGTGGGTCTTTGTGGATGAGAAGCTGGAAATAAGCTGGCAAAATGTGCGCTTGCAGCCCAGAAGGCCGACAGTATCCTGGGCTGCATCAAAAGAAGTGTTGCCAGCAGGTCAAGAGAGGTGATTCTGCCCCTCAGCACTGCTCTGGTGAGACCCCACTTAGAATACACAGGAATGACAGGAACTTGTTCGAGTGGGTCCAGAAGGTCAGAAAAATTATCAAAGGGCTTGAGCACCTTCCCTGTGAAGGTAGGCCAAGAGAGTTGGACTTGTTCATCTTGGAGAAGAGAAGACTCTGAGGAGACCTTTCAATATTCAAAGGGGGCTTATTAAGAAAGGTGGGGAAAAAGATTTTAGCAGGGCCTGGAGAAATAGGACAAGGGGCAATGGTTTAAACTAAAATTGGAGAGGTTTCAACTAGATATTAGGAGAAATTTTTTATGTTAAGGGCAGTGAAACACTGGCACAGGTTACCCAGAGAGGTGGCAGGTGCCCGATCCCTGGAAACATTCAAGGTCATATTGAATGGGGCTCCGAGCAACCTGATCTAGTTGAAGACGTCCCTGCTTACTGCAGAGGGGTTGGATTAGATGACCTTCATGGTCCCTTCCAACCCAAACATTCTATGATTCTATGAAAAGATTACTCATGGTTATTAAAGAGGAAAATTCAGTGAGTTTCTTTGTATATTGCAGAGTTCACCCTTCACATCTTCATGTCTTTCTGCAATAGCAACAACAGGAAGGGATTACTGGCATTTGGTTGGACTCGATGATCCGGTGGGTCTCTTCGAACCTGGTTATTCTATGATAATTCACAATGAAGCTGTAGATAGCAACACAAGGCAACTGGATAAAATCTCAGTACCTACCAAAAAAAATCAAAGCTCTTCAAGATCCCCATCACAGACATTCCCAGCAGCCACTTGTGGGTGACAGTGCACTCCTTTGTAGCCACAAAGTCTGTTACCACCAGACACAGTGGCAGGCTGACTTCACCACCATCTCTTCCTCCATGTGTCCTATACAGCAGATCAGCTCTTGTTTCAAGCTTACTGTAACCAGTAGAACAGCAGAAAGACACACCCTTTTAATTGCATATGAGAACAGCACAGGACATAAGGAGGAAACGGGGGAAAAAATAGAAATAAAGAACAAAGCCAGGAAAAACAGAAAGCCTGCAAAATGCAGAACACTGGGAGGTCAAAAAAACCCAGAAGCTCCTGCGGACTGAGTCAGATTCTTCAATTCTGCTAAAAACTGGTTTTGGCTGACACAGCTATTCAATTTCAGCAGGCTTATGTCAGGATAAAGTGAGCCTAGGAAATTCAGTGTTTCTCTCTAGTGATCTGCGCTTTTTTTTTAATGTGGAAGTGGGAATTTTTGCATAGTTTAAGATGTAACTTTTATTGCACCAAAGGGTCCATTCACAAGATTTTTTTAATGAAACATGAATATAAACTTCTGAAAGAAAACTAGCAAAAATTAACAATGGCTTTGCAAAAGTGTGTCTGTCCAAAGCACCACTAAAAAAAGTGATTTAAGCCACAGTAATTACCAAATGTAAGTACTGTATGACAGTAGGCAATGTAACCTAAACTTGAATTTTTGTACCTGCACTTCATATGAGAACTGTTAGGACAGGAGTCTGCAGCTCCCACCGCACACACTCAGGACAGAACATCACCCAGTACAGTAGAAGGAGGACAGAATGGTGTGTCCCTCCCTTACACTCAGCCTCATTTCACACTAGTTTTGCTTTGAATCAAGTTACTCTGTACTACACTTTGACAAACATTGCAATGAATGTGCACTTCATTGCTAATGTGACATTTAGCCAGCTAATGTGAAATCTCAGACATAAAATTTATTACTTCCTGCATTTGTTAGCTTTACAGTAAAAGCAGCAAGTTATTGTTAATAACTTCTGGCATCTGATCAAAGTACAACAATTTGGAACCCTCCAAAATCTTTGAAATATATAAATGTACTGTAATAGCAGCAAATAATCTCATCAAAAACAAAAAGCAGTGAATAGCTCTGACAACATAAATCTACAACTTAAAACTGCAGAAGAGGCAAATTGAGAGCGGGGTGGGGGGGGGGGTGTTACATTTCAGTTCAGGAAGCCTTCTGGCAATCTTTCAATTGCTACAAAAAGACAAGCCCCATTTTATTCCATTTATTTTAACATTCTCTGAATACCACAAAAGGCCTCTAATGATTTATGCAACTGGTAATTATTCCATCTTTCTGGTTGGCCTGGAAAATGCCTTCAAAGCATGCCATATCCATCTGTAGGACACAACGCTAAATCAGTCCTCAAAGTCAAGCCCCAGCAAAACAGCTCTACAATTTCATAGAGGTTGAGGCCGCAAGGGACTATTCAATCATCTAGTCCCATTACCTGCATTTCACCAAACATTACATTTCTCCCTCAACCCCACTTCAAGCCCAAAGACTCTTTAAGACACATCATGTCTTAAAGAAAATGTTTGTCCTACAAGTAAAATACATATATTGAAGACAGCACTGATGCTGCAACATCATGGAGAACTGACAGGCTATGATCAGAGTCCTATCACAGGGCTGTGATACCAGAACACCTAATGGGGAGGAGAGAAGCAAATTGCCTCTAAAGTCAAAAGTTTAAGACCATGTGAGTAAGAAATGCCACATCTTCCTCAACAAACAGGACTCTATACAACCTCCAAGCTTTCTCCACCACACAAAACACCTCCTCTGCTGTCAAGAACATCTGTACCTTCTGAGAAGGGCAAAAAGCACAGATAAAAACCCAACCCAAATGCATTTGGCCAACAGCATCTCAGGTGCATTAAATCCTGACTTGGGTAGCTGAATCCACATGTGTAAGATCCACTCAAAGGCAGTCAAAAGGGATGTAAGCATGTTTGTGGATTAAGCTGTTCTGTTTTCTCAGTGACACACCAGGGTACATGAGGGTGCATAGGCTCAGATCGTAGCCCACAGAGCAACTAATTGCTCGTGAAAGAAGTATCATGGCTGCTGAGATCACAGAGCTCTACTTAGCAGCACCTGCGAGAAATGGCCACAGATTGTTAATTCAGAATTAAGCAGCCAAGAATGCTGATAAACGGGTTTATTTTAAGGGAGAGTATCTCTGATATTCATTATTTATGTTGAACTCCAATGGAAAACCACAAGATAAAGTCTGTAATGAGAAAAAAAATAACTAAATAAATAACAAAATCGGGAATATCTGTGAAAAACTTATTTGTTGTGATTATAGATGAAATCTAAAATGTTACACAACTAAACTGAAAGACATGATTCTTCAAGGACTATATAACAATTACCTCCTGACATTAAATGTATATCTTTTTAAAAGGGGCTTAAAAAAAAAGACAAAGTAAATGTACAGTGTATGCAGCAATACTTCAGAAAGCTAAATGGAAATCAGTCCACTGACTCTCTTAATCAGAATAAACACGCTTTTCCCTTCAGAATGTTCTCTCATTTATCTCACGCTTCACACAGTATTACAGTGACATACATCATTTCTGTGGGATGAAAGAGCTATATATATTACCACTGGGAGTGCAAAAGATTAAAAATATTAAAAAAACAAACAAACCCACACAAGAAACCTCTCAGTCTCTAAACATCATTCTTTGCTTCCTACCTTAGGTGCTGTTCAAAGCCCGCTGAAAAGTCCTACCCTCACCATTTGCTTTCTTTCAACTGACAAGGCTATTTGCCCAGCTCTGACTAACAATCTGTACAGGATCTTCTTCCGCTATTTATTCACTCTCCTCATTTACTACGCTCTTGGAGAGAAACCAAACATGCCAACACACTATTTTCTCTTAATACTGTTCTTCCTCTCAGTCTCTGCCAATTCTCCCAGCATAGCAAACATGTGGTATTATGACTACAGAGCACTTTATTATTTGCTGTATCATAGCAAAGAATAATACCATGAAATGTTCTTGCCATCACATCCATATTCACAACTCTTGTCCCTGTGCACCTCCTTTGTTCTTCTTTCTGAATTGCAGCTAAAGGAAGGCAGGAAGGTAACAGCTTTGTATTTCAAAGAGAAATAACCATACCCACCATGCTCCTAGGATCAACATCACAAAATGGCTGGGAAAGGAAAGGCAGATACTAGCATGAACCTGTATTTCTCCGTGTCCTCAGTTTTGGGCAAGGAGAAACAGCCTGCTTTGTGCCAGGATACTTCTGTACTAGGAAAACCAGGCAAGTCTCCTTTCCCCATTTCTGCCTCTTTGGACGGTGTCAGAAGTTGTGTCTCCTGACCATGAAAAGACAAGATGTTCAGAAACACCTGCCATGTCTGCCCTGCACTCTAAAGCTGAGTGTTGCCCAAGTCTGATGGGTCACTATCATCACTCCTGATAGCAGCAGCTGGGTGGCACTGTGCCAATGCCACCGCTATGCAGTGGGGACCAACACAGGTGCTACAGGGTTAACCTACACATCAGAGAATCCCCAACATCTCCATCCACCACAGAAGATGGCTCAACAGTGATCCAGCTCCCACCTTAAACAGAGGGACTAAATTCTCCTAAATTCCTTCATGCAGGAGACAGAAACACCAACTCTTCTCCACATTTCCATATATCCCCATCCTGTGGGCTTGAACTGCTCTAGCAGTTAAAGAAATATTTGAATGTAGATGGGGGAAGATAAACCAATATGGACTGCCTGCTGAGAAGAAGGAGCCGGTTCATCCTATCCATCTCTAGGGGTACGTAAAGGGGCATTCACTTGTGAGCTGTTGGAGGCCAACTCCTTTTTGGCTAGAAGGTACTTCTGACTTCACGAGTCTTTGAAAGAAAAATTAAATATTTGCTATAATATTCTTAAAACTCTTCACCTATATAAGTGGTCTTCGTATTATAATCCAGAACTTTTTCTCACACTTTTCAATTCATTTTCAACAAAATTGCTTTGAATTTGCTGTTGTGGTTAATCAATAGTTTTTCTGAGGTTAACAAAAATTCTTTTTACTGCCAATGTACAAAAAAGTCTCAATGCCCGTTCTCAGAATAAAAATGGTACACGCTAAGCATGTAAAAACTAGATTATAAAAAACCCTACCATATGCAGTCACCCTGTCATTCCCAACCAAATGTAGTCAATTTGTGGCAATTAGCACATTGTCCCCAGCACAATTCATCTGGCCATGCACTGGACTGCCAAAGAAATTCTGGGTGGCACTTTGCCTTAGAGCTTATCAGCAGTGCTGACAAGGGATGCTGGTGCATCAGCAAACACCTTCTAAAACATGCAGCAGTTTGGCTGCTGTTTCTACCTGTCAGCCACTTTTCAGTGAGCAGTTATCAAGAGGGAAAACACTTAATCACAGCTCTCCAACAGCTAATATTAAAAAAGCAGGCAGGATGATTTCTAGCATATTAAAGTCAGTTGAAGATATCACTCTTTATGCCATGGCTACACTCTTCCCCAGACTACTGTGGGATATTTTTAATCCTTTGATGTAAGACAACAACAGTTTTTGTTTTCTCCCATTTCAACTGCCTTTTGCATGAAAAGCTGCGTCCTAGCCAAAAATTAGCTTGCAGAATGTTGGCTTGCTAATGCAGCATCTGATTTCCCAAGCCATAATTAAACTTACACTGAACACTTGCTACAAGGGTATCCTCATAGAACATATTAGAAATGCAAACTTTCTAAAAAATACCACATTCTGACAAATATTCACCATATTATTTACTTAGCAGCTCTTGGATGCATCAAAGATAACACAGAAAGATCTTAAATGTAACATGACTTATGGAGAAATTAAAATAAGATATTAAGTCCTGCAGGGGCTGTGGTCTTCAGATTTACTGCTTTTACTGATGCCTTTTTGCAGATTTTAAAAAGATTTCAATTTGCTCCTTTTAAAAAGGGGAAGGAGGGGTGAAGAATCTCTAAACATGACCTAGAACTCATTTTCCTTCAAGAACTTCACAGAAAGTTATGATAGCAAAAAAGTCTGTGAATTTCTACCTTTTTCCTTCCTTCGCTACTCCTATCTTGAGACTAAGTCTGACATTCCTTCAAATCCCATTTTTCCACTAATATTTTCAAGAAATTACTGTATCAACAGCCTGGTAAAGGCAAGCTTGAAAGGTGTGAACAACTACAGACAGGGAGCTAGGTTCAAACTCTTTGATAAATCAGTCTAAGCAAGACGACTGAGAGATGCACAGAATTGCAAAATTCATTTTCTTCTTAAATCAATTAGCAGATCTGAATAAATTAGTTTTGACAAACACAGCACATTGTTCCTGGCCACAAAAAAATTACAACACTGAAATGTGATCAAAGGGCACTCCCAGAGCTGCATGGAAATAAAATAGCTTCTTAGAGCAATATTTACGCCGGCACACTGGATTGATAGAAAACTAGAGATACATTTTCAAATCACAGCATCCACATGCTCTGAATTCAGTAGCCTCACTGCTCAGCATAAGCACTGTCACAATGTGCCAAGGATGTGACTAAAAGAAGAGAGTCCACACCTGGGAAGTGGGGCCATGCCAATGTTACACGTCCTGTCTGGCATTTATCTCTGCATCCTGCAGCAACATTATGGGGCTCAGCTGCCCTTGTACCACACAGTCATCCCACAGCCAGCAGTGGTTTGCATGACTTGTTAGCAATGAACCCAAAGGATATGGAGAAATCTGTCCCATCTTGGCAGAAGCCGAGCTTTACTGATCATCTCATCCTCAATAAAACCCAACACGCATTTGTCACATAATAAAGCAAGGATTGCACTGCAGCAGTAGTGACTAACCTGAACAGCTGTAACTCTCCTGCTTCCTACCAAGAACCAAAGAATTGCTATGAGAAACAGCGCAGCACAGCAGCTTGACAGGTAGGAGCATCCAAGAGAGGAACAAGATTGATTTTAAAAAAACCAAAATATTTAAATAAATGTAACACTGAAACAATAAAACTGACAATAAGCGAAACTGAATATATGTTAGCATATACATGCACAAACTCCTGCCCTACTGCCTCAACACTGCACCCAGAGCTACTCAATCTTGACTGAGTTTACTTGGTAGCTATGTGACATAAGCACACACAAACTCAGGAGCCCTCCAAGATTCCATTTCACCAAAATAAAAGAAAACCAAAAGCTTAAAGAGTTCCCTTTCACACAAAATGAGGCACATCGCTCTGGAACAGGCCACAGCAGGAAATGGCATGGGGGTTCAGTGGGAAGATGAAAGCACTGAAATTCATGTCTGTGCACCCAGGTCCCAACATGAGTTGAGGGGAGCAAGCAGCTGAGCCCTGTTCCAGGCACTGTAGGAATCTCAGCTCTGATTGTCTCACATGCTGCGACATTTCACTCATGCAAGCTCATAGCTAATAGGAGCAAAAGGAGAAACAGAAGGCATCAACTTGTTCTTTTGTCTGCCAAGCATAAAAGCTGTGCAGAACATGAAGGATTTGCATGCATCTAACTCCTTCCCATCTTTAGAAGATCCTGAGCACTTATCTGTCCTCATAGAGTGTGAGTGCTCTGGGACACGCAATCGCCTTTTCCCTTACCTTTGAGGCTCTGCATTAGCAAGTACATAACCCGCAAGGACAAGAGATAGGACAGGGAGGTCTCTTGTCCCAGACCATGCCCCAGTGGTCACCACCTGGGTCCCGAAACAGAGCAGTTATTGATGCCAAAGGATGCACCTTCAGTACAGCATCAAGGGAGATCCTCTAGCCCAGCTCTACGCAAACTAACTGAGGCGAGAAACTACAGTTCAAATTCTGCTGAGAGCAGGGCACAGAATGAATTTGAAATTGGATCTCTTTCCTCTAATATTTTACTTATCAAGCGAAGGACATTCCCCAACTTTCATTGTGTGGGTCAGTGAAATGAAATGACATGCATCAAAAGGAATTATTTTTAAAGCACATCAATACAGAAGCCGTGGAATGGCATCACCAGTGCTTCATAAGAAAAACCCACACCAATATTCACATCTTTTATTCATGTATTTTAGTGAGACTAAAAGATCACCTCGCTGAGGATTCATATAAGATACAATATCAGATATGCATGAAGATGAAGACTGGAGGAGTCCTTACTGTTCTCAGATTCCTGGGTAAAACAAAAAGATTTATGAGTTCTGGAAGAAGCCTCCCTATGCACATTGCAATGTATTTTTGGCACTGGGGCAGGGGTATGATTTTTCACAGCTTCTGGTCAACACAGTTTGGCTAAAGAAACAGAAGAGAGAGTTAGCACGTTTGACAACTGTATTGCTTTTTCTGGTGGACAGTTTTAAAGCTGTTTTCCATGACTGTCGAAGTATTTTTTTTTTTTTTTAATTCATGTTGTATCCATGCAGGAGCCACTACATATTCACTGATCACACTAAAGACTTTAGTTTGGTTTTTTTTTATATTTGCACAGCCAAAGCTGCCTCTTTAGGGGGGAAAAAAAAATAATCATTCTGAGGGACCACCCATAGCATCTCCTTGTTTTCTGCCTCAGTCAGCAGGGACAAACCAGTGCTGAACAGCAGAAAGGATGCTCCCACCCAGGAGACTCCATGTGATGCTAATGACTTTCCTGTTCATGATCATTTTCCTGCTTTGGGGGACATAAATAGGTAGCAACTGTGTAGTTATCAAAATACTTGTATTCAGATTTCTAATCTGTTTTTAAACATAGGATGTCCCTAAAACTAATTAATGATTTTCCTACTATAAATAAAGACTGTGTTGGAGCTAATATATTTTTTAACAGCATTTGAATGTTTCTCACTATGTACTACTGAAAAGGCCACTACCTCTAGATAAGGACATTAGAATAACTCCAGAGAGCATTTCTTCTGTCTGAGAGAAAGATCAATATGATTTTGAGTGAACAGTCAATCACCTATAAAAATGTCTTTAATAGCATGCTAGGCTACTTGTGTTCATGCCACATGTAAGCAGTATGCATAGCCTCTAAGAATTTTAATTATCAGACATAGATTATGGTATATGTGGCAAGCATGCAAGCAGTGTCCAATTTCAGTTACCTATTGTCGTCAATGAATCCGATGAAGACTCAGGAATTCCTAGAGAGAATGAGTCCCAAATAAAGTCATACAACTGCATTTATCTAGGCAAAAACCAACAGAAGAGTAATTGGCAGAAGTACGCTTCTAGCAAGTCGGGTTTTGGGGCTTTTTTTCCTGTCATCTAAAGTATCATTAAGTGATAGAGAGTGGTCATTAATTATTTTGCACCCATAAGATCAAACACTTGTGTATAAACATAGCATTTGTATGTGTAAACAGAGTTTTATTTTGAATGAGGTTCTTGCAATGCTACTCCATGTTTTTATCCACGAGGACTACATCCTCCTACGTGGGATTCTTTGTAAGGAATGCTCAAACTGTGCTCCGAAATACCTATCAGAAGATAGCACCTTTCAGATAAAGCACATAAGATCTGTACTCCAGAAACAACACTAATTTCTTGTGAGTCTGCAGATGGAAATCAAAGTTACTGATTTTAACCTCTGATGATTCCTATCATGTGCAATAATTTTAGCAGAGGTATTCACAGATAGAGCACTCCACTAAGACAAACAGTTCCCAGGGCAGTGTCTCCCTGGTCCTCATAATGTATATTTCTCACCCTGTCTGCCAGAACCCAGATTCGTCTTAGTTACAAGACCATCTGCTTTATAAAGGCTTTTTTTTTTCTGATGACAGAGGGATAAGGTTCAAATTCTTGTTGTTACTAGCAATGAATTTTTACAATTCATTGTCTCTGCTGCTTACTGTATTGTTTTAATTACTTGAAAAGAAGAACTCTCACGGGGGAGAAGGAGTTTCCCAACTGCATAAAATTTTTCAACTAAAATAAGCATATAAAATGCATTTCTGACGCTTTAACTACAAATAGCCTAGCTCCAGGTTTGTAACCTAGTTCTGTAATCCTGTATCAGCTCAGGTTTCTCTTTCGTCTCCCAGAATAAAAAGATGTGGAAAGCAGAGGGAGTGCTTTAATGGGCTATCTATAGTGTTCTAAACGTCACACTTCTCCCTCCAGAGTCTCATGATATCATCTGGCTCTTTCAAAGTCTTCGTTCTTGAAGTCTTGTGTTTGTAGAACAGTTACACTTACTTTTTAAAAGCTCACAAAAAACCAATAGATTTCTAGCCTTTAAGATGTAAGGAATAAAAACTTTAAGAGTTGGTAGACAGATTTATGATTTTTGCTTAAATTCTTTCCTATTTTAAAAACCTCTCCATTTTCATTTCTATTTAACACACTTTTTAGAGTGACAAGCTTGGAACAGCAAATAAACCTCCATGATACCATTAATATCTAGCAAAAGAATCCCCACTAATACCACCCTGCCAAGCCTCAATCCACAAGCCATAAATTATGTGTCCATTAGCCACGAGCACCCTGCTACAATACCTCAGGAGGAGGGAGGCATCAGGAAGCCTGTCACTGAAGACAGCAGGATTTGGGGGCCCCTTTACTGACCACAGGTGTATTAGGATTGTACCCTAGCTCCAAGCCAACATCACTACTTTACCCTCAGCCTTAGCACTCCTTTACTTATTGTCCCACAGTCAGGAACTGGAATTAACCACCAGTCGCTGCTCCATCACAGCTCCCCCACCAGTCATGCACGTAGCCCCAAAGCAGAATGCACACCTGGATTAGGGAAGCTTCAGGCAGGTGAAGAGCGCCACAGAGGCTACTCCACTACAGTAGGCAACCTAAGCTATGTGCAAATGGGGGATGGAAGGGGATATAAGAAATAATTAAGCAAAATACTAAACAATCCTCTAGTTTATATCCCTGGGTTATGCTGCAGACTTGTCCCATCTGTCAAAATATTTCACAGTGAACTACATGTTATGTCTGTATTAATTTCTTAACAATAAGTAAGTTCAGCCCATACAGCTGAGGGCACCTGCCTCACCCTGTGCCTCCCATGCCCTGATACCTGCCTCACAAACAGGCACCACTAAGAAGGGGCACAACCATATCTCAAACCAGGCACCAATGCTACAGAAAAATCAAGGCCAGATCAACAACATTTGGAATCTCTGTTCTTTATTATTCATTCACTAGTAAGCATTTGGAGGCTTTAGTCTTGGCTTCAATGAAGCAACTGTTCCAAGAAAAGAAGGGAAAAAAAAAGATGGAGGGAAGGAGAAACTCTACGGAGTAGCGGGAAGCCTGATGGCAGGAATGGAAGTGGAATCCAAGAAAAGAAAAGGTCTATCACATGTTTTGCTCCAGGTTCCCAGAAAAAACAAAAGCAGATACTTTAATTTACCGTACCCATAGTACAGTTCAGTGTCCCTTCATCCATTTCCTGATGTTATTCCCATTTTTCCCCCTCATTTACTAATAAAAGGAAAGAAAGATGACAAATAATACAGACAGAAAGAAGTGGCAGGCAGCAGAGGCATTTTTCATCACGTTAAAAATAATTTTCAAGACAAAGATTCTACTAGCCATCCTCTCCAAGATAAAACATAATAATCCACTCCTCAAAATCAGTATAGTGTAGATACTGCCAAGCCTTCTAAAACTACCTGGTTTGGTTTTGTTTTAATAAGTCTTAGAAAAAGACCCTAAAACCAAAAAAGCACGTTATTTTTACATGAGTATTTTCTAGCACAGCAGTGATGATTGTTCAACACTCGCATCCAATACTTTGTTCTGTGAAGCTATGACCATATTTCACACATTCTTTTTTAAACCCTGATTAATTTAACAGAAAAAGAGTAGGCCAGAAGGAATCTCTGTATTGAAGACATTTCTCCTAAAGTTATATGGGTTCCAAAGCAGCCATAATTATATACCACAGGAGCAATTTATTTAGAATTGAGACAGTAATAGAAGTGGTACAAGGAAAAGTATGTGAACAGCACTGACAAACTTCACTGCTGTAACATTTTCCCATATAAGTCTCATCATCAAAATTCCACAACTGATTTTTTAACATTTTTTGAATGCTGAGATATTCCAAAGGTTAATTTCAAAAGAAAACACCTACAGAGATTATTGGCTGATACACGCTGTATTTGACAATGTGTTGTCTGCCTATGCATCACTGTGTTCCAGCACTTGCTTTTCTGTACCTGAACAGCACCAACAGGGCTGCACACTAGTCCTTGCACCTCATCAGACATTTTAAAGAAAGAAGTTGATAAATAATTGCTCCCCTGTATTACTTAAAGGTCAAACAATCTCTACATACCTCAGGAACAGCCCATGGCAGAAACTGTAAGGGAACTGCAGCTAAGAGTCCCAGTGATCAGCAGAGGTTAAGTGACGCTACTGACCTCTCACCAGCTGTGGCCAGCAATTGAAAACTCAGCAGCAGCTTCACAGCAGGTACCTGGGGCCCTCCTGGCAACCAAAAAAACCCTAGGAATATTTCATCCCCAGAGACAGGCAGTAGGAGTGAAAAAAACAAGCAAACAAAAAAGCTAGGATGAAGCTGGTGTGCACAAAACTGGGACGGAGCTTTGAGGGACAACAAAAACATTGATAGAGGTAAACATTCTGCAAAGGATGGTTGGCCACGCAGTGTTTCCCACCCCACTGAAAATGGTAATAGATGACAGGGGAACAAAACACCTCAGCTGAGAAATACAGAAGTGAGGAGTTGGTCCCAGGTTCAAGCAACTGACACACGACATTTCCCTAATCAGGCTCAGGTCTGATAGTCAGTAGAGGGTCCCATAAGTGACAACTGACTGACAAATTTCAACCATGTAGGTATTTAGCAAACACCAATTGATCATCACTGGTGAATGCTGAGCAAATAAAACTTCTGCACAGAAGCAATGAGATATCTCCCTATCCTGACACAGGGTTCAGTCCCTGCATCCCTACATTAATGGTATGGACTTAAGCTTCAGATTATGGAAAATTTCAATATGTTTCCTTAGTTATGCTTCCCACTGCTAAAAATACAAGTTCTTCTACAGTTCTCACTGGAAGAATTACCCACCCTCCTCAAGCTACCTAGGGACCAAAATTCCAGAGGAAAGGAAAGATTCTTCTTGGAAAGAGCAATTGTGTAGTCAGAGTCCAAGACAGCCTTGCAGCTAATGAGGAACAAAGATGAAGAAATCAAGAAGTTCCTCAAAATACTACACCAGTGGAGGACTGGCAGTGTTAAAAGACAACGTTCCTCTCTTCCGCATAGAGTCTTGTAAGTTCTCCTGAATAAAACAAGAGAAAAAAAGATGGTAAAACCTCTGCAGCTCTTGGCAAGATGGCAGGCATCAACACCCAGATGGGTGAGACCCCTGCTTGCCAGGCTACATTCTGTGGGCAGTTTTTATTTTAAGATGTAGATGCCTAAAAAATTGCCTAAGGAGGAGCATGATGCACTGAGGCTCACCACAAGGCATCACGTCTACTGAATTAATTTTGCCTAAGTCATGCCTATGGTAAGTGCTGAGCCTAGCCTTTCTAGACAACATGATGGTCGATGGTCTCTTTACTGGAATTTCTGTGGAAGACACAGCGTTTCCACAGCTTGAGAAGGAGGGCGCAGAAATACCATCTCAGAGAGCAGCTACATTTAAGTCTCCAGTCAAAACAGACATCTTTATGATCTCATCAACAGTGTAGTAGGGCAGTACTAAAGGCTATAGAACTGAGGCTATAGGAAGTGGTAAATGAATCTGCTCCAGTACAGAAGAGATAAGGATGAACACCAGGTCCCTTTTCAGCTGTGTCCAGCATGTCAGGGTCCAGGAACATCCAAGAGCTACATCTTGGAGCTCATATTAAGAACAGGAGAAGATAAAAAGCATCTTGTGATACTCATTTTTGCAGACCATCTGCCTGTCAGGATCTTGCAGTATTCAAAAGAATAATTTTGTGTATTTTATTTTTTTTAAAAAGCGTGTATCTAAATGGCTGCAGAGATAGAGATATGCTGTCAGTGCCAAGTCTCTTAAGCTACCAGGTCTGAGACTGAATCTAGCCTGACCCAATAAATATAGTCACACACATAATCTTTTTTTAGAAAAATAGAGTAAAGCTTGAAAGATCAGCCAGTTGAGCTTTACACAGGATGCATTTTCCTCCCATACAGTATGATCACCTCATGTGAACATCTGCATTACAAGTATTATATCACAGGATGGGCAAAGTTTACAGTCATCCCAGAAGGGAAGGAAGGAAATTAATAAAAAGGAGGAAAAGGGAGACAGTGAAGTGCCACACAACTAGAATGTTCCCTCTTGATTAACGTGCAAAGCAAGGAGGAAGTAGAAAAGAAATGCAGAAACCACACATCCAAAAGAACAAGAAGAGAAAACAGTCTTGAGCACAACCCTGGCAAAGGCAAAATCTGTAAAGCAAAAGACTTCTGCCTCATTCAAGTGGCTGAAAGTGAAAATCATACGCTTGGTACATCTGTTTTGCTTACACACACAGGCACAGGAAAGGCAAGGTGCAAGTGCCTTATGCATTTCCAAAGCTGGGCACTTGCAATACAAACATGATGCAAATACATACACACAGATAAGGATTCAGAAGAAAAACCTGAAGTGAAAAATACCATGCAACTTAGGAACACACACACACACAAGAAAAACAATAGATTTTTAAAAAAGCAGTGAAAAAAACACCTTCTGAACAAGTATAATTTGATAAATGATGTACACTTAATGCAACTAGCCATGTAGTGCATAGTCACAGCAGTGAGGGTAATGGCAATAAATAGCAACAAACAATCAGCAGATTCCCTTTAACCTCCTTATTTTTACTGGATTCTCCAAGTACAAGTCTAGGAGGAAGGGGACGGAGAGGTATAGTAGAGCCAATTTCATGAATCTTGAGCTACTCTACAGCCCTCATCCTCAGCTACCCAGCTACTACAGCGGCTTCTTTTCAACTCCTAAACGACACCTTATGCGGTTGGAACTGAAGGAAACCTTCAGTTTTGCACCAGGAATTCAGGCAGGCTCCGTCAAGGCTTAGGGAACAGCCATGTGCTGCAGCTCCACCCCACCATATAACTATTTCCATTCTGAGATCAGCATGCCCAAAATAGACCATCTTCTTTCGATACTATCAAACTATTTAAAAAGAGCTATTGGCATAAACAATGAACAACTTGCAGTGAATGGCAGTCATGGCTGGATGTGAATCAATTGATAAAAAAAATAAAATATCTTCTGATGGAAAGCTCTCATACATAAAAGCACCATTAACAAGGCAAATTTCTACCAAACTAAAACCACTCTGTTCTAAATAAATGAATGGAGAGAACAATCAACTGTGGAGAGAGGTTTTTTTAAAAAAATCTCCTAAATAGATAGGCTTAAAGCAGATACTAATGTTGGAGTAGCACTAACCAGATTTACAGGGAAAGTCTGAGATACCACCTTCCTGGATCCCACTTCAAAGCTTTGCTGCTTCCCAGCTTCAGCTGGCTGCAAAACCCCAAATGGGAGGTCACTTGCAAGTATTAAATCTACTTTAAAGAAAAACATAGCACCTCGGATTCAAAGAAGGTCTCTTGCACAGATTTGGAGCCTGGCCTTCAGAACCGTAAGTGTAGCAGAAAGATTAATTTAAACTCAATAGATTTATAGGCAGCCAGTAATGAATGCAAAGCATGATGAACAGAAACAACTTCAAACATGTGAGCTGACAGTGGTGGCTCAGTCTCATGAAACCTGGTGAGACTGTAACTCTACTAATGAAATCTCAAGGGCAAGAAGAGCAAGGGTTGCTGCCACAACCTACCCAAATGGAAAGCAAGGGTACAGTCCCTCCAGGGACACAGAGCAATCATGGTCTTCAATGTATTTATTCCCTGAACAGAACATGATCAGAATTTTGGTGGTGCTATGCTGATAACAATTTCACAATGAGCTTCATGTCAATATGGGCGTGACAACAATTCACATTGTTTCACAGCCACGCAATCACCTGCATGTGCTCCACATATTTGCAAAGGAGCTGCCACAATGCACCACCCCTCAGGCAAGGCCACAGTCAGTGCTCTCAAGAGCCAAAATGACCCAGTTTAATGAAATAACTTATATGCACTGATCATACAGATAGACCCTTGGTCCTTGCAGTTTCCATTCCAGAGAAAGGCAGGAAAACAGTGTCAGACTATCCTCTGAATTCACATGCCTCTAGACAGAAAATCCTCTCCCTCTCAGTCATCTTCTCCCAAACAAGATGATGGGACAAGGTGGGAAATAACCGGTTAACAGCATTACTTTGAAAGATCACTTCCTGAGAAGCAGACTATTTTTCAAAATCAGCATCATCTTCCCCCATTAATACAGACATTAACAATGGATGTCAATCCCTGCATAAATGAGCTGGTATTTGCTAAAGCAACTACAGTAATAGACAAAAAATCCAAGTATTTGGCCTCAGGGAATTCAAAGAATCAAAACTCCTTCTTGTTAGAGAGTCTAAATTAAATCCGAAGTCCATTAGTAACCTACAAGTTTCCTGAACCAAAGGTCTGAGGAACCGTCCCAGCATCATCCTGCATTAACCACATAAAATAGAATAATTTCTTCTCAGCTCTGTCTGGTGTATTCTGGGTCCAAATTGTTTAAGAAGATTCAGCTGAATTGTTCTTTGTAGTACAAAACCAAGAGACAATATTTCTTAATTTCAAATACATCTCTCCATCCTGCCTATACATACAGAAAGAAACCTATCAGATGCTAATCAGCTCTTTAATTGCGTTCCCTCCCTTGGACATATAGTGCAGCTGGATTAATTCCTAGAGATTACCCTTAGACCAAAGGGACTCCTTGCCAGGACTATCAGGATAAGGACTCAGGTCCAGAAGTCCACAGTTCTGTCTAACAACTGATAACCATCCATAAACCCATAACCACTGACACATAAATATTTAGATTTATTCCAAAAGACAAGAATCAGCAGCAGCGTTTGCTGTGGCTCAGCAAGGCTCCCTAGCAGACATTCTGATCTATACACTGATAAAACCATAAAGAATGGCCCAATTCTGATTCGGGCACTGAAAACAGTGTAAAACAGGAGATTCCAGCTGCCTACTACACCTTAGTTTTGCAAGAGGGAAATAATTTAACAGGAGTATTGCATAGAGAGTAATTATTCCAAAACGGCACCACCTAACAGATTCTAACAATACATGGAATGGGTGGTCGGTTCATGGCATGTGAAGCAAATCAACATTGTTCATGGCAGAGAAGGCAACGATTTTCCAAAAACCTGTTATTTTTAGAAGACGGGAGCAAGAGGACATTGCAGACACACTTCCTCTAAATTGGTTTGTCACCCCAATGCTTATCATTTGTATAATGAAACAGATAATGGACAACTCCCCATCATAGGGAACATCTCCAACTCCTATTAGCTCTGCCTCTATATCCTCCCTATCCATCCAATGCATAGGCAGCTCTTCGGAGGAAAGGGTCTTCTTAGCATGTCAAAAAATAAAGAAAATGCACATGCAACCATCACTACCCAGCAGAGCTTTTTCCCAGGTACACAAAGCCAGGAAAGAACAAGATGACACTCAAGAAGGAGCTGATGAAAGCAGCCCACATCACCAAGTTTGTGACAGCTACCACTGTGTCTGGACACAGGAGAGGTGAAAGCAGGCAGTGTTTTCCACACCAGGTACAAGGTTTCACACTTACCCAGCTCCTTACAGGGGAGTGCCACACTCCAGCGCGGTGGCCTGGTACCTCTGCCATGAGGCATTCCGGGGCATCACAGCACAGCAGCTGCTGGAAAGCTGTGACTTCAGGAAATCTGAAACAGGAAAAAAGTGAGTCAAGAGTGAATCAATGTGTTGAAGACCCTTTTGAAACCAGCACTGACAGCCTCCCACAGACAGCTGCGGCACTGCCACAGCTTAAACCCCTGCAAACAACACGTCATTAAGGTTGACTAACCAAAACATTGTTTGTTAAAATGCAATTAGAATTTAAAGTATGAGCAATTTAACAGTTATACACACTGGAAAATAGTGTAATGATCGCAAATCCAAACATTTTTTTAACCCAGCAGCAACACCATAAAGCAGTTGTTAACAGATGATCAGACTTTAAAAGTATCAGCTGCCCTTTAATGTGTCATAAGGCAGAGTTGACACATGCCTGAAGAAATTATGAGTTCTCAGCACTGTAATGCTATCTTTCAGCTTTACTTCACCAATACCGATTTCCAGGATTCACCCATTTGTAAGTTACTTTTAGTTACTTCAGGTAAAACAGATCTAGAAGTAACAAGCTGAAGAGAATAATACATTATTTCCAACCAATCAAGAGTAGCAGCGTGAGTTTAAAGATTAACTATGCAATTAATGCAATTTAGGTCCAAAATGATAATGCCTTGAAACAATCAGCCTTATCAAAAGCACACAAAGCAATTACATTAAATCAACTGGAAAGCTGATTTAACTTGCATCTGACAGTGGTTCGAAGTGACATTTCACAAACTTAAGGTCAACAGTCCATAGTCACAAAGTCTATGCTTTCTCAAAACTTTGAAACAAAAATATTTTTAAGAACAATGCTTAACAGTGGGGAAATGAGACTTAAACTACCTAAGAGAAAGCAAAAAGCAGAATCTCAGATCCTCACCTCTCCTTGCTGCAGTTTCCAGGAAAAGAGCGTGGCACTGGAAAAATGCTTTGATATTGTCTCCAGTATCCACGTCAGGATGCACAAGTGACATTTTTCAGAACAAGCCCATACAATCCATAAATGAGAACCACAGATACACATCTAGGATTAAAAGGGCTGATGTATTTGAACATATAAAGGCAAATGACCCAAGAGGAGGACTGGAGCCAGGGAAGGTTGCTGAGTTTATGTCTTCTAAATTGAGGATGTCAACATTACCTTTTTAAATCTGAACGCAGTCTACACAATCACAACTGGCACAATCAAAATCTTTTGTGCAGGCAATACTTGATGAAATTGGGTTAATTCTCACTAAGAAGTCTGAAGATATTTACTGGTTAAGAAATTACATAAAATATCCTTTATCCAAAGGCTGCTGTACTTGGAGGAGAACACAGTTCATTCTTCATATGAAACAGAAGAGGCTAAATTGCTTGAACACAAAAGATAACTCAAATTTAACTACCAAGTTGTGCCCAGCAACTTTGTAATAATTGCATACAGAACACAAACATGCTTTGTTGAGAGCTCATAATATCTACTCAGCTATAATTGTAAATTTTATTTTCCATTTGTAAATTACCAAGGGAGCTAACTAGAGAACATGGGATGTAAGATAATATTCTAGCTGAGGATATTTTGTTAACACTTAAGCCTCTACCCACCCCTTCCCTAATGCCTGCAAGGCTCTTCTGCTTCTGAACTTCTTTTAATTGTTAGCTTCTCTTTGAAGGTATTTTAATGTGAGCAATGCTCTAATGAATTCTCAGCCCTGTGCTATTTCTCCAAATAGTTATTTTACATCATCTACAAGTTTGGATGCCAAGATGTGGTTTCTATGCTTATGTGCATCTCTATGAAGAATGACAATACTCTCATCAAGGGACGTGTTTCTAAACTTTAAAAAAATCCCTTCTATGGGTTTGTTATTTTCTTACATGAACCTGTTACAGCACTTAATCCATCTCTCCCTTCTCCACCTGCCTTGCTTCTCACCAGTTCCACTAAACCACATAGCTTCACCAGGAAGCACATATCTCTAGAGCAGGGGGAGGTCTTTGCAGGGTCTGACCAGTGGCACGGCCCAGGTAGCATCACAGCAATGCACTCCACGCTTGTCCTTTAAAAGATTCCTCCCTTGGACAAACAGATTTGGTAATTCACA
Source organism: Clamator glandarius (assembly GCA_033459285.1). Lineage (NCBI taxonomy): Eukaryota > Metazoa > Chordata > Aves > Cuculiformes > Cuculidae > Clamator > Clamator glandarius. The sequence goes on from JAUNZM010000046.1 coordinate 666,530, forward strand.
TCCCTCTCCAGACTTGCGTCTGCCAATATGTCATTTTCAGATTCACAAGTAACCATCCCCCATCCTGAACTCCTAAAACACCACCAATAGTTGCATTAGAGACTGGACATACTGGATACCTCAGCAGAAAGCAGATGGCAGTCACTTCATGCTTAGAGCATCCAGACACCACAGCTCTTACTGCTTAGAGGACATTTCTAATATTGCCCCATGTAATGCTTTCCCTATGACAGCATCTGACTATGTTTTGCCACCAATTAAGATCCCGCTGTGACCAGGACCACTCCTGAAGGGCACAGGCAGCATGCAGCACAGCACCTGCCTTTGTCTCCCGTTCCAGCAGTGACAGACAGATCTTTCAGTGAAAAAAACCTACTGTCAGCTGCATCTCTAAGCTGAACTACCCACAACTAAATATTATTTATAAGATGAATATTATAAGAAATGCCTTATGAACAGATTTTTTTTTAAATTAGCTTAAATGTTTTTTATCAATGCCAGGAGTCAAGGGAGCCAATATCTCACTTTTACCAGCCCAAATACAAGAGCCACACCAAGCTCACTGAAAAATGCAAAGGCAAACAAGGAGAAACAAGCCACAAATACCCTCCAATCTGCAGCACTCAGACAAATAATATATAGATGGGTGGTATAATTAGGTCATAATTAGCAATCTTTTTGACCCAGGTAGTCATCTTGTGTTCTTTAAAAAAAAGGCAAGCATTTTCAGGTTGTAAAAAAAGTAATGACAAAATGTCACTTTTCTGAAAACCACAGCTGGCAATTTTATACAATAAATAACATGATTTTATAGTAACAAGTATAACATCCGCAACACAATGAAGTTAGCATATTAACACTGGCAGAGATTATCTCTGTTCTCTATTAATTGCATTCTTTACAGATGGTTACTTATGAAAATTGAGCATGAAGCCAAAAGGTTATCTATGGCCACATTAGCAAACATCTGCTTGCAATTCTGATTTCATGTTTGCATGCTATTCTTGGAAAAGCAACCATTTTCGAGAAGTACCAGATGTGACCAAGTGTTCTTAATCGTAAAATATTCACTTCAGCAAGATAAAAGTTCAATGAAAAATCAGGGCCAGGAAAGAAATCATATTCTCTGAACACAGCAACTGCCTTATACTGCTGCTGCCGTTGAATACTCCAGGGGAGAAGTGTTTCTGAAGAGGGAAAAAGCAGCAGTTTATTACTCTTCATTTTTAAATATGAAACATTCAAAGGAATAAACATGAACTCAGTTTCAACTTTAAAGCAGGGATGGTATACATTATATGAACTGAACTATTTACTCCCTGTTTACTCTCGGGCAGTGGAATTGCCATGGTACCCTTCCATCTTCAGCGGCAGGAGCTCAAGCAGCCTTCAAAACCAAGTTTAGGGATCTTGACCTGCTCCTCAAATGACCTCAGCAAGATCCCTCCCTGCCCACAATAAAGAAGAAATGGTTAACTTTGGGCTGGGTAGGTGTTGCAGGCACCTGGTTCCTCATGGAATTACCATAGACGGAACCAAGGTGGGAGGGGTTGTTTAATTCTTTAAAGCCTCACTTTGCTTAAGCTAGTTCCTAAAAACTTTTTTTAAAAGTTTCTACACCTTCAAAATATTTGTTCATTATGTTTGATAGTGAAAGTTTTTTAATGAATAATAATATTAATCCAAAAGAAATTTGTAGATTGTCAATGTATGTGTATTACAAAACAAAATGAAATATGTACCCCCATAGTTCAAATTTTTATATATATTTATACACACACATTTGCAATCATACATATTCTGCTTATAAACTATCACGGACTCCTGTCTTTTCAGAGATCTTTTTTTCCTTTAATTTCAGAATCAAATAGAATTGAAATATTGGAGTAAAGTATTACAAACTCAGCTACCAACACTTACTGGCCTGGTTTGGGGACTTTATTACATAATGCCATTCTAAATAAGAGGTCCTGAATAACAAAAGAAAAAAAAAAACACAAAACCAAACCACCCACATGCTTAACACTACCACTCGCTCCCCAGTAGTTCAGAATAACCCTTCTAGGCTTGAAAATTACTCTTCTGGTGAGCCCATCAAGCAAAATTCTGAACAACATACATTATATACATCCCTAATAAATTTTCAGAGGAAAAAATGCCACATAAAAATCCAACTCCAGGTAAGTTCAACTTTCCCAAACACTGTATGACAAGAAAATACTGCACTCCCAAACTTATCTTCAGTGTACAGTTCTTCTAGGGTTTTTTTATTAATTTATTTTAACATTAGTTCGTAGATATAATTTAATCCCAGACTGGCTAAATGACAAGTCTTATAACTAAATTTCATTATGAGGTTTATAGGGCAAAGGTGTCCATGAGGGCTGGGCGCTCTTCAAGAAGGAACTCCTAGCAGCTCAGGAGAAAGCCATCCCCAAGTTCCGGAAAAGTAGCCGACAGGGTAAGAAACCAGCATGGTTGAGTAGGGAGGTCCTAAGAGACATCAATAGGAAGAGGAGGGTCTACGACCTCTGGAGGAAGGGGCAGGCATCCTGGGTGGACTATAGGGAGGAAGTGAGAATGTGCAGGGAAAAAGTCAGGAGGGCTAAGGCCCAACTAGAAATGCGATTGGCCAAGACTGTGAAAGACAACAAAAAGTCTTTCTACAAATACATCAACAGCAAAAGGAGGGCTAGGGAGAATCCCGAGTCCCTAGTAGATGCAGAGGGAACAAGAGTAACAGGGGACAAAGACAAGGCTGAAGTGCTCAATGCCTACTTTGCCTCAGTCTTTAACAGTAAGGAAAATTGTCCCCTCTGTGCACAACCCCAAGGGTTGGATGAGAAGCATGAGATTCCCAAGGTCCAAGAGGAGGTGGTTAGAGACTTGCTTGCCCGGCTAGACGCCCACAAGTCTATGGGCCCAGATGGAGTTCACCCAAGAGTTTTGAGGGAACTGGCAGATGTGCTGGCCAAACCCCTTTCCATCATCTTCCAACAGTCCTGGATGACTGGGGAGGTTCCGCTGGACTAGAGGCTGGCTGATGTCGTGCCCATCTATAAGAAGGGGCGCAGGGAGGATCCGGGGAACTATAGGCCTGTCAGTCTGACCTTGGTACCAGGGAAAGTCATGGAGTGGGTGATCTTGAGTGCGATCAAGAAGCACTTGCAAGAGAACCAGGTGATCAGGCCCAGTCAACATGGGTTCATGAAAGGCAGGTCTTGCCAGAGTAATCTGATCATCTTCCATGACTGAGTGACTAAGCTCTTGGACGAGGGAAAGGCTGTGGATGTGGTCTTCCTGGACTTTAGTAAAGCCTTTGATACAGTTTTTCATAGCATTCTGCTTCGGAAACTGTCAGCCTCTGGCCTGGATGGGTGCACACTCTCCTGGGTGAAAAACTGGTTGAACGACCGGGCCCAGAGAGTGGTGGTAAACGGAGTTAAATCCAGCTGGAGGCCAGTGACAAGTGGGGTTCCCCAGGGCTCAGTCCTGGGTCCAGCCCTGTTCAATGTCTTTATCAACGACCTCGATGAAGGCATTGAGTGCACCCTTAGCAAGAGTGCAGATGACACCAAGCTGGGAGGAAGTGTCGATCTGCTGGAGGGCAGGGAGGCTCTGCAAAGGGACCTGAACAGGCTGGACTGCTGGGCTGAGACCAACGGCATGAGGTTTAACAAGGCCAAATGCCGGGTCCTGCACTTGGGGCACAACAACCCTAAGCAGAGCTACAGACTAGGAGAAGCCTGGCTGGAAAGCTGCCAGGAGGAGAAGGACCTGTGGGTGTTGGTTGACAGCCGACTGAACATGAGCCAGCAGTGTGCCCAGGTGGCCAAGAAGGCCAATGGCATCCTGGCTTGGATCAGAAACGGCGTGACCAGCAGGTCCAGGGAGGTTATTCTCCCTCTGTACTCGGCACTGGTGAGACCGCACCTCGAGTACTGTGTTCAGTTCTGGGCCCCTCACCACAAGAAGGATGTTGAGGCTCTGGAGCGAGTCCAGAGAAGGGCAACAAAGCTGGTGAAGGGGCTGGAGAACAAATCTTATGAGGTGCGACTAGGAGAGCTGGGGTTGTTTAGCCTGGAGAAGAAGAGGCTGAGGGGAGACCTTATTACTCTCTACAACTACCTGAAGGGAGGTTGTGGAGAGGAGGGTGCTGGCCTCTTCTCCCAAGTGACAGGGGACAGGACGAGAGGGAATGGCCTCAAGCTCCGCCAGGGGAGATTTAGGCTTGAGATAAGGAAAAAATTCTTCACGGAGAGGATGGTTAGGCATTGGAATAGTCTGCCCAGGGAGGTGGTTGAGTCACCATCCCTGGAGGTGTTTAAGGTTAGGGTGGATGAGGTACTTAGGGGCATGATTTAGGGATTGGTGGGAATGGTTGGACTCGATGATCCGGTGGGTCTCTTCCAACCTGGTTATTCTGTGATTCTGTGAAATTCTCACATGACCTGGCTCTTTGTGCTGTGGCTTTAAGACTATAAATTATAAACCTCATAATGAAATTTAGTAAAATTCTGAATCACTGCTATAATTTTTGAAATTAAACTACTTATTTAGAAAAAAAATGGCTACATATTTCAACTTACAATATATACTTCTATTACCTTGTCACTCCATATCTGACTGCCCTCTAAAGCACTCAGCTCCAAACTTATTTGAAGTCTTGAAGCATTTTTTCTCTCTCAAATATTTATCAAGTGGGTTTTAGGTTTTTTGAGGGTTTGGTTTTTGTTTGGGTTTTGTTTTGTTTTTACACTAGGTTTCTCCTACCTGATACACCAGTCTTTTGGTAGAAGGCAGAGATCCTAATAACTTCATAAGTGCTTAGATAATAGAACTTCCTGCCAACAAGCAGATGGATAGGAAACAGAAAATTCATTTCAAATAAGAAAATTTGGATACTAACACATTCTCAAGAATTTGGGGCTTTAGTATATTGAGAAAAAGCAAAAGAAATTGAAATCAAATTATTTTTAAATTAAGAATTTTGCATTAAAAATATTAGCATATTTCAGAGTTTTGTTTTCAAGAAGAGGGAGGAACCAGCTCCTTCTCAAGATGCTTATTTTCCTGTGACTGGCAACACAGTGTGTGTTCCTAAACGGTGTAGAAAGCAAAGAAAGGAGATTATCAACAAGAATAACTGAAAACTAATTTAATGGTGGACTGCAGGCTTTTGTTTTAACATTTGAGACTCAGAGAAGACCACCACCACCATGAGAGGGGGAGGCAAGTGCCTATGTGAAAACAAGCGTTTTCCCCGTTTGGCTTTCCCTTCCCCGACACATGAGAATTCACATGAGGGGCAAGGTCCGAGAGCTGCCCCAAGAGAAGGAAATTCTGCTAAGGGGGGGCAGCTATGCCACAATAAACTAGAAAAAAATGTAACTTATTGAACTGTATAACACAAGGTAACTTGGGAAGAACCTCCTATCCATGGGCCAAGCAGAGACGATGCCTGCAGTCAGAACAAAACACAGAGTACACCTTAAGTATCTATGTGGGAAGGCTCAAGAACTTTTCCTGGGATAACCAGGCGCAACATGATGGGGAAATGCAGAAACAAAACCAGCAGCAATGAATAGAAGGCAGAGAAACATTAATACCAGAAACCACTAACTTAATGCAAAAGTATAAGCAGATCTGAAGTCCTTCCAAGTCTCTTCAGCAATGATGCGTGCTTTCACAAACAAAAGTAGCTCTTAACATACTTTCCACTTGAAATTAATTCCTCCAAATGGAGGAATGCTCCTGTAAAACAGAACAGATTCTATACTGGATACATAAAAGCATCCAAATGTTGTTTCTTAAACAGCTCTGCACTATCATCAACATAATTTCAGGTGTAAGCCAAGAAGCCTAGCGCCCCTGGCAGGTGGGCAAGTTGTATATACACACACGTGGTATCTTAGCTACTGTGCAGGAGAACATCTGCATTTAGCTATGGTGCCTTGAAATCAGAAATCTAGTTGAGAAAAGAACTGGTTTTGTCAACCAGGTAAGCCACAAAGCTATTATAAATTCATACGGTTTTGGTCTCTGCTATTCTTCAAGATAAAGAATACCTTTACTGAATTCCTCTTGCATGACAGAGCAAGACAAAAAGTTAAACGTGCAAAAAAGGGGGTTCCCTTTGGGGGAGTGGGCAACAGAACAGGATTGTCTTCAACTAGTATAATTCACCAAGGAAAGGAAAGGACAAACAAGATTTGCGTTATAAGTATTTACATCACTGTACTTCATATCTTTGCATCTTAATAATTTTCATCTTACTCGGTGCCCTTTACAGACATTTGTTCTGAATTTTTAAAATGCCAGCCATAAAAATAAAGCTAGCAAGGAAAAGTAAAACTTTATCATTGGTTAAAAGTTGCCAGGAACTCTAGAAGCCTACTGCACGCAGGCAGCCTGCGTAAGAAAGAGGCTCTTGTTCTTGCCCTGCTCACAACGCCCCTCATAACCTTTACAGTGCTGTTGGAGACATAAAGTAGCATTGATCCCTGAGAAACAAGGCCCCGCAAATAAGAGAGCTAAGCCACTGTCAAGGTCAGACCCCATAAATAAGAGAGCTAAGCCACTGTCAAGCCCGAGGCCGGAGTTGCTGCGCTCCCTCCTGGGGCCGAGGAGGATTTCTAGCTCACTTCCACCCCTCCTTCACCTCAAACACACAAGTTCAAGGAGGGACAGCGGATGCTGAACTCCCTTTGCCGTGGATCTAATGCCCCTGCTTCCATTTCACCTCACCCTCCTAAATGCACGCCGTTTCCTCCCGCAAACAGAAGCAGGATTTGCTCCTTCACAGGCAAAGAAATTTAAAACAGTTAATTGCTGTGCCCGATGCTAGTGAATGATCTAATTTATTGTGAGTTATATAAAGCGTTCAGAGGTCTGGTCTTTATTGAGCGATCCAGAGACCAAGCTCTATGCCAGAGACCGTAAAGCAAGATCTGTAAAAGAACTGGTTACAAGACTTGCATTATGAAATTAGAAAAACACACTAATAGGATCTTCATAGCTACCCATTGAAACACTTGGTTTAAACAGAAAATTTGTGAAATTTAGCATGAGTGAGACAGCACCTTGAAACAAGTTAAAAAAATTTTAAAATTGACCTATCAGTAAATCTGCACTTGTAAGTAACTGAGTGGCCTTTGTCAGAGAGACACAATAAAAAAACATTTCTCATATGTTAGGGATATACTTTTAAAGTTAAACTAAAGTTAGAATAGATTTAATGTGCTCACTGCATCATTTAGTAGCTTTTAGGTGACACCTTGCAATTCCAGTAATAACATCAGAAACTAATAAACAATCATAGGTTGTTGGAGACCAAACAATACAACTGCAGTAAAACAATTGCAGTGTGCTCTAGCCCTCTGTTAACCTTATAGGAAATACCAGAAATGAAGAACTTCTCACACTTAGACTCATTTGCCTCCAAGTTTTTGTCCTCAAGTTTTCCCTGCTGAGCTCTATTCACTAGAGCTTAGAGAAGTGCTCAGACTTCAGGCTGCATGCAGCCCCTGCCTTTTCAACAGCTGTGTCATTTACCTGCTTTGAGGATCATTAATGATGCTGATTAGCATGCTGACAGCTGACATTAATGCTGTTAGTGAACACAGCAACAGTTAGAAACTTCACAGTAATAAGGATAAAGCCCAAGAGAATGCATCGGCAGACAGTGACCTCTAGCTCAGTGGCATTAGCACTCATTGGTCCATTTTCTCATCGCCATCACACTAAAATAAAGGAAACAGCATTATGTTGAGGTTTGTTCATTCAGCTGTGAAGTTTCAACAGATGACATATAAGTAGCCCTCAGCAATGTAAGGTACTAGGGTACAGAATATGCAGGGTTAAACCTACCTAGGCTGAGGAATTGCCAAAATGTCTTTCCATTTTCATGCCAAGTGAGGCTGGAAGTGCTAACTAGGGGATGAAGAGTAGTAAATCCTTAAATCACCTCTTACAAGACACCTGCTACAGAAGAACTGCTAGTTTGATGGCAGCAACACACAAGCTAACTTGAAACATTACTGAAAGAGCTTCCAACTAACCTGGCCTGTGTTTGACTGAATATGACCTGAACTATTCATAATGAGGTCCCAAGCTTCAGAGGAGCAGCGGTAGACCAAAAACTAAATGCTGGGTTTTCTAGCTGCACATCACAAAGCTATGAAGCTTTAAAAACACCCAATATTTGGCATTGTCTCAGATACCTAAGCTCCATGGAGACAGGATATCAAATGTAACCTACACTTGGCACTTTCTCACTCTTCCCACCTTCTGCCCAGGAAGTGGGTTTTAGCTTGGGTTCTGAGACACCCAACTTCTCTGCATGCAAAAGAAACTGCCAAAGCACATAGGTGAAACTCCTCAGTCAGGAAAATGACCCTTTTCTAAGATCAAATTGCAAAGCCTCCTGTTAGGCAATATAAACAATGAAGGCCAGATATAACACAGAAGCACAGTTCAAACACACAGGTTAGAGAAAACCATAACCCATAAAGCTATTTTCACCATGAGGAGTGTCAAGCAGCAGCACAGGTTGCCCTGAGAGGTTGTGCAGGCTCTGTCCTTGGAGTTTTTCAAGACATAACTGGATCAAGGCCTGAGCAACCTGGTCTGATACTACAGCTGCTGAGATCTAAAATTCTTTTGAGGTTCCTTCCTGCCTGATTTATGACACAAGTTCTTACCATGCCACAACATGTCACGCAATTGGACCTTGATGTTATTCTAGCCTCTGGAGGCTACCATTAATGAACTAAACACAGATTAGTAAAATTTGATTCCATGAATAAGACTTTATATTTTACCACTTTAAAGTTCCAATTGGTCAAAAATACTCTTTTTTATTAAGAGGACATAATGCAAATAATTTTGAAAAGCCCATCAGCTAGATACCACTGTTCTCCAATATGATTTCTGGAGTAAGATATTTGCAAAGCAATTTATGTATAAAATACATTGTTTTCATCCAACTTCTGCGTAGCCTCTAATAAAAATAATGAACTGTTCCTACTTGAAACCAATCAGATTGTAGACCACAATTCTTTTCTTCAAAAGCAGAGAAAGATTTTTGTTTGCAGAGAGTCATGAAACTATGAGCCAGCTTCTATGATTTTTTGATAAACATTAAATTTGCTAAATAAAAAAAAAGAGACTACATTCATTTAAAGCCCCATATTAGGGAAACAATGTTGCCTTTTTATGGCTATCTGTGACATACCAGCTGAATTTCAATAATCAATTGTAATTCAGCACCATATCATCTATTTATATCCACTGTTCTCAGCCAACAGCAGATAACTGCATGCTCTTGAAAAGTTTGGCCAGGATTTCAGCACAGTTGGCAAATGCAGGCTGGCAAGCTCTTAGCCAATTAAAGTCTTTATAATGACTATACAACCACATACGAGACTGGTAGAAATGAGACTGGATGAAGTAAAGAAATCTTATGGTCATTCTTATAATGTGATTCCTTTATGCTTCTCTTTAATTTTGCTTTGCTGATAAAACAGTAGCATACTACAATTATTCCATCAGTCTTTAAACTAAAGGTGTATAAGCACTAGCACCATGTTCCACTTATGTTAAAAGAGGATTATCCATACTAAAATATGCTTTATTAGACTAAATATTACAATGGAAAGCTTTTCCTCACTAAATGCACAATACATGTTCAGCTGAAGTACTAACTGTATACTCCATGACTAAGTAACAACTATGTATAATTCATCAAAATGAAGATAAATAATTCTACAGCTTTTTTCTAGCAAACATTTCCAAGTAGCCTCCATACAAAATCGTTGCTATAAAGGATAGAAAATATTTCCTAGACAGAATGTAGACTTATGCCAGACAGATGCAGTTTCCAAGGTAGGACTTATCATTACTAAAGTGATACTCAGTTTCAACAATCTTGACAGTCCATGTTCTGTGACCCCAGAAGAATTCTGGCGCTTTTCCCAACTGGCATCCCAATATCCAACAGCAATGCAATGCTAAATTCTGACATGCTTGTAAAGAGTCTTCTATTATTCTATTTTATGCAATACTGCAAGAAAAAGTTGTTTTAAACAGGAAATAGTACACCAATTATGAGGAAAAGTTAATACTGCTACGTTTCACATTTAATAACCTTCCTAGGTTGAAAAGCTATACACAATTAGTTTCTAAAACAATAAGTAAATGCCTAAGTATAAGCAGTCTTGCATATTATGCTGTATATTATATCTAAGTTATGCAGCAAGAATGGATTTATGCAATAAAACTAGATTTATGCAATATAGTTTCAATGAATTCTAAGGAAAGTACAGCATTAGGTAGCAACATTAGTCATGCAGTAATGCATTTCACAGTCTGTAACATTTTTGAAACTCTATAAACACATCACGTAGTCCAAATTAGTAAAAGAATACATAGGTTTTTTTGTTTCCCAGAAAATCTCTGAAACCTGTGAGACTCCAGCTAGGGAGAGGTCAGTTTGAACTGTATATCCAGACACGGGAACAGAGAGATAGAGCACACACCAGCATCAGCTGGGTCCGTTCAGGCCCTAAAGTAAAAAGATGCAGAATACTAAAAAAGGAAGAGATACAAGGGAGGAGAGGAAACCCTACACAGTAACAAACATTAAAGCTACAGTTTTAAAAAAAAAAAAAACAACCACAAAGAAGACATCCATGGCTTGTTTCCAGTATTCCACCTATCCAGTGATGCAGTGAAGGGTTTCCTACGAAATCTCCAACAGGGAGCTAAACAATGGTTTGTTCTGCTTCCTCTACCCAAGGGAACTGGAGCAAAATGGAAAAAGACTGATCATTTTACTGTCTAATTAATCAAAAAACTAAAACCTTTATTATTAAGGTTTATTTCTGGAGGGACCACTGCACTGTCCCAATCCATTCTGTCCCTGCCACAAATCCTTTTTTTCATCCCAGCATAACCCACTGCACTGGCACAACTGACATTATTACCCCTAGATCTGGCAGCAAATCTCAGTGTCGGCAGCAAACATTTCAGCGTCTTCCTTGATTTTTGTATACATGTTTGGAGTTATTTCATTTCATGGTGGCTTGGAAAACCACTGTTCCACTATTTAATGAATTCTGAGGCATTCAAGAATATAGCCAATTCCATCTTATATTAAATGAAAAATGGAAGAAACGCTATTATTCAACTGTGTAAAATAAATAATTTTTTAAAAGCATGGGTTTGTGCATATATAAACTACAAGTTCCCAGACATTTTAGTGAATCCAGATCTACAAATACAAACCTAGAAAGACTTAAAGAAAAACTTAACGACAACCATTATGTGTGAGACTTCAAGACAAAAGACCTCACCATTTTCAGTCAGATGGATTTAGATGTCTAGTACAACAGAAAAATATCCCTTTGCATCACAGTACTACACATTCAAGGAAAAGAAACTTTTTTTTTTTTTTTTCCCCCCAGGATTAAAGAATGAGTGAGGCCTAGCTGGCTGGAAAGCACTGTTCTAGAAGAACCCCAAAGGCCCAAATAATTGCAATGGGCTGGAAAGGCGATCGCCCCAGGTCAGCAATTTACATGCCAGCCAGGCAGTTTATGAGGGAAAGGAGTTACCAGCAATCAACATTTGAATACTCGAGTTGCCAATTTCAGTACCATTGCCAGGGCACAAACAGGTACAGATACCATGACATACCAGTCACATGCTCTGCTTCAGCAGAACACCCCCAGGGCCAAGGGAATTGTACTGCAAACCAAGCTTAGTCATCTTAGTCCATGTAATTCATCAATCAGTAACCAGAATTGGACTAAGATGACTAAGCTTGGTTTGCAGTACAATTCCTCTCTACAGGCTTGAGCTTCTGCCCACCACAAGTGTCAAATGTAGGATCAGCATAAGGAATGGTAAGTAAAAACAACCCTTCATCCTCCATCTCATTGTCAACTCATTACAATTTGATATAAGTGATGGGTTAAATAGAAAAAGAAAGTCCACATTCTCCCTCTTTCCCTGCCAGTTAACATTAGTTCCACCTCATTTTCCCAGTTATTCTCCAGTTCCCTCCCTCTCAGCTTGCTTTACGTTCTTTGCTTCACTACATTGTCCTTTTACTTAGTCTCATATTTGCCACCCGTAGCCTAATTTTTCCTCATTACTTTCCTCACTGCTTGTAAGTTAACTTCAAATAGTCCTCTGTAAACACTAACTGATTAATCAAGATAAAAATTATAAGAATAAGGCAGTCTTGTCTTTAAGAGTCTGGTATCTGCAAATTGACTTCTAAGAGCTTCAGTTCTCAGTACATGGATAAATTTTTCTATGTGTATGTAAAAATTCCAAGTGTCACAGGGATGAAACAAAATATCAAAAATGAGAAAATTCAGCCATTGATGAGAGTTAGAAGAGGAAACAGAACTAAACATCCTCATTTTCAACTCTTAGTGAAAGGCAAGCATCAAAATCATTAACTGTCTCTCCTTTTGCTTACAGCAAGAGGTCACAGCAAATGTCAAACAAAACAGAACTGTTCAACTAAGAGCAACCTTACAAAATCCAAACTATTACAAACAGCAGCTTAGACAGCATCCTCACCCCAGCAAAACCACTGTCTGGACAGCAGCTGTTACACAAGACTTTACAGTAGAGAGCTGCCAAGCTTTAACCTTCAATGAAAGGAAATCAATTTATTCTCTCAAGACACAATTCTGCCATATCAGAGTATTGGCTTCCTTAGGAATATGTCAGAAAAAAAAAAAAAGGCATACTATCTTTTCCTACCTCTTCGTATAGCCTAAACAAAAAGCTTTGCACATGGAGTAACAGCACAGTAATTTATCACAAAGCAATAAATAGGAGATTGCTATTTCAGATAGTGAAAGTAGATAGACAGCAAGTTAGCTATTCAGAACATCTTCTTTTAAAAAAAAAAACAAAACAACCAAGCAAACAAAAAAACCAACCCACTCCACAAACCCCACAATGAATAGGAATACAAAGGCAATGCTTTTATGGAGGGAGGGGAAGCATATTCCAGAAGAAAAAAGTCATTAAACACAGTAGTTTTCTTCAATGGCAGTTTTATTGTTGTACACTGAATGCTTTAGAAAACATAGCCAGTCTGAACTGTAGCAAATTGTTAAAACAGTTTTAGTATAATTCATTTGTTGTATAGGAAAAAACAGTATGTAATTCCAGGCACAGAAGCATTAAAAATACTCAGTACTTAATCTCTTCCTCTAATTTTGCAATGATCTGTGAATAAAGGTTCTCTAAAAACCACAAGCCTGAACTATGACATCATATAAAATCTTTGAGCCTATGCACATCAGTCAGAGCTCCTGGTACATGCAGTACAAAGTAAGAGCTAGTTTCTGGCTGCAGAAAGAGTTGTGCACTATTAACACAGCAGCCTGCACACTGTATATACAACAAGACCAGCCGTGCACATAGAACATCCTGCGCAATTAGATGGGGTGTTATCAAAGGAATTTTAGATTAGGTTATATTTCTTGGTAAACATACATTTAAGAAGAAGAAAAAGCTGCTACATCTAGTCAGATGTCTTCTAGCTTGGTCTCTGTATAAAGACGTCATTCTTAGAGAGCTAGATGGTACTGACTTCTGCACACTGCATACTCGCTGCACTTTGCTTTGCACAGTTCACAAGGTCAGAATAAATAAATAAATAAATATGGCTTTGATTTTCATTTCTATCTTGCAGAAAGCCTATTAATTAAAGCCTCCAATTTTGCATCTTAATGCTTGATATTATGCAATACTTTGTCTAATCATCTAACTGTGCTTTCACAATAGAAGAAAAAAAGCTACTGTCCATGTAGCCTTTCTGAGCAACTAAAAACATGCAAATGATCAGCTGGTGATTTCTCCCGTAGTACGTAATACTCATCTGCAGAGCTCCAAACAAGTATTTTGAAGGTGCCAGGACAGAGAAAGAAAAAGAAATTAAAGTGGATTAACAATGACCGATTTTAAAAAGCAGCATAAAAATAAAGCACTAAACATGACATTTAAATATCCTGAGAAGCTTGTATCACCGTGCCCACCAATACCGCATGCAGGGGCTGAACTTTGCCAAACAGGGACAAGCCAAATTTTGCTGTTCTTTCAGTTAACAATACTTCTGTATTAACTCCAGAAGCAGCAGAAAAAGTTGGCTGACGGCAGATCATACTTCAGGGCACACACATGGGCAAAGACACACACACAAGCACACCTGGAGCATCTTCCGCTCTCACACAGCTCCCGCAAACCGGACAGCGATTGAGGCTGAGGGACCCTGCACTTGAGACATCTGGAGAGCAGCGCTTTCATCCTTAGGGCTCAAAGGAAAAGCTTCTGACTCAAATTGCACAGTCTTAATGGTTTTTTTTCTCCTCCAAAAAGCACAGTAATTCTATTGTGGATAGAGTCTGACTACAGTCAGCACATGCAACACACCCCCTCCTCTTCTTTTTTTTTTTTTTTTTTTTTTTTTTTTTTTTTTTTGAGGGGGAAAGCCATTTTTGCGGTACTCCACGCTCACGGACAAGTAACTCTTTTAAGTTTGACATATTTACACGTTTACTCACGGGCGGGAGGCGGCGGGCACAGCCCGGGGATGCGGCTCCTCCCGGGGCGCCCCGAGCTCGGAGGGTCCCGGGCGGCGCGGCGGCAGCGCCAGCGGTGATAGAGAGAGTGTCGCAGCGCCCCAAGGTCACCCCCTCCCCGGGAAAAGCAAACTTTGGGTACCGCTCACCTGGGAGGAGCGCAGCACCCGGAGCGGCGGCCGCGGGGAGTCGGGGGGCGGCGCGGAGGCTCCGCCAGCTGCAGCGCGCAGGGCGGGCTGTGCGCCTCCTCCCCCTCCTTCTCCTGCTCCTGCTCCTGCTCCTCCTCCTCCTCCCTCCCCCCTCTCCCCCATCTCCGACGACTTTGAGTTCACCTGCAGGCGGCCCGGCTGCGGCGGGGCGGGCGGCTCCCGGCCGGCCCGCAGTCACTGCGGCAGCGCCCTGGCCCTCCCCGCTCAGCCCCGCGGGTCAGACCTGCCCGGGGGGCCCTCGGTGCCTGGGGAGGGCTTGTCCCCGTGCGGCCGATGGCATCTTGGCTTGTACCAGAAACGGCGTGGCCAGCGGGTCCAGGGAGGTTATTTTCTCTCTGTATTCGGCACTGGCAAGACCGCACCTCGAATACTGTGTTCGGTTCTGGGCCCCTCACCACGAGAAGGATGTTGAGGCTCTGGAGTGAGTCCAGAGAAGAGAAGCTGGTGAAGAGGCTGGAGAACAGGCCTTATGAGGAGCGACTGGGAGAGCTGGGGGTGTTTAGCCTTGAGAAGAGGAGGCTGAGGGGAGACCTCATTGCTCCCTACAACTGCCTGAAAGTAGGTTGTAGAGAGGAGGGTGCTGGCCTCTTCTCCCAAGTGACAGGGGACAGGACAAGGGGGAATGGCCACAAGCTCTGCCAGGGGAAGTTCAGGCTGAACATCAGGAAAAATTTTTCAGGGGAAGGGTCATTGAGCACTGGAACAGGCTGCCCAGGGAGGTGGTTGAGTCTCCTTCCTTGAAGGTGTTTAAAAGATGGATGGATGAGGTGCTGAGGGGCATGATTTAGTGTTTGATAGGAATGGTTGGACTTGATGATCCTGTGGGCCTTTTCCAACCTTGTGATTCTGTAATTGCCTCCCCGGTGAGAGGCTATGAATATTTATCATGCGTCCTAATAGCTGCATCAAGCTAAGCAGGGCACATATGTTTGTGTTGCTCCCGTCACTCAGACCTCCAAAACTGGTCCTACATGTGTTATTGTAGCTTGCTCATGTACTGCTCCGGCTGACTCTGTGCCTCAGAAGGGGTCTCCTGCCCCAGTCGGGTGGAGAGGTTTGCTAGCAGGGTATCAGCGGGTGCCCCAGCACCTGAAACCCTCCTCCTTCCTTCTAAGGGCAGCCAAAAGCTTGCTGGCTTGGGTGGTTTCCTTAAGAATATATCCATCTGCTGAGAGAGGACCGTCTTCTGTAGGAGCATCGCGTTAGCAGACCTGTTTGGATAAACTGGGCCTTCATGCTCTAATAGAGCTATGAAAAATATCTTAAGCAAGAACGTGAATGCACAGGAAGCCCTGAAATAAGAAGCAAATCTTGGATACAGTCAACTGTCAAATCCCGCTAAAAGATGAGGATAAGAAATTATAGAAACTTACTGCAGCTGCTTATGTGTGAATAAAAGGGGAGTGAGTGTCTCTCAAGACAGGAAAATGGATGTGAATTAAATGTACAAAATTAATCTTTTTTCTTACTCACAAAAATGATGTTGTATGCCAAGTGGCATGCAACACTGCTAGGGGCTCCCCAAGCTTGCAATACATCCTGCAACTGCTGTCAACTATGTAAATCTTGCTTATCAGCCAAATTTTAGAGGAAAAAGTGAGAAAGATCAAGACAGACAGCAATGGAAAAAAACCCTGATCACAAAGGCATAAGCTTGCCTTGGTTTGATTTGACAGGGTGCTGGTTTTATTTTGCTGGTGATCTTTAAAATGGAATTAGCTAGTAACACCACTTTGGTTTCTGCTTTTCTGCACCTCCTGTTCCCAACCAGCTGACACTTCTGACTGAAAACTGGACAATTTGAGCTTGACCTTTCTATCATGAAGGATACAGCTTTGTGTGCATGAAGTGCTGGGCAAAACCTAGCAGCTATGAAGTTGAGTAATACCACTCAAACATGAGTAAGAGCTGCAACAAAACATCATTTATGCATATTCTTCCAAACTTAATGCTTGCTAATACAAGTAAATAATAAATGGGCAGTTTGCCCACCTATCTGAGACATTACGGCAGATTCTTTAGAGGGAGATCTTGTTACCGGAACATTGTTTTTGCTAAGTATGGTACACTGCATTTACACCTGTGTGAAGAGGTAGAACTTGTATTTGTGTTACAGCAATGCACAGGGGCTACAGCTCAACTGCATTTTGGCTGGGCTTTCCACTGACCATACAGAGAGAAACTGCCTGTCTTGAACATTTGCACTCCAGACACAGCAGATAAGACAGGCAAGAAGTGGCAGGAGAAAAAAGGCATGGAGAGGTGAAATAATTTACCCAGGACTGTGCAGAAGGTCTGTAACAGTGCTGGATGCAGGGCTGGTGTCTCTGGTCCAGAAGCCTATACAACAATTCCAGGGATGCCAAGTGTTGTCTTAAATGATGAACTGAGCACAGTCCTGAAAATCAAAGGTACAAACAGTGTTTTTTCAAAAGTGTTTGTTGTTATGGTACATTCATTTACTGAAGTTTTGTTGCTCTTCTCAACTGCACTAAGCACTAACAGCAAAAGATGTTCAACGCAATTTCATGCTGCTGTCCTGAAGCCAGGCAATTTCATTAGAGTTTTGCTCTTTCTTCATAAATCTGCCCATTTACAACCAAATTGCAAAATTAATTAATTCAGATTATGTTTCCCAAGTGTTACTGCAGATTATTGCCCCTCCACTGAAGATGCTTGTGAAAGGAATACTTTCTGAATGACATTTGACTTCACACACTGGAAATAAAAGTAAGAACATCTATGCCCTATATGCCCTTATGTAAAATACTATACTTACAATAATGTTAGCTACATTTTTCCAGTTTTGATTTTTTTCACTTCAAGTAATCCTAAGGACTTGTTTCCTGTCATCACATGATTTCTCTTGGTCCATAAGTTCCTGCAGTAGACTGTGCTTTTATACAGCTAACAAGATAATTATTACTCAGAACTGGGGTAACTTTAAAGGAAACTTTTGTAGTGGATGCACTCATACTAATAAGAATATTGTTATAATAAACTGAAAAAAATATGCCTTTGCATCTAGCAATGTTTCAGATGGTTTCATTGAAAACCAGCTGAAATTATCCACCTCAGCATTTTCAAATGAAGCTATTCAGTCCAGCTGAGACCAGATCTGTATAATTTCTTTCCAGAAAGAAAAAAAAAAGGAACCTGTGAGGGTCTGAAAGGAAGATTCTACCCTGAAAGCACCCATCTATACACTGCCATGTTCTGCATGAAGGGGTCCTGCTGTGGAGGTGCTGCTTCCCAGCACCCGGTGAGGTCCTGGGTGATTTCTGCTTTTACCGACCCTGGCAAAGTCAAGGTCTCCTGCTGTCTCACAGGATGTTCCCTGAGCCTTGCCAGATGGGGGTACTGAAGGTCCCAGTTCTACACAGTGATCTGTACAGGGAAAATTACTTCATTTTATAGTAAAATCCCAGTGATGTCCATCAGGTGTGGTAAAGGACCAAGACTCACTCCTGGCCTAACAAGCAGGTTACAGCCCAAGAAATCCTTGTCTGGGATTAATCCAAACCCATTATTAGTCAGTTTAAGATGATCTTAGGAAAGTATATGCCCAGTCTTCACACAAGTCTTGTGAGTTAATATCTGACATTAAAATACTGCATTTCCATCTGCAGACAAGTACTAATATTTCATATACTCCTGCAGAAGTAAACTGGTGGCCAAGAAGGCCAATGGCATCTTGGCTTTTATCAGAAACAGTGTGACCAGCAGGTCCAGGGAGGTTATTCTGCCCATGTACTCAGCACTGGTGAGACCACTCCTTGAATCCTGTGTTCAGTTCTGGGCCCCGCACCACAAGAAGGATGTTGAGGCTCTGGTACGAGTCCAGAGAAGAGCAACGAAGCTGGTGAAGGGGCTGGAGAACAAGTCTTACGAGGAGTGGCTGAGAGAGCTGGGGTTGTTTAACCTGGAAAAGAGGCAGCTGAGGGGAGGCGTTATTGCTCTCTACAACTACCTGAAAGTAGGTTGTAAAGAGGAGGGTGCTGGCCTCTTCTCCCAAGCGTCAGGGGACAGGACAAAGGGGAATGGGCTTATGCTGTGCCAGGGGAGGTTCAAACTGGATATCAGAAAAAAAACTTTTCACAGAAAGGGTCTTTGGGCACTGGAACGGGCTGCCCAGGGAGGTGGTTGAGTCACCATCCATGGAGGTATTTAAAAGATGGGTAGATGAGGTTCGGGGACATGGTTTAGTGTTTGATAGGAATGGTTGGACTTGATGATCCAAGAGGTCTTTTCCAGCCTGGTGATTCTATGTTCTACGGTCCTATGAATAATTTTTCCTTCAGGCAGAACAAGGGTCATAGAGATGCTAAAAGTACCAACTTCTTCATTCAGTGGGATTTTGCAAAAGAAAGCTCTTTTCAACATTATCTGCATGTAAAGTTAATTATTTGATATCTGCTGCCTGTTACAGCTTCTGTGACCATCACAAACAGCAGGTACTGATATGCAGATATTCATAAGGGCAAAGCAATAAGCAAAATGTTGAGTAAGCTGAAGATATTCCATTCTAAGGTGATGATTTACTTTCTTAAAAACATTTGGCATTGTGACAGGGTGTTTGTGAGAATGTGTTGTGCTTCACTAAGTATCCCATTTATGAGAAAGTTCTCATTCCCAATCACAATGAGAAATGAAAGGAATTTTTGTAGGTGTGATATCCATAAAACGTCTGCATTCACTGATTTTATTGCTCTATTTTCTTTCTGAGAAAAACATGAGGTCACGTTAAGTTATTCTTACATTTAAACTTCCCCAAAGTTTTATCACTTTACAGAAGAGAAGAAAATTCTGATAATGTATTTTCATTCTTTCTTTCATCTGCTCCCTACCTTCTGTTGCTCTACAAAGGAATATCTAACTTTTATGAACAAGGACCAAATACGTATTCTCTTGATCTCTATGTTTGTGCAGTGATGTTCACGCTGGGCAATGAAATATTTCAAGGTACCTGAATTGATTAAATATAGGATTGCACTGCTGCAGAATTACTTAGGGAAGATGCAGCTCCCGGAAAGCACTGTTCACAGCAGCAGAGAGCCACTGCAACAGAACCAAACCCCTGGGGAAGCTGCAAACTTGCAGTTTGGATTCTGAGCCAAATTCATCCCCCTTGCAGCACAACCTGGCATCCATGTCAATAAGGTATTCATTTAGACTTTTACATCTTCTGTGCCTATAGCATTAATTTGTTTTAATTTTTTTTTTTTTGGTGGAATGATCTTTGGACTTTATTTATTATCTTTTATTTATTATCTATTTTCCTGGATTTAATTCAGATCTACAAGCAGGGACCTCTGCAGAACAACTGTCCTTCAGAACTTTCTGCATTTGAAAAGAAAGGAGTACTGCAAGACTTGGTCTCATTCTGGCAACATTCACCCTTGCCTTGGAGCACACAATCCTCCTTGAAATGCCAAACAGCAGAGGAAAAATAATCTCCAGCTCTAGTGACAGTCATAATTATCTCTGATGTGGGTGTGTGCGTTTTTTGCTGCTTCTGCTGGAAAAATCACCTAATTAATTTTTTTCTTTCAACACTAATTGGCTGGTTTGGATCCGTGAAATAACTGAAAGCTTCCTTTTGCTTTCCCTCTACCCCAAACATTCACTTGGGTTTGTTTGAGCCATAAAAGAGAATCACTTGACTCCTCTGCCCATTTTGGCACTGAAGTGGGGAAGGACCTTTTTCAACCCTTCCTAGCAATTCAGTTTCACTTACTTTACAGTTTAATTTACTAGTGTTTTTTCTACAAATTGCTGAAGAAGACTCTGTTTCTAGTGCTACGAGAACACAATGACCTTGAATTCATCTAGCTTTGAATAAAAAATCTCAAAGAATGCACTAGAAAATAAAAGATCACATTAAAAAAAAGATATTTTAGGTTTGAAGTCTGTACTGGACTGTGTTCATTGAAATTACATTAAAATACCAAAAGTTATAACCATTTCAATACAATGGAAACGAACAATGACACATTAGCATTAATAGGAAGGCAACCCAAATATTCTCATTTCTCTTCTCAGATAAGTCAGCCATTCTGGTGCTGGCTTCAGTGTAAGTTCATAAAATGTAACTGAGAGGAGAAGAGCAAAGAGGAATATGTTGAACACTCACAATTTTTGGTAGAGCGTTGAAAGCTCCTAGTTGTCAGTCTTCCTGGGGAAGGTGAGAAGATGAGGACAAATGCTGCATTCACTAGCAACTGTTGGCACGTAGGCTTGTTAGATGCTGCTGAAACATTGCCAGCCATAGTTCTGCAGCAGCAGTGCACCAGCAACTGTTCTTCAGTGTGGACAGGGAGAAATCCCACTGCCAGAGACTCCAACAGTTTCATGTGCCTGGCTACCTTGCCATGGCTCCCATGTCACCTGGCAAGCCAAAGCATTTTGCCAAGACTGGAAAAGCTTTTCTCATTTGGGCTAGCCCTCTGTGCATACTTGATTTTGTGGAAACAGAGTGTACATGCCATGATCTTTTTTAACTGTGGAGGTTGCTAAGTTTCTCAAAACAAACTCTACTGACACACAAGCTGCTTTTTTGTCTTTTAAGCCTCACCTTATTTTGCCGTACAGCAACTGCTCTGGATAAATAAATAAAGCTGCTACCTATTTAGTTATACTTTAAGCACCACTGATCTCAACCCAAATTAAACAGTGATGATACCAGTGAAGTGTTGTACAGGCTTCCCAGAGACAGCTATTGCAGACCTAGGTTTTGGCCACAACAGATAGTTGTATTATTTTTCTATTTTTGCAGGTTAACAGGCTAAGATGGAGAATCTAAGAGGAAGATAAAGACATTTGTAAAAAAGTAAACAGTGTTCTTAGTAAACAGGAAAGTGCTGTAACTCAGTGGTTTTAAGATGACTGACCTGTAATTTCAATATTCCATTAGCAAGAAGTTTTTAGAAGCATGTTTTTCCTCTTAAGTCTGTACAGTTACTTAAACATACCAGACTTGTATGGAAGAAAGCTGCACACAAGGAAATAAGAACAGCTAATGCAAAATATTGAATTAATATTTTATTGAAGGCAAATGAGACATTTTTCAAATGGTGCCATCTAGTCAAGCACCCTTCTCAATCTGAATACGTGGTGTTGTCTTTCATAGGCATGTTGAAGGGGCTGACTTTAGCTGTATAGTCTCTGTTTTTAGATGCCAACATGTTGGCTGCCTGAAGAAGAAAAACAAACCAGTCTGAGGCCAAATAAAAAATCAGGGGGGAAAGGATATGCGAAAATGTTTTCTAAACTGTCTCCTTTACTTCAAGATTACAGATAGCCTGCGCTGTTTTGATTATGCTCAAGGACTTGAAAAGCATGAAGCAGAGTATGGTGTGCTGCATAAGATGAAGAGCAAAGGCTCAGCAATTGCTCGTCCCCTCCGGGTGCAGGAGGAAATTCACTGTTACATGCATCAATCATGCTTTCCTGCAGGGCCTTCTGAGGGGTACTACATAGCTTAATACAAAGGAGAGAGACATAACAATTTGTCAACTTGTTTATGTTCTGTTCGCTTATGGAGTGTCTTGCAAAGGATAGAATTCACTGTACCATCCCACAGTTTAGATTGCAAATTCACCTTCCTGTTGTCTATGATAGCACACTGCTATTTAAAATCCTCTCCAGACAGGAACTGATACACATTGTTATACCATGCATTGCAAATTCAGTCAAACATTCTTATGGGAGTACTAAAAGTCGTGCAAATATTGTATTTCTTCAGATTTTTGGAACCTGCTAAGTTGCTTGGATGTTATCACAGTGACTTTTCCCTTAAAAATATTTATTCTGCAGTTGAAAAGAAGAAAACGCAGAACACAAGCAGGAGATGGTGTTCTTATGGAAAAAACTCCTGAACAACCTAATCAAATCCCATTGCTTATCTGCTACCTTCTTTGAAGAGAACTGTCAGTAAGGCAAACTTTTGTTCCAAGCAGAGAGTCCCTCCAGATTCAGGTCCATAGGTCATTATTCATGTCATGGCTAAGCAGGACTTTCTCAGCAAGAACTTTTATGAGTGGAGCAGGACCCTCTCACAGGCTGCTGGAGACAGTGAAGCTGAGCACCACCCACCGGTAAGCTGTAAGGCCGGGAGAGACAGAGAGGGGGAATGGCAGCAGGTTCCTGCCCGGAGAAGGAAACCTGCTCCCCCCACCCAGGCAATTAACCCCCAGATCTCTCTGGGGAACAAATATGAGGTGCTGAGGGTGCATCCTAGCCCTAATGATGAAGAGGGCTGCACCCACAGCCTAGAAATGTTTCCAAAACTCCATCATCCTCCCACAGCCTTAAAAACATCCTCGGTTAAAAAGAAGAGGAGGGTGATTGTCTTGGGGGATTCCCTTCTCAAAGGAATGGAGGGTCCCATCTGTAGGTCAGACCCGCTCCATAGGGAGGTCTGCTGCTTGCCGGGAGCATCAGTGAGGGATGTTACTAGAAAGCTCCCTTCCCTGGTCAAAGACACCGACTACTACCCGCTCTTAGTTTTTCAAATTGGTAATGAGGAAATAGAACGTAAAAGGCCTAAAGCCATTAAAAGGGACTTCAAGGCACTTGGGAGAATGATCGAGGGCTCTGGGGCACAGGTAATATTCAACTCCATCCCAATACTAAGGAATCAGGAGCAGGAAATGAGGAATAAGAAACGGGTTAATGAATGGCTTAGGGACTGGTGTGAGAAGAGGGGCTTTGGGTTCTTTAATCATGGGGAGGCCCACACACCCCCAGGCTTTCTTACCAGGGATGGGACACGCCTGTCTCCTAGGGGGACAAAAGCCCTCACCAAAAACCTAGTTAAGCTCATAAATCGAGCTTTAAACTAGATGTGAGAGGGGAGGGGATGGAGGCCAGGCAGGATGGGAGTGAGCCTGGAGGTGAGACTTCAGTGGCAAAGGGGTGGTGTGCTGGCGATGCCTGCCAGTATATCACCACTGAGCAAGAGGGGGTGAGTGCAGCTGGGGATGGTAGGCAGCAAACTGGCACTGTGGCCTTAGTTAAGTCAAGGACCGCTCAGTTGGGGAGAAGCCCTATTTCAAAGGCTGAAGCTACGCCTGCCCAGCTGAAGTGCATTTACACTAATGCACGCAGCATGAGAAATAAGAAGGAGGAGCTGGAAGCTGTGGTAGGGCAAGGAGACTACGATGTCGTTGCCATTGTGGAGACGTGGTGGGATGACTCGTACAACTGGAGTGTAGCCATGGTGGGGTATAAACTCTTCAGGAAGGACAGGAAGGGCAGAAGAGGAGGCAGGGTAGCCCTCTATGTTAGAGAGGGCTTTGATACCCTCGGACTGGACTACGGCCAAGATGGGACTGAGTGCCTGTGGGTGAAAATCAGAGGAGCCCATGGGCAGGAAGGTATTGTGATAGGAGTCTGCTATAGACCACCCAGCCAAGAAGAAGCAGCTGATGAGCTCTTCTACAAACAACTGAGTGTAGTCTCAAAATCGCTACCTCTAGTCCTTGTGGGAGACTTCAATTTCCCAGATATAGGCTGGGAGTATAATACAGCAGAAAGGAAGCAGTCCCGGAGGTTCCTGGAGTGTGTGGAAGACAACTTCCTCACACAGCTGGTGAGCGAACTGACAAGGGACGGTGCCCTCCTGGACCTGCTGTTTGTGAACAGAGAAGGACTGGTGGGGGATGTGAAGGTTGGAGGACGCTTGGGGCAAAGCGATTATGAGATGATAGAGTTCTCAGTGCGGGGTAAAATGAAGAAGGAGGTTAGCAGAACAGTTGCCCTCAACTTTCAGAGAGCAGACTTTGGGCTGTTCAGAAGGCTGGTCGGAAAAGTCCCATGAGAGGCGCTCCTTGAAGGCAAAGGTGTCCATGAGGGCTGGGCGCTCTTCAAGAAGGAACTCCTAGCAGCTCAGGAGAAAGCCATCCCCAAGTTCCGGAAAAGTAGCCGGCGGGGTAAGAAACCAGCGTGGTTGAGTAGAGAGGTCCTAAGAGACATCAATAGGAAGAGGAGGGTCTACGACCTCTGGAGGAAGAGGCAGGCATCCTGGGTGGACTATAGGGAGGAAGTGAGAACGTGCAGGGAAAAAGTCAGGAGGGCTAAGGCCCAACTAGAAATGCGATTGGCCAAGACTGTGAAAGACAACAAAAAGTCTTTCTACAAATACATCAACAGCAAAAGGAGGGCTAGGGAGAATCCCAAGTCCCTAGTAGATGCAGAGGGAGCAAGAGTAACAGGGGACGAAGACAAGGCTGAAGTACTCAATGCCTACTTTGCCTCAGTCTTTAACAGTAAGGAAAATTGTCCCCTCTGTGCACAACCCCAGGGGTTGGAAGAGAAGTATGAGATTCCCGAGGTCCAAGAGGAGGTGGTTAGAGATTTGCTTGCCCAGCTAGATGCCCACAAGTCTATGGGACCAGATGGGATTCACCCAAGAGTATTGAGGGACCTGGCGGATGTGCTGGCCAAACCCCTTTCCATCATCTTCCAACAGTCCTGGATGACTGGGGAGGTTCCACTGGACTGGAGGCTGGCTGATGTCGTGCCCATCTATAAGAAGGGGCGCAGGGAGGATCCGGGGAACTATAGGCCTGTCAGTCTGACCTTGGTACCGGGGAAAGTCATGGAGCGGGTGATCTTGAGTGCGATCAAGAAGCACTTGCAAGAGAACCAGGTGATCGGGCCCAGTCAACACAGGTTCATGAAAGGCAGGTCTTGCCAGAGTAATCTGATCACCTTCTATGACCGAGTACCTACACTCTTGGATGAGGGAAAGGCTGTGGATGTGGTCTTCCTGGACTTCAGTAAAGCCTTTGATCCAGTTTCTCACAGCATTCTGCTTCGGAAACTGTCGGCCTCTGGCCTGGATGGGTGCACTCTCTCCTGGGTGAAAAACTGGTTGAATGACCGGGCCCAGAGGGTGGTGGTAAATGGAGTTAAATCCAGCTGGAGGCCAGTGACAAGTGGGGTTCTCCAGGGCTCAGTCCTGGGTCCAGTCCTGTTTAATGTCTTTATCAACGACCTCGATGAAGGCATTGAGTGCTCCCTTAGCACGAGTGCAGATGACACCAAGCTGGGAGGAAGTGTCGATCTGCTGGAGGGCAGGGAGGCTCTGCAAAGGGATCTGAACAGGCTGGACTGCTGGGCTGAGACCAACGGCATGAGGTTTAACAAGGGCAAATGCCGGGTCCTGCACTTGGGGCACAACAACCCTAAGCAGAGCTACAGACTAGGAGAAGCCTGGCTGGAAAGCTGCCAGGAGGAGAAGGACCTGGGAGTGTTGGTTGACAACTGACTGAACATGAGCCAGCAGTGTGCCCAGGTGGCCAAGAAGGCCAATGGCATCTTGGCCTGTATCAGAAACGGCGTGACCAGCAGGTCCAGGGAGGTTATTCTCCCTCTGTACTCGGCACTGGTGAGACCTCACCTCAAGTACTGTGTTCAGTTCTGGGCCCCTCACCACAAGAGGGATGTTGTGGCTCTGGAGCGAGTCCAGAGAAGGGCAACAAAGCTGGTGAAGGGGCTGGAGAACAAATCTTACGAGGAGCGGCTAAGAGAGCTGGGGTTGTTCAGCCTGGAGAAGAGGAGGCTGAGGGGAGACCTTATTACTCTCTACAACTACCTGAAGGGAGGTTGTGGAGAGGAGGGTGCTGGCCTCTTCTCCCAGGTGACAGGGGACAGGACGAGAGGGAATGGCCTCAAGCTCCGCCAGGGGAGATTTAGGTTTGAGAGTAGGAAAAAGTTCTTCACAGAGAGGGTGGTTAGGCATTGGAACGGTCTGCCACGGGAGGTGGTTGAGTCACCATCCCTGGAGGTGTTTAAGGTGAGGGTGGATGAGGTACTTAGGAGCATGATTTAGGGATTGGTGGGAATGGTTGGACTCGACGATCCAGTGGGTCTCTTCCAACCTGGTTATTCTGTGATTCTGTGATTCTGTGATTTATAAATGCAGACAACTTTTGTTAAAAGTATGGGTCAGGTAAGAAACAGAAAAGCAATGGCTACATTCAGATGACAAGCGCTATTAAAATTATTTGTGCCTAATAGGTATCATTGCTGTAAAATCTTCAATACCAAAGCTGTAATTACTGGCAATAGAATATCTTCAGGTTTTTGTTACCATTATCACAGATTTTGGTGGAAACTAGAGACCTGACTTGCCTTTGTGTCATTTAGGAGCAGTGGGTCCAGGAATATTTTTTCTTACTCCATGGCACACAAAGAATCCAGCCTGAACTTTCTCCATCCCTATGTATGGGACAGGAATAGCACAAGAAAGAGGAAAACTGAACCTGTAGCTTATTTTGCTTATTTTCTCTGTACAATAAGAGCGAAACAGCAACAATAACTCAAGAAGTTGTACATTTTTACTGCATTTGCCTCTGAAAACCAAAACCCATTTTAAGTCACTTTTGTCACAACATTAAGCACAGAAAATGACAAATTCTTTACACATGTAGAGTATTTTGAGGAATTATACACTTGAAGACACAGGTTGTTATATTTTGCAAATTTCTCACCCTTTTACTGACTTACTCACTGCTATTACTTGGTGACTTGTCTCTGTTTAACTTCTGTTAATACAGCATGGGGAATTTTTCTGATCTGTAGCTTAATATACCAGGAAAACTAGGAAAAATAAATATGGCTTCACTCTAAACTTCACATCTTTTTGGCTTTCCTTATTAAGCCTCCATTTAGTTTATCCTTTTTGTTATACCAATAATTTAATACATATTTTAAAATATAGCATTTAAACTCTTAGAGAAATTGTTTAGCTACAGGTTATTTTAGGAGAATATTCAGCGATATTTGGAGATGTTAGAAACAGAACTTGAGTCGATGACATTAAAAACAAGGAATATTTATTCCAACCCAGAGTTGATTAAAGATGCACAATTCAACAAAATATGTACCTATTGCTATCTATACAGGTGTCCAAATGTCAGTTGTTCAATTAGGGTAGTGAAGTCAATCATAATTTGAAACCAGATCTTCTTGGTTCCTGTAAGTACCTGAAACCAAATTTGGTATTTGACTGCTTTCTGTTTGAAATCCTTACAATTTTTCTATGATACCAGCCAACATTATGCATGTTGGATTTTCTTTGTTTGGTGGGTGATATCCCTATCATGACAGATGAGCAGTTTATTTCACAGGTTTTGCAAAGCAACTTTCAGGCAGTAAAGCCTCACTGACCCTACTGATTTGGAATGTATTTGAGCCAATTATGTAAAAGCTGAATGTTTTTGCCAACACCGTTACCTATCCAGCTCTTTCTGTAATCAGATTATCCAATTTCTTACAGTTTCTGCACTGGCCACTTTTGGATTTGAGTTCATGGGGTGGAGTTCAGGGATTTTCTTGTCTTCTTAGAGCTATGAAAATTATAATATCTTGAGAATGCATAATACAAAGAATAAAAAGACTTACATGAGGATAGTGCTAATATGAATACCACCTCTGAGATGTGCCAGCGTTTATCAATAACAGGCTGGCTTCAAGCAGTGAATATATTTCTGGGTGACAAAGTGCCTTAGCAGAAGGCTGCTGCTGTGCTGAGCAGCCTACGCATGGCAGCCTGTTGCCAGAGAAGGCGAAAAAATACATTGGGGTGGTTAGATAAGACACCTCTCCACGACCATCAGGAGACACACTAATTCAATTTTTCCAATTTATTTGTAGATTCTGTTCGCTTAGTCCGTTATTTCCAATGTGGATTACCAATTTGACTGAATTTGTAGACAAGGAAGCCTCATTTTTTTGAGCTGCCAGGCACCCGAAGATTTGTTTTGAATCAATGGATTGTGGAAATGTGCTTAGTACCTTTGAAGATTAATCTCAAAATTAATTGCAGATGTAAAATCAGCAGCAAATAATTCGTTTGAGCATGCTTTCATTGAAGCAAACTACCATAGTTTTATTGATGTTATTGGGTATGAATTGATCCTATCAGGAGTATATCCAAAAATTTTTTAAAAATGAACTGTTTCCACAAGATTCTGAATCTTGTAAAGATGCCTTGTAACCCATTATTATACCTTACCATGTAGTACTTCTTTAAGGAGACTTTGATATTTTCTACATTAAGATTTCTGCATAGTAAGCTATTCCTTCTTACTTTTGCAAACGGTTTTTAATAGGCAAGAGCTGAATATTATTAGCATGCAGCGTGCTTGCTTTGAGATCCGTTCTGCTTACACTAAAAATAGCAAGGTTATGTTCAAAAGGTAAACTGCAAAGTCTTCAAGAACTGCCAAAAAATTTGGCCAGAGATAAATGTAAGACACATTGTCAGCATCTTATATGAAACCTACCATGAGGCATGAGCATGTTTTAGTTGCTGTTTTGGCCCTTAATCACCTCCCTGCACTAGTCCCAGCAGGAGCAGATAATATGTATTTCAAAGGGGTTTTCTTACCTCTAAGCCACACTCTTTAGAAGCAAAGCATGGAATTAAACTCTTGGATTTGGAAAGGACATATTTCTAGTAGTGTCCTAATATTTCATATTTATGTTAAAAAATAATTAAGATCCAGCTGAGTTGTGACAATGAAAAGTGTCTGAAATTTCTGTTTCGTATATTCAGGAATTCAAAATACATCAAGGAATACAAGGTTTTAGCAATTAGTTTTGGGTTCTAAAATAATCACATCAGATCGTTATGTAATTCTGTTTTACAGAGAAGTAGGCTGTCCTTTGTGTCTGGGCAGAGTTGGACAGACACTATGATTGTTCAAGAGGAAATTGGGGACTCAGGTGAAGTAGCCAACAGCCTCATTTTCAGAGGATCTCTGAAGCTCCTGTTAGATTTGGTTATCCAGCCCTTCTTGAAAGTATGAGTAGGAGGAAACTACTAGTAAAGGAACATGCTCCTGCGTTTTGTCCTGTCCTGAGCAAAAGCTGATTTGTCCTGGTCCCTGAAGTGCTTATTGCAGCAATATAAGGTGCTTATTTATGGCTTGGGACTGGTCTGAACAAAGACAAAAGCAGTAGCAGTCCTCCTTTGTGGTATTACCTCTGAGATGATGTGTTGTTATTGCTGAGAAAGTGTTATGGGTTCACAGCTTGTTGGCTGGGTAGTTTTCACAGGAAGCTCACACAACGGCCATTTAGAATTATAGAATCAAAGAATAGTTAGGGTTGGAAGATCATCTAGTTCCAATCCCCCTGCTGTGAGAACATTTTACAGAGAAGAAGGCTTTGAAACAGAGAACTGAAAGATAAACAAAAGCTAGTTCAGTGAGGAGAAAAGACAGCCTTCTGATAAGCAGCTGTAAGGAATACAAGAGCTAGTTCAGTGGGAACGAGTACCAGCTGAAAGAAAAACAATTAAAGAGATCTATCAACATAGTTAATTTTAGTGTAACTTGGTTTCTTAGTATGTGCAGTAGTTTAGTAAATAATGTTAGCAATGGCTTTATGGACAGTTACCTTTAACCAATAATACACTGTAGATACCCTCGTGGGCACCCAGTTATGTAACTGAAAAGGGTTTATAAAGAAACAGCTAAGCTCAACAAATTGAACACTTGCTGATCACATTGGTCTCTGCATTTGCTTCCTGATCTCCCGTCAACAAGTGGTGCCCGAACAGGGACCCTCAGATTACCTGCCGAAGTTGCTCCAGATGACTGAAGAGGTGGTAGACAGCGGAAAGACCAGCCGAAAACTATCCGGCACTGACCCGGTGCTGATGATTGAAACTATCCGGCACTGCTGATGACTATCCGGCACTGCTGAAGACTGGAGTAAGACATGCGTCCAAATAAAGAAGACTCCAGAGTCTTAGATCCATTACAAGGCAAGCGTAGCTGCGGTTGGTGGGAGGGGCATGGGTTCCACGCTTTTGAAAGACAAATAAGCAGTGGTAAAGCTCCTCCAACATATCTTCTCCAAGAGAGGGATTAAGTATGACAAGAATTGTCTAACTGAACTATTGAAATGGAGCAGAGGTAGTTTTGGAGCGTTAAAGGCGCATGTCAGCTCTAAAAAGTGGAGTGATAATTCTGAGCCGAGTGCAGAATCATCAACAACTGCACTAAACCCCCACACCCCTAAACTGGCTGCACTGGCCTCTGCACCCCCCAATGGGAGGGCTGACAAACCCTTTGATCCAGGTCCAATAGACACTGAGAAGGAGCCTGATCCACCTTCCCCCTGTCCCTCAGACCAACAGGCACAAGCTAGGAGAGAGGCACAGCAGCAGGGAGAAGTTGAAATACTGCAAGCTTTTATCTGTGCGCAGGACGGTGGTCCGTGCTGGGAACTAATTAGTGATGAAGCAATAAAGGAGATTCCAAAAACTGTAAAAGTGAACCAAGACACCTGGCCGAGGGCCACTCCCTATCCCTCCACCCTTCCAGCTCCCGCGGAGCGGCTCACTGCGGGGGGCCACTGCCCTGGGCTGAGGGGGGGCCGCTCGCCGCCAGACAGTTTCAGCGTTACAGAAGAGACTGTTAACAGATACGATAAGAAATGGCTCAATTAAACAACATTGGTAGCAATTCAAGAATCAAGACAGTTTAAATAATGCAATTTTACAACAGATGCAGCTTTTTGTTTTATTAAACACTTATAAAGATACTGGATGTTGGAAAGTTGAAACAGGCATGTCCCATATATGGTGTTTATAGACAGATTGAAGGATGTGCTCGACAAGCAGGTAGACAATCAAGCAGTTACAGAAGCCTCAATTTTGCAATCTGCCACAAAAAAAATCCTAATGACAAATATAGAAAGATATAGTGCGGTCTGAAAACTCCTACAACAACAGCTGGGATCATTTACCTATCAAACACAGTTGGTAGCTGCTGCCCTGACTGTAATCCGGGACAGAAGTACATTCTGTTAGAGACGTGGCAAGGAAATACATTTTAAAAGAGACTGCCACACACAATGCCAGGATAGAGAGCCTAAAATCTACCCTCAGTGTGGAAAGGATAAACATTTTACCAGTTGGTGTAGATCAAAATGGGATAAGAACGGGACAGTATTGTCAGAAAACCAGGAGCAAAGCATGGTTTGGAGGCATGTACCAACACAGATGCCTCCACAGCAAGCAGCAGCTCTCACCTCAGAGCAAGAACCAGAGGCAGCACCGAGATAGACGTGATCACCACGATCGTAGTAGTGCTGCAATCGTCCACACTTCACACAATAACATGGAATGTAAAAAGACCATTGGAGTTGGCTTTACTGCCTTGTAATTAGAACGATTATCAATAATTCAGTTGGGAATCTTTGTTTTACCTGGGGTCATTGATGCAGGCTGTACTGGAATCATTCAAGCAAGGGTATGGATGCTGTCTCCACTAGTGTTATGAACACCATTTCCACTAGTATTAATACGAAAGGATAGCCAGATAGTGTATTTAATTTTGTTCAAAGCAGCTATGTTCCAAGCTGACTCTGTAGAGCATGGCTCACAAGGATTTGAGCCCATAAGAATCCCTGAAATATCTTTGGCTTAGTCCCTACAAACTCAGCCTCTTATGTTGAAGTGAACATTAGCACAAAAGAGGAGAGCCAGAACATCTTAAAATGGCTGTAGCGTAACCCTTAGTTGTGCATGTTCCACTAATCTTGTGGGGGAGAGATGTGTTAAATGCAATGAGAATAGGCATCGGAACTTTCACGAGTGAAAAATTGGGTACATTGCAAAATTTAGTGGAGGGGCAAATAGATCACAGACATATAGTCCCATTTAATATTCCTTGGAACACACCTGTATTTGTGATAAAAAACAAATCTGGAAAATGGCGTTTATTACATGACTTTTCTAGACAAACTACAAGAGGTCTTAAATAAGCAGGCAGACAATATCGCTGCTAGATAAGTGTTGCTTAAACAGTTAGCCATAGAGAATGCAAAAACGGACTTAGTGCACTGTTAATTGCATGATCACCTGTTAGAAAGATTGTTTGTTTTACCACAATTGACTGATGCTGACTTTACGAGAGCGATGCAAGTAATAGCTTGGATGCCTGTGCCTCCAGACTTTATATCAAAGGGCACTAGAATCACTCAGTTGATTTGTTTTTCAGCAATTGTACCCCATGAAGCAAATCACATACAGGAAGACAGAAGCTGTGGTTCAACTGACCAGTCCGTGATCAACACAGAAACTACAAAAAAAAAAAAAAATTATTGCCACAAGTGAAATATTTGTTAGACAATCAATATAAGCCTTATTAGATAATGCATGTACATATTTTAAGTGTTGTATATTCCTGGTACCGTGTGTAGTTTAAATATCCATAGCATGGAAAAAGTCTGGATCCAATAGTGATAACCAACATTGTATGAACGTATTCGGCTAGCTGAGAAATGAGTGTTCGTGTGTGTGTGTGTGTTTGAAGTACTTCAAACGTTTGTAAGACGTACAAATTGGTTTTGATTAATCTTAGAAATACATCTCTGGGACCTTTCAATCTCAAATGTCCACTAAGCCGGCAAGCAGGTAGATTTACCTGGGGATCTTTGGAATTAAAGGCTTCAGAAGAAAAACTTTAAAATACCTAGCAAAACATTAAAAAAGGAAAGAGAGAGAGAGGGAAAAAAAAAGAATAAAGCCTAACCTTGCAGCTGTATGTGTGTGAGTTCCCCACCCCTCCCACCGCACCATGGACACCCGGTTATGTAACCGAAAAGGGTGTATAAAGAAACAGCTAAGCTCAATAAATTGAACACTCACTGATCACATTGGTCTCTGAGTTTGCTTCCTGATCTCCCATCAACACCCTGCCATGGACAGGGGGATCCCACTGGATCAGGTTACCCAAGCCCCCATCCAACCTGGCCTTAAACACCTCCAGGGAAGGGGCAGCCAAAACTTCCCTTGGCAACCTGTTCCAGTGCCTCACTACTCTCATGGTGAAGAAATTCTTCCTAAATGTCTAGTCTAAATCTGCCCTTCTCCAGTTTATAGCCGTTCCCCTTCATCCTATCACCACAAGCCTTTATGAATAGTCCCTCTCCAGCTTTCTTGTAGCCCCTCTTCGGATACTGAAAAGTCCCGATAATATCTCCTTGGAGCCTTCTCTTCTCTAGGCTGAACAATCCCAACTCTCCCAGCCTATCCTCATATGAGAGGTGCTCCAGCCCTCAGATCATCCTTGTAGCCCTCCTCTTGACCTTTCCAACAGCTCCATACCCTTCTTATGTTGAGGATTCCAGAACTAGACACAGTACTCCAGATGAGGTCTCACAATAGCTGAGTAGAGGGGCAGAATCACTTCCCTTGACCTGCTGGTCATGCTTCTTTTGATGCAGACCAGGATATGGTAAGCTGCTTCTCCTGCTTCTTCCCCCTCCAATCCCTACCCCCTAAAAAAAGCCCCAAACACATATGTGACAGCAGCAAATGTATCCTCTGACCCTCACCACAGCCTCAGTCTCAGGGAAACTCCTTTGGTTAATGCTGAGACCTCATCATACAACCCAGTGCTCTGATTGGGGAGTTATCTCTTGCTTAGAGGAAACAGAACAGTTGATTGAATAAGCCATCCTCATTCTCGTTTGCAGTTTTCTTTTTTTTCCTCCCCATTCACCTTTTTTTAAAACTCTTTTAGATTATCTTTATCTTATTTAAAGTTAATTTGAGAACCTAAATTACTTCAGATCTCAGAGTCCAATCCTACTTTTGCCACATTTCAAAGAATTACTTTAATTTTAGGAGAGACAAAAAAACCCCAGAAAATTAGGTATGTGTGACTGCTCCTTTTCACAGAGAAAGTAAACACATCTTGTTATGGATCCATGCATTAAGACAGGCTCATTTTAAAATTTCTCCTCAGACTATAAGAATATTTTATACAAAGTAATTCAGACATATCTTTATGTAATACAAGAATCTGTCTAACCTTAACAGTCATGCAGAGATGACAACATATGCTGTTCGGTATTTTGATTTTTTTTAGATACCTAGTCTGTAAATATTCAGACTCTTCTGGCTGGAAGAATTTCAGGATTTGATCTTTCACTTTTCTTCATTTTGAGGGAAGAGAGGAGAGGAAAGTCATTGCTAACTTCCCAGATTCAAGAAAGATTAATCAGATATTGTTCTAGCACATTCACTACTGGGGATGAAGCACAAGCATAGAGGAGAAGCATACACCACCTTTCTTCTGTCAGCAGCTGAAAACTTCATTTCTGAATAGCATAGAGGACTAGGGGGCGGAAATCCATTTCCTAAGTAAAGTTCAGCTGTATCTTTGTTGTATTGATTTGGCATACAAAATACATATGGCACAAAAGCATTGGTGTACTGGAAAAACTGAATTTCTGTTAAAAGAACGCTCAGGTTCTAGTTCACGATGTGCAATAGTTTCATGGGAGAATGAACAGTCCAGGCACCTATGAAACAACTGGAGTGTAAGGTACATTTTAGAAATATCTATCCTGACGTTGCTAGAGTAAGATGATCAGCAGCCCTGTTTCCTGACAAATTCTTTGCACGGTTTCAATGAGAATAACCATGCAAGTCTTTTTTTTCTGAAGGCAGCGTTATCTATTTACTGTAGCTGAGAACTCTGACATAGAGGCATCCTGCCTTTCCACCTTGTGGGTTTTGTTACTGGTATCTCAGAGCTCATTCTTGCATAGTCTTACTTCACCATTTGCTGGCTTAATACTCAGCATTTCACTAAAAACACTCCCTTGCCCCAAAATTATACCATAGAATATGCTTCAAGATTGAAGAACTCAAGCTCTAACAATCTTTTTTTCCTAGCTTTTCTAGTTTATGATACAAAACCATGTCCTTAAAAGAGTTCCCTGTCTACAGCATCTTTCTCCTCTGTTCAAATACTCTCTCCCTAGACACTTAGGTGCTTCATGTAAGACTGGCTATGAAATAATTAACAAAAGCTACAATCTGTTGGATGTCACTGTGTTACATCAAATTAAACTGGTTAACTCCCTTGAATGATTTACCTGAAACTGATATGGGAAGAATATTAAATGCTAAAAAAAAGCAGTGCTCTCCAAACAAAATTGAATAACACAGTGGCCATCCTTTGTAGACTGTTTACAAAGAAACTTGTTGGTTATATACTCTGTCAATGAGATGTTTGCTTTTTTCCATAAATTTAATTAGGTTTTGATAGATTCATCAGTTTTCATCTAAATTATTTTTGGTGAATTCTAATTGGTTCCTGCTGTGGCTTGGCAGCCACATAACTGATCATATGCCTATTTAATCCACTCATGGGATATTTAACAAATTGTTAGCTATTTCACTGTGCACTGAAGTGTAGCTCTACCAATTCTTTTTTCCTGTCATGCTGCTTGGGCTATTATGACAGACTATTATGTGATTTATTCTGTGAAATAAATGTGAAGTGTTGCAAAAACAACAATACATCATAATCTTAGCCCAAAATATAATAAGGTCAAGAGACATCTTTAAGCTTGTACATGCAAAACACTAATACCTTTCTTTCCAATCTGTGGACAATAGCTTGCCTTTTCTAACATTAATGTATTAAGTAAGACACAGTGTGGTGAAATAGTTACATGATAATTCATTTTATCCTTCTAAAATAAGTACTTAATTGGCCAAGAGAAAAAGTAATAGGCCTATTTATCAGATGTTTAGGCTTGTCTACCTGGGGAAATAGCCTGGAATAGTTATTGCATACTAACTCTTCAGGAGGACATTCTTAATCCATAGTGAAAATATCTCTGTGTATTTAGTTTAATCCACGCTGGGAATGAGTACGGACGGGATGTTGCGCTTTAAATTCACCCTCTAAATTTATTCTACAGCAACCCTCCCCACATAGACAAATTCTTAATGAAAGCAGTTTAAGGAGTTGAACAAAATAGCTGTAAAGCTTAGTTCTTCCTTTATGCAGTAAAATGCTTGCTCTCCTTCCTATGGTGCAGCTTGTTGGGTAGACCTGGAGGAGATATTGTGGGAACATGGAAAGATGTTTCAAATAGCAGTACCTGAAGTACATGTCCATATGCTGCTTCTTTTCTTCCAGCTGCCCAAATCATTTAACTTAAATGGTGTTGGTCCTTCTGTTTTGTAGGTTTATTTGGCTGGTTTGGGGTTTTTTTTAATTTTTTTATGGGATATAAAGAAGAGTACATGTGATGCTCTGGAATTCACAATATTTACTCCTAGGTTTCTTAGTGGACAATAAGCTGTGTGGGTGCAGAACAGCCCTACAATGCTCCAACTTTCTACTGGAGATATGCCTCTTGGTGTTCCTTCTGGCACAGAGAGGCCAAATCAATGAAGATGGTGATTCTCTCTTTCTAAATTAAATATCAGGGTAATGATGAGTGAAACTTTGTAAGACAAACACGATAGATGTGAAAATATAGTAAATCACCCTCTCGGTAGAAATACCAAGTTTTCTCAAAGCCTGGTAATTTCAGTGTGCCAAATTCATGTAAAATCTGTAACTCAGATACTAGAAAATTCAACAAAGCAGAGCTGCTGATATGCTAGTCCAACAAACTGACTAAGGTATCTTTAAACTTCATGATAATTCACAACATAGCAGACAAACAGGAGCTTCAGCATATCCATGTTTCCTCAACAGACTCTACTAGGTGAATACACAACAATTGTAGTAAAGCACTGTCAAGCCAAACCATTAGGGATGACAAACCCAGGCAGATTAAGTCATGATGGCAAGGTCAGCAAGATGTGAAACTTGGCTAATGATGTCATGCCCTTGTCAGTTTGCATTGGCTAAACATGTTAAGGTTTACCAGCAAGCCCTATGGCTTAGTGAGCACTACTAAAGGGAATTTCAAGCTGAAATAGGTCAACATGAGCAGAATACAAATGCTTACACTGCAAAGACTCTTGGTGAAAGCGTGGCACTGCTGAAGCTAACAGGAGCTTGGACAGTGCAATCTGTGAGACCAGGATTTTGCCCTTTGGCTTTTGTATATATGACATTCAATTAAATCCCTTTGCTTATATTCTGCAGCTTGCCTTTCATTGTACATTGTAAGACATTTGTAGATTGTAAACTGTGTAGCAGGGAACTGTATCTCATTAAAGATTTGAGCAGATCCCAGGTTAATAGGACCCTGGTCCTTCCAGGGTCACCTAGCACACGTAGAAGAACAAAGCAACAAAAGAAAGCTTGTCTGCAGTGCAAGAATGATCATGCTGTAGGAGTTTGCTAACTTTAATCATCTGAAAATGACTGCATGGGATGCTCTATGCAGATGAGTGGAGATGAATAGGTAAGTCTCTAGGGAGCCACAACCAGCTTCCCCCTGTCAGAAAACATTACGATAAACTGGGACTCAGTGGGAGGAGATATCTCTCAGCTGCAACCAAACCGTTTTGACAGTTGGCACTCCAGGAGCTGGCCAAAGATTTCTGAAGGGGAAAGGAGCACTAAGAGAGGTTCTGAACAAACCAGGATGAAAATAGGCTGCATCTTATTGAGAGACACAGGTCAGTAGCATCTCATACTTCAGATAAGCAGCTGACCTTGAAACTCTGTCTGCCTCACAGAGGTGGTAATTGGGTTTTTTATACTCTCTTGGTTTGCTTTTGAACAACACCCAGTGAATAAGCACTAAAGCTTGTTCCTTCCAACAGGTTTTGTTTGTTGCGTTGGTCTTTCTTTACTGCTAGGCATAGGCATTGCTAGGCTTACCAACTGAGCCAAGCAAAAATACTCCTCCATAGCTGGATTTACAAAGGCAAAGAGCAAACACTCTCACCACTAAGAGGCAAACAGCAGAGATTCTCAGACCATATAGAACAATTTTTGAAATGTATGGGCCCCATTACTTAGTAGAAGCACAGATTTCCTCTGAACATTTCCAGGAATGAAGCACCCACAGCTTCCCTGGGCAACCTGTGCCAGTGCCACACCACATTCACTGTGAAGAATTACTTCCTAACGTGTAATCCAAATCTTTCCCCTCCAAACTTAAAGCCATTCCCCTTTGCTCTGTCACTACATGTCCCTGTAAACAGTCCCTCCCCAGCTTTATTGTAGGCCCCCTTCAGGTACTGGAAGGCCCCTATAAGACCCCCCCAGAGCCTTCTCTTCTCCAGGCTGAACAAGCCCAACTCTCTCAGCCTGTCCTCACAGGGAAGGTGCTCCAATCCTCTGATCACCTTTGTAGCCCTCCTCTACACCCATTCCAACAGCTCCCTATCCTTCTTATGCTGGGGATTCCAGAATTGAACAGAATACTCCAGGTGGGGTCTCACAATAGCCAAGTAGAGGGGCAGAATCACTTCCCTTGACCTGCTGGCCATGCTTCTTTTGATGCAGCTCAGGACATGGTTACCTTTCTGGGCTGCACGCACACATTGCTGGCTCATGTCGAGCTTCTTGTCGACCAGCACCCCCAAGTCCTTCTCTGCAGGGCAGCTCTCAATCACATCATCCCCCATAGCTTCTGGGAGGATTTGTTCCATGATCTTCCCCGGCACAGAGATGAGGCTGACAGGTCAGAAGTTCCCAGGGTCATCTTTTCTACCGTTTTTAAAAATAGGCACAATGTTGCCTTTCTTCCAGTCATCAGGGACTTCTGACTGTCATGACTTCTCAAATATCATGAAGAGGCAGCAGAAAGGAAAGAGTAAAGGTAGTGTATTTAATCCTTCCTCAGGCATTTCAAAGCAAACACCTTAACTTCTCCAAATTTATTCTTAGAAACATCTTGACTCAAGAACCTTGAAGTTAACACAGTCCAAATGGCCAGTGGCTATGAAAAAACTAGAAATCTCATTCTGGCACTTAGATCCATACTTAGTTTCCAAAACAGCTGGTTTGGGTCTTTTAATTGCAAATGCACCATTGATTACTTGTAAAGGTGGATAAGTATTTAAATTACACTTCAATGTTTACATTAGGTGTATTTTGGTTTGTTATTTGGGGGGTTTTGTTTGGTTGGTTTTTTTTTTAAATATGGTTTGTTATTTGCTCCTTTTGATGAAGTGAATAAAACCAGATGGGGGGAGATGGAATTTACTGATTTTAATAATGCAAGAGCCAAAGTCTTAGACACATTTAGGCAACTAAAACTAAAGAACAACAGTGAAATTTTTAGAGTCAAACACAGTTTTACTGTCAGACTCCCAAAGATAAGGAATAAAGTATTATTACTGTCAGCACCAGAAAATGTTAATGGGAGTGATATTATGGCAAATGAAATTAGACATAGGTGAGTAGCTAACAACAAGCAGGCATCAGAGAAGGAAAACCATACATTGAAAAAAAATTTATATCATTAAGAATCCTAGAATTGAACAATATCTCTAATAATAGTCATTCAAGAGACACTTCATGGAATATAGTGACCTCCAAAGATAGTTAGAATTACGTAGGAGGAGTAACCCCCTAGTGAGTAGGCAGATGATGTCAGCCAGAAAAAATCAGCAGTGAAAAAAAAAGTGTAACAGCAGTGAAAAATAACAGGTTTTTGTGTTATTGCCACAGCCTTTTGGGCTGGCCATGGACAGGCCTGTGAGACAGCCCTGGGCAAAAGACAGTGTGAAGTAGTTAAAATCATAGAATGGTTTGGCTTGGAAGAAATCTTGAAGGTCATTTAGTTCCAACCTCTCTGCAATAAGCAAAGACACTTTCCACTGCATCAGGTTGCTCAAGCCTCATCCAACATGGTCTTACACACCTCCAGAGATGGGATATTGGCAGTTTCTCTACTATTCTAGTGCCTCATCACCCTCACAGTAGAAAAATTTCTTCCTAATATCTAATGTAAATCTCCTTTCAGCTAAAAAACAGTACCCTTTGTTCCATCCCTGCACTCCCTGATAAAGAGCTCCTCCCCAGCTTTGCTGTAGGCCTCATTTAGGACTGGAAGACTGCTATAAGGTCTCCCTGGAGCCTTCTCTTCTCTAGGCTAAACAAGCCCAACCGCTTCCACCTGTCCTCATAGGGGAGGTGCTCCAGCCTCTGATCATCGTCACATGGTTGGGACTGAAATGTGAACTTCCTTCACTGAAACAGGAAGACCAGTATTTTGCTACTGACTTAACCCTCTTCGCAGTTTCTGTGCACATACAGAAAAACCTCAAAAGCCAAAGAAAATGTAAATGTTGTTACAGAAAAAAAGCAGGTTATGATATGTAACTGCTGTAATTCAGATGTATGTAGGGCTGAAAGAGTAACAAATTTGGTGTAAAACCATATTCAGTTGCAAATCTGTATATGTTCATAATTATGAAAATCAATAAGAATTGTCTTTTCTTTACTGAAGTATGAATGAAAAAAAAAAAGATCAAAACGAATGCCTTCAGCAGAGTTCCCTTGTTCTTGATTTCAGGCCAGTAAAAAAGAGTTTGAAGAACAAGTTTTCTGACAGCATAAAAGCCTCATAATTAATCATTTCTTCAAACACCTCAGGAGCAAGAAGGTGTAGAGTTTGTAGGCCCATTAATTGATCAAAGTACAAAAGCAGGTCTCAGAGAAGATAAAGCAGAGGAGGAAAGTGAAATTCTTTTTTTCAGCCTTGAAGGAGTTTAGGGAAATTTCTGGCTTGGAACCCTTCTTCATACATCAGACAGGATATGTCAGAGGAACTATCTCAGAATGAGTTCATTAGAATAATCTGTAGAAGAAATTGTCAGAATTAAGGTAACAAATAGTCAGGCCCAGATGATTTAAAAGCTGACCTACTAAAGGAAGCTGCAAGGCATTTAGAGCTGCCATGGCACTGCAGGAACTGAGGATGGCAAATGTGATGACAAATTTTTAGCAATTGCAAGGTGTATCTGGAGAGTTACTATCTAGGAGCCATAATACCTATTAGTTTGACAGCTGTATTGGGATAATTGGTATGAACTAAATCAGAGGATATTGGGAAAGTATAGTAGCCTGGAGAACAGTCTTTCAAGAAGGGAAGTCATGCCTTGCAAACCAGCAGGATTTTCTTAAAGGCATACAGAAAAAGACCCAGTTAAGAAGATGGGCACAGAAAAATGGCTGTGCTGGGTTTGCTAAGAGCCCAGCATCCCCTCTCCAAAAGCAAATGCTTGGAAAAGAGATGACCAGGGCAGATGTACACGATGC
Organism: Clamator glandarius; assembly: GCA_033459285.1. Classification (NCBI taxonomy): domain Eukaryota; kingdom Metazoa; phylum Chordata; class Aves; order Cuculiformes; family Cuculidae; genus Clamator; species Clamator glandarius. The sequence continues at coordinate 708,356 of JAUNZM010000046.1, forward strand.
TCCCAATGCCTTAGCACCCACAAACATTTTGACTTTTAGGAACAGCCTTTATTTGTATGCATTTAGTAACCCTCAATGAATTTGTCACCTGTGAGCTAGCCCAGTCTGTCCCTTGGATCTTCAAAAATTTACACTATCCACATTAAGTGTGGCGAAGAATTCTGAAACTTAACTACACATTTCAGGGAGAATCACCTTGCTTTTTATGTCCTAAATATGCTAGTGTCCTTCACTGTCTCTTAGTTCATACACACGAGACAGTGAGCAAGCAATTCCCACTCCCTCCAGCACATACTAATTGGGATTTAATTCCTGGGATTCCTGGAAGGCATTTGACAATATTCTCTACCAAAAGCTGCAACGTGCTGCCACAGGATAGGAAAGGAACTCCTTTCACAGGTAAATAAAGAGTTAAGATTTAAGAAATGAGGGGTAGGAATAAACAATCAAAATTCTTAATGCAGGGAAAGCACCACTAGACTCTTTCTGGGGTATGCAATAGGTCTGCCCTGTTCAACACATTTCTAAGTTACCTGGAAAAAGAGGTGAATAGTAACATGGTAATGTTTTCAGTTGATAAGAATTTATTCAGTGTAATCATTAAAAACAGGGGGGAAAATCAACTTAAAAAAACCCTGCAGGATGTTGACTGAATGAATGATTAAGTGGCAGATGAAATTCAAAGTAGATAAATGTAAAGTAGTATGCATGAGAAAAGTGATCCTACCTTCACATACACAGTGACAGTTTTTGAATTAGCATTATCATTCAGGAATAAGATCTTGGACGTACAATAGAAGTGTCAGCTCAGTGCTCAGGAGTAATAAAAAACCCAAACTGAATATTAAGAATTATTACAAAAGGAATAGAGAAGGGAGAGAACATCATCCCACACTGTACAGATATGGAGCACCAACACCTTGAATATTGTAAGCAGCCCTGCTCCACCCAGCTCTAAAGTGTATAGCAGGTCCAAAAAAGGGTTCAGAGGTGGAGTGTCGGGACAACAAACGTATCAAATAACTTCTGTATCAGAAGTGATTAAACAGATTAGGCTTTTTCAGTCTGAAAACAGATAATTAAATGGACCTATAAGAAAGGTCTATAAAACCACAAATGTATAGGGAACACAACTAAGGCCATTGTGTTTCCTCATACAAGAACCAGAAGTACCAAAGGAAGGTGGAAGATTGAAAATTCAAAACAAAGAGAAGAAATAAAGCAGAGTTAGCTGTGAAATGTTTTTCCATAGGCTTTTACCCAGAGTTTTCCTGGTTTCAAAAAGTAATCAGTTAAATTAGGACAAGGAAAAAAATAATCTATCCAGCTCTATTAAATAGGAGGACAAAATGTGTAGCCGAAAAACCATGGGTCATCAGAAGCTGAGACATTATATTGGGTCAAGGGACGTACGGTTTTTGTGGCCTCGTACTTCTTCCAGTCCATCAACAGTCTGTTAGTATCAGAAAGAAGATAATGTATTAAATTAATATTTTGGCTGCACAGGGTTAGACTTCCTCATGTGCTTAATGAGCTCCAGATTCTAAGACTGACAACTAATTGAGTAATTTAAAGTAAAGTAAACCTATTTGGTATGAGACTCATTGGCAATGAGAATGGAGCCCCATCAGACTCTGGAAAAGATGCTCTTTCAACGCTACTTTGTTTCACACTTGAAAGTTGCAAGATCAACTGTGAAAGAAATAAATGAGTTGAAGTTGCCGACAAATTGACACAGAAGCAGTGCTTCAACAGGAGGTCTAGCCATAGCGTGTCTTCAAGTTTTTATTGATTTGTCATTTTGCAGTAGCCATAGGCTGTCAGTTATAAAGGTAAGAGTCTGAATCTTTGCTTCCGCTGAAATTGGTTATGCCAAGTAGTACTATTTGGCGGCATTGATGCCAGTGAGTCTTGGTCCTTTTCTGGAGCCCCACCTGGGAAAAACAATCAAGGTGTTTGTGAATAGACATATCAATTGCAGAGGTACAGTGAAACTGAGGAAAAGCTTGAGATTTTGTAGCAATCTCATAATAATAGACTTGACAGAGACACACTTGACCACTGATATCTGTCACGTTCAGCTGCAGAAAAGAATTCTCAGCTCTTTGAGAAATAGAATTTCAAGATCTTGCTGTTACATAGACCAAACTACACTGAAACCTGGCAAAAAAAATCTCAATACTTATTGTCCTTGGTGTTGATAGAGACCATACTCTAGAAGGGCATTAAAAACAAAAACTAAGAGATCTCAGGAGTACAATTACCACTGAGTTCCCAACGCCTTCCCACAGAACAAAACTAAGAGCTGTGAAATCCTGAGCTTTGCTTTTTCTTTTTGCTTCCTGCATGGCGTGTGATGGAACAGGCACTGCTCACCTTACAAGTGGTCAAGTGGGGACTGACAGTGTCACAAGATCAGGACCCCTGCACACACAGGAGCCTCACACACTCATCCATCCCTATGCAAAGAGGGAACCAATGACCAGGCTGTTACCCAGACTGTTCCTACAGGGGCAGAGGGCATCTCACCTTCAGGAAATTCCTCCAGGTGCGCTGAACCTCTGTATCTATATACTGGATACCAAACACCTTCTCAGGCCTAACTGCAAAAGAGAGGTGCACAGCACATTAAATAGTCATCACCCAGATTCTAGACAGCATTTGAAGCTTAGATCTACTCTCAGCAGTTTGTGCAAAGTCATCCTACCTCACTTCTTCAGACACGAGAGAATCCAAGTGTCACCCTCTCCACAACCACAGCGTTGCTTCACATTTTCAGGGATACAGTGCTCCAGCAGCTTTGGTTGCCTTCAACTACAGTTATCAGTTAAGCATGCCAGAAGTCAGAGCCTTAAGGGCTTGATTTTTGGTTCATTTTATCTGAGATACAGCTGAAATCACTCAGCCTATTTATTCCATCAATGGGAAAAGAAAGCCCAAGTAGAATAATGAAGGGAAACTTTACCGAAGCTTCTCACTAGCATTTTAGCAGGAATTCCCAAGCAGGAATTTAAGAATTCAGACAGCTAGTAGTTCACAATTGGCATCACATAAAGTCTCCCAGGAAAAAAAATGAAATAGTATAAGAAATTTTCATGTATCATTTGCCAGACAATTGAAAAACATACTGCAAATTATTCTGACATGTTTTTGAACTTGCATTTTATTCTATGAATTGATGGTAAACTGTGACCTGGGTCATTTGCAAATAGGAAGATTGTCACAGTAAATCTTTATAAAATATAGCCACATTTACATTCCAGCTTTAGTCTGCATTTCTCTAGTCAGGCAGACAAAACAAGAGTTTTCCTTAATTGAAGTGACTTCCCAGAATGCTAATGAACACTTGATTGATTTTGGACATTTTCATAATTCTGATGTTCTTATTTTGGCAACAAAATGTCAGGAGGATAGATGACCTCCTCTAATATTATCCTGCTCAATGGAAGGAATCACATAGGGATCTGTGGGTTTGTGGGTTTTTTTCAAATTACAAATATTGTTTCACTTCTCTGGAGATTGAGGTGATAGGACAAAAGAGAAGAGAGAAAAGTTATCACGGTTTGGTGTTCACATTTTTGTTACTGGTAGAATATATTTCTGAGAGCACAGGCTGCTTTGGACTTACACAGCAAAAATATAGTTTGCTGATTTCTACAGAAGCATAAAGCTGGCCTTCCTTTCTTTATGAGACAGATTTCACAATAAACAGATGCAGAAAATGTGGAGGTTTTTCAGTTCAGTGTTTTGTCTTTCCCACTTAACAGATTTCATTTTCAGCAGAAACACAGTCATTAGGCCAAATGCTCCCTCTTGTATTTTATGCAGTAACATACACGTGTGCCGAACAGGCCAGAGCAGGCGAACAGAGGCTTGTGTCCCTGCTTTGCACAAGTGGAAGGAATTGCCCTCTGAACAGTGGATGAGAACTCATCCAATGTGCCTTGCTTTCCACGTGGTGGAGCAATTCAATCCGAGCTACTTCTCCTGCCAGAGCCCTTATTTCTCTGCTGTGATACTGCCAGATTTACTCCTCTCTTCCCTCCAGAATCCAAGGTGCATAGCCTTGCAATATTACAAATCAACACAAATATGTATTAAAAAAACCCCAAGAGTGATGCAATGCAAATAACATGTCAGTAAATTATTCTCTGTAGTTCTTAAGGCAACAGCCATATCCACAATGGATGTTGTCCAGAGCCAAAGTGAAGAAAAGTCAGGCACCCAGCAGAGGGAAGCAACTTGTTGACACCACTGCTGTATTTAGTGAAGGGGAATGAGAGAACTAGGATAGGAGACCTTCCATATACAGGCAATGTCCCACACCTTTCTTTCAGTCTTTGAATAAAATAAACAGCCACATTATCAGCCTCTTCAGGGAGAAAATGGTCCTTAAACACTATTTTGGAAAATTCAAAATAGAACAATGTTATGAAAAATATTTTTCTTTGGTTTAGCATTTCCAAATCAAAGTTTGGGAGATGAACAGTTTTTAAAAATAAATGGCAAAAAAAAAGTGAAGAGTTTTCTGCCAATATTTTTACTATTTCATATTGGAAACAAACATGCAAATGGACATGGAGTAGGAAAACCAGTTGTGACAGCAGTGTAAGCACATCTGAATGAACAAGAGCTGACACAGATCTTCACACAATTTCCTAACCAAAGTATTACAGATTCAGAAAGCTGAGATCTTTCTCTCCTTTTCAAGTCCTTGTACGTCCCGGTTTCATCTGGAAGCAGTAGTCACAAAAATCCCCAGACAGATGCTATTTTACTTCCCTACAATTAAAGGACAAGTGAAATGTTGAGGAAAAGCCTGCCTCTCAAACTATGAGCTACTGATGTGACAGGCAGAAAATCTCCCCTGAGATTTAAATGCATATCCAACAAAAATTTGCTGTCTGTCCAAACACAGCACTTAAGTAGCTGCTGATATTATATAGAGGTTTTCTGCTATCAAAGTAGTCTTAGTTAGGAAACAAAACAAGTATTTTCTCTTCCGGGATTAACCTTTTATTCAGGCTTTGAGATATGGCAATGTGAAAAATGTAAAATGCTTTGCTCCCTTATTTAACAAGTCATAATTTGCAATAAAACAAGCTAAGTACTTAACATTTTACCAACAGAGAACTGTGCTGGGACGAGGTATCCCAGTAGCAAACCAGGACAGCAGAGGAAGGACTGGCTGATGGTGGCAGACTCAGCTGTTAGCTGTGCACAGACCTTAACAAATGTTTGCAGCATACTACAGTTAATTAAATGTTGAGGGGCTCATTTTCAAGAGCAAAGCCTGCTAATTCTGTGCCTTGAAAATATGCTCATAACAATGACAGGGCTTTTTTTAGATCTGGCTTCACATTATCAGGAAGTGCAAGGTTATATCACACTTCAATTGATTAAGTGCAGATCGCCCCAGTAGACAGATTTGATTATGCTGCAAGTATGAGCTTGGGGAGAGTAATTAGTAGTTTCATGCTCATTCTGCATCTCCAGTTTCACATTTAGATTACAAGCAGAAGCTTTCAGGTTTCTCAATTTATTTTTACAAGATATCACATACCCACAGCCATTTGGTAGCAGACAGAGAAGAAGGTTCATTTGTGAAAAATATTGAGCTCTTAATTATTAAGACATTTCTTGTTTTGGTGACCTCCATCCTTGTTCAACTTATTTGCAGTCAGAGTCAGCAATAGCTGTGGAAGAAATGGAGCAAAGAAAGCTAAACTGTTTAGGCAGCAGCATTAATGCTGACTTTGATTGCTTTCTTCACCTGTTCATTGTCTTCTATTTTAAATTGTCAGGTGGCTGGCAAAGCGCTCAGGAAAGTTTATGTTTGTCCAGGTATGATTTTCAGAATACAGCTTTTTTGTCCTTGACTTTTATTCTTCTGTGTTGCAGGGACATACACGCAAAACCAGGTTCTGAGTTGTACACTAAGCTGATGTTAATGAGAGATAAGAAAAGATGAAAATAGTAGAAAAAACCAAACAAACAGCACTTAAATACTTCAACAAGAGTGGGGTGATCATAATCATCCCCTATAAAGGCCCAAAGATTTGTTGGGGAGAACTGCTGACCAAAGTGCAATATGCATAACTAGTATGCAATTTGATAACTTTAGTAAATTTACTGAAGTATCACAGGTAGAGTGACAAATTGAAACATATTTATTAGGGTATTACAGGAGCGTGTTACTTTTTGCCATTATTTTCTTCCCAAATATTTGGAGCTTTGCAAGCAGAACTTAGAGTCATTTCCATATTTCCTGGGCAACCACTCCTACCTGACCAGCAACAGTGATCTATCTTGACTGAGCTGTGGCCTCAAGAGAAATGTCTTCCAGCTTTTGAACATCTACATTCATAGGAAAACCTCTCTGTAATGATTGCTTAAAATCTAGAAATACATATTTCTTTCAGAAATGTCTTCCCTGAAGCTGATTTGTGGTCATGAAAAACATCAGCTAGAAATCACAAAACAGGTTTGAATATTACTAAAAGAATTCTTGTTTAAAAAAGTCATGTCAGTAATGTACAACAGTCCTAATTACTGCATAGAAAGTACCAAATAATTATATGCAAATAAATGAAGCTAATCAAAGTTATTAGCACATTTTGCTAGTCAATCATTTAAATTTCTTTAGGCTACAATACAGCATTAGTATGGGAGAATCAGCTAAAAAAAAAACCAACAAAATTTTATTAATGTGAATATCCATCATTTGTATAAACATTTAAAGTGTGGTAGTGAACCAGCTAACCCACTTGATGTCAAACTGTAACGTCTACGGTAATCCATACTACCAACTTTATGAGAATATTTTTGTATGAAAGGTGGTGTTGGCAGTCTAATATATCCTATGTTTTCAGTTTCTGCTAAAGTGTGCCTATACAGTTAAAAGATATTTCTATGCTGAGTTTTTCCTTCAGGCTGTACTTGTTGCTGGGACTCTGTTTTGAGGGTTGCTGCCCAAATGTCTTTACCATTTCAGGGAGCAAGACTTGGAGAAATCTGTTGTTTTAACAGTGTTAGATGTTCTCATGGCTGAAGAACCAAATCTTTCTGCCCTGTGATGAATCTGCCCAGCTTTTGCCAATTTTAAAACTCCTGGGGGGAGTAAAAACGTAGTTTCTTCCTGTTGGGTAGAGACTTACATTTTCTCAATGAAGTTTCCAAGAATTTCCTTTTCTCTGGTCTTGCTCAAGCTGCTCCAGTGACTGGGAGGGCATTGTCCCCTCTGCATGACTCAGCCTCTGGGACACCCAGCCAAAGCAGATTCGTCTTTCATAGGTGTTCTGTGCTCCACTGCTTCTCAGTGCTGGAGCAGAGATGACTCAAAGGCCAGAGGAAGGAGAAAGAGACAAACAAGGATCCTGGGAAGGCTGAGACTGAACACTAGAAGAGAAAAGGACATCAGCTGCCCAAGTGGACTGGAGGTCAGCCAGGGGGAAAACAGAGCCTGGGTCTGTAGCAAAAAGCACCATGGAAGGAGGATGTGACTAATTAGAGAGGGGTAAATGGGAGTTCAAGGGAGCAGGAGCCAGCTGGAGAGGCAAAGGTTGGGTGATGTGAGGTGCAGCTCATGGCTCGGAGAAGCCCTGGCAGTGCAGGGCAGGCAGCAGCAGCGGGGTAAACCGAGGGCAGGCAGGAGGGAGCAGGGCTGCAGGCCCCCGTCAGCTTCTGAAGGAGGGGCAAGCGGCAGCTCTGAACTGTCTACATTTCACTAGTTTACTATTGGAGTCTTGTCTCTGGGAATAATAGGTACTACTGCAATTAAGAGTGGAATTTAATCAATGCCAGTGTGCTGACATGGTTAGAAGAGGTGCCTGGATATGCTTCCTGCTGACACTTGCTTATTTGCTCACCTTAACTACCTGCTTACTTAATTGCTCCCCATCTGTAGGACCAGGTTCTTGGTGGTTCAAGAGAATGACTGCAGCATTTAAGCTTACATATTTAGAAATATGATGAAAACATTCAGCTTCAAGGCTTTGTTACAATTCTCATACACACCCATACTAAGCTTTTATTGTCTCCTGTTATGTCAATTCTAGTGAACTGAACAGTTCAAGGGAGCATTCCCGGGGAGGCACTGAAGGTGTCAGCGTTGCCTCCAGCTCAAGGCTGTTCTGTGCCAGCTCCTGCTCTCTCAAATACCCCTAGACATGTTTTGGGAGTTGGCGCTGCTTGGGTTCCTTCCCAACAGACAGGTCAGATGTGACACCTTCCCCCAAGGCCTGGGGGAATTTAGAAGAGACATGGAGTGTTTCATGGCAGCTGCCCTTTGTGTCCAAGAACTGTCCTGGGCACAGCGGATCAGTTCAGACATAGCTTTTAGCTGACACTGAGGTCAATTTCCTATTCCTAATTTCTCATGCTTAGTGAAGATTTTGTTATTACGGTTTATTTTTAATGTACAGTAAGTTTTAAAAGAGAACAAAATTCCACTGGTTAATTTTTCTCAGATTTGCCCAGCTCTACTTGAGATGCTATAAGTTAGCTCAGACAGAGCATCCTCAGAAAGTTCTTTAAGGTATTAGGAAGTAAGAACATATTATGTTCGTGGTGTATGGTACAGTTTCAGAATGTGCCATCCTCAGAACAGTAAGTGAATTATTTGTTGTAGTCTTCTAATATTTCTAATATTGGTTCAAAGTATTGTAATAATTGTAAATAATTGTGATGTTCACTTTTATCTTTGTAAGCTAGACCTCCTACCTGTGACTCCGGTCCACATTCGGAAAGATCCTCATCCATTCATCTGTGAGAACTCTAAATCTACTCATTCATTTGGACGCCACATATGTACACAGCAGAGCATGTCTAGTATTACAGTTATAGTACAGCAACGTTATTCCTGATATTAAAGCATTTTCTTCCTGTGAATTTTTTTATTTATTTTACCTCATTATTCTATTAATGAAGTTTTCAGTTGTTGCTGGATTAAAAGCTGATTATGTGTGTCAACATTTTTTTTTACCATTCACAGATATTTTCTCTTTTCATTTATCAGACTTCTAAGAAAAACATCTTTCTCTATTTATCTTCACTTGTCAATTTAAAGAAGTCTGAACTTTTGATTTTACATATATTTCTCACAGATATCACAAGTTTAAAACATATTTCCAAACAGAAGAGGAATCAGGGTATCTTGTGCTTCGCTCAGTGTGAGAAAATGATGTAAAATTTGGAAAATTAGAAAAATGCATGCTTAGATACTACATAAAACATAGACATAATTGCATGTTGGGTCCTTAATGTTCTATTTCTTCTCTTTCTAGCCATAGTTAATGATTTATATGCAATTAAATACATTTATATAGCATATTAATTAGGCACATTTAAATTCTAAATAATTGCATTGTACAACTAGAAAAATACTACAGTAAGAACAAAGTAAAATAGCTACTCTGATTATCTTCAAATCCTTGAAAAGGAGAATTATTAATGGCATTTGCCAAATAAAAGTAATTATTGTAACAGGCCACTACTCCCACAAACATCAACAGAATGTGTTTTTATATCAAGCCAAGTGGCTATATAGGCAGATTATTTTACGATGCTGTTGTAGCTGAGAAACATCTCAAAACAAATTAGATTTACATGTCTTATAATGGTTTCACTAATTTAATATGTATCTTCAGTGATTTTATATGGACTTCTTATTTTTCTAATGTAGATCATTAGCAACGTGCCTGTTTTAGCACAGAACTTCTCTTCAGTAGCATTGTCTGTGCATACAGTACAATGTTACTCCTAAGTGTTTACTATATGGGGCACTAAAACTCAGATTTATGCCACAACTTTAAGGCGGTAGTCAGCTGCAGTTGCTATTACAACAATTCAATTTTTGTATAATACACAGTAAACCTCCATTGAGAACTGTTTTATACTCTTCTAATGCACTCCATATGCTGAAAGAAATAGTTTGAGATTAAGGGAGGTTTACGGTAGATGCCTGCTAAACTTCTTGTTTTCCTTTGGAAAACCTAGAGGCCTCTAACAGCCCGGTGTTAGTGTCACACCCCAGCTTCTGGGGCTGGCTGCCACCTTTCTTCTTCATCATATGCAGATCTCAGAAACGGTGCAGGCCAAGAGGGACAAAGAGTCACCATCCAACCCTGTCTAGGTGATAGTTTTCATGTCTTTGCTTCTCCCATCTCCTTTCCCACCGTCTGATATGTTTCTTCTCATGCTATTTCCATCCCTGGCCTCAGTTTTGGGCTATTTAATAGAAAAAAACCCCTGCAATGTGGAAGCTTCTATTCCAATACTTCTGCTCTTTCTTTTATACTGGCACACTTTTTATATATTCATCACAAATATGGAACTATCCCATATTTCTTACCCATAAACCCACAGTTTCTATCTCATTTTTCTTAATAATACGCTTAGCAGAACAGGAATATAAAGATTATCTGTGAAATTTTGAAAGGAGGGAATGCAGACAAAATTGTAGTTATAGATGGACTCAATCTCTCAGAGATTGACTTCAGAAAATCAAAAGACAGTCAATGTCTCTGTACACAGAGGAGGAAAAATGCATTCCTACTCTGGGCAGATACGTAAAGAACAGTGTATCAAAGTTTTAAAGCTATGCAGTTTCTCATGCAGGTGACCACATGCAATTTATAAACAAGAACAGTAGAAAATAGGTTTGCAAGGTAGGTTTTGTTACCAGAAGAAAAGAATTGCCTGTGCTGATGGAGTAGCTTGACTAAGAGCAAATTGAGCTAGGACATATGACAAGAAGTTGACCAATACGAAGTCCTCTAAATGAGGAAGGAGAAGTCCTCCAAACCAGGAGGTTTGGAAAGTATCCAGGAAGGAAAACTATCACCTCTAACAGTGAGTATAAACACAGCTTTTATTTTCCCACACAATAAACATTTGGTGGCTGTATGTTGTACAGGCTGTGCCACAATGCTGTGAGCAAAGTCCCTCTACAACAGCAAACATAGCCGCTATTATATGGTTGAAAATATGAAGGCTGCACAAAATTATTTGGTATTATGTATTAGGCAAAAATAATGCATTGATGGCAAATTAAATGCTGGGAGTAGCATGAATCAAGGACCAAAAGGAGTTTGCTTGCAGTATCCCAGACTTCAGAGCTTAGACACCAAAAATTCAGGAGAACCATAAATGAAAATTGCAACAGAGCAGCAGCTGGTGCCCGTCTAGAAAGAGCAACTGGCAACCCATCAGACAGAGCTGGGAGAAAGGCAGACAGTGCCAAAGCTGACGCAAGAAATCTGCCTGGATAATGAAGCAGAAGACAGATTTAAGCGAAGTCACATATTGTTGGGAAGGAAACAGCCAAAAAAGTGCTTAAGGTGGGAGGAAGATCCTTCAGACAGTTAGTAAGATTTTGGTGTAGGCTGGAATGTGAGGCAGGGAAGAATGAAGGGAGAGCTTGGTTGAAAAGAGACACAACTGTGCTATTCAAGACGCAGTTGGAGCAGTACATTTGGAGACCACATTGAGCAACATTAACTTTCAATTACATTCCCCAGAGAAAATGAACCTCAGTGGAAAAGCATGGATGTAACTAACTTAGGAAAATAGCATGCGAATAAATAAATGTTACAGGAAGGAACTGCATTACCATCAGAATTAACTTACATGAAATTTGTCAAGTTAAAGGCCTCAGTGTTGCTGGTTCCACCATATGTTTGTGATTTTTTTTGTTTCAGAGCAGCTGGTATTTTCTTAGGATGTTCAGGTCATGCCCCTATTGTCTAACCATGACTAGCAACATTAAAACATTTCCCAACCAAATAAAGTCTGAAACCTATTTCCTAAGTGGCTGCATGTTATTTTTTTTCTTTCTCTTTGTTCTTCAGATGCAGCTTAGACAAGTGTGGATTCCCCTTATGAAATCAATCCCTTTTTAAACAATTCCTTCCTTTTATTTTTTTTTAAGCTTAATCACTTTGCTAGGAATGTGATGGTGAATTGAAGCAGTTATCAATGTTTTGCAGGGAAAGTAAAGCACGTGAGAAGAAGAGGGTTGCAGTGGCTGATGCTGCTGAAACAGTGCTGGTAAGGCTAGGCAGCCCCTCTGCATCTACACGGGCTTTTTGCTGCTGCAGTTAATAAATGGGGATCTGACAGGCTGGCACAACGGCTCCTTCACTCTGGTGAAGTGACTGGGAAGAAAATGTAAAGTTTATCCTGCAGCTGAGGGAATCGGTGAACAGTAAAGAACAGGTACAGGTCAGTAATGCAGAGTGAGCAGGGTACATCAGTTTATAAAGCAGGTGGAGACAGGCAACATACATTCTGAATATGACCAAAGCAAAATTACGCGTTTGGAAATAAAAAAGCTGCTTGTATTCCCCAATAATATTCTCTGGAAAATAATTGCCCTGCAGGGGACATTGTGTATAACGGCTTAGACAGGAGCTCCCAGTGATATACTGTCAACTGGAGTGTCACTGTGATTTCTGGACTAATAAATAAATACATTCCTACTTATAAGTCTGTGTAAGTCTTTTATGGGAATATAAACTTTATTCCTTGTCTAGAGACATTTGGAGGCTCTGTGCCACTCTCTGTGACCAAATAGAAGCTACTTTGCAGCTCAGGTCCAGCACTTGTGCTGCATCTAAAAGGTTGGAGCATATGTCTTGCATGACAAATTCCATGAGCCCTTAAGGTGGAAACAACCTTTCTGTGTCCTGCAAATGTTCTCAGGGCTGAAAGACACATCAATCAGCAAAGCTGACAAAGCTGAGGTTGGTACCCTACACTGCTACCAGCATGGGTCCAGAAACTGTTCACCTGCACCAGGCTGGCACAACAACAACTACTCTTCCACAAGTCAGGCTTGGTTGCAGAGTAACACAGCTAATACCTCATCCAGATCTGTGTGGACAGGCAGATATGGCAATGCTCAAAGAGTCCATCCTTCAATACACTTTCTACCAGCGCACTGTTTTCTTGAGTAGGCAGACTTCGTCTGGCACTTTCTACACTGATTTTCCAGCTATTGCTCCTTTTATAACTTTGCCTGTTAATTTTGGTGCCAGTTAGCTGCCTAACATGAGCCAAAGGCGGGCCTTGCAGTGAGCTGCCGTGTAAAACTGTGGATATAGTTCTTCCTGTGGCCATGGAGAGGCAGGGGGAGCAGGCTGGGTAGTATTCTCAGAACCTGCTGGCAGTAGCAGCATGGCTTCTACATGGATTTCCAGGTCCCACTAAACCCTCAGAGCTCACACACCATCTGTGCCAGTCTGTGCACCAGCCCAGGCTGCTGCCTGCAGTGCAGAGCAGCAGGGAACGCCAGGGAGGCAGTGGCTGGAGGAAGGGTGTAAAGACCCAGTTTTCAGTACACGTCCACTAACTTCCCTAAGACAACTGCCAAACCTTCCCTGGTAAAATGCCCTGGAAAAGAAGTTAAGAGGTACCCAGCAAATGTTATCACTCAGGGTCTCCTCTGTGTATCTCCCTGGTCTGTAAAGGAGGAGGAGAAGGATCTGAGGGTGTTGGTTGACAGCCGACTGAACATGAGCCAGCAGTGTGCCCAGATGGCCAAGAAGGCCAATGGCATCTTGGCTTGTATCAGAAACGGCGTGACCAGCAGGTCCAGGGAGATTATTCTCTCTCTGTACTCAGCACTGGTGAGACAACTCCTTGAATACTGTGTTCAGTTCTGGGCCCCTCACCACAAGGATGTTGAGGCTCTGGAGTGTGTCCAGAGAAGAGCGACAAAGATGGTGAAGGGGCTGGAGAACAAGTCTTACGAGGAGACACTGAGAGAGCTGGGGTTGTTCAGCCTGGAGAAAAGGAGGCTGAGGGGAGACTACAACTACCTGAAAAGAGGTTGTGGAGAGGAGGGTGCTGGCCTCTTCTCCCAAGTGATAGGGGACAGGACAAGAGGGAATGGCCACAAGCTCCACCAGGGGAGGTTCAGGCTTGACATAAGAACATAATTTTTCATGAGGAGGGTCATTGGGCACTGGAACAGGCTGCCCAGGGATGTGGTTGAATCACCTTCCTTGGAGATGCTTAAAAGACGGATGGATGAGGTGCTGAGGGGCATGGTTTAGAGACTGATAGGAATGGTTGGACACCATGATCCAGTGTGTCTTTTCCAACCTAGTGATTCTGTGAAGCCATGCAGTAAACTCCTAAATCTATCTCCCTCCTGTGCATTGGTAACTGCCTGCCAAGTTCACTATATGCTTCTCTACAGAGATGGTCCCATGTTCTCCGCCAGGGGAGATTTAGGCTTGAGATAAGGAAAAAATTCTTCATGGAGAGGGTGGTTAGGCATTGGAACAGTCTGCCCAAGGAGGTGGTTGAGTCACCGTCCCTGGAGGTGTTTAAGGTGAAGGTGGATGAGGTACTTAGGGGCATGATTTAGGGACTGGTGGGAATGGTTGGACTCGACGATCTGGTGGGTCTCTTCCAACCTAGTTATTCTGTGATTCTGTGATTCTATGATTCTCTGGTCAGAAAAAGGAAGAATAGACCCCTGAGTTGTGTCAGGTGAACCCACCACTGCCATTGCTCTGCCACAAGAGTTCAGATTGCTACAACTCCAAAAGCTCCCTTCCAGGAAGGCAGCGGTGTCTCCATCCCCACTGCCTGCCCCTGGGGTTTGCTAAGAAATTTTCCATCTCCTTTGAGCAAACAAACCTTGGCAAGAGATAAAGTCAGGTTTTAAAGAACTGCTACCTTGTCTTACAAGCACAGAAAATCAATGGAGCTTTTCCTCCACAGTTACTTTAGCCTGCTTATTCTTGGGATTTTTCTTTCTGAATGACACTCCTAAATCCCTCTCTGGATCTAACTGCCAGTGACGAAGTTTTCTATTTCACACTCAGTACTTCCATATGGACTGAAAGAGGGGCTGGTCTCTACCACTCCTTTAGGGGAGCAACCAGAGTGTCAATTCCCATGTCCACCTCTCCCTCATCCTCTCTGCAAATCCAGAAAGCTACAGAAGTAGCTGAGGTCAGGAGAAATGCTTCCAGACAGAGGAGCCTGTTGCAGACCTGCAGACCACAGGCACAGGACTGCTCAGCATGTGGCCACAATGACTGTCCATCTTCTCTCCTTTAGGTTTCAGAGGAGTGTCCAAGGAGGGCACATCATGCTGGAGTGGCTGGCACCACCAGCACCAGTCCTGGCAATGGTCTCCATCACTTCCTCCATCACTCTGTGCTGGTTGTGGGGGTGCTGGAGCCCAGCTGTCCTGCTATGACCTTGAAAATAGGCAGCACATCAAGCGACAAACTTTGTTTCAGACCACACAGGCAGCAATCTACAAATGATGCATCTTTTTCTGGACCCAGCCCTTCAGCAGAAGTGAGAAAATCCATCTCCTTGGCCAGGCTCAACCCCAACCTGGTGTTCGGCTTCATTGCACTCAACATGATAACAAACATCTGGCCGAATTTTTCATTCCATCTGGACCATTCCTGTGGTTTCCCTGTCCCAGTTGAAATTTCCTTTCTCTCCCACTTTACAGGGAATTAGTATAATCCTTTCTACACATTTTTCAGAATTAATGAGAATTAACAAGCACCTGTCTCTATGCTCTGCCTGTGACTATCTGTCAGCTCAAAAGGCCTGGTGCTTTCCATACCGTCTAAAGGAGGCAATGAAATAGAAACATGAAATACCAAAAGCTTGAAGTATTACACAGAAATTACAAGTATTAAATGGGTAGAGAACTCTGTAACTGAAGGCAAGGCATATTCTTTTTTTCTAATACTCTGGGCACTGTTTGAACATCTTAACCCTCAGGAAGCACTAAAGTCAAATTATTCAAAGTTGTTTCTCCTCTCCAAAGAAGAGCCCTGCTTTTCTAGATTATATGTTAAAAGCAAAGGATGAACTATTTTATTTAAGATTGCTCTGAAAGCATATTTTGGTAATCCAGCTGAGAACATAGGGTATAATATTTAGAGGGTTTTTTTTGAATGCCACATAGTCTTAGCATTTGGAAGTTATATTTTGGGAACTGAGAGGTATATGAACATAAAAGAAAATATACATAACATGGTATTAGGGAATGACCAATGACTAGACAAACTTCAAGAATTCAGCACAGAAAAGAAAGGTGACTGTGCGTTTTAACCTGTAAGATTAGCAATAAGGATTTAGTGATCTGGATGCTCTTGAGACCATTATATGAGAACACGGACAAAATGAAAGATACTTTGATCTACAGTTCCCATTTAGAAAACTCTAAAATTAGCTCCAGTATATCCGGGGTGCTGAGTGTATCTCATAGACCACTGAGCAGATCTGTAATTAACTTGGGTTCTTTGAGTGCAAAAGGACATGTGATTGATTATCATCCAGACAACAGGCCTGGACAATGCAGCTCTGTTATGGTTATATAGGTATATAATACTCCCTGCTAATTCTAGCTCAGTTATAGGGTATAATATTTGGATATATTGCTCAATTTTGGAAAATATTATTGTTAAGATCAGATTTTGATATAAGAATACTCTGGACTGAAAGTGCTCTGGGGAATGAAAGTGCTCTGGGGAATGAAAACTCCTCCTGAAAAGCTTTCCTCCTGAAAGTGACACACATGGCAAAGCCCAGGATCAGGACCATGGGATTCCATTCACACGAGTTCCCTCCTGATGCCGCGCAAGGATATTTTGGGGAATCTTCTCAAACCATCTCTGCCTAAGGGCCACAGATTGATGTGGCCCAAGGCTGCCTGACTCTTTGCACAGGCTTCTGTTGCCTATGGAAAAGGAGCAGTGGGCTGAGGGCAGGGAGGTATCAGGTGCACCTTGCTGCCACATCTGCCAAGCACCCTTCAAACACCTGGTAAGTTGAACAGTCTCCAGAGAGGCTCCCGGAGAGAAAAGTGGTTTGAAACAGCCTCAGCAGAGGCTTGGAGCACCCCATTGACAGGATCGATCTGAGGGAATGATTTAAATCCTTGTTACTTGGTAACACTGATATTTCTATTATATTTCCAATGAAAGAATCGATTCTTTAGCAAAAGAGACAAAACATTGAAGTCAATAATTTTGCATACACAAATAATAAGTCTTCACCACAAAAAGTTAAATCTTGGCATAAGATCCTTATACACTGCAGGGGGTTTATTCACTTTGTTGAGCTTAGTCACCTTAAACTGTACATAGAAAGGTTTGCTGGTCTTCACCATAGAAATTTTATTGCATTTATGTTACCACTAGGTGGCTTAAAATCAAAGAGAAAAATACACAACCACCCAATCTACACAGGCTTTAAAAGCTATCACATGCTGTCTTATAATCTTCATACTTCAAAATTTTCTATAAATACTCAAGTTCCCCAGGTATATGGTAAATACTCTCTTGAGAAAGCAGAGCAGTCATAGCCTTACATGCATTTTAGTACTTAGATGTTGGCATTGCATGTGAATGTGTGGGAGAGAAACATCCAAATGAATAATTTGTATATTTCTTCTTAAAATTGGTTTCTACTGAGTGAAGTCACCAGCTCACAGAGACCAATGGAGGATGTTCAAAAGCATCCAAAGACCAGCCTCAGTACATTGTATTTTAATTTATTTTAATAAATCAGCTGAACAAGTAAGTTGGTTTTTTTCATAGTAATCACCTTTCTTTACAACTGTTAGCAGCTTATGACTTGAGGTCTAACTTTCTATTACACATTGTCTTAGACTAAGGACAAAGCTTGCAAATCAAACTCATTCTTACTTGAAAGTAACATACTGGTAGGTAAGACTCCTGGGTATAGATATATATCTGCAATCAATCAAACCTGCTGGTGTAACTGTACTTTGCTCTTTCCAGGTCAAGTAAAATAAATAGAAAGGATAGTTTCCATACAACTTCAATGCCAGATTATGTTTTCTGCTACCTTACAGCCAGTTGTTATCCTACCACTGACATATGAATTGCCTCCTAATGAGGATGATGGGACTGGTTAAACAGGAGGATGTCAGAGACAGAAAGAGAGATACAGGAAGGACTTCTCATTTCTCATAATTCAAATACTCTAAGTGTTGGATTCAAATCTCCCAGTGGTCCTTGTATTTCTCATGCAAATAAAATACTTTCACGGGAGCTGTAATCTGGGCAGTTAAAATACACCTGGATAATAAACATGCTTTCATAAGGTGGCTCACTGATGAAAATTCTGGTATCAACATGTGCTTATCACAGTCATAACTGAGAATTACTGACAGAGAGAAGCCTCCCGGGGGTCAATATCCAGGCTGATACCAGACTGACACCTACACAGTCTTCCTTGACATCTCTAGAAAAATACAGCATGTGCTTATTTTGCTCTTCTATCCTGTATGACAAGGTATACTCAGACCTAGGGCACTGCGATGTCAGAAGCTGAGATGAAGCTGAAGGCCCTAAAATCTGTGTCAGACTGCAGGACCTTAGATGGATGTTTCCTTGGATGAGGGGAGCTCCTTGGAGCACACCACCACACCTTGGGCCTTGGAAGGAGAAAGCTCCTATTTCTCCTACCGAAGTGATGCAAAGAGTTTGCCTTCCCCTCCTACAGAGAAAGACATTCAGAGAGCAGCGACGCCAACGTGAAGGAAACACCTAGAACAACACCTACCACTCGTACCCCACAGTTTGGAATCGTCAGTCCATTAAATCAGTTACGCCTTCAAAATCTTCACAAGTGCCTCGCAAGTTGCCTTCAGTGGACAACACCCTACTCTTTCTACTGGAGTTGTCATCATGATACACACCAGCTTCCCCCCACCCCAGTCTCAGGGACATGGCACGCTCACACGCTCTGGGCCATGAAACAAAGCTTCTGCCCAAAGATACCCTGGATGGCTCTGAATATGACAAGCAAGAAGGTTTATGAGCAAGAAGATAGGAATGGCTCTTACTTTGGAAGCACTGGGCCCACAACTTTATTAACCCCACCAAAATCCTTCCTTGACATTTTGCCTTAAAAGTGAAATTTAGTGTTGGTAAAAACGTAACAGATCTCAGTGGTACAAACGATGCAGCAACCTCCAAGGGACTGAAGACCTCGTGCAAACCTGTTATAACAGGTAATAAGCTACAAGATGGAGCAACTTGCTACAAATAATGAATTTTCCTAGATATTTGCTTTTAGCAGTGCTTAAATATCATTCGCAGCTCTCATGTTTTTGTGAAACCCTTGCAACAGTCCTTCGTGGGCATGTCACTGGCTGTCTCACCATCCACAGAGACACGTATAGGCATCCTAGGCTGAGGGACGTGTAGAAGAATCATACACACTCCACACATTGACTCTAATTTTTTTGTTTCCAGCATATATATCTAAAAACTCTCATCTCTTCAATAGTATCTTGGTAACAAATAATGTGAGTTGTTCTTGTTTTGTATGATATTGTTGTCTTGAACTTCCATTGTGTTGTATGCACATGTGCAGACAGTTTGCTACACTTTTTTGTGCCTTGCCAAGCAGCCAGTGTTAGCGCTGCCTTTGCTTGAAGGCCTGTCTCGTTTTGACATACTGTGCACTGGTGCACTGCTCTGCACCCTGCCTCTGGTCCAATGTACACTTTAAGGTCCCTTTCCTTATGTCCAAAGCCCATTATGTCTCCTTCTGCCTACAGTGACAAATTATTTGTCCTTCTTGTGAAACAAACAAACAAACAAACAAACAAACAAACAAACCCCACACATTATATTGTTGAAGTCAAAATAAATCCAAAGCAAAAATATCCACTAACTGCACCAAATCCAAATGAAATTTAAAATCCACCTCTGTACTCTCACTGCTGGAACTGACTCCTGGACTAGATCACACTGCTGCTTCCTCACATGCAAGTCTGGTTCTTGTGGCTTGGTGGAAAGGCAGATCTCTGTTTTGAAAAGCTTTCTAGTACTACAAAACTGCACTATGACAGATGTAGATGCTCCCCACAACCTACAAGTTTTTTTCTTCAAATATGTGCATCTGGCCTGCAATATTTCCAAAACTGGGCATTTACTCTCAAGTTAAATTCTGCAGCCATGCAGGATTTTGCCTTTGCCATGTGTCTCCAGAATGAGTGCTGGATTCTTCTGGAGCTCTAGGCTATTGCTTCTGAAACCACAAACCTCCCTGCAACACAGCCTTAATTTCTTGCGGAGGGAAGTGGTTGCTCTTGGAAAGCCCTCCTGCCTGCAGTCCAGCAGAGGCACCACCTACAGTAGAGTGGGAACAAAGAAAAGGATGGAGGATTCAGGCACAGACAGTCTGAAGGCTTGGCTGGAATTAAGAGTTTCAGGAGTGAGTCATAACCCTCAACATTTTGTATAAAGTCTGGTTGGTTTAGATGTCCTTCTGGTAAGCCTCTCTTTGTGCCCTTCTAGTGAGCATTAGTGGTAGATCTCTGGAAAGTGAAAATTCTGACTCATCTGGGAAAGCAAAGTGCCGTAGTTGATAGCTTCTCAGCCTGGCATCAAACTGTTTGCAGTTTCCCACATTCAGCTGACTGCCCTGCGTGCAACAGGGTGTACAGATGCACATCTGTTCTGCAAGAAAGGACACTGAGTGCCCTCATGGTCTCCTTAAAGCCCCTCTGCTCTGAAGGGTGAATGTACGTCCACTAGCAAAAAGCGAGAAAAAGATATAAGAAAATATGGTCCATGTTTGACAACCTTCTTTTTCTTTCCCATTTCAAAGAGAAAGAACACATAGGCATTTACTATCTGTATTTTCTAAAAAGGGAAATGTCCGTTCCTACAGTGCCACCTTCAGTTCTTTCTTGCTTATAGTCTCAATTTTACCCAATCTGTTTCATTTTCTGAACATCTTTTATTGTTTCTGTTAATGAAGGCCCAAGCAAAAGCATTCCTAAGTATTTTTCTTTGATAGTACCTTACATCTCTAAAACACAACACTCTTCAGATCCATGAGGTAATACTTGAATATTTCTCAACAATGTTAATTGTCTCTGCTGCATTGGAGCACATTCTGGACTAGTGAGGCAATTAGTTGTTTGATTAATTAATGGGTAAGTAAAGGTAGGGAGTAGCATATTGAGCTGCTGTATTGCTAAGAAGGCTGGGGCTTTCCCAAACAAATCTGGTAGATGTCAGCATATGTTTCATATCAGATGTGGATCTGAATGGCTATTGTGATACCAAGAATGAATATATACAAGAACAGATAGAGATTCTGCTGTCAGAGGATCAAATAATGGAGCTATCAAACAATTATGACATAAATATAAAATCACATTGGTTACAGTGGCAAGATTATGCACAGCTTGAATGTTCATTGAGCTTATCTTCTGTACTAGTAAGTCTTAAACCCAAATAATTCAATGCAACTGTAGTAAATGTTTTGTTAACAAATGCATAAAATAGAATCTACAAGGAATGTGAGATACATTATTGTTCATTTCTGAGCTGTTTTATATGGGGTTATCTAACCAATAGCTCTTTTGAAGTCAAAGTACCACATAACCTTTTCAGGCTAAAAATCTGGCATCACATTCTTCTCTGCATCACATACTGCAAGAGTATCTGCAGTAACTTCTCAGATGATAGAATTTTCTGAAGTTTGTTAAGTACTGCAAGTGCATTTACATCAATGCTTGTGCTGAGCTTGTAGGTCTTGTCCTCAGGCACTGAATCAGCAGTCAGTAGAGATCCAAGGCTTGATTCAGCTGCCAAACCTTTGACGTCTAGTGTCATTAAGATGCCCTGGATTTTTCTGGCTGGCCTCTAGCTGCTACATCAGAAGAGCTAAGGTGTCCTGTAGGTTCCATGTCACACCTGCAAGCCCCATATGGATGCATAAGTTGGCCCTGAGCATCTCAAAGGTACCAGTTATCAGTATTAAGTGGGCAACTGAAGGGAGCCTCTGTGTTTCCCATCTTGGATGGACTCAGTCTGCAGACCCCACTGTCTCTGCTGAATATACCTCCCCTGAGATTTGTAGACTGGATCTTAACCATCTGTAATGAGAGCTTAGAAAGCTCACCTACACATATATTGGATGACTAATTACAGTGTCCCAGGCTGAGTCCTGCCAGAAGTGTTTATCACTTGGCAATGCACATTCTCTCTTATGACTCAGTTCCATAAGAAAGCTGTAGAAATCCAGGTGAAGCACACACATGAGAGGAGTCTCGTGTCCCCTGTCTCCTGAAAGGTCTCTGCTGCCAAGTGTGGGTACTAGGAATCTCTGCTGTGACCCAGGGCCAGGGAGAAACTGAGCCTGAGACAAGCACAGCAAGAGGAAAGCCACGGGTGGCTACATGCCCAGGCCCCAGGGATTCCAGTGGGGATTTGATCAGTGAGGCTTTGCCTGCAGTAGCTTCAAATTCAAGCAACCTCTAGGGAAGCACTCAGATCAGCTGGGACTACAGAGGTCCAGGCAAATTAAAGAAAGTCTCTTTCCTTGCTTTTGCTACTGGCGATCATGAACAGAGGCAAGCAGGGCCACTTGGACAGAGCTACATTGCAGGTCACACAGAAAGAATTTCTACCCCCAAGGACCTTGCAGACAGTGCTGAAAGCACTGTAGGGTAGGACAACTCAAAGACACTCAGTGCTACTTTATTTGGACACATCTAGGGCATTTAGGAAGTACAGTGAGGGCCTGAAATGTGCCTGTGAACTCCAGCTTGGGATGCTTTCCTCGGTCAGTCCCTAGGAGCAATCCGATAAAGCAGAACACATACAGCCAGTGAGCCAATGATTTCAAACCTCAGATAAGTGGTTTTGCTAGTTAATAAATTCATGTTTTAGTTGTCTCCTGCTTTGAAGCTACTGTAGCTATGTGCATGTACAAAATTAATGTGGCACACTGTAATTTCTATTTACTAGCATTTTATGCCTACTCTACCCAGCATAAGTGGTTGAAAAAGGTTTCTGGCACTATTAGTTAGTTCAGACCTTAATGCAGCTGCATAAAAGCTAACTTCTTCTAATGAACTGAACCACTGAAGTATTTATTTTCATTTAAAACATTTAGAAACTGAACCTAGGAAAGGAAGCACTTCCCCTAAATGCAGCACATACTGCCAGAAGAGCTGCTGGGACTCAGTCATTTCCTCCTGGCCGTAAGAGACAAGGCACCAAGTGAGACAGCTAAATGTGCATGTCCATAATCCCTGGATATCAATCATTTCAATCCCCATCAGTTTTTCCAGGTGCAATATTTTATCCCATTGCATTGAA
Organism: Clamator glandarius; assembly: GCA_033459285.1. NCBI lineage: Eukaryota > Metazoa > Chordata > Aves > Cuculiformes > Cuculidae > Clamator > Clamator glandarius. The sequence goes on from JAUNZM010000046.1 coordinate 731,497, forward strand.
AGGAAATTACTTCACATGGATTCTACTGATGATTGTATGCAAAGGTTATGATCTTTTGTCGATAGAACATGACTCTCCCACAGTGTGTTCATGTTCCACATTCAGGGTGGGGCTTCTGAGAAGTGCATCTATCATCAGCTTCCAGAGTAGTGACCTTTCTCTGTGTTTGCTTGGCTGTATCATAAAGTAGAACATATTTTTCATTTCTTTCTTTCTCCAAAGTATGTCATCAAAATATCCACATATTTGCTATGAAAATGAAGTTTCATTCTAGTATTTTAATCTAAAACATGAGATAAACAGTGTCATTCATGGACAGTATCTAAAGCAAACTATTTTAAGACCATATTTAGAAAAAGGCGGAAGTGTCTGTATCTACTGCTTTAAGGCTCTTGCATTGATAAAAGGTTTCTTTGCATATCTTCTGCCAAGTACATTCTGAACTTCACATACCTGCCTGCTAACTGACATGGTATTTGAGCTTCAGATTAATATCCTCTCCATTGTTTTTCTGACAAGACACTAATGAACAAACCAGAGAAGGTTTGCCTGGGAGGAAACTCATAAAATATGAATTGGAGAGCTAGTCCATAAATAGAAGTTGCTCAGATTGTATATCTAGTCAATCACAGTATTAATGAAGATTTCATGCAGGGCGAATGAGTGCATTCATTTTCTGCTCAAGACATTCATCCACCTTCAAGTCAGACCTCTTGCATTTTAGAACTGTGACTCTTTCTCTTAGTAATACCCTATGGGTTTGTGCATTTTCCATTGCTTTAACATCTTCTGAGACTATATATTTCAATACTATCCCATGTTGACAAAGCTAGAAGGGAAAATCTAACTAGACGGATTTGGAAAAGCTAGCAATACTGTATTTGTGGGTAGGGAAACATATCAGACATATGCAGTGGATCTGATCTGCTGGCTGCAACATACACGGGCCACACAGACAAGGCAAGAACCCCGCATGTGCCCAGTCCCCTCGTCCGCACACACACTCCCAGTAGGCAGCCCCTGACTGTGCACATACAGGTGTAGGTACAGCTGGGACTATCGCACCTTACACCCGCCAGCTGCCTGCAAGGGGATTCTTCACCACTCAAAGCCTTTATATTAATTTTGGAAGATTTTGAGACAGGCTCTCTGTCAGTGAGGAGTTACGAGCTTGCTGCTGCCAGGTGAAATTCTGCATCCTCTGGCACAACTTTACAGCAGTTCAGACTCCTTGTTCAAAAAGGTCAAATCTAACCTTAAACTCTTCTCAACAGAGTAATTGAGAGAGACATTATATACTGCCCGACTGACCACTTAAGTGCTCACAGTTTATTTTCAGATGTACAGTTTCAGACCGCGTTACAATATTTGCTGTCAAAGAGATATCTCTGATATTAGTTCCAAACAACTAAGCTGATGATCTGAAGCATGGTGATTGCTTGGAATTTTCGGGGGGGGCAAGGGGAGGGGTAGAACATGGTGGGGGAAGAGAAGCCAAATGTTGTTTTTTTAATTCCTCAGTAAAAAGAAAAATGAGTAAAGTGAACAACAAGCAAATCCATTTAAGCACAAAAGAGCAAGGCATCCTAGGAGAGCAAGAGCCGGAGCTTATGTAAGAGACATTACACACCTCATAACGGAATTCAAAATATTTGACAAGGCAAAGCCTGCTGAGAACTGTAAATAAAGTATGAATGTCTGTGCTCCAGGGCAAAAAACAAGCAGATGCGAGAATGTACAATGGTAGTCTAAGCTCCTTCATCTAAAGTCTTTTAAAACACTCTAAAGGTTCTCAGGTTTCTCTGTGACATCCTCTTTGTTCAGTATAGCAAAATGCTGAGCAAGTGACAAGTATGAGGCAAACCTGATTGCTCAGAGTGTAGAGAACACTGCGGTAAAACAACTGCCTTGGTATGGTAAGTGCTACTGTCAAGGCAAAGCTATCTGGCTGGTGCTTGAATGAATGCAAGAGGAATTTATTGGCATTTTATGGAGAATAAATAAACACGTTCTTGCTTACAACTTAGAAGCAAGGTGATATTGATAAACAAAGATCTAGTGGATGGAAGTGTCTCATCGCTGAATCTCCAGGCTGCTAAGTCAGGCTGTACAGCCCTTGCTCCTGTGAGCAGGTCTGCTTCTTTTTGTGGAACAGCAACTGTCTGCATCCCTTCAGCTTTAATACAAATTCAAATCCCACAAAGCACAGCTACATTGTTTTATCAACATCAGTAAGGAAAGACAGCAGCAAACTCAAGAGCAGCGCACTTACATCCTTGCTACAGCCTGGTGTTGTCATTCGCAAAGGCATCACAAATAGCTCCTAATTTCTCAAAATGTAATTGAAGCTGGGTTTCAACAGAGATTAGCTGAAAACTCAACTCAAGGACACTTTTTGAAGATGAAGGGCTCAACAGTAGTCCCTGGCTTGCAGAATTCAAATGTGCTGCAACATAATCTGAGCAACAATTTTAAAGTACTGATAAAGGACAAACTAAATTATTAAACTGACATTTTTGGTAGCAAAAGTAAGCCATATCTTTATTTGCAATAGAGTTTTTGGTTGTCATTTTTTAAATATACATTTTTGTCCTGCAGAACATAGCTTAGCATTTTGGTTTTGTACAAATCACAGCATAGGACAAACAATGGTAAAGCAGCACAGTGTAGGATAGCACACAGATTTACGTTATTGCGGCAATTTTACACTACATTCACCTAGCTAAAACATTTGGCCTATTAGCAAGCTAATATTTCTCTATTTATCGTTCCTTTGCAAGAGTCTACTACCTATATTAATACAAAGATTAAGCACACTCATTCAACCATCTAGATTAAAGAAAATAATCTAGCCAAAATAAAAACAACTGTGGCATTATATTCGATATACAGCATGGACTTACCGTAATTTGTCTGTATTCTGTGCAACAGTAACCAAAGAAATATTCCCTGCAAAGCTCATTATGCTTATATAAAGAAAGAGCATATAGAAAGATGTATGCACTGAACAATAGAATAAAATGAACATATTCTGTTGCTGCAGGAAGTCTGTGAGAGAAAAGCTTGAATGTCATTGCCAACTTGGATTTGGTAGCCCAGCTCATTCTTCTTGTCAGAGGTCAGACTGCTCAGGACTGTAATTCTGATGGGAGGAGGAAGTAAATACATGCTGGACCGATTGCTTTGTTCTCCCTCTCTCCCTCCTCAAGGCAAGAGAAACATCAAGAAAGTGTCATCCCATGACAAGATCAGAAGACCAAATACTGAGGAGAAGTTTCCCCAAAAAAAACACTTTCTCAGGTCTCAGTGGCAGTTGCCTTAAAAGGCTTGGCCTTGGTTTGAGTCCATACCTGATCTGTCAGTTTAGAGGGGTGACTATGTCTGTATTCCCTCCTATAACAGCACCCACAACTGAACTGGCCACAGGACTCTGCATACAGTATTTCTCCAGGGACAGAACCTCAGACATATCAGCTCCACAGATTTTAACCGTGTTAGAAATCGGCCATATATGCAGTATTTGATACAGAAGCCCAAAGAAACAAATGTAAAATCAAATCTGCAAGTTGTTCCCTGCAGTCAGCCAGGCACCATCCTCCTGGTTCGGTATTATTTCCCCTCAGGTTTTGCAGACCAGGGATCCCAGTCCTGGGGCCTCATCCACGGCATTCAATAGTGAATAAATCACAGTTCTGCACTGAAGCATAATAATATGTTTGTTGCGAGTTCCTTTCCTAAAATTTTGCCTAATTCAATCTGCCTCTGATTCCAAACAACCACTGAAATGATCCCTGCAGAAACTATACACATTAAATCATATCCCTCTTTTCTGAGTTATACTAGTGAATTAAATCCCTCATTGACTATGTTTATACTTAGAGGTATGGCTTTTTTCCTTTAACACATTACCTTGTAATTATTGACATTGAATTACATGTGCCACTTTATTCATAAGTTAGCTCTGTGAATTTGCTCGGCTAACTTAAGATCAGACTAGTCTGAGAAAATATTCTGGTTTATCTTCTGCATTACTGTCACTTATTTCATTATTCACCTCTTCTTACCACATCCTCTGTGTATTAAATTACATAGCAGTAAGCCCCAATTCAGTTGATAACTCACAAATGACCTCCTGTTTTTCCTCCAACTTAAAGTCATGAAGCAGCTTCTGTCAGAGTTCTCATCTAAAAGCCTTGTACCCTACGTGCTTTTCCACATTGTGCACCATATCTGCCCTTTGCAACTTCTCTTCTTGCAGGCTGTGAAAACATCCACTCTCATGGGTGTGATGTAAAACAGGCGGGAGCCACAGTGAGGGGTATTGAATCCCAGATCCTTCATCAATATACATCAAATCCATGTCTCTGTGTTTAGAGATAACTTTGATATCAGGTCCTTATTTTGTTGTCTTTGCCCATTGATGAAGACAAGGATCCATGGAAAGAACCACCTTATGAGTGGGAAAGTTACTCCTTCAGTCTCCCATTATCTTTTCAATAGCTTCAACTGACGTCCTCAGTATGGATGTCAGACTTCTTAGTCCATAGTTTTTCAGATTATTCCTCAATCCCTTTTTTAAAGACTAGTGTTCCATTTGCAGCCTACATCTTTTTTGTCTATAGGTGCTTTAAGCAATAACTCAAACAGAACAGCTGCAGGTCAATACTTTCACACCAGAATACACCTGAAGCTCCTGCATGAATTTCTTCTGGACATAGGAACTGGTTAGGTTCAGTTTCCTGGTTTATTCCAATCAGAGTTTCTCATGCTCATCTCCTGCAAAAAATTAGTCCAGTGGGAGCCTCACTGACCTCACTTCAAATGAGTACTAATAGAAACATATCAACTAGCTCTGCTACAAAGTCCTATCTTCACAGACTGCCTTTTCTACGCCTTCATCATGTATTGGCTTGGTTGACTTTCTGGTCAGCTTCCTCTTTTGATATTTCTGAAAAAGATTTTATAGCAGCTTTCACACCTTTACTAAGTTGCCTCTCTAAATCTTCATTGACCTACTTTATTGCAGTGTGACACTCAGCTTGCTATAGTTTATGATCTTTCTTATTTTCTTTGTTCAGACAAAACTTCCACTTTTTATAAGATGCTTTTGATGGTTATAGTAGTTTCCACTGCCTTGATGTTTGACCATGCCAATATTTTGTTTTCCTTTCGGTCCTTTAAAACATCTTCTACGGTAGGTGGTATACATTTACTCTATGCTTCTAAAATACTGTTCTGAAACAATCTCCATGTTGCCAACACACGTTTTCCTGTTTTAGTTAATCTTCTGGTTTCCTACGTACCATCTCACTGATTTGTTGCAGTTCTACTTTCCAAAAACCCTGTCAGCTGCACCTATCATTTCAGATTTTTTTTTTTCATTTAAGAAAAGAAAAGCTACACTGATTTGAAACACCATTTTCTCATGGGAATGACCCCAGCAACATGGTCTCTTGTGAGAAGATCTTAGTGAAGTCAATGGACTAGCATGAGAAAGGACTTTCAGAAGTAGAACACTGTAAACTTTTACCCTAATCAAAAACCAAGATTTTTTTTCATATTGCTCTTTTGTGCTGTCATTGTTGGCCCACTTTCTGTTTGATTTTGGGTATTTACACACCAGAATAACCATTTGCATCTGAACGGCATAAATTAGGCATAGCCTTGTTATCCAGCCTTATGGAATAGTCACTGTAATTTAAAAATTGTTATATAAAAGAAAGACATTTGTAATTAAAAATGAAATTTAATCTCCTTCTAAAGAGTAAATCTATTTTCCATGTACTTATGAAAGTTGTGTCTACTATATGCAACCTGAATTGCTTTTCTCAAACGGCTGCTTAAAGAGCTGCATTAATTATCATCTCCTCAAGCTTCAAAAACTTACTGTGAACTGGAAGAGAATTAAGGTTTGATCAGGCCACTTTCACTCCTGTGACTCTTTTCCTAACCTGCATGAAGTCAGCTGCCATCTGAGCTGTTATAAAAGTAGAGGGAAGAAACATCCTGCAGAAGAGTACGAATCAGTTTTACCTGTTTGGGTTCTGACTGTAAGAACCATGTCTACGAAAGGTAAAATACAATTTTTATCTCCTGAGTCTTTAAAGAGTGACAGACTGAGGCTATATCTGAAATGCCATGCCCTGATGTCCCAGGTGACTGCAGTTGGAAGGGTATGATGTGTACCTCAGGTCCCTTTTGGCCCATGAGCTCCATAGCCTTCCCATGGAAATTCAGATCTTGCAGAGGGACGGTGTGCACTTTGATCTCCATTCAGTGGGATGCTGGGATGTGCTGGGGCAAACAGGTAGTCTCAGGTGCTGCAAGACACTCTCAGGTATTGCGCTTTTGACTCAACTTGAGCCCAGGATCAAAGGTAAGTTGGGGCTGCTCTACTTCGCTTCATGCTGTTACAGGGGAGCCCAAGAACATCTCCTAATCAGCTCAGAGCAAAAGGTGAACAGCTCTCTGATCCACCATCCTGCCTCCAGTCATGTGCCTGCAGGGACAGCAAAGGTCACACCAGCAATTTGAGGTCACCGTGGGAGGCCTTGTGTTGAAAGTGTTCCTAAGAGAGGGAAAACACTGGCTTTGTGGCTGCTCCAGGTCAATAAATCCTGCATAAGTGAAAGTCCATGCAAATTCCTGGTTTTCTTCTTGCTTTGTTGTAACTGTGAATTAATTTGTCTGAAATCAGTGAAAGCAGAAACAGATAAGCTAGAAGAACTGAAAAGTGACTTTTCCCTTCTAAGCCTTAATTGACCTTTCCTCCACGTAGCTAATAGCTTCCACGGGCTTCATGGAGTGTTGTTGGTTATGGTTTTTGTGAGCTGTCCTTCATGGTGGTCTCCACCCTCTCCTATGGTTTCAACACAAGCAGAGTCAAATCCCGTATGCTGGCTTCTGCCATCCTTTGGAAAACACAACCTGAAATAGCAGCTAATGCCTTACTGACCATGTGCAGCAACCAGCAAATTCCAACTCTTATTTCAAAATAAACATATCCAAACCGGAGCAAGCACCATGAAAGCAGGTATGTAGATCCGAATGTATAGAAGAAGTCTGTTTCTTTTTTCCCAGAAGTGCAAAGGTGACTCACATTAACCAAGTGTGTGATTCCCATTAGATGCAACGTGACTGATTTACAGGTGCCTGAGTCAGGTTTCCAAGCATCCCCATGATTCTAGGCTTCAGTTTGCATTGACATCTGCAGTTCAGAAAGGAAGTTGGTTTAAATGCTCACACAAAGCAATACCAAAAACATGCAAACCAGATTACAGAAAATGTCACTATGATCCTGCACCTCCTTCAGGCAGGTTTGGTTTGTTTCTTTTGAAATACACCTCAGACTTCTGCAGAGATACAAATGGGACACAAAATTACCAGAAGCTGATGATTTTGTTCAGTTTAAGATCTAAGTAGAGTGGAAAACAAAAGTTTATGATTTACGTGTCAGCTCAACCTTTACCACTAAGTCCATAATGCAGTGCTAAAAATACTCTATTGAGGAAGAAAAAAAACTCACTATCACAAAACTGAAGTGCTATCCTGCACATCTTTCCTTTTTCATTCAGCTTACTCCCAACTAAATGAATGAAAAAGACATTTTAACAAAGGAGATCTTATGTTTCCTCAATCAGCTGAATACAGCTTTTTCTGCTGATGAAAGATCCCTTAATTGACTTCATTCAAATCACCCCAGGTGGGTGATTAAAAGATTGATTGGGGATTTGTCCCCTGCCTGTCAAATCTGACTGCAGCTCACTTAGATTAATAGAGTATCTCTCCCTGTGCTTGAAATGTTAATGCACTGCTTGATTGACTGAAGTGTCCCTGGGTCAAATCAAATAGTAAAAACCGATGCTACAGAACATCACCCTGGCTGGCATGCAATATTAGCTACTTTTCAATGCACAATATGTTTCTCTTACCTGCCCAACTGAATGACCACTGAATCAGGGGAAGAAAGTCTCTTTAGAAGTGGGGAAATGAGAAGGGAGAAAAGAAAATAATCCACAAAAAGACAACTTTATTAACACTTGCTTAGTCTCCAAGAACAAGGTTTCCCCTGAACAGATTTTTCTCTAAACACTCACTGGGTTTCCGCTCTCCCCAAGCAAGCCTGGCATCTTTAACTAGCAGCTTCAGCCAGGACCACATGAAGGGGTCACAACCCTGCACGCCCTTGTGTTCATCTAAACCTTTCTGGGAATAAAACATTTGAAACTAAGGTTGTTCCTTTATTGCCTAGAATCCAAAACAGGATATTGCAACAGCAGGGAAGGTGAGAGGTTGGCAAGATTAATCTGAACAGGCAATATCAAAATACTTCTGGGAGGAGATTCCCGCCTACCTGATACCTACCTTCTGGGGCGAGGCAACATGATTCCTGTTCCTCAGATGAAAAACTAGTGAATGCTGGGAAAGGACTTCTCTTAATTGGAGGCAGTCAGAAAGTGGAATAAAAATACCCCTCAACAGAAGACATCTCTCAAGTGAGATTCTGGTTTCAGTAGGTCAAAAAAGGTCAGTGTCAGCAAGGATTGCTGCCAAGAGCTGCAGCAGCCTTTATAACTGGTACGACAAGAGTCAGTGTCGAAGATGACTGCACAGAGATTTCCAGATTCCAATGAAAGGAAGTCCCCAAAAGCTGAAAAATGGAGTGAGGTGAAGGTGTTCATTTGGAAGAGAAAAGTTACAACAGCACCACAGCAAATCCAGAGTGAACCGTAACAAAGTCAAAGCTGAGGGCACTCAGTTTGCTGGTGGCCAATGGGTGAAGCAGAACTGGACTTGCAATGAGGTAGAGGTGTGGATGAAGCACCAATGCAGTGGCTGGTACTCAAGAGTAACTGGAGACTAGTGAGCATCAGAAAAAAAACAATGCCAAATCTCAGGCTCTGAATAGTGCTCTTTTTTTCTCCACAGACAGCAGGCCTGTCTGATTGATTTGCAGAAAGCCATTTTTTCGGAAATCCTTGTTACAATCTGAGCCATCTAGATCCCCTGGGCAGCAGATCTCTCTTTTGCTTGGATCACTGCTCATTTGCAGCTCTATTGAGGGTCAAGGCAAGCCCTTTCACACAGGAATTTCTGAAATACAGCCAGCCATCACTGACCTTTCTATTAAAAACAACATTAAACTTGATTCTCAGGCTCAGTACTGCTTGCGAGAGAAATGCAAGCTGCACATTTCTCAGGGAAATGGCCACAAATAAAAACATGTATTTTAACATTTTTCATTTGAGTTTCCATCTCCTGGAGTGGTAAGGTGTTCGAGCAACCGTCTTGATGCCTAAATAATCAGGAAGTGATTATTGTACAAGTTTTCTAGTATTGTTTCATTACTGAAATATTAAACAAGCCAAAATAAATGACCGTTGTAACAAGTAATGTCAAAGGCTACCACAGGACATCTAGCTGGACATCACAAATTGCCCTCTCACAGTGAGAGGCAGTAGGAAGCAGCTACCATCAGAGGGAGCAGGACAAACAGCATCCAGCACTCCTGGGTGAGCAAGTCCACTCCAACACTCCCCGCATCGTATCCCATCCCACCTCATACCATCCCACCCTATCCCATCCCACAGAGTACACAGCATTCTCAGGGAATACCAATAAGTAGGCAGGCTGCCAAATCAAGGCACTCTAAAGAACAGATAAGTATTAAGAATAAGAATATATTTGTTTTCCATCATTCATTTCCTCTGGAACGCTTTGTTCTACTTTCTGCACTAGCCATTCCCTGCACATAGGTTGGCAGAGCACAGCTCCACTGCCAGAAAACACAACAAAAGATGGGACATCGACTAGGGGCTGGATTTCTATCACGGTCACCAGATCCTGATAGTACTTTGGTGTACATACAACATCATACATAGCAATGCTTGCAGTAACAGGAGTCATGCTGCAAAAATCTCACCTTCCTGCACCTGCCTGTGTTACAACCTCCATTTTTAAGACCATCTGCATTTAGCTAAAGCCACTACATGAGCCTGGGAAGCTTCAGGTATTTCAGTAGGTGAGAAATTACAGTGAAGCTCCAGTTTTTTGGAAGGGGGGTAACTGCTTAAGTTTGATAGACAGTGTAGTATTTTTGCTTTTAATGCTAACTTCTTTGTTTCAAGCAAGCTGGCTTTCTGTGTGGTGTGAGTACTTCATAAATGACAACTGCTGATCAGCTGAAAGCTTTAGAATGGTCTGCCTAACACAAATTGTCTTAATGCCCTGTTGCTCTTAAATTCACAGAAGTCCGAATAAAGTACTTCTTTCACAATATGATGCCAGGGCTTTATCCCTCTGCTCTAACTGAAACATACTTAGTGTCTAGCATGTTCTCCTGGTGCTTTTATAAAGACAGATATGAAAAGTAAAATTATTAATGACTCATGATTGTCATTTCCTCATTTCCACCAAATGTTTCCAATCATTAGTTCAATTTAGCCTAATGGTGGCAAAGCCTAAGACCATTAAGTGATACAGATGTAACAGGGAGTCACAATGGGCTGCAGCTTATTAATGAGCATTTTATATTACCCTAACTTTTGAGTTGTTCCATTAAAAAATTAACTCAAATAGTAAAGTTTTTATTCTGTGGATTTTATTTATGCTATATATATATTAATGCTTAATGATTTATTCAGCTTAAGAATGCCCAGAAATAACATTTCTACGATATCTGAATGATTCTAGGGGCAGGATACTTAAGTATGATGATAATAAAATGGTAAACATCTAAGGCTGGCAATGTAACAATTTACCTTCTTTTGCAAATAAAATTCTTGCAGGGGAGAAGTGAGGGGGAGGGAGTAGGGAGGGAGGGGAAGTTTATATCTTCCTAAATTTGTATTCTTTATTTACTAATTTATTTTGATTCTTAGTGTTCTTGTTGCATTTTTTTTTTGTTTTAAAGGGGAAGTGGCTGGCTGGATCTGGAAGATTTGTCTTAATTTTCTTAACCATAATTCATTATGCAGCACTTTTTTGCCTATGGTGGCTTTTTGTTTCAACAGCTTAGTTCGAGTGACCTTTAACGTTAATATGAATTTATTTGTATGGTTTTAGTAGTGTCTTAAATTATAACACTATTACATTCAAAATGACATTTTATGAAGAATTTCTTTTCTATTTCAATTTTATTTCTCTTTTACCCAACATTTCCTCCAGGCTGAGAGAGACCTTCAAGCTAAAGGTTAATCCCGACATTTATGGTTCAAAATTTTTGTTTGTATTGGCCCATAACCACATAAAAACAAATTAATCCCATTTCCATATACACTTGGTAGCAACAACAATTTTCATCAGTACTTTGTACATACAAGACAAATATTTTATTATTAATGCTCAAAAAATTGTGATGATATTGAGTTAAACAACCTTTTGAGCTTGGGCAAACTGCAGAGCTCTCACTGCCTTATGTAAACTTAGAAAAAGTAATTGGGTTACCAAAACTCACATTAGGTTGTAATACACATTATTTTCCTCTCACAATATTGATGATTATTAAAACATTTTCCATGTATGTGATCTTTTATGATGCACTTTTCCAGTTCCCTCACATACTCATCAACTTCAAAGTCCAAATCATAACTTTGGTGGTTAGCGATGCCACAAATATTGAAATATACTTAGCCATGTTGAAGAGAATAGCCCCAAACCATTCTCCATCAAATCAAGATTCATACACAATATGCTTTGTGTATTTTCTGTTTCTCATTCAAAATTAAGTAAATACAACAACTTCTTTCTTTCTTTTAAATTTTAAATATGTTGCTTTAACTCTTTTACCTTCTGTAATCAGACCTTTATTATGAGTCTTGTGTACACATTAGAATAAGAGGCTTTATTATCAGATTAGCACTTCATCCTCCTTCAATCTGCAAATATGCACAGGCTTCAAGTCAGAGTCCTTTAAATGAAACAGACATGCCAAAAACTTGCTTTTCCCATCAGCATTATCCTCCCTTAATATGTGAGCAGAATAAAGAAAACAAAGAAATAATTATTTTTTTATCCTTAATTTAGGTTCAACTTCTGTTTTGTTTTGTTTTGTTTTGTTAGATCACTTCTTGCAACATTAAGGAAAAAAAATTGCTAGGAAGCAAGTTTAATTCACAAAGCAGTCACAATTACACTTTCATTGCACGACGTCCAGGTACTGAATGTGGCTGATCTGCTCGGTCCAACACATGGCTTCAGTCAGTCACAGGTTTCTCAGAGGTGACATCAATCACAAAGTCAGAAGAGATCAGCAAAAGGACAGAAGAGGCTGTATCATTCCTCCTGGGTTTGCTGACACTCTTCTCTTGCCCACCTCAGTTATAGTGCTCAATTAACTGTCCACCTGCTGTGACAAGGGGAAGCCAGGCAGGGAAATACCATCTCTAGCTAATCCTCCCAACAGGTCTGCACTGTCCACAGTCATCCAGGATAGCGTACAATAGGATTTGGTTGAATACACTGAATTCTATTTCTCCTTCCAGGCTTTGCCTGGACCTACTGCAGTTGTGATTCTGCAGTTGTGCCAGGCACCAAGCTTGCAGAGTTTGCAGCTTTCCCTTTTTGTCAGCCCCGGTACAATTCTTCACATAATTCCACATTAAGCTTTCATTGCATGGAGAGAGACCTTTACACAGGTTATTTTGTATAACAATATAGAAAGCATCCCCAGTATGATCCTCACAAAGCTGGACCTCATCCCATTGCTGTAGTCTATGCTGGCAATCCTTCACACAGGGAGACGGATTTTTCTATTGGAAACAGCATTAAGAACGCTAGGCCTCTACTGCACTAGTAAATAAAAGAGGTCAAGGCTCATGCTTTTGCCTTGAAACCAAGGAGTGGCTTGAATCTCTGCAGGTAAACTTTCTTACACTTCCAGGAAAGGCAAGTGTTCCTGCCGTTGGGGAGCAATCCCCAGCAGAAGCTGAGCTCTGGAATGTACCCGAGTTTTTTGGGGGGAAAGTGCTGGTGGGTACAGGTCAAAACTTGCCAGGAACTCAACTAACAATCCAGTTATTAGTCTGTGCTTAGATCCTGGCATTAGTTAGATTACTAGTGTTGCTGTAGCCTTAAAGACCTACAGAATTTAGCCAATGCAGTAGGAGAATAGATTTGTAACTATTCTGTAAATCATTATCTTGACCAAAAGTTTAAAAATCATTCTCTTCCAGACATTCTTACATTTTACTCAACACAACCATATAGGTTTGTGAATTCTCAGCCACTGAAAACAACCAACCATGTACCAGTGCTTTCCAGACAAAGCCATGTGGGCAACATCTCAGGCTTGCTCAAAAGGGATGGAGAAGGCAAGAAAAGTATAAATGGAGCAGCAGCAAGAGTGCATGGGGCAGTGCGCACAGGGCTGAGAGGAGCCTGTGAGGAAAGTAGAGTAGTTGAATATGTTATACAGGCACAACAGCAGGCTGCTGTCTAGAAGCAATAAAGAGATGGACAGAAAATCAGACAGTTAGATGACCAGATCACTCTGCTGTTAGACTAGGTCAACAGAAGATAGACATGGCTGTGCTGCACCAGTTCACTTATGCTGAATGCAAAATATCATGATCTTTGATTTAGAGAAGATATCAAAGATCCAAACAAGAAATAAAAAAAAAATTAAAAACCAAAAAAAAAAAATCAAACAAACAAAACTCTAGACCTGGAATGACATTTATAATCCACATACATTTGATGTCAGAATTTTGCTTCTGTTCAACAAATGGTCCCAACTGTACACTGGAAACCCGCATGCAGCCGGAGCCAGCTCCTTCTCCTCCAGATGCATACGCACCTCACTTCCTGATCACTCTTCAACTGCCTTTGCTCAGTTTCTTGCTTAGGATTTCTCTAAGTGACAACTGGTTTCCTGCTTTATGTAACAGCCATATTAATTTCTTTCCTTGTGAAATTTTTATTTTCATTGCTTCCTGCTATTTAATTTTCTAATAATTATCAATCAAGTAACTCAAAAAGTCTTACAGCTGCCAGATGTCTTTTTCCCATTGTGAATACTTGGATTTTCTACATGGGAGTGCAAGGGAAGATTTCAGCAGGGAAGCCAAGGGATCCAGCCCCAACTTTTGACATAAGGACAGCACAGAGGACACTGAAGCCCCAAGACACCATATGGATGCACAATTTGAGATCACATTGCAACGTTACATGCCACGCTGGAAACCTGCTGCCCTTTTGCTAAACCTCAGAGGCAATGGTTAGCTCAATAGAACACATTTCACTGCTGAATCTTTTGTATGTCATAAGTTATGAAAAATTCAAGTGAATCACTCCTTACTACTCATACAGGATACATTTTGATTCATGACAAAGCAGCAGACATGAACATTTTTTAAGATGAAACTTTAGAAAAATGTCAGATCTGGGAAAAGGAAGATCGTACCAAGTTTGTTACTTGATTTTCTTTATGGCTTTATGAAGTTAAAGAAATGTAATGTTATTTCTGAACCTGTAATTACTGCCAGCAATGTATTTTGACCTACTGTAAGCACTTGAGCTTTTGTGCACATGGATGCATTTATATTGTTAGCCTGCATAAATGTCTTACAATACATATTACTCACAGGCTTTGTTTCCAAAAGGGTGCATGCAACAACATCTGTTGTAAGGTGTATCACCAAGCAGCAAGCTGGTACTTTGACTAAGCTATTCATTTCATTATTCTGACCTTCTCTGAACACAGAAAAATCAAAAAATCACCTGGTTTATTTCATTCATATGAAACAAATTGGTTTGTATTTGTTCAAGCACTCTGAAGCACGGGCTGACTTTGTTATCTTTTAAACAATGCATTGTCAGAAGATCCTATAGGTTACTATTGCACACAGTATGTAAGCAACTGATTTATTTGAGTTCATATTTAGGCATACATCTGCACTTCCCTGTGTGTCTTGATGAACCCTGACCATGGCTGAGCTGAAATTATGGAAAATTGTTCCCACATAAACACCCAACACTCAGATCAGGCCTACACCTACTCTGGAAGGTCTAATATTCCCATGAAGTTTGTATTTCTCTCCTCAAAGAGAAAGTTACACTTGCAAAATATAAGATACTCTAAAGAGCAACGGTTTGAATAATTACTTTTCTTGGAAATATATTCCACTGAGAATTTAGTGGTTCCTTCAGTTTCTGTTTTATGAGAAGGAAAAAACAGTTTTCACTGAGATCAAACCAGCATATGGACGCTTGGCTTTGAGGTTAAAGCCCAAAAAACATCCCTGGAAGTATTTAAAAGATGTATAGTCATGGTGCTTAGATACATGGCTTAGTGGTGAATTTGGCAGTTAATGGTTGGACTCGATGATCTTAAAGGTCTTTTTCAACCTAAACAATTCTGTGATCCTAACCTTTATGGTTCAAGGAAATTCCAGTGGATGTTAGCAAGATCAGAGGTACAAATGTAGTCTTCCACAAATAGTTTTGGAGAGAAGCTCAAAATCAGAAATGCCCCCACCAATACAAGTACTGGAGTAGGGAGAGCTGGGGACTATTTTGCCAGATCAGAAGGTCCACAAAGAAATGTAGAAAGCCCACTGTTAGGCTTCTGAAAGCTTTGACACGCCCTGAGCATCTATAGGGTGATATATTCTTATGCAGTAAGGAATGAAGATAAGGAAGTCTTCTAAACCAACAGGATTAAGAATATGCTGGGAATAAAGTGGACTTTTCCAAGCCTCTATGATGGCTACATCACAGCACCAGACACTGAAGCATAAGGAATTCAAGCACCATGTCACTATTTTGTCACCAATACATTCTCTTTCAGCAAGGGGAAGTTGTCAGTTCCTTCTCCAGGCTGCAGGCAAACTGCAATTTTAAATTTAGACCCGTTTCTATAGCTGCGTGTTTTGTTCTAGGAAAAAAAAACCTGCACAATTCTGCAAACACAGGAGATGCTGAGGGCTGTGTTACGATAACATTCTCTTCTCTTGCTTTCTCCTCCCTGCTGCAAGTGTTAGAGCATATTCAGAAAGGCATATATGTAGTAACAGACTTAACGATCACTGTCTTCCTTCTTTTAAGAAAATGTTACAGTGTATTCCTTGCCTAATGGCTTCTACTAACATAGTTGTAAATAAAAGTTGGCATGCATTTGCCAGGCTACAAGACTGTTATTCAAGCCGTAAGATCTTTAGACAGGAAGATCTGGGATAATGATATAGCCTTTTCTTCTGACTTTAATTTCTAACATAATGGACAGAAAAAGAAAATATAAGCAATACCAAGAAAGCAGAATATGCAGCTTTGATGTGTTCTGTGAAGGTTTCCATTGGCATTTCAACCAGGCAACTTTGTGGTTAAGCTGCACCCTTCTCTTTGTAGCTGTCACTTCTCTTTCAACCCACGTGTGTCTGTGGTTCTTTGCACTTATGAGCTCCACTAGGCAACAACGACACTCAGAGAAGAACATCCATATGGAACCAGTACTGTTTAACATCATCATCAATGACATAAACAGAGGGATCAAGTGCACCCTCTGCAAATTTGCAGATGACACCAAGCTGAGTGGTGCAATTGACACATCTGGGGGACCTGGACAAACTCAAGCAGTGGGCCCGTATGAACCTAATGAGGTTCAACAAGGACAGATGCAAGGTCCTTTGTCTGAGCTGGGGCAAGAACCAGTATCAATACAGGCTAGAGGATAAAGAGAGAGAAGACCTGCAGAGACAGTCTTGGGGGTACTGGTGGCTAAAAAGCTGGACATGAGCCAACAATGTGTGCTCACGGCCCAGAAAGTCAACCATATCCTGGGCTGCATCAAAAGAAGCGTGGCCAGCAGGCTGAGGAAGATGATTCTGCCCCTCTACTCCATTCTGGTGAGACCCTGCCTGGAACACTGCATGTAGCCCTGGAGTCCTCAGTGCAGGAAGGACATGGATCTGTTGGAGCGGTTCTAAAGGAGAGCCACAAAAATAATTAGAGGGATGGAGCACCTCTCCTGTAAGGGAGTCTGAAAGAGTTGGAGTTGTTCTGCCTGAAGAAGAGAAGGCTCCAGAAATGCCTTATTGCACCATTTCAGTACTAAATACAGGTCATAAGAAAGATGGGCACAGACTTTTTAGCTGGCCCTGTTGCAATAGGGAAAGGTATGATGGTTATAAACTAAAAGAGGGTCGATTCAAAGGAGATATAAGGAAAAAATCTTTTTTTGCTGAGGGTGGTGAAACACTGGCACAGGTTTCCCCGAGAGGCTGTAGATGCCCCATCCTGGAAACATTCAGGATCAGGTTGAATGGGGTTTGAGCAGCCTGATTTAGTTGAAGACATCCCTGCTCACTGCAGGGAGATTGGACTAGATGAGGTTAAAGGTCCCTTCCAACCCAAACTATCCTATGATTCTATGATTAACTTCACATTTGGACTTTCGGTGCTCATTAATGTCCACCTACTGCATTAATCAATGTAAAATATTCTACTAACACCAGTTACATTATCCTTTTTGCATGAAATAACATAGTTATTCCTCACCATCACTGTCATTTAATTCTAACTTCTATGACTGCAACCGCGTTCAACAAGTTATTGCTTCTTCTCGTAACTAGTCATAAGAGAATGATCGCTGACAAGATATAGAACAGAGACCTCAAGCAGGATAATTTTGGCCATTTATTGCTGCTACTAATTATCCTAAACTTCTTATCATAATTACCTATTGGCCTACTTACCCAGTTATCCCAACCTCATAGCTTTGACTTCCGCTATGCTCAGGATTCAGTGCTAATAAAGCTTAAGTCTGTGTCACTGACACTAAATACAAACTAAAAAGGAAACAAAGAGTAAGCAGTAATTTAGACAATGCTATTCCTTTGATAGCCAGTTCCTTGGTTGTATTTGTTTCCACCCTGAATGTTCAAGGGCTTGAGAAAGGGAGAGTTTGTGGGAAGCAGAAAATCTTCCATAGACCAATGGATACACAGGGGAAACAACAGCTTGCAGGTATGTGAGCCTTTCTTCAAGCAGG
Organism: Clamator glandarius; assembly: GCA_033459285.1. Taxonomy (NCBI): domain Eukaryota; kingdom Metazoa; phylum Chordata; class Aves; order Cuculiformes; family Cuculidae; genus Clamator; species Clamator glandarius. The sequence goes on from JAUNZM010000046.1 coordinate 749,483, forward strand.
GCAGTGATAGTTAAAACTAAATCTGAGAGGAAAAGTAACTGGAGTCTAACAGAGTGTTAGCAAGGCCAGGTGGTGAGACATTTATCTCCTCCAGGAAAATAGGAGTGACAGGTCATTTATTGCCTGTGGAACTTGAAGAAAAGCCTTTTTCTCTATTTACATTGACAGTTGTAGTTCATCTTCTGAAGGTTCAGCTTCATTTTTTTAATAGGTTTTCTTTCTTGAGAGGTCCAAGACAGAGGTGGTTGATGGTGTGAAATGCTAGTAACAGGCAGCTGAGAGTTCCTGCCCCTCCAGCACCTCCCATTCCGAGGGTGGGAGTTGTTCACCTTCATGTCAAAGAATGTGTGGTGTGTGACACAAGAAATTTGAAGAGCGCCACATGTGGCCAAAGGAAGCTGTAGGTGCAATGAAAATCAAAGGACACCACCAGTTACTTACAGTGCTGGCAAGAGAAGGGGTTACCAAATAGATCAAGCGAACATATAATTCCCATTAGCAGAGAAAAGTCAAGTGGGGGCAAAATTCTAGGGGGAAATATCAAATATGCTTAGCCTGTTCTTAGTCTTCCCTCCAGGTGACTGCTCACTCTGAATCAGTACAGCTGCCGCTTATTCTGCAAACTGCAGCCGTAGGATCTAGAATGTCACAGACATGGCAGTGTGCTACTTACTTTTTTGCTGAGGCACATTCTGAATTTATTCACTACAGATATTTATTTTTCCTAGTGGCAAACTAAGTGACACAGGGGTCTTTGAAGCTGAAGAGGCAGTTCTTGGAAAGACAGGAAAAAATCATGGAAAAGATTTTCTTCTGATACAGGTTATAAACCTTAAATTATTTTCTGAACAGGTTCCAAGCTACCAAGACTCTAAAATTGTTAAGGATATAGTTTTGCATTGAAATCATAGCTCTGAAAAATGCAATCATTTCAGAGGAGTATTGTTATGAAGTAAAAACTTTTTTACATTGCAGAAATGAATATCAAAAATGTCGAGCTCAGATACCAGTCACTTGGATCCAAAAGCCCAGATGTATATGGAAAACCAGTTAGGCTCTTTCAAAGAGATTACTGCTGCAATAACTATTTTGCATGCACTGCCACAATGACTGCCATTATCCATACTCATTTATCCATCATAAGAGGAATGAAGTTGCTTGGTCTTAATTATATAACTGAGAAGTTTAAAAACATTACAAGTTTGACGTTACAATGTAATTTTTACATTGTGAACATTACAAGAAGCACACTTGCATATGGCTTTTAACAAATTCATGGCCTTTAAGAACCATACCATGCATAAAGCATTAAAAGCACACTGTTCAGAAAAAGACTATTGCTTTCTTTAATTAATATACGATTGAAAGTAACTTCAAAAATGCTTTCCATGTAGATTTCCATTTTTATTGAAATAAACTTTGTACTTAAAAACTGTTCACAACATCAGTAGGTTTTTTTCAGTGTGTTGTAAAGCTGACTTTTTATTCTCTCCCTCTCTAGCAACAACAGTAGGGGCTCTCAGTTTGTTTATAATAGGTGTTCTGGGTATGTTTAGGAATTCTGGCACCAACAATGCATTTTACAACAGCCAAAACCGCATCTGCTAGTAAGGCTAGAAAGTGCAGGCCCTTATACCTATGTCTTTGCAAATCAAGCAATGTTAACGCCTTAGATTGATGATGCTTTTAATCTTAGTCGTTAAGAAAGGTTTCTAATCCTCTAATAATGCTCCCATCAAACTGTAATGTAATCTGTTAATCACTTTAAGAAGCTACTGAATTCCTCCATCATAAGCATCTGTTTGTAGTGAAATATGTAAAAAATAAAGATGATGCCTCTTTCCAAGACTGGTGAACTTTCCTGGCACGCTAACTGAAAGCTTAAAAAAAAGGAAGGTAATGAAGTTTAGCCAAAAGCACACTTAGCTCACACTGCTTTTACAATTGAGCTAGAACTCTGCTTGAATAAAATCTGTGAGGAACTGCAAAAAGTAATGAAACACAAGATACATCACAAACAACATAACTATTAATCTTGTGCCCATTATTTAGGTGTCTGATTCATTTATTTACAGGTTCAGCACTGTAATGAACAAGAGTTCTGAACACTGGAGAAGTAAGCATGAATTATTATTACAACGATACACAGCCAGATGCGTGACACTTATTTACAAGGAATTTTTCTTTCTGCAGGGTTGAAACAGACAGCATCACAGTGTATGAATATGCATCTGTACTGGTAGAACTGAAAGCCAAAGGTAGATAATACAACTTACTTTTCTCTTTCTGTTTTTAAAGGCATTTCTGTTGAAGATTATTTGTACACCTACTGCTTGAGAGAAGAACATATGATGGTAATGCTATTTTCCTACAAAATTGTTTATCCAGTTATGTAAAACAGAAAATATCAACTCTCATCTGTCAGTGGAATATAACATACTGAGGTTTTTAATCTCCTTATGTTTTTAAAGGCATTGAAGAGATGCTACAATAAACAACACTTAAATTTAGCAACAAAAAGCTTTATAAACATGTTTCTACCCCTAATCATGTTTAGGATAGAGATAAAATCCTTAAAATTAAAACAAATTAGTGATATGAAATAGCCTGAGAGCAGGGAACTTATTTTGCAAATTATTATTAATTCAAGAGCTGTCACGATGTTATGCTTTGGTCAAAGTATTGTACAAACAGCACAAGTGGCCCTACAAGGGCTGGAGATGCAAATAAATGGATGGTGAGCCTCTGTCTTTCTGAAAGTTGTGAATTTCACCGAAACAAATGTGATTTTAATGATAACTATATGAAATGTATGGTTTGGGGTTTTTTTACTGGAAATTGCATCAGAGATCACTCTGTTCAAATGCAAGACTAGCATTACAATGCTATGCTCATTAAGGGATTGTAATTGTTACATATTTGAACATGAGACACTTCTGGCTTTTATAAAAACTGTTTTAACAGAACAGTTAATAACTGGATCTACTGCATGAGTTTTCTCTTTTATCTGCAAATACTTACAGATGAATGAGTAAAGGCTATATCTCTCCTACTAATATGCAGGGAATAAATGTTGTATTTATGTACATATAGAGACATATGTGCATGTACTTACTCAAAAACAAATGCAAAGCAAGTTTGGCAGAAAAGGGTTACAGCCTAAAGGAAAACAGCAGAAGGAGCCTAACAGAATGGAAAACTAGAAGTGTCAAATGTTTCTCTCACATCTATCATGAATTAGCAATTTACAAGCACAGAAAACTAAGGAAAAATAAAGTGTGTGTATAAAATCTACCATGACTCATAGCAGCTCTGTTGTACTTTGTGCTGTTTATAAACCTGTTAGCTGTAGCTCTAACACTGTGAGAAAGTTGCTTCTTGCATCTCTGATAAGCAGAAATTGAGCAAGAGAGTTGCAGAGCTTGTCACAGCCACAGGCTACCAATGAAGATGTTGGAAAAGCTGTGCTATTGCAGGGATTTTAACTTAAAATTCCCAAGCCGGGTGACAGTCTTACAGGGTGCCATGTAGAACACAAAATGACCCAAACACAGAAGAATTTGCAGTCTAGCACAGCTTTTAAAAGCAACAAAATAATATGGACCTCAACAAACACTATGTTTTCAAAGGGTGGAGAGGTAGCAGGTATTGTAGGCTGTCAGACATCCATGCTTGCAGGGAGCCATCACTAAGATACTAGCAGGCTAACCAACTGCTCTGCTTACTCTGGTGCCTCACTTGCCTGCTTTCAGACCAAGCTGCGAGCTCTGGTCCATCAGGATGGCCACTGGCCCTCTCGGTGGGCTGATTTGTCTGCAGCGTCTACAGCTCTCATCTCTGTCAATGCAAGTGAAGCAGAGTGCCATGGTAAAAGAGCCTCTGTTGCGGCTCTTGGAAGTTACCAGTGACAATGCAATGAACATAAGTTATTTGGAACCAAAGCATTTTAGAAAAAGCTGGTCTTAAAAATGCAGTCTTTAGACCTTTCTATTGCTGCTTAAGCACCTTCATGCCTGGAGCAGGAGAGGGCTGAACTTAGCTACCTCCTGCGTAGAAATGTCCCCAGCCCCAGCAGTGAGTCCGCTCTGCCCCACTCCCTGTCCTCCACAACAGCATTCCTGCTAACTGCTCCAGGATTCACAGTGCTGTGTAGGGTTGTGGCTGCATTTAAACTTTTAATTTCTTTAACCTGTCTTGCTCCAAATGGCTGCTCAATCCCATCATGAATAAGGGATCTAGTTGCTTCTGGGGTACCACCAGTAAAAACAAAGCTTGCCCTCTTGAAAAACAGCTGCCACTTGATTGTGGGTCAGGGAAGTTAAATCAGCATTACTAGAACAGATGCTGTGAAATGTGGGCATGACCACTGTGAGTGCTGCAGGCTGCAAGGGAGGGGAAGAGGCTCTGGGATCAGAGCATGGCAATGGGTTAGCATAGGGTAAGAGTAAAGGTGAAGGTAATGCTTCAGTGATGGGAGTACAAGCTGCTGGCCCTGCCTGGGATGACAGAGGGTGAAAGGCATATTTTCAAGTAGCCAGAGCAAAGAAACAAATTTTTGCATGCATATCAGAGGCTGTGTTTTGTGCTTTAAAAATTCCACTATTTAGAAACAGGTAACTTCTTCCTAAATCTTCAGAAAAAAACAGAACATTAAAATGTTTCACAGAAACATGACTGTAGAACATCTCACTATTCTAAGAACCCTTTTGAGCTCTGCAGTACAAGCACAGAATTTTGTAAGCGGAGTCAGAGGAGGGCTGAAAGGTGACAAGTCAGGCCTCTGAGTCCCAGGGACTAGCAGAGTAGCTAGGTTGTAATAATTAGGGGTTGGAAATAAACTGTCATCATATAATTCCCTCCCTTCTCGACAATCATTGCTGAAAAGAGGTTTCCGTTATTTGTTTATAACTGCTATACTGTTTTCTTGCTTATGGCCATGACAGCTTCCTAATAAATGGCAATTTGGTTATGTATGGTAGTTTTATACATCAAATACAGTATCTTCAACTCTTTCCTGGGGCTACATACTCCTCACTCAATGGTTGCAACTTGGTATTGTAAGACTGTTGCATGGCAGCTCTGTACAAAATAAGATACCTTGAAATCCAGTCCATAGAATTAAATCCCCAAAGTTTGACCTGCATTCCTGGGTGTTGATATTGAACCTCACTAGAGTGCACAGGAACCTGCATGTGCACTGTGAGGGAGAGTAAAACAGTCCTGTGGCTCAGGATCCTACTAACCTTCTTCAGAGATCTGTTTTTTTACTTCTACTTAGCAAGGATCACGCTGCTATTGCAATGCTGCAGCCCCTGCTGAGCCCAGCAAGTTGTCTCTGTACAGCACAGACATATCCCAAAACACTAGCAGAGTAATTTTCTTTCTTCATCTCAGTGCACAGCGTAGAAGGAAGAAAAGTCATGAAAAAGCATTTCAAATACTGCACAAGTGATGATACTGATCTTCCATACAGCCATGGGTATAGCATTCTCCCCCTCAAACATTTTCTTTCAGGAATCTGTGTAAATAGAGTCTACATTTCATTTCCCTTCTACAACAACCAGAGGCAAAGGCTGTTCTTTCAGGAAGCTGAGAAAGTTCAGGGCTTTGCTGGTCTGAGCAGGCCCATCAAGACAGCAGCAAAGAGCCCAAAGAAGCTCCTTTCTCAGGTCCCCACCCACCCCCCAAAAATAAAAAAATCTGGAAATTTACAGTTAAGTACCCTAGAACAAGAAATGTCAGATTTTTTACAGTATCCTATTCGCACAATACCCCCTGTTCAGAATTCCCTGACTATTTAACAAACAACCCAGTTGTACAGATGCACTTCAAAAGGCTACAGAGGTGGATTTAATACCACTTTACAAACTTATTTTTCACAGATGTCTGCTTGAATTACACCATAAAGTTTGTGAAATTGAAAACAACACATAATCAAGATGTAAAATTTCTAAAATCTGTTTTGGACATGACTCCCAAGCACCAAGATCTCTATTAATATTTAATCTCTTAGTGGGAAAAGGTAATGGTTTGCAAAAAAATGTGAAAAGCATTTTTTATGTCAAGGAAATGAAAGCAAAGCTATAATAACTGAGATGCAAAACTCACAGGTCACACCATTGAAAGACAAGGCTTTCTTGCATGCTACACTTTAATTTCAGAGACAGATGCATTACTTTCATTTTGTTGGTGCAACCCTGATCCTCTCTTCAGAGCATTTAGCAAATGTGTAAGCACACAGTCAATATAAAGCAAGAATAAGGCTCTCTAAAGAAGGGTTTCAGTCTGAAGTTATGCTTTTGAAGTATGAGTCTTCTTAGTAGTGAGAGGATAGAAATCAATTTATAATCTTTTTGGTGTGCATACAAACATTTTTGTCTATTTATTTTATCGTATTTTCCCTTCCTCATTCACAGTACCTAGCAGTATCTGCAAGGAAAATTGATCCATTCATAAGATCTGACTTCATATCACAGCTTAACCTAAAAAGGGAAAAAAAAAAAAAGACTGGAAGGTAAAATCTCCATGTCAAGAACAAGTTTTCGGAGTGGGGTTCCTCTTGGTTTTAAGCAGTCTTGTAACACTTCCCATTATGAGGTGCTACACTCCTCTCTGTTCTAGTTTTGATAGTATTCACTGTCACTGGAAACAATACCCAACATTTCTTCCCTGTGCTACAGGAATAAACACTTAAAGTTTATGAGGGGATTAAATACATAGTGTGGTAGGAAATAGACTGGAACACATATTTGAGCACCAGATAAATCTGAATCCAGGGCTAAACTGCATAGAAAACCTGACTGCATTCCACTAAAGATCTCCATGAGATCAAATGTCTGTAGCATTTCCAGAGCTGTAAAATGCTCCATAGCTAGCTATAAAGTCCTAGCGATACATTTATATTCTGTAGAAAAACAAGTAAGCACAACTGGCTTGGCACAGATTTGAAGATTTTTATCTGAGAGATTTCAAAGGAGTAGTGAGAGAGAGCTGATTCTGTGTTGCAATGGTGTATCATTTCTTTATCCTCACACTTCAGACTACACAGGAGTGATACAGGACACTGTTAGGAGAATCAATGAGATATGCTGGAGCACAAGTTTCCCCACACAGCGACAGCACCTTCTTGTCTCCCTCCTTTATCAGTATCAAGTGACTGAAAGAGATTTGATATAGCTACAGGCTGGCCAGAGCTCAATCCAGAGAGCACTAAGATAAAGCTCAAAGGCTTGAGGAAGCACCAAATGTCTTAACAGAGATTAACTCAATCCCTTGACTGAAGTAGAGCATCTACTATTACCTACTTGGTCTCATAGGCTAGAAGCCTGGTTGGCAGAGTGATTTCCAGTCGATGTTAAGACTGAGGCCACTGCCAAGGTGTTGTATAATCAGCCTCTGGAGCAATGGATGCCATGGTTCCTTTCAAATATGGCCCACCTGGAGCAGTTTACATCATTTGTAACCTGGGATGAGTTTGTGTGCTTCAAGATAATAACCAAAAAAAAGTGCCATTTTCTTTGGTATTTATTCTATTGCTATTTACTCACCAAATAATGTCACAGAAATTACAGTTTCAAAGGGGAATTCAAGGAGTGGTGCTGACGCACCAAGCTCAGAGCTCACTGACCCCACTCCTTCTCCAAGCTGTCACATCCCTCCCACTAAAACAGCAGATGCTGGACTGGGATGCTGGCTCTTGAGGACCCTTGACTGACTGCTCCAGGGATGGATGGTGAGCCCAAGAGAAGCTGGATCAAACCATCCCAAGGAAATCTGAAACCCAGGACTGCATAGATAAATGCTGTAATTGCCGGGTGATTCTTACATTCAATCAAAGTGCATTTCAAGTACGTATTGCAACTTCAGCGTACAAATAATACTCTATGTCGTAGACAATCTGCATCGGTTAGGGAGTAATTCTAGTCTCATCAATCTCTGCTAAGTGTTTCAAGTGAGGTGACAGAGGCTTTTCTGATAGATCTATAAACCTAAGTGCTGCTGAGCTTTTGGAAATTGGATAATGCAGAAATTGTTGGTGGTGGTAGCCAGAGAAAAGCAATGTATGGGCAAACAAGTGCTGCTCAGTTCAAGAATCATATTGCCCCCTCAGTTCCGCATATCAGGCCTGCCAACACTAAAGAGAAATGTTATCCCTTGTGTTAATTACCACTTAACTGATAATTTGAAGGAATTCTTAAGGAATTCCTAGAAGCAAATACAGCAGGAAATTTGTTTTGACAGTGTCATACAGAACAGAACAGTTCAAGAACTATTGGAATCCTGTTCCGTAATTTTAGACATTTTGTTGTAACAGATCACGTTCTTCCGGGTTTGTTGTTGAAACAATTTCAAGTGACAACAAAGTGTTTTGAAGAACATATGTACTAGGGTATCCCAACAGTCCCCTTTGCAATAACATGTTCGGTAAAGCTTTCCACAAGAACTGCTGCTCATTAAAAGACTTTTTCATTTATCTAACAGAGCCCAGATTTGTCTTTTTTGTTCATTTTGAAGCATGTTGGTCACTGGCCAGAGCTATATAATATTCTTCTAGAAGAAAAGGAAACTGATTACGCAAATTCTATCAAATATATCATCTGAAAATATATCATACTGAAACTTCTACTGTTTGCAACAATTTCTAACAAATTCAGATGTCACAAGGACTCTTCAGGGAAACTGCTGTAAAATACTAGCTGATAATTTTAAAACTACTAGGAATCATATTCACACAAAAGTTTTACTTGAATTGTTTTGAGTATATACAAAAGGACAGATACCTAACTGAGAAAACATCTATAAATATTTACTTCCTGGTAAGCCAGATAAGTTGCATGCCAAAAATAAAAAAAATACAGATGAAGTTTTCAAACACCTGCAATGCGTGTGCTGTTATTAACACTGCTTCTCATATTAATCCCAGTGTGATTGTAGCTTTGTTGAGCTAAATGCTCTCCAGCATAAAAGACAGACATTTAGGCAAGGAAACTTCTTATTCACCACTTTTATAGGTATAAGTCTGAGATAAAAGATTTTATTCTACATATATTCAACCTACCAGTTCAAGAAGAATGCAGATTACACGCACAAACACTCTTTACCCTAAAGCTAAAGGCTTTTATTTCACTGGATACTAGACATGGTGGGAAATAAATGAAAATAGCAATTACTTCATGGCTCCTAATAGCAGAAGATTGCTTTCCTGTTTAATCTACCAGTATTAGTCCCTTTTGTCTCCATTCTCAGTTTAGCAAAAATATAACATGTTATGAGACAACTTTATAACCTTATTATTAAGAAACAATAAACACAAGAGCATTAACGCTGACGTAACCATCCCTCAGAGCAAAACAAGTCCTTTCACAGCTGCTCCATTTTGGGCACCACTCCTCCCTCCAATTATACATAAGCAGCAAAACAGATGTAAACTTCTAAACTCATTCAGATGTCTTCTTTAAGTAGGTTTTGGTTTACAGCATAACTAATTTCCAATGGGCAAATCATTGACAAGCAACAAAAATTAAAACGAAAAGAAATTATAAGATTGCAGGTCGGGTTTGCAGGAGTAATAAAAACTGTGCGAGTAATTAACATGACAATAATTTTATCGTCACTAGTAACTTAATCCACAAAAGGCAAGGTCAACCCCTGAGAGTAACCTAATCCAGTGGAGCTGAATTTTGGTAGGAAAGCAAACAAGTCACATAAACACATTAATAAGTTGTCTAATTGCTTAGTCAAAGCTCAGTCTTTAAGTCATATGGAAGGCAGTCAATTCAGATCTAAAAGGTACTGTATTCTATATTTACAAAAGGAGTACATTTTGACCAGAGCATCTCTCTAAAAATAATATCAAAAGAAGCTCAGCTGGAGTTCCAAAGATCATGTTATTTTTAAAAGCAGCCATCTAAACTCAACTACAGCATCAGCAATGGGAAGAGGTATTGCTCTTATCCATATTAGGTTAAACTGACAGAGTTTACTATTCCTAGAGATAAGAAACCATGGGTTTTATTGCCTAGAAATGTTGGTAGGTTGAACAGCTGAAAACTGTGAAAACAGTTACGTGCAGGAAAAATGCTGGATCCTTTTACCTGTGAAAATAATACGGTCTGGATAATGAAATTATGAATTAATTTTTTTTTAAAAAAACAAACTTCTTTCAAGCATTACTGGAGTCTCAAAAAGCTGATAACATGCCTTATGCGATTTTTAAAATTTTGTTGGTACTTGCAAACCATTTTGATATTCAACTACCCTTTAACTCATTGATACTTAGCAACAAAAGTTCACAGGAAGAAAAACATCACATCTTTCTCTGTGAAATTCTGTTGAGCTTTTTCTGAGACAGTGTTGCATCATTTCTTTCTTTTGCAGCCCCTCAAAACCTTGGCAGTGTAAGAACTTTGTAGCTAAATACCAGTGACCAACAACAGCGAGCGTGATATACAGGCCCACCACAGAGTGAATTGGGATCTCCTCATGCTTGGAACGTGGTTGAACTGAAGGAGACAAAAGGATAGAAGATGCCCTGGGCTCCTCCACTATAGTCGTCTTCACTGCAGATGCCACCCATTACACAGCTTAACTGTGCTACATTGCTGGAGGTTCAAACACGACTAACCATGCCACATAAGAATGGCACACCAGTTTGTTTTCTACAACTTCCATTAAAAACTGTAGGAAATAAAATATGCACTAAAAGCACAATAGTGTAAAAATACACACTGAAAATGCAGGAAATACCCAATTTAAGATCATGTAAAACAGACTGGTTCTATGTGTGTACATGCCTCATGTTACTACAATTGCACGCTCATTTTTTCTCCAGAGAAGCCTGATCTTATTCAGTAATTAGGACAAATATATGAAGAGGCAGAATAATAACCACTCATGTAACATAAACCTGGAACCTGCCAGTGTTTTAGTTCTATTAATTTGCAGTCTGAATGCTGTGAATGGGTTTCCTTGTATTAAAAACATTTTAAATACTAACTCTGGAAACAAAGGACAGAAGGACAATATATTACTGCATTACTATGGCTTTCTACCCATTAATACTATTAACTTGTTTTTAAAAAAAGACAAATTACAAATTAAAATGCAACAGGAAATATGAAAGCCACCTTTTTCAACTAAAATGTGTGCGTGTGTTATAAATCAGCCCGTATAACATTAAAAAGTTCAAAGTTTAAATTTTACTTCTTCTGTTAAAAAGCCCTAATGACTATAGAGCTGCATTTGGCAGAGCTGACGTCCTTTCAAATGGTCATTCACAACCTTTCCACATGCTGCATACTTTCATATAATCATGCCATTCAGAAATAGGACAATCTTTGTAACATCAAAGCAGAGGTTTTTTCATCTTGCACCAACAACCTAGGAACACTTATCAATACATATAAACAAACCATTAAATATGGATGAAAGAGTATAAGCAAAAAACGGTTAATGCCAGGTGCTTGTCCTTGTTGTGACATACCTGTTGTCATTTTCTGCTTAAATTCACCTATGCACGCACTGACAAACCACTAAGCCAAAATTAGAATTTTATCCTCAAAAATCCTAACAACTAATTCTAACAAAAGCAAAAGCAGACAAAGTAATATTTGGATGCACGTGGTTTTGTACATGTCTGAGGAGTACTGAAATACACTTTTATTTACAAGTGACATATGCGAAACATATTTATCTTGTAGCCATGTAATGTACCAACCAAGTACAACAGATAAACCCAGTAGCTGGCACTAGGCAACTTTTATGCACTCTAAGTAAGTTACTAAGCACGAAGAGTCATCCACTGAACTTTCCAAAAGAAAATCATTGACTGAGATGAAGAACAACACACAAGTCTTTCCTTTCCCACCCGCCCACTGCCCTTATTTTGGCAGGCATTCATTGTACATGCAAACTAATTCAGCTCTTGCAAACCTTGCTCTGTGTAAGTCTATTGAATACATGTGAAAATTCTAACATATCCTTCACACCTTTAGTGAAACACCATAGCCTTGGCAACCTAAGAAACTCCTGAAATTAAGTATCCAACATGTCAACCAATTCATAGTTCTATTATAAAGAATAAAAAAATTTGCTCCCTGACTTAAAGGGCCACATCACTGAATACTGAAAATTAAACTGTCCTTCTCATTATTGCCAATAAAAAAATAGTCTGTTGACCAATGTCCCTGGACAGATCTAAGGATTAGAAGGGTTATACAAGCGATCAGCTAGATTTAAAATAATCAGGTACTGAAACTATGAGCAAGGGCAACATTTGTCCTTCCCTCATTACTGCAACTGTTGAACAGGGGACAAAAAGATAAAACTTGCATCTACTTGTGGCTTTGCTGGGGGCAAGCTACAATGCCACAAGTAGTTTTGTAAAGCTTCGTCTGTATTAGGATAACTGGTTCTACTCAGGCAAGACACCAGTAGCTTTTATCTAAACACTGTGTCTCAGCCAAACATTAAACATCAGAGGTATAAAAAAAAATTTTCACTTCTCACATGCCACAAATATCCAACATGCTGGTTATGTAATTTCCTTTTAGAATAGACACAGTATGTAATATAAGCTGCCTTGCTACCTGCTTCAGCAACACATCCTCAATGTCTTTGCAAACTACTTCAAAAAGTAACCTATTTTTTTCAAATTCCTTAAAGTTATCTCCATGCCCCAGTGACTCATGCAGTAGCATCCAATTGCTGAAGGAACTCCATTGCATTCTAAGCTGTTCATTTTTAACACTCTTCTTTTTGTTAATATTTTGAAAGAGTGAACACTATGCAATACCAGTCCTTTCCTTAGCTTACTCTATGAGTATTTCTACAGTTTGTGCTACAGAACATAAACAAAAATTGTAATCACAATTCATTACATAGCGGAAAATGATAAGACTTCAGAGAAATGCTTTTAAAAATTTTGGGTTATTGACAACCTCAAACTAATTCATCATATCCAACTCAAAACCCAAGCGGCCTGTATACAAAATTTTTAATCATTCAAGCACATCACTGATATTTAGTGATGCTGTTATTAATATTTTTGTGCATACAGCCACCTGGGTAGCTGTTTTCCTCATCAGCTATCTCTTTTCCTCACAAATATATCCATGTCTGCATCTTTGCCTTGCTCTTACCTCAGAACTCAGTTTTCCAGAGCTTCAGCAAAGTGGATAGTGAGTAGACTGGGAAGACTGGGGGTTTTTTCACCTTTCTGATATTTAAGAAAAAAAAGCATGACTGCATGTGAAGAAAATAGGGGTAGACAGTCTGTGTTTACCTCTATTTTGGAAATGACACAACAAAGTATTTTAAATATCTTTGCTCCATGTAAAGCTACCAAACATACACACAATCAGTCTTGCTGCTCCTTTATCATGAGTGTGCTCAACTAAGACTGCTGCCTCTCAGCTACCAGGTTCACTTTTAATCCTGATTTTAACCCACCACCTTCTAGTAATTTTAGAGATGGGGGTAGATTTGTAAATGCATGCAAGTGCATGCATACAGACTACAGTTTAATAACTTGCAAAGCATTTCCATCTTGTAAGGGGAGAAAAAAAATGTATTACCTTATAACATTATCTCTATTCAAGTAAAAAGTAGAGGGTTGCAAACGAATCACTAGTGACAGAGCAAACATAGACACTTTACAGCTGGCTGCAGAATATAAACTTCCAATTACAGAGTCCAAAAGTGCACACAGATCAGCAGGGAAATGGTTCATCACAACCACCGGTACTACTAGCCCAGCTACCATGTTTGAGAACCACCCCCTAAGGCATATCAATATACAAAACTTTCTCATTAACAGAGATACATAAAGTTATTCTACAGTTACAAAAGAATTACAGATGTTCAATTAACTTTAAATGCTTTCTACATATCCATAAAGACCAGAATGAGTAGTTCACTTTTGCAGAGTACCATGTCTCTTCTCCCCACCTCTTAACTGGAGAAACTAAGGCAGAGAAGCTAAATGAAGGGTCCTGGGAACTCGCTTGCAGTTCTTCACCACCCCAGAAATGCAAAGGGTGGGGAAAAAAAAAAAAAAAACACAAGTAAAATTATACTCTTTATTCATTCCATTTTAGCTGTGAATACTCCTATTATACAAATACAGTAAAAATCCCAAAATCACATTACAAAATAAAAAAGTACAAACTGCATTACTTAATAAATATATCTAACAAGTTAATCATAAAGTAGAAGAGACAGAATTCAGATTGAAAACACTTAAATGTTTGACCCAGCAAACCATACAAACTTCAATTTAAATACTTTTTTTCTTTTAAACCATAGTGTAAATACCATTCCTGATCTCTTGGTTAGAAAATAATGTCAAGTGAATAAAACGTTGTGATTAAATAATGATTTGTTGGTGCAACACCAATGCCAAAAAGAAGCAGGGCTTATACAAAAGACATCATAACCCCAGAAACAAGAACACAAACACCGAAGTGCAGCCAAGGCAATTATTGCCAAAGCGGGAGACTATTATCTAGTCACAACATTCTATTGCAGGTTAATGTTCTGTTATTACAGATAAATAATATAAATGGAGCAGAGGGTGAGCCAACAACCAGGCAACAAGAGGCCAGTTTACTCAAAACAGTAATTAAACTCAGTAGAGTCAACTGCTCCCCGTACTGTTCATGTGTAGCTGCATTCCAACTGGCTCAAAGGACCTGTTCTGTGCTCCAGGCAGAGACCAACTGTTCCAAAAAGCAGTCTGTTCATACTTTGCTGCACTTTCACAAAAACCATTGTTTCAGTTTCGCAAGAAAATACTCCGGATGCTTTCGTTAATTAGGGAGCGTCAGTTTGACATCAACTTCATTTGGTAAAAATATAAGGTTTATGGGTAAAAAAACACAGCAAAAAAATAGCTGTTACATCATAAGCCTTATTTACAAAAACCGTTTACAAACGTTTTTGGCCGTACAGCTGAAAGCCAGATACTAATGTAAGATGTAGAAGATGGAGGTAACAGTTCAAAAGTATTGTGCAAAAAAATACATTCTTATAGAAAATAGTGGGGAGGGGAGACACAAACACACACGGAGAATCTGCCTGCAAATATTCCCAGGCTAATTTTTTTTTTTTTTTTTTAACAACAGAATATCACAAACACGTTTGTATTTATCCCCCGTAATCTACAGTCCTCATCAAGCCGGGGTGCTGCTGCTTCATTAAGGATTAAGGCATCACCATCACAGCCAGCACACGCTCCTTCTCCGTCCCCGCACAGAAGCTCCCAGCCTCGCGTCCCGGGCGGCCTCATGAGCAGGCGTTCTGCTCAATGTACATCTTGGACAAGGACACCGCCATGGACTTGGCGAGCTCTTCGTCCCGCCTGCGCTGTACCTGAGTCTGCCTGCACCACGCCTCGTACTCCGGGTTGGGGCACACGCGGTCCAGCACGGCATCGTAGTGCCCGTTGCTAAGCCAGCTCAGCCAGATGCTGGGCCGCGTCGGGTCCTCGGGCCCCAGGTAGTGAACCATGGTGGAAACGGTGGGGCTCTCGGGCCGGCCGCCCGTGGTGAGGTGAATGTTCACGTTCAGCATCCGCCCCATCGCCAGAAGCTCCGGGTACCCGGCCCAGGCCCCGTCCTGGGCGGCGCCGACGAGGAACTCTCCCACGTCGCCCTCGATGATGGGGTTGAAGTGGTCCAGGTGGTCGGCGATGTAGTGCACGGTCTGCTCGCGGAGCTCGCCGTGCAGCCGCTGGTCGCCGTACACCGCCTTGCAGACGGCGCGGTAGAGGCAGTTCCCGTCGGGGATGACGTTGAAGCGGAACCGGCCCTTCTGCCGCAGGTACTTGTCCTGCTTCTCCACCTCGGCCAGGTACAGCGCCAACTTCTCGCTGCGCTCCGCGCTGCTGCCGCCGGCGCCCCTGCGCGCATCGGGGCCCGAGCCTTCCTCCTCCTCCTCGGCTTCTTCCTCCTCCTGGTCGCGGCACGGCCCGTGGCGGGCGGCGGCGGCCCGCAGCGCGCGGCAGTGCTCGCCGAGGCGCAGCCCGCGGTTGCTGGGCTCGGTGCCGGGCTCGGCCATCCAGGGCCGCGCGCCGCGGGCCGCCAGGCGGCCGGGCAGCGCGCGCTCGGCGGGGCGGCGGCCGGGCACTCCCTGCGCGCGGGCCGCCAGGCGCGTGCCCCCCGGCACCACCTCCAGGCAGGACGAGAAGGCGGGCATGGCGGCGGCGAAGCTGGCCTCGGCGGGGCCCTCGGCGGCTGGGGTCGGGCCCGCGGTGGCGGCGGTCGCTGCTTCGGCGGGGCCCGGCGGCAGGGAGACCTTGAAGACGCCGGAGGCGCTCGGCGGAGCCGCGGCGGCCGCCGTCGTCGTCCCGCCTGCCGGGTAGTGGGTGATCACGGAGCTGTACAGCTGCATCCTCGGCTCCCCGCGGGCGGCGCTTTATAGGCGGCGGCGCCGGGGCGGGGAGCGGCGGCGGGGGCCGCGCCGGGCCTGCCGGAGAAGATGAGCCGCCCGGGTAAAAATAAACGAGGGCATCGCCACCTGCCCCGCCCCGCCCCGCCCCGGTCGAGCCCCGCGGCGGCCACAATTCCCGCTGCGCCACCCGCGACGGCCCCGCCCCTTCCCCGCGGCGCCCGGGCCCTTCTGGAAGCTGCGGGAGCCCGGGCGGGGGCGGGCGCGTGACGTCACGGGGCGCGCACCGCCCCCCGGCGGAAGGAGCGGGGGCGGGGCCGATGCGTGGGGGCGGGGCCACCCGGGGCTGGTTGCCCGGGGAGGTTTGGGGCTGGGGGTGGAGGAGCGGGCGTGGCTTAGTTTCCCCTCAGTCATTGGCAGCAGGTGGTGGTTGTGCCTTTGCGGTCCTGCCTTGAAACGAGTGCTGTGTGCCTGCATAAAAAGTGTGGTGTAAATCACAGAATCATAGAATCACCAGGTTGGAAAACACCCACAGGATCATAGAGTCCAACCATTCCTATCAAACACTAAACCCTGTCCCTCAGCACCTCATCCACCTGTCTTTCAAACACCTCTAAGGAAGGTGACTCAACCACCTCCCTGGGCAGCCTGTTCCAGTGCCCAATGACCCTTTCCATGAAAATTCTTTTCCTAATGTCCAGTCTGAACCTCCCCTGGCAGAGCTTGAGGCCATCCCCTCTCGTCCTGTCCCCTGTCACTTGGGAGAAGAGGCCAGCACCCTCCTCTCTACAACCTCCTTTCAGGTAGTTGTAGAAAACAATGAGGTCTCCTCTCAGACTCCTCTTCTCAAGGCTAAACAACCCCAGCTCTCTCAGCCACTCCTCATAAGGCCTGTTCTCCAGCCCCTTCACCAGCTTTATTGCTCTTCTCTGGACTCACTCCAGAGCCACAACATCCCTCTGGTGGTGAGGGGCCCAGAACTGACCACAGGATTTAAAGTGTGGTCTCACCAGTGCCGAGTACAGAGGGAGAATAACCCCCCTGGACGTGCTGGTCACACCATTTCTGATACAAGCCAGGATGCCATTGGCCTTCTTGGCCACCTGGGCACACTGCTGGCTCATGTTCAGTTGGCTGTCAACCAACACCCCTGGGTCTTTCGTCACCTAATAACAGGAGAGACCAGGTTTAAATCACAGCTCTCCAATCATCAATAATTGCTTTATTAATGCATGCAGTGTCTTAAAATTAGGCTGTAACTTCTATCTATCGCTGTGGTATAAATAAAGTCATATCTAATCCTTTCTCTGTGAATGATGATGCTATCCATGCTCCCTGGATTCAATTACGTTCTGACAGGCATGCTGACTAGGAATCACCATTTTACTCTGTGATCAAATGTTAACGTGAACATTTATTCCTACCAATACAGAAGAAGAAAAAAATGTGATTTCGAAGTGATGTTTAAAATCTCCTCTGAATTTCGTCCCAATCTCAAATATTTTCAGAAACGTCTCAGTAATCCAAGCAGATTGCAGAACTTCAAAACAAACAAACAAACAAAACCCCCTCTGTTTGGATATTCTGAAAAATTTCCCTTCCTCATTCAATTCATGCTAATTAAGAAGATGTAACTAAGAGGATCACTTGCAAAATACTGCCTGGATCATCTTTTGGATCCATTTCCAGGAATCTCTTCTCTGTCTTCAATCTCTGCAGCTGATTCCAGGGAGCAGTGCAATATGGAATTTTGTTCTCTTTACACAGAAAACATGTTCTGATCCCCTTGGCTAACTTGCATGTTGAAGGAAAAATGCTGAAATCCTTCATGCTAAAACCTGTGTGTATTTATGGGAATGGTTTAAATCCTTCATGCTAAAAACTGTGTGTATTTATGGGAATGATTTTCACATCCACCTTGTTTTTTTATTCTGAAACACAGCAGCTAATTCCATGTGTTATTAAGAATCTTTTAATAAACCTCTTAGCAAAAATCTACAGAGTCAATATAAAACCAAAATTACTGCCTTGAAGTTGAAATGTAAGACGTGTATCAGATATGAATCAAAGCCCAAATGTCCTGACTTACCTGCTACAGCCAGAAAGTTGATCTCTTTAGAACAAATGGTGATGGGCATTAGCCAGAAGCATTTTTGGCAGCCTTTTACAGGGTGATAAGATATTACAAGTGCTCTGAAATTACAGAGTGACTCTTGTATTTCAGAATGTTCAGAACTCTGTTTTAAATATAGCTCATGAGATCAGCCACTGAGTTTTTATTTCTGGACTAATTATTGCTGAGAGTTGAATATATATTGATCAAATTGTGGTAAGTTAGAGGAACTTTGGCAAGCTGGAGAAGTGGGCTTGTAAAAATCTCATGAGGTTCAACAAGGCAAAGTGCAAGGTCCTGCACCCAGATCAGGGCAGCCCTCTGTATTGATACAAGCTGGGGGATGCAGAGGTTGACGGCAGCCCTGCGGAGAAGGACCTGGTGGTCCCGGTGGATGAGAAGCTGGACATAAGTCAGCAATACTTACTTGCAGCCCAGAAGGCCAACCATATCCTGAGCTTCATCAAAAGAGGTATGTCCAGCAGATCGAGGGAGGTGATTCTGCCTCTCAGCTCAGCTTTGGTGAGACTTCACCTGGAGTACTGTGTTCAGCTCTGGAGCCCTCAGCACAGGAAAGATATGGACTTATTGGAGCAGGTCCAGAGGAGGGCCACCAAAATTATCACAGGGCTGGAACACCTCCCCTGTGAAGAGAGACCAAGAGAGTAGGGGTTGTTCCGCTTGGAGAAGACTCCAAGGAGACCTTACGGCCTTTCAATACCCAAAGGGAGCTTATATGGAAGATGGGGAAAAACTTTTTAGCTAGCAGGGCCTATAGTAATAGGACAAGGGGTAATAGGTTTAAACTAAAAGAGGAGAAGTTTAGACTAGATATTAGGAAGAACTATTTTTCTCTGAGGGTGGTGAAACACTGGCACAGGTTGCCCAGAGAGGTGGTAGACACCCCATCCCTGGAAACATTCAAGGTCAGGTTGGATGGAACTCTGGGCAACCTAAGCTAGTTGAAGATGTCCCTGCTCACTGCAGTGGCTTTGGACTAGATGACCTTCATGTTCCCTTCCAACCCAAACTATTCTATGATTCTATGAAACTGAAATCTTTCCTCCTGAAATGAAGGCTTGGAGCAAAGGAAAAAATCCTGTTTAGTTTCACTTCTTGGTCAGAATTGACAAGGTGTATTTCCAATTAAAAATGTGTTCCAGTATATTCACAGGCAATTCAATGTAAAATCATTAGATGTTGTCCCGTCCTAGGGAGGCTGTAAATGTGCAGGTAACTTTGTTCATTGTTATTACAATAATGGCCTCAAGCTCTGCCAGGGGAGGTTCAAACCGAATATCAGAAAAAAAATTTTCACAGAAAGTGTCATCAGGCACTGGAGCAGCTGCTCAGGGAGGTGGTTGAGTAGCCATGCCTGGAGGTATTTTAAAGACTAGTAGGTGAGTTGCTTAGGGACATGTTTTAGTGTTTGGTAGGAATGGTTGAACTCAATGATCCAAGAGGTCTTTTCCAACCTGGTGATTCTATGATGATTTCATGCTCACTAGCCCTTCTGCCTACTTTCTAGTTTAAAACAGGTATCTCTGTGGATTTGCTTAGTGAATTGCTCTGTCTGCCAGTAAATGCCAAAGCTGGCTACAGGATGGTGGGTTGAAGGTCTTAGTCTGGTAAAGAGAGAGAGAGGCAGCTCTTTCTATTAGAAAATAGTAAATGCATCCAGCAGAACAAGAGCACTTCTGTCATAAGTGACTGCTAAAGTTTGAATACTCAGTACTGCAATTTTATTTCTTCTGCATTATTAGAGAAACTTCTGCTAATGACTGTTCTGCCTCTCCAAAACCATGGCTTATCTAGAACAGTGGTACATTAACAGATGGATAGCTGTTTAATTCTGATTGTTAGTTACAACGAGGTACGGCATTTGTAGTGCTTCGTTTGAGGAAGGAAACAAATTTATTATGTATGCCAAAATTACCATTGTGTTAGTGTCCTGATGCTCTGCTATAATGTATTCTGGACAAAAAACTTGTTTATCTCTGAACGAAAATCCAAGGAGTATCCTGAAATACTTGCTAAATATGCCAGCAGTTTTTGGTAATGGTAGTAGATAGAATGGGTTTTTATTTGCTTTTCATTTACAAAAAAATATAATATCTTTCCTGTATTTTCAGTTAAAACACACACTGTAAGCTTGCTAATAAGTTTAAAATACAATCAAAATCTGTTGCTAGGTAACTGAGAGGTGCAACATACATTTATATGGCTGTCTTAGTGTTAATAGTGTGGCTACTTTTAATGTATTTATTACCACCCATATGAAGTAAATGGAAAGAGAAGCTCACCTTGCTATGTTTTACCTGTGTTGTTATTAAATACTGATGATGTCACATAACCATCATTTTCCATAACTGAGCACCCGGTTAGTCACACGTACTTGGCCTGGGTGGAATCCAGTCTCTGGATGATCAGTGGCAAATATCCTATTGAACTGCTGCAGCACAAGCATTTCATGGCTAGTTTTTAGCTTTCATACTAGCAGTTACCAGAAATCAGCACTTACCTAAAAGGTAATTTCTTAGGAGTCTAATATGTGGCTTAACATAACATCCTAAGCCATGGTTTGCTCCAGAGAGCAATGTTCAAGTGCTAGGAATACAGTTCTTATGAAAAAGAAATCTCAGGGAAGAAATTTAATGTCTTCAGTGCAAGGATGTCTATAAAAGTCAGGGCCGCAGTTCTGCCTTTACTGCCTTTCAATACCAGAAGATGGGTTATTCCATGTCTTTCTGAGATGCATATACAGCTGATGATGATTCGAGTTAAAAACTACACTTTGCTTTAGTGTGCCTGGATAAAACATGACACTCAGATTTCTTGCCTCCAGAATATTCCTGCATTTGCCACTTCTGTCACTTTTGTCTGCATGTTGTGGCCTCACAGGCACTAGAGGGTCTTAGAAAGCTAGGAGAACACAGTATGGAGATTGCCTTTCATTGTCCTCCGTAGAGTAATGATCCTGGGCTTCTGATTCACTAATTATAGGGGAAAGTACAGCCCTTTGCTAGTACAGAATAAATCTCAAAACCATCTCTGTAGTAATAAAGCACAAACAACTCCTGTAGATAAAGTTTCTTCTGACAAGACTGTTATCACTGATTATGCTGCACATTCCAGGAATTGTTTGGATCATTCAGAGGGCAAACCACGATCACAAAACAGCTGTGGAACATCACTGGTATTCACTGGCATAAAAGTAGGTGCCTAAGAGTGGAATCACTTTTAACTTTAATGTGTAGTAGATACGTGATCGGCATGGAACGAACAAATCAATTACATCACCAGGAAGATTTGTTTGTGAAAAAGGGAGAAGTTAGCTTCGATGATGTATTGAATTACACTGAACAAGCGTTTCCACTGCTTTTTTTATTTTTTAAGATGGCATAACAGCTCTTCAGCCAAAGATATTTCTGTTTGAATTATTTAATTAATTAATAGCTCTTTGAATGTAATTGGAAAGTAAAATGTTTAAGTTTTTTTAATAATTTGAAGTGGTATATCAGGCACAAAATTTAAAAATCAACAGAAAGCAGAAATATATATCAAGGATCTTCCAGTATAGAGAAGAAATACATATAAGCTGCAACTAGAAGGAACTTTATGAATCATCTGTTTTATCCTCTGTTGGCTGCAGGTGATTATATCATATAGTATCGTATCATTCCTTTCATAAACCTTACCGGGTTACAGGTAACTTATTCAGGGTATAGTTAATGAACCTGCACAGATGTCATGAGCCAATTCTACTCTTTCCCACTCTCAGTCTCTATTTTCTTCTCCTAATGCTGCTTTGTGATGGCTTAAGTATCGGTACTGGTATTAAATAGACTACCTACTTTGTTTAATTCTAAGTGTCCCACTAACATAAAAAGGAGAGAAGCAGTATCCACACTTACGAATCCACTCCATAAAACAGGGGATATGTCTCAGAGAGCTTTGGCTCACTATTTCTTGTTCAGCTTCTGCTATACTGTCATGTTAAAATCTTATGCACTGTTTGTGTGCACTAGTCTTTAGAGATGTAACCCATACTATGATGTCATGTGGCGAGAGTTCCTGGAAAAAGGGCTGTTAGTGATAAATATAGAGTTTTGCTCATAACTCAAGGTCTTGGGTGGTATCCCACTTGATAAGTGAGCCGTTAAATGTGAATGATGACGTAGGTCAAATCTCTTATTTCTACTCAGAAGAGTAGACAGCATTTATGGTGGTCTTGTGCATAGCTCCTTAAGATGCTACCACAAAAAAAAAAAGGGATCTACAATGCTGTTTCCTCTGAAAAAAAGTAGTGGTAATAATGTGATGTAAACAAGCTTTATAACATGTGTGGCATTTAGAAAGGGTTGCTTTCTCTAGTTTAATAAATGTTATGAGGTATAAAAATTATTGTAATGTCAATATTTTGTTAACAGTTATAGGAAATGAAATGATCACCTTCCTTCCCTTTCACGTTGCTTAATAACTAATGTAAGTAGAGGAAAGTAGTTATTTTGGCTCATACCAGGAGCAGGAAAAGAGTCCTGATGCAAACAGGCTGGGAAAGAGATAGGGGAAATGGGCAATACAGAAATACCAGAAGCAGGAAATTGCCACTCACAACTACTGGAAATATTATTAGTAGATTAATCTTGATAAAACCTGTGAGGGCTATGGTAGAAAAGCTAGCGTCATACTGCCTACTCTCTTGAAGTAAAAAAATACTCTTGTGAGACAGTAAGTAGCCAACACTTCCACATGTGACCTTGCAACAGAAAGGCTTTGGACACTGAAACTGATTCAATGGGAAGTGTCATCCCCTTAACCTTCCACAACCTTCCAACACAGACCTTTCCTCACCATTCTCCCATCAGTAAGCAACAAAGGGGGGAAACATTCCTTCACAGAGAAAGGTGAATGTAACAGAAAACCGCATTTCATTATTCGTGTTTTGGAAGTCACAGAATAGCACGTAATTACATTAACCTGCTTTGTTATTCCACTGCCGAGTCCTTCCTATGGGAAAGGGCTGTGGTTATGCCCTACATAACCAGCTCAGCAAGTCGTGTCCAAGCCCTGATGAAACGCAGACAGGAAACTTACCTCATCACAATTTAAAACCTGCTTTGTTTCCATCTGCGTTCCTCAGAGCTAACTGTTACGGCAAGATCAGAACACAGCTATTTAACTCCACTGTCTAATGAGAAAAAAAATGCAGATAGAGCCATTAGAGAGAAGGGATGACATCAATTCATCCTGACTGATGTCCTACGCATATGTGTAAATAATTAAACCTTTCTTAATTTAGTGTTTCCATACATAAATGTTCAATATGGAATAATTTTCCTGATTTCGTATTTTCAAAGTTCTGATTTAAGAGTTTCTGTACTTATTCAAGATTATTTAAAACATAAGCTACATTATCCATACACAAAAATGTGAATATTCTTCAAATTATGATTTTTATACAAGGACAATCTTATGATAATTAAACATTAATCAATTAATAAGAATCCCAAATATAATCAGCTTACTGTATCAGACCTGGGCGTTTCAACTGAACAGGGATTTTTGTGCATGTCCATCTGTCATGGTTTAACCCCAGCTGGCAACTAAGCACCATGCAGCCACTCACTCACACATGCACCCTCACAGTGGGATGGGGTGGACAATAAGGAAAAAGTAAAACTCACAGGTTGAGATAAAGACAACTTAATAGGACAGCAAAGGAAGACAGAATGATAGTAACGATAATAAAAGAATATACGAAACATGTCATACACAGTGCAATTTCTCACCACCCAATCCCTGGGCAGCAATCACAATCCCCGAGCCAGCTTCCCCAGTTTCTAGACTGAACATGATGTCATATTGTAAGGACCATTAAGCAAAGAAAAGGGAGGGTTGATTCAATCTCAAAGAAAAGGAGAGGCCAGGCTGGAAGCTGTTCATGCATACACGCCCCTGAGGTAAGAATACACAGACAATAGAAGATTGCTGGAATCTATCAGAATGCAACACGAATACACTGAATGTACCCCTAGACCAGCCAATAAGATTGCAACTAATAATTTTGTATGTGCCTGCTTCTACTATAAATTTAACTCTACAAGGTACAGCTGAGGTTGTTCCCCATTGAGGAGCGTCCCCGGTGGCCAGTCTGTTTTTTAACCTTCTTGCACAAGAAAATAAAATTTGTACTTTATTTTTGTACCAGCCTGCTGTGCTGTCTCGTTCTTAGATCCTTGGACCCTAACATTTTGTGGGCTCCTCCGGGATCTATGGGTAAAAACAGCACTCTGGATAAACCTCCGGAGGTGGTAAGTTCTGTTATCTGTTGTCTGACAGATCTCCGCCTGTAGGCTCGAAGGGAAGAACCTGGAGCAGTACTGCTTCCCAGAGCCAGAGTGGTGAGGGGATGCCCCATCACTCCTGGAGGGAGAGTATCAGGGGTTTACCCCCGATTTCCTCCCGTTCTGAGTCTGTCCGTTCTGAATCTTTCTGTTCTGAGTCTGTTCGGGTTTTTGCTGGCTCTGTTCAAGTTTTTGCTGGGTCTGTTTGGGTTTTTGCTGGCTTTGGTTTGAGAGGATAGGGGGTTTGCCCCTGGTCCCCTCCCGTTCTGAGGTCTTTGTCAGTTTTGGATTTATATTTCTGTCTTCAGTCATTACTGCGTCGGGATCGTTGGATTATTGAATATAGTTGGCTTATCGGTTGTTTGATTTTTTCCTGTGCTGTCTCATAGTTTTTTTGGAATGGGTCAAAGTAAAAGCAAAAAGGCGGCAATGCCATTAGAATTGGTCTCGCAGCATTTCAAAGATTATCAGGCATGAGCTGCGTCATCAGGGGATATGGTTTATGTAGGAAAATTCAAAATATTTTGCCAACTCAAGCGGCCGACGTTCCAGACAGGCTGGCCACCTGAAGGAACATTCGCCCTCACCCTAATTTATCTGACCCTAGAGAGTATTTGATGCAGAATCAAAGTCCGTTCTGCTCCCCCCACCAAGAACAGGAAAAAGCCCAAGCCTGCTTCTCCTCCTTGATTGCAAAATTTTCCCCTTTTCGGTCTGCAGGAGTTAAGAGTTAAAAAGCTTTCAGCAAGTGTAGTAAAGTCTGCTTGTTACTTCAGGGAAAATATGGATATGGAAATCATTTTGTGTATATAAAGTTCTGAAATCACTGATTGGCAGAGGCACTCTGGGGACAAATCCCCAGCTCTGAATAGAGTATACCTGCCTCAATGGTTAAATTAAACTGTTAGGAGTAAGTTCTTTGTTTCAGAAGGGACCCTCTCTGCCCGGCTGGGGCTGCGGGACCCATTTGGGGCGGGACTCTCTTGGGTACCCCCGGGGATTTCTCCAGAGAGACTCCCTTCCTTAACTGGATCTCTGCAGGGACAGACAGGAACCCTCAGATAAAAACGTACACTTTAAATTTTTTTCCCTTGTGGAGTGATATTAATCACAGAAATTGGAACTATGGCACTATATGTCACTTTGAAGTGAACGTGTGGTCTCTGTATGTTTTGAAGTGAATAAGTTAATGTTGTTGTGTGTATGTGTTATTTTTGTGGTGATAGTGTGAAAAGCCAATCCCAATTATCAATACCAATTCGATTATTAAGCAGGAATGGTTTTAATAAACAGTGCCAGGGCACACATGGGTTAAGTCCGCCTAATGTGTCCCACTGATGGGCCCCCACTGGCTGCATGACTTCTATGCAGGTTGAGCATGCTTGTTTGTGTGGGTTCCAGGAAATACTGGTTAAACAGTTCAATGTCCTTTTGTTTTCCGGAGCTTATTAGCAAACCCACATCACGATTTCTTTGTGTCTCCTGTTTGCCTCTCATGGCCTTATCTTATCTCCCCCCCCTTCTTGGGCCTTCAGGCCTGTCTTCTGTCTCTGCTGTGGAACTGTCCTTGTATTCAATTAGTAAACAAACCAAACTATCTAATTCCTTTCCTTAACATTATTTATTCCTTCTTTCAGTGAAATGAGAATCTTGTCCAAATTGTACATGGATTACTGTGGGTAACAAATGGTTGGGATCTGAGTTGTCCTGAATGTAAGATCCAGGACAATGAGGAAAGACCCACCTATGCAGTGCAAGTGATTTGTAGTTGGGGAGCTAGAACGCCGAACCCATAAGAGGGGAGGCTGGCAGAGTGGCTGCACTTTAAAGAAGAGCCAGCTGGGATATATTTTAGATCATTAAGATCTTAGATCATAAAGGGATCAGTGGTCCACCGAGTGATGGACAAACAGATAAACCCTGATAAAAGCTTTTTAATAATCAGTGGTGGCTGGTGTACGAGCTCGATTATGGGAAAAGTGACCATAACACGTTGTTGTAATTAATGTTGTTCTTGGAGTGTGAGGAGAATTGGGAGAAGTAATGTGTGCAGATATATTTTCCAGTTTGCAAAATCACCTGGAGCAGCAAGAGAACATGGCATGAGAATGGGGTCTGGAATTAAGAAATAATCGATGTGCATGCTGTAGAGGAATCAGAATCGGGTGCTGTAGCTGAGCTTGAATGACTGGGGAAATTACCCTGGAGGATCTACTGGTTAAAATAAAGTTGGGGAATACGAATGAAAAGATTATGTTCTTGATAGATATGGGAGCCTCTGTGTAAACCAGCAACTGATTCCTGTAGATCAAAATAAAATATTGTGATTGTAATAAGAGCTGCTGGCCAAACCAAGAAAGCATTCTTTGTGCAGTCTGCTAAATATGAATTGGAAAACAAGTGGGTACACATGAATTTGTTTGCTAGGAGCCCCTAGACCGTTAGTGAGAGGAGATTTACTAAATCAGTTAGAGACTTGGGGCAGGAGGTACAAAATTTAAAGTGAGAGATCATCAACTAATCAAAGTATTGAGTTTGTCTTTAAAACAGGTGGAAAAAACACCAGTAACAGCAGAGATTTTGGGACAGGTTTATCCAGGCATGTTGACTTCTGAGATATCTGGAAGGCTAGAAATGTGGAGCATGCGAAGGTAAATTTGGCCTGTGTCAGGTAACACCCTCTGGGATTAGAAGATTGCAAGGGGGATAAAAATGATTATTGACAGTATGGGTTATTAAAAGAATGTAAAGCAAAATATAATGCTCCAATATTTCCTGCAAAGAAACTAGATAAAAGCTACATCTAGTGGTAGCAAATCCCTGTACCTTGCCAACCAATTAAAAATCAGTTGTGGTTTACCATACTGGATTTGAAGGATGCCTTCTTCTGCTTAATATTGGCTGAAGAAAGCAAAAAGGTGACTTGCCTTTGAATGGGAAAACCCTGAAACTGGTAGTAAAGTTCCGACTAACCGGAACCGTATTGCCTCAAAGTATTGAGAACAGCTGAACTATTTTTGAGAACCAGCTGGCACGAGACCTGGAAACATGGGACTGGAGCCCTGCTGCAGCATGTGACCTCCTGAGAGTTACACAAACAGAAGAGGACTGTGAGCAACAGACCGTAACTCTATTGAACTTTTGGACTGAGCAGGTATCAGGTCTTTCAGCAGAAGGCCCAGCCTATGTAGCGACAACTTACTTACCTTGGATTCGAGATCTCCAGAGAACACAGACAGCCCAAAAGGAAGGTATTTGCTGCACACTCATGCCAGGAATGGTAAAGGAACTCAGAACCTTTCTGGGAATGACAGGTTGGTGTTTATGGATGGACTCTTAGTGAAACCATTGTATGAACCATTGAAAGAATATCCAATGGGATCATTGAAATTGGTTGGACTGGGAGGCAAGAAGGGCATTTGTACAATTAAAGCTCACGAAAGACAGGGGATGGCCCTGGGGGTGCTGACACAGCAGCTAGGCCCCTGTAAAAAGGGCTGTAGCCTACTTCTCTAAACAATTGGATGGCCTGGATGCCTACGGGCAGATGCAGCTGTAGTTCTGAATATACAAGAAGCCTGAGAATTCACTATGGGCCAAAAATGACTGTCATGGTGTCACACACAGTTTCAGTGGTGTTGGGGCGGAAAGGTCACTGGCTTTCCCCCTCTAGATCAAGATGTGAATATAATCACCACTAACGCTGTGAATCCAGCATCTTTCCTTAGGGGATCTGCTTCAGAACCAGTGATATGCAGAAGATTCCTGGTACACTGATGGAAGCAGCTTCGTGAAGTGAGGACATCACAAGGCTGGATATGCAGTGGCTATCACCAGAGAAGTGATTGAAACTAGACCATTACCCCAGGAACATCAGCCCAGAAAGCCGAAATAATCACCTTAACTCAAGCACTGGAATTAGCAAAATGGCGTCTTTGGAGTGGTGCATGCTCATGGTGCTATATGGAAAGAGCAAGGACTCCTTACTGCCCAAGGAAAACACGTTAAACATGCAGCAGAAATCCTAAAGCTGCTGGAAGCTGTAGATCTTCCAGAAGAAGTGGCAATCAGACACTACAAAGGTCACCAGAGAGGTAATACTGGTGGGAAAATTTGGAACAAATTGGCAGGAGATTTTGAGGCCAGGATGGCCGCAGAAAAATGCAGAAGTAATGTCTGCTTTTATTCCAGACGGTAAACTTAAAATCCCTGATTCTGATTTAAAATTGGATAAATATTCAAGGGAAGATAGAAAATTGATTATCAATATGGCAGGAAAACAAAACAAACCCTTTGGGGTGTGAATAATAGGAATGCAAGTAGATCTCTCTGAACTCCCAATAAAACGGGGTAGGGGGGCACACTGGTATTCATTAGCATTAACAGATGCTTTCTCAGGTTGGCCAGAAGCTTTTCCTTGTGGGACAAGTAAAGCAAAAGTCACAAGAGTATTGTTGATCGAAATTATACCTCATTTGGAGTGCCTGCAGTAATATTGTCAGGAAGAGGTACACATTTGTGCTAAAGTGGTAAAAAGATTAGTGAAATTTTAAGAACTGATTGGCAGTTACATTCTCCATACCGACCACAGGCCAGAGGCCAGGTAGAGAAAATGAATCATTGGATTGTTGCTGATAAAACAGCAATCAGCTAAAATTTGTCAAGAAGCCAATCTATATTGGCATCAAGCACTTCCTTTGGCCTTGCTTAGGTTTTGAAATAATGAAAGTAAAGTATTAGCCCTGTATAACATTGCAGTATACAGAAGATCTCACAGAATTAGGTGAGAATTTGTCTAATCAGCTAACAAAACTAGCTGAACTTGTTTGAGAAACAAATAAAATAAAAAAGAACAAGCTGCATGGCCTAGAGGTTTAAGATCAATCTGTACATCCTTTTACACCTGGGGATGAGTTTTTTCTGTTAAAGATTTTACAGGAAAACCACCGGGAGAACAGTGGAATGGACTATACGAAGTATTGCTAACAGCCTTTGTAGCAATCACGATGGAAGAACTTAGATCAAGTGAAGAAAATTACCTACCAGTCAGTAGACAACAGAATGCTTAACACTCTTAAAAAATAAGGCTAACTAAAGTGAACTGTAATATTATTGTTAATGTGTCCATTAAGAGAAGCCTTATTTTCCCATAGGTTGGATGCCTCTGTAAACATTTGGGGAAAACTTGCTTGTGTGGCCCTTTGTTTAAATGCCATTTTTCCAGTATTCCATGTATTTTGGGAATCCCCGCAAGCATTCAAACCTTTGGAAACTATACGTGGTTGTCAAAACTGTCATATAAATTTGAAACTACACTGGCTTCCTTTTAACACCAGGAGTAGCCATGACCATGAATTATAATAATTTGAAGAGATGTATTTGTAAGTATGCAAGGAACCTCAATTATACCCCAAGCCTTGGAGGCCTCAAATCTTGAAATTAGCATCAGTTTTAGAAAATAAAACTGAAATTTATTATCTGTTATTAAGATACCATAAATAATTTTCTGACTTTGAGGGCATGAGTTGTTCCAATTTGACCAATCAGTCTAGCTCCTAAACTTGCCCTGGTTAAAACAATCTTTTCTTAGTGTTATAGCATTGGGACTATCAGTCTTGTTAACCTGTATAGTGTTTCAATGTGCATTTTGGTGAAGTCAGTGAACAGTAGAAGGTTATTAGACATGGAAAAGAAATCAGATCAGACACGCAGTAGAGTCAGGGAAAAAATTAAAGAGACCCTCTTAACGTAGGGAAAAAGAAAGACAAGACTCCGGAACTTGGTATGAACGTATGTTTAATTGGTCCCGCTGGCTAACATCACTCATAACAGCGCAAGCAGGACCCCTGTATTGCTTCTATTACTATTGTTAATAGGGCCGTGCTTGATAAACGCCCTCATGAGATTCATGCAGGATCGAATCGGAGCGGTGAGAATGCTAGTGTTAAGGACGCAATACAGCCCCCTCTATACGGAAAAGTCAAAGATTTGACTCAGTCTCAAAGAAAAGGGAGGAATGTAAGGGCCATTAAGCAAAGAAAAGGGAGGGTTGATTCAATCTCAAAGAAAAGGGGAGGCCAGGCTGGAAGCTGTTCATGCATACACGCCCCTGAGGTAAGAATACACAGGCAATAGGAGATTGCTGGAATCTATCAGAATGCAACACGAATACACTGAATGTACCCCTAGACCAGCCAATAAGATTGCAACTAATAATTTTGTATGTGCCTGCTTCTACTATAAATTTAACTCTACAAGGTACAGCCGAGGTCGTTCCCCATTGAGGAGCATCCCTGGTGGCCAGTCTGATTTTTAACCTTCTTGCACAGAAAATAAATTTTGTACTTTATTTTTGTACCAGCCTGCTGTGCTGTCTCATTCTTAGATCCTTGGACTCTAACACATACGATATGGAATATCCCTTTGGCCAGTTTGGCTCAGCTGTCCTGGACCTGCTCCCTCCCAGTTTCTTGTGCACTTGATCACTAGCAGAGCATGGGAAGCCAAAAGGCACTTGACTTGGTATAAGCACTACTTAGCAACATCTAAAAACATCAGTGTGTTATCAACATTATTCTCTTACCAAATCCAAAACACAGCATTATACCAGCTGCTAAGACAATTAACTCTATCACGGCCAAAATCAGGACCATGAAGGTAGGGATTAGAACAAGAAATAAAAGGTGATGGTGGCCCTAGCTAGGTGAGAGACAACCAAAGGTAAGTTAAAGGAACTGTTACACTGAAAGAAACTTGCCAGTGGAATTCTGCAAAGATTTAACTTGGGACTGACTTCAATATTTGCATTAATTACCCTGGCACTTAATGTGCTCCTGACTTTCACTAATGACTCAGAGCTGAGCAGCATTTTTACAGTAAAATTTTTGAAACATCATATGGGAAACTTTTGAAGACTTAGGGATGGAATTGTGTCTGTGACTTGATGAAATCTAGCAGAAAGATCATCCACCTGGTCAGTATTTCTGCTGTTAGCAGAATCTCATCTGTGGGAAAGAATCAGGAGAGAAGAAGCACTCATACATGCTATTCAGCTGCAGACTCACTGCAGCTTCTGATGTGATGTAGCTTTCAAAGAGACAAACAGGATCCTAGAACACAGCAGGTAAGAACAGATCCAAAATAAGTATTTCTTGTAGAAAAGACTTGTGAGACTTCATCCAGAATAGTGCATGCATTTCTGGTAAACGTTTCCTAAGGATGTTGAATTTTGACTGGTACAAGAGCAAAGGGTATGATCAGGGAGGGCACTAGTAACTGTCTAACAAGAGGAGCCTACAGTTCTTGGCTTGCTTTATCTAATGAAGGTTGAGAAGGGATCTCTAAATACATTACAGATTAAATACTAGAGAGTAAGAAGCGCTTGTTAAGCTCAAGAATGGTGTTAGCCAAAAAGAAATGGATACAAACTGGCAATAAATAAATTTAGTCCTGACTCACAGTATTGGATTTCAGATGTGACATAATAGCAAATCATTTTATGTAAGTATCCTGGTAACAAAAATACTAGCAGCAACATGGTGAAATCAGGATGGCCTGTTAATGTGAGGACCATTATGGTTTAATGATAATAGTAGGGCAATAGCTCTCTTTGATCTTAATGTGCAGTCAAATCTTGTCCCACTTCTCTGTTCCATTTATATCTTTTTGCTGGGGTTTATGATCAGTCATTCTCTCCTTCTGCAAATACAGCTTTCTTCTGAAAATGCTGCTATGCTTTTTCCTTCTAGATTGCCCAAGGAATTAATGTAAATAGTTTAAACAAAGAACAACTCTCTCTCTTATGAAGCTTGCTGCTGCTTTACTACACTTCCAGAAGGATCTATATGCCTGAAGATCTGTTCACTTTTTTCCAACAAAGCCAGTGAGAATAAAATAGCCTTATTCTATTTCTCTTAGGTCAACAAGCATACCTCAGATAATGAGTAAAAATAGGAAATGCATATGGTTTTAATTATCTTACTTGTATTGTGACCCATTCTACCTTAGAAAATTATTTGTTAATCTGAAATACAGGAATTTGGGGTGGTAAGAAAAAATATCAAGAACTGTTAGCACATGAACCTGGTTACCTTGGAGACTCGTTTAGAAATTAATGAGCCGACATTAACTCTTGATGACTTCAATAAAAGGAGACTGAATGTGTAAAATGATCACAATTAGAATCTGAAGTAAAAACCTGAGGTAGTTTGAAGGGGAGAGGTGCTTTACTGTGTGTCGCCACTTCCATCTACCACTGAAACTTAACAATTCCAGGCCAAAGAGACATAATCACAGAATTGTTTAGGTTGGAAAAGACCTTTAAGATCATTAAGTCCAACTGTAAACCTAACACTGCAAGTCCACCACTAAACCATGCCCCTAAGCACCACATCTACACCTCTTTTAAATACTTCCAACCATTTTCCTGGGCAGCCTGTTGCAGTGCTTGACAACCCTTTTGGTGAAATAGTATTTCCTAATATCCAGTCTAAACCCCCCCTGATGCAACTTGAGGCCATTTCCTCTCCTCTTGTTGCTTGTTACTTGAGTGAAGAAGCCAGCATCTACCTCACTACAACTTCCTTTCAGGTGGTTGCAGGGAGCAATAAGATCTCCCCTCAGCCTCCTTTTTTTACACACCAAAAAAAAAGCCATTTCCCTCAGCCCTTCCTCATAACATTTGTTCTCCAGACCCTTCACCACCTTCATTGACCTTCTCTGGACAAGCTTCAGCACCTCAATGTCTTTTTTGTACAGAAGGGGTCAAAACTGAATATAGGATTTGATGTGCAGCCTCACCTGTGCTAAGTAAAGGGGGACAATGACTTCCTTGGTCCTGCTGGCCACACTACTTCTGATACAAGCCAGAATTGCTATTGGCCTTCTTGACCACATGTCTACACTGCTGGCTTATATTCATCTGGCTGTCAATCAATACCCTCTGCCCCTTTCTGCCAGGCAGCTATCCAGCCATTCTTCCCCAAGCCTGGAGCACTGCATGGAATTGTTGCAGCACCCAACACACAGCCTTGTTGAACCCTACACAGTTGGCCTCAATCCATCAATTCAGCCTTTTCAGATCCCTCTATAAAGCCTTTCTACTCTCAAGCAGATCAACGCTTCTGCACAATTTGGTGTCATCTGCAACTTACTTAGGGAGCACTCGATCCCCTCATCCAGGTCATTGATAAAGATACTAAGCAGGACTGGACCCCAACACCAAGCCCTGGCAAACACCAATTGTGACTGGTGACCAACTGGATTTAACTTCATTCACCACAACTGGCCTGGCCATCAAGACAGTTTTTCATCCAGCAAATGCTTACACCTGTCCGAGCCACAATAAGCCATTTTTTTCTAGGAGAATGCTATGGGAAATGGTGTCAAAGGCTTTACTAAAGTCCAAGTAAATAGCATCTGCAGGTTTTCCTTCACCCACTAAGCAGATCACCTTGTCATAGGAGGAGATCAGGTTAGTAAAGCAGGACCTGCCTTTCCTAAATGCATGATGACTGGATGTGTTCATCTGGTTATCCTATACGTGCTATGTGATGGCACACAAGATAATCTGCTCCCTAAGATTCCCTGGTACCAAGGTCACACTGACAGGCCTGTGGTTCTCCAGATACTTCTTCTGGCCCTTCTTGTAGATGATCATCACATTTGCTAATCTCCAGGGAAAGCCTCAGTTAGCCAAGACTGCTGATAAATGATGGAAAGTGGCTTGGTGAGCAATTCCATAAGTTCCTTCAGTACTTGTACATCTAGGTGAAGTAGCAGGTCACTACTCATTCCTCTTGGATTATGGGGGCTCCATTTTGCTCCTCATCCTTATCTTCCAGCTCAGGGGCTGGGTACTCAGAGAACAACTGGTCTTACTATTAAACACTGAGGTGAAGAAAGCTTTAAGTACCTCAGTCTTTTCCTCAACCTTTGTCACTACACTTCCCCCAACATCCACTAAAGGATGGAGATTCTCCTTAGCCCTCCTTTTGCTGTTGATATATTTATAGAAATATCTTTTATTGTCCTTTACCTCAGTAGCCAGCAGATGAAACACATCAGGAACAGCCATAGAAACTTTTTTTTCTTTTCTAACATAATGGACACCAGGTACTGTGGTTTAGTTAAGCAATAAAGGGTATCTGACAGTTGGACTGGATTATCTTAGAGGTCGTTTCCAACCTTAATGATTCTATAATGTTGTTTTAAAAAGAAGTCATGTGCATCTGTAAACAGCATTTCCTCAGGAGTCAGGTTCATCTAAACTGAGCAGCCATGGTGAGATGGAGCAGTACTAATGCAGAAGCCCACTCTCTCACTTGTGGTGCCATCGTATTCCCTGCACAGAAAGGAGAAGCCCTGGCAAGTGAAACAGCAACGGTCCTGGAGAAATGGGACACAAATCAGAGGCAAGTAGAATCTAGTTTTCAGAGATTACGACTAATTCATTTTCCAAAGTTAAAACCAGTATTTTATTATGCCATAAATACTATTCTTTTAAGATTTGGCACCAGTACCATTCCAAATCCATTTTCAGCAGCTCATGAGCTAGAATCCTATAAAATCCATTTCAGGGAATTTGGTAAATGAAGAATATAAACAAATGTGATTTTATTATCATCTTAAAAGACTCATTAGCTGTCCATACCCAGGCTAGACAGCAAAGACATTTCTAAACAAAAAAGGTCATAATGACTGCAGTAGGTAATTAGGGTGTGAAGCACTGAGCTGCTTAACATAATGATAATAGTTAGAATCATAGGAGCAGACTGTAGTAAAAAATAAGAAAACAAACCACACAACAACATAAGCCAAGTATTGGATTTTCTGTGTTTTTCAGTGTTCATAAATGTGAATCCCCTGGTCAGTCCCTCTAATGTATACTTGACCCTCTAATGTATACAACTTGTTCCTTTCATATGTATCCAAGAAATACATGGGATCAAGAAGACCAGTTTTCTTACATTTTTTTTTCCCAAACCAAAATGCACTTTTCTCTACGTTACTATTGCTGGCAGGTGATCTAAAAGTCACACAGGTTTTACGAATGCTAGTTATAAGCCAAGAACTTCTGCTTTTCACACAATTGCCCTTATCATTTTCCTAAACAGAAAAAAGCATTTGAGAAGAATACCTGAGTTACAAGGATAAGTTTAAATTATTACTCAGCACATGTGACAATAATGAAATCTGCCTTTCTATATTCATTTAAAAATATTTATGAATATATTGATGACATCTCCTGTAATATATTTAATTTCTTAAATTTCTTCCATTTCACTGATATAAAGAGATCGATGTTTCATTGCTTTTACAACTTGAGCTCAAGGAAGAGAACAAATTTAGCATTTATTTTTATCTTGGCAGTTTGTATCACTCTCCATATAAAATGAAATAGTGCTCGGAACCTGCAGAAAAGGTGAAATTCATAAAAGTATTTCATTCTTGAAAATGAAGGCGCATTTTTTTCTAGAAATTGCATGAATCCATAACACCTTTGTGGATTCACAGAAGCTTAAATGGTTAATTATGTTAATCACACCAAATACTGCAAATAGTAATTTATTCTTCAGGACAAAAGAAACCACTTCTCGTCCACAAAAATTACATATTACATTGAACAGATATAGGTGCTAATCTGAGCAAAATTCAACTCCATTAGAAGCAATTATCCTCTTTAAAAATTCTTATGGTTTCTGTTAGCTATGTCATTTGGTTCTATATTTATGAAGTTATGTGGCATTTCTGGAATGCTCAGTTTTAAATGTTTCCCATCTCTCTAGATGTAATTTGAGTTCAAGTAAATATGAGGTGATTTTTAGTGTCAATGCTAATAATTATCAATGTCAAGGAGATCACATAGTATATTCAAACACAGATTAATAATTTTATTGTTTCTCCAGCTAGCCTATACTCTCTGGTGGGCTTCAGTTGGAACAGGTCCAGAGGAGGGCTACAAAGATCATCAGAGAGCTGAAGCACCTCCTGTGTGAGGACAGGCTGAGAGAGTTTGGGTTGTTCAGCCTGGAAAAGAGAAGGTTCTGAGGAGACCTCATAGCGACCTTCGGATACCTGAAGGGCGTCTACAAGACAGCTAGGGAGGGACTGTTTGAAAAGGCTTGTTGTAGTGATAGGACAAGGGGCAGAGGGTATCAACTGAAGAGGGACATATTTAGACTAGACGTAAGGAGGAATGCACCCAGTGGTGAGGCACTGGCACAGGTTGCCCAGGAAAGTTGTGGCTGCCCCATCCCTGGAGGTGTTCAAGGCCAGGCTGGATGGGGCCTTGGGCAGCCTGGTCTGGTGGGATGTCCCTGCCCATGGCGAGGGGATTGGAACTGGATGACCTTTAAGGTCCTTTCTGACCCAAACCAATCTATGATTGTATGATTAAATTTTGGCCTTGGTGGTGGCCCTGTAGCAATCATACCCAGAGCTTTCAACTAAATGCCTGTCTTACCTGTTCAACAGCATTCCCTGTGTTTTGCTGCTATTCCAGAGACTGGTGAGGATAAGGATGCATTGTGTACTCTTATCTCCTACATTTTGGAAAAATCTTGTACTTCCCATTGAAAGTAATCCATTGGTGAACTAAACAAAAGTTAACATAGCCCACAGTAACTGTGACATTGGCTGCATCCTGCAGTGTAACCTCACAGCTGGGTCACAGCTGCTCCAGAGGGAACCTTCACATCTGCCCTCCTGCAGTGCAGAACTGTCTGGACACGGTAACACAGCTCTGTGATCCTTAAGACTGATAGGACTTAGAATATGACTTAATGCTCAAAAAATAAAGAGGTCTTCAGGACATCTCTGGTTGCATGCTATTGACATCTTATGAGGAGCGACTGAGAGAGCTGGGGCTGTTTAGCCTGGAGAAGAGGAGGCTGAGGGGAGACCTTACTACTCTCTACAACTACCTGAGGGGAGGTTGTGGAGAGGAGGGAGCTGGCCTCTTCTCCCAAGTGACAGGAGACAGGGCGAGAGGGAATGGCCTCAAGCTCCGCCAGGGGAGATTTAGGCTTGAGATTAGGAAAAAGTTCTTCACGGAGAGGGTGGTTAGGCATTGGAATGGTCTGCCAAGGGAGATGGTTGAGTCACCGTCCCTGGAGGTGTTTAAGGTTAGGGTAGACAAGGTGCTTAGGAACATGATTTAGGGATTGGTGGGAATGGTTGGACTCGACGATTCGACGATCCAGTGGGTCTCTTCCAACCTGGTTATTCTGTGATTCTGTGATTCTGTGACATTTTAAACCAATTTGCCCAGTTGTGATGACTGTAAATTAGGTAGGCTTGTCCAAAAATTTTTTGTCATTATGGATAATTTCTGTCAGAAAGGAGGTTTGATAGTGTCAAATTCTTTTTTGTTTAATGATCCAATGTTCTTTTTTAATGAAAAAAATTTAATAATCTTGTGTCCTTTAGACCATGTTAATAATATAAAAATAATTGAGTTTATCAGTGAGAAGAAAATACAGCCCCTAACTTAATCTACAGTCCAAAACTTCTGTATTCATCTATTTCTGTACAGAACACTGAAAACAATCTATTTATTTACTGACAGAAATATTCTGTTCTCTGGCATTTTCATTTATGTTCTTTGGCATAATATTAGTGTTGGTTAATTTTGTTATTTGTTATTTGATTAAAAACATTTGTATCCATGAAACAAGCATAGAAACAAACTGTTAGTGTGTTTATTACACTCTTTTGAATTCCCCGGTCTTAGAAAAG
Organism: Clamator glandarius; assembly: GCA_033459285.1. Lineage (NCBI taxonomy): Eukaryota > Metazoa > Chordata > Aves > Cuculiformes > Cuculidae > Clamator > Clamator glandarius. Next base: position 788,066 of record JAUNZM010000046.1, read on the forward strand.
ACAGATAAGTCAAATAATAAAAAAAATTATAGGCAGTTTGCCTCTAAATTTCCATTAATAATAGAAGATTGATTAACATGATTATTGCAAATGCTGCAGTATTTCAAGTGTTTTTTCAATCTTATCTGGCTTTGCAGGCCTTGCATTTGAGATGACTTAAAAACAGGATACTACAGATGTCAAAGAAATGCTAGAATTAAAGAAGCTAGCTGTTGCTATCCAAGTTTAATCCAGGTAAATAAGGAAAGTATTGTAGCAGTGTCTTCCTCATACTATAGAACTTGTACTTTTGCCTCTACCTTCTCTGATTTCTGTTAAGTCTTAATGAATCTGTTTTCGCTTCTGCCTTCATATGCCCATTTCAGTTAAACTACATAAATTTCTGTTTTCAAAATAGAATAATATACAATAGAAGCATTAGAGATTGGGGTACTTGGCTGTCTGAATCAGAGAAAATTATAAAGGGATTAACATTGTTTGATGTACTAAAAAGGTAAATGTAAGTGAAAGGAGGGAAGACTTAAATCTATCTAAGAGTGACTAAGAGTCTGTAAATAAATAAACACGGGATCATGAAAGGCAGGTCTAGCCAAACTAACCTAATCATCTTCTATGGCAAAGTGACTCACCTGTTGGAGGAGGGAAAGGCTGTGGATGTGGTCTTCTTGGATTTCAGTAAAGCCTTTGACACAGTTTCTCACAGCATTCTGCTTAGGAAACAGCCTCTGGCTTGGACAGGCGCACACTCTCCTGGGTGGAAAACTGGTTGGCTGGCCGGGCCCAGAGAGTGGTGGGAAATGGAGTTTACTCCAGCTGGAGGCCAGTGACAAGTGGGGTTCCCCAGGGCTCAGTCCTGGGTCCAGCCCTGTTCAATGTCTTTATCAATGACCTGGATGAAGGCATCGAGTGCACCCTTAGCAAGTTTGCGGATGGCACTGAGCTGGGTCGAAGTGTGGATCTGCTGGAGGGTAGGGAGGCTCTGCAAAGGGATCTGAACAGGCTGGACCGCTGGGCTGAGTCCAGTGGCGTGAGGTTTAACAAGACTAAGTGCTGGGTCCTGCACTTGGGGCACAACAACCCTGTGCAGTGCTACAGACTATGAGAATCATAGAATCATAGAATAACCAGGTTGGAAGAGACCCACTGGAAAGAATGATAGGTGGTGATGAAGTACAGTACCCTCTGTCTCAGAATCACCACACAGTTCCGCTCCAGCTCAGTAACAACTCTGACTGATAGTTGTGTTCAGTCATATATGACTCAAGTCATTGATATATATGAATATTTTAAAGTAAAAAAGCCTGCATAATGAAGAAAATTTTTACAAAAAGTGTTTTACTGGACAAGGGAAAGGCAATGGATGTGGTCTTCTTGGATTTCAGTAAAGCCTTTGACACAGTTTCTCACAGCATTCTGCTTATGAAACTGTCAGCCTCTGGCTTGGACAGGCGCACACTCTCCTGGGTGGAAAACTGGTTGGCTGGCCGGGCCCAGAGAGTGGTGGGAAATGGAGTTAAATCCAGCTGGAGGCCAGTTACAAGTGGGGTTCCCCAGGGCTCAGTCCTGGGTCCAGTCCTGTTCAATGTCTTTATCAACGACCTGGATGAAGGCATCAAGTGCACCCTTAGCAAGTTTGCGGATGACACTAAGCTGGGTGGAAGTGTGGATCTGCTGGAGGGTCGGGAGGCTCTGCAAAGGGATCTGAACAGGCTGGACTGCTGGGCTGAGACCAACGGCATGAGGTTTAACAAGGCCAAATGCCGGATCCTGCACTTGGGGCACAACAACCCTAAGCAGAGCTACAGACTAGGAGAAGTCTGTCTAGAAAGCTGCCTGGAGGGGAGGGACCTGGGGGTGTTGGTTGACAGCAGACTGAACATGAGCCAGCAGTGGCCCAGGTGGCCAAGAAGGCCAGTGGCATCCTGGCTTGTATCAGAAACGGCGTGACCAGCAGGTCCAGGAGGTTCTTCTCCCTCTGTACTCGGCACTGGTGAGACCACTCCTCGAATCCTGTGTTCAGTTCTTGGCCCCTCACCACAAGAAGCATGTTGAGGCTCTAGAGCGAGTCCAGAGAAGAGCAATGAAGCTGGTGAAAGGACTGGAGAACAGGCCTTATGAGGAGTGGCTGAGAGAGCTGGGGTTGTTTAGCCTCTAGAAGAGGAGGCTGAGAGGAGACCTCATTGTTCTCTACAACTACCTGAGGGGAGGTTGTAGAGAGGAGGGAGCTGGCCTCTTCTCCCAAGTGACAGGGGACAGGACAAGTGGGAATGGCCTCAAGCTCTGCCAAGGGAGGTTCAGGATTGACATCAGGAAAAAATATTTCATGGAAAGGGTCATTGGGCACTGCAACAGGCTGCCCAGGGAGGTGGTTGAGTCACCTTCCCTGGAGGTATTTAAAAGACAGGTGGATGAGGGGATGAGGGGCATGGTGTAGTGATTGATAGGAATGTTTGAACTCGATGATCCTGTGGTTTTTTCCAACCTAGTGGTTCTGTGATTCTATAATTCTGTGAAATGAGGGCCTATCAGGTCCATTGATACCTGTTATGAGTATGGCTAAGGAGACCTCTTATATCTGATCAAAGAGATTAAATCAAATAGTGCAGTGCTTCTGCTTTGCACAAATCATATACAAAAGCAAATAACAAAGAAGATCGAGATCATATTATCTGCTCTTGCACAATTATATGTGTATCTTAAACTGTGTCTGCTGAAGTTTAATGCTTTACACTTGGGAGGGAGGATGCAGTCCATAAGAAGGCATAATCCAGTCTGCTTAAGATAAATGCCTTAGCAGTTTGTGACGGAAGACCGTGCCTCTAAAGACCTGCAGAGAGAGATTCATTCCATCAAAATTAGGTGTTTATGTCTGTCCCTTTGCCATGTAAGAAATTACAAGGGAAGATGCTTCAGGGCATAGAGTAATTATGTGCTCCAAAAGATTGATTTCCTAGAAAAAATAATCTCATTTTTCTTTTTAGAATGTTGTATGTATACATAAGAAGTAATATGAAATGCTTTTGGTACTATTTTTAGAAGCACTCTCTCATTCTACCTCATATCCCTGAAAGACTTCGAAGTATTTTGCTCAGGCGCCAGTGGTAAGCAGAATGCTTTTCCTTGAATATGTCTTCTGTCATTTCTTGCTTAAATTAATACGCTGTTGTTATTTTTACCATAAAATACTTTGCAGAGTATTGAATTATAATTTATAAACAAATTATGACCACTTTCTGGGTTTACCATTTGATATCTGTATTGATAGATATGTGAAGGCCTCCTATGTAGGAACAGACTAGCTACCATCTGGTAGATCTTGTATGTTCCGAAAATAATTATTTTTTGAGAAAGCTGAATATCTTTCCTGTGTAAATATTCTCTGCCTATCAAATATTGACTCCAAATACCTTTAATATATGCATCACTGAAGGTTGGGGAGTGGTGCTGGTTTTAATTTGAGAGACCATTCTGTACATCTGGATGCAAAATATATTTATGTTGAGGATCTGTTGTCATTATGCTCTCCTTGCCTGGGACTACCAAAATACATCTTAATATTGTATATTCAGATCTTCCATTTCATGGGTCACAACTTTCTTAATGTCAATTTTAACTTCTAATCATCCAAGGGACTGGTACATTGGAGTAGTGCTGACAACAAACATTGCAAAGATGTCATTGAGACCTCTGACACAGCAATATATATTCATTTTGGCACATTTTTATAATCTATATTTTGTTCTGCTGAAGAAATTACAGTTTTCTTCATACAATTACTTTTTTTTTTCCATTACAGAACATTATGGTCAGTATTTCGTATTTTCATAATAGAAGTCTTCCCAATACTTTCCATAACAGTCAACCTGCATTTAGATATCTCATGGATGTATCTGTATCTGAGCAGGGCATCAAATGGAACGTGTAGTCAGTGTGGATATGTCTTTGAAGTCAGTGGAGATGTGTAAAGATGCACTACTTGGCCTCTGTCTCTGTTTTCAGAAAAGGACAGGTTTTCTTTAGCTTCTCTGTCTTCTCTGCCAGCCCTGTGTAAGATGTTTATCATTTCTCATTTCTTCCGACACTAAACCATGTGTGCATGAGCAACTGAGTCAGGTTCCATTGACTTCATTGCCCATAACAGAAACTTACCTAGTTCTAACATAGGCACCTAAATTTAGGTGTTTTACTCTCCAGACTGCTGGCAGCCTAAGATGCCCTAGGCATGGATGTGAAGCTGTGACAGGTGTAGAGGCTCATACCCAAGTGACTGTTGTAGACTAAAGAGGATACCATAGGGCATGGAAATGCTTTAGATGCTTGGTTTAGGTCAATTAATCTAGTCATCAGAAGCTTGAACACAGTAATGGAATAGCCATACTTTTCTTTTTACTAGCTTGCTTCATATATAAAAATAAATATTACTAAGATTTTGATTTTCGGTTTGTTCATTCCCTCCAGCAAGATTTGTTCATTTACAAAAGCATCAGTCAAACACAATATGGAAAAAAAAAAAAAAAACTGAAGAGCAGGCTTCAAATCTTTGTAAATACATAAATGATAGACTGACAGAAGTGGAGTTATTATATAACTGGGTAAAGAGGAGAAATTTTGTTCACTTTTATATCAATCTTCGCAAGATGCCAGTTCTCGTTCAAATGCCCTTTTTGTGCAGAATGATACATTTTATTTAATAAAAAGTAATCCACAGAAGTATTGAAAATAAGGAAGTAAAGAAAAGTGCTACTAGAGATTTAAAAGCAACTGTCTAAAGTGTCTTTTGCAAATTTGCAATTAAAAGAACATGGTTTACCTTGTACTTGGCATATTAACAACCATACCTAGGAAAACTTCTTAAATTGTAGTGTGATTATTTGTAGTACAATACTTTGTAACAGTATTTTCATAAGCAGGAAGTGTAGCACACTTTTTTTGTGTGTATGGATTATTTACAGTTCTTTTCCTTTGTATTTCTTTGAAAATATGTAGTCAATTATCTTTAGGCAGTAAATCACAGGCCATGCAAGCATTAATACTCTTAGAGAATCATGTTGCAACCAGTGAGCGCTCACTACAAGGGAGAAATATGTGTAAAGCTTCAGTTTTAAGCTTCTGATACGAACGTTTAAAAATTGCCCCACGATTTAGTGACTCAATGAAGGAAAAAATAGTTATAGAAAAGAAACATGAGCTTAGTATTTTTTCCAAATTCAAGAGCTTGGATAGCAGTTAGTTTTCTTAAATTACAAATAAAAATACATAAATGTTGGTTTGGTTTTGTAATTGCTTGTGTGCTTCTATTGCACATCAAAGTTCTTAGTAATTTATTACAAACTGACTTGCAGAAAGATGTCCAAATTCAACAAAGCTCCCAACAACATTTATGTGATGCACTGGCTGTTCTCAGAGCAAATAGAGGTGTTTTTTAATCATTAATGTGACAGGAGGCTGCTGCTCTGATTATTAATGTCATAAACTACAGAGAATAGCTTTGTGCTTCAAAACCTGGAGAATGGTGTACTGCATTTTTTGTTGAAGACTTAGCATTTAAACTATATTGAGTAGAAACAAAATGATTAACATGAAAATATACATTTTTTTACAAGTATTTTTTTTTACCTTTCCATGGTTTAGCATACTCAAGTGGAGTTTCATGCAAGTTACTGTATGGTTACTACAACATGAATGAGGTGTGCTAGTAGTTGCCAGTGGAAGAAAGCAAAACTTGCAGTGTTTTTAATTCCTTGACTAGTGAAAAAAAAATATTGACCACAAAATCCCTATTCAAGTAGTGTGGGATTAGACCCAAACATGCAGTCCCAATGCTTACTTTTCCATATTGTTGAGGGTAGATAAAAATAGTCACATCAAATGACGTCCTTTAATTCACAGCAAATGAAGGTGGACTTGCTTTCATTCACAATCCTTGACTGGGTCTGGTAGAAGGCAGAAGCATAGTAATCATATTAAATGGGCTTTGGTTGAATAAAATATGAAAATATGTCGATAAATTCGCAATTGAAGGCTCAGGCTGCTGACTAGAGGAGGATGACCAGTAGTGGGACCTCCAGGTAGCTTTCTGCTGCCCTCTAGGGACTGCGCCACAAACTGTCTTATTAACAGATTGTAAATGGAACAGTAAAATAACCCTAATTAGAAATCATGGAACTTAAATTTTATCTTTCTTCCCCCACGTGCAAATGGAGAATTCAAGTTTGCACTTCTTGACAAAACAAAGCCAGTATTAAAAAGAAAAGACAGGAACCCACCCCACTCCCCACTTTACTTACATGATTAGTTGTGAAAGTTAGTGGGGAAAAATATTTAGTTATATTTATTCTACTGTTGTTTATACATAGCGCAGTCAGGTGAAGGTATATAGTGAGAGGTGCATGCGGTATATTTGCAGAATCTACTGTATAATACAGTATATAGAAAATCATAAAGAATAATGGAAGGAGAAAAGAATGTGTTTTTACAAAATAAATGATCTCCTAGACATGCAAAGAGCCAGGAGAAGAGGTGCACTTGTGAATGAATCCAAACTAGCATTAATCATGTGGATGTTTCAGAGAATAGGACAGACAAATGTGAAGCAAAAGACAAAAGTCCACCGAAAATAAATGGGGAAATCTGAGACTGAGGAATTTTAAAAAGATGTGAGAAGAAGTCAGAATGATAAAAACACTGAGCAAGTGACAGAAGATGATACACTTTTCAAGAGTGTTGCATAGCTTAAGTGGGTGATTGGAAAGCAAAAGCTATTCTTGAGCAGTGAAAGAAATGGTAATTTCTGAAAAGAAAGAAACTACAAGATTTGTTATGACTTCACAGAGAGTAAAGATGTTAATTTTTAATTTTTGTTCTACTGAATTCCAGAGTAATGATGTGTAGCATCATCACTTGAAGAAAGAAATTCTGCTCCAAAACCAAGCATAAAAGATGGTTTCTTAAATGAAAATCTTGGAATCTTCCTAGCAAAGATTTTAACATTTTAGGCAGGGTTGGTTTAAAAAAACACTGTAGACTATAGACTATTTGAAGAAAAACTATGTTACCTTTTAAAATCTGGTTGTGAAACACTTCTTTTGGGAAACAGTCACTTCTGAGAAAAATTAAGAGAGTGGCATTTGTCTCTGTATCGCTTAATAATTTAGACATGTTTATGATGCAGCTTGCTTTCTTGATAGTCAAGGCAGAGAAATAAGTAGTTTTTAGGACACAATTTATTTGATCAGTTTCAGATACCTACTTAAGGCTGAATTGTGATGTTCTCTGGACTTGTCTGACTTTGAACTAAATCTCCACAACTAATAAACAAACAAAATGTGACTAGCTAAAATGTGAACGTCCGCACAAGGTCAAGTCACTACTGCATAGATGGTCTAGAATAATGCAAACTTCATTTTGTATATGAAAAGTTTTCATTCAAAAATCCAGTTCATATAATTACTCCATCACAAAAAAATGCATATGAAATCCATGAAGCATATGGTAGCAGTGTTCTCACCAGGGAATTGAAGGATCAGGCTCCCTTTTCTTTGCTTTTTCCTTGGAAGATCTTGCATTAGTTTTGGATTACTAGACTAGATTAGAATAAACTAGAATATTTTCAGTTGACAAAACCCTACAATAATCATCTAGTCCAACTGTCTGACCACTTCAGAGGTCACCAAAGGTTAAAGCACATTATTAAGGGCATTGTCCAAGTGACTCTTACATACTGACATGCTTGGGGCATTGACTACGTCTCTAGGTAGTTCCAGTGTCTGACCACCACCTGGGTAAAGAAACGTTTCCTGATCTCCAGTCAAAACCTCCCCAGGCACAGCTTTGAACCACTCCCATGTGTCCTGCCACTGGATGCTGGGGTGAAGAGACCAGCACCTCCCTTTCCAACTCCTCTCCTCAGGAAGCTGCAGAAAGCAATGAGGCCACCCCTCAGCCTCTATGTCTCTAAACTAGATAAGCTCGAAGTCCTTAGCCACTTCCCACAGGACATTCCTTCCACCCCTTCCACCAGCTGTGTTGCCTTCCTCCAGACACATTCAAGGGCCTCCACATCCTTCTTAAATTGTGAGGCTCAGGACTGCGCACAGTACTCAAGGTGAAACCAAGAGCAAGTATAAGTTAATAACTTGTACCATAAGTACATGAACACATTTGTGTATGCAAGTGCACATACACACAATATTTCAAAAGCTTGATCTACATTGATGAGAGAAACTGGCTGAGGCTTAAAAACTGAGCACAATAATATGAAAAAAGGTGAAATACCTAAGAAAAAAGTGTTATGTGACCAAGAAGTCATAGCGTCATAATCAAGGAAGTGGATAGCTTTTACTGAAGTCCAGTTTTAGTTAGTGATAGAAATTACAGCAAAATACAACAGATGTGGGAAAGGGGGAATCATGGCAATTAATATAATTACTATAAAGTGGGAAATGCATCAAGGCACAGTTAAGTACAAAATGGCACAGTTAAGTACAAAATAATCTTAATATATTGGGAGCAAGGGAAGTGGCTGCAGCTGTATGAGCTTACTCAGGTAAAAATTGTAGAAACATTAATAATGTGAAAATCCTGGGGGTAATTTAAAAAAATGTGTCCCTTATACAGGAAGAGACAGAACAAAGTGCCTGTATCCCAGATTAACACTTACTTTCTGATATATTGAGCTGCAGGAAGGATTTTAAATGTTTATGGATAGTACATATTTCTAGATGAGGAGACACAAACAGCTTAGATCCAGGGGTCCCCTAGAGACAGCTGCACAGTTTGTGTTACATATGTTAAAATAATGGAAAACTTAATACAGGTTTTCTTTAACAGCACTGAAGGATTTGCACAAAATAGATATTTTCCAGCAAAGCTGATTTCATTATTTCAGTATAATACAAGTTTGGTTGAGTGGTGCCTGTGAAGATAAGACTTTTGCAAGGTATTTGACTTAGTAGCAGTGTTTAAAATACAGTATTCAATGTGCTACAGTAAGATATGTCATGCCTTAAAATTTATGTTTGTGATCTTCCACTAAGGGATGGAAAGCTCCTAAAAGCCTGTTTCAGACCTCAGCTAGAGGAAGACAAACACGGATGAGACCATTTGCCTACAGGGTAACACCAAGAGGAGCAGCAGTAAAGTTTTTCTTCAGCTCAAGAACTTCAGTCAAAGTTGCATTAGTTACATAGGCTGTGACGCTTGTAAGGCAAACATCTACAGTTGCTGTTTGTCCTCTAACTCCAATAAGATGGGATGCCCTCTAGGTCCTACACTTTGCGTAATTTATGGATGAGATGGAAACCTTTTCTTTGGGCAAAGCTCTTGTTCAACAATGGAAGATTTCAAAAAATACCTGTAAAGGAGGAATCAATGCTGTATAGGTCTTGCTTGTTTGTTTAGAAAAGTTCTGTGATAAATCATAAAGTTTTGACATTATTCCTTGGTGACCTGGAATTAAATTAAAATACTGCTAATTAAACTTGGAGGCAACACAAAGTGCTAAGTAAGTAATGACAGCACATGGCAGTTGTAACAAACTGCTGTGCACTGAGTCTATTGAAACAAATTATGAGTCATACCTTTACAGCAAGGAATACATCTCCTACCTATAAATCAGGAAGCTATCTTCAGGAATTCAGTACCTACGAAAAAGAAGATGGGAGATGAGGTTGGAGTACACTGGCAACTGGACACAGACTCATGGTTTACAACAGTTTTTAAAGGGGTTGATATAATATTGCAATTATTAGATAAGTATAAAGAAATATTTGATCTCTGGAGTATTGTCACTGCTAGTCTTACTCTGTGTAGTTAGGGACGTGAACAAGAAAAAGTCAAAACATTTTAAAGGTCTAGAGAAAATGCCCTGAGTTGAAAAACTCAGCTTGAATCTGTTTATGAAGTAGTTTGAGATTACTTGATTACAGGATCCGAGTACCTTACCATGTAGAAGACTTAGGGAATGTTGCCTAGGGCTTGGGATTTATACAACATTCTCTGAAGAGGTGCTGTACGCATGGTCTTCACTCTCACTCCAGGTAACAAGAAGTAGTCTAACAACAGTTCACAAAAATTGTCTAAGTGATCTTTGTCCCAGATACGTATACATGAAAAAAAGGGAATTAGAGAAGGCTGGTTGGAGTAAACAGTTAGTGTCAAATTGTCTCTTTAACCCTTTATCCTCAGGCTGCACTTCAAGGACATTTTCAGTACTGTGTAGTCTTCAGCTGGTCCATACAGCACGAGTTTGTTATCACCAGTATCTTATCCCAGAGTTCTGCATTTCTACAGAACAGAAACAAGGAACATTTGCCATTTTTCTCTGTCAAAGACTTTGAAATTAAATGCTACTTTCCCTCCAAAGCTACGCTGTCTTTAATCTTTTTTTGCAGCTCTGACATGCCTTGACAAGGTAAATGGAGCTATTTGGGCCAGTAGCAACTTGTTAGTCCCTTCCTGGCTGGTGTCTACATTTTGGTGTATTTAAAAGAGCTCCATAGATTACAAAATCCAACTACATGATTGCCAATGAGAGCAAATTGTCAAGGGGATGATGGCATCTTCATCTTCCCGACTAGAAGCTGTTATAGAATAGAGGCTTTAGCTGATTGAAGATACGGGTGTAATAACAGGGTGACTGACTGAAAAGTACAGGTGTTTATTCAACCAGTGGCCATACTGGAGTTTCTCATGTTCAAACTTAAACTGCGTTTATTTAAAATATGTAAATATAAACTGATTTTAAAATTCTAAAAATAGGAAAGTGGCATTTTATGGATAATAGCAATAAATATAAATACATATTGAAATGATAATTTCGCTTGCAACTTAAAGCTGGTATATTCTCGATTTTCATGACAGCTTGTACAATTGCACCCTCTTCTGGTGCACATAATGTGGCCTTTAAATACCTAAAGTACAGCTTAGAAATTAAAGGTACATAAAAATTTGGATAATAGATTTTCAAGAATGGATTTGTTTTCAAGGCAAATTCCCAATAAATCAACAACAGTAACAACTTCAGTTTATAATTTTAACTAGAATATGCTCAAATACTTTCCTCTTTGATGTTGTAGGAGAGCACAAATAATTTTCATCATATATATTTGCAATAGTAGTGCAAAAACAGTAGCTGTTTTTCAAAAGGCCAATTGATTATTTTTGGTGTATATGAAATACCAAACGGAAATACATATTTCACAATTGCGTAATAAATAGCTATATTCTTTCCCCTTTTGCTAATCAGCTAGAATACTATAAGTATAGGTGGATGAATCTTGTTTAAGTTTGTTAGATTCCAAAATTATGTACGTACATCTGCCTGGTATTATCGGAAAAGTAATATTATAAGAGTCTACAAGACATAACCATAGCAAATACATGTTAGAATTTATTAATGCTAAAATATGCTTATGTTATAAAGTAATAACATTTTTATAATGAAGGCCATAAAACAGAAAAAGGGAAAAATATTAAAGCCTCCTATGTAAGGCGTGTTATAATTGCCTTCCAACCTCTAGCCCTTTTTTCTTCCAACTTAAAAGTTCCCTAGTTAAGCAAGCCAAGCGCTACCGCTGTGGGCAGATGGTAGAGAGAACATTGCTACAAAACCTGCCACTCAAAGTGTAACAGATGACTGTAGCTACAGAAAATTGTCCCTTTGTTCATTTTGCTAATGAGTGTCCTCATTGCAGCAGGAGACAGAATAGTTAATGAGCTGCAGCCCTTGCTTCCAGCAGGCGGTGGCGCTGCAGCTGAAGGTTACCCCAGTCGTGTGCCAAGCGCTCGTTGGGGAGGAAAGTGCCTTGTGAGGGCTTTGTAGCCCTTCCTTAAAACAGAAAAGATGGTGAATGGAGCTATATTTGAGATGCCATTTAAATCTTAGTCACATGAAAATCTTTTCGTTGATGTGAAGGTTCTTTGAGCATCAGCTGCTGATGCTCAAATACAGCCAGAGGAACAAATACTTAAGCCTATTAAGTGCTGCAACTGTTACTTAAAAGGTCTTTTGAAATTCGAAGTTTGTTTTGCAGTGGTTTAGACCTGACTACTGCCAGAGCAGAGTGTTAGCTAATTACTTAACTATGGCCTGTGCTGTTTTCCTAGCTGCTTTTTTCCCCTAAAGTGGCTCCTCTGCGGGCAGCGCTTGGTAAAAGATTTCAAGAAAAGCATGCATCCTGGTTATTATCTTAGAGGATTAATTTTAAATCTGTTACTGCACAAAGACTGTTTGAAATGAAATGCTGTTGAAGTAGTTAATTAGAATTTATTAAAACTGTACATTATTCAAAGTGACGTGTTTGTTAATAATTATTAGCCTTGATGTAAATTGCTACTGTTTCTCCAATAAAGGAAGGGGAAACACAAACTAACATGAATTGCTTTCCAAAGCAATTGGTGTTTTATTTCCATGGTTTCTTATAAAATCTGTGCAGACTTCATGTCCAAAACTACATGTAAATACGTTGGTATTTTGTTCTGGTAAATTTGAGATTAAAAGTCTATGTTATGAGGAAAACCCAAAAGTTATGGACTAACTTTTACCCATAATTATATTACAGTTTACATTTAAATGTCATTTGAAAATCTTGGCCTTTTATTTTCAAAGTCCTTTAACATTTTTGTTTTGAAATTATTTTTACATAGAGTTCATATTTTTACCAAGGGAAGCAAATAATATGCTAAATTTTCTTCAGTAAGCAAAGCAACTTCTGTCTGAGTCTTCTCTTTTGTGTTAATATTTTAAATGGTTTCAGGAGTTAGTTAATATTCTATTATTACTATAAATATCTGTGCCAGCTCTGAAAGCTTTTCTATAATTTTGAAAGAAATATGTGGCAGTAAAATCTAGACAGCCATAAGACAATATATTCAAATGTCTTCAATAGCTTTGAAACCAACAAGAAAAAAAGAGTAGCTGTCCAAATAAGCTTCAGTTGCATAAGAAGTCTTTTCCATAATGGACATGGCAAGATTTAAACAAAGGACACGCATAATAAAAATGTAAATGAGTTTGCTTTACTAAAACTATAACTTTAAAGTCTTTTGTTGCATGTTATCCTGGAACCTTCTTACAAGGTAATCACTGTTTGCATAGAGATTTAAACCGTAGGCTTCAATAGCATTAAACCCCTGCACGGTCTATGTGTGACAGGCATGCAAAGCCATGTTAATGTTCAGAATATGAATTGCCTCTGGGTGGCTCCGACACCAAGTAGAAAACCAACTGTGTTGATATCAGGAGGCCTGATGGACTCCATGCGGCTCCCAGCCTGAAAACTTCACTGCTTTGACATGTGATGTGCTCCTCATGACACTGGCAGCACTGTCACTGAGAAATGGCACAAAGGCAACAAGCCCCCCTCCTTCGCCATGCACTTTGCAACCCCCTGGTGTTGCCTGTCCGCAGTCTCTCCTGCCTGCCTAGTTACGGACAGCGCTTCAGAAACACAGGGGGAAGTGTGGGTGGATAGGCCCCAGCTGCCTTCCTGGACACAGCCTCCATAATAAATTGACCTGAATGATGAGGGCACACAAACAGTATGATATGCATTATTCCTGTCAATAAAATGTCCCCATGTGTTATGGTCTTTGTATATAATGTACTGCAGCCTTTCTTCTAGCAGGGCCCTATTTAGAGGCTCGACTTTTTTTCTATTCATATTATGACTCTGTAATAGAATTCAGATATTATATTATACTGTGTTGTATAATATTATACCAGTGCAGCATATTTAAACCCCTGATTCCTCACTTATAAATTCAAGGCATTGCTATCTTTCAGGTTGTCTTTGAAGCTGATGACCATGAAAAAAAAATGCTTGCAAAAGAGAATGAGGATTTGAAAGAAGAGTTTTTTAGACTCCACAATGAGATTTCTCATCTCAAAAATGGTCTAAAACACTCTGAAAAAGAAAAATACTTATTAGGTAAAACTTTAAACCAATGTTAGATCAAGATGATTAGTTTAAATGCAGCATGTGAGAAATGTTAGGAAAGTTGGAATTGTTACCATGCTTCAGAAGGATGGTAACTTGTTTCTGGACTGTTGCCTTTTTTATGGCATTCAATGCTGGTTCTGTATGTATTTGTAGAGAAATTCATACATATTTATTCTAATTTTAATGCATAGATTTACATATTTTTAGTTTATGACAAAGGAGTGTTCACTGTGGTTTTGAGACTTTTAGTATTGCCTAGCAATGTGCCTACAGTTCGTATTTTGTGATAGATGCATGCCGTAAAATTACTGAAATAGAAAAATGCTGTTTGTAGATACTTATAATTTTAGTGATGGCCTATTGTTGTATCTCAAGGGAAGTGTATTAAAATGTACTGTCTGGAGTAGTTTTTGAACTTGTGCATTTCTTCATAGAATCACATTTTTGTTTCTGTAGAAGTTCCTAACAGAATCAGTTTCTCCCATATAAACCATCAGTACTTTTGATACCTATGCATTACCATGGTTCTTAAAAGGAAGATTTTTTTCCTGATAAGGATAATACAATATATAGTCTTTACCTGCAGGTTACTTCTCATATATTACCAGAGTGAAACATTTAATGGAGGACTAGAAACTATGGCAATATAGTAGAGTTTGGCTGCTTAGCTTTGTTACATCGATGCAGATTAGACCCGGTATCACCTTTAATAACAGCAAGATTAGTTTGGCACAGACAATATTCCCAATTCCAGTTTATCCTCTGATTCAATAGTGCTTCTTCTCTTCTGGTAGTTTTGTATGAGCAATAAAGAACCACCTGCTAAAACACTTTGTATTGGCTGTGAATAACAGCAAGGATGTCCAGAATTAGTATTAATGAAAAGCTGTGGGCACTAGTCACACTTGGCTCTTGAACTTACTTCTTCATCTCTCTCTGACCAGCCGGCTGAACAGCAGGAAGAAGGCCGTGAATGTCAAGGGCAGCGGTGAAGGTCACAGTTCTGCCAGGACTCGCATCCCTGGTGCATTCGGCTGGGTTTAGAGACTGACCTGAGGCAAACATTTGAATACACAGGCATAGGCACATGATTTCATGGATTTTCTCTTTTCCCTCTTGTTTTCAGGTAAGTGAATGCAAAGAAAGCCATCAAAAATAGAAACATGAGCAAACTCTTCAAAAACTATTTTATTCCTTATAATTGTGAGTTATGCTTTTGGGAGAACAGGAACGAGCTTGGACTGTTGGCAGTGTATAGTTCAAATACTATTTGAAAGCTGAAAAGTAGACTTTAACTTGAATTGTGTTACATGTTGATTTATAGTGGCATAATTCACTGTATAGTGATAATATTGTGATTTTTATTTTCTCATCCTGTCGTATTTCAGAATGCCATTAAAACACAGCAAAAATTCTGAACCTTGATAAACCTCAGTAAAGTGACTGAGCACTTTAATAAAATGAGAAACACATTCAATCAGCTTTTGCAGGTGAGGAAGGAAGATTGGTATATGCAAATAGCTGATAACTTCAAATAAGAAAATGTTTATTTTTTGTAACCTGTGATTTGCTAAATATTCCACTATTCCTGGAAGGAGCTGTTAGTGTATGTGAATTATTATATATGTGCTATCTGAGTGAAACAATTGCTAAATAAGGTATTAAAGTTGACTTCTTAAAAAACTTTCCAATGCCATTGTCAATCAAAGATTGACAGCTGTCAATGTATTCCTAGTATAATATCTAGATACCTTTCCACTGGGCTTCC
This sequence comes from Clamator glandarius, assembly GCA_033459285.1. Taxonomy (NCBI): domain Eukaryota; kingdom Metazoa; phylum Chordata; class Aves; order Cuculiformes; family Cuculidae; genus Clamator; species Clamator glandarius. The sequence continues at coordinate 803,774 of JAUNZM010000046.1, forward strand.
TATCTTGCAATAGTCCTCTAAAACTCTACAGTGTATAGTCCTCATTCTGAAAATTAAGAAATGGACATAGACCTTCTTCCTACAACAAACATTCTTTCCCTGAACTATTTCCAAAATGTTTTGTAGATAACTCACTTCTGTGTTGAGAAATAAAAGGGAAAGAGTCACAGTTCTACAGGCTTATTGCAGAATTACTAATTTCTCACACACATACTTTTTGTAAAAAAATATATGTTTTTGTGGGGAGTGAGGCACCTGTCGTTGCCTTTCCTATGACCTTAGATGAATCTTCTGTGACTAAGTTTCCCACTCTGAAAATGATGATACCTGCTTATCCTTACAGAAGTATTGAAAGTGTAACTTCATTAGGATTCTGTATATGAATTCCAAACCAGAAGTGGAAAAACCAATTGGTCTGTCTACTGCTCTAGTCCATCAAAGAAGGGATGGTTCTTCTGGTTTTTATTCTCTTTTTCTAGGTCTGACAGTGCCCAGGAATCCCACTTAAGTTTGAAGTCTCATTATACTGGAAAGCAAAGGCCAGTTCCTATACTGAACATCTCTGCTTAGTTCAATTACAATGTCCAAGGATTTTTTTTAATGATACTTTTTTTAATCCTTTCACTCACTGGAAATTTTTCCTGAAATCAAACCTGTATTTTCCTTTCCTTCCATTCCCTTCTTCTCCATATAATGGAGGACGTTGTCTTACATCTGTATCTTTCCATAGATACGACCTCAATCTGTGGATTTGAGCAGCAGCATAGCAACTCTTTTCTGTACACCTCTCACATGATTTGGAAGCGCTACATTTGTGTAAATTTGGATCACACGCTTTCCTCCCAGCTGCCTCCAGCAGAGCTATGTGTACAGGTAGCTTTTCACAGTGACTGCAGTGTCTGTCCAGTGAGCTAAATTGTAACACTGAAGTGCTGCAAGATGTCTTGGAAGCAGTCCTTCTCTTCCCATTATAATTCTGAAAATGAATCTAGTTATATTTCCATTCCTGAAAGAAAAACTACAATTCTAAAAGATTAACTACATTGATTTTAGATTCTGAGTTTCCTCCCTCCCCCCTCCTTTGCATATCCCATTGAAAGTTGTTCTCTTGATGGTGAGAATGTGCATAAATTCTGCTTTGGTTAAAAGGCTTTGATCTTTAAAAAGAGGAGCTGAGCATGAAGGGAGACACTACTATAGCACCAGTTGGACAATTCACTCCAGAAACAGTTGACAAGGTTGATACAGACATCAGTACCCAATGTACACCATGTAAATAAAACATAGCACTTAAAAACTTAGCAAGTTTGCAGATGACACCAAGCTGGGAGGAAGTATCTATCTGCTGGAGGGTCGGGAGGCTCTGCAAAGGGACCTGAACAGGCTGGACTGCTGGGCCGAGACCAACGGCATGAGGTTTAACAAGGCCAAATGCTGGGTCCTGCACTTGGGGCACAACAACCCTAAGTAGAGGTACAAACTAGGAGAAGCCTGGCTGGAAAGCTGCCAAGAGGAGAAGGACCTGGGGGTGTTGGTTGACAGCCGACTGAACATGAGCCAGCAGTGTGCCCAGGTGGCCAAGAAGGCCAATGGCATCTTGGCTTGTATCAGGAACGGCGTAACCAGCAGGTCCAGGGAGGTTATTCTCCCTCTGTACTCGGCACTGGTGAGACCGCACCTCGAGTACTGTGTTCAGTTCTGGGCCCCTCACCACAAGAAGGATGTTGTGGCTCTGGAGCAAGTCCAGAGAAGAGCAACAAAGCTGGTGAAGGGGCTGGAGAACAAATCTTATGAGGAGCGGCTGGGAAAGCTGAGGCTGTTTAGCCTGGAGAAGAGGAGGCTGAGGGGAGACCTTATTACTCTCTACAACTACCTGAAGGGAGGTTGTGGAGAGGAGGGTGCTGGCCTCTTCTCCCAAGTGACAGGGGACAGGACGAGAGGGAATGGCCTCAAGCTCCGCCAGGGGAGATTTAGGCTTGAGATTAGGAAAAAGTTCTTCACGGAGAGGGTGGTTAGGCATTGGAACGGTCTGCCAAGGGAGGTGGTTGAGTCACCGTCCCTGGAGGTGTTTAAGATTAGGGTAGACGAGGTGCTTAGGAGCATGATTTAGGGATTGGTGGGAATGGAATGGTTGGACTCGACGATCCGATGGGTCTCTTCCAACCTGGTTATTCTGTGATTCTGTGATTCTGTGAAAACGGGATTCAATGCAGACACCAATTAGTGATAAGTGGTGATGAAACACATTGGAAACACTGTCTCCTACCTGGATTAATTAGAAATTATTGATTGATTTCTTGAAGTTGGGACTGGGAGCCTGGGTATTCCTCCTGTGCCCAGGCAACCGAGCTGTGCAATAGCTCTGGACAATTGCTTCTCTAATTTCTCTCAAAGCATCATAAGAGATGGCAGGGACTGAGTTTTTCATAAGGGCTAGAATGTTAACTGGGGTTCTGATCACTGGTGAACTTGAGGACCTTTGAACCTGTAGCTCCATATACCTATGACTTAATCACTAGTTTATACTGTGTTGAGTGCAAAAACACTGCCTTTAAAGCTGGACACAGCGAAAGCAAGCACAGAAAAGCCATAATACCTGGGTTACATGTTAGGATACTCAGCATAGAATGTTTCTATAGGTTTGTTCTTTCTTCAGAGTTTTGCTGAGCATTTTTGCTCAGGTTTTATGTGTGGCAGTGAGGTTTCATTTCTTGATTTATTGTAGTTTATAGTCTAATGTAAAATGCATAAATGATCTAGCAAGTCAAAACACAAGATTGTCCCTTTCTCATGCAGTCACAACTTTGGTATGTTGTCAAGCTCGTGCATGAGTATTCTGTATCTAGTCTCATGAATTTCATATTCTTTGTGTCCAACAGCACAGCTTGAACAGAACTGGTGGCTTATTCTCATCATAGAGGAGTAGTTAAGCTACTTTTCCGTGACTTAGGATATTGTAATCAAGCCCCATAAAACTCCCAGCGGCATACATTGTCGGCTGCCCTGATTTGTGGCTGAGCATTCTAGCATCTAGGTTATTATGCTGAAAGGGAGCATTTCTCCATATTTATGAAAGAAAATTAATGACACTGTTGTACTCAGCATTGGCTGGTTTTAAATATGTCCAAAATGCAAATCCAGTAAGTAGCAAACTGTGCTCCTGGTGACACTGAGAAATATAGATGTTTAACTTGCAAGTCCTAAGTGACAGTAGCTCTGACAGAAGTCCCAGTCGTCTCAAACCCAGCAGAGTCAAGGAAGCTTTGCCGTGCAATGGAACTGTTTAATTGAGTTTCATTCTGGAACTTCTGAAGAATTCTTGAAGGATTTTGCTTAAACTGCTCTTTAGGCACAATAATTTCTCATTGATGAGACTAATTTGCCTGACGTTATTGTGGGAGGATATGTTAGAACTTGATGGAGATGATAGAGACATCTGCTGATCTTTCTGCAGTTTTACAGAAAACAGTGGAATTGTTCCTGCGGTTCCAAACTGCCACTGCTGTTTGACTGTAACAAGTTTCCACAAATACACACTTTTCTGAGAGTTTAACTCAATGAAATCTGTTTCTAATGTTTTCACCAGCTTCCAGCCTCCTGTGACATCGTGGTCTACTTTGCTTATGTCAAAATAACTTTAAAAGTTGGACACTTGTGACATTATTAAACCCCACATAAAAGTATCTAACTGTAAGTGAAAATGTCTGTTAACAGTTTTAATACAAAAAATATGTGTATGTCTATGAGTACCCTCTTGATCAGGGAGACTGTACTTAGAAAGGATTATGCCAGCTTGCAGTATGAAATCCAAAATTAATTCTCAAATGTTCATATTTTAGTTGATTAAAATTCAAGAACAAATGAAAGCAGAACTTGAAAATGAAATACCATTAGTTAAAAACTTTATATTTTGTAAACCATAATTTATCGCAAATCTAATAAAATATGCAAAACCTGTCTATTATCCCATAGATTGAATAAACTTATTTTTTAAATAGGAAAGTTGCTTTGCATATGAAAAAGATAGCAAAATACTTTAGAGTTTTATTTTGATCCTACCATAGTTTGAGAGGAACAGATGTAAGCAATGCTACCATAAATATTTTTTTGTAAAAAATGCTGCTATTTTGCTTTAGGAGGACTTGGGAAATATTTAATAAATGCAACATTAGTTGAAAGGATTTGCTGCTGCTGTTTAAAATTTCATAGGCAACGATACAGAGTTTTGTCTTAAAATATTTTTGTATTCTGCATTAGTCTCATAAGAACACTGCCTTTTATTTTCTTTTTACATGATCCAGGAACTTTCCAGACGGCTGGTCCTTTATTTTACCATTTGACTTTTTTTTCCCCCAGCCTGATTTCGTACTGGCTTTCACACTGATCGCCACTAGTATGTCTTTGTTACAGTAAACTGACTGGGTTTATTATAATAAAAAATAAAACACAGCTTGACTTGCAATCTAAATGTGCTGGAAAAGAATATGATACTGTTTAGAAAAGAAAAGGTTGTGAATAGAAAATCAGTACCACTTCAGTTATTTAAACATTTGCTTTTCTGCAGCTTGTCAAACTTTGTGCCAAGTCATAGCTGCTTTACTTTGTTTTGTTAATCTCAGCACCATATGTCTTGGTTTTTTTTAATAGGGGGCCAAACCTGCGGTACTTACTCAGTTTCAGTCAGTCTGAGTAAGTACTGTAGGACTGATTTTTTTAAAATAAGAGAAAAAAACAAAATATAATATTATGGAGTAGGTCTTTCAAATCAATTTATGAAAGTAAAAAATAAAAACCTACAAAATAAACTGCCTATTAAGTAAATTTCAATAAGGACCTTCATAATGAAAAAGTTCATAATTTTAATCACATTTTAGGAAAAAATTTTAACCTGAAGATGTAAGCAGGACTCTGTTGGAATTAGGAAATTATAGATGAAAGATTTTAAAACTTAATTGTCCAAATTTAAGCCATTAAATCAGGGTATAGACTCTTCTCTTTCAAGGAAAATATTTTGGGATAAGACTGTGCCGTCAGAGAATTCTAGCTAATGCTAAGTACGCAGTCTGACATGTACATTTACCAAAAGCATTTGAAGGCATTGTTGTAAGATGATATAACTAAGGGTTGATATGATTTGACTTCTTAATGTGTTTTTGAACAGATATGTAACATGAAAGCTCAGACAGATTTATGGATCTCAGTTATAACTGAGGCATGTAGAAACCACATTTTTAGTCACAAATTGAGTTGTGATAGTTCTAGAAATCCCAATGGGATATTTAACATCAAAGATTATGTAGTCAGATTTGATACATCCTTAATATATTTTTTAAAACCTAGATATTAGGAAGATTCTATTGATTTAGGTGAAAGCTATGGTTTTTAAATGAAATTATTTTTAAAATAAATATAGATTATCAGACACGTTGTTGTTGTTATTCCAAAGTTAGTTCCAATTTTTATCTAGAAATGGTTCATTTAAATAAGGGGATCTTCTCAGATTAATTTGGCAAACTTTGGTGCATATATAGTAATAGTCTGAGTTCAAAACAAATGAGTACATAGGAGTCCAACCTTTGCAAAGGCTGTTGAGTGGGATTTGGCCTCACTCTTCTCTCTCCTCCTATTCTAAATTCAAATACCCATTTGCCAAATATCTAGAACATATTCATGAGGTGGGTTCTAAGGTCTTTAAGTTGAGGAACGGCAGTTCTCAGTGAGAACTTAAAGGCTTTGCTCATTGAGACTTCTTGTTGATACTCTGAGTGCATACAAATGTGGAAATGAAAGACGGACGAGCAAGACAATAAACAGACTCTCAGAGCACATAGTGCTCAAGAGAAAGAAGAGTACACACTGAATGTAAAAAGTAATGTGTAAGTAAAGTTGAATCTGAAAGTATAAATCCTATGATATGTGATTGGAAAAAAGCGTTTATGCTCCTGAAAAATCTTCTCTAAGTTTCAACAAATTTTCATAGCAATTCCATGAAGATTATTAAAGTATAATATTTTCTGTAGTAATACGGTTTGCATATTTATAACTTATTACAATAAATAAAATTGTTAATAATATATAATGACGTTTCCTGATGGCTTATATCCTGGAAAATGTAACAGTGTTGGATAAAAATAAATAATTACAAAACATAACCAATAGCAGAGTACTCCAAAATGAATCAACAGTAAAATCTTGGCATAAATCTTAGCAGAAAAAACCTCAGTTGGTTAAATGATCCCCTTTTGCCACTTCTAATGATTCCATCAATATTCAGTTTCATTTCATTCTCTATAAACAATCTTGTTGCCTTCCCATCATTTGCGCAGTACAAATTTTTGAGCAATTCTGAGCAGTACCACAGAAACAACTGGCTTTGGTACAACTCAGTACAAGCCAAGGAGTTGCTGTCACTTTTGAATGTTGACAATCAAAATGGCAGTCCCAGCTTATATTCAACAGAGTTTTCAAAGAAAAAGCTAAGTTCTCTAGTTATTATGCCCCCAGATGGCAAATGGAAAGACAGATTTTCACTGTCATAGATCAAAGCGCTAAAGTAATTAGCTTTAAGTCTGCAAAAAGCCACATGCCTGTGAATATACGATTTACACTTTAGTTATTTATTTCCCACTTTAATACAACTCCTCAATAAACCATAACACTAGTTAATATTAGGCTTTTTCCAAAAGTTTGTGCCTATAGTTTCATTCATATTTCTTGGTAGTACCTTTTAGCAGCAGAAAGAGAAGAGAGAAGTTGCCAAGACAAAGGTGTAAAGTGTCTTGGGTGTGGCACAGGAAAAAAGTATGGAATTAACTTGCCTAAGTAAAACATAGATTTTACGAGCTAACATTGCAAAGTGCTCTGCTTGTGTTAGAGCTCTATTTTATTTGTCATAGTCTAGTTTATCTTTCTCCACTGCTTTCTCTTAAACCTGTTTTAACAGTGTAATGAAATACTTTCCTTACACTGTGCTAGTGCCAGTCTGCCTTCATTACAACTACACTCTTTTAAACAGTCTTTTTTCCTACTTAATCTAAATGGAGTTAAGAAATATCACTACTAGACTAAGTCCTTATCTTCTACTCACTACCCCTTTGAAATGAAGCCATGTACTCACTGTTCCTTTCCCTTTAATCTTGAGTGAATGAGCATGGCAGATCACAGATGTTTGACAGCAATAATTAGTTGGTTAGCCTAACTCAGGGTTTGCTCTGCTGAAATCAGTTCAACTTACAAGGTAGGAGTCAGGTGGAAGAAATTCCTTTATTACCATTATATCTCATAGATGGCTAAAAATACTCAAGAACATTTAAACATTAGACCCCAAATCCTAGTTTTGTCCACAGCCAGCAATCCTTTACCAAAAAAAAATACAATTTACATGAATCACAAAGGCAGAAAAACATGATGTTTACTATTTGACGTATCACTTACTTATTTCAAGACCATAAAAAGCACAAATTCTACACTAAACATACGCAAGAGTATTGCAGAAGACCAACAGCTTACTGTGCTACAGCAGTGTCTTCACACAGCAAATTTTTAGGGAAAGGTAGTCCAGGTGTTGAATACTTTTATTTCCAGAAATTAAGCTGAGAACCATGTTTATCCACATGTGAAAGATATTTCCTTTACTTCATCAAGACTGACTAAGTAGAATGTGAGCTTGAAGGGACTGTGGAAATTGAAGCAGAATTTAAAATGCTGCTAGAGCAATTGGGTAAAGCAAATATCTGAGTTACTAACTATCAGGAAAAATCCTGTGAAGGTCCTCACTGGTGTTGGGAGACTCTTGAGAAATGACTGAGATACCTGTCAGGGAGATTCTCTTGTTTCTTGACATTTTTGTGTGAGTTATGCTTGCTTATTCTTGCAGACGTATGCACTTAATTTGTCCCAGCCTCCAAGGAACAATAATATATGCATTATAAATTTATATAGCTGAAGGAAATGTGACAAACAGGTAAATATCTATTAAATTATCTTACTGCATTGAAGATGTCAGTATTCAGAATACTGAGAAGCCAATAAATTTTTTTGAAAGTAAAGATTATTACAAAATAATAAATGGTTTTGGAATATAGAAGAGTCTGCAAATAAAATAGAAATGACTGCATAACTAAATTTTAAAATGGTTTAAATGCTTTGTGTAAATTTCAAAAACCTATTGTAATCTAGCTACCAAACACTTTAAGAAATGCCCACAGTCACGTAAATGTATAAAGTCCATAAAGCAGCTCATTCAAAGAATCCATTTGTCCCTCATGAAATTTTGTTTTCATTTAAAATGGCATAGGAGGGGGCTAATGACTATAAAATGGAGAGGGGCAGATTTAGACTAGACATAAGGAAGAATTTCTTCACAATGAGAGTGTTGAGGCACTGGCACAGGTTGCCCATGGAAGCTGTGGCTGCTCCATCCCTGGAGGTGTTCAAGACCTTAGATGTTCAAGGTTAGATGAGGCCTTGGGCAGCCTGATCCAGTGTCCCTGCCCATGGCAGGGGGGTTGGAACTGGATGGGCTTTAAGGTCCCTTCCAACCCAAACTATTCTCTCATTCTATGATTTCAGTGGCAGTGGCCGAACTGATTTTATAAGAAAATCATATGTCTTTGTGTTATTCTTTATCTCTAAGGAGTAAATCTACATTTATACTTTCCCTTTTTTATGCCAAATGATAAAAACCACCATTTTGGTTTATGGAGAGAAAGTGTGGTCTCCTTTACATTAGTCATCCTCCCTTTCCAAAGACTTACTCAAATAAGTCATACCGTACATTTACCATCTTGGTAATCCCTTAAGTAAAGAACATGTGCAAGATATAAGGCAAAATCTTCTAACATTTCAATAGCATTTGAAGGTTTTCCTTTACAAATTGCTTTTTCTTCCTTCATAAGAATGATTAGCACTTATGAATCTATAACAAATTTCCATTAGTTATTTGAACTATTTATAAGCTCATTCTACTATGAGATTTCTGAATGTGACCATGCTCAAATAAAAATGTAATTTGTCATCCATACATACTACTACATCCTGTAATTTAGCAAATATGTGTGGACAGTTAAACTGCTGGATTTCTCTTTCACTAGGAATTATATTTCAATCATTTTAGAAAATAATTGCCTAGAAAACGTATATCTATCTTAGTGGACATTCTTTAACATTTGCAGAATGTTTTTATAATATCAGAATAAATTTAGTGAACCATTACAAGAACAAAGAATTTTTTAATTGTTTTATTATCCTTAAAGTTATATTTAAGTTTCACAATGCCTTTATTTGTGTAAAGGTTTGTTAATATCCCTGATCTTCCTAAAACTTCAAATAATAGGAAAAAAAACCCCAAACAAGTCAATGTTTAGAAGTTAATATCTATATCAATGTATTAATCAGCTTCACTTTCTGAAGCTGGATTTCCTTCAACAGTTATTTGACATATCCTATTAATCATAGTTAGATTTGCAAATCTATGGCATGTGGTGAGAACAAGCCATATGCTGAGATAAACTGAACTGGAGCACATCTAGGTTAGTTGAAATATGTATGATTGGTATTTGACTGTATTAAACCAAAAAAATAGTATACTGTTTGTAACTATCTCTTTCTTGCTTAGACTTGTTGTTCAAAATGCTATAGGCAGAGGAATATCCTTTATAAAATTATTTCATTTATATTTGTATTTAATGGATTCATTATCATTTAAACACTGCTTTGACATTTATCCAGATGTCTACTTGCCCTAATGCCGAAATAGTAGAGTTAAATCCCAGGAGCAACAACATAAAATTTCAACAGAAAATCATTCTCTACTTCACCTCCAAAGCCCTTTGCAGGCCTTTTACAGACAAATCTTTACATCTCCTCTTTTATTCTAGTACAATTTGATAAAATAAGTATTTGAGGTTTTCCAGTATTCTATTAGGCTTAATTTTTGTGGCTTCAAATGCTTTTTTCCTCTTGCTTCCTTTAGCATTTCTGTGAATTTTTGTGTTATGTCAAAAATCTGCCATGTATTGACCAAGTTTGTACCTATCTGAATATACCTGAGGAACTGAAGGGGGCCCTTGATTATAGTTCCATCTTTAAAGTTATCTGGCCTAGTTCTTCTCATGTTAGAAATATTTTGAGGAGTTGGAAACACAGCTTACATTTTTTTGTGTTCCTTCAATACCTGACTCTCCTGTTCTATTTTTCATTATCCTTGACTGTATACTATTTTTGACCATTTTACTGCTGCTATTTCACAATCTTTTTTCTTTCCTGCTAGCTGAATTTCTAAGACTATCCAAAATAACCATAGCTCTGTTAAGCTACTAGTACTAGTATTGTTATTCTTTCTAGAGCCTACAACCTTCATAATTGCTGTTCTGCTCTAAGACACATCAAGGATAATAGGATTTTAACCTGGCGAGTTAAAAATTCATTTATCAGAGCTGTATGGTTTTGTATTGGTATTGATTAACACTGTATTGATCCTGCCAGAAAGTACATAAAACCTCCTCCTCCCTGCACCCTTACAGAAAGAGCAAAGCATATTTATTCCTTTCATTCTCTTAAACAAGAGGATAAATGTCAAAAACTGACCACCCCTCACTGGCCATCACACCAGGAATGCGAGTATTCCAGATCTAACCTGCTGTCTTGCCCATAGCTCCAGACAGTGCCTCTCAGAAATCATGTAGACTTTGGCATGGCCTGAAGTGCTTTCAAGATATGATCTGCTGTTAATGAGTAAAACACTAAGGGATATTACAAGGTTCTTCTGTATAGGGTTTTTTAATTTTTGAGTGTGGGTTTGGAGGAGCACACAATAGCACATTCAATAAAGTTCAACTACTTTTCAATTACTCTTAAGTACACATATGGTGTTAGCTGATATTTTACTTGGTGTTTGTACTGTAGCAGGTTTGGTTGTGTAATTTTGTTTTGTAGATAGGGAAGGGACACCTGCATTCACCTCTAGATATTTTTATGTGTCTAGATAGGGATTATATTTACACTGGAAAATCCATTTTGTTACACGTTAAGATTTTGAAACTAATAGGATATCTGTTTATACTCTGTTTCAGTGGTAGCTGACAACTGCATACTGCACTATTGATAAAACTGGAGATATATGCAATAAGAAATAGTATTTATTATAGAAACAGGAGACTAGAGATGGAAAAGCAAATTAGATCATACTAGATAGTCGCATTGTTGGGAAGATTTTTCTTATTGAGTGTTTTTCATTCTTTTCTTCATTTAGAGCACATAATTCATATCCAAGTAATGTCATGATGGGAAAGTTATAATAGTAGAGCAGAAATAGTGTCATAGGTAATAAGATTGCTATAGTTCCCTGAAATCTATTTCATAACCTCATGTCTCTTATTTGTAGTTCAATCTCCTAGTTTCATTCTGTTTCCTAACTTCCCTGAATTCCTAATGTTAAGTGCATACTGAATGTTTTTCTTTCTTAGTGTTTATATTCTTCAAGGTTTACTCCTTGTTATTCTAAAGCCTTATAATAATATTACAATTAAGGACACAAAATATTTGTTAGGGTTGAAATTTGTCCTATTAATACCCTTGAGGCTCATTCAAGTTTGCAAATCTTTCTGAATTTAAGTAAACTCAAAGGAGTGTATTTTCTATATAATCTGAACTGATGTTGATAAAACCGTTTTGTTGCCACTCGTATTGCAAGTACTGGAACCTGTAACTGTATCCAGAAAAGATGACCCTAGCCTTTAGCTGGTATGTCTTAAGGTTCTAGATTTTTTTTTTTAATGGCTTAAGTAATTGTAAGTCCAGGACTTAGGAAAGAATATTCCCGAAGTTACCCAAAATGGAAGATTCCCAGTCAGGTCACTGTGTCTGATATTTATGACACTCTTCTACATTAGGCATAAAGCAAAATCCTCTCAAGCCCCCAAGGAAAGTCTACAGAACCCTTATATCTTCATCTATCTCCAGGCCTTTGTGGCTGTTTGGCCAAGAGGGTTTAGTGTTAGAACCTTTTAGGCAATTAGGAGTCTTGTACAGGCTAAAATCTAATCATATTTTGAAATGCAGTAGTAATATTTTAAGTAACATAGTTGTAAGTAGCCTTTTGTATGGAGATAAGTAGGATATGGATATGATGCATTTCAAACTTTCGCTTTTAAAGGTGAAAATGAGATTGGGAGGAAGGGGAGATGTTACCAAAATACTAGTCACAGAATGCTCATTCCTACTCAGTAACTTACAGTTTCAGTATCTGAAACCTAAGTGTGTTTAAACAGGGGATGAAAAGCTTAGGGAGCATTAAAACCTTCAGTTATTAGATTCTGGCCATGTCTAATTTGCTAAAAATTAATTACGTATTTGATTACATATCTGAAATATCTGAACAATCTTCCTTAAAATGCAATTCTTACAATGACCACGCTAATATGCAACACCTTAACTTACGCTACAGAGGAGCTCAACCTCCTTAGTGAAGTTAGATTTTGGAATCCTGTTCAACAGGCTTCATATTTTGATGTCCAGAAACAATAGACTGCAAGACCTGCAAAGTTTAGACTGAGGTTTCTTTTACATCGCCTGAGGTACTGAGGTGTTGTAACTATGCTGAAACACTAGCTAAGCAATTACTTCCTCTGCCAAATATATGATTAGTGTTCATATGTACTAAAAAACGTATCAAATAAATTTATTTAATGAAATTTAATATTTTTGCAGACTATTCATTTGTAAGTAACATGCCCTCATAATTCCTATTACATAAAAGCTGATATAAGGAGGCAATAAAACAGTTACATGCTGGGAACACTTCATTAATGACACAGAGAAAGGATTTCCTGTAGAACAGATGGCCCTTGTAGTGTTAACCAAACTGCTCATCTAAACCACCATTGTCTGGAACCTAATGCCCTCAGGCAAGGATCCGACCCAGTTGTGGAGAGGCACCATGCAATCATGACAGATGGTCATGTGTTGAGGCAGCCCAAAGACCATGCGTATGTACCAAGGGTGGTTGTTGAAAGCTGAAGCTCACAATGGAGAATATTCAGTAGGATTGTAGTTATAGAGTGCCCTGGTGTCCCACTCTGAACAACTTTAGTGCAAAAAGATGAAGGTGCATGAGAACTTAAGTCGAAAAGAAGGAAGAAAGCAGTAGTTTCTTAGCCCTCCACTTGGATTTCATTTGAGAGATCAATAGGTATAAGAAACTTGTTTCCTTAGTTTTAAATTTTAAACTTAAATTTTAGTTTAAATTTTATACCTTAAGGAAGGTATAAAATTTAATCTCATCATTCTGCAGTGAGGTGAGTGAGTGACAGTAATAAATACTTAAAACAATATAATTCCAATTTTTGAAAAGCAAAAATTTCAATGCACTGATGGTTATTACATTACTGTTTAGTGTTTCTTATTGATTTTATTTATAAATCTGACTAAAATCTTAATTAGGCCTGCCCAAAATTTTAAGCTGAAGGATATGAAATAAAGTTTATATGGCAAGGACTTTTCTGATCAAGAGATTAAGACTTTCTGTATTAAGAATATGCTTCAATCTGCTGGAGATGATTTTGGGAAGGCGCAGGAGTCTCACTTGTCTTCAAAAGTTGAATTTTAATCCAGTTTATTGTTACTTTCCACATCTGAAAATATGTTTGCTCTTCTTTCAGACAGGAAGAGCATAGTTTTGATAGATAGACATAATGACAGGGATTTCAGAGTAGGAATAAAAACAAAGTAGAAAGAATATTAAAGCACAGACAATAGTAATATGGTCTAATGACAAATATAGAAACAGTTTGCAATATGGAAAAGAAGTGAGCGGGAGGAATTTATAAGTTTAAAATTGAACTGGTGAAGCCTATACAGTAGCTGCTGTTAATAAGTAGTTTTGAAGTGTGGGGTTTTTACCATCTTTCCACAGAAAATGTTACAGGAAGTACAAGTGCAGCTATCATCCATTTCTTCTTGACTGCCATCCTGAACTGGAGTTCAGTAGTGCCTCTGCTTCCTCATGGGACCGTCCCAAGGGGTAGGGATATTCAGATTGTGGAATGTCTTTAGATATGATCTTTCCTACCCTGCCATGCCAGTGCAATCACTGCAGAAAACCTATTATGCTTATATTTCAAGCATCTGGGAACCAAATCTCGTGGCTTTAGAGCTGCTTTGCACTAGTACCCCATAGCATTTTGTGTATAGATGCAATGGGCCCGAGACTGCTTTTACAAATTCTCTATTTAGCCAGCTATATTGCTGCTGAAATCTAGAGTGTCACACCAATATAAAATCCACGTGTGGAAAGAGAATCTGACCATGCAATTGGTTTTGCAGTCATTTAGTAATAATTAATATTTACAGTGAAATTCATTTTTAGCCTTCATAGCATGTAGATAAAATCGCTTTTCTTTATCTCAAGTCCTGATACCATAATGTATCTGCAATATGATCTCTTCTTTGACTCTGATGTTTACACCTCTGAACTAGCCACGTAGCTACCAACATGTGTTTGTGAGAGAAAGTGGAATGTATCTGCAGCTGACAAAACAAAATGAAGACTTGGTCTGGACAGGTTTAATACAAAACACTACTGAGAGCTTGGAAGCTCTGTTCAAACAGATGTGTGGGTAATGTATTTGATTTACCAGGTTCATATCCAGAGTGTCTGTGTGGAGACCTGTGGAAACATAAGACAAATGAAATGTCTCTTGGAAGAGAGAATATGTATTTGTGTGAGGTGTGAAGAACCAGGAGGAGATGGCTGGGAAGAGGACTGAACAAGTATCTTACTTTTGGAGGGGTTTTTTTTTGAGATTTGCTCTGTGCTGTTTTGAATATAATTTACAGTTTGGGAAGTAATGTGACATCCTGCTGAAAGAGAGTTGAAGATTTATGGTTGCTTAGTTTCTTTCAGATTTCTTATATGGTATGCCTGATCAGTGGTGCTCTTTTCCTGAATCATAAATGTAATACAGGAAACTAAAACAGGTTTGTGTGCTTATTAGATTTTATTTTTCAGTTTTCAACACTGCGAGCAGAAGAAAAAGAATATTATAATAACCAATCTGCCAAAGCAAAACTGAAATGATAATGCTTGAAGAGAAAGCAAAATTTGAAACGGAACATCTTATGAAACAGAAATATTTAACAAAACAGAAAAAAGGAACTTGCTGACAAGGTGATCTCTCAATCATAACAAACTTACATGCCTAGATATATATTTTCTATATACAAAGCTTCTTAAAATCTATGGATTTCACAGGACTACTATGTCTTTAAGCTTTTATTTGCTGAAGTGATGATATGAGTAGCCATTTATGTGGCAGCTTTATCCCAGCACCTTACAGAATTTCTCATCACATTTCTCTGAGAGAAATAGGAAACAGCTTCACAGAAAGGACAGTGAAAACCAAAAGTGACACAGGCTGTGTCTAAGTTGTATGGCATGGAGACTCTGTGGGCACCTGCATAGGTGCTTCCATCCAATCACTCATACTGGAAATGTGCCTCAGCTCCCTTCTTGGCTGGGTACCTGGATTTTCCTAGCTCTTACACTTGCGCAGGGCTGATTTGAATCAGGGCATCCCCACAAAAGCAAAGACTGGGAAGCATTTCTGGAAACCAAATATGGACATAATTGTGAAAATCTGTTTAGATCTGAATCAGGAGTTCAATTCTTTGTTCTAATTGCTTGACCCTGCGCTTTCTACAATCTACTGGCTTTACCACAGGGAATTAGTAGCTCTTGAGACCTCACCCATTTAAGGCAATAGCTATTTTACCTTAGATAGCAGTGACATGAGGTTCAGACACATATACATAGGACAAAATTCATTTAATGATCCACAGAACTGGTTTTGTTATGGTTGCAAAAATGTTGCAGTCCTTAGAAACAGAGAAAAAAGGTGAGCTGGATTTGAACTACTGACTTAGATTACAAAACCTTTCAATTTTTAACAAGATACTGGAAATATCTAACAGCCTCAAACAGGAAAACTTGTCACAGGAATAGCACTGTGTAGGATCAAAACTTTCTATTTGTTTTTGCGTAGTTGGTGAGGAAGATAAACAATGTTTCACTTATTTTCAGATAACAGATGCAGTACCTGAGCAGCCTGGTGCTGGAAGCTGAAGCTGAAGCTGACTGCTGAAGCTGAAGAAACAGAAAGGTCAAGAAAAGCAAACCACAGAAAGGTAGTGGCCAAAATTTTCAAGATGTGCTTTGAAGACTTTTAAGAAGCCTCTGTGTTGATTTAACTTCTTTTCTTTACACTTTTTTCCCCCTGTCTTAGAAAGGAAGCTGAGCACACAGTATGGAAAAAGAAATTCCAGAACAGGTTTATAAATGCCTATATATACTTATATGCCCATATAAACTGATACACTATATATGCCTATATGTATTTATATAGATAAAATACTATAAAAAATTTATATTTATATACATACATAATTCTGTTAATAAAATACAATATTTGTTAATAGATTTTGCAAATTTTGTGAAAAATAAATGTAGGATATTTATATATAAAAATATATATGTATTTTATACATTATTCTGTTACCTAGTCATTGGCATTTGAAGACATAATAGCTAGGTTTAAAAGATTGAAGATAAATGTTAATGGACAAAATAATGTGCTGTTAACATACTTGTAACAATGATAAACAGTTAATTTGTGCAACTGAGTTAATAGAACTGTTTATTTCTTTGTCTTCTTTCCTCATGCCCCTCTTTCCCACTATACTTTTTCATCTGATACCATTTACAATTTTCTGTCACTACATTTTCTCAATCCCAGAGTCCCTTTGCTTTCTTCTGGGTTTTCGTGTGATTACAATTCTCCTTTATGCACTTTCTTCCTTAGCTATTTTTCTTCTCTGCTCTATCCATCTTCTCTAGAATCTTCATCTTCCTTCTTCATAGTCTGAAACGTTTTGGGTGAAAAATGGTGATTTTCAAAATCATCAAAACCCACAAATTCCCTCTAATCACTAAATATAATGAACTTCTAGCAAAGAAAAATCTCTCATTGGGCCCTACTCTGAGTCATACAGACTGGCTGAGAATTGTAGTGTTTCTAGGTCACAGAACTCCAGCACAACTACATGGACCACAGCTTTCTGATTTGCAGTGAAGCTGTGACTGAGATTGAAAACTTTGGCAAAGTTATGATTCCCCTTCATCTAAAATTGGTTCTAATATAAATCTTGCCCACTGAAAAAGCCTTATGCTGGTTTTTGGCCAACTAGCACCTGGACAGCCAGATGTATGTGCTAAGGCCACATCTGTACTGACAAATAATTGTTAATGGTGTGGATACTCACATTTTCATTGGATCTTGGTCCTCTATCAGTCTCTGTGTGCCTCTATTGCTTCATTGACATTCCTTCTTGGCACAGAGCAAGCAATCCCTCAAGACAAAGCCCTAGAGCTGTTCTGGTGCTGATTTGTTCCCTATAGGTGGCATAGATGTAACGGCTTGTCCACATGGCATCAGGACACGTTTCAGAACATGCAACATATGTGTTTGGCACCACACTATAAAAACATTTTTCACATAGCCATGAGATAGTCCAGTACTATTTTAGATAGAAAACTATAGACTAAGAATATCTAAAATCTATGTATGTGCCAAATGGAACCCCATCTAGCCCACTATGAATGCAACCAGTCCACTCTGGATGTCACTAATACTGATCAGAGTGGACAAGCCATGCAAAATGTCTTAGGTGCATGATTTTTTTTCCCTGCAGCAAAATAATTTAATAATGCATATCTTATGTAGTGTACTCAGCTTCTTAATTGGCTGGAAACACATAAAGAATTTACTAAAACTAAAATCCACTGCACTCAAATAGGGTGGAAATCCTCAGTAGTTTCCATTTTAATGAGGATTGTCAGAGCTTGCAGGGTCCCTACTATGAACCTCGGAGCTAGAGTCTGAAAGCTCTGGGGCAAGATGTAGAAGCTGTAGGGTTTACCACCAAAGGTAGTTTGCCTGTGAGCATTGCCTGGAGTGGCAGAGTAGGAGAATCCTTGCAGATGCCAAATTAATATAAAATCATAGAATCATAGAATGGTTCCAGTTGGAAGGGACCATAAAGATCACCTAATTCCAACCCCACTGCCATGGGCAGGGGCATCTCCCAGTAGATCAGGCTGCTTGAGGCCCCACCCAACATGTTCTTGCTTGTATCTTTGCTACTGTTGTAGGGATGTATCAGACTAACTTCAGATTTGTGAAGTTCTGAAGGTATTTATTTAATCAAATAAACATCATATTTCATTCTTTCTAAGATTTTTTTTCATAATTTCAATTTTATTTTGAATTCATCTGGCCTGATACCAAATTTCAAAGAACAAAACTTTCCACAAACTGAAAATTCTAATGCACTAGATCCAAGACAAAAAAAAATAAGACTGTGCCTGTAACTCTTTATTTAACAAATTAAGAGAATCAACTATGATCACCTTTGAAATAGCTCCCTTGTGAGTTGACACACAGCTGCATCAATGCTACCAATATTGAAAGCACTTCTGCAGACCATTTTCTGAAAGACTTACAGATCTCCATCATCTTTTCTTTTACATCTTCTACCAACAATACATGGGTTCCTTCGAGCACCAACTTGATCCTTGGGGGTCTCTTCACTGTAAGCCTCAGTCAATATCTGAAAAGTTTCCATCATGGTTTTCTTCAGTTTCACAAGAAAATTGATGTTAACTCACTGTGCAGTCTTGCACACTGACATTTTCCAACCAAGGGTAAGAAAATGTCTATATCTGAATATGTGTCCACTCATACTGAGTGAAGCAATTGGGCTGAGCCTTGTCTCACTGTGACAGGTTAGCACATGTTCTAGAACCATCTCTTTGTCACTCCCCTCCCACTCTTGGTCTTGAGCTATAGGGTTAGTCTTGGGATTTCTTTGTGTCAGACTTCATATTTCAGGCCGTTCTTATCCTGTATATTTTTTGCCTCCACAACACCAAAGGTATGGAAATGCTGCTATTCCTGTCCTACAAACAGTGAACTGCAGTGAAGGTGCATCCATTGCACAGCAAACTCTCTGTATTTTCCTTCATGCTTGTTTAGTTTGATATAATATCTCTAAGGTCAATAGAGAGTTAGTTGCTCATTAAGTTCAGTGTTCATTGAAATAGGCCCCAAGTTACCTTCTCATCTGAAAACTGAGAAAATACTCTACTCAGATAATATGATGATGGTGTTATCAGTAGGTTTAGTAATACTGCAAGTCTCTATGGAAAAATAAAGCTCTATTATTCTTAACAGGTATACTTTAATGAGTACACACCGTGTTACCTGAATAGGCAGGTATGAGAGGATTTTTTTTAATATTAACCATTAAAATTACTTGCTTAAACAAGAGATTAAATAATCATTTAAGACACAGCTGATCATTGTAACATCACAGAAACGGAGTTATTTTGATGAAAAGTGAATTAATGGTGAAATATAAATACTCTATAGAAACATCCTTATTTTTGCTTTATTTTTTTCTGATACCTTGTTAAGGAACCACATTTCATTAGAGTATGACTGCCTGGGCAGCAAGTATTTGACTCAAATTTAACCTGTTTATTTTATAATTTCCTTATACTCGTTTTAAAAAAAACCCTCTTGTGGACAAAATATCTTCTGTGTGTCTTATGAAATAATCTAAAACTGTGTGAATGAAGTGTCTGAAAACTATCTGTACAACATCAAATGTGAATGTGTTTAGTTAGTACTTCTCATGTCAATTCTCTTTAATTTTTCATAACAATTAAGTCCATTTAAGTTTTCCTTTACATATTTTTTAATTTACTGTTTGTAACTAAAATGCCCATGAAGTTCTGAGTTTGTAACCAGACACAGACAGGGCACAGAACTCCAAGACTGCTAATAACTTTGACCATTCTGGTATAATTGCCATAAGAGGTGTTTGTTGAAGTAAAATCACAAAATCACTCGGTTGGAAAAGACATACAGGATCATTGAGTCCAACCATTCCTATCAATCACTAAACCATGCCCCTCAGCACCTCATCCACTCATCTTTTAAACACCTCCAGGGATGATGACTCAACCACCTCCCTGGGCAGCCTGTTCCAGTGCCTAACGACCCTTTCTGTGAAAATTTTTTTCCTTGTCTCAAGCCTAAATCTCCCCTGGCGGAGCTTGAGGCCATTCCCTCTCGTCCTGTCCCCTGTCACTTGGGAGAAGAGGCCAGCTCCCTCCTCTCCACAACCTCCCTTCAGGTAGTTGTAGAGAGTAATAAGGTCTCCCCTCAGCCTCCTCTTCTCCAGGCTAAACAGCCTCAGCTTTCCCAGCCGCTCCTCATAAGATTTGTTCTCCAGCCCCTTCACCAGCTTTGTTGCTCTTCTCTGGACTTGCTCCAGAGCCACAACATCCTTCTTGTGGTGAGGGGCCCAGAACTGAACACAGTACTCGAGGTGCGGTCTCACCAGTGCCGAGTACAGAGGGAGAATAACCTCCCTGGACCTGCTGGTCACGCTGTTTCTGATACAAGCCAGGATGCCATTGGCCTTCTTGGCCACCTGGGCACACTGCTGGCTCATGTTCAGTCGCTGTCAACCAACACCCCCAGGTCCTTCTCCTCCAGGCAGCTTTCTAGACAGACTTCTCAGGCCTGTCAGTCTGACCTCAGTACCGGGGAAAGTCATGGAGCAGGTGATCTTGAGTGCTATCAAGAAGCACTTACAAGAGAACCGGGTGATCAGGCCTAGTCAACACGGGTTCATGAAAGTCTTGCCAGAGACAAGAGAAAGGCTGTGGATGTAGTCTTCCTGGACTTTAGTAATGCCTTTGATACAGTTTCTCATAGCGTTCTGTTCCATTCTGGGCCCCTCACCACAAGAAGGCTGTTGAGGCTCTGCAGCAAGTCCAGAGAAGAGCAACAAAGCTGGTGAAAGGGCTGGAGAATAAGTCTTATGAGGAGCGATTCAGAGAGCTGGGGTTGTTCAGCCTGGAGAAGAGGAGGCTGAGGGGAGACCTTATTACTCTCTACAACTACCTGAAAGGAGGTTGTAGAGAGGAGGGAGCTGGCCTCTTCTGCCAAGTGACAGGGGACAGGACGAGAGGGAATGGCCTCAAGCTCTGCCAGGGGAGATTCAGGCTTGAGACAAAGAAAAAATTTTTCACAGAAAGGGTCGTTAGGCATTGGAACAGGCTGCCCAGGGAGGTGGTTGACTTGTCTTCCCTGGAGGTGTTTAAGGTGGGGGTGGACAGGGTACTTAGGGGCATGGTTTAGAGATTGGTGGGAATGGTTGGACTCAACGATCCGGTGGGTCTCTTCCAACCTGGTTATTCTATGATTCTATGATTCTCATAGTCTGTAGCACTACACAGGGTTATTGTGCCCCAAGTGCAGGACCCAGCACTTAGTCTTGTTAAACCTCACGCCACTGGACTCAGCCCAGTGGTCCAGCCTGTTCAGATCCCTTTGCAGATCCTCCTTACCCTCCAGCAGATCCACACTTCCACTCAGCTCAGTGCCATCAGCAAACTTGCTAAGGGTGCACGCGATGCCTTCATCCAGGTAAAGACATTGAACAGGGCTGGACCCAGGACTGAGCCCTGGGGAACCCCACTTGTCACTGGCCTCCAGCTGGAGTAAACTCCATTTCCCACCACTCTCTGGGCCCGGTCATTCAACCAGTTTTCCACCCAGGAGATTGTGCGCCTGTCCAGGCCAGAAGCTGACAGTTTCCGAAGCAGAATGCTGTGAGAAACTGTGTCAAAGGCTTTACTGAAGTCCAAGAAGACCACATCCATTGCCTTTCCCTTATCCAGTAAAACACTTTTTGTAAAAATCTTCTTCATTATGCAGGCTTTTTTACTTTAAAATATTCGTATATATCAATGACTTGAGTCATATATGACTGAACACAACTATCAGTCAGAGTTGTTACTGAGCTGGAGCGGAACTGTGTGGTGATTCTGAGACAGAGGGTACTATACTTCATCACCACCTATCATTCTTTCCTCATAAATTCAGGAGGAAATAATTCAAACCATACAAACTACATATTCTTACTTCAGAAAAATACTTATCATCTGATACAATGATTTTTTTTTTATAATTTTTTTACTTCTCTTAATTTATACGGTCTGTTTCTGTAGCATAGTACCTTTCTTTCTAAAGAAAGAGGAAAAAAAATAACAGCTGTTCAAATTACCTTATGAGCTGGACCTTGAAAAATTAGGTAGCAATTTCCATTGATTAGATAAAATATCAGCACTCTGTGGTTAAAGTGATAGTAAATTTACAGACAGGAAAAAGACTGTATTTTAAATTCAAAGTGTGTGTTCTACTCCTTACAGATTTTTCCATTGCATAACAGGCCTTATGAGGAACAGCTGAGAGCACTGGGGTTGTTTAGCCTGGAAAAGAGGAGGCTGAGAGGAGACCTCATTGCTCTCTACAACTACCTAAAAGGAGGTTGTGGAGAGGAGGGTGCTGGACTCTTCTCCCAGGTGACACGGGACAGGACAAGAGGGAATGGCCTCAAGCTCCACCAGGAAATGTTTAGGCTGGACATTAGAAAAAAATTTTTCACAGAAAGGGTCATTGAGCACTGGAACAGGCTGCCCAGGGAGGTGGTTGAGTCACCTTCCCTGGAGGTGTTTAAGGCACGGGTAGACAAGGCGCTAAGAGACATGGTTTAGTGATTGATAGGAATGGTTGGACTCGATGATCCTGTGGGTCTCTTCCAACCTGGTTATTCTATGATTCTATGATTCTGTAAGTGTACCTTATTCGTGTCATAACAATTTGTAGTAACAGATTTTATGCGTCATAAATATTTGTTTACTGAAATACATATAGATAGATAGAGACAGACATAGAGATATAAAGGTGTATGCAGAAATACAGGCTATAATGTCTGAAATATATAGATACATTTATGTGTAAATATGCATGCAAATATTGAATTCCTTGTGTTCTATCCTGCAAAAGGGGCATGTATGAATCAAGTTCAGTTCCCAAAATTCAGTGGAAGTATTTATGTTTATTTTAATTAAAACTGAGTCAGGCTCTAAAGTAGTCTCTCAAGAATTAATGCCATATTAGATTTGGCTTAAATACTGGTGGCTGAAATGTCTCTCATGAGGGTTTCTTAATGCACTCATTACTAAGTTAAGCATGAGAATTGTTTATCTAAGTCTCATTTCTCTATTTTATAATGGTTTAGTGTTTCTTTCTTTTAGGAGCAGTTTTAACTTATTTATTTTTCCTGGATTTCAAATGAACTTAAGTATAACTTAGCTTTCTAGCAAGTTAGTCAGCCAACAACTTCTCATCAACCTTAATAAGATAATACTCGTCCTCTGTCTCCCAGTGTATTTGCCATCTACAGAAGAGCAGAAAGAAAACAAGGATAAATTCCTTAGACTTTCAAATACAACAAAAATGGACAGGATTTGAAGATGCTGAGTCTGAAATCTGTGATGCCTAGTAACCTACTCTGCAATTTAAGTATTTCTTTCTAACTACTTAGCATATAACATGGTGAACATGATCGTATTTCTTCAGATCTCCCTTCACTGTAATATTTTGTGAGGGTTTGATGTATTGTCACCTCTTTCCATGAGAAATCACAGATTAACTTAATTCCATATCAATAATGAATTCCAGTAATATCACCATGAAACAGTATTTGAAGAACATTATGAATTTTAACCTCTACTTTCGTTGTTATGGGGTAGGTATCAAAACTGTACTTTGGCAATAATGCATCAAAACTGTCATACTAATCTCTTTTCTTTTCAATATCTCTGCTATTAAAAAATAAAAAGAGTAATATCCATTAAGCATATCACTGTATCTCTTAGTCAACAGGGTTTTTTTGTTTTCATATACAGCATCACAGTTTCTTTAGCCCCTTCTCCAGCAAGACGTCCTTAATATCAAATACACAGATGGCACTCTTTTAGTCCAGTATCAGTTTGTATGGCTAAAGCCAAGTATGCATTCTTAAAAGTTTTTGGTGTAAGTAATTCTCCATACCTATATTTCTCACTGAATTTATAAATGTAGATAATTGCTACATTTTCTACGTTTGTGTCTCTAAACGCATGAATATCATTTAAACATTTCTCTTTGGTTTTGTTATATACTTTAATTAATGTAAGCTTTTACCTTATGCATTGCTCTACTCCTTGTGCTGTTTCTGTAGCTCTTCCTCAGCCCTTTTTCTGATTCTGTATGTGAAAGCTACTTTTATTTTAGAGTAAGTTAGAGATAGCATGGGTATTGTGATTGTTCTGACAGGCTCCATCCCTAGGACAGTCTTGATCCTGGAATCATATACTCATCTTTGCTGTTTTTCAGATAGTATTAGCTGTCTGTGGTTGATAAATAATAGTGATAAACGCAATGAAGAAAGAGATAATAACCATGAAGAAAGAGATAATAAGTCTAATGTCACAGTACTTTACCTTTCTAATTAACTATCCTCGTTTTCCTCCTTCTAGTCAGCTGTCTGCCGAGGCTATGAACTAAGAGCTAATTTAGTGCTGTATGGTTTTGGAGCATGATTTCAATGTCAGTCTCTGCAGAAGTTTTCCCAGTGCAGAAGGCCAAGAAAGAAATAAAATTAAAGAGAATGGAGACGGTTACTTAGATCTATTACATTTAGTGGCATTTTGCCATCAGTGGCTATCTTGTCTGACCCAGAATACAAGCAAAGGAGTCTTTAGGGAGCAGGAAAGAGAGTTGTTTCTTTCCAAATTTTAGGTTAAATTATGGTTGTCTCAGAGCCACAATTCCTTTGTTCAACACATGGAATCAGAAGGCTTGGAGGCAGCCTCTAAAAGAACATTTTATTTTGACCAGATGTGAAGAGATGTGTTTGTGTGTTTATGACTTTTTTATTTGCAAATTAGGTGGTCTCTGTTATTGATATGCAGATAAAAATCCAATTACTTCAGTGACTGGAGATTTCACACTAGTTTCCTTCACTCTGCAAGGACGGTCTGACAAATGCGTAAGCCTTACAGATACCTATCAAGCAGGAATCTGTCCAGCTGGGCAGTGTTCTAACATTTCTTGTTAACTGCCAATGTTTCTGGGAATTTGAGACAAACATATCATTTTTTCTCTCAAAAAAAAAAAAGGCAATCGATGTATGTGAAAGGACTTCTGAACTGTCTTCCTTCCTGTTCTCCTTTCTTCAACTTCTAATACATGCAGCAAACTTCTAGTCTTTTGAGACTGGTCTGGATTGTTTCTTGACTGGCCGTTACCTTCTCTCTACCACCATTGCTACAGTAATTTCCACCTGAGATTTTAACAGATGATGAACAGAGGAAAAATAGGCAAAACAGAGTTTATGATTCTTCGGTTTTCCAAGTGCAGTCTCTGACTCTACCCCATATCCAGGTGCCAGATGTTATTTTTGCAGACTTCACAGTCTTTTGCTTACCGTAGTCCCAAGGGAGAAGGGAAGATACAGGGCTTCAAACAAAGCACAGCAAAACTTAAATGCAATTGCATTTCAATGTGATCAAGAACTCATGGGGAATC
The DNA here is from genome assembly GCA_033459285.1 of Clamator glandarius. Lineage (NCBI taxonomy): Eukaryota > Metazoa > Chordata > Aves > Cuculiformes > Cuculidae > Clamator > Clamator glandarius. The sequence continues at coordinate 829,318 of JAUNZM010000046.1, forward strand.
TTCTGCATTCCCTTGTTTCCAGAGGCATGTTTCAGTTTGCAGATTAGTAATATGGACTTGTTCTAATTCTTCAAACCTATCATTACTACTGCATATTGGCTAAATGTAGAAAAAATACAGATTTTTTTTTGTTAGTGAAAGGTGGTCAGCTGTATTGTGACTATTGAAGTGCAAACAAACCACAGTCTCAGAAACAAGGTTCTTGCTAGCTTTTATCAAAAGGAAAATATTTCCTGAAATAGAGAAGAAGATTATAAATGAAAGTTCTTGATTAATTTCCTTTAAGCTAATCCTAACCTTTGTACTTAAAAATTATGGAAAATTAGGATAAATTCTTCAGGTCAGTTATGCAGAGTACATTGAAAACTGTTACTCAACAGTAGACTTCTCTGTCACATAATGATGTTTTGTCTTCTGCATAGAGCTCGGTATCTTCCTCATTAATAGTTGATTAGATTGTAAAGTGTAACATCTGCATGCTATACAGAATTAATTGCTGTAATTAACAGTGCTATATTATGTCATTCCAATTATAGACCCATACAGCTATATGTTATCCCTACAGGTTCCCCTCAAAGAGGATATGGGATATTCTGAGATAATACTTGAAATTTTAGATTATTCTTCTGCCCTGTGAAGTACACTTCAGTGATGAATATTTTCTGTCCTTCTGTATCAAAGTGAATTATTAAATGGTTACCAGTCTCTTTACCCATTGGTATTTTCTGGTTTTTTACCCCTACACTCTCTCTAGTCAATTTTGAGTATTGACCTATCAAGCTTTAATTGCAAGATACACTTGCAAAATACTTCAGCTTTCCTCTCTCACTGGATTATTGCCACAGGCCTTCTGTGAAGATTTTGGACTCTTAGCTCTCATAGCATGTACAGATAGAATTCAAGTGCTGTAAGTAGCTTCTTTGCAGAACATCTTATTTCCGCGTATGTCATTGTTGAAGTGTTCATAGATGATGCTACATAAGGAAAGACTGTCCCTGAGTCCATATTCAATGCTGATTGCGTGAGCTTTTTCTGGGTATATGGAATTCTGTGAAATCTCAAGTAGTACGAATGCATATATAAGCACACACCAAAGGAAGAAAGTTGTCAGTAACTATTTGCCTTCGGATTAATGTCTTTCATGTGCATGTGTAGGTCCCTAAGGTCTAAGCTCCACTCCTACCTCACCTTCTCAGTCCTCTGAAGACTTTTCCAAGAACTCTAAAAAAGCAAGCAGAATGTTCTTTCCCAGAACTTAGGATATGTGAGCCAAGGACAAGGAAATGGCTTTCCTACATTCCCAGTCTTGAGTTTTTAGGTTTGTGTATCTACAGTAATAGAGACAGCACACCTTATCTAACAACAGCAATAAATAAGTACCAGTCAGAAAAGAGAGATTCTTGAAATAAGTTTTTAGAAGTATAAAACACAGTAGATCATCTGTCCAAAACTGGTCAAGGATTTACTCTTCCAATAACAGAATGGATTTGCTTGATTTGCTTTAAATCATCTGATCAGATATTCAAGGAGAAAAACTCTGATAAGTACCAGACTGAGGATATTGTTTGAGCTTTCCAAGGAAATGTACTTGGAACACTGCTACTCCAGTTAAAGGGAGAAATCCCTATTTGACCTAAATGTAACTGATTTTTTAAATATCAGCTTTATGTCAAGGACGACAACCTAGAATTTCTTTTCAAGAAAAGTTTTTCTCTTCACAACGGGTGAAAACATAAAGAAATGCTTTGGATATGTTATTCTTCTTTAAAACCACCTTTGAATGATTTTACTGCAAGCCACCAATTTATGGAAAGATTACTGACATCTGTTCATAAATTTTCGCTTACAGAAATGAATGTGGATTTCTTCTCTAAAAACATGAAAAGCATCATTTTGATGGCACTGGCAAGCAGTATGTAAGTGAGAATAGTTTCAGCATACCACATCAAAGCATCTCTTGGTTGTATCCACATACCAGTGGATATAACCAATGAATTGTGTGTACTGAGGCAGAATTAATTGCAGTCAGCCTCAGGTGAGTTCATTGGTTGGAACTTTTTCAGCTTGGGAAATTGCTCTTTAAACAAGAAAATCACACAATGCTTTAATGCATAGTTGTTTCTGTGAATAAGTTTGTTGATGTTTAATGCAATAAATAATTACTTAAGCAAAGACGTGAAAAAAACAGGGGCTTAGGAATATATGATAATCTAAATCACGTAAAGTTTAGGAAACAAAGTGTTTCCTTTGTCTATTGTTGAAGTTCCTGAATTTGGGATTCAGATGCTGCATCCTTCCACAAATTGTCTGCTTCCGCATACAAGTTTAGTAGTACAATAGCTTTTATAGTAAAAATAATTGTCACTTTATTGACTTCAGTACAGATTCTTTATTTCCATGCAAAGATTTTTTTATTTAAAATTTGTGATGCTGATGCTAAAACTTGATAAATGTAAAAGAGAAAGTCATATTCCCCTTTAACATCCTGCAAAACTAAGTATTCCATAGAGACTTAGGAGGTGTATTAAACTTCGTTATAGGCAGGTTCCATTGCCCACACCTGCACTCACCTTGTCTATATACTTCTCTTTTTTTTCGAATAGAACTTTTCGAATTCTTCACTACCTTTGTGAAGCAGTTACACATCTAAGCTCTAAGCACAGCCTGGCCGGTCACGCGTATCCAGGTAAAGTGCTGCCGAGCTTGGCAGTTCCAAGTTCCAGGGAAATCCTTGTTTGGTGTTGTGCATAAACAGGAAAAGCACCTCACACCCGAGCGGGTGTTGAATGACACTGGTAGACGAGGCAGGGTAGTCCGGGAGAGAGAATCCAGGAGCACTAAATGAGGTGCCAGCTGTGAAGTGTCAGGCTCAGACTAGGGTTACCTCCTCCCTCCCCTCTCAAAGCGAACCCGCAGCCCAGGGAAGGTGCCAGCTCTGCCCCGGCGCTGGGGAAAACCGAGAACGTGTTGATTCTGCCTAGCTCTGAAACATAAATGCTCTTTTAACACGCTTACTGGACAGCAAGGAAACGATCAGTTCGCGTGAAAATAAAACGGGTCTCTGCGAGTCTTCCAGCGCACGGTTTAGAGCCACCCGGGCGTTTTCTCTCGAAACGGTCGCTCCTAAGGCGTTACCGAGCTCCGGCTCCCCGGGGCAGGAACCACCTGTGCCCTTCAGCCCCACTTCGGCCCCGTTTCCAGCCCCCGCAGGCGCTGCCGGTGGCCGCTGCCCCTCAGCACCACGGACACCCCGCACCGCACCCCGCACCGCGCCGCACCGCACTGCCCCCTGCACCGTACGGAGCACCGCACCGCGCACCCCGCACAGCATCACCCCGCAACGCACTGTCCACCGCATCACACCGCACGCTGCACCCCACGCCACACTGCACCGCGCACCACACCACGCACCGCATCCCACACCACGCACCGCACCCCGCGCTGCAATGCCCCGCACCGCACCACGCGGCGCAATGCACCACATCACACCCGGCATCTCACTGCACGCTGCACCCTGCACCGCACTTCGCACCACACCGCACCAAGCACCGCACTGCACCAAGCACCGCACCCCGCATGGCACCGCACACCACACCCCGCACCACGGCGCGCACCACTCCGCACCGCATCCCACACCACGCTTCAGTGCACCCGCATCGCCCCGCACCCTGCACCGCATCCCGCACTGTACCGCCCACCACATCGCATCACGTTACACCAAGCACCGCATCGCGCACCGCCCTCTGCACCGCGCCGCACCAAGCATCGCACCACAGGCTGCACCACACCCCGCACCGCACCGCATCGCCCGCACAGCACCGCATCACGCAGCGCAATGCACCGCACCCCGCACCGCACTCCGCCCCTCCCCGCACGGACCCGCCGGCCTCGGCGAGGGTCCTGGTCGCTCCTGGGGAGCCGTGGCCACGCGTTCCTATAACTCCCCCCTGGCAGCGGCTCCGGCAGCGTCATCTCCATCCCGAGCGAATGTGCGGGACGAGGCTGTGCCCGGAGCCGGAGTCGTTCCGCCCAGGGGCAGGGATTTACCCCAGGACTTGAGCTGCCTTTTCCCTTTAAAAATCCCTGATAAACCGGCGTGGGAGGGGACCGGCTACACGCTCCTTCCAAGCCTGCACCTTGCTGGCTTCTGACTCTGGGGGCGCGGGAGCGAGCGCGCTGTCCCCGTCCCCGAGGGCACCAGGTTCCCCCGCAGCAGCTCCCCAGCCGGGACCTGCTGGTGCCCGCAGGAGCGTTTCGGACGGCCCCAAACGCGGCTTACAGAGAGTTAAACGAGGTCGTGTCGAAATTGAGACTCGATTTTTAAAAGCTAGGGAAGAGCCAGCCAGCTGCGTGCTCCAGCTGTGGCCTCTCAAGAGACCGGATTGAAGCTGAGAGTCGTAGGGTTTTAACTTCTGTCCCAACTCAACGTGTGAGGAATATTGGGAATGTATAAATTGCAGCATTAAAAAAAATGTGTATATTAACTTGGAAGCATTAGGGCAGGAAATAATTAAAATCCCCAGTTAGAGGCACCTCTCAACAACTGAAGGAACCTGCCCAGTGCCAGAATCCCTCAGGGTCTTTTAGTGAAGTGAAAGAGCTCTACTAGGTTCAATCATCGCTTCACGGGAGAATCCATTAAAGTAGCTCTAAAGTCATCGTGTCCACGTCCGATGCCTGGTAGGTGGATGGATAATCAGTGCTACAGTTACGGGTAGAACTCTCAGAACAATTGTAAAGTGCATTTCACTTTATTCTGCCATTCAGAAAAGATGCTGCATAGCGATCCGCCTTTAGGAATGACGAAAGGAAGCGTGCGACTCTGGAAGGTGAAGTTTTGCCACAATATTTACTCTCTTCCCTGTTTAAAGATGATAAAACTGAACGCCTAAAAACATCTATGCTTTCCTTTGTATAGCATCCACTGCTGTTGATTTTTATGTACTCAGGGAGAGTTTTCTCACAGTCCGGTGTTTGCATCTATTGACTTTGTAATCTGTAGACAGACTCTTAATGAGCAGAAAAGACAAGAATCTCAGAGATAAAACCTTGGCATAACAGTGAGCCCTTACAGCTTGTCAGTAAGAGAAAGCTCAAACATAAATATCTGATTTACAGAAGTAACACAACTTATTTTGATAGATTACATTGTTTCAGTTTCAAATTACTCTGTCAATCGAGGAAGAAGAGGTTAAGAGGTCATTTAAAAAATGCTTGAAAAGGCTCTTTCAAGGGATTTTTCATAAATTTCAGCTCCATACTTGATTAATGATTTGTGATAGTGCTAAATCTCTACTTTTCCTATCAAAGACGCTGATTGTTGTTAAATTTTGGTTTACAAATCCTCTCAAATAGGCACGACCCCCTACATGAAGACTGGAGGGCAGTGATTTGCCCCACACAGTAGCTCCTGACAGGTCATCACATTTCATTTCAGGTTTGATATTCTTTTTCTGAGTTGGGTAAGTCTTTGTTGGTTTGGGTTCCTTCACTTTAGAGTAGAGGGTGCAAAAACCGACGTGGGCTTTTAAAGCAGAAGAGAGATCAAGTTTGAGAGTCCTTTAAAACAGCGATTGCCAGATGAGAGATGGGGAGGCAGAAGGGTTTAAAACGTCGAGGCAAAAATCCCCTTGGACACAGCGGGGCTTAACGTCACTCCTGGGTATCACCGCAAGCCCTGTGGGACCCCATGTGCGCAAAATGCACCCTTTAGCTTCTCCCGCTACGTTCCACCGGCGCCGGGGGCAGGAGAGGACACCCGTCCCGGCGCCCCGGGGGAAGCTCTGTCCCCGGGCGGCCCTCGGGGTGTCCCCTTGCCGGCTTCCCGGGCGCGATGAGCCATTTCTGACCCCTGGTGCCTCGGGCGGAGGCGTCTGTGGGGTCGAGGGCTGTTTTCTCCGGAGAGGAGGAGCGGGAGGCCCGGGCGAGCGTTCGGCGTCCGCCCCGTCGAGGCGGGATTCGCGGCGGGGGTCGCGGCGGGGCACGGGGCTCCCGGGACACGCGGGGGAGGTGAAGCGGAGCAGCATCGAGTCCCCGCGGCCGCTGCCCTGCTCCGCGGCGCCCCGCTCGCCGGCAGCCGGCTAGCGCGAATAAATTACAAACCCGCATTTAATGTTAGTGACTCTTTAAATGGAATTTTTCATTCAAACTTTGTCATTAAAATAGAAAGGCCTTTTGGCTGTGACCATACAGGCATAATAAATTGTATATGTTTGCGATACTGAATGAATCCTGCCCATATGCTGCGCTGCAAGGCTACATGAATGAAGCATTTACCAAATCAGGCCCACCACATTAAACAGAAAAACAATCTTTATTCATGGTAACTTATCAGTTTCAATTAATCAACCTCGACAATAGAAATTCTGATGTGTTCAAGCAACTTGAAAGCAATAGGTCATCTCCAGGGCAGCCATGTTGTGTCTTTGTGCCTATGGTCTCAAACAAAGCAACATCTCCAATAAATGTACATCCCCACACACAGATGTGTGTCTGTGTGTGTACAAACATCTAGGCGCGCCCAGGGCCGTGCTGGACGCATACGGCTCTGCCTAGAAGTGTTTATCTTTTTGTCATACAAAAAGTAATTGTTTTCTAGTTTTATTTTTTTTTTTGAGCTCTGCAAGTTTAAACAAAAGAAAAGAAATTTCCATTGGATGACCATCCTTTCAGTTTCTCTGCTGCTATGTGAATAGCATTGTGCAAACCATTCCAATGGTATTGAAAAGGGGTAACCACTGGTTTGATTTGGTTACACGGTTTCGTAAAGAGCTCCCTCCCACTGCCTTAGGGTCTGTGAAAGGTCCGTGACCTGTTTAGAACTGCCAAGTGAAATGTCATGTCGCCCCTCCCAAATGGGAGTATCTGCATTCATTTGATCAGTATAAAAAATGATTGGGGATGGCGAGATCAGGGCTTTTGAATTGCAATTTATAGCAGTTTACAAAAATGCACATTGTTGTAAAAGAAAACGTGGAAGTGTTTCTTTCTAAATTGCATTACCTGTGAAATGTCATTAGTCTTTTTAGGTTATCGCATCCTATTTTTTATGATCTGGGAGAGAAACTTAAATGAAGACGTTAGGTGTTTTCTTGAGACTGGAACGCGTAACGCGCTACCTATAGCCGCCAGCAGCTGCGGAAGGAAATGTTTCTCGATTCTTTTCCAGGACGCGTTTATAGCTCTGCTGTCGTCACTTGGCGGTATCACGTATTTCACGAGATCTTGTCATTTTAGTGAAACGAAAGACGCGAGGCTGCTCCTGTCTGGGAGGGTGGTTTGTCGGTGTCCAGGGCTCAGCATCCCTCCTGCCTCCCGCCGAGCGCTTTGACCACGGCCGCCTTGTCCGGGACGGATTCACTGAACGCTTAATTTGTTACCCTTGCAATTGTCCTCAGCGCCGTGCACCTAAAAAAAAAAAAAAAAAAAAAAAAAAAACAACCCAAAAAAACAGAAAAAAAAAAAAAACCAACCAGGAGGGAGGGAACGGTTGCACTAATTTTAAACTATCCGCCCTTGAATTTGTCTTCTCTTACACACCGTTTCCCCCCGGGGCTTCCCTGGTCTCTGCGGGAGGGATTGCGCTGCCCCCTCCCCGTTCCGCCCCTGACACCGGCCCCGCGCCCCTCGCCGCTGGTTTGGGACCGTGGGCGCTGCCGGTCACCGGTGGCACCGACGGGACAAGGCGAGAGGCAGCGGGGCAGCCCCGACGGGGCTGCTGCGGGGGCCGCGCGGGCCGGGGGAGCGATCCGGGGGAAGCGCGGCCCTAGGGACGGTGTGAGAGGCAGAAGCCAAGGGTGAAGCTGCCCTGACGGGGCAGGGCCGGGCAGGGATGCCGGTGGCGGGGCTGACAGACGGGGCGGCCGGCTCGGAGCTGCTCCCCGTCGTGCTGGCGCCGTGGCCGAGGGCGAAGCTCCCCCACATCTCCTCTCCCCCTCACCTGGCAGGTGCCGTGCTGCCAGCAGGGCAAGGGCTGGAGGCTCGCTCTGCAAACAGCGCCAGCTCAGCGCGGCCTCCCTGGAGCCGCCTCCCGGGCCTAGACCGCGTCCTGAGGAGCCCGGTGTTGCTCACCTAGAGGTAAAATCTCGATAAAACACACCCCGGGCCCCGGAGAGTCTCTCTTTCGCAGGGCTGCCGCGGGGACCTCGGGCACGGGGAGGCCGCGAGAGCACCGTGTGTCCCCGTGTCCCCGCTTGGGCTAATCCGGACCCCAGAGCAGCTGTGGTGTCGCCGGGTAAAATGTTGGCGCAATTTCCACACCTGTGTTGGCTGGATAGCGGCGGAGATGCTCTTTGGAGCTGTCGTCGAAGGCGGAAACGTTCAAACAGGGCAGATAAATTACTAGGAGTAAAAGACTCGAGCGGCTTAATTGGGAAAAGCGGTCCCGGTTCCAACCAATGTCCGTACAATTGCACACTGCAGTCCACCATTATTCGAGCTTCATCTACTATGCACTATATACCACCGTCTCCAAAGGATTGTTGCCCTAGAAACTTGTTTTAAATCTCCAGCTATATATCAACACCTTGTTTTAGCAGTCCTTGGCTGAATTACAGTTACACAGTTTGGCGCTTCTTTCAAATTTCCTCCCATCAGTTTGGCCAAAGAAAGGAATTTTTCTCCTTTAGAAATGAATTGGCTTAATTAGTAAGTAGATTAATGGCAATTGCTGGTGAGTTGGTTTCCAGCAGAGTTTCACCAGAGAGGGTTAATCGGAGTCAGGTCTGGAATCTTTCCCAGAACTGGCTGCCAGCCATTTCCGTCAACCAATCAACCCCGTAAACAAACGCGCCATCCGCTGAAATAGAGTTTATTTCTTACTGTCATCCCGCTGGAGCCACTTCCCCAAAGAGCCACCACCTCACAGTGGGTTTGAAACGCGTCGCCCTCAGCCCGGGGCTGCTAATTTTCACCTATATCCCCACATACTTGAAAGTGTTTCCTTGGGGAAAAAAAAAATAAAAAAAAAAGAGAGAGAGATTTGTTGGGCGCATCAGTATTCAATAAACACGTAACCTGCTTTCAGCAGTCTCCGACTGAGTTTTTCTCTTCTAAGAAGCTGATAATTCGAGACAAAAACTAGTAGCGTAACAGGGATATCCAAAACCCTTTTCCAAAGTCCTTGCCTCAAACATGGGGCAAGAGAAAAAAAAAATCAAAACAAAACACGTCAGCACAGACTTTGACATCTTTTTCAGCCTTTCCACTTATTTTTTTTCTATACCGATAAAACGCATTCATACTTCGACTTGCAGCTGCATTAGTCTTGCAAAAAAAAAAAAAAATCCCTGCTGAGAAATGCATATAATAGGAAAAACAGATCGGCTGGACAGCAGCGTAATTAATGCCAGAAAGGGCTGAGGCCGGTTTCATAGTTTGTCTTTTGAGGATATCAAGACGAGACCTGGTGAAAAATGACGCATGCTTTAACATTTCAGAAAGCTGGCAACGAGCAGCGCTCCCCCGCTCCGCCCCTCCTCTTTTTTTAACTTTATGCCTCTGAACAAAGAGGTCGGCAGAACTAGCTAGGTTGTAATGAGTTCTGTGTCCCTAGCACATTAAGTGCATCATGGAAACATATTGTATCGAAATAGTTTGGAGGAGAATACTGGGGATGAAAGAGAAAGGGTGCTTTGATCAGCTCCCTGGGGTCCTGAGTGCGCGCAGACCGACTTGCAAGGACTTATTCAGCTCCAGCGAGACACACTTACAACGCCATTCAAAGAAATTTGCATATCTGTAATTTATCACATTTGTCCTCAACATTTTTGCAAGGTAAATAAAAGTTGGCTGAATGAAAAATATCAATCATCACAGAGAGAGGGAAAGCGGGAGCGGGAGAAAGGCGAAGTGTTTGTTTAACCAGACTCCGTTCGGAAAACTCTGCCTGAACGCGGAGGAAAACCCACCCCGGAGCGTTTCGCACGGTTTATTTCAACCCGGCGACCGGACCCGCGCGTTTGCGGCCGGAGCCCCGCGCCCCGCAGCTCCGCGCCCCCCGGCGCAGCCCCGCGCAGCGCCCCAGCCCCTCGGGCCGCGCCCCAGGCTGCGCAGGGCCCCGCGGAAACGCCTGGCCAAGCCCGAGGGGAGAGGAGGAGCCCCCCTAACGAAAGGCGGTGCGGAGCTCTCGGTGAAACCTTCCCCGACGTAACATGTTCGCCTCGAACATGTTACTTCGGGGAAGGTTTCACCGAGAGCTCCGCGCCGCCCCTCGTTCGGCATCAAGTGGCGGCGGCCACACGGCCACCGGCACCTTCAGCTTGACCTTGGCGTGGGCTCCGCGCCTTCGCCGCGTCCGCCACCCGCGCCCGGTGACCGTGGTGCATTTCGCGGCATCGCCGAAGCAGGGCACGGGGGGAGCCGTCGCGAGCGGGGCGGGCTGGCGGCTGAGCGGCCGCGACCTCTCCGGGCGGCGGCGGGGAACAAATGTCCTAGCGACACCCTTGGGCGGCTAATTCTGTGAAAGGGGCGTCCCGGTCCCGTCCCGTCGTCGTCCACCCTCCTGCTCCCCTGGGGGAAGGTAGCTGTAGCAGGCTGCGCTTCTCGCCGTCGGGGTGCGCCCTAGCCGTACCCCGCACCGACATGCACGCACGGTCCTGACTTGTCCCGAGGGCTCCGCGCTTTCCTCCCTTTCCCCCTGTTCCCCAAGCTCTGTCGGACACAGGCTACCGGAGCCAGGCGGGCACAAGCGGGGATGTCCAACCTGCACCGGGACCCCTGCGCGGCCACCCCGAACCGGCCCCGGCGCTCTCTGGGGGCAGGACAGCGGCTGGAGCAGCCGATTCCCAAGAGGGGAACCCTCCTCCGCCTGCCCAGCAGACGCCGAACTCTGCCGCCGAGGCTGCCCCTCCGCCCGCCCCTCTCTCCGCTCCCCGCAGCCGCAGAGGAATCGGGGGCCCCGTCGGGGCCCGGCGCGCGCCTGCCCCGCCACCCCTCCCTCCCCCTCCCCGCGGGGAGCAGGAGCCTCCGCCAGGCGGGGCCGCGGGCTCGGGCAGCTCCACGCCAACCGGGGTTCGCGGGGCGGCGAGGGTCGGGGGGACCGAAGCGGGCACGTTCCGTCCGGGCCGGGCAGCGCTGCCGGGGTCTTTCGCCGCCCCGGACCCGCCCCGCGGGGCGCCCCGAGCGGCGCGGGCGCGGCGGGGCCGGGCGTTCCTGCCCTCTCCAAGCCGCCGGGCGTTGCGGGTTGCGCAGAGCCGGTGATGGGGAAAGCGTGGCCCGCGGCGGGCGGAGGCCGGGGGGAGCTGGGCCGGGGCGGGCAGGGGGGCGGCCTCTCCCGCGGGGCCCCCCGGGGGGCCGGGTCGCCCCCGCCAAGGCCAGGCGCCGGGCCCGCGGCTGCAGAACCGAGCGCCTCCTCCGGAGCCGGCGCCGCAGCCCCAGCGAACGCCCGGGGGGAGCCCCCCTCCTCGCCGCCGGGGCCGCCGCCACGCTGGGCCCGGCGGCGCGGTTCGGCGGCCCCTCGCGGGGCTCCCCCCGAGGCCGCCGCCGGCGCGGTCGCCGAGCAGGGGCGGCCCCGCCGTCGCCCCCGGGGGCTCCCGGCAGCCGGGCCCCCTCTTGGAGACCTCCATGCGCAACGCAGGAGGGAGAGCCCCGCCGCCGCCGCCTTCCGCGGCTACCCGGGGCCCCGACGGCGGCGGGTCCGCGGCGGGGACGGCGGCCGGGAGCCACCCGCGGCGCGGGGCCTCCCCCCCCGCCTCCTCCCGGCCTCGGCGGCGGCGCGGGGAGCGGCGGGGAGCGGCGTGGCGCACGCGCGCCCGTGCGGGGTCGGTCCCCTCGGCGGGGCGCGCGGCGGCGCGGGGCGGCGGGGGCGGCGCGGGGCCGGGGCGGGCGCGGGCGCGGGGCGGCGCGGCGCGGGGGCGCGCGGGGCGGCTCGGGGTGGGGCGGGCGCCCCTCCGCGCTCGCCGAGGCGGCCCCCGGGCGCGGCGGAGGAGGCGGCGGCGCGCTCGGCCCCGCCGGGCGGTCTCCGGAGAGGCCAGCGGCGGCCGGGCGCGCCTCGCCTGCAGCCGGAGCCATTCATCCCCCGCCCCTTTGTTCGCCCTGAGAGTAACGCCGTGAATTAAAAGAAATGACAATATTTCGTATCTACTCGCCCGGCCAGGAGAAGGGCTCTTGAGCCTGGCAAAAATCAGGCGGATCATTCATCGTGCCACCCCGCACCTGTGGGCTTGGCATTGAAAACCCCGCGGACCTCTTCCTATTAAACTTAATTATTCCCCCAAGGCGCACAATGGTTGAAATGGAGCAGGTTGGAGTCTGTTTATTGGTCGTAAATGTTTTTCTGAAGATCTTCTGAATCTCATTGTTAGCTCGTTGTTTGAGGCTGCCCTCTTTCTTTCAGACGAGAGTAGCCTTGGACTTTTCAATTTTCAATCGTAACATCTGCTTAATCGTACGGATCAAAATATGGAGACACAAAACATATGTAATGGTTGATTTGTTAAATCCTGGTAATGAGTTATTAACAAGGGAAAACAATAGGGCAGGATGGTGAGAGCCTTATGGTAACAGAGTCACTTTATGTAACGCCTGACGTTTCCCTTCTTGATAAATGGAACTAAGGTCTGAGCGCCAGGTGATAGCAAGAAAATCAATGTCTTTAGGGGCCGGCACCGAGACTTTTTTTCTATGTGAAAAATTAGGAGACATAAAATTTAATTGGCTGATCAAGGGAAAGCAGTGGTCTTAAGTTTAATTGCCAGTAGGCTTAGCGAGGGAGACAAAACAAGATTTGGGCCTGTTTGTTTGCTTGCATCCCAGCGCCCAGTCCAAGTGTATCGTTGAAAATGTGTTTTATTATAACACATGTCATGCTTTACAGTTCCCATATTGTGTAAAGACAATAGTTAATGGTACATTAAAGACAAGCAAACCATGCCAACACGTCTTGGACACATTGTAAGGGCCTCTCTCTTTGCTCGCTTTAGGCAGCTGCAGTCCAGGACCCAGAAGCACAAAAAGAACAAGTTTGAAATACCAGGTGCATCTGAGAGAACCACGACAGGGATTGATATGTTATAGCCCAGGACATGAACCTAGCAATAAAGATATCATTGCGATTGTTTGCGGCTTCCACGCCATGTAAAGCCGGAGGCGCCGGAGCAGGCTGCTTTCTGGCAGCGGAGGCTCTGCCTCCCCGGGCTCCCCCGGCGCCCTCAGCCAAACCCGAGCACCTGTTGGCCAGACCCCGGCCCCGTCGTGGGAATCGCCTCCCGCCCGAGCTTCCAGGTCCCGGCAGCGGGGTTTGTCGTGGAGTTATTTAGGAGCATTCCCACCGTCTGCGGGACGCTTTGGAAAGCGGGAGGTTTACCAGGGGACACTCAACTGGTGTTTGTTCGACCTCGCAGCTGGTACTCGGTGCCAGCGAGAGATGCGTGAATGAAAGAGGGATGCGATCCCGGGCTGGGGAGGCTTCACGCCCCGCGCCTCGCAGGGCGCTCGCCCGACTGCCGGCAGATGAGGGGCCCTGGGAACGGCGGCGGGTCCGGTTCACAGTGCCCGCCGCAGCCCCTGCCCGCGCACGGCGGCTCGGAGCCACGCACGCCTCCCCGGCCCCTCCTGCGGGACAGCGGACCGGGGCCTCCCCTCTTTTGGGCTCGGAGGGGTAGCGGCGTTACTTTCGACAGGGAATTGAACGTTTCGGACGATTAGATTGTCTTTTCACCCGGAGCGTCGCCAGAGACGCTGGTCCCGGGAGGACGGCGTCAGCCCGCACACCCGGAGCCCGCACCTCCTTCCTGAGAGCCTGCGGGAAGCGAGCCGCCCGCGAGTGCCTCTGACCGCCCCTCCGCTCCCCAAACCGAGCGGGCCTGGGCATTTACGCCCCTTTTGTCCCCCCTTGCCCCGCTTTGCGGCCCGGGTTCCCGCGGCGAGGAGGGGCGGGGGCGGGACGTGCAGGATCCCGGGCTCGGGAGGGCCTCCCCCGTCCTCCCGGGGCGCCGTCGGGGCAGCGCGGCCCCGGAGGGGCGGGTCCCGCGGGGCACGATGCGGGATTTGAAGCGGGCGGGGGCTCCGGGTGCGGGACAGGGGCACGAGGGAGGCGGGGAACCCGTGTCCGGGGAGCTCTGGGTGGAGCAGCGCTGGAAGGGGCAGCGACCGCCACCGTGTCCCCCACCCCCCACCCCGCCCCCGCTCAGCGCCGCGGGGAGGAGCGGGGCGGGCGGCTGGGACCGGGGGATGCGGGGCTGCCTGTCGCGCCTGCCCCTCGCCGGTCCCTACAGCGCCCGACGGGGTTCCCCAGGAGCAAACCCCCCCAAAAAGCTGCCGCAAAAGCTGCGAGCGGGGCTTGCCGAGCCGCGGGGTCCCGCCGGGTCCCTCCGAAACGGGGACCTGCACGGGCACTTTCCTCCTGCCCTGTGCGGCGGATTTTGTGGCAGGAGCGCGGCGCTGAAGTGAATGGATGACGAGTCAGTCAAAAGGAGCTGTCAGTCTCTTTGAAGGTTGCGTTTAAAGGGACTTGCCAAGTCAAGACGGGAGAGTGACAAGATAGAGACCCTGGTGTTTTACATGCGAAGGGCGGCTCTTCCGCTTCATCTGCACCATACTAAAGGATGTGTTGAAGCATTGAATCACAAAAAAAGTGGCACGCCGAAGAAAAGGTGCCACATAACAATGATTGTAGTGTTTTAATTGTGGGGGACCGCATCGCCAAAGCCAATTGAGACGGACGGGGCTATACACAGAGGGAAACGGTACAACACTTCCATAAGTTATAATTAAGCTGAAGTCCGACTAACATTTGACTTTCTAATGAGTGTAATGAGATTACATGCCTGATGGAAGCGTTTGTGCAAAAGCGACTTTCTGTGTTTAATGAGGTCCTAATACAGGACGAGATCGAATTATAGGTCGGCTCTTTTTCTCGCTCAAAGAGCCCCGTTTAAGTTCAATGACACCGGTGCCGCCCGCCTCCCGCCCGCTGCCGGACGGGGCGAGGATCGCAGCGGAGCGGCCCCGGGCTCACACGAAAAATGAGCAAATAAATAAGCAAAACTCCCCCCCGCCAAGCCCAGCCTCGGCGTGTTTGTGTGGGTAAGTAGCTCCTCTAATTGCTGTTGGAATAGATCCATGCCATCCGCGCTAGGGAACTAAATGTGTCTAACTAGGTTAATGCAATTAGCATGCATGCAACATATTGCTCCCACTTTGCGACAGATTCGGAAAAAAAAAATGAGCGACAGGGAGAGATGTACAGTATATGATGGGTAATAATTATACCTCGGCTCACCCGGGCCGTTCCCATCCGCCTGGGCTCGGCGCGGGAACCGCTCTGCTCCGGCCGCGGGCCCGGCCGGGCATCTGGGGCTCTCCCGGGGGCAGAGCCGTCGGGGCCGAGCCGCGGGTGCCACGGGAAAATCAGCACCTGCGGCGCCGGGCCGAGCCCCCGGCCCAGCCCCCGCCAGTAGCACTTGCCGCCCCCCGGCTCTGCCGGCCCTGCCCCCCCCTCGCCCCCGGGCAGGTGCAGCCCAGCCCCCCCCAGCCCCCTCCCCCCGCTCTGCCCGGCAGCCGGGAGCGCTGAGCTGCGGCTACCGGAGCGGCTCCGCCACCAGTTGCACGATGTCTTCGCACCCTCCAGGGCGAGGGCTGCGGGGGGGACTCCTGCCCGCGGCCGCGGCACCGAGCCGGAGCTCTGACGGCCGCCCCCGTCCCGGTGCCCCCGCCCCGGTGCTTTTTGGAAAGGCTTTGTCCGGCTGCGGGTAGAGAGCCCATCCCCGTGGCGGCGGAGCCCGGGCCACAAGGTAGCGGCAGGGAGGGGAGCCCCAGCAAGGTTAGCGTTTCGGGACTCGGGTCTTTTAGCTGGAAACCACGGGCAGAGCCCCAGGCATTGAAAGAAGGGGGACCTCCTAGAGATAGACAAAGACATCAGTTGGAAGCACTTCAGGAGAGGACGTCAAAAGGGGTGGAGAGAAGGGGAAAGTGTCCCCGAGCCCGTCCGGTCCCCTCCCTCCCCCTGGCTGTATAAGAGCATCCCTAGAGGGCGGTGGGGCGGAGGGCTCGGTCGGGGTGAGCTCCGAGGGCCCCGGGGCTTCTGCGGGATGCGGCGGGGATCTCGGCGGCCGCTTCCCACAAATACGCTGCTCCGCAAGGTACAATGCGGGTTTATTATTAAGAAACACAGGAAGAGTCCACGTGCGGCAATAAATTATTTTCACAGGTTCTGGTATTATTATTTTTTTTCTCCTCCCAAAAAGGTGCTGGTGGAATAAACCTATTGCATATTTTTAAAAAATCAGGATAAATTATATAAATTATAAATTCAAAACACGATTCTACCTCATTATCGCTACGCAGTAATAAATAGATAAATAAAGTTGATTGCCCTTAGAGTCTGAATCTTAAATTACATTTACAATAGAGGTCTCTACATACAGCATGTACAGGGCGGGGGCACGGCGCCTCACGCCACGAAGTCGAAGGGGGGCTCGTTCTCGATGTCGTTGAGGGAGGCTTTGTTGTTCACCTTCCGCGGGTCCTCGGGGGTCCAGACTTTGGCCGTCCGGATGATGTTTTGTTCCTTGAGCTGCTTTTCGTCGGTCCACGACAGGGAGTGGCCGGCCAGAGGAGGGAGTCCGTAGTCGGGGTCGCTCGGGGAGGGAGATCCTGGGGAAGAGGGGTGGGGGGAGAGAGGCAGAGGCTGGGTTAGCGCCGGGGCCGGCGTTCCTGCGGGGCGCGGAGCCGGGCCGGGCAGCCACTTACTTGTGCCGCGGTGGCAGATGATGATCTTCTTGGGCTGGCTGGGGCTCTCGCTGCCGGCGCTGCGCAGGGGCAGGTCGGACTGCACCAGCTCGCTGAGGAAGTTGATGTAGCCGATGGCCAAGCGCAGCGTGTCCACCTTGGAGAGCCGCTTCTCGTAGGGCAGCGTGGGGATGTGCGAGCGCAGCCCCTCGAAGGCGTCGTTGATGGATTGCATCCGCCGCCGCTCCCGCACGTTGGCCGCCTGCCGGAGCTGCTGCAGCTCCGCCTCGGAGCGCACCCGCCGCCGCCGCTTGGCCGAGCCCAGCGCCTGCAGCCGCGCCCCGGGGGACAGCAGCGCCGCGCCCGCCGCCCCGCAGCACTCGAACGCGAAGCCGGGCGACGGAGGGAAGGCGGCGGCGGGCGGCGGGCAGCGGTAGCCGCCCTCGGGGTCGCCGCCGTCGCGGTAGAACTCGTGCAGCTGCCGGCTGAGGAAATCCACGTCCTGCTCCGGCAGCCCCTCGGCGGCCAAAGCGTCCCGCGGGGCCGGCTCGGGGAAAAAGTCCTCCTCGTCGAAGTACGGGGGCGAGGAGAAGGAGTCCAGGCCCCCGGAGAAGTGCTCCAGCAGCACCGTCTCCATGCTGTGCGCGGACCCCGCGGGGCGAAGCGGGACGGGGACGGGTAGCCCCGCCGGGACGCTCCCCCGGCCGCTCCCTCCGGCCCGCTGGCCGAGCAGCCCCGGCGGCGGGGCCCCCGCCCCTGCCCTGCCCTCCCCTCCCCGCCCTCGGGTGGCCGGGAGGCCGGGCCGGTGCCGCCGCTCTCCGGGGAGGAGGCCGGAGCCGCTGGCGCGCCGGGCCGGCACGCGAGGAGTCTTATACCGACATCCCCGGGCGCGTGCCGCCGGCCGCCGCCGCCAGCCAATCAGCGAGCGCCGAGGGGAGGGCGGCCCCCCCCCCCCCCCCTTCGGGGGACCCCGCGGAGCCCCCGCAGGCCGAGGGGCGGGTTGGAGGGTGGGCGCGCCGCGCCGGTCTCCCCCGGCCCGGCCCCGCCAGGCCCCGCAGCCCAGCGACCGGCCCGGAGCCCGCGGAGCCGGCGCTCCCCGCACGTCGGGCGAGCAGTCCCGGTGCGCCCCGGCACCGCTCCCCGCCCGCCGCGGCCGACGCGCGCACGTCGACAGCAACCGGACAGCGGGGATGGCGGGGGGACGACCCTCCGCACCTGCCTCCCAGAGCCGTTCTCGCTGCCCCGGGCCCGGCAGCCCCCGCCGGAGCCGCTGTCAGAGCGGGCGCGGGGCGGCTCGTTGGCGGCGGTGGGTTTTCTCGTGGAGTTTGGAATGAAGACAATTCTGTCGTAACATCAAAATAAATCACTTCAGCTCGGTCGTGCATCGGGCCCTGTTGCATTTTTCCTTTTCCCACTCCCGTTGCCCTGTCAGGACGAGCTCGTTTGGCGGAGGCTCTGTTAATAATTCCCTAACTGACTCTCACTGATTAAAGCCTTCAAAATTCTCACTGGGGTGAAATGGATTACCCGGCAGATTAGGGGAGGATTATCTCTGCCATTAGCGCTCCAAGAGTTTGTCCGGCAGAGTCTGTCGAGGTTTATCGAAAGTGACTTTCCAGTGAGCCACCAGCACGGGCAGAGATCAAACCCCGAGTGGAAACGGACCCCGCTCTATCAGCAGAGCAAGACAGGGCCAGCTCCGGGAAAGTAATAAATGACCCGACTTCAAAGCCGCTGACAGCTCCGTGATAACGGCAGGGAAAGGCGTGAGTCACGGGACGGAACAAAGAGCTTTGCAAGAGCCACTTCTTGGAAAGTCCTGCCTGCAGACGGGCAGCGCGAAAGAACGAGAAGGGAAGGAGGAAACCTTCACGCGAAGCCAGAAACTTGCTCACGCGCGGCGGAGGGACCGCTGCCACCGTCCCGGGACGGGGGAACTGAGGGGGTCTCCCCGTCGAGGGGGCGAAGCGACGCCGAAGCAACTGCCCGTTCACGTCCAGCCGGGCAGCGGGGCAGGGGGCGCGGGGCCGAGCCGAGGGCTGCGGGCGCGGGGACCCCCGGCCGCCACGGGCAGGAGCCTCCAGCCGCGGGCGTCACCGCTGCCCGGGGCTCCCCTCCGCCGGGGAAACGGAGCGGCCGGCAGTCCTGCGGGTCCCGCTGTGCTGCCCGCTCTCCTCTGAGTGGGAGTGGGGACCCCGGCAGGGGGATAGCTGAGGAGGGAGCCAGTGTCACCTCCAGCTCTCGGACGGACCAAGTTGCTCAGGGCTTCATCCCGCCGGATGAAAACCTCTGTGTTGAGCCTGGATGAAGCCTGCAGAAGCTCCCAGGACAACCTGTGCTCCTGCTCCACCCTCCTCCGCCCCTCACGGGTGCGGTTTCCAAAAACCGGCCGCAGTACTCGGACACGATTTCCTGAGTGCCGAGCGTGGGGAATTATTCCTTTTGTCGCTCTCCTGGGCTGTTATCGCGTCCGTGCTGCCCAGGAACGCTGCTGGCATCCCGTGCGGCCAGGGCACAGGGCCGGCTCCTGCCCGGCTCCCTGCCCACCGCCTCTCCCAGCCCTTCCAGCGGCGGGGACCGCTCCCAGCGCCCTGCAGAAGGGCCCTCAGTCCCCTCAAACCTTAGCTTGGCAGAGGCATCGTTCGCCTTTCCTCCCGAGCAGCCAGGTCCCACCGAGCCGAGGAACCCACGCAGGAGAGCGAAGGCAGCCTCGGCACCGGGGGAGCGCACACGGGCGCGGCGACGCTTCCCCGTTCCCTGCCCCAGGGCTCCCCCCACCCCGCGGGCATCCCTTGCGCCCCTTGGCGCTCCCAGCGCTGCGGGTGCTGGTGCGCGGCGTCCCGGCGGCTGGGAGGGTAGGGACCCGCCTCGCCCGGGCCCTGAGGCTGCTGGAGAGGTGTCGGTGGTAGCCCAGGGGTTGGATCCAGGACCTCAGGAGTGGCAGGGTCAGCCACAGCCGGTCCCCTGGTCCCTGCATCCCTGTGCCGCGCCACCGGCCAGCAGCCCGGCGGCCAGGACAGGAGCTCTGCCCGAGGTCCCTCTCGTCCCCGGTGCCGTTAGTCCGGCTGGGGCACACCTGGACGTGTGAACGAACGCTGCCTGTGAAAGCATCACGTTCAGAAGTACCTGTATAAATCTTACAGGTATCGTACATGAAATCCTCTCGAATCCGTGTGTCTCTTACCCCAAAACACCCGGAAAAAAATGAAGAAAGCAACCCCCTAAACCCTAAGAACTCCGAGGTGATTTCGGGGGAATTTCCTGGCCATAAAGTTGGCTCCTTTCCCTCTCCTGCATGCCTAAGGAGTCATCACCACAGGGACAGCGAATCCTTCTTTGCCTTTGTCACACTCCAGCTGGAGCCGAAGAGTTCAAAGCCCATGAGCAAACCACATCGAGTGGCTCCTGTCACCACCACATCCACTCGAGACACACACTCACACACTTCCCGAAGCTGACCCACGGCTCCCCTCCCAGTGAGATCAGACAGACTTAGCGCCGCCAGGTCCAGAGGGGGAGCAACCCCCCGAAACAGGCTCTTCTCCCCTAAAGCGTCTGCCCGAGCCTTCTCCCAGCGCAGCGGTTTGGCCGCGGTCCGTTCCTGTCCCTGAGGGAGAGGCAGGCGCCAGGGCATCTCTCGTTAAGGTGGTGGTGAAGCATCTTCTCGGGGGCAAAGTCTGAAGGCTTCAGGGGTGATGAGGAAGAAACAGGACCTCCGCTGTCGATTCAAGGACTGTTTGTGCTCAGAGAGGCCAGGGGAGCCCGTTTTATCTTGGATCACGTTGGCACCTCACAGCCGGAGTGAGCCCCGACGCGCTGGGCGGTCAATGTCACATCGTGGCGGTGGCACCACCTCAGCGAGCCACAAAACTCAGGGAGGTGGTCTGGGAAGCCAATTAGTGCGGTCTGTCCGTCCCGGCCAGGCGGCTCCCTCAGGAACGACGGGCTTTTCGTGGCGCCGTCGGGGCAACGATAAGATGTTTCGGGAACCCACTGTTTCCTACTACTGGGGGCTCGGAGCCTGTCTTAAAACCTAGCGGATCTCTGGGAAGCCTGCGAGCACCCCGCGAGGGGCCCTGGGCGATGCGCGGGGCTGGTTTCGTACAGCCCTTTTCCCTCGCTGAGCCCGGCCGGCGCTCCGCGGGCGCGCTGGGCTGCGGAGGCAATAAAGCATCGCTGCGCACGGCTCCTTGCCGCTCAGCGCCCGGTGCGATGCCCAGAGCAAGGGCAGAGCGGTTCCCGCGTTGTGCCGAGCTCGACCCAAGCCCCTGCGGCAATGATGGCTTTAAAGAGGAACGATTCCAGTCTTGTACATCTGCCTTTGAGAAAAGAGTAGGGACCGCTCCCTAAGGAACAGCTTGAGGCGCGGGAAGGCTCCTCTCGGGTTGCCTAAGATGTTACAAAAAGGATACTTGCGAAAACTAGGAACTGGTATCAACGCAGCCCGGGCCACGGCAGCGCACCTGGGCCAGCATCGCCTGTGTCTCAAAAATCCTTCTTTCAATGTTTGTCCTGCTTGGATGTCTCACCCGTCCCCCTCTTGCCCGACGGGAGCGTTAGCGCTGTGCTGACGGGAACGACACCTCCCCGCACCGCCCTCCTGCAAAGAAAATATTCGACCAGCGCCTGACACCTCGGTGTTTCAACTCCCGAGGGCAGGAACCAGTGTGCGGGAGGGGGGACACACGACTCCGAGGGGCACACCGCCTTCTCTTCAGAGTCAATGACCACAGGACAAATCTACCTGGCAGCCGTCTTCACGGGGACCAGGAGTCTCTAAAGGTCCAGAGGTGGAGTGGGAGGTGGGGACAGGGCAGGGATTAATGCGGGGTATGGTCCACTGGCACCCACTGGCACCCACCGCCGACCCTCCGTGGCCCACGCAATCACCCCCCCGACGGAATAAGGTGGGAGAGGGGGCACACCCTGCACCGAGGGGATCCGGAGCGCCTGGGCTTGCCGGGTCCTCCAGCCCTGCCTCTGCCAGGATGCTCGACGCCGTGCACTCTCCGGCCTGAGGAGATCGAGCCTTCGGCGGAGGATGGGCCTCGACCCTGGCTTAGGACGCCGGTAAGGACCTTCCCCGCGGCCGAGGGTCCCGGAGCACAGCCGGGAGTCCACAGCGGCTCGAGGGCAGGAAGAGCGCCCACCCCTTCTCTTCGAGGGGATTCACGTCGGGGCCGGGCAAAAGGAGCCTTCCCCGCCCGACCCCCGGCGATGCTCTGCGCGGAGCGCGGAAGGGAACCGCTCCCCGGCTGCGAGCGAGCGAGGGAGCGATCCGGCCCCTCCGGGAGGAGCCCCAGCGCTCGTCCTCGCCGTCTCTCCGCGCCCGCGGAGCCCCCCGACGGGAAAAGGCGGCCAGGGCTCCCCAGCGCCCAGAGCCCCTGCCGCTGCCTCCCCCGCCACCCGAACGGGCCCCGGCTTGTCCGTTTTGCCCTGAAGATTTAGGAGACAGAAAAATGGAGGAAAGTTGGAGTTAAGTGGGAACCAATGAGGCCGAGGTGGAGAGGAGTCACAGGTGACAGTGAGGAGTCCAGCACCCCTCACGCTGCCTTTCGTTCCAATCCAATCTTCTGAGGCGGCTTCAAACACATTTGGTACTGCAGAGTAATGAAACCTGCTAGCTAAAGCAAAGCCTCAAGTCCCCTAGGAGAAGCCTGTCGGGTTTCCCATCCAGGCCCCAAACTCAGCTCTTACTCCTACGTTACCTGTATATTTTTCCTAACTCCTCTTGCTGATCCAATGCCATGAAACCACAGTCATGGAAACACGAGCAGGGTTTCCCCTTCCTGACGGCAGTTTTCTTCTGCAAACCTTCATCTCCACCCTGCCAGCGTCTGGTTAAGCAAGAGTTTTGGGGTTCACAAAGCCACCATGAGGCAAATAGCACCATATTTTTCTGAAGATTATAAAACTTAGCAATTTCTCGTTGGATTCTTAGGTGTACTGGACTCTCCTTAGAGAAGCATTTTTTTAATGCTCAAAGGAAGCAGGAGGCTTTTAAAAGACTGGATTTGAGTCGGCTCAACATCTAGACGAACAATACTTTACCAAGACAGGGTTTTTTTTTAAAAAAAGAAAAAGACAAACTACACTATTGCAATTCCTGATCTCCAAGGGTACTTCATTTAACTGGAAAAGGTAGTATCTCCTCCGTCGTTTCAGCCACTGAAAGCACAGTTTGAACTCAGCTTTGCCTTGGGGGGATCGCGCGTTTCCTGATAATAAATTAATGTGCGACTCCCCCTGCTCTGCAGGCGAGGTCAGAGGCGCCTGTGGGAGCTCTTTCTCGCCCCGCGGGCCGGCACAGCCGCACCAGCGCTCCCCGGCCCGGGACGAGCCGAGGGCTGCGGGGGGAGCCGAGCCGCTCCCGGGGGGCGCCCGGAGGAGGAGGAGGCACCTGCGGCCGGGGTCGCACCCTCCCCGGAGCCGGTACCTGGGCGCCGAGCCGGTAACGTGCCGTAAAGAGCCCCTTTCAGGCTCTTTCAAGCCGAGACGGCGGAGGTCACGGTGTGTACGGCCCCCGCTCCGGCGGCCGCTCGGGCCGGGGCGCCGGCGCTGCAAGCTGGAGAGCAGGAGCAGCCCATGGGAATCCCAACACTTGTGCCGCCGGCTCTCCCGGGCCGCCCCTCTCCCCCGCTCCCCCGCCCCGAGGAGCCGCTGAATGTAACAAATGAGCCGCGATCGATCTGCGGGCATGGGGGAAAATCAAATTATATGGTGCGGCCGGAGAAAGGTGCTGGCGAGCGGCGGGCGGGCTGCCGGCTTCTCCGCGGATCCCGGCTGCCCCGCGGATCCCGGCTGCCCCGCGGATCCCGAATGCCCCGCGGATCCCGGCTGCCCCGCGGATCCCGAATGCCCCGCGGATCTCGGCCTCGCCTCCCTCTGCCCGCGGGGGCCAGAGCGGCTCCGGCCGCGAGGGCCTCTCCAGGAGCGGCTCGGCCGGCCGGGATGGGGGCGGCGGGGGAGGACTCTGTCAGCTCTTCTTCTGGTGCCGTTCCCGAGTCTCCTCCCCGCGCTCCTCTCCCGGGAAAGCGCCGCGAACGGCGAAAGCGGCACGGGTGCCGTCGGGTCTCTCCCGCACCTGCGGAGCCGCTGCGCCGCCTCGGCGGGAGGGGCCCCCGGGCGGGCAGCACCTGCCGGAGCCGCGGGGTGCGGGCAGAGGGGGCTCGGGGAGCAGCCCGTACCTGAACCCCTTCCTCGCCCCTCGGACGGGCGCCTGGGGCCGGCTCCGCTTGGGAAAAGCGCCGCGCGAGGCCGGCGGTGTCTGCGGGTCCATGGGAATCTGGCCACTTGTGCCGGGCGCAGCCGGGAGGGGGCTGCGCGTCCTTTACAAAAAGAGACACAATTAAGCAAAATGCTCAATGAACATTATAAATGATGTGCAATCGCCTCGCAGATTGCTTAGCAAATCAAATTATATGGTTGCTCACGGGTGATTTCCATGTGCTTTAAAAAGCAAACAGGTACTTTCTGATTTTGGTGGGGTTTTTTGTTGGTGGATTTTTTTTTTCCTAAACAAAAAAAAAAAAAAGCGTCGCGCTGTAACCATTGCGGAGAAATGCCACACGCTGAAAGGCGTCTGTGTGAATATTCACGTTCTTCTTTGTTCGCCCCTGAATTTCACAATGGCCCGGGGAGGGCACGTCCACTGCGCTCTTGTAAATTTACCAATCCCTGACTAAAACCGCCAGGCACCTGCTCGGCAGAGCACAAAGCTGCCTACGTTTCCACCAACGACTTAACTTCATCTTCTGTACTGGCCCGGCAGTCGAAGGGCTTGAAGCTAACGCCGGTTAAACCCAGGCAGGAGCCGCCCGGCTCCTCCCGCTCCCCCGAGGGAGCTGTGAGTAAGGCGGCCGGAGGAAAGCGGTCTGTTAAAAACACGTTTTGCTACGGAGTCTCTCGTTTTCCAACAGAAAACCACTCGTGGGGAGGCGAGTTGTTCCCTGAGACCACATCCTGACCACGCTTTGCTGTGATGCTTGTTTGAAAAATGACACGGGACTGTCATCCCACCTGCGGCAGGGTCAGCGGACAACAAAGCAAAGCAGGCGACTGTCGGTGAAAGCGCTGGTTGCACTCTGTAGAGTTTAAAAAAGGGTAACAAGGCTCCCTAACACCAGCCAGCAGGAGGCGCTGCGACTTGGTTTTAATTGTTTAATTCCCGTCAGCTCCTGATGACAAAGAGTCCTGTCCCAATCGATAACAGGGCACTTTTCCATTCTGGTAAATAACCGTGTTACATCATCTCTACCATAAATATATCCAGCTATAGATTAAATAGAAATAAGTTTTTCCAGTCATCACTCCACCTTGCGGGTCAGACACTCCTTCTGTTTTCTACTCTTGTCTCTTGATTTCTTCCTCCCTAGTTTATACCCATTTGCCCTTGTGTGAGTGTGGGTTTCCTTGAAAGATCTCAACCTCTGCAGGATTTTTCCTGAAGTTTATATACTTCCACCACGTTCTTTCTGAATTTTCATTTTGTGAGGGCAAGCAAAGAAAGCTCAGGATTAAACTCCCTGTTTCTTTATCACTCAACTTACCTTTCTCAGCTCTTCCTTCATGTGAGTTAGTTTGCTGGGACAACCAGGAGGATAACTGTACACAGCCATCCAGGAGAGTCCTCACAGCTCCTTGGAGAATGTGGTCAGCATTTGCCTTTCTGCCAAACCCCCTCACTTTGTACTTCAGGGGCTGTATTTACACTTCTCATGGCCATGTTCCTTCAGCAGCTCAGTACCACTTTGTCATTAACTGGTGCCCCAAGGTCTTTTTCCCTTCCCTGTCTGGCAAGGACTATTAAGATCACAGCCATAGCACATGTTCTTGCCACATGTCCCAAATGCATGACCTCTTAACACTGGATTTCATTCCTTCTTTGCCACTCTGGTACTCATAGTCCTAAGCTTCCTTCTGATGATTTTTCAAGCCTTCTCTGTGATTGGATGCCCTTCCCTCTTTGTGACTTTTTCAGATGTTGTTAGCAGAGCCCTTCCCTTACTCTAAAATTGTTAATGTATATTTTCCATGTCCAGAAGAGCAAAGACAGGACTTCCCTGGGCAATGGCATAGGTCTATCCAGTTCTTTCACCTGTGCTGGTGTTAAGAGCTCAGGGATTTCCTTTGCTAGAGGTTGTTTCTGTGTATCTAAGAGCTCTTGAGATGCTTCTCTCTCTCTCCTTCTCAGTCTCTTCTATCAATTTGTCTAATGGCTTTTAGAACCCAAGCAGCAAGTTGTTTTATTAAAA
Organism: Clamator glandarius; assembly: GCA_033459285.1. NCBI lineage: Eukaryota > Metazoa > Chordata > Aves > Cuculiformes > Cuculidae > Clamator > Clamator glandarius. The sequence continues at coordinate 855,240 of JAUNZM010000046.1, forward strand.
TTATGAGATGCTATTTAGTAGAGCTGAGTTTTAAACCAGTGATACCTGTCTTGGAAAGAGATGCAGGTAAAACCAGAGGCTTAAATGCACCTTATGAGTACACATTCCTCCAGAATATCTCCTCAGTTATTACCTAACTCCACAGGGTCTCTCCCGAGGAGACATCCTACATGGCTGGTGTTTTGTTGAATAGTCTTGGCTGTAATATGATCTGAAAACTATCTTGATGATTTTTAACTCAGAAGAGCTGACTTGCCATAATTGTTCACATCTAGGAAAGGATTTCCACTGGAGATCTCTCAGTCTCCACTTCTAAGTGCAGTTAGGTTTTTCTCCAGCCCAGAGTTAGACATCCTACATTTGTTGGCTTCTTGCTGAGCCTGCTGGCTCACTCCTGTGCTCTTTGTTGATCACCCGCCTCTCACCACACCAGGAGCCTTGGGGCTGGGTGCCCAGCACCTACAATTTAGGCATTGCAAAACCACATCTCTGTAACCATTTAGCCCTGAGGCTTTTATCTTTGTGGTGAATTATTAACCAAGCCAGGGACATGAAAAACATCTACACAAGGAGATGCTGCATTTTCTTTGGAAGCTATCCACACATGAACAGTACTGTTTTACCTAACATGGCATCTCTTCTCCTATGCTCATTGCTCATTCCACTCTTTGAGACCCTTTCTCACAATGAGGATTGTTTTCACATCTAATCTTAATGATGTCTTCCTGAGACTAAGCAAATCCATTTCCCCTCAGTATGTATTTTTAAACATCCTAACATTTCTTGGTGTTTGCTAATTGCTCTGTAGCTTTTCTTAAAGTTAGTGCCCAGACTGGACACTATACCAGGTCTAAGGCTCAACAGTGCCAAGTAGAGCAGAATAATTACCCCAGTGTTTTACTCAAAACACTGCTGCTAATGTATCCCAAATTACATTTGTTTTCCTGCGTAAGTTTTATCCTGGTTTACCTAGTGTGTGGTTCACAACAGACAGTCAAGCCATTCCTGCATTGTTGCTGCCTTAGTAGTTATTCCTTATTCCACACACTGCACATGTGGTCTGTTCTTTTTTTCCCCAAGACTGCATTTTGTACTTGTCTTTATTACAGTGCAGCTTATTGATTTCAGGCAACTCTCCAGTCTGTGAAGATCAATGTAATTCCTGATCCTGTCCTCAACCTCTCCCAGCCAGTCATCTCAGGAGTTGAATCAAGTACTCTCTTTTCTAGTAGCCAATTTACTGTTGAAAACATTTGAGACTCAACAGACACTTCCAGGACCCTGCTCCGCATACCCAACTTTGACAGTGAACCGCAGATGAATGTTTTGGTATAATTCAAACATTATGTGACCATTTTAATCCTGGTTTCATTTAGATGTCATTACATGGCTTTGTTTATAGGAAGAACAAGGCTTTTGACACTGACAAAGTTGGCATGTATCACATCTATCCCTTTACACACTTGGCTAGTTAGTCCTTCAAACGAGGACACTGAATTAATTTGAAATGATATGTTCTTGATTAATCCATGTTGATATGTTCTACTGCCTTCTTATCACTTCTGCGCTTACAAATTGATTAATAATTGACTCTCATTATCATGGTTATGCTGATGGATTACTGCTTCCCAGGATCCTCTTCTTTGCTTGCCTCCAGCAAGCCTCTGGCCACAGAGGCCAACACATGCCTCTGGCATCAATGTCCTCAAGCAAGTCACTTTGGCTGTGGAGTTATCATTGACTCTAACTTCAGCCGGTCAAAAGCTGGACACTAATTAGGAGAGGGATTTAATTCCTTATACACAGGAGTATGACATTTCCTGGGGCTTACAGATAAGACACAGGGCCCACAGGAGACCTGCACCTTTCTGGAAGCTCATGTGCAGCTTCCCTGCAGGCTATCCACAGGATATGCCTGAGACGATCTAGAACAGGATAAGGTATCTATATCAATATTAAAGTAACTGTTTCTCCAAGTATAAAGTGGTCATTAACATTCAAGGAAAAAATATGGGTGTAACAAACTCTCACAAAAGAACTTTCTTAAGATGGATTCTGCTGGCCTTTGGAGATGCCAACCCCTTGCACTGGCAGGAGGAAGAAACAACACAATTTTAACTTTAAGTTAGAGGACTACATGCTTTTCAAGGCACTCTGACATTTAAATGGTTCAAATGCCCAGTGTGCATTTTGCAGTATCTAAGTGTCTCACTCCCAGACTGGGCCGTGCTTACTCTGGCTGATTTTCAGTACTACTGAAGATACTCAGTGTAGGAAGCTAATTACTCCAAAACCTCTTAAAACCTGGAGCACCCTCATGCTCATAGCTCTGTAAGAGTTACTAAGAAAATCTGCACTTATTAAACCTTAGCTTGGGTGGTCTGGTTGGCTGAGAGGAATACCAGGTTTTATAACTCAGCCCTATATATTCAGTGCAGAAAACAGCTTTCCACTCACTCTCAGGGTTTTGTGAGGATAAACACATGAAAGCTTGTTGGGGCACTCTTATTTGTGGTAACAGAGTTCCAGGCACCCAAGGCAGAAGGTTTCGATGCACCGTGTGGTACAGACTGCAATACTGGAAATTCACCTGAGCTACCCACAACCCTGAGCTGTGTTCAGACCTTCTTCCAGACCTACGGATGGGCACTGATGGCATCATACAGAGTAACAGAAGTCTCTAGTCTGACCCTCCACTAAAGCCGGTTCACCTACAGCAGGTTGCATCCAAGCAGGTTTCGAATATTTCCAGAGAAAGTGACTCTACAGCTTCCCTGGGAAGCCTGTTCCAGTGCTCTGTCACCTTTACAGTAAAGAAGATTTTCCTTAAGTTCGTGTGTAACTTACTGTGTTGCTGTGCCTGTTGCCCCTTGTCCTGTCACTGGGCACCACTGAAAAGAGCTTGGCCCCATCCTCTTGATGCTTGCCCCTTAGATATGTATAAGTACTGATAAGATTCCTTTTGAATTTCCCTTCCCTTCCCTTCCCTTCCCTTCCCTTCCCTTCCCTTCCCTTCCCTTCCCTTCCCTTCCCTTCCCTTCCCTTCCCTTCCCTTCCCTTCCCTTCCCTTCCCTTCCCTTCCCTTCCCTTCCCTTCCCTTCCCTTCCCTTCCCTTCCCTTCCCTTCCCTTCCCTTCCCTTCCCTTCCCTTCCCTTCCCTTCCCTTCCCTTCCCTTCCCTTCCCTTCCCTTCCCTTCCCTTCCCTTCCCTTCCCTTCCCTTCCCTTCCCTTCCCTTCCCTTCCCTTCCCTTCCCTTCCCTTCCCTTCCCTTCCCTTCCCTTCCCTTCCCTTCCCTTCCCTTCCCTTCCCTTCCCTTCCCTTCCCTTCCCTTCCCTTCCCTTCCCTTCCCTTCCCTTCCCTTCCCTTCCCTTCCCTTCCCTTCCCTTCCCTTCCCTTCCCTTCCCTTCCCTAAAAAACTCAGGTCTCTCAACCTTTTCTCATAAGAGAGATACTTCAGTCCCTTAATCATCTTCACGTCCCTCCACTGGAGTCTCTCCATTAGACTCCAATTCTAACACAATAACAAATGAAGTTAATTAGGAAACCAGGAAAGATCATATCAGATGACAATCTCTTCTATTTTGTTACTGAAATGCTCAGACCTCTTCTGGACATAGTGAGTCCCAAAGGTACATAAGCAATGCAAATCCACATGTTGAGCTGCATGCCTAAGTTCATGATCATCTGATGTACAGGATCTTTATGAGCAATTAAAGCCAAATGAATGAATGACACTGGTGCTGGTGAGGAAGGGATAGCTGTAGAAAGCAGCATTTCCCTTGTCTGTGCCTTTATTTTCAAGCGGTCAGAAATCTGTAGGACTAATTCTACTGCCAGTAGCATACAGGCTGTTTGATTTAATCCACGCCTCCATCAGCTTTCCCATCAGCATAGCCCACAAGGAGTTATCAAATAATAGTTCAGATCCAAATGAGCTGCTGCTTTTCCCACCCTGGTGTGAGGACTGATCCCGAATTACCCTAGGCCACCTGTCCCAGCTCACCACTGCAATGTACAGTAGAGGGATTTATGCCTTATTTGTAATCTTTTGTCTGTGGTCTTGTTGTTTGGGTGGGGCTGCACCTGTTCGTAGGGAGTGGGAATCCCTTAATTGCGGCTGTGGGGCTGGGCAGCGAGAGCCAGCCCTGCGTGCTGGCACACAAAGGCTTAGGGGAATGTGTGTGAATCCAGTGCCCTCTTTATGCCATGCCAACATTCATTTCAAATCCTCCGCAGGTCTTCACGGCTCAGCTCCTGCATTCCCAGGGCTTCTGTCTGTTATTTCACGCACCAGATTGTCCTTTCTTCGGAGGGGAGAGATGGGATGCTCTTTCCCTATATTTTGGAATCTTGGGGTCTGTGATCATTTAGGAATAGCAGTTGAGGGACAGTAATATATTTTAAGGTGTACTTTTGGCTATATTGTTAACAGTTACTTGAGTTTGCTCAGTGACCATATCCTATGTGTCATGTTAGCAATAGCAACTTAAGCCACAGAGACACCCAGGTTATATACTCAACTAAATCCTCGTGGATGATGTGACCTCAATCTTTTCCCACACTAATCCCTGCTGAATCCTGCCTTCAGCGAGCTCCTCGTTTCCTCCCTCCCCTGCTCTTCGCTTTCCTCTGCCCTCGACATTTAAGCTCCTGGTGCCCAGGGGTGCTGTCTCCTTTTGCTCTGTCTCTGAGAGGCTGAGAGAGCTGGTGTTGTTTAGCCTGGAGAAGAGGAGGCTGAGGGGAGACCTCATTGCTCTCTACAACTACCTGAAAGGAGATTGTGGAGAGGAGGGAGCTGGCCTCTTCTCCCAAGTGACACATGACAGGACAAGAAGGAATGGCCTCAAGCTCTGCCAGGGATGTTTAGGCTGGACATTAGAAAAAAAAATTTCACAGAAAGGGTCACTGGGCACTGGAACAGGCTGCCCAGGAAGGTGGTTGAGTCACCTTCCCTTGAGGTGTTTAAGGCACAGGTAGACAAGGCGCTGAGGGGATATGGTTTAGTGTTTGATAGGAATGGTTGGACTGGACGATCCAGTGGGTCCTTTCCAACCTAGTGATTCTATGATTCTGTGATTCTCCTCAGTTTGTGCTGCTGTCCCTCGCCAGCTCCGGGACTGCTGCTGCCGGGGACCCTCCCGGGCGGGCTCTGCCGCCACCGCGTGGCTCCCGGCGCTCACACCAGCCCTGACTGGGGCCCTGGGGACCCCCTGCCCGAGAGTCCCCGGGGCCGCTGACCCTCCCCCGCGAACGGGTTAACACCACCCCGCCCCAAAACATCCCACACCCTCGTCTCTCCCCTGCCTGAAACACTGCGGCATGATCAAAAGAAGCCCTGGGAGCGGTTGAAATTTGCTTTATCGCCTATTCTTGCCAATAACGACGCTTCCCCCATTCGCTGTGATGCTGGTGTCTCAGGGGCTCACGGGTTTTCTGGACGCGGACCAGGCTGGTGGATACTCTTCATCCCGATTCATTGTGAAGAACGAAGCCGGGCAGATAATGAACACAGAGTCCCACCGAGGACCATTCCTGTGAAGAGAATGAAAAGAAGACTTAGCTGGTGCCCCTTCATCTCGCTGCTGCTCCTTGGCAGCATTGCAGATGAGGACCCGACATCCGTACCTTCTTTGAACCTGTCCTCAGAGCCATGAGGATAACCAGGGTTGAGAACCAGCTGTTGTTGAGCTTGTATGACAAATGAGAGGTTCAGATGTAAGCTTGATGGCAATTACATTGCCACCTGCTATCGCTTTAATCCGTATCCCGGATTTTTAATTGTTAAGAGGGAGGCTGTTGGTACATGAATACATAAGGACTATCTTAAAAGGCAGAAAGTGTTAGATTGCGTCCCAGTCGTCACAAGTAGGGCTGCCCCATTTTTCAGTTTTAGCCTCTGTTATGAATTTTGTTCTCATTTTTTGAATAGTTTTGTCCTGAGCTTCCTAGGATTTCTGCACTCTACACTTCCATCCATGGATTTATTTATTTACTTATTTTAGCAAACAGGATGATTTCTTTTTAGGCTTGGCCAGCTCTTTCCAGTTTGGCTTCCTGACAACCTTCTGCTGTCAAGTGGCCAGCATTCATTTGCATCGTGTCTGATTTTCAGCAGGTCCCTATCTGAGGCCTATTCTTCCTGGCTCTTACCCAGGTGAGCAGTCCTGCTGCAGTCACAGTGATAATAGCTGTCAGTAATTGGTACTTCCACAGGTTTGCAGGGTCAGGGCTTACTTCTTCTCCCCATTTGGACAGCTCTAATCTGCTTTCAAATCACTTTTCATAAGAAAAAGAGAATGCTGAGAATTTTGAAAGGTTTGCTATCAGGTTCCACAAAGGGATACGCTTGGGAGGAACATGTTGATTTTGTTGAAGAGACACACAAAATAGACTACGATTTGCATAAGGAGCTACTGAGAGAGGGAGACTGAATGAGAGGTCAAGGGAAGTGTTTTCATTGACTTCAAAGAGTATTGGATCAGATCCATGCGGAGCATCTGCAACTTCTTTGATGCACCAGCAAACTGTAGATTATAGGCCTCTCTTCTCTGTACATGCCCTAAGGCATTAAGTGGAGAAGGACTTTGAGATCGGCAATGGCACAAGCCAGTCTTAAAAGAGAATGTAGGTCCATATGATCTATTTGGGAGAAACGTTTTTTTCTAGGTGATCTAAGGTTGCAGCAAGTTGGAAAGCAAACGTACCTCTAGGTCAGTGCAGAGCAGCCATTTGAGCTGCTCTGTGTTCCAAGGGAAAATATTCTGGAATATTAAAGTAGATTAAAAAAACCCCAAACATATTTCAAGGTGACTCTGAGGAGTCAATGTCCATCCTTCTCCAAAACCACCCAACTATACACCATACCTCCACAGAGCAGGATCCCACAACTATACCCTGTTACCTTTCTCAGATGGAATGTCACCTCCTTTACCCTACACCCTCCATCTCATATCCCCATCTACTCCATATATCACCCCTCATCTCATGAGGTCTTCCTGCTGTGGAGTAGTCCAGTCTCATCATCTTGTCTGCATCCTATCTTCCCGGCACCCACAAGCTGGCCCCCCACCGTGGTCCTAACAAAGAGTCTCACCTGTCCTTCTCCAGCCAGAAGAGGGGTTCTGGTAGCAGACATGTCCCTGCAGGCACTGCTGCAGTTGCTGTGGGCTGGGAATTCATCGAAAGCATGGCTGAACACTCCTGATCATCTGTGGAGAGGTGTTTAATGGGCCTAAATACTACAGCATGGGCAGAGTGGAGGAGTTTTACTGTGTCGCTATCTCTGTTTTATTGGCAATTCCTGCCTATTCTTGAGGCAGGTGTAGAGCAAGAAGGTGCAATCTTTCAGAAAAGAAGATAAATTGGCACAGGGGTAATAGAAATAAGAATAGCGACAGGGCCAAAATCGCAAGCTGTTGTACGCATTTCTACAGCCCTTTTCATCCGTGGATGTCAAACAATTTGCAAGATCTAAAAAAAATTAAGCCTCTCAGCAGTGCTCATACGTCAGAAATATGCAGCTTCTTTCACCTATTGCTTAACTGCTGTCACCCCTGAATTAGGACAGAGAAGCTGTTCATTGCTCAAGGCAACGACGCCTTGCGATTTAGGGTGTGAGAGGCTAACTCAAACTGTAAGACAAGGCAGCATTTAGAGTCTAGAGTTGGCCAGGCCACTGCCTTACAAAAAGGAGCCATGGATCTTTAACTGCAAGTGGTCAGGCCCTCAGTTTGACGTCTCAGCTGATAAAACAGGAAAGGTGAAAGCAGGGGCAGAACCAATCTTTTAACAGCTGGCTGTAGGAGAAGACAAATTTGTAAACTGAAAGAGGGACAAAGAAAAAACATTTACCCCCTGCTTTTAATAGAGATTCATTCATAAAAGTAAAGCGAAGGCTACAAGGTCATAGAAAGTTACATGTGATCCGATTTTGGAAATGCCCTTCTTATAGACCCAGCCCAGAGGCAAAGGCTATTTGGGCTATTGCCAAGGAGAAGTGTGATGGAGCTCCTTTTTTTCCTTCTCTGGGGGCCTAAGGAAACTCCAGCTAGACATTTTGTACATGACAACATTTAATGACCTTTGTTCATAAAGGACCCAAGCATGAATACCCAAACGCATTCAGGAGAGGCCCAGGACTAGGAGGTAATGTAAAGCCTGAAATAGGGAGGGAATATTTTCTGGATTGGGAATAGGGTCATTCCTGGGGCAGTGCATGCGTAAGGGTTCATTTTGCACCTGGTATTCTGATTAACAGTGCGGTCAATCTCCTGAACTTCCCAAGCATGAACACCTGCTTTTCACTCTGCTCAGATCCTAGCCCTTCAGAAGGCTTTCTCCTTCAGTAATCCAAGAAAATCCCATGGTTCTGTCAGAACAGTTCCCAAGAGACTGTCACAACAAGGAGGACTATCTCAGCTCCCCCACTCCTGAAAGCTCACTGTCAGCTCTTTAGCTGCCATCCTCTACATGCTTTTAGTCCACCAGCTGTGTCCTCATCCTTCAGCACTGACTCCTTCTGGAAAGGAAAACATGAATTCTTGTCATCTCTTTGACTCCAGCACCTTCCTTTGTGTTGCATTTGCCCCTTTTCTAACAGTTGTGCAAAATACTTTGCTATCCTTTCCCGCTCCTTCCTTCTATTGTAAAATGTCTGAATCTTCTGATGTTCCAAAAATAACACATGAGCAAAGATGACCTGGCTGCATGCCACATTTCTACATCTCATCAGTGACGCAGTAGGATAGCTCAGTCTTTGTTTCCAGAACTAAGCAGGCTACTCGAGCATCCCTGGTGAATTTTTATTTTTTTTTCCCCCCTGATTTCTGTGGCAATCCCTCTGTTCCTGACACGTTTTTCTGGAAGTCACTTTGTAAATGCTATCAAACTGCATGTGCAAAATTGGCAAGCTAGATGAGCACAGCTGATGCCTGCTCTGCCAGCCTCCCCAGATCTTCCAGGACAGGTCCCCATGTCACCTCCAGCATGTGCAGATAGCTGCTGACTCAGATGTGGGTGAATGACTGCACCATCTCTCTGGCACCAAGGGAAGAAGACTGAGTGTATGGAACTAGAAGGGTTAGGGTGCAAGGTGAGGGTAAGTGCAGTCAAGAAAGCTAGAGCCCAGAGGATGTTACAAAGGGATTTCTGAGAAGGAGACAGGAAGGATACCCCAGAGAAAAGAAAAAGAAAAAACCAACAACCCAACCCAAAACCAAAGCAAAAGAAAAGACAGTAAAAGGGAGCTCAATAATGGGCATGGATTTCTCTTTCTTTCCCCAGTGGCAAGCTGCCAATCCCTTCCATACACATTCCTCAGCACTACTAAAACAAGTACCCATGGACACACCTGCCTTGAGACAAACTCTTTTTGTCTTGAAAAAATCTGGGCACTTCTTCAATAAAGAGCTTTGCTTTTAAACTCCTTTGCCTTTGTGAATTTTGGCAGCAGCTCACACTTGGAGAGCTTTTAAGAACCGTTTCTGCTGTCAGATTTCCCTGCCCTGCCCCAGGGGACTGTGAACGAGTCACTTCCCACAGCTGTCCCTCAGCTTCCTATTCTGTGACATGTGGTTCAGCACTGCCTCGAAGGGCATCATTTACGTGTAAACAGCTGTGAAATCCATGACGTTGATGGGGTGCGGAGCGTTACATGACATGCTGTGAGGGTAGTGTTGCCAAGGCTCACTACTTGGGTATAGCAGGAGGTGGGACAGCATGGTTTGAAACACTTCACTCCCAGGGTGAAAAGTCATTAAGTAATTGGAAGAGGAGGCACTTCAGTTGTCTGGTGAGAGGGCTCATTTCTTCTACACAGTATAGCCAAGGTTGAAGACCAGAAAGTGCAAACACGTATGAGTACTAGCTAAGACCTCGTCATCTTGCTCAAATCCAGAAAAAAAAGCAAAACTCACACAGAGATGTTTTCCAGTTCCTTCTCATGCAGGCTGCCTCCTGAGCCACCTCATACTGGAGACGTTCTGAGGTAGCAAAATCCTATTTTTGCTCCTGGAAAAGTCTCTCTTTTTCTCTTGTTCCAATCAGAGTCAGAGTAGGTTGTCAACAAGCCTAAAAGAGAATCCAAATGATTTGCAGCATGGTGCAACAGAAAAGAAAATCACTACCATCCTGTGGCTACATGGCTAAAATAATGGGCATTATGATTTCTGGTGAAAGGAGGATGAAGCTGCTAGTTATACAAGTGTAACCTGCTCCTTCTTTCCTATTTTCTTTCTGTGGTCACCAAAAACCCATGATGCATCCCCAAGCCAAGAAGCTGCTGCTAGCAAGCTGCTTTGCCTCATTCTACTTAAAGCTGTCATGGAACAAAGAACATTGGTTTATTTTAGACTGTGTAGCAATACGCAGCACAGCCAGACAATACAGCTGCTTAATTCCTAACCAAGCCCATACCACCTTTGCTCTGAGAAAGAGGTCAAGAATTGCTCTTTCTGTGCCAAAGTTGCCCTATTTGCCTTAGTTTTAGTTTTAATACCATAGCTGGAAAAAACATCGGCTAATTTTACCTCCTCTCTTTCAATAATTCACACCTTCCCCCTGCCTTCTTCCCCCCCTCCATTAGATACCAAAACAAGTTTTAGAAAAAGCAGGATCTGAAGATCTGGATGTTGTTAAGAGCCACGCAGAGACTAATTCTGGCTTGGCGGCAAGAATTAGTCAATTAAATTCTTCAGCTCTTCCCTCAGTAAAATTGAGAATTGTTATTTGCCTTGTAGAGATGCTCTGACTACTAAGAAAGCCTTGAAATAGTTTACTTAAGATTTTAACATCTCTTAAGAATTATGTAGAATTCTCAAGTAGGATTTATAAAAAGGTTATTTGAAAACACAATGGGATAAAATATATCATCATTGAAACTAATTAATAAAATAAAATGTTGAAAAATTTCTCGGATGTGAAGAATAGAACATAAATCTGCTGTTGCCTGGCACAGTATATTCAGCTGAGAGAAGCAACCACTCTTTATTCCCTATGGTGGAGCAAAGTCAGTGTAGACACACCAGAAAATTCTTGTTACATATGATACTCTTTAACAGTGTCTTCCATCATTATCAGTCTTTATTAGTAATGATCTTATGACACTTTGGGCCTTTAGCTGGGTTCTGTCCTGAGGTGGCTGGTACCATAGATACAGAAGATAATGAAGTTCCCTGAGCCAAAGAGCTTATGGTCAGAGGTCCTGAATGTCCAGTGGTTTACATGATATGGGGATGAGACCATAAATGTCAACAGCTCTGTTTATAGACATCAAATTAGTTCATACAAACATATCATCACAGGAGATAAATATATAATGAGAAATGTCACCCGGATTCCTCTGGCAGATGCGTGAAGCACAAGGACACAGTGGCATCTTTATGGCTGTTGTAATCCCAGCTGCCGGAGTGCATCAGTTACTTAAATGTGCTCCGTATGCACAGGAAGGGGGCCAGGAAGAGAGCAGAACAGGCATTTTGCCAGTTATCCTTCTAGTCTCTGCCATTTACAGAAATGGGAAGCATTTTGATTTGGTATCATGACCAAAAGTCACTGCACTCAGGCAGGTGCTGGCTTTTCCAGCAGCACTGGGCTGAACACCAGAGTCTATCTGTGGGCACCTTCTAGTCACACTCCTTTCTAAGTCAACCCTATCCTGATGTGAAAGGTAAGGCGAGGGAAGGGAGCTGTTTAACTAAAACATGCCCAAAGGGGGCAGGCGATAGCTACGGGTGGTGCAAGGGCATCTCTGCATGGCAGAGCGTGATGCAGCATGGATATTGCAATCTGCGTGCTGCTGGCAGCAGACACCTCTGATGACAACATGACTGTCACCATCCACTACACGATGCAAGACCAGTAGCAGCAAGTGTGCACTCATGCTGCTTCCCACCTCTGCTAGCCTTTGTGCTATTCTAGTCGAGGCTGGCTGCAGTGATCACTGTCTTCATAGCATGATTTTAATAGTTATGGAATTGTAGAGTTCTCCTGCAGAAAGTACAGGACAATTAAAAGCGGCAGAGCTCCAAGACAGAAGGAGTGAAAGTAAATTCAGGGCTGATTTCTGAAGATATTAAACAGTTTAAAGACTATACTAGTCTAAGTAAATGAACCCACCCTTTTTATCGCTGAGGCAACCAGTGTGGGAAACAGTCTGTTACAGGTAAAACCAAATGAGATGTTGCCTAGTAACTCTCAGCAGGGAAGCATTTAAGCCCAGCCAGTTTAGGGAAGCTGATGTTCTGACTCAGAGACTATTTTCTTTAGAAAAAATATCTGAAAGCAGGGAAGCTCAATTTAACAAACATACAATTTATTTTCCTATTACAGCAAACCATGGTGACAATGCTTGGAAGAATGCAGAACTATTTAGACTTGCACAAGGAAGAACAGACAAGGCATGTTTTCAATAAAAGCATGACTTTAATGAACATTGGTTTTGATGCTGATTTTTTTCTCCAAATACAGTAAACGTCACATTAAATTCTATTTTCAGATTCTGAAATACACAAGTGATAGCAGAAGTCTGGAGATATTACACACATTATTATGTTATTACGATGATGTTATTTCTGTAAAAGGAGGTTCCTGGAACAAACCCTACTTCAGCTCTGCTATTGGGCACAGAATCAGCCATCGATTGAAAAGAAGAAATACTCTGCATCTCCACTGGTTCATTTGCCTGGAATAGTTTTAATTAGGCCCTCCTTTAGGACTTTGCTTTTATGGGTTCATGGAAAAGTCACCTGGCTTGGGTAAAAGTCTCTCAATTAAGGAGAAACACTCTCCCTCCCCAACATTATTGGAGATTTATGTTATTTTTTCCATCTCTTTGGAAGATGATTTATGATGATTGTACAAAAGTAAAAGCTCTGGCATGATCAGCCATGTACACGTGTATTCCTGCATGCCACAACTACTGTTCAGCATAGGCAAAGTCAGGTTCAGGAGAGCATTTCAGTTCAGCAGCCTTAATACAGTGAATGATGACAGTTATGAATGTGAACTATTGCATAGATTTTTTTTTAATTAAAAAAATACAGATCAACACTTACATCGCACTAACCTTGAAAAGGCAGACTGCCAAAGAGTTACCTCAAAAATATGTATTTTATCAACACTGATAACAGCTGGAAAGCAAATCTTCTATGGCATAAGTACTAAATTTGAGTTCTTTATTACAAATGTGAGAGTTTTTCCCAAGCAATGAGTCTGTTCTGTAAGCCACAGAGATCCACTTCTCACTGACTGGAGGCTGGTTTGAAGTTTAATGCAGCACTGTTGATACAGAACCTCTGCCCAGAGGGTGCAGGACCATCATCAAAGACATGGCCTAGATGGGCATCACACTGCAACAGAAATGATGCACCATTATCACCACTGCAAGCATCAACAAGTACTGGAGGTGGTTGAGTCACCATCCCTGGAGGTGTTTAAAAGACGGATAGACGAGGTACTCAGGGACACGGTTTAGTGGCAGACAGGAATGGTTGGACTCCATGATCCAAGAGGTCTTTTCCAACCTGGTGATTCTATGATTCTACGAACCAACAGGATGCTGGTACCTACTGTGCTATCCTGAATGAAGAAACCTGTATGGTGAATTCACTATTGGGTTGTGTGGTGGAGGAGTTTGGGAAAGAGACTAGAAGTATATCCTGGAGTAATCACCTCTGGCCAGTGAGAGAATATCCACCCCCATAAAAGCAGATCCCAGAATAGGTATTCAAAGGCACTAATGTTAGAAAGTATAGGAAATAAATGAAAGGATATAGAATCCACAATTCATAATGAAGATTTCATGTTAATTGAGACAGTCACTGTAGGTCCTTCTTACAGGTCAACTGAGAATTCCCGTCCTCCCCCCAGAAATTACAGATGGGGAAGAATTAGACTCAGTATAGCCATCCATGGTTCATTATCAAATTGGAAGGTTGTTTTCAGCTGGTCTTCTTCAAAGGTAATTGCTGGATATTACCACAAACACAAACTCTACCACAATAATGGACTGCAGCAAACATTTGTTACATTTGCAGATAATACCTAATCCTGCTAGATGGGACTGCAAGCATCTTGGAGGACAGTATTAGAATATAAAACAATCCTAACAGTTTGGAAAAACAGACACAAAGAGTTCCAAGATGCAATCCATTAAACTCAATTGCATACTCTCATATTTCAGCAGAAGTAATAAACAGCATGGATTGAATGGTTAGAGGTGGCAGTTCTTTAGAAAATTTGTGGGGTATTACAGCAGGTCCCAATACAAGTATGGATCATGGGTTGGGGAAAGGTAAAGATATAAGGACTGGAACACTATCTATAATGCATCTAAACAGCCTCTGACCTCTGATGCAGGTTAGGCCCAGCTGCAGTGCTATGTACCGCTTTACACTGTACTGCAAGAAGGAAAAGGATCAATTGGAAGGAGTGCAAAATAGAGAAACAAGAGGATCAGTGCTTTAAAAACACTACATAAAAAGGAAGGAACTGGCCCTTTCTAGTCTAGCAAATAAATGATTAAGGGAGTAGAAATAGCTTCCCGCCTAAAAAATAAGAGAACCCATAAAAGGTAGCTGTGAAGTTGCAGAGCACCACTGCTGCCATGCAGGGCAAACGGTAATAAGCTTCAATTGCTGCAAAGCAAACTTAGTGCTCTAGAAAGGAATGAAAATTACAGCTTATTAGGTAGCAAGGCTGTGGACTGTCTATCACTGCATATTTTAAGAACAGCTTCAGCAAACAAGTAGTAGGACTTATTCTGTGATGTGGCAAATGCATGGACTAAATCTCAGAGTTACTTCTACTGCTCGTTGTCACACACTGCAGTTCACCTGAGGCCCACTGAATAGATTTTCTGTCTAAACTCCGTTCCTTGGCTGTATTTACACAACTGCTCTCCCCAGTCACATCCTTTTCTTCAGCTCAAACTAACAGCATATATTTGATACTTCAAACTCCACTCATGTGTTTCATATCAAGAAGTGAGACAGAATATCAATAGGAAGAGGAGGGTCTACAACCTCTGGAGGAAGGGGCAGGCATCCTGGGTGGACTATAGGGAGGAAGTGAGAACGTGCAGGGAAAAAGTCAGGAGGGCGAAGGCCCAACTAGAAATGCGATTGGCCAAGACTGTGAAAGACAACAAAAAGTCTTTCTACAAATACGTCAACAGCAAAAGGAGGGCTAGGGAGAATCTCCAGACCCTAGTAGATGCAGAGGGAACAACAGTAACAAGGGACGAAGTCAAGGCTGAAGCGCTCAATGCCTACTTTGCCTCAGTCTTTAACAGTAAGGAAAATTGTTCCCTCTGCGCACAACCCCAAGGGTTGGATGAGAAGTACGAGATTCCCAAGGTCCAAGAGCAGGTGGTTAGAGACTTGCTTGCCCGGCTAGATGCCCACAAGTCTATGGGGCCGGATGGAGTCCACCCAAGAGTTTTGAGGGAACTGGCGGATGTGCTGGCCAAACCCCTTTCCATCATCTTCCAGCAGTCCTGGATGACTGGGGAGGTTCCGCTGGACTGGAGGCTGGCTGATGTCGTGCCCAGCTATAAGAAGGGGCGCAGGGAGGATCCGGGGAACTACAGGCCTGTCAGTCTGACCTCGGTACTGGGTAAAGTCATGGAGCGGGTGATCTTGAGTGCGATCATGAAGCACTTGCAAGAGAACCGGGTGATCAGGCCCAGTCAACACGGGTTCATGAAAGGCAGGTCCTGCCAGAGTAATCTGATCACCTTCTATGACCAAGTGACTAAACTCTTGGACGAGGGAAAGGCTGTGGATGTGGTCTTCTTGGACTTCAGTAAAGCCTTTGATACAGTTTCTCACAGCATTCTGCTTTGGAAACTGTTGGCCTCTGGCCTGGACGGGTGCACACTCTCCTGGGTGAAAAACTGGTTGAATGACCGGGCCCAGAGGGTGGTGGTAAATGGAGTTAAATCCAGCTGGAGGCCAGTGACAAGTGGGGTTCCCCAGGGCTCAGTCCTGGGTCCAGTCCTGTTTAATGTCTTTATCAACGACCTGGATGAAGGCATCGAGTCCTCCCTTAGCAAGTTTGCAGATGACACCAAGCTGGGTGGAAGTGTCGATCTGCTGGAGGGTAGGGAGGCTCTGCAAAGGGACCTGAACAGGCTGGACTGCTGGGCTGAGACCAACAGCATGAGGTTTAACAAGGCCAAATGCCGGGTCCTGCACTTGGGGCACAACAACCCTAAGCAGAGGTACAGACTAGGAGAAACCTGGCTGGAAAGCTGCCAGGAGGAGAAGGACCTGGGGGTGTTGGTTGACAACCGACTGAACATGAGCCAGCAGTGTGCCCAGGTGGCCAAGAAGGCCAATGGCATCCTGGCTTGTATCAGGAACGGTGTGACCAGCAGGTCCAGGGAGGTTATTCTCCCCCTGTACTCGGCACTGGTGAGACCGCACCTCAAGTACTGTGTTCAGTTCTGGGCCCCTCACCACAAGAAGGATGTTGTGGCTCTGGAGCGAGTCCAGAGAAGAGCAACAAAGCTGGTGAAGGGGCTGGAGAACAAATCTTATGAGGAGCGACTGGGAGAGCTGGGGTTGTTCAGCCTTGAGAAGAGGAGGCTGAGAGGAGACCTTATTACTCTCTACAACTACCTGAAGGGAGGTTGTGGCGAGGAGGGAGCTGGCCTCTTCTGCCAAGTGACAGGGGACAGGACGAGAGGGAATGGCCTCAAGCTCCGCCAGGGGAGATTTAGACTTGAGATTAGGAAGAAATTCTTCACGGAGAGGGTGGTTAGGCATTGGAACGGTCTGCCAAGGGAGGTGGTTGAGTCACCGTCCCTGGAGGTGTTTAAGGTTAGGGTAGATGAGGTGCTTAGGGGCATGATTTAGGGATTGGTGGGAATGGTTGGACTCGACGATCCAGTGGGTCTCTTCCAACCTGGTCATTCTGTGATTCTGTGTGATTCTGAGAATGGTTCCAATGACACCGTAATCCTCACTTCTGTATTTAAGTAGATTCATTCATACGGACAACCACCCTCCTTACATGTTAAGAACATACCTGCTTGCAGATGACTTCAGTTCTAGTTGATCCCAATGTGTTATCTGCTCGTCTCATGATATTGGCGTTACTTTCATCTCTGCCACAAGTACCATAAGCCTCAGAAAACGATGGCCATCCAGTCCCAGAATTGTACTTCTTCTCTGAGCTATAGTGGAAACCAGATCTTCTTGTTAATTAATAACAGAGATGTTATGAAAAGGTCTCATTTTAATAAGAACACGGGCTTTTCTCCTCAGTCTTGTCTTGTACTACTATTAATAATATTTGGCACAGTAGAAGTTTTCTCACTGGCATCAAAATATGCTGGAACCTAAAAGGAATTTTCGATGAGCTCACAACAGGAGCTATTGCCTCACCGTTTCTACTGCACTGACAATTTGGTGTTCTATAAAGCTTGAAAAAAGGCTTTTGCAACACCTGAGCACAGTGTTTATCTGAATTACACCTGCAAAGCTCTAGTCTGAAGCCAGGCCCAAGACAGCACAACCTCAGACAAGAAAGTTTACAACAGATAATTAAGTATAGAAAATGAGTATGGAAAACGGCTGAGTTGGCCCACCAGACCAGGCTCACATTTGATAAGGGCTTTGGCTTGCAATCGCTATCAAAACGGTTTGTTAAATCAGACAGAGCCTTGCTCAAACCATCAACCAACCAAGGACAAATCTTCACAGCACAAAGATCTACTTTTCCCAAGGGATAATTGCAGTCATCAGAAACAGTACTACACATTGTCAACCACTAGGTGCCTCCTGTTGACATCCAGGATTATCAACCCCATTTAGCTGCATATTAAAACCTAGAGCATACTGGAAATATGATAAGAAAATATTTTTGGAACTGAACATATGGAAATGAGATAATCCTTTCTGTCTGGGGTCGAGCAAGTTTTGACAGCAACAAGCACTTTCTTCTACTAATGAGTGACCTAGTGTGAGCTGGAGCAAGAAATTAAGTCAGAGTTGTAAATCGGTAGGAGAAGCGTCCTGGAGACCCGCTACAACCGTTTTCTCCCAGTTTCCCCGTTGATCGCGGTTTCACAAACCCAATGCTCTTACTGGCACCTAGTGGTGCATGGAGACACCGACACCAGCGGCAGCTCTGCGGTGTTCCAGGGGACTAGTCCAGTCGTCAACACAGATTTTAAAGCAAAATATCTAGTATATATCATGTACATTGTTGTTGGATAGTAATCCAGTGAATAAAAATCTGAAAACCTTAATATCAGTGCCTTTTAGGAAGACAAGACAAACAAGTGGGACAAAAAGCTTAAAAAATCCAAGCCAAACAACAGCATGTGTTTTAGAATGCATTTCATAATTAACTGTACAAAGCTGCCTTTGAGCAATGCAACTGTGGAAATAAAAGAGGTTTTGCACACAGAATGACCAAAGGCTAGTTTTTGTGGGGACTGCTGTTTAACCCATTACATCAATTCATGAAGAGCCATGAGAAATGTTCTTCTACCTCCTCCCCTCCGTAAAACCAAGGCGAAATAGGAGACAGTACAGAGGCAGGTTGCACTGAGGCAAATGTGGTTTACAGCTCTGCATCTGCATGAGAAGGTATTTAGGGCTCCAAGCACTGTGCATACTAGCTGGGCAGCAGAAGTGTCCGTACACCACTTCTGAGTTTCCCTGGTACACCTGTGCTGTCTCTTTTTTTATTTTCAAAATACTTCAGTTAGAATTCTTAGTTTTCTGACACACGGATCTTTCTGCTTATTCATACCTTGACTCAAGGATCCTCTCTGAAACCCTGTGGAGTTAAGGAAGGTCTTCAATGTTATGTGGGGTTTGCAACTGACTCTGACCAACCCTGTCCCTTACATGTTGCTCACAATACCCAAGTCTACTGTAGATGTTTTCCACTGCTGAAGGATCAATCTTTTGAGCTGTTAAACTAGCTCTCTACAGAAATGGTCTCTGTGTGGTTTTACTAAGAGTAATATCACTTAGATCCCCTAATAGAAACAGTTTAGTACCCAAAAATACTGCTGTTCAAAATCATATTTGTCCTTTGAAGTATTTCACCACTTAATTTATGGATAAATGGACTTTCCCTAGACATATGCATTAGATTAGCCTTCGACACACCATTCCTCCAGCACATGTCATTTACTTTGATCCCTATTTCAGTCATCCCGGATGGAATCCAGATAATTCTAAAAAGTGCTTTTTGCTGTATGAATCTCAGCTGTAGGTTTATGGTTCACTGAAGGTTTGAGATTTCATTAAAGCACAATTTGCTATCTGTAAAGATTTGAGGTATGTTCCATGTACTTCCATCTCTTCCAAATGAATATTTGGTAGCAGAAGGTTATAAATTCTGGTATAAATTTATACACACACATGTACTTTGAGTGAAAGGAGGAAATACTTCATGTTTACCTGTAGTTAATAATCTAATGCATTTGAAAAAGGAAGGGCATTTTTAATACATTAGGGAATAAACATGATGAATTAATCTCTTATCAAATACCATTCCCCCCTCACCCATTGTTAGTGTCCTCCACAACATAATGCATTCATGGAAAAAAAATATTTTCAGACCATTTTGCACATTTAATCATTTTCAATTTTCTTAAAAGGCTTTTCCTGTAAGTTTGGGGTTTTTTTTTATTTCCCTTTATCGGTCACATTATTTTATGCATTAAACAAAAGTGCCTTTATTCTCTGAGAGCTGGATACTGCAAAAAGCAGCATGACTGTTTGCTTATATTGTTGTTTTGTTATTAGCTTAGCAGCAGAAGCAATTCCCTTCAGTGCTCATCTCTCTTATGTTGGCTTGTCAATATCTATTGTCTAAAATAAAGGATGCCTAAATTGAAGGAACATTTGAAGGAATTCTTCCACAGCTTAGTGATTTAAAATTTCTCTAATTTATCAGTATTTTTATTTTTCTTCACAATATTCTGCAGTGCTGCACTAGCTTCTGAAATAATTTTATTTTAAAGCATTTATTAGGAAACCTTTACAGAAAACATACATCTAATCAAATGTTTATTTGCAAAACAATAGACTGGGCCAAACCAAAACTAACTGTTCATAATGATCAGCCTCTAACTTCACATTTAATTGCTTAACTTACGTTTATTTTTAACACAGCCATTATATTTATCTCCCCTCTTACTATCCAGACCTCCTGTTTTTCAGTTTCCCATTTGAAGTTCTGATCTATGATGCATCCTTTAATATACTCATGAAAACGGGCAGATCAGCTGTATTCCACTGAACTCACAGGTGGGAATTATAAAGGCTATTTTCTAGATCAAAAATATGAGGAACTGTCTTTCCCAGTTCACTTACAGAGAACAGAACACCCTACGCACATCCTACTCTGAGGCACTCTATTTCCTTTTACTTAGGCTTTAATGAATTTGCAAAATATATAGTATTGTAAAGAGCACAGAGATTAATAGCACAGGCATTCACAACCAGGTTTTAAAAAGTAGACATGACCAAAAAGGCAAAAATAGTGGAAATCAATTTAGAAAACAAGAAGGAGGTGAGGTGAAGAGGTCTTGGCTCCAGCATGAGGGACTCGGCAATAAGAATATAACAGCAGCCAGGCGAAGGCAGACCAAAGGTCTCTCCTGCCCAGCAGAGTGAGGGACAGAAGTTGACTATGGAAAAGTACAAGAACAGAGGAAACACAGAGTGATACTCACACATAAACATGTGTTCTGTGGCAACTTGTGGCTGAGGGACCTCTTAAAGAGATAATTATTATCCACCAGAAAGAACAGCGTTGCTGGCAGGAGAAAAAGGCAGACCCTAATGTAGCATCTACTGTCTGCTGGCCATTGGAGATTCTTATATGCTTAAGAAAAGGGCATATCATATACCTGTACCACCACAGGTATCCCAGAAATCTTATACACAGATCTGTGGCACCAAACAATTGTTCTTCTAACCCAACTAAACTTTCCATTCCTCTCATAAAAAGACACCGCCCATTCTGCACACAGTTATGGTATTATAAGGATGCTGAGAAATCTGCAGGATGTTACCTGAACAGCGGGGCATTGCAGCACACGCAGGAGTATATTCCCGATTCTGTGTTATTCAGATAGATCCCACTAAAAGGCTTTTAAAACAGGAAGAAAAAAAAGAAAAGAAGTTAATAATGAAGGTCTTTAAAAGCTCACCATCTGGAACAAGCATGTAGGAATCAGATTCAAAACAGGAGAAAAACCATAAAAAGAAGGCTTCACAGGGGGGCTTTGAAGAACAAACATTAGTAGGCTAAAGAAATGAAGGGGAGGATGCCTTTGGATTAATAGTGAAGACTACCCCCTGCCCTCAGAAACTTCGAGACCAATCGGATGCATAAATCATCCAGGTACCAGGGCCAGAGTCATGACCTCCGGCGAACTTGTGAAATGTGCAGGATCCCAAAGACCACGGCTCTGTTATGGAGTGTCACAACTTCAAAGTGGCTTGACAAAGGGACTCTCCTCCTCCCTGCATGGTCTGGAATTGAGATCCTTATTTTACAGACAAGGATTTGGTACATGCTCCACACGTGCAGAAGCCATGGCTCTACACTAGGGACACCACAATGCTACATGGTGGCTTCCATCACAGATGGAAGCAAAGTGCAAGGACAAGGCAGTTGGGTGATCTGGCATACAAGGAATAAGATGGCTCCTGCACTGACTGCTACGTATAAGATTTGCATGGCAAATATACATACTGCCAACAAAAAGAGAGTAGAGGACAAAAATATGATCTTCTCCATCTCCACTGGAGAGGCCTCCACCACTTCCTCACAGATGGCTGAGCTGGCAGTAAAGTATCCCAGAAACAAAACCAAAATATGCCAAGAATGCAGAATGGTTTTTTCATCTGCAATGCAACCTGGGTCAGAACAAAATCCACCCAGTTCAGTATGTCAAGACTAATTTTCACCCACAGGAAGGCAGGGGGAAACCTGTGAAGCAGCTGAGTGATGACAAGTCCCCAAAGCAGGCTTTTTTCTGCCAGTTTAACCTTGGGCAGCATTACTGCTTTTGCTTACCAGTTCAGTTCCTTTTTCTCTTGTGACATAGAATTGCTCTGGAGTTAGGCGTTTTTTCCAGTCTGTAGCAACAGTTGCTTCAGCTTGTTTAGTCAGAGAGTCCAGGTCTTCAATTAGATATAGAAAGGTAATTTGTATTATTTTTAATATCATTTTAAGTTAGCCTCTCTTGATGCTTTCCATCATCATCTCAACTCTCCCACAGTTTCTATAGGCACAGACAGCACAGCAGGGCAGTTCAGGGACATAAAAGCAGAGGTGAGTGCAGGACTTTGCATCTGCTTTCCATTCTGTGGGCAGCAGCTGCAGCACAACCTTTAGGAAGGCTATAAAACAGGTACCTATGGCCCAAGGTACCATCCATTCTCCCAGAACAGCCTTCTGTTTTTGCTTGGGATAACTGCTGGTCTGCTGGTTCTCCTTCCTCATCCCTGGGTATCACTGAAAGGGTGAACAGTTTGCCTCTTGGAAACCCAAAATAATGCTCACTCATGAGCTATTAAAGATTAGCAACTACATAGAATCATAGAATGATTTGAGTTGGAAGGAACATTTGAAAATCACATCTACTCAAACTTCGATGCAGTGAGCAGGGACATCTTCAGCTCAATAGTTTGCCCAGAGCCCTGTCCAGCCTGAGCTTAAGCATTCCTAGGGATGGGGCTTCCACCACCTCTTTGGGCAACCTGTCCACAGGCCTCAGTGAAAAGCAGTGCTAAGAAGGAGCACTGGAAGAAAGCAACACCTACAACCCAAGAGAAATAGGGCCATAGTTAAGTGAAGGACACGCAACGGCAGAGCAAAAGTCACCCATTACAGTGCTAACATCCAGCAATACCTCCTATGAGACACACCATGTAGAACAATTATGGTGGTGTGCGATTGTCAAAGAATTAATAGATTGGCTGAGAAACGATGAGTAAAATGGTTTCATTATTTCCTAATCAAACGTATGGAGAAGACGAGGCCGAAGGGAAGACCTTATTGCCCTCTACAATGACCTGAAAGGAGCTTGTAGCAAGGTGGGTGTTGGTATTTTCTCCAAAGTAAAAAGTGATGCAGAAGGGGGAAAAGGGAATTTGCAGCTACAATCTAACTATAAAACCTGCAGTTTAGCCTGCCAGGTCTAGAGAAACACCTGCGGCAGGCTGACCTCCCTTTCCAGCCGCCTGGAGGCCACCTGAGACAGGGATGCCCTCCCCTAGGGATGGGGAAGTGCCCTCACTTGGGTACGGTGATATGCTCTCCCCGGGGCTGGGGATGCTCTCCCTTGGGGACAGGGATGTTCTCCCCCAGAGGATGGGGGATGTTCTTCCTTGAGGATGGGGGATGCTCACCCCCTAGGGACGGGGATGCTCTCCCTTGGGGACAGGGATGCTCTCCCTCGAGGACAGGGATGCTCTCCCTCGGGGATGGGGATGCTCTACCTCGGGGATGGGGATGCTCTCCCTCAGGGATGGGGATGCTCTCCCTCCGGGATGGGGATGCTCTATCTCGGGGATGGGGATGCTCTACCTCGGGGATGGGGATGCTCTCCCTCAGGGATGGGGATGCTCTCCCTCGGGGATGGGGATGCTCTACCTCGGGGATGGGGATGCTCTCCCTCAGGGATGGGGATGCTCTCCCTCGGGGATGGGGATGCTCTCCCTCGGGGATGGGGATGCTCTACCTCGGGGATGGGGATGCTCTCCCTCAGGGATGGGGATGCTCTCCCTCGGGGATGGGGATGCTCTACCTCGGGGATGGGGATGCTCTCCCTCAGGGATGGGGATGCTCTCCCTCGGGGATGGGGATGCTCTCCCTTAGGGCCCGGGATGCTCTCCCTTGGGGACAGGGATGCTCTCCCTTTGGTACCTTCGCCGCCGGTGCCGGAGCTGCGCAGCGGGGCGCGGAGCCGCAGGCGGGGCCGAGCGCAGCCGCGCAGCGCCCGGAGCAGCGGAGCCGCCATGGCCGGGGCCGAACCGCGGCTCCCGATCCCTCCCGGTCCTTCCCGGTCCCAACCGGTCCCTCCCTCCGGGCTCCGCAGCTGATTGGGGCGTTCGACCTCCAGAACTGCACGTTATGAAAGCGACGAGTAACGCTGCGGCTCTGACCGCTGCACCACCTACAGGTGAAGGTTCCAATCGCTTCTTACCAAAACGCAAAGGGATCGACTTCATGATTGAGCGACAGCTGCAGCCGTAAATAGGACAAAATCCTGTTGAAACGTTTGCTTGCAGCCCTTACAGGTTGTTTTGAAGGAGGATAAGTCAATTATTTGCATGCAAAAGCGATCTTGCTCTCCTAAACGCACGTCGTAGACGTTGCTCTTAATTGTACTCACAAAGAGATCGGGAGGGCGGTTTGCTAAGTGGCGGCTTGTGTGCTCGGCGTGATCCGCAGCCACAGCTGCTTCCACTCGGCCTATAAATATACCTGTAATAGGACCCATATTTTAGTTTGGCCTCCTGTCCTCAGAAGGTAACCCTAAATACACGTCACTTTGCAAGGTTAAACCATAATGCTCTTGTCTGGGTTTTTTTCTACCCAGTAGGTCCATCCATTTCTCATTTGCAATTACTGAATGACGTGGAAAGAACAGTTTTCATTGCATCCGATAACAAAACTATTAATAGCATTTATTACATAATTACTTTATTTATAGTCTAAGCCTCCTAGCCTAATATTTAAATCAAAGCTAAAAAACAGTGTTGTGTCTTGCATATACACGCCCTTTTTATTGAATTATCCACATGTTTAAGGCAGTGAATTTGGTGGCAGCCAAAGGCATCCAACACAGCATGAGTGATTCCATGGCTGTAAGTAAATCCTCTGCTCAGATCCATGAAGCCGTGCACTGAGAGACAGGTAGCAGTGAGGCTGAGAGACGTTTGCATTCACTGTGCGCAGCAGCAGGGGAGGGGGGAGCACACAGTTGATTAGTGGCTTCAATGTATATAATAAGACATGGTGGAGTGAAGTTGGAGTACCTTGATAAAAATCCTGGAGATGTGATGCCTGAAAGTCCTCAGGACCATGAGTCAAGGTGGTAGGAGACCAGTGCTGCTGCACACAGAGGAGAGGGCTTCGCTGAGGCTCTTGGTGCTGGGAAACATCTATGATGTAGGCAGGATATTTTTCCGTGCTCAGCCATTTTGGGAAGTGAAGGTTAGTGAAAGGTCTTTCCAAAGCCTTTCTAGCTTATCCCTGCAGCATTTTATACAGTCATTTAGCCATGGTTTAGGAGGGAACTGGAACATGTTAGGAAAGATGAGGGACCAAACTAGATACTCCCCCAGTTCTGGCAAATGGCTTAGGACTAGGAAGCACTGGCAGGTGATGGAGACTCTCTGGGGTTCACTGCTGTTGTCTTCAGATCAACTGTGGCAGAGGCATTTCCCTACCATTCCTGGCCTTAGTGTTTGCTTCTGAGGGGGGAGGCAATCAATGAAGATTTCCCTGAAGTATCTGGGAAATGAAGGAAGGTGAAATAAAGTGATTAGTCCTGAAACTTGCATGTTTTAATGTAATTGACATTGATTTAACTAGTGCTTTTTTAAAAGACAAAATTCAATATAAATGAACAATCAATATCTTCTTTGCAGCTCTCTGTTTATCCCCAAATACAGGAATTCAGAGGTAGTGGGAACTGAAGCAACGCAGATCCATTGCTGTGACATCTTCCTTGGGCTCTGCAGGAGGGGACGGGGCACCTAGGGAGCAGAAATCATTTGGCTTGTCCATCCTAACCTCATCATCCTCTCTGTTACCCAGTTTATTGCAAGCCTTTCTTTGTTTAAATGAGCACGGTGGTGGAACAGGCAGATCCCGTTGATGTCAATACCCACGATCCACATCTGAACTGGTGCCCTGACAGATCAGATCCTCCATTTTTCCTTCCAACAAAAGTCTGACCCGCCGTTCTCCAAACCCATGTGACAGATCTTCCTCAAGCAGAAAACAGCCCCTCTGGCTGGAGGTATTTCATTTTTCTGTTCTTCAGTGCTGAAAACCCAAATCATTGTCTTGTCATGCCTGTAATATTGCCTCCCATGGTTACAGCACATACCAAGCTTTGTAGCTAGGCAGAGAACCGGCCTGCATTTCTCCCCACAGACTGTTACAAAAGCCAATTAGACTGTTACTTAATTTTTTTGAACCCTTATGCACAAGGGGAAGCAGTTAAAAGTCTCCCCTAGCTACATTATGTAAATTTTCAAGTGAATTCTCCCTGAATTGTAATTCAGCAAGTTGGTTGTTAAAAATACCACCTGACTCCAGCATATGCACAAGCTGCATCTGGGGAAGGGTCACTCATCAAAAGCACAATGTTCTTATTAGATGTGTGTAGATGGGTAGAAGCTCCTCAGCTCCCCCTGTAGCGTTACTCTGTGCCAAGACAGCAGCAGCAGCGTGTGTAGGCGGTTGAAGGCAAGAATAAGAGGGAAGAGGTCACAGTCCAGACAATCCTGCTAATATTTATTTGGGTTCTAACCATTTCCCAAACTCCGTCTTGACTGACAGCTCTGGGGACAAGTGGAGCATCACATAATGCCTACGCTGGCAAATACTGAGCAGTCATCCAGGAAGCGGTGAGGAGCAGAAGTTAAATAAACCCTGCTCAAATTCAAATATCTGCTTAAGGGGCTTTTGTTAATAAAGCCCCTTGACATTACTACGTATGGAAGAAAATGCTGAAGTAGTGGTATTTTTACTTTATATGCATTTGTACGCAATTATTTTTCCTCTGCTCATTTCGTCATGCCTCATACATATTGCCTCCTATGGGATATTCCCGTTGAAATAAAGGGTGCTCAGCATGCAAGAATTTGGCTTGGACCTGCCATATGTAGTGGCACTGCATGCCCAGGTCCCTGGAGAATGAAGGAAAGAGGACTGGCACGAGCACTTTGGTGACTAGGTTGTATCTGTGGCAGGCTCTCTTCTCTCCCAAGAAATCCTCACTGCTTTTGTAGATGATTGTGAGTGCTCCACATCCTTTCTTTTCGGAGTCTTCCCTTTCCTCTTAACAGAATTGATGCAAATCCATCAGTTTGATAGTTTGTAGCCACTCAGTTGTGATGAAACTCTCAGCTCCTAGTACATGGACAAACCATTTCCACATAGAAACACTATTCAAAGATATGTGGTGATGCTCCAGTGTTGAATTCCAATGATGGAAAGGGATTTCAGCAAAAATTTTTAGTCATGTAAGTGCCAAAACAACTTGGAAAAGAGTATTGCTAGTTTCCAGAAGCACAGAGAGATGGAACATAGACCTGAACCTCCCTGAAGCTTACCCATGGATTCTGCTGAGATTTGTTTATGGAGTAGCCTGGTATGATTCAGGTCAAAGATGTTATTAGTAATAATGAACACACAACTTCTTGCCTTATTTGCTTTACAGTTTAATGTATGCTTTTGATGGGTGGCTACAGCATTTAACGAGCAGCCCAAGTGCTGAGGCTGGGTGGAGTTGGGAAGCCTTAGCCAAGGTCCTCAAGGATATAAAAGGATTATAAAAGGACTCTGTTGTGTTATGCAAATGAGGATGATGTTCGGGCATATTAGTCAGTTAGAAAAACTGCAGAAACGTTAGGAAAACTTAGACAGCTTAGCTTACTGAAATACACACTGTCTGCTAGTAAAGGCCTTGAAGACCCTGGATGTTGATAAGGGAGGAGCTCATTCATAGACATTCACTGATAAGGAAAGCTGGAATGTGCACAACAGTAGAAAGCTGACTGTATCCTGCTCTGCAGTCTTGGAGCTTGACCAGGATGAGACTGCGCCTGCACACAGATTGAGTTCAGGGACGATTCATGAGGAAGGTGAAGATGACTTCAGCCCTGAGCCCCAGACCGCAACACCGCACCTGCGCAACTATAGAAGAAGCTTCTCGAATCTAATTATAATAAGAAGCGAGGAAAGGTCATGAATATGTAATAGGCGCTTATGAATAGGCATGTCTTTACACTATAACTATCTGCTTGTTAGACCGTATGGTGTGCGAGTTACTCTCTCACATCCACCAGCGAATAAATGTATACCTGCTTTATAACCCTTAACGGAGTTATAGAGTTTGATTCCGCAAAACAAGGAAGCTGGCTGTTGAAGGCGGGAAATGTACCCTGGCAACATGGCTGTGTGGTTGGGCTGTGACCAATGAATGCTTGTTACTAGGACAGAATCGTCCAATCAATGTTTGGTGCGAGAATTAGCTCCATGGATAAAAGCAGGCAATTAACCCTGAATAAATAGGCTTCATTTGGATCATATTGATCGTTGTGTTGTCCCATTTCTTCCGTCTCTACATCTGGCGCCTGAACAGCGACCCTCAGATTCAGCTCAGGACGTCTCGCCGGAGATAAGATTGAGGGAATGGAAGAGTTGATCGAAGGTGAGTGCTGCCCTGGCACTTATGAAAAGGTTTTTCATATAGCTGCAGCTTAAAGACTTTGGTGGGAAACTCGCTTTTGGCCAGGCAAGCGGTCAGGGAGGAGATGGGGTCCGTGCACTCATCCAAAGACAAGACTCGGATTGAAGCTGCGGTGAAGCTCCTCAAACATATTCTCTCAGAGAGAGGAATTGTTTATGAAAAAACTGTGTTGCAGTCTATGATAAGATGGGCTAATCGAACTAGCATTATTCTGACTACTGCTGCCCTATTTGAAAGAGAGACCTGGGAGAAAATGGGACAAAGGTTGTTTGATGAATGTACTAAAAGAAATAAGGGCTCTTGGCAGTATCTCACCCTCTGGCGATTAGTTAAAGAAACTTTATGTGAAATGAAAGCGGAGAGAGCGGTTGCAGCTTCGGCTTATGCTGCTATGAGTGAGAATCAGGACAATACTGGCAGTACCTCTGCATCTGCATTATCGTTTCGTATGTCTAATATGCCTACATGGGGACCACTTCCCGGAGACTGGCCTTCCCCACCATTTCCCCCACTTGAGGAGCATGAAGAGGCTCCGGATAAAGAAGATGAGAGGAAACATCCCCCTCTCCAAAGAAGCCCCTCGGCTGTATCACTGGATGATTTGTTCAGTGAAAATTCCGAGCACTCAACACCGCCTGAGCATTCCATGTTTAGACAAGATTTTGAAAAGATGATGGAAAAATTGGAAGAAATTCATATTCATCAGGAGAAGGGAAGTTGCCCGCCAGAACCACCTCCACTGGACTATCCTGGCGAGTATTTGCGCCCCAAACCAACTGCTCTGCTCCAAGCGCCAGTGGGGTTTGATACCATGGGAACTGTCGGGGGGGTGAAGTGTCAGGGGCCGGGAATGCGCTTGGATGCAGTTTTAGAAGGAGTCACTATGGAAGACTGTTCCAATGCCTAACGACCCTTTCTGTGAAGAATTTTTTCCTTATCTCAAGCCTAAATCTCCCCTGGTGGAGCTTGAGGCTATTCCCTCTCGTCCTGTCCCCTGTCACTTGGGAGAAGAGGCCAGCACCCTCCTCTCCACAACCTCCCTTCAGTTGTAGAGAGTAATAAGGTCTCCCCTCAGCCTCCTCTTCTCCTGGCTAAACAACCCCAGCTCTCTCAGTCGTTCCTCACAAGATTTGTTCTCCAGCCCCTTCACCAGCTTCGTTACTCGCTCCAGAGCCACAACATAACGACTCTGTTGTGTTATGCAAATGAGGACGCTGGCTGTTGAAGGCGGGAAATGTGCCCTGGCAACATGGCTGTGTGGTTGGGCTCGGACCGATGAATGCTTGTTACTAGGACAGAATTGTCCAATCAATGTTTGGCGTGAGACTTAGCTCCATGGATAAAAGCAGGCAATTAACCCTGAATAAATAGGCTTCATTTGGATCATATTGATTGTTGTGTCATCCCATTTCTTCTATCACCACATCCTTTTGCTAATCATATGCTATAGGACACCTAATTCTTCTGACCTCTATTTTTTAGAAAAAATAGGTCATATTTGTGGGCTAGCTTAAGCAGGAACTTTCTGCTAGAGTTTAAAAATGGAATTAGAACAGAACAGAATAGTTCCAGAGGGAAGGGACCTACAGGTTGGGTCTACTGTGACAAATGGTTTGTGTTGGATTTGACCAAATGCCCACCATAGGTCTTGTCCAGGATAAATTATTCTAGGATTCTAAACGCTTTGCAAAATTTCTAGCAAAATGTGTGAAGACATGAATTCAAAGTAAAATGGATATTTTGCAATCATTCCTTGATAGAAAACTACTCTGCAATCAGGCCACCTGTTCAACTAAATGTCATCCCCCTTTGAAAAGAAGACACACACTCTGGGATGGAGCGAGTGCATCTGCAGGGACAACTATTGGGAAGGAACAACTCCAGGTTGTTTCCCTGGTTTGCCCCATGCATTCCCTATATCAGACCATCCAAATTCCTTGAGCCATGCGGACAGTAATAATACATTCCCCAAACTTGTGTGTAATTTTATCCCTTGACCTCATGGCAGTGAAGAACTGTGAGGGTTCTTCTTCCTTCCAGCACTCAAAGCCTGAGCAAAGCATTGAATGAACAGTTATTTGGCAGCAACTTCTGTAGCAGCAGCTTTCTGTAGGTTATCTTAATGGATTTATCACCCTGAACTAAGCCCTGACCATCTGCTCTAGTCTCTAATTAGACATGCAGAAAAAGCTAATTCGCAATTGCATCATAAAAAAATTAAATATAAGTGGTTTAGAAGTGGAGTATGTCATGCTTCACACTCCGATTTGGATAAATGGCTTTCCCTTCAATAGACTGGATTCTCTGGTAGGAGGAAGCAGGGAAGGAGTGGGGCTCACCAGAACAGGTTTTATTCCTGCTCACTCATCTTAGATATATTTTAAAATCTGGGATTCAAATAAGTGCAGTTATGAACCTTCTTTCTTTCTGTCCTAGAGGAGCCCCCAAAGATGTATTTTTCATGCATTTTCAAATTAGGGAAAGCACAAAATCCCCTAAAACTCTGTGTTTCCTCTGTCTCACTTTTGCTGTGAGAAAGGCATGTCTGGTAGAGTGCTGGCATTTATTTTGTGCCGGCAGTTCATCTTCACTGCAAAGCTCTTGGTATGGAAGATAGGCAGAAAGTGGAGGGCTGAGTGCATGTGCTGCTTCTCATGAGTGACCTTAAATTCTTTTGTACTGCCACTGTCTGAGCCACCAGCAGTGGTAATGGTTTAGCTGGGAGCTCAAGTTCTGATCCATTTGCATTGTATGAGTAAGGACTCCTAGCAATGTCTGTCTTCTGGGACTCTTATACTAAAAAAAATTAACAGAATTAATTATCAAGTTAAGTTGAGGGGACGAGAAGTAATATCATGATCCTTTATTTTTTATGGGGTACGGGCTCCTACCACCAGCAGTGTGAAGTATTGTGCTCTGGGCTTACAGCAGCACTGGCACAGCCTTGAGGAGCCCTGAAGGTTGTGACTCAGCTCATGGGGGAGTTTGATGGGACACTCTAACACACACTGCCAGCTCCCTGCAGGAGATACCTCCTTCATGGCCAGGCAGGAGGCTGGACTCACCCCTTGATTTCACTGGGGGAATGAACAGGACTGTTGGTAAAGTAGATGGATAGTGGATGGGTAGGGAAATACACCAAAACCAGTATGGTATCTGGGGTTTTGGAGGCTTTTTAGTTCTATTACCCCTCTATTTATTTGAAGACTTCTCAAATGCATGTTATTTTTTAAAAAAGAAACATGTATTAGGGTGAGCGCAGTGAAAGAGATCACTCTAGTTCAAAACATTGCCTGAGGACTGGCAGGCAGTACAGATCTGCTTTGCCTAGTGGGATTTGCCTGCCTTAAACTCATTATTTTGTCAATGCTTCAAGATTAAATTATAATCCTTGGTCTCTCGTGTGGTCACCAGTTACATGCTGGAAAAGTTGGCATTCAGTTGGCAAGGTGTGAGCTGGTTTTTCATTTCATGAAAATGGAGGATGAGTGGCAGCCTGGCCCAGCACTTCCCGCTCCCATTGGATTGGGCGTAGGGGTTTGCTTTCCAGAGCCCATTTGAACAACTCCAGGCTGTGCCGAAACCTCTACTGCAGCGTCATGTGATATCAGGACCAGCCAAATCTGCAGGGACAACCACCCCTACAGGAACTGCAGGTTAGGAGCTTTTTAAAAGACAGAGTGTACTGAGTCAGTGCTGCTGCTGTGTTTTGGTCCGTATATAGTAAGAGGGCAGAAAGAGTCAGAGCAGGCTCTAGGCTTTATACAGCTCTCCTGTTTCCACACCGTACTGCCATTCGTCTTTCAGGGAGAAATGTCGGTACCTCAGGTACTGCCAGCGTGGTTGTTGGCATCCATTGCTTTGAGTGGCAAGCACAGACAGACACCTTCCCAGCATACCAAATATTCAGTGGCATTTCAGTACCCAAAATGAGCACAGACTTGACTGGAATGTGTGCTGCTGTTTACTGTTGGACTCTGGTCAGCAAATACACTGCAAGTGAAAACAACACACTAAATTGATGCTGGCCCCTTTCTTCCCTCCTCTGTTGCATGGTGACCAAAGCTACGTAGTGAATGATTGCAGCTTTCTGATCAGAGCTTTTGCCCTGAAGAAGGTACCTTGATCGACAGAGCAGCATGCTGCTTGGGACATGTAACATCCTCAATTCACCTGGCATTTCATAGAATCATAGAATGGTTTGTGTTGGAAGAGACATTGAAGAGCATCCAGTTCCAACCCCTCTGTCATGGGCAGAGGCACTTTCAACTAGATCAAGTTGCTCCAAGCCTCATCTAGCCTGGCCTCAAACACCTCTAGGGATGTTTGATTTTCCCTATTTCATATTATTTTACAAGCATGCCACATGCTGTACAAACACTTGGCTTGTGGAAACTGTCATGAGATACTTACATCCAACATAACATTTGGAGCAGGATTTTTTTTGCACAGCAAGTTTAGCACCATGTTTTAAAGAAAAGAAATGTTGTAGGACACTAGCACCCCAAAAGGGAAAGAGGTTACACACTGTGGAGAAACAGTAGTAGACGGCTCTAAAGCTTTATGTAGACTGGAACAGGTTTGCTCACAGGTAGACCTCCACATAAACCTCGCACTGCAATTTCTGTGAGTCTTTCACAGAGGAGCCTTTTGTGTCTCTCAGTCAGGGCAAGCCTGCACAGACCAAACATTAGGACTGCTATGCTCACTTGCAAAGTAGGACTAGAATGAGAAAAGATGGTTGTAAACAGCTGTTAAGTAGGTGGGTATAACCTGGACAAAGGGCTGCCTGAGTGACAGGACCCACTGCCTGCTTTGATATGATTGCCTTTCTCATCTTGTTGTATTTCCCCCAACATTTATCCAACCTCAGGTAAGAGCTGGATTCAATTATGCCTTGTGCGTGGTTTTCATAGATGACATCTCAGCATGTCAGTGAAACATCAATGAGCTGGAAGAACAAGCTAGTTCATTAGCATGCAAATAAGCCCACTCCTTAATGAGAGAAAAGCTTGTACTAACTCATTGTGTCTCCAATACACTAATTTCTTCCATGTCCTACCAATACTGTTTTTGTAGGCTGAAGACATGTATGTGCATCTGTCTTTCCCTCTGTGTTTCTGTCATTTCTCCATCTACTCCACCTATACCTGAAATGTAAATTCTGCTGGGGTGAGTAAGAAAGGCCAGATAAAGTCATCCAATATTTCTGATATCTTTCAGTGTCAGCTAGTTTTTGTATAACAGAAAAATAATTAGCTCATTAAGAGGGCTAAAGAGCTGTTAATTTATCTGCAGAGTTCTGCTGTAATAGCTGTACTGATAAAAACATGAAAAAGTCATGCCCCAGATCCACATAGCTGCACTGTAAAGCCCATGGCAAAATGGAGCAGAGTCCTTTGGTCGTTTCCCTCTGTACTGTTTGGGGAAGAGGTGCAGCTGCCTGGGACAAGGTTTTGCTTTCCAGATGTGTCAGTAGGTGTTAGTCTATGTGTGTTTGTACTGTATTGTGTGTTTTCATCTCTGTGTGGTGCTACGTGGCGTTACGGTTGTGTTGATCAGCACTCAGCAGTTAACATGTTTTAGCTGGCCACCGATTCCCACCCCTGCCATCCGCAGGCCAGTCCTGCCTCCCAGGCGGGCTCACTGCGTGGCCAGCCCCACTTCTTAGCGCTCGGGTGGCAATCCACTGGCTCGTAGGGCTGCGATGTCCAGTGCCTCACATAGATCCACTACATGGTGTTGGAAGAGCTCTCTTTTAGCTTCTGCAGTTCAGGGAAATAGTTTACACAGGTGAAATAGAGGTCTTTTGTCAAGGGGCGTTAAGGGTTTTGCCATCACTGCACTATTGGCAACGTTTGTTGAGGAGAAGCTGGCCATAGATTTGGGGACCTTTTCCTGCAAAGCGATCCCTGTGGTTCATAACCACCCTAGCCCAAAGCCAAGC
The DNA here is from genome assembly GCA_033459285.1 of Clamator glandarius. NCBI lineage: Eukaryota > Metazoa > Chordata > Aves > Cuculiformes > Cuculidae > Clamator > Clamator glandarius. The sequence goes on from JAUNZM010000046.1 coordinate 889,657, forward strand.
TGATGTTTATCAGTGTGTTTTCTTCTCTGTGGCGAAAAAGATGAAATGGCTTTGTAACTGACTTGGTTCTGCTCCAGAGCAGCCCAGCCCAAGCAGTGGCAATGCGAGTGCCTTTCCCAGCTCAGAGCCCGAGCACCCGTTCTTGCAGCAGCGGGTTCGTGCAGCAGGAGGCGGATCTGAACTTGGCCTCACCACGCTGAGCGGTGCCTGTGCGCCCCGCACACTGTCCCAGTGCTGATAGAGGATCAGCAGGCTCATCACCCGGCTGCTGGGCAGAAGCAACCCCTCCAGGGCAGGGATGCTGGCCTGGGGTCATTTCAGAAAGGAGTGGGCAAAGCATCACACAGGTGAGTTCAGGGGTCTTGAAACAACCCTGAGGTTGAGGTTTAACATGAGGTTTAACACGGCCAAATGCCACTTGGGGCACAACAACCCTGTGCAGTGCTACAGACTAGGAGAAGTCTGTCTAGAAAGCTGCCTGGAGGAGAAGGACCTGGGGGTGTTGGTTGACAGCCAACTGAATATGAGCCAGCAGTGTGCCCAGGTGGCCAAGAAGGCCAGTGGCATCTTGGCTTGTATCAGAAATGGTGTGGCCAGCAGGTCCAGGGAGGTTATTCTCCCCCTGTACTCGGCACTGGTGAGACCGCACCTCGAGTGCTGTGTTCAGTTCTGGGCCCCTCACCACAAGAAGGATGTTGAGGCTCTGGAGCGAGTCCAGAGAAGAGCAACAAAGCTGGTGAAGGGGCTGGAGAACAAATCTTATGAGGAGCGACTGGGAGAGCTGGGGTTGTTCAGCCTGGAGAAGAGGAGGCTGAGGGGAGACCTTATTACTCTCTACAAATACCTGAAGGGAGGTTGTGGAGAGGAGGGAGCTGGCCTCTTCTCCCAAGTGACAGGGGACAGGGCAAGAGGGAATGGCCTCAGGCTCTGCCATGGGGGGTTGAGGATTGACATCAGGAAAAAATATTTCACAGAAAGGGTCATTGGGCACTGGAACAGGCTGCCCAGTGAGGTGGTTGATTCACCTTCCCTGGAGGTGTTTAAATAAGCTGTCCAGAGCATTCTGAGACCTATGATATTAATACAGGTTAGGCTTCCCACTGTAACCACTCACTCTGCAGCTCATCTAAAGAACTTTAAAGACACGTTATTAAACTTAGCATAGCAAGCCCCTGCACTGCAAACTGCTGAACACTGCAAAATTACTCTGGAAATTTATAAATGTATTTGTGTTTTGTTCTCAATCTTTTCTATATTGACTGTTGCTGGAGACGGGCTTCTTGGTTGGACAGACTCTTTGATTGAGTCCAGACATCCATTCTTATGCTTTCTTCTTCTACTTCACTGCAATGGCATAAGCTGTCTTCAGACTTTGAATTATATGGGGATTTCTTTTGCTTATTTTCAGTCTTCTGAAGGAAAATAGGTACTGCCAATGAGTTGCTGAGAAGACTCTTATATAAACCAGCAAGAGAACTATGACTATGATAAACGTATTAATATACTTTTTTATCATAACTAAGTTGGCACATCAGCTAGTAAATGTCTGCTGCCTCTGCACATTCTCCATCTTGACACTCTGTGCTGATAATGAGCTGGACTTACGAAGAAATGCATCATGTAGTAGAAGAGGTGCAGGCACATACAAATAAACTATGGATGAAATAATTTGTCGCTATTCAAAACCTATATTTACTAACAGAATACTTATGTATTTGCTTGTTTTTCCCTAAAGCCAAGTTTGATGTCAAAAATAACAGAATGAAAGGTCCTCTTGGATCTGAAAAGAACACCTGTCTTTCTCTAGAAGCCTTGGATTCTTCCCAGGATCCAGAGTTAATCATCAGTGGAGATTTACTGGAGAAAGAGATCATTTCAGTTTCTACTGTACAAGGGATTACAGTTTGAGGGAATGATGTTGTGCCATTGCTGTAGTTTAGCAGTGGGTGATCAGAAACTGTTTGAAATGTATAAATTCTATAAATTACACAGCATTTTTTCCCTGCTAGCATAAAGATAAAATAACTGTAAGTTAACCTCAGTGCTCCACCTGCTCAGGGATCAAGGACAACAGGAGGGAAGCATGGAAGTGCAGCTATGGCTGCTGCCAACAATCCTGACTGCCTCTACACCTGCCTGGGGAAACCCAGAACCCATTTCTGCAGTGAGGTGTTTACCAGAAGCACCCCTTAGAAACAGATCTCAGCCAAAAACTGGAACTATCCATCTAGAATCCCCTTAGCCATAATGGTTCTGGCACACACAGGACAAGCAAAGGCAGAGAAGAGTGCAAGGTCAAAGTACCAAACTCTCTCATATCAAAAGCTCTGTTGCAACTTGAAATCATGTTGACAGTGCCACCAGTTTTGGACTGCTGCTTTGCTGGTTCATATTCAGTAGAAAGTGAGAAACCATGTCTGACCTTTCAAAAACATGATCCAGTTTTGTACTTCTTGATATGCAGATGTGCTACATATTAAACATTGTGCTTTTCACTGCCAAATCAAAACCTAAATTCTTTTTTATTAAAATGAATGGCAGGGAGGGGTAGGCGTGTGGGTTCATTTGCGGTGTGTAAGTCCCAGATGCCTTGGAATAAGACCCTGGAGTAAGCAGCAAGCTGAGCAAGGTGCTACCGAAGTTCAGCACAGTCAATGTGAAGCTGCATAGTTCCAGTGAATCAGAGGAACTAACACTACAGTGTCTTCATGCTAGCTTCTCTCAGGAGCACATACATCACAGTAGGGATTACTTAAAGTTGCCTCTTTCAAATCAGGACCTACAGTCTGCATCACTCTCCTGGGATAACCACCCACACACCCTGTCTTTCAAGAAGCTGAGCAAAACCCTTTGGTTTTCATTCTGCACAGCTGCTTGCCATGACGCCTGCTTTGGTGTAATTGTCCAGTGGTTACAGCTGTGGAGAAATGGACCTTGAGTCAGTTCCTGGTTTTGTTTAAAAGAGCCTTTCACCTTGCAGAGAGCACTGAACCAGGGTATTGTTCTAGGTAGGGTACAATTTCTCTATTTTACAGAAGACCCTCAGTACATTATAACATCCCTGGCAGTGGGCACTGGAGACCCAGGCTCTCTTTTCCCAAAGGAAAAACATAATTGTTACCCCAATATTAGGCTGAAGAAGTTGCTCAACTATTCAGTTTCTCCATAGCAGAGCTTCAGAGGGATGATGAGCACTTATTGCCTAGAATATACCCTGGCAGTTAGGTCACTGCAGACTGTTTTGCTCATGCTTAGGAAAGCATCAGGCCTGACTCCTGTGTCCCCAGGACACTGAACTATTATGTAAAAGGAAATATGAGGCCCTTTCCCATCTGCGCCTTTCCAGGTAGGGGATCATTTCACTCGGGCATGGCCCAAGCCAGATGCTGCATGCTGGGCACGTCCTAGGAATATGTACCCACGAATGTGAGCTGGGCTGCTCTTGTTAAAGCTGGGGGAACTCCTAACCAGGGCACAGATGTAGCTATAGGTCCCTGGGAAGTATCAGATAAAAAAGTGTGGCATCTCTTGACTTACTTGACAACTGGACAGTAGTTTACAAAGCAAGCATTTGGGATTTAAGTGTTTATATTTTACTTAGATCTCATTTCTGACATCCAAGTGCATTACAATTTTGAAGCAATGGAACTCTGCTAATGCAAAGCTAATACTTGTGACAGACATAAAACAACCTCCTTGCAACATTTTTGGATCATCAAAGTCTGCATTATACATAGCTGTGTAGTATTTTTTCATTTGTTTAGCCAATCATTTCCTGTAAAGTAATCTTGTATGTCTAGAAGTTTCCCTATTTTATTTTGAAAAACTTATATTTTGTGTTTTTAAAAAATATTCACTTTTATTAGAAACAATAGGAAAAACTATGCTTTTCAAGGCCTCAAAAAAGTAACTCAAACTTGAACATTATGGTTCCAATACAAAATAATGATATGCTAATAAAAAAAGCTGTACAAAATGACAGCTAGTAGGCCGTTTGTTCTTATTTTACTTCCATCTACTGAACTTTCAAAGTTGCAGGTTTCTGTATCCTGTCTCTCCTGTCAGTGACAGCGTTATCACTTTCAGCCATCCTTCACCTGCTACATAGCAGTGGCGAGAAACACATCCTCACCTTCCATTCAGTTCTGCTAGTATTGCACGTATTGTGTTTCCAGAATTCTTTTCCCTTCTGATGTCTAGAGTACAGCTGAACGTAAGTTAAAAGAAAAATTTACATGAGGCCATATAAGTGAATTTGCAACAGGAAGATAAAATGTTCCCAAAGGGCTGTCAGAAAATCATGCTCCACTTCAGGGGAGGAAGGAGGGTGAGTGGTGGGATCACATTCATAAAGCAGTAACAAATACAAAAGATTTAAACCTCCTCAAACCAAAGTAGACTATACAACTGACTGTACATATACAAACACTGAAAAAACTAAGAGAACACAAATCCTAAATTTCTTTATCATATTTTGGTGTGCAGGAAGTAAATACTTTGTTGGCATTCTGGTTTTCTGAAGTTTAGTTTTGACAATGCTGTCTGCATTGCCCTAAATTCTGTACAGGAATATTTCTCAGTTTTCCACAATAAAGTAAACTCACTTGATAGTGATGCTCCTGGAAATACTCCACGTCAATATATTCCTGACAGCTTCAGGTGAAAGTGAGAAGAGTGTTCTAGCCAGAGTTTGACCTCTCTTAGATACACCACCACACTTTGGCAGCACCATGTTACCAAAGGCTGCAAGAAATACAAATTCCCTGTCCACAATTGCTCCCTGCTTGGTCTTTTTTATCCTCAAGTGAAAAATGAAGAATTTAAAGGGAGATTGCAAGCAATAACCTATCAATCGTCTGTCTTCTCTATGACAGGTCAAATAGTATTCATGTTCATCCAGAGCATGTTATTATCCCTAATTATTAACTCTGTCAAGAAATATAAATGGGATGTTTTCTGCAAAATCTGAAAGTATAGTTATCTTTGTTCTTGTGACTCTCAGTGCTTGAATTATTTCACACAAGAAATTGTCCAGTTGTTCTTAGGTGACTTGTTATTTCACCAGATGTCTTATTTTCTTGCTTAATGGACATATAATTCCTACAAATGTGCAAGGGAACTGAAGGAACATAAGAAAAAAAAGAATATACTGTATTTTGGAAATAACTGAAACCTATTTAAGAAGCATTATAATGTTAACACATACCAAATATTAAACCAAAGTTTAAGCTGTAGTTTTACCGTTTAGTCTTAAAATAGTACCAAAACATTAGCAAAATTTCTAAACATTGAAGCAGACCTAAAATATGTTTCATTAAACATTTAGGACAACATACCAGATATGCTTCTTTTTAATAGCTGGACCTGAAACCTCTTAAGTTTCATAAATATTAGCACTGCAAATATCATTAAAATAGTTATTTTGGCAAAATTTGTCAAGATGATTAAATATGTTTGTACTGATTTGCCGCTGCACTTTCCTGTTTTATCAACAGGCCTGGATTAAACATTAGATCTACAATATACTTTTTAGGAGGAAGCAGAAGCCCAGCTATTCCCTTAGGAGGAGCATCAACCAATTCAACTTCATTCCAAGCTCTGTTATAGTCGCCACGAACTAAACTACAGCCAATGCCAATTCTGTCTGCTATCACCTAAAAAAGAAGGAAAAAGGAGTTAATCACAATTAATACATGTAGCTTGTGTGATGTACAGCAAGACCAAGAGATGCTTAAGAAGAAAACAAATACCTGATAGGCCAAGAGCTTTCCTGAAACATACTTTGTTAATCTCTAAAGTGTTCCAAACTGCAAATCTTTATTGTTGGTTCTGCTTACAAAGTGCAGGCTTTCAAATGTTATTTCTACCATATTCTAGGCACAATGTGAAAATCATTTGTGAAAAGCATTCATTTTAGCTCTTTTCAGACACTGATACATTTGCTTATCAGCCAGTCCTTCAGATCTTAAATGGAGTGCAACATCCACCATACTAAGTGATGTTTTTTTCTAGTTGGAAGACTTATTTCTGAATAATATTTTGAAGAATGGTCTACACAAGCAATGAGGTGTAGGTACATCGCACACATATACCTAGTATGAAACATGAAGTGTAAAATTACATTTTCATCAGTGTAAGTTTAGAACTGCTGCTCCACTCCAAAGCACACTCCTTGCTTTTCAGCCCTGCAAATGTGGAAAGCAATGAAATGTGAGGCAAGTGTCTGCTAGATGAAACACCTGCCTTTCCTTTGTGCCGTGCTGACAAACCTGTAATGGCTTCCAGCTACAAAACTGCTTTCTCAGAATTCATCTGCTGTGAAGAAATGAAATCCTGAAAGATTTCTAACTTGTTACAAACAGGCAAGGATATCCACTACTTAGACTGCTTTGGCTTTGTGCAAGGTGATACATCTCCACAAAGGTTTCTTAGGACAGTGAAGGATGCTTATCATCTAGCACTGAACATCAGTGCTGCTTTAGCACAATTAATTCATGCCCTGAGACCTCTATAAAATACTTGAGGAACCTTCTTTCTCTGTGGATACTATAAATTTGGGATCATGCTCTTTTTCCTGTATACTGTTTCCCAGGTCCTTCCTGCTTAATGTGCTACGCCCTTGCTCCCCTTTTCCTCTCCAAGAAGGAGGAAAGTCCAGCCACCCATCAGCCAAGGAAAAAGAATGGGATAGATAAGCAGGCTGCAGTAGTACATCTTCATTTGAAGAGAGAAGAATTTAATTTCCTCTGTTTAAGAAACTAGAAAAGAAAAGCTGCTATATACTATCATAGAATACTGGATGGATACCAAATAAAGATTGTCACAACAAATTTACATTTGCAGCATGGAAAAAAAAGAAATCTGAATAATTCAATATTTTACAGTTTACAGAAAATGTAAAATGTTTTGACTCCCTATCAAATATTTTGGCTTTTTGCCATTTATCAAGTATTCTGCTGGTATCACTTAAGACCATTTAAAGATAACAAGAACGTTTACAGAAAGAAGCGATGCTGGCTCTCATTCACTGGGAAATCAACTTTGCCAGTGAAAAATTACTTAAGTGTACACAAAAGATTTTGCATTAATATATATATTACATTACAGTGATGCACATATATTTTCGTTCATAATGTCCATAACATCAATAATTAATGTACCTTGAAAAGTAAAGCCCTGTGGTAGAAAGTCCCTTTTTTGATTTTCCCAATAGGCACAACATTGCACTTCAGTTGAAATTCTATTTCACTTATGTGAAGTTCCCAGCTGAAGTCATGTAGTTTGTCTTTTTCTATCGGGCCACCCATCTTGTCTGCAACAAATCTGTTCCAATGCATACTGTGATCAATTACATCTATAATTCCTCTTGTATTTAACACAAAAATGTAGCAAAATGAAATGTATAACAGCAGTAAGTGAATGACAACACTAATACTTCTTCTGTATTTCCTTTTATCGCTTTATTTAGTAACTAGTATTTTAAACATGCTCACTGTTGAATACAGGTAACCATAACTCAGGTCATTCACATTTGTCACATACATAAACCAAGGTGCAACAGCTGTCAGCAGAGATTTTTGAGAGTCCTAGTATAGAAACAAAGTCCTTAGAGAAAATCACCTATAACAATGTAATAATTACTGAGAAAGTAGTTCACAAGCTAGTGTTCATCTCTACAGCTCACAGATTAAGCAAGCTACGTATCACAATCCTTAGCCTTTCCACTTGTTTCAAACAGTAATAAAGGCATGAGAATATATATGACAAAAATAAAGCTGTAGGTAATGATGCCAACATAGGAAAGCAACTATATCCAAAAAGGGTACTTCATCTTCGACATGTGTTTTCTTATTCAGTGTTAGGTTTACGGTTAGACACGTTGATCTCAAAGGTCTTTTCCAACCTAAATGATTCTATACTTATATTGAAGCCAATATCCGGGAGCTAAGGTGCATGTCTTTATCCATTAAAAAGAATGTCTCAGTCAAAGAAACAGAAGATCAGAACTCACAATCTGTGCAAATGCTGCCAAAAGCATATCTTTGGGGTGACTGTGCACCCACAGAATTAAGCCCCTACCTTCCCATACAGAACCTCCATCTCCCCTGTCTACGGCCCCTGTATGTAAAGGCTTTTGTTCCTCAAAGTGGCCTCAGCCACAAGCACAAGTGTTATTGAGGGTTCTCACTCTGGACAAGGTGCTGCAGAGCTGACATGGGAATCACAAGCCACCACTTCAGACAGGGAGCTAAAATCTGCATCACCTCCACTGCTCTAACTGTGAACAGGTTCCGTCCTCACAGTATGTGCCAGGCAACCTCAAAGGCCCTATTTGTCTAAACCTGGGGCCTCAGGAGGAGGCACTGGTCACAACAGTGTGGGTACAGGGAGATATCACTACGTAAGCGATGCACGGTATCTTGAAACTGGGAATTATTAGATAAGCTTGAAGAAGGGGAAGCTCCAAGAGGTCATTTGTGCTGTTTGTGACCACATCCAGCCTTCAGTAAAGACAGCAAAGCTCCCTAAGCCTGCACACACACCACTCTCGTGTGCACACAAAGATGGGCTGTGACTGTTCAAAAGGAGAGAGCCAGCTCCATCGTGTGTTCCCTCCTCCACCGCTGGCTCCCTCCCGGTGAGCACAGCAGGGACTCTGCTCAAGCTGCCTGGCTGCCGAGGGCTGCTGCAGCTGCCTCCTCCTCCCCTGCCTATTCAACACATACCATTCACGCAGCCGCTTAAAATGGAACATACACATAACAATCCCCACAGAAAACATTCTACTTAAATTTCCTGCGATTGTTTTCCTGGGTTTTGTGTCTGCAAGTATTTCACTGGTGTGTTTGAAGACAAGAATTGAAAGAGCATTTTACGGATTCCACCTTGAGGGAAGCAGCATGATTTATATACAGCTGGATAGTTAAGGATGCATATCTGTCCTGTCAAATTTTGCAATCAACAGAAAAGTAATTCCTCATATCTCATTCGACTACTTCATTAAAAATGAGAACTGGTAGAAGAAACAAATTTTGTGAGACTCAGTGGGATCTGACGCCAGACTCTCCAGATCCAGGAGGGAGCCAGGAAACTGCTAAGATAGTAAAGGTTAAACTAAGGAGAAGATGAAAGCAGACACATTGCTTGGAGGTGACAGTGATTGGTGCCCAAGCTACATACTCAGTGTAACTAATGAATCACATATTGATAACAACAATCTGTACACACACAATATTCTGGCACTATTAAATCATCAGGATGTTAATTACAGTAGTAGGTAAAAACTACACCTAAAAAATATCTTGTGCTTTTGGCTGTATGGGAAAACAAAATACAAGATTGTTTCTGTCCCAAGGGGTTTCCAAACCAACTAGGTAAGAGAGATTGTAAAAGAAAGAACAGATACATACAAGTTACAACAGCTTCAGTGTTAGGCTAGGGTTTTAGCCTGTACACTTAGGCTCTGCAGCACCTGGGTCTCTCTTTTCCTTGATACAGATATCTTATGGAGCTCATGTGTTCATTGGAAAGGATCAGAACACCTATACAAATGCAAAAAGCCCTGAAATTGTCCATATGAATATTTTCAAAATAAGAAATAGGCATACTTTTGTTGTAAGTGATATTTTACTTTTTTTTAAAAAGGCAAACTAATTACAACAGAATTAGAAAGAAGTAGCTTAAAAAAAATATGTAAAAATTCTGGACCAAAGCTGATTTGGATTCCCATTAAGGATGGGAAAAATATCGAATTTGGAAAAATCCTTGGATAAGAACACTGTTATATTATCAATTCAACCTATTTGCATTATTTATGGCAATATAATTTGGTACTTACTGTGCAAGAGCCACAACCTGTTCCCGGGTAGTCGATAGTGGTAGAATTGTTCTGGAAGCACCATTAATGTAATCAATTAAAATGCAGTCAGGTGGTGATAGCCAATGTGAATCTTCTAGATTTATTCCATCCTGGATTTTATTCTGAGGAACTTCTTTCATTCTTTCCTCTTCTTTTTTCCCCTTCCCTTTTCTAGCATAAAAAACCCCAATACACTTATTTATAATACTGTAATCTCTAAAGTCCAAATTCTAATACATTAGTTCTTCAATAGGACATTTTATACAAATTGATTCTGGGAGACAAGTAGGGGAGATCTTTTCTCTTGATAATGAATAGTCCAAAACCTACAAAGCTGTAAAAAATATTTGTGAAGCACGCCCTCAGGAGACGGTTAGGAACCAAATGATGCTAGCTTCATATTAATATTCCCATAAATTCTCATTTTATGTTTGTCTCTGGCTCCGCTATGCTTTCCCCATATATGTATTAGCTAGGGTAGAAGACACCCTACGTGCAACTACATAATAACAAGTGTTTGGAGAGTATATAGAAAACAAGTTTGGACAGTTACAGTTTGGTTGCATATGTTCATGAATTAAGAATCATGAACTCCCATGCATTTTTACTCAATAGAAACCTGGACTTCAAACAAAGCAACAAATGGTATCAAGAGCAAGGCTGAAATCTTGACAGGATGTGCCAAGTGGTAGCCTCTGTACTTCAAAATCCATGTACTTCAAGCATTATACAAACCATAACACGGTTTGTCAGATGAATATTTTATGAAAGATCTGGTTTTGCTGACTTTTTTTATTGTACACACTACAATTTCACTAATGTTCAGAATCTGAAAAATTACTGTGACCCTGAAGAGGCACCACAAGCACCTACCAGAGGTATCAGTGAAATGCTTGTTCTGCTAAGCTAGACTACTGTGCATTTCACAAGTTGTGCAGCATCTATAAAATCAGTATCTTGCTGGAGGTATCGTTAAGATCTATACAGTTGGACAGCTTAGGATTTTTCATTTGTGGGAACAAATGGAACTCACGTTTTGTAAGCATTATGTCTTTTTTTCAGCATAGGTCATGAATAATTCTAATGTGAAATATGAAAAAAATTCTTTCCTTTGTTTATTAGTTCTGGCTTAAATTTTTAAAATCTGTAATACTTCTGGCGTTCCTGTAAGGAAAAACCCCCAACTAAATAAAGTACCACTTGACTATATGGCTTCAGGGCACCCTATCATTATTGTATGCTTTTCAAACAATTCTTAACATTTTTACAAAGAACAGCACTCTGAAGATGGAAGGCTCTGAACAAAGCAGAAGAGCATATACCATTATCAGTAGTCTAATTCAAGCAATTTGTCTTCAGAATACTTTGCAAACTTTTCTTTTACCTATTGAGATTTATCATATTCAGAAAAAGCTCTTTTCATAGATTCCATAAAGCACATTATTTTAGAAGGCTAACCAATTAAGATCTAATCTTCAAAGTATGGAAAATTCACCACCCTCTCAAATAAACCTTTCTGGTTATTAATTACACTTATACTTGAAAAAAGCAGACAAACAGTTTTCTTTATCTACTGTGACTCTATCTATCTATAGCCAGGGACCTTACAATGGTAGATTAAGCAGCTACTTATTTCTCCATTTATGTGCTTTTGATTGTGCTTAAGAATACCCTGTTTAAGCGCCCCTCCGAGTTATTACCACCTCTCTGGTGCCTGACTTAGCAGGTTTTCAAAACAACACTTTCTAAAAATGGTCTAATTCTTCCTCCTTGACATTTTCTCTGTTTGCCCCCTGCTCTTCCCTTCTCTCTCCTTGTACCTTCTTTCCGTTAAATGATAGCACTATAGCAGGATCATTTGTTCCCTTTTTATTTCTACTCAAGTAACTCTTGAATCACTTGTATTCTCCTTCTTTCCAGTTTTCAGGAACAAAAGAACTGAGAAAGATGGGTTTGAACAATGGTTTGTTTGGGTTTTTTTTCTGCTTCATATTTCTCTGAGGTATGACTAGATTCTGTTCCCTCGTGGAATGGCTGACAGAAGGTTTTCTTCCCTATCTGTCTCTGTCCTAATCCTCAGCCCTTCAGTTCACCATGTCTGTCTAGTATTTGTCTTATAAGGAACTGTGTAGTTACTGTCTTAGAGCTCAGTGCTATAAAATAATCAGTAATGATTGCAGTAAACTTCTGCTATCTTTTTCCTATCTTCTTTTTTTTTAATACCTGTTTTACTTACTGATGGGAATTATAACATCAGGAAAAAAAAATCACTCCCCTTTCCCAAAGTTATTTTACTACTTGTGAAATGCACTTGGTGCAAGCAAAAAGGAACATTGCAAAGGAGAACTCATGGCAGTTAATAGTCTTCAAGCTGTTTCTGATTCCTGTTGCAGCTTCATTACACAATTTCAGTGAATCACCATAGAGTGTGAGGAAGAAGGTAGCCATACAATATCCTACCACCAAAACACAGTGATGACACCTATTTTCTTTGGGGTTTTTTTGCATAGCTTAATGCCTTGGCTGTCAGTAAAATTGGAGTAAGTGAGTATTCGAAAGTATTTCCTTAAATGCTGTACTGGAACATAACATGCAATAAATGCACATTTATCAGTTTACGTTAAATACTGCCTTCTGGCCCAGTCCATGCGTATGTCAGGTATGCAGCTACTTGATCAAAAATGTTGATATCTAGCTATGCAAATAAGTATCAAAGGCACTTCCTCTACATCTAATTCAGGTACTTGGAGAAGATAATTACAATTGCCCTTTCTCTTAGCTTTCAAATACAGTTTATATAAAGTAGTATCACTTTTTCAAAACAATGGCTTTAAACTGTATTCAGTAGTCCTTTGCAAAATAATGACGATCAGAAACATATGATCAAAGGAAAAAATTATGTAGGAAAATGTCTAAGCATGTTTGAGACTTGGAGCCAGATACTGACCTTCAAGTAACTCCCATATATCTCACAAATTAGTAATAACAATGATGTATGAATTATGAATTCCAAATGAACGACAATGGGGTTATAAATCATACAACTTGATCATGACATTCAAGTGCAATTATCTCATACTTCAAGAAAGAAGTATTTTTATCTATGCAAGTTTACTATCCAAAATTGATCCAGGCATTTGCTTTTTCGTAAAGAATTTTTTTTACTCTCCAAAAGTGTTATGATTGCTAACAGAGCCATCGTTTACTGTATAATTGACAGCAATTACATTGAAAAACAACTATCCAAGGGCAACCTCATCTCACAATCTAATAAATATATTATCTTGTCAGAACAGGTCTCTAATCTCTGCACAGCTACTTGAGACTATGCAAAACGGTCTTTGACTCTGGAGCATCTTCTGAGATGAAGGAATCCCCCACTGGTACTTAGCAAACGTAATCGGGGCTCAATTGCTTCCTGCTCCTTTTGAGTAAACTGGCGCATGCACAGTGGATCATGAGCAAAGCATGCTGGGCATCAGGAGGACCTGGACCTGGTAAATCAGTAGAAACTGGAACGAGTCTGGTAAGACACTCAAGATGCACTACTCTTGCATCTTGAAATTGTATCAGAAATGGCGTGGCCAACAGGTCCAGCAAGGTTGTTCTGTGCCTTTCCTCAGCACCGGTGAGACCACACCTCAAATACTGTGTTCAGGTCTAGGCCCCTCGCTACAAGATGGATGTTGAGGCTCTGGAGCGTGTCCAGAGAAGAGCAACAAAGCTGGTGAATGGGCTGGAGAACAAGTCTTATGAGGAGTGGCTGAGGGAGCTGGGGTTGTAAGAGGAAGCTGAGGAGAGACCTTATTGCTCTCTACAACTACCTGAAGGGAGGTTGAAGAGAGGTGTGTCCTGGCCTCTTCTCCCAAGTGACAGGGGACAGGACAAGGGGGAATAGCCTCAAGCTGTGCCAGGAGAGGTTCAGACTGGGCATCAGGAAAAAAAAAATCACAGAAAGTGTCATCTGGCATTGGCACAGGCTGCCCAGGAAGCTAGTTGAGTCAACATTCCTGGAGGTATTTAAAAGACAGGTGGATGAGGTGCTCAGGGACATGGTTTAGTGATTGATGGGAATGGTTGGACTTGATGATCTAAGAGGTCTTTTCCAACCTAGTGATTCTATGAGTCTATGAAACAGGAACCTTCCACAATGCAATTCTTATGATCCATTTCAGGTATCCAGTACAAAATTATTTAAACTGAATTCCATAAGTGCTTGTGGTTCAAAGGTAAATGTCTGCCTTGAATGTCAGTAACTTTTAGACAGACTGATCTCACAACTCTGTCCTGATCTCACAACCCTTCACAGTCAGTAGCTACTACCAGTCAACAATTTGCATGTAAGTTCTAAACAAACGGATACACATATAATTCAAAGTGTAATAGCTTAAGTCTTTTTCTCTAGTGCTGCTTTTGCTGAATGAAGACCGTTGTCCCGGTAACTCCTGCTTTTCCAACAGTGGAGATACCACTGAACTACTGAGAACACAAAGCAGGTTACAATTTTCTCTTGATTTCATCTCTCAAGCACACACAGATACCTATGTATACAGAAATGTATAAGCAGTCTAAGAAATCAACCATTATCAATAAAATGCCTGGACAGACAGTAGCATATCATAGTTCACACATGAGGTCCAAGCTAAAAACTGCGAACATAATCCCTCAGTTCCTACAACAGACATTCCATCTCTCCCTTTTTTCAAACCCTGCAATGCTTGGCATTTTGTAATGCCCACCACTGACATAAAGAGCCCTGAGGCATGGCGAAGGATACTGGCCATAAAATAAGGAAAACTAGGAAGTCAGGACCAAAAACAAGTATAAAATGGTTAGCTCATTAAGTTGTCTAATAGAGAAGCTGAAGAGAGGTTTAGGTTGCATAATGTTCCTATGAAGGATGCAACACCATTCCATTAATGGGAAGGAGGCTCTGTTTGGACTGATTTTGAAATCCTAAACATTCCCCTGGAATTAGGCATGTAGACCTGCCTTCTCTGAAAGGCACTGTTGTGGTCGTAGTTGTGCTGCTGTTTTTACTAGAGTTACTGGTTCAGCTGGGAGACAATGCTTCTGTTTTATTCTACAGGAAAATCTAAGAGTTAAGCATTTTATATTAAAAGCCATCACGACAAGGACTAGAACTTTAGTTTCAACTCTCTCAGATGTGTGTCCTAACAGCTGAAGTAGAAAGTCCTGTCTGTTATGCCTCTTTGTTAGTGAACAGCTATGATGAACCAGAAGGAGACTGCTAAACTCACAGAATCACAGAATAACCAGGTTGGAAGAGACCCATCGGATCGTCGAGTCCAACCATTCCCACCAATCCCTAAATCATGCTCCTAAGCACCTCATCCACTCTCACCTTAAACACCACCAGGGACGGTGACTCAACCACCTCCCTTGGCAGACCGTTCCAATGCCTAACCACCCTCTCCATGAAGAACTTTTTCCTAATCTCAAGTCTAAATCTCCCCTGGCGGAGCTTGAGGCCATTCCCTCTCGTCCTGTCCCCTGTCACTTGGGAGAAGAGGCCAGCTCCCTCCTCTCCACAACCTCCCCTCAGGTAGTTGTAGAGAGTAATAAGGTCTCCCCTCAGCCTCCTCTTCTCCAGGCTGAACAACCCCACCTCTCTCAGCCGCTCCTCATAAGATTTGTTCTCCAGCCCCTTCACCAGCTTTGTTGCTCTTCTCTGGACTCGCTCCAGAGCCACAACATCCTTCTTGTGGTGAGGGGCCCAGAACTGAACACAGTACTTGAGGTGCGGTCTCACCAGTGCTGAGTACAGAGGGAGAATAACCTCCCTGGACCTGCTGGTCACACCGTTCCTGATACAAGCCAGGATGCCATTGGCCTTCTTGGCCAGCTGGGCACACTGCTGGCTCATGTTCAGTCGGTTGTCAACCAACACCCCCAGGTCCTTCTCCTCCTGGCAGCTTTCCAGCCAGGCTTCTCCTAGTCTGTACCTCTGCTTAGGGTTGTTGTGCCCCAAGTGCAGGACCCGGCATTTGGCCTTGTTAAACCTCATGCTGTTGGTCTCAGCCCAGCAGTCCAGCCTGTTCAGGTCCCTTTGCAGAGCCTCCCGACCCTCCAGCAGATCGACACTTCCTCCCAGCTTGGTGTCATCTGCAAACTTGCTAAGGGAGGACTCGATGCCTTCATCCAGGTCTTTGATAAAGACATTAAACAGGACTGGACCCAGGACTGAGCCCTGGGGAACCCCACTTGTCACTGGCCTCCAGCTGGATTTAACTCCATTTCCCACCACCCTCTGGGCCCGGTCATTCAACCAGTTTTTCACCCAGGAGAGTGCGCCTGTCCAGGCCAGAGGCCAACAGTTTCCAAAGCAGAATGCTATGAGAAACTGTATCAAAGGCTTTACTGAAGTCCAGGAAGATACATCCACAGCCTTTCCCTCGTCCAAGAGTGTAGTTACTCGGTCATAGAAGGTGATCAGATTACTCTGGCAAGACCTGCCTTTCATGAACCCGTGTTGACCGGGCCTGATCACCCGGTTCTCTTGCAAGTGCTTCATGATCGCACTCAAGATCACCCACTCCATGACTTTCCCCGGTACCGAGGTCAGGCTGACAGGCCTGTAGTTCCCCGGATCCTCCCTGTGCCCCTTCTTATAGATGGGCATGACATCAGCCAGCCTCCAGTCCAGCGGAACCTCCCCAGTCATCCAGGACTGTTGGAAGATGATGGAAAGGGGTTTGACCAGCACATCCGCCAGTTCCCTCAAAACTCTTGGGTGGACTCCATCCGGCCCCATAGACTTGTGGGCATCTAGCCGGGCAAGCAAGTCTCTAAGCACCTCCTCTTGGACCTTGGGAATCTCATACTTCTCTTCCAACTCTTGAGGTTGTGCACAGAGGGAACAATTTTCCTTACTGTTAAAGACTGACGCAAAGTAGGCATTGAGCATTTCAGCCTTGTCTTCGTCCCCTGTTACTCTTGCTCCCTTTGCATCTACTAGGGACTGGAGATTCTCCCTAGCCCTCCTTTTGCTGTTGATGTATTTGTAGAAAGACTTTTTGTTGTCTTTCACAGTCTTGGCCAATCGCATTTCTAGTTGGGCCTTAGCCCTCCTGACTTTTTCCCTGCACGTTCTCACTTCCTCCCTATAGTCCACCCAGGATGCCTGCCCCTTCCTCCAGAGGTCGTAGACCCTCCTCTTCCTATTGATGTCTCTTAGGACCTCCCTTCTCAACCACGATGGTTTCTTACCCCGCCGGCTACGTTTCCGGAACCTGGGGACGGCTTTCTCCTGAGCTGCTAGGAGTTCCTTCTTGAAGAGCGCCCAGCCCTCATGGACACCTTTGCCTTCAAGAAGCGCCTCCCATGGGACTTTTCCGACCAGCCTTCTGAACAGCCCAAAGTCTGCTCTCTGAAAGTTGAGGGCGACTGTTCTGCTAACCTCCTTCTTCATTTTACCCTGCACTGAGAACTCTATCATCTCATGATCGCTTTGCCCCAAGCATCCTCCAACCTTCACATCCCCCACCAGTCCTTCTCTGTTCACAAACAGCAGGTCCAGGAGGGCACCGTCCCTTGTCGGTTCGCTCACCAGCTGTGTGAGGAAATTGTCTTCCACACACTCCAGGAACCTCCGGGACTGCTTCCTTTCTGCTGTATTATACTCCCAGCCTCTATCTGGGAAATTGAAGTCTCCCACAAGGACTAGAGGTAGCGATTTTGAGACTACACTCAGTTGTTTGTAGAAGAGCTCATCAGCTGCTTCTTCTTGGCTGGGTGGTCTATAGCAGACTCCCATCACAATCCCTGCCTGCCCATGGGCTCCTCTGATTTTCACCCACAGGCACTCAGTCCCATCTTGACCGTAGTCCAGTCCGAGGGTATCAAAGCCCTCTCTAACATAGAGGGCTACCCCGCCTCCTCTTCTGCCCTTCCTGTCCTTCCTGAAGAGTTTATACCCCACCATGGGTACGCTCCAGTCGTACAAGTCATCCCACCACGTCTCCGCAATGGCAACGACATCGTAGTCTCCTTGCCCTACCCCAGCTTCCAGCTCCTCCTTCTTATTTCCCATGCTGCGTGCATTAGTGTAAATGCACTTCAGCTGGGCAGGCGTAGCTTCAGCCTTCGTAATAGGGCTTCTCCCCAGCTGAGCAGTCCTTGACTTAACTAAGGCCACAGTGCCAGTTTGCTGCCTACCATCCCCAGCTGCACTCACCCCCTCTTGCTCAGTGGTGATATACTGGCAGGCATCGCCAGCACACCACCCCTTTGCCATTGAAGTCTCACCTCCAGGCTCACTCCCATCCTGCCTGGCCTCCATCCCCTCCCCTCTCACATCTAGTTTAAAGCTCGATTTATGAGCTTAACTAGGTTTTTGGTGAGGGCTTTTGTTCCCCTAGGAGACAGGCGTGTCCCATCCCTGGTAAGAAAGCCTGGGGGTGCGTGGGCCTCCCCATGATTAAAGAACCCAAAGCCCCTCTTCTCACACCAGTCCCTAAGCCATTCATTAACTCCAAACATCATGCAATCATCTCTCTGCAGGTAGGAGAGGCAGGCTCAGATCCACTATCTGTAAAAGAAGGAAATTTATTTCCCACAAGAAGATCAGAGATTCTGACCTAATCAGTATGAGCAGACATGTCCATCATACCATTTCCACAGAAAGGACTGCAGGACTTCACCTAGGGTATGGTATGGACCAGAGGAAGCCCTGCAAGCGCAAAGCATTTGGGGGTTTGTTGCTATCAAAACTGGGACAGTTCTGAGCTCACCCTTCTCAGCTTTTAGCCATCTATGGAATTTTACTGGAAGAAATTTAATCTAGAAATAAGGATGCATGTAGGCAGTGTAGGAAATTTTTGTGGGTCTGGGTTCTAAACTGAGAAAGAACTTCAACCCTAACTTCTTTGTCTTGGTTGTCAAGCTGTAAAATAACAGCACTCCACTGCTTCCTATGGAAGGAAAACCAGCCAGATAAATGGGAGATGTTAAAATACAGCATGAGGGGTTGGAACTCATCATGTCCCACTAGATCAGGCTGCACAAGGCCCCATCCAACTCTGCCTTGAACTCTTCCAGGGATGCGGCATCTACAACCACCCTGGGCAACTTGTTACCAGTGCCTCATCTCTCTCATCGTGAAAAAATTCCTCCTTATGTCTAGTCTAAATCTGCCCCTCTCCAGTTTATACCCATTGCCCCTAATCCAGTCACTACATGTCTTTGTAAAATGTCCCTCCACAGCTTTCTTGTAGGCCCCCTTCAGGTACTGAAACGTTGCTATAAAGTCTCCTCAGAGCTGTCTCTTCTCCAGGCTGAATAAGCCCAACTTTCTCAGCCTGTCCTCGTATGAGAGGTGCTTCAGCCCTCTGATCATCTTTGTAGCCCTCCTCTGGGCCTGTTCCAACAGTTCCATATCCTTCTTATGTTGAGGATTTCAGAACTGGACACAGTACTCCAGGTGAGATCTCACAAGAGAGGAATAGAGGGGCAGAATAACCTCCCTCGACCTGCTGGCCACACTTCTTTTGATGCAGCCCAGGACACGGTTGGCCTTCTGGGCTGCAAGTGCAGATTGCTGGCTCACGTCAAGCTTCTCATCAATCAGCACCCCCAAGTCCTTCTCTGCAGGGCTGCTCTCAATCACATCATCCCCCATCCTGTGTTGAAACCGCGACAGACAAAGGAAGATTAATGCAATCAGGAGGTGAAAGAAAGACTCTGAAATCATGTTTCACATTGTATTTGAGCATTTGTACTCTGTTAGGAAACCTTCTGTAACAATTTTCAGAATTCTGTTTCTAAAGTTAGAGAGCAATAACAGACCATTGAGAAGTAAATTTTAAGACCATACCTCATTTTTTCTCTGCTGCTTTTTCGTGATGCAGAAGGTGACAAGATAGTCTGTTTGTAAGATGAATATTGTGCCTTTTCCCCTACTGCAAGGACACTGAAGTGGAACAAGATGTTTTTGCAGATTATTTGCAGAGATAGTATTTGCATGTTATGCTATGAAAATGGAGTTTTGATTTAAAAAAACAGTAAATATATTCATAGGAAGTACATAAATGGAAGAAATAATATAACCACTAACAAACTGGATACTGGTTCAGATGAAAAATGAAATACAGAATACCAAATAAAGGACACGAGTAATTGGGGGATAAGAGTGCTGCCAAGGCACAAAGGCAAGAAGCTGTATCAACGTCAAAGAAAGAAAACCTGATAAAGACAACTCTAGGGATCAGCAAAGAACATGGAAGTTTAGTTTGCCATAGATATTCTCAGATATCTTTATGGTGTCATATACAAGCTTAAAAGGGAAGCTAATGATACTGTAAACCAAATATGTCATGTGTTGACAGAGAAGAAGGTTTTGGACTTGCAAAATATTGGTAGAACATTCTTTGATCTGTAAGACTGTTTACAGGAAATGAGTCCCAGTTAAACAAGCCCAATACCAACTTCCTGCATTCAAATCTAAGAAGATTTGTTAGGCTGGCTTCAATTTAAACAGAGAAGAAATGGACATAGGTCCTTTATCAAGCCTGAAAACTTCATGCTTGGCTTTGTCCTGCCTCTCAGGACATTCTGCTTGAAATGTCATGCATTCGTCTGTACAAGAAGACCATAAAATCACAGATTTCATTGTTGCACACTGACATCCAACTTAGATGATATAATTACTATGGTAGATGACAAGCTTTGTTATAACCAATAAAACACTGGATATCGCACCATTAGGAAGTGTTAAATGAATGAGTCTTAATGGCTAAGGTAAAATAAAACAAAATCAAGTGAATAAATCTTTTTTGTCTAGAGGGAAAAAATTCACTTTCCAAATTGCTTATTTTATAAAATACAAATCTTTTGTCTCCTATGACCTGAAGCACTATGCTGAGATCTCTCTGTTTTATATATGTGTGGTATACATATACACTATATAGTTTGCATTAGAAACAGTGGAAAAACCAGAAAAGACGGGCTATTGCAATATATGTTGGTAGATCAAACATGACTCACTCTTCTGGTGGTTTAGCATTAATGAAAATTATAGCCTGACGGTCAGTAAGCTCTTGTACACTTAGTTCCTCCAAAGATAAAAATTTCACTCCATGTTTTATCTACAAGAAAATTAAAGTAAAAGATAAAATGTTCTGTTCAGTTAAAGATGAAGAGGAAAAAAATATTTAAAATATACTTAATGAGTAATTTTAAATTCCTCATCTTTACCAGAAGATTTACATAAGAAATTATAAAACTACTCAAAATATGTAAAATTAGTTTCTTTTTAATTTGTATTTTCTTAAGCAATTTTCTCAGAAGACTCTTTAAAAATAATTTAACTTGTAATAATTGCTACTATGTCATTCCAAACAGTTCTAGTATAAGAAAATATTCTTGCCCCTGAAGGTTTTACAGCATAGGATAGAATTTTTCAAAGCAACCAAGTGCTTTAGGAGGAGGTATTTCACTGATTTTCCGTAAGAGTGCTATTCCTAATTCAGCTGGGCATTTTGAAAGGACCTTCTCAGATTTAAACTGAACACAACACTAAAACATGATACATAGTGCAGTCATTCTCTGTATATAAACAGTGCTTTGTGAGAGAAAGGGTCATGACCAAGGTGAAAAAACAAACTCTCTCCTTTATGTAAAACTAAGCAAACAAGAAGTCCATAGGTCATTCAGTATCAGGTGAGTATTAAGTATACTGCAGGGTAAGAGATTAGAATACTAAGGTCTGAGAAAGGATCCAGAAAGGAACTAGGAGCTGCATAGCTTACACAGGATAGGGTAGAAGATCACAACTAAGGGACAGCATGAAGATGATGAGATTTCATCAATGAAGAAAGACCAGGGAATCACAGAACTGTAGAATGATTTGGGTTCGAAGGGACCTTAAAGATCACTCAGTTCCAACCTCCCTGCCATAGGCAGGGACACCTCCTACTGGATGAGGTTGCTCAAAGCCTCATCCAACCTGGTCTTGAACACCTTCAGGGAGGGGCCATCCATGACTTCTTCTCTGGGCAACCTGTTCCAGTGCCTCACCACCCTCACAGGAAAAAATGTCTTCCTAATATCTAATCTAAATGTACCCTCTTTCAGCTTAAAACTGTTACTCTTCATCCTATCACTGCACTAGATGATAAAGAGCCCCTCCCCAACTCTCCTCTAGTCCCCCTTTAAATACTGGAAGGCTGCTATAATGTCTCCCTGGAGCCGCCTTCTCTCCAGGCTGAACAACCACAACTCTCTCAGCCTGTTCTCGTGTGGAAGGTGCTCCAGTCCTCTGATCATCTTTGTGGTCCTCCTCTGGACTTGCTCTAACAGACCCATGTCCTTTCTGTGCTAAGGGCTCTAAAACTGGATGCAGGATTCCAGGTGAGCTCTCACAAGAGCAGAGTAGAAGTGCAGAATCACCAGAAGTGATCTCCTGGTTACACTTCTTTTGATGCAGATGAAAATAAACTAGTATTGAAAAAAAAAAGAAATTTGTATAAAAGCTGGGAAACTTCCACACAACAGTATTTTACATAGCTAGATTCTGTATTTAGCTATAGTGCTCTTACTTTTTCTAAATCAAGAAGAAAATTTTACACTTTCTAAATAGAGTAATTTATTTATGTAGCTTACCTGACCACAATCATAGAATCCATCAGTAATAATATTACTTGATGATAAATATCCCATCCGACTGTACTTTTGGGGAAGATTGTTATCAAGTAGCTTTTCCACAGCAGCTTCACTAAATTTATTTTTGCGGCTTGTTGATTGATTTATTTCTTCTAGAACATCTAAAGCACTGTTAAACATAATATGAAGGCAAATTCATCATTAAATACCAAATAACTTTTATTACACCTTCAGAGTTAGTTTTCAGCATAGTCAAGGCCAAGACAGATTATTTTCCAAGTGCTAGCCTGGTGCCCTGTGGGCCAGCAAGGACCTGGCTGTGCTGCACAGAATTCTTTCTCTAGGGGAGGAAAACACCTTGCAGTTCTCAAAAGCAAAAGCAATTCCTTTAGGCAATTTTACAGTTATGTAAAGAAAAGCTAACAGGATGCCACGACCTTTTATCAGAAGGATGTTAGGCACCACAGAGAACTTGAGAAAAAGTAAGATGTAAAAGCAGAGCAGAAGGATTAATGTTCAGAGCTGACTAAATGATAGAGTTCAGGGAACCTTTTTCTCTCTCTCCTCCCAACTTGTAAGGCAGTTTCCAAGTTCCAGTTGAGCATTATGCAATGTGTGAATCCTTCTGGTTTAGGACTGTTGCTGCATTTGCGGGAGGCACAGTTGGCAGAGATTTGTAAAAGCATGGAAACACAAGCAGTTGTGTTAGTACAACCGGGATGGCAGGATTTTTGCAGCATGGAGGTAGAAACAAATAATTGTGGGGACATGGGAGGACAGGAATTCATTCCTCAGGCTGGTTCTGGTGCTGAAACCCACATACCAGTAACTTCTGGCCTAAGAAACTTAAAAAAAGGTCATTAAGAAGATAAAGGAAGCAGAATCAGGAGACCTTAACATAGTGCGGTTTTGGAACTGTTTAGGAATGAAAACAACAGGAAAAAAGAGTGACACATTACTGTATGTGTATGCGTATATTTAGATTTATATCTGTGTGTCTATACACATATGCAGACATTCTTCACATCCTAAGGAATCAATTTTATATTATATATAATGAACTCCATGTTTAGACTGCCCATTTCTCTCTCTGAACTACGCAGGGAGCCCCAGCTGTGGACATTTACAATGTAGACTTCTGAAGGTATGTCAGATGGATTCCAGAGAACAAGTTTTCAGACAAGGTGAATGACAACCTTCTCTTCTAGAAGACAGCAACAGGAGAAAACTGTGGGCCAGCAGTACAGGCTGTTTGCAACACAGCATAGTGCAACGAAGTCAGCTAACTGGCAAGAATGCAGGGAAGAATTTTAAAGCAGAAAATGAGTAAGGAATGCCTAATGAGTACAGCAGTGTTGAAGACAGATGATATTACCAGCACAATGGCATATTATCCTCATGTGGAGAAAAGACAAGCCAAAAAGGGACTAAAACGGCTGAACCAAAAATTCTATGAAGACCCAAAAGCCATACAAAGGCTCATACAGAAATGGAAACACTTCCAACAGGGGAGAAAAACCAAAAAACCCACAGGCAAAGTGAGATACAACTACTCAGGGACTCAAACAAAAATAAATGTTTCACGTGCTGCAAGTCAGAGAGGAAAATGTATGCCTGTTACTCAGTGTAGGAAGAAAACTCATAACAGATGGCACAGAAAAGACTGAAGTGCTGATGCCTTTTCTTGCTTCAGCTTTCATAAAAAGGTTGCAGGCAAATGCCTGGCAGTAATATTAACAAAGAGGTGGAAACAGTAGGCTTAACACATCTAGAGTAAGTTTGAGAAGACAAAGTTATCAGTGCCTGAGAAGACTCACCTCATACTACCCTATGAATTGGCAAAAGCAACCTCTGAACTATTTATAATTATATTTGAAAATTCAGGAAGGACAGGCTAGGTGCTAGAAGAGTGGAGAAGAGCAAAGATAGTATCTAGATTTGAAAATGGAAGACTAGGAAATAAATAGAGATCATTCAGTCAAATTTCAGTGTCAAAAGGACACAGAAGCAAATTATTAAACAACCAGTTCGCATGCAACAAGATAAGATAGTCAGAAATCATTATTATGTATTTGTCGAGAATAAATCATGTAAAGGTAATCCAATCCCTTCTGTAACTGGATAGTCAGAAGTAAATGTGAGATACGTGTTGACTTTGATACATATTTTCACTTTAATAAGTCTTTCCACATATTCCTACTTGAATACTCATGAGCAAGTCAAGGAAATATGATCTACATGAAAATAATATAGAATCATAGAATGGTTTGGATTGGCAGGAACCATGAAGGTCACCTAGTCCAAACCCCTGCAGTGAGCAGGCACATCTCCAACTAGATTAGGTTGCTCAGAGTCCCATCCAACCTGACCTTGAATGTTTCCAGGGATGGGGCATCTACCATCTCTCTGGGCAACCTGTGCCAGTGTTTCACCACACTCAGCCAAAAAAATTTTCTTCCTGATATCTAGTCAAAACTTCTCTTTTATTTTAAACCTGTAATCCCTTGTTGTATTGCTACAAGCTCTGGTAAAAAGTTTTTCCCCATCTTTCTTATAAGCCCCCTTTAAAGGCCACAATAAGGTCTCCTTGGAGTCTTCTCCAAGCTGAAAACCCCAACTCTCTCAGCTTCTCTTCACAGGTTTTCCTGGCCTTCCTCTGGACCCACTCCACTGTCTTTCCTGTGCTGAGGGCTCCAGAGCTGGATGCAGTATTCCAGGTGGGGTCTCACCAGAGCAGAGCAGGAGGGCAGAATCATCTCCCTCAGTTTGCTGGCAATGCTTATTCTGCTGAAGCCCAGGATATCGTTGGCCTTCTGAGCTGCAAGCACACACTGCGAGCTCTGACCTTGATATACCTGCTTATGTCAGTCACGTTGGTGATCATCAGGATATGTAAATAACACAAAGTAGTGCCTGACTGGTACTGTTATCAATAATACGCTGTCAAATTGGAAGGACACATAAATTACAGTCCTACTCTGATAGTGTCACAAAGAAAGGATTAAATAAGAACAGTGTTATATGCAAGATGTGTGAAATAATTACTGAGCTTTACTTGATGGTGGTACGACCTCAGCTGAAGTATCTCATAGTACATACATAAATAAGAGAAAATGTGTAATGAAATTACACAAGATTTCAAAGCAAAAAGTTGATTAACATTTTTACTTTGTCACGAAAACTGAGAAAGGGACATGAAATATGAGAAAATTCAGTAAGTTAACCTCAGATTTCTATAAAAACATGGTTATTCAATCCCACTGGAAGTAGGACAGCATGTAGTTGGACTGATTTGCTATAAGGGATATTCAGCACTGGAACAGGTTACCTCAGAAAGTTACAAAATCCTCTCAGAATTAGTATTTACATTGAGCAGGCAAGAATACGTCAATGAACCTGATTCAGTTTTACAGTGGGCAGATGGATAGTGTCACATTTCAGGTTCCCTCCAGATCTAAATTTCTGAGATAGTGACTGCAGAATCCTCTCACAGATGTCGAAGTATCTGTCTAGTAATCAGAGAAGTGTCCAGCAGAGGGAGCAGGGCAATTACATATATTTTAATTCAACGATTACTAGAAGAGTCACTTCATTTAAGAGACCTGTGTCATAAGTCTTAACAGCTAAACCAGCTTTTGTAATTCAGATATTAATATATGGAACTTGGAGTTTTTAAGAAGGAATAAAATAGAATCTCTTTCATGTGATACTTCAGCACCAGCACACTTGCAGTTAAAAACCAGAGCTGGTAAACCAAATTTAGTCTACATGTATTAAGTACTATTTGTTGTATGTTGAACTTACCCTGAAATCTTAATTTCAGTTTCATACATATCAGACATTACAGTCCTTAATTTTGACTGATAAAAGCACATCTTCAACATAAAGCCTAATTTAGTCACAGAAACAATATAACTTTTTATAATGCCAGACAGTTCTGTCTTCAGATTTGCATTTTTTTCTTATGACTTCTATTACTTAAGATCATTAGTATTTCATCTGTAACATCTATGGTGCAAAAGTAGTTTCTGCTTACCAAAATGTATAGCTTCACCTTGTTATTCTGCTATAAATATGTAAGGATGAACAATAAGATTTTTCTCATAAAAACGTTCTCTGCCCATTGATACTATTTCTACTCACCCTAGCTTGCATAATTCAACAGCAGTTTCCTCATCACTTGCACAGACCATAACAGCTGAACAAGCATTTCTCCTGACTTCTTCGTTCTTAGAATGCAGCAATTCAACAAGGGGTCCCAGTCCACCAGCATTTCTTAGCTATAAAAAAAAAAGACATTGCCACTTACATATTTCATCTGTTCCAGCAAGAATCATGTGTGAAATTCATGTTGTGAAACATTCAAGCCTTGCAGACAAGTCATGCTGGGCTGGTAGAAAGGCCACTTACGGGGATTCTCTGTTTCTATGAAGTACGCGTGGGCTGGCGATGAAGCGAGTTTCACTGTGGTTCCAGGCACACATCCCTTCTTGCTTTATTAGATTGTGTTGTGGAAACTGAAGAGCCTATGCAACCCAGGATAGCCGCAAAGTTGCACAGCTTTTTCTGTGTTTTGTTGCCTCCTAGCAACTAATTTACATCACAATATATTTGAATTTGTATTGTACTGTATGTATGACAATCCAATTCTCTTGTCTGCTGCAGCACCTTTCCTATACCTGCTGCAGGAAATATGCTCATTTGGATTTTTGACAAGAAAGACATTTTAAGGACACTGAAGAAGTAGATTAATTATCTATGCCCCCCATCCATGTCCTAATTAACAACCTTGACCCAAGAGAAATCCCCAGTTTATGATCTCTGAATGCACACAGCATTATCCTAATTTATGGAGAGAAAATATTATGACCATTGATAAACAGCAAACAGTTCAACTTGCTGAATGCCACTGATCAAGGGATTAATTATATTTTGCATTTTGTTTAATTTACACTTACTCTGTGCACATGCAGTATCTTATAAATCAAGGTCAGACATTGCCGTTCGGGCCTTGAAAGAGGGTGACAGAACAACACTGAGGGAAAGTAAAGATGACAGAAATTCTCATCTTTGAAATACAGCTGACAGTTGCAGCTGTAAGAAAACTGTAATGTTTAATGCTCATAAACATGAGGATAAGATTAAGATAAAGCCCTGGTTAAAGCTCATTGAAGCCTCTGGTAAGCTGTAAAACATTAATGTAGTACATGCAAATACAGCAGCAAAAATACAAATTAAAGAAAACACTTTTCAAGTTCTCAAGATAAACAGAGCTACATTCAGCTGAACAAGCCTATGATGAAAATGAAAAATAAGGTACTATCTAGAAATCCTGTGACTTGTAGAGCAGACATATGAAATACAAAGATCCCAGCTAAGTATAACACCAGCCTCAAGCTCTATAAATATTACAAATAACCACAGCCTTGAAGAAGAGTTTTACCTTGGTTCTCGCATCAGCATCACAACCAAATGCAGCCACAGCAAGTGCTGCTTTGCTTTGCACTTGGCTGTTGGTCGAGCGCAACGGTTCTGCAAGCACAGTCATAATACCATGGCTCTGGATATTTACACGCAATGGCTCTTGAGTTGCCAGATTTATTAGCACTTTGGCAGCATTAGCAATGGCTTCATCTCTCTGAGCATTCAACATATTTACTAATGGCTCAATTCCTTCAGCCTCAGCAACAGCACTAACAAAATCAAGGAGAAAAAAAGAAATCTTTGTTATTCTATGATTATTTTTCCTTCTTAGTGCATTACATTTACCAAAAAAGTTAGTATTACATTCTAAAAATATAAAATATTGCTTAACTGCAATAAATTGCAAGTGTAATGTTCATATTCTAAATTATAGTAGGAAATTGAAATAAAAAATTTTAACTGTGACAACGCTCTTTCTGATGCCTTAACTATATTTGAGTCACAGTGTAAACCTCAAGAGGTACAACCTAAGCAGACAAAACAAATTACAACCTCTGGATTCTTTAACTTATTAAAAAATGGATTCTTTCTGAGGTTTTGAACAAATGAATGAAATCTTGCATCTTTTCAAAGATGCAGAATTTCTGAATCTTTAGTTCCAGGCAAATGTCTCTGCAGAGTTTTATTACCTCTCCCCATAATCACTCTAGCACTATTTCCAATGAGGATTATAGCACATGTAACATCACATTGTTGTTCTTTGTGCTGTCTCTATAAATTTCTGTGATTGGATACTTAAGCAGCATAAACATAGTACAGCAAGCTTCTGCCATTCTTACAGAGTAGGCTTACATGGTGCAACTCAGAGCAATACCAAAACTGAGCTGGCTTTCTACAAGCTGATTTAAGCAGTAGGAGTACAACAGACACATCAGCATAAAGGTCAGGCCTGGCTATGACTGTGGTTCCACATCAACTAGTCTATCAGCAGCAGATCCTGTTCAAATATTCCCTCTGCTCCCAGATGATCATTGCAGCTGTGGCTGAAGGGTCTGCCCCTCCACAGCGCTGGGACAAATGCTGGTGTGTCCAGTTTCTAAGCCAACCCTACAAAACAACCCATTAGCAAATAAAATAGGGGAAGATTGTTGGGATATTTTAAGGGATCATTTAATAGATTTAGGTTGCAGAATAGCCAAGAAACCAAAAAAACAGTTGAAGAAGCACTACTAAGGAAATAGTAACTGTAGGGAGGAGACAGCAGAAGGTGTAGGTAGCTGCACTACTAAGAGGACACATTTGCAGATTATTTAGAACTGATATGCTGCAAAACTAATAGCAACGTGGGCCTACATCTTAGTCACAGCAGAAGGAACAGGCCTATGCGCACTTCATCTGCTTCTAGCACTCACTGGGACAGTACATTTTAAAGAAAAAAAATCAACTTCATATTTAATATCTGGGATAAAGAATACATTTGAAAGCAGCTAGTGACATGGCTTATAATGACAGTAAACTCTTGACTACAAGTGATGCAGACCCTGAAGAGAGAATCTGTCCTGACTGAGGGGAAACTACCATACTCTAACAAATCGGAAAAAGCATTTGTTTCTGAGGTTCCACCTCATTAGGTATTTGGTATCTTTGTCATAAGCAAAAAAGACTGTTGATACAAATGTAGTTTACATTCTTCAAATGCCACACGATATTCTATAACTTAAGATTTTTGTTGACCTTCTTGCTGAAATTCTGCTTTCTAGTAAACAGGAATTTATTTCTTTGTCTAGATCATCTTTTATCATCTCGCATTTGTTTCAGTGGTATTTTTTTTTCCATCACACTACAAAAATTGAATTGTCTTACTTCTGAGTTTGTATATAAAATTTGATCAAATGATTTGAGGCATATGCCCATTTTACTATATGCTCTTAGTAATTTTACATTGAGCTCATCTGTTTGTTAAACAAAAGTTGGCAATACTGTTAGCAATCAAAATGTGCAGATGGCAATTTGAATTTTCATTGCAACTGCTTTTTATACCCTCCATTTAGTAGATTTTGTCTACATCAAAAACTTAACAACCTCTTCCACCTCTATACAAGCATATCTAAGCACTTTAACAATGGAAGACTACAGTTCTCCTAAGTTTTCTAAATTTCTATCAACGCACTAATAAGATAAATCTGAAATTTTTTAGCACTTTGGCAGCATTAGCAATGGCTCCATCTCTCTGAGCATTTAACGTATTTACTAATGGCTCAATTCCTTCAGCGTCAGCAACAGCACTAGCAAAATGAAGGAGAAAATCTATGCAGTGAAAATCTTATTTTTACTGTAACAGAATCTTATTAAAAAAATCTAACTAATGTTTTCATAACTTTCCCACTTACAAACTAAAGACTAGTTACAAAATAAAGCTTAGGAATATTCCATATACAAGAAATGTTATCAGGTACTGTAAAGGCATTGACAAAACCAAAAAACCTCACTAATGCTGATGGTCGCGCTCACGCAAGCAGGACACAAAGCAGAATAGATGCCAACTTTTGCTATATAATCCCATTACACAGGCAACATGAAGTACATTTTACTGTGAACTGATCTTAATGCAACTATCTCCAAACCACATTTTCAGAGAGGGGGATGCGGATACTCCTGAGCAGATACTCCTGGAAAGAATCAGCAGAGGCCAACAGGATTTGTTAATCTGATTTCTGCCTCAGCAGTTAGGTGATGGCAGCTCACAGGTACTGCTGGAACATGAGTGTAAGGAAGTCTGGCAAGCAGGCAGTAGCCCCCAGTTTGGGAAAACAGGGAAAAAGCAGCAATGCAGGGACTGAAGGTGAGTAAGGTTATTAGCTTGGGTACAGCATAAAGGTATTGGACCAGTTTGATGTTGGCTAATCAATCCTGCAGCATCAGGAACTAATGCAGGCACTTCAATCTCTGTTCAGAAGTGGACCCCATGTTTCCAGATCTCCTGCACTGTACTCCTCAGACTGTCTTCAATTAGCTGGATTTCCTCTTATCTGGGTATCCTCCCTCCCATTCCCTCCTTGAACAGATGAAGTAGAGTTGAAAATGTTTGGTTTAGTTTGATGGGGGTTTTTTTATGGGGTGGGTTGGATTATTTTGTTTTGTTTTGCTCTTTTTTTTTTTCCCCCACTTGGTTAAGGCCATCTTATTTCTAGGTTCTCTGGCTAATATTGTCTTTTCTTACACATGAAATTTTTATAGAAATTTCCAGCTTCAGGAGGGCTGTAGCTCTATCTAAGCTGCTGCATATGAATAAATCCCAGACATGTAAGGATCATCTATGCACCACATGTACCACAAGTATTTTGGAAAATATCACATTCATAGTACGTATAACAGTAACATGACCTGCTGGCAAAGTGTGGGAGAGACTCACCATATGTGCACACAGCCATGTACAGCAAGGCATGTCCATAAGCTATCAGATTTACAGCATTATACAGTATGCACACATATACCTTATTTAGGGGAAACATCCCTCCCTCCTCAAAACAAAATCAAAGTTTTTCCTGTATGATGTATATCCAGAAATGTCAGGATTTATGGGACCGATCCACTGCTTATGAATTGCATCACTACATCTCACAGGTGTAGTATATTCAGTACTTCTGTAGTATACTTACTACATCCAGTAACCTGTAGGAAATCCTAATAAACATATGGTCCCTAACAGACTGATTCTGATGACACATGGAACTGAATGATGCAGCCAATCACACTAAAAGAAGATTTACTATAATTTCCATAAAGCCAGCAAGTACACAAGTACTTAACAAAAGAGCAAGGTGACAGCTCCTCCTGTGTTCAGAGCTGACCTCAGCAAGGTACAGAGCACTGCCAATTTTCTCAAGTGCCACTCAACTTCAAAAAGGTTGAGAACCACTGATTTAGAAGATTATACATATTTATTTCAATCCTTCATTCTACTTCTGAGCAGATTCATCTTGAAGCACAGTTTCATGAGTATAATCAAGTAGCACAACAGATCACAAGGGAAAAGGAATTCATGTTAGAAGTAACAACAGCAAGTAATGAGAGTTGAAGGTAACCCAATACCTTTGAGAATAAGATTTTAAGAGGACACAAACACCTGAAGGCAATACTGTGTCCTTATAACAGATGTGTACAGAAAAGGTTATAAGGGAATACGGAAGAATGAGGAACTGGTAGTTCAACTCACTGCTGCCCCATAGGCCCCCAGAGAACACAGAAATAGTGCTGGGCCACAGAGTCCCAGCTGCTAAAGAGACAGCAGTGCCTGACCTCAAACGGGAGCGGAAAGAATGAATACGCTTAAGTTTTCAAGGTGTTGAAATACTGCAACATTAAGAGCTAAGTATGGAGGTCTTCATTCTCTTCCATTTTGAGCAGAGATACACACTATATAGGTTTGGGGTTTTTTTATTAAATGGAAACAACAGTCTGAGGAAGAAGTTTTACCAGCACCATCTTTGCTTAATGTGATCATCACTAGCTTCTATCCCTGCTTCACACATCCTGCTGAGATGGTGCACTTCATCACTGCTCCCACCATACAACTACACCCTCAAGAAATAAGAGCACCTTGGCTTCTGAAAAAAAGTATACACTTTTGTATGTGGGAAAGAAGTAAATTATATAAATCCACAGCTCTTTTTCCTCCATGTTGTGTAAAGATTCTAAATACACCAAATGACAGAATGGTTTGGGTTGAAAGGGACCTTAAGGATCATCCAGTTCCAACACTCATTCCATGGGCAGGGACACGTTGCTCCAAGTCCCATCCAGCCTGTCCTTCAACTCCTCCAGGGAGAGAAAATACTAGGGAAAAGGAAAGAAGACAACGACAAGGAGGGAAAAATATAGGGTTTTGCTTTTGCAATATCAATAAGTTTTTTTGAAAAGTGAATCTGGATCACAAACAAACAAGAAAAAAGACAAGACAGGTGTAGAAATCACAGAGCTCAAATTAAAGTTAAAATAATTCAAATGTTATGATTTATAAGCACATGGATATGACCATTACAGTGCCTAACCTAACAGGGCTAGGTACTTCCCTTAACCACGTTATATACAGTTCAGGCACCCTAATGACCTTAACCATGCCCTGTAGTGAAACAGTAAAATTCTGATTACAATTGAATTCAAATTACTGTATTGACAAATGGCTAAAGCATTTTTCTCAAGTATCACTGGAAAGGCAAACATTAAAAGGTCATGTAATAAATATTTATTTTAAATATACCTTGTAACAACTTAAGTGCTTTCTTGAAAACTCTCTAGGATATCACTCAGGACTCAAAGAATAAATGCTGAGTTTGAGAAAAACAAATGTTTCTGTACTTTTTTTACTGCAAAAATAAATTAAAAGTTGACAATAAAGTCATTACCAAAAGTTTCACAATGCAAACTTCTTTTAAACATTTATTTTGGAGATGTATACGAACTTCACTGAACTGAATATTGAATTGCTGTAGTTGTCTGGGGTGCAGTAGGAAAGCTCAGACATTAGTAGAGTGTTGTGAAAACAATAATCAGTAAAAACCGGACCAAAAGCCTGTTTTATTTTTAGGACTGTAAGCTCTCTGGGACAAGAACCACCTGTTTGCTGGCACCACATCAAGCACAAAAGTTCCGGTCCCCGATCAAGCCTCCTGGCCTGGGCAAGAAAGGTAACAGCTTATTTACTTCCTTAGTGCATGAGGAATGGTCCAGCCAGCTTTTCCTCATGAAGAGAAGGTTTAGCAGAATGGAGAAAGCAACTATCAGTGTCCAAAGAGCTGTCAGAAACCACCAAGACTGCCTCTAAACCCCTAAGCTAAGCTACCTCCCATGGAGAGGAGATAGAAGGGAAGAGCAATGGTGCAGCTTCACACCACTGTTTATTCTGGATTGCATTATAATTTACAGCAGTGAGATTGACACTTCATAAAAATGATAAAGCATATTTGGTTTTACTTCTTCTACCGCAACTGAAAATAAACTGGTTTATATTAAATTTACATTTTTATTCACATCTATGCTGTTTACTTGCCCTCTTCTTACTGAGCATTTAAAACAATTTATGCTTAGAAAAAATTCAGATTTTTCCTCCTCACAAAGGCCATTGCACTCCTTATGGACTTCATTTTCCAAATGTATTTGCAACTGCATGTTTAATTTCTGTGCAAAATTACTGTGATTGTGTGTGAGGTGCTTAGCTAGCCATTTATGCCTGTGCATATCTCATTTTCATACATAATTGCATGTAAATTATGCATAAGAATTATGCATCTAATTACACACACATTTTTAAAAATCAACTCTATCTGTGTTAAATCGCATGACTTCTTTTTCACACAAGGCATTTCTCACCCAGTTCTGTTACATAATTTCTGACTGAGAAAAAATATCATAGCCAGAAGTTCAAAAAACCTCAAGAAATATATTCCTTTTTATCCCTTAAATGTATTAGTATTCTTCATTTCCCTTGTTATGCCATCAAAATAATGACATCCAATAAATGTCTTCTGCGTTTACCAAAAAATTCACTTTGTGATTTAATTACTCTCTAAAGCAATTGACTGTTGTATATAGTCACTCAGATTCTAATTAAAGACCAATATTACTTCTGTTTTCTTTACTATAGAAAGGAAATTAATGTCAGTATTTTTATTCTGGACAAGGGAATCTAGCACAAGAGAATCTGATCTACAATTTGAGGTTCCTTTGTACTACAATAAAAATACTGATGATATCAATAAACCATATTCTTTTTTCGTTTCAGGAACTGAACCCTCTGTTCCTATTCTTTAATGACAAGAACCTTGCTAAAACATCAACAAACCCAAAACTCAATAAGCCTCATGGTTTGGAAGCATAAAACCTTAAACTGACTGTGTTAGCAGAGACTGTAATCCTGCCTCTAAGAGATATACAGAGATCTTCTCAGGTCTGTCACTGAACGCATCTGCCAGAATTACAAAGCTCTCACTACTTAAACTGTAGTATACCCAATTTAAAATATCGCAGGTAATTGGTAATAATCGATACATCCAGGATATCTGATCCTTCTAACTATAATATTATTTGCAACCTTTATAAAGAATTTCTAACACTCATCAGTAGGAAAGATCTTGAAATGCAGCAATAGAAACCCTTTGTGCTCCTTAAAGATCCCATGTAGCTTCAGCCAGGATAAGCTCATGGAAAAGACACTACCCTCCCTTCTCTTTTTTCTGGTCTGAGAAGTAGTGCATGCAAAAATCAATAACTCCGCATAAGCGCAGAGAGTCTGGAATCTGCATCGTTACAAAAGCAAATAAGGGGGAACATTCAAGAGTTGCCAGAGCAGACTTCACAAATGTGCAAGGGAAGGAAAGAAAGAGCCAAAGCAGAGCCCCCACAACAGCTCAACTGAGCACAGGGACTGAGGAGTTGGTGGCTCCTCTTCATCTTTAGAAATACCAGCCGAATAAGGACAAAAACACTGTGCCAAGTCAGCCTCTCTACAAACAGTACTCGGACTGTGAAACTTTACCCCATCTTTCACTTCTGGATAAGTCTTTTCTGGACAGCTGTAAACTTACCTCAAATGGCAGCAATCTGTTTAGCCTTGCTAAAGGTTCAAGCTCTTATGATGATTTAGGGTGCAGAAGCTTATGCTTTTTTTTTGCTCTTAAAATTATACTTCTAAGAAAGTATGCATACATCACTACATTAAGACAAAATTACTGCGGTTGCAAGTCAAAAGGTTTAAAGTTATTTCTGAAAGTTTATTTGTACCCCCTTCTGTGTATGACAGTCCAATTAGACAACATTCCACAGTAAGTGCACAGGTTAAATTCACAGCAGGACAGAATTAAGTTTGCATCATCAGCCATAAACCTGTAATTCCCCTATACACATTTAAATAACCTCACACTATACTAAAGTAAGTTAAGACATATATTTAAATAATTTGCATTTAATTTAGAAATGCACTACAAAGAAAATGTGCACAGAAAAGCATCAATACATTTGTCTGAAATTAACTCAAATGTAATATAACCCTCATCACTTTTAATTTATAAACAGTATAATTCATCTCTGCATATCACTGAATGTCATTGCAGGGATACACGCTCAAGAGAAATCAGTGTACTTCTGCCACTGTATAAACTACAGTTTTCTCTCTCAGCCTTAGAAGCTCATCCGGGAGGAAAAAAGTCACGCCTGACCCCACAGAAATTTACCCTGGGAAATTACAAGAGACAACACATATGCTTCATATGAAATTTCAGCCTTCCATAGGTAACAAAAATACTGATCATGCAGATGATCAAGGCTTTGAAGGTAGAAAAGTATAAAGACCCCAAGCGATTTAGCTATAGTTATAAGGTGTACAACTTCTGTATAGTGACCATTATCCCAATTTAGAAGTCTTCTGTTTTCAGTCTGAAACTATTTTGGATACACTTAGGTTCTCGTGCACTTTGGGATTCTGTGACAGGAGATTTGTGTTAGAGACAAATGCTCTATATTGGTCTCTGTCTTCAATATAACCTTTAAGAGGTAACAGAGTTTAAAAGAACAACAAACAAACAAAGAAATACACAACAAAATATTCTTGTGAAAGAAGATCTGTGCTGGGAACAAAATGCAGTTACAGTGTCTGAGTCTACAGAGGGGTTTTTCCTTAGGCACATCTTCACAAATCTAAGAGACAAAAGCAACAACTGGCTAAGTGAAACATTTTGCACCTGCCAGTGGGGGCTGATTTAGGGTACTGTCCATGAGTTGCGGATCAGTCACCTCATGTGATGCTAATGTCATAGTGGGAACACATTTCTGAACAACATCCCAGTATTAGGCCTTGATTCAGCTTTTCTGCCAAAGAAAAAATTGTTTGTGATGTGCTGGGTAATGACCACGTTGTCTTTTAATTTAGACAGTGCCCTTCACACTATGGATATATAGTAAAAGAAAATCAAAACAGGAATCTGTTCACGGCATGAATTAACTATTTGTACAGGGCTCAGCAGAAGGGGTGCTAACGTAAAAAATAACAACACAAACCAGAAAACCCATCAAAATCCTTTTACCATGTAGCACAGTAGCTTGAACTTAAAATTTTGTCACTAGGGGTCAGTATTAAAACATATTACCTTACACAATACCGCTAGTGGCATTCTATTGTTGATTCCCTCCTTCAAAAACACAAGCTCGTTTATAAAGAACTATTAAAGCACAAACACCCTCAAACCTATATAATGGGTTTTATCCATTTCTAGTTTTAAATATAGCTCTCATGTACTAGAAATTTTTGTTTCTTTTCTTCATAAATTAACACGTACTCATGCAAAGGTCTTATCTTACATAGTATGGATGTTTCAGTGTTGATCCATTTATGTGAATTAGGTTCCATCCATAGTCTTGAAAGAGAAAAGCTATGATTACATTTCCCATTTTCTAATGGGGAAAATTACTATTTAAGTGATATTGCTACCTATTGATAATAAGAATTACTTCCTAATGATAATAACAAAATTTGAAATGTTAGAAAACTAGACATTGCTTAAGAGCCATACACATCTTAAAACCAGTAAAAATCTGTTGTGGATACTGAAATCTCTATTTAAGACAGTGAGAAACTCTCACTACAGGTGAGCATTGTCCACACAGAATAGACTGAGGATGTATTCTAGGTCATTAGATCAGTATATGAATTTCAGTTTG
This sequence comes from Clamator glandarius, assembly GCA_033459285.1. NCBI lineage: Eukaryota > Metazoa > Chordata > Aves > Cuculiformes > Cuculidae > Clamator > Clamator glandarius. The sequence continues at coordinate 927,272 of JAUNZM010000046.1, forward strand.
GAATTAGATGCCACACCCACTGAAGTCAAGGAGACAATTCACTCTCTTCTCACTGAGCACTGCCCATGACCACTGAGCTTCAAAACTACCTACCTATCCTCAATTTACTCCCACATCTTGAATATCTTTATATGTATGAGAAAGCACATCCAGATGCTGTGATAATGCCTATAACTACCAATGTGAACATAATTTTGCTAATTTCAATAGGTCCACTGATCCCCGTGAAGAATTCAAGAACTAGAAAATTAAGTAACATCAGATTTGCTGACTTTGCTGGTTTTGGGATGACATTTAAATGTCTTCAATCCAGATAAAATACATGACACTAATTATAAACCCCAGGAGAAACATTCTGCCAGATCACAAGTCTGTTGTGAACCACAATTCCCTGCAGCCCTTACTACAGTTGAACAAAATCCATCCTTCTTTCTTCCCCCAGACCAAACTCGAAGCGAATGGTATAAATTTTGCACTTAAAGTAAACAATTTAGGACAAATATTATCAAGGCTGTTAATTAGTTTTCATGTCCAGCACAAAGCTCTAAATTTCAGAGCATATGTTTTTCTTTAGTGGTAACTCCATTAGGTGCCCAGAATTCAGACACTGCCAGATTTATGAAGACAGCTATGAGAAATGGCATTTGTGCTACGACAATACTGAAGAAAGGAGCTGGTCAAATTAATGTCTGACTAACTGGTACACTTGAGATCTTATTTCTATGTGTTACTTCTAACTAATATTGTATTTATATTTAAGATCATTATCATAAATATATGAAAATTGAAAATAATTCATTATAATTTAAAGGGGAAAACCAGGCAGAGGCTGAAGTAAAACATTTATTCTGTAGTTAGTTGTATAATACAGAATAATTTACTTTTTTGTCCAATAGATGGCACTGCTGTTTCTTTGTTTGTGTGTAATTTTTCAATTTGTGCCTAATATGCATTATTGAATTGATTGTGCCTACATTTCCCAATGCGTGGACACATCAAAACCAGACAGATTTCACAGATTCTTTAAAATGGCATTCTCCTGTCCAAATAACTGTATACAATTTTCAATAAAGCAAGTTAGTGTTCTGGATTAAAAAACGTGAAGTGGATGCAAATATCCAGCTGAATATAATTCTCTTCTTCCCAGCAGCAGCCCCACAGAAACAAATTCTGACACAGATATCAAGGATGGCCTCAGAGCCAATATAGAATTTTTTTTTAAATGTTACTATATGTTAGAATAAGAAACTGGGATTTTAAACTGCATTATACTTTGCAATCTTATTTTTATTTAGGCTAACAAGTTTTCAAAAAAATTATCATCAATATAGACTCACATTGACATTACTTTATGACAAAATTCTGATAAAAGCATCACCTATGGGTGTAAATCTGTAAGCTAGTGAGGATTTGACCACTGCATTCTTTTCTATGTGCTACTGAAGCACGACACAACGTCAGCTCTGCAGCAAATTCTGAAATATTGTAAAAGTTATTTAAAGTAATTTTTATGTATTCTGGCAGAGATCATATTGAAATAAAATTTTTTTTCCCAGTAAACCTGAAAACTCAAACGGCTGGTATGGGACTTACTTTCTTCTGCTCTATGTCTTTGATTAAAACAGTATTGGGGCCAGAGTCAATTAATTAATTTATTTATTTTTGCCAAATCGTGGCTGCTTGGGGACTTGTATACAATGATAAGCTGGTCACTGTCCCGTTTGTCGCGAACAGGTGCTCTAATTACAAAACCTCCACCATATTTGACACCTTTATTAGCTGTCTCAGTTGAGAAACAAAGGATTGATTGGAAAGGGGTATAGAATGAGCCTTTCATTGCTGTAGGGAAGCACCTAAAGGTCAAGGTTAATATACATTAGTGGGGGGTAGTACTGCCCATTGCCTATGCTGTTCTTGTGTTATTAATCAATGGAAGACTTTACCCTTATGAGCTAGCTATTGTGGGAGCCTTAATTACACAATTTGTTTTAATTTGTACTTTTTTCCATGAAAAGTAGACAACGCTTTTTGACCAAATATTCCTAACAATGAACCTCTGTCAAAAATAGCAGTGCCTTGTACTCTGTTCACATTCTGGAAGATATACTGTATAAAATGAAAGGGCAAGGTACACATCCTTCAATCAATGCAGTACATGCAAAAATGCTCATTAAATTAAATACAGCACAACACACATATGTGAGTTCAATAAGATTGAATTTTTGCCTAGCCGGTAAAAACTGAAAACATTTATAGTAAATAGTCTTCCCCTTTACTGTAGCCATTTTGTTCTTGCCACAGAAGGTCTACCTGCTACCACTGGCTTTATGATTTAATATTCTTGGAGGGTTTATAACAGTAATCTAATACATAACCAATAAAAAGGCACTGGTCTCATCAGTCTCATTAAGGACCAGAATATTATCAACATAATCACACCGCAAAGTCACGTCATCATAAAAGTGCATCAGCATCTTCATTATATATACACTTGTTTTCAGTGGTTTACATGATACACACACAAAATATTTCAGAATAAAATATGATCATGGTAACTCAATCTGGAATGCATTTTCTCCAAACTATTTTTTTTTCCTATTACGTGAATGTAAAATAAATATGGGCCAGATACTCAAGTCAGTGAGCTGGAACTATACCAATTTGTATCAGCTGAGAGTTCAACTCTATATATTAATTTATAGATCCTAGTCACACTTGGACCCTTGAATGACTTATTAATGGTTTTGATTTAGAAATGAAGCTTTGAAGTAATTATATAGTCATATGGCATTCATCCAATATACATATTTCATGTAAATTATTGCTTCCTGATTTTCAGAGAAGACCTATGATTAGATTCTCTGGTGCTTCCATATTGTACTTGGAACTGGATTGCAAAGAGAGAGAAGTATATGTAAGCCACCTTTACAATTTCCTGACTCTGCCGAGCAAGAAGCAAATACAGACTCCATTAAAATGCAGAGGAACAGAGACAGCTAGTTCCCTGCCTGTACTCTCAGAGAATTGTTTTAGCAGTTGAGCTAAACAATGTCCTGACTATCTCGTTGGCAAAAAAACCCCAAAACTGAATGAGTTGGCATAAGCTGCTATAGCAACTTAAAACTCTCCAGAGATTCCCTTCTCACGATGTGAAACCTAAAAGGGCTTCACTACGAAAAACAGCTGTAGAGGAGCTGTAAGTTTGACCCTTCAACTCCAGTGGCGTGCTTTTTTGTGTGTGTGTGTATGACTCCCACTGACACCAACTGAAGAGTCATACACATGAGGAGAGCAGGATATCAGACAAAAAAATATCTACTACGTGAATCTGAGAACAGAATATTGTTCTCTTGTGTCAAATTATGGCTCCATCTGGTAACATTAAGTGAATACTGGTGACTACTAGAGCTGAATCAATAATTGAAACAAATAATTTATTTGGTGAGTAATTTTACATTTTCGCTTCAAAGAATGCCTGTGAATTGATTGCAACTTCCTTGAGTATATTCCAGGAAACTTCTAAGGAATTTTATTTTATGGTTTGTTAGTTACATATGATTGCTCATACGTGTCAGGCTGCTCTGTTTCTTTTCCCTGAACAGAACTTTTAATAGATCTGAGATAACAGAACTCTGCAACTGACAGCAGAATTTAGTTGATCAAATTATTTTGGAACTTCTAGTTAGTTATTTTGGATACTGAAGTTAGACTTATTTTCTTTTAGAGAATGCACTGTGAGCATTCTGTATTACTTGGGAAAGAATTAAAAACCAAAGATAATGACATTATTCAGAACAGCTGAGTACTATCTCCCTCAAAGACTGGTTTTAAATCAGTCAAAAAAGTTGAATGAGCCATCAGATTTTAAAAGATACCTTACCGATTTTGAATTTTCAAAAAATATCCCACATCAAATGACTTAGATTAGAAGTCATATTTTCTTTGTATGTTCTCTTCAGAATAGGATTTATATCTCTGCCTTCATTGCACCTGCATACCTTTCCTTGATAAAGGCAAACATTAGCAGAGATAGTGTAACCCTTGTAAAACTGATGAGAACCAACGTATTCCAGATGACTCGTAAGCACCAAAACATGCCTTACAGTCAAATTGAAACAGATCTACCTTGTAGAGTAGTGACACGATAAGGTATTCTTTAAAAATAAGAATATTAATACTTGTGTTCAGATTAGTATTTTAATTAATAATTTAATTATTGCAGACTCACCTTGCATTACTAGGACTGGCTGGTGTCAAATTAGCTAATGCTGTCACTGCAGCTTCTTTTACCTCTTCATTGTCACTGCTTAGCAGATGTACTAGCTGGGGAATCCCTTTGAAAGAAATAATTGTATACATGAACATTTAAAGAAACCATGGCAAGCTGAAAAATTATAACAGGTTCCTTATAAAAGGAAAAGCACAAATTCTCAGTTCATCCCTCCCTACCTCACTTACCCTGGAGTCCAAATGCACGTTTGCTAGCTAAATTCTCGCTCATGACAGAAATTGCTTGGGAAGCAGCAACTTTAACTCCATCGTTATCAATTTCCAAAAGATTTATGAGACACTTCTCAACTTCTTCCTCATTTAAGATTTTCCTGTTTTCAGCTTGAAATGAAAAAGAACAATAGCCTTAATCTGCATTCATTTCCCAATGCAGTTAAAGGACACAAATTTGATTTTGTATAGTTGTTTCCAAAGTGACACTTGATTTTGATATTATGGAAATGGAAATATTTTGCTAACAGAGGCACTAGCAATAAAGAAATGCGCACAAAGGACCTGATCCAAAAGCCATTAGATATCAATAAGGTCTGAATCAAGCCTAAAGGATAACTACCAAATACAGCTTTAAAGGTATATAACACAATAGAATGTAAAGTTTGTTTTCCCTAAGACTTGAAATAGCAGAATGCAGAAAGGCTTGATGAAAACAGCTTTTTGAGTTCAACATATCAGACTTACCCAGGAACATGCTCACTTCAGTTAATGCTAACAAAGTCCAAATGCTTAAAATTGAAGAAAATCCTAGTAAATTTACAATTGAACTCAGCGGAGTACCAGTAAACATAATAAATCAGCAAAAAAAAAAAGGCAAGAGGTGATAAAAATTGAATTTTTAAATTCTGCACAGCTTGAAGTTCTTCATTAGTGCACACTCTGCACAGAATTTCAATTTAATATTTTAGCCTGATGACACAGGGTTCACTGCGGACCTACGCTGCAACAATAAGTAGCAGCTAAGGAAGGACATAAGTAACAACATAAAGCATCTACAAAGTATCTACAGACATCTGACAATTATACTAATAAACTCACTCAGCCTAAAATGGTGTGTGTAAGAAACAGCCCTGAGTGAAACTTTCTCAATAGAAAGGCACTTGACAGCACAGATTTAAATCATAAGAATAATTTAAAGCAGATTAATTACATGCTTGAAGTTGTATCTACAAGGTAAAATTTTCAAATATATCAAAGAAATTCAGGAACCTAGAAGTCAGTAGGACTTTGACACATCTTGAAATGTTACTAGGGCTTACTCATGCTTTCAGGGATCATTCCCTTATTTGGACTGTTGTCTTATGAATAAAACATTTTAAAAAGAAAGAAAAATATTGGAAGTATTCTTTCAAATAGAACTGAATCTATATTGAATAAAAGTAAATAAATAGAAGTCTACAAAGCCAATGAAAAGGAAGTTTGATTGAAAATCTAGTTAAGATAGAAATGATTCAACGCATTTCCTCTCTAGTTCAATTCTAAATATTTTCAGAATCATCAGAGACACACTACTGAAATCACAAAGCAAAAGATGCACCAAATAAAACAGGGAGGATTTTAAGCATCATAAGAGCCTTGATGTGTATCAGCCAGCTCTCACGAGAAGGCCTCAATTGGGATTACAGACCGTTTTGACGAGTAATCAAGTATGTCACTGGCCTGTTGCTTGCCAGAGTAGTCCATAATGCCTAACACAACCTCCAGAGGTTCTAGGTAAGTGTTTAGAGAAAATTCTTTTCTTACACAAAATAATAAGAACAATAATAATTATTTGATTGAGTGAAAATAGTTATTTGAAATACTTTCAACAGAACAAATACTTTTGCAATGTGTTAAAGCAAATTTTGGATTTGAATGTAGAGTAAACAGTAGGTATCTATGAAAGGTATTAATATTTTAAAATCCAGGAGCCAATTCTGTTTAAGGTACAATTATTTTCTCACGAAACACTCTCTGTTTGTATAAGTTGCTTCCTTTGGCTTTTATTATAGGAAAGAAAGAATGTGTAACTGAAAAGCATCCTTTGTACTTCAGCAGTTATCACATCAGTGCCAACACTGTATTTACAGGTATTAACTTCTTGGCCCCTAAGTAATTTGAATACATTGATTTAAGACAAAGCAAAATACTCAGGCACACTCAGCTAAAAGAGCCTGGAGTACTAACACTTCTGTCAAGTTTTTCATACAGTGACTCCATCATAAGCCAACCTTTGTTTTTCAATATACTTTCTATTTCTCTTTTCTACCCCAAAGTCACGGCCAGAGTTCTACTGATTACCTGCTCAGCTCACTGCCATCACCTTATGAAACTATTTGTACCAATTTCAAATTTAAAAAAGTTAATGTTAAATAACATCATGACATCATGACAGCTCACAAATCCTGAGTTGAGATAATCCAGACAAATAAAAATCTGTGTCATGAAAAAGCACGTTAATCACGCTACAGAGCATGTTTATCATGTTTCCTTTTCAGAAGATTTGCATTTATATACATGTAAAGAATGGAAAAAGCTTCAAAATATAAGTTTGGCAGAGTAAGGCCAAGCTTGAGTGACCATGATCATCACTTTCCCCATATACACTTCACAGCACTTTGTCCTTGCTGCCATGTTTGGCACTGTCAGGGGAAAGTCAGGCTCTCCTTAATCAACAGTCCAGATAATTCACTCACAGATATTCCATTATTTATTGCATTAAATTATATTTTGTATTCTGAAATGACTGTATTATTTGCTAGGATAGGAGAGAATCAGTAAAATTCACCACTGTAATTCTAAGCATATAAAATAAAACCATTGATAAATTAATATACTAAATTCAAAGTTATGTTACAGAACAAGACAGATTTTTGGGGCAAAAGGATAATGATTATGTATAGAAATACAATCAATTTTAATTTACTTAAACAAAGCAACATCTTAAAGATGTTATTTAAAATTTACTCTAGTGTTTGTACCATGTAATTTATTCTGAGACTGAGAATAGTTCTTAAAGGATAAATCTGTCTTGTAACAATAAGTTACAGGAGTCCCTTTCCAAAGGACTGAAAGGGGCATAAACCAAAACTGTTTGTTATGATCACATCTGTCAGGATAAAAAGCAAAACTAAATTCCATTTGTCAACAACAATAATTTCAAAACCAGACACTGCTCTATACTCAGCTGTCAGGATTACAAAACCAGACAGATACATGTTCTATCATAGCAGAAGTAAGTTTCCCATTTCAATGAAAAGCAGTATTTCTTTTTTCTCAAGTATGCAGGAAACATTTGTAAAATGCAACCATGATTATCAAATCTGAAGAACATGGGCTAGTGTATGGCTACTGCAAATATGATGAAAAAGTAATAAAAAGATTTAGAGTTGTGTTGTATTATATTTGATTTAATATGATTCATGCTACTAGAAAGCTATAATCTAGTTGCCAGCACTGAAACTTGGAGGGACGAATCCCATGACTGGAGTGTGGCTATCAATGGCTACAGGCTGTTAGAAGGGAGACACCAGGAAGGAGGGGTGGAGGCTTTGCCCTCTACGTCAGGAAAGGGAATAAAGCGTGAAGAGCTGTCTTTGGATAGCCATGAATAGGCTGAAAGCTTGTTGGTCAGAATAAAAGACCAAGGCAGCAAAAGGAACCTTATGGTTGGTGGGTACTACAGGCCACCCGATCAAGCAGAGCCTATTGATGAAGCCTTCTTCTTCCAGCTACAGGAGGCTTCACACTCACAAGCTCTCATCCTACTGGGGCACTTCAACCACACTGACATATGCTGGAAAAGCAGCACGGCAAACTGTAGGCAATCCAGGAGACTCCTAGAGTGTGCTGAAGATAATTTCTTAGGCCAGCTAATAGAGGCCCCCACCTGAAGGGATGCAATACTGGACCTGATGGTCACTAATACAAGTGAACTCGTCAGTGACGTCAAGATCAGAGGCAGCCTGGGCTGCAGTGATCATGCACTGGTGGAGTTCAAGGTCCAGAGGGATATGGGACAGGTGAGGATTATAGTCAAGACCCTAAATTTCAGAAAAGGAAACTTCCCGCTCTTCAAGGAATTGGTCAGTATGACTCCCTGGCACACGGTCCTTGGGGACAAGGGTGCAGAACAAAGGTGGCAAATATTTAAGGATGCTTTCCATAAAATGCAAGAACACTCAGTCCTCAGATGTAGGAAATCAGGTAGGGAAGGAAAGACACCATGGCTGAGTCGAGACCTGCTGGTCAAACTTAGAAGGAACTCCACAGGAGTGCAAGCACGGACAGGGAACCTGGGAAGTGTATAGGGATGCTGCCTGGTTGTGTAGGGATGGGGTCAGGAAGGCCAAGGCACCTCTGGAGCTGAACTTGGCAAGACAAATGAAGACTATTAAGAAGGGCTTCTACAGGTACATCAATCAGAAAAGGATGGTTAAAGAGAATGTACCCCATCAATAGATGAAAATGGTGACCTTGTATCAACAGATGAGAAGACTGAGCTACTCAACAACTTTTTTGCCTAAGTCCTCACTGACAACTGCTCCCCTCACCCCTCCTGGGTCAAGAGACAAGATGGGGACAAGGGGGTAAAGCCCCTTCCACTGTAGGGAAGGATCAGGTTCATGACCGCCTGAGGAAGTTTATGGGACCTAATGAGATGCATCCAAGAGTACTGACGGAACTGACTAAGGCAGTCACCAAGCCACTTTTCCATTACATTTGAAAAGTCATGGCAGTCAGAAGTCCCTGGTAACTGGAAGAAGGGTGACATTGCATCCATTTTTAGAAAGGGTAGAAAAGATGACTGTGGGAACTACCAACCTGTCAGCATCACCTCTATGCCTGGGAAGATCATGGAACAGATCCTCCTACGAGCCGTCCTAAAGCACATGGAGGACTGGGAGGCAATTAGTGGCAGCCAGCACAGCTTCACCAAGGGCAAGTCCTGTATGACCAGCCTGGTGGATTTCTATGAGGGGGTAACTACAGCAGCACGCACAGGAAAACCAATAGATGGGTTATATCTGGACTTTTCTAAAGTCTTTGACTCTGTCCCCCACAACATCCTTCTCTCTTAACTGCAGAGATCTGGGTTTGATAGGTGGACCGTTCAGTGGATAAGGAAATGGTTAGATGGTTGTATTCAGAGGGTAATGGTCAATGTCCAGATGAAGATCTGTGACAAGTGTCCCTCAGAGGTCCATACAGGGATCAGTGCTGTTTAGTATCAACAGTGATGTAGACAGCAGGATTGGGTGCACCCTCAGCAACTTTGCTGATGAAAACAAGCTGAGTGGTGCAGTTGCCACACCGGAAGGACAGGATGTAGGCATGTAGGATGGGTCCAGAGGGACCTGGACAGGCTGGAGAAGTGGGCCCGTGTGAATCTCATGAGGTTCAACAAGGCCAAGTGCAAGGTCCTACACCTGCGTCAGGGCAATCTGAAGCTTCAACACAGGATCACAGAATCACAGAATAACCAGGTTGGAAGAGACCCACTGGATCGTCGAGTCCAACCACCTCCACCAATTCCGAAATCATGCTCCTAAGTACCTCATCCACCCTAACCTTAAACACCTCCAGAGACGGTGACTCAACCACTTCCCTTGGCAGACCGTTTCAATGCCTAACCACCTCTCCGTGAAGAACTTTTTCCTAATCTCAAGCCTAAATCTCCCTTGGCGGAGCTTGAGGCCATTCCCTCTCGTCCTGTTCCCTGTCACTTGGGAGAAGAGGCCAGCACCCTCCTCTCCACAACCTCCCTTCAGGTAGTTGTAGAGAGTAATAAGGTCTCCCCTCAGCCTCCTCTTCTCCAGGCTGAACAACCCCACCTCTCTCAGCCGCTCCTCATAAGATTTGTTCTCCAGCCCCTTCACCAGCTCCGTTGCTCTTCTCTGGACTCGCTCCAGAGCCACAACATCCTTCTTGTGGTGAGGGGCCCAGAACTGAACACAGTACTTGAGGTGCGGTCTCACCAGTGCTGAGTACAGAGGGAGAATAACCTCCCTGGACCTGCTGGTCACACCGTTCCTGATACAAGCCAGGATGCCATTGGCCTTCTTGGCCACCTGGGCACACTGCTGGCTCATGTTCAGTCGGTTGTCAACCAACACCCCCAGGTCCTTCTCCTCCTGGCAGCTTTCCAGCCAGGCTTCTCCTAGTCTGTACCTCTGCTTAGGGTTGTTGTGCCCCAAGTGCAGGACCCGGCATTTGGCCTTGTTAAACCTCATGCTGTTGGTCTCAGCCCAGCAGTCCAGCCTGTTCAGGTCCCTTTGCAGAGCCTCCCGACCCTCCAGCAGATCGACACTTCCTCCCAGCTTGGTGTCATCTGCAAACTTGCTAAGGGAGGACTCGATGCCTTCATCCAGGTCGTTGATAAAGACATTGAACAGGGCTGGACCCAGGACTGAGCCCTGGGGAACCCCACTTGTCACTGGCCTCCAGCTGGATTTAACTCCATTTACCACCACCCTCTGGGCCCGGTCATTCAACCAGTTTTCACCCAGGAGAGTGTGCGCCTGTCCAGGCCAGAGGCCGACAGTTTCCGAAGCAGAATGCTATGAGAAACTGTATCAAAGGCTTTACTGAAGTCCAGGAAGACCACATCCACAGCCTTTCCCTCATCCAAGAGTGTAGTCACTTGGTCATAGAAGGTGATCAGATTACTCTGGCAGGACCTGCCTTTCATGAACCCGTGTTGACTGGGCCTGATCACCCGGTTCTCTTGCAAGTGCTTCATGATCGCACTCAAGATCACCCGCTCCATGACTTTCCCCGGTACCGAGGTCAGGCTGACAGGCCTGTAGTTCCCCGGATCCTCCCTGCGCCCCTTCTTATAGATGGGCACGACATCAGCCAGCCTCCAGTCCAGTGGAACCTCCCCAGTCATCCAGGACTGCTGGAAGATGCTGGAAAGGGGTTTGGCCAGCACATCCGCCAGTTCCCTCAAAACTCTTGGGTGGACTCCATCCGGCCCCATAGACTTGTGGGCATCTAGCTGGGCAAGCAAGTCTCTAACCACCTCCTCTTGGACCTTGGGAATGGGGGATGATGTGATTGAGAGCAGCCCTGTGGAGAAGGACCTGGGGAAGCTGTTTGATGAGAAGCTCAACATGAGCCAGCAATGCACGCTTTTAGCCCAGAAGGCCAATCGAACCTTGAGCTGCATCAAAAGAAGCATGACCAGCAGGTCGAGGTGGGTGATTCTGCCCCTTTATTCCACTCTTGTGAGACCCCACCTGGAGTATTCTGTTCACTTCTGGAATCCTCAAAGCAAGAAGGATATGAAACTGTTGGAACGGGTCCAGAGGAGGGCTGCAAAGATGATCTGAGGGCTGGAGCACTTCCCTTATGAGTACAGGCTGAGATAGTTGGGTTGTTCGGCCTGGAGAATAGCAGGCTCCAAGGACAACTTGTAGCGACCTTCCAGTACCTGAAGGGAGCATACAAGAAAGCTGGGGAAGGACTTTTTAAAAAGGCTTGTCATGATAGGGCAAGGGGCAATGGCCATAAATTAAAGAGGGGAAGATTTAGAGTAGACATAAGGAAGAAATTCCTCACCATGAAGGTGGTGAGGCACTGGAACAGGTTGCCCAGGGAAGTTGTGGATGTCCCATCCCTGGAAGTTGGATGGGGCCTTAGGCAGCCTGATCTTGTGGGAGGTGTCCCTGCCCATGGGAGGGAGATTTTAAGTAGATGATCTTTAAGGTCCCTTCCAACTCAAATCATTCCATGATTTACATCAAGGCAAGTATTAGTAAAGTACAAATTAGTGTTGTGGCTTGGATAGGCTGTTTAGCATATTTATAACCAGCATCAAGAAACAAGAACTGCAAAAATTTCTATTTCCTTTTTGCACTTGGACTATTTCTTATAATGGCCCCAATGTCACTCTTCTTGCCACTGGAAGGCTGAATTAAGGCCAGTAGCTCTATGCATCTGAAATGAATTAAATACTTCTGGAGGCCATGTTGAGGAATAATTTACTGGACCTTTTCTACTGCCCCATTACAATGCTGCCCTTCATCTAATTGGTTGTGACCAAAATTCTACAGCTTGGAAGTAATATTTTAAATCTTCTTTTGATCTATTTTCCCAGCTTGCTGAATCCGTACCAACTGTCACAAGCTGAAGAAGAGAGCAAACCTTTACAATGAAATCACATTGACTCCATTTGTAAAGAAGTATGACAAGAAGATGCATCTTTACTGACGGTAACATCCCATGATACAAGATCATAGGCAGTGGTGTAATATATTATGTGTAGCTTTTCCACCATGTTTTAAAAATGTTGCATTCAGACAGGCTTCTACTAACAGCTGCTAAAATATGAGGCCAGAAAAACTGAAAAAAAGTGTGAAAGAGGAAAAGGCGGCTATGCTTATTTAAAAATAAATATGAAAAAGGAGTTAAGACACAGTAGAAAGTAGTAGTAGGAAATATAAATCTGATTAGCATATTACTTACAAGCCTGCCACAGGACTATAAAAATGATACTGACAGTCCTAAATAGCATAATAAAATAACAATACAGGAAAATATACAAAGAAAATACTGGCATAAGAAAGTCCACTCCTATCTTTGATACCCAAACATTAATGGAAATAATTTTCAGTGAATTGTAAAGCTTCCAGAAGATAATGATAAAAGCATACAGAAACCCACAGAATACTAGGAAAGGTAGATACCACTCTTTTCATGTATCATTTGCAATCCAAATTATTACAAATATTCAGGATGTCAAACTAAGGAAGGTGAGAAAAGAATTGGAAAGATAAGATGGGGAGAGAAGAAAGGAAGTCTGAAATATGGTAGAAAAGAGAGATTATTTTAGCCATGAATTAAATTAGATAATGTATTTGAAAAATACACATGAATTAAAGCCATGATTCAACAACAAGATGATAGAAAACTACTGTCATAGTTACTATTGTCAAAATCCCTCAACAGAATTGAAATCTCTTACGGACAGAATTATGTTATTTCTTGCACTGCGTTTTGTTATATAACACTACTAGACATGTTGCAACTCAGAAACCAACGAATGGAAGGACTTGCAAATGTAGACTTGTTTGAAGAGCATCCTCGTGGGCAAAAATGATGAGCATGTCCTTCCTAATTCAGAATTCCTTGGTGAATTAAAGAAAAGCATATAAAAAAGGACTACAGGATGAATAATCATAAAAAGATGACAATTAAACTATTTAACTCCACTGGGAATATTAATCTGCAAGCTATTTGAAAGGCTTTTTCTCATGTCTCTGTTAAAGGAATTTGTATTTGAAATTGCCTGACATTTAGACAAGCAGTTGTATGCAAAAGGAAGTAAGCTTGTGATTAAGTTTTAACCAACACCGATGAGAAATAGTGCCAGCAGAGGTGGCTTAAGATGGCAGTTACCTGGTATCACTAAGCAAAAGATAAATATCTTTTTTCAGAGCTCCATTTTCCTTTTTGAGGACAGCAAGAACATATTACATTTAAAAACAAATTCTGGCAAAATTTTAACATTTTCATAAATATCTACATCTCCTAGTATCCAGTTGCTGCTCTGATTTTGACAAGAGTCATCGCTGTAATTCGTTTTTGCTAATGTTTTCAGCACAAATACTGCCCTCAACCAGATAAGATGACCTCATTCTAGATGAAAATTTACTTCATAACCAAACTAATGTGCACAGATTTTTAAAAAGTCACATACAGTCATAAGCTGCTTTGGTAATTGCCTTTGCTGCATTCTTCTGAATATCGGGAACAGTAGAGACTCCTACAAATGAAAGGAGCTTTTTAAGGCCTCCTGTCTGCTGAATCAGTTGCAGCGTATGTACGTCTTCCAGACAATTTCCCAAGACAGCAAGAGCTTCCACATGTAGATCACTGAATTCCTAATAAGGAAAAAAACCCAAACAAATAATCTTCAAACTAGGTTTAAAATATCTGTGGCTTTTAACTATGTAAGGAGAATTGTCATAGCTTTCTTTTGGACAGTTTATTTATATTGCAAAGCATATTATTTTCGTATTAGTACTTTTGTATAATTTCTTTGATGTGCCTTAGGATGCAACACAATTTATCAAAAACAGTAAAAACCCTGAAATTATCTCATTTATATTCAAGTGGGTTAGGCAAGTATTCAGAAAAGATCTGTCACCTTACAAATTTCAGAAACTTCACAAATTTCTCCATGCATTGTATTTCCCATGGTGGCACTGGAACTCAAGAACCACTAAAATAAGTCTCATAATATCACAAACAGTAAGATTTCCAAGGTAGGAAATTGTATTTAAGGGCATTGACATCAAAGTAAATTCAGAAAAAAACATCAGTGTTTGAACTGGGAACCAGCACCAGAGTTCAACACATAATAAAAAATTTGGGGAAAACATTGTATAAAAAGCTGTACACTGAATATTCCTGATATTTACAGTAGTTTGAGAAATGGACAGTAAACATAAAACAGTATTACTAATAGGAATAATGCAATAAAATAAACATTTTGATTAACCCATTTGTGCCTTTTTGCAGTAAGCTACGTATCCCAGCTTATTCTATTTCTGTCATAGTTGGCTCCAAGTAAGGAGCTCTTTATTCTTTTATCATTCTTCTGTAACATGAATAATATTTCCAATTAGTCATACAAATGTTAGCAACAAGAACAAAAAACATTTAAGGCAAGTAAACTGTACATTGGTTTCCAGGATCTTCACAAGACAATCAAATCCTTTATTTTCTCCCAGTATTATTCTGGTTTCTCTGTCTTTGCTAATTACTTCTAAGGTTTTAAGGGCTAACAACTGAATAACTGGGTATTCACATTTCAGTAGTTCCAGCAAGGGTGGAATTACATTCAGTGCACGAACTGCAGCACGGCTTTGAAAATCCTGCAGGAAAATATTCAACAAAGAACATTAGTGATAGAGAATATAACAATACATCAATTCCCAACTTTAAAAAGAACACCAAAAATCTGATTTCAAACATACAAAACCAAGTCAATGAAGTTCCTGTTCTGAAGATTTCTTTCTTTTCAGCTAAGAAGCAAACTGAATATAATCACACCTCAGCAGCCTTAAATAACTTTTTTTTTTCCATGACTGAAGTATACACTACAGAATCTAGCCCTGTCTAAGGAAGCCTATTTATTCTTCGTTTTGCCCTGTTTTCTCAACATACATGTTTCTTTGAGAAAGTTTTTTAATTTTAGTTTCATCATTTTTATTTACTTCAGTCCATGCGGAAATAGTTTTCACACTCTACTGTGGTTGCTTGGTTATATCTTCTTTTGTTTTAGCAGTTATAAAATGACAATTTAACATTTCAACTTTAAACAGTATATATGCGGCTCAATAAAAAGACAGTAGAAGATTATATAAAAAGAGAAAAATTAAATAAATTACAATTTGCTTTTAAATAGCTTATTGCACATGTGCAGCATGCAATTATCCTTATCAATATAAGCAAGCACCAGGTGCAGTTATCCAGATATACCCAGCAACAAAGACTGTGAGATAGCAAAAAAGGAGAAAGAGTAAAATGTGATTCTGAATAGACATGCTCTGATGCCCCAAAAGAGATAGAGTTATAAACTGAATTCATTACTGAATGGATTCGCTTAAGCCATGGAACAGAACTGCCATTCTTTTGCTAAGCAGCATATGGATGACATTAGTGCTGAGTGTGAAAGTAGCCAATAACAAATCTGTTCCTCCTGGTATGGAAAGGAGCTGTTGACGCCATTCACCTATCATTAAAAATATGTTCAAAATTATGACTATGGACTTGCTGGCCAAAACAAGGCACAATGCAATTGCTGGTTCTTTAATTAACAGGATTATTCCAAGATAGACAGGCTATAATTTTCATTACCAAGATTAACATTTCCTGACTAAGAAAATTCATATTTAATTATAAAGAATCTGAATCTGATCTCACATCACTGGACAGCATACATAACTGCATTTTGTTCAACAGAATTAGAGTCAAATCACTTACACTCATAACTCACATAACTATCAAAGACTTGGGTGTAATGATGTCAAATACATTAACGAACCAGGCAGGATGGGAGTGAGCCTGGAGGTGAGACTTCAGTGGCAAAGGGGTGGTGTGCTGGCGATGCCTGCCAGTATATCACCACTAAGCAAGAGGGGGTGAGTGCAGCTGGGGATGGTAGGCAGCAAACTGGCACTGTGGCCTTAGTTAAGTCAAGGACCGCTCAGTTGGTGAGAAGCCCTATTACAAAGGCCTTAGCTACACCTGCACAGCTGAAGTGCATTTACACTAATGCATGCAGCATGGGAAATAAGAAGGAGGAGCTGGAAGCTGTGGTAGGGCAAGGAGACTACAATGTCGTTGCCATTGCGGAGACGTGGTGGGATGACTCGTACAACTGGAGCGTACCCATGGTGGGGTATAAACTCTTCAGGAAGGACAGGAAGGGCAGAAGAGGAGGCGGGGTAGCCCTCTATGTTAGAGAGGGCTTTGATACCCTCGAACTGGACTACGGTCAAGATGGGACTGAGTGCCTGTGGGTGAAAATCAGAGGAGCCCATGGGCAGGCAGGGATTGTGATGGGAGTCTGCTGTAGACCACCCAGCCAAGAAGAAGCAGCTGATGAGCTCTTCTACAAACAACTGAGTGTAGTCTCAAAATCGCTACCTCTAGTCCTTGTGGGAGACTTAAATTTCCCAGATATAGGCTGGGAGTATAATACAGCAGAAAGGAAGCAGTCCCGGAGGTTCCTGGAGTGTGTGGAAGACAATTTCCTCACACAGCTGGTGAGCGAACTGACAAGGGACGGTGCCCTCCTGGACCTGCTGTTTGTGAACAGAGAAGGACTGGTGGGGGATGTGAAGGTTGGAGGATGCTTGGGGCAAAGCGATCATGAGATGATAGAGTTCTCAGTGCAGGGTAAGATGAAGAAGGAGGTTAGCAGAACAGTAGCCCTCAACTTTCAGAGAGCAGACTTTGGGCTGTTCAGAAGGCTGGTCGGAAAAGTCCCATGGGAGGCGCTCCTTGAAGGCAAAGGTGTCCATGAGGGCTGGGCGCTCTTCAAGAAGGAACTCCTAGCAGCTCAGGAGAAAGCCATCCCCAAGTTCCGGAAAAGTAGCCGGCGGGGTAAGAAACCAGCGTGGTTGAGTAGGGAGGTCCTAAGAGACATCAATAGGAAGAGGAGGGTCTACGACCTCTGGAGGAAGGGGCAGGCATCCTGGGTGGACTATAGGGAGGAAGTGAGAATGTGCAGGGAAAATGTCAGGAGGGCTAAGGCCCAACTAGAAATGCGATTGGCCAAGACTGTGAAAGACAACAAAAAGTCTTTCTACAAATACATCAACAGCAAAAGGAGGGCTAGCGAGAATCCAGAGTCCCTAGTAGATGCAGAGGGAACAACAGTAACAGGGGACAAAGACAAGGCTAAAGTGCTCAATGCCTACTTTGCCTCAGTCTTTAACAGTAAGGAAAATTGTTCCCTCTGTGCACAATCCCAGGGGTTGGAAGAGAAGTATGAGATTCCCAAGGTCCAAGAGGAGGTGGTTAGAGACTTGCTTGCCCAGCTAGACGCCCACAAGTCTATGGGGCCGGATGGAGTTCATCCAAGAGTTTTGAGGGACCTGGCGGATGTGCTGGTCAAACCCCTTTCCATCATCTTCCAGCAGTCCTGGATGACTGGGGAGGTTCCACTGGACTGGAGGCTGGCTGATGTCGTGCCCATCTATAAGAAGGGGCGCAGGGAGGATCCGGGGAACTACAGGCCTGTCAGCCTGACCTCGGTACCGGGGAAAGTCATGGAGCAGGTGATCTTGAGTGCTATCATGAAGCACTTGCAAGAGAACCGGGTCATCAGGCCCAGTCAACACGGGTTCATGAAAGGCAGGTCCTGCCAGAGTAATCTGATCACCTTCTATGACCAAGTGACTACACTCTTGGACGAGGGAAAGGCTGTGGATGTGGTCTTCCTGGACTTCAGTAAAGCCTTTGATACAGTTTCTCATAGCATTCTGCTTTGCAAACTGTCGGCTTCTGGCCTGGACGGGTGCACACTCTCCTGGGTGAAAAACTGGTTGAATGACCGGGCCCAGAGGGTGGTGGTAAATGGAGTTAAATCCAGCTGGAGGCCAGTGACAAGTGGGGTTCCCCAGGGCTCAGTCCTGGGTCCAGTCCTGTTTAATGTCTTTATCAACGACCTGGATGAAGTCATTGAGTCCTCCCTTAGCAAGTTTGCAGATGACACCAAGCTGGGTGGAAGTGTCGATCTGCTGGAGGGTCGGGAGGCTCTGCAAAGGGACCTGAACAGGCTGGACTGCTGGGCTGAGACCAACGGCATGAGGTTTAACAAGGCAAAATGCCGGGTCCTGCACTTGGGGCACAACAACCCTAAGCAGAGGTACAGACTAGGAGAAGCCTGGCTGGAAAGCTGCCAGGAGGAGAAGGACCTGGGGGTGTTGGTTGACAGCCGACTGAACATGAGCCAGCAGTGTGCCCAGGTGGCCAAGAAGGCCAATGGCATCCTGGCTTGTATCAGAAACGGTGTGACCAGCAGGTCCAGGGAGGTTATTCTCCCTCTGTACTCGGCACTGGTGAGACCGCACCTCGAGTACTGTGTTCAGTTCTGGGCCCCTCACCACAAGAGGGATGTTGAGGCTCTGGAGCGAGTCCAGAGAAGAGCAACAAAGCTGGTGAAGGGGCTGGAGAACAAATCTTATGAGGAGCGGCTGAGAGAGGTGGGGTTGTTCAGCCTGGAGAAGAGGAGGCTGAGGGGAGACCTTATTACTCTCTACAACTACCTGAAGGGAGGTTGTGGAGAGGAGGGTGCTGGCCTCTTCTCCCAAGTGACAGGGGACAGGACGAGAGGGAATGGCCTCAAGCTCCGCCAAGGGAGATTTAGGCTTGAGATTAGGAAAAAATTCTTCATGGAGAGGGTGGTTAGGCATTGGAACGGTCTGCCAAGGGAGGTGGTTGAGTCACCGTCCCTGGAGGTGTTTAAGGTGAGGGTGGATGAGGTACTTAGGGGCATGATTTAGGGATTGGTGGGAATGGTTGGACTCGACGATCCGGTGGGTCTCTTCCAACCTGGTTATTCTGTGATTCTGTGATTCTGTGAACACTGGAGAGTAACGAACAAAACATTCCAAAATTATTAACCCCGCAGAGGATGGTGAGGGTAGGGGGAGACTGCTTATCTGCCTCTGTAATCTAAAACAACAAAATAAGAAACTTTACCTGCACCAGGAGATAGATACATTCAACTGAATTCTTCTTAACGTCAGGATCAGGGCTACTTAGCAGTCTGATAAGTGGTTCTAATCCACCTTGCTCAAATATTTGTACTTTAGTAGTATAGTCAACAGCCATATGCGCTAGACACAGAGTAGCAAATTCATGGACAACTGCACCTTCTGTGGGTGGGGAAAAAGAAATATTTTGATCAAGTTGTACTCAGCACAGTGTATGTTCACTAATAAAGTGGTTTAAAATATTACTTGAAGTCAATAAATAATAGCTGTTAATCATACCTGACATCTCCATGAACATGTTGCTCCATCTGCACTACAAAAATCACTACATAGTGAGTAACACAGCTACTCCTATACAAGCACTACCTACTTAAACACACAGTATCACAAACTGTAAGTTACAAGGAAGATTTTATTAAATTTTCAGTTCAAATGGCAATCATAAATTATTTCTGATTGCACTTTTGCATAAGGAATGAATACTGCAAGCTACCTTCTGGTGCCAGCTGTGATATGAGTGAATTTGTGACATCCAGTTCCCTCAGTAACTTCTTCACATCATCTATAATGAAGTAAAAATAAACATGAAGTTTTTTGTTTGGCAGTTTTGGATGAATAAAGAAACAGATTTTGCTCCAAGGGTAATGTACTTACAGGTACTTCCTGAGTGACAAAAAGATCTGACTGAGAATGACACACAACTGAAGTAATACCAAGTTCATAATGGGCCCAGAAAACATATAGGAGATTTTCAAGTACCAGACAACATTGTTTGACATTTGACATATACAAAGTTCCTCAATACTTCATCAAAACTTTATTCAAAACATGAATCTAGCAGGTTCTGATTAAATATTTCACAGTTTTAGTTGTCAAAGAAGTCACACCTCAACAGTTAAAAAATAGTTGTGGTTAGAATTATCAGACTAAAAGGAATCCTTATTATTTAATTTTCAAACCACACATGGGCCACCTATTGCTTTGATGACCGTTGAAAAATATTAAAAAAATGACACTCTTACAATCAGAAGCCATGGTGCCAAGTACCATGATGGCATTTCTGCGCACAATTGGATCTTCACGTGAGATGAGTTTACACAGATGTTCCACTGCTCCAAGACCAAGAAGTGTCAATTTGTTTTCATCACCTGAAGAGTAGTTAGGTTAAAAGTTCTGTAAAAATGCAACAAGCTCATAGTTTTAAAGTAACAAAGTAAAAGAGCTACCAATCTTTCACAGGACTGTAGAATCCAAGAACAAAGGCCTGGACAAGACATTTGTCAAATAGTATCTAGGACTAATAGGATCCAGGAATAATTCACATTTGTAAAGCAAAGGACGCTTTTGCCTATTGGACACCCAACTCATTTGCTGGAGACTGCAGTGGTAGTCAAAGAACAAAGAACAGTTTTCTGTTTAGTGAAGTACAGGTGAATGATACCATTATTCATGAACCTAATTTTATTTTTCTCTTTTCTTGCCTCCCAATTTTTTTCCTCAAAATAACAGTTAATGCATTCTGTGGATCTGCATTACCTCTCAACTGAATCAACTACCACAATTTGGATCACTAAGGCCCACCTGAGGTTTCTACCACTTGAGAATGGAGCCCTTTAGAGCTGAAGAGTCTCTGGGCATGCAAAGCACAGACGCATTTTGTATGACTACAGCCTTCTGTTCCTGCTCCCTCAAAAAACACCCAAACCCCAAGAAAAATAATTCAAAACCTACTTCTATTCTCAGTTCCAACAACAGCTTTATAATTCATTTTCTAACAACCTATGCCTATCCTTTCTGGCTACAAGTAAGCAATGTCAGACGGAAACGGAGAACTATGCTCATTCTCAGGCCAAAAAACAATTAACGTACAAGAACTATTTTTATGAGGAATTTACTAGCAACATTCAAGCAATAAATTGACTGCAAAGTGAAACCAACTCCTTCTCTTGTGCCACACTGCAAAGTTACAGTCTAGTCTTCTGGAAGATTGCAGGAATATCTACATTAACAATTTAAAGGATTATTCTTTTAGTAGAAACATTAAAAAATAAGTATTTGTCCTCGTGCATGTGCCATATGTTACTGTGGACAGCAGGGAAGGAGCCAACAAGTGTTTACAGTGTGCGGTTCATAGCTGTCTCTCAACAGCCCAAATTCTCTCTTCACATATTCAAAACTTGGTTTCATGCCCTCAGCCAAGCTTGCCATATTAAGTTGCAAAAGCCTGGCTGGAAAGCTGCCAGGAGGAGAAGGACCTGGGAGTGTTGGTTGACAACCGACTGAACATGAGCCAGCAGTGTGCCCAGGTGGCCAAAAAGGCCAATGGCATCCTGGCTTGTATCAGAAACGGCGTGACCAGCAGGTCCAGGGAGGTTATTCTCCCCCTGTACTCGGCACTGGTGAGACCACACCTCGAGTACTGTGTTCAGTTCTGGGCCCCTCACCACAAGAAGGATGTTGTGGCTCTGGAGCGAGTCCAGAGAAGGGCAACAAAGCTGGTGAAGGGGCTGGAGAACAAATCTTACGAGGAGCGGCTGAGAGAGCTGGGGTTGTTCAGCCTGGAGAAGAGGAGGCTGAGGGGAGACCTTATTACTCTCTACAACTACCTGAAGGGAGGTTGTGGAGAGGAGGGTGCTGGCCTCTTCTCCCAAGTGACAGGGAACAGGACGAGAGGGAATGGCCTCAAGCTCCGCCAGGGGAGATTTAGGCTTGAGATTAGGAAGAAATTCTTCACAGAGAGGGTGGTTAGGCATTGGAACGGTCTGCCCAGGGAGGTGGTTGAGTCACCGTCCCTGGAGGTGTTTAAGGTTAGGGTAGATGAGGTGCTTAGGAGCATGATTTAGGGAATGGTGGGAATGGTTGGACTCGACGATCCAGTGGGTCTCTTCCAACCTGGTCATTCTGTGATTCTGTGATTCTGTGATTCTGTGAAAACACCTTTCAGAACCCAAAGACCCCATGCCAGCTTCAAAGCCTTCAGCTCTTCTCCCACAACTTCAGCAGTGTTGATGATTGCCATCAGTACAATAATCAGCATATAAACCCAAAATTTTAAAGAAAACAAATTAAACGGAAATTAATATTAAAACAGATTAATTGTATCACGACTGCTACCGGTGTATAATGATTTGAGTGGCTGGCATGGAATGTGTAGAGGGCAATTTAGTAAGTTATGTGCTACAGCTGAGCATCACATTCCAGGTACCCAGGTGCAAGACTTGGAATTTTGGAGACTTGCTAGATTCCCAGCACATACAGAAATAATCTTGATAAAGGAGGCTGAGCAATCTCAAACAAATCATCTGTCAGAGAAGTATTGACACAAGAAATATATGCGAAAATAACACAAACAGGCTCAAAAGTAATCTTCATTGAAAACTGAACTTTAAAATAACTACAGTAGTACAGAAGTTTCAAACTGTAACATAAAAAAAAAGAAAATTCTTTCCCAGATGCAGGTCTGTTGCTCATAACAATACAGATTGGGGTTATATCTAAACCAAGCTCTATTAAACAGAGAATATAAAACTCCACAACAAAACAATAAAAATTTCCTTCACACAAACCACAGGAATTTGTAACTGCAAACACAGGTTTGACAGATGTTTCAGAAAACCCTTGAAACCTTGACAGAAACCTTTAGGATGAAGTGAAGATTTCAGTGGTAGGAAACCGAAGAATTGTGTACTACTACCATAATCTAAGCTACACAAAGAAAGTTCATGGAAAAAATGCTAACCTTTTGATGCAAATTTATAGAGAGCCTCACATGCTTTGACCAAAATTTCCTCTTCAGGAGAATTAAGCATCAGCACAACTGTTGCTGCTGTTTTGCTTTCAATCAATAAAGGATCAAACTACAAAAAAAAAAAAGAAAGAAAAAGAGAGAAAAGAACAGTTTGATTTGTACTGAGCCTTCCTGTGTGCTGCAGCAGATTCCCACATTTCATTAAAAAAAACCAGTTTAAGATCTACTCTAAGTTAGAAAATTTAACATGAGCTGCTATTTACTTGGAGAAATTAAATTTAATAAATATTTGAGACAGTGCTGAAAAATAAGAAAGAATAATTGACTATCAAATACAATAATTATTTCATTCCAAACAAAGATTCTGGGAAAACCTTGACACTTCCCTTTACATGGAGGAAGTCTTGAACGCGATAGACTGATAATTCTGCTATGTGTGTAAGAGGATCCTGTGACTTCAAAACTAAACATACGGAGTTTTTTGAGCAGCTGTGCACAGATCCTATGAACTCGGATGTTGTTTACTCCGTGACGTTAACACTTTGTGGTTGTTTTAAAAAAGAAAGAGGACCCTTCTGGTACCTTCATTAACTCAGTTCACTAGTTTACCATGATCTAGCTGAGTATTTCTAGGATATAATCTCTGCTCAGCCAGCTAGAAATGATGCAAAGCGTTCATTTCCATCTCAGACGTCTCTCATACAGTAAAATCTTTCAACAAATCTGGCAGTTTTCACCTCTTAACAGACTCTTTGGGACTAACATAATTTGAGAAAGGTTTCCACTTTTAAAAGACCCAAGGTTCCACCTATCAAAAATTTCTAAGCTTCCTTGGATTTTAAATCATTTTTAATATGGAAAAGCTATCTTTTACCCTCACACTTTAGGCCTACATATTATCTCTGTTATATACAGAAACTACTGACACTGAAGTTATGCAGCCTCTCAATATCAGTGCATTTATTTTTAAAATACGGCAGATTAATAATTTAAGATAGCAACACAAATTGCTTTCAAATATTATATTTATGTTTATTTATGTATATTTATACTGTATATATTTTAAAATGTATATTATTTGCTTTACTTCATTAAAAAACCCTATAATATATCAGAGGCACTTGTTACTGAACAATAAAGGCATATGTAAAGGTCAAGCAAGGAAATTTTGTGGAGCAAATCTTCAAAAGTTACGAGTGTGCTAGAAGGAAAATTAATGAAGAGGGAGTTTTGTCCTGCCTACCTTCTGACTTAAAAATAAGGCAAAATAAGTTGCTAGCACTCACATTTCCAAATTCCTATTTTGGTAGGTTTTTAAATCTAAGCAATTTCATCATCTTCTCTGAGAAGATGATGAGACTGTTAAATTGTGTTCATCACACAATTTAACAGTCTGCAAGATCACAATCTAAGTTTCAGTTAAGAGATTGCCTGGCTAATGTGGTGTGCTTAAATGGTCTCCCCAGCTTCAAGCAGGTCTGAAAAGCTGAAAACACTGTTCAACTTCATGCTTGCTATGACACGCTGGAGACATGAGACAAGTCATAGAACAAAGCACCTTTTTAAAGAATATATAACCAGATTACTGTATCATAAGTAATCTTGATTAATAACAGCTCAGCAACAAGAACTACACCAAACAGTGGCACCATGGTCCGAGTTACACCTTAATGAAGGACCTAAAATTATGGAATTCCTTTCAGGAATTTTCATTCTAGATTGTGAGGAGGAAAAAAGCTCAGCTTATCAGAGCAACATTCATTCTATCCATTTTACACAGTTTGTTTATTTTAGGCCTATGAGAGGCATATGAGAGAATGTAGAGATGACTGAAAGTCCCTTTAACCACCTTCATACTTCTCTACTTCTGCACGTATGTCCTTGCATGGACAGAACATTATCCTCCATCAGGCAAGTGCTATAATTTAAGACAGACAGATCTCCTGAGTCTGACCAAATACTTGGTGAAGGGATAAAAATGTTATTTTTAGTAAAGACTGTCAGTCCTCCAGAGAAAAATAAATGCAATGGTTTGTTCTCAGATGAAGTTTAATAAGAAATTAAATATGAAACACGAATTTTAAATCTCAGTTATTTGCCTACATTGATCTAACACCAAAGTTGCTATTATTTTGTTCCATTTTTGCTGCTTCTCATGTTCACAAGTAATTGTATAAGCTACAATTCAATGACAGTTCCTAGAATTTAATGACAGGTTGGCACATGAGCAGACTGAAATTGGTCTAACCTCTGCCCCTTGCTACAGACATCAGTTTCACTAGTTCTACCTGAAATATCCAGTAGGCACTTTACTATTGGAAGTAGTCTTGTGCTGAACACATAGTAAGAAGAGTCACTGAAATCAATGTATAAGTAGTCAGAGGCCAGAGCAGGTCAGTGATTTGCTGGGAAGCAACATTTTTTGTCAAAACCATCATAGAACTGGATGTGACTTCTGCTTATCATAATGCCAGCACAGCTGGAGTTCAAGGATTGCTCCTAAATCTCCATACATCATTTCAGACTCTTCCCTCAATGGAACGCAAAGGACAGTACATGCTAGAATAATATGTCTGAAGTTACACATAACCTTGAATTAAACACAGAAATTTAAATGTTTTATAAGCAACAACATTTCCTACACTCTGTTTGTATTAAGAAAAAAAAGTAAAATGACAAAGAAAGCTATACTTAAAAAAACTCCCATATGCCTTTGATCTTGATTTTTGTGTACATTTGACTTCAAAGACATTAGAAAATGCAAAGTATTTGCGGCTTTTTATGGCTTGCATCAACTTAACTTGGTTAAAATCAAAGGTAATACAAAATATGTTTCCAGTCAGACCAAATACCCATCTAGCTCAGCATCCTGTCTGTGACAAAGGCCTGTAACAGGTGTGGGCAAGCAGATGATTAAACTTTGATTATATTCCCTCCCAGACTGCAGCACTCTGCACTCTAAGGAATTGGGGAGCTAGTGATTTTATTTCTATGTTCAAAAAGTCCAAGAAATACTGTCCACCAGTTAATTTGGTAAATAATTTTTGAAGCCATCTGTATATTACCCACTCTATTATTCTGAGACACAAGAATCACTGTTTAATAGTTATATAAATAGTTGGGGTTTGTTTTAAAACTACCGCCTGATAATGGTATTTGTCCTTCACAGCTCATTCACCATAAGAAATGGCAAAATAAATAACATCCCTTTCCCTTCTCTGCATATTCATCATTTTATAAGTTTCTGTATTTCTCTTCACAGTAATTTCCTGTTGGGGATGAAGAAACCTGAAACCTCTTTGTTCTTTCCTAATACAGAAGCCATTCTGTCCATCTTGTTGTCCTTCTACAGTCCAACTGTGCCTTTTTTGAGATGGAAACACCAGAACTATTAAAAGCAATCAACATGTGCACAAACAATGCATTTGCTAGTGACATGGTGTTTTGCCTTTTATTTCTGGAATTTGAAATGATTTATTTGTTCACTTTTGCCTACTTAGGAACTGGCTACCTACTTTGTGAAACGATCCACATTAATTCTGATAGACTGAATGACACAGGTCACACAATAAGACCCCATGACATTCCACTGACAACCTCTCTCCATTATGAAACCTCAAGAGAAACTTGTTTTCTCACCTTTTCTTTCTATTTTATAGCCAGAAATCATTGCCGGGAGAGGATTTTCTTTTTACCTCTTCACGTTTATATGAGCAAAAAGCCTGGTCTAAAACTTTTTTGAAAAGATACATAACTGTATCAACCAGTTCACCATTATCTGCTTGCTCCCTGATCTCTCTGAAGAATCCATAAACATTTCAGAGATCAAACTTTCTTCTACATAAACAATACTGATTCTCCCCCGCTTACTATAGTATTTCTCCATGTATCTTCTTTTTTTTTCTGTAACTATTTCTACCAATTAACAGAGAACAGAAGCCACATTTTCTGACCTGTAATTGCTCTTTTAAAATGAAAACTTCTATCCTCCATTCCTCTAGTAAAAAGGGTATACAAATACCATAATCAACACTATCAAAATGAAAACTACAGATTTTAGTTATTTTTCACTTAGAATAAGACCTGGAAAAATACTATTTATTAATATTTGGAGAATTTCTTCAAACTTGTTTTAGTGATTTGCTACAAAGCTTTGTACCTTCTTATACAAAAAAAAAAGTAATTTTGCTTCTCTTTTATGACTTTTAACACCTAATAGTGTCCTTCTGGCATCTTGTCAAGTTGGAAAGCTTTATTGTTAGCTTCTGTATCCTTGCTAGTTCTCTCAAAAACCACTTCAGTGCACTGTGACATTGTGCTTTTAAGTTTCATTTGTGAGTGCAAGTTTGGGTTTTTTTTGTTTTCCCATTTAGATTCCCATTTAGAAGTCCCAACTTTTGAAGGATCCTTGCACCTTTGCTGTCTACAACAACCTTAAAGGAGGTTTTAGTGAGGTGAGTGCTGGTCTGTTCTCCCACGTAACAAGTGACAGGAAGAGGGGAAATGGCCTCAAGTTGTAACAGGGGAAGTTTAGATTGGATATTAGGAAAAAATTCTTTACCAAAGGAGTGATCAAGCATTGGAACAGGCTGCCTAGGAAAGTGGTGGAGTCTCTTTGCCTGGAGGTGTTCAAAAAATGTGTAGATGTGACCCTTTGGGACATGGCTTAGGAGGCGCGGTGGTGTTGGGCTGACAGCTGGACTGAATGATCTTGGAGGTCTTTTCCAACCTTAATGATTCTACGATTCTATGACTCTTCATAGGCATTAACAATACCTTTGATATTCTAAACCTCTTTTCCTGGAAAAAACAGAGTTAATATCTACTTAGCCACACTAATTGTTTCTGTTCTGACACTCTTTGATCTCCTATACTAACAATATAAACCCAAGATATTTCACTGAATCACAAATGGTATATGTTAGAAGGCACCTTTGAAGACAATCTGGTTCAACTGCCCTGTTCAGAGCAGGGTCAGCTAGATCTCAAGGCTAGTGCACAGTCTGATTTTGAATGTCTCCAAGAATGGAGACTCCACTAGCTCTCTGGATAACCTCTGCCATGTTCCATCATTCTTACAGAAAAAGAGGATTTTTTTCCTTATATTTAAATGGAACCTCCTAAATTTCAGTTTGTGTCCGTTGCCTCTCATTCTTTCAGTGGGCACCATAGAGAAGAGCCCGGCCTGACTTCTTTACTCACTTCTATCAGTTATGTATACACATTGACAAGACCCCTCCAAGCCTTCTCTCAAGACTGAATATTCCCAACTCTCAGTCTCTCCTCATACGACAAATGGTCCACACATTTGGGAGACTTGTTCCATGTCTCTGTTGTACCAGGGAACCCAGAACTGGACACAGCACTCCAGTCACCAACACTGAGTGCAAGACAATAGTCCTCTCCCTCAAGTTACTGGCAACACTCTGCCTAATGCATCCCAAGATTAGCTTTGCTGGTGCATGTCCACCAGAATCCTTGCTTGTAAATATGCTTTCCAGTTGGTCATCACCCATTCCGTACTGGTTATTCCTCCTCAGGTACAGGACTTGGCATTTTCCTTTGTTGAACTTAATGAAATTCTCATTTTCTCATTTCTCTAGTTTGTTGAGGTCCCTCAAAATGGTTGCACAACCATCTGGTCTATCAATCGCCCCTCTCAACATTGTACCTTCTGCAGACTTGCTGAGAGTGCACTCTCTCCCATCACTCAGGTCACTAATGAAGCGATTAAACAGTATCAGTTCCAGGATCAATCACTGTGGCACAACACTAGTCCCTGACCTCCAGTTGGATCTCATGCTGCTAATTACAGTTGAGTCTGGCAGTTTAGTTAGTTTTCAATTCACTTACACTGTCTATGTATCTTCTCTGTATTTTGTCAGTTTGAGTATGTTACGAGAGTCTGTTTAAAATCTTACTAAAAGCAAGTCAATATTTAGGCATTAATTGTCCAAAAGATGGTGTTTCTGTGGAGACTGAATTTCAGCAGTTGACAGTGCCACTCCATATATTACACCTTTCTAACACCAATGTTGTGAATGAAGCCGTTTTCAAAACTACTCAGATATCTATAGCTTTCTTTCAGAGATAATGTGTCAGTATTTTCTCTAGTGGCAACCTTAAGGCTTCCTGTTTAATGTCTGTGTTCTAGCTGATGGTGAAATAGTAATATTATCTAGAGCAAATTTAATGAAGATATCATATGAAAGGTTCCTATCAGTCTATGTCAAAGCTGGCGCATTTTATCTGCCTGAATTACAGTCTAAAGTCAATATTTTTCCTGGAGAAGCCCAGTTCTCAGAACAGATAGTAAAAGACAAATTATGAAAGGCAGGGAAAACAGAGTCCTCAGGAATACTTTCTGAAACATTTAAACAACATGTAGGTTAGAGAGATGTGTTTTCCACCTGTTCCTAGAAATCTTTAAAAATTAGTGGTCATCTGCAGTACCATATATTCCTAGATGCACAAAGGCCCTCTTTTATAAGCCTGTCCACATTATCTCAAGGCTTCTTTTCATGGACTTGACATTTTCATAAGCAGTTTATCTATCAGATGATAACGGCTAATACACCTTTTTATTTTGTCTGCTTCTCATTTCCTGCCATCTGAAACATCCAGGTGAAATTTAAAGTTTTGAGATTTGATTTACATGATCACTATTAACAATATTCTCATAGCTAAAAGATTTTCTTGGTTGATAGTTACAACTAATCAATAATATTTTCATATTTAGTATTCTTCTGCTATGACACATTCAGATTTTTCCCTCTTGATAGGACTGCTAGAAGAGCAATGCTAGCTTTAAGTACAATAAGGGTAAAAACTAAGCCAAAAACTGCAAACACCATGTGGACTTAGCTCTTCCCAATTCTTTCCTTTGTAATAGTTTTACTGACCTTTTCTGTAAGCTTTTTTTTCAGTCGTTGACTATCTTTTCTAACATTATCCACAGTTTATTGTAGTAGTCAGTAGGCTGCACCACACTTTTCTCCAGAAACTCCAACGGTGTCTTTCGCATCTTGAAATTGTGGTGTTGCTTCTACTGACTTTCTAAGTACTAACTGAAAACATCAACTTTTATTGGTTTGGAGGGAGTAAGCTCAACTGTATTCCTTCAATCTACTGCCAGGCCTTTCAATTTTCTCAGAACACAAAGATATTTAATTTTAACTCTTTAAGCCTGTTTTAATTAGTCCTATGCTCCTGGTTTTCAAGGGTACACCATACAGAAATGGTTTTAGATCAATGTATCCTCTCACATTGAAGTTTTATGTCAAGTCTCCATTACTAAGAATTTATTACTGATTGGAGCTTATGAATTACATTTCGCATATTCATCTTTCCATGGAACAGTTGGAAAAAACCTGGTATCAATTGCTGTGCCTTGGTGACATCATATTTATTGGATATTACTGTTTTAGTCAAAAGTATGTGTTTACTAATATTAAAACTGTGATGTAGTTTTTGCTGATCAACTTTTCTATGACTTTTGAGGAAACACAGTACCATCATTTTTTACAGACAAATTCACTGTTTTTTTAAAACAGTGTACTGAACTTTGAATTTAGTTTCATGCTCCTCTGTGGGACTCAATGATGTCCCGATTTTCATTAACTTAGTTATTTTCTGGCACAGAATTCATATTATACTCTTTTGAATGTTTCTGCCTTATTTCTCTACTTCTTTCTGAATAAATCAATTAAACTTTAAAAATACTTATATTTTGAGCTTCTGTCTTTTATGGGTCTCTTTGTACCTGGTAAATTTATAGAAAAAATTATATTTTTCTCTTGAAAAGTGTGCTGGCATCAGACCTTTAATTTCTACCTCCTGAAAAAAGTCATATTATCACCATTACTCCATATTTTGCTTTAGCTCTTGTACTTTTCACTGTGGCACTTCCAATGGCACTAGAAATACCTGAACTACTGCTAAAGACTGTCTTTCCAAAAGATCCAGAACACACAGTACTGACAGACAAAATATCTGTAAAATTTTGTAAAATCCTGCAGATCCATCTAGCCTCTTAACTCTTTCATCCTTAAAGAAAGAGAATGTCTCCACAGTTGAACAGATAGGCAGATTTCAGGTCATCCTTCTCCTTTCTCCTTTGATTTTTACAATGGAAAACTAATACTGCTCTTCAAATAAAAAGAAGCCTGGATTGTTTCATACATTACTATTTGCAAAGCCTGCCAAAGATAACAATCTCCACAAAGAACCGCACATGCCCAATCACTCTGGTTTGTCTGCTGTCCAAGAAAAACAGAAACAGAATTATCTTTAAAAGACATTTTTAGAATAATGTGGGTAAGCTAGAAGAGTAAGGAACTATGTAAGGATGGTAGAGCTGGGCCTGTAATTGCATAATGTTTATTTTACAGCACATAAAAGTTTATAAACTTACCACATCCTTGGGTGGATGCTCTACTTCCTTCTTTACTTTTTTATGCATTCTAAAAACAAAAACAATAACAAAAGATAAAAGCAGACAAACTCACTGCCTTCTGTCTTTCAAGGATCAGTTTACCAGTGATTTAGGAAAGCTTGTAAAACAGACTTTCTCATTCATTTGTTCCACCTAATCAGTTTGAAGGCATCTTTAACACAGTAATTTCTATGCAGAAAGTTGTCCCTTATAAATAAAACAAACTTTCCAACACCTAAACACACTTTATAAAATACATTTATGAACAAAATGCATAACTATACAGAAACACAGGAGATGCCACCGGCTCAAGTGGTAATGTGGTACAAATACATAGGACATGACCTTCTGTAAGTTTAGTTTTATCTGCATCTATAAATCATGTATGAACTTGAAGGTCTCGTGAGGTTATTTCTCCATATTTGTCTACACATTCTATGTTGGTAAATATTCTATACAACTGCAGAATGTACAAACAAGTTGTATCTTAAAAATGTGGTTCAAATTCAGTCTGAATTCCCTGTTCATATTTCACAGAACAATTACCTTATTACTCTCTACAACTACCTGAAGGGAGGTTGTGGAGAGGAGGGTGCTGGCCTCTTCTCCCAAGTGACAGGGGACAGGACGAGAGGGAATGGCCTCAAGCTCCGCCAGGGGAGATTTAGGCTTGAGATTAGGAAAAAATTCTTCACAGAGAGGGTGGTTAGGCATTGGAACAGTCTGCCCAGGGAGGTGGTTGAGTCGCCATCCCTGGAGGTGTTTAAGGTGAGGGTGGATGAGGTACTTAGGAGAATGATTTAGGGATTGGTGGGAATGGTTGGACTCGATGATCCAGTGGGTCTCTTCCAACCTGGTTATTCTGTGATTCTGTGAAAACTCACGTCTGCATGCATTAACAGTTTTCCACAATACAAATTCCACTGATTTAAAAAGTTACATGTATTTGCACCACATCCAGCTTCTGTCTTCTGCTTTTTTTGTACAAATGAACTAGGAAGACTTTCTCAGCTGCATTTAATAGCAGCTTCTGAAGCATATGAATGTAACACCTCATGTGGATCTAATTTCATCTGGCTTGCAAAATTTCAGTAAAGCCTTCCAGTTAAGCTACAGGCAAAAGTAAAGAGCAACATGACCCACTAGCAGTAGCTATGCATAGAATATAACCCAAGTTATGCCAAACTTAGGTTTGTTTTAACACTGTAAAAGTGAAATGTGCACTGTTAGTAGCCCTTAGGAACTCCTTGGTTAGTTCTCAAAGGGAAACCACATCTTCACCCTCAGCCAGGACTGTATCAACAGCCTCCTTGGGGTATCAGAGATTATCTTCCAGCGCAATATGAGCTGTAGCCTGGCTCATAGCAGAAGTTATGGCTAATGTTTGTGGTGTTCAACAAAATTTGGAGCCCTTCTTGAATCCTCTCAATTCCTCAACTGGCTTCTAAAATAAACTGTAACAGAGCAGTAGTGAAACCAGATGATTAGCACATCCTAAAAATGGATCTGAAGTTTAAAACTTCATAGGCACTACAGTTTTGAGAGGAAGACCCATACAATCAAATATTCTTTAGCTCAAATCCACTTCACCTTTGTGCATATATACATACACACATATGAACACATACACACATATGAACACACACACACACCAGAATTCAGGGTTTCAGAAAGTGCAGCTCTGGCTAGAGTCAAAGTAACTTATACAAGAGAAAGCATAAGAGCCAATTACTGACAGTAAATTCAACAAATATTACGGACATACTACCTCCTGATTTATGCAGTCCCTGTAGAAAGTAAGCATCATGCACACATACAAGAATCAGATTTAGAAGGACATTCAGGAAATATAGGTTATTTAAAATGTGCTAAATCCTATTAAGGAGATATGGATGCTTATTTAGAATGATTCAGTTCAGTTCAATTCATTTATGATATGAATTAAGGTAAAGTCATAAAAAAATAATTTTAATTCTGAAAGAGTTTCATTAGGTTTAAACTAAATAATTTTAGAAGTTAATTCATGTAAAAGTATTTATAATGTTGTACAACTAATGTTCACAGCTTAAAATAATTATGCATATTCCAAGACTGTGAATAATCAAAGCCTTTAATTGTAAATATTTCTTCACACTGTATAAAAACATCCAACTTCTCAGATTATTTTCAAGAACCTTGTAGATATTTCTGTATGTTCAGAAATATTTGGCTCCTTGGTAACACTAAAAAAAGCAGTATGATCCATAGCAAGAAGCACAGAGAACATGACAATTACTTCATTGTGGATTGTGCCCTCAGTTTGTTTCTTTGCTGCAGTTACTATTCTGGATTTCAATTCATTGTGCCATCAAATGTTGTGTTAGCTTTGCTCCTGCAAAGCTCTCTTTATTCAGTGGTTATTCTCTGATGTGAGGCAATGAGGCACATGGAATTCTTTGGCTTACTGATAATTAAATATGCATCTTCTGTATTGAATTTTAATTATTGCATACAATCAATTTGTACAGGTATTGAAAGGCTACTGACCCATAGCAGAACTCCTTTTTCAAATCCCTGTCTCTTCATGATAACTACATATTGTCTTTTTTTCTCATTTTACTATATTAAACATTTAGGATTCAGAACAAATTTGTGGCAGGATTTAGATTTCTAAATGTGACTAAATTCCAATTTTAAGTTAGCTGAAAAACTTCTTTTAAAAAGTAAATCTCCATTCATTAGTGACTAAGTGTAACTAAATAAATCTTAAAGAATATTCTTATTTCTATGTGTTTCTAGAATTAGAGGACCATACTTTTCCCACATGGTTTTTTGACATTAAAAGGCTGATAGTTTTAAATCATGTAGAGCTGGAGTTAATCAAGGACTCCGATATAACAAGCATAGCTAATGCACAGACAAGCAATCTATGAAGTTATCATTCTATGCTACTTTCTGCCCTTCACCAGGCATTTATTGCCTTCAGTGGCAGACAAATTAGCCTGCTTTACTTTGGTCCTACCCAGTTTCAGTGCAGCAGTCTAACCAGGTGTTGTCTCTCAGCCAGCAGGACAGTCATTATGCCTAACTACATCCTTACTCCAAAACTACAATCCCAAACACTCCCTCAGCTCTGGCTACTCTTGGTGCCTCAGCTCAGCATGCACTTCCCTGTTCCACCTGGAACTTCATTTGGGTGTCCAGCTGTCCCATAGGACCAGAACTACCCCAGCGTGAGTATCTTCAGTTAAACCAGTATCCAGAAACTATGAGTAGTGTCCACTAAAGTAAATTTGGCAACAGTACTTAAGTTAGTTGCTTTCCTGACAACTGATGAAGATTTGGCCAACATATCCAGTAGCCCTTAAGGCAAATTCATCCTAAAGTACGTATCTAAAATTGAATTTCACCACTAAAATACAGTGTCTGCAGATACGTATCTAAAATTGAATTTCACCATTAAAATACAGAGTCTGCAGATACTAGCTGAAGTACTGACATTTACACTGACATCTAAAGTTAGTGATACAAACTTACTCCCCTGCTTCTCCACAGGAAGCCACATGCCAGGCTAGGTCTGGCAGATGCTACCACAGCAGTCCGAACATTAGCAGAAGTAGGCATATGACATAACACAGACACTTTATCTTTTTTTAAAAGTGGCTGAAAGAATAGTCTTATCTCCAGTACCATCTCTAAGACCGGAACATTTTGTCCACAAGGGGAAAATTATTTTGAGGAAGGACACAAAGGTGGAATTTTTAGTTCAAAAGTGGAACCCTCTAACCTCTTGGCTGATATATCACAAACTGTCATCTCTGTCATGTCAAATAAAATAAGTAAAATTTATTTAGGTTTTGAAAGATTTATTGCAGATGCCTGTCCAGAGGAGCAGACTCCAAGTACCAGATTGTAAGATGATCATGGCCATGATCCCTGTACTTCCTTCATTCTACTGGCTTGTTCTAGGAGCCACTCTGCCCAGTTTGAATAGTTTCTTAGAATGCAAATCTGAGATATCCACTTATTTCTAGTCAATATATATATTTTTTTAAAATATGAGATGACATATAGCAGGTGGGCTTTAACAAAAAAAAAGAGCCTATAAATCATACTTTGAAATACCAGGGAAGTCTTACGCTGCTTTTTCTGTTCAAAATACTGAAATCTTATGAGCACTTCCTTTACAATATGGAGCGTATATCTATACAATCAGAATCCCGTAGTATATACTTAAAGACCATTATTATTTCAGACAATCCATTTAGAAAACATTACCTGTTCCATTTGCAGCTTCTGTTCTCCAAAATCTCAAATAACTGACGCAACAACGTAAGACTCTGCACGTACTGGATGTTAGTGAGACATGAGACATAGAACAGGAACAAATCAAAGACACAGCCAGCTGTGGAACTTACCTCTTAGTCAAGGAATCAAAGGTCTCTTCTGAGAGCAATTACTCCTATGGAAATGCAGTGCAAAATGAAGGATTTAGGAACAGCTTCTAACTAATTATTTACTGTATAATCCACTTCACAAATTAACTGTCCCATATTTTATGAATGAATCTCTGTTACTATAACCTGACCATGATTTTCAGGTTCTTCCCAAAAATGATGCAAAAGCGAGATTCTTTTTACTTTCCAACTGATAATCACATAATCTCAATTTAGTCTAGCTAGTTTAAGTGAAGTCTTGCTGTTTCTTCTTCTCTCACAGAAATTAAAATACATTTTCTGTGATAACAGTGAAAATTGCTTATAAATCAGTCATCTTAATAGGTCAGTATAATTGATTTCTGCATGGACGCTGGTTCTGCTGCCTTCCAATGCAATCAAAAGGAAGATGATAAAATCATAATCCTAGCACTAGCAGACAATCTGACTCCTTTCTTGAGCCCATAAATGAGTACGTCTTTTGCATGCCACTTTAAATATCCTCCCCATCAGTCTCAGGTAGTTTTGTCATAATTAAGTGAACAATGTGAAATAATCTTGAAACTCCCTTCGTTTTCTCTCCTGAATTAGTCTGGCTTTCTTCTTAAATATGGATTAACAGACTCCCCTTGCCCAGTGCCGTAATGCCAGTGCAAACAGTAATACATTATAAAAAACTTGGCTTCATAGAAGAATAGAGTTAAAAAGAGATACCAGGTCCAATTTAATATTCAGTTCCTGAAGATATACGCTAGAAAACAATAATATTGACCAATAATACTGACCAATAATATTGACCAATGAAGTCAAGATCTTTGAATCTGCCCACTGTTTTACCTGTGCCCATGTGTATATTAGGCAAAAAAAGATCAAGTAAAGGATTAGCTACCATGCACCAGATGTTAATTAACCAATCTTCAGTAGAATCTGTTCCTATAAACAAGGTATTACCTTCTGTTTTGACTCAGCTGGACAAAGTTATCCTGCTGAAAGAAAGAAAAAAAGGAAGACTAAATATATTCCGATCATTCTGAGAATTCATTAAATATTCTACTTTTGTCAAATTATCTAGCCATTTATAAATTATGCATGCACTAACAAAAGAATCACCAGAACAAAACAGTGAGCAGTGCAGACTGGAGTACTCTGCAGACATACACTTAAAGCCAAAATGAGTTTGTAGGCAGATGCTAGGTTGAGGAAATGGCTATGCGAGAGAAAAGGTAGGGATTTTAGCTGAGCTAAAAAATAATACAATTATTTATTTAAAATCTCAGAACTTTTCAGATACATTGACGCTTTTTATGTACATTCTGGTATCACAGCTGAATGTTACCAATGCTGTAAAATGATTTGCAATAAAATTTTGACTGATGTAAAGCCTCTGACTGACTGCAGTGCCTTTTTTTCATACTGCTCAAGGACTGTACTTCACTGTTTTCTGAAGCTGAACAGTTTGGTACACACAGCAAGAGGTGTACCAAGTCAGGAGGTGTTTCAGTTGTGCCAAGATCTTAAGCTGTAATGGCAGAATGTATTTTGCAACGTGTCCAGTGCAAAAGATGTTTTATGAATGTTAATAAAATGAAGTAATGGGAATTAACACAGTAGCATTCTACCCAAATCACAGAACGGCTAAAAGGCATTAGCACAAAACCTGCCTCAATGAATAAAAAGTCTCCCACAGCAGATCAGTATCCTGCCTCCAGAGTGCTAAGAGCAAAATGCTTCTGATAGACACATGAAACCAATCCCAAAAGTCAGATTTCCTCCATCTGTTATGGGGGTTTTCCCTACAGTACAAAGGTTTAGATCTCCTTGAAGTTTTTATGTTCTTCTTAACAGTAGTAGCTATTTTTACTGTCCACATAAATGCTTATTCCTTTTACTCTTCATTCTTAGTCTCACACACTACAGCACAGGTCCAATGGTCAAGTGTACCATGTAAAGAACTACTCCTTAGATGTAAAAAATATGTAAATGGTTAAATGTGTTATTGAATTCAACACAATGTCCCCTTCTTCCTGCATTACAACCTCAGTTAAAAGATGACCTGACTTGATCTTTCCTACATTGTTTTATAACTCCCTCTACATTCTGATTTATTACCTTTTTAAACTGCCTTAATTATTTTTTCCATATAGCTTCTCCAGTCACCCACGTTTCTTGCCTCAGAGTCTCTCTGTGACTGTTAAAACCTTCTCAGATACGATGAACCTAACCTGAAATACCATAATCAATTCTAGGACACCACCGATTTATTCCAGTGACATCACAACTTTTGGGGAATTAATTTTTACCCAATCTCTTCAGTAAGTATTTTCACTATTCTAACCACATATGGTAAACAGTTCATTTCCCCAGCTGATCACAATTAATTTAGGTCCACTACTGAAGAGTATACGGTTCCAAATATTCCCAACAGCGCAAACTACATTGCTTTCATAAACAATTTTATGTCATGATGTTACCAATTCATCTAACTGCAGCAGAGCTCTCAGAAGTTTCTAGGGGGTCTCCTTTAGTGTTAACGTAAATCATTTTATCTCAATGGAAAAATCTGATTTCTTCTTGTTATCGCTCATTTCTAAATTATAACGAACATATTAAACAACATCAGATCTAGGAACTATCCTTCGAGATTCCAAGCTGTGACAACTTGAACGAAGGAGATTTTTAGAAATTATGTGTGTGATTTTAAATGCTTCACTGAGATGCATAGTGGAATCCCTTGTCCTGTGAGAAAGAGACTGAGGAAAAATTGACTTAATATAAAACAAATGAGAGAGCAGTTACCCAGCCACTGTCTGAGCAATAATAGCAGAGCACTGTTCATATAGAAGTCAAAGATAATCTGTTGTAGGAAGAAAAATATTTTAAAGACTAGTAAAAAATTAAAGACACTCCTCAGTTCTTAGCCCAGCTGTGCCAATCTGTGTCTTAAAAGGAATGCCTCCTTCTGCCAGTTTCACAGGGACACCAGGCTGAAAAGGTCATTCCGGATAATCAGACTCATTCCTCGTCCCCATCATAGCCACCGCATCACATTAATCTGAACAGATACCTACTACACTGTATTTTAAAAACTGTTAGGTCCAAAAAAAACTGTTGGGTCCATGATCATCAAGTCCCAGCATCAGCCCAACACCACCATGCCCTAAATTATGTCCTGAAGTGCCACATCCACATGCTTTTTGAACACCTCGAGGGATGGAGACCCCATCACTTTCATGGGCAGGCTGTTCCAATGCTTCACAACTGTTTCAGGAAAGAAGTTTTTCCCAATACCCAATCTAAACTCACAATCTAATACCCAATCAAGCTCCACCAGGGGAAGTTCAGGCTGGACATCAGGAAAAAATTTTTCAGGGAAAGGGTCATTGGGCACTGGAACAGGCTGCCCAGGGAGGTGGTCGAGTCACCTTCCCTGGAGGTGCTTAAAAGACAAATGGATGAAGTGCTGAGGGGCATGGTTTAGTGATTGATAGGAATGGTTGGACTAGATGATCCAGTGGGTCTTTTCCAACCTAGTGATTCTGTGATTCTGTAAACCTTCTCTATAGCAACTTAAGGCCATTTCATCTCGTCCTATCACTTGTCACTTGGGAGAAGAGACCAACACCAACCTCGCTACAACCTCATTTCAGGCAGTTGTTGAGAGCAATGATCTCTCCTCTTCAGCCTCCTCCACACTAAACAGCCCCAGTTCCCTCAGCAGCTCTGCTGCGCTTCCCTGGACACGATTCATCCCCTCAGTGTCTTTGTTGGAGCAAGGCGCCCAAAACTGAACACAGGATAGGAGGTACGGCCTCATTACTATCAAACACAGGGGGACAA
Organism: Clamator glandarius; assembly: GCA_033459285.1. Classification (NCBI taxonomy): domain Eukaryota; kingdom Metazoa; phylum Chordata; class Aves; order Cuculiformes; family Cuculidae; genus Clamator; species Clamator glandarius. Next base: position 967,205 of record JAUNZM010000046.1, read on the forward strand.
CCACTTCCCCGACCACATTTACTTCTGATACAAGCCAGGATGCTGTTGGCCTTCTTGGCCACCTGGAATTATAGAATCACAGAATATCCCAAGTTGGAAGGGACCAACAAGGATCACATCCAACTCCTGTCCCCGCGTAAGACAACTCCAACATTCACACCACGTGTCTGAGTGCGTTGTCCAAATGCTTCTTGAACACTGTCAGGCTTGGTGCCATGACGGCTTCCGCAGGGAGCCTGTTCAGTGCTCCAGCACTCTCTAAGTGAAGAACTTTTCCTAATACCCAACCTAAAACCAGTAAACTGCTCCAAGATCCCCCCTCAAGCCTCCCCTTCTCCAGGCTGAACAGAACAAGAGGCTTCAGCCGCTCCTGATGCAGCTTCCCCTCTTTGCGGCCTCCTCCGGACGCTCTCCCGCAGCTCGCGAACGTTTTTCCCAGCGCCCCAACCCGCACTCGGTACGCACAGGGCGCGGTTCCCCTCAGCTGCCTCCCGCCGACCCACTCGGTCCCGCGGGGCCGCTCTCCAGCCTCTCGCTCGGTCTTTTCCGACCGAAAGGCGCTGCGATTCCCGGGCGGGCGGCTCGGAGCGGGCCCCGCGGCGCTTGTTCCCCGGTTGCGCGGCGACGGCTGCGGCTCAGCGGGGGGTGCGGGGGCAGCCGGGCGGAACCGGGGCTCGCGGCCGCGTCTTCCCGCCCGCCTCCCCCTTCTCCCCGGGAAGCGACTGGGGGCGTGTTCGCTCCCCAGAGGCCTCTGGGAGTGGTTTCGCGTGATACAGCCGTTAATCCATTTCTTCACAGAATCACAGACTCACCTGGCGGAGCTTGAGGCCATTCCCTCTCGTCCTGTCCCCTGTCACTTGGGAGAAGAGGCCAGCACCCTCCTCTCCACAACCTCCCTTCAGGTAGTTGTAGAGAGTAATAAGGTCTCCCCTCAGCCTCCTCTTCTCCAGGCTGAACAACCCCAGCTCTCTCAGCCGCTCCTCGTAAGATTTGTTCTCCAGCCCCTTCACCAGCTTTGTTGCTCTTCTCTGGACTCGCTCCAGAGCATCAACATCCTTCTTGTGGTGAGGGGCCCAGAACTGAACACAGGATTCAAGGTGCGGTCTCACCAGTGCTGAGTACAGAGGGAGAATAACCTCCCTGGACCTGCTGGTCATGCTGTTTCTGATACAAGCCAGGATGCCATTGGCCTTCTTGGCCACCTGGGCACACTGCTGGCTCATGTTCAGCCGGCTGTCAACCAACACCCCCAGGTCCTTCTCCTCCAGGCAGCTTTCCAGCCAGGCTTCTCCTAGTCTGTAGCACTGCATAGGGTTGTTGTGCCCCAAAATTTATCCCAACTCCACGATTTATACTGACTCCAAAGTGCTGGGTACATGTCCTTGAGGGAAGCACTATCTCATTTGATACTGATGAGCTGCAGTAGGAATGAAAAAAACAAACCGGTTGTTTCCCAAAACTAACGGAAAAAGCTACTTTCTCACCCAAAGCAAACTGAGTAGAGATATTTGAAAAGAAATAAAAGTGTACAGTCTGTCTAAGAATTAAAAGTGGCCATGCTCACATCCACCTTTTTTGGGTTTTCTCTTGTTCCCATTTCATTACTTTGAAAGCATCCGTGAATGTGCATCCTAGTGCTCAAAGGGGCCTACAGGAAAGCTGGGGAGAGGCTCTTCCTCAGGGAATGCCGGGATAGGACAAGCGGTGATGGTTTTAAGCTGAAAAGGGAATAATTTAGATTAGATACTGGGAAGAAACTATTTACTGTGAGGGTGGTGAGGCGCTGGCACAGGTTGCTCAGCCCCACCTGGAGTGCTGCATCCAGCTCTGGAACTTCCAATATGAGGACATAGACCTGTTGGAGAGAGTCCAGAGGAGGGCTGTGAAGATGATCAGCGGGCTGCAGCGCTTCTCCTATGAAGACAGGCTGAGTTCAGCCTCAGCCTGGAGAAGAGAAGACTCAGGGTTATCTTATAGCTGTCTTCAGTACTTAAAAGGGGCCTACAAGAACGCTGGAGAGGGACTTTTTACAAGGGCTTGTAGTGGCAAGACAAGGGCTAATGGCTTCAAACTGAGAGAGATTTATATTAGACATAAGGAAGAAATTCTGTGTTGTAAGGGTGGTGAGGCACTGGCACAGGCTGCCCAGGGAAGCTGTAGATGCCCCATCCCTGGAGGTGCTTAAGGCCAGGTTGGATGAGGCTATGAGCAACCTAATCCAGTGGGAGGTGTCCCTGGCCACAACTGGGCTTTGGAACTGGATGATCTTTAAGGTCCTTTCCAGCCCCAACCATCCTATGATTCTGTGATGCTAGGAGGGAAAAAAAAAAAAAAAAAGAAAAGCAGCTGAACTCCCTGTTCTTGGGAGTAAATGGATAAAACAGTTATGTAACACAGAGCATGGTGCAGGCAAACCTCAGTAGGAGCATTGCCTTTTGTGGCCCCACTGGAACGGCATCAGCACCAAGCTCAATGAGAGAGCCAACAGTGTTATCTCCTTTCTATCATCAGCTCCAGGTCAAGGATAGAGAAAGCCATGCTGTATGGATAATCGGGCTGCTCTTAGAATAACAGTTCATTGTGGTATTCTCTTTTGCAAGCCAGGGCTATTTGGGAAGGAATACTAACCCAAATTCTGAAGGTCAAGTAACATTTTCTAGCTTGAAATGCAGCTTAATTGCTATCAGTAACTGCAGAAGTAACAGGAAACAGGCAAATACAGTAATTTTTATGCCTCAAAGTCAAGTAATAATAGGTAAAGAAATTACAGCTGCTATCAACTGTCTCCTGTGATTCCTTTTAATCACAAATCTCATTGCTTTCTCCCCAGCTTTCTTACAAGGTTGCATTGCAAGTATAAATTTAGTTCTATTTTTATAGGCCATATCCATCTGTTGAGATGACAGCATAAACAGATCCTGGCCTTATGGTATGGTAGATATGCACCATCGCAACAGAAGAGTTGGTGGGTCATTTTCAGGTGCAAACAAGGCACGTGGGTGAAGGTGTGTCATTCCACTTTTAATATCATCACTCCCACAGAAAATTTATCACCTTTGCTGGAAAGCAAATGCAAAGACGAGTCAAGAGCCATTTACACTGACATGTATCTCAGCTATCACACTGAATGTCTAAGGCCAATTTCTGACTGACAGACACTCCCTGAAGTCTGGCTGACCTCTCATGTTTAGGACAGTTCTTAGGGGCTCACACAGACAGGGATGAAACAGAAAAATTTTGCAGTAGCTTGGTAGAGACAAGTCATCTGCTTTGAAACCTTCTTTGTGGATTTTTATTTCTCTAAAAAGACCTAGTCACCGCGGTGACAGGCAGGTGATAGAAATGCAAGAAGAGATGAGTATAAATAGTGAAGGCAAAGATTTGATTTTAACTCTGTGCCAGGCCTGGCTGGGATGGAGTTAGTGTTATTTGTAGCAGCTTGTATGTTGCTGTGTTGTAGATCTGTGACCAAAACAGCGTTGATTATGCAGTGATGTTTTAGCTATTGCTGAGCAGTGTTTGCACAATGTCAAGGCCTTCTCTGTTTCTCACGCTGCCCTGCCGGCAAGGAGACTGGAGGAGGACACAGCTGGAGAGATGGCCCCAGCTGACCAAAGGGTTGTTCAATGTCATATAACATCAGGCTCAGCAATAAAGCTGGGGGCTGATCTTCCCAAGGTAGCTGTTGTGTGGGTACATTGATTTGTTTGTGGGGAGTGACGAGTGGTTGCCCTTGCATCACTTCTTTTAAAAAAAAACATCTCTTCCTCCATTTGACAGACTGGGTTTTTTTGGGTACTTTTGCTTTTATAATTCTTTCCCCCATCCTGCTGTGGGTGTGAGAGGTAGCAAGCAAGCAGCTGGCTGGTGCTTAGTTGCTGGTTGGGAACTATTCACAATGGACCCAATGATTTCCAGGGCTGGCAAAGCTTTTCTTTTTCTTATCTATAGTAGTAGTTCTTATGGCTATTTCAAACATAATTTTGGTCAATTATTAGTTGGTTAGGTCTTTTCTTTATTTCATATGAATGGTCACACAGAAAACATGTAACAATGCAGAATCGTTGTGAAAGAAGAGGGACATGGTAATCAGGTGCACGATCACTGTGTATTTCAATACAGTCCTGGAACAATGGGCTCAGTTATCCTTGAAGACTAAAGTGTCTTATGAGGACAGGACATGAATGCATAGTCTTGAGCTGAGCCAGCGCCTTCTCACAGATTTTGTCTGGAGTATGCATCTGTATTGCAAAGCAGATAGACAGACAGACAGGAAGGAAGAAGGACAACAGCAGATGACCAGGATAAAGACAAGCTTGCTCCCTAGGTCTGTTATTTGTGTCAAGTTCACACGTCTGATATTTGGGACTCAGAAGCACCTCCAGGTGCATGCTTTTGTTGTGTTTTGACTCCATGAAATCCAGGTAAGATTTGAGCACATCCCTTATCTCTTCCTTCATCCAGTGTTATTTTACATTTGATTTTGTGCCTGGGAGTTAAGGACCATGAGCACATTGTGGGCACCTACCTACTCCATAGACTAAATAACAGTGGGATTATCATTCTGTGGGAATGAATTCTGTAGTTATTATCCTTTCTGTCTTTATTTTTATCTGTTTGCCATGGGTAGAGGCAATCAAGCACTGTCTGACAGCCATATAATTGCAGTGTATTTATTATGTTTTGGCACAACCATGCAACTATATCAAGAAAAATATTTTCAAATTCACAACTCTGACAAATAGCCACAAATGACAAATATTTTATTGAAATATAATTTATTCTGCCACTAAAAAAATACACAAACCAGAGTTATATACATTGTATTAAAGGTAGGAGATTATGAAATTAAAGAGCTTTCTAGAGACTAAATACCTCATAAAGTGAATAAGGACTTTATTAACTACACATTTGAATGAAATTTCATTGCTTAGCTTTTGACAAAGTCACTACAGAATTTGTATGCTTTCCTGTGAAGGCACAGGGCAAAATAGCCTATCAATCTGATTGAATTAAGGCTTCTGCAAGTATGGATTAAAACATATTTGAAATAATATTGTGGAAAATATTTTAAATGTTTAATTTTTTAAGAGATTTAAAAGCATAAGCTACTCCTAATTCAAAGTATTTGTTGAATCTAACTGTTGAAAATTTGCATGTCGAGGGGTTTGAAATTATCTTTCTAGTGTTACTAAAAGTGCCACTGGGGGAGTAATTTCTCTTTTCCTGTAACATCAGAAGTGGGATTATTGTTTGCTGGATTGCTTATCTGAAATCTTTTTTCCATTTAAAAAATAATCAGTCATAATTTATGCTTTAAGAAATACCTGATGACATACAGTACAAAGAGTCTTGTCATATGCCTTGTTTTGTAATATATTGGTCTCAAAAGACACTTAAAGGGAACTTTCCTTTTCTGACAAGAAGCAGTTGGTTTAGGGAGTGATGAATTTACAACATAACATCTTGGCATTTCAGTTTGCTGTATTACTTCATGCATTAAAATACTCAATATCCGTGCAAAAGGACTTCTTTGTCTAGGAAATAAAAATGGAAATCATAACAAGGAACAAGCCTTTCAGTCTTTTGGCTTGCAAGTGAGATTTGTAAGTCTTCATTTTTTGCAGGCACCCTGCCTTCATGAAGTGTGCAGTGTGGGAGTATTGAAAAATGTCCTCCCAGTGTAGCTGTATTCTCTAGTTGGTCTTTCTTCTACATGACATTAAAACTAAATTAATGGATGATTATTTTTAGCAAATGTATTAATCACAGTCTGTAAATGGTAAATTGCATAGCAGTGTCATTTAGAAACCGATGACTTGCTGCCACATCTTGTACCTAGATCTGCAGCCTAAGTAACTGCTGATAGTGGTATGGAACATCAGTGTGTATCTTCATAGATGCTCAAACAAGGATGGGTGGTTAGCCAGTGGGAGTTTTAAGGTGGGAGTTGAGACCATAAACTTCCTGTGTAATCCTGAAGAAGCTGTACAAGATGAAACTGATTTGCTTGTTTAACTGGAATAACCAAATACCTTAGTATTTCTGTACTTGAATTTCTACCTACGAAACCATGCATTTCTGAAGTCTTTGTCATACACAGTGTTTTGAGCTGAAGTTCATTAAGGTCCTCAAATATTGTCCCTAGAGCATATAAGCATGACAAAATTAGGAAGGGCATGCTTAAATGGTATCTGTCAGATCAATATGTCAGATCAATAGGTTGCATACTTGTTTCTTAGGGCACATGTATCCTCAGAAAATGAAGTTGTGTTTTAAATCACGATGACTGTCACATTTTTTGCTTTTAAAAAACAGTAGGTTAGGAGTGACCACAGCTAGCATAAATGAACACATACAAGTGTGGTTCTTATCTAAAGTGGAAGTTGAAAACTAGATGTTATCAGAGATGTTAAGGAATGATGAAGGAAGGGGTAACTGAGGAAATCATATTTTTGACCTTACATCTAACACAAATCAGATAATTCTGCCTAAATATTTTCACAGTCTCTTAGCAAATAAATTTTAAAACATCACTTGTTTTCCCAAGACATAGAATGTTTTTAAGTCTAAACTGAATCAGTTCTCTGGGATCTTATTAAGTGTTACCCTGGACATGCAAAGTTTGACATTGGGTGTTCTCAGAGGCCATAATCTCATATGCTGATGAAGGAATACACGGATTGTTTTTAAAAAACACAAGAATTTTCATGCCCAAATTTCAGTTTACAACTTCAGTCTTCAATGATGAAACATTCTGTAGTGTCCCCAGGACAAATTTTGCTGTCTTGTTTCCATTCTTCTAACGGAAGTAATTCTCTGAAGCTTTGCCAAAGGCTGTGTTTCAACAAGGAATGGTAATTCTGTTCTTATCTTGCATTTGAAGGCTAGAGTCACAAAATATAGTGGATAGTTTAATGAACATTTTTAAATTGTTTCAATACTGTAGCATTCAAAATGGAATTTTTCTAAGTCAAAGTCTTTGCTCTTTTAATTACAGATTTAGAATTCTCAGAATTTGAGGGTTTGGCCCCTTTCTTTTACTCCCTATGTTTGTTTCTGGTATGGAGGGGAAATTGAGCAATTTTTTCACTTTTCTTCAGTTCCTCTTCATTAATCTACTTTGTAATTACCCTGCCAGCTCAGAAAGCAGCACAGAGTACAGAATTATGGTTTCATTTTCCTTTTGCTTATTGCGTGACTTAAAAACTTGAGGCAAAACAGGTCTGCAGCTGAGAGAGAGAAGAAAGCCTCCATGTACACTTTAAAGTTTGAAGTTATGCAGACAAGCCATACAAATAAATTTTCCTGAGAAAGATGCTGCTTTAGATGAAAGCTCATTTATTGCTGTGACCTTTTTTTTAACTGAAAATGCACTTTATGTCTAGGAAATGCATTCAGAGATGAGAAATTGTGTTTTAAAGTTATTTAAACCATCAGTCTACATATTGATTTTAAATATTGTTTACAATATATTCCTTAACCTTAGCAGGGATACCTCCCTGTTGTGCTTTCTGATGTTAAGTCATAAGGGTATGTAAACAACATGTTATTACTGAAACATTTTTAAGTCAGATACATGTATTTAGGGATACCTAAGTATCTGCAAGCTCTTTCCTTTCTTTCCCTCTCATAGTCAGGGATTTTTTTGGTAAAAAACAGAGCATCTATTTGTTCCTACGCACTGCAACTTTAAAAGAAAACACTTGTTTTGTAGTCCTTTTGCTAGACTCAGACCAAATATAACAATACAGCATCTTGCTGACCAACCGCTTGTTGAGCCCATGGACAACTTAAAAGATACCAGCACTGCTATCTCTGAAGCCTGTTTGTGGTGCCAAGCCTTATTGTTAGAATAGTGTGATTCACAGCTCAAATTAGATCTCGATATAGATCAAGACCTATCAGCCAAGCTCTTCTTGTATTTTTGCTCCTGTAAAAACTAGACAAAGTGGAAGACGAGTGCAAAAAAGCAAGACAAGTTGTGCTTTAGATGATTAACCTTGAAACTGCACAGCAATGGATGCGGCTCATGTTTTGACTTGAAATTATTTTTAATGTCACACATGTTTCCTAGCTTGATTACTATCCAGTTCTTGTTTCAGCATTATTTGTGTTGAAAATTACCTTGGCATATTGTCAGCCTACCAAAATGTTACCTATTTCTGGATATTAAGAAATTGGTTATCAGCCCAGTCATTTTAGGTTGTTTGCAGAGTGCATTCAGGACTGTTTGGCAGGGCATCAGCACAGAATTGTTTCAGAGCTGTGTTTAGTGTAGGATGCTGAATAATATGCTAACTAACACATTCTGCAACTGTGCCCTCCTGTGTCTTCTGCTTTTTTGGTTAGAGGTTGTTGGATCTTGCATTCCTTTTGACTCCAGAAGTATACTTTTTGTACTTGCCTAGTCCTGATTTCTGGACAGAGACATACTAATGCACCTTTTGCTATGCTTAAACCAGAATAGGACTAAATGCTGTATGGTTTTGCAAAATCACTGTTGTCCAGAGCAGTAATAATTTGAGTTCAGTTGCTTTACATGGTTCATTGATGCATAATATGAACACAGCAAAAACTTCCCAGACAGTTTGGAAAGTGTGACCTGAAGGTATACTTTCCATTGCAGAGCATAATGGTATTGCAAAAGGCTCTCAGAGCATATAATTGTGTTCCAATTACCTTCCTTATAACTAGGTAGAAAAGCAAATGGCTGTACCTAGATGGGATGAGGGCTACCTTTGCAAAACCTGGGGTTGCTGTTCTTTCCACCATTCAGATCCGGATATGATCTTGCACAAAGCAAGGCAGGAGGTGAGAAGGGGAAGGATGCACACTGGAGACTTCATGGTTTTAGTCCCTGACAGGGGACAGATGCAGCTGAGCACACTCAAACCAGGAAGCTCAGAAGCACTCGTAGGCCCCTGGTTTAAGCTAATGCAGGTTTGGTTCTGTGCTGATTGCCAGGACTTTTGTTCTCAGGAGTCTGGTGTTGTGCAGAATTCTTTTATTGCAACATAGATCAGGATCTGAAAACTTGCCTGTGCTTTTAATAGATAAACTTTTACAGAAAATATTTTACAGCTCACAATGTTTTATCACAACCTGTAAACTTCTGCAAGTGATTTGAGACGAACTAAAAAGATAAACGCAGCAGCTGTATCTGTTTACACAATGTACAATTCCTGTTTTTACTAACCAATCGAGAAAGCCACTAAAGGTGAAAACTTCTGTATCTGAAAGCTGGTTTCATGCCAAGTGGTCTTGTCTCCTTTTCCATTGTGTTCACCTCGAAGTGAGAGAACATCACAGCCAATACAGAATTACTAGCCAGTGTTTAATTACTGCTGGTTTGTATATTGTTTGTATATTTTCTGTATTGTCTTCACTGTGACATGTGTAGCGGGCTAATAACAAGGTTCTGTATGCAGGAAACAAAACAGATGCACACTTTTAAGATATACTCTTGTGTGCTTAGAGGCAGTTCCTCTTTCCACGGCAGCAGCAGTTTCTTTGCTTATAGTACCAAGCCTCTCTTTAGACAGAACTTTCTCAAATATTGTTCGTCTGTGGGCTACATGACTACTTGCTGCATGCAGGATTTTATGCTGCTTTCTGTACTTGCTTTGGATCTTCAATCTGTTTCTCCATTCAATAATCCCTATTCCTGGCACTTCCATCTTGATCTCAGTGCCCGGTACACATGTAGCTCAGTCATAGAATCATAGAATCATAGAATCATAGAATGATAGAGTAACCATGTTAGAAGAGACCCACCGGATCATCGAGTCCAACCATTCCTATCAAACACTAAACCATGCCCCTTAGGACCTTGTCCACCTGTGCCTTAAACACCTCCAGGGAAGGTGAATCAACCACCTCCCTGGTTTGCCTGTTCCAGTCCCCAGTGACCCTCTCTGTGAAAATTTTTTTCCTAATGTCCAGCCTAAAGCTCCCTTGGTGGAGCTTGAGGCCATTCCCTCTTGTCCTGTCCCCTGTCACTTGGGAGAAGAGGCCAGCACCCTCCTCTCTACAACCTCCTTTCAGGTAGTTGTAGAGAGTCGTAGGTAGGATGTAGCTATGCCCTATATTCTGGGCAATGGCTCTTGATGTTTTTTAGTTTTGGAAAGTCTCCTACTCAAAAAAAAAAGGGACTTGATGACTTCTTACACATATGATAAATGTGTGTTACCCGCCATGCCTTTGTACTTAACACGAGCGAGCTTTAACAAGCCCTCTTCATATGTGTCACCTTCAGTGGTTTATAAATTTTTTTTTTGAGCAATGGAGCTGCATGGTAGTAAGAGCTAAAGGCAACGGTTGGAGTCTTATAATAGCTCAAGCAAACAGGCAGAAAATAAGTGGTAAACAATAACAGTAATAGTAAAATAACCTTTCTAAGTAAATAGCATTGGATTTAGCAAGGGGACTAAGTTGAATTTGGCCCTCTGCATAGGACCACACGATGCAGTGTGCTGTTCTGTTCATGATACATCTGTGTAGTTTTATCTATCTCTACAGACTGTGTTAATGTCAGACTTCATAATATGGAGTCTTTTAAATGCTGGGATTTACATGACTGTCTGCACAGCAGTTCAGTGTGGCACTGGCATTTCACTACAGGTGTGAACTGCTGCAACACTTAGTAAAAAACAGGAGCACCTGAAGCACCAGGCAGAGAAATACAATGAAGTGGAATTTTACTGGAATTATTTATAGGCTTTCTTAACCTAGCTGAGTGAAGGAGCCAGGACTGATTGTGAAATAAATAATACTTGTATTTACAATTGCAATTTTTAAAAATCTCTTCCTAAATTACATTCTTTCATTTTTAATCTGCACTCCTTCCACAGAAAGCATTGCTTGTATCTAATTTTACTGTTGATAATCAGGCTGGTGTGATGTGTTTAACAGACGTATATCTTACAGCTCTATCTAAGTTGCCCTTACAGGAAGTCATTTTGGTGATTAGTTGGGATGGGTTTTTTCCATTCACTGTGCCAGGATTTAAGATGTGGCAGATAGACCCATGCTTTATTCTGAGCTTTTTTATGCCTGATTAGAGGATGGGCTGGATTTGTGATTATTTACTTTTTAAACATTTTAAATCTATACACTAGATTGGTGCTTTTTGTTGCTTGCTAGATGATTGCAGTTGCATGTTAAATTTAGGTAGCGAGGAGAGAAGCTTTCTTTCTTGCAAAGGGAAATTTGATTTTAAAACCATTTAGAAAGCAATGGTGGTACTTTTTTAACTTCATCAGATTCTATTGGACATCTTCTAGTCTACTGATATCAAAGTGTGTATTTCATAGCTTCTCACATAAAATTAGGAAAAGAAAACTGCGGTCATTGTTTTTCTTGATCAGCCCAAGTTTTGAGATGTGTATTTTGGTTGCAATAGCTGATCACGCAGCACATGCAGTTACGCAATGGGTTAACTGTTTCTCTCTTTATAACAGTTCCTCAGTTGCTATAGATTAGCAGAGCTGACTTCAGCAGAACCAGATCTATTTCCAGAAGCTCAGGATATGGTCTCTTGAGCTATATTAGAATTAAAAAAAAACTTGTTCAATTAGCAACAATTACTTTGAACAGTGAAGGGCTAATAGAGGATTTTGCTCACAGGTCTTTGATCTTAGTCCACTGAACCATCTAATGATTCTTTTTGGTTTGGTGCTGCAAGCTATCAACTAGACAAAAACAATTTAAAAAATAGTTCTATGATTTTCAAAGGCCTTTGCCACTAAATGTTCATGCGTAAATCTCTGTGTGTGATTCAGGAGGCAGTAGCAGCGCGAAAAGCTGTGATGAGAAACAGCAAAAAGAAAAACATTGTGAGGTGCACAGAAGAGGCTGAAATAGACCACTTGATGACAAAGCTGAAGCATGAGCAGTCAGAGAAATAAATCAAAGGATGGCATTGTATATTCTGTTGGATTTTCCTACATTCATGCAGGAGGCAGGGACATATGCTTAGGATTAAAGCTAATGTACCTTTCAAACAAAAATAATTCTCTGGGGTTTATGTTTTCTGTTCTTAGAACTCTTGAATTCAACACTGAAGTCATTAGCAATTGTATGGGAGAAGATAAATCTCTCTTCAGGTCTCCCTGCCTGGACCTAAAGAATCTGGGTTCAGCATTTCCCCAAATGACAGCTTGATACCATTTCTTATCTCTAGGTAGCTCAGCTCTGCTGCATAGCATTACAATAGAGTTACTCTATTTTCTTCTGTAAATTGTTTGTAAATTTATACTAAAAAAAAATCTCAGAGTATCATAGGTACTGAAGACCAATACAGACACACTGACATTCTTTAGAACAAGTGTTATTTCATATTTGGCAGGCCTAGAGATAACCAAACCTTTTTTTCATTTTCAGGAATATTCCATTCTGATGTCTGCTTACTTCACTGTCATGAACAATAATTCTGTGCAGAGTAAGTCATAATGATTCAAGCTTATTAGCACTTAACACCTGATAAGATTTCGAGTTTATTAGTACTTGGGAACCACTGGTAAGGATTTATATATTCACATAAATTACATTTAGAGCGTTATTCATAATATCTTCTATCTTTCCCAGAATAACATGGACACCCTATCACAATGATTAACTATATGTCTCTCTGTTGTTATTCTGACAGGTTTATCAGAATACCATATTTCAGATTTCTGTAAATTATAACAAGATCTGACAGGCAGGCTAGTTAAGAAAGGATAAACATCTTTATGAGGAAAAATTGAAATAATTAAGTATTGACCTTGGTAAGACAAGGATCGTGTTGGATAGAAAGAAGAGGGAAGAAATTAGAACAATTTCAAGGCCACAGACAATTTTACCTGAAGTTTCTACTTATTTTTCCACTTGGCAACTATTCTTTTAGTTATAGCATAGGGAAATCAAATGGAAGCAGAAAACAGGGAGCTCTTTCATGTTGCAGGCGACTGTAGCTGGTATTGCAAACAAAATCTAGCCTATTTTTTTTGTCCGTTTCATTGTGCTAATGAGACTAATTTGCTTATAAAGGGTTTCACTTGGCCATTGAGCTTTCTGCCAGTTTAGAAATTGGCTAGTACTATATAGTTGTATTGTATGTTTTAGCACCTGTTGTTATGGTCATTACTCAGGGATTCTGACAATTGCCCTTTGGTCTTTTGTACATGCTGTTCTTTCCAGCTTCTCTATGTTCTATGGCTTATTGTTTTTCATGCTCTGAACCTGTCATCTTCCCAGCCTGAATAATTTTCATGCTGTAGGACAGTTAATGTCTCATCAGTCAAATACTTCACTATGGAAGTGATTTATTCAAAGCTATGGGGTTTTACAAAACTATCAAGATCACTTTCCTGAATGACGCAAATTATACCATTACTAAATATAATATAGAGGGATTTATAGTACTGTCTGCTTTATAATAAACTGCAAGTTCTGTGCATTGTATGGTATCAGATATCAGTGCTCTCAGATCCCATTTATTTCAGTACCTGTGAGAATGCTGTGCTAGGCCAGGGGATGGAGGAGGCACTGAGTGATGGGCTAACAGAGAGCTGGGTAACTGGGATGCATCCAGACAGTATATCCCCTAGAAGGACCTCTGTGAGCAGGAGGCTTTCTTAGGATGGCGTGGATTTGCGGCTGCTCGATTCCTGCTCCATGATCTCATTCACCAAATCAAAGGATCCGTGTAAATGCTGAATAAATATGTGTGTTTGATCCCCAGCTGCAAGAGAATGTCAAGTGGAAACCAACTGTGTGAACCCTGCAAGAAGTGTGAAATAATTGGCAGGTCTGAAGTTTGAATTCAGTGATGCAGTGGATGTGATTGCCACAGACTAGCATCTTGTACAATCACTCACATCTTTCAGAAGAGAAAGGTAGAAGGCTATAACCACATCATGCTTGCTCTGCCAGAAACAAGCTTCAGCAAGAAAACAAGTTGGACACCATCAGATATTTCCAGATTCCTTACTAAGGAAAGGTAAAACATAGTAATTATATTTAAAAAAAAAAATAGAGTACAACAAGTGATGTAAACCCAGAAAAAAAATGTTGGTCTAAGTATAATCAATGGTTAAACTTTATATCAGAGTGCTTTTTTGAAGCTGGTCATAGCTGTCAAGATCAATCTGTAATTAATATATTGTGCTGAATAACAATTATCTGGGTGGATTTGGAGGTATTCTGGTGAGTTCAGTATGCAAGTGTTTTGAATGATATAAACAGTGTTATTTGAGATTTAGCCAATGTTTATATTCACACAGAGCTACACAGTTATTTATGATCTAGCACCTCATAGTCATCGAGCAAGGCTTTCTATAATTTTGATGAACACTACATTTATTTTTTCCAGACATTGAGTTGGTATTCATATTCTTTCTCCTTCACCCTATTTTGAACTTTCCCGTAAAGAGTTTCAAGCAAAAAGAGACCAAAGATAGAGGAAGTGAGCAGTGAGCAGTGCTCACTTCCTGTGAAAATGAGAATCAAATCCATATCTCTGTTCCAGTCAGTGGGTTTGAGTTCTGTTGACTATGTAGTTTGAGGTCCAGCCATAAGCATTTCTTACTTCCCATTATGCAGAGAGTCCAGTGCAAAGCTAAATTATTAGATTACTAATCTTCCCTTACTGGAGCTATTGTTTGTTATACCACTTTGAAAATGAGGATATTTTTTCTGTGTTGATGTATCAGTCCTGAATTGATTTCTTCTTGTTTTATGAGATAAGATAAACCAAGTAGCAGGTTTTAGACAGCCAATTGTCAGTCCAAAATGGATGGAGGCAGTGCAAAAGGAAATGTCATCATTTGTAGGTTTTACTCTGAAGAAATTAAAAATAGAATTGTTGTCTAGTAAGTGCTTCAACTTTCTCTAACAAAGAAGTGGACAGATGAGCTGAAGAACAGTATCCCAAGACTTGCAGCCTGATATCTGTCTTGACTGATATAATTCTTTACAAGCCTCCAAAAAGAAAGGAAAGAGTATGAGAAACAATCAAAATGTAGATCTTTACAGTGAATATACAGTGAGTTATGTCTATCACATGTATTTATTTGTTGTAACAGATTATCATGTTTGGCTGTAAACTGGAAGAATCATGGGTGTTGTGCGCTCAAGGACAAAAATTGGGTTTTTGTAGAATATTATAGGTTGTCACACCAGTGGTGGCAACGACTGGACTCACTTGCTCTGGAAGCCCTTTCTATTCTGGTGTGCCAAGTACTGATTCACCTGACATTTGAAAGTGAATACTTGATTACAGGGGGGAACTCTATTCTTCTTCTGGATTTTTTTACAATTTTCTTTCAACTATTTCAGTGTATTTTGTAGAATTAGCTACTTTATTATTGTTGTATGATTTTACAAGTTATGTACAAACAAGGGACTGGAGCCTCCAATTTAGTTGTCTGCACATAAAAGTACTTCCTATCTTTTCAGACATCCTCAAGGATCTCAGTCCTCCTCAGGTAGCTGCCAGATGCAGTGTATGATTGGTTTTTTTTTAACAGTGACCAGCCAGAGGCCATATGGGGTACACAGGAAGCTAAGGCATCTCAAACAGCATCACCAGGTGCCTATGTACAAGTACGTGAATCAAATGGACTTTATTTTGCAGATTTATGTATCTACATACAGCACAACAGCCTACAGCCCTCTCTCAAAAACACAAGTATCAAAACCCATAAAGAGCAGTGGACTGGGAAACAACTTAAAGATTAATTATGGTCCTTTGCATTGTTTTTATTATTTCCATTTCTCTCATGTCATGTTAATAACCAAATTTTCAAGACTTGCTTAGCTAAATGCATAGATTTCTGCCTAGTGGGACTTTGAAAAGCACCTAAATAGGATAAATATGTTGCAAGAAGGTACACCTAGCTCTCACTGGTATTTCTGCAAATGAGACATTTACACTTCTTGGGCATTTAGAAAAAAACGTATTCTGTAGTATCACTGGGAACCTAGGTACTCTGAGAAACTGCTGCAATTACTTAATTGAAGCTAAGTAATTTCTGAGCTTTACTCAGAAATTTAAGACATCAGATTAGAAGTGTTGAGGAATATGTAGAATATTAGATAATTTTAAAGAAAGACACTGACAAACACCATGATCCTTATAGTTATGCATCATCTGGCAGCTGTTTCAACAAATCACAAGAATTGAACTCTGTGTGGGAGAATGTGGGAGGCTGGACGGTGTTTATGCACCATTTCAGAAGGACTGGTCACAGCATACGATTTGCCATGCAGATCTGCCAGCACAGGTAGATCCTGGTGGGAGAGTCTAACAAATGGGAAAACAAATCTACTGTGCTGTGGGAGAAGATAAGCAATGCTGTGATGAGACACAAAAACGCAGTAACATCAGAATTGTGGTCAGGGAATATCACAGCCACTGTATTTTGTATCTACCCAACGGAGAAAGGGATATGTATAACAGATGGCCTGAAAACAGCAGTTTTGAATTAATCAGGATGCAAGATTATGAGGATCTACATGACAGATTTAGGGTTTAGATGCAGAAGAGCTAGATATGAGAAGCATTACAGTGGTAGGAGCACATAGGCTTAGAATTTAGTGCGAAAGGACTTGTGAAGGTCATAAAGTTCAGACCCTTGCTCAGAGCAGGCCAACTTTCAAGTTGTAGTGGGCAGTGCCGCTGAATTCTGAACTTCTTCAAGAATGGATTCCTAGCCTCTCTGGGCAACCTGTTCCTGTCCTTTAGTATCCTCATAGAGGATTTTTTTTCTGTGTCCACTTAGAATTTCCTTTGTTGCAAACTGACTGTTGTCTCTTCTCCTTTCCCTGTGCAGTTCTGAGAAGAGTCCAGCTTCATCCTTTCTGAAAGCTCAGTTATGCAGTTCAAAGCACCAACTGGATTACCATCTGGCCAGAAAGCACAGATACCTCAGCTTCTCCTTATATGTTATGTTTCTGGTCCCTTAAACATCCTCGTGACTGTCTGCAGGACTTGATCCAGTATGTCCACGTCTTTCTTGTACTGGAGTCACCAAAACTTGACATGAGTCCAATCAGAGGGGCCACTCACTTTTGTCAGCCAGTGAGCTGTGCTGCAGCTAGTGCTGCCCAGCACGGCATTAGCATTGCTGCGGCACCAGTATTCAGAGCCAGGGTGTCTGCAGAGAAGTGGTCTTTGTGACTGTAGTTTCTAAGAACCATTGAAAAATCCAAGATCGCATTAGGGCCCTTTTATATCTATCATGATGTTGGATAACTCATTTAAACAGACAACTGTTCTCCTAGCATCGGTGAGCAGCCTAAATTGTATAAAGGGAAGTGTCATTGCAGCGCTTAATAATATGTGGTTGTTCATAAATTACTTTTAGCTAACAAAACCCCAAAATAATGAATTCACTGAGGCATACAATGCAAGGACATTGTAAAGTCTGAATAATAAGAAAGAATACACAAAATACACAAAAAAAAAGAATTCTATGCACAGCGCATGTTTTAAAAAGCTGCATGTATTTTAAATCCAGTTGATCTGAAGTTTAGTAGATGAAAATTCAGTAGGTCCATCCATGACTAGAAACAAGTACTTCTGTTTTATACAGTTCTCCACCTAGCTGTATAACAGAAATTTATTGGTGAATATTGTGACTGAAGTTTATTCTTTGTATCGTATAGGATATGCATGTAAAATATGTGAATAGTGCAGAATAAGTAATGGCGAGTGCTTTTACAGGATGCAGGCAAGAATCACGTATATTTGTTTTTTCATTTACAGTGCTATCATGAAATTGTTGAATGTCTCTTGAAAGATGCTGAGGATCCTCAGTTTCCACTATAAGACTTTGTCTTTAATTTCACCATATATTTTAAAGGAGTATGTGAGCTCTTAAGATTCTTAATATGTTGTAATAAACGTGCCTTAAAATATTATTCTTTTTCAATACAAAACAGATGGTATGGATTCATGATGTAAACAGAGAACTTAATCTAAAGCAGCCTTGATCTCTGTCTGTAGTCCTGCCATAATTTCTTTCCTTTTGTAGGTTAACGCTATTGCAGACTGAAATCACAAGGCAGAAGCCAGAAACCTAAATTTCCACTTTTTAAATTCTGACCAATAATCCCTGATCAAATCTTTCCTGGTCCCTTTTGACAAGGACCATGGAGGATAAGTTTTGGGCTTTGCATCAGATTAATTCTAGGCTCTGTTGTGATTTCTTCTTTGCTTTAGTATTTACAATCGGCAACAGCAGAAGTTGCTGCGCTGTGAGGGGATGACCCTCTAATACTATATATCAAATGCACTAGTACAAACTCTGTAAGTATATGGCTCTGATTTTCCCCAGTAGTTTTAGTTCTGATTAATGCTAACATGAAATCGGAATCAGACCAGCTGAATTATGCTGAATTTTAGTACACTTATGCATTTATTTATATTCCAGTGATTCTACTTTTAATACTAGGTGATATACAGAGATAAAAAATACACAAAATTTAATCTGATATAGAGCACATTAATAAAATAAAACTGCATTTTCAGGATTTAAATGAACCATCAGTAAAAGCTGTATGATGGAGTTTTAAGTCTTAATCATAGAATCATAGAGCAGAGCTATGAAAACTGACTGCCCTTCTCAGCCCATTTCAGGGTCTTTATGGTGGCATGTATCCCACCTCTTCCTTCTTGCACATGGAGTTTTAAGTCTTAATCATAGAATCATAGAATCATAGAGCAGAGCTATGAAAACTGACTGCCCTTCTCAGCCCATTTCAGGGTCTCCATGGTGGCATGTATCCCACCTCTTCCTTCTTGCACATGGAGTTTTAAGTCTTAATCATAGAATCATAGAATCATAGAGCAGAGCTATGAAAACTGACTGCCCTTCTCAGCCTATTTCAGGGTCTCCATGGTGGCATGTATCCCACCTCTTCCTTCTTGCAGTCTCACCTCCATAATGCCATAGAGTTAAAGCAACAGAGATGAATTTAAGAGTTCAGGTGTAAAAATATGATAAAACTGCATATATTTTTTAAAGTGCTAAAATGTCTGTCTTCTTGTTAGCATAACTAAACATCAGAGGCCACTGTCTAATGGCAAAGAGCAGTCTGCTCTGTCCACATTAGCAAATAATCTGGTACAATAAAAGGAGTGGTTAATGATGTAATCAGTTCGGAGGCTTGTACATCTACATTATGTGCAGTTCAGGGGGTTACTTTGGAGCAGCTTTAATGTGGTTCCCTGAACCACCATGGTTGTCATTGTCACACGTGGTCTGAAGCTGTCTGAGTATGTTTAAGTCAGCAAATGGTGTGCTGCAAGAAAAGCAGGCCTGCAGAGTGAGGTGGCTGGTACTGGGGACCATGTTATATGTGTTTCAGGGGATTTACTTCAAATTAGATCTCATCCGTTCTTATGTCCTGAATGTTCATTAGTAGCTGCAGTGCATTAGGAGAAACTCTTGGAGTATATTTTCCAGTTTAGTTTTGCTAGAAGGAATCCAGTTTAGGCTTAGAGCCCTCTGCAGTATGAATCACAGAGTAAATGGGATGGCCAGGAAATCTGCTTCAAATGCATGTTTTTGATCCGACCTCACTAGCAATAATGTAGATGTACCCTGAAGCAGCAGGCATAGTTACAGCTCATGTGTCCCCATTAGGGACTGAAGTACAAGTGGCAGCCATATGGAGCACAGCCATCAGGTTAGATTTCTCTGAAAGGAAACCTAGTTAGTGGGTTTCCAGATTGCACCAGTGTGAAGTAAATGAGGACTGTTGGGATTTGCATTGCCTTAGAACACAACACTAATATAGATAGAGTTGTAGCCTTGACTTTGTGGCAGAACATTCAGTTCTTCTTGGCATCTAAAATGGAGTTGAAGCAGACCAAGCCTCTGCACTGGGACTTGGGAGGTGAAGATGAGAGTTAGAAGAATTTCTGCAGATGTGACAATCCAGTACATTTACACAGTCCTAGGTATTTAATGAGATCATCTACCAAGCAAGTTTGCCCTCTGTAGAATGCTGGTGGAGGAAATTCTTGGGGCTCCTGAGCTGGTGTTCCCCCTTTCAGCTTGGAAGATCGGGGCAGTGACCCCTGGAAGGAGGACAGTGCTTCATTCCAGAGTTTTGAAATTATTTTTGAGGGAGTGTTTGTTTGCTTGGTTGGTTGGTTGTTGTTGGTTTTGACTATACAGGTGCCACTAGATAGAGAGTAATTTTCAAAGATCTTCAGCAGCTCATGTGAGAAGGGCACAGGTGTTTAATGACATTCAGCTGTAGTCTAAATATGTGAGTTTGAGTTTAAGGAAACATATTAGAGCTGTCATTGAGAACACAGGAGAATATCATTATAGATTCTGTTTCTTAGATACTCCTAGAAAGTCTTTATAAACTAAACTCGATTTGGCTATTTTTCTAATATTCATCTATTACTCTTTACACATTATAGGTTTATTCCAACAAAATATAAGTGGCCCAAAGAACAATTATAAGTAAATAAGAGGACTATTCACCTCACAAGCAAAAATAAATACTTTTTCTGTATCTAGATCAAGTATTAAAATTTAAGGCATTGAACCTTTTAGCCAAGGAAAGCCATTGGTAAATTGGAATGCATTTGTACTCTTGGCCTTGTAGGAGACATTAGGCCAGTCTGGTAGAAAACTATCTATAATTATAGAAAGTAATGGGCAGAGACAACCATAGTAGAGTCAGTAATGATTACTGAGTCTTTTTAATTTTATCTAACAGCATTTCTTGAATTCCAGGTTGTTGAAGCTTCAAGTAACACTAATAAATTCCTTTTTCTCATCATATTCCCAGTAATTCCACTGAAATCAGTCCAGAAAAACATACTGTTTATTCAGCTTGGAAAAACTCTGGAGAATACTTCTATACTGAATTAGCAGTCATTAAGAACTACTTTAAAAATACATTCATTTTGTTGCATGCTACCATTTAGAAACTATTTTACAAGCTTGCTTGAGAGAAATTAAGAACATTTTTTAACAGTGAAAATGTTGTAGCTCAAACAAGATTTCTGGAATAGTTAATGCTACCTATTTCAGCATTTTGTTTTGGTTTATAAGGATCTGCACTTCTACCCTAATGTTTGCCATGTAATAATTCTGTTTACTTCTTTGGTAATATAGATCTGTCCCATTAAACTGAAGTCAAGAGATCTCTTTCCCTCTGTTAGAAATGGAGCAAGTGATTTGTGTACACATGTTAAGTGGAGACAAATTTAAGCAGAGAACTGCTAAAGCTAGACACTAAAGTTGCTTCAAAACCATAGCTCTTATAGAGACCTGATTTGCTCACGTACAGTGCTTTATAAAATGTTATTCATAGAGATCCTTATGTTTTCCCTGCAGAAATTAATGGTAACATGTCTGTTTCTTTACAGAAATTCAGAATTAGATCTAAGTATTAAGGAAATTAGAACAAAGACAGGCAGGCTTTAAGTAAAACAAATAAAATTCTAATCTGGTGATGGATACATTGTGGCAAGTTGTTAACCAGCTCACTTAGTAATGGCTGTCAGCTAATAAACACTACTTTAATTAATTTAATCAAATAGATTACTTAGAGTGGTGATAGCTGAAACTGTAAATGTGCCGTGCAAGGTGACTATGCGAGAGCTTTCCTAGGTGCCCAGTGTGTGAGTGTGTTAGACCAAACAAAACTCAGCAGTATGAGGTATTTGCTTTATTGTCAATCTCTCCCCCATCCTCTAAGAGAGTTAAACCTTGCAGAATTTGTTTATGAACATGTCTGTTAACTTCTTACAAGAAGAAATGTCCTATGTTTGTGTAATGTAAAGACTGGTTGCTTTGGAGAGACAGACACATATTGCACGTACTGTGAGTACTAAGGAATGATCAGCTTTGTCCTTATTATAAGGAAAGCACTGATACATTGGTAGGGCAGATATTTGCAGGAGAGCTGTGTGCCTGTAACACGTGATGTGAGTGCCTGTGCTGCACATGCTGGCCTAATGGTGCAGGAAGCAAGGAAGAAAGGATAATCTGCACTTAAAACAGTGTGACAGTGACAAAAAAATACAACATTTGGGATCACCAGCATAGGATGAATTTCAGAAGCTTTTACCTTTGATAAATGGTGCTTTAGTTGTTTCGCTTTGAAATGTGTCTCATTTCTGATGGCTGTTTGTGTGGAGAAGGAACAATGTGGAGCACTTAATGCATTGAATGGAGAGATCTGGGATTTATCTGTCTCTGATTCCCTATGTGACCTCCTGCTAATCGTTTCCTCTCCCTGTCTCAGTTTCCTTATCTGCAAAGTGGAGTTAATAATCCTTTCTATCTCCCAGTATGTAGTGAAGTTAGACAATTCAATTAATAGTAAAACTAATTTAGCTTCTGGGTCAGAAAGTGATAAAAAACTGTAAGGAATTATTCCTAAGTATGGTAAGCCATCACTGTCCAAATCTGAAGAGCAAATCTTCTGCTTCATTTTTTTCCTCCTTTATGTTAACTTACCCATGTCACCATTTCTCTTTCTTTTTACCCAACATATTTCTCTTAATGTAAGTGATATCCTTTCAGATGGAATGTTACATTAGCTAACTGCTAATATCAAACAAACTTAAGGATATGGGCCATATTCTCCCTTGGTAAAACATCACTGATTACAAGTCTGAAGTTGAGCTGTTGGGTGTATTTGGCTTATTATTTGGTGTGGGTTTAGTTATTTTTTTTAACCAAATAAAATATTAGACCATGGACTGCAAACAAGGTTTCATACTGGTAGTAATTTAGTAGAATTTGATTTTCCATTGTTCTTTTATTCTTCTGTTGGAGCAGTTCCATCTTGTGTAAGTGAAATATTCATTGAGTCACAGTGGCTCTGTAGCCCAATTGCTACAGTGTTCACCTGAGATGTGAGAGTCAAAGTTTAATTCTTCATTTCAATAACTAATCAACTATTTATATAAAATTGAATGACTACAGCTGGAGAGAATGAGAGGCCTTTTCCTCCATAGCCATTAGACCAGATGAGAGAGCAATCACAAGAGAGGTGAGACTCCAACAGAATTGTTGGTCAGCAGTGGGCAAAGTGCAGATTTGGCTTTACTTTCCCATGTCACACCAGAGAGCTGACTATTATGCTTTTGGCTTCTTGGGAGAAGGCCAGGTGGGTTTGGTCAGACATTTCATTCTAATCCAAAGTTGTACAAATATTCACATGAGAAAAAAACCTCAACTTTTTTTGACTAATAAATATTTCATGGCAAAACAGTATGTTCAGAAAATCCCCACTCAGCCCTATGAACAACATTTCAAGTCACAAGGACTTCTAAGTCTCTATCCTTCACTCAAAGAATTGTTTCTCTCTGAGTGAATCTGGTACGTTGTGGCAGCTACTGCACCTTTGGGATAAATTTAGGTACAAGAAGAAGGATGATGGTTACATAAAAGCATCTGCATTCCAGTATAATCATGCAAATTGGATTGGAGGTGATCCCCCAAGAATTTTGTCCTGATGTAGGCTATTCTATAGAAGGACAATAAGAACCAAAATGCCAACTAAATTTGAAGTTTACCGAAGTACTGTGACAAACAGGGTTTTTTTTTCCCCTTGAAAAAACTGCTTTAGATAACACTCTAGTTGCTAGTCTAGATAGGCACATGATCACTCACTGAAGTAGAAAAATGAAGCACATATTTTCAAAGTCATAAAATAAAAGCTTTTGAAGCAGAAGGTATTTAAAAGAGAGCCAGTACAATTCCTGCAAGGAGATTAATTTCTCTTGGTTGTAGCCTTGACCTGTCCTTACTGTTCTCTGTAATAGGAACCAAATGCCCGATAGTGTTACTGTTCTAGGTTGCCTCATCAGAAACAAATCTTTCCTCATGTGTGTGTTGTTTTTCTTTTTTGAAGCAGGCTGATCTTTCTTCATAGCCTGAACTGACAGTTTCCAGTGGTCCTACTGTAGCTTATACATAGATTTGGGCTTTCAAAGGGCCTCATCTCCCCTAAATTTGCATAGAGACAACAAAAGGTCTGTCAGATCAAGTAGTCCTTGCCTGCCTTTTTATTCATCTGAGGGGAAACAGACACTTACAGGATGTGGTCCACCTGTCCTGCTCTAGGACATCATTACTGGAACTTCAGTGCTTAGAAAGGAGTCCAGATGATGTATTGAAGAAACCTCTTCAGTGGTGAAAAA
This sequence comes from Clamator glandarius, assembly GCA_033459285.1. Taxonomy (NCBI): domain Eukaryota; kingdom Metazoa; phylum Chordata; class Aves; order Cuculiformes; family Cuculidae; genus Clamator; species Clamator glandarius. Next base: position 991,374 of record JAUNZM010000046.1, read on the forward strand.
TCTCTGTTCTTTGCTATTCTACAGATCTGAGAAATAAATGTGCTTCTAAGCACAAAAGTGAAGATTTTAGAGAATTAAAACCTCCCAAATTAAAAAGAGAGACAGAAAAACAGAAAGAAGAAAACTCGATACAAGTACTGAAGAGATGTCAAGTTTCTTTGAATAATTAAAAGCAACTGCATTTCTTTAAAAGATTATAATAGGAAGTAATATATTTAGCTTCCAACACTTCCAAAGGAAAAAGAATAGGTATACCTGATAAAAACATCTTCAGGAGCATAGATGTAATGACTTGTAACGCTGGTGTTAGCCAGGCTATAACAACGGGAAGAATGAATAACAGCAATTCACTGCAGTGACATGTTTTAATTTTGCAGATCAGGACATCCTTAAAATAATACTTGCAGAGTAAGTACTATACAAACTCATAACGTTAATAGAAAATGGAATTGAAATTATACATTTCAGTATATGAAATATGAAGTATGATATGCTTCCCTCATCATTTATTTTGTATATCCAACAAAAAGTAATAATGCAGAATAATTGGCATAATTTGCTGAATATAATGGAAAATTTCAAAATTGCATCAAAAGTTCCTGAAATAAGAGTTTAAGTAATTGGTTAGACAATTCAAAGAAAAAATGTAAACCTTCTTTTTTGGTATTTTTCTTTGGTACCCTTTCATAATAATTATCTTTTTCATTTCATCCAGTCTCTTAAAAGTGGCTATTCACTGAATTTTTCTCATCTCAAGAAAGCAAAATTTAATCTGGCAGGAGAGAAACGATTAAGCTTTATTATAAGCTATTAAAAATGCCTGTGGTGTAAAAAACAAGATACTTTGATTTTGTAAGAAGCAAATGATGAGCCCCCAGTGCACAAATTCTGCAATGATTTTATATGAATCTTTGCTTTTATGATATCAATTATCCAGCCACTATATAAACAGTCCACAAAATTATTTTGAATTGTCAAATTTTTGTAGCAATTTGTTTCATAAATGTAAGTGGTTTACTTGTTTGAGTTTGATCTCAGCTACCATCAGTTGATTATTCAGGTTCATTAGTTAGCCAAATTACTGAAATGTCACTGAAGTTACCTTATAAATGTCAAGCTGAATGTCAGCTGAGCTGAAATGGTGGCTTTACTAAAATGCTTCATATGAGGGTACTTTTTGTCACAATAAAAATATTTTCTGTCCACTGAGGCAGCTGTGACTCAATTGCACCTAATTTTACATGTATGGAACAGGAAGGATGGCTTTGGCTTTCAAAGGCTGCAGAGGAAACAGTTCTATGAATCTCAGTGCAAAGATCTAATGTGAAACCTCTTTAAAATTTCAAGTTGCCCACTTAAAAATAATTATTTCATATGTAACTTAATTGTTTGTGAACTTTGATGAAATGAGATCAATATGTTTATGTTCCAAACTCAGAGCTTCTTTTTTTATATTAGTACAACCCCTACTTTGGGGATGAGGGGGTTAATTCTACGCTAATTACCTAATTGTCTACCCAGGCAGAAACAAGCAGAGCAGCAGCCCTGCACTTGACTGTAAAGTGCTGGAGTTTTTGATTCTGCTGGCACATTGGATGGCTTTTGGACCATTGTGCAAATTACAGTATAATGCAATACTCTAGAAGAAATAATTATACCCAGCCTCTGTAAGCCAGGAATTGCACACAAAAAACTTGGGCCTTTTAATTTGGTCACATATAATGTATGAAACACAATTCTTCTGAAGCTAATGGAACCAGAGGGAGCATTATGATTATAACTCTCTTAATATATTTTTCCATTTAAATACTGGGGTCAGGCTTGAACAAAGCAAAAGGATGAAGTATGATTTAAGTACTCAACACTGGTGTGCAGGATGATATGAGGTGAAAAACACAGCTACTGTATGAGTGACTCCTCAAAGCCTTTGCATGTCTGAATATCTGCTCCGCGAGCTGCTGTCCCAGTAGCAATATACACATTTCTGGTATGGCAGGTAACACTGATTCATTGTCTGTTTTTCTGTAAAACCTTCAGAAAAGATAAGGCATAATATTATTGTGTGTGAGATGGGGGAAGGGGTCTTCATGATTCCTTAAAATAAGACATGAAAAAGTTACTTTGTTTTGTTGTGGCTAAGGGGGGATTAATTATGATTAATTATGTTCCACTAGGGTTCTCAGGTTCTTGGAGTGTCTTTTCTTTTGACATCTTTGTAGCCAGTACTGTAGTAGGTGCAAGAGATGGAGGATATATTCTCACTCATTTAGCAGTATTGAGTTGTACTTTATTTAACTATTAGCACTTTTTGAATTTAATAGCAATACTTAGAGAATGAGGTGTCCCAGTCTGGCCCTTTGCAAGGGAGGGGTGTATTCAAGCCTTTGAAAGTGCAAAAAAGCAGCATTTCAAAAGAGTACAAACTGGACACAGAGGCAGCATAACACACTGGCTTCTGAAACTAAAATTGTCGTATTATCATGGCATGTGTGATATATGTAAGACGTCAGCAATCCCAAAAGGTAGCTGAAATTTCTACACAGTAAGAACATTTTTATGATACACGTTTCTCAAAATCAGTGAAATTACAGTGAAATATGTCTAAATTTCAGTTCCTCAGACAAGAGCAAGGAAGAAACAGAACCCTGCACTTCACAGGAGGCGCCATCTCAAGTGAATTTTAAGTTATTCCATTTCATTCTCACATACCTTTAATCATATCAAAACAAGAGAAATCAGGAGACAGACAAATACAGCATTCCTGGAGAAACAGTAGGTTCTTAAAACATTCATTGGTGCTCTTCATATATCCTGTGGCAACCAGAAAACCTCCAAGTTGAATATAGGTTTACTGAACAAGAATCCTCTCAAGACAGCAATTTAGAGGCATAGTGCTGATAAATTGATTCCTGGCTAACATGGCCAAAATACACTTCACACCGTGTCTAAGGCTGTGATTCCTAAATAAATTAACCTCGCCTGCCTCCTCTTTTCTCTCTTATGCTGATGTTGGTGCTCATCTGATCCACAGCGTAGCAGCCTGTGTATATGAACAAGCAGAAAGCAATTGTTGTTTTCTTGAACTGGATCACCCCAGGTCGAGACACACACCAGTGGTAGCACAAGGAGGGAAAGGGGAACAGGCAGGTATGGGTGAAGTGTGAAGAGTCGCTAAATTGTGATAAACTGCGGCACAAGTGAAAGTTAAAACAAAAAATGGCAGCAACATATTTTATACTTGCCATTACAGAATCATAGAATGGTTGAGGTTGAACTGGACCTCATCATATCCAACCCCTCTGCACAAACAGGGCCACCTCAAGTCAGTTGCTCAGGAATGTGTCCAGAGGGCTTTGGAGTATTTCCAAGGTGGCTTTTCTTCTGTACTCATGTCAAGAATAAAATTGTTATTTTCATACTAAGCTTTAAAGGGGTAAAGTGAACTCATGTGAAGCTGACAGATAGATGGTATGTTGCTTCCCTGAAAGGAATTAATATGGCCAAGTGGTCTTAAGGGAAATGCTTGAACTCTTGAGAAATCATTGCAGTTTTGGGACTCGCAGAAGTTGGGTTTCCCCTCACATGAAAAAGCACTGACAGCTGAATATTACAATTTCAGTTCAGGAAAACTTTCCAAGGATCTAGATTTTAGTTCAAACACTGATGCTCAGAAATCCTAATCAAGCCCTTCTCTACAACCAACAGTTGTCCCTGGAGGTACAATTAGCCCTGCTGCTGGCTGAGCAGAAATCTAGCCCAAGGGGCTAAGCTCACAAAACGACTTCCCTCCTAGTATGTAGGGTAAGCGTTGGTGTTGGCATCCACAGATGTCGACAAAGCAAGCCTCCTCTACAGAGAAGAGGAGTGCTTCAGAGAGTTTTCTTGAACTGACTTTAAAGGTTGTGTGTCATTAAGAGAGACATGCAAAATGGCTTCTCTGATTCCAGTTTGACGTGGAAACACTTGACAGTTTTTAACAAAGTGGTGGCAGGCCAAGTCATAAACTGTTTAAGATGGTTGTATTGAACAGTCACCCATCATAAGTGAAATGCCTTGGCTTAAAATAAGGATCTCAAAAAATTAGTAATTTGAATCACACAAATCGTCTCATAAACTAGACAACTTTTTAGAAAGCAATTAAAAGGGCTGAGGACTAAAATGCATTAGTAAACTTAATTGCTGTGGATCTGCAAGGCTTTTGACAATGATGTAAAAAGAAGCTTGAAGTTCAGCCCACAAAAGTCAACAGTTAAGGCTTTTCTGAACAAGAAAAACAGGGTCCTTCCTTGAATAAAGAGGGCTGGGCTAGGGCAGTGACTGTGGCCAGATTGTACCACATGCCAAGATGAGGACCTTCCTGGCAGGCGTAATGCAGTGCCTCTTGGCAGGAGGCAAACATGGAGAAAGCAAGCACATGATACCAGATAAGCCCATATTGTCCCTGTGGCACAGTTGGCAAAGACTTGTGCCCTGTTTGCCAGAAGATACTGATTCATGTTTCTGATTGCCATTAACTTGTACGGCCAATTTATTCTAACCTCTCCATATCTGTTTTCCCCATCTGCTGAAAATCAGTTAATTAACCAGTCAGTTATCAGTTGGTCCCTGCTTTAAAATGTTCGTATGATATAGAAATGTCAAATAATACTAGTAACTTCCTTTGAGATACTTTATAAAACTTCTCCTAAAATAAGAGGTTGTGCCTAGGAAAGGACGTATGTGTCCCAATAGCTGAAACTTAAGGTTTCTCTGAATAGAACAAGGCCTGGCAGGCAAAATGTCCATTTTGGAAAAGGACCAAAATATTGGAAATTTCTCTCTACCAGGAAGCTAAGAATGCCCACAACAGTCTTTTCTAGCCCTAGAAGTAGGAGGTGCAAGGTTTCACTTCATTTCAGACATTAAGTCTGCCTGTGGATTTCTCCCTCTTTTCCCTCTTCCCATTGCAACAGTTTCCCATGGTGGGATCATCTGCCGTGCACTCAGGTCCAGGTATACATGACTCCATACCACTTCCAGTGCTCACTTCCTTTTGGACTATGGCCTTTCGTTCAACCCATTCATTTTCACTTCCAAGTCAACAATGTTTTTTACCAATGCCAGTGCAAGTAGATCGCAAGTCACCCAAGCAGACTCATACTTCTTTGGGCAAAATTTTCCTCAATTAGAGTTGTTCTGAGTGAAAATCAAAAGAACCAGTCCTAAGTTGTCATTATTCTCATTTTTCTTCTCTCTAGGTACCACCTTGAAGTAGTTTTACTGTAGAAGAGCTGTTTTTCAGTTAGCTCTTTTTATCTAAATGTTTTTCAAGTGCACTTCTACTCTGGTGTTAAATATATCATCAATGATACTTCCCTTCTCCTCAGCTCCCTCCTTTGTGTACATTTGGTTTAATAACTGTCTATTGAAGTCATTAAAATATTGTTACACCACTTCACTACCATCTGCAGCGCAGAAGGACTTTCAGAATGGACTTGATGTGTGACCAAACTCTTTACTGAGGCCCAATCCAGTCAGTTGACTGAGTGAAGTCAATGGAGGTATCATTGATGCTGCTGAAGTTTTAGCACCAGAGATAAAATGGGGAAAATAAAAGAAAATAAATCCTCAGATTGGAGGCTGAGCTCTAAGGTTAATCATTACTTTTAAACCTGACAGACCTGGAAATACTAGAAAATAAGTCTGCATATGTATGGACAATTTTCAGGATGAGATTTTAAAACCAAAATTTTCCACTCCTGTGGAAACCAGTTATGAAACTCTCCAGGACAGTGGTGAAGCTTTTAGAAACTGGAGTTATAACTAGTTCAGCCATCAACCTTAAGCCCCTTATTTTCAAGTTATTTAAATGGCTGTCAGTTTTCAGCTATATCCAATATTCATCTCATATTTAATGTATCTATCCACTTTGTTAGACTATTGCCTACAACTGTTAAAGCATAATTCTTAAAACACCTAAATGTGGGGATAATCTCAGGGCTTCATTACAGAGAAATTATTTACTTTCTCCTATAAATTGTCAACTACTTACATAATGATTTTTTTATATTTTCAGATTTTACTCTTACTATATTCATAATTGCTATTTAAGCATTACTACTATTATTGACTAACTAGTGGTATGGTAGTTGGAAGAACATTAGGAATTTAGTATGTCATTTTTTGTGTACCAGCTGGGATACGGTAAAGCTAGACATTAGGCACTGTCAAGGAATGGCGAGTCAGGGATGGTGTATGCGATGCTCTTAAAATATAATGACGAGCTAACCAGTGTAGCGCTCTGTGTAAGGAAGAGAGAGGATTGCATTTCTCTGCCCAGTTTGTTAGGCTTAACGACATAAGGGACCATTCCTTTGCCATATCTTATGCTATCTGATGCACAAATATTTTCTTCAGGGAAACCAGGTTAGTGTACAAAAGATTACATGTGTTTTTAAATAGTTCCTCATGCAAAAGTTAGTCAGACTTGGCTTTTTTCCTACTCTTCCTCAGAGACTGCTATAGGCAACAATATTTCAGACTTATTGAAATGCCTAGAGAAATACATCTTCCTCCTTGAGAGATTTGTTTCAAGCAAATGTTATTTTGTGCCAGTGAACATGACAAAGGACAGAGCCATGAGGAACCTGGTAACCAATAAAAAATATCCCAGTAGTAGATGAGAAAGCAAATTAATAAAATACTGACATTATATGTCATACAAATTGTTTCTTTGCACTGAGAGAAAGGGGAAACATGACTTGCTTTCTAACAAAGTGGGTCACTTTGACAGCATACTTCATGAGACTTGCTATCCCAGCAGAAGCTACTTGATTTCATTTATAAAGTAATGCTTGTTTCAAGAGATCAGTCTCATTCATACTTTCTCTGCCATACCTAAAATATCTAATCTAATGCCTAAACCTCCAAAGTAAGTTTCTCATCACAGGGAGTGTGTAGGGGAGGGAAGAAAACACCCACTGCTTCCTTCCTCCCTCTCTTTTCATTGCATTATTCACTTGTCTCTCCTTCATTTCCCTTTTTGTCAGCTCAGTCTTGCAAAAGCCCTTCTTTCTGGCTCATGTATTTGTGTATGTGTGTCTGCACAGTTGTGCAAGCAGTAAGTGACAAGGATTAATATATTCTTGTAGCTTTTTAATGGTGTCTTCACACTATTCTTGGTAGTCAGGTAACAATCCTGAAAACTGGGTTCTGTCTGCCAATAGTGAATAGAGCTGACCTGTTTGCTGTGTGTAAGAAGGGCTAAAACCTCTGCTTTGAAATATTCAACCAAAATAATAGAGAAGAGGGTACACAAATATCAGGTCACATGGTTATATTTACGGGAGTTTTCTCTGCTTTGGAGATAGAAGAGACCCCACAATCTGCCACACATTTTCTTTCCTCCCTCTTTCTCCACAGGAACCTGAGCAGAAACCATATGACCTGCAAACTGTGAGCAGCATAGAAATGTCTTGCTTCCCCATCTCAAATATTTAAGCACATCTGAATTTTATTTTTGTTTTGACAATTTTCCTTCTGTGAATATGGTTTGTAAATGGAAAAGTAGGGTCTGCAACAGTAAGTGTGGTGTTGATCTGGCATCACCAGTACTCTGCTTCTTGTATTCAGAATAGCCTTTAGGCCTTGGAGCCCTTCCCTACCATGGGGCAGTAGCTTAAGACTTTCTTAAGCCTGAGCTCAAGTCAGAATATAGTTGTTCAAGGAACTGAAAAAAACACAGTGGAACACATGAATATTTCCTTTGAAGACAGTCTTTACTCATCCTTGCTTCAGAGCAAAACAAAGCCTCTTGGCTACCTTGTTGTGTTCTTCAACACAGAATGGGAACTCTGCCTTAATTTCTGCAGGACTGTGCAGTACCTACCATCAAAGAGCTGCCATTTATATCAGCATGAAAACTCCTGCAGTGTTGCACTTACCCTGCAGTTTGCAATCTTCTCAGCTGCCTTTTCTGCTTTCCTTGCAGAGGAAATGTGGCTGCAACTTCATCTGCAAATGTAGAAACAGTGACAGCGTAAGAAATTTGAGCGCCAAATTAGCTGTGGTTTGTGGTATGTCTTCTTCTGCTTCCATTTTCTGCCACCTCGTTCATGTAAAACCATATACTTTAGAAAGAGCTTTGGTCACACATCAGTTGTTCACCTGTGATTTCAGTCCCTTTTCCCCTCACTAGTGGGGATTAATCACCAAGCCTACTGTCACAGACAAGATGCTCTCCTGGTATTAATCGCTGTAACTTCTTGGATTTTAAAAGAATTATGCCTTTCTATGAGAGAAAAGGAGCTAGCTGGGGTCGAGATGTGTTCTATGCTTAGGAAAGGCATTGGGTTTTGCCTATAGTAACTTGCTTGGGTAATTCTATACCCTGCCTTCCTCTGTGTAATGTCTGTTGTACATCCACTCTCTGCTGGATTTTGCTCTCAAGCAAAATAAATACAAACTGAATTTGTGAACATTTGAAAAAAAAAAAGAAGACAGAGTAAGAAAAATAATTAAAACCCAAAGTTGAATACACTAATAACTAAATATAAACTATTATAAATCACATACATATACCATGTCACTAGGTTTAAAATAAAGCATGGCTCATATTATTTGACCATATTTTTACCACCAGTGAAAACTGGGAAAGTCTACCTTGATTTACTACAAAACAATATCTGCAATGTGCTGGCCCTAGCCCTGGCCATATCTGCCTTCCCTAGTCCTCCACTACATATTGAATAATTTCTTGTAGTGATGTAACACAATCAATTTGGAGCAAACTAACTGATCAGGCTCCTGCCTTGAATGGCTCTTTTTTCACTGTGGGGCCGCTGCCTTTCTCCACAGCTGAATTCCTAGAAATTATCATCTTTCCCTAGTGAAACTGAGAGAACCTAAAGCCTGTTAGCTCTCATAACAAACCTGGAAGATGAGCTGCTGACGACTGCTACAAAGTTTTTTTTAACATTATATAACGATTAAAGCTTTATCTGCACACAGGTAACACTGTTTGAAGAACTCTAATAATCTCTACTAATCAATCTTATATCAGGTCTTTGGTTACTGACACCAAGCCACAGATGCAGACTGAGCAGTATCTTATCATCCCCATGATCGCCTGGAAGCGCCACCTCCACTGCTAAAGCTTTCCAAGGAAGAAAACTTGTGCAAGGAGGCACATTCTCAGCTCTAGAATAGCTGCAATTAACTTGTTTAACCTGTTTGGTTTTTTTTTTTAAATCAGACAGGGCAAAGCACTACAGTCTCTTAGGGTAGAGGATGGCGTACATGTACAAAGGAGACCTTGTGGTGTAGCAGCTTCTAACAACAGGAAATAACCTCTCTTTGCAAGTAAAACTGTTTAGTACAAGCAGCTGCAGACACCTCTGCACTTGTTTAACTATTTATATTAAAAGTTACACTGCTCATTTAATTACAAAACATTAACAAAGAATTGTGTGGCTCAGGCCTCATACACTTGTATTTCAAACAGTTACAAGAGGGAAGAGTTTTAGCGCACTGAACCATTACCACTGCCTCACATAAAACAATGGTGGTCTTGTGTTGCAGCTGATTAATCATAACAAAGGTAAGTCCAATCATAGGTTTGCAACAGATCACCATGCACTAAAAACCTTTCTCTTTGCTCAGGCCTACAGCATTTCATGCAGTTTCTCACAGATGTACTAGAATATCTTTCAGCCTTGTGCCTAAGCAGCTCTTATACCATCCTTTCTTCTGCTCTCATGAGAAATGAGTTTCATTTTCTGTGAAGTCCTTTGAATTTGATTACATTACAAAGTAGCTAAGATGGACGAGTTTTTCTTTGTATTATTTGGGGTTTTTCCTGTGTTATTATTCTGGTGTTTATCAAGCTGATTGTTCACAATTATTTTATATAAAATAATATTTTAAATGTCTGTTGGCATCAGGAAAGTTTTTTTCAGTAATTAAAATAGATTAAAGGAAGTGACTGTCTAATTTCTATTTTCTTATCGAATATTTCTTGGAAAATATGTATTTGTTATGCAAATCAAAAGAATTTTAAACAAGATTGTGGCCTAAGGTAAATGGAGAGCCCTGATAGATTCTAACCCTTTAATGGCATATTAGAGACTCATTGTCATTTTTGACTCATTGTCATTTTTTATTGTTTGAAATAATAATATATTACTAACAAGCCATAAAAAAGAAAGAATGCAAACTCACATTCATCTCAGAGGACACAAAAGAGAATCTGAGGAAGCACAGGCCACTCAGCTGAACTGCACTCCCTGGGAATGTTATGGCCTGAATTCTCCTACAAGCTGTTTCCAAGCACAGAAAAGATAAGAAGGTGATTTGGAACAGCCAACACAGAATTATCAAGGACAAATGATGTCTAAACAACCTCGATTGCCTTCTGTGATGAGATGACTTGCTCTGGAGTGAAGGGAGGAGCACTGAATGTTGTTTCCTTTGATGCTAATGGTCTCCCATTAGCTCCTTACAGTCAAATTAGTGAGGTATTGACTCTGTAAGCGGATGATAACATGGGTAGAAAATCAGCTGGACCACTGTGCTCGAAGAGTTGTAATCAACAATATGAAACAGAACTGGTAACTGGTTATACAAGTGGTGTCCCTCAAGGATTCATAGTGGGGATAACACAGTTTAATATCTTTATTCATGACCTGGGTGGTAGGATGTAGTGCAGTCTTAGCAAGTTTGTAGGCAGTATGACATTGGAGGGAGCAGCTGTTATGCTGGGAGGACAGGGCTTCTGTTTAAGGGATCTGGATAGACTACAGAACGATCTGGCAGAAACTCACGAAGTTCAACAGGGGCAAATGGAATCTGGGACCTTGTATCTGGGACAGAATAAATGGGTTACACTAGCAAAAGTGAGCCCCTTGTTTGTGGAAATATTTATTCCCCTTTATTCAAGACTTATGAGGCTGTACCTGGAGTGCTGTGTCCAGTTTAGGGGTACCAGGGATAAGAAAGCCATTGACGTACTGGAGGGAGCCCAGTGGGGGGCCACCAGGATGGTTATGGCACTGCATGGCATGCTGTGTGAGAACAGGCTGAGAAATCTGGGTTTGTTCAGCACAGAGAAATAAAGGCAAAGGGAAGGTGTTACTTGCTGCCTCCAAATACCTACTGGAGGAGGAGCATATAGAAGAAAGAACAAGGTATTTCTCAGTGGTGCCCAGTGATGGGACAAGCATCTGCAGACACAAGTCGGAGCATGGGGAATTCTCACTAGATATGTGGGAAAATGTTTTCCCTATGCAGGTGGTCAAATACTGGAATCATAGAATGCTTTGGGTTGGGAGGGACCATGAAGGTCATCTAGTCCAAACCTCCTGTAGTGAGCAGGGACATCTGCGACTCAATTAGGTTGCTCAGAGCCCCATCCAACCTGACCTTGAATGTGTCCAGGGATGGGGCGTCTCTGGGCAACCTGTGCCAGTGTTTTACCACCCTCAATGTAAAAAAAAATGTCTTCCTTATATCCAGTATAAATTTACCCTCTTTTAGTTTAAAACCATCACGCCTTGTCCTGTAGCGACAGGCTCTACTAAAAAGTCTGTCCCCATCTTTCTTACAAGCCCCCTTTAAGAACTGAAAGGCCACAATAAGGTCTCCCCAGAGCCTTCTCTTCTCCAGGCTGAACAATCCCCAAAAGGGTAAGGTTGTAGGATTTCCTCCTTTACAGATTTCAGAGCTGGAATGGATGAGGTCTGGAGCAAACCAATGTGTAGTGAAATGCTGGCTATGTGAATTCTTTAAATGTACCTAGGGCTAGATGTTTTAAATGTTATTTCATTTAGATACCATATATATGTGTGTGTGTGAGACCTGGTTTTCACAAAGACTCTGCTGGTAGAACTTAAAGATTTTGTTATTGTTGTCAGTGCTCAGGGTCTGGATATCTCATGTTTTCTGTCCTGAATGAAGGTATCCAAACCAAAAGGATGTTTTTGTAAACTGAGCTTTGAAAACTCTGTATCTTATGTTTCAAGGACTTTCATAAGACCTTTGCAGAGGTAACCTAACTGGCATTAGCTGTAGCTTTTCAATGCCTCCAGAAGAAAAATGCTAGAAAGTCTTCAAGAAACATTGAAAGGGTGCACAAATATAACCCGCTCTTAAAACAAAACCCTTGATAACAGTGGCAGCCGTTGGAATGACTGTAGTCCTCTAGCAGTTCTTCAGCTACTGTAGTTCTTGTGATTAACCACAGTAAGCAAGAAACACTAAAAAGGCATACACAAAGGAAGCTACATCTCTGGGCTACAAACTGAAAAGGCTGCTGAAATGCTGTATCAGGAAGCAAAATCCTTCTGTAATTTTACAAATAATAAAAATAACACACATAGGAATTTTTGACTTATGCTGTTTTTTACCAAATGAGCTCAGCACCAAGTGTTTTTATTAGAAGATATGCAATTAAAGAAATTAAATACTGCATTTTATTTCTCAGTCTTTTATTAAAATGCATGTCCTTTTATGTTTTAAAGGTTATTAAAACCAAATACAGAAAGCTTAAAATCTTTTCAATAAGAAAAAGAGCATATCTTGAAAAAAGATCAGCTTTTAGATGGGCACAAGTGCAATCGATAGATTATTCAAAGTGACATTTATTACCTGATGTTGAGCAAAATGCCCTTCAAGTTGAAGAGGTATGTACAGAATGTCCTTATCAAGGTTACATGTATTTGATACTGTTCATGAAATATCACAATTTTAATTGTGAAATCTATTAATTTTGATCTATTTCCTGAGGGGAAAAGGATTACATATTGTTTTATATACTGTCCTCTAACCTGTCAGCTGGAGCAACAGCGTATAGGAACAGTTCTGCAATTTCCTAGCTGTGACTACACCTGATAAAACAGGAGTTTATATCAACAGAGAGACATTGGAAAATCCCAGTTACTCTAGAAAGCTGCATACAAACAACTCAGAAGTTTGAGCTGTAGTCTCTGTGAACCTAGAAAGTGTTAAAAGCCTTCACTAAAGAAAAAAAAAAAGAAGAGGTTAGCCCTTAAAGACCATATAAGCTGCAAAAGCTGGCAGTTGTGGCTTGTTAAACTGCTGGGAGGTGGAACTGACAGCTGTGCTGCTTAAGTGGGGGAAGTCATAAAAGGGAAGCAGAGGGCCCCAGAGGGAGTGGGATAGTTGGGCTTTAGCCTTACTTTGCTTGGGTAGAATTGACTTTATTTGAACTAAAATGGACACTGCTACTGCTGAACGCTGGCGGCAGGGAGACTTTTAGGTGGTTTGTTTATGGAGAGTTAAGCAACGTGAAAGAAGCTGTCCTGGCTTCTACTGCTTTTAGGATTGTGACTAAAGGAACTGTGCTGGGCTGTACTTATTTCCCAAGCCTAGACTGGAGTGCATTGTCTATTTTTTCACCTTTAAAAAAAAACAAGCAAGCAAAAAAAGAAAATGCCACTTAGGTTAGGTGCTTGACCTCTAACTGGGGCTAATAGTTGCTTTGCAGGCCTTTGGTTCTGTACTCTGCTTCCTGTAGAGGAACAGAAGGAAACTAGTAGTGCTTAAAATGAAATGTCAGAATCTTTTTCTGCTTAAGAATTTATTACATGTACCTATGTAAATTAATTTTAATAGATTTGATTTTGTATTTTAAAATTTGCTTCATAGATTGTTTGGAATCTTCTGTAATAATGTGAAATTCTGTGACTCCTGTAGCTCTTGATGGCACATCTGAAAACTGGCAGGCAATGGTTTCTGCCAGTAATCGTTCCCACATACAGATTGTATTTATTCTTCCGAATACAGCGCAATTAAAGAGTCTGCATTTTAAATCGTTTCTAGATACTGGTTTTCTGGTTTTTCCTTTTCTGTTTTGCAAGTGAAGGAAATGCATTGTCTTCCATATATTTGGCTGGTCATTATGTGTTTCCAATAAAATGCTTAATAATTTGATGTCCTTGTAGGTTTCATGCTCTTGTAGTAGATTAATTCACTTCAGATATTATTTATTTTCATCATGTCTTTAAGATGCGTTCCTTAAAAAAGTGGCAGTATTTTAGAACTACAGGCTAGATTTAAAGTAACTCAGCTTGGCTTGAAGTGACATGTGCCCAGACCAATTTATAAAGTAATGGAACAATTTATGAGTCTGCTTTAGCTGAAATTAGTTTCTGTGGCAGTTGGCCCAGGGAAACTCTGTGGGCCTTCTGTTCTTTGCAGCTGCACAAAATAATTGTAAAGGGAAATATTACCTTGCAGTAGCTAGGCAAAGCCTCACTTAAAAACTACGTGGTATCCCTTTCCTTGAAATTAAAGACCCTAATACACCAGAAGAATTGCTCTTGATGACATTGAAACAAAAAGCAAGTCATTCACATACACACTGGAATAAAGTAACAAATTAGAAAGTGTTATGCTTAAACAAAGAAGCTAAGCAAAGCTTTGCTGCAAGCATCAAAAAGAGCAAGTGGACTTTAAAAATGAGCTTGCTGGTCATGGTAATCCCAGGAAATTCAAGGGAGCTCACCCCTATGTTTTAATTATTCTATTGATAGTCTCGAGCAAAAACAGCCATTCGTTAGTGCGTTTTTGATTGATCATTCTTCTTTCCTCATCCATAGCACCAAAAGTGGGAAACTGCAGAAATTTTAGTACCAATGGCAGAAAAGAACCCCAAAGCAGACAGGAGAAAACAAAAAAATTAGTTTTCCCCAAGGATATTTTACAACTTGTTACAAATCTGGGAGGATCTTCAGTCTCTGCTGGAGCTTCCAAATATGCTCAGTACCATGAAGGTTAGTAAACTGCTTCATTGGAGTCAGAGCACACTGTGCTTGCAAAAAAAAATCAGCTTACTCCACTGGCCATATCACACCTATACAATAAAGTTTCCAAGCACTGTGAATTGACTCTCATTGTGCTCCCCTATTCAGAGATTGTGGAGTATAAAAGCTTCACATTAAGTCATCAGAAAACTCTGGACACACTGAAGGAGTCTTAAAATGCTTGTATATTTGTGAGGGGTGGATATCTTTACAGCTGAGCAGGAAGTGCCAGTCAGGATTTGACATGCGCAGTAAGTCAGAGAGTTAATCTCCTCTTCTATTTTCATAAGCGTTCTCACCAACACTGAAACCCACAGATCCTGAGCAGACTTCTGAGAGCCTGCTAAGGACCCACTGCAACCTCAGAAGACTTTGCACTGTCATAATCCGGCCCTTCAGAATCCTGTCAGTGCCTAGACCATCATTGCAGCATCTAAGTTAGTTTGCCTATGGATTATCTGTGAAGTGAAACAAGCACTTTTGCCTGCAATGCAGCATGAATGCAGTTGTGGAGATACACTGCCCAAAAAATGTCTCTCTGTGGGCATTACAGGTAATACTGTACCAGGTTTGGTCTTAGCTTGGTCTAGAGTTTTTCAATACTGTCTCAGAAGGTCTTTCACATCTCAATACTGTATATGTACTATGACTACTGACTGCAACATATACCCATAGCATCATGCTAGGAAAAACTGTTAAGGGACTAAAATATAACCTTCGTGTTATGGCAGGCTGTATGAATAAAATCCTCCCTCACACATGCACAAAGATGTACATAAGGCATAAAGGAACAAAGAGAACACCTGGGCTGTGAGCTCTCTCACAGAATCACAGAATCACAGAATAACCAGGTTGGAAGAGACCCACTGGATCGTTGAGTCCAACCATTCCCACCAATCCCTAAATCATTCTCCTAAGTACCTCATCCACCCTCACCTTAAACACCTCCAGGGACGGCAACTCAACCACCTCCCTGGGCAGACCGTTCCAATGCCTAACCACCCTCTCCGTGAAGAACTTTTTCCTAATCTCAAGCCTAAATCTCCCCTGGCGGAGCTTGAGGCCATTCCCTCTTGTCCTGTCCCCTGTCACTTGGGAGAAGAGGCCAGCTCCCTCCTCTCCACAACCTCCCCTCAGGTAGCTGTAGAGAGTAATAAGGTCTCCCCTCAGCCTCCTCTTCTCCAGGCTGAACAACCCCAGCTCTCTCAGCCGCTCCTCATAAGATTTGTTCTCCAGCCCCTTCACCAGCTCCGTTGCTCTTCTCTGGACTCGCTCCAGAGCCTCAACATCCTTCTTGTGGTGAGGGGCCCAGAACTGAACACAGTACTTGAGGTGAGGTCTCACCAGTGCCGAGTACAGGGGGAGAATAACCTCCCTGGACCTGTTACGCCGTTCCTGATACAAGCCAAGATGCCATTGGCCTTCTTGGCCACCTGGGCACACTGCTGGCTCATGTTCAGTTGGCTGTCAACCAACACCCACAGGTCCTTCTCCTCCTGGCAGCTTAACAGCCAGGTTTCTCCTAGTTTGTACCTCTGCTTAGGGCTGTTGTGCCCCAAGTGCAGGACCCGGCATTTTGCCTTGTTAAACCTCATGCTGTTGGTCTCAGCCAAGCAGTCCAGCCTGTTCATGATCCCTTTGCAGAGCCTCCCTACCCTCCAGCAGATTGACACTTCCTCCCAGCTTGGTGTCATCTGCAAACTTGCTAAGGGAAGACTCGATGCCTTCATCCAGGTCGTTGATAAAGACATTAAACAGGACTGGACCCAGGACTGAGCCCTGGGGAACCCCACTTGTCACTGGCCTCCAGCTGGATTTAACTCCATTTACCACCACCCTCTGGGCCTGGTCATGCCACTAGTTTTTCACCCAGGAGAGTGTGCGCCCGTCCAGGCCAGAGGCCGACAGTTTCCGAAGCAGAATGCTGTGAGAAACTGTATCAAAAGCTTTACTAAAGTCCAGGAAGACCACATCCACAGCCTTTCCCTCATCCAAGAGTGTAGTCACTCGGTCATAGAAGGTGATCAGATTACTCTGGCAAGACCTGCCTTTCATGAACCCGTGTTGACTGGGCCTGATCACCCGGTTCTCTTGCAAGTGCTTCTTGATTGCACTCAAGATCACCCGCTCCATGACTTTCCCCGGTACCGAGGTCAGACTGACAGGCCTGTAGTTCCCCGGATCCTCCCTGCGCCCCTTCTTATAGATGGGCACGACATCAGCCAGCCTCCAGTCCAGCGGAACCTCCCCAGTCATCCAGGACTGTTGGAAGATGATGGAAAGGGGTTTGGCCAGCACATCCACCAGGTCCCTCAAAACTCTTGGGTGGACTCCATCCGGCCCCATAGCAAGTCTCTAACCACCTCCTCTTGGACCTTGGGAATCTCATACTTCTCTTCCAACCCTTCGGGTTGTGCACAGAGGGAACAATTTTCCTTGCTGTTAAAGACTGACGCAAAGTAGGCATTGAGCACTTCAGCCTTGTCTTCGTCCCCTGTTACTCTTGCTCCCTCTGCATCTACTAGGGACTGGAGATTCTCCCTAGCTCTCCTTTTGCTGTTGATGTATTTGTAGAAAGACTTTTTGTTGTCTTTCACAGTCTTGGCCAATCGCATTTCGAGTTGGGCCTTAGCCCTCCTGACTTTTCCCCTGCACGTTCTCACTTCCTCCCTATAGTCCACCTAGGATGCCTGCCCCTTCCTCCAGAGGTCGTAGACCCTCCTCTTCCTATTGATGTCTCTTAGGACCTCCCTACTCAACCACGCTGGTTTCTTACCCCGCCGGCTACTTTTCCGGAACTTGGGGATGGCTTTCTCCTGAGCTGCCAGGAGTTCCTTCTTGAAGAGCTCCCAGCCCTCATGGACACCTTTGCCTTCAAGGAGCGCCTCCCATGGGACTTTTCCGACCAGCCTTCTGAACAGCCCAAAGTCTGCTCTATGAAAGTTGAGGGCGACTGTTCTGCTAACCTCCTTCTTCATCTTACCCTGCACTGAGAACTCTATCATCTCATGATCGCTTTGCCCCAAGCGTCCTCCAACCTTCACATCCCCCACCAGTCCTCCTCTGTTCACAAACAGCAGGTCCAGGAGGGCACGGTCCCTTGTCGGTTCGCTCACCAGCTGTGTGAGGAAGTTGTCTTCCACACACTCCAGGAACCTCTGGGACTGCTTCCTTTCTGCTGTATTATACTCCCAGCCTATATCTGGGAAATTGAAGTCTCCCACAAGGACTAGAGGTAGCGATTTTGAGACTACACTCAGTTGTTTGTAGAAGAGCTCATCAGCTGCTTCTTCTTGGCTGGGTGGTCTATAGCAGACTCCCATCACAATCCCTGCCTGCCCATGGGCTCCTCTGATTTTCACCCACAGGCACTCAGTCCCATCTTGACCGTAGTCCAGTTCGAGGGTATCAAAGCCCTCTCTAACATAGAGGGCTACCCCGCCTCCTCTTCTGCCCTTCCTGTCCTTCCTGAAGAGTTTATACCCCACCATGGATACGTTCCAGTTGTACGAGTCATCCCACCACGTCTCCGCAATGGCAATGACATCGTAGTCTCCCTGCCCTACCACAGCTTCAAGCTCCTCCTTCTTATTTCCCATGCTGTGTGCATTAGTGTAAATGCACTTCAGCTGGGCAGGCGTAGCTTCAGCCTTCGTAATAGGGCTCCTCCCCAACTGAGCGGTCCTCTCTGAACACAACCAGTCTGTGTTGGAGTAGGGAGGGCTCTAAACAGGCCACCAAAGGAAAGGGCAGGCTGCCAAGTCAACATGGCTACAAAGAGGAGTTTTTGATGTCAGGGCTGGAAGGGGCCCCTGTCCACTGTGTAGCCTTCAGGAAGGATTAGGGCTACAGTTAGGATTACGGTTGAGGGAAGGCAAACCTGCAGCAGCAGCTGGAATGGCATTACAAAGGAGTTTCAGAAAGAACTTGGAAGGAGAAATTTTTTGTCCTGGTCTAAGGCTTACCCTGTGGTAATGGTTATTGCTGAGAAAAAGAGAAAGCCAAGAGCTCCGGTTGGGGGTAGGCTGTAAAAATAACAGATGAGTTGCAAAGAGAATGTGGCTGGGAGGAGTTCTTGGTGGGGCACTCACTGAGGGGCTTGGTCTCAGCATACAGTTTCACATGAGAGTTAGGGTTAAGAGAGAGGGTAGAGCTACAGCTGGAATGGGTTTGACAGGTTTCAGCCTTCAGTTAGTTTTATTATTAAGGTTTGTATTGGAAGAAGAATACTAGAGATACAGCCGTAGAGGGGCTAGAAAGGGGGTTTGAAGTGGAAACGTAGGCAGCAAGCAGAATTTGACTGTAAGAACTTAGTGTGTGCACTGAGAGGGAACTAGGATAGGGCTCAGCCTCCAGTTTGGGTTAGGGTTTGAGTTGAGAGAAAGAATACTACTGTAACAGGACAGAGGCTAGAAAGGTGCTTTGAAAGGAAAAAGATAGCTTGGCCTGAGAGAACTCTTTGTTGTGGTGTTTCAGAGAAAGAAAGAGACAGGTACTCTTACTGCAGTGGCACTGGGAAGGACTCGCTTATCAGGAGTGAAAGCTGCAAGGGGAACTTGGCTCACCTTTGGCATGGGCAGTGGAAGAAGGCTCAGTGTTCTGCTAGATTTGTTTTCAGGATTAGAGTAAGGGCTATTGTTGAGAAGATAAGGGCTAGAACTGCAGTTGGAAGGGGCTAGAAGTGGGCTCTCAAAGTGAAGGGTGGGCTGCAAAGAGAAATTGTCTTCAAGAGCTTTTTGCTGTGGGCACTGGCTGAGGGCTATGTCTGAGGCTTAATCTCTGGCTTAACTTTAACCTTAAAGTCAGGGTTAGGTTTGAAAGAGAGACGGAAGTGCTCCAGCTGCAGTGGGACTGGAAAGGAACGGATAACTGGAAATGTAGGCGTCAAGAAGAATTTAGTTTCCATAACTTTTTGGCTTGGCCTAGTGAGTTCTAGTTCAAGGTTCAACCTCTGTTTGGATGTATTGATATGGCCAAGTTTAGGATTAGGGTTGAGAGGCAAAGCCTAGAGCTGCAATGGGGGTGGGGTTAGAAAGGAGCTGGGCTGCAAGAAGAACTTGGCTGGGAGAATTTTTTGGTGTGGGCACTAAAAGAGGGGGGCTAGGACAAGTCTCAGCATATGGTTAGATTTACACCAGGGTTAGAGGTTAGGGGTAGGAGAGAGCGCCTAGCATTCCAGCTGGAGGGGAGACGGAAAGCACCTTTGAAGGGGAAATCTAGGCTACAATGAGATCTCGGCATCCCACTGGGGTTGGAGTTCCAGCTGGGGTTAAATTTGACAACAAGAGAGAACAATTAGAGTGGGCCTAGAAAGCATGGGTTGCAGGAAAAAACTTGGCTGCAAGAACTTTTAGTTGTGGATGCTGCTTGGCAGGCCTGGTCTGAGGCTCAGCATACAGCTAGTGTGAGAGTTAGGGTTAGTTTTGAGAGAAAGGGAGAGCCTAGAGCTCCAATTGGAAAGGGGGCTTGAAAGCAGCTGCTGGGCCACAAAGGAGCCAGAAAGTAACTGTCCCAGGGAAGAGCAAACTGCCAGGAGAACTTGGTTGCAAGTACTTTTTTGGTGTGGGCACTGGCTGGAGGCTATGTCCAAGCGCAGTATATGGTTTATGTGAGGGTTAAGGTTTAGGACTAAGAGAAAAGGAGGGCCTGGAGCTGCAGCTATAGAGGAGCTAGAAAGCAGCTATGAAAAGGAAGGGTGTGGGGTAGAGAAAATGTGTCAGAGAGAACATTTTATTGAGGACACTGTCTAGGGGTGCTGAGCTAAGAATCTGTGCTATTCTTAAGGTGGGCATTATGACAGAAACAGCCTAGACATGTAGCTGGAAGAGAGCTTAAAAGGGAACATGTCAAGGGAAATGCAGAGTATGAGGACAACACGGCTGTAAGAATGTTTTGGTGTAGGTACTGGCTGGGGACCCTGGCCTGAGGCTTAGCATAAGATTGGGTTTGCTCTCAGGGTTAGTCTTAGAGCTGGGAGAAAGAGATTCCTAGATCTCCAGCTGGAGGGGAGCTGGAAGAGGTTTGAAAGGAAAGTCTAGGCTGCAAGAACTTGGCTAGGGAAATTTCTGCCATGGGCACTGGTTGAGCAGCCTGGTCCAAGGCTCAGGTTCTGGTTTAGTTTCATTTTAAGGGGCAGAATTAGGGTTATGGTTAAGGGAAAGGAAGACTCTGGGGATCTAGCTGAAGCACAACTAGAAAGAGACTTCCTAAGAGGAGTGCAGGCTGCGACTGTAATCAGATTGGATTTCTTCAAGCTACCCCTGTGTCCAGCTTCAGCTGTATCGTGGATTTGGTGGAAAACCTGTACCCACAAAGGTCACTACAGGATAGATGAGTATAGGCAACCATCCTGTTCTTGGTGCTTAAAATTGAAAAGGACACATATTTGCCCCAGATGCTGTCATGAAGATATCTCAGGCCCTTGGCATATTTTAATTCTTCTGTAAAGGTTATGGTCAACATCTCTTTTTCCTCTGATAAAACAACCTTCCTTAGTAAGGATTCATATTTGCAGGAAAGAGCTCTTTAGAATCTAGGCCAAGATGACAAGAAAGTCTCCCGGAAAAAAAAAACTGGTAACTTTCTTCATCAGCCTTGCCTTCCCTAGAATAAACCTACCAAAATGTTGTTCATTACACATTTATAAACCAAAATGCTTCACTAGATGAATTTACCCTAGAAAGATGAAAGATGCATATGTGACAGATGTTAGTCATGTTGATATGTGCAGTATTGTACAGTGCTCAGATATCATGTTCTAAGCATAACGTAAGGAATAAAATGGGTACTGAACTCGTCTGAAAATCTGATTTCAGATCTATATTTAGGCATTTAAGTGACCTGCTTTTATTCAAAGGTGCTGACTATTCAGCTGCTTCCATTGACTGCAGTGGAAATACAAGGGATTTTTTGTTGTCGTTGATTCTATTTTCAAGACAAAAATTACAGTTTAGAGCCTCTAACTCCCAAGTAACTCCTTGTTCTCCACAAAAGATTACAGAAAATGAAATATAGCAACTCCATTCTCTCCTGCTCTCCATAAGATGCAAAATGCTTCTATGAAGGAGGGAGATTTAACACTACTGGTTTGGACTCCAGTGTGACAGATAACTTTGCTATGGAAATTACAGGGGCAAAAGAGAAATTGAGAGGATGAGACACTAGAACTATCTGCTATGTTGCAGGTAATATATGGCTCCACCACTGTCTTCTGGCTATACCTTGGACATAGACTGTCGGTGGCTTGCCTGCAATCCTGTTTCTGGCCCTGTTTCCTGGATGGATGCTGTGCCTACATTGTGCCTTCCTGGGTGAATCTGGTTCATCATCTCAGCTTCTTTGGGACTGCTGATGTGTGCTGTTGCCAGCATCTGACTCTTCCTACTGTGCGTGGACTAGGATGATCTGGTTTGTTCTGGTCCTGCTCTGTTCACTCTCATGGAGCAGCCCTGCTCTGGCTTCTCCCTAAGGATGTGGTCACCCTGCTTAATGATCAGCAAATGAACAAAATGAGATCTACAGCAGGCAGGTCAGTTTGTATGATTCAATAGTTGGACTTCATGATCCAGTGGTTCCTGTCCAACCTAGTGATTCCACAATTCTATGATTCAAAAGCTGATGGATGACATATTGTAAATGCACAGAAGATGCATGTGCTTTGTTTTCTGTGTATGTGGACCCTGAAGGTCCTTCATTATACAGTGGAGGAAAGTGTGTGCTGTGTACAGGGCTTCTGAGTTGGGCAGATGTGCTTTTGCAGGATGCCATCTGTGACTGACCACATCCTCTGTGGCAACAGAGGCAGAGAAGAAACACTTGATGTTGGTTTTTTGTTTGTTTTTTTTTTTTCCCTGTGCATATGAACAGACGAGGGTAGTTTATAGGGGTGCCACACTCCTGCAGGAGGCTGAGCTATCATTATGCGCTGTATGCCAGCTGAAACAGATCGCTCTGCTCACAGGTTGGAGCTAGGTCAGGAGCTGTTGGCCAAGTCTGACCTCAGACAGCCCTTCTCGCTCCTGGAGGTCTCTTTATGGGAACAGGAACTGGAAACTTGAGTAAATATTACAAAAACTGCCCAAAGTAATAACGTGTATAATTAGTTAGATAATGATTTGGATGATGGTAGGTTTTGTTTCCCAGAGGAACTGGAGATAAGTGTGAGGGTACAAAGCAGAGCTATGGGCAGGGGATGAGAACCACCTTCCTCCTCAGACAGGTGCAGAGCTGGATTTCCTCTCTCTCCCTGGTGTTCATCTCAACCTTGTTGCTCTCAACAACTACCTAAAAGGAGGTTGTAGTGAGGTTACTTAAACCTTCTGCCCCTCTATTCCTCTTTTGTGAGACCTCATCTGGAGTATCATGTCTAGTTCTGGAATCCTCAGCATAAGAAGGAGATGGAGCTGTTGGAACAGGTCCAGAGGAGGGCTACAAAGATGATCAGAGGGCTGGAGCACCTCCCATACGAGGACAGGTTGAGAGAATTTGGCTTGTTCAGCCTGGAGAAGGCTCCAAGGAGACCTTGTAGTGACATCGCAATACCTGAACGGGGCCTACAAAAAAGCTGGGGAGGGTCTGTTTATGAAGGCTTGTAGTGATTGGACTAGGGGCAATGGCTATAAACTGGAGAGGGGCAGATTTAGGCTAGATCAGAGGAGGAATGTCTTCATGATGAGAGCAGTGAGGTGCTGGCACAGGTTTCCCAGTGAAGCTGTGGCTGCCCCATCCCTGGAGCTGTTCAAGGCCAGGTTGGACGGGGCCTTGGACAGCCTGATCTAGTGGGAGATGTCCCTGCCCTCTGCAGGGGGATTGGAACTGGATGGGCTTTGAGGTCCCTACCAACCTAAACTATTCTATGATTCAAAGTAACAAGGGATGAGAGGAAATGGCCTCAAGTTGCGACATGGCAGGTCACATGGAAGGACCAGATACTAGGAAAAATGTCTTTGCTGAACGAGTGGTGAGGCACTGGAGCGGGCTGCCCCCGGGGAGCGGCGGGGTCTCCATCCCTGGAGGTGCCGAAGCCCTCGGGGCCGGGGTTCGCTGGGCCGGCGGGACGGGACGATCTGGGAGCCTCCGGGGGCCGTTCCCGCGCGCGGCGGGGGCGGGGCGGGGCGCGCGCGCGGTGCGTGGCGGGCGGGGGCTCCCCCCGGCGGGGGGGCGGGGCCGCGGCGCGCGAGCGGGGCCATTTCAGCGCGCGGCTGCGGCGCCCAGGCCGGGATGCGCGCGTCGCCCCGCGCCTGCCCGCCCGCCCCTCGCGCGCCCGCGGCGCTGGGGCGCTGACCGCCCCGGGCCCACAGACCGACCGGCCGCTCGGCCCCGCCGCACGCCGCGCCATGGCGGCTCCCGGCGGCATCGTGCCCGTCATGGCGAGTAAAACCAAGACCAAGAAAAAGCACTTCGTGGCGCAAAAAGTGAAGTTGTTCCGGGCGAGCGACCCGCTGCTCAGCGTCCTCATGTGGGGAGTCAACCACTCGGTAAGCGCCGCGCTGCGGCCCCCCGCCCCCCGGCATCCTGCGGGGCTAGGGCGGGCTCGGTGCGGGGTTAGGGGCGATGCAGGGCGATGCGGAGCTGCGGGGAGGGGCGGTGTGGGATTAGGGGCGATGCGGGGCAAGGGGGTTCGGCGCGGGTCGATGCGGAGTTGCGGGGGGGTCGGTGCGAGGTTAGGGACGATGCGGAGCTACGGAAGGGTCGATGCGGGGAGATGCGGAACTGCGAGGGTGGTCGATGCGGGATTAAGGACGATGCGGAGCTGCGGGAGGTTCGATGCGGGGTTACGGTCGATGTAGACCTGAGGGGGGGGGGGTCGGTGCGGGGCGATGCGGAGCTGCGGGGTGGCTGGAGCGGGGTTACGGTCAGTGCGGGGTTGCGCGGTGCCCCATGTCCCGCCGCGCCGGTGCGGGGAGCGGAGCCGCCGCGGATGCGGTGCGGGCAGCAGCGTCGCTCCGGGGCCCGGGTCGTTCCCGTGTGCCTCCCGCGGGAGGGGCAGGGCTGGCTAGCGGCGCGGGGAAGCTGCGGGATTGCAACACTCGCCCTGCGGCCGGGGAGATGCCGCTGCGGAGCGGGGGTAGCGGGAGCCCCGGGAACGCGTCACAGGGCTTGGGCGTTATGCTTGGGCGTTACGAGGCTCGGCTCGTAGGCTTGGAGCAGATGCCGGGGCGGGTTAGGGGTGTGGAGCCCAAAGGTCGCCTAAAATAAGGTATCGAGGCGGTTAAGCCAGAGATGTCTTATTTCTTACTGGTGCGAAGTCCATACGTCCAAACGTTGGGTTTGTACAGGTCGCTTCTTGCTGCTAAAGAGCTTGCGAGAATAATTGTCTGTGTGCGATTTGAGGTTAGGCTACAAATTTTGTAACGGCTTGATTAAACAGGCAGGGCAGCCTGTGGTATTGACTCGGTGGTCCTTTTGTTTTCTACACATCGAAATCCTATGGGTTTTTTTTCTTTGTGCACGTTTTGTAGTCCTTGCCCAAAGCCTAGGGGCTGAGCATCAAGGCTAAGCACTGTCAGACCTGCAGTAACAGCCCAGTGCCCAGAGTCGTGATCTGGGGGAAGATGCTCAAACTGCACCTACCAAGATGGTGAGGATGACAGAGGAGAAGCTCTAGTGAGGTTAAATAGTCTGCTTAAGATAGCCCTGGGGGGCGGTAGGAAACCGCGGCAAAGGAGTTCATGTTTCTGTAGGTCAGCAGGCAGCCGTGGTATCCTATGTCATGAACTGATAAGAATCCAGATATTTATCTACAACGCAAAAAGATCTCTAATTGTACAAGTGTGTGATATGCCAGAATTGGGCTTAAATGCATCAGTTTCCTTTCCTCTTCCTTCAGTGGCTAGCATCGTTAACAGAAAAACTCCCAAACAGGCCTCTTTAATGAAAGAAAGCACAATTACAGGATGAGAGACTTCTACTGAATGGCAGTGTGCTAGCTATCGGCGGCCTCCCTGGGGAGGGCAAGGGAGAAGATCCCTGAGGAAAGCAGATCTTTCTCTTGCAACAACTCATTGCTACGTGTGTTCCTACTGGAGATACTACTACTGGCAGAGGAGAGACCTCCTTGGTGCTGTGCAAGTAATAACAAAGTAAAAAGTGGCAAATGCAATACTGTACATCACTCCTACAGTCATGTATTACTGTGGTGTACAAAGTATTCCTGTTAGAAACTGTAATAAAGAAGCACATGCACATAAAACTAATCATCATAAATTAAAACTCTTTTGATGGGGGACTTGAAGAGTGAGCTTCACAACACACTAGGCTTGAAGAAATGCAGCTTCATATTCATAGAAAGATGATGGTTGTACGTGTGAGTATCTGCTGTGTGTTCTGCAGATGTTCTTCCATTTATTTAACTTGCTGCAAGGTGAGTGATTATCAATAGTGCTTTGGGTCCCATGGGAGCAAAATCCTTGTTGAATGAGAGACCATAAGAATAAGTTTGCATCCAAATCTAAACATGTCATCTTGGCTAAGGAGAACATTGAAGTGTTGCAGGCTCCTTTGTTAGATGCTTACTCTGTCAGTTTATAATGCTTGATGTAGTACTGCCCAGCAAATGCAAGTAAGCATTTAGGGTAGCTGGGCTCTCTTATCACAGATAAGAATTTCTTACAGGAGAAATTGTGTGTGTGGATTCATTAAGAATGGGATTTAAGGAGTGTGGAGTTTCTTAGAAGAATATACTGAAGTCCGTAAGAGGAGGTTAGACTAGGAAATTATTGTTGAATGTAGTTCATTGTGATAGTAATTAAATAAACCTAGAATATAGTAGTAATCTGGAGAATCATATTTAAGACTACTTTTACTGTGATGCATCTCAATTAATGAGACGATAGCAGTCTGAGTCTTACCATCTTGGGAGATAAGTATGTATTGAAACAGTGAAGCTGAGATGCAGTTCCCACATTTCTGACAGGATGTGGTGTGTATTGGAAGGAAGCACTCGATGAAGATAAAGGGAAAAGCAGATTTTTTGGCAAGCTTTTAAACTTTTTTGGTCTCGGGGCCAAAATACCGCTATATTTGATAGCTGAGTTTTGGAGGATTTTCAGATTTTAAATTCAAGGTATGAAGAATTTCCATCTAGAGAAGTTACATGAACTGTTCTCTTTCATTTTCTCCTAGGACAGGACAGTTAATTCTAGAAAGGGAGGTCTTGAGTGCTGGTGTCTCAAAGCAGTCAGGCTTACAGCAGAGGTGCAAGTTCTTAATGGGAAAAATCTTCAGGGAGGTGTCTATTACCCAGGATTCTTGTAAATTATCTTCTCATCCAAGAAGCTGTAGACAGGTTGCTTTAGTGGTCTTGGTGGTTGTTTAGGTAGAAGTAGGGAGATAGCGTATGCAAAATCACACTTGGTTATGCAGTCAAATTCAGAAATCTTAGAGGGGCCTGTGAGGGGAAAACATGTAAACATTACATAAATATCTTAAGAAGGAAGAAAATAAATGCTCACATTTGGAGAGCTGTGAATTCATTTCCTAGTATGCTGAAGTACGTTGTCCAAAGAAACTTCCTGCTAAGTGAAAGCAACAGTGTCCCATTTTGTAGATGAGACTGTAATACTGATGCCTTGTAGCAGCAAATGCTAATTGTCTTGTGCTTGTATCTTACAGGCATCTACATCATTAGGAGTTGATCCTATCTGTCTTTTACCCTGTATCAAAGATGATAACCTGTCTGTGCTACTGCAACAGATATTTAAACTCATAGGTTACTGTGACTTAAAGCTATATTTTTAGCTAGTTAACATAATTGTAATATTTCATTTACAACTGATGTTGTAAATAACAGCCTTGTTCTTACCTCCATATTGGTGCTGCTGGTGGATTCCCAATAACTGTGGGAAAGGGGAGAAGGAAGGAAGATGACATGTAACTCTTTGCCTAGTGCTTTTGGAAGTAACACTTTTGTTTTGTGTGCCACAAATGAAAGCCAGACATTCTGTTTTCTGCAGCCTATGAAGATTGTGCCAGGCACAATGATGGTGAGCTGTCTCTTGATCATGCTGGTTGTAGGCTTCTGTTAGAAGCTTGTTAGGAAAGCTGGGATTTCATAGGCAACTAGGCTTAGGTCCTTCAAAACATATCACCTACAAAAGTGGAAGAAAATTAATTAAAGTGTTTATTTGAAAATTATTTTAAAAAATAGACTGCTGGATACTATGCCTACTTTGTCAACTATTAAATTGAATGTATTTAGGAGATGAGAGTGGATGCCTAATGAAGTTACCGAGCATACTGTGCAAGTTAAAAAAAAAAACAAACAAAAAACCCACACACAACCAAATGCAAACACCACCCCCCCCCAACCCTGGAATCTGTAATCACCATCTGTTTCTTGGATGATTACAAGCTGATCTAAAAATTTAGCAGTGCCTGACTTCTCAATGGTGCTTGCTGTTTAATGAACAAGTGGAACAATAAGAATACATGGATCAAAACACTTTTTTTTTTCCACCCCCAGCATATTGCAGAAAGAGTGTACTTTCTGTGGGTGAAGAATTCAACAGATAATAAACTCCAGGACCTTCTACAACTGCTTACATGAGGTACTGTGAGCCTTATGCTGCTGTTGCGCTCTCGGCAGTAATCTGGCTTGATCTTTTTAGCAAAACTGGAATGACATAAGGACAGAATAATTAAAGGAGTGAGAAACGTGGAACTCCTCTGTTCACCAGTGTAACTCATGGATGCATTGATTGTTAGTTAGAAATGGTGAGGAAAAAGACTGACAAGTAAATGTATTTTTTGCCTTCACACATGCTAGGATGTATTTGATCATGTTAGAAAGGCTTCTCTATCTCTATAGAAACTTACAAAATGTCTGCATTATTGTCCATTTTTCAGTTTGTTTTTTCTCAGCTAGTATACTTGTCTTTCCTGTTACAAACTTGTATCCTGACAAATACACAAATAGCTCATTTACACATGCCTGTCCTTGTGTTCTAACACGGCACTGGAAAACTTGTTAAGTAAATGCGTATCCTCTTGGTTTGCAGCTTAGAGTTCCTCAGTACTGACTTACCTAGCCTCTCTCCAAAGAACTTCCTATCCTGAAATGTTTTATGTTTAGGAGAATGACACTGAAAGGAGCTTGCCGAGTAGATCATTAGAAAGATGAAGCTTAAAATATTTAAAAGCTATGTTATACCCTCTGGAGTAAAATCCATTGACTTACATTTATGGTCAATTGCTTTTAAAGAGGGAGAACAAAAAATCCACAAAACCAAACCCTTACAAGCAATATCTCTTGTAACTTACGGATCCAGAAGTTACCAACTCTTATACTTCTAATATGATCTTAAATGACAATGACACTAGTGACACCCTGAAGTTATTGAATTATAATGGTGACTCATGGCATCAGCTGTTGGTGCAACAGGTTGGTTGGAAACTGAGAAGGGGAGGGCTGCTTAGCAGTTACATTGTCAACTGTGTTGCTAATGTTTGTAGTTGAAGAGTGTCACTATGGCAGTTGTGCTCTAAGCAGCTTTTCAAGATGACTGAGGCAAAGATAAACTAAAGTTACTGATCTTCGGGTTCACTCCAGATTTCTAACAGTGAGCTTGAAAAACAAAGAAGCTTATTCATTGTTTAATGGAGGTGGTGGTAAACTAGGTGGGCGAAGGCTCTTTCTAAGAAGTAGTAAGAAACAATGTATTAACAAGCATTGATTGCAACACAGCGGATACTAAAGCAATTAGAACTATTTTAAAATAAAGTCAGCCGGGCTCTCAGCCCAGATATTTGTATATATAAGGAAGTAGAACAGGAAGAGCTGTTTATTGAGAACTTGGGGGGTTTTGGGTGTCAAGCTCTGTGTACTGCAGAAATTAATTTCATACTGCTTTTACAACTGAGTGGATGAAGTAGTAAAAATACAAATTGTAAATATTTATTATGGTTGAGTTAAAGGTAGTAAATGTTTCTGCAAGTGGGAGTGATGTTCCATGTCCCCTTGAACTATTGAAAGGAACACATGAAATAGCTTCTGTTAGAGTTGAGGTGGGAAGGACTATGAAAAGCACTCTGACAGCAGTTTCACAGCTATTTTCTGTCGCTTCTTCCGCTCTACACGATAAGGTGCTGCAAAGAGTAGGCTTATCTTTTGCCTATAGATTTTTTTAAAACTGAATTTCATTTACTCTACTGGGAAGGGCTGGACGATGTTCAACAAAGCAAACAGGCAGCACAAATTTGTTTTGCTCACTCAACTTAGTCATCTTATTTGAGTATCCTAAACCAGATGCCTTAAGAAAGAGTCTTTAGGGGATTATTTTCAAATTCCTTGCTCATTAAAGCAGACACTTGTGTTATGCCCATTGGCCAAAGACTAGTAGATGTTCCTTCTGTAGTTTCAGGGTGGCAAACTTTCTGTACTATGACTGACTCACCCCATTATGCAGTTCCTGCTATACAGTCCTGCCTTCTGCTCTTCTGTGAAAACATCTTGTGCTGTGGAGTTCCACAGGGTAGCTGTACATTATGTCACTTCATGACAGCTGTAGAATAAAGTGAAACTACCTTTTATTTATTGATCTTGTAAACGTTTCTATAGCTAAGCGCTCAATTATAATTGTTGTTGGCTTACAAATATCTTGACTTATTGAAAGGTTAGTTAACTTAGAACTATGAGGTTTTATATGCTTGAAAGAAGTATATGTTCATCATCATTTTCTCCTGACTTCTAAGTGGTCAAATACTGTTGTGGATAATGGTCTCCAGTATGAAGTAATTCTTTTATGTTTACTCCCAAGGACTATTTGCACATTTTTCCACCTTTTATACTTCATGCTTAATATGTATATGCCTAACAAAAGTCACAATTTCTCTTCATAATTTTCACTGTTGGTAAAGTATGTGTTTGCAGTTTGTAAAATAGCTGAAGCAGCCTGAGAAATTGCTGCCTTGGCTATGGTATGGTAATGACAAACTCTGTTTTCATGGTGTCTATCTTGGTATGTGGTGAAATGGGTCAGCTTTGAATTGTTGAGATTGTAACCTCTTGCGCGTGGCTTGCTATGTGAACATCTGTCTTGTGGTCTTCCTATAGAGCCTGGACTGTTCTATAATAAGTTAATTAGTTTTGTGTTGAGAGATTGCTCAATAAGGGTGTTGTGAAAATTGTTTGAAGTATCTGAATGCTGTAGTGGTGGATGTCACAAATTGAAAAGAAAACATCAGCTTTATCCTCAGAGGGTGAGGTTGAATAGTTTGTGGTATACTTATGGCTGTACACCTTTTAGAGTACCTGGTGAACAACTACCTTGTGTACTGAGGCAAGATAATTAGACTAATCCAGCTCTTTTGTGTGCATTGCAAGTTCCCAAGGCAACCTTAATATTCTTAACACAGCTATGAGTATATTCATGATCCTTTTAGATTGTAAGACAAAGCTGAAAAAGTCACATTCCCTTTTGTGGTGTTGTTAGGAAGCTCCTTGGTGAGGCTGGGACTTCAAGCAGCTGTAGGGAGATTCTTTAACTTTTTTTTAATCTTCCACTTTTTCCAGTCTCCCTCTTGGTGTCTCAGTCAACTGTTGTCATCACTCACAACTCTGCTGTTTCTGCTGTTTCTGTGTTTGTATTTTGTCAATCAAGTCTCTGCCATTCCAGTCTTCCTAGTTAACAAATTCAGTCATATCTGTTTTCCTTATTAGTAATTACATGGCTCCAAAGTAATAATCCAGCAAAAATAATACATTCTGAGGAATTTTTAAATGGACTGTAATTCAGTGAAGTTGATCATCCAGCCGTGCAAATGTGTGCTGAGCCAGCACAAAGAACATGAGGCAAAATAACTTGTTTGTAAGGAAGTGCCAGCTTAAGCCATCATAAAGTTAATCAAACCACAGCCTCTGTAATATGGAAGCCAGGTAAAGCTGCAGCTGCTGGACTTGTTTCCAGTCTTTGTCAGTGATCTGTTCCTATGGTAAATTCATTTGGGGAGATGTGCTAGAGGAAAAACTAATGTGGAAGTGAGTAGGGCAGAATTTTTAATACCACACCAGCCCATATCCACCGGTCTCAGATGAGACTGAAACATGTGTACTTTAGGGTGAGTTTTTATAGTTGCTTAGGATGGTTGAAAGGACTCTGATAGCTCTGTGTATGCTTTCACTGGTCAGTGCTCTTGTTTCTACAGCTCAATTTCATTTTTGGTAGTTTGGAGTTTGTGGTTGCTCATAGTAAAAAACCATGTATTCTCACTGTGGATTCTGCACTTTCAACAGAGACCTTTCTCAACTATTTTAACCTTTTGAAATGGTCATGTATTTCGTAAGAGACACTAATGTCTATATTGTACCTATTGGTTTTTGGGCATCTCTTCAGTCTTGGTCTTTGAAATGTGCTGAACCATCTAACCTCATAATTTTCCTGTCCAGTTAGAGAATAAATGTCTTCAGCAAAGTTGTAATGGCTTCCTGGGGCTGAAATTTTTGCAGTTGCATTTGGAGGTAAATGCTAACATTTGGAAGGCCTTCTAAAGAGCAGTAATTCTCGAGAATCCTACCTAAATTTTTTTTTTGTAGGATATCAAGTTTGTGACTCTAGCAGTCACTGGGTTTTGGGAAGTTTTTTTGTAAGAGGGAGAGAGGAAGATACCTGACTTAGTTAGCCTAAGGCCAGTCAAATTGTTACCTTAGTAACAATTTTATTATCCTGAACTGAAACTGAGCAATAGCTGATTAGCTTGTGGCGCCAAGCTTCAATAATTGTGTTATTAAACTGGTAGTACTGATATAATGCCCTTCATCTGTGGCATCTGCTATTGCAAAGTAGGCTTAAAGCTGTTTTGGAGAGTTTAATTCTGCTTTGATCATGTTGCCCAGTGTTTTGTAGACCCTTGCTAAATCATTTAGGTACCAAAACCAAGCAGGTACAGACAGTTCTGATGTTGTGGTGTTGCTGGTTGTACTTTTGTCTGGTGCACTTGTTTTCTTTCTCAACCATGTAAGGTCTCTCTAGTTAGAGAGCACGTGCTGGCATTATGGTGTGCCGTGGCCCTCATTGTGATGTGGTTTCTGGGTGATTCTAACAGAACTTTCTAGAGAAGCTCAGAGAGAAATACTGTTTAAGTATGTAATTGTCAGAGCCTTTACAGTGCATAAATCTGTTATGGTTGCCTGGAACGGAACACAAATTGCAAGGTTTTTTTGATAGGAATGGTTGGACTTGATGATCCGGTGGGTCTCTTCCAACCTGCTTATTCTATGATTAACATTAGAAATGCAAATTTGTAATTATAAGCTTCCTGCTGCAGTCTCTCTGACTGTTTGTATTTTGACCTGAATCAAGAGGTAGTTTGGGGAGGCAAAATTGCAATATACCAAGAGTTGAGAAGGCAGTTGAGTGAAACATGGGGTATCTGTTTTTATTTTAGGTTTTGAAGTTATGATCCTGATACTGCTTTTTGCCATTTTTGTAATACAAGACTAGGGATAGACAAGGTTACTTTTGGCTTCAATGTAATTCTGAGAAATGCAGCACAGATGCATCCAGGCCAGGCTAGCAGTTCTAAAATTTGCCTCTGAGTATCCCTGTTTCATGAATTATTGCATGATTTATTTTTAAATTTTTTTTTTTACAAATAATGAAAACAATTACCAAGATGCTGTTTAGACAGATCTTTCCTCAGGAGTTTGTACTTATGTACTATTCTGTTACTAGGGGGTTTCTGTACCTTTTCCAGTCCTGAAAGAAGTGTGTGGTATCTTCCAGGCCTATTCAAACAGCCTGCATACAGATATGTAACTCCAGTTTTAAAGATGATATGCAAATTAGTTTTTGAGTCATAAAGTACATATCTGAGACTGCCTGCTCCAAGTAGTAATAATACTTAAAGGCTTACACTTGAAATATAATTATTTTTACAGTAAGGCCTTGAAGGGGAAGTACTTATCAACATGTTCTGTCACAGTTGGCTTTTGAAAATCCCTAGTTGTCTTTCTCAAAGGCAGCAGTCTCAAGCTGACTTCACTGGAAAGCCCATACACAACCTCCTCAGTCACCACGAACTTGCAGTTAGCGGGCTCGGGACTGACTCACTTGCACCAAAGTGCAATGTCAGATGCTTAGCGAGGTGCAGCAGCTCGGCAACCCTCTCATGCAGCAGCTTGGGACTGATACGAACTAGGATTTCCCTGCTGCTTTTGACGTTTCTCCTGCTGTGATAATAAGATTAGCAGGGGAGGACTGAAGAGAAATTTTCTGGTATAATTATTCTTTTAGGTCTTAAGCAGAGTTGTCAGATTAGTGATATTTTCAGTATGACTCATGATTCACTTGCAGCGTGTGATCTGTATACCAGTCTTCTCTTGTGCATGCTCAGTGAACGGGACCAAGCAAACGGGAAAAGCTCTTGGGATATTCCCCAGGCCCACAGAAAATGAGTGGTAGAACTAATGTACAGGAACAGTCTTAGTGCTGGTTGACAAACAAGTATACCAGGTTGCCAGAAAAAGCATTGCAACCACTGTTTTCAGAACATCTTGCCCATATCTGTAGATGCAGGGAGTCTCTTGTATAGCAATTTCTCCAGCTGTTATTTTGGGCTTCAGCTGATGCAACAATGCTGCTTTCTCTTTCCTTCCTATGGCTGCAGGCAGTTATAGCTGGCTATTTCTTTTGAGCAAGCAATTGTCCTTTGGGCTATGTTGGCTCAGGGATGATAATAGGGTTTAGATGTGTCTGCGCTCACAGAATCCTGCACTCCTTGCCTATGTATCCTCAATGTCTGTTGCAGTACATCAAAGCAAAACAGTATCAAAATTTTGAGCATCTTGAATCTTGCTAGCGCTCTATGCCTTTTCCCTCATGGGATGGGGGTGCGTTTTCTCCTTTTCCACATCTTCCAATGGCACTTGTCAGAGGTTACTCCTCCCTCCCCTGCACAGCAATCACCTGTGGTGAATGTTTTTATTTCACTCTCCAAGCTGATTACTCTTCAGATATTATTTTTGTAATTGCTGAATCTTTCAGAGAAGGTACACTGCAAGCTTCTCCTTGGAAGGGTGTCATTTGGCAGGACTCTTTAATATTCTTGTTGAGGAAATCTCCCAGGCTTTTGTACTCAAGTCATCAAATTTTTTAATTTTCCTGTGAATGACTTCCTAAGATGTTCTGATTGAACATGACTTGCTTCACAGTTAAAGGCTGAGCACTTAAGAATTTACTGAAAGAGCCTAGAAGTAGTGGTTTCTCCTGTGTGATGTTGTTTACCTGAAATATGAAGGTCTGTTGGGATGTGAATGGTGGCGGCTGTTACAATGGGCTTGTTCTTGCCAACTAAATCTGGAGTGATGTGCCTGAGGTCTTGTTCATACCACTATAAATGCCCTTCAAAATACGGAGATCCTTACTTGGCATGTAAAAATACTTGTTTAAGTGTCTTAAGAGTTATTTGGAGCAGGAAAATATCCCTCTTGTTTGGTTTTGTCATAGGATACTATACTATTTTTGTGGCAGCACAATGCTGAACAAAAGTACAGAAAAGTTTAATTAAAGAACAGGAGGAGTTGAGTAGTATAGGAATATGAGGTAAAGCTGACAGACAGTGATTCAGTTAAGTATGCTGCCATGTGCCTATGTTTACCTCTATAGCAAGGCTAAAAGTAATTTTAAAACTGTATTCATAATTTAAGGAAACCTATATTACTTTATTTACAAAGTGGAATTAAAATGTGATTATTTACTGTGTGTTACTTTGTAGACATCCTGTAGTCAGCTGGTGGAAAATAACACTTGAAGCTGAAGTAACTTGCTTTTATTTGTGGTGTCATGGGATACTTTTTTGAACTGAAGACATAATCCAGGAGACTTGCCACACATAAGCACATAACTAATGTTTTAGGTTTGCTTGTTCTTCAGTTAAACTTGCGTTCTGACCAGTAATAGCCCTTGATAATAAGCAAAAGGAGAAGGAACCTGGATCATCTGTCTTGCTGATGGACTCATGTATAGCCTGTTCCTCAAAAAAAGGGTGGGGGTGGGGAGGGGGAAAGGTGTTTGAAATGTTCTGTGAACATTAGATTTACTGGTCAAAGGCTTTGGAAAAAAAGATTAACTTAGACCGACTCATTTTTGGCATACTTAAAAAAATAAACCTAGTTTAAGGAAGGACATAGATTAGGTTGCATACAGTTCTTAAGACTAAAGTCATATAGCTCCTTATTTAGACGGGTATTTTTGCTGCAAAAGCTTTCATGATTTTCTTCACCTGCTAGTGAAAACTGACTCAAATAGTGGTGCAAGTTGGCTTGGATCACTTGGACAATGAAATTTAATGTTCTGTCTTCAAGTAGATGAAAGAAGCAACAGAGCGATGTGGTAGTGAAGCATGATCCTTGAACTACACATTCTCTGCTACTCAGCATTGCTTGCCTAGCTGACTAGTTTGAGCTCTGAATTGGTTGGTCACATTCCTGCTTAGCTATGTTTTATGCTATTTCCCCCTTATTTGATAGACATAGGAAGTGAATCCTGTTACAAGTTATTGTTGTGCCACTACCCTTGCCATGCAACTCTAAGGATTCAGCTTTCCAAGCAGTACAGACTGTATCTGAAGCTTTTCTGTGTGATTCCTATGCACCCTGTTTTTTCCATACCAGATTGCAATATGGGCTAATAATTGTCTGGGTAGTCATGTTTTTCCCTCTCCTCATGTGCTTGACATGCCAAATATTTAAAATATAATTGTGTAGGTTGTAACCATGTAGGCACTTAGTTTATGCAAAAAGTACTTAGTTTATTCTTGACTGTTGAAATGTATTTAGTCTGGGATTGCTAAACCCTGTTGTAGCATTATTGTTGATAGAGTTGTCATACAGCAATCTCTCTACAATTTGTGCCCAACTTCGTAATTGCTCTTGGAAAAGCATGCATGTGTCTGACAAAACTAACTTCCAGTTATTTTTACCCAAGTTTTTAGGTATATCTAATGGCTCAGAGCTTGAGGTAGGGTGGGCAAAAGGGTCTTGTCTGACCTGCATTTTATGTTCTTTGGGATCATTTTGCCATAACAGCTCTTCCAAACTAAGGCTTCAGAGAGCATTTTTCAACAAGCCTGGCAAACCAGGAATGAAAATACTCAGCTTTTAGACTCCTTGAACATAAAATAAACAGTGTGCAGTGAATCATAGCACTACCACTGCATAACTGAGGGGAGCTTGCAATTTTTTCATATTTTAACTTCTTTTATTTTAGAAAAAGACTGGTCAAAAGATTGGTATCACTGAATTTTTTTGTATCTTCTAGGACAGAACAGCTAATTTCCTGCCTAATTAACCTATTGCTTCATGAAGTGTGTTCTAAAGCCTTGATCATGTTCATTTGCATATATTTGCATAAGTAGTGCAAGGAGGAAAGTGCTCTAGAGAATCTGACTGGGGCTTCTAGTGGAGTTAGCAGGATTTGTTGTTGCACTAACTACCTGTTTCACAGCTTCCTCTGAGCAGTTAACTTTACACCCATCCTGGAAAGCCATATTAAATGAAACTGCAATAGAAATGCAGTCCACCAAATCCAGCGTAGAGCACTGGTGCTGGGCTGCTCGTTCTGGCTGGGTTACAGGCAGTGAAATTCGCTCTTAAAAGTGTATAAGGATCATGTGCATGTCTATAAAATTTTGGAAAGATAATTGCCACCATGAATTTGAATTAAACAAATAGTGCAAGATTGCCTCAAAGCTGAGTTAAGCTAACAGCGTACAGAAACTCTCCACGATGTTGTTAATTATCTTCAGCTTCCCAGGCTATGACTGCAGAACAGTTGCATTGCTTTATTGGAAATGTAAAATATTTCTTTTGTGAATATAAACATCATCTACACAGGTGATGTTTTCTTTGTCACTTAGCTCCAACACTATAAACTGAAGGCATTTAATCTTGTTAACTTTCTGCAGTGATTTACTAATGAACTATTTCAAGTATTTATTACCTTTTTTCTGTTTTTCCCTTCCAAGGGGTACTTAAGGTCAGGAAGCCTGAAATAGCTAACTCAAAGCCAGTAATGCAATGCTATCAAAGATGTCCAGAAATCTAAAGCTGATGTCGTACCTTCCCTCTCTGTCTGGAAGGGGATGAGTATTTTCTAAGACAGAGGGGAATTTTGTTTGGGGGTTTATGTATGTGGTTTTGGACCAAGTTATGTTTCTCTGATTTCTGGCTAAGTTGTTAAAGTCATGATGCCTTTGTCATCAGAGTGGGCAGCTGTGATGGAGCAGTAGTGCAAAGGAGTGGTCCTGCCTAGAACATCACCTTCTCTTGGGCTTGGGAGAGCCCCTTTACCAGCAGCGTGAGTGTGGTTTGGTGGTCAGCCAGGGCAGCTGCATCTCCTGCCATAAATAAATCCTTTCTAGAGGCAGCAAAGGAGGAGCAGAAAGAACAGGGAAAGGAAGAGAGTTGCTCCTGTTTAAAGTAATGAGCTAAATTACTTCTCTTTAGGGACTTTTTAAGTGGGCAAGATAGCAGACTGGGAGCTGGGCTGTGTGATTCCTTGCAGAAAGAAGGCTAAATCTCTATCTAAGCCTGCTGTGAACACTATCCTTTGGTGGGCTATGTTGTGTTCTCTCACTTCACAGAGGCTGGTGACTTAAACTGGGGGGAGGGAAGAAATTGTATCCTTATTTCCATGCTTACTCTTCCCTTCTATTTTTGAACATGCATCACTTACACTTTTGTGGCTGTGTCTCTTTCTAATCTAGAATTGTGTCTTAGTAAATCTTTTCCATGAGGGACACCTTATGCTTGATCTGAATAATACTTTGCCTGATAGATAGTGCTGTAGTAGCTTGTTTGCACCTACAAGTCTTTAGGGAATCTGATTATATGGTCCTTGTAGGAGTCTTGGAAGGGATAACTGCAACTTAGGTTGAGTTTAACATGTTACTTCACTTTTTCCTCCTTTCACAGCAGCAGGAGTTGTTGGTCTTGGTCCTATTCTTTCCTTCCTTTTCTTCCCTGCTGTCTGCAGTATTTCACTCTTGGCCAAGCTGTTAAACTTCTCAATTCAGCAGGAAAAAGATCTGTCATGGGAGGATATACTTCTAGGAAATTAATTGGTTTCTGGTGGGATCTGACAAATACCAGAGCCAGTGCAAAAAGAGCAGGCAGAACTGCCTGGCAGGATGCAGGGAGAGCTGTGCATTGAGTCAGTGCCCCTCATGATGGGAGCAAGCTGTTGGATTTAGTGTCTTACTTCCTTTCAGGCTCATGCTTTTTGGTTTTAGCTTTGCTTATACTTGATATGCTTATAAACTCTCACAGAAGTAGTACTCTATAGTTGTCTTGAGCAAGCAGGTATAGTATTTACATGGGCAAAAATCTAAGAGGACTTTACTTGAAATGACTTTTTTTGTGCAGCTACAGTGTACTGCTGTGTTTTGTGTAGTAAATCTAGTAGTTAACTGGCTTACTAAAAAACCCCTCTTCTGTATCTACTGGGATTCAACACACTTTTAAATTGTGTCTTTGTTCAGAAACTAACATTAAGTCTCTTATTGCTGCCACTCCAACAAAAGATGTTTCTCAAATTCAAGGGTTTCTCACCCTGTTTTCTTATATGATCTTTCTGTTAAACTGTGTCCCCTCAGTACAAATTGCAGCATATCAGTAGCACTACCTGTGGCATAAGGTAAAGGGATAAATAACTGATCAAGCCCTTCTCAACTGTCTGTAGCTTTAATAAAAGGGGGCCCAGTTACTACTGCTTCGTTTATGCTGGCTCTAGTATTTGTCTGATCGTCCAATAAATCAATTCAGCTTGCTAAAAGACCAGTGACTAATCTGGCAAAAAGTGTGGTTTGGGCTTTTGTTTTGTTCTCATTTTTGCTGGGTTCATTGGCTGAATCAACTTGCTTTCTGATTGAAGGGGATGGTATAGAGAGGGAGAGGAGGTGAGACTGTTCCTGCTTGCCAAGTGGCAAACAATGTAATTCAGCTCAGCTGTGAAGCAAAAGGCTGGAAACTCACAGCCAGAGCTGATCTAACTGCTGAGTACTGGTTGGGTTGCCCTCCACCAGCTGAGCTCAACAATGGGCCAGTCAAGTGCCAGAGGGGTAGCAGGCTGGATCCTGCCCTCAAGCTGGCTTAGACTGTCATGGAGTTACAGTCAGATGATGAGCAAAATTTAACACTGCAGTGCTGCATTGTGTTGTACCGCAGTCTTTTGATTTTGAAGCAGGTATTCTGACAATGAGTATTTTATGCTATTACATTTCCATACATTAAACCTGATACCTGATAGTGCTTATGTATTAGTGTGCTTTCAAGACCTGATTCTAGGCTATGCATGAGTTATGATACATCTAATTTGTGCCAGTATTACAGCTCTTACTTTAATGATGCAGGTCTCAATGTGGGCTTGAGGACTCTACAAAGCTGAGTTTATGCCCTATAGGATGTGTGCATCAAATACTTTGAGAGTATTCTGGCCCTTCTACTGAGCCAGTGTTATGTTTGGGGAGTCGAGTTTTTTCCCCTGCTTTCCTTTCTACTGTTGCTTCTGCAAGAGTTGTTTCAGTCATGGCTATGGGCCGATATTTTTTTTAATAACCTGGATGTTCTCTGATACTTTGGATCAATAAAATACTATCATCTGAAGGTCTCCAGAGAGAATTGTGACTGCATGTATATGTGATGTTCATGGGAAATGTAACACTCCACAGCTTTCTCTATATGTGGCCAAACTAGCTTATCTAATTTTGATGTTGTATCGTAGACTTTTAGTTATTGTGATTGATTTTAATACTTCCTCCTTGTTTCAGTGTCTTCTGCACAATGGTGTTGTAAGAGCTATGTATTTAATGCATGGCAAGACTCTAAGCACTAGACTTGAATAAGGCTTTTGGACAAGAATTTTGATGCTTGACTCTAGTATACTTGTCTATAGCACTAGTAAGTGCTTGAAATTTCATTTTATCTCCATGGGTTAAATTTCGTATTTGAGTTCAAATTTGCATGCTAGCTATAGTTTGTTCGTGTTAGATATTGCTAGTGTTTTCTTTTCCTGTGGTTCAAGAAGCTGGAAATCAAGGGTTAGTAGCATGTCTGCAGAAGGTGCCAAACCTATTTGAAATGTAGGTGACATTAAGTATATCTGACTGTATGTCTAAAATGCGGATGTACTGGTGGTGAGGTATACAGCTACTTTTTACATGTGCAACAAGAGAAAATTGTAAATACTGTACCAAAAGTGGCGAATGTCATATTCAAATACATCCTTGTAATTTCAAGGGGCTTAAAATGCAATCAGTGGTCTTGGCAGATGGCCAAGGGCACAGACGGCTGCTGGAACTCTTCCAGCTGCTAATGGAGTATGGATTCTGATTAAATTTAACTGTGGCCACTGAGTCTTGATCTGCATGTTTCTGAATGTGTTAAAATGTGGTTTTGTAACTATTATTTCACTTAAATATATTTTAATACTCTGAGACAGCTCTCCAGTATCATCACACAGATCTCTTCTATTTGTTAAGCACTGTAAAGATCGAAACATCACTGTTAGTGGACTACATCCTCTTGTTCACATACGTTGCATTTTCTGGGTCTCAACTATAAAAAAACAGCTGTTGCAAAAGCTTTAAAATGTTTTTGTTGCCAGTCTCAAATCCTCCCAAGAAACACTTGCTGCATTAGCTGTATGGAGTCTGGTCTATTGTTGACATAATTAACTGGTTAAAAAAAAATCAAATCTAATATACTGTGGTGGATGGGACCTTTGACAAGACTTCAGCCTTGTAGTTTGGACACAGGCCTGCTGGATCAGTTGCCTGCTCATCCGTTTTGCTATGGCTGCCATGGTTGCAAAGAAAAAGAATGACAGGGTGGTCCTTCATATTTCCAAAATATTGTGGTGTACAGAAGGACATAGTAAAACAAGTGGTAGGATGAGGTTTTTCTTTTATTTTTTAATTTGGAAGAAATGAGGAATTTCTTAAACCTCTAATCCAAAAAGTAAATACTTAAGAATTCCAAGGTTAATGGCAAAACCTAATTTAGGTCAAGTGATTTCTGTTAAAAATACTTACAGAGGCTTTTTACTTTGGTATAACTAGTTTGGGAGAAGGGCAAAGTAGATTATTGCAGGATTTGTATGAGTGCTGGTATGATCATATGGAGTATGTGACTGTATATTGGATTAGTTCAGCTCTTGGTGTAGAAGCACATTAGGATGTTCTTTGCATTAGGGGTTTGTCAGGTCAAGAAGTCAATCTAATTGAATTTATGAGCAATAAAGGGTGAGGTAGTACTTTCTCTGGAAAATATCTTGGATAACTGATGCAAACCCGTAACTGCATGAGTGTGTACAAAATGAATGGCTATGCCTTAGTAAACTTGTGATGAATTCTTTGAGAGGATGCAGAAAGGCTGTATCCCTAAAGTCAGCCACTGGAATGATTTGAGAATTTCTTTAGGTTCTTGGTTCTTGCTTAGGTGTTCTTGTTTTAGAGCAGAGTTTCACAATACTGAAGGAATGACAAGACCAGTTCAAAGACACTAAAACCTGTCTATGTGACATCACTGCAGTTACATTACTGTAAAATTATATATTACTAGTAGGGAACAATGTTAAGTGTTATTACACTATTGTGTATTATGTTGTTATAGAGGTCTCTGAGTTCCAAATAAATGGGCCTTTGTATTATGGAGAGGAGCTAAGAGAGTTAAATTATCTTGAGACTAAAGCAATTAAAACTAAGACTAAAGCTAAGGGAGGTAAAACTAGGGAGTAATATGCTGTCCCTCACTGAAAAAAACTTAAGGTTACATGAGTTACTAGTTATTATGATGTGGTATTGGATGCATTTATTTCAGTGTGTTTTAAAGCCAATATTCTGCTTCTAGTCTGAGGAAATATTGAGTATGTGGAAGTCAAGTGTGAATGTCAGTTGGATGTTAAGTATGCCAAGTACTAAAGTCTAATTTAAAACACTGGATTTGGTGGAAGACTGAAATAAAAATCAAATTTATTTTTAGTATTTCTGAACTTCCATTGTGCCTTGTGGGTAAATCAAGGTCCTGCCTTCACATGCTGGAACTACAAGGTAAACTGTTTTGAAATGCGTTAGCCTCATTCTGAGCACAATTAGTCAAGAAATTGAGAGAACTAATTCTATAGGTAATGCAAATTTAATGTTGTGTTGTAAATTATAGATATTGATGTCTCCTTTGTATGAGAAGTGGTGCTTAGTCTGCAGCCTTTGCATGGGTGAAGCATCAAAATTAAGACTGCATGACTGTTCAGGTCTTTCTGCTTCTTGTAGACTTTTAACTGTTGTCGTTCAGCACAAGTTTTGGTTTCTAATTTGAATGTGACTTCGTAGTGTTTCTTATGTAAAGGCTTCTATACATAAGATGATAGTTACTTGTCAGTACAACTTGTGTGCATGATATGCGTGAACTAACACCTGAAACAGGAGGAAGAACAACTCTTGTATGTAGTTACATTAAGTTTTTCCAGGGGAGTTAAACCTACTTGTTGAATCAGAACTGACCCTTTTAAAGCTGTCATGGTGTATTGAATATATCTAACAGGTTGCTGAGTAGATAACTCAAAGCACTCATCTGTTGAGCTAAGATGTTGAAGGGGAAGCAAATGTGTATTTAGGATCATATAGTACTCTTCTAAGTACCGTTTCTTAATGTAAATATCATCATTGTTTATTATGTTCAGTGTTGTTTTTTCAAATCCTGTATGTAAACTCCTCTTTTGAAAACAACCTGGGGACTCTTCCTGTCTCCACTTATTAGAGCTCCAACCTAAAAAATAGTTTGATGCTTCTCCAAGGCGGCGGTCTCTTTGGGTTGTGGAGCATCTTCTATTACTACATATTCTGCCTTCAGAATACCTGAAGTGATATTCTCCAACACATACAGAGTCCAATGTCTCTTCAAAAACATTAGCTTGCATGAAGCAGGGGATTTGGCTGGTTCCATTCCCTCCTCTCTCAAAAACACTGAAAAGAACAGTATCCTACCCAGGTCCTGTAGGATAATACACATGAAAGAATCAGGTTCAAGATAAGCAGTTACTAATTCCTTCAGCTCGCAATCTGTATAAATCTGATCTGTAAACTTAAATATGGCGAATGGCTGCTGAAAGTAGTCTTGAGTCTGCTCCCTCCTGGACTTTCATCTATTTAAACCAAATGTGACTCACTTGATTTACTTTTTTTTTGACTAGTTGTCTCCTTTTGTACAGTACTGGGACCAAGTCTTCTTTACTGGAGGCTTGACTAGTGAATGCATGGCTGCAAAATGAGGAGCAGTGCTACCCTTCTAGGATCTGTGGTACACTGGTCAATAGTAGGAATGCCATTAGGAGGTTGACTTCTATTGGAAGGAAAATATTTACATTAGTAGATTCTTGTACTGTCAGAGACATAATCTGAGCTGCAGAGCATTGGGCACAAAGTGGTTTGATGGCAGTACTTGATTACCTGCCAG
The DNA here is from genome assembly GCA_033459285.1 of Clamator glandarius. Classification (NCBI taxonomy): domain Eukaryota; kingdom Metazoa; phylum Chordata; class Aves; order Cuculiformes; family Cuculidae; genus Clamator; species Clamator glandarius. The sequence goes on from JAUNZM010000046.1 coordinate 1,035,615, forward strand.
TAATGAATGCAAGCAGTTCTCCTCAGCTGGAGTTCTTGTGCACTGGCTGGTTCTAGTGGAAACTCTTAATTTAGCACTGGCTCTGGTACCTTCCTGTTGTGTTGCAGTCTCTGGAGCTTTTTTGTTTGTGGTGTGTAGGAGGTTTTTTTTGTGATGATGGAGGTATTTTTGCCTTTGTTTCAGAAGGCTAAAAAGAATGGTTCAGTTCTTCTGCCTTTGGCTGTTATACTTGGGAGTCTTTAATCTGTATTTTAAAGCTCTTCTGGTTGTGAAGGAATTTATCCAAGGCAGAAAGTGAGAGATCAGCTGCCTCCTGCCCCTCCTACACACTTCCCGTACATGAATCTTTTACACAAGTATAATTCCTCAATACTTCATCCCTCTCTAGGCTCTGCTTCTACTGGGGAGCCTGACTGTGGCTTCCTCCAAAGCTGCATCTTTAACAGAGAACAAAATAGGTAGCTTTATCATTTGCCTTTGGAGTAACCTGTGTGATTGAAAGAGCAGCAGCTCATTTTCAGGTCATGCAATGCCATTTGTGTTTATGAACTGCTGACTGACTTACATTCTTTTCCAGAGAAATCCTAATCATTCCCCTACAAGAGGATTTCATCTTTCCCTCCTCCCTAAACTCTTCTCCAGATTTTGGAGTCATCATATACTAGAAATGGAAATCCATGCTAGGGCTCCTGTATCGTATCTTACAACTGTAAATTCATCAGTATGTGAAAGCAAACATGTATTTAGTCTGTCAGCAAAAACTTAAAATAAATGCGATAGCATAGAGATAATGGTGATGCTTTTAACTAATCGTATCTTTGAGCACAAATGTTCTGGTTTGTTCTGTCATCTCTTCTTTGAAGACATGTTTCCCAGATCAATCTTGTTTCTGTATAAACCCTTTTGAAGCCTTTTAAACCTAACCTTGATTTATCGTGTGTGCAGTGTATGATGTAAAGGCACTGTCTCACTGTTTATTCGTAAGTAACAAAATATTGTCATTGTCATGCACTTGTTTTCTGTAACGGTCAGAGTTTGTAAACAAAATCAATGTTCTTGTTTAAATGGTTTTGTTTAGTTTGTCAATAATCTACATGGAACCTTCCTAGAGTGGTATATCAAATGTTTTGAATTCAGCTTTCTTCAAACTACTCTACAGTATGGATAGTAATATTGGAGGGTATAAGTTTGTTTTTTTGTTTTTTTGGTTTTTTAATTCACCTAGAATTCATACTTATGTGGAAATAGAAAATAGATTTATTCCAGTGTTGATATCTTGCAGTGAGAGAAGTAGATGAACAAATAAAATTCAGCTACCACTTTGTGTATTTAGAAAAAACAAACCTATATAAAAGAAACACCCCAACCACTCAAATTGCTCTAGCAGAAATTTCGGAGAGCCATAGATTTAACTTTATGAAATCCATGCTTCTGTGTATTTTTTAAATTTTTGTCAACCCCCGTTCTCCGCCCCTGCCAAGAGTCAATGGAATTGTCTGTTTGTGTAATATAAGTGCTGTAGTGTGGGCCAGCTGCGTTTATTGCACACTTCTCATCACACAGCATGGCTCAAAGACATTGTATGTGAAAATACACTAGTTTGTATTCTTTAAAGAAAGATTTAAGCCTTTATTCTTTTGTACATCATCAAATACATGTATTGTAAGTCTGTATCATCCAAAGCAATGCTATATTTAAAAAAAAAAAAGGCAAAAAAAAAAAGCATCTTAAAAAGAAAGTAACCGGACAGGTCTGAGATCTAAATCTCTCAAGATGACATGGAGTATAGTGGAGGAGATACTTCGAATCAGGCTTTTCTAGTTAGAAAAGACCTTTGAGATCATGGAGTCCAGCCATACCTGTCAGCTACTGAAAAAGATCCCTGAGCACCTCATCTACTATCTTCTAAATACCTTCAGGGATAGTGACTCCACCACCTCGCTGGGCAGCCTGTTCCAACACCTGATAAACCCTTTCAGTGAAGCAATTTTTCCTGATATTTAATCTGAATCTCCTCTGGTGCAACTTAAGGCCATTTCATCCTGTCCCTAGTTATATGGGAGAAAAGGCTCGATGCTCATCTCACTACAACCTCCTTTCAGGTAGTTGTAGACAGTAGACTGTAGACAGATGAAGATGCAGAGCATGGAGATTCCATCTGAAACTGAGTCCCACTGTGTGTCATCCGGCAAGAGAGTTAAAAAAGGACAGAAGAAGTCTGGGTAGTATGGAAAAGATGACCAGAAGCAAGACTACTACCTTCAAAAAAGTGTTCAAAGAAGTTAAGCAAAAATCATGGGTCTAGTAGTCTAAATGTGGAAACACTGAAAAGTTTGTAGTTGACAAAAGGCATCAAAGCAGATAATGCTTTCTTCCTATGGATTAGGAGCTTTCCAGGCTGCCTATAGGAATTACTAATGATCAACATGTGAACAGAGCACATCTAGTATTATAGATACAGCCTTTGCGTAGGAATTACATTGTATGTTTTCAGTAGGGTGGAAACTGGGAGTGTTCCACATTCTGAACTCTTCTTTGTAAGGGACTTCTCAAGTAGCGTATCTAACACAGTGGAGAAGAGTATGTGGAAGTAATTGGCACCCTGGTCAGCAGCAAAATACTGGGACAGGATTGTATTTGCTCTGGTTCTAAAACCTCAAAGGTGAAATAGCAGAATTGCTGATGGCAATGGGTAAATTCTTATGTAAATCTACCATGGTATTAGCAATACAGAGAATGGCAGATGTGATACCAAAATTTAGGTAGGAGGGTGTAGGACTTGCAAAGCTGTAATCCTAATATCCAAAACAGTCAAATTAGTAGTGCCCTTTATGCAGATATCCATCACTTTTCCTCTTTGTAGTAGTCTGTCTGGAAAAAATGATTGGGACTTCTGTAAGGAAACCTGTCTTGCCATTTTGTGGAAGCTGTTGGAGGGCCAATAGCCATGTGGACAAGAGTAATTTAGGTGTCTAATTTCCAAGCAGATTTTGAGAGGGTCCTTTAGTAGACTCAAAGGGAGCTAGTTAGCTGTAGCACAAAAAAGGGAAAGCCTTTGTGTGGATAAGTAATTCCCTAAAAGTTAAAGAACATAGTGTAAGTGTGAAGTAAATGTTTGGCTGTATCAGTACAGAAAGTCACTTCTAGGCAGAGTAAACTACTGTGGGAGTCTTAACGTTTTCCTAAACTACCTGGAAAAGAGCTCTAGTGACTAGTGGGGAAGAAAGCTTGCTCTAAATGTTATATTATTTGAGATAGTAGAGGTGAGCTACAACTACAAAAGCCACAGAAGAATACAGGTGACTGAATTTCCAGTGTTGTCGCTTGCCAGGGTAGCTACCTGAAAGTGATGCATAGAGGAGGACAGCCCCAGCTTTGCATATGAAGTAATGGATGCTAAGCAGGCCATAACTATCCAGGTGTGAGGTCTTAGTATTATGTCAGTGTTCAGTAGGAGTCAAGCAAGCAATTGTTGTGAGTTACTGGAAGAATAAAGAGTAAACCAGAAAAGGATGCCGTGCTACTTGTGTAAATCCAGCTTGTGTTCACATTTTGAATGTGTTGTGTGGTTCCCTTCTGCTGAATGGTATAGTAGAGCTTAAAGCACAGTTGAGCACAACAAAGATGATCAAAGATACAGAAGACCTTTGATGAAGAAACTTGACCAAGAGTAAAGACTTCTCAGGCTGGGAAAGAGATGACTGAAGGAGATGTGAAGGCTTAGAAGGATGATGGGATATTAAGTGATTTTTGCATTTCTCTGCAAAATATAGAAGCCAGGTTCAAAACTACCAAGTGGTTCTTTGTGCTGCAAATTTGAGTTTTTAGAGGATACAATATAACAATCTTTATGTAATAATCTTCAATCACAAATCTTGTGACATAGTATAGGCTTGCTGTCTATGGTGCAAGAAGAACACTATATTTTAAACCACTAAGGTGATGGGCATCTGCTTTGTCAATGACAGTTATCGCTACTCCAATTCAAAATTAATGTATGTTTTCTGTATTATTTCTTAAACGTTTTACAGCATGGTAGAAACTTAACTGAATTCTATTTGTCTTGCTGTAGGGGATTTGAAACCAATCCAAATACAGTGCTACCTTTATTCTTAATGTTTTTCTTTTCCTTGCCTTAAAGGCTTTCCTAGCTAATTCTTTGCAGTTTGGTCGTATATTTCATATTTGTGATTAAAATATTCTTTAAAAAAAGGCAACATTTCTTGCTCAGTACTGATATGTAGCTAACTTCTATGAGTTCGCCCAGGGGATTCTGCTCTGATAGAGCTTAATGTTCCCTTCATCAGTTTAACCTGTGAGACTTGAATCAGTTTTACATTAGACACAGTACAAAAGGCTCATCACTGTGGGGGAGGCAACTGATATTCAGTAAACCTGTATTTAGTCTTTGTTTCGCCATCTAATCTTGGTGCTTTTAGTTGTCCACCCAGATGATCAAAATAATGAACCTTATTTTCCCTTGTGAAAGAACAGATGGAGGGAAAGCTGTGCTGAAAAGTTTGTTGTAAGAAGTAAATCTTGCTGTTGTCCTTGACACACCAACTTTAGCTAAAATTAGAGATTGTTTCCTTGAGTCAGGTAATGTAATCAGCAGCTGGGTTAATACTTTTCTCCAAATGTAGGATTTTGCAGTCAGTAAGTTTCAAACCTTTACCTTGAGTGCTGCGTCATCCAGCAACTGCGCTTGCATACATGGACAAGTGGCTTCCTTCAGCACATTATGTGTGTATATATCTCTATATATTTCTGCTGCTGTGTTAGCTTCATCTCATTGCCATTTTTGAAAATGTAAATAAAATCTGATTTTGCATGGAACAATACCATTGTCATTTACTTTGTGTGTTAATAGATGTGCAAGAATGAGTTGCAGTTTTAGTTTTTTTCCTACATCTTTTAGCTGAGAAGATTAGTAAAGTACAAAATTATGAGAAGTGACCTTTTATTGAAGTCCAAAGCTGCTACTTGTTCTATTTGAGTCTTAATGGAAAAAATGTGTGATTGAAGTGAAACAAAGGAATTGCAGTGAGTGGTCAGAGATAGACACTATGTAATCTCTTTACAGCATATAACAAAACCAGTAAAACTGCTTTGATGCTTTTAGTTAGGCCTTAACAGAATTTGAGCAGAGTTACTAACCTGACTTTGTTAACATAAACATGAAAGTATTAAAGGAAATTAATGATTGCTTACGTACTTCTCTATAATGTTATGTGTAGTTAAAAGCTATCTGTTCAGTGTACTTTTCTTGCTATTTATGTGGAAGTTTTTTATTATTTATATGAATATTTTAATAAAAAGAAATGTTCATATAACAGCATGACATTTACTTGCCTTCCATTCATTATGTTCCTTATAGACTTGAGGGTTCTGGATAATTTGTGATCAGATTCTGTTGCCCTCATACTGTAAAGCACGTCACATGCTCTTTAAAGACTATCATCAAAATTGCTCAGTTAGGTTGAGGTTATGGGAAAAGATAATATGAAAAGCTAGTAATCGATATTGCTGAGAGTTAAAGATGTTCTTAGTGTGAAAACCTCTTTAAAACTCACTGATATTGCCATATGTGGTCTCAGTTATAAATAAATTCCATGTATTCTCTACAGTCTGTCACTCTAGTTGCTGTATCTGAGAGAGGATGAAAATGTCCTTCACTTTCCTTTGTGTGATGACTCCCTTTTTCTGTGTTTCTTAGTTATTATTTTTTTGGAATTCAAACATGTTGCCTATATACTGAGGCACTATAATTTTATTTTCTGTCATCTTTGGTTTGCCCTGTAATTCTCCTTTTTAAGATCTGTTTCTGTGAGCGAATATTCTGTGTCAAAAGTTGTACTGATCAGTCTACAAATTGAAATGGAGATACAGTGCTTTTACTTTAGTCAACTTGAATCATCTAAATGTACAAAAGGTAAACTTCACTCTGTATCTCCCTTGACTACCTGAAAGATAAGGGAGTTGTTCCTGGCATATCAGGGCTATCAAAGGCATCAGTTGCTTCTGTGAGCTTCTGAGCGACATTGTTGATTCTGTGTCTTGATGAGGTGATGTGACAGCATATTATTCAAATGTGTGAAAAACAGCTCTCTTTAGTGGTCCTGGAAAAAATACTGTCTGCATTAGAAGACTTTTAATCTGTATGGTTATTTGAGGGTATTTAAGATGAGGTGTAGGTTTAAAAGAGGCTCATCCCTTTGTCTTGCCCCTTAATACACACTTCCTACTGTAAAGCTGTTAATTTATGGTTATACAACACCTGTGCCTCTGAGGGCTGCTGTGTTGGGTTGTCAGCTGATCATGTTTCTGCTGTTTGTTTTAAATTGCTTTAAGATTTCAAAGCATATGGAAGAACCTGGGCTGCAGTTCCAACTCCTGTAGTTTACTTATACGTTGAAGTATCTTGTTAGGTCCAGTAACATTAAGTATTTATAATCATTTAAGCAGAGGTTTCCATAGTAAGTTTTTTAAACATAATGTTTTAGGGGGAATCAATAAGAGCAATATTGTTGACCAGGGTCACTGGAAGAAGGTCAAAAGACAGCTTTATTGACTTGCAGTCAGGGAAATGAATGCTAAGTGACCTTGTTCCATTTTAAGAGATTGTTAAAGATCTGTAACGTTTTTAAGAGACTGTTTCATAGTTTTTGTTGCACAAATTAATTTGGTTGTTCCTGAATTAAGACTGTAACTGTCAGTTTCAAAAGATGTACTGATATCTTATGCATCACTAAGTTTGTAGGATGGAAGTCTTTCCCAGAAATTGAATAGTTAATCTTGTCTTCTTTTAAGTATGCACTGTGAAGCAAATGCTAGTCTAGAGGTAGCTGTACCGTAGCAGTGAAGAGGAAGCTAGATTTTCTTCTCCCCCACATGCTGGCACATGTGGGAGGGGAAACCTGAACTGCTAAGCATTAATGCTGCAACCTTCCCTCCCACCCATATTTATAAGTGTTTCAGCCTAGTATGCACTGCCTCTTACCCTTTTCTTTGCTTTAACTGTTTGTATCTGTTCATTCCTTGTCCACTCCTCTAGTGATCCCAATAAATGTGAATGCATATAGCTTTGTCATCTTGTCCTGAATTTCGTGCTCAAAAATTATTTTGTAATTCTTAGATTATACCAAATTGTAAAATAACTCAGGCATAAGGAGATTTTTATTAAAATGTCTTAAGAGTTTATCTTGGCTTAAGACCTATCTTTCACAGAGCCAAGAAGAATAATTTAGAACTTTCCAGACAGACAAATACATTTTTTATTTCAAATCTGATGTGTGTCATGGAGGTAACTAGTAAACTAGTTGAGCAGAATACATCTATGCAGTTCGCTGCATGGGAACATACAAAGTGATGTGCAAGCTGCATTGCTAACCAACCAGGTTGTGCTTAAACAGGGACAGGTTCCCATAAGTTGTTTTAACGCTTCAGAATAGCGGAAAATTATCTTGCTCCTCCTCCCCATTTGCAAATTTAAGCAGCTTGTGAGGAGCAGACAGAAGGCAGGGTTGCAGGAGCATGTGGCTGGAAGCAGGTAGGAGGAAGCAGCAGGAACTTCCCATTTTGGCACTGCCCGAGCTGTTATATAGACTCCATAAAACGCAATGAGACGTACTTTTAAAATCCTTATGGATTTTCAAGAATTTAGCATCTTCTGAATTCTGAATTTAAGCTGTTGCTAAGATTTGAGACCAGACACCTGTCCTTACTTTAAAGAATTCTCTGTTTTCTTGTTTTTTTCCATGCATAGATTCAAGAGGTTAGGGGAGGGAAATGGAGAATAAAACAAAGCCTTGTTGTGACACCGTGGTAGAAGGAATACCAGCTCTGGTTAGAGAATACTATATGAGCAAAATTGATTCAGTCATTCAGTAACTGTCAGACCTAAACTCTGTGTTTAACTCCTGTGTTCAACTTAATTCTGGTAATTTGAAGGAAAAAACATTCTAGTGCAGATTTTCCTGATTATGATGAATAAAGGAGAAAAGACTTGTACATAAAAGTTATTTCCTATCTGATGGCTTCTCTAGAAGGAACACAAGTTTAATTTCATTTAGCAGTACTGAATTGGGTAGAATATGCTCACTGGGTGGTGACTAAATGACAAAAAGAGGAGAATATTGCCCAACTGATTCCCCAGCAGAATTGACCTCAATACAGAGCAAGTATTTTTGGACTTCAGAAACATTTTGAGAGGATAAAAAGAGTATAAACGTGTTTGAGTCTAAGGAAATAGAAAGCTGTGCTTTCATTCTTCAAGGCTTCCTGTGCAGAATAAATCAAGATTCTATCATCACATATTAGTTATTGATTATTGTGTGCTGGGGCAGGAGGGGATGTGGAGAAATAAACCTCAGTTTCAAGGTGTGTGTTGAAAACATCTGTTGAAGTTCATGAGAAAGGTCAAGTTAGTCCTGAATTTAATGATAACAACGAATTTAGAAAAAAACTTCAAAATTAATTTCCCAGTAATAAAGCAGGTTAGGTTACTGTCTTCTGTTCCCTCTTGACAAGTGTACAAATAAGTGCAATTATAAGGTTTAAGTCCAGTGTTATGCCTATCAATATTTTCACTTTGAGATTTCAGTAAGTTAGGAGTTTTCCCCTTAATGTTTAGCAGCCTGTATATATTAATAAGAGCTCTAAGTGCTCCCAAAGTAAAACATACCTATGCCTTGTTTAGAGGGAAAACCAAACAAGAAAACCTACAGAAATAAAATTTAAGAGCTTTGAAATGCCTCGGAACTTTAATTTTTAAAATACTGCTTCTGCAGCTGAGAGGCAGATGTAAGATCCAGATGAGCCTTGATCCCTGGAGGAGCTGATGTAAAGGTAAATCTTTCCTCTGAGAGCAGGCTCTGTCCTCAGTACCTCCAGCCTCAACAGAATGTGCCCTTCCAGTTTTCCAGATGGATGATGCATTCAGGTGGTTTCTCCAGCTTTCAAAGGTTATGTGAAATATATTTATAAAACATCTAGGTAACAGTGCTTTTCATAGTGTAGGAGCTTTAATACATTAAAAGGCTTCACCTATTCCATCTTACTTGTGTCAGCAGCTGGCCAGCAGGACTGTTTGGCTGTTAATTTAAAAAACAGACAAGCAATGAACTACCCACTGCCTTCTTTCTCCTGCCCTTCACCCGCTCCTTCTGCCTCTTATAACTGCCATATAAAAAGAATTTCTGGCCACCCCATCTGTATATCCAAAGTATGATTTGAAGAAATCTGAGTCATTTCACATGAAGCTTGAGGGAGGGTAGGATAGGATGTTTTTCCTTTTCCAGATATCCTTTTCCCTAAAACTAAATATAGCAAGCATTAGTACCTACTTGTGGTTTTTTTTAAGAGTCTGAATTAATTCTGCTGTATCCAGCCACTTATTGAATGACCAAGGTAAATGGGGCCAGAAGCTCAGGCCTTTTTGTAGAATAGTTAGGGTTGGAAAGGACCTTAAAGGTCATCTAGTTTCAGACCCCCTAGATCCCACTAGATCAGGCTGCCCAAGGACCAATCCAACTGGGCCTTGAAAACCTCCAGGGATGGGGTATCCACAGCTTCCCTGGGAAACCTGTTCCAGTGTCTCACCACTCTCATGGTGAGGAAGTTCTTCCTAATGTCTAGTCGAAATCTGCCCCTCTCCAATTTATACCCATTCCCCCGGTCCAATCATCACAAGCCTTTATGAACAGTCCCTCTCCAGCTTTCTTGTAGGCTCCTTTCAGATACCTCCATGCCTACTTCCCGGTCTGCCCCTTCTGAACAGCCTATAGCCATCAATAGCCATGCTCCAGTCATGGGATTCATCCCAACATGTTTCCATGATGGCAACTAGGTCATAGCTTTCTAGTAGCACAGTAGCTTCCAGCTCCTCCTGCTTGTAACCCAGCCTCCATGTGTTAGTGTAAAGGCACCTCAGCTGGTCTGCCAGTTGCATCACCTTCTCAATAGACCCTTTATTACCTATAAGGTGTTTCAAAGAAGTATCCTCACTGATACCTGTCCTCTCACCACTTGTTACAGGGTAGCTTGATGTTATCCCCTAGCATTATCACTTTTCTTAGTGGAGAGACTGGGTTGCAAAAGATAAGAGACTGTTTGAAGAAAAAAAATAGAACAAACTGAGTTTTAAATAAATGCTTCTTTAAAATCTGGAAGAAAATCATCATCCTGTTTAAATTCACTTCAGGTTCCTACTGCCTACAAAGCAGCATCAACTGCTTAGTTCCATCTGGAAAACATGAAAACTAAGCATCAGGAAGAGCAATGCTAGTTCCAAGGTGCATGAAAATAAGACTTGAAGGAAAAATTACAGCTCATTCAAAAGTTGTTTTAATCTTCCAGCCTCTGTGAGTTATATACTTTCTGCAAGCATGTGGGCTAGACATTTTAACTTTCTTCTTGAATAAAACCAGATTCCAACAGTGATCACAGAACCTGGACATTTCCTGTACAATAAGACTTCTTTTTATTTATCACAGAATCATAGAATAACCAGGTTGGAAGAGACCCACCGGATTATAGAGTCCAACCATTCCTATCAAACACTAAACCATGCCCCTTAGCACCTCATCCACCCGTGCCTTAAATAACTCCAGGGAAGGTGAATCACCTCCCTGGACAGCCTGTTCCAGTGCCCAATGACCCTTTCTGTGAAAATTTTTTTCCTAATCTCCAGCCTAAATCTCCCCTGGTGGAGCTTGAGGCCATTCCCGCTTGTCCTGTCCTCTGTCACTTGGGAGAAGAGGCCAGTTCCCTCCTCTCTACAACCTCCTTTCAGGTAGTTAAAGAGAGCAATGAGGTCTCCCCTCAGCCTCCTCTTCTCCAGGCTAAACAACCCCAGCTCTCTCAGCCGCTCCTCACAAGGCCTGTTCTCCAGCCCCTTCACCAGCTTTGTTGCTCTTCTCTGGACTCGCTCCAGAGCCTCAACATCCTTCTTGGGGTGAGGGGCCCAGAACTGAACACAGCATTCAAGGAGTGGTCTCACCAGTGCCAAGTACAGAGGGAGAATAACTTCCCTGGACCTGCTGGTCACACCGTTTCTGATCCAAGCCAAGATGCCATTGGCCTTCTTGGCCCCCTGGGCACACTGCTGGCTCATGTTCAGTCAGCTGTCAACCAACACCCCCAGGTCCCTCTCCTCCAGGCAGCTTTCTAGACAGGATTCTCCTAGTCTGTAGCACTGCACAGGGTTGTTGTGCCCCAAGTGCAGGACCCGGCATTTGGCCGTGTTAAACCTCATGCCGTTGGTCTCAGCCCAGCAGTCCAGCCTGTTCAGATCCCTTTGCAGAGCCTCCCTACCCTCCAGCAGATCCACACTTCCACCCAGCTTAGTGTTGTCTGCAAACTTGCTAAGTTTGCAGTTCAATGCCTTCATCCAGGTCATTGATAAAGACATTGAACAGGACTGGACCCAGGACTGAGCCCTGGGGAACCCCACTTGTCACTGGCCTCCAGCTGGATTTAACACCATTTCCCACCAGTCTCTGGGCCTGGCCATCCAACCAGTTTTCCACCCAGGAGAGTGTGCGCCTGTCCGGGCCAGAGGCCGACAGTTTCCTAAGTAGAATGCTGTGAGAAACTGTGTCAAAAGCTTTACTGAGGTCCAGGAAGATACATCCACAGCTTTTCCCTTTTCACTTGAGTCACTTTATCATAGAAGGCGATTGGGTTAGTTTGGCAAGACCTGCCATTTGTGAACCCACGTTGACTGGGCCTGCTCACCTGGTTCTCTTGCATGAGCTTCATGATAGCACTCAAGATCACCTTTTCCATGACTTTCCGTCGCACTGAGGTCAAACTGACAGGCCTGTAGTTCCCTGGATCTTTCCTGAGACCCTTCTTATAGATGGGCACAACATCAGCCAGCCTCCAGTCCAGTGGAACTTCCCCAGTCATCCAGGACTGTTGGAAGATGATGGAAAGGGGTTTAGCCAGTGCATCTGCCAACTCCTTCAGAACCCTTGGATGAATCCCATCCCTCCCCATAGACTTGTGGGTGTCTAGTCAGGCTAGCAAGGCTCTGACTACATTCTTTTGGACCATGGGAGCTTCGTTTTGTTCCTCTAGCTCCTGGGTTTGTACACAGAGGGAACAACTTTCTTTACAGTTAAAGACTGAGGCAAAGAAGGCATTAAGTACCTCAGCCTTTTCCTCATCCCTTGTCGCTGTGGTTCCTTCTGCGTTCAATAGGGACTGCGTGGTCTCCCTAGTCCTCCTTTTATTATTTATAGAAAGATTTTTTGTTACCTTTCACAGACTTTGCCAATCTGATTTCTAGTTAAGCCTTAGCCCTTCTGATTTTTTCTCTACACAGTCTCACTTTCCTCCTGTAGTCCACCCAAGAGGCCTGATCCCTCTTCCACAGCCCATAAACATTCCTCCTCTTCTTGATATCACTCAAGATCTCCCTGTTCAACCAAGCTGGTTTTTTCCCCTGCCAGCTTTTTTTTCGGAACATGGGGATGGCTTTCTCCTGAGCTGCTAGAATCTCCTTTCTGAAGAGCACCCAGCCCTCAAGGGCTCCCTTGCCCTTAAGCTCTGTCTCCCATGAGACTTTGCCAACCAGCCTTCTGAAGAGTCTGCCCTCTGGAAATTTAATGCTACTGTCCTTCTAACCACTCTCTTCACCTAGAACAGAAAACCGTATCATCTCATGATCGCTTCGTCCTAGGCGTCCTCCTACTGCCACGTCCCCCACAAGGCCTTCTCTGTTCGCAAACAGCAGGTCCAGGAGGGCACCTTCCCTTGTTGGTTCGTTCACCAGCTGTGCAAGGAAGTTGTCTTCCACGCACTCCAGGAACCTCCTAGACTGTTTCCTTTCTGCTCTATTGTACTTCCAGCAGATATCAGGAAGATTGAAGTCTCCCACAAGAACGAGAGGCATCGATCTAGAGATTAACCCCAGCTGTTTATAGAAGAGCTCATCAGCTGCTTCTCCTTGGCTGGGTGGTCTGTAACAGGGGTTAGTAACTTCAAATCAATGCTGCTGCAATTTAAAATTCAATAGTAATGGATTTTCCTATGTTGTTGGAGCAAATAATGGTTTTACATAATATGTGTAGCTATTAGATCTTTGTAATAGTGGAAACAATATTGTTGTCTTGGAAAAAATACATTTTTCTACTCTTTGAAGATAGTAGCTCTTCTTGCAGCTATAGTTTTAGATAACTATCAGGAGATGATTGCACAAAACAGATGGTGAGGTAAGTACTCATGGTAAGACAATGCAGAAATAAAGTGCTGCAAGCAATGGCTATCAGTTTGTTATGGATTTGCCTGGGGTTTCTTTTGGCAGAATGTGTGCATTGGTCTCATTGCCAATGCTGCCTGTGTCTTTCTAGCAACCCTTGCCGTAAGCTTAAAAGTGTAGCACTAGAGTCCCAGCTTTTAATATTACACGTTCTTGAACGTGCAGTGGTCACCTAGCTTCATTTTGAAGTAGGAAAATGAAGAGCATGGTAAGAGCATAAATATGGCTTATTTTCTTTAGTAAATTTATACTCTCATTTGACGTATGTTCACTGTTATTGGAAATAAATATGGTGAGAAATGAAATGACACTAAAACAGTGATTTCTGAGAAAGTATACTAAGGCTTCCATATAGAACAAGCCATGGTTTGACTGCAGCACAGTAGAAAGCGTTGTTATAGAATCAGATATGTAAGGCTTTAGCTAGTTCGCAGTTAAATCAGTAAGACTAACTGAGCCTAATAGTGTTTTGATTCTCACTTTGCTCATTTGCTGATGAGTTTGGGAACACAAGGGACTTGATTTTCCTCCTATCTCAATGTAAAAATGATTTTCAACATTACTTTCTCATCTCTGATCAGACTCTGCTGCCAAACAGGCAATTAACAACTTTGTCTATACCCAAAGTCTGGACTGCAAAAGGAGTGTGAGACTTGGATGTGCATTTGCTTTATTTAACGGAGAGATGTGAAGGTTGTCCCTCCTGTGTATCCCCCTTGGCTGCCACCTGCCTTTGGGAGGTGGGTTCTCCAGCCTCTTTAGACCTAGTGTTCATTAGATCTCCCCGCCTTAGGCATTGAGATTTCTCTTAGTACTTCTGGAAGTGAACTGTAGGGTTGAAAAAATTAAAAAAAAAAAATAGATTTTGCCTGGAGTTTTATAAATAATAATTTTTGGAGAAGTTTAACTCCTCTTTAGGAGATACCAGTGAAGGCATCACCTAAAGCAAACAGTCATCACTTACACAGTATGGTTAAAACCCCATTTTTATATGGCTTTTTTAAGTGATTGTCGTAATAGGCAACACAAGCACGGTCTTTTTCTGAAGTTGAAAGTGTTACTGCCAGTAGCTACAGTAGTTGAAATTTCAAGTATTGTATGCTTATTTCTTCAATTTTAAAGATCAAATTACTAAACTGGAGAAAGAGCTCATTTACAGTAAGTACTTTGATCCAAACTTGAGACTGTTAAAATTAGTTTTCTCTGGTAGAGGTCCATTTGTAGGTGTTGAGAGGACTGTTATTTTAATTTTTTTATTTAAGCTTGTTTAGTTAAGCAGTTTAAAGTTGTAAGAGTTTTTCTTTCTTGCTTCTATACATATGTATAAAACTGAGGTGAGAGAGTGAAATACTCTACCGCAAAAGTCTTGAAAGGCAGTGATTAGTCTGGTTGAATAGCAAAGTGTACATAATAGAAAAAGCAGCTTTCCTAAAGTCATTGCAATAAAGTCAGGACTTAATGCAGTTATCTTCAGCTGGTACCCATTTTTGAAGTATTTTCTTTTTCAGTACGTTTTACAGATTCTGAATTAAAAAGCTGGGTTTTTTCTGTAATTGTCAACCATCATTTTTAATATTCTGAACAGCCAAGATATTCTTTAATTTCTCTGTGCTCCACAGCGCTATGTGTGTGCCTGCATGCACCCTATTACACAGCTAAATAAATATTTAATTTAGTGGAGAGCAAGTTTAGTCACTGATAAATAAAATAATTAAACCTCAAACATTGAGATTAATATATGTTACATAAATTGAGGGATTTTTTTGAAATAAATTGTGTCCCTTCATGTTATACCTGTGGTCCATTTTTTCAGTTTTGTTTTACCCAACAGAAGTCTTCTGTTCTGAAACAGGCTCTTCCTCTTATCTGTTTTATAACTGCATAACAAGCTTAAAAACCTCAGATGGGGTTACTTGTGACGTCCCAAAATATGGTTTTCAGGTTGAAATAGTGTATATATACTGCTGGGGGTGTAGATGCAAAAGCAAAAGGAGAAAAAACAAGGTGTGTTGTGTTTTCTGTCTCCTTCCTGTAGCAAAACTAGACCACAGAAAAGCTTGACGTTATCTTAGAGACTTGATCCTTCAAGCTCATCTAGGCATGAACTCTGTGGCTATCTGAAAAAGCTGTGGATTGATGATACAAATGCTTTATGAGTAGAAATGTGCATGATAAGCATCATAGGAAACTACATAATAAAGGGTTTAAAAAGATAGCCTGTATAGCCAGGGACACCATTCCTGGATGCAGAATGTGAGGAATCTATTGTTTATGTCAAGATGAAAAGGCTAAACCAAAGGCCTTGATGACTGGCTGCCAGACGACACTACATCCTAGCACCACTAGAACAGTCACAAAGCTGCAGCACACCTCATGTGTTCTCCCTGCTCCTCTTACCTGAGGAGGATAACCAGATAATGGGCACACAGCCTGACCTAAGGCTTACAGGAAACTGAAGTTAAAGCAATTTTCAGACAAAGGGGCACCCGGTATCAATTAGTGACTCATAAAAATCTGTCTGAAATTCAGTTTTTATCACCAGTTGGGAACTGCCAAAATTTCAGGAGGTTTCCAGCATATTTCCATCTGTGGCAAAACCATGTGATGGACTCAACATTTTAGTCCTTGGGATTATGTGGGAGTGACCAAGTGAAATCTGAGAGTGTAAAGACATAAAATCAACTTGCTCTATTTTTTTTTCTCTTTTAATCCTGTTCTTCCTGTAAAATCTTGTGCTGAGCTATATGGTACAGATTTCCCTATAGAAGCTATTGGAAGATGTTGAATATATGATTTCTGTTCTATTATTGTTGACAGTTGAACTTGTCAGGGAAATATGTTTGTTAAAATCAGATTAAGAGACACCCACCTTTGTGAAGGGAATAACAGGATCAAGTGTAGTTAGTTACAAAATCAAGCTTTCTGCAGTCAGGGATGTAGGTATACAGCAGGATATCTGAGAGCTCTGGGAGCTGTATTGCATAAAAATGCAAATTAGCTTATGTTCTGGGTTCTTGTCATGCCGATAGTATTTAGTGCAGAGAAGTGTGTGTCCTGTGAGAGAGACTGAGATTTCCTCTGGGACTTAAGATACTCCTACTGATAACACACTGTAAGTATTCATGACCCTCATCCTTCGTGTTGCATCTTCTCTGCCATCCTCGTCTAGGCTGTTCTAATGCTCCTGGTGAATCTTGTTGAACTTTCAAAATTTGTCTTAGCAGCACTTATGATGATGAGCTGAGGATAAGACTCAGGTTAAGAGCATCTAAGTTGTTGTCTGAATATGTTAGTGCTGAAAGATCTCTGGAGAAAATTTGTAGTAAAGCATTTGAAGGCTCTTGCATCTTCTCTAAGTGGTATACTTCTGCCCTTGTGGTTGCAGCATTATAACAGCCTCCTAAAAGCAATGATGAATGCCAAGTGGAAAATTAAAGACATGCCAGATGTACTGGCATGTGGAGCGGCCACATTAAACTGTAAAATGATTGAAATGGGTACAGGAACTTCCAAAACCTCCAATGTCCAAAGAAAAGAGATGTTCTAATTTGCCTGGGAGAAGAGGAGGGGTGGTTCTTGATTGACCAGTGAGCAAGCGCTTTAGACCTGCATTTCTAAGACACTGTATTGCCAAATGTGAGGACAGGGAGAAAGGAAAGCTCTCTCTTTCTAGGAAATAACCTTTTTTTTTCTTGCTTAAAGCAAATAACTTATGTCAAATCTGCTAAAACACTGACCAATACTTAATACTACTCTAGAACCAAAAACTGTTCATATTACTATAGCAGGATTATCACACAGAATCACTAGGTTGGAGAAGACCCCCAGGATCATCTAGTCCAACCATTTCTATCAACCACTAAACCATGCCCCTCAGCACCTCACCCACTCTTCTTTTAAATACTTCCAGGGATGGTGACTCAATCACCTCCCTGGGCAGCCTGTGCCAGTGCCCAATGACCCTTTCTGTGAAAAAATATTTTCTGATGTCCAGCCTGAACCTCCTCAGGCAGAACTTGAGGCCATTCCCCCTTGTCCCTGTCCCCTGTCACTTGGGAGAAGAGGCCAGCTCCCTCCTCTCTACAACCTCCTTTTAGGTAGTGGTAGAGAGCAAGAAGGTTTCCCCTCAGCCTCCTCTTCTCTAGGCTAAACAACCCCAGCTCCCTCAGCTGCATTATAAGTATGTAAAAGATGGTTTATCGGCTCGAAGAACAGTTTGCAGCCAAGTGTGAGGGCTCTTTCATCTTCTCCAAGTGTTAAGCTTTTGCAGTTACTTAAAAATATCAATGAACTAGTTAATTCTTAATTGTTTGTCATCATCATCAATGAGAAAGAAGAAGAAAAAAAATACTCTGAAGTTCTGTAAGAAAACCATCGGACACTGTTCTGTACAGCCCTGGGGAAGTTGATTAGAAAAGTTTTACTTTCCATTTCCTTGTATTAAGAAAGTATTTTTAGTAACATATCTGAAAGCCCACAGAGCTGGTTTATCAAGCTACTACAAGGTGCCAGACTTGGTATCTGTGTTGGAAGAGTATTCACACTCATGCTACGGTTATTCAGTAAAGATGTTTGGTCTACAAGTGAAGCTGGACTCTTGCTAACTACTGCAGTTCAGATCAGTGCTTCTGCAAAAGGCTAAGTTTAGCCACTCTTTCTAGGGAGAAGGAACTGGTACAGACTGGTTAGTGGTGGTGGGGTTTAATATCTTAAATTCCCATAAGCTGTATATTTTAATCCACATGCAGTAGAACCTAAAGACCAGAAGGTTTAAGTCGTTCAGGCAGTGGTCATTGACCTGTTGTTTCTGAACAGAAACTTTAAATCATTATGCCAGCATCATATTCTACTTTACTCTCTCAGCTGAGATTTACTGCAAAGTTCTTGTCCATACAGGGTGGTAGGACAGCATATGACTCAAAGTTTGCATTGTGGGTTTTTTTTCCTGTAAGCAGAAAAGGGTCACACTGTACTATGATTCTATTTAGGATTATAATCACTTTACACTGGAATTTGCCATCTTGGACTGTGGGATTATGGTTCTGTATTGTTGTCCTTAAATCATTTTAGCCTAATTTTGTTACTGACTGTTCATAGCGAATGTTTTTGAGCCATTAAAAGGAAGTTGATCTTCACATTTTTTGTACAGTGAACAATTTGGATTAAAATAATATTGCAGGAATTTCAAACAGGTCATAAATAACAGCTGTAACTTTGTTGTGCTTCTGTTTTTAAATCCTTTTTGCAAGTGATGAATGTTTAGAAAAACATCTTTCTGTGGCAGGAGGATTGGGAGAAATCTGGCCTACAGAACAGCTTGTAAATATTTTAACATGTAAATTAGTCTAGATCCAATACTTGCTTCTATAGTGATGGAAAAAGAGGAGAAACTGGACAAGCCTGGCTTTGTTTATGCAGCCTTAGAGCTCTGTATGTGATGGCTAATGACACCATGTTCCTCCCGAGACAAGAATGGCTAGTACAGATCGAACTACAATGAAAAACGTCCTTGTGTAAGGAGGCAATTGAAGATTACATGAAAGAATTCAAACTAACAACAATTTCCATTGAAATCTCATTTTAAACCCTAAATATTGAGGTTCCAGAGGAAACAATAGTGAGCCAGTTGTAGCATAACCTTTACTCAATAAATTAATTGTTTTCAGAATACAGTGATTTGTTCATGAATTTCTGTGGACGTTTAAAAACATAGGCAATATAAAACTGAGAGTTAAACAGCTTGTGGAGACCTGAAGTCTAATGGAAGTGAAATGGAACATCAGTTACTGCTTTCTCAGAGATTGGATGCCTTTCTTCAAGAGAATCTGTTTCTATAGTAAATAGCATGTTCTGCAGCAGGAATTGATGCTGCTGTGACAGCATGCATGGGAATGCAGTTGAAGATTTCAGATTTGTGCAACAGGTGATCACATCAGTTCCTCGCCTCCCAGTCTATCCCTTCAAGCACCTCCAGGAAGACAAGAACATGCTATTGCCAGATGAGAAACTTGCAGGCAAGACTTTACTTAATCAAATCATATTTATTCACAGGGCATACCCCAGTGAGAGGTCAGTTTGCAAGCCTTGATCTCGCTGGTAATGGATTTAATTTATGCTCTCTCTCCTAAACAACTATTATAATTTAAAAGGTATGCTAATAATTGTTCTCACACCTGGTTGTGGCTACCTCTCAATTACATATATGTTAAGGTATTCTCATCCTTTTTAAAGCATCTTGGAGATAGAGATTACGTAGCAACAAACACCTTAGAAAAACTTAATACATAGCACTATTTGTGCTTGAAACAGCATGTAATTCCCATTTTTACTCATTCCTGAGGGGTTAAAAATGCGAATTAACCAAATGGTATGTCACAGTAATGATGTTATCTGTGCTGCTTTCTTACAAAGCTTTATCAGTGAATGGTTCAAAAGTGTGTATTTTTCTGGGAAGTCAGGGAAAAAAAAAAACAGTCTGTAATCCGTTTGCCTGAAGTTTGCTGCTATATTAATAGCTTGCTCCAGAGAAAGCGTAACTTGATGAGTGATGTTTCTTCTGTAAGTACCTTTCCTTTCTTCATTTTCCTCTTTACCATATGTCTCCAGCTAGATAAAAAGATATGGGGTGCAGTGAGGGAGAGAGAGGCATATAGGGCATAGTTCCCCTCCTTTTTCTCCTTCCCTGCATTATTTCTACACTTGTGTGACTTTAGTCCACCCCTTTCATTTTCTTAACACAATGGGCTTTTTGGTTGTTTTTCTTACGTATGTGAATAATAGATTTTTTTTTTATGTCGTCTTTAAATATTGAAAAATTACTTCATAACTTAGAGTACTGTAAAGCCAAATGAACTGGAATTTATCAGCAATGCAGTAACTCTGTTGAAGGAGCAAAGGCAGTCCAGAACTTCACCATTTAGTCCACATTCTGCCAGGAAATAATGGGTGCTGAGAAAGAGGATGTTAATGAAAAAGGAAACCATTCCCATGACTGGCAGTAGATGTTTTAGGGGTGAGCTTGCTTTCCTGAGAAGGACTTCACTCGGTAGTAGTATTTGGTGGTAACATGGAGTTGTAGTTCAGTGTAGGTCCATGGAGAGTTTCAAGCCTTCTGGTTGCTTGTTGCCTATTGCTACTCTTCTATATGCAGTCTGTAAAAGTTAATTTCTTTATATGATACAAATAAGTAGTAAAGAGATGTCTTTAGTCATCTGATTGCAAAGCATGAGCGAAGACTCAGAGGACAGAAGGTGAAATGCTGGAGCATATGAATGCTGCTGTTAGCTACTAGTGAGCTGTAGAGTTTTAAAGAAAAACAGGCAAGGCTGCTTAAAATAGTAGCATTCTGCATTTTTCCTATAGAAAATGTGATGCTTTGATCAAGCACCAGAGCACACAAAATACACTTCTGTTTTTATGGGCTAAAGGATGTAACAAAACCAGCAAATTCAGTATTGTCAATGAAAAAAATCATACATAAGCAGTCATCATCCAAAGAAATACTGAGTGATATCTTTCTCTTTTAAATTATGGGCATCCTTATCAGAGAAGTATCTACAACTGACAACAGGTAGTTAGCAATTAAATAGGTCCTTTGGTTTCTACTGTGCTGTTAGTTGACTGTAGCTGGCATGAAACAGAACAGGGATTCTTGTGGTATTGTGTGATCTCTACAGCTCAGGATCATACTGATATACTGATCGCCCCTTGTAATTCTGGCATTTTGCAGTAGCTGATCAGAGCAGCATATTCTACTTCTGTTAGCCTATACTCATCTCCCATACTTTAAAAAAAAAAAAGCCACTGCATCTTTCTAAGGTAATTTCTGAATATTCTCCTTGTCATCGTTCACTTTCTTGCTGTACCAGGACTAGCTGCAAGAGTGTGGAAAGACCAGTGGCAGTGGTCCTCACTGTTCCAAAAGAATTCCAGCAGCTCACAGTGCTCAATGGTGTGGGAGTTAATCTCCCAAAATTGCCCTCATACAGCAGCCTCACATGAGCTGCACAAGCTGCTGTGTTTTCCTTCATCAGTGCTGTAGGAGGAATAGCAGTCTCAACTGTAATAGTCTTAGAAGTATGGAAAATTGTGCTTTTTCCCCTAAAAAAAAATAAATAAATCAATCAGTTGAACTGTAACTAGCCCATAACTTCTTCTAATGGTAAGACTAGAGGCTAAATTAAATTCTGCTGCATTATATTGTGCTTGCTGGTAATTCGCCCAAACAGTAGTGGGACTGGAGTGAGCTCTGAAAAGCCTGGTGTGCCCATCTGCAGTGGTGATGACGCTTCAGGAAGGAAGAAGAGGAACTTCCTCCACGTGGAAGAAATTTTTCCTGTTATGAACAGTCAGCCTCTTACATTTGACATGCCTGTTTTTTCCTTATCAAAAATAAGTAGTGTGATGAAGTTTCAGCATCTGTATTGATTTCATTTAAAAGGTACTTGGTAAGACAGGACAAAAGACAGGTCTGCAAATTTTTTGTTATATTGTCTAATGTGGGTTTCCTAAACTGCACTTAAATATAAATGTTCAATTAATATTCAACTCCATCCCAATACTAAGGAATCGGAAGCATGAAATGAGAAATAAGAAACTGGTTAATGAATGGCTTGGGGACTGGTGTGAGAAGAAGGGCTTTGGGTTCTGTAATCATGGGGAGGCCCACGCACCCCCAGGCTTTCTTACCAGGGATGGGACACGCCTGTCTCCTAGGGGAACAAAAGCCCTCACCAAAAACCTAGTTAAGCTCATAAATCGAGCTTTAAACTAGATGTGAGGGGGGAGGGGATGGAGGCCAGGCAGGATGGGAGTGAGCCTGGAGGTGAGACTTCAGAGGCAAAGGGGTGGTGTGCTGGCGATGCCTGCCAGTATATCACCACTGAGCAAGAGGGGGTGAGTGCAGCTGGGGATGGTAGGCAGCAAACTGGCACTGTGGCCTTAGTTAAGTCAAGGACCGCTCAGTTGGGGAGGAGCCCTATTACGAAGGCTGTAGCTACACCTGCCCAGCTGAAGTGCATTTACACTAATGCACGCAGCATGGGAAAATAAGAAGGAGGAGCTGGAAGCTGGGGTAGGGCAAGGAGACTACGATGTCACTGCCATTGTGGAGACGTGGTGGGATGACTCGTACAACTGGAGCGTACCCATGGTGGGGTATAAACTCTTCAGGAAGGACAGGAAGGGCAGAAGAGGAGGCAGGGTAGCCCTCTATGTTAGAGAGGGCTTTGATACCCTCGGACTGGACTACGGTCAAGATGGGACTGAGTGCCTGTGGGTGAAAATCAGAGGAGCCCATGGGCAGGCAGGGATTGTGATGGGAGTCTGCTATAGACCACCTAGCCAAGAAGAAGCAGCTGATGAGCTCTGCTACAAACAACTGAGTGTAGTCTCAAAATCGCTACCTCTAGTCCTTGTGGAAGACTTCAATTTCCCAGAATAGGCTGGGAGTATAATACAGCAGAAAGGAAGCAGTCCCGGAGGTTCCTGGAGTGTGTGGAAGACAATTTCCTCACACAGCTGGTGAGCGAACCGACAAGGGACGGTGCCCTCCTGGACCTGCTGTTTGTGAACAGAGAAGGACTGGTGGGGGATGTGAAGGTTGGAGGATGCTTGGGGCAAAGCGATCATGAGATGATAGAGTTCTCAGTGCAGGGTAAAATGAAGAAGGAGGTTAGCAGAACAGTCGCCCTCAACTTTCAGAGAGCAGACTTTGGGCTGTTCAGAAGGCTGGTGGGAAAAGTCCCATGGGAGGCGCTCCTTGAAGGCAAAGGTGTCCAAGAGGGCTGGGCGCTCTTCAAGAAGGAACTCCTGGCAGCTCAGGAGAAAGCCGTCCCCATGTTCTGGAAAAATAGCTGGTGGGGTAAGAAACCAGCATGGTTGAGTAGGGAGGTCCTAAGAGACATCAATAGGAAGAGGAGGGTC
This sequence comes from Clamator glandarius, assembly GCA_033459285.1. NCBI lineage: Eukaryota > Metazoa > Chordata > Aves > Cuculiformes > Cuculidae > Clamator > Clamator glandarius. The sequence continues at coordinate 1,058,803 of JAUNZM010000046.1, forward strand.
TACGACCTCTGGAGGAAGGGGCAGGCATCCTGGGTGGACTATAGGGAGGAAGTGAGAATGTGCAGGGAAAATGTCAGGAGGGCTAAGGCCCAACTAGAAATGCGATTGGCCAAGACTGTGAAAGACAACAAAAAGTCTTTCTACAAATACATCAACAGCAAAAGGAGGGCTAGGGAGAATCTCCAGTCCCTAGTAGATGCAGAGGGAGCAAGAGTAACAGGGGACGAAGACAAGGCTGAAGTGCTCAATGCCTACTTTGCCTCAGTCTTTAACAGCAAGGAAAATTGTTCCCTCTGTGCACAACCCCAAGGGTTGGAAGAGAAGTATGAGATTCCCAAGGTCCAAGAGGAGGTGGTTAGAGACTTGCTTGCCCGGCTAGACGCCCACAAGTCTATGGGGCCGGATGGAGTCCACTCAAGAGTTTTGAGGGACCTGGCGGATGTGCTGGCCAAACCCCTTTCCATCATCTTCCAACAGTCCTGGATGACTGGGGAGGTTCCGCTGGACTGGAGGCTGGCTGATGTCGTGCCCATCTATAAGAAGGGGTGCAGGGAGGATCCGGGGAACTACAGGCCTGTCAGCCTGACCTCGGTACCGGGGAAAGTCATGGAGCGGGTGATCTTGAGTGCAATCAAGAAGCACTTGCAAGAGAACCGGGTGATCAGGCCCAGTCAACACGGGTTCATGAAAGGCAGGTCTTGCCAGAGTAATCTGATCACCTTCTGTGACCGAGTGACTGAACTCTTGGATGAGGGAAAGGCTGTGGATGTATCTTCCTGGACTTTAGTAAAGCTTTTGATACAGTTTCTCATAGCATTCTGCTTTGGAAACTGTCGGCCTCTGGCCTGGACGGGTGCACACTCTCCTGGGTGAAAAACTGGTTGAATGACCGGGCCCAGAGGGTGGTGGTAAATGGAGTTAAATCCAGCTGGAGACCAGTGACAAGTGGGGTTCCCCAGGGCTCAGTCCTGGGTCCAGTCCTGTTTAATGTCTTTATCAACGACCTGGATGAAGGCATCGAGTCCTCCCTTAACAAGTTTGCAGATGACACCAAGCTGGGAGGAAGTGTCGATCTGCTGGAGGGTCGGGAGGCTCTGCAAAGGGACCTGAACAGGCTGGACTGCTGGGCTGAGACCAACGGCATGAGGTTTAACAAGGCCAAATGCCGGGTCCTGCACTTGGGGCACAACAACTCTAAGCAGAGGTACAAACTAGGAGAAGCCTGGCTGGAAAGCTGCCAGGAGGAGAAGGACCTGGGGCTGTTGGTTGACAACCGACTGAACATGAGCCAGCAGTGTGCCCAGGTGGCCAAGAAGGCCAATGGCATCTTGGCTTGTATCAGGAACGGTGTGACCAGCAGGTCCAGGGAGGTTATTCTCCCTCTGTACTCAGCACTGGTGAGACCGCACCTTGAGTACTGTGTTCAGTTCTGGGCCCCTCACCACAAGAAGGATGTTGTGGCTCTGGAGCGAGTCCAGAGAAGGGCAACAAAGCTGGTGAAGGGGCTGGAGAACAAATCTTACGAGGAGCGGCTGAGAGAGCTGGGGTTGTTCAGCCTGGAGAAGAGGAGGCTGAGGGGAGACCTTATTACTCTCTACAACTACCTGAAGGGAGGTTGTAGAGAGGAGGGTGCTGGCCTCTTCTCCCAAGTGACAGGGGACAGGACGAGAGGGAATGGCCTCAAGCTCCGCCAGGGGAGATTTAGGCTTGAGATTAGGAAGAAGTTCTTCATGGAGAGGGTGGTTAGGCATTGGAACGGTCTGCCCAGGGAGGTGGTTGAGTCGCCGTCCCTGGAGGTGTTTAAGGTGAGGGTGGATGAGGTACTTAGGGGCATGATTTAGGAATTGATGGGAATGGTAGGACTCGACGATCCAGTGGGTCTCTTCCAACCCGGTTCTGTGATTCTGTGAAAAGCTGTAATATCAGTAGTTGAAGGCAGACACTACTACTCTATATTTGTCCTGATTCTCCGTGCTTTGAGATTACCTCAGCTGTGGAAGATAGCATCCAGCTCAGACTTGATTTTAGGGATTTCTAATACAGTTATGAACAGTGGTGTGTTGGCGTTCAAGGTCACTGTGTCAGTAACATGGACCAATCTGTTGCCACAGCTAGTGGTGTAACCGCAGGAGCAATGCCTGCTTCTGTGCTTAGTAGAAGTACAAGCTTTATAGCTGCAGGGATCGGTTTTGTAGCCTGGGTAGGGCTGTAAGTGAGCAGTGCTTTGCTGAGGTGCATGTGTGGGCTAATGAAATATGTATGAGCTCCCATTGGGTCTGTCTAGACCTAGGTAAAATTTCAGGTCTGATAAAGTGAAAATCACTTCCATATATGAGTCTTGTGACTTGCTTCCCAAGTGCTGCTGGAGTAAACCTGAAAAACTGGCCTTGTGTTTCTATATCTCATTGAAGACTTCTTTGGACTGATTTATAGGATCTGAGACAACTGGGCAGCTTTTAATGCCTTTTATGTTTTCAGTTGGGGGAGGGGGGCAGGCTTTTAAATGCACTTCGAACTTCCAGAAAGATTAGTGTTAGAATTAAATACAGAATTGTTCATTAAGCTCTCTGATTTCATTGTGTATTTCAGGGAAATAGGGGTAGCTTATGATTCAAGGGTCTGCAGTTCTGTACCGTTTAGTGTTGTGCCGTGATAAAACACTGAACTTCCTATCAGGCGACAAGACATAACTGCTTAACAAAATGTCATTTTCCTAGTACTAATCATACATTATGGTTACACGCTAGGCAGTCTAGAACTTTAATAGCAACCAGTAAATGTGGTGGTTCATAAAGATTTTTATTTTATGCCTTTTCAAATAATCATAATGTATCTAGAGAGGTAAAGCAAATAAATGAATATACTCCAGACAGAGCACTACATGCAGGTAATAGTGGTTTGGTGCAAACATTTATTTTTGTTTGAGGGTTTTTTTTACTGTAAAGAAAAAGCACACCTGCATTTCCTGGATATTCCAGAGATATCACACTAGAATCTATTGCTAACATTCTGTTTCAACTACAGCTGTCAGGATGGTATGAGAAGAAGTTTTATGAAGTAAGTGTTTAAAAACTGTAAGTAAATCACAGCAACTTTTTGAAGCTTCAGAAATTTGTGGTAGTACTATGTAACTTCCATATTTATAACTGTGGTCTGACAAATTAGGCCGTCTCAGTCCTGTCTCATTGGTCCTCTGAGAAAGTCCCCTTGAATTTGAGGCAAGACACTAGTTATTTAGATCCAGTTGATGACTTGGCACTAGAAATAGATGAATGAAAAGCATTGATGTGGGCAGAACAGTTGCCATGTGGTTATGGTATGGACTGCTCAGGATGAAATACTGAACAGCAGTATAATAATCTCCTTAATTCAGTGCTTGCCATAATGCCGTGTATCCCCCAACTCTACTTTCTTGTGCCAGCTTTGGTACTGATCTGTCATGGTTTGAGTTATTTCAGTGTGCTAACTCACTAAAAGGAGAAGGAAAAAATCATAGGAGTTGTTCCTGTGGCTCAGCAAGAGCTAAACTCCTGCTAGGGGCTGGCTGTGAGTGAGGGGGAGAGTCACAGGTGAGGGATGCACCAGACCTACTTAGACTGTTTGCAGCTCTTCACTTTAGTCAACACAAGACCAAAAATATTGCCTTGATATCAGATACAACAAACTACTTGTATGGAAAGCAGTTTTCAGGAAAAAATAAAAGAGTGCTTTGATGGTTCTTTGTCATTTCTTCTTTATGAGCCTTTAGGATTTTTGTTGTTCACCTTATGGAAAGCAGTTAAAATTAATTCAAAAAGCAGCTGACTTAGCTTTTCCTTGCAATAATAAGATTTGGGTCAGAAATATTTGGAACAACAATAATGCTCTTTTCTTTTGAACTTGCAGTGCCTTACTTAAAATGCAGAATTGCCATTTTGTCCGTATTATTAATCAGTCTCCGTTCATTTCCTTTCCATTGTTGTATATGAAAAGCCAGGTAACATTCTGTTGGTTTATTTATTTAGAATCATGTACAACTACAAAGATAGTTGGGCAGATGATGTGCCCAGAACAACTTCTAACTCCCAAAATAGATGTTTTGAGTGTCATGCTGATACCTTGGGGTTTGCCTGGGTTTTTTTGGCTTTTTTGTTCCTATTGCTGAGTTTTCTCTATCCTGCATTTAGTTTCTTTCTACAGTTCTTGGCTTTTCTTCCTGTTAACCTGTCAGTGTCAGTGGGATTTTCCACTCAGTTTTTGTAGTTCGAATACTTCCACCTAGGCCTTATTCTCTTGGATATAGGGAAGACAGACACTGAGGTCTGATTAACTTTTTTTGAATGTGTTTATTAGATAACTCCGTAGATGTCAGTGAAGATATTTTCAATCACAGCTTTTGGGATGAAAGGACAGCCAAGCCTATGAACCTCAGCAGAAGCTTATAACATGATGACTGTGCATCCTGTCTGGTATCAGGAGACACCAGAGTCTGCTGCATTTTGGTTGAGATGCTTATGAGTATTGGTACTTCAAAGACAGGAACACTAAAGAGTGTTTTAATCACTGCTGTTTGCCCAAGCATGTAACTTCAGGCTCCAGTCAAAGGCATCTTTAATTGCAAGGTCTTGTCTTTAAAAGTACCTGTCCAGCGTTTCATACTGGAACAGGTTTTCTTGAAACTGAATATTGAAATCGGCATTGATTCTATTGTGACAAAAATAGTAACATTTTTTCCCTATTAGATAAAGGCATTGTTTTGTTCTTGTCTTTTTGCTTTAAAGGCTCTGGCTTGTTTTATCTTGAATCCAATATGTGACATTTCAGAGAGAGTGGAAGGCTGCCCATGAAAAAACTAGAGTGGCACTAGTTTAATCTGTTCTACTTTCCTTGATTCCTGGCGGTTCAGAAAACCAGTGGATTATTTTGGAAGAGACCGTGACTTATATTTAAAAAGGACACCATTGAGATAAATCCCCATTCTTGAATGCAAGGAAGTGTTTTTGAGGAGTCTCTCTTCTGACTATAGACTTTTGTACAGTTCATAATATTGCTCGCTCATCTTGGTTATGCCCACAACCATGTATTTATATATCACACCCAGTCCAAGGCCCACTGCAGAGTACAGTTTGGGAGCGAGTGGAAGAAGGAATTTGAGGTGTTGAGACTTAAATCCCACTCTGTCCAAAGGCAAAGATCTACTAAAACTGTAGTGCTGAGAGGTGGGTGACCATATGTTGTGAGCAGAACCTTCTCCTGGGGTTGCTCTGGTCTTCCCAAAGAGCAATTCCAGCCTGTAGTCACTGAATTATTTGCATTGCACATTGAAACTGTATTTAGTGCTTTATCGTTGTTGCATGCTTCCTTTTCTGTTAATATAGATTCTGCTTCTGGAAGCTGAGTGTGTTTTGATTTTTCCAGAAAAAGAAAATGGTGGTTATTTTTAGCACAAGCCTGCTTACCATGTTACTAAATGGCTCCTCACAAATGTGGCAGCAGGTTTTTGCCTCTGTGCTCTTAGGATATGCTTGTGTTGCTTTTTGTAAGATTTATCAAAGTCCTGTCAAATCCTTCCTAAAGGTACAGTTAAGCTCCGTCAGTTCTTTAACCATTTCTCACGAGTAATGCTCCTGGTACAAAGAAATATTTTCATTCAGACAGTGACAGATAAGAAAAGCATAGCTCCTCCTTAAATCACAGGTAAATCACATTTTTGGTAACTCAGGTTTCCTAAATAATAAACAGAAAGTAACAAACTTGTTGTGATTACAGATTAAAGAATGTCCTCAGGATGTTATATTTAAAGTATTTGTGAGCCTTTCTAAACTTAAAGAAGGAGTGAATTAGTTTATAAAATATAAAAAATTTCACATGAAATGTATATGGTCGTAATTATATAATAATCAAAGAATTAGACTCCGCATGAGGTAGAAGTCTTCTGGGATGCTTATGGATTTATACCTTTCTGCTATAAATGTGTTTTCTAGTTACTCTTTCCAGTCTAGGATTATTTCTGCTAATGACTTTTTTTTTTCCTTTCTTTTCTGTGCCTGTCCTTTTATTAAAAACTGGATAACAACCTGTGGCTGGTTGTAAAATACAATTTTGAAGCATCAGGAAAATATTTAGGAAACTTAATACATCGATTTTAAAAAGAGAACAAAATTCAAGCTAGTTACAGAGTAAATGACTGATAATGCAGATGTAGACTTAGTGCCAGGAAAATATCTTCTCTCAATAACACTGCATATTTCATGTTGATTGTGTGTTGACAAGGCACATGCTTGTATGCATCAAATTAAGTTTAAGAAGACAGTTGAAAGCGCTTGCCTAGGTTTAGTTCTCGCAAAAAGAATAGTTGCTCACAGATTTTCTTCTTTTTGTGTGTCTTTTCAGCATAGATGGACTGAGACTTTTCACCTTTGCATGTGCTTTTTGCTATTCACTTATTTGACTGTCTGTATTTATATTCTCTGTGAGGCAGAATGTATTTTGCATAAAAGTCAACAACCTTTATCCTCAGTCTCCAAAACTTGTTCATACTACATAGTTCTCAGTAAGTAGGTGCTTTGCAAATATTTGATTAGTAGAGTCGCAAAGAATGACAAGTGGAATCCGCCCTGGCTCTACAGTAATAGATGCCTAGAGCCAAACTAGTCATCCTTGGCTCCACTTGGAATTAACGCACAGGAGGATGTGGTTTAAGAGCATTGTCTTATGACCTTTTTAAACCCTTGGCCATGGCAAGACCAATCTGGTCTCAGTTTGTTGTGGACTAGAACTCCATCATGCTAAGTGCTTTAGCTCTCGGTATTTCCATAGTCAATTCAATTCTGTTCTGTGTGAGTATTGCTGCTCTGATGCTTTATTAATAATTGCAAAAACTGTTTACAACCGTAATGATTGCCTTAAAGCAGCCTAAAGTTAAGTACTTCAATCAATGTAATTTGTGCCTCAGGAATACTAAAGTTTGCTGAAGAAGGGTGGAGGAAGTAAAGTGAGTGAGAGGTTACTTAGGTGTTGGCCGTGTTCCTTGTAAATTGGGAGTTACTAAAGGCTGATTTTGATTGGAGTGGGCTAAGAAGAGAGGACAATAAGAGGCAAGTGACAACTCAGTGTGAACACTTCAGGTGCTTCTTGGTCGGAGTACAGCTGTGAGCTGGGTAACAGGTGCTGGCATCCTGTGATACTCTGGCACTTGAGAGCAGCAGCCGCTCCTTCTACCCAGGGCCAGTCTGGAGCTGACACCTGTCACAGTTACATCAAGCACAAGAACATTATGGCCAGCCTGGAAGCAGCTGCTGACCAGTCACAAGTGCTTCAGCCCCAAGTTCTTGCCCCTGTTCCCCACAAGTTTGTTATCTCCTCTGCGCTGGGAGATCCCACACTCATTTGTCAGTCATCCTGCTCTGCCTTTCTTGAGGGGCAGTGTTAGGGGATGTGACTGGGTTTGGGGGTGCTGCTGTGTCAGGTGCACACTGCCAGGTTTGTGGGGTGCTGCCAGGTGTGAGGTGCATCTGGATTTGGGGTTTGTTCCTGAATTTGGTCAGTACTTCCAGGTTGCTGCTTGGTTGAAAGCAATATCTGCTCTGGTGGAAACAAGCCCTGTCCCTCCAGCAGTTTGTCTCATCAGGTGCTGAGCACCAGTGCAGTCACACTGTGCTCCTGGGCATCTTGCTCCAGCACCCTGGGTAGCCAGTGGGCCACCCTTGAGAAGAATGAGAAGGGCACCCTTGGGTGTTTGTAATTTGCCCTGTTTGAAGTGAAATTGCATCTTCTTAAGAGTACTTGAGGATAGTACACACCGTGCTGTCTGCTCTGTCTTGGGGAATTATTCATTTCTGTTTGTAGTGCAGCTGCTTATTCCTTTTCTGGAATCTCTGGTGCACATCACTCAGGGCTATTGATGGAGGCTAATTTTTGCGTCATGCCAGCTATTTTGCTTGGCAGCACTGCAGGATGGGAGCCAAGCAGCACTGCTCCATGGCCAGCTGGGAGGACAGCCATGGAGAGCAGAGGCTGCAGGAATTCTCTTCCCAAGCCCAGTTGAAGCTCAAGAGGTTCACCGCCAGTGGAGCTACTGTGGTGCTTGCAGCACTTGGCAAGATCTAACTTTTCTGGGATTCACTGTGGAGTTGTCTTATTGCTTATTGTCACAAAGCACTTAGTCAGACAGCTGTCTAGTGTATCAGGCTGCCCGTGATGGTTCGCTGTCTGGATTTAGAAACAATAGAGGGATGTGACTTGACATTTTTCACCTGGATGGAAACAGCCACTTGAATTTATTGCATGACTCAGCACACGTTGGTGCAGAGGGGAAGCCTTATGAGGAGCAGCTAAAGTCACTTGGTCTATTCAGCCTGGAAGAGACTGAGGGGAGACGCCATTGTGGTCTGCAGTTTCCTCACAAGTGGAGGAGGAAAAGTAGGTGCTGATCTCTTCTCTCTGGTGACCAATGATAGGACCCAAGGGAATAGCAGGAAGATGTGCTGGGGAGGAAAGGAAAAGGTTCTTCACTCAGAGGGTGGTGGAGCGCTAGAACAGGCTCCCCAGGGGAGCAGTCGTGGCACCAAGCCTGACAATATTTAAGAAGCGTTTGGACAGTGCATTCAGACACATTGTCTGAATGTTGGGGTTGTCCTGTGCAGGGACAGGAGTTGGGCTTGATCCTTGCCGGTCCCTTCCATCTCAGGACACTCTATGATTCTAAGTAAAATTCTTTGGAAGTGCCCCCACATCAGCTAGTGAACACCAGACTTGCTTTTGGTTTTGTTGCTTGCCAGGAGACATTAATGCAAGCAGGGTACTTAAGCATAGGGTTCAAAAACACTCTGTTGCCAAATTCAGCCTGCTATTCAGATACATTAGTAGTTTAAAGAAAGAAGGCAACCTCTAATTCTTAGTAAGGTAAAAAGCAAATTATATAAGTTTCTTTGTTGAAACAATTCCCTTAGCATTTCAGATATTATTTTCCTCTTCATTGCACCAAATACTTTAAATATACTTTTAAAACATTAACAATAACATGGATGTTTTAGAGGATAAATTGCACACATATTTTTCCTAGCTTCTATAAAACAATAAATATAGTAATTTGTGAACTCAGAATTGTTTTTCCTTTAAGTACTCTCCTTTCAAAGAAGCTACTACAAAAAAAAAAAAGAAAATGACCAATTGTATAAATTTCTTCCATGGAGGTGTTTAAGGCACGAGTGGACGAAGTGCTGAGGAGCATGGTTTTGTGTTTGATAGGAATGGTTGGACTCAATGATCCGATGGGTCTCTTCCAACCTGGTTATTCTATGATTCTAAATATGGGATAGATGCTGTTAAAGAGCCACATTTCAGGAATTTTACTGCAAAAGCATTTTGTCGTTCTTTGAGTAAAGCATTAATGGTTTCCCATGGTCTAGACTTCTCACTTCCTCTAGAGCACGCATTGAACCAGAGTTCAAATGTATGGTCTGCTGAGATGGTCTCAGGAGCTGGAAGAGAGTTAGTTTTAGCAAATTGCTCCTTTCTTAGGGGGTAAAAAAAAAAAAAAAAGACAAAATATACAAACCTACCTTACATCTGGTGACAGTTGCGGGTTCTAAAAGGGGAGGTTGGACAACAGTGTGTTAAATAAAATTATTGCACTTTTTGCACTATTTGCTCTATCAGGTGATTCTCTTAATGTTGAAATTCATACTTTGTAAAGTTGTTCCTGTTTTCTGTTACTGGCTTTTTAATACTTTCCTTAGGCTGTAATTCTCTGACCCGTAATAAACAGTAAATTCATCACTTAATGCTAACTTATTTACACAAGTATTTGCCTAATACATGAGTTGTGAATTTTTAGTTTCACTGTAACTGACAATTTTCATAGGAAAGACAATTCTTGTGGTAATTAACACTATATCATTTTGAAAACTTGGACCTACGTAAATCTCACAGATAAGGTTTGCTTTCATGGTCAAGCCTCAGTCAGAAAAATTGTCAGCTAGCTCTTGGGACTATGGACTTCCCCAACTTGAACAAAAATCAAGGGGAGCTGTTTCTATTGGGTACGTCTGAAAAATCAGACCAGAAATACTCTAACATGAGCACCCAAAATCAGTGGAAGTTTGGGTGTTGAAAACAGAGGTGCAGCAGCCATGCTCCTAATGAGGACCTGTTTCTGACAAGCATAGCTAATAGACAAGAGCTGCTCTGTGTTTTCTTTTTGCTTGTGAAACCATACTCCTTCCAGAACAGCTTGTACGTGAGTCTCCACGTCATGAAGTGAGCTACAGTGGCAAAAGTGCAATTTTTTGCAAGCATAAATGAGACCTCCATGGTGGCTTACTGGTGACACTTTAAGTGCAAAGCTGATTCTAACAGCATCATGACCTGAATAAAACCAATAATTTCCAGATGGCAAAGCAAAGTGAAATATTATGAGACTATAGCATTCTGCGTATACATTTTTCATGTATCCTAAAACCTCAAAAGAAGTAACTCTAATGTCTTTCTGGGTGGTGGTAGCCCTTAAAGTTACTCTTGAGGAAACTTGGATACTTTCCCTGTGGGATTCATCTAAGCTAGTCATATTCAGTTCTCCTTGACGGGTTTTATTTCATTAATGAGTCACTGACAAACAAAACTTCTACAGAGGGGGATAAGGTATCTCAGTTCTTTGTAAATACTTATACATTGGTCACTCTAGAGCAGTCCATTTGATCTGCAGGTGAGGCTCAGGGGCCGTTGCCTTGCAGGAAATGCAGGACCTTTCCTCTCCCAGGTGGAATACAAACACAGAGCAAAATACTCATTTTTGCTTCTAAGCCTTTTAGTCCTGGGTCTGGTAAACGTATTCTCTGCTACACTTAGAGCAAACACAGTACAACATCATCTGTTTATCCATCGTTCAGTATTTTACAGAGATTAATAGGAGGCTATTTTTAGCGCTGGCAGATAGATGGTATGTTATTTTAGAACATGTATTTATTTAGTGTTTTCTTTGACGGTATTTGTGTTAGTATTTGAGGTCACTTGAACCAGACAAGGCTGTATGAGTCATCGTTATCCCATTGAGTTTACACATTGTGGTCTAAAACATTTCTCTTTCTTTTTTTCATTTTCTTCTTTTTTCTTAAGTACAACCCTAGAAAAAATATGATCTGAAGGTCATACATAACAACAGCTATAAACCTCGGCTGAGATAGAGTGCACTATTTCTTCAGACTTCGAAGTTCTACAAACCTAACCTTAAGTTCTTCTTTTTGTACTTAGAATCACCTGGAGTAAATGTATTTTTAATGTGGTGTCCACGGTTTGCATTTGATTAAAAAATGCAAAACTTAGACCAAGTTTTCATTTATATTGAGACAGTAAATTTACCTGTGAAAAAATGTGTAAATATTGAAGACTTGTCATACAGACTTGAATTGTAGAATGACAATATTTTAAGACTTAAAAATAAATCTAATTGCCTTTGTTTTCAAGGTTGTATACTTTTTCAATTTTGCTGAGGCTTAGTCATGGTAGTTCTTAGCCAAGCATGCAAGATAATTTAGTTTTCTTTAGTACTTCTTAGCAGTTGTATGTATTTTTGTAGTGAAAAGATAAAATTCTATTTACTTGGGAATTGGAGAAATCTCATCCACTGAGATTCCAAAAGGTAGCATGAGACAAATACATGTCAAACAAGGCTGTCCTTAAGTGAAACTGTAGAGCTGAGGCAGAAGACTAATGAATTTTAAAGCAGAAGTTTAAATTCAAATTAAACTTATATTGGTAAGCAACTGACTTTTGTTAATATGCAACTAATTTTAATTCTGTTTTGTATTCATATTTAATGAAGTGAGTGCTGTCCTCTTAAGTAGATTCTTGACAGTGGGCTGGCAGTCGACTTTGTTTTTTAACAGGGGTCCTTTTTGAAATCACTTCTGTAAAGCTCGATCTGATAAATTGCAAAGCAACGCACTAAACCAGCATTCTTTTTCCTAAGTTAAATAAAACAACAACCTTAAATATCCTAGATCCACAAAGTGGAAAATAAGTTAATCAAAGGAATTTTTATACTTGACAGTATTATTTTTTTTAAACAAAGGAAGTATTATCTGAAGACTAGAACCAGTTCAACTCATGAACGTGCCTTAAGATTTCAAAACTAGATCTCATCTTCCATAATATTTTTTAATTAGGGTACCAGAAAAGAAAAACAAGTCTTTTTGCTTTTTTGACTCCCAGTTGGTTTCTCAATTCTGAATGACCTGTCTGTTCAACTTTGTTAGGTGAATGAGCAGAAATGAAGAAAATATTCTGCCTGCACCTGAAAAACAAATTAGTTACCCAAAGCTGGTTTTGCAGTTCAGCAAACTGATTTTTTTAAGTACATCACTGTTGACAGCACTTCAACATGAGCGGTTTAGGTCAAAAGCTTGTAGTAGTTCAAATCTTTTGTTATAGTTTAGCCCCACCTGGCCAAAACCATGCAGCTGAGCCTCCAAAATCCCTTCCCCCAACATCCCGCAGGAAGAAGGGGAGAGGGAAATGAGAGGAAAACAAAAAGACTTATGGGTTGGAAAGTAGTTTTAATGAAATTATAATGATAAATAATGAGAAAATAATAAAATATATACAAATATATGAGATTGCACCCCAGCCCACCCCTCAATGACTATACATCACCACAAATGCTGCAGAGCAGACATGAGGGGATGAGTCCACAGCCAAGAGGGAGCTGGACTCAGAAACTGGATTCAGGAACGCACGGGTCCAGGACCAGGAGCAACCAGACAGACGGGGTCCTCACTGGACATCCATCCTTATGATCTCTCAATTTATGCCGAGTATGACATATACGGAATGGAATACTTTGTTGGTCAGTTTAGAGTCACCTGCTCTATTCATCCCTCTTCACAGATGTGGCATCTTTTCCAACAGCTTGAGGATGGCCTTGTCTAAGTATAAGCAGTGGCCTTTTTCCTTACTGATGCCATGTGTTACCACATTAGAGAAGAACACTGTCTCAAAAATATGCAGCTAGCTTTCAATGAAATGAAGTTACAGCAACGGAGTCACAAAACTGACCTTAGCTTACCTCAAACTGCAACACCTTTTCAGCTAAGGAATTGCAAAAAGAAAATTTCTCCATTGCCTCCACTGTCCTGTAACCTGCATCTGCAAAATGATACAAATAAATAAAAATCCTGGTTTGGGTTATGTTTTTGGTTTGATTCAGCACACAACCATCCACATACCCATCTAAGTCAGCACAGGAAAAATGATGTTGCAAAAGCAGGAAAAATTAGGGAAGACCACAAGTGCTGCTTCTGGGGATGATGTTGGCAGTGCAAACTTGTTTGAAGCATGGGCCTTTATATATTTTCTTGATAACACCTGTGCCTTATTGAACCTGTTTTCCTTGAGTCCTCTCTTGTAACGAGGTAGAGGTCTCTCTTCTAGATTTTTCTGAAAAATATACTAGCATCAACTGTGCATTTTAAGTCAAAAGTTGTATTAAATCATAAATTATTTGATAAATAACTGGGATGGAAATCAAATGCAAGAAAAAAAAGTCTGAGCATACAAGCTTGAAGTAGACACTTTTAATCCATCCTAGCTTTTGTATCATATCTGCTGGCAGGAAAAAACACAAGCATGTTTCTTAACTTGGTGTATGTATGCTTGCCTCTGATGCCTCATTGCTTGGAGGGCCATCATCTTACCCTCCAGCCACTCCAGCTTTTTGCCGCAGTAGAAATCAGTGAAGAGTAGAAATTAAGGGCTGTCTTGTGTGCAGGAAGTCTAGTCGTTGGTACATCTTATCATGCATTGTATGAGATATGACTGCTTTTGGTCTCAGTCTCCGTGAGAAAAATGGCAATAGCTTTTACTGTGAGTTTCTCTTTAAAAAAGAAAAAAAAAATTCAATTCTTTAGATTTATATTCAAACTAAAACTAAGGGCAGTGTTTCTTTTTTAACACTGTTTTTAAAGAAATATTTTTTAGTAAGACTGGAAAAGGAAAAATGGGTATGCCTGCACGGAAGAATGTGGAGGCCATAAGGGTGCACATTCCAGATCGCTTGTGCTGGTGCGATGATGTAAAGCAGCTGGGAGATGAGTTAACTGGCCCTTGTTCTGTGCAGGCAGGCTACTCATGCCTCTGGAACCAAAAATATTACTTGGTTTGATATTACTTGGCTTTAGAACTTCAAAAATGCAGTATTTGCTCACTGTGGGTGCATTGTTCAGAACTCTTAATTTATTTTTTTTTTTATTTGCATTGGAGAATTTCCTGTATTAAGATTAACATTAATGGTAGAAAATATGTCTTGGTAGCTCAAGGCTTTTAAAAATTATTTTTAATTTATATATACATGTGTGTGTGTAAAATATGTGTCTGTATATGAAACTATTGCTTAAGGGATAAATTAAATCTATTAAATGTTTTTAATTTGGATTATCAAATATGAAAATAATAAAAAAGATAGCTTTCCTTTCTCATACTATTTATCAGTAATGCACAACCAGAGTCAAATGTCAGTGATGAAGGGAGAGTGTCTGTGGGCTGATTCTTCTCTCTGGGTCTTGGAAATGTAATTCTGGAGTGCAGGAGAGGAGATGAGTGGCAGCTGATCCAATACTGGCACCAACCAGCTAAACATGGGAAAATGCTTCTTGACTGGATTCAAAACGTTACCATGGATAGTGTAGCAGAAACTACTACTCAAAATTTCCTGTCTTTACAGTTTGTTTTTGTCTTTATCTTTACAGTAAAAGTGATGCTTAGTTGTTTGCCATGTTTACTGAATGATGGAGTTTCGGAATTCCTGTTTGATCTTGCTTCAGAGGCACCCGTGACACCACTGTGTGTTCAGATTAATGGCACTAAAACCTCCAGAGTTGCTTTTTATTTATGGGCTATGACAAATATAAATAGAAAGCGGATTTATGTCCTCTTGCCTATTGAATGTGTGCTATTGTCCCCCTAAGCTTGTGAAATCCTCTGGTAACCAAAGTCTGACCTGTAAACTGAGGAAAATGGTCTTGTGATTATATTACATTGCTTTTAACAAATTATATTTTATTTCACATCAACAGATAAAAGATGATGTTTACCTTGAGTTGTTTTATCATTTTGACTTCCAATTTAATCAGACTAGGGGAGGGATGGGACTTGAGAGTTGATGAGGCTCCGGCTGCTGCACTCTCCCCTTGCATCCCTCCTCTGCTAGGACAGGAAGGCTTGCTTTCTGGGGTTATGAAATGTTAGGCAGTATTTAAATAGTGCACCTGCAGCAAAATGAACATTACAGTTGTTATAGCCAAGCAGTTAATATCTAATAAGTAATGAAATCCAACAAGTAATAAATCCGTGAAATTTTGTATATAGCATTACTGCCAAAATAAATTGGGATCCTGTGTGGAAAAAAGAATATCCAGAGGAGAAGCAAAACCCCACTCATTGTAAACACTCCAGCATAGTGTTCTTTCATAAATGGCAAACAACTAGGACATAAACACACAACACCAGTAGTAAAAAGCTGCAGTTTATATATATATTTTATATATATATATATATATATATATATATGCGCAAATATATGTAAAAATACATATTTATAATCTGTCAGAAGGGGACAGTAATGCATGCTTAGGAACTATATTTGAGTAAACTAGGATTTCTGCCTCAATGACCACAGAAGAGATGGACAGGAAAGTGCTATAACAATATTTCAGCCATTCCAGGTGACTGGTTGCCACCCAGCTTGGTCTCTTTCTAGTTTCCTTGGGCCTTGAGGTCTTTTCCATCTCCTCCCAGGAGCTGTTACTCCGTCCTGGTGAGCAGCTACTTCTGCTTTTGCTCTGACTGTGTTTTTGTAAACAGAGGCCATAGAATGGCTTCATGTAGCAAAAAAAGATGTCTGAATGGCTTCCTGATAAAATCTAGAAGACTGGTACGTTCCCAGGTGACTACACACCGGTTAGCCTGACCTCAGGTGTTACCCTTCTCTGAAGTTAAAAATGACATGGTAAATGCAAGAGGAATACTGTGCAACTGAGAAGCTTCAAGGAGATAAAGAATGGGATTCCTCTAAAGTGAGGAAATGCAGTACTGACCCATTTGGACTGCTAGTACAATATTTTGCATGGCACTGCATGTAAAATTATTTCTTCTCCTGGAAGATATAGGTTGAAAGCTAAATAATGTTTTACATGAAGGCTGACACAGCAAGTTCTGTTGTGCTCTCCGATTGCTCTGTGTGGTCCATGTTACCAAGAACAGGTGCTGTGCTGCTTTACGAAACAGTTAAATACTCACAGTATGACCATCATGTACTTGCTTCTGGTGTCACTTGGGTTCAGTTAATTAACTTCATAAATCACATTTATGTAATGCAAGTGGTGTTGCTTCTGTTTTCAGAAAATTCACCTCACAACTTCAGCCTTCACCTGGTCCATAGTCAGAAATGGCCAGAAGGAATCACCTCAATAATAACATATTTGAGAGGTTGGAATGTGTGACAGTGCATTAAAGTATATTATGAAAAGACCTATGCACAAGTTGGTCTTCCTTCTCCTTAATTAGTAGTAATAATAAAACAAACACCAATAATAATAACAAATACAGTGCCTTTAGTATGCCAGTGTAAAAGTAACCAAAACATTTGACTTTTCTACATTTGTTACTACTTCTGAACAATAACGAAGACCATCTAATACCTTAAATTGTTGATTTATGGCATTTACTCTGCAGCCATCCCAGTTTGTCATTTTTAGGCAGCACACTCTTAAAGCCTTCATCTTTATTAAGCAGCCGAGGCACGTGTGTTATATGTGAAATTGTTCCTTTAGGTTTCTTTTCTCATTATACTTTGCTTTCTCTGTTGAAGAGATTTTTTTTTTTTTCTATTTAATTTCATTTTGCAGTTATAGTGTTCAAGTAAGGCTACAGCATCTCTGTATTTGTTCAAGTGCTTACTGGGATTTAATGTTTAACTGCATGGACTAATTTTTCCTGTTCAGAAAAGTTATACTTTGAAAGTACTATCTTAAAAGCTGTTATGAGAAATAAGAGTTACTTAATAGACTGCTTTAAGTCTGTTTTCTGTTTGGTTGCTCGGTCATTTTGGTTGTTTTCCAAATCTAAGTAACATGATTCATGGGATATAAATGTCATTTTATCTCATTTTGTTTCTCCTTGTTGAAATCTCCCTCCAGGATCCACAATACATAATTTAGAAAATCACTAGAACATTAATCTGTGAGTTGGGTATTACTTTGTATATAGAATTGAACTTATTTTTGTTAAGCATTTCCTCGTGTCGTAAATAAATACTTGGTGCCTCCTAGCATCCTCCTCATTTTAAGTATTGCAAAGCTTCCAGGACAAAGCCAAGTGAACTAAAATTTATCTGTTGCCAGATTAACATTTTGTTCTTTAATTAGAAAAATATAGACCAGATTGCTATCCGACCTTGTGGCAAAAATGTGTATTTTAAATCAGTCTTTCAAACAATAATCGAAGATACCTATTACAATGAAAGATTGTACTAAAGGGCAACAAAATCCCAGCATACAAACTGAAGTTTCAAAAAAGATGACTTGAGATATTTCTGCTCAAAAAATAAAATGTTCTGTTATCAGTCTTGTGGAGAGCCCACTACCTAATAGCTTGCAGATTGTTACGTTGTCTTGTCTGAGCTGTACGCCTTGTCTTGTTTTCTTCTTAACCGTTAGAAAACAAGGATGAGCTCATGTGTATGTGTGCATCACATCTCGTCCAAATCTGAAGGGCTTACATTGCTTGACAGTTTCCTTTTGCGCTGAGACTGCACTTTGTTTTTGTATAACATTTGGTACTCAAATTGTTCTGCGTGTCAAAAATCTCCACTGCAAATAAGTCACATTTTTATTACTCTGTTTTCTATTTCATTAATGTGAAGTAGTGTATTTGTACACAGTATTGCATTTGTCCTAGATTTTTAGGAGGATGGGGGATTATGATGACAGGCATTATATCTGAGCTGCTTAATTTATGTTTGGTCTTTGATTATTTGGCACATTATGAAGTGTTAATTTTTGCACTCATCGAAAGGTGTAAGCAGATTCACAGTAAGTTTAACCATATCTGTAGAAACAGGGCTTTACGCTTCTCTGACAGTATACAGCAGCTGTTCTGGATTCTCTAGGCTTTGCAAATGTCCAAGAGACTTGAAAACTTGCATCAAAACATTTGTAAGAAGAATGTAATTTTGTTGCTTCTGTTGTAAGTTCCTTAAACATTGTTACTCCAAACTCTTTGAACAAGAGTGATAACCAAGCTATGAAATACTTCATTTCAATTTGGGACCCTCATATTCTAAATTTAAAGATAAACACAGATGAATAAATGTTCTCCAAAACCCTTTTTTCCCTCTGTTTTGTGGCTGCATTTGGTATTTCACAATATCCTGTTCAGAGCATTCTGGGGTATGTCACAATATCCAGTTTTCCATGTGGATGCATATACTACAGGCCTTCCCTCCCCAAAAATATCCTTGTACTGTTGAAAGAAGCAACTAGAAAATCTGATGAAAATGTCTGGGGGTTGTGAAATATTTTCTTTTGTTGTTTTTAATTCAAAGTCAGACCATAAGACTTCAGAAAAGTCTTGCTACTTTTTTTATTAAAAAGTAAATAACCTGCAGTTGATATGTTCATTTCTCAGAATTTCTAGATCCATGAAGTGCATTTAATACTTTTGGCAAGTATTTAAGATACTCTGTGTTTAATACTTTAGGGAAGGTATGCCTTTCTGCATTAGGACAGTTTGAAAAACATTTGGTTTGATTTGGCCTAATTTCTTAGCATTAGACTGTTGTATTTAATTGAAAGCCAACAATCTAATGACAGGTATCACCTGAACTATAAAAACATGAGGCTGCTCTAGTAATTCCTGGTAGATGTTTTGAGACACAAAATGTCAGTGTCTATTACTGTGGCAGCTAGGTGGGCTTTTATGTTGGTTTGGGGTTTTTTTCTCTCCGTATACCTTGAGTGATTCTGCCCCTCTATTCCTCTTTTGTGAGAACTTATCTGGAGTACCGTGCCCAGTTCTGGAATCTTCAATGTAAGAAGGGTATGGAGCTGTACGCAGGAGAGCTACAAAGATGATCCAAGGGCTGGAGCACCTCCCATATGAGGACAGGCTGAGAGAGTTGGGCTTGTTCAGCCTGGAGAAGAGAAGACTCCGAAGAGATATTATAGCGACCTTTCAGTATCTGAAAGGAACCTACAAGAAAGCTGGAGAGGGACTATTCATAAAAGCTTGTGGTGATAGGATGAGGGGGAATGGATATAAGCTGCAGAAAGGCAGATTTAGACTAGACATTAGGAAGGACTTCTTCACTGTGGGAATTGGTGAGGCACTGGAACAAGTTGCCAAGGGAAGTTGTGGCTGCCCCTTCCCTGCAGACTTTCAAAGCCAGGTTGGATGGGGCATTGGGTAACCTGATCTATTGGGTTGTCCCTGTCCATGGCAGGGGATTGGAACTAGATGATATTTAAGATCCCTTCCAACCCTAACTATTCTATGATTCTATGAATTAAGATCATCCTGAAGACTTTGGGAAAGTTAAATACTTCACCCTGTATTTTTCTTAGTCACATAATTGCTTTAATTTCAGGACTTGTTTCTGAATAGTTGACCAGAAATTACTTATACAAGAGAGGTCTCCTATGCCATTTAAACTCCTAGCACATTGTGTAGTTATTAAAAAAAAAATCAGGATAATTTTTAACTTGTATTTTTAGGGGAAAATAAAAGATGAATTTTTGTGTGACTGAAATGATGAAAACCTCATTTAAAACAAATTAAGGAGTATTTTGTTGAACTGATTTATTTCTCTACAGCAGAACTTAGCTTAACCTTTTATTACTCTTGCAAGAATGGCTTGGAATGTAATTTAAACTGTCACATGACATTTATCAAATGATGAGTTTGCCCTGTAACAGGCAAATGTCTTCCACAAAATTGATTAGCTGCTGACCTCATCCACCCTTTTCAGACCCTTCAAGGTAGATTTCAAAGAGTTGTGAAATAATCATTTCACTTTCAGTTTATACTTCAACACAAGGCATTTACTGTCCCAGTAGTGATACTGTGGTGTGTTCCACCTCTGGGAAAGAGGGGATGTAAACGCCTGCCTGTAGCTTTGCCTGTCACCACCCAACCCATTTTGCTTTAACTTAAGCCCCTACTCCTTGCAAAATCACAACAACTTTTGAAATGGCGTTTTATAATAGAGTGAATAAGATTAAGAAACTTTATCTTCTAGATGATAGTGCTCTAGTAATCAGGAAAATGCTCTGTTTGGTAAGACCTGCAGGGTTTTCAGTTATCAAGAAGATTCTAGAAGAATGAAGGATAATAGTCTCCTAAATGTGACATTTTAGACAGAAAGTTTTCCTCTGTTGCATTCATATTCTTCAACCATGTTTTCTAAGAGCAATGTGTTAGAAGCCAATAGGCTTGTCTTTCTAAGCATTAACTTAGCAATAAATTAATTAACTGTGCCTTTGAGGAAGTCTGTGGCCCTGTCAAAGTCATGGTGCTGTGTCTGAACGAAAAGTACTGTCTGATGGTTTTTTCTCTTCAGAGCTCTGTCTTGGGTTTCCCTGCCAAAGAAGAAACTGAGATGTGGAAAGTAAATGATGAACATAAAACTCTCAGAACTGCTGGTGGTGTTAAAAGTTCAATTCTGTTTTTAGATCATAATTATTTCTTTCTTCCAAAGCCTATTCCACTCCCATTTCTTCCAAAGGCTGTGTTTAAAAACACACAAATTTGTGAAAAAAGCACTTGACTTTTCTCTCAGAGTAACAAACCAGTTGTGTAGCTTGTTTGTCTCAGCAGGTCAAACTGCTGTGCACTGGGTTTTGATTCAGAAAGAGAGTTGGGAGATAAACAGAGCTGAAAAGTAAGTAGCACTCCCGCAACTTCATTCTCATCCAGCACCAGAAGGAGCTGGGATTTTCCTGTGTGTGAAACAGCCAAGAGCTATAGCAGTGATTGAGGTGTTTTATCAAGCTGTTCGGTGTGAAAACATCTAATCCTTCTAAATGTTCTGCCAGGGAGTCTGGCTGGTTGATACATTAAATTAAAAGGAATCAGTATCTGTGCTGCATATTGAGGCTGAGATATTAAATACAAGAAACCACATGCAGAATGAAGAGTTTGAATATGAAGAGAGTTTAAAAGGAACCTTCACGCATTGCTAAGTAGCCTGCATGGGATTTGTGATGTGTTTGGGATGAAATTTTGGGCATTGATGTACATGGCTTCTTTGATTTTTGTATGAAATTTTTTGTTGGTGGTGTTTTTTTTTTAAATTAGTAATATCAGCTGTAATGTGTTACACAGGTTTCTTGCTGCAGCATTGTAGTGATAGGCATCAGCTTGTATCTGCTGGAGAACAGGATCATTGTTCTGGCTTCTCTAGCTAAACATGCAATATATGCTGTAAATTGCCTTTATTATATGCTTCTTAAATATCTCATTGTCTGCTTTGCATACAAGCAGTTTATTGCTGCTTATGTTCTGACAGAATGAAAACTAATGTTTAATTATGCATTGCCCTAGTAATGTGGTGTTTAGGGTGAATGTATCTGAATTAAATAAGGGCCATTAATAATGCCTAACAATTTATGATATATTCATTGCTTGATTTCAAATCATATAAATTAGCAAAGCTTATTTGAAATGTCACCAATATAAGATGGCTTCGTGGGAACACTTCTCTGTGTGCTAATTTCAGAATCATTACCAGCTGAGTCTTACAATTTATTCAATGTCCAGTAGGCTTTTATTATTCCCTTATTTGCAGCTTAATTACAACCTCTGTTTTCCTGACAGTGTGAATTCAATCCTAAACCTGCAGGAGCAAAATGAGTTGCAATCAGTCGGGTTTTTTGACTCCTTTTGCTTCACCCCCCTCCCAGCTGCAATGGCTGAGCCATGGCTCTGAGCAGATCCCTGCAGCCACAATTTTTTGTACTGTGTGTTTAAAGGGGCAGTGCCAGTCTAATGATTTTTAAATTGTTCTTCGTTAAAGCTTGTAAGTCATGGGGCATATCACCTAATCACCTGGTTTTATACCAATATCGCCGAAGATATTGGAATATATTACTTAAAGGAAGGTTTCTGGGTCGTTTATTAAAATCTTGTGTGCATGAGTTTACAAATGTTATTAATAGACGTGAGGTATTGATACATAATATGCATCGTTACTGTGCAACTAAAATCTTAGTCATTCGTATCCAAAATAATCCATTCTCTGAGGCTATTGTGAGCGATTTAAATTCCTCAAAGATACAGTGAGCATTGTCTCTTTCAAATAACAAGACAAATTGCAGCAAAATGTTGTATTGGATCAGGGCAGTTAAAGGATGTTAAGTTGCAGGACTGAAAACTTTCTCAGTACGATGCATGTGCATTTATTGTAGCGATGGTATTAATGTGGGTTGTATTAGAAGTAATTGTAATTAAATGATTGTTTGATCCAGAGTCCTTTGCAACAAGTCAGTCCTCTGTCCATTGAGCGCTTTCTGCTTCATTTACACATTGTGATTATCTCTTGTGGGAATGGTTATGATTGGTTATGATTTTGTTAGGTTCAGAGGCACTCCTTAGAGGGAAAAGGCTATTTCTTACATAATTACAGCTATTGTAACACAGTTTCTTTTGTAACTGGGAATACTGAACTTCCATCCTCATAGTCACATTTCATTTGCTATTGCTAAGGCAGCTAGCTGTATTTAACAGGTAACGTGAAGAGATGCACATCATACGTAGCAAAGGTATCACATAGGTCTTACTTAGAATTTTCTGTCACACTTGGCTTTCAAATACAGAAAAAAAAGCAGCAAAATTTTCATCTGAGATGAGTTATAAGGCTCAAAATGTCTTTGTGTTTTATGTTTAGTGTCTTTCAGATGTGATTGTTTCTTTACACGGTGATGGCAAAGTGGAGAATTGATCCTTCTGACCTTTCCCTTTTAGCTTTTCAAGAGCTGTTTGGAGGGAGGTTTGGATATTGTTTCTTCTCCCTCCTCCTCTGCAATGTGGTTCCAGTTTCCACCAATATCTAATGACATGGGTATTCCTTTCTGTCTTGTGTGCACTTTCCAATCTGGCCTCATCAAATATATCCGAAAAACTACTATTACACAAAGAACCAGACGTTATACTTGAAAGGTTTCAATTAATTAATGGCCTGTGCCGCTGGGACATGCCATTACTCAGCTGGTGTGCTATACCAAAGGTCATTTCTGCTGTGTGTTCATCACTTGCTTTTCTGTTTTCCTCTTCTACTAGAGAGGAATTCTCTAAAATATTAGAGAAAGTACTTTTACATACCTCAGAGAAGGATGAATCTCAACACCTCACGCACACCCTTCCTTGAAACCAACACCCCTCAAAAAACCCAAACCCAAAACAAACAATAAAACGCTAAGACTGTTAGTCTGCTTTTTTTTTTTTTTTTTGCGCCGACTTGGGGGGGGAGGAGATGTGCATTCATATCTTGTGGTGAGCTTCCTAGGAGGAGGATTTTAGAATTTTTACTTAGAATAAAAGTATGCAAATGTGAGCACATTTGTCTATGTTATTCTGCTATTTTTAAAGCCTACAGGTACAGTTAAAACTGTGCCATTATAGCACAACTTTAAATATTCACAGCATGAAAGCAAATCTGTAAATGTAGGTGTACCCACAGAAATTTTGCATCAACAAATTAATAAAGCAAATGCATGTGAAAATTTGATCAGTGCTATTTTGATAATCTAAAATGCAAATCTGCAAATGAGCTTGCTGTTATTGTAAATAATTGAAGATCTGTGAATTCAGCCTTATTGACAGTACTCAGTGAAAGATGTTCTTGGAGTCACTTTTGGCTACAGTATACATGCATGTAGATCTGTTACCCATCTTACAAGCATGGAATTTGTTGTACAGTTTGGCAGTCTAAAAGAGTAGGTAGTTCTGTATAAGCAAATCTGAAGTTTCATATCTCCATGTGATATATCTGCTTGTCCCTAGTTTTACTTGTATAACAGCTAGACTAACTGTGCAGACTCACGAAGTTGCCTGGTGGTTTCAGGGTGAGATTGTTGTACAGCAATGTCAACTGTAGTGAAGAGCATATATGTTGCATATAGTGATTTTCGATCAATGTTTTGTTATTTTATGTCATATTTAATGAGCTGTCAGCATGATTTATTAGGTTTGTGCAGCTGTGTTTTCAAAAATTTACTGGAGTTTCTTCTTTCTCCCCCTTTGGAAGGAGGAAGGTGTTCTCCCTACAGCTCTGAGGAGCAGAGCACATTTGGCCCATCACAAACATCTTTCTGTTTCCTTTCTCTGCTGCTGTATAACTGCCATACCTCTGTCTAGAGCTTTTCAGGGCTTTCTGAAGAAGTGTTCTGTAAAGTGAACTCCACAGACTTGATCAGTTTTCATGTGGGCTGTGGGGATCTGAATAAAAAAAATGAGACATGGCAGGGAACATTACTGGGACTTTAAAGTTATTAAAAGTGATAAGGCTGCCTGACCTGCCTGCATGCCTTGGTTTCTTTCCTCTGTTTAAGAGCAAAAGGGTTCCTCACTGTTCTCCTATTTTGTTTGACTTAATTTCTGCAAAAGGTCATACTTGCAGTGAGTTCATTCTTTTCCTCCAGTATTGAGAACACGTAGCTGCTTCAGTGAAGTTTTCTCCAAAACCCTTTCTTAAGCAGAATAGAATTTGCAGGCAACTAACAGCTTCCTAGTTGGAAAACAGCATTGGATAGGTAATGCTAAGAGTAGAGGAGCACCCCTGTGTTGATATA
Source organism: Clamator glandarius (assembly GCA_033459285.1). Lineage (NCBI taxonomy): Eukaryota > Metazoa > Chordata > Aves > Cuculiformes > Cuculidae > Clamator > Clamator glandarius. The sequence continues at coordinate 1,083,618 of JAUNZM010000046.1, forward strand.
TCCACCCCTAGTGTGTGTGTGTGTTCACATAGAGTGAGTTTTCCTCTAAATCCCGTAGAAAACTGCTGACGCAAAATGTGCTCTGCATGAGTAAGAAGGTTTAACCAGGTAAATTGAGATGCGTGGCCAGGGTAAGAACATAGATAAAATATATGTCATGGGTATTAGGTGACTGTTGTTGTATCATAGAGTAACCAAGTTGGAAGAGACCCACCGGATCATCGAGTCCAGCCATTCATTGTAATGGGTATCTCATTCATGATTTGAAAGCACCACTGCAAGCTAACAATTTTGTCTTAGTTTATCATGTTTCAGTTAAAAATTACTGAGGTAATGATAGATTAATACATGCAATAACAAAACCATGCGTACAAACTAGGTTGTGCCTACATATATTATAAAAATATGGTCAGAACTGAATTTCAAATATATATGAAAAATCCTAATCTTGAGAAGACTGACAATATTTATGTCAAAGCCAGAAAGAATAGATGGTCCCCATAAAAATAAAAAAAATAAGGAATACCTTAGAACTTCATCTACTCCTAAGCAAAAATCTAGCTATTTAAATTATTTGTCTAACTTGATCAAAAAATGCCTGAATACTGTGACTTGCAGAAAAGTGTTCTGTTCCACACTAGTGTGAAAACGAACCTCTGTATATTGAGCCTAAAGTATGTGCATTCACATTCAAGGAAAATTTCAGTTTGTTTTCTATAAGTAGTTCCAGACACAGACTTGCAAGACTGCTTCCTAAGTTGCAACAGTAAATAATAATTTGAAATATAGAATTTTAATTACCGTTGGAAAGTTTAGCACAATTGATGAAACAAGAACAACATGTTGGAATTAAAGGCCATTTTGCTGGCGTCCTCACTGACCTTCGATAAAAAGTACACTCCAGGTGTGCTTTGGAGTACTTTGTTTTCTCAAACTAGTATAAAAATGGAATCCTATTTCTTCTTTTCCAAAGTGTCAATCTTGTGATCGCTTTTGATCTGGAAAGAATAAAACTGGTTTTGCATTCTTCTTTTACTTATATTCATTCCCAGGACATATACACAAGAATAGTAGATTGAATAAAATTTTCATATTTAAGACACATGTAGCATCTTACAAAGACTAAATGTATTTGCAACTAGATCTCTTCTCTTTTCTCTAGATTAATGAACTGAGCCATGTTCAGATCCCTGTTATGTTGATGCCAGATGATTTCAAAGCATACTCAAAGATAAAGGTGGACAATCACCTTTTCAACAAGTAAGTACCAGTAACAATTCTTTGTAGGAGTGGATAGTGGCAGTGATATTTTTATGAAGTACTATGAACTCTGTTATTTTTCAGTTCATGGGACTGAAGTTTTGATGATTAAGTTAATCCTGTGATAAACATAACCATCTGTGCTGTTCTGAAAAGCAACAGCAAGGGCTGCTGGGTAGTATTTTACCTCCATATGGTTTATTATTGCCTTATGAGTATCTTACATATCGAAGGTGATCCTTTTGTTGTGATTTTTTTATGATTGATAAAAGCATTTATTTGGATATTTTTTAAAACATAAATATATGCATATGTACTTTATATTACACTAAACATTTGAAAAAGAATGATAATTTGAAGCACATATCAAAGCTGAATAATGTTCAGCTTTTTACAATCCATAACACAAAAACATACCAATCCTGTAGTAGCTCCAAAAATATTAAAATCATTCCATGTAATCTACATCTCTTAAAAATAAAATACTCCATGAACAGTATGTACAGACATACAAAACTATTAATGCCGGTTTGTATATAACCTGAGTTGTATTCAAGAATATATTTAGAAATAGGAAGAATTCTGCTACCTTAGGTATTCTTTTCTGTGACAAAGGTGAAAATAATTTTTCTCATGTATAAGTTTGAAATTAACATTAGGATATGAAAATTAGCCTTGCACTGAATGAGTCAAATTTTCTTGAAAATTTGGCACTGTCAGTACTTTCTGGTGTCACAAATGGTATAGTAATTCTTGTGTAATCCAGTCCAAGATTTCACATTCGAAGTCATTTTAGGGCAATGGAAAAGCATTCTTTTCTGCTCTTGGGTACAGGTTCGAAAGTTATCAAAATACACTTTGTGTTTATTTAATCCACTTATGTTGTAGCCTGTTAGACACAAATATGTATAAATTTATTAAACATTGTAAACTAAAATCATATGGTGAAATCCAGTCTCATTGGAAAAAAAAGAAACCATGAGAAGAGAGACTATAAGTTTCTTTATCCTCTGCCTTATATAAAAAGAATTGAGACAGAATAGTTTAGAATTACTTATAGCATATGCAGGTGAATGAAGTTGATTTGTTTTTATATTCTTTCAGAGAAAACATGCCAAGTCATTTCAAATTTAAGGAATATTGTCCAATGGTTTTCCGCAATCTAAGAGAGCGGTTTGGAATTGATGACCAAGACTTTCAGGTAAGTTCACTTTCAAAATGCTTAAAGTGGTGATGTATACAAGTTGTAAAGTTTAGTAATGATGCAGCTGTGAACAAGCTGGCCAATGTGCTGAAATAAAGTTCTTTTATTTTTGTATGAGTTGGAGGAAAACAGAGAAAAAGAAGATGTTCTTTCTACTCCTTCCCCTACCTACAAGCAGAACATTCCTGTTTTACTTCTTTGCCTGCCCTAGCTGTCTTCTGCTTCCTACCCTTCTGCTATCTTTAGTCCTTCGTGTTTCCCCAGTCATAAGCCATGTTACAAAAACTGCATAATGATACCAGAATAATGATAGGAAGAAAAAGTAATATCTGAACAGCAGTGACAAGAGAAGCTATATTCAGCTGGGTCACTTAGATAACAGTTGCTTCAGTGGTGTGTCTGTGTGAGATGTGGTTTCTGAAACGCTTTTCCTTTTTTTCCCTTCATGCACTTTTTTTAAAAAAAAAATAAAAAATAGAGTGGCCTATGGCCTGCCAACTTCACACTGCTTCAGCATGTCTCCTTTTCCTATTGTTAAGAGGATCTGGAAACAAATCGCTTGCGTAGAGCAGATACAGCAAAGTTGCTGTAGGTTTGGCAGGGTTGTTCCTTGTAGTCAAAGCTTCTTTCTGTCTTCACAGAAGAAAGTTCTTGAACTTCAGTCTGGTTTTCCAATATTGACTGACAATTCCTTTTTCCGTTAACCCTTTCTGATGCAACTGTTCCAGTCACAGGGATAATTCCTTCCCTGGTTACGCTACAAGAGGTCCTGCCCTAAAGAGCACTTGCTGTAACCCAGCATCCACTTCCTGTCATGCTCTTTTGTGCTTTTAAACTATTTTGGTGTGGACTGCAGTTGTATTTGTGGCCTGTCACTAGGATGTATTAAGAGAAGATATTTAGTAAATAGTTTCAAGTAACTAAACAAATTGTACAAAGTGCATTTATACCTTAACACTCCTGTTCTTGCTACATAGAAGAGACTGGATATTGCAAGCACAATCCAAGTCCTTCAGCTGTCCTCTTCAGCAGGTTATGGACCTCTTTATAGAGTCATTGGTACTTTGGTAACAGGCTTGACAGTAGGCAGAGAAGAAGGTCGGGTTGGTTTCTTCTGGTAGATCTGTTGTGATCCTACTGCATGATTATTCATTATGCTATTTACTGAAGGACTGCTTAAGAGGAAATACACCAAGACTTGGGCCAGCACTTAAAACCCTTGTATCAAATTGCATTCCTGGTTCAATTTCACTGATGAACCAAAGAGGATCCTGTTGTTTGGGAAGTTATTTGATCCATTTATATGAAGATTTCCTTTTTCTTGTTCAAGGAAAAGGATGAGTGTGTCAAAGAGGAAGCATATATGATTGCTCCTGAATTTAACATTAGGGTGTCAGCTCATGCTGGCTGTCTTTTAGAAAATGGGGTGATGACATTACTGGGCAATCAGAGTTATATTTCAGTAAATATATACTAGAAGACTTAAGATGCTGTCATTAGTTAAAACTGGCAAACTTAGCATAGTCAAAGACGCAACATTCCACAGCACTGTGAAAAGTTTCCATCTGCACTGCTGTTCTAAAACAGAAATTCCTGTCGTAAACTGCTGTTTAGATTTATTAATGATAACAATGATAAAACAATATTAAAGGACTGTCACTAAATAAAATGTCCATATTTCCAGATTAAAACCAAAAACACTTTTTTGCAGTTATGTGGTTTGGGTTTTTTGACAGTGTAACCAAACAATGATCGAAAAGAAGAAAGTGTAACCACATCCTGGATTTTGATTCAACAAAATTATGTATTTGTTAGAGGAAAAAAAAATCTTCAATGCTGTTTAGTATTTCATATATATTTAGTGAAAAACAGACGTTAACTAATATTAATTTTAACCCAAGGAAAGTCAATATCTGTATTTACTGTTCTTTTTTGACTCAGCCCAAGCAATTATTGTTCTGAATTCTTATTCTACTGGACTATTCTGATATTTTTTTTTTTAAATTGCCCAAAGTAGTAATCTATTTTGAACACACTTTCAAAACCATATTATTTTTACAGTAATACACATAAATGGAAATTCAAGTGACCACATGCACAAGATAGGGATTATCCCTGTTAAAAGTATAAATTGCTATAATGTTAATGTTATATTCTCTGTTTTAAAAAGGGAAACTAATTTGACAAAGGGAGACTCAGTGCGTAAACTTTCTTTCATATGATGTTTTTCTTCAAGGAAGTTATTCCAATGAATTTTGGTTAAGATTATTACACTCAGAGACAAACATGAATTTGAAAAACCCTCTGTAGTATTGAACTGAGTGAAAGCTTATGGTAGAGATAGCAAAATACTTTCTCTGGTTAGTTCTTCTTATATAATGATTTTCGGGAGTGGAGTCCTAATCAATTGTGAACAATGTAATTCCAATTATTGCGCAAGATTGGATCAGTTTAGATAAATAAATCCAATTACCTTGTTCATTAGTCAGAGACATCGGTTTAAATCAGGAAGAACATTCATTTTATGTTTTTGTTTTCAGAATCTTTTGCAGATACCCTTGATGAGTTGTTCCAGAGGGCAGATAGTGCTTAGTCATAAGGAAAGACTAAAAATAAACTCTACATCAGGAAAATAGTTTGATAGTGTAAACTGTAATTACTGGATTATATTCATGTTAATTCTCTACATCATATTATTCACTTTTTACAGTAATTTTGTTGGCCGTTTAACACACAGGCTAAGTTTACATATGGAATGGTTAATATAGGGATTTCTCTTACAGAGATCTCCATTTATCACGGAAGAGATTTTTAAATCTTATACAATACAGTTTTTTTTCCTGCGAGTAATCTGGCTTCAGGATCGGGGGAATTCCTTAAACTGTGTATGGTTTGTGCCTTACAGGAAGCCATTTCTAGTAATGGCAATTACAGTTCCTGTAATGAGGTCCCCCTGCTTTTCACATGATGAAAACCACCTCCTTTTTTTCTGAGGCATCTTTTGTAAGCTGTCCTACATTTGTGTCTCTAATAGCTAGCTGGGCATCTCTGAGAGACATTTTGGTTAGTACTGAACTAGGATGAAAGTTTCATTGCAAATAATGGGGGGGGGGGGGGGTGATTCATTCTTTATTATGGGCAGCGATGTGGTAGACAGAGTATGAAGTTAGTTAAACCTTGAGTTTTATTCAAAGTTTGCCTATAGAAGCTTTTTTTGGACAAATTAAGCCATCTCTCTAGGTTCAGAAACTTTGTTCTTATATCAAAAAATATCTTCTATTAAACCCTGATCTTCTTTCTCAGTGATTCCGTATTAATAAGATATTTATTTCATCAAAATAAAAAATGGTCTGGCTGTTTTTTCTTAGAAAACTGAACACAAATGATGATTAGTCAGTATGAATCAAAATTGTGTTTGAATAATGGAAAAACTTTAAAAACATTTTAACCACTTACATAGACTATAAATTATCAAAGGGAAAGAGATTATTGTTTTGGTTTGTGCTGTTGAATGTTACAAGTAAGTACAAATAGATCTCAGATTGAAGATAATTTTTGGAAGTCTCAAAGTAATTCCAGAAGTCAAGGCATTATTTAACAACAGATTTTGCCTTGATGGGGTAGATTTTCTAGATCTTATAGTTTTGTTATTATCTTCTTATTTCATTGAAAACGAATCCTTAACTTAAAGTTCCTCCTAATATTGACAGGAAAATTCTTGAGAGCATTAACTGTTCCTAGCAGAAAAGGATAAAAAAGGATTGGAAAATAGATGTTGTAAAGTAAATCCCTCACTACAGTCCTAAATTAATTTTTAATTTCTGCGTTCCCTGTCAGCTTTAGACATTAGTTTTGCAAAGTTTGGTCTATAGAAAGGCCCCTTTTTTCCAAAATAAATGAGGTAGCTGTTGTAACTTTGGAGTTTCTTTTCAACTTGATTGACGTAATTTCTTAGCTTACGAAATCCAAGTGTACGGTTCCATCAGCTGAATTATAGGACTAGCTTCCATAAACTGCAAAATATAAGAGAGTTTAACAGGTAAGCAGCTAACTTAACACCCCCCCAACAAACTCTAGAAAAATAGGATTTACTGGTGTTAGAAATGCTTTTGCTGCTCTGGAAAGCAAACTTACTTTACTATGCTCCAACACATCTGTTCTTGCTTAAACTTATTGCTGAATCCTACATCTGGATTCTGCTAGGCAAAAGAGGGACACTTAGTTCTTTCCCAGTAAAATACAGTGGCTCGTACCAGGGGGCACCAATGTCCCAGTGTACCCAGTTAGCCTTCTACTGGGAATCCGGGACAGCACAACTGATTTCTCTTAAAGTTTTAGTACTTAGTGTAATAGACACGCGCAGATCTGGCTTTGCCTGTCTGCAGGAGCAATTTGTAAAGGTTCTCTGTACAGGACACAATTCATAAAGAACTTTCAGTAGATGGTCTATAAGTTCTTTTTAATTTAGAGATGCTTACTATTTCTCTGTGTGCATTTTTCCATATAAAAGACTGCAGTCTAAAATGAAAAGTAAGAATTCTTGCTTTTAAGAAATTTTCCTGATAATAAAACGTATGAACGCAGTATCTTTCACTTCTGATATGGGTGTCTTCTTATGTTTTGATGTCTGTTGCAGCTTTCTAGACAGAAGGATTTCTATTCTAGATTCTAATGTGGCAGGGGGAAGATAATGCAAATTCTAGGTTCATTTTTGATAAGTCAAACTTTAATTTAATTTTCTTTTTAAGTATCTGAGCTCCTGATGACCAAAATTCTTGTCAATCTATGAATATTTTTGCTTATTTTGTGTGAATTATCCAATCCTAAGATGTCATAGTAAGAGCTTAAATAATATTTCGCAATGTAAGATTGTTTCTTTAGAATCGGAGCTCTCTGCTGGTGCTTCTGCACTGGAATTCATGCCTCCATTTATTGAGCCTTGGTTTGGGAAGGAATGAGGCACCTCTGGCATCAATACAGGCAACAAGGTCAGCAATAAATGTATTATCAACAACTGCATTAGAAGTTGGATCTTCTTCCTAAGACATGATCTTTTCATTGATTCTTTAATAAAATGCATAAAAATCCTGGAAGGAGGAGCTGTCTTGAAAAGAAAATGTCTGTGCTGGTCTGTCATTGCATGAAAAGTTTTTGAGCTCATCTGTCAGATGAGGTTGCTGTTGCAGAGTATACAGTTTGTGGATCCTAGATGGACATTGCCACCAAGATATTCAGAATTGCTGACATCTTTTTTGTTGTGGAAACAGGAAGTAATGGTATTAAGGTGTTAAACCAGCCATAACAACAAAAACTTGGGCATTTATGGTCTGTCCGGCCTGTAAAAAATGAAGTTTGCAATCTGACTATTATGTTCTAGGATTTGGTGCTTTACACGTGAGCCCAAATAAGAATTTGTTGACTCTGGGAGTTAACATTACGACAACAGAAATTTTAACCTCTGATTTCTCTTAGTTTTCCCTAGAGAAAACATTTAATTTGTCTTGCTTTCAACAGTTCCTAGCCTAAACCAAGAATCATTCTCAATTGCATATTCAAACTAGAAAAAAAATCATTTAGCACGTGCTGACAACATCAAAACAGTGATCTGATAGGTGCTCCCTGCGCTCATATGGAGATAACTGTTGAAAGAGGCGTCAAGCCAAGCTTTGCAGGGCTGAAGGGAAGAGGTTCCCAGAAAGAGAGCCCTAATTCTTGTCAAAGCAACGGCATATTTTAAGCAAACAGCTCTAAATCCAGACCCACAACCTCAGTAGGCTAACTTGATTTAGGAAAGATTTATGTTATATTCATTAAACTCTCATTTGACCAACTCAAGGAATGTAACCTTTCTGCTGGAAGGATAGCACAGTGCAAAAAAGAAAAAAAATTGCAGTTTGCCTTTCTCTGTCAAAGTTTTTCATGTTTTTAACTATAGTAATCGCTCCTTGAATACACTTTGCTCATAAGTGTCATAGGTGTTCAGAGTATGTACGTCCACATCTTAACAACATTATAGAAGGAACTTGATATTTCTGACCAGTGGTGTCTTGTTTTCATCTTTTGGAGATCCCATGACATTCACCGTAGATCTTAAGAGAAATCATCATGAAGTATTGTCCATATAGCTGCCAAAAGCAAGGAGAGGTCATACCACTCAATGTGCTTGTGTATTGCCAGTCAGGTAAGCTTTGCTATGTGCCAGACTTCTTAAATTCCTCTCAGTGTGGGAGATCAATGTTTCCTGAATATGTTTCCTCATCAGTGCTTCCAAACATAAACCTGCTCAACAGCAATGGTAGAATGCACTATGCCACCATACAAAGTAAACCGCCAAAATCTTCCTTTCCCACCCCCGTATGACAAAATGAGACATTTATAGATTTGGTGCTTCTGTTGTTATGTTGGAACACTAGCACTTTGCCTTTCTTCTCTCTAGAAATTGCTGGCAAAACACTGTCCTGAACACCATCCCAGAAGTGGGCTGCTTGTTTCAAATTACGGCAAAAAACCTTGGAGCATCCATGCCTAGTTGTATGACACTGTATCTCTCTGATACACTTCTTAATAAGTAATCCACATCTAATTCAGCCAAATCCATGATTCCTGAGATCTTGTAAAGAAAGAAAAAAAAGGCTGGAGGAAGCTGCAAGCTTGTCTTCATGAGAAGCTCTGCGTGGGCCAGGCAGCAGCACTGTGACTGCTGTTACAGAAAAACAGCCAGATCATGTGTATGTAATTCTCTTAACAGTGATGAACCACTGCCAGGCTTTTCCACTGACCTATGATTTCAGTCATCACAGAGCATCATCTGTGCACTTGTTTTTGCCTATTCACTCATGCAAAGCTTGCCCAGAGGCACGTTTAAATAGCCTGGGTTGTGATCTGACTTGTCTTTAGGGTACATTGGACTTGTGAAGCTCATTTTAGCATTCCACGACTTTCAAATGAGATCACAGTACCAGAAACCATTGTTTGCCTTTGTCCAGACATCGCAAAATGGGAAAGATTTAAATCAATGAGAAGCTGTTAAGCCAGTCAGTTTGAAAGATTACTGTTCTTCTAAAGCTTTCCATGCTTTATCACCAGAATTTTCCTATTGCCCTTTTTCTCTTTTTTTAGGAAAACCTCGGACACTATGACAATTTTTATTAGGCTCCCTTTTCAGATTAGTTACGTAATGTATTTGTATTACATCCAACACGTAGTTCACATTAAAAGTTTTTAAAATATAATCTTGTCTGCTAAAGTAGCAGTTAGAAAACAATGACATTTACATTAGACATGTAAGAGATTAGAATGAGCTAATTAAATTGACCTTTAAATCTCTCCACCCTCTTGGAGGCTGTGGCTAATCCTTGGCCTCCCACTGTGGAAGTAAATACCCGTGCTGTGAACATTTTAAGCAAAGTGGGCAGAGGAGGAAGAGCCTCACCAGCAGTTCGTCTTTGAAGAGGAGGGCAATACTTTGCCAGTTATAAATATAGCTTGCAGTTGTGGCGGAAAGGAGGGGGACAAGCTTTTCCTGTACTTTAGCGGCTGTGCTCCATGTGGTTTTTCACAAAAATGGTTTCAGTTAGAAAAAAATAGCTCCAAAAAGCTTAACTTGTTGCTTTTAGAAACAACCAAAATCTCTCCAGAACAGAATCAGTTTACTTTTTTTGATATGTGGTGTTTGTATAACTGGCATTATGCATAATATAATGAGTGTTGATTAATTGCAATAGGGTGCTATTTTTGTTGACCAGCTTGCAAGGTCAGAATAGTCTTCCAAAGATAAAACATTAGAAAGTGTCTTAGCTGGCTTCTAAGGATTCCTCTTACAATTTGGCTCGGTATTTTGTTATTTGATTTTTAAAATTCCAGTTATTATAGGACTTTATAATAAAAATGTATAGAAATAGTACACGATTAAATGACAACAACCTAAATTTAATTGTGAATGAGCAATTGACATTTCACATAGTGAAAACTTGCAGAAGACGCAAAATCCATCCAAATGGCTAAGTGGGATAAAGGCAAGGATTTTGTACAAAAACCGCTTTGATTCCTTGGTATTCTGAGCCTGTCCAACTGAGATGTTTTTTAATATAGTCAGATGGACAGTTGTGTGGATAAAAAGGAGTGCAGAAGTACAGAGGGAAGTAGTAACTCTGAGAAGGAAAAAGAGGTCAAAGAAGACAAGAATTTAGCACTAGTGTGAGCTCCTGACTAGGAGGAGTAGCAACACCTTTGGGTGGATAAATTGGAAGGGATAAAATAACACCAGAAGAAGGTCTAACTTTTTTTTAAAATCATCTATTATATTTGTTTTATACCTGAAACAAGTACTATATATAGTTTTGGTGGTAGTCATCTTTAAAAAAGTATGTTGGAAAGTTGGATATAGAAAAAATACAGAAAAATGGTATCAAAGGAATCTAAGGACATAGAGAATGGCTTGTGGTGGGAGTGGCAGAGTTTGACCTGCTGAACTTGCAAAAATTAGGCTTGAGAAGAAAGTAGTATGTATGTATCATTGCAGGAAAATAATACTAGATACTTCAGGAAAGAATAAATATCAATGACTGGAAAAGGAAATTATTCAAAATCAAAATTAGACTCACCTTAAAAACTAGAAAAACTGCAGTGGTGAATCTTGGTGTATTGAAGTTGGAAAAATCAAGATTGCCTTTCTGGAAGTTGTACCTTGACCAGAAGCAGAGACTGGAGCTCAGTTTAGAAACAGCTTCTGATGGGTAGTGGTTTTGTTGGATTCTGAAGGCTCCAGAAGAGCTTCTGTGAATGCAAAGACCTGTGGATCAAGTCCTAAGAGTACCTTTTTCTTACCTAATATATTTTTACTGTGGGAAATGGAACTGTACAAATTGCTGAGAGTTTGGGAAAGAGATGCTGAAGGAAGAGGGAGTGGCTCTATAGGAAAACTAAACCTTTCAGTGAATTTGCTGAAGAGTATGCTGTTCTTGGGTGAAGTGATGACATGTAATTTAGGTGTGCTGATTAACTTTATCAAGAACTCTTTGGCGATTTAAGTATTTGTAAGCAGTATGTCTTTTAACCGTTTATATTTAAAGGTTCGTTTTTATTATTTTATCAGAAATTAATACTGAGGTATGGGACAAATTCCTTGTGATTTTGTAGCCTGTGACCACTGAAGACCAGATAGGTATTTCCAGTTACCTACTACTCTGTGCAATATAGGTGATATTTTTTTATATTGATTAATTTAAGGACAGTAAGACTTCCGGCCAGTGATTTCTCAGAGGGAAGCTTTGAGAGAGGTGGAGGGAGGTGTGTGAAAGAAATTTGTCTATTAGAGGAATCTCTGAGCTTGGCATGTTAAATGTGTCTTCAGTTCTACAAGTAATTACACAAGTAATTTAGCATAGTCTTTAAATGACCTCATAAAAGTATTCACACTTTAAAAGTACAAAACCTTTTCTTTCTCCAGAGACCAAAAAAACAGCAGGCACAAGATTAAAACTTCACAAATGAGAAGTGAATGGGGAATTGGCAGAACACACACACTTGGAACAGGAGACTTACACTGAGTTGCTAAGTGAAGCTGTTAAGTGGAACAGGGTATGTGTGGCTGACAGATGTTTTAATTGTGCCAGAGGACTGAGGCACATCGTGGCAGAGTTGGAGAAGACTGGGAAAATATGAAGGGAACAAGGCACTGTGACTTTCTTTTCTTTGTGTTTTGCGCTCACTAACACTATATTATAAGCAAGTGAATTTTTTTAAACTTATTATGACTAATGCTTCAACATTGTACAGCTGGAGACGTGCTGCAGTGGTTCCTGACACAATATTGAGGTGTGGAGGTGCTGTGTCATAGCAATAAATGATGGTATAAGGGTCATCAAACCTGTGTCTTTTGGAGGATAGGAATTGGGTGGGGTTTTGTCTGTATCCCTCTTCTGGCTTAGTGGCTCATAGATCTGTGCTAAATGAGGAGTAGCTCATTTCCCATCTGTTCATATTCCACTTAGTCTTCCTCTAATTAAGAAGCAGAGCCAGAGGGAAATCAATCTGGTATTTGCCATGATCTATCTCTCTCTGTTTCTCCTTTCCCTCTCCCTCAACCCTGCTTATATTTTCCTTTCAGAAACAAAAGATGCTTGAATTTCATTCTTCATTTCCTTTCTAGTCCCCCACAGAAGCCTCACCTAAGAAGGAGATAGAGGTGCTGGGGATGGCAATGGGTCTCCCTTAACTGAGTTCAGTGCTGAACAAATAAGCAGCGTAAGAGCCCTATGTTGCTTTCTTTAGACGGATTCCATGAGCTTTTCTTCTAAGGCATTTGTGCATGGATGTCCATAGTGCAAACTTATTTTACTCTCTTTTTGTACCAGTCAGCACTGAAATATATCTGTGTGTTCTGGCAAAAGTCGTCTGGATCACCGGAATGTTTTACCACGTAATGTCTCACAAAACTATGTCTGACAGTAAGAGACAAGTCTATACAGGGCGTCTGATAGTGGTCTGAAGTGAACAGTACAATTCCAGTAAATGCCTATCTTTAGCCTGTTTGATATACACTACTATGTTTCTCATTCTTGTCTGCACTAAGTGGTTGAATTAAAAACTTAGGTTACATAACGCCAGAACAAGTTAAGCTTTTTTACTTATCTAGATATGTTTAAACCTTAATTTTAAAAGAGAAATTCTCACAAACTTTCAATACTATTTGTGGCATAAAAGTGCACGTTGGATGTCACACACGGTGTTACTCCTATTTTTGTGTGAGATTTCTTATCAGTTATAGGTTTACAGGATTCTTTTCACTTCTAATATATGTACTATTAATTTGTTAGTATTTGGAAGGTTTGAATGCTGTACAAAATGCTTTGATTTATACTTAACATTGTTGGGTCAAACAGGTAAGTTAACTTCACTTATATCAAAAGAGAAGGATCTTAGTGTTTTTAACATATTTTTTAATAGCCATGTTGTTTCTTCTTTGAAGACCCAAAATTCTTCTAGTTTGATCCTTTCTGTAAAACTGTCCCTTGATGTTAACTTACTAATGATGACTTGCCAGTGCAGACCATTTCTTGTCATCTTCTTATTTAAGCAATCTTTGTTGTCAAGAGCAGGCCAATAGTGTATGTGTTTTATTGAAGACTGATTTCTAACTATAAACAAATATAAATAGTATAATTGAGAGGTAAAATACTTTGCATCATACCTAGAAGTTTTACTTCAGAAACTTTTCTCTGTTCACAGTGGTGAACCATTAGAAATAAAACTGTCCACAGGCAAAAATCAGCCATACATTTATTATCATGAGAAAGTGGTAGTGCAGTTACTAATAATCAGCACAATATGATGAAATTTATTTGTTTTTTCCAGCTTTTTAAACTGTACTTATTTAATAAACTTATACAAGTAATAAAATAAAACACAGCCAACAGTAATATTAACAATATCATCCATGTTCCACCTTATTTCAGAGTTCAAAGGAAATATATTCTGTATCCGGACAGAGCATTGTAATGAGAGTAAAAATAAAGTATCAAAGATTTTAATTAGAGGTTGTTTCTATCATTGCCAATCATTCCATACACTTTTTTGTCCCTTGCGGATGACCTGGAAGAGATTGAAGTAGGATACATGCAATTCAACTGACCATGGAGGTTTAGGCTGGACATTAGGAAAAAATTTTTCATAGAAAGGGTCATTGGGCACTGGAACAGGCTGCCCAGGGAGGTGGTTGATTCACCTTCCCTGGAGGTGTTTAAGGCACAGGTGGATGAGGTGCTAAGGGGCATGGTTTAGTGTTTGATAGGAATGGTTGGACTCAATGATCCCGTGGGTCTCTTCCAACCTGGTTATTCTGTGATTCTATGATTCTGTCTTAAACACATTTAATGTTTAAACATCTGATCTTAAATTCCAATTTATTACTAGGGTCAGAGTCTTATAGAGAATGCATTTGCATTACCTGTGCATGTATGTAACAGTTCTGCTTAGCACAAGGTTGCTTAGTTTATTCTAACAAATTAATATGCATGTGGTAAAATAATAGCTGTATGCATTCTTAATTAAGCTTGATATAGATTACTTAATAATAAAATAGCCATTTACCCAAAAATAAATGGATCGCCATTTCTAACCCAGTAGAGCATTAAGAAACAGTAAATTGTGTGATAAATAGTTGCCTACAGATGTATTATATTCTTGTGTTAGCAACATTTTCAGTACAATCATTGTGTTTGAAAATTAACTTGTTGTTATAGTTAGCAATCAGGCAGAATTCATTTCCATTAGAAAAAAACAGCTATTGCTGAAAAAAAAGAAGAAACTGTAAAAAATTAGTGACTTAAAGAAAGCTTCCTCCAGTTGGTTTAAAATATAACTAGATGTATTAATTTCTGTTTGAATCTATTTTTTGTTTTGTCTAGCCTGAATTATAATGGAAAAGGCATGATAAAAGGAGTATTAGTTGATTTATTCTCTTGGTGTAGCAGCTGTTATTTCTTTTCGAGTCAGAATTTCTTATTGCTTATGCTGTCCATATTTTTAAATGCATCAAATATTATACTTCATCATGGGGAAAAAAATCTGAATAAATTTCTGTTTGTTTTGATGGGTTGCTGCATAAATATACCTATATATTAGATATCCCTTGTTCACAACGGGAGGGAAAGAGGTCATATTTGCAGGAGCACTGTTCCTGGAAAGCAGGAAGGACTTTATTTTAAGGCCTAACACTTAGAAGAGCTCTTCTGTGCAAACAGTGCTTATGACTGCAAAAGGAGACAGATTTTAAAAGAGCAAATAGTCATGGGAACAGCGCTCAAAGGGTTTGAAATCAAAAGAGGTTATTTTTGTCCCTTTCTGGCCACAGAATTAGTAACTAGGCTTCAGCAACAAGGATGTTCATAGAAGCAGTATCTCCCATACGTTGTATCTCAGTTAAGACGTTGCTAGCATGATATTTCATTCATACTGAGTACACCCAGGTCCAAATTTGACTCAAATCTGACAGGCCTTTTGGTAAACAATGTTAAAATATACCTTAGGAGTATTTGGAATTTTGGCAGATAGTGCTAAGTCAGGCCCTCCTTCTCACCCTCCCTCTTTCCCTCCTTCATCAGAGGTTTAGTGGCAGACTAGCAAGTAAAATTTTTGCAACTTTTAATAGACATTTAGTCTCTCCCTCCCACATTAATTCCTTTTAACGTTTATAATCTATGGCTTACCGTTTGAAGATGGATTCTCTTGGAAAAAGACATTTAGAAAACTGGTTACTGCTTTATTGCAATAGTTAACCTCAGAATAATACACCTTTTTCTGCTGGGAACAATAGCAAATAATTACCCAGCAGCCTTTATTATTGCTAACTGAATTACATCCTAACAGCTTAGCAATACTTTAATTCATGACATACACTAATAGTTACTAGTTTTGCTTTTTTCAGAATTAAGAATATTATTATTTTACATCATATATTCTGGTTTGTAGTGATGGTAACTGAATTTGCACATTTTTTTAAGACTTCTGTTATTGGTTCTTTGTCTTAAACAAATATATGCTTTGGAAATAAAGCCAAGTCCTGACACTAGAACAGAGAGGATTTCTGCAGAGGATGGTTTCTAAGACTACTTCTATGTTTCACTTAGAAAATTAATAGAGTACTGATATCAAGTGTAGCATTAAGAAAATTTGATCTATTTATGTTACCTGTTCTCTTGAATAGACTATATGAGTACGCAAAAAGTGCTGGAGTGGTGGGAAGTTAATTTGAATAGGAAACATCTGACAGCAGGTAGAGAAAACTGCATTAATACCATGTGAAGTGGACATGTATCAGGGTTCACATCTGACGATCTGACTGTCCAAAAGCCAGTGAAAAGACGGAACTGAGTCTGCTGTGGTTGTCCCTAAAGCTCCGTTCTGATTAGTCTAGAAACACTGTTTATTTATAAATCTTAGGGAAGTATCCACATACTTACTTTCTTCAGTGAATAGAGAGGATAGTGGAGAAATACGTCATTTTTTATCATAGATGTTAGTGATTATTCTAGTTCATTGCACAAGCCTAGAAATACAGAGGGAGAAGCACATGAAGATTTATTTCTCTTACTTGTCATGACTAAGGTTTTCATTGTGATAATATGTTGTAGAGTTGTGTGCTTTTACGTGATTTACTGTTATTTCTGCTACTTCTGAGTATTTCAACTGAATAAAGTAACCTTGTGGGAAAATGTTTTTATTTCATATTAAACTGATATGCAAAAAGCATATTACGCTATGTGAGTGTGGAAGGGGGAAGTATATTTCAATTCAGCAAGAGGTGTTTCTGTGGTGTGGTACAATGATGAATGATAGCAGGAGCTGGGGTTTTCTGGTACCAGTAGGTATATACTGACTGGGTAGTGCAAGTTTAAAGCGTTCCAGCAGTCTGTAATTAACTTTTTTTAAGCTTTTGTTATTGTATGGTCCATTTGAATTTGAAGTACACATGAGGTATAGGAATATGATTATGTTTTCTCTTGGCTTTACCCCTGCTGTCACTACTTATTTAAAAAAAAATACTAATGATGTAATTCAAATATGTAACAATTGGCATGAACTCTGGTATAGAAAGATGCTTCCAACCAAAATCAAATTGTAATACTTTGTCTAATTTATTTTTACTGATTTTAAATAGAAAGAAATGTAATCCAAATACTTCTTATTTTCTGAAAAAAGGCAGAAGGCTGCTTTTGATACTGTTGAAGTGCAAATAGTTTCAAGCTTCAGTCTAAAAATATTCGCTAATCTCTACCAGTTTTTCTTCTAACTACTACACAGCCATTAACTAACCTTTCCCTCTTGAGTCTGTAGGAAGGTAAGTCTATTTCACAGAAGCAGGTGCTGTATAATAATATTACTTGCTTAACACTAGGTATGAAATCGTTGGAACAGCTCTGGTACTAGAACTCAGAAACCTAGCTTGTTTATGCACCAGAACACACAGGCTCAAGAGCAAATCCTGCTCAGTTGTAATGTGATAGTGTAGCTATGGACGAGCTTTCTGTTTATGGTTATTGTGGTGTAATACAGTGTTCCTTTTGGATTTCTAATTACTGTATGTTTTCTTCCCAAAAGTTGATAAGGTTTTTGTAACAAAGTGCAATAAATTCTTATTCAGCTTTCAGAATGACTTTCGAACCACTGATGGGCAATACCTTCCCCCATTCTTTTGGTATCAGAACTTTTTTTAAGCGATGTGTCAAGGTAATGCAGTCTGTGATTACATGTGTTGCAGAATTCGGCTTGGTCCAGATGGATTGAAAAAGACTAAAAAAAATAAATGGAAATGGTTTATATTTGTTTCAATTAAAAGTTGCATATTTTTGTCTGACTTGATACTTTTTTGTTTTGTTTTAAATCAATTGACAGAATTCATTGACAAGGAGTTCACCCCTTGCCAATGATTCCCAAGCACGCAGTGGTGCCCGCTTTCATACGTCTTACGACAAAAGATATATCATCAAAACCATAACAAGCGAAGATGTAGCAGAAATGCACAACATACTGAAGAAATACCATCAGGTAATATATTAATTATTGTCAGGATGTTGGATCTCTTCTTAAATATTATAATGCAATCTTTTCTAGTGAGTTAAAAGTATTAAATGAATAATTATGGAAGAAGTCACTTTTCCCTTTATGCATGAGCAATTTATTTTATGTCTGCAATTTGCAAGGGTGCACTTTTCTAAATATCTAACCTAGTTTTAAGTAAAATGATACGTCTGCATGATACAGAGGTACTGTAAACTCAGAGGCTATAAGCTCCTTCACTTTACTAGGAAGATGCTCACACTCCCAGCTAGTGAGCTCTAAGGCTTGAAGCTACTTCATTCTGGGCTCACTTCGGAACGTCTGTGTATGTGAATGTAAATTGTGGAGGTGGCCCCTTTCTTCCTGGTCTGATGAATAAATGTTCTGTGTTTCTCTAACAACAGATTTCAAACAATCAAAGTTGTGTTGTTTGAGAAATGAAAACTTTGATATAATTAATGTAACAGCCTGGTAATAAAAAAACAGGTTTTGCCAAATAGAATTTCCGTAAACAACTGTAAAGTCAAAAGTGAGCAGCAGAGATCCCTCTCATCAGCCTTAATAGCTGTCATACTGGGCCGATGTATAATCTGTGTGGATGGCACAGGGTGGGACTAAAACCTGGGAAATATGAGAATAAAATCAGTGGTTATTTCCTTACCCCAGATCTGTTTGAATAAGTTGAAAAGCTGCAGAAATTGGAAAAGCCTCTGAAAACTCATCTAAAATATGGTACCAAATAGGTATCGTAGCATAGGAGGGGTTTCTTATCCTGCTTTCCATCTTCCTGCTCACTTCTGTGGGTTGGGATTTCAGGTAAAGACTTCAGGACATTTGAGGTTGAGGCTTTTTTTATTATTTTATGTGTTTTGGTTTTTGTCCTGCAATGTTTTTGTTTGTAGGGGTTTTTTAATACTATTTCCTTTGTAAAACCTGTTTTAAAGCCACCTTTTGAGGTGAAAGAGAGGCAAAAGCGTGCTTTTGAGGTACTTGGGACTGAAGGTATTGCCAGCCATCTTTGTGGTGCTGCTTGGCCACTTTGTTCTCTGCTCTTCTTGTGTTGAAGGAAGATCTCTGAATGCCCTCCAAGTCTACAGTGGCTTGGGAAGCCTTCAGTGAGCTATATATGAACTCCTCTCTCTGAATGTTGTTGTTCAGTTTAAATAACACGTAGGACTACCATGTGTTTGTTTTAATGTAGATAAATATCATCACTATCAGAAATGTTCATAAGCCTGTCTTTTAATTACCATTTTACCAAAGAGAAAATTTAAACTATTATCTAATTGTGATTTGAGGCTTATTTTTTGTTTGAGTTTCCAAACTTACAATTTTAACTATGATATGAAAGGATTTGATCTCTGAAGTAGTGCAGCAGAATTAAAGTTTCAGGCTGTTTCATATTTGGCATTAGAAGCTATTATTAATGATCAACATTTTGAGACTTAATCCAGCTGAAATGTCATATTGCTTTTCAAAACTGTCAGCTCCTTTCAAAAGTGTCAGAAGGCAGTGCTAGCATGAATGAACTTAATAATTTGGAATATTTTTTCATTTCAAACATAAGAGTTCATAATATGCTAGGTTACCAGCAATAATGATCAGAAAGTTATCTGTACTGAACCTCTAATTTCATTTTATACTGGAAAAACATCCATATAAGAAAGCTTTAATTGGTGCTGCCAGAAGATTCATAAAGATAAGACTTGTATTTCTTTTTGCCTCAGAACTTCAGAGTACTTTAACAAAGCATTGTAAACGCAGAGGAACTCAAGTACAGAGACAGTTTAATTATTGGACTTTGTAATGAAATAAATTAATTTCATTATCTTCAGCAGTGTACTGAACAAAATAATTTGAATTAATTAAAGAAAATCTAAATTGAATTCCACCAATTCTGGTAACAGCTGATACAGTGTCCTGTGTATTGCTGCTGGAAATTGAATGCTTGAAATCATTAGGTAGGGCAGCTTGTTCACCCGTTTCTCTAGCTGTTTTTCAAACAAGTGAAATTCATCTTAGTCTGCTTGACAAAGTCTAGAGAACCCATTGTCCTGGTGCTTTTGATAATTCCCTTGACCAGGCCATCCCACACAGATTGGCTTTAGACTGCCCTTCTACTAGCGAGCAGTGCAATGCTCGTTAATGGGTCCCTACTTCTAAGATTATCAAGTCCAACTATCAGCCTAAGACCACCATGCCTACTAAACCATGTCCCAGAGTTCCACGTCTACGTGGTTTTTTGAACACCTCAAGGGATGGAGCCTTCACCACTTCCCTGGACAGCTTGTTCCATCATCCTGTGAGGAATAACATTTCTCATAAAGACTAGGGAGCCGATTCATGTGAATTTTGGAAGACTTTCTCCGTTGTTAGAGATCTAGTGCCCCCAAAGGGCATGCAGTTAGATGATCTATCCATTGTGAACAGTAACTTGTGAACCCTTTGGTGTCCTGTACCCTGTTTCACCTGCCCAGGAATGCAGTAATTGTCTTCCAATTACATCTAACATGATTATGAGTGACATTCATGCCATTTATGATAGATCATGTCTTCCTCAGGCCTTTTTTCCCCCTCTACAAATTAATTCCAGGTTTCTTTCACAAAATGAAACACTGAATGAGTTTCACTTAAACCATAATATTTACACACCTGTTTCCTTATTAAGGGTAACAGCTCCAAGCTGATAGTATCACTCCAGATTTCATAAGTACCTGTCCTTGCTTAGGGGTCGAACAAGACTTATCAAACATTTTCCCAAGACTGCTTGAACTGATTGACAATAAATACAGGAAGATAGCTATCTTTAAACAAAGAATACTGGGGAGGGGACCATGTCAAGTCAGAAAAGACAGAATATGTTCTTCATTCACCAAAATAGCCTTCATCCCTGGCACTTGCAAAACAGCTGTCATCTTACTTGCACCGGTTTTGAACTATAAAGCTGCCGATGAGGCATCTCAGGGTTAGTGTGGTCAGCAGAGATATGTAGTAGGGAAAATTATCAAGAGTGAACCCTAAGGCTATATACTAGAAATGTGTAAATAACTAAAAGTGAACCAGACTTGAAGGAGAAGTTACTATAGAAACGGCGTCTAAATATATATAGCAATTCCAAATTAAAACTGTTGAATTGTAAATAATAGTCCTGACAATTGTAAATTATAGTTGCTGTCCAAAATTATGAGTTACATTCATCTGTTTACTCTGTCTGATGTGATGCCTTTTTTTTTAGTGGCAATCAGGCCTAAAACCTCAGACAGATGGTGAACGCCTCAGTCTAAACATTGATGCTTTCTGTCAACTCATCAGATGAGTCTGACGCGTTTAGTACTGAGTAGAAACACTAGAGATCATTTTCTCTTGTGAAGTTTAAAAAAAAATGACCAAAACCACACTAAGCCCACCACTTCTACACAAATAGGGTAGAGTAATTTCTTTCTCTGTGCTTGAAGTTGCAAAACATCTTGTTATTTATGACTAGATTGTAGTGTCTGTCATGCACGGATCAGCTTTCTATTTACATTTAAAGACAAAATGTCCCAGAGCATGGACCAGCTACATCTCTAAGTGTTACAGTAAATACAAATATGTATGACATGTTAGGTTCTTATGCTGTGAATTTCCATGACAACCAGTTTTTAACTACTGTAGTATTTGTGGATACATATATACATGCTGCTTTTTAGTTACATTTTAATATTTTAATGATATACTACCAGTTAGTAGAACTCTTCTTGCTACTCTTCAGGCATAACTTCAGCTGAACTTCACTTACTTGTCAAATGCACTAGAACCATTGTTAGGCTCAAAGGAGTCAGACTCTGAAATATTAGAAAAGTGCTTGCTGATGGACTTACCTACTCTCAGATGTAGTTTGGCCATTTAAAATTGTCTAACTTCATCAAGCTTTTTCACGCTAAATACTTAAATAGCATTTGAGGACAATATCAAATATTCATTTGAAATACTTCCAAATCTAGTGCTGTTTTGTTTTAAGCCTATGCTCCTGACCCCAAGAGCAGAGGCACTGGAGTTAAACCCTGTGCTCCCCTTGGCATTGTTAAAAGAGAGCTCAGCAATTTGTAATGAATGCATTGCCAGGATTTCACCCTGTGTTTAAAGAACAGGTAATACCCTGCATCCTCCTAAAGAAAAATTTTTCATTTCAGCATACATTCAAGCTATGTTTATATGTTCTTTTGGATGTATTTTCCTGCGCAAAAAATTTATTGAGTGATTTACATAAAATACAGAATATACTAATGTAGGTATTAGTATATAGAGAGATATTTTATGAACTACAGATATTATTTCTAAGGGCAGAAATCAGTGAAAATTGAGTAAAATTCTGTAGGCAGATGTTCTAGTTTATGAAATGTCTGAACCAAGGCACCCTATCCTTCCTAATGAGCTAAACTTGCTTTAAAGATTAAGTTGGTTTAAACTGATGTAGAAGTGGAATCCTGTGCTCTTTGAGAACAGATTATGAATAGGATAAATAAATAAAATTAAAGCAACTTGAGTGTCTTGGAAAAAAAACAACACCTTTTGCACTCCTTTATCTTTTTTCTTATTTCATTAAGAGGAACTTCAAAAGGGATTTATTATTCTTCAACGCTTACAATCAGGTGACTTCAGTAAAGAATAGAGATTGAGAAGCCATCTCAAAGCAGGTGAACAAGAAGGAATTGCTAGAGTACAAGCCTTCCGATATAAAACAACTTGTGAGTGTAGGTACCCTTTAGGTTTTCTGTAGGTGGCTGTCCCTGTTGACTGCATATTCTCTTCCCTACACAGGTAATGTATGCAGAACTGACACCTATTGCACTGCCTGTTTGTCTCCCTGGCAACCATCAGAACTAGTGAATAGTGGTAAAGGAGAGGGACTGCCCATTTACTGGAGGCAGCAAACAGCGGAGGGACCAGGAAGTGAATGGAAAGAAAGGAAATAATAGAATGAGCTAAAAAGGGAGAGCACAGCATAAAGGAGAAAACAAAAGCACTGAAAAAAAAATATGATCTTCCCTTCTAGAGAGGAAAAGGATATGAAAGAAATGAGAAGACAAATGAAAGGAAAAAAAAACAAACAATAACATAAAACCAGGGAAAATTGCACCAAGGGTGTGGTTCAGGGCTGTGCAGGAATCAAGGAATAGCGCAAGGTTATTGTGCTGAAGGTAGGAGGAAACATTCAAATAATAAATAGATTGGAAAACATTACTCCAGGCTAAAAGCAGTTTTGTCACAGAAATGGTGATGGCATAGGCTGGAAAATACCCTAGAAACGAAAATGGGGTAAGGTGTATGAAGATTTGCACTGAGATGGGCTGACATGAAGCTGGTAGGTTGCTAAAGCAGGGCTACATTTAAGTCTGTGTCATCCTCCATCCACGTCATTACTTGCACAGGTTATCAGTGGCTTACTTCCCCACACTGCCCCTCATTTCTTCATGAGTTACAGCTGTACATACCACAGAAGGTAGGGAAAGGGCAGGTAAAAAGGCAAAGTGATGCAATATAATGTACTGTTATTTGAATGCATATGTGCATAAAGGAGAATACACACTGTGTAGTAATGACGCTGTCTCTGTATGTTCTAATTTAGTAAGAGGTGAAGATTTATGGGAGGTTTGCAAAGAAACACAGTTGAGGACAGCCCTTCAGCCAGTTCATCATGTGAATCAAGAGTCTGCACGGAACATGGCCCACATTAGCCAGGGAAAACATGGCTATGACATTAGCTCTGCTAAGATAACTGACCTATAAAGCTGCTTTGATATGAAAAAACAGGAGAAGCAGAAACAGTAGAGATGAGAATATATATACTTGCGTCTGCAGGCCCACTGTTTCCTATAGGAGACGTTACCCTGAAAACAAGAAACTGATTAGAGTGGGCAGAAAATCAACCCCCTCTTTGCCCACACCACCTCACATGTCACTCCAAAACAGATATGAGGCTCTCGAGGTGGAGGATGGACCGGAGGAAAACATGGAGGAAGATGCACTCAAATTGGAACAGGGTCAGAAACGAAAATGGAGTAAATACTGTATTGCCACAAGGATAAATAGTAGAGCAATAGTTGTAGGAGACTCTCTATTGAAGGGGATAGAGGGTCCGATATGTCGAGCAGACCCCACTCAAGGGAAGTCTGCAGCCTCTCAGGAGCTGGAGTAAAGGATGTGGCCAGGAAACTTGCCAGCCTGGTGAGATCTACAGACTATTACCTGTTACTGCTGCTCCATGTGCAAATGGATGAAGCAGCAGTACGAAGGCTAAGGTGGGGTTAAAAGAGACTTTAGAACCTTGGGACAGCTACTGAGGGAATCTGAGGCCCAGGTGATTTTTCTTCCCTCCTTCCAGTTACAGGTGGTGACATAGCAGAGCTCAGACAGATCCAGTCAATTAATACATGGCTCTGTGACTGGTGTCACTGCAATAATTTTGGGTTTTCTGATAATGGGGTGGCCTATATGGCACCAGGATTACAGGTATCAGATGGGAGCCACCTTTCTCAGAGGGGAGGGAGGGTCCTTGCCCAGGAGATTGCAGGGATTGTAGATAGGGCTTTAAATTAGATGTGAAGATGGAGGGGGACAAGCAGATTTGGACCAGACATAAGGAGGAATTTCTTCAACATAAGAGAGGTGAGGCACTGGAACAGGTTTCCCAGGGAAGTTGTGGCTGCCCCATCCCTGGAGGTGTTCAAGGCCGGGTTGGATGGGGCCTTGGGCAGCCTGATCCAGTGGGAGGTATCCCTACCCATGGCAGGGGGGTTGGAACTGGATGTTCTTTAAGGTCCCTTCCAACCCAAAGGATTCTCTGATTCTATGATACTAGATGGGACTCAGTCTGTGCAAAAACCTCACAGAAAGATGTGAAAATTCATAGGTGAGTTTCTAATTGCACAAAATGGCAAATGGACTTGGCTGTATTGGCTCTATTCAGGCCTGGTTTTCACCAGCAGATGTTTTCTAGGTGTATATTATATATATTAATATATAATCTACGCGGAGCACTTTCAGAAGACATCAGCATGCAAAATGACTCATTTGATTGTAGCAGAATCAAGTGTAACATTCCTAGTAGTAGATCTGCAGCTCAGACAATCACACACAGTGGTGACATGTAGAATGGATTACACTTCAAAGTAAAATTAAACGCTGGCCAAAGTATGAAACAATGGGAAATGTAATGCTGTGAATCACAGTGCTTGTACCTTAAAACCTGTATATTGATTGAATGATTCCTTAAATGAAACTACTTTCTTACATAACTTACTAGAAGAAAACAGCTTTATAGGCCTTGAAAGTCTATAACTTTCTGTGTGCTGTACTTCAGCTAATTAAACCTTTCAATGTATCACATAAGTACCCAGTGGTTAATTTTCTGTGAAATTATTAGAGCTTGGGAAAATGTCAATAATTCCGAAACTGGCATAACTCTGGACAACATCTTAACCACCTTTTTTGGGGAGCGATTCCACACGTCAGTGCACTTGCACGCAATGCATTGGTGGAGGCAAGAGGATTTGAAAGAGAAAGTTGAGCCCAGAGAAAGAGGACCAACTTCTTGACCTTCACAATGCCCAGAGTTTTTAAATAATTACATTGGTTACCATTCATTTTTTTAATGAAAGTATCCTAATGAATATATAGACTTGTCATATAAGCATTTGATAATTCAAGCATGATTGCCTTTATCACAATGTAGAAAATCATGAAAATAATATATAAAGGGATAACAGAGCACAAGCATGTTGTGTATTTCAGAATTAATCCTTGCAAAATAGAGCTACCTGTGAGAAATAGGAATGTTGAGTTTTCACATAGAACCAAAATATATGTCATTCAGGATTTAGTCTTCACTGATATCAGATCATTCCACAAATTATCATCAAAGGGACGAGGAGAAATAGCTGAAGGGGGAATTTTACCCCATTTTTTTAAAAAAAGAGTCAAAAATGGCATACCTTATTTGGCAATAAATAATATGCACTGTGTTATCTCTTAGTCATCCTGATATGTTACTAGCATTGCCATGGGGAAGCAAGAAGCTAAGAATTTTTTGTTTCATGTAAAAAGAGATAGGAAAATTTTTGTTCTTATTAAGGAACTTGAAGCTGTATTTATGCAAAAATTAATAATTTTCAGCTTTAAGCATGGGGTTCAAGAGAGCTCAGAAAATTAGATATTTGATAACCACAGCGGATAAAAATGTGTCAGCATGCTGATGATGTTTTATTTTGTTAACGGCAATATTGTCCTCATGCTATTCAGAAAAATGAAAATTGTCTGAATAAGCAGAAAATGGAGTGTTTATCATATCACTCTTCAAAAAGATGGATTTTTTTTTTTTACTACATATAAGGACTTGTATTAGCTAGGTATTATAAATTTATTTAGTAAGGGTGCTTCATAGAATTGTTTTAATGTTCTTTTTAGAAAGAGTAAATAAAAAGGAGTGAAGGTCTTTTCTTTCACTGAAATCTAGCAGTCCTGTTAAGCATATACTGACTTATTTTCTAGGCTCACTTTTATTCCAGCTGTGAGTGGGAAACTTCAGGAAATCATTCCTAAAAAGCACCTTGAGGTGACTAAGTTGCTACTTCATTATATCAAGATGGACAAATTGAAAATCTGCCAACTGCAGTCACCAGTGCAAGTCCTGCTGGGCTCCCACCCAATCAGATGACACGTTTTGCTTCCTCTGTGATGCAGATATGAGGGATTGATAGTTTCAAAGGTAGGAAGTTCTAGACCAACTTTGTAGATGCTGAAAGCAAGTGGCATTCCTCCATCTTTCCTTTGTCTCCCCATTAGGATAAGAAATGCTGTCATGGAGTTTTTCCTTAAATTGCAATGGCACAAGTGTCTACAGTTGGCAACGAGTAGGCAACAACTGTTATGATACGTGGTCAGCTTTGACAGGGTCTCTTAGAAGTCTGCAAGAACATGACCCTTTTTTATCAAGTGAGAGCAGTACTAGCAGGGCTTTTCATATCCTGTGTTGCATGCGAGTAATACTACCATTTCAGAAGACTTGGTTGCAAAATATTAAAATGAAACATCAGCATTAGCAAGAGGCTAACCCTAACTTACAAGTAGGACTTAAGCAACTCTCTACAATTACGTTTATTCCTTGTTAATACAGAAGAGTTTGGGAGAAGGTTGTCTACTGCTGACTATAGGATTTATTTTATGTTATTACAGTGGGTATGTTGTGCATGCACTGTGTTAATGAAATTGTTTTGCAGATGGGGACACTCAGGATCAGAAAGGTTAAAATTGGAGTGTTAGCAATAGCTAGGGTTGAGGAGATGGATTAAGTGTCAAAACTATGCTCTAGCAGGTGAGAAGAAAGCCAGGGGACTATTAGTCTGGTACTCGAGATGCGTAGCTACAGTTCCTTCATGTGGCACAAACCCTGTATAATTTTCGATAAACTTTCTGCATCTCAGATCCCCATATGGAAAACTGGAATAATAGTATTTATTTTATTGTGCAGGCGTTCAAGTTCTGTAGTTCAGAGCAATAAGATTAGGAATGGATGGATCCATTTAACAGTTGAATGTCCTGAAGTCCTGCAGCACTAAACCCTTCTTTGATGCTAGATTAGTTTTTATCATCATTGCAGAAACTAATCATCTCACTTAAAGAAGGAATCACTCAGTAAATATTTTTGTAAGAACAACCCTTCCTACCATCTAAAGTATTGGAAAAGTATTTACCTTTAGGACATATGCAAAGTATTTGATGTTCATAACCAAAAATCAATGTAGTTTGAATTATAGCAGTTAGTATTTCTAACAAGTTTTCTGTAACCTCAGCATTATTAGTTCCAATTTTCCTTTACGATCAGATCCTTGAGATAAATTGCTGATAGTCAGAATGAGCTATGCATCTTGTAACACATTAGAACTGCTTTGTGAGATTGGTAACAGCCAATTTTTTTTTTCTGATTGAAAATCCTTTAGTTCAAAAACTCACTCTTAGAACTTCTCCATCTATTAAAACCATAAGCACTTACCAAATGCAAAATTATCAGTCTTTGTGCACTGCTCAGCTCTGATTTTGCTATTATGGCCCTTGACTGTCAAGCTCTTTGTGTTTTGGAGCATTCAAACACGTTTCCTTCCTAGAAGTTCTGATTTGCATTAACTGAGCCTCTGTAGCAGCGAAGATGTTTTGCCCATTCGTAGGCAGTTTGGGCTTAAAAACGCTACACTGTGAAATGGCACATTGTGAAACAGCATCACTACGTGTTTTCTGCTTCAGGGCTTGTAACCTCCTGTACAGCAACAGGGAAGAAGAAAGGAGTGTTACAACTCAGACTGTGCCTGCAAGATTCAACAGAGCTTGTGTCAAATTTGTTAGTCAAAATTATGCTCAGTTTGCAGTCAGCCATTTCCATCTTTGTTTTTCATTCCCTTTTTTTCTTGCTGGCCAGGATTGTTTCAGGACTCTTAAACCTTTCTGGTTTTATTTTGCCTTTTTAAAAAAAAGGAAAGTCTGTTTGTGATTTGTGCAGATTCCAATATGAAGTTAGTGAGAGAAATTCCGTAAAATTAACAGAGGAGCCCAAAACTGCAAAATCTGCATGGTTCCAAGGGCTTTGTTATACGATTTGTTACCAAATACTAACCACCTTTATTAAACAATGCAAGTTGTTTATTCAGTTAACTTGTTCTAAAGTCTCCTGTATATTAGAATAATTTTGTTATTAAATAAGTGTTTCTAATAACTGAGTTGCTGTGGCAAAAAAAGAAACAGCAGCTTCAGTATTTAATGAATCTTTAAAAGCTGATCTATTTCAAAAGCTGACTGTTGGTTCATTTTCATGTTTCCTCTTTGGGACATGAATTTTAAAATTTTCTCTCTGTTTGAGACTTAGTAATAACTGGAAGAGGAAAGCTAGGGAGTCTTTTTCTGGTTTGCATTATTGTGGCTTGACTATCCTTTGTTACGCAAAATATGACTGGATGTGTTTGAGTTGGTTTTAGGAATGAAGTGGGTATTTTTATTCTGGGAATAAGTATTCTTCCTTCTCATCATCAATACAGTCTGTACTTTTCCAGCTTCATCCAGTAATCTTTCAGTTGGGCTTCAAACTATTAGTTGTAGGGCATGTGATTAAAAAAAAATGCAAGGCATATTTCAGATGCAAGTGGCAAAACTTCTCAACATTAGTAGCTCAATTGAAATGTAAGGAAATTTAATGATTTGTAAATAAAAAAGTACAGGGATCTTGTACTTCACTGCTCAACTCTGTTCACCCTGAAGTGTAGCCATCAGGTGGGAACCTGCAGAAAGCTGGTGATAATAAATAATACCCCTTGCTGGTGAAAGCACTGTAAATGTTTGTCAAAATAAACAAATATTGAGAATGGAGAAACATACAAATTAGGTGTAATCTGTGACAGAGTAAAAAAAAACAATATTGTGGTGTTCAAAAGAATATTTCTGAGTTTTTAACACAAAACCCAATGTTACCTCCATTAGGTGTGCTTTTTTGGACAATGAAAGAGGAAAAATGTGTCAAATGGAGCCTGCTTTTTCTATGATATAATCTATAGAAGTCAAGAGTTTTAATTTTAATTGAAGGAGATCAAGTTTTTAATTTTTAAATACTAACTTAAGAGGAGAATAATTTCCTGATGAGGGGCATTGTTTTGGAATGATTTTTTTGAACGTTTGTCTCCACACAAATAAAAATATTTAGCAAATAAATGCCCTGTTTCTGGGGGGTTTATCTTTAAAAATTCATACATTTATATAATATGTATTCATTCTCATTTCTGTTTTTTCTTTTGCTCCTGCAGTTTATTGTGGAATGTCACGGGAATACACTTCTTCCCCAGTTTTTGGGCATGTACCGGCTTACTGTTGATGGAGTTGAAGTATATATGATTGTTACAAGGAATGTGTTCAGCCATCGTTTATCTGTTTATCGAAAATATGATCTAAAGGTGAGAAATAACTGCTGATGAAATAGCTGAAAATATTTAGAATAAATGTTAGATTATCCTGATGCATGAAAATTGCACAGAATTTTAATTAACTTAAAATATGTAACAGCTAGCACTAACTGATTTACTTCTGCATCTAAGTTTAGGAGCATTGAAGCATGAGTTTTTTGAAATTTTACAAATTTATTTCTATTGTCCATTTTTAAATAAAGCAACTTAACTAGGTATGTTTGTTAAACAAAACTTATTATTAACAGTAAAACCTTTCACACAAGTACAGTAATAGTTCTACTTCCTGTAGATTTTTATCAACATTATGGAATGCCACAGCTGATTCTGCAGAGGGCTCTTATATGAAAACTAAATATCCTCCTCGTTTAAACCAAAAATATTACTTACAAAGTACCTTACTACAAAAGCTTTTTATTCATTCTATATTTTAAAAATCACAAAATCACAGAATAGTTTGGGTTGGAAAGGACCTTAAAGATCATCCAGTTCCAACTCCCCTGGCATGGGCAGGGACACCTCCCACCAGATCAGGCTGCTCAAAGCCCCATCCAACATGGCCTTGAACACCTCTAGGGATGAGGCAGCCACAGCTTCTCTGGGCAGCCTGTGCCAGTGCCTCACCATTCTCATCATGAAGAAATTCCTCCTTATGTCTAAACTAGCTCTGCCCCCTCCAGTTTACATTCATTGCCCCTCGATCTATTGCTACAAGCCTTTGTGAACATTCCTTCCCCAGCTTTCTTGTAGCCCCTACAGGTACTGGAAGGTCGCTATAAGATCTCCTCAGAGCCTTCTCTTCTCCAGACTGCACAACCTCAACTCCCTCAGCCTGTCCTCATATGGAAGATGCTTCAGCCCTCTGAGCATCCCTGTAGTCTCCTCTGGGCCTGTTCCAACAGTTCCATATCCTTCTTATGCTGAGGATTCCAGAACTGGACACGATACTCCAGATGAGGTCTCACAAGAGACGAATAGAGGGGCAGAACCACCTCCCTCTCCCTGCTGGCCGCGCTTCTTTTGATGCAGCCCAGGACACAGTTTGCCTTCTGGGCTGCGAGCAGCTCATGTAGAGCTTCTAGTCATTATTCCCCCCAAAAACGATGTTTGATTTGAGGAAGGACTTAATAAAACCTATCATAAACCAACGATAGAGAAGGCTCTAAAAACCAAAAATTCTGTTGCCTTTATCGTACAGTGTGTTATACTTTTGTTTCAGAATGTTTACCTGCACATTTTAATTTTGCCATTAGTTAATATACAGTTCTTGGGAAGAATGTCCAAAATATTGTCCTAGTCTTTCTACCTGACGGATTATACTTTAATTTCCTACATAAGGTCTCCACTTAGAAACCTACTTCTTTCTAATGCATTAAATTTCTATGTCTTGAACCACTAAGATGATCAGCCAACTTTATGGTATTTAGTGTTATTGACAGCAGTGCTTACTTGAGAGAGATTTTTTTTTGAATTTGAGAGAAACATATGTGTTTTAGAGCATCTTAATGTCAAGATGCATTAAAAAGGGGCTGAAAACAATAGAAAGAAACATAGATGTTATATTTAGTGTTGTTGTCAACAACTCTTGCACCTCTGTGAATGCTTCTGTACTCTATTCAATTTGTTCAGCTGGACGGAATTGCTTTAAAAACAAATTTCTCTTGCAGTTTAGATTTAATACAATATCATTCTTCAAAACAAACTAAGCAGATTTATAGTGACATGGCATATATTATAAGTCACTTTTTCTTGATTTTCATTGCTACAACATCTGCGGTTGTAGGTTCAGAGTCCTTTTCTGTATGTGAGTATTTTTGGCACCACCTTAGAGCTCATTTGTAGTGCAAGTGTTTACCAATGTAGATACTCAGAAAAAGAGACTACAGATCACCGTAGGATTTCAAAGATATTTCCTCGCCACTGAGGTATTTTAATGAAATGACTTCAATGTCAAATTTAGCGATATCCCTAATTTTTACTATTGTAAATCCACTTTTTTCCTTCCTGTTTTGTTTTCAGCTGATCATCTTTTCAGGCTGATAGTCTGTTGGAGCACAGAGTACGACATAAAGAGGTGTATCATCATTAAACTCACATATCAGACTTCTCCTTGCCTTCGTTTGTTAGTTAATGATAAAATGCAATTAAATCTCTGCTTCCTGGGCCATACATAACAATTAAGATTCTATCCCATGTATTTTTTTGCCTCCATACTTTCGAAGTTTCTCTCTGCAGGCAGAATAAAACATGGTATGAAAAAATGTGTTTGGGAATCCTCACATTCTTTAAACTAGTATGACTCCACTCCAGCACTTCTTCACACAGTGCACACTTTCCAACAAATGATAGAGTTAATTTACGCATCTTTTAATGTCCAATTATCATGTTTACAGTTGTTATTTCTTGCAGTGCTATTATGTGATAAATAAACACTGGGTGCTTGAAGGTGTGATCCTGCTCCAAGAAATTTGCAAGGAAATTTATACAGCCGTATTTTTTTTGTCACCTCCAGCTTATTCAAAAAGCACCATATTACCCACTAATTTTAAGCTAAAAAATTAATTTAAAAAAATATTAAATATACAACATGTCTTTGACAAGCACTGTAAATCTTGTGAATCCACAGTTGATCTCATCTCTTCTTTTGACTTCATGTTGCTTTGAGGTGCTCTGTTCTTGTTTGTAATTTGTGATCTTATAACTATTTTTACATGTTTATATTGTGTGACATCCTTTTCGAATGCGTATTATGTATGTCTAAATAGTTACATAGAATAGGCTATTCCATAACTGTACAGCTATACTGGCACAAAAAGATGAGAAGTCTGCAAGCAAACTGAACTTCTAGGATTATAGTCTTAAAATGAGGGTGAGACATGCGGAAAAGCTCCAACAGTCAGAAGGATAATAGATGTAGAGCATTTGAGGATTTATTCCATCTTTCTTCTCATGATACATCTTCAAGTGATTGCAGCTGTTCAGCGGCCCTGGACATCCTACGTACTATATCACTTTTCTTTAAAACAGCTCTCAAATTCAGAAGGATGCAGTTCATCCACTTTTTTATCTGTAATCATAACATTTTCAAATTAGTTTCTGACATATGCACATTTTTAGATCCATTTTTTCTGTTTCAGGGCTCTACTGTGGCTCGAGAAGCCAGTGACAAAGAAAAGGTATGGTGTGTTTCTGTTTCTTTTTCAGTTTTCTAACCTAGCTAGTCTCAGGACAAACATAACCAGCGCTGTTCTGCCCCTTTTCTTTGTTTTTTATCACATTCTCCCCTCCCGAGTTCTACCTTACTCCTTCCTTTGTCTTTCCTCTATTTTCTGCAGACCTTTGAATATGGGTTTGCACTGGTGTTGAGATTTCAGAGGTAAGTGAGCCAATTCTCTACCTTCTCCTATTCCTTTTTTTTCTCTTCTCTTCTTAGTTTCTTCAGGGCCTGCCCTGTGGTAAGAAAACATGAGGACTTTCTTCTCTCCTACTTGTTCATCTTCTTTCTCTTGCTCTTTAATATTGAGATTTATGGATATTCCATGTCTGTTAATGGAATGATGTGATATGCAAAGATGAGCCAAACCTTGAATTGTAAGAACCTTTGGATGTGTAAAACTAATACAAACAAGCAAACTAGTAGTCTTAGGTGTAGCTATGAGGGACAGCCTCCGTCAAATTCTCGGTTGAAAGTTTGCTCTGAAATGAAATGGATCACTTTATTTTTCTCTATCCCCAGCTTCAGTTCATTTGGTAAATTTAATGTCAAAATCATTCCTCTGTGGTTTTAGTGAAATAGCCTGATGGCATGTCAGGAGATGTTTGTCTAGAGGTTCTACAGTTAATTGAAGGTGAAACATAGTCTCCATCATCTGAAACTTCTTAGATTTCCAAATCTGGGTGAAGTGTGAGAACCCATGACCCTTGTTTTCTTAATTTTTCCAAATACATTTTCTTCTGAAGTAGCATAAGATCATTCAGCAATTCACTTAAAATACTTTATTTTGTCTTCTCCTGAAATTCCATTCAGATCATTTGTTTTTTTCCCAAGCATTAGTTATACCATACCTGCTCTGAGTCTTCTACAGATCACACAACTGCAGTAAGGAGTAAGGGACGTGTAGTAACTGCCACTCCTATAGTTCTCACTTCATAAAAAACTCTGCAAAGTTTTTCCACTTTGTGCTCAGGTATGACTGCACACTTGGAATTTGTCTTCCAGCATTACGCAACTGCCATGTCCCAAATGCCAACTGCAGTTACAATAATCAGCACTAGATCTCTTTTGCTGTACCAGACCCTCAAGAGCAGGTCTTGAATGGTCTGTATTCTTTTCTTGTGATCTATTTTTGTTCTTGTTTAGTAGCAGAACTCTTGTGTTTTTAAAGCAGAGGGATTAACTGTTCAGTGTCTTACAAAGATACCTGGTGTAATTGAAAACCTCTGCTGATAGTGCTAAAACAATCAAACAGATACGGAGGAAGTTATTTGGATGGGACTACTTCATGTTGCAACATCAGTGCTTGGAATATATATGTAAAATTTAACAATACTATGTATATTCAACTGTACAGATATTTAGTGCAGTGGTTTTGAGCAGTTTTAGGAATATGTCTCATAATAATAAATAGATTAATAATAGTATGCACATACTCTAGTCAATGCATTGAGAACCTCAAAGAAATGGTGGCTATATTTCCTGTATAAGTTCATGACAAAATTACTATTGACCTTGATTATTGCAAGTTCTGTAGTTTTGTTTAACTGTAGGCAACAATTATTCTCTAAATTGCATGTGAAATAATAACTTCAGTGAGGTAAATAACAAAAATTCCTATCAACTTCAACATACCTAGAAGCTCTCCTTTAATTTTGAGTACTTCTATTAAAGAAATTAAAAATGGTTCCCCAAATATCTCTTCGGCTCTTTTAAGTCTCACACATTGTTTTCTTTTCAAAGGAATTTGATTTCTTGGAGATAGAACTACGCTAAGCTCACTGATGTTGCAAGCACATGGTCTGAAGCTGGTGGAACAGCCTTTTGTTACTCATCATTCCCCTCAAATGCCAATGCGGTGCAGCAGGGAGGTCACAAGCTAACAGTCAGAACAAACATTTCTTAGAAAGGGAATTAATTGGCTAGACATCTAAGTTCATGGAGGGAACAACATTTTACAAGCACTTTGAAAAGACTTTTAAGGATTCAAGCAAGAGAAAAATAATACTTTGCTTATTACATATTTTTTGGCTAAGTTTTGGAGTCTGCTGTTTGCTTTGAAAGAGTTCTAAGAATACACTGCTGCGTATCTGTATTGTAGGTGTTCAGAACATTCATTGTCATTGCCATCAATCTCCTCAGACAAGCACTAGAACTGCAGTGGTTTACTCATCTAAACTGCTCAGGTGTTTCTAACACACAGTTTTTAATCTTAAATTAAAAGGCCAGTGTGTATTTACACAGATGAACAAGAGAAGTTTTATTTTGAAACACTGAGCAGTGCTAAAGGCCTGCTATCGTGAGATGTATGTGTGCACGAGTAGCACTAATTTCTAACCTTGAGGGCTATGTTGACATAAGTATGTGATATAAATGGTCCATCATTTGTAACTGGCAAGTGAGAGCCCTGTAGTGTATTTTTCACTTCCATTTTCTTTTAAATAGATGTCAGTATTTCAAACTTTTTGTTTTCTTCTATGGGAATCTCAAGCCAATCTTAAAGATGTTAAAATGCCTAGAAAATTCTAGTTTGAAAAGGGAAAAAATGTATTCTAATAAATGCTCTGAAGAGATTTTGATATCTCCTGTGTTACGAGAAATTGCTCATAATGATTAAACAAAACCATGCAGTCTCAAATATTTAGCTGGCATAGTAACTTATTAGCAGGTTTTTAGCCAGAGGCAAGTTAAATCATCAATTTATTAATGTCATTTCAGGGTGATATTAATAATAATAGTATCTCAATTAATGCCAGTATTATTTAATTACTTATTATGAAGGTGTCCACTGCTATTCAAATCTGAAAACCAGGAAAGTAATAAAAGACAGGAAGTTTTTGGTGCTAAAAAGTACAGTTACAATGTCTGCAATGTTGTAGTTTTTAAATGAACTTTTAAGTAATTCATGACAATACTCAAGTAATCAAATGGTTTTCAGAATATGAAACATAATACTTTAGCATGAGACTTTAGCAGAAGTCACAAAATAGCAGTCACAATATAATGGAGACTGCAAATTTTAGATAAATTTCATTGAAATAATAAATGTGGCTAAAATTATGATGTTGAATCTTTTTTCTATCGAGCTACTTATTTGTAATTTATTCATTTAATAAAAAAAATGCAGAAAGATCTTATAAACTATAAAATAAGAAATCAGGAAGACCACTTCAGTTTTGTACTGTAGAATTAGAATTCAGGGGTTTTTGAGTTTTTAGGAAGAAAAGCTGACTGGAGTGACTTTCAGAATGTTGTTTTTCTGTCATGTTTTCAGTTTATCTCCTGTTTGACTGTCTTCAACTGTTTCATATCCTAGCATGTTGATGAGAAGCTCTGAAACTGTCATTTTAATATTTTGTGATAATCACTGCAGAGACAAGCTCCAATCCCTTAAATTTCATCTTAACACACAATTCCTGTCATTTGCATTGTAAGTGATATTTTTAATAGTAACAGCATCGCTTTATTGGCAACAAGTATTGTAACGTGCACTTACAGATGTCTTGAATTTTAAAAGAAGAGTATGTTTCAACAGTTGTCAAATTCTGACAGCTGCTCCTTTATTTGGTTTTAGGCTTTGGTTCTCTTTAATTTTTTATTTTAATAGTCGTCATTTTCTATTCATTCCATGGACAGTTTTGCCCTCTTAAGTGAAACGACAACAATGCGGAACTCCCCTGGTGGTCTGTCTGCTCACAATTACACTATACTTGCACTACAACATCAAATTAGCAGTTACAGCTGAGTCTACTTGTACTTATAAAGAACTAAAGCACGTTGCTTGTGAATGAGCAACTCGGAAGGCAATTTGAAGAAGAAAAATAAAACCTAACTGAACTGAAGCCCACCGTATTTCATCTTTCTTGAGCAATTTCATAGATTATTATGGTTTTAATTAACCTAAAACTGATTGCATTGCCACTACTGTGTTATGCAGTGTATCATAAATAAGTGTAAATATAAAAAAGTTACAGTAGATACATTTGAACAAAGAATTTTCTGTTCAAGTTCCTTTTTGGAAAAAAAATGCCATAGTTGACAGCTATGTAACATCTTAGTTAAATTGTATGCAAAATACATAGCTCTCAGATTGGAAGATACTGCTAGATGTAACAAGTTGCTTCTTACCTTTACTTTTTCCATTATATATTACAACATGTATTAATCAAGTAATTTGTGAGAGGACAATTATAACTAAAGGAATAAGAATTTTAGTACAGGAGCATGGCAACAAGATTATTTAGTCTTGAATTATATTTTTTCTTTTGATCTCAGTAGGTGAAACTTCATTCAAGGTAGATCACCCAAAATCTGAGTTATATTTTCCTGCTATTTTAAAATTGCTAATTTCAGAACATCATCTTTTTTTCCCACTTATTTCTTTTAGTGATTTCAATCTGCTTCATATGCCAGTCTCACACAACAGACATGAAGTATGTCTTAGATTTCTCTGTGAAATTAATCTCAAGGTTGCATATACAGAGATTATGAATTTCAGAACATGACACTGCAATGCATTGCAAAGATAGGAATAGACACTAAGTTCAGATTCCTTCACAGACACCATCCCTATTATTGTCTTTTGAAACACAGTTTGTTTATTTGTTTGGGTTTTTTGTTTTAAAGCCTGATTACTATATGTTAAGAGTCAAAAAGAAAAAGGAGGGGAACTTTGTCTTGTATTTCATGTGCTGCTTGTTCGTTTTGCAGCAAGAAAACATTAGGGATAATTCTGGATGCATTTCCGTGAGCATTGAAAAGATACATAGTTACTATTTCAGTTCATGCTCAAATTCCCCATCTATCTACAACATCCTACACAATTGGTTTTGTCTTACAAAATTCCTGTTACAGTGGTTAAAACTATTCCAGCATTCCCCTGTAAATCATATTTTGGGGTGAAAATAACATGCTTTTTAAATAAATAAATACTGCACATTTGTAAAATGTATTATGTCTTTCTTGCATCTTCAAGTCGGGGAGTAAAAAATGATGGAGATGGTTCAGAAAGAAAATCTATTATTAATTTAGTGGAAGTAGTTAGATGTTCATCTCCTGTGCAGCTCTTAAAATATTTAGTTCTTTAATGATAGTAATATGTTTGTTATAATGAATTACATTCTGGGAGAATCTTTTTCCAACAAGGATTTTGCTTCACTGGAAATATTTGAGACTTCATTAAAAATTAACTGTATCAATTATTTCATTAAAGCAAAGTCTCAGTTTTTTGATTCAGATACTGTTTTAAACTACCACAATATGGTTTTCTTTGTATGTATTTATTTCAGAACATAAGAAGAAAATTTGCATATTAGGATTTTTCAACATGAACACCTTTATTATGAATTTTAAATAACTGTGAGAGCCCCTCCTAGTTACATATTTCATAGGTTTTAATTCCTAAATTCACAAATAAACGTTAAGAAATTTATTTCAGTTAAAGTACTGCTAGAATCACTACTAGTACTAGCTGTTACTAGTAATATTTGGGACTGCAACGGTATCCTGTTCAGCTTTAAATAAATAAGGAGAATAGTACTGCCTAGCATACAAAAAAAAACTTTGTCTGATAACACCTAGAAAGATGGAAGAGAATAGGCTGGGAGGCATCATACAAATAATATGGTGATGACAACCACCAGCACACTGCATTTTAGCTTCAGTTTCTTATATGGGACCTACTGCTTTCCTTCCTTTTTCTTCACATACCTCGCTACTAGCTTTTAATTTATGCGGTTCTTTGCTTGCAAAGCCTTCACAGCTACAGGCATTGGGGTGAACAAAAATGACCTCTGATAAAAGTCCTGAGAGGCTTTATTGAGGATGGGGAGAGCCTGCACATGAGGCAGTGCAGAGTCTGGCTCTTTGGGAGAGCTGGTTCACTGCCCTGAGTGTCCTTGGGAGTACCCCTTGGGTCTTGTGATGGCAAGCTGGAAACGCAGCTTTGTCAGCTTTGCTAGGTCATTTTTATTAAAAATTTACTAGAGATGAGGGTACGGTGGAGTACGACACCTGCATGACCGGCTTACCAGCTCTAGCATCTTCCAAAAAGACGTTGCTTGTAATGTAAGTTTATTTTTACTGAAGATAGAACTGTCTTCAGTGGAGAAGAGCGCTTCCCCCTCCCATCGCCTGCTGAGTGACTGGCTGATGCCCTGCCATGTAGGAAATCTGTGGCACACCCTAGAGATGAACCTGAACCACAAGCACATCCTTCCTCTTCACCCACCCTTCAGCTTTAGACAGCATTAACAGAGGGGGGTTTTTCAGAGTTAATGGGCTTGTTTCACTTTAACCTCTGCCTAGTTTAATAAATAAATTGGATATGTTAAGTGTGGTAGGAATGAAGGGAGCCTGTGTTCCTGCATTCTTTTAATTGTTGTTTCATCTTAAATTAATTCATCCAAATCTCCTCTCCATTCTTAAGCATCCCACACACCAGATTCCATCCTCTGGTGTTGGCAACATCGCTGGATCCACAGTCCCGCCTCTGCAGAATTAGCCCTCCTCCATGGGACAGTTTGCTCGATTGTGTACAATGATCTCTACAGCCGTTAGTCTGAAATGCTTATCTGATGTTTCCCCTATTCATTCTCATCCTAAACCACTCACTGAGTAAGCCAGAAAGAAAATGGATGCACACTGTGCTGTCTATTGTAGTAAACAATTCATTGTGAGCTTCAAAAAGTGTCTAACGTCATCTTTAAGTAAAGTGGCAGAGCACTGCAGGATGACTTCTCCATGGAAGGAGACTGGGTTGGATGGATGAATTGTTATAGCTCCATCTCAGCTGTGTGGGTTTTTTTTTTCCTTTTATTTTTAAATTAAAATAGAGGGTTGGTGTTAGTGTATTTTAATCACGGAATTGTTTAGGTTGGAAGCAACCTTTAAGATCATCGAGTCCAACTGTAGTGTTCTAAATTCAGACCAACTAGACAAGGACCTTATTTTTTCCAGAGTTCAAAGGTGTTAAGTTCTAATGGATTCATAACTATTAAAATGTTATTAATTGCTTGAGTGGTTTGGAGCAATTAGTAGAAGAGAAGGGTCAGTTTTACGAACAAAAGCAGCATTGTGGG
Organism: Clamator glandarius; assembly: GCA_033459285.1. Lineage (NCBI taxonomy): Eukaryota > Metazoa > Chordata > Aves > Cuculiformes > Cuculidae > Clamator > Clamator glandarius. The sequence goes on from JAUNZM010000046.1 coordinate 1,123,911, forward strand.
ATCTTGAGGATTTCGCAAATTCCAGGTCCAAAAATTAAATTTGAATAGTTGGAGCACTGACTGTTTCAGCCATTTCTGTGCGTAGCCCAGCAGTGAAAAGAACTTCTGGCTATTGTGAAGATCTGTATGGGCATTTCAGGATCTGCTGTGATGCTCACATTTTAATGCGATGTTGTCCAATATATACGTTTTGGAGCAGAAAAAAGAGCCTCTGTGATTCTTCTCCTTACCATTTGATAGGAAGAGAATAAACTTTATGAATAGTTCCATCTCCAGTAAGTTTATAAGCAATGTCTGACTAGTTCAATTTATGGGGGACATCCCAGTAGGCTGATGTTAGCTGCCTTTTATTCCTAGCAGGAGGACTTTCAGATAAAGGGGAAATTATTTTCTTCAGAGTACCCATTAGTTCATGGTCATTGTGGGTGGCAGCACTCAGTTGTTCTGCAACATTTTCTTTGTAAAGAAAACCTGCTCTTCCCTTGTATTGATTAAAGAGGGGAGCGCAGGGAGAAAGGCCGTTCATTGCTTTTAATGAGCCAATTTTTTAAAGGCTGTGATTGTAGAAGCTACTATTATTTCTAGTTTTGCTGATCAAATACTCTGAAGGAACTGCTCTTTTGTTTGTTGGCTTGCAGAGTTTTTTTAAGTAAGCCTCCAGTCACTGCCCTTTGAAAACAGAGTCCGTTTGAGGTGCCTTAGTACTGAATCCAGTGGTTGCTCTGTCTGGCTTTCCTTAATACTGTTGTAAATCACTTCATGGGTGAGTTAAAGATTAAGATAATCAACTAATGCTCCAACATCAACAGTATTTAATTGCATATTTAAAAGGCAGTGGTCTTCTCTGGCATTTGCCGTTTCTAAACGGCTTTTCATAATTCATGTTCGCTTGATGCTTTCAAACAATTATTTGGTGTTAGTCACTTAGATACACTCGCAGTAGCTATGTAAAATGCAATCCAATCTGATTTCATCTATAAGATCTGATGCAAGCAATTTGTTATGAGATATAGATTGTGTTTCGACTTCACTTACTGCCAGTCACTTTGACAAACGACATCTTGGAAGAAGCTCGATGCAAATCAAGGGTTGATGCAAACCATGTATTGAATCGTAGATTTTTTTTCTTAGCTGCATTTGCTGCACACCAGTAAATGGATACCTTCTAGGCCATTTACAGGAGGGATAAACTAAGGAAAAGGCTCTGTGGGTGCGGTTACAGAGAGCTGCATGTGGTGGAGGTGCCTCTGCTTCCCGTGGAGCGGTGGCTCGGCAGTGCCCTGTTAGGCACAGCAGAGCTTCAGACGTGCCAGGCCAGCAGCTTCACTGCGCTTCTCTTTGTGTTCCTGCTCTTACAGGACTTTTGGTTTATTCTAGGCCAAAGAGCTGCCAACATTCAAAGACAATGATTTTATCAACGATGGCCAAAAGATTCATATTGATGAGAATAACAAAAAGATGTTCCTTGAGAAACTGAAAAAGGATGTTGAGGTAAGAATGTGCCTGTTGAGTTATTTGTGATTAAAATGTGTGGCAAATTACGGATAGCCCAAAAATTGTACCTGTAATTCACTGATGAAAACATTTGTTTGTAAGACTGTTTTAAATGAAACATGATTTAAACTTTTAGGAGCTCATCACTGCTTTTGCTGATACAATAAATGGCTTGCTGCCATAGCTGGTTGCCATAGCTGGTTGCCATACATTGTCCCTGCCTTGATGTTGTGATGTTAAAATGAGGGTATTAATTAGTACTAAAGTGCTTTACAAGCCTAGTACTTCCAAAAGCCCCCAAGAGAGAGGTGAATATTGTTAGTTGTGTTTACAGGTGGAGGTACACCAGAACTGAAGCCAAACACAGACTGAAGTCCATAACAGAGAATACAGCATCCCCACGCACAGCCATGCATATTCTGTTTGTGTCATATTAGTAATGCAGTTTTAAATCATCCTTCAATCATGTTTCAATAGTTTGTATAAAGCAGATGGACACAGCATCTTAATGCAGTCTTTCATATAAAGTTGTAATTGGCCATAGTCAATATGAAATAGAAAGTGTTAATATGTGAATTTAATGTAATATTTTATTATAACTTATTTAGTTGAACAAAGGAAATAAATACTAGACTAACTAGTTCGCACAGCTTGGCTTTAGTTTCCATCATTGAAAATATTATCACTTAAGACAATATTTTTTTCAGCCTTTATACTCAAAGGCTAAAATTTGCTTTCTTTGTTGGAAGAGACCTGATACCAAAATGCCTGTGAATAAGACTTTCAACTATTTATATCAAAATTACTCTAAGAATTGACTTGACTAGTTTTGTGCAACTAATGAGATACAGATCTGAAAAACAAAATGCTCTGACTTTAGAATTTATTTGCCCAATAACTTGCTTTAGAGGAAATTTCTAATTTCCCATCATAGTAATGATGATATGGTGATTATAATTATGAAAATGTAAATATTTTGTGAAATATCAATGTCTGATTATTTTATATTTAAGACACTTTGCTAGAAAACTGTCAGTGTCACAACTTGGGAGATAAGTTTGTTTGAGTTTAAGTTTTGTGCTCTTTTAACATGCACTACTGTTGCTGACTAATGCTTTTACAGTGAGTAGGTTGCAGACAGTATCTTAAATATGTGCAAGGAATGCGGAAAATACTGTGTTACCCTAGAAAGCAGATTGCGATCTTCTACATTATTTCTGAATTGTGAACATAATGGCAGATTCCAGATCACGTCTTGAGAGGCTTTTTTTATGGTTTTGAAATTTATACAGAGCACTGTTAAATATCCATGTAAACCACTAGTGTGAAGTGATCTGGCATCTGATTTTAACAATGTCAAGCTGGTTTTCAACTTTGTTTCTCTTTTATTAGTTCTTCTGCCCTTGTTAGATAACTAATAGTATACACTTTGTACCCAATCTATAAACACATTTCACTGCAATGAAAAGAAATGCACAACACTTAGCATATGAGTATCTTATTACACAGTATCTATAGTTAATTATATTCTGCAGTAGTATTCTGCAGTATATGACTTTATATCCATTCTTGTTTGTCATTAAGTAAGTTTTGTTTCTCTTTTTTTCTCATAATCAAGTCTTATGTCCCCTTCCTGTGTTCAAACAAATACCTACTGTTGTTGTTTTGATATCCTCTTGCCTGTTTTCCTGTCTCCTCATTCCACTGAAAATATGCTCAGAAAAAGCACATAAGGATATTTTTTTCCATTTTAAATAAGATTTTCATTTCTTTGTGCTGATCTCTCCAGGTCTTTTTGCTGTCAGTAACAGCACACTTTTTTCCTGTTCTCTTCTGTGCTTTTTTGTATGGTTATTGGTAGATTTTTCTCCTGTCTCTCTCAGTATTTATCAAGTATCTAATGATATTCCTGGAGTCCTTCCGCTTCATTGCCTGTGGCCAATCTCATCTTTTCTTCCTCTATGTTGTTGTACATCATCCCTTGAAACTTAGATCCCTCCTAGCCTTGTGAAGAGTCTTCTGCTTTATTCTATTGAAATTATTATAAACCAATTTCTTCTTTCTTCTTAAACCCTTTTTTCAATCTTACACTGTTTCTTCCAGAACTTGAATGTACAGTCACTTTGTTATTTTTTGATTCCTCTCTTTTTCTCAGACTCAGGATTTTGACAAATTTTTCATTTTGTAGTGTTTTATACTCACCTCTTTCCTCACTGTCACTGTTCCAAAGTCTGGCTTAAATCCTTTCTTCTCTGGTCTGCTCTGACTTCCTTTTTCTAATCATTCAGAGTTTCTAAAACTGAAACAATTTGAATTTTCAGCCTCTTTCTCTGTGTATGCTATAAGCAAGGGCTCCACAAGTTTAAAATCACAATATTACTTTTAGTCTGCAACACAGCTCTGCCCTGGCTGTCCTTCACCCCCCTGAACTGTTTATCCCATCTTCCTGCTTTTATGCCTTCTTTATTTCCATCCTTCTCTCTTAGCTTTCTCTTTTATTCTGTTCCCCTCAACTAAAGTAACTCCTTGTTTATACATAAAATGTATTAATCTTATTCATCTCTCAATTTTCTAAAATCTTCCATCCTCAGTCTTCATTCAAAATTGTGAGCATGTCACTGAGAAGAGAATATAACATTATTTCATGTCTTTGTGGTGTAAAACTTAACTACTTTCCACTGCAAGAATATTTAAACACTTTTTTAAGATTCTTTAAGACTTAAAAGGGAGTGAGGGGGAGAAGAGCACACCACGTGCCTGATAGCACAGAGGCAGGTCTTGATGTTGAGTGGTGACAGGGTAGGCCCACTTGAGACATGACACAGGAGTGACAGTCATCAGTTTGCACAGACACCCTTCACTACAGGGAAAGTTATTCTTCCCTGACCATTTTGGGAGAGTAGGCTGCAGCTTTTTTATAACTTGTGTGCTGTTGCATCTTAATAAATTCAGTTGTGCCAGCTTTATCACTTAATCCTCTCTTTTGCTCTCTCTTAGAAGTGCCTGCTTTTCTTGGCTGAAGACATCTTTGCATAACTTCTCCTGTTTGTAAGTGGAGCTTACATTTTTCAATTATATTGATAAATTTATTATCACTTTCTAGTTCCTTGCTCAGTTAAAACTCATGGACTACAGCTTGCTGGTTGGAATTCATGATGTTGAAAGAGCTGAACAGGAAGAAGTAGAGTGTGAAGAGAATGATGGAGAAGAGGAAGGTGAAAGCGATGGGACTCATCCCATTGGAACCCCTCCAGACAGTCCTGGAAACACTCTGAACAGCTCACTGCCTTTGGCTCCAGGGGAGTTTGATCCAGCTATTGATGTTTATGGAATAAAATCACATGAAAGTAAGCAGTAATAAGTATTTTTATTGTAAGATGTTTTGATTCTTACACCAGAATACTAAAGCCTTCTCAGTCATGTAACAGCAAAGTGAAACTACAAAATATAAATTCACTCTGCCGAAGAGGGAATAAGTTGCTCTTCGGTGCAGCAGAAAGCAGAAGACACTTGTAATTCTCAGTATTGTTTTGAACATGTTTCTTAAATACTGTGACATGTTAGAGCGCAGTCGAATAATTGCCCTACTACACAATCAAATTGTATACTAACTTAGCTATACGGATACAGCAGTTCAGGGGTGGGGTGATATCCCTTTCAGGAAATCTAGTATCTTTAATTGTTCTTTTCCTGGTGGATAAGATAAAGCTGTTAAAAACAGTCTAGGGAGAATGAGAAAAACAGCATTCAAAGTTATATTTCACTGTTTTGGTTGCTTTTGAAAATTTGTGCACTCGTACACAATTTCTTTATTCCAGCTGAGAAAGTCATCGTAAGGAGTGTGTAGGAATCCTGAAACTGGGTTTGTTGTTAGTGTATAAATCTAAGTATAACTAGTTACCTTTGGTTGTTCAAGACAGGAATGTTACCTTTTATTTTTTCTTTAAATAAGCATTTACATAGATAAATACATGGGTTTTATTCATAAAGAAAATATGATCTTATTTGTTGGCACAGATACATTACCTTTCATGTAAAACTTAATAGTTTTTCCACATTACTTGAGGTGAGCAGTAATTTCCATTTCTGTATGCTGGTATGTTATTTTACGCTGATTTCAAGGGGATTGCATTATGTACGAGTGCAGTTAAACTCTCAATTAAGGACAGCTTGAGCCTATGATCTTTACAGATCTGTGATTCTGACTGACATTAACCTGTCTTAGCTGCTGTTTGAGCCTTATAGTCTCCTTTGTTAGAAGAAGGACTTGTGATTAGGATGTCTCTAAAGTCATTCTTAATGCCATGTGTTTGCCATTTGCAGATGCACCTCGGAAGGAAATATACTTTATGGCCATTATTGACATTCTTACTCATTATGATGCAAAAAAGAAAGCTGCCCATGCTGCAAAAACAGTAAAGCATGGGGTAAGTATCTGGGTTGGGTTTTTCCTCTGATTCCATTTTATACTTCTGCATTTCTGCTGTTCAGTGCACTGATGTAGCAGAGTTCAGGAACTCTAGGGAAAGGAGAAATAGGTCAGACTTTTTCAGGTTTTTTTCTAGTTTAATAGGTAATACAAAAGTAAAGATCAATGCTACATTTTACATACTGAGAGTGGAGTTCCCTTTTCAGCTGTATGCATAGCTTTCTTACCTGTAAAGAACTGCAGTGAGATGCCTTTTCAGGACTTCTTCCTAAATTTGTGAAATGCACCATATTCTTGTGAACAAAGCTATTCACCAACATTTGCATTAATATACACCCCTGAGAAAGCTATTGGGAATCTTATTTCAGATACAGAGTCCTAGTGGTGGTTTCATTATTTGATACAGCCTTTTTAAAGTTAGTTCTTCAGCAAGTAACATGGCTCACTTTACAAGACTTCTTGAAGAAGTATGGTATGCAAAATTAAACGTAAAATGTACGTATTAAATACTCCGATACTATTCAGTGAAGATTTCTGTTTGACTGCCATGAATTTCTTTATTTTGATGGAAAATGCCACTCAGTAGCAGATACCAGAGAGCCATGGTGAAGCAGCCCAGTCTTCTTGAATTACAATTTATGTAATCCGTTATCAGTCCTATAGCAATTTAAGGTGCAAATCTCATAAACTTTTTAAAAAGAGCATAATCAACCATGATGCCAGAATCCCTCCTCTGTCCAAGTATGTAAAGGATCGGGACATTGGGGCAGGGTTTAGGCAAAGAGCTCAGGGTTTTTTAGTTTATAGTGGAGAGTGATGTGGAATGTTTAGCAGTAAGCCCTGCATGGGCCTGTAGAAGGTAATTTTTGTCTTGTCTAAAACAATGCTCTCATTAATCTCCCTGCTCTCAGAGCAGCTGAAAGTTGATGCAGCCATTATCTGGCAATATTTAATGAACTTTGAATATAGCAAACTTTAAACACTCACACTTCTGGCTTATAATAAGGGATAGAAATATGTTGTGAATAATAACTGATGATTAAAGCTGTCTGTGATTAGAACTTACTACAGAACATTAGTTTCATACAACCATTTTATTTTGCTCTCTCCATTCTGAGCCACTTGACACTGAAGTTTGTTCATAAATTGCATGCATGCAATTTCTCCCTTTTGTAAAACAGAAAAAAATGTAGGTGAAATGTGGCACAGGCTCTAAAAAACTTGAATAAAAATATGAATGAAATCATGATTTCGTTGAGACAGCAGTTGTACAGCTTATTCAGTGAGTTTACATTTAAATGCATATATGTTGAAAAAAATGTTACTAATTGTTAGCCTATATTTCAGACCAGGTTATTTAGCATTCAGATGGCAATAAACAGCACACGAGTGCTGGCACGCCAGATCCGAGTATGATAATTCAGTCTTCTCTGTAGGAAGGCACTGCTGCTCAACAGACCAGAACCTATTGAGGAATTAGTGGGTAGCACGGTGAAGTGTGCAGGAGACATTAGGGATGAGAGTGCAGTACAATGTGAGTAGAGAGAGAGGGGGAAGTTAAGAGAATACGTTTCAGAAATGGAGGATGGGTGTCCTACGGTTACAGTGGTGAGTACCGAGGATCAGCATACTGCAGTGAAGCCTAACAAGGCATCAGTAGGATTCTGCTCCATTACAGTTTGTGTTTCTAGTGTCTGATTCTGAGACTGCATGTGAAATTTATTGAGTAAGTAACATTCTCATTGGCAAAGCATCAAATGAAACATTGGTTCTTTCTTCTTTCCTCTCCCTTCTCAATTCTCTGTATAGGCTGGTGCAGAAATTTCAACTGTTAATCCTGAACAGTATTCAAAGCGTTTCTTGGACTTTATTGCCAACATTTTGACGTAACCTATCATGTTACGTAGGACAGACACAAGACCTCGGGACAGCAGCAATGGCTACAAGTGTAGGGAAGAAAAGGAACTCACAGAAGCGCTCATCTTGCAGAAAGCAACCCCTTTGTTTACATCTGCTGGCAAAGATGACTGAAGTGGGGTGGAGTACTCGCTTTAACAGCTGCCTGATATTCCCAGCATAGTTCTAGCTATTTCTGACTCTTTTGTGTGTGCAAAACAAAACCTTAAAATAAATTAAATAAATAGAACAGCTTACTCAGAGTTCACTGTGACAGTAATACTCTGATGCTACCAGCTGAAATGGAATAAATGAGCAAAAAGGTGCGGGGTGGGGTGGGAAAGAGTAAATGCATGTTAAATCTACAATATTGATATCAAATTGTAAACTGTGGATCAGTTTATTTTTTCAACTAAAAAGATACATGACAGTATTCTTCATGATAATGACAGTAATAATAAAAACCTTACTGCGAATGTTACACTTACCCTGCACACTGGCACTCCTTAATAAAGCAGCTGCAACAGCCCTTGGTGCCGGAGGCTTTTCCAATTCGGTTCCTAGCACTTGGGGTTTTTTCCCTTTTCTTCCTCCCTTTTCCATTTTTGTCGTCTTTTCAGCACATTGCATCAGGAAGTTCAGACTCTCGGACATCTGAGAGCCGACATCTCTTACAAAGAACTAACGTAATTCATGCTATGTGTACATTTTTGCTACAGTAAACTTACGTTAAGGGAAAACTTTGCTTATTTCACTTTGTTACCTGAAGTTTTCATTTGTTTTGTATTATTGCAGTATAGGAACTAATAATGTTACAAGTGGAAAAAAAAAGCTTATCTGAAGAGGCACATAGTTTTGGGCAATGGTTAGCTCATCTTTCACCTGTAATGAAAGATGTGCAGACTGATAGAAATTCTATTCCCTTGTAATTTACTGGGAATTTGAAGTTTAAATGCTTATGTTGTACTGTTGAAACAGCAGTATTTTATTGTAGATTATCCTTCTAAAAATGAACCCTGAATTTTGCTGTTTACATTATTAGGAAAGCAGGGATATTTCTGAATTTCAGAGCCATGTACAATACATGACTTTTGAGTTTACATGTAAAGTTATTTTGCAGTACAAATGAAGTAATGTTTGTCATCTTCCAACATTTAATGTGCAGTAGTGTACTAAAGTGAATGTCTCACTCACCTCTGTGACGGACTCTTTTACAATAAAATAAGAAAGGATATTTCAGAGGGATTTTTCCCAAGGTCATGTTTTAGCATCTGAATGACCTGTCCTGTTTCCTCCCATTTGATTGTATAGTACATTGCCTAAAACTGTGCTGATCATGTTTAACTTGTTTAAAAATTTTCAACAACAACATTGTATTTCTTCTCTTTATGTATTTTTCCCTGAAACACTCCATGCTTCAAAGAGACAAATTTACATATGCTTAAAAGTTTATCTACTTATACACTGTGCTAAAGCTGTGCCTTTAAAATTTCTTTATTGAAATTGTTAGATTTTGTAGGCAACATAAGAGAAGTCAACCCCTCCCCATCATAGTTTCTAACTCAGAGCAGGAGTGCCAGCATGCCTTCTCCATAACTAATGTCAGTGCTGTCAAGCCTGCAACTGTGCATAACATACGTAGTGGTTTACTTCAGAGGATCCTATACAATAGCAACCCATTACACTCTCTTCAGCAGCCAAAGGCAATACCATCCCTGTTGCTGTGTACTAATTTTTTTCTCCTTTCCCCAACCTTTCCTACAGGATTTTTTGTTACATTTGACTTGGTGATGTCTGCAGCACTGTAATGTATGTGTATACTTTTGTATTGTATGTATTTAAGTAAGTTGGTACTGTGGCTTGATTTTTTTTTTGTGTGTGTTCTTCTATACCCCAGTTGTCTACATTCTTGCCCAAGTTTCATTTTCTGAAGCATGCTGTGGCTTCTTCAAGCATGAGGCCACAAGGAGACCCTGCAGTAAAAGTGAGGTACACATACCTGGAGTACATATTTAATTGCGGCCAATGAGTGTGTATTTTTAGACAATTTTAGGCATTTACAGTAAAACATTCTTTTTTGTCTGTAGCAATTTTGTCACTCATTCTTGTTGATAACCTGTTTATTTGGACAGGGCAAGGAAGACTCATTATTGTATATGTTAGTGCTTAGATTACACTCGAACATGAGCAAGGCTTTATAAAATAAAGCACTTTGATGACTCACTAGGTAAATCCTTTGTTCTTGTGTTTCAACTATGGCTTTGATTGCTTACAGATTAAATTTGGAGGTTAAAATGAACATGTAGCCTATGTTACAAAGGAAAATTAAGAAAAAACTTAAACTTTTTCATTAGATTTTACTCTGCTTCTCCATGCTTATTTAAAGTGGCTTGAAACATTTAGCCTTTGGGTTTGGGGCTTAGGCCATGCTCCGAGAGCAAATACTGGGGTTTGTAAGTGATGATTCTGTGGAATAAATATTACTGTAAAAACAAGATTGTCCACATTAGTTAATTGGTAGAAGGATTGGCAGAACTTTGCTGATGTGTGTACGATCTTATTCTAAACCAGTTATTTAAAAAGTACTTGGGAATAAGCCCAAAGAATTAATGCAAAGGAGGGAGGGCTTTCTGTTCTGGAATTCCAAGGCTTTGACTGTCAGGACTTTCAGCGCATGATGCAGCCTGTGCCACACATCATGGGCAAATGACAGAAAAGTGCCTTTTTGTCTTTATTCTGACTAACTTAATTCTCTTACTACATTAGTCACTTTTCATTTCCTTTCAGTTTGGTGCACTGATATAGCAAGACAATATTTTCAGCAATACTTTTACCTGTGAAATACATGACAGAATTAAATTATAATGTAGTCATTCCCCACAGGGAAGATAGTTGAGGAGTTATTCTACTAAAAGCAGGTGAAGTGATGGAGAGGGGAGAGATTCAGCTTGTTAATTACTCAGTGATATCTCTAGTATTAATCAAAGCCTGCACTTCATGCTGCTCCAGCTGCTTAGGGTTTAGTTTGAACGTAGTGCTGAAGGAGTGCTGCTGAAGTGATGTGGACACATTAGCCACGGTGGACAGCAAGCTCCTGACTGGCTCTCCATGCCTGCTACTTGAACCACCTACCATGCCCTCTGAACAGGCTGCGAAACTCTTGCACTGCTTTAATAATGTAGATGCACGTGGACTGGTAGCTTATTTTTCAGTGCCACCTCTCTCACAACATAAAATGAAGGCTTCTGATACGCAAAACCAGCATAATGTACCAGATCTAAAATCCTTCTCTGCTTCTCCTGCTCCAGCAAACTATTTGACAAGTGCAGTGTTGTATTAGGCTTTCCTCTCTCTTTTTTTTCCCCTAAGCTTTTTGGACAAGCAGAGACATAACTTTCTGGTAAGTATACTACATTTAAGGTTAAAGCCAGCCCTGTCTTTTGAAGCAGTGGTTTAGTGGAAATACCCCTGCAGTACCCTACCAGCACTGTTTTCTAGGTGACACCCCAAGTCATCTTTATATAGCTACATAGCTGAGACTTAAAAGGTCCTGCTGCTACCTGTGGACCTCCCAGTCTCGACTCATCCCAATCTCAATCTCAATCTGTCTAGCTGGCCATGTTTCCCTCCTGCCTCTTTTGCATCGATAAGGGTGACTGCCATTTCTCTTTGTGGAGCTTACTACAGGGCACCCTGTGTTTGACAGGCATTGCTGACTTCAGCAAGCAATTGAAGCACCTTTTCTTTAGAAGAAGTCTGTATATGACAATGCAAAGGAAAAGAGTATCTTTTCTGATAAAAGGCTTTCTCGCATGAAGAAAGCCTGATGGCAGTGACGATATTCAGGGTAGGAAGTCCAGCTGCCTTGTTAATGCAAGGACTACAACAAAATAAATGTTTACATTAAAAACTCTTGGAAACAATATTTTTCCATGTCAGCTACATAGCCTGAATGTATAATCTATGTTTCCAGCTCTCTCCCTTGTGCTTCCCTTCTTTTTCCAATTAAATACTAGTCAGCAAGTCCCTGCATCATGTGGAATTATTGCACTCTGATGGTCTTGTACCCCACGTTTATCTGGTATCTTCTCTGTGCTGTCCAGTTGGCTTCTTTCAAACTCTCATATATGTAATGGGGAAAAAATAAAATTAGAGAGCATTTAATATAAAGAAGAAATCTGTTTAATCCCTTCCTTTCTGTTGTGATTTCTCTATGGCAGGTATTATTTCTGGAAATCAGAGTATCCTTTACAATGCAGCGTGATAGCAAAGGGAGGAGGCTGCATAGGCAGAGCAGTGCACTCTGTAGTCTGCTGAGAGCAATGCTACAGGTTTACTCCTGCATGAGACTGACCAGAGATTTTTCTGCTTGCATGCTCAAAGGGAAAGTGCGTGAACAATTGATTCAGGAAGAGCTTGAGAGCAGTATCTTCAAGTGGCAAAGGCGATTTATGTGAAATTAAAATCGCTAGCAATAGCCTTATTAAATCTGTTAGAAAACAGGGATGCAAAAGACTTAAACTAGTTATAGTCCCAGAGCAGTTCAGCTGTAGATAAACATTGGTGAAAACTGGGTTAATCTTTGCCAGGGAGGGTAGTTCCATGATATCCCTGGGCTATCCATTCGCATGCCTTGCGAGCTATATCATTAGAAAGATTTCTTCTAATACTTTACCTGACTCTGCATTGCTACAATTTAAGCTCATTAACATTTGTTCTATCTAGAGTGGACCCTGAGAACAGTTTATTCTCTTTCTCTATTCCTCTTAATATGAGCTTGCCTGTATGTACTGAACAAAGCAAATATTAGCTTTTGTATATCTTAAATTGAATACTCCCTTTCCTTGTTTAACAAAATAATCAATGAGGTGTTCCATTATTTTGCCTATTCTTTTAAAAAAATTTATATTTAATTGCCTAATTTTTTTTAAAAATATCACATTTAAAAGGTGCTTCTTAATTGTCAGTCACATTTTATAAATGGATTTACAGATCTATTTTGAGAATTTCCTAGCCATTCATTTACTATCTAATAAAAACAAGTCATAATTGCTGTTTGAACAGAATGCAGTTTCAAAAGGAGCATACAGCTACTGCTTAGCTGTAGTTGTTGCTGTAACTGCAATAAAATACTGCTTTCCTAATAGTATTTCCTTTTCACAGTTTCTAGTCTCATCTCCGTCAGTGATAAGACATAAAATAATTATTTAGTCATAAGTATTAGGATACAAAATCCACCTCTGCTCGCTGGCATAAATTTGTTCTTACCTAGTGCTCTGAATTTCTGCAGGCTTTTTAGTTATTGCTCAATCACTTTGAATTTACAGACTTCCTACTTTGTTCCCACTCCATCTGATTCATTCATAGTGACTCATCTTATTTAGCAATGTGTATCCTATTGGAATTAATGACGTTTGTGAGAACTTTGTGTTTTGAAGAGGTTGGGCACTTGCAAAAAAGCCTGGAGGGTGATTTAACTCATTATGGTTCTCCATTTCGACTATTTCACCTTGCCCTGTGTAGGAAACCCAAGGCCAGAGCATTCATCTTTCTTGTCTGTTTTATGTACTTTTAAGTGGAGGCATAAAAATATTTTGTTACAAGAATATCTCAGTCCCTCTAATGTCTACATATATCTGGCAAACCAAGGACTAACTGCAGTCACTGGGCTAACAACAATCCTAGTTTCCCTTCCACCACCTGAGGACAACAAGCTCGTGTTCAATTCTGGGTAAGAGAAAGTCCCACGTTCCCAAGATGTGCCTGCTTACCCCAGCAGCTGGAATTTGATGCATAAGGATTCCTTCTACCCAAATAAGTCTGATTAATTGGTGCGTACTTTAACCAGGCACAGAATGATAAATGAAACTTTACAGTCTGGGTCAAGGTCCTACCTTCCTTCACACTGTACAATTGCATAACAAAACCAAAATAATTTCTGCCTTGAAGGGCTTCACACTGAAGTATTTCCACTTAGTTCAGTGGTCAGCCTTAGATCATTTATTTGTACATCGACTACATCAAAGACTTTGTATTTAGGGTTGGAGGCTGTTAAAATATCAAATTGTACTGTGCAATTATGATCCTTTCTTCATAGGGTACAATGGAAAGGGTCTGCTTTTAGTTAAGCACAGTGATGAACATGCTAGCAGTTAATACTGCTCTGCTGCTTCAGTCATAGCAAAGCTCTGTGTGGAAGGAAAAATAATCCTGTGTTTGATCTGATTACATTGTAAAGTGCCCCAGAGCAGAAGTTTCCAAGTTGTGTTTCACATGCCATGAGATGCAGTGTCTCTGCACTGGGCTGTTCTTTCATCCAGGGTGCAGGAGAATGGGATGGCACTGGGTCTGCTGGAAAGCGAAAAAACTGAGTATTCCTTTGTGACCTTAAAACTAGACCCAGTGGTGCTGTACAGTGGTGCTTTTGGAGGCCCCAGTCTGGAGGGAGAAAAGCATCCCTTCTGTACAACCTACTGTTACTGGAGGAATTGTGGTGTTTGAAATTGCATCTTGGACTTAAGTAACGTCCTTAAAAAATCCTGTATCACTCCTTGTTGCACTTCCAGGGTCAGCCACTAGCCTGACAAAGCTGAAATACATCTCCCCAATTCCCCTCTTAGTGTTTTGCTCTGAGGCAACACACGTGTTACGGGGCTGAGAAGGCTCCTGGGGCTGCTGACAAGTGCAGGTCCCAGAGCATTAGCAAATGGAAGAGAATAGATGGTTTCCCACTCTTATTTAAATGTTTTCTAAACATTGCTTCATGCATTGTGTAGCCTTCTGACCTCCCTCACAAGTTTCCTCGTCAGACACGCTCCCCACAACGTTGCTGTAGGAACAAGCACGTGTGGCTTATCGTCTGCGTTTGTATCTCTCTGTATCTGCCCCTTTCATTGACCAGTAGGCGTGTCTTGTTTGCCACCAAATTGCAGGATGAAGTGGATGAAGCCACACGGTTTAGTCCTCTGGTGATTCAGATTTTAAAGGCGGGGGGAGACACAAGGGAACATTGAGGATGGACACATGGACGCTGCCTGTCCATCCAAAACCTGGGGCAGGCAGAAGGCAGCTCCAATACTGTTACACAATCACTGTCACACAATTACTGTCTGCAGGAGGCCTCCACAAGTGATGGCATCTGACAGATGTGTATTAGGCCACTGAGCAGTGTCCAGCTGCTGTGCTCCAAGTGCTTAGCTTCCCCTGATGACCAATGTTGAGCACTGAGCTTCCTTGATAGAGGACTTAAGCAAGCAGGACTAATCTGATAAGGGAAGTGATGCATTTACTTCTAGGGAGAAAAAGAATCTCATGCCACAGGCTGCAGTAACAAGGATTTCGTGTAAGGAAAGAGCGTATACTGAGAAACTTAACTTTTCTGAAGCAGCAATGAAGACTCGGTACTGGGGCCAGCAGAGGAATAAAGCTGAGAATGAGAAACAAAATACAGAGAAGGTACTGAGAACATACTCTACAAGATCTCTGAGCAAGGGGTGTCTGCTGCATGTTCCTGCATTTGGCATTAACTGCAGCTGTTCCAGGGTCAGGGAGGACAGTCCCATATGGATTTCTTTTAAAGAGCAGAGAAAAATCTCAGACCATAAAGATTATGATGCAGAAGGAAAGGCATAAAACATTATGTTGACAACACCATAAAAGCATTTTATAATAGTCCCCTTCTCACTCAAAATACTGTTAAAGGTGCTATGGAGTAAGGTTAGAAGCAGAAGAAAGCAGAGAGGAGAACTTATAAGCCTACAGAGCAGAATAATTGTACCCCATTAGAAAAATCCCAACATCTTTAAAAGCAATGTAGTAAAATCTTGAAGGAGATACTCATGGAAAATATAATCAAACAGCTGGCCTCACCTCATATGGTTGTATGTGAACACAGAAAAGGCTGAGTAGGAGAATGGCCACATGGAACATTTTCATCATTGTAAAAGGCTGTTTCTGTGACTCAAACCAGTCTGTGGTACTATTTGGACAGGATTTTTTCTGACAGGCCAGAAACATTTCCTCATGCATTATGCAGCCTGCTGATCCACATTCATCAGACACACTCCCCACAAACACACCTCTTGGCTTCATTCAGGGTACTAAGTTGCCTGTGGCCTAAAACAGACGAATGTTTTCAGAGGTACATTTGGGCAGGGGGGGAGGGACGGCTAATCCGTAAAGGACCCAGCTTTTCAGATGAGAAGATGGATCTGAGAAGACTCATTCTCGTAAGGTCCACTGTGAAGCAGCCTCTGCCTTCTCAAGCACTGGGTTAGTTTAGGACCCTTAAGTCCAGCCTTTAGGTTATTGAACAGAGCTCCAACTGGCCCTCTTGGGGAAGGTGTGTGAGCTGTCTCACCAGCCCATTAGATGCAACCACTGCTGCAATGAAAGAGCAGATTGGAGCTGATGTCCCAGAAGTCATGTATGTAAAAACCAGTGATAAAAATGAGACTAACCCTATAGCTCAGGAACCAAGAGCAGAAGGGGAGAGACAAAGGGATGGTTATAGAACTTGTTCTAAGCTGTCACAGTGAGAAAAGGCCCAGCTCTGTAGCTTCACTTAGTATGAGTAGACATGTGTTCAAATATGGATATTTTCTTGCCTTCAGTCAGAAAACATTGGTGTGAAAGAGTGAACAGCAAGTTAACATCAAGTGTCTTGTAAAATTGATGAAATCCACAATGGAAACTTTTCAATTATCGATTGTGGCTTACAGTGAAAAGTACATGTCTCATACGAGTGTTTTTGAATTGGAGCTCAAAGGAACCCATTTTTTTGTCAGTAGAAGATGTGAAAGCAAAAACAATGGAAATCCTCAACAGCCTTTCAGAAAATGATCTGCAGAATTGCTTTGAACATTGGCAGCCTCGTATGAACCTGTACATCAGCTCAGATGGGAACTATTTGGAAGGAGATCATAGTTAATTCTCTTAATTTGTTAAAAAGAGTTACAGGCACAATCACAGGGGGGTTTGTGTTGGATCACGGTAACTCCAGCCAGGGAGTAAATGTGTTGCTCACTCTGCACAAGCTGTGAGTGAAACAGAAACCCTGCTGACGCCCTGCTCAGAGAGAACGGCACTTGCTGAGCCTCACGAGCACAAGGGCAGGTGTAGCTCTTGAAAGGCAGCCACAGCCCAGAAAAGACAAAGGCTGTTCTCTAGAGCAAAATCCTACAAGCAGCATCTGAGATGTCTGGGAGACAGGTGTGGTTGGAAGGAAAGCCAGTGTACTTAACCTGTTACGATGTTTTCAAAAATATATTCACTTATTACATGGGTCAGCAGATAAAGAAGAGAGCCAGCACAGTTGCAGGACTTGCCAGCTCCTAGAAAATGTAATTTAACAGCCAGGCATAACCAGAGAGCTGCATTTCACAGCTTACCCTGAAAATGAAAGGTGGAAAAAATCAACTAGTTCAAAGAAACCAACTAGGGCTCACATACAAACATACTTATGGATATTTTCTAGATTATGAGGAGCAGCTGAGAGAACTAGGGTTGTTTAGCCTGGAGAAGAGGAGGCTGAGGGGAGACCTTATTCCTTTCTACAACTACCTGAAAGGAGATTGTGGAGAGGAGGGTGCTGGCCTCTTCTCCCAAATGACGGGGGACAGGACAAGAGGGAATGGCCTCAAGCTCCACCAGGGGAGGTTCAGACTTGACATCAGGAAAAAAATTTTCATTGAAAGGGTCATTGGGTACTGGAACAGGCTGCCCAGGGAGGTGGTTGAGTCACCTTCCCTGGAGGTGTTTAAAAGACGGTGGATGAGGTGCTGAGGGACATGGTTTAGTGATTGATAGGAATGGTTGGACTCGATGATCCATTGGGTTCTCTCCAACCTAGTGATTCTACAACTCTATGATTCTTTTGACCAATCTTTGGTTTTAAGTCTTTCATATGATACAGATACAGCAATAAAGTCACAGCCAGGAAATTAGTTTTGGATGTTAACAATAAAACTGTTACTAATCCTAATTGCTGGTGGTTTTGCTAAACAAAGTGATTTTAAACAGACCTCCCATGTAGTTTAATGTTGTACTTAAGCAGGCGGCTCACTATAAGTTTTTTAGCCCCTTCTAGATTATTCCAGAACTTAAAATGTTACTTTTCCAAACTAATTCACAGTCCAGCATGCACTGCTCTGATTTTTAATCACTGTAGTAGAGAATGGTCTCACCTACTTCCCTTGTAATGTCCTCCCTCAGTCACAATCAGGTTTGGCTTTAACCATGACTGTCCTACAACAAAGACTGACAGTTGTAAAAAGCTATACTATTTCTAAAGTACACTCTGTCACGCACAAGCCACTCCATTGAATGATTATTCACTTTGAAACACGTTCAACACTTCAAAAGACATCCAGAGGCATTTGCAGTATTTTCTAACTTACAAATACATTGTTCGAAATTAAAATTTGATCCAAAACCCCAGGAAAGGCTTCATCTAAATACAATAGTTATTGAACCAGGTTCTTCAAGCATAACCTTTTTGTCATCAGTGACTCACACAAGTTAGTCCCTGTGAAACTAAAAGGTGTTGCTATTTAAGCAGTGCAAGCATAAACTCATATTTCCTGTATTTCTTACCATGGATCTGGCAGTATCATTGTAAAAGTACTTACATTGTTTAGCCCATATTCCAATACCTATTTAGGATACTTTTTGAACTATGCTTGCTTTGTACCATCATAAGAAGTATGAAAGTATGACTGCACCTGTATAAAAGCTTTACAGCATGACTGCAGCTGTAAAAGGAAAGTCAAACTTCTCACCAAAAGGTTTACTGAGTACAACTATATTAAGTATAATTAGTTAGCAAGACAGATGTTTGAACAGACCTTCTCTTTAACAGTAGCTTCAGTCCCATTTGTCTAATGCTCCTGTAGTACTTCACAGCAAGTTCAATCACCCCTTCAACTTCAACTGTCAAATAAATTCCCACAAATCATATGAGAGCAGAACAAATGGAGCTCCAGCACACACAGAGTACGTACTGGCTTTCCTACAGCGTAATTAGTACCATACAGCTTCTGTGTGAACAGGATAATTCTCTATCCTAACCAAGGGAAGGGAAAGCAAGCTCATACTGTCTGCGTGAGATCTTCTCAGCTCCAGAAGAATGAGGCTTAATTCATAAAATCATAGAATCCTTTGGCTTGGAAGTGACCTTAAAGATCCTCCAGTTCCAAGTCCCCTGCTATGGACAGGGACACCTCCCACCAGACCAGGCTGCCCAAGGCCTCATCCAACCTGGCCTTGAACACCTCCAGGGACGGGGCAGCCACAGCTTCCCTGGGCAACCTGTGCCAGTGCCTCACCACCCTCATCGTGAAGAAATTCTTCCTTATGTCTGGTCTGAATCTGCCCTTCTCCATCTTATACTCATTTTCCCTAGTCCTATCACCACAACCTTTTGTAAACAGTCCCTCCCCATCTTTCCTGTAGGCACCTTTCAGGTACCAGAAGGTTGTTATAAGATCTCCTTGGAGCCTTCTTCTCTCCAGGCTGAACAAGCCAAACTCTCTCAGCCTGACCTCACATGGAAGATACTCCAGCCTTCTTATCATCTTTGTAGCCCTCCTCTGGACCCATTCCATCAGCTCCGTATCCTTCTTATCTTGAGGATTCCAGGACTAGACACAGTACTGCAGATGAGGCCTCACAAGAGTAGAACAGAGAGGCAAAATCACCTCCCTGCTGGCCACATTTCTTTTGATGCAGCCCAGGATGTGGTTGGCCTTCTGGGTTATGAGGCACATTGCTGGCTCATGTCAAGCTTCTCATCAACCAGCACCTACAAATCCTTCTCTGCAGGGCAGTTCTCAATTGAATCACCCCCCTTCCTGTATGGAAATTGAGATTGCCCCAACTCAGGTGTAGAACCTTGCACTTGGCCTTGTTGAACCTCATAAGGTTCTCACAGGCCCACTTCTCCAGCATATCCAGGTCCCTTTGGATGGCATCCCATCCTTCTGGTGTGGCAACTACACCACTCAGCTTGGTATCATCTGTAAACTTACTGAGGGTGCACTCGATCTCGCTGTCTGCATTATTGATGAAGATATGAAACAGTATAATTGCATAATTTAAAACACAAACACGAATATTTCAACTTTGAATTGACTGAGGCCATGTAGTAAGATGTACTTGAACTTGGATTACTCCAAAACCTATCAGGAGTAAGACACAGTGGAAGCTTGGTTTACTACTAGGCTCAAAAGTTTAATGAAATGAAAACATGAATAATGCTTCTTTCAGAAAATATATTTATTGAGACAGAATTACCACAAAATCAACTCAAAAGAATTTTATTGAAAAAAAATCTTTAGGGAATAGACCTCAGTCCTAACAATGGAGATGGCAATTTGCACCACTGACGAACCTTTTCCTTTGGTAACTATCTCATCTGTAACACAGAACTGTGTCAATGTGCTCCTCCTACAAGTTCCAAAACAGTAACACAAGGAAGGACCTGTCTAGATGTTCTGCTGACTCTGTTCTGCTGCCTTGCTCCGGTACAGATGGAAAGATTATCAGCAGACTAATAATTACGCTTGCATATATGAAGTTGGAACAAGAGTCTCACCGAATTTAAGCATTGAATTTGCTAAATCACCAAGTTGCATGAGACAAATGAACAAGGTATGTGGGAGGTAAGCAGAGGAGAAATGAAGGGTACAGCTGTTAATGTATGTGGACAACACACACCAATGTCCATTCCCATTTTTGCAGCTATGGCACTCCCCTTTATTCATGCAACATGTGATAGGCAATTATCCTGCAGAGATCACAGAAGTCAGCTATCCCTTTCATCTCATTCACATCAATTAGAATAATATGCCAAAGTTCAATGAAATTGATAGGTTTGGTGTTTATTTTACTTTTTATGGCAGTTAAGGGACTGATTCTTGACTCCAGAACCTCACAGCCTACTATCATGTCCTTGGGGAAAGAGGGGGTGCTATTATGAAAAAAAAATAGGTAGCTGCTCTGGAAACCAACTGAAAAAATTAGAGACACCTTTGGTGCACATGCCAAGAAACATTATTAAAAATGCCCCTGGAAGTTAGAGTCATTCCGGAGAGAAACAATAAAGGAAAAGTACAAGGATGGTACTGGCTTTACAAGATTTTAAGGCAGCAATTTCACCACCCACAACAAGCTGTTTATGGGGCAGAAGCACCAATTGTGCTGGTCCTGGGCCCAAAACATCCATCCGCAGCAACAATATTAGCTGTCAGTGTGTAATTCCTAATACGGTGACATTCCTTCTACCCTCTTGCTCTTGTTTGGGCTTTCACCTTGTAAGTGGAGCCAGTCTTCTTCAGTATTGGATTAGGAGTTCATCCTCAAATCCCCTCCTGTCCTCTGCTGGGCAGCTTTCCCTCGCTTCTTCTCTGAGATGCTCTTTATGCAATATGTGTATTTCTACATTTACAATACTGTTCTGGAAACACAGAACCCATGGGAGAACTACTTGGGATCCAAGCGTTTCTTTGGCATATAAGTTGTAGTGTAACAGACACATGCTGGAGAATGAACATTTTTAGATCTATAAAGTTAAAAATTTCTTTTCAAGTTTCCTTTCTCTGTCACTAGACTTGACTGTAAAACAGAGACCCTGAATGAAGACGCACTGCATCAGATACTCCTCTGCCATTTTAGGTTATCACCTCATCAAGAGAGAAGTCCTCTTCAAATTAAAGATAGCCTCCAGGTTCAAGGCTAGGCAGCAAAATTGTTCCAAATGAGAGAAAAAAACCACATTCTCCAGGTCATTTATTAAAACAGGCAAAGCACATGCACCAAGAGATGGCAGCACTCTTTTCTTTCATGAGGAGAACAAGTCTGGATTCATGCCCATAACTGTCCAGCCCAAATGCAACCTCTCAAGGAGCTCCACATTTTCCACTCCATCATTGTCTCATATGCAGCTTGTGGGGATATAAGGCAAAGCCATAGTGGGGGGGGAAAAAAGCTTTTTTTTTTTCCTGACCTTATGTAGTTCTCTAATCTCTCTACAGGAGTTCAGTGCCCCGCAATGTTCACTGTAGGGAACAAAAAACCTAAGACAAAGCCTGAATCCTCCTTAATTGCCAGAAAACACTGACCTGTTCTGTAATGATATGCACTGAGGTGCCCTAGCCCGTGTCTCCCCAAACATGTCCCCTTTTCCAGCTACATGTCATTCAGAAATGCAACGTGTTTCTAAAATTTGTGTCCAGATCATTCACAGTAAGTCCAAAACACTCCTTGAGTGCCAAATTTATTGCATATTTACAGTAAATCCGATGCTTCCTAGAAGCTTCAGGCCTATTGCACATTTTACACACCATAAAAGCACAGTGATTTCTGTCTTGGAAATCCCCTGCACACCGCGAATGGTGTGGGAGCCTTCGCTGGGCAGCTAAAATGAAACACTCTACAGCAGCTGCCTTGCTGATGGTGTTGGGCCTTGGAGAAGCAAGAAGACTGACCCATATTCCAAGATGTAATACAACAAGAACTCAGGAATGATACCTCCCTCCACTTACTTCTCTAGCTGCTGTACAGGAAGGTGCATTGACTGAAACAGCTCTCCCCTGGTTGTTGCCGCTTGACTTGAGGCAGCAAATCTTGAGTTTGAGTTCACCAGCCAGACCTGTGCTTCTGTCAGTATTTCTACATGCCTTCCTCGTGGAAAGGATTCTCACTGGTTGGCATAAAACTATTGTTATATACAGTTATTTAATTATAGCTCTTTCTTCTACTTGCTTATCAGGAATTATATTCTATCATTATAAACATTTATTTAAGGGCTTTTATAGTAATACAATCCTTCATACTGTTAATATAATGTATTTCATTGTAACTAGTGGAAATGGCACAACAGCAGACAACTGAGGTTTTGCTCAGATTTGTGATTATCTGCACAGGAAGTTCACCACACAAGGTTAACTTTCTTCAATTAATAAAACTACCTCTCAGATTTCCTTTCCACCTCTGCAGTTATACAAACTCTGTTTCGGAAGGCGCACTCTTAAGCTGCTTCACTAAGCTGTTCCACTTATCATGATGGTCTTACAATGTCAGTTTAAAAGAAATATATATAATTAAAGCAAAATTTTCTTTGCATAACTGAAACTGAAATTCCTAACATCTGGAAAATGAAAGACTCCTAATCATTAGGCTACAAAGTCTCAGCAATTACTAAAAATTATGTAGATATTCAATACTGTGCAACATTTCTAAAGCTTAAGTGCAGTGATCTGCTCTTCCCCTGTTTTGTATACAAAGCAGTTTTACTTCAGGTAGTACAACTGATCATATCAAAATTAATTTTGAAACCCACCAGCAATTACATTTCTTAAAGCCTTACTTTGGGGAAAACAGATCAAACTGGTTTAAAAGCCGAACAATGGTCTAGGATTATACTGCTTGCCCTGTCAGGAAATAATTCGTAATCTACATCCTCTAAAGAAATGTCTTTCGGACTAAAATGGTGTTTCATTTTTTTCTCAAAATTTCTGTTAGTGGGGAAAAATAGAATACAGAGACACAAATACTTTCATTCACTCCCTCAAGTCTTTTATTAGACTCAGGAGACAAAGAAAATGTCTAACACCTGGAAGTCTGATAGTAAGAAGAAACTGGAATTATTTTTGTCTATTTTCCCTTCTACACCTCCACTACATTTCCTCAGCCCCTCATTAAGTCTTATGTCAACTTGGGAAGATGCTCTTTTTCTCCAAACTCCTTCTGACAATGCATTAATTCTCCAGCTCATTTCTGCAGCATAGCATTTTTCCCTCACATTTAACCTTCTTAGAAGGATTTAATCTTTTTGCTCAAAGTAATATGTTCACACACACACACACACACCTTCTTTTGTTTTTTAATTCATCATTAAAATGGCATTCTGTGCTTCAACCAGGTTAATCTCAAGTGTGCACCACAGACGTTACCTCATCTGTGCAGCATATGCAGTTCAGTCCATGCAAACTCCTTTATGTGACAATCTCTTCAAGACTGCAAATTATCATTTCCCTATCAGGAACATGAAAGCATTTTTTCATGTTATGAAGAGAACGATGGCACGTAAAGGCACCACCAAAACTTGCATTATCTTGAAAAGACAATGAATGCAGCGTAAAAAAACCCACATGTTTTTGTTCACATGGCGTCAACAACAGTGTTGTTTGGTTTTCTGTTAAAAAAACAATAAAATTTATAGAAATTAAGAAAAAAAATTTTTGTGTGCTGCAGTTCCTTTTTTCTTCTGTAAAATGCTAAAGGCTGCGAACTTGTCTCTGTGTGTTATCTGACAGGGATTCCATTACACCTGAACAATTTTTTTCTAATTATGCAACCTATGCACGCTGCAGTTTTTCCAATTTAGCTGCTTGGTCCAGTACTAGAACAGTCAAGCCTGCATTGAAGAAATATTTTTAGTTCCTCATGTTTTGGCACAAATTATTTATGACCCAGGATAGCTGGAAAATTATTTCCATAAGAAGCTTGCTTTTCTTCTTTCTTTTCATCATTTTTCATCTAAATGCTGAAGCTCACCTTAACCCATATGCACACTCCTTTATGTGTTCTGCTAGCGAAACTCAGTTCATTTTTGTTACTCTTCTGGCTATCTAAATGTAATTTGTGGCATGTATTATATTTAGCATTGCCAATTTTTACATGTTTAAGGCTCAATCCTACTCATTTTGGTAAAATTCTACTGGATTTCCAAAAAGTGCAAGTCACTGAAAAATGAGCATTGTCAACCTTACCTAAATCTGAAGTTATTATACTTTCCTGTATGTTATATTAAAGGAAGCTTCATAAAGGGTACATTTTCCTCTCTATCTTTGAGAAATAATAAACCCTATACATTTGCAACACTCATGCACAAGTTGTTACCTAGAAAACAGCCACACACTAACTAAAAACATCGCCAAACCCACATATATAATACGTGAGACTCTCCTGATCTGACCAAACGTTTTGCATTTAGAGTTCGCATCTCCACTAACACCACAGTTGCACCTGGACCATAACATTTAATAGCCCTCAACGGACCTACCGCTCCCTGAACCCTTTGGCCTCCACAAGTGTTGCATGTATTCTTACACTTTTCTCTCACTGCAGTTCGAGGAGCCTGAATTAGCTGTATTGGCAGAAACCTCCAGGAGGTTTAAATAGTGTATTTGGAGGATTAAAACGGTCAATACCCCAGAGCAGAATATAATGTCCCTCTAATAGAAAGAAAAAAAGGAAGAAAACACTATTAGTGTATATATATAATTTCTGACTTTATAATTTACATCAATAAGGCTTTTTGATCATTTTAAATATATTTTTTTTTAAAAGTCAGGAAAAATATCCCTGTACCTTTGCTTCTCATTGATTCTATCCTTTACTTTGAACTATTTGCGGCAAACTCCAAAGACAACAAAGAACTGACCCTAAGGCTGATCTCCATCAAATGTCTTCTATGTTGCTTTTAAGTTTGACTAGATCTAGACAGTGTATAATACACAGCACCAACGCTTAAGGAAAGGAAGAAATTTCTACATTAAACATAGATAACATCTGTATTACTTATTGGGAGACATAAACTACCTCCCTGATAGTGAAACATAACTCACCCAGTATTTCCAGGACCATACATTGCCAAAGTCAACGGAAGGGTAAAAATATAAAAATGTTTATTTAAATAATAAAATGCAGCTTAGAAAGGAGACTGATGATGTATGTAAGCTTTAGCATTCATTAAATCTCACATTTCACTGAGGACAGAGAGAAGTTGAGGGAGAGCAAGTAAAGGGCTGTGGGGATGTTAAGGAAACATCCCCCCCGCAATAAATACAAGGGAATTATGATAACATTGCACTACTACTTTTCCAAGATAAAACTGCTCTTGAACTCTGAATTCCTTAGCCTGAGAGAAGCTGAATAACACAAGGATTTTCTGTCAAGCCTATTGTGTGGATATAGTCCACACAAACCCAACAGACACAAGCAGAACAGAAACGTGCAGATAACTGTAACCAAGAGTTTTGTTAAGATACAGATTCTGAACAGTATGAAATATTTATCTTCACCACAGGTGGTGTAACAGTTTGTTGTGTGGATGCTCAAAAACTTGCCTATTATATCTGTAAAAGCATCTTTTTTTTACAGATTTACCTGAACTCAAAGCAGCAACCGAAACACAAAACCTTTAGGTAGAGAAGAGCCCACAAACTCCCTTCTCTTTGGGTGATGGTGTTTTGCCAAACTTTTCTTAACACAGACAACTGCTTTTGGACACCAATGTTACCAAAAGGCTGATGAGAACTAAAAGGGGTCTGAAACTCATGGCTGTGAATGTTGCGGTTGGTGTCAAAGCAATTCAGTTGTCTGTCCAAAGCCTCAAACTCACACGGTGCATAGTCCCATGCCCAGAGCAAAGGCAGGTATGCTGGGGAATACTTTAGAGCACCTACTCAAACGCAGAAAGGCCAGATCTGATTGCAAAAACCCAGGGGTACTAAATCAACCAACAACCAGAGCTCCAGCCCAGACTCAAGCTGCCAGATGCTCTTCCCCTTCTCATTTCCTCTCTGA
Source organism: Clamator glandarius (assembly GCA_033459285.1). Taxonomy (NCBI): domain Eukaryota; kingdom Metazoa; phylum Chordata; class Aves; order Cuculiformes; family Cuculidae; genus Clamator; species Clamator glandarius. Next base: position 1,150,318 of record JAUNZM010000046.1, read on the forward strand.
ATTGCTCTCTAACATCTGTGTTTCCCTTTAAATACCATGCTACAATCCAAAGGCATTTTTAAAATATGTTAGTTTATACCAGGGTAGAGTGTTAGTAGACAAATGCAGTGGTTATGTATAAGTATATACAGAAAGTATAGCAGAGCAGACATCCAGAAGGCAGCATCTCCGGTTCACAGTCCCTCCAGGGAGCACCTCCCAGCTCCTACACATGCTTGCCTCTGGTGAACGTTTACCTCGGTTGTTGCCATTTCTTCTGTTCCCATCTTCAGCTGTAAGGCAGCCTGGAGAGCATCACATCTTCTGAAGAAATGAGATTTCTAAAAGCCTGCTATTCGGCTATATAGGTTTTTTCAAATCAAGCCTCCTCACCTTTGAATTAATTTTTGAAGTCAATGAGTTTTCAATTGCATGTTTACATAGTGCTGAGCCCTGAGAAGGCAGAATTAACAAGAAAGACAACAATCAGGGGCTGTCTCAGCTACGCAGCAGTATTAAAACAAGCAGAGACACAAAAAGTCATGGAGAAATGGCAAAAAAGCCTGCCAATAGCAATATCTGCTCTTACTCCCGCCTCATTAATTGCTAGTTTTTCTGATTATAGAGGCAGCTTTTTCTGCTGCTGAAATGCATGGCGTCTGCCATTTGCATATGCAAACTGACATATGAACAATGAACCAGTTGCACAGTTCCTTAGGGAGCAACAGTGGAGAGGATTTACAACATGTATATGGCAGGGAGGAGAGATAGACACACAAAATAGTTCACAATGTTCTTTATATTGTTTTGCTGATAAATAACCGTCCATGCAGTTTCTTGAAATAAAAGATTTAACACATTAGTGAACTACTGACCTAAGATTTGGGAAAAGAACAAAACCAAAGAGCTTTGCGACTTTGACTTGCCTCCAGATGCATATCTGCTGATCAGATTTTAATATATGATCTCTGATTGCATGATTGCACTTTGTTTCGTAACAAGGTCTCTGTGCTATTCAGTGCAGAGGAAACAGCATTAAATTAACAAACAGAAGCCAAACATTTTATTGTCTTCCTACTATTCAAGGTATAACCCAGGACTTTTTTTTTTAACATGCTATTTAAAGTCTACTATCCAGAAGGAATCACACATTTCCTTATGGACATCTGCTGTTGTATCAAAAAGCTTTGCTAAAATTCTATTATTTTCCTGAGGAGACACCTTTATTATTCTCATTTTACAGACCATGAACTGAACTAGAGACAGATTGGGGAAAAAAATAAATAGTAATTTGAGATGCTTTTTTTGAGGTGCCAATAGAAATTTGAGTCTGCCTTTTCAAAGCATTGGGTATTATGTATGAATTCATAGATTCAAGGCACAGCTCTCACCATCACAACTCCACCTTTGAGTGTCTTGCATATCCGCAGGTCTTATTTCACAATCACAGGAACTGCTTATAGAAGATTTGCCTTAGATAATCTGACCAGGAGAATGTAGAGCCCTGTAGCAGTGGCAAGGATAGGCTTCGGTTCTTCAGAATGTCATTCAGCAGCCTTAACCAATAAACAATGGTTATACCAACTCTATGAGACATTTTACTGAAGGCAAACCCAAAAAAAAAGCCCAGAAATTGTATCACATAGACTGATGCTGAACCACAGGGCTCACCAGAGGGGCTGACGTCCTTAGAAACACCACAAACACATCTGCCATTTGAGGTAAGAAAGCAACTAACAGCAGGAGTAGGTTGTTACGTATGCGTGGGCCAGTTCTGGGAGGGAACAGAATTCACCAGAATTCTTCTCGGCTATTTCGTGATTACGAAAGTATGGTGAGATTTAGGAACCCTAGATCCCATCCCTGCAGGATTCATGGAGCTAGAACAGGATTTAATGAATGCAGACTTCAAGTCTTTCACCTCGAGCTTTTGTCTGACTTGGAACAGGTGAAAATTACTTTACATGAAGCTAATAAGGTATATAGATATTAAAATGTTTACTGAACAATGTCAAAATGTAAGATGTAGTTTAATGACCAAACATCTGAAAGGGACTCTTTCCTGGGTGAACTTCCTGGGCATAGTTCTCGGTCTTTTTGTCTATTCTTCGATGTTCCACACAATGTCATAAGATCTTGGTCAGTAGAGTTTGTAGATGGCACTAAAAGCAAGGGCTGCAGAAAGTAATGGAGGGAACATGTTATTCTTATGAGCTCTGCTAAATGACCACAACTCTACAGGACATTTCAGAAAACTCAAAAGGAAATCAGAAATGTACGTGATGCTGGAAGGACAGAAAAATACTTTGCAAATCGGCTTCTCAGAAGGAAGCCAAAGAATCCTTTCAAGTAAGCACCAGAACAGAAGCTTATGGCATAAGGTGTAGATGGAAATATTGAGTGACAGGAATTGATTTTGCTACAGTGTAATTCAGTCCCGAGCCCAATACTAGGTGCAGTCCTGACACCTACTTCTCCAAATCCTTTATCTTCCTTACAGGCAGTTGTACAAAACTAATGAAAATCTGGAAAACTATTGTAAAAGTATGAGCCAATGAACAATTCCATGGGTAGGTTCAGCTGGATAGACACTGTCCTTTCTGCCCCTGGAACTGGTTTTCAACTCAGGTCTTTTTTGTAGCTTCCCATGAAGACAGCTATTGATTTTTTTCAAGCATTTAAGCTTTCTGCCACTAAGTATAAGAGTCAAAGTAAGGATTTCAGCATACACACAGAAGTAATCAGTTGGCTTCTGATCTTAGGAAAAGACAAGAACATCATTTTTAATTTTGTTTCCTAAAGAAACCGAGACTCACAGGCACCATGTGTTTCTGTATATGTCTTACCCAGTAATCGTACAAATCTTCTGGCCAGCTTTAACCAAATTTGAAAGACGAGTACAGATTTCTTTGAGCTACAAAGTTCCCACACATTTTCACAGGAACAGAAATTTAGGTGTGTCCCTGCCCATGGCAGGGGGGTTGGAACTAGATAATCTTTAAGGTGCCTTCCAACTCTAATGATTCTAGGTAGAAAAGGGGGACTTCAAGAGGATGTACAAGAAAGCTGGGGAGGGACTTTATATAAAGGCATGTAGTGATAGGACTAGGGGGAATGGCTATAAATTGGAGAGGGGTGGATTTAGACTAGACATAAAGAGGAAATACTTCACAATGATGGTGGTGAGATACTGGCACAGGTTCCCCAGGGAAGATGTGGCTGCACCGTCCCTGGAGGTGTTCAAGGCCAGGATGGATGGGGCCTTGGGCAGCCTGATCTAGTGGGAGGTGTCCCTGCCCATGGCAGAGGGTTGGAATTAGATGATCTTTAAGGTCCTTTCCAACTCAAATCGTTCTCTGATTCTATGATAAGCACCCTGCATAAAGGAAAGTGGTAGTACGAGCCCTCAAGGTACTAGGCACTAAACAAGATACCACATCAATATCTCACTCACAGCAAAGCTTCACTTGGAAGTCAGAATCAATCACAAAACTGAAATCTGTAGAAAGTACTGGAAGGGGTGAAGGCAGATTAACAGAATTATTTGTTTTGGATTTCCTCAGAGAGGGCAGAGCTTGGCCCCAGCTGCAGAAAGGTGCTGACAGGCCAGAACCAAAGGGAAGAAAATCATCTCTCAGGGCTCTGTGTGGTGCAGCTGCTTGTGCACTTGCAGGGACAGAGCTGGCCAGGTTGGGGCAAGGTGTTGCTGCCAAGTTGGAGGGTAAAACCCCGGGGAGGGTTCATCTTCCCCGATACAATGAGCTGCATTTCACCTGCAGGAATTGCCAGCCCGTATCTTCTCTGACCTGCTCTCTGTCCTCACAGGAACCTGGCAAATTTAAAAAGAGATTATAAGTAACTCTGTCTACGAAAAGTACTTTGCAGATTCTTCTTCACTGGACTCATTTACTTCCTAAAACACGGTCATCTAAATATAGGTGAAATCTCTACTAAGGGAAGTGTAACCTTCTATTGTAAAATATATACAAAATTGTATGTGTGTGTGTGTATATATATATATCAGGAAAATTTATACATAGAAAGATACCTTTTTTTTTGGACTAGGAAGATATATGATCCAACTCACTGTACTTTTAGAAACAGTATTTTTCAACAGTGTTTCATAAACTTCCTTAATTAACTAGCTTTGTATTAAAGTATCTGAATAAATCATTACCCTTTATTTGACTGATAATCTGCAAACAGCACTGGTACCAAATAAAAACAAAACTAGGAAGTTAACTCCATCTTACTATTTTTGTTGAAATTCTGACAAACACTACTGTAAATTCTATTGAACTAGTAACAGTGCTTCCCAGCAACTCTGGAAATATAATTCCCTCACTCATTCTCTCTTTTCTTCTTTATTCCCAAGGATAAACATTAAGCTTACACAAAGGTAAGCAATTCTTATGCTGTTATTCAAATCAAGTGGTTTTCTCTTGGTAACTTTTGTCTTCATTGACATAATTTGATAAAATCTGTATTTTATGTTCTGTTTCCTTCAGAGAAATATGAGTTAGAGGTGAAAGGTTTACAAAATCTAACACCATCAGGAGTGTGTAGAAAAAGCAAGTGCTCAAGCACTATCAAACTCCTTATTTACCTGGTTGCACATAGCAGAGATTACAAACCGAAGAAGCAAGTGTTTCTAGAGTTAATTTATCAGTTCCAAGACCACAAACTAGTCTTTTATCTGATACGTATTTAATATCACAGGATGATTTCCTATAAACAAAATAAATGGTTTTACTTAGATGTTTATAACATTTTCAGCTGGCAAAGAGTTCTTTATCTACAAGCAAAATCTCCTCGATTTCAATTGTGGGGAAAATATTGCTAAATCTATGAACTTTAGCATTAGTATAATCTGACAGTATTTCTAAAGTAGACCTATGCTGCAGCAAGTACATATTCCTTTAAATATTTTAAGTGGAAAAATCCTCCAGGGGAATAAGTAGGACAAACATGTTTACGATTATTCAGCACGATAGACTGCTGAATTGGTGATGTCAGCTGTACAAGGCATTTCTGCTGAGAAACAAAACCCCAAGATACCGTTTGGATGGTCATATCTATGTCCACACATTGAAAGCAAATGCTTTATCCTGCTGGCCCAGAACAGGTGAGAGGGATCTGCTCCTCACAGCTGCATGTAAGAAAAATACATCAACAGTAACATCCAGTATAGTCAGCTACCAAAGTAATATATTTTGAAGTATTATGGATTAGCAGAAAGTATTCTATTAGAAATAATTATTTTATATTCAGTACTTTTTAGTGTTTTGAAAAGGTGAAGCAAGCTTATTCCCTCAAATTCTCAGTGTTTGGTGTTCAGCAAACACCCCTGCATTGATTTTCCCTTTTGACGGGGACGGGAGCAAATGCTGTATTACAGGGGCTGTGTGCCTGACGTGACATGGGGCTTTTTGATATGCCTCCCTGTCACTTTGCATTGCTGCTCATGGAGCTGCATCTCTGTTCAGCACCAGCTTTAGCTGCTGGTGGGGAGACAGTGTGCTGACTTGGTTGTTGGCTCCAGCTGGCCCACGCTTCAGGGCTCTCTGTGGGACTGCAGCTGCTCGCACACTTGCAGTTGTACCACCTTGTGCCACACAGCAGGAGGCCAAAGGGTTGTCCAGGCCACTGAGCTCCTTCAGCAGCCCACTGCCACAGCAGGTGAAAAAGTGACTCCAGGAGGGACCACTTCTCGTTTGGCAATGAGCTAAAGCACCAGCATCAGACCACAGCAGCTTTATAAGTCATCACAGCCAGGACTTGATTTCCTGCCACTAAACATCCCATCTTAGTTTTTCATCAGAGAAGGCAAGTTAACATCTGCTAATTATCCCATCCCTCTAGTAATGACACTGTGCCCCCTGCAGTTTCCACAGGATATGGTCCCTCTCCTCCTCCCTCCTCTCAGCTACGGGGCGCAGGGCTTGCTTACCAAAATTGCTCTTCCTCGGCTGAACAAATTCTGGGTTGAGACTATGCTAGCACAGCTAGCAAGGGCTGGATTCTGGCAAGGAGCACGATATGAGAGCTTGAGTAAAGAGGAGCTCTGCATCTCATTAACTGCTTTACCTTGCTGTGAAGGTACTCGGTGGGAAGTCTTTATCAGAGCAAAAATCTATTTCCAGTAAAAGTGTTTTCTTTTTTCTTGAAGTTCACTCTCACTCCTTCCTCCACTACCAAGAAGGCCAGAGACACCTGTGTGCCATTTCCACGTTGTCAAATCAACTCCAGAGGCCATGGAGTCAGCACTGTTCCTCAAGCATCCTTCCTGCTGCGCTGCTCATCAATCAAAGTGAGGTGTTGCTGCTGGATCACAGCTCAGATTGAGGGTAAGGACAATTATATTTCCATGGCAGGGCTTTCTAACCAAACTTGTTAATAAATAATAGCTGCAAACTCATAGATGGGCTGTTGTTGGCTATATAAGTACCATCCCAAATAGTTTTCCCATAAACAGTTAAGCACAAGTTCACAGCAATCCAAAATTATTAATATCACAATGTTATTAACACTATTGCAAATACCATACAAAGCAAATAAAACACACAGCAGATAATACCTCTGCAGAATGATTGAGAACTAGTGATAGCACAAGCTTCACTGACTTTACCTATTCCTAAAAAGCTAAAACAATCTAAAACTTCACTTCTATAAAACTTATGGTTTCTCTAGCATAAATAAAACACTTCCCTGTCTCAAGCCTAAGCAGCATGTTGACCCATTTACATAATCATAGTTTCCTGCTCATAGGTGGTAATTATCACATCCTTGTTTGCTTCTGGAACTGGAATTTAAAGCACAATTTGGTTTACCTAAAACAAGGACAGTATCTGCGGGCTCAAGGGAACAGTGTGCAACTTTTTTGCCCTGTGAGAAAATGCTGATTCTCATGTAGTCAGGGGAAAATTCCCATTTACTTCAACAGAGCCAGACTAGGGTCATTTCTGCCACCATAACCTCCTTCAGGAAGTTAAATTTGGTGAGAAGGGGACTAACAGGTTATGCACTAAAAAAATATTAGTCTAGTAGTATTTTAGGTTTCACAGAACCACTTACGTTCCTGCTGACTTTCAAAGGACTCTTATTTTTAAGCAATTTAACTGCCAGAGACAACAGCAAAATGAGAAGCATCCAGTCCTTCACTCCCATGTGGCTGCTTTAAGATGGGATCTGCTGTTGCCATGTTCCAGCGGGGGCCCTCCAGCCTCTCGCTGTGCCAGTAATTTCTCTTGTGAGGCTTTCTCTGGTCTTTCCACCTTGCTAGCTCATTTCATTAGAAATGCTAAGTTATTTGCACTACATCGCTGCGAGGCAAGGTGGCATTATTCTCTTAGTTGTATATACAAGACCTTGAAAGACAAATTTTAAAGCTCAAACATCAGACCTCTCAAACGGTTTTTACCAGGGAGCAAGCACTGGCTGTTTCCTCGGGGCCAGCAGGGTTACAGCATCCTGCAGCATCAATGGAGCAGGGACTGAGGGTTGGTCTAACCAGAGCTCCGGGGCCATGGGCAGGGTCCAAGAGTCTCCAGGTGAGGCTTGGCAGGGATAGTAAGACCCGTTAGTGCCCTCAGTTTTGGATGTCCCAAATGGCCAGGAGCTGGGTCTTGTGAAGTCTCCGTGTTCTGTAGAGCTTTATGGTGTAGCTCTAACAACTTAAACAGAATCTTTTTGCAAACCAGAGCCCCTCCACCTCTGGCCTCAGCTGCTCTTTGAGGATCAGAAATAAAAAAGACACAAAATGCCCATCTCGGAGAAGTTTGTGGCAGGGACCAGCCCAGGTGACAGACACCCCTGCAGCAGGGGCAAAGCCCAGCAGCGCTGACCTGCGGGGTTCCCCCTGCACTGCCTGATCCCGCTGCCCACCCAGCACCACAGCCACCCGAGAGAAGGGCTGGGACTGAAACGCAGCCTGGACTCACCTGCAGGGCAGGGGGTATTTCCTGCCTTAAAGGGGGGAGTCTTGCAGCAAGGATGATGTAAAATCTCAAAATCAAAATGGACAAAAAGCCCTTTAGAGTAAGGCCACATCAGCTTGTAGGGGAAAAAAATCATGCTATCATTTCCCAGTTTTTGAGTGCTTGATTTTACATACTTATTCTTGTGATGGTATTTTAATTGTGTGAATTTCCTGCTCAGGGAAAAAAACTACAACTGAGAACCCTAAATATCGTGAAAAATAAACTTTTCATTGATTATAGTTTTTCTTATCCTGCCCACTGTCACCAGGCTTAGGACATCAGAAGCTGCAGACAACTCTTGTGTGACTTGTGTTAATGAAGATACAGCACAGGAGTGTGGCTAGGAAAGGGACGTGCACGATTTCCCAGTAGAATTCGAAGTTACTAGACTTGGGAAGGAGGGAAATAAAAAATAGCCATAACAATTCTTCCGTCTGCATCATTCACGGCCACACAAATAGCTCTGCAAGCACAGCACAGCAGGCAGCACAACGGCAGGAATGAATAAACTGGAGATAAGAGGGGAAGAGCTCCTCAGCAGCCTTTCCACTAAATGTGAGGGCACAACCAGAGGCTGCGGCATCTCCTCTCTGACTAATGTGCGCACTCTGCTCCCGCACTCAGTGCTGTGGCAGGTCACCTCCTGAGAACTGATTGACAAACTCCTGCTTTTAAGCAGTTTTCTGAAAGCTCGCTGCCATGTTCCTGTACAAAATATTAGTTCTCTCCCTTTCAGCCTGGAAGAGAGCTCACTGGATTTTTAAGACTTTGCAAACGGTAGCACTAGCAGGCTGCACCTGGACATGCTCTCGCACCTGGCACGGAGGCTGCTTTTGTATTTTATATGACAATCACTGCGTGAAGCGCACAAATCCCAGCGGTTCCGAGTCCCAGGCTCCCTCCTCCCTGGCAGAGGGTCCTCAGCATGGACTACGGGCTCCCTTTTGATCCACCGTCTCGCTCGCTCCGCGATTCCGGGGCTCCTTTTTGCACGGCACCCCGCTTCCATCCAGAAGGATTCGTGTCCTTCGGCAGGAATAAGTGCCTCCAGCTACCCCCGGCTTGGGGAGAAAGGCGAGGCTAACCTCAGGAGCCTGAAGAAGGACCTCGAGCCCAGGTGGGGGGGATCCGGCGGGGCGGGGGGCGCAGGAGCGTCGAGTTTTGGGAAAAAAAACCCTAAAACCACCCAGTGTGACCGTCAGCCCCACCGCGCCCCCGGGCAGCACGGAGCCTCAGGGATCTTTCGGCCAAGCGGTTGTTTCCTAATCCCCAATTTAACCCCCCCCGGCGCAACTAGAGGCCGTTTTCTCTCGCCTCGTTCCTCGGGGGGGGGGGGGGTGTGTGTCTCGGCGGGGACCCACCTCCACCCTGGGGATCCGCTCGACGTTAAAAAAGCCCTAATTGCAATAATTTAGAGGTGCCTGAATGACAGCAGGCTCAATTTTTGGTTGAATTTGCAATTAAAGGGAGATAATTACACCTCGCGCTAGCACCGAGTATCAATATATCTGGTGGGAGCCAGAGGGGGGGAGGATGCGGCGAGGCTGGAGCCGTCGGGGAAGGGAAAGTTTGGAGCTCCGTAAAGCGGGGAGACAGCGCCGAGGGAAGCCAGAGTCGGCCAAGATTTATACACGGCCTTTTATATACATTTATATCGCCGGGGATAAGGAGGCACCCTCTATAAACCTTCTACCGTCCAGCAGGCACCTCCTTCACCTCCTTCGTTTTCGCTCCCCATTATCGACCCCCGCCTCGTTAACAGATTGGCGACTAAACGAGTAGAATTAATTTTTAAAAGGCTTTAATTCACTTTATTAATTAGGAGCGCCCCGTGGCCGGGCAGCATCCCGCGGGGAGGGCAGGGGCTGCCGCCCCGGCGCCGCGGTGACGGCCGCCTCCCCCCCGGCCGGGGGCATCGCCCACCCAGCGCCTTTGAAACCAAAGTTCCGATGGATTCATTTAGCGGAGCCTCCCCTGGCAACGGCGCAGCAGCCGCTCTGCCGCCCCGCGGGCACCTCTGCGCGTCCGCGCAAACCTGCGCGGATGCTCCCGGGATTTAAAGCTCCCGGGATTTAAGGCTCTCGGAGCGTCCTCTGAGGCGAAAAGCACAATATTGGGAGGCAGACGGCACAATTTGTTCGGTTTTCCCTCTCTCCTCGCGGCGCAGCCTTCGAACGGTTAAATTCTCAACCCTCGGTTCACCTGCCAGCGAGTTAAAGAAAACCATCTTCATTTATTTATGTTTATCCTTTCAAAACTTCTTTTAAAATGCAGGCTGATTTTGTAACGGCGCTGAAATACCGTCTGTGTTTTATTCTCATGAACAAGAAATACGAAAGCGTAGAGAGAAGTGCAGCTATGAATAGTTACATAACCTACAATGAAAGTCGGAGGTTTGTTATACCAAGTCACCGTTGGCTTTATACAGCTTGTATCCTTTTGTATCTTCGTCGTTTACCGAATAATCTGCTCTTTTCGGTGAGGCAGGGGGGAAGAAAAGAGGTGCTTATCAGTTTGGGGGGTCTGGGACATGAGTGTGTGTACATACATATTTGTATACACACACCCCCCATGCAAATACAGTGTCTTGCTAGCAGAGTGCCATTCAAATAGTTTATGCCAACAGGATAATTTATTCGAGGAGTTTGCATGACATTTCGCTGTGCTGCCTGCAGAAAGGTATCACCGCCTCATTGTAAACTCATCAGCGCTGCAGGAGAAAAACAGCAGGATGCTGAACCTGCAACTCGAGGGAAGGCAGGAACGTAGGTAGAGACTCTTAAAGCATCTTCCAGTGAGGACAAATCCGGTCCTCCAGATTTCCAGATGATGAAACACTCCAGTCCAAAGGACTAGCAAGGGACCTCTGCAGCTTTTAAGCCTAATACTGAGGATGTGTGGGATTTAGTGACTTTGAATCTGTCCTTCTACACAGAATTTCAGATTAATTTTATCCATGGCTAAAACCATTGACTTCAAAGAGAATGCTTGCATGAGTGAAGTGGTTGATGCTTGTTTGAGTGAAACTTTAAATATGTTTTAAAAAATGAAACAGCTTTCCCATTTGGTTTCCAAGATTAATGCTGCTTTGATTCTGTTTCTCAGAAAGTTTATTTTTTTCCTCTATAATTTGAGTAATAATCTCTCAACAGGTCCTCAATTTTTGGACAACAGTCAAGCAGAAAGATTCATGTTGTTCAGAATCCACTTAAAAGTGAAACATGATGCAATCTACTCTGGACTCAAAACAGAGAGACCCATCGACACAACATTTGTTGTTTGTTTTATGTTTTTTTAAAAGCATGCCTTAAATATGGAGAAAACAGCATGGTGAGATGTTCTAATAAATACAGTAGGGTTTGAAATTGTGGAAAGAAAAGATCAGCGAACCTACTCTTGTCTGATTTTCCTTGTCACTGTTAATTTCAAGGAAATCTCTAATTGTAACTTCATCCTCTACTTACCAAAATATTTCTTGAGACAGTTTCTTTTACAATAGTGGAGATTCCAATTCCCAGTAGTTGAGTTAAGTCAAGTCTTTGATGTCTCTTCTCTTATGATAAGTTCTGTGTTTCCTGTTTTTCCAAAATCCTCATGCTAGTTCATTTTTTTATTATTGCTTTTTGACTGCAGTGTCTTTTTCATCACCCCCAATAAGTACCTTTTTCCAAAATAACTATGATTTCTAAGAAGTCAGACCTGTCACCTTGTTCCAGCCAAAGAGCAACCAACTCTGTGACTAAGAGGGCTATTTGCAGAGTAAAATAGCCTTGCCCACAGGTAAGTAGGCAGCGTAGGGATGTAACATCCTAAACGATATCCTTGAAACTAATTCTGCACAATTCCTAAGTGCAAGAGACACAAAGCTAGGCCATTACTTTAAAATGCAAGTGAAGTGGACAAACCTACAGGTATGAAAAAACTCTTCCCCTCCACAGAAGAACATCTTTCCCCATATATGGATTATCATTTTTTAAGACAAGTGGGCAAGAAGATAAATCAAACTGCAGAGTTTATCTGATGAATGCTGTCTTCATATGAGGTCCTGTTTGGTCTTTATTTCTTAAGCAGAGAGTGACTTCGGTTGCAGTTAATATAAAGATTTATTAACCTGAGAAGTAAATATTGACCAAGGTGAAGCCAAGGTCAATGTTTACCTAGAGGACTAATAAATCTTTGCATTAACATAAATATGAAGCTGGTGGGCCACACTTTGCTCTCAAATCAGCATCTACCCTAATTTAGTCCCAATAAGTTCAACGTATTTGCAACAAATGTGCTCAGTACACAAACAGTTCTAAAATACATTCTGGATGAATTCATCAGGAAGACAAGAATTAGGGGTTTTTTTTGGAAGGATAATTGATTATTTCTTCACATATGAAAATCTAAAGAATAAATACAGCAGATGGCTAGAACTGTTTTTTTGCTTGAAGGGGAACAGTGTCCTGAGAGAACAGAGGTACAGATGAGGGGTTTGGTTTATTTTACAATCCAAATGGTAAATATTATAAATTATTGTGAAGAATAAAGGGCACTGATTTGACATGGCTGATTTCAAGAAATCACAGCGGTTTACCTTCTTGTTTATAAAAACACTAGTGCCAGCCCCTTCATTAGAACTAGCCGCCTGTAAAACAGCTAAAATATTCATCAAATCTGCTGGCCTGCCTTTCTCCAGTCCCCCTTGAAATAATTTCAGTGTTATAGACATTGAGTGCTTTTGTCTTTACAACATTTAATTTCAAATCCACACAGCTGTGTGGTTTTATTGGTCCTCATAGATTTAGCTGTTTAGCTTATTTCATAGGCATTACCAGGCCTTTAAATTGTAAAAATGCCAAGAAATCACTAGTCCTTTGGACCTACCTCAAATATTCTACTGTAGCCTAGCCTCTATATGCCTTAGAAGAATATCACCTTTATAAAGTGCTCAGGATGCTTTATGAGTTTTGACATGATTAGTATAAGTGTTTTTCTCTTTTGTTATCTCTTTAATAGATTTTTTTTTCCCGGGGTTCTCTCTCTCAGTTCTCTGGTTGCCGTGTCCCCTATTCTCAGGAACAAAGAAATGGCTCCTGTTTAACTTAATCAAATACTCCGGTCTCTTTCTGATAGAAAGAATAGTGGCCAATTTACCTCTAGCACTATTAAGTCCCCAACAGTTTTCCTGTGTTTGATTTCTGTATGTGCTTTCAGTACAGTCTTTTTTTCCCTACCCATTTTCCTTTGTCTCCCTCTCTGTAAGAAGACTGATACAAAAGAATATCTTACCCATAATGTGTATTTGTGGCAAAAATTAGTACTGTTTCATTCATTTCCTCCTTTATATTTATTTGCAATTAAATTTATTCTACCTTCTGCACGCACGGGGTTTCAGTAAATCAAAGTATTGCCTCTCTGAGTACCAGATCTTTCTCTCTTTGCTTTACTTAGCCTTTGTGCAGCAGAGATCCTGTTGGCTGCTTCCTGTTGGAAAAGCAAAGTATTACTGACTTTAACAGTCTTGCCTGTGTGAGAAATGAGTCTCGAGTTTTGTCTGTTAGTAAATGCGTTCCGGATCATATTTCACAATCGGACTCTCATACACTCTCTGCTAACATTAGATTTCTAGGCTCAGTTTTTTTAGTTGCACTTCCCATTCATCACACAGAATAACTGATCCTAGAAAATGAATCTGTGTTGGATGAAACAATAAAACAAGCATCCAGTCTCTGCTGTTCACTTTTCTCATGCAAGTGGACCCCTCAAAATCAATAGAATCATTCAGGGGAGTCAGACAAGCAAGAGCTAACTCAAAACAGGTACTCCGTGCTGCTCAGAAACAAAATGCTTCTGTCCACTCTGCCTCTGTGAAATATAGGTGCCTTAGGTTGTATCAAAATTACAAAAGGAAACTAATTTTTAAAAGAATTGTGTGGGGAAAAAAATCTGTTTAAATGCTGATTGCTGGCAAAGCGCATGGGTTTGCAGCTCAGCAAAAATGCCATCATCAGGAAATGTTAAGTGACTGTTTTTTTAAGGAACTGTACAACTGGAAGCAATGCACAGGTAAAGCTTCTATAACTTGTTTGGAAGAGCAAACACAACCTGCTCATTTTTTAAACAGGAAGATTTAAGGCAGAAAGCTGGGAATGCCTTAGAATGATACTACAAAATGTTTCTGCTCTTTCCTTAATTTGTTTTCACTCTGTTTGCACTCCTTTTGTATCCGATGTTTTCAAATGTGCTTGAGAGGGAAAAATATTGTTCAGGTTTTGTGAAACAGTCAGTGATACAATCATTTTTAAGCAATAGTGGAAAAATATTCACAGAAAGGGAATTTGGAATTCAGCGCAGCACATGGTGGAAACTCAGGTTTCCAGGGCTGTTTCAGTGAAAGAAACATTCCTTGGGGTCCAGTCAAAATACCTCACATGTCTACATGCTTGTCAGAAACTTCTTGCGAAGAAACTGTGCACTAAGATTTCCTTGCTTATATATTTAAAAATAACTAATATGCTCAGATCTCTCAATATGTTTTCCCAGCTAACGTCCAAATAGGAAAATATATTACTTTTGTTAATATAATTGATGGAATGCAAATTATACTTATGGAATTAATGGAATAAAAGTTGTACTACAGACCTCATTTCTGTGGCAATGAAAACCTGGTCAGGCTGATAGGGTTTTATCTTTATTGTAAGGACCTGAGCCTGCAGTTATTTTTAAATAGTTCTTTTAAGTATGGACTGCTCAGTTATATACATGTTTAGGCTGCTCTGATTTTACTGTATTAATCATGCTGATCTAAACATTTACAGATTGCCTTCTAATTTCTACTATATCGTTATAATTAGAATCTTTACAAATACTATGGTGAAGTCAAAAGCCTGGCTAAAGCATCAATTGAAACCTTAAGTTATGTAACTGCCAATAAGTGGTCATTAAGGGCACGTGAGGGCAACCAGGGTTTTTGTAGAATCAGATTCTTAGGGGTTGATCTCTAAAGCAGCTGTTTTTCATTTTTATTTCTTTCTTAAATGACTTATGAAATACTGGAACAACTGTAACAGTTGTGAAAAATTTTTATATCAACAGTGCATTATGACTGCAGAGCTAAGCTTTTAAACACTGAATTTTATTATTGATGATGGAGGATTAATTCCTGATCTGTGGAGAGAGAAGCATTGCAATAATATCGATGGTTTAGGCTTACTATATTTTAATGGAGAAAAAATGAATTAGTAGTTTTCTCTTTCCTGCAACACAAGAGAGAAATTTCTTCAAATATAATAAAGGAGCAGAATACAATTTCTTCACGCATTACTATTCTTCCTGCTTATTGGAAGGATACTACTGATTTTCAACACGTGCTGTGAAAAAAATACACTTTTAAAGTCTGTTCAATGTGATTCTTTTTTCCTTTAGCATGTCACACACAGTTAAAATGGAAGTAACTCCTTCTGATGAGCTTGTGTTGTTCTGCATGCCCTGCAAAGTGTAATATTTGTTCAGAAAGAAGTATGACTACTAAAATACAGTCCCAGAAGAACACTTCTAAATGGAAATAGTTAATTAAACAAACCTCAGAGTGGGTGAAATCTGTTAATTTTTCTTGCCTCCTTATTCCCAGATTACATTGCCACCCTAATTAATTTAATCTCACCAAAAATGAAGTATAAACTCTTGTTTGGGCAGTAATAATCACAGCATCTAACAGGCTGAAATACCATTCTTAGTCAACACCAGCTGTTTGGCTTGAGGTAGTTTGTGGTGTTGAAAAAGCATTTAAATTATACAGCAGCAGTGCCCTTTTAATGGAATATCTGTTTCCACTCAGTAGAAGCTCCTCTCTTGAATCTCAACATGAAACAGATAGACTCTCACCTCTTTTTTTTTAAATCAGATTTCAGCATGAAGTAGATGAGAGTTCAGGCATTTGGTTATAAAGCCCAATAACATAAGGAAAAAATGGTATTCTTCCTGTACACGCAATAAAATATTCTGAACACAATTACTATTGTAAGCTAAGCCACAGAATGAACAGAAGTTAGTGGTAGGTTTGCATCCAGCAAAGTGACTGGGTAATATAGCCTGTCTGTGATGTCCTTGGTATACAGCACAGAATAGCTCTTTCTGTTCCCTTGTCTCCAAAACTAGTTTTTTCTCAACTCGAAAGCTACAGAGTTAATGGAATGGATAATTCAGGCAACCTCACGCTCCTGATTTATGCATGACAAGAGGAACAGATTCCTATGATAAAACACTCTCCTTTTGTTACAACCTAGTTCTGTGCAGTTTGTTTGCCTTTTTTGTGGAGGTGGATGTTACCCATCACAAGGTAGACAGGACACAAGCGCCTTTGAGCTACTACAGGGTTCTGCTGGCATACATCGGTGGGTCATGGTTACCTAATATAAATGCAATTTCACTAGCCTAATTTTGCCTTTTTTTTTTTACCAGTATAATCCTTGGAAAGCAATCCCATAGCTGTGTGGTGTGCATTCACAGCTGCAGCACTTCACCAGTACGTCATACCACCCTCCCTATTTTGGTAGCAACTTCCCAGTATAGACACAACGAGAATATCCACCGTTGCGCTGCCAATGGGAGTGCAAGCAGCTCAAGCAGGTATCAGCGAGGCATCGTGCAGAGCTATTTGTACATGCAAACCCTGACCTCCAGTGTGCTATTTGCAGCCCTCCACCAGATATCTACATTTGACCCTTCAATGTCAACAGAAATGTCTGACTACCAGAACCTAGTTGTCATCTCATTTCATTATCACAGGATTTTCTTGGGCCTTTTTCTATTCTTCATATTCATAATGCTAAGCTTCCATATTAATTAAATGTCAACATTCGCTAGTCTGAGACTATGTTATCCAATAAATACCTGCCTGAAGCCAACTACACGAAGGGTGGAACTTGCATGATTTTTAATACAAATTATTTGTTCACAATGTTTGATCAAATTAATCATTGGCAGAATAAATGGGAGCTCTAATCGTGGCTGAAAAGGGCTGGAAAAAAAATATTAATGCTGCCGTTGTTACTCATCTCTCCACTTTGCTCCGATAGCCATCATTTCGGGATCTTAACCTTCTTCTGGGCCAGAGCTGGGTTGCTCGCACAACAGAACAGTTAAAGACAGTAAGGAGTTTAACATGAATAGAGACTTATTTAGCTCCAGTGGGGTTTTTCTTTCTCTTCTGAGCACCTCATTTTCAGTCCACTTCGGGTTTTTTTATTGATACGAAGTAGAAAAAGCAGAATCCTGACAGGAAATCTAAGAATACGTGGCCCTTTTCTCTCACTTGGTTTGACAATGTGAGCCCCGGGCTGTAAGGGATGAAGCTCCCACGGGCAGATACTGTCATCCCAGTTCCCGGGGCGAGGAGTCACGGGAGGGGGAACCCTGATCCGTAGGGATAAAGAAAACACCTTCTGGCAGCCACGCTTGGCGCTCGCTGACCGCTCCGCAGCCGGGGCTCAGCACCGCAGCCGGGGCTCAGCACCGCACCCGAGCTCAGCACCGCAGCCGGGGCTCAGCACCGCAGCCGGGGCTCAGCACAGCAGCCGGGGCTCAGCACCGCACCCGAGCTCAGCACCGCAGCCGGGGCTCAGCACCGCACCCGAGCTCAGCACCGCACCTGGGGCTCAGCACCGCACCCGGGGCTCAGCACCGCACCCGAGCTCAGCACCGCAGCCGGGGCTCAGCACCGCACCCGAGCTCAGCACTGCAGCCTGGGCTCAGCACCGCACCCGAGCTCAGCACCGCAGCCGGGCTCAGCACCGCACCCGAGCTCAGCACCGCACCCGGGGCTCAGCACCGCACCCGGGGCTCAGCACAGCAGCCGGGGCTCAGCACCGCACCCGAGCTCAGCACTGCAGCCTGGGCTCAGCACCGCACCCGAGCTCAGCACCGCAGCCTGGGCTCAGCACCGCAGCCGGGGCTCAGCACCGCTCCGCAGCCGGGGAGGAGCGACGTTTTCCCCCGCGGTGCTGCAGATGGAGCTCCAAGCAGCCGTCAGGCGCTCAGGGACCTCCGCCCCCTCGGTACCCGGAGCTGGTTTCAGCCGGTGACCGCACCTCCCGCTCTGCCCCCGCGCTCGCACCTCGGCTCCCACCCCGGGTGTCCCAGGCCGGGCTGCAGGTCTTGGCTCCTCGTCAGACCCTGGGGATTTCACACCCTCCACGTGCCAGACGCCTTCGCTTCGATGGGATTGGCCGGGATCTTGGGAGAAGCAGCGCCCCGAAGCACGAGGTGGGTGGCACAGGCTGCATGGCAGCCTGGGACTGGCCGCATCCAAAGTGGGAGAAACTTGTTTAATTGCTTGTTGTTGCCTTTTCTTCGGGGGCATCAAGGAAGGATGAAGTGGCCCTAAGAAAAGGGAGTGTGTAAGAGTTGAGTGCTCTGGGCGAGTCTGACTGATGCCTCCTCATCCCTTGCTCTGCACCATCCTTACCGCAGCTGCTGCCCGCGGACGTTCTCCCATATTAATAAGGCGGGAGGATGGTCGGATCTCATCCATGATGGTTCAGAAGCCCTTGGAAAGGACTTGGGATTTCAAAATAAAATGCTGCCACCACCGGTGCCGCAGCATTTTAATTACGATGGCACGATATCTGTATCACAACCCCTGGCAATTTTAATGACAAAGTACCATGATGCCTCAAAGTATTTTTAGAACTAATAAAAACTCTGCAGAATAATTCTCGGGTACGTATTAAGATCCAGTCGCTGCATTCATTAGTGATATCAAATAGCATGCGGTGGATGGCTATTTGGAAAAAACGCATTCAATGTAAATTGATTTTGTATTATCAGGAATAATGTGGGGAGAGGCTTCCCTAGCGTCTTCAAGCTTCAGCCATTCCACCGCCTCCTGCAGTTTATGCCCTAATCTTGTGAGATTTACATAGCATTTTAATTTTCAGTCTTGCTTGCATTAGCCAGCTGAGGGATTCTTATTATACCTTACATTAATTCCAAATTCACACCATAACAATAACAAAAAATCAAGCACTGACAAAAATGAGAGGCCAAACATGACTCAATTAAAATAATACGTATCACTATTAATCATCTCTGCCTGTCTGTCTATATGCCCGTGGTGGTACCTCTCTCCACAGCTACTTCTGTGGGTAAAGCCAGCTCTCACCCCTCTGCTCCTCCCTCCTCCTCTGCCCTCCTGCGGGATGACGAGAAGCTGGGGAGAGCAGGAGGGAGCCCCAAAGGGCTGTGCTGGGAGAAGCCTGGGGCAAAAGAGGAGCCAGGGCCGGTGGCTCCTGTGGTGGCATTTGCCAGGCTGCCATCCCCGTCCGCAGCGGAAAGCGGGCGCTCCTGCCAGCTGCGGCACTGAGTGCTCGGTGGACCCACAGCAGCACCAGCGGCCACTTTGTCCTCGGATTTGTGCAGAGCTCAGCTGGCTGCCAAAGCTTAATGCTTCACATTATTATTAACAGCTAATCCACATAAAAATAAGGCAGGACTGATGACAAAGAACAAAAGCAGACAAGTAATAACCACTCTCCACAAAGTAAACCCCCCTTGGTAAGTGAACCAAAGAGGGCAGAGCTCTAGCACAGTTTGCCACCAGCCAGCCGTTGGGTTAGCAGGAGACCAACTGGGGACAGGCAGTGACAAAGGGGACACCAGAGGCTGAGGCAGGAGGACTGGCCCTGGCTGCCACCTCCCCAGTTCCTGCGTAGCTCATAGTACTGTGGTTGAGCTGGAGGGGCTCAGCTCTGACATGCAGGAACAGGGTGAGGTTCAGGAATAGGGCCCCACAGGGCCTCAGCCCAGGGCAGCTGCTGGCAAATTGGAAAACGGGAAGGTGAGACAGAAGTTGTTCCCCTCCATAGTGGCCGACAGAATGGCAAGCCCCAAATCTGCTCACTGCAAAGCTTTGCCTGGTCCTAGCTGTCACAGAGGTCAGGTTTAGCACAGATCACTTAGATCAGTCTCTCACCGCCTCTGGGCTTTGTCCAATTACTTCATCTGCTCAAGGTGGGAATGAGTCACTAGTACATGATCCAGCAGACAGTAGCCCTACACCCACATGGATGGTGGGAGAAAGTCCCTGTGCAGCAAGGCAAAGCAAGGCTGATGCATCTCGGCATGACAGAGCAATAACACAATCCCCTACACTTCAGATTTGCCAAAATGTGATTCTTAAGGCTGGAATTGCAGTGCCTGTCCATGAAATTATGAAGTTTTTGAAGAACAAACTTACTGCTCTTGTGCATCTTTCTAGTCAAAGTCAGGTTCCCTCACACACAAAATCATTCAAATACAGCCCAGGGAGCTGCTCCTGAAAGGACCTTTGACAAGGTCTCAACCTTCGGTAGAAAAGGACAGGACTGTGTGTGAAGGAAGTGATGTTGTGTTCTGCTGCCCTCTCTTTTCCCAGATAAGTCCTATATGTGTCAGCGTTACTCAGAGCCTACAGTAGAGAGGCAGCAGTCACCAGAGACCACAAGACAGCTTGGTTCAAAGTGGAGCAAGGAAAACCACGCAACACTTAGAGTAAGCATACGTATTTGATCCGGCCGCGCTAGCTGCTTGCAAAGCGCTCCAGCCCTGGGCGTATGGGCTCCATTTGAATAAAAACACTTTGGGTAGTCATGGAGGAAAAGAAACAACTTGCAAGAACACTTGCCAGTTTCAGAGGCGTAATCACTCATCTGAAACTGGTAACAAGAAAATGGCACTGTAGCCAAGCACATCAAACTTCAGCTTGACTAATTTGCGACTGATTATCTCTTTCTGAACAGTATGTTGTATCAATTCTAGGGAAAAGTGGATAATTAATGAATTAGTTAATGACATCAGCTCGGTTAGAGACAAAGCTCAGCATCTTTTTTAGCTTGGGACTGTCATTTATTGCAAATGATCAAACACCTAAAGAAAGAACATTTTTGTTCTGAAATATTCACTCAGCCAGGCAGACCCAGAAGAATTTGCAGAGCTGGGATTGGCTGCTTCCCTGACTTACTGTTGTAGCACAGCTTTCCTCTACTGAAACAGCAACACGAGATGACACATCAGGCAGGTTAATAATAAAAGAAATTATTTTTCTCTTCCTTCCCATTCCTGAAACTGCTGGGAGAGGCATTTCCGATTTCTTTCTTCAGTAGCAACTCTGGTCATCTTGTAGTTTATCTGACCTTTGGCTATGCCGCAACATGAAATCAGACACTGCTAGGAGGGGGGCCAGAACAAAGCCTGTAGAGATTAATAAGAGCATTATTTGCGATGTGGCACAGGGCCATGAGTCACTGTGCAGCCAGGCTGCTTCACCTTCTGGCAACAGGAAGAGCCCAAGTTCTGCATCAAGCTTTCTGCTTTAAAAAAAAAAAAAATTATTAACTTCAGTTCTTTTATATAAAATCGTGGTCAAATGAATGAGTGGGAGAAGGAGGGAAAAACACTCAACTGGAGTGGAAGCAAAATATTAACATTAAGTTAGTGTGTGACTTTCATTCAAAAGAGTCTATTCTTTGCGTGATTGTTTGGGGCTTTGGGGGATTAGCCAATAAAGAAAAAAAATCTGCTTGTTCAGCCTGATATTAATGTTGTGGTACTTTCATTAGCACAAAGGTTTGCTTACATCCCCTGTAATACATTCCACCTTCACAGCCACAGCTTGCTAGGGTGCAAATACAGTGCTCTATGGCAAATACAACTTCATCTTCTGATGTCACCATGTACAAATGTCTTGACTTGGAGAACACCGAATTCTGTGCAGGTCAGGTTCAAAGACCTTGAGGATAAATAAATACATGTAATTATTAGTATTACAGTTCTATACCAAGGCCAGATAATAGAAGATGAATTAGATTTCTTATCTTCAACTGCATTTGACTGTAAGGTTAGAGATCAGTGACATCTTGATTAGGAAACTAGAATAATATGAATCAAGACATTCTAAATCAATCAAGATTATGTGAATCACAGTAAATAAAACATTATTACATGAGTTGTGCTCTCTGTTAAGGAGCTCTCTTACTGTATTAAGGTCTAGCAGGAAAACCGAGACTGGGGGACCCTCTGGGTGAAGAGCATAGGGACATTTCTGCTGGAGACAGGGCAAATTCTCACAGCACAGCTGACCAGGAGGAGGCTGTGGACAGGGCTTTCTACAGACAGCTGGCAAAAGTGTCCTTCTGGAAAGATGTGATCCTCAAGGAGGATTTCAGCCATCCAGGCATCTGGGGGAAAGGCAACGCAGCACTGAGCAGGCAACCCGGGAGCTTCTTACCCTGCACTGGTGATAATTCTATTGTGTGAATGGTGGAGAGGCTGGCCAGGGTTTACGCTCTCCTTGACTTGCCAGTGATTACAGTATCAGCTTGGGCTTATCTTACATCATTATTGCTGAATTCGGGATCTAGAAGACCAGGAAGGTAAGCTCCAGAATTATAACTGGATTTCAGAAAAAGAAACTTCAGTTTACTTAGAGAGTTGCTAAATAAAATCCCCTGAGATGCAAACACAAAGCAGAAAATTGCCAAGAAGATTTGAATGATCTTTAAAGACATTTTACTGAGAGCTCAATGAAAGATGATCCTGTTGTGCAAGGAGATGAAATCTCAGCAGAAGACCTCATTGGCTACGGGAGCATCTTATTGATGAAATCACATAGGAAAAGGGAGCATAAAGAGACAGACGGGAGGGATGACACCCATTTCCTGAGAGAACTGGCCAATGCTCTGTGAGACCATCTACTGCCTGTGACAAATGCAGTGCCTGGGGAAACCCCCGATGGCTGGAAAAAGGCAAGCACTTCATCTGTCTTTAAAAAGGTGAGAAAAGAAACTGGGGATGAGGTGTCCCCCTCTTGAGATCCACTTCCAAAGCCATCTAGTGCAAGAAGGTATTTGGGAACAGTTAGTATGGACTTTCTGGTGGCAAGCTGAACTTAGTCAGCTGGCCTCCTTTCTAAGATGAAATCACTAAATGTGTGAAAATGTGGGGCATGGCAGAACTGGAAAGGGTGCAGGGGAGGGAGGGTTAATGAGATGATCAGAGGCCTGGAGCAATGTGAAAGAGGCTGAGGGAGCTGTGCTCATTTTGTCCAATCGAGAGGAAGCTAAGGACTGCTGGGACAGCTGCCCACAGCTCTTTGAAGGGTGTTTATACAGGCAAGAAACAAGCTTGTCTTCTAAGTGCTAGAGGCTGTAAGAGGGGCCAGTGGCCACAAGCTGAATTCTGGATGTGAGGCTGACCTCATCCACTGCTGGTGATAGCCTCACTTCAAGCGGAGTGTTGGACTAGATGAATTCCAGAGGCCCCTTGATTCCACAATTAATTAACTGAAATTATAATTACGTGAAATTATAACAAAACATGATTATAAATAAGATCTAGCAAATTAATTTCCAGTTTTCAAGAATGTGGTAGTTGAATATCCACTATTTCATCTTTTTGCACTGCACTAGAAGAAACTATACAGCGATTCTTGAGTAACATAAAAAACTCCAAGGTCAGGGGAACAGCAAATAACAAGGAGGAAAGATTGTAACCCAAAGAGTCAACTTATCATTTGCATGGGCACAGTGAAACCATAAGCTTTCCAATGCAGCTAAAAGCAAGCTGAGACATCTGCAAGGATGGAAGATTTAGAGCAGAAGAGATGCCACGCTGATCAGCAGAGGTTAGAGAAAAAGACTTGGAGAGCCCAGTAAATGAATTTGAATTTGTAGAGTATATTGCTTTCACCAAAGGAGATAATAAACAAAGAACAGCGCACACCAACGTGGATAAAAGGAAATACCAAGTATGACACAGCAGGTTACATCACCTCTGACATCAGCCGTCATGGGCTGTTCTGCTGGCCACCTCCTTAGCAGAATACAAATGACAAGGGGAGAGTCCTAGAGAGCAGAAAACATCTTATGGTGAGAGACTGAAACCTTTCAATATGGCAGCTTTTCAAAGCTGCAGTGGCTCAGAGAGATAATCCCACATTTCTCAGTGGCACAGGGGCAAAACTGTGTTTTGCTGCTTCCTAGTTGAGAACAAAAAAGAGCTTTTGCAGGCCCTTTGGTGTGTTTCCCTCACATAAGTAGAGCCAGCAAGCCCTGCAAGCCCATTCCAAGCCCTTCAAGCCCATGCCAAGCACTGCAAGACCCTGCTCCTGCCTGTGCCCCAGCACCAGGCGAGCAAATCCCAAGTAGGACTGTGAGCATGGGCAGCGGGGATGTGATTTTCCCTCTTGCAGATCTCTTTTGGTGCTTCCAGCAATTTGCTGCATGGGACATCTGCCTGCTCTACCCTCACCCAAACCAGGCTTTGGTCTCAGCATATTTAGACAAGGAACACAGATTCAGCATCTCTTAAAGTATTCTAAGGAGTGGAAGTTGAAGCTAGAAAAGTTGAAACAGACAATAAGCCACAGTTATGTACACAACATATATATGAGCTAAATAATGGTCATTAACCATTGAAATAAATCACTGGTGACTGGTGAGAAAATTATTTAGATTTAGTGTATGTCAAAAAAATTGGAATTTTCTGCAGCTATTAGGATGAGGTTGGCTAGGCGGGAGGTCAGCTAGATGATCACACTGGGTCCTTCTGGCTTTAAATACTGTGGCTCTGTGGCAATGATGTGTCAGAAGGGTTTTCTCGTTGTAGCCAGACTGAGAGCTTGAAATCCACATGGTTACTGACAACTCCCAACTGTCAGTAAAGCTGTTTCACAGGAAGTGTTACATGACTGATGTCTTTACCACTGCACTTTTCTAAATAGATGAGGGGGGGAAACAGGTACTGCCTCAAATCAAATTAGTCTTGACGGATTACGCAAAAGAAATTTAACACATGCTCCATATTTTGAGAAACTACTAAATATAACATCTCCATTGAAAACAAAGTATATGACAGCACTAAAAATATGTAAATACACAAGCAGAAAACCATCTTCACATTACAGAATTAGGACTACTGTTAGGGGCTGGGAAAATGACATTTTCTTGATGTAAGAGACTCATGTCAAGGTTGCCACACCTTGCTTAACCACAGAGATAAGCTCGTTTTTTGAAAGTACACTGTTTGACTTCTAGAGGTTTGTCTCTATGGAACACAGAGCAGAGATAAAAATGTTCTCATTGTAACTGATGTCATTACATTTAGAAATAATAAATCCATGACATTACGGAAAAAAATAACCCACAAGGGCAAACGTGATATTTAAATTCTGTTGCAGCTGGAAACATACTGTAACAAAGAATTAACTGCTGAGTCTTGGTCTACACCCAGGTTTTCTTTCATTATGATTAGACAGGGTATAATTTTGTTTTACGAAAGTTGTTATACTGGTAGTACATTTAATGCATGTGCAATTTTACTTATATTAAGGTATGATGCATACCTTATATGTTATGCCATCACCGTTCCAGGAAAGAGATACAGCAACGTAAGAATAGCACACTAGTACACCTACAGATCTGTCAAGGAATTGTACTGGTTTAAATGGAGCCATGTAGTTAAGGGAACATTCTTTGTATGTTCAAATAGGTTCTTGGAAAGTAGAGAGTTGTCGTCTGAAGATAGCAGTCTTTTGCAATTACTTGTAGGAATTCATAATAGCAGAAAAAACAGTCTCAGAGGCAGAATTAGCAGAATAAAAAGGCAGAACTGAGATCTGCAGAGACAAAAGATGTAGATTTTTTTCTGAATAATTTCCAATTGCACAGCTAAAACAGGCCTTGAGAAGTAGAGCAAATAGGGTTTGTATAACAGAGAAATTATTTTCTTAAGAAAATTACATTCAAATTCATTTGTAGCCATTTTTGGTGCTCCAAGTGATAAAAAGCAAATCACATCTCTAGGTTCTTTATTCCATGTAGAATCTGCTTTGAAAAAAAGAATAATGACAGCTTCCTAATTATTATTTTAAGGTAATTTTTTAAATAAGAAAAAATAATCTCCCATGTAATTATCAAAAAGAATTAATATCCTTCCAGGAACAGCAGCAAAACATTGGACTGTAGCCTCCTACCTGGTACAAGGCCAGGAATTTTTCTTTGGTGAGATTGTGGCAGGCAGAAGGAACATAAAAGCCACTGTAGCACTGACACAAAGAACATAAGCATGGGGGACAATTTTGTTCCAGTAGTCAATGAACGCATACAAGATCATCTCGCTTGGCTCAGTAAAGCCAGTGCAGCTCTGAGCAAGTGGCACAACATCCATTTCTCCACGGGAAACACACAGAGTACCACTGCAGGGAGAGGCATTTGCAGTTCTTACAACAATAATTACAATTTTAACTGGGGATACTGAAGAAAAATACTAACTGGTGCCTAAGCAGAGTCTTTTTTAATCTGCAGTGTATTTTACAAACACTGCTTTTGATTCAGCCCTGGCTTACACCAGCTTCCAGCAGCAGCCAGATGGGGCTCGCTGCCCCACAGGCACCTACATGACTTTGCTGGGACGTTTATATGGTGGGAGGTGTTGCCTGGGAAAGGATCTCATACAGGCATGTGCTGAGTCAATGTATTTCTCTGGCAGCTCATACTGGCGGAATAGTTATAGTGGCCAAAGAGTTATTTATAACTGTCCTCCTGCAACAGGATTCTTGAGGGAGGATGTTGGTATGAACTATGCTATTCCATGGACACACAAATCTACACACACGGCAGCTGCATCTCTATTTCATGAATGCAGAATACTGTTCTGACATAACTCCTGGGGTTTATTTTCCAAGGAGGGCACTTGTATGGGGGTAAAGAGGAACGCAGCTCCAACCACAGTCTGTCCACACCTCATCCAAAAGCCTGGAGGCCTCCCCACAAATTGCCGTAACTTCTTCATGAACTCATCAGAGCTGACAGCAACGGGTAAGCCTCTGACCATACAAACAAACCCAAACGCTAATGTGACTTTGCTCATTTTGGCTCGCCTTAGACTCACCTCCTCTCAGTAAGCAGCCACCACACAGCTTCTGCAGCCCATGTGAGAGTGGGCTGGAAAACTCAGGGCTCCGAACTCTTCACCCTGCAGGAAAACCACCCCCATTGGACTCAGCCAAGCCTCAGTCCCTGCTGGCTGCAGTGCCTTCACGTGCTCATGTGGAACAAGTTACAAAATCAGATCATTGCTTGAACAGTTTAACCAGTAACCTGCCACAGGTGAAGAATGACCTTAATGGTATGCTTCATTTCTTGTACTCGAGAAATATGGATGAACCAGGTAGAAAAATGAAATTATCTGAAAACACAATGGCAAATGCCTAATCTGCAAACCACAGGCGTGTGTATGAGGCGTCCGTGCAGCAGCGCACCTTTGTTATTGTACTGGCTGTGAGCAGGCTGGTGAGGAACAGAAATAGTCCTTAGGCACTCAGGAATGTGTGCCTGCTATTTTATTTTCTTTGTTTTGCAGTTTCATATGCGAGCGTTCAGCGTGCCTGTCTGCTGCAAGAAAGCTCTGCAGCAGAGGAGATGCTGCTTCCCCTCGGTGTTTTGTACATTCCCCTTTCCTAGCATTTCCCTGTGTAGCAGAAAACGTGCGTTTTGCTTTTTGTGTACAGATAATGTAAAGAAATTGGGAAACAGGTTGGGGTTGTTTACTAACCCCCTCCACAAGCCAATCTAACTGTAAAGGAAGACCAAATGCAAAATCTCCATGAGAGAGAAAACAAAGCCTGTTTCTCTTCCATCTTGAATCTCAGGGTCCTGCCGGGCAGAAACGATGCTTCACACATTTAAAGGTGCAAAGCACATAATAGGAGCTATACCACAGGGGAAGAAATATGCCTGCATGCATTTCAGAGAAAAGAGGACTGTAAGCAGAAGAAAATCACAAGCACAACCCTTTCTCCACCATTTTTCTTTGACACATGGATCTGTATGTTATGAACTACCACACAGTAGAAGGAGGTGTTGCAAAAGGGGAACCGGTGACTGATTCCAAAATTGGGATTCAAAACTTCTTGCATGCAGTGGAGAAGTTACTCTATAGCAGTAACCTTTTGTACTGATGGTGCTGAATTGAGAAGCTGCCATTCATTTTCATTCTATATTTATTTCAGCTGCAGAAACCCTGGTTTGCTTAAGGGGTTCAGAGGAGCTGGAAAGATTTCGTAATGCCACTGTGTCAGAGTTTGATGGCTGGTTTTCGTTCTAGACAACGTAAGAGATGTACAACAGCTATTGAAGTGCCAGTAACAAAGAAGCAGCAGCGATGTTGCCCTTCACAATTATTTTTATTCTAAGACTCATGTGCTTTGTTACATTTTCTTAAAAAAAATTTAAAATAAAAATTTTTTTTTAGAAAATCTCTCTCCTTAGCAGTGCTAAAATTAGCAATACCAAGAATAGATAGCAAAATTATCTTCTTCCCCATGTATTTTGCTCAGATGTGAATGATGCCACATCAAGCACAGAATGGGAGTATATTAGTCTCACGTGGCTGTAAAAACAAGTATATTACATTGCTGAAATGTCAAGTTTCCAGCACGCACTTGATAATAGATTGTGTGCTCCTTTTCATGCATCTGCTGTGGCAGCTTTACTGAAGATACGCTCTGCATTCACCAACAAACCAGCCCGCCCTTTGGACTGAACCATTCCAGCCAACTGTGGCTTTATCATTAGCCCTTCTAGGTGTGGCCTGGCTTGTCAGATGGTTGTGTATTTAAAAAGCAGTTAATACTTTCTTAACAACAGAATCCTTCACCTGATTGATCCTTTTATTTTATTATCCCATAATCTTCCATCACGAGCTCTTCCTGCAAAGATTTTTTGGCTACTGTAGCAGGTGAAAGGTCACACCTGGACATCATCCATCACAGCAGCATGTTCTTCACACTGCAATTGCATGGAGGGCTGTTTGTTTTGAGGGCTGAGGTAAGCAGGTACAAACAATTCCAGCCAGAAGGGTTGTGCTCTTTCATTGCAGCACCCCAGATGATTTCCGTCATAATTTTAAGTCTCTGCATGTCATGAGATGCCCTGACACTAAGCTTCAGTCTGTTTCACATTATACCAAATGTCCACACATAAATCTCATTCAGAGTCGTCCTTCTCAGACACAGGCTGCAACAAGCTCGGAGTGCTGAGAGCTACATAACTAGGTATGATTGCTTTATATCCTCATTATCATTTGGAAAAGAAAAAAAAGAGAAAGACTACCTTTCTTCGACTCAGTTGCCAAAAAAACAGAACTGGAAAGCATTGATGCTCATACATACCTTCTTCAAAAACTCTGGAGCGGAACCAGCTTCTAGAAATCCTTTCCCTTCAGCTGCAGTATTGTGAAACCTGCCTGTCCCCAAAATATTACAGCAGTAGTTAAAAGCTCTGCTGCGAGTTGCCTGGTCAGACACTGCTGCTGCAGGCTAGGAAGTAAATGTGGGGGCAGTATCCAAGAGACAAGTGCGGAAAGGGTGCCATAGGAGGAGAGGAAGGAGCCTGCGTCTATGAGAAATGACCCACTAAAAAAACCCAAGTCACTGCCTGCTTTTTCCCCTTTGCCTTGCTCCCGCCTCGTGGGATGCCTCATTGTGTGGGAAAGACAAACTGAAAACCAGCACAGGAGGAAGACAGCTTTATACCATCAAGCACTGGAAAGTAGTCAAAATTCCGCCCCTTCAGATACAGGGAAGGCTGAAAGTAGCAGTGAGAAGGTGCTACCAGCTTGATGAAGGTAAGAAGCACTGTAAGAAAATGAGAAAGGAAAGTGAACAAATTGGCTGAATAAATTTTGTGGTGAAAACAGCTGGATGATCATCTCTGGAGACTGAGAAAAAAACAGAAACAGAATGGAGAGATCATCATCATCTGTCTATGCTCATAATGATGACAGATATGACAGCCTGCCCAAGCCAAGCGTTCCTGTTCTTCCTCTTCCCAGAACAAAGCTCCTCAGCAGTTGCTTCAAGCCCAACGAAAAAATTGACATATTTTACTACTGCCTCCAGTGTATATATGTATTTTTTTCTTTTCTCTATTTTTTTTTGTTTTGTATTTTCCTTTCTCCTCATCATAGTGATGATCAGCAAAGAGCATTATCTGCAAAACTGCATTGCCTGTGAGCAGGCACAAGAAAAATCTTTGCTGCCTTCCAGCCTCTTTGCCAAGCTGGATCTTCTCAGAGTCTCCTTAGCAGGATTTGTCCCTCATCAGATGCCATTAAGAAATATCTCTGTTTAATAATTGGCCCCAAACCTTTTCATTGTGGTGTTTCTCTACACCAAAGGGCTTGGTTTTAGTTATGTTCTTCAATTTTGTGCTTGTTTCTTCTGTTAAGTCATAATCTATATGATTTCAATGTAGGTTTACAATCTCTCTTTCCTACTTTACTCCAATAAACTGCTAATGCAGATATTCACATCACACTAGAGGGAATAGCCCCCCAGTTACCAATCATATATCAATAGCAGGTATGAGACCTATGACAGAAATTGTATTATCACCTTACCTATTCTCTGTGCATCTTTCTGTATTTTGTAGACCATTGTATGAGAAGCCCTGTAAAATACCTTGTTCCTATGAAGGGAAGAGCAGGAAAGAATAACTCTCACCTGAGTACTCACTTCAGAAATTCAGCAAATGTGTTTTGAAGTTAAAAAAAATTAGCTACCGACATTCCTCCGGATAGTGGTTTCTACTCCTAAGTAAATCTCCACTCTGTCCCTGACAACTGTTCATCCTCATCCCTGGGCTGCACAGTAAAGGGAGGGTAACCTAGCATGGCAAGCACCAAGGGCTGGCAAGATGCCATTGCAATTCACAGCCACAAAAAGGACTTTAGAAGGGATCCTGGGAATTACAGACCAGGAAGTTTGCCATCCATCCTTGCTAATGGCAGTAGGGTCTGAAAAAAATAGTCACTGTAGACAGGGATAAAGGTGGTGTGTTGGGAACAAGGCAGTGTGGCTTCTGTGGATCCAATGGACACAGAATCACAGAGTCACTAGGTTGGAAAAGACCCACTGGATCATCAAGTCCAACCATTCCTATCAATGACTAAAACATGCCCCTCAGCACCTCATTCACCTGTCTTTTAAACACCTCCACGGAAGGTGACTCAACCACCTCCCTGGGCAGCCTGTGCCCTTGCCCAGTGACCCTTTCCGTGAAATATTTTTTCCTGATGTCCAACCTAAACCTTCCCCAGTAGAGCTTAAGGCCATTCCCTCTCATGCTGTCCCCTGTCACTTGGGAGAAGAGGCCAGCTCCCTCCTCTCTACAACCTCCTTTCAGGTTTAGAAGGACCTTTCAGGTTTAGGCTAAACAACCCCAGCTCTCTCAGCCACTCCTCGTAAGACACAGTGCAGTCCAATTTTGAAAAAGCTTTTGATGAGGTTCCACACCAAAGGTTATAAGAGAAACTAACACCATGGGATGGGAGGAAGGAGTCCTACAGATAGAAACTGGAGGCAGGACATGAAGAAAATAGTCACAGGCTTAATAGTCACAGGCATCAGCAAGGTCTCCCTATATGGGATTGATGGTGGCACTGGCTTTACTTAACATTTTCAGTTTATATTTAACACTAAGGTCTTTCAGGCAAGTAGCTCTAGAAAGAGTTAATAAAATAGAGTGAGTGGGCAATGGGTCCATAGGCAGATACTAGTAGGGTGAGGCAGCAATGAGCCTCTGACAACCAAATTCAGCAGCTAGGAAGTAGAGAGGACAGGCCACAGGACGTGACCAGGGCTGCCTCCTGCCAGTGTTCAAGGTGGACTCGGGGCTGGATGGACCAATGGTCTGATGCAGCAGTTAACATCTTACATTCTTAAAGGTACCTTGCAGTTTCAATGCAAACTCTCACAGGGTGAATTTCTAGGCTGGCACTAAGCCTGGGATGTAAAAACCCATGCAGTCCGATTGCTTCAGTGTCCAAAGCCAGTACTGCCTGCCTCACCCTGTGTCTTCCTAGTAGCTGGCCTGCTGGCAGGCCGACCTGCTAGGCATGCTAATATAAAACCCTTCAAGGACCACAGGACAGTTAGAGAGAGAAGGAAACAGACTTTGCAGAGGTGCTTTCGCATACGTGCACTATCTCACTTCCTCCTTCTCCATTAGCAGCCCTTAAGGAGTAAAGGTCCGTGCAGAAATTACAAACATTTGATAGGAAATCCCTGCTTTTGCCTCTTCGCATTTCACTGGATTTCTTGGAGGCTTGGAGAGGATCAAGGTCCAGGATCACTCAGCTTTCCATTCTTCTTCTTCAGTCTACTGGTGCAGGCGTGTCCACCCTGTGCTGCAAAGAAGTCTGTCCCTTTTAAAGGCAGAGTTTGCTGATGCTCATTCCTGCCTCTCCTCTACCAACCTCTTCTACAGTCCCAGCCTCGGAGCAGGCAAATGGCAGAAGTCAGTGTCTCAGTCTGCCAGCTCTACAGCCACGTTTTGGTAGCCAAAACTGGCCTGATTCAGCTCCAAAGCACAGTCTGCCCTCAACCACTACAGGGACATCTTAATCCCTGCAGAAGGTCACTGTCAGAAACACCATTAATGAAATGAAGCTGAGCCCCTGCAGCCAGCAGGACAATCGCACTCCAACAGCTGCAGCCTGCATGAGAAGGCTCTGCCTCGTAGCGCTAACACCATCGGCGTAGAATCAAGAGCTGGGGGGAATTGAAATCAAGAAAGCAGAGATTTAGCAGCTTGTGTAACCTGTCAGCCCTTCAAGCTGTGTGGTTTCTGCAGTGATAGGTGCAGAGTACATTCTCTGTCTCTCCCAGCTCCTCCTGCTTTGGGTTATATACTGACACCTTTCCTGCTTTACATCCCCTTTGCCAATGCCCAGATGCACGATCGTGGAGGTTCCTGAGGGAGGACTGAAGAGAGACCTCTGCTATCACTTAGAGGAGCCGCATCCCAACTCCCCCTCCCCCAGCCCCTTCAACACCACCCACACAGCAATCCATCAGCATCACCCACCAAGCATCTGGGGGCAATATGTAATTAGGAAGGATGCTCTCTGCCATTTATAGACACACTACTACAAGGAAAAGCTGGAGAAAGTGATACCCACCGACAGACACACCTTGTAGTGTGCATCGAACATTAATGGGGAAAAGTAATGGAAAGGTGGAGGACAGACAGAGAAGAAAGGCAAGGCAGTAGCATACTCCACACAACTTTAAAACAAAGCAATCATTAAAGTACATGCTTAGAGTGATCATGATGAAGTTGTCTGATAAAACAGTTTATTTGAAACAATAAGCAAATTCTGTAAAATAAGAACATCCTGTCTTGCTGGGTAAGTGGAGCTGCATTTCCTCTGTGATCCCCTTACTGGGATACAAACCAGCAGGCATCACATGCTACATTTCCTATGCGCAGGACATCATGGGGCCTATGGTGTTTTCCTCCCCTCTCTCACTGCAAGAGGTCTTTGAGATTTTCCACACAGCTGATACTGTTTGGCTCATCTCTAGGATGCATACTGCTCAGTCTGGGAACATTTCTTTTCAATAATTTCCTATTTTTAATCCCCACCTTAATTTTTTCTTAAAGGATTTAGAAAAAAAAACAACCAAAAAACCAAACCCAACTGGTTGTGCTTGTCAGGATGCTGTAAGCACTTAATATAGAGGCCTGCATATTTGCTTTCAAGGCAAACATCAGCCCATTGGCACAGCAAAAACCAGCTGTTCGTGAGACGCTGTAACAATTCTGCCAGCCCTGGAAAAGAACAGGGTCAAACGAAAGGAGTGTGAACTATGATAAGCAATGTGTAGACTGGTAATTTAGAAGGACTAAGGAAGAGAAGAAAAGTAGTTAGCCAAATAAACAAAAACATGACAAATTATTTAAATGCACCACAATCTGGAAGCAAGGAACAGAGGGAGTACCTGAGGTCCAGAAAAGCATTGAGAAGGGACTGAAGCTGAGATTCTTCCATCTCTCAAACAAATCAAGTCATGTAGGAGATATGTACATCAATGAATTTGAGTTAAAGCAAATGAACTAACTAAAAAAAAAATAGAGAAACAAGATGAAGGAAAACCAGAAGAAAGTGACTGAACCACTATTTGGTTCAGCAGGAAAAAAGGAAGGAAGCAAATGGACCTGATGGACCTGCTGCCCACTCAGAGCAAAATGCAGAACAGAAGATAGCAAAGACGTCATTCCTGTGCTTTTGGGGATATGGAAAATGCTCTTCTAATGAGAAGTTTTTCAATTGCATTATGAAGCAAGATCAGCTCCCTCCATTGCTTTTTTCTTTCACTGCTTGCTAATCTACAGCAGTGGAACTGAAGGCAGTTAAACAGGATGGAATATATATCAGGCTTAGAAATTGTACTTGCTGCCTACCAGCAGACTGGCTTCAAATTACAGTGCACTGTGTGAAGTTGCAGTGTTGTCATCCAACCATTCCACCAGTTCAGAGCACATCACGAGAGCTGTGCCGCTGTCATCTGACTGCCATATGCCTGGGAACCCTCCTTCAGTGCACAGTCACCCTCAAATCAAACGCTTTGCCTGGCTGAGGGTTTGCAGCACCAGCTCCCCAGACAAGCCGGACAGCCTGTCTGCAGCACCAGTGAACTAACATCCATCTTTTATGTATTCTTCATGTGTGTTTCACCCCAGGATTCCAACACTCTAGCACCACGTTTCATTCATCTGCAGCTGATTGGAATGAACATTCAGCTGAAGTTTTATTAGCTTACTAGTTAATTTCCCAAATTACCTTTTAGTTTTGTGGGTTTTTTCAGTTTCTTCAATCGCTATTGCCAGGGGTGTTCATACTATGATAGCTCTGGTCCTTTGGACTAGTTAGGTTGAGGGGAAGGGAGAGTTATAGATCCCTCCTTCAAGATTCAAGTAATTTTCATTAAGATTACAGAAAATTACTTGTGGTCTCCAAGGAGCAGGAAAAATCCAGATTTGAGATTGCTTTTGTAGTACTGTGTCTTTCCTTTCGGTGTGCAATGATGTAGCTCAGTATTTTCACACAGAAGGGATCCAGCTGAGAGCACATTTTATAATAATTCCAGATGATGTTCAAGCGAATGAAAACCTCATTTTTCTCAGGTGATCAGAGAAGAAATCCCAGTAAACTGTCATTATTTCCTCTCTCATCTGAATTGTACAGAGGAACTCAAACTGTTTATAAAGCAGTTTCAAGGATGTTTTAAAAAAAGAAAACAACAAAATGCAAAAAAGGAGAGGACAGTCCTGGACTTTTTCACCTTTTCAATTACTTTTCAGTCTCTTAAGAACAATTATTTAGGTCAGAGTAGTTAAACTGCTATAAAACAGCTGCTAAAACATTCTTCTTTGTAATTTAAAAGAGCAATTTTAACAAACATTCCCATTGCACAACTACATTAGCATAAACACAAAATCACTTGGAGGGCTAGGCCTAAAACAATAATTCATAACCTCAAGATAATTCAAGTCAATGGAAAAAAATTTAACCAGTTTTGTTACTAGTAGGTCATGTTTGATATAAAAGGATACACATATATGGGGAGAGGGTCCAAACTGGAGTGAAAGCGCAGTTTGCACCCTTGCTGTCAGACAGGGCCACATGTCACAGGCACAGCGATAGCTTCTGAAAAGTCATCTTCTTAAAACGCTGTCACCAAAGAGTTTATTTTCTCCATTTTAATGAAGGGAATTACCACAACAAAATGAGGCAAGGTCAGCTACATGTTGATCACATTGGTAAACACGGATAACACTTGGCACTCATGGTAGTTTTCAACTTCCCAGCGCTGAAGAAGGACACCCCTGGGCTATCCTGGAAGCCCTCCTCGTGCTAAAACCAGCCAGGTCAGGGTTGGGGCACTGCTACCAAATGGGCATGGGACAGAGGAGGGTAAAGGAATCTGTAATTCTTCTCAGTCCTATGGACGTAGCCTGCACTCTGCTTTTTCCAGGGTAGGGTGGGGTCTTAACCCATGCAGTTGAGGACAAACTGATTTCAACTCCATCTCTCAGGTTGCAATGGTGTAAAAGCAGCACAGGCAAAAGGCCTGCTCTCCTTAAACCCTGCCCAGCCTCCCACTGTCAGATTTCCTCATCTCTGGTGTGATCCAAGCCCATGTAGTCTTCACAGATAAACTCATGTAGGATTTGCATTGAAGTGACTGAAAGGAAGAAAGTTTCATATTGTTAAACTGCTTATAGAATTGCTGGATTTATCCTCCCTGCAGTTCCCATAAAACAAAAATGTCTGTAGGAATCATGATCCAATGATAGGCTGGCACGAGCAGCACTGCCACTGTGTCACCAACTGATGTAACCGCCTGGCCTCAAAGCAGGAGGAAGAGACAACAGATCCCATGACCAAACTCAGAGATGGCTACAGCAAAGCAGTATTACTCATGAAAGGAGACAGAAAACTTGAAGCCTCCTTACATATTAAATTCCCAAAGCAGCTCACAGCCACAACACCAGTATGTTACCGATTTTTCTAATTCCCCTTTCTATCTTATGCTCTGCACGAATAGGGATTCAGTCTCCCCAACACTGAGCATAAGCCATTCCCCAAAAGCTCTAAAAAGATTTTCCTACCTTTCCCTCATTTGCAGCACTGTCTGGGAAGAAAAAAGAATGTAATTTTATCACTTCTGCTTTGTTTCCAGCAAGAAGCAAAGCTGTTCAGAGCACAAAGAAATACAGGTGATGGAGATCCAGTGCCCAAATCAGGTAAGTGCTGCTGACCTTCAAAGGAAATTAGTACCATAAAGCTGGCATTAGTGAGCAGAGGACCTGCCAAAGACCTGCTTTCCTGCAGCACTAAAGATGTTTTAGAGGTGAGTCTTGTGAAAGCAAAGATAGAAATCATGACAATTACATTTTGATTGACTATGCTTGTGTGTATGCATGTATATACAGGGAGGAGTTACATAAAGATCAGAGCAGACTACAAACGGGATCTGTTCTTTCCAGATTTTATACATTGCTTGAGTCATAAAAAATTAACTTTGCCCAACTCAGTAAACTCCCTTCCCTCTTTGTTCATATTCACTCTAGTATATCCATCATTTTTGATCCTCTGCTGATTTCCATTGTTGGGGCTTATTTTCTGTGACTTGAGAACCTGAAATTACTCTATATATCTTTGTAGCTCATTGAACTAACCAGCATTTATTTTAATTTAGTAAGGAAACATTTGGCTGGGTGTGACCAAATAAATACTGTGTCTAAACCAACACTTTGCGCAAGGCTATAAACCTGTCTCAGAGCTCTAATGATATTGCAAGTCAATGAAGCTTCAGTGTTCTCATTAACAGCATTCCATCAGACCTCTATGTTGTATATTATTAATTTTTAACAATAGATTGTAACATAATTTACAGCATTGTGAGGCAACAAAGGCTGAATCTTGGTAGTAATCCAACCTTTTAGTCTGGTAATAGCTTTAACAGTGACCTAAAATTGAAAGGTGGACATGTACAGAGGCCATCAGACCTAATTATAAATAAGAGAACAGGGATAAAACACACCACTAGTCTGTATTAGTGAAGATAAAACTTTCATTGAGAGCAAAGGGCACAAATCTTGTCACAAAGTTATGAAGACCTTTGTTGCTGAATTTGACACAAAATATAATCAAGAGCTTTGTTTTAAAGAAGTACATTAACAGACTTTACCCCCCTCTCAAAAGAGGGGTAAAATTATAAATGTAACAAAATATAGCACAGCTAATCTCAGTATCTGTTCTTTAAATTAATGTGAAGGTAATAAACAGTAGGAACAAACATATTTTTATGAAGTTCCACTGGACTGGAGGCTGGCTGATGTTGTGCCCATCTACAAGAAGGGTCGCAGGGAGGATCCAGGGAACTACAGGTCCGTCAGTCTGACCTCAGTGCCAGGGAAAGTCATGGAACAGGTGATCGTGAGTGCTATCATGAAGCACATGCAAGTGAACCAGGTGATCAGGCCCAGTCAACACGGGTTTACAAAAGGCAGGTCTTGCCAAACTAACCTGATCGCCTTCTATGACAAAGTGACTTGGGTGCTGGACAAGGGAAAGGCTGTGGATGTATCTTCCTGGACCTCAGTAAAGCCTTTGACACAGTTTCTCACAGCATTCTGCTACGGAAACTGTCGGCCTCTGGCCTGGACAGGCGCACACTCTCCTCGTGGAAAACTGGTTGGCTGGCCGGGCCCAGAGAGTGGTGGGAAATGGAGTTAAATCCAGCTGGAGGCCAGTTACAAGTGGGGTTCCCCAGGGGTCAGTGCTGGGTCCAGCCCTGTTCAATGTCTTTATCAATGACCTGGATGAAGGCATCGAGTGCTCCCTTAGCAAGTTTGCAGACAACACTAAGCTGGGTGGAAGTGTGGATCTGCTGGAGGGTAGGGAGGCTCTGCAAAGGGATCTGAACAGGCTGGACTGCTGGGCAGAGTCCAATGGCATGAAGTTTAACACGGCCAAATGCCGGGTCCTGCACTTGGGGCACAACAACCCTGTGCAGTGCTACAGACTAGGAAAAGTCTGTCTAGAAAGCTGCCTGGAGGAGAGGGACCTGGGAGTGTTGGTTAACAGCAGACTGAACATGAGCCAGCAGTGTGCCCAGGTGGCCAAGGTGGCCAATGGCATCTTGGCTTGTATCAGAAACGGAGTGACCAACAGGTCCAGGGAGGTTATTCTCCCTCTGTAGTCGGCACTGGTGAGACCGCTCCTCAAATCCTGTGTTCAGTTCTGGGCCTCTCAACACAAGAAGAATGTTGAGGCTCTGGAGTGAGTCCAGAGAAGAGCAACAAAGCTGGTGAAGGGGCTGGAGAACAAAGCTTATGAGGAGCAGCTGAGAGAGCTGGGGTTGTTTAGCCTGGAGAAGAGGAGGCTGAGGGGAGACCTCATTGCTCTCTACAACTACCTGAGGGGAAGTTGTGGAGAGGAGCGTGCTGGTCTCTTCTCCCAAGTGACAGGGGACAGGACAGGAGGAAATGGCCTCAAGCTCCACCAGGGGAGATTTAGGCTGGACATCAGGAAAAAAAATTTCACAGAAATGGTCATTGGGCACTGGAACAGGCTGCTCAGGGAGGTGGTTGATTCACCTTCCCTGGAGGTGTTTAAGGCACGGATGGACGAGGTGCTAAGGGGCATGGATTAGTGTTTGATAGGAACGGTTGGACTCGATGATCTTGTGGGTCTCGTCCAACCTGGTTATTCTATGATTCTATGAAGAAAAAGCAAGCCTTTAAAGTCTCTCTGGAAATCTGTTAATATGATGACATTAGTATACCTGCATTGTTCCTCTCCAGAACTTGCTGATGATGGAGGACACAACCTGTTTCTGCTACAGACAGCAGTACTGGTTGAGCACTCAGTGACCCTCATGATCAGATCTCTGGGTAGGAGGAAACACAAACGTGTTGAACCCAAGTAAGAGTAACTTCTTGTGAAAGGCAGCACAATACCATTTCCTGGTTTAAAAGGCATTCTTATCATCAAAATATGCTTTAGCATTGCTTATGTGTAATTTCTAATTCAATCTTCTGTGCAGCATCTAGAAATACAGTACAGCAGTAATTGGTATTTTCAGTAGCTAAATTATAGAGCTGACTGCAGAATATAGCATAGTAGCATCAATATTAACAGTTAAGTATTATACAAAAACGACATCAACAGTTTTAGTACAGTCAGGAGAGACATTGTAATTTCCTCTTTCTCCAAGATCTGTTCAAATTGTGTCAGATGAGAAAACTCACAAAATCCCCTGGTTTTAGTTCAATTCAAATTCTAAAAATCAGCATCTCAAAGATTTCCTAGGTAAGTTTTTGTAGGTTCATGAACAATATTCTTTTCTCAATATGGCACTAGTTATAAAGAACTGAAGTTCTGCTGTCCTGACCTGTCATATGAATTTAATTTTCTCAGCACTTCTGCAAGTTAACAAAGGAATATATCAGATACTTAACAGCTGAAAATGATGATACATAAGAATTTGTAATAATTATGCAGACCATAAAAGCAATCCTATGTCAGTGCAAGAAGTGGAACCACTGGCTTTGCAAACTGCTGCTACTCTGTATTTCCCTTCTACGCTTGTCACCTTGTGCGATCTAAAACTCTTAAAAACCAATATACCAGACACCAAGCAGCCAATAGGAAAGATACTGACACAAGCTTGCTTTCACAGATTCCTCACCTGAAGGGACAATAGCCACCCACACCTACATGCTCAGAAATCAGAGGATTCCAATTTTCACCAGAAACTGAAGGTTATCCCATGGCATCCTCCATGCCTAAAACTCTGTTTTGTCCAAGCTAATTCACAACCCCCTAGACCAAATCAAGAACACCAAGGATCTACCCACACTCCATCCACTTCCTAATCACAGTAACTTTATACTCTACTTCACAAAATGAGATTCATTTCTTCCTTCGCCAGTTCCATTCAGCTCCCTCAACATTTTGTTCATTTGTTTAAGATGCAGATCTCCAGCAGATTGGTCACTTCAGATGAGACAAAGCAATCCCTTGGTAAATCCCTTTGGAAATGCAGAACTTTATAGGCACAAGAGTTGAACTCCTTGAATTTCCTCTTTTCAGATCCTCTTGGTTTCCAGTCATTCAGATAAAGAATGGAGCTTTTGTAGGCCAGTTAATCCATCCACTGAATGAAATATGCTAAAGTTTTACACATCCACATGTTCTTTCAAGGCTCTGGTTTACATCTGTAGATGTAATAATAGCTGTCGTAATATAGACAAAAATCATGGCTCGGGCCCCCAGAGAAGATCTTTATAAAGACTTGGGTTGAAAAGTCCTAATTCTGCAGTCAAAGTAACTGGCAAAATTATTTAAGGGCTCTCTCTGCTTACATTTATTTCTGCCAAATCACTGGCTTAATTTTCTTTGTGTGTCTTAACAAGCCATCTCTGTGAGAGGGACTCTTACTTGAATGCTTGTATGTCCTAAGCTCAGAAGTAGGCACTATTGAGTGGTAAGCTGAGACAAACATGCAAAGGTGGTGTCAGGCTTAAGTTGCAAAATGAGCCTGTTCTTCATCTTCTCTAGCATCACAGTCACAAACTAGCATGAAAACAGCATTTACACAATGAATAAAAATGCAAATCTACATTTTATTCTATGAAATTGAGACAAATGATACACTCTTGAAGCCTGCCAGAGTAGGAATTACAAACATTAATATAGTTTTAGATGATGACTTAAGCCAAATGAGAGGATGGAATAGAAACACTGCACATCACAGCTTGTGAAACACTACAGGAAAAAATAACTCTTGCCTTAGTAATGTAAGCCTAAAATACAAATTAGCAATAATTCTGCTGTAAAGGGCTAAATCCACCTTGTGCAGACGTGTACCTCCAAGGAAGCCTCCAGCCACAAGCTGTACATACAATGCAGGGAAGCAGCCTGCCAGCAAAGGAGAGCTGAGGAAGTCTCAAAGTATATAGGAGGGGATTTGCACTGCCACAGCCTGATGGGATGTGTCATCATCCAGGACAGTCCTGCTACAAGAGACCAAACAACCACTGGCCTAGGACAGAACTGCCTAGCTGGTGTAAAGATGTATTTATGCTAGGTCTGATTTAGATTGTGCTCTGCACAATCAGGTCTCTTTGAAGGTTTGCCTTGTGCAATCATTTCCTTTGTCAGGAATCAGAAAAAGACTGTGAACAAATTGTTTAGGCATTGAAATTTAACCCTGTGGAATCCTTACAGTGTAGCACAGTGTGACACAGCAGGAGCACATTTGTCAGGGGACTGAAGCCTCTTTGCTCTCTCTGCACAAAACATATACATTAGCATTGTGTGGTGTGGGTGTGCTCTCGAGCACATGATGCAGCTATGGGTATGCAGCTCCGTGCCTGCCCTGCCTCCTGTCTGCACCGAAACTGCATCCAGCCCCCTGCACCATTTCAGTTCTGTTATGGAAAACTAAGATTTCAGATCTTTCAAGACTGTCTGGAAGCTCTTCCATTACATCTTCTTTTAGCGACTGTACAGGCTATGCATTTTGATCCATAATGCATGTGAGAAAATCATTGAGTATTACAACAATCTTTTTAATAGACCTAATGTTTTTTCCACTGGTGTCCTAGCATTAATAATGTCAGAATATAAACAACAAAAACAAAAAGGCATTTGGTAGAAGCTAGTCAGTTCCAAGACTTTTCACTCTGATATGGGCTAAGGTAAGAACACAGCTAGTGTGGTTTCTATACCAGCATTTATAACACCAGTTTCCATCTCAGTTAGGTTCCATACAGCAAGGTACTGTGCATCTCCTGCTCCTCCTGAAGAGCGAAGTCCCACAAAGCACCTCACAGCAGGAGCACAACTCTCTGTACAATTAAACCTTAACACAAGATAGCCCATCAGTGTTTCTGTGAACTGATGAAAAATATGCTGACAAGAATAAAAGAAAACAGTAATTTGGAATTTGGCAGAGAAAAGCCACTCTAAATAATTTCCACTGCAATAAGTCTTTGCTCCTGTTTTATAAGTAATAGAAGAGACTATCCTTAGTTTGTAAACTGATTCAGTTAATACGTTCAAGAAAGTAGACAAGTTTCTCTCCTGAGGCGGTTTTCAAATATTGTCTTTCCTTATGGCTGCCAGTATTTCAACATCCCATTTCAGAAATAGTTTGTTACTCTTGCGGGGGAAAAAAACCCAAACCACCAAAAAAACCCACCCAACTGCTGCATATGAGGAAAAGAAAAATGGTTTAAAGAACAAAAATTGGTGAGTGACATTTACATATTCGAGAATACAAAAGGGTTGTATGCTGCTCCCTGCTGCTACAGCATACCAGAAAAGTAAGCAGAACGTATAAGTCTTCTCACTCTACATAAGAAAACAAAAATATTTCCAGGATGTTCTACAAACAAGCAAGCACTCATATCTCAAACAACCTCCACAGCAATATGATACACAGCTTCAAGACTACATTCCAACTGTGTTTCAACTGAACTCGGCAGCGATTTTGGCACCTGAAGAATAAGTATTGAGCAGCCTTAGTCCCATCACTCAGATGAGTGGGACTCACATATCCTCAGGTTTCCTCTGAACATGCTCAGAACTTTGCTAACAGTGCTTCTGCAGCCAGGCAATTCTCTCTTCTGAGCCGCACAAATTTGCTGCTGATACAAACAGAGCTGAACCTCCCAGTGTCCTTCCCTTTGTGCCTGTGGAAGTTCTAAATTCACTCTGTCCTTTCCAAGAGGAACAGCAATGCATACACCAAACAGACTACTGCTTCTTTCATCCACAGTAAATCTGCCTTAATTAAGAAGACTTTTACAGCAGATGTATTATCTGCAATGCCAGAACCACTACAACATATCACACAGAATTCAGCCCTTCCATCATCATCAAAACTAATTATTTATTTATTTAGCAGCTACTAACATGTTTGGAGATGCAAAATCACATCACTTTACTTTCTGAAAGGTAGCAGGAGAAGTTATCTCAGTGCAGAATGGATTCCATAATTAGAAAAAGCACAGGGGCCAGCTTTTCCCCCTCATCAAGCTTGGGAAACTCTAAACAATACGCAAAGGCAAAAGGGGAAAATGGTTACAGTACTGAGAGGCTAAAATTTGAATGAGATAATAACAAACCTTTCTTGTGGAAGGAAAAGGAAATGACTGATTCTAAAAAAGCTTCTGTGATAAATCATCACCCCTACACGGACTTCCATCCATATAGGCAGCAATATCTGCTGGCAATGTTAGAGACAAATGAAAAGGAACAAAAGCTTAGCAACCAGTAAGTTTAGAAAGAACAAAATATAGCTTGTTGGAATTGCTGAGCTGTTTCAGTAGTTCAAACAGTAGAAGGAGACTTCAGAATCAAGAATTTCAACAGCTGTATTTGTATTACAGTCATAAAGGCACACATGTGAAACATAGCTTTAAAAGTTTACAAAACTGGATGGTAATTTTCCACCCTTTCCAGAAGCGTCTCAGGATATCCAGGAGAATAATACCTGAAAGAGAAACATTTTGGTTTTGCATTAGACTACAAGGCATATTCTGTGCTAAGTAATAAAACATTATTAATATTTCGACTGATCCTAGCATTAAACTCTGGACAACGAATTCTACAGTTATTCCCCCTATGATGTTTTAAAAGCCTGCTTTTTGACTTCAGTTATCATTTATACTTGGAAGTCAGGTTTTCAAAAATACATTTAGCTTGGTTTAGGGCATGTAGGTAAGAGGCTAGTTTTTAGAAAGGTTCAGCAGCCATAAGCATTGTCTTTACTGAGAAATGTAGATGTTAACTTCTTCTGAAATTACAGCCTTTAATAAAAAAGCATGAGTTTACACAGAACCATACGCTGCCAGGCGACAATAGTCTACTGCTGTTAGTCAAGCACACACCCCAAAGCTAATGTGATGTCTACATCAATGCAAGAGACATTGATTCTGGAACAAAAAAAAATTATCACAATGACCTTCTGTCTCTAATGCCAACTCAAGGACCAAGATTATCCAATCGGTTTTCATTAGAGTAGGACTCTATGGTGCCATTATTGTCCTGCTGTCATTCATTTGGTTTTCCACAATGGACCAACTACATGCTTCCAATATGCAAGCATCACCAAAGCTGCATTTAGTTCTTGTTTTCCAGGTTAAGAGTATCTGAAATGTATTCCTGCATTATTCTAAAAACGTACATCTCAGTACGTTTCTGGTTTTGCAGACATGTAAATTTTCATGTCTATGCCCAGAGAGATTTAAATGTATATAGAGAAGAACACACTTCCATGTAATACATGCCTCAAATATATTCAAGTAGAAATCGCGAATATTTTCAAACTGAAGGGAGATGCATTTACCTTGTTGATTTTTATTTTCGGAATGATTTTTGCATAATGTTATTCTTCCTAAAACTCATGTTAGTTCTCTGATTGTAAGCCTAAGTTTTCAATGCACTATTATATTCAATCTATAAACAGCCTAAAATAACAGGTCTCCAGGACAAACCCAGAGCTGGAGTCTATTACAGCA
Source organism: Clamator glandarius (assembly GCA_033459285.1). Classification (NCBI taxonomy): domain Eukaryota; kingdom Metazoa; phylum Chordata; class Aves; order Cuculiformes; family Cuculidae; genus Clamator; species Clamator glandarius. Next base: position 1,195,181 of record JAUNZM010000046.1, read on the forward strand.
GCTGAGCCTCGGGCAGCACAACCAGCACCAGGCAGCAGCACAAAGAGGCAAGCTGGAGATGCTCGAAGGGGCCCTTTTCTTCATTACATCCCAGCCCACATGAGTAACCTTGTTTCATTTAGAGGAAAAAAAAATAGCTGCAACAAAGAAAAACTAATTATATCCAGAAAAGCCTAGTCAAGTGCCCTCTTTATTCTTCAGCTAATATTTCAGAGGGAAAGTTTCTTAATGATTTTGCTTTTACCCATTTGACAGCCACTGGCTTTTCCTTCTGGTGACAAACAGAGCTTCATTTAGTGTGACTTAGTTTGTAGCTACTATTAGCTAAAGAACTCTGTTGCTATAATTAAAATTGATAGTGCAGATTTTCAGAGCCTGTAGAGGGAGTGCACACATCCGTTTGATGTGTTGATGTAGTGAAGGACTGGTAAATGGATATCTAGAATCTAGGAGGGCATTTCTCTCATTATTACAATTTAGGATGGTGACATTTTGACTGTAAGCTATTTAATAGTGTTTCTGTATTCATTAAGGGCAAAGTTCAACTTGGTGCAGACAGCTGGTGTATGGTCCTTTTATATAACACTTAAGCCTCATGATGAGGCTGGGGGAGGAAGGGCAGCTGTGGGCAGAGCAACTGTGCAGGAGAGACTCTGGACCCTCTGTACATCAGAGGAAGTTTCAAAGGAGCCTCTGAATACACTAGTTCAGATAGACTCTTAGGGAAGTCAAAGATGCAACCAAAGATTCAGCAATACCTGTATTTCAGAGTTTGAATAATCCACAAATAAGTTACCAAGATAAACTAAACTTCCCGCAAACATTAATTAATACAAGACGGTTGTGCTGAAGCCTTGCCTATCTGCATATCTGCAGGACTGGCTTTTCTTCACAGTTTCCTGCAAGAGCCTGATTATTTGGGCTTTGTTTACAGACAAAGAAATCTGATTCAAAATACAACCAGAAAAGAGAAGGCGCTCAGAAGTATGCGTCTAGCAGTTGTGATACCTCTGGGACAGTTAGCCAAATGTTATACTGTTTTATTAAAAACAAAATTAATGTAGAAGTTAAATTAATATTTTAAATGTTTGCTTTGTGTTGTTCCTGTGAAAAACATCTAACATGTATAAGTTCAAATTTTCTAGATTTTATTTTCCCTACCTTACTACTTCCTCTGGATAGCAGCTCTTGATAGTGTTGATATATTCCTGAAGAAGTGACCCAGGTTCTGCATTTATTTCTTGAATCTTTTTAAGTCCCCCAGTTGTTACAAAGAGACGGCGTGCTTTGCTGTCATGTGGTAACACCTACACACAGAAAAGTACATTTAAAATAAAGAATATTTTCTTTCAAAGGAATTGGTATGCTACTAGGCTCAAATACTGCTTATCTGTTTTTAATTCAGAGGACAGATAAAATGGAACATCAGAGGTATAACATTTGTAATGACTGTTGCATTTTAACACTCAGTTGTACAGGAAAAAAAATCATAAACCAGCCCTTTAATTTAATGTGTACATTAATATATAACATATATAAAAATAATGAATTGAACATTTCTCTTTAAGTAAATAATATTTCTTGAATTATCCCTACAGAGACAATAAGATTGTGGAGATTAAATAGATAATAAAAACAGAACACTAACATGGAGTAACAACAGCATCTGTTCCACTTAAGCCAAGTTATTCAGGTCTTTTATGTCAATTCCCACAGTTTAATTGTAGAGCAGAATTTTATATCATTATAATGATCTAGTATAGATTCATGCTGGAAAACAATACTGAGAATTGTGGCAAGTGAACAATGCAGCCTTGAAGCATTACATGCTACTATTAGATTCCTAGATATTAAAATCCTACAACACACTGTGTAGCCATGGAAGCCTTTTACAAACACACACACAAAGCAAAAATGTGAAGTTTCTGCAGCCAAAGGGGATGAGAAGCAGAAATGATCAGACAATACATTCTGTGCTCCCTGAGTGATGCCAATATGCAGCTCTGTCCAGAGGATGGGAGGGAGGAAGGTGGGGGCTGGGCCAGGCGAGGGAGAATGACAGCATGTAGTCCATAGGCCCACAGGGCTGCAATAATATTAAAAAAAAAAAAAAAAAAAGAGTGGTGAGGAAGAAGGAAAGATAATGCAAGACGTCAGCTGTATCTGACTGTTTTAAAAACCAACTCTGTGAGTTACGTACTATGAGGGCAAAAGCATTTTGTAAGCCTTCACATTGGTCAGACAAATCAAGCCATGAATTTGCCTGTTACCTCAGTGTAAAACAAGAGCCTAGAAGAAGGAAGGGATTGTCTAAAAGGATGAAGGAAAATAAGGACAAGATTTCTGGTATGCATACAGGCAAATCACCTTCATTTCTCTGCTCCCTGTAAGCTGTACAAAATCAACAGACAGGTAAAGAAAAAAATAGAGAAGCATAGAGACTTCTCCCTACTATATGCTTCACAGAAGTGGTAGGAACAACTGTCATCATTTTGTTGGGGTAATCAACTTGGCTTTTTCCATTTAACTCCCACAACAAGAACTGCCAAGGAGAAACTAGCAAGACGACAGGATATGGCCCCTTGCCTTGCCTTCCTCCTCCACACTGTGACTCCCTTACTGGATAAGACAGCAGAAAACTCTCATGGAAGAGGCCCTAAAGACAGATGGCACCTCTGAGACACAGTCCCTTCCCCTAATCCAAACTGAGACAGCACAGAATCGTACAGACTCTGAAAAGGATAATGCTAATATGACACAGTCTAGCACCAAGAATGGATAGCACCTCACTCTGAAGCACAGCTCAGAAATAAGGCTTTTAATGTGCTACAAATAAGCCCACAGAAGTAATACACCACAGCTCTAACAATAGGAAATACCCAGCCTGGGGTACAGGAGAGAAAAATGCTTTTACTGCAGAGAACGTATTTTTAAATACAAACTTCAGAAAACCAACTGTCAGAAAAGTATATATTGTTTAATATAAAGTAGGAGAAGAAGAAAAACAAAAGAAAACATCGCCTGGTATGAAAGGTACAAAACCACTTCAACAGCAAACAAAATTCAAAACTACACCCTGGGTAACCAGTTCCTAAGCACTCAGCTCATTAATAGCTCTAGTCAACACACAGAAGCAAATGGCACTGGATTCTGCGCAAATCTTTAATCTTTGTACTGACTTAGCAAGAACACAGGACAAATCTAAATGTAGCAGTGTACCAGGGACCTGCAATAACAACAGTAGTGCTCCCACATCTGTGATAATCAGAACTGAATATCAAGAATATTCTTTTTGTCCATTTCCAGAAGGAACATCTCACCAAGACAAACAGGTACCCCCTGCTAACGGATTGCAATGCAGAGTATTGCCTGGAGGATAGTTTATAGCAGGATTCCCAATAGCTGGTGAAAATTGCAGACACTGGAAATCTCCTGATTAATTGGCAATTACTTAAATAATCTGAAATATTATTATTAAATTGTATCACTTTTTACATGTTGTGCTCAAATCAACAATGTAATTAACAACAGTTTCAAATTTTGAAAGGAATGAGAAAATATTTGGGGTTTTTACACTTACTCAATGGAGAGTGAAAATTAATGAAGACACAAGTGGTGAAGCCTTTATACTCTAGAATATTGTAAAATACCTGACTTTAAGTCACTCCTGTACAGACTGCTTGTATTTAATCTAAGACAGATGTGACTGGAATTTATGTGATACATTGGCTCGATGAAAATACTTGCATGTGAGTTAATTTTCCACTTATTCCACAATAATCTCACAAGGCGAGGAAAGAAAAAAACACCTTGCTTTTAAGCAAATGTTCTCCTAGTCTTAGGATGGCAGGTTGCAGACATAACAGTATCAAGCTGTATCAGACAAGAGAATGGAATGATCCAACCTGCTTCTGCAGGGGATGCTTGAGGATCCTGAGAAAACAACCGAGACTTTCTTCAAAGAGACTCCACCTTCGGAAAGATAGCTTCCTTGCTAAATGGAAAACAATTACCATATCACTCATCAAGCAAAGCCTTTTCTTACCTTGCTATACTGCCCAACAATATATTTCATAATATTGGGAGGAGCATCATGCAGCAACAATTCAAGTGCTGGAAGATGCGTGCATTTCTGAAGGATGTTCTTTAAGGCTTTTTTAGTCTATTGAAATACAAAATAAAATTTCTATAGTAAGTCATCAATGAAAACAAGAACTCATGTCATATATCACTGAAGTCTGACCAAAAAAAGCAAATGGATTGGAATTCTCAGAACATTTTCTGAATAAAAAATATTATATTTATCAGGTCACTTAATGAAGAATCAATTTTCTACTTAGACATATTAGCCTCAAAACCTACAGTGCATCACATTTGTATTATGTTATCTATGGTCAAAGTAATGGCAATTTTCCTTTGACTACAATGGAAGCAGGAGCAGACCATTTCAGTAAATTGAAGTAATGTAATATAATAAGAAAGCTAAATCAAAACACATTTTGAAAGATGGTATTTTAGAAGTGGCTAACTGGGAGAGTCTGGAATAGCAAAGCACACAAACATCCAGGCAGCGACGGAAAGAGAGAGTGAAACAGTTGTACCTTAGTGCTTGGTTTCTGAAAACAGACTCAATATTGGCTGCTACAAGCAGTAACAACCTTCTTGGGTAGGATTATATGTACAGCTAATTTGGCCTTAATATTTTGGTGACCACTGAAAATGACTATACAAAATTTATTTGATAGCACTGGAATGTTATACTTCAGCAGAATCTACACGAATACAGTACAATGCAGGAGACCATATCCTGCCATATTATACTCTTCACTCAGTTCATTTACTGCCTCTCAAAAACATACTTTACCTAATGGCAACTCTACTAGCTTCCACACAAGGAAGGTCCCACAAACTGTCACGTGTTTTCAACAGCACAGCTTTGAGTATTTATTATCACAATAAAACTGTAACAAAAGTGTAAGAAAATCTACAAGTATTATAATATTTTGTGCAAAAGCTTATACTTAAAAAAAAGTAGATAATTAGAAATAAGTTACGAGAAATCACAATATTTATGCCGTGATCAGAGTATGCAACTCTGATCTAAACTGGGAAGAAAAAGAAGCACTAGACATCTGTGGCAGTACCATATGATTTGGTATGCACCATGTGCACACCCACTAAGACCAGATAGTCCTAAGAAAATACACTCAGCCTGTGGACACCCTACACCAGGAAATCTGTGACTCAATGAACATAAATAACAGCACAGACCATTTAGTAGTTGTGAAGCACTTACACACATTGATTACAATAAATATACTGCAGATACTACAAATATACTTGCTTTCATTTGAAGATCTTCTGAACTGCTTGTGTCCATATACATAGCAAGCAGCGTGGGTAGCACGTTTGTTACTGCAACAGCATTTGCATGCTCAGGAGTGTGCCTTCCAATCTGTCCCAAGGCCCAAGCAGCTGCTGCCTTAATATGATCTTCATGCTCTTCTATCAAGCAGGCACACAGTGGTGGTATTCCCTGTAGCAGTAATCATAAGCACAAACTTTACAAATCTACACCAGGGAATGACAACTTGAAACTGATAAAGATTGTTAAAAAAGTTTCTCTACTTACACTCTTCTCCTAAAATTTGCTATAAGAGAACACAAGCTAGCAATGTCATATTTTTACATCATCATGGCTAGCAAGAATTTTGAACAAATATTAATAAAGCTAGTTAAAGAACTAGAGAAATTTGATGTTTTAAGTCAAGAAGGCAGTTTGAGCTTACATATAAATTTAAGGAATAAAAGGAATGCATGACATAATTCAGGCTGTACTAACAGTAAAGGCTTAAGTTGCATCAGACTAAAAATAAAATAACTTGAGTGTTTATGAATCTATGAAAGAAGTTTAACATCAGAAGGGCTCAATCACTGAGTCTTTTCTTTTTTTTAATTCACAGCACTAAATTTCAATTTGACAACCTCTGCTTGAGTCCAGCAGTTCACGTCTCACTCATCCAAACACTTCCAGAATAGTTTCAGCTCTCGATTTGAAAACATCAAGAGATGGAGAATACTTAGCTTGCATCCGGCTCTTATTGAAGTTGTTCTCATTCAGTGTCAGTGTTTATCCTTTTTCCAATGGATTACTTAGTAGCTGGTATTTTATGTCAGGATATTTCAGTAGGAATCATCTCATTTTACTTTGGGTAAGGCAAATCTACTAAACCTCTAACTAGAAAACCTTTTTCTCTACTCCATGATTTCTTTCAAATGGTGCCTGCTTACCAAGTCCTGTCTTCAACAGGATGTAACTCCCACATGCTTAGCTTCTAAAGCAAATAATTTATAAATTGGGGTTTGGGTTTCTTCTGTAGATCATTCATTAAAATATTTAACTCCATGAGAGTTTGCACAGACCCCTACGCTGCACTCCCACTCAGTTATTGTAGTAACAATTACTACTCTTCAAAAATTTATCACTTAGCTGCTTCCTCACTAACTTAATCATGGATTCATTCCACTCAACATGAAGCACTCAATGGCAGGAGCATATTTGCTCTAGGCATCCCTGAAAACGGAGAGACAGACACATGCAGAGAAGAAAAGCCTCCAAAGAGGGCAAAGAAAAAGTATCTATTTATTTAGATTTCAAAGGCAGAAGAGCATTTTTTATCGCTCGTACCATCCCTGCAGGCTTACTAACGCTATGTTGTAGCAATTTTCATTTTTTAACTTACATTCCTACTAGAAGACATTTCTGTTCCTCCATTTTTGTTGTTTCATAAAATCATAGAATAACCAGCTTGGAAGAGACTCACCAGAACATCGAGTCCAACCATTCCTATCAAACACTAATCCATGCCCCTTAGCACATCGTCTACCTGTGCCTTAAAACACCTCCACGGAAGGTGACTCAACCACCTCCCTGAGCAGCCTGTTCCAGAGCCCAATGACCCTTTCTGTGAAAAATTTTTTCCTGATGTCCAGCCTAAACCTCCCCTGGCAGAGCTTGAGGCCATTCCCTCTTGTCCTGTCCCCTGTCACTTGGGAGAACAGGCCAGCACCCTCCTCTCTACAACCTCCTCTCAGGCAGTTATAGAGAGCAATGAGGTCTCCTCTCAGCCTCCTCTTCTCCAGGCTAAACAACCCCAGCTCTCTCAGCCACTCCTCATAAGGCCTGTTCTCCAGCCCCTTCACCAGCTTCCTCGCTCTTCTCTGGACTCGTCCAGAGCCTCAACATCCTTCTTGTGGTGAGAGGCCCAGAACTGAACACAGGATTTGAGGAGCGGTCTCACCAGTGCCGACTACAGAGGGAGAATAACCTCCCTGGACCTGCTGGTCATACCATTTCTGATACAAGCCAGGATGCCACTGGCCTTCTTGGCCACCTGGGCACACTGCTGGCTCATGTTCAGTCGGCTGTCAACCAACAACCCCAGGTCCCTCTCCTCCAGGCAGCTTTCTAGACAGACTTTTCCTAGTCTGTAGCACTGCACAGGGTTGTTGTGCCCCAAGTGCAGGACCTGGCATTTGGCCGTGTTAAACTTCATGCCATTGGACTCTGCGCAGTGGTCCAGCCTGTTCAGATCCCTGTATAGAAACTGTATGTTTCCATACATACGGTATATTTTACTTGACTGACATAGTGTGAAAATGGGCCAGCAATGGTCAGTGAAATTATTTCCTTCCTCCTGTCATTAGTTAGCATTATTCACATCAGAATATATCAGGATGAATCTCACCTATTGCAAATATTGCAGATTCTCTCCCTTCTGTATCACTGCCCAACAGAATGTATTTAAATCTGAAAACGTATAGCTTATCTCATTGGAAATGTCACTTGCATAACTGAATCAAGCCTTACTACTTTAGAAACTAAGGTCTCTTCAAGTCTGAACATTTCTGCTGCAAGACGACTCTAGTTGTACTAGCAGAGTCATGCTAGCGCAATGAAGAATAAGCCATTAAATATTCTTGTTTCAAAAAGGGTTTTGATGTAGCCACAAATGTTCATTTTAAGCAGAAACAGATCACAGAAATCCACTGACTTATTTTCTGCACCCATGCAATTGCAACACTGAAAAAATCACATACTGTAATAAAAATGGATGCTTGCAAATTAATCCAGGACATTTTATAAAAGGTTCAACTTCATAAAGACACACTTTGATCACATTACAATAAAATTTCAGACACAGCAAGCAGCACTATTAGGAGAAAGTGCATTTGCCAAGAGCAAGTATATAATTCTGACACAAAATACAGTCTCTGCCCATGTTAATTTGTATCTCTCAGAATACCACTGAAGAATTATAGGAAGACAATAAAGTGATAGCTAACCTTGGAGACAATCACTGCCATTGACAGGTTCTCCGAATGAGCTGCTACATAACCGAGTGTCATGATGCCAGGCAGTCTGACAGTCCCTCTGCAGCTGCCAATACAGTCAATCACAGCGGCAACTCCACCTGCATTTACTATAAGCTGTGAAAGCTGAAAAGATAAACAGAAGAGATTAGATACTATGAAGTAGCAACAGGCATAAAGCACTACATTAGACATTTAAAGTGCTACTTTAAATGTATTACTCCAGATTCACAAAATAAATCTGGAATAAGAGTCGTGTATCATACAGACTGTTTGGCACTAAGTGCAGCATGAAGTTCTCAGGAATAAAGCTGTTTTGCTACTCTGTTTTTTATTGACATTACTGCAAGGAAATCAAAACTCTAAATTCTTGATGCTGTGTAGCACAGAATGTCATATTCTCAACTCCATTAGTATACACCAAAGAAATGTGCAAACGACAGCCTGAATACATGAATGGCCTTGAAGGCACACCTACTGAGCCAGATATTCTTTCACATTAGCGCTCACCCACTCTCAAGCCAACATCCTATGTTCTGTGCAGGGACAGAGGGAAAGGCCCACTCCTCTGCCCGCCTGCATTCTAGATAACCACTGAAGCATAAAAGCCTTTGTAGATCCCTCCATTGAGCACGAAGCCAAAGACAAAATAATTTCATATAATGATTATTTTCTTCTGTCTTGTTAGGTATGTCCCATTTTCCCCAAAGATCCCAAAGCAAAAGAAACATGTTCTTCAAAGTCAAAATTAAATTAACAAAACCAAAGTATGTGGATTTCCAATCTAGTTGATTTCTATAAACATGAAATCCACCTTTGTCTTAGAGTCTTTAAAAGGGGATTGTTTTATTCATTAAATAAATTTGAAGTTATTACTTAGGAAAAACTGTTTACACAACTGTGACCTGCACACAGCAACAACCAAGTCCTACATCTGGGCACAGCCATGTGTGCTCAGACACACAGAGCTCCTGCACAGACACTCCCTGGTGCTGTGACCTTCAGGCCCAAGATAGAGATGCAGACCCAAGATTCAAAATCCACAACACTCACTTGACTGACACAGTCAGCTCCTCTAGAAATATCACTTGCCAATCTGTCTCTCCTGCAACATGTGTTGCTTGAATAGAGTTGCTGAGAGATGGACAGAGATCACTGTCACTCTGAAGTCAAATGTGGATTGTGACTTCCTACTGGGATCACCAAGATACTTTCTACGGCTCCTTTGGAGAGCTGCTGGAATGGCCAGTTTCCCCTGCATGAAGGATCCTGTGCTAGCAGTACTTCTGATTTTACCTGCAGTCTTGTGAGTTTGATAGTGATATCACCTTGATAGTGACAATTTCTTCACTTTTTTGAGAAAGTGAAGTCGCATTGCTTATGAGGTGCAGAGAGAGAGCAGGGAATGTGGCAAGACTTCAACCTTTAATCATCAGCTGCTTAAAGACTAGCATGCTAAAGAAACAGCACAATATTCACATTTAAATGCTTCTCAGTTGTCAAGCTAATATCATGATTTTGAAATGGCTGCATTCAGCATTAGCGTGTTCCACATATACATCACTTGTATTTCATTCCAGAGTCATATTTAGAGCCTTTTAATTATCTCTGTAGTCTGACAGATTAACATAGTTGTAATTATTTGGTTTTCCTATTTATTTTGTATTGACTTTGCCAAATATCCCCACCTTCCTGAATCAATTACTGGCAAATCAACTGCAAATGCTGAGACTCAAATTACAAACTCAAGCTAACAAAAGAAACTATCATCAGTTTAATAACAAATATGAGCATTTTTTACCTTCACTGTCATTGGAAAAATAATTAAAATGTGATCCTAGCTCTCCAAAAGATCCTTTAAAGAGACACACACCATTATTTGTTATAGGATGATCTTGTCATTTATTAGCTGGTATCACGACTTCTGTGAGGCTTTTCTAATTATATTTTGAATATCTAGGACTGACAATACTGTCAGCCTAAAACTCCCTCTCTGCACTCCATCTTATGGAGTGAAGTAGCCAGGTATGCATCATATGATTCCCGGTTTCCTAGCCCAATTCATATTCGATACACATCTCATAACATCAGCAAGCATTTCCATATTTTTCCAATGAACATGCCAAACAACTATTTGCCCTCTCTTTCAAAAAGCAAATGACAGAATAATCCTGTGTTTTATTTAAAGTGTAAAACCTAATGATATGACCTTGTATTTGCATTTTCAAGGTTTTACCTCAGGCGTATGCTTTGCTATCTCTCTAATTAAAGTTGCACCATTTTTCTTGACATATTCATCTGAGTCCTTCAGGCATGTGAGCACAACTGGGAAAATTTCTGCTTCAACCACCAACTCTGCAAGATCCACTGAATGCTTTGCTATTTGGCTCAGAGCTGACAGCACCTGACGCTAGTAAATAAAAATTGTTATAAAATCAATAGTATACAAACATCCCACAACACACACTCCTCCTGCACACAGAAATCTATTGCATGAAGAAAAACAAAGCAGGATAGGGAAAACAATTACAGCTATTTTACAATTCACTGAGTCAATTCATGCACGAATATAATGGCACAGAACATTCGCTGATTCCTGAATAAGTTTCTCCTTTGTTTTATCCCGTTCAAGCTTGCTATGTATTAAAAAGAAATATATATACACCATGTAAAACTAATTTTAAAATTTAGTATATTCTAGAGGCTGTATCTTTAACTGCACAAGTTTATTCTGTCAGACTTTAATATAAAGAATGTTTGTTTATTTGTTCAAAGTGGCATTTTTATGTTGCCTGAGTAAGATGGAAAAATTACATTAAGAAATAATTTTTTGTCAATTTAAACTTCTGTGATTAACCTTCACCAACAGCTTTTCACATCAGATATTATATTCTAAAATACAGTAACACATTTAACATTAACTGGTTTATAGTATAATCTTAAGTATGCAAGACCTTTTTTTAACCGAATTGTGCAAATTTTATCTATTAAAAAATCCATTGCATTCTTCACATACTATCTAATTCTAAAACATACTATTCACTTTAAAGATTAGTTTAGCTGTTCCTCACAGAGCAGAAATTTTATCCAGTAGTTGTGAATATGTTCAGAACTCTTTGTCACTAACTATGTAGTTACATTTTGTTAATGCCCAAAACAAGAGCTTACAAAATAAATACACACATCAGTGTCTTTGATTCAGTATCAAGTAATGACTGGTATAATGGAGATTAAAAAACAAAAAAAATTAAATGTACCTTCAGCTTAGCATCGGGGTTCAGGATCATCTGAGCTAAGTGAGCAATAGCTCCTGCATCCACTACTGTCTGTGCTAACTCTGGAGAATGCTTTGAAATATCACTGAGAGTTGAAGCAGCAATCCTTTTTAAAGCAATTTCTGGCTCCTGAATACAGAGCACTAAAAGAGGAACAGCTCCTGCATCCACCACAGCTTGTGACAGTTCTGTAGGTCCAAGGAAAGTAATTAAGTGAGTATGGGTGACTGACCCTTGTGCAAGCCATTTTTCACCCTGACAGATACAGCAAAGGAAAAAGGGGAGGGTGTAGTTCACTGTCTCGACATCTGCATTTCAAATCAGCCCTCCTGGTTTCATAAACCGTGTGGACCAATCCACAACTGAAAAGAATGCAGGTCAATAGATGGACCCCCATTTACATGCACACATTTGAGGTAGATTAGGCTGAAATGGTTTGTTATTCTGTTTTCTTTTTCTTTTTTTAAAGTAAGCAGATGTCAGCTGTTTAAATCCTGGCTATTCTACACTGATCAATAGGAAAGCATTTTATGCATGGCTAACAACAACACAGAAAGCCAAAGTACCAAAATTTTACCAACCACCTAATTAGAGAGCGTTTTACCCTCTTTAAATGATAAGCAGATATTAGCATAGATCAAATGCCAAAAACAGAAATACAAAAAAACATACATAAAAGATTGGAAAAATGGAACTTGCTGATCAAAACTAGGTTTTGCTACAATACACAGAACAAGGACAAGACAAAATTTATTCTTTAATGACATGAAAATGTCATCATACACAATTACACAAATGAGAAATATCATCAGCGGGATATTGTATGTGAGAGATTGGTACAATATCCTTAACTAACTGCACCTAAAATAAAAAAAAAATTTAAAAAAAAGGAAATCTGAGCATACGATTAGCTGACACGGACAAAAATTACACTATTGGAAATTCATTAGCTGTCTCCATGTATGCAGCATTCATCACAGTCCTAAAATAAGAACTAGTGGATATCAGAAGAAAAAATTATACTATAACCAAGCTGTGCTATTTTAAAATGTGTTGAAAAAGTGGTAAAAATCATGGGGGATTCAATAATCCATTAGGTTCTTAGTACAGTTTTGCTACACCTTATTATGCATATCCACTATTATCTTTAACATTTATCTTGAGTTACAGTACCATGGCAACATATGGCTGTTGTATTTCAAGACTGTAACTTAGCTCTTGATTTATAGTCCACCCTTAAAGAGATTTTTCATACTAAGAAAAATATAGCCTACTTGATTAAATATACATAACCTAATACAGTTTTTCACTAAATCTGTAAGTCATGTCATCATTACATTGTTAATATACAAATAATGTTTCTGACCAGATTTCTTTTCAATTAGTGAGTTATAGCCACACACTCCAACACAGGTGATAAGTCAAATACTTACTGTATGCTACTTTATTACATAGTATTGTAAAGAAAGTATAAATATTACCTCAAAAATTATAATAAACAATGCAGTGATTTTAAAACTAATACAAAATTAACCCTTCAAGGTTCATTTCTCAAATAACTATTTAATGGAAAATGTAGAGTGTACACCCTCCAAATACATACAAATCATAAGATTTCAATAAAACCCAAATTCTATATCTTCAGTTTTAAAATTTTAATTAAAAAAAAAATTAAACATACCCAAAACATATCTGAAACCAAACCTGAAAACTAGCTCATCAATTTAAGCGGCATAACCTACATTCAGCTTTTCACTGAAAAAGTCATACTTGATTTATTCAAATTGTATTTTGATGCTGCACATTGACCAAGTGGAATACATCATGAACCGCTGACCAACAGTCCAGATTAATCCATCCAACTGTGCCTCAGAAGCAACGTCAGAACAACCAACTCAGTCGCCTGCAGTCTGCTAGGATACTAGTATCAGGAAAATCATGTCAAGAGGGATAGAATATTGTTAGAATAATGGGTTTCTTTGATGCCTTATGAGCTAAAATCACAAAAAAGTAACCATAAAAATTATTTTAAAAGAACAAACTAAATCTGATTCAATTTAGATCAGATCTTGCTCTTAGACGTCTGATATAATTTAAATACTGATGGTTACTGCTGGTCATGGTTAATTAAATGGTTGTTCTTTCAGTGGTGTTTATAAGGTTCACAGCTAATAACACGTGGAGGGATGAATCATGTGTCAAAAGACGGATGAGCCGTAAACAGACTGTCAGAAAAACAGGAAAGCTGAGACAAGGAAAAAAGAAAATATAGGCCTTTCCATCACATTCCCCTGCAAAATCCACTCAAAAATATGATTCTAAGTATTAATGATTCTATGATAACTATAGTTCTTTTTTTCTCAAAAAGAGATGCAATTAGCACTCCCACTTGGTTTAACATCTTTAAGACTATGCACAAAAGGATTCACAAAACTTTGCTATTCAATTATAAAACACAGATAGATGTGAAAGAAAATTAAGGTAGAGGAAGAGTTAAAGGAGAAAATACAGTTGTCAAGAAGAAATTTTTAAAAACAAGTATTCAGTAAAAGAAATTAAAACTGAAACAAATTACAAAATCACTTTTCCCCACACTGCGTTATAAGGGAAAAGGCAAGACCAATAGCTGAAGAGAAGAAAGACAGCAGAGAAAAACTAATTTATTAACCTCACTTGATTCCACAGAAAGTTATGAAAACCTTGGGCTTGGAACTTCAGTTTGGGGTACAGTTCAAGAAACCTGTCTAACTACATGATTATAAAGTAGAATTTCTCCCTGTGTAAGTAAAGATAGGAACCATTAATTCTACCTGTGCTCATAGACAAGGGAACTAAGACTCAAAACCCACTACAAATTAGTTGCTTGTGTCCAGAACAACATGAGGAAGATTTTAGCCAATGCATATACTGCAGACAGGAAGACAGACTCAATGGAGGAAGAAGAAAGACTGATAAAGAAAGATTTTAAGTTCTCACTAGATTAACTAGAAGTTGTACTAGAGTTGTACTGATTTGTCTCAATACAAAAGCACTCATCAGGGACTAAGAAAGTAATTCAAAGTAAGTTGAGGTCTAGTCATGAGTTTATGTGATCAGAACGAGTGGAAAGTGAACAAAGATGAGGCAATAAGACCCTGACTACATACCTACTGAAATCAATAGTTAAGTCTCACAGGATTTATCCAAACTGGTTTAAGGTGTTACCAAAAAAAATCCATACTAACATTATGATGTTGGTAATAATAGCATGGACTAAAAAAATATATATTTGGGAGGAAAGATGAAGGAGGGAAAGCAAATGTGCAAGTAGTCCCCAGAGAAGGACAATCAGCACTGAACAAACACCATGTCAATACGGTGGAGCAGCAGCAAAACTTTCACTTGGAAGTAATGCAAGTTTCAGTCCAGAACAGGGTTCTCAAACAGATCCTGCTGTAGTGGCAGATGCACCCACAGAAAATAACACAGTTTGACCCAAGCAATCATCAATACTGTATTTTCTGAGGACTGTGTGATCATGTTGCCCAGAGAAGTTGTAGATGTCCCATCCCTGAAGGTGTTCAAGGCCAGGCTAGATGAGGCTTTGAGCAACTTTATCCAGTGGAATGTGTCCCTGCCTATGGCAGGGGAGTTGGAACTGGATAATCTTTAAGATCCTTTCTGACCCAAACCATTCTATGATTCTATGTCATGGCCACACTGGATCCCCAAAAGTAGTTCAAAGTCTCCACTTCAAAATCACAGGTTTATGCAGACTTCTACAACCACTAAGCTAAAGGCTCCACTGGAACCAGTGAGAAAATTTTTCATCAGGAGAAGGATGGAGATCATTAATTACAGGGCAAGCTTAGATCTTGGAATATGACAAAGTTACTGCTAGACTCAGATCACTGAATAGCTAAGCAACTTAGTCTAACCTTGTAGCTGACCCTGCTTTGAGCAAGAAGCTGGACTAGAGATGTCCTGCAGTCCCTTTGAAGCAGAGCTATCCTATGATCCTAGGAGTACCTCTGTATGATGGAAAATGAGCATAACTCCCCTCTCAGCAGGATACCCGAGTACATATAGCATTGTTCATTTTTGCTTTCCTACCAATTTACAATATGCTGAAGCAGGTAAGAGACTATTCCTAAATTACACCTTTTCTGCAGGGAAAGTAAATGGAAAGCTAAGTTATTTGCATAACCCAAACATAAGAATTTTGCAGTTTAAAAGTAATATAATATGGCCTAAGTAAAAATTTACAAAACACTTCTCATGGACCCAATGGTACATTGATGGGTTTTGAAACACTTTACACTTATTTTCAAATACAAATAGTATAAGTAACAAATGGGAAAATTACTGCATTCTGTAGAGTAAGATCAGCATCTGAAATTCAGCTCAAAGGGATCTTCAAGGAAGACTAGAACTGCAAGAGCTGTTCCTAGATTTTGGAATATGACCTGGCAAGATTTCTAGTATCTTGAGATCTCATGAGACATCTGTGTTGACCTAAAAATCTCACAGGCCTTCTGGAGACATCTGTTCACAACAGAACTGCATTTTAAGAGATTGTTGTATGAAGACAGTAGGCAACTTGCTAATCAGAGAATGCTTTCATCAGAAAAAAATAAAGAAGATGTGATGTCTTAAAATGGAAGTATTTTCATGGGAACAGATATCACAGTTCCTAGAGAGCAGCTTTACCAGGTCACGGATGGAATTTCTGATTAAAAGCAGAGAGATCTTTCCATTGCAAACAGTTACCGCCAAATGTTCAGAGCCCTTGTGTGCATTTAGGGAGACAGAGGTTCACATCCTGCCTAAGACAGAGCAGGACTTTAATCTTTCTCCTCCCTACATCTCAGACACATGTCCCAATTATTGAACTTTTCTTGCTGGGGCAGATAAACCTCCCTACCCACCAGTCTTTTCAGAAGAGAGAAAAAAAAAAAATCTTGTTTTAATGTTGTCCCAGTTTGGAACTGAAACAATTTTTGAAACTGAAAAAACCCTTTGGTGGGTGGGGAAAACCATTTCACACCCAACTCTAAAAATAGAGTTTAAGCTGCAGTATGGGTCCACAGACAGTTAATGACAGAAAATCATAACTGCTGAATTTTGTCAACACAAGTATGTGAGTCTAATCCAGAGTTTCTTGAACAGTAAACACCAGATGTTGATGAAAACGGGTCCCTCTAATCTTTGTATCCCATCTCCAGCAATATCCTGTTGCAAAGGCATGATTGTAGGAGCATAAGAAACATACCATGCATGGTGACCTTTCTTCAGTATAACTCCTCTACTTTCAGTAATCATTTTAGAAACTTCCTGTGACTGTGTTATAGAAGAAGGTAAATCCCCCAAATTTGCCTTAGCTGGACAAAGGACAAACTTTTTTTTTTTATTTATTTTGTTTTGTTTAGCTTTTTCTTTTAAGAAACTGATTACATCTTGTAATCTGTCTGTGTCCTGATGCTTGCAGCTCGATAGCACTCACAATTTCAACCTAATTTCTGAAAATGCAGTTCTTATTGCTGTCATAAATTGACACTATACATGCACTCATTCACTATCATTGAATAAACAATTCACACCCATGGAATAAAAAATTGTGCAAGGAGTTTGTTGTCTTTGATACCCCCACATCACC
Source organism: Clamator glandarius (assembly GCA_033459285.1). Classification (NCBI taxonomy): domain Eukaryota; kingdom Metazoa; phylum Chordata; class Aves; order Cuculiformes; family Cuculidae; genus Clamator; species Clamator glandarius. Next base: position 1,212,464 of record JAUNZM010000046.1, read on the forward strand.
TCCATCTTTGAAGAGAATGCCATCGCAGAGCAAACTGGATCACCCTAAAGATCAGCCAGCATTCATGGAGTGAATAAAGGGCACCAGAAGTGAGTCAATATTGATTTACTGAGATAACAAAACTACAGAAATGTTTATGCAAAGACACACACTTACACTAGACACATTTATTCAAAGGAACACTTTCAAATGACACTTAAACAAATATCTTTGGAAGCAACAATTATTTTCCACCAAGGGTGGGATTCAGACCTGGTGACTAAAAGATAAAGGAACTTTAGCACATAGAGGCTCCCCAAGAATGAATTTGATCCCAGAAAAGTAGCCCATTAGGAAGGTGCTGACAACTTTGTCTCAGCAAGTTAACCCCCTCTCTAAGTGGGAAGGGGAAATCCCCAATGCCTTCTGCAGTCCAACACTCTGTATTGACTAAAAAAAGAAAGAAAACCACTTCCAAATTCAGTCTATGTACATTTTAGAGTCAAAACCAAACTTAAATGCATGAGTTAATGTTACGATCCTACAATAAGTTTAACTTTAAATAATATGAACAAAAGCCATTTCTCCCACCCTTTCCAGCCAGCAGTTTCTTCCCTCAGTTCTTTGATTCACAGCTCTAAACTTTTACTTCCACTATATAACTAGCTGGTAAAAGAATTATCAGCCACGTGGATCAGCTTTTAAATAGGAACATGACACTGCCAGTGAGTTATAGAACTGCTTGTGACACAGCAGAGAACTGCTTGGTATCAGATTCTGAGGATCTATTCCTGACTCTCAGAGTGTGGTCTACTGGCTAACGGTAACGTAGTGCAATGAATGTGGCACATTAATCCTGCAGGCATTGCTGTAAGCTCAGTGAAACTTGGTTCTGCCTAGGCTTCTCCATTTTACTATGTATATAAAGTAAAAACTGATGTCAAGCAAATGAAAATTTGTACTGTGGTAACACACAATACATGAAGATTCTGAAATTTCTTCCTGAAGGAGAATAAAGCAGATTGTCATTTCCTGGCCACAGGCCTGATGCATCTCCTGTTAGAGCATCTCTCCTAACCAGGCACTGCTGGTGTCAGATATGCCAGTTTCAGACAGGTATAGTTTTTACTCCAAATTTAAAATTCTGTAACAGTAGAGAAGAAAAAGCAACTTGTTCTACTTATGAACATTACAATAACACAATCTGTTATAACTCTTGCATAGAATTAGGCTGAAAGATAACACGTGTGAAACCTGTTACCTGAATTGTGTTGGGCAATGTAAGTAAGTGCCCAAGATGCAGCTTCTTTGACTCCAGGGTCAAAATCTTCTAAGCAAATCACAAGTATTTCCAGTGCTCCATATTGAACTATTGCCTGAGCTAGCTGTGGAGAATGTTTACCAATTGCTCTTAGCACAAATGCAGCTGCTTTCTTGTAGAAACGCTATTAAAAAAAAAAAAAACAGAAAGAAAAAAAAAACAGTTTTCACTAACATTAAGTAGTTCAAAGCTTAATATGGTTCAGACCTGCATAAATAAGACTTTTAGTAGCAGCAGTATCTCATACAGATTCAAATCAGGACCACCAGACATCACACAATAAACCGTACAGTTCTTTTCTGAGACTACTTGTAATCAGAAATTTGCAGTAAGTGCATAAACAAACAGAAAAAATGAGCAGGCTAAGAGGATATGGAGAAAAAGTAATAGTCCAGATAAGTCTGTTTGTTTAAGTGAGTAGTGAATGATAGAGCTGCAAAAACAACAGCTCTTAATATATTTGACCAGATTACACAGGTTATATGCAGGGCAAGCTCCTAAAATAATTCTACCCACCTGTGACACTTACAAGGTTTCACAATTTCTAATGTATATACCCTCACAACATCCCTATGAGAAAACATCGTTTACATTTACAATCAGGAAACAGAGGCACAGAGAAATAGATCCACCAAAAGGATTCAGGATTTGAATCCTGAAATGCCTAAATACTGCCTGAGCCCACAGACAAGTTCCTGAAAACCCATCCCACCAAACACCCAATACTGGATGACCCTCATTTTTGAACAAGGCAATCTGCAATTCTACTCCTGCATGTACCCAGAAACAGCTTACTTTGAACACGACTAAGCAGTTCAACATCTCTAATTTAAGTGCAGACCAAATTCAAGCACTTGTCTCAGTTCTACCCATCTCCGTCACTGCTGGACCAAACACACGTTTTGAGCATATGTATAACACACAATGCTGCACACACCACAGGATACAAATAATCTACTGATACATCCACATGCCCAGAGCCTGCTCTCCTGTCTGACAGTTGACAGACCAGCCCAACTGACTAGAGCAAATGGCTGTTTGTCTGTGTGCGCACTCACTTTAATCTCATTCCAAGATGCTCAAGCCTGCCCTGCTCTGCACAGGAGCCTAGGCACTTCAGAGTGCTCAATTCCTACTGTCAAGGTACCCAAAACTTCAACAATACAAAGCCCACATCCCTTTTGGATCAAGTCCAAAGAAACACAGAATCACGTGAGTGCTTTTGTGCATCCTGTGAGGTGCCCAAACACCTTTGAAAGTCTGATCTAAAGCACTAAGGCAACAGAGGAGCATCAGCAATGGCTCCACAGTCCCTGGCCCTGAAGGGAAGTGAGACAGCATACAACGTCCATCTACCTAAACTCCTCTTCCCTCAAAGCACAATGGCATCATCTATACTACTGGAAACTGTCCCCACCTTGTGCTGTCCCCTAAACCATGTGTGAGCCCTGCTGAATAGTTTGATGGCTGGCGTTGGATAAAACCACATCAGAGCACATTAACGACTGAAGAGCACAGTGATCTCAGAGTGCCCAAACACATGCCCTGACCCTACTCAGTTTACTAGTACTGATATAATTCCTTAATGCCAAAAATCCAGTCTTCTAAGTTAAGGCCTATAAGTAAGTACAGTAAAAATAAAATAATTTTCAAGCAAACATTGAACATTGTTTAAGGAGAATGGAAGTTAAGAGAAATAGTACAGACAAATGGTTGAATCCCTCCCTAATGCAAGTTACTCTAAGTTTTGCTGAACTTTAAGGAATTATTGTTGTTTACACCAGTCTACATCTGTGCAAATATGGTTTTGTTTTTTTCTGCTAAGTAATTATGCTCCTGGCAAAGAAGAATCCTTCTTTGTTTTTATTATTCAAAACACACTTATTTACAAGTAAACCATATTCACAGGCACAGTCATAACACACTGTAAAACTGTATTTTGCTCAGTTTAATTTAAAAAAACATTTATCTGGGATGTCACCCTGTAACTGTTCTCCATAAATCATTAGAATCAGTATTTATTTATTGTGCCCTCAAAGAATCTCTTCTTTATATAGAGATGTTGATACACAAAGAGTAAGTAGAATGGAAACATATTTGGGTTGGGTTCTTTTGCCTATAGGAAGTCATAAACTGCATGTATTGCTAAACTCTGCATGAACTGGATAATGAGTTTCCTTCTCTTGCTCTCAGTCACCACGCCATCGCAAGCTTTCCGTGACCTCACACTAATCTTGCTGCTGCCCCAAGTGATTCTGAATTACAACCATCTTGATGTAACGACAGCACGGGCAGCAATATGGAAGAGAGAAATCAGGGTACTCTAGCTAATTTAGCAAGGGCTTTGAGTAGCAACAGGGAGTGGCTTCCAATTCAAAAATAAGAGGATGAAGAGTTTTATTCCCCTTCTTCCCTTAAAAAGCGAGATAAAATATCCAAGATGGTTATAAATTAGTTTAACTAAAACCTTCATTTTCTTACCATACTATACCAGTATCTTGACATCAAGGTTTTTCTTTGGCTTTTTTTTTAAAACTAATTGTATAAGCAATGACCAGATACTGACAAAAAATATCCAATAAGCATCTACATTTATGTTTTCTTCAAAGATGGAAAATGAAAATATCTAGCTTTTATAATTATATTTCCATTTTATCCCTGTTTCTCGTAGATCTAATAAATCAAAACTGCAACATAAGTATGGCTGTGACATCAATACACTTAAATCTTAGCCATCTCTTTCTTTTTCCAGTTGTTGGGAACCTTATTTGAAAGTTTTTCCATTAATCTAGGTTAGGATCACTGGAAAATCAAAGCTGAAATGCAAAACCTGAAGAAAAATGGTGAAGAGGAAGAACAAGAGATCACCCAATTTATCTGCATTGCAATCATGACAACAATTTGTTGTTGTTGGGTTTTTTTGACAAATATGAATATGAAAACCTTTCAGTATAGCTTCCTGGGTGAATGGTTTTATATTCCTCATGCTACAGATTTCCAAAAGGCTATGTTTGGAAATATTAAATATTTCATTACCAAAGTTCTCTATGTATTTTACAAGTGTTTGATTTCACAGACAAATCCCAGTCGATCATCACCACAGCTTTCCAATTGCCTCATTTTTAAAGAGGGACCTTTTATAAAGCATTACTTAACATTTCAAAAACATAGCACTGCCATGAATGGGGTTTTTTATATTGCGCTAAAAGGTAAGATGCTGTTCTAAAGTCAAGCTTCTTTAAGTCCAACTTAGGCACACAGTACACATCTACCTCTCAGGAGATCAAACACACATGCCGTCTCTGACTTCAGTACATTTATTGCTAGATTACAATAACAGCAGATAGCCAATACAGAAAGATTTCCCTTTTCTTGTGCAACAGTTAAAATAAAATATATTACTTAAGAAAACAATGATGCCTTACATTCTGCTCAGTCAAGGAACACAGGAGCTGTGGAAGAATGTCTCCCTTCACAACTGCCTCTGCCAGGTCATTGCTACAATCAGCAAGTCTCCCAAGAGCCAAAGCAGCAGACTGTTGAACAGCTGGGACGGCATCCAGCAAAAGAGGTCTCAGCAAAGACACTACACCTGAGTTACAGCAGAAAGAGAAAGGCCCATTTGGTAAGCAGAAATTTTTCTAAACATTTGCTTTTATTCATAAAAATCCATTATACTACTCTTCCAGGGAATAAGAACTTGTAGGAAATCCAAGTGTTCCACTGAAATGGAGTCGGTAGTTGGATAGCACTGCTGACGCATAACAATGTTTCTGCCCACTATTCGCAGGTAAAAAAACACTTCTGAAATATAAGAAAATGTCACACACAGAAATAAGGTACATTCAAATATCTATAAAATACATGTGTTAAAGTATACACGAGAAAATAAGGTATATTCAAACACATATAACATGCATTTGTTGAATTGTGCACAGGAAACTCCATCTGGACGTCCAGGTGAGCTGACAGTGGCACGTCACTCATTCCGTATGCCAACAGAACCGCTGCCTTCGAATTACATTGAATTACGTTTCATCTGTTAAAAGCAATGATTGATCTGGGGACAAATATCCATAATATATTATCCTCTCAACAGAAGAGCTGAAGATTTTCTTATCATGTTACTAATGATGATATGTTTTTAATGATGTATCCACAGTGTATCAGTTAAACACGAAAGAATATGAATGTCTGCTCTTTAAATGAAAGAATGTGTCCACTTTTTACCTATATCATTTATAAATTTATACCATTTATTATATATTATATAATGTATGTTATGTTATATAATATATATTTATAACATAATTATAATTTTTATATATTAATATATATGTTTCTATATAAAACATACATAATTTATATATATATAAATTATATAATTTCATTATATTCAACATTATAGCTGAGGTAAGCAGCTGTTATAGGAACCATTAGCAGTTATGGCCTAAGAAGTCCATAAATGGATAAACATCTGGCCAAAAATAGGAAGTGGGAGGGGTGAACTTTCCATTCTTGCAACAGGATGGAGGAGGTCAAAGTGAAGTTTCTTGGGTCTCCATGCTGGGACATGTGCCATTCCCTATTCATCTATGATCTGGAACAGGGCAGGAACAGTGAGGTGAGACTTTGTTAGTGACTCAGACTTATCCAAGGCAGTACCGAGGAGGGACACTGTAAGAAACTAGGGACTGGATGACTGGGTAACAAAATGGCAAGTGAAATGTAATACACATGGGGAACTCACTCCTGACCTCCCATATGCACTGATGAACCCTAGACAGATACATTCTGCCCAGGTGAAAGCTCTCAATGTTAGAAAAAGAAAGTTCCATGGAGACACCAGGTCATTGCTCAATAGCAGAAGATAAACTTCACCCACAGAAGTATACACAGCGCTCAGGATTATATGGAAAGAAACAGAGGTCAAAGCAGAGACCACCACCATGTTATTATAGAAATTAATCCTGCATTTAATACACTCCTCTAGAACAGAATTGGAAAAGATTCAGTGAAAGGCAACAAGGACAGTCAATGATGACCACTCGGTATCTGGAAGTTCTTCCTACATTTCAACTAAGGTTCCTCAACAAGGATATAAACAAGATCCACATGGTTAAATAAAAAATATGATTTGTAAGGTCTGAGAGGAAGATTACTTACACTGAGATTCTTCAAAAGCACAGCCCCAGTACCAGCCAGCTGCGTGAATTAACACTTCTGAGCTTTATACCTCAGTCAGAAAACAACGCTTTCTGAAGATGCAGAAGTGCTACAACAGAACATCACTCAGAGCCACAGCTGTCTCAGTTCTTTCCACTGCATTTTTTTTGCTAACAAAGATAAAAATTTAGCTGGGTAACTGTGGAATAAACCAAGACTTCCCTTCTCAAGGGCTTGTGTTGTTAAAGCAGCGAACAAACGTCTTTTGGTGTGACAGTCCCACAACAGTGGGATACGTGTCTAAAGGCAGATGACACCCAAGTGTTGAACAGGCACACCATAACAAGGAAAAAATATAACAAAGCTATAACATGTTACACCAGTAGCATACTTCTGTCTAGAAGGGCACTCTGAAAAGCAAAGAAGTCAAGCAGCAGTGTAATTCTCACAGAAAATATTTATTTTAAATCAAAAACAACTTGCTCCCAGCAAGAAAAAATAGCCTAATAATCTACAAATGGCTCTGAAAAAGTGGTAGGAGGGTAAAACTAACCATAGAGGCCATGCTGACCAGCAACGGATTTGTTCCTTGAAAGTCAACACTCCAGACAGAAGTTGCATTGCCACAGAGAGGCAGAGCGTCCCAGGATGTTCACAAGTCAAAATAACACAGGTCTCAAGGGAGCAACACAGTAAAAGGCGGGAAGTGTAATGTCTGAATAGGACTACAGACGCATCAAAAATGGCTCTGTAACATGCATTAATTGAACATGTACATGCAGAACCTATGGAAATTGGACTCTAGTATAGCCGGGGCCTGCTAACACTTCAGCCTGTGGAAGCTGAAAGAGGTCTCCTGTGTACCAACAGACAAAAGCTAGGTCCTCCAGTACTGTAAGATCAATGTGATTTCACTCAGCACTCTGCAAAAATCACTGCTTCAGTATGTGACCATCAAGTTGACACCTTCTCACAAACTCTTCCAAATAGTAGGTACAGTCTCATTAGCAAGTTATGCTTCATATCAAAATACAATACCTACTCTATATGACAAATTAGAAGTAAAAATAAAAAAATGTGAGTTGATGCCAATCCCATATATCATCTAAAGCAAGCTACCTTCTAGCAAGTCACCTGCACCTTCTACATGACAGTATTTTCTTGTCCTTCAATCTAACATCAGTTGCATGGTCAAACAGCTGCTGAAATTAATAAGCGGACCTCATTATCTTCTGACTCTTTACACCGGAGGTATTTCAGTAAAGCAAGAACAATTAGAAGTAGCACACTTGTGTTTAGTGCATCTCTCCCCATGACCAATACCATTAATTTCATCATCGTATAAACCACATAAAGGTCAGTGATGACAAGCATCAGCACAAAGCATTCTATCACAAATTATTTTAGCTGATGAACCTGAAGGCAAAGAAAGAGATGAACAATGAAAGGAGAATTACTGTTTGAAGTAAAGACAAAAGGTGCTAAAACAGGGTTGAAAAAAAACAGTGACTGGATGGAAAAGTTTTAGAAATAAAATGAACTATGCTAATGCTCAAGGAAAGTACATTTTCTGAAGGTGATGTCCACATGTAAGAAAAGGCAGTTAACAAATAATTATCATGACAAAAACTTTGGTGGTATAAGAAAAAGCAAAATCAATTCCTATTGCTGTACAAGACTTACATTGACACCAAATTAATTGAGAAGAGTGCAATGCCTGTGCATTGAATTCAATTAAAAGCTTCTGGCTCTACTTCCCATCTTCTCTAAAACCAGCTTCTTTCCCTGCATTGAGATACTATCCACCATCTCTGACTCCTTTGCAAGACCAATTGCTTGATGAGTTTTCACCATTGGTATGATTTTTACAACTTCAGCAAACTGTGTATTTCTCTTTACAGCACTTCAAAAAAATAAACAATTAATTCTGAGAGTGTGAAAACTTCTACAGAAAAACCAAGATGTCTATCCTTCCTTCTATGACTGAGACAGCAGGAGGGTTTCCTGTTCAATCCAGCTCTTTCTCTTGAAGACAGCTGTATTGGGCAAGCTCCTCTATTTGATCTCTTCATTTCTTTTGACTGTTCTGTCTGGAGCAAAGTCTACCCCTCTTCTCCAAACAGATCAAAACCAGTATTCCTATCAGCACCTTGAATTACATTCAGATTTCTTTAACGTTATCTTAAGACAAGAAAATAGGCAAGAACCTTCCAACAACTTCCTTTTACCTCTACCGTCTACTTAAGTTAACAGGGCCATACAAAGCAGGGAGTAGAAGTGTCTTGTTGCTGAAAACTTTACGAGAACTCTTTGGTGGTCTTCTAAATAAGTCTTCTGTGACACAAGTAGGAAATTCATTAACTCTAATTCAAAGGCAGCAACACAGAAAGTAAACTACAAAATAAAGCATTTAGACCATTGAACTAGATTTGTTCTGGAAGAGTTCCCACTAGCAACTCAGAAACAGAGCAGAAACAGAGTAACAAAGAATTTCTGCCAAATATTCTCTGTTGCATCACAGAACCATGACTGGCCTTGGGCAAGGAATGATTCCCCTTTCTGTCCCACTCAGATTTGTTTTAAAGAATTACATGCATTAGGAGCTGAATCACCCTTATGCACACTTCTAAACTGGAGCTGTTTTGCAAAGTCTTGTGCACTTTCTTTTAGTAAGCAAGTGCTGGCTAATGCCTATCTAAGGAGGAAAAAAAAAAAACAAAACAAAAAAACCACAACACATTCAGGAGAGCAGCAGGTTCCAAGTTTCTTCATTCCAAGTCCCTGTAGCTAGACAAGTAGTCTCTATTTTGGAGATGGCAATTTTCATTTGGTTATTTTGATCTATTGGCAGAAAACCAATTGAAAGTCAGGCAGAATGCCTCTACCCTCCTCCTGTCCCCATCAAACCCTTGTCAAACTTGAATAGTCACAAGTCAGACAAACATCTACATTTCAAATTCTCTCCATTTCTGCATGTGAAAATAACCACTCTATCTTACTCTCCTTCCTCAAAATGAAAATGTATTTCCAACTTAAAATGCAAAGGTGGAAAAAAGTCATTATACGCTAGTGTAGTCTCTGGACACACTCTTGTCTTGAAGATTCTGTCCTAATTTATGCTGTGGATCAAATATAATATTGTCTTCTCAGTTTGTGTGTGCTGTGTGTTACACTGAAAACATCCATCAAAATATTTTAGCAGTCAGACATTCATCATATCACCTTGATTTTGCAGAGCTCCTGATGTCAAATTCAGATGATTAAACAAGGAAATAAAATGTAAACTTATTTCTGACCCTCCCTCCCCTCCATCTCCCTATTTTCAACTACCATTTCCTAGGAACAGCATGGCAGAGTTTTAAGTAGGAAACTTAGAAGAAATTTCCTAGAAGAACCGTGAGAGAGAGAACCTTCACACTCACTTGTCTTGATACGTCCTCTTCCAGAGATGACACAGTACACATCTTAAGTACATACTCCTCAAGTGTGACCCACTTCAAGAAGGGATTCCTCACTGGAATTGTTCCATGCACAACACAACTACAATCCTTCAAATATCAAAAGGAACATAAATAACATTTGGTAACGGACATTCTGGGCAACCAAGTAATTCATGCAGCAGTTACCAGATGGTGGGGGAAATCCTGCAGATTCAGTTTGACAGAGGAGCTGGAGATTTCTGAAGGAACAAGGAGCAGTTAATTTTTCCTCCTTAAAAGCTGATCCGGCTGATCGTTTTCCAGACCCTGTTTCTGCATTAATGGAGGAGAAGTAATCCTGTTCCAAGAGGACTCGGTTTCTGAAAACACCCATCATGGGGCTAGTTAGTGGCCACCACCCAGTCCTTCACAGACAAAAAAATCAGGGTGGTCACAAGAAGCTGCTTCTTTTTAATGGCAACTCACTAAGATGAGACAGAAGTTGCCAACAAATACTGGCTTCAAAATTTTTACATGCAAATCTTCTCCAAACAAGCTAGGAGGTTGAGAAGAGGAAGAATCCTGGAGTAGTTGAGCTTTCAGTTGATTGAATTACAGAAAAAGCCAGTCCTCCAGCTTCAGCTGCATTTACTTTCCCCTTCTCCATCATGTCTATGGTACTTCCCTTAATACACAGCCTACTTCATCCTTCAGCAGGCACCACCACATCATCAAACCTCGGGGAAAGCCACTATCCTCACTTGATCCTCTACAATGCCAAAGATAACCTTTTGCCTTTCATGCCACATTGCATACTTCTCTCCCACTTAGCTCTGTAAAGCTCTTAACTCAAAACAAAAATAATGTAAAAACCCCAAAACTAAGTGCATCCTTCGCAAGAGTGGGTGCATAAACCCAAATGTTCAAACTGGCTACATGAGGGCACCAGAGTCTGGCCATGCATATCCACTTGCAAGATCCCAATAAGGCAAGAGCACCGATGTTCTAAGAAAGCAGCTCTTCTGCACAGTTGACTCAACAGCCATCCTCCCTGCACACCCTGTGCACCCAGCAGACTTTCTACAAAGCACTGTGCTATCAGAGCACATTCTTTAATATTAATGAAAATGTGGGACTATGCCCTGAAATCCTTTTCAAGAGTCTGATCCTCCTTACACAGGGCCAAGTGTCCAATTGCTGTATTTAAAATAGATACATTTAAAAATACATACACTGGAAAGAGAAGTTGGGAAAAGCATGGGAAAAAAAGACTCACTGTAGTCGGGTGAGGGAATTAAATTTGAACAAAATTTTCTCAAAAATAAAGACTCTAAAAGCACTCCAAACATTTGAAAACACAGCTTTTAAAACCTGTCATTAGTCTCGCTTAGGATGAGGACCCGTCTCGTTTAGGACAAGAGAGAATGTCCTGAAGTAGCACCAGGCGAAGTTCAGACTGTACATTGGGAAAAGTTTCTTCACTGAAAGGGTTATCTGGCACTAGCAGAGGATGCCCAGGGAGGTGGTTGAGTCACCATCCCTGAAGGTGTTTAAAAGATGGGTAGAGGAATTGCTTAGGGATAGGAATTAGCAGTGGACAGGTACAGTTGGACCAGATGATCTCAAAGGTCTTTTCCAACCTAGCAATTCTATGATTAGTGGAATAGCTCTGGAGCTGAGAGAGAACTTACACTCACAACATCATCCTTTACAGACCATGAATTAGGGGAAAATCTGCCATGCCACAAGGGTTTGCAATGGAGCCCTAGTTAGACACAGGCAAGACACTACCACTCTTAGAAATGTGCCAGAACCAGTTCAGTTCTCCTAAATTTTCTAGAAGACAGAAAGCTGCCTAAATCTCAGTGGAAGAAAGAGAGCTCCAGTTCATTTGCCATTATAATTGAAAATAGTCTATTTCTAGGATTTTTAAATTTTGGAAGGAAGAGGGGGTTGTGGGTCAATAATGCAGTACAGTGCCAAATTTCACAAGTTACAACTGCCAAATAAATAATTTATTTTTCTAGTATATGCTTAAACCCATTACTATCAACATAGCTTCTCCCACTAGCCAGCAGCCCTCTAGAAATGAGAGCTGATAAATTAACTGTCATTGTTCCAAGTATATATTTAGTAAACAGAGAAAGGTTAGGGGTTTTGAAGGAGTGGGTTTTTTCCACAAATATCCATTAATTAAACATTCAAAGGACAAATCCTGCAATTATTATTCATGCTAGCATTTAATCATAAGGAACAACCTTAACAAAGCCAACAAACGAGTTGGAAAACACACAGGAATGAGTTCTGACAAAGGAATTTCTCTGTTCATTCCTTGCACTTCCACACTACCAGAAAGCTGTTGAGCTCCCAGGCACTCACCCCTCGGGACATTCCTGACCACCACAGTGCCATGTAAATGTGTCAAAGTCCAGCGCCAGATTCCAGTTCCCTGGTTACAACCGCTTTCAGAATTTCTGCTGAGTGGGAAAGGGGGCTCCAGAGCCTGATGAGATACAGAAGCCTCAGGAGAAACGTGTCCTGGGAGAAGGTAGGGTTCCTGTTGGCCCTCTCTGACCTTCATTCCAGCTTGCCAGCTCCCATCAGTCTTCCTTACAGATCACAAGAGTTTCCACAATTATGGTACCTTAAGGTCTCTCAACAGCCAAACCAGTGTAAGAAACTGCCATCTACTTTCAAACAGCACTGCTACTTGTACCTGGTTTAATACTACAGAAGCAGGGCTTATAGTGTAGTCAAAAATTATTTTTTAAACATGCTTCCATCTTCCATGGTGTGTAAAGATACCTCCACAAAGAACAAAGTCCCAAACTAGTATTTATTTTCCTTACACTATACTGTTCATCAAAAGGACTTCTGAAAATGGCACTCCGCTTTATACTTTGAACACTGAACTTTCACTGCTGTCAATCTGAATTTTGCATACACTAGGAATATAAAACAAGGCAAATAAAACATACTGTAGTGCAGTTTTGTATTAAGTGCTTAATTTTGTTAAATTTAGGTCACTGTAATCTTGCTTCTGCTTCAGCCAGAAAAAAAGACTAAATCCTGACAGCTTTTGAGATCCAACCACAGAACTCTGCAAGATGCTCCTGGCTCCTACAGCTAATGGAGAATGACAGAGTACAAACGCCTTGCACATCTTCTTGAAACAGTGATCTCCAAGAAACTAGACACCGATTCTTTTGTATATGAATTTATATAAAGATGCATGCATAGACAGACACCTTTCCTTCTCAAATCATTGCTTCAGAGCTCACTACACCAAGACCATAAAAGGTACGCCAGTTATCTGCCAGACAGCTATGTCTTAGAACTGTGTATTAGTGCTTTAAAAAAAAAAAAAGGACAAAATCACAATGTTATTTGGGGGGAGGTTCTAAAAAACACATAATCACAGTCATATAGGAGAAGGTTTCAAAACCTATATGTAGCATATCAGAAGAGGTCAAAATTGACAGCTATCATTTTAATTATAGAACTGTGAATTAGTGTGAAAGAGGAAAGCTGGGGAAGAGGGTAAAATACATGTGGGGCTCAGACATTCAAATTAATTGCACTAGGAAATACCGTATTTGCAGACATTCCCCTCTTTTCTAGCATCTGAAAAACTAAAGTCTATGGAAAAGTAGCTCAGTACCAGAACAAGCCAAGAAGGATGACAATCTACAGCAATGCACATTTCCACATCACTACCCCAGAGCGTGATCCTTGTAAAGTCAACAGCCTTCAGACCGACACCAGCTGTGCACAAAAAAAAAAAAAAAAAAAAAAGCTGCAGGCCTCTGAACTGAGTATTTCTTCTGCACACACAACAAATCAGTTCTGAGGTAAAGCTACCAGCCACATTCCTCCAGGTAATTACTTTAAGAACAAGAACTACAGTGCAATTAAAGTTAGCTTGGCACTTTGCTTCCTTAAAATAGAAATGCTGCCTAAATGGGATCCCTGTCCGTGAACAGCTAAAAAAGCAGAACTGTAAATGTACGTAGAGGAACTTCTTACAAATAAGACATAAATTATTCCCAGAGTCAAGATGTCCATCTGATAAATACAGATCGTTTGTACAAAATAAAGCAATGGCATTAATTCACTGAAAGATAAAAAAAAAAAGGAACAAAAATTAAGCAGCATCGAAAGGCAATAAAAAAGGCCGGGTGTGGATGTGTCACTCGCAAAATCAAAGCAAATATTTCTTTAACAAGAAATTAAGTGACAGATTTTCAACAAAACCATCTTAACAGACAATTGCAAATATAACAACTGAAAGGTGGAAGTATTTACTCGACTGGTTTTCTCTTTTGTGCGCCTGTTCCTGTTGTATCTCAGAAAAGACTGACAGCTTTACCAGACTGGGAAACAAGTATTAAAAACAAAATCAAGACAAACAAAAAAATAATTGGTTCGTGAATACCATATGGCAAACCAGCTATAGATTTACAGCACTTTTTCGACCTGGCTTTCAGGTAATCAATTACCGAGCTCTTCTTTTCCCTCTTTCAAGCAGAAGAGCTCCGGACAAGCGCAGCGGGTCTGCCAGATGCCAGCAGCACAACAGCTGGTACAAGTGCTCCCACAGCTCCTGTTTCTAAAAATGCTCAATTTGGTCCGCGACATCCCACGACAGCAATATAACAACAGCGATTCTCTCCTAAGCCGAGCAAATCCGCCGGCAAAAAAACACCGAAGAATTCAGGAACGACTTGTAAAGCCAGTATAAAAATAGCTACTTCTAAAATAGGTTTTCCTTGGCAAACCAGTGCCGGCTCCACCGGGAAATCCGTTTTCGACATTTTACATAAAGCTATATCGGAAACTTGTGGAAGTAAACGAAGAAGCGGGTCATACCGAGGGGGTTTCCTTGAAATAAAAACAAGCCGTGAGACTAGAGCGAGCGGAACCTCCCGCAGAGCCGCGGCGGGACACCCCGAAGCGGGGTCCCTGGCGGGGAGGCGCCGGGCCCAGGGCAGGAGCGGGGGGGGGGGGGGGGGGCGGTACCTGCGCTCTGGAGGAGGCCGATGTTCTGCGGCCGCGCGGCGAGCTCGGCCACCGCCTGCACGAACTGCGTCCGGGCGCGCTGGTACTGCTCGAACACTGCGGGCGGCAGCGCCGGGGCACCGCGTGAGCGGCGGAGGTCCGGAGGGAGCCCCGGCGCCGGCCCCGGCCCCGCCGCCCGCGCCTACCTTGCAGGACCTGCCTCTGGCTCATGGCGGCGGCTGCGCGCCCGCGCGCGCTCCGGACGCGTCGCCACGGCAACCGGGCGGAAGCGGCAATGCGGGGGGGCGGGGCCGCCCGTGATGCCGCGCGTGCGCCCGCCCCGTGTTTCCCCCCCTCCCCCCGGGCTCAGGGGCGTCGCGCCCTGAGGGGAGCGGGGTCCGTCCGAGCGGTGCGGCCGGGCCCGGCTCCCGCCCCCTGGCCGGGCAGAAAGAAAAAGAAGGCAAAAAACAAGGGCAGCTCCCCTCGCCTTTATTCTTCGGGGTCCTTGGGGGGTTCAACTCTTTCTTCTTTCCCCCCACGCCGCTTCTCCCCGCCGCCGCGGTTCCTCCCGGGATTCCCCGCCGCCGCCGCCGGGGCTTTTCGCACCTCCGGCCTCGCTCCCCGGGACACCCGCGCCGAGCCCGCGGGCTGCGGGCGGCTTCTCCTCTCTGCGGGGGGGCCGGTCCCGTGCCTCCCGCCGGCGTTGCCAGGCGCAGGTTCCTGTTATCCCCGCGCTCCGCAGCCCTGGGGTTAATATTCTTTTTCCCGGCAGCGCGGACGAGCCGGGCGCTGCCCCTCGGAGCCTCCTGCTCCAGGGAGCCTTGGGGAATGGTTCTCACAACTGCTTGGCCAAGGCGCGGTAGCATCTAGGAGTAAACGCAACCCTGGGGGTCTTCACAGCGACTGATGCGAACTTCGGGGCTGCAAAATTAAATCGGGGTGCTCGGGATTTTTAGTGGAGATAGACTCTACGTCTCCTCCGGGATCTTCCTGAGGGCGATTCCCAAGATGTTTGTGAACGAAGTTACTAGCTAGTTCTGCTGCCGATCAAGTGAAAATCTGATCCACAACAGAAAAACGGAGTTGCTATTCCATAAAAAAATGCCCCTTTCCGTAGCCACCCATGCACAGGGGCTGCAGGATTCCATAGGCTGGAATTCTGCTCTGCAAAGCTCCCAATGTACAAAATTAGATGAGTGACGCTGTTCAAACATATTATTTGATGGGCAGTGTAAAGTTTTGTCTCGTACCTTAAAGTTGAAAGGCTGAACTTCAGCCGCATTTTAGAAGTTTGAAAAAGTGGGAAAAGTCGAATTTTTATCATTCACCTCCGGGTTTGCTCAGCAGAAAAGAGGTGGGCTCCCGTGAGCAATACTGTGGTCTAAAATGAGCCACGAGTTTCCAGGATTATTTAATGCGAAAAAAAAAATCTCTTTCAGCTAACAAACAAAAAAGGCAACATGCTGCTCTTCGCAAATAAATGAGACAAATTAAATCAGATTGGTGAGAAAGCCGTTTGCCATAGAAAATATTTTGGGAAATTATCACCATGTGTCCTTGAGAAGGGACCAGCTGTTAAACACATTCCTTTATACTTATTTCTGCTCTTAACTTGAACAAAAAAAATAAACAAACAGTGATGAATTACTTGCAGAGGGTTTGTTTTTTTTAAAAAAAAAAAAAGCAGATGTGTCTATTACAGATAAATTGATTTATCTGTATAATTAAGTTTAATGTTCGGATAAGTGAAAGAACAAAATGCACCCTGAGTACTTCCAAAACTTGCTGTTACATTTCGTTGCCTGATACTGAGAGTCTGTTCACGTGGTTAATAATAAAGATTAGGAATAAGCCCCATGCAAATGCGGTCTACGGAAATGTCACCCGTCCTCGCAAAAGTACTGAGGACGGAAAATCATTTATGGAAATGACGTACTTGTGAGACTTCATTGCCTGCTGCTGGCGTGCTCGGCACTAAGAAACCTGTATCCTTAGGCGGGTGGTGTTAGCGACACTGCGTTATGTCAGCTTAAAAAATAAACCGGAGACCAGGGGAACAGTTATCCAAATCAATGACTTGCGTTCGCTTTCTGGTGGGTGCTCTTTAATCTCAGTCTTCGATTCACTCTTCCATATGCCCGTAACGGGGCGGGGAAGCATCATTTTCCCTAAGTCGATGAAAGGCGAAGTTGCTCCTGGAGGGGGCTTTTGGGGAGTGAGGGGTGCCGGGGGGGCGCCACTGGCTTTTCCAGCTCGGTCCTGCCCCGCGGGTGCGAGACAACAGGTGGCTCAGCCCCGCACGGGAGCAGTCGGGTCCCCTGCGGGCCCCCCCCGGCCGGGACGGGCTGGGGGGCAGCTCCGAGGGCCGCGCTCGATGCCCCTCGACGGCTCCTCCGCGGCTTGAAATTGCGCGACACGCGTCGCGGTGCGGCGGCTTCTACCGGCCCCGGGACCGCCCGCCGGGGCTGTGGGACGGCGCGGGGAGAGCCCCCCGGGGCCCCTCCGCATCGCCCGAGCCGCCTCCGGAGGGTCTCCTGCCCCTGCCACACGCCTGACAAATTGCTCGGGGCTCGGAGCGAGTATTTACAGGGTTACAGAAATTGGATTTTTAATCCTGTGCTTGCGCGACTGAGCGCGTTTGATGGGAAGAGCGACGCGCAAGCTCCTCCGCCCGCTCCCGCGGATCGGAGTGGGAAGCGCTGGGCTTTTGGAAGACGGGAGGTTAAGCATGGAAAGGTTATTGGGAGTAAACGGGAGGTAGGGAACAGGAGCGCTCTCTCCAAGAGTGTGTGCCGAGTGAGGCATCTCCATCTCGTGTATAGCCTCTACTAAAATATAACTGATTAATCCTGGGATAATTTAAATTGCAAAATTAAGTTGGGCTTTGCCATTAGCTGATTTTTAGCAAAAACTGTCAGAGGAGCCATAGCAGTGGAGAGTCCCCTTTCTTTCTCGCTGAGCTTTGGCCGGGGGCTCCAGCAGCTCACGACATTCTGGGGTCCCCTCTCCGGATATTTGGTAGCCAGTTTAATTTGTGAGACTTTCCCATTGAGTAAATTAGTTCTGTGAGGCGAGGGCAGAAACGTCGAGGCGCTTCAAACGCACTAGAAAAAGAACTTTCCCTTCACCTAAGAGGAAGACGCTGGCGTTTGAGCAGACACTTGTAAACGTGTAAAGGCTCTGGATTCGGCTGGTGGTACTGGCGCGTCGCCATTGGACGAGGCAAGGACACACCAAAAATTACGAGGGATAAATAAACTGGAAAAGGGCAAAAGCATCGCAGGTTGACTTGCAGGATGGGAGCAGGAAATATTAGCTGGTAGGGCTGAGCCCTTTTTACCACGTGCGTATGGTTACACCTCTGGTTTCCTGCGGAACCGTCAGCGCTTGTGCAGTGCCATTAGAGAAAAAAAAAAAAAGACAGAAAAAAAAGACAAATATTTTTGGGACGTTCCAAAACTGAAACCCGGAGCTTAATTTATTCTGGGGACTTGAAAGGAGCGAGGTCTCCCTTTGTGTGTGCCGCCCCGGCGCCCACCGCCGCCCGCATCTCCATGTGCGAACGCGGCGGCGCTTCCCCCCGTGCCAGGAGCATCGCGGGCGCTGGCAGCTCACAACGGCGCTGCCAGACAATGCGAGATACGCGGAGCCTGCGCGGCTGCGGCTGCCGAGGCTGCCCGGCGTTTCCCTTTTGGTCTGGAAGAGCTGAACCTGCGCGATGCCCGGCTGAGCGCGCCGCTCGCCCCACGGCTACCCCGTCCCCTGCCCCATCGCCGCCCCGCTAGAGGGGTGGGGACGCGCCGCAGCCGGACGACGCAATCCCGGTCTGCAGGAGAAGGTGTAACGAGAGGCACCGGCAGCAGAAAAGGCTGCAAATCGCTGTCGTGTGGTTGCTATTAGCAACAAATCAGCTGAACAGCCTGCAAACCCCGAGCACCTAGGGCGGAGGTGGCGAGGGAAGCGCCGGGGCCGGGGAGGCCGGGGAGCGCTTTCCCGAGGGGACCCCCCGGCCGCGTCCCCGCCGAGGAGGGGCAGGGCAAGGGGAGCCGCCGCCGCGCTCCGGGAGAGGCGACCCGCTTAAAAGAGACAAAATGGCAGCTGGTGGCTCGTAGGCGTCCCTCTCGGCGCCGAGCGCCCGCCGGTGCCCCCCGCTCGCAGGGCTCTCCCCGCCGGAGCGGGGGCCCCCGGGGCTCCGGCCGCGGCGCTTCGCCCTCCGCCCGGCCTGGAAATCAAACTCCCACCCGAGGGGTGGGACACGTCCCGACCGGCTGCACCGGAGCGGCCGGGGCGCCGCGACAGCTCCGGTCCGCGGGCTGTGGGTGCCGGGCACTCGCGGAGGGAGCGCGCAGGCTCCGCACCCGCGCAGCGACAACCGCCTCCCTACAGCACCGCTGCGCCTTCCCGCGCCGGCATCTCCCCTTGGCGCACCGCTCCCACCTTGCTTCGTTGTTGTCTTTATTATTATTATTATTTTGTTGTGTTTCCCCCCTCCCCGCTTTTGCCATTTAAAGTTTGGTGAGTTTTTTTGGGGGGCGGTTTTGTACCTAGATGTGGTTTAGGGTAGTTTAGAGATTTTTTTTGTTTCCCTTTTCCCAACCATCAGACCATTCCGGAGGCCTCTGGGCGTCCGCCACGACGTCGTCTCGGAGCTCAGCGAGTGCCCGGTGGCGGCGGCCGGCGGAGCGTCCCCCGCACGTGCGGAGGGAGGAGCGAGCGGCGTCGGGGGCTGCCGGCGAGGAGCCTCCCCGGCACCGGGGAGCACCCGCCTGTCCCCGGCGGCGGGGAACGCGCGGCCCTTTGTCTCTCTCGACGAGGTGCGACGCCAGCCGCGTGCCGCGGCGACACCGGGCGCCAAATGGCTGCGGCGGCCCCTCCCCGCCCCGGGCCGGGGGAGCCCCGGTGCCCCGCGGAGGGCAGGGCGACGCCGGAAAGCCGCGTCCCGCCGCGTGTGCGTCCGTGTCCCCCCGCCCCGCCCCGCCCCCGCGGGCGCATCCCCGGGCCCGCCGGGGCACCCCCGGGGCGGGGCGGGGGCCGCGGGGCTCCGGCGGGGCGCGGGCTCCCCGTTCGAATCTGGCGGGCCGAGGGGCCGGCTCCGCGGGGCGAGGCGGGGAGCTGCGCAGGCGCAAGATGGCCTCTGCCCGGGCGGCGGGGGGGGTGCCCGGCGGGCCTCCCCGCGGCGCCGAGCGCCGCCTCTCCGGGGGCTCCGCGCCGCGGCCCCCGCCCGCCTCCCGCCGCCAGCCCCGCGCCGCCGCCGCCACCGGGGACCGGAGCCGCTCTCCCCGCCCGCCCCCGGCACGGGAAGCCTCCGTCTGCCGTGGGAATCGCGGGTCCTTCGTGCTTTTCCCCGTCACCCACTTTTTAAAAATTATTTATTTTCTTCCTTTTTTTTTTTCCTTAATCCCGCATCATCCCTGTGAAAGAAACACCGCGTCCCCGCAGTCGGTGAGACCGAAAGTTGTCCCTGTCTCACCGGGCTTCCCCAGATTCTCTGTTGTCCTTGAGGGACTCCGCTGTAAGTCGTGGGGAAAGAGGAGAATAAAGGAGCGGAGCTGGAGAAAAAAAAAAAAAACAAAACTCTCGTCTGCCAGAATCCTCTTGGAATTCTTGAATTAATAAACACAAAGCGGCCGTGGCTCGGAGCTCTCGGAGCGGGACAACGACTTTGAACTCTGGAACGGAGCTCCGCGGCCCCTCGGCGGGGACAGCGGGTTCTCCTCGGGGCGCCCCGCGGGCGAGAGACGGGCAGAAAACACGAAAAAGAAACTGTCTGCAGTAAAATAAAGGAAATCCGTTTCAAGAACCCAGAGTAGAAGCAGTAACGTTAAAAATTAACAGCGGAAGCAGGAAACACTTATCTGGGTAAACGCGGTCTCAGAATTTCTCGGTGCGAGGGCTGGGAGAGCGCAAGGTGCCGGCCGGGGCCGCTGCCCCCGCACCGGGACAGGGAACGGGAGCCCGAGCCGGGCACGGCGGGTCCCCCCGGTCCCCGTGAACCGCATTGGTGGCGAGGATCGGAACTGCAGGAGACACTGCGCAGCCCGGGAGGCAGGAGCGCAGCGGGGCCGAGGGAGCGGCGCGGAGCCGCCAAGAAGGGAAAAAAGGAGCAGGGGTGGCGGAGGTGGAAGAGGAGGAGGCTTCGCTCCGGTACCGGCCCCTGGGGGACCCGCTGTGGCCGCCGTTGGAAAACCCCCCTGGGCGGCGGTGACGAGCGGCGCGTCCCCGGCAGCGCGGGGGAAGGACCCGGGGCGGCAGCGCTCCGGCGGGCGGTTTCGGTGCCCCTTTTCTTCCCGGGACCCGCGGCCGCCGCAGGTAGCTGTGGGCGATGGTCGGTCCTGCGGAATAGATGGTTCGGCTTCCCGAGCTCCTCGTGCTCCTTCTCGTTCTCTTTCTGCACGTTTCTTCGTCCCTTCTCCTCATTTCTGCTTCTCCGCATCCCCGCGGAGCCCCGCGGGCTTTCCCCGGGGCTGCACCGTCCCCGACTGTCCCCGTCCCTGCTCGGAGCCGCCCGCGGCTCAAAGGGGCGGCAGAGCTGGTCGGACCGAGACAGGGAAACGTAATTTTCCAGCGGGCGCCTCTGCCTCTTATCAGATTGTTGGACGAGCTCAGAAAATCGCAGCAGCCTTCGGCTTTATCCCTCGACCTGTATAAGGGCGACGTCGGGGAATGAAAAAGACTCCTCTTGCAGACACCGAGCTGAGATTTTTTTCCAATTAGGGAGGATTTCCGTACATTTTGGAAGGAAACCCGCTCGCTGTGTAGCTGCGAAGAAAAATATTGTGCAACCCGGGAGGCTGGCAGAGCAGCTTCGCAAGTAGAACATCGCGGTGCTATCTTTGATATTCCTTCCAGTCGTGCTTCGCAATATATATACGCATGGCAGTGCCATCTGCCTAGGGCCAGCAGCGAAACAAAAGTTCCATGTGACAGCACAAACATCCTCGGCGGCTCGGGAGGAGCTGCTGGGAACGTTTGTTCCTTCTCAGACGGGAGATGTCAAACTGGGAGACGTCGAAAGTGTTTTAAGAGCCTAATAAACCTCGAAGGGAATTGTCCAACTCCTGTTTCATTGCCTGATGCTTCCCAGACACTGTATAGAGACCGAGAGCAGTTCCGTTTTGATGCTAAAAGTTGTCATTATCAGCTACTTCCAATATAAATAAGCGCAATTTGGTCACTGTGCTAAGGTACAACCCGTTGCTGCAGGTTCAGTGCTGGTCTTTGGGGGAATTAATTCAACCAGTACAGTGCGAATAACTCGTATAGCTGGGGGAATCCTGCCAAGATACACGCTCGGTCGTATGGAGAGATATCTTTACATTAAAACGTATTTAGTTCCACCGAGGCTTTAAAAAGTAATCCAGAGCAGCACAGGCGGAACCTGGCACGCACCCTCACAAAAATCCTGCTCTTCCCTTTCCAGCCAGTGCAGTTTAACAGGGGCTGAAGTTGAACAGACAGGAGGGAAAACCTGTGGCTGCCTGGGATGTGAGAATACACCGTTTGCTTATTTTCAAGAATAATTCGAGGTCAAATAAAGAAGAGCAAATGTTTTCTAGTCAGGCAACCAAACAAATCCTGGAAACTTTCAGGTACTTTGTTGTTATTGTAGCACTATACTGTTCTGTCCACTAAAATCCTTTGGACGCCCAGAAAGACTTCCAATGAGTTTGTCCTTTAACACCACATTATCAACAGAGGTCATTTGCTATTTTTCAATGAATTATCCCTTTTATTTGTTTATTTCTTTGATCAGCTATAAATGAAAGTTATTCGTGTATATAAAACTGAAGTTTTTACTGTTGAAATTGAACTGTACATGTTTACTACAGGAAAAAAATATCAACTCTTGTTTAACAAGACATTATACATCAATAAGCAATAACCTTGTGGAGGATTTGCAATCACCTGATCTATAAAAACAAGCAGGACAAATAACAGCAATTTATATGCAAAAGTAATGATTTAATGACTATAAGCAAGACAAAGCAATAGAATTGTGCTTCTTTTGCAGACTGGAGACAATGAAATGTTTAACTACAATTTTCCCGTACAAACATGAAACAATATCCATATAGAATAAACACCCTCACAAATGTATAACTGATGGGTGATGAACACACACAAAGTTCGACCAAAGCAAAGCACAAACTGAAAAGTGTTCTGGGCTGTTCAGATTTTATGGTGGAAAAGTTCCTTCTACAGAAAAAAATAATACCCTTAGAAGCCTCTAATAAAATGCACCTATTTGCAGGGCATTATAGAGGAGGCATTCTCCACAATTTATTGTAAATATTAAAGTACCTGTTAAATTTTAATGAAGTTAGTACTGTACCATATACATATATATTAAAACAAATTTAGATGAAATGCCTTCATCCAGCCACTTGCTGGTTCCTTAAAATTTATACCAAATAGATTATGGCTTCTATTATGATTCCGTGTGCTTTTAAAAACACAGTCCCACCACAACAAATAATAAAAAAGTAATCAAACAGGTCAAAGACTTCCATGTCCCTTAACTTTTTTTTTCTGCACTGCATCACTTCAACATTTGGTAAAGTAAAAATATATCGCTTCAAAAAAAAAAGATAAAGCCTGTAAAATCCTTTTAAGATTGCCAATTGCCTCCAGGTTATCAGACTTGGATGTGCTTTCCCAATACTGTAGCTCTCACAGGCAGAGTGGTTTTATTTCAGTATGAGCAAAGCTCAAATGGGGGGCATCTGCAAGGGTCGAACCAGTTCAGAAATTTAACAACCATATCATGAGTGCATGAAACACAATATTTTCTTTATAGTATTTATAAATATATCATACAATACTGTTTCCTGTTATGTCATATACCAATATGGCATTGTACAATAAGCATAATGCCACCTGATTCTTACAAAAGCGAATCATTTAAACAAGTCAGTAAATAAAACGGTAATACCCGCTTTTAGGCATACAGATTGTAAAACTGAAATTTACTTTTCTTTTGATCGGTTCTGCGCAGCAACAGAGAAGTTAAAGATGCAACATAAGAATCAAAATGGCTAATACGCAAAAATTGTTATTCACAGTGACATGGTTACATATATGCATTACTCTATGCATATTCTTTCCGTTTTGTTGGATTTCAAGATGAAAAAGCACTTGCTTTCTACAGGTTCACAAAACAGCATAAGAACAATAACAATCGAAGAGAACGCAATGGAGGAGTTAGTCTGGATTAACAAACTACTTCCCGGGATTTGTATCGTCTTCTGGAGACTCCCGAGTCCAGATGATGGGGACGGAAACAACTCCGCATCACTCAGAACAGATAAAGGTGTAACTTTTGTTTGCTTCCCAGTCCTCTGAAAACAATTTACATTTCAATCTTGCGTTTCCTTTAACGTCCATCCTGAATGTCACCTAGTCCGCCTTTTATAGCCAAGTTCAGTGTCACTACAAAAGAAAGCATTTGGATGATAGTCACATGGATTAGCATCTATAAAGCTGTAATGGCATGGAGAGATCTATATAAAGGAGGGGCAGGGGTGGTAGCCTGGTTGGCCCGTCAACCAGATGAAGTGGCAGAAGAGCCATTTATCGACGTTTTCCGTGCTCTGTTGGTAAAGGAGGACTGGTGGTTACTGCTGGGGCTGCTGCTGGTGCCGTTCATGGTGCTGGAGATGTGGGGGAACTGAGGATGAGGAGACTGGACCGGCGTGCTGGGGCTGGGCAAACAGGAGGAGGTGGAGGGGATGCCTCCCGCCGGGCTGCTCGCCTTGTCGCTCCCAGAGTCACTTTCTAGCTCCCCGCTATTATTCAAGCCTTCCCTCTGGTGACTGATTTTCATCCTCTTGCAAGTAGGTCGGACACGGTATTTCAGGGGCAGAGGCCCGTTCTGCAAGGCAAAGGGGAGACTCCGGTAAGCGCCCTCCGTGGGCCACAACTGGCACCCTGAAGGGGGAGGTGCGCTGGCCCAACTCACCCGCCTCCAGGTGTAGATGTAGGCAATATCCATTAGGGTGTAGTAGTCCTTCAGAGGTTCCTCCTCATACATGACATCTATCTGTTCGAGACACAAATCCTCGCATTAAGGAGCACCCAGGCACTTGCTCCTAACCCTATGCTTGCTCTGAGGTGAAAGTAACCCCTCTGATGTATATATCAGATGAAAAATGCTATGGCAAAACCAGCAGGGAATGGGGAAATTATGTATCTATTAGATATTTTTAAAATACATTAAGGAGCAATTTCTTGATACTTCCATATTTACAGCATTCCAAAATTACAGAGTTGCCAAACTCTCTGGAAAGACATATTAATAATGTTCATAATCCCGTAAGTGTATTGCACACACCAGAAATACCTGGTAGTATTTCTACAGCTAGAGCTGGCTGTAATGAGAAAATGAGTGCTAACCCACAGCAGCAGCAGGCTTAGAATGGCAAGACTGAAAAAATAGGTACCTGGAAAGTGTTAGGTATATCCATTTTACTCCGCAGGAACTTTCTTAGATGCATCACTGTCATTGCCGCTGGGCAGCGTAAGTATCTTTTGTCATTCACCTGATGGGATAAAGAAAATCAGTTCACTGAGAACAAGCAATTCCTTCCACCAAAGTTGTATTCTGACGCTCCATGCTATTTTTTTTAAAAAATGCACTTTATTAAATTATTAATTATAACCATTTCTGCTGCAACAGAAATAAGTGGTAAATTAGAGTGCCAGAATAAACAAAAATGCAACTGATTTTATACATAAAGATTTTTATCTCATGGTAAATATCTCCTTAGAATATGTATATATTACTTAGTGATTTTTAAAATTAATATTTTTTTCATAAAATTTAAATTTTTTACCAAAAATTCAGATCCTGCATTAAAAGTAACAGTGAGGGTATTTTTTATTTTAAAGAGTTGTTTACACGTACAGCTGTGTAAAGAAGTGTGACCTGGCACCAGAGTAGGAGGTTGTGCTTCTTTTGTTCTAGATACACATACCTGTGTGGTTTTTATGAGCTACAAACCTGCCCCAAGTATGTTTGTGTATGTTATGTTTCCTCTAGAGTAAGAAGTTATTTACCTCTTCCTTTGATTTTTCTTTCTCCTTATTTCCTTTCCGTTCCAGTCTGTGAGAAGAAATTAAACAATTACAACAAATAATAAATGTAGCTGCTACCAGTCAGGTAAACATAAAATATTGCCATTCTGGAACTTGCCTATTCTGGTCAAAGAATTCAATGGATAAGCTTATTATCTCGTCGTCTGTTATAATTCTTTTGTCTTCGTCGGCTACTTCTCCCCTGTCTTCATTAGAGCCATTGGCAGCTGCGCAGAAATTTCCACAATAATTTACATTTTGAAATTCAAATCAGGAAGAATGGCAATTCTCAGTAACAAGATAAAAAAACCCCAACCCTCCATAATAAGATTATGATTTAAAGCTACCTAACTGTTAAAACAATAAACTTCTATTATAATGAATTTACTTCTTAAAATTCTGTTACAGTAATATGTAAGTTAAAAAGGAAACAGTAAAGCATCTAGGCCAATGCTACATTTATTAAAGTTGCGAAGGAGAAGGTTTTACCATCAGCTGACGGATGAGCAGCGTAAAAATCCCTTCTTCTTTTCATTTCATCTAGATGGAAAAGCATATATTTTTCTTTTAGTATATGCACTATATGTTGATATAGGATAACAGTTCTGGCTTTGTTTTTCTACTCTTCAGAAAAAAAAAAAACCGGCGACATAACTACTTACTTTTGAAAAGGCCAGGTACTAGCTTGTATACAATATCTTGGAGAGTTTTATCTGACCTGACAAAAGAACAATCCCAAAAAATAAAATTAAGCAGATGAAACAATATTTTAACCTGTGCAGCAGCTCCTCATTTATAATCTTTCACAACAATGAGGCATCTTCTACAAAATGGGAGGCTAGTCAAAAACTTTCTTTACGGGACCTTGTAATCAAACTAACACTGCTATAGATACCGGTATAAAACAAAACTCATCTGTGCTACCACAACTGAAAAATAATTCTCCTGGACTAAAGAAAGGCCTTAAAAATCACGTCCCCCCTAGAAAATAATGAGAGCAATGAGTAACGCTGACAAGAAAAAACATTATTGCAAGGAGAAACATGCTTTAAAGGGTTTTGCTTTCTTAGCGTGGGAAGCTGCAGCAAGATTTTTCATGACCAGGAACTGTGCTAGATGCAGAGAGCAAAGGTAAAAACTGGTACACATGAAGATGGGGGAGAGGGAAGAGGCATCCATCAGTGGTTGGGGCACACAAAAAAAAAAAGACCAACAAAAACTTTGTCCCCCATCCAGAGAAATCCTCAATTTCAATCAATGACAAAACTCCAAAGAGAGAGCCAACACACAAGTTAGCTTGTAAATTGACAAGTCCTTTCAGATTTAAATCGCAGACCAAGAGATAACATCTACACGACTGCTACTGGTCTCCCCATAGAAAGTAAAACGCGGGATGCAGGGTTGCATCTTTCTCCTACCTTATATTCAAAAGCGGCCGAGTTTTGTGAACTTGGACATCACAAATAGGACAATACTTGCTGGTCTCCAAGTAGCGCACGATACAGGTCTTACAGACTGTAAGTGAAACACGACAGCCTTTCAGTGACGGCTGTAGGTGACGCTCAGATATGCAGAGATAGAGGTGCGATTTTCTAAACTATGCAAGCTACAGCAAATCGTCCATTGTCAGCAGCGCGCTGCTTAAGCTAAACAAATACCCAAATAAGCTGCAATTACCATGAAAAGGAGACGCTTGGAATACATATATTATTACTTTAACAAAGACCGTAGGGTCGTCGTCAGAAAAAACCCGCTCGGGCGCCGGGCCACCTCTCCCCTGCCCGTCGGGGAGGCGGAGGGGCGGCGGTCCCGAGCACCTCGGGGGCTTGGGGCTCGGCGGGAGGGGGAGGGTCGTGTTCCCGGGATGCCGGGAAAGGTGGGAAACGGCGGGGGAACAACGCGGGGCGGCCGGCAGTACTTACAGGAGTGGAGGCACTCGATGATGGTTGTCGCATCAATGAAGTACCCGCCGCAGAGCACGCACATGAGATGGGGGTTTAGCTCGGTTATTTTGATTCTGGTCGTTCGGTGCATTTTGGCGTGGCGAAGGGCGGCTCTGAAAGACACACACACACACGCACACACACAGAGAGACACGCACAGCGATCAGCGGGGACGAGCGCGGCGGCGGCGTCCCAGGTGCCGCGATCCGGCGCGTCCCCTTCCCCCGCGCGGGGCCGGTCCCGCACCCACCGCGGCGCTGCCCGGGCGGCGATGCGGCGGGGAGCTGCGGGAGGGGGCCGGCCGGGCACCGGCGAGCAGCACAAAGGGGAACCAGCGCCTCCCGGTGCGGCTGCCCTGGCATTTCCGGAGAGCGGGGAGGGGCGGCGGGGGGCGGGACGGGGGGGGGACACGCACCTCGGAGCGGGGCCGGGCACCGGGGGGGTCCGGGCGGCCGCCGCCGCCGCCGCTCGGTGCCGATCCGGATCCGCTCCGCTCTCCGAGGGGGTTGCTATAGCAACTTACACTTACACTTGGCATCCTGCCACCGCTGGGAACACACGAGAGCCGGGCGGGGGGGCGGGCGCGGGGGGGGGGGGGGGGGCGGGCCGGGCCGGGCCGAGCCGGGCCGGGGGGTGGGACGCGGGGCCCGGCGGAGGGGGTGGAGGAGCCCGCGGCGGTCTGGGAGCCCGGTGGCGAGGGAGGGGAAGAGGGCGGGCGGGAGGGGGTCCGGGGAGGGGTGGGGGGCGGCGGCCCGGAGGGTGGCGGAGGCGGCTCTGGGCGCGGGGCTGAGCCGGGCTGCGGGGTCTCTGCCCGGCGGAGGCGAGCGCCAGAGGCTCCTCCCGAGCCTCGGCCATTTCGGATCCTCTCGGGGGCCTCTCTCCACGTCGACTCGGTGCGAGGAGCGGGTCTGAGATCGCTCCTCTTCCCCCTCCGCTCCCTCCCTCCCTCCCTCCGCCGAGCCCCGCTTCCGAGACCGAACCCCCTGCGCCCCGGCTCCCGCGCCGCCGCCGTCCCCTCTCCCGCCTTCTCTTTCCTCCTTTCTCTCCTTCCTTCCTTTCTCTCTCGCCCCGACTCTCGCTCTCTTTCTTTCCTTCCCCCCCTTCTTTTGAGCCTCGTCTGAAAAGCCTCCCGCGGACGAGGCGAGCGCGGTGCAAAGTTTTGCGAGAGGTGGAAAGAGATTTGAAGCGCCAGAGTAAGGTGTTTGGATGGGAGAAAACGAGCCTCCGGATGCTAAAACAACCCCCCTTTTCAGCAATAAAGCACACCGGGGGAGCTGGGGGGACACCCCCAAACCGACTTTAAACGGTACATTAGTGAAGATGCGAAGGACCATGTGACCAGATCTTTCCCAAAGCTAAATCAACACCTTGTCAACACAATGCAGCGACAAGAGTGAAAAACAAATGTCATTTTCACAGGCTGAAACACATAACCCCCCGTCGGATGCACTGGCATTAACGCTGGATGCACACATACTACTTAAAATGAGAGGGAATAAGAGGAATAGGGGGAAAGTACAGCAGGAAAAAAACCTTGTCAGGCACGTCAATAACAGGGTAAATTATTTTTTGTCAACCAGATCCCGAAAAATGTAACGTTACGATGTCGCTCCAAGGTAAGCTATTCACTTCCCCATGTCTGTGCTCCGAGCACACCAGCTCCTCTCCCCACTCTTCCCGAGGCAGAGCTTGGAGCCGCCTGTCTCTACAGCACCGTGCGAGCTGGGGAAGCCTCAAGATGCTGGTTCTCCCCAGACGCTCGCAAACTTCGACGTTAGGTAGCGGAAACAAACAAACAAACAAACTAACACACCAAGTTTTCTAAAAGCTTTGAATTTCTGCCAAATTGCCCAGGACAAGGGTACAATATTCCTTAAGAAGTGTGCACAGCGCCAACGAGCGACCCTAGCCAGGAAACCTCTCTTGCTGCTGCAGAACCCTCGAGTGAGGAGCAGATAAAAAACTCCCCAGCATCAAACCACAGCCGGCCAACACACAGAGAAGCAAAGTTCGAGAAGCACCGAGGCAGACCGGGACTCCCCAAGGCTGTTCCTAGCCCCGTGCGGGGAAGCAAGATCCCCGCTGCATTGTACTGCGGTTTAAATGTCGCTTCCAGGGTCCCTGACCCTCTCTCTGCTTCTCGCTTTTAAACCGACGCCGAGGGTTTGCTTTTCCCAGAAAAGGCAGACCTCGGGCTTCTGCTCTCCACTGTGGAGAGTCCAGCGCCTTGAAGCCGGCGACTCGGAGGTCCCTGTCGGTACTCAGACGTGGACAAGCTGCCTTCACGGTTCTGTCTTTTATTTGCTCGACTCGCTACCTTATAATTCATATATATCTGAACCAAAAACCCAGCAGTGACCGAGGTCACGCAAGCCGGCTGACCAAGAATTCCTTCCCAGCCCTGAAAGGCTGGGACAAACCTTTCAAGACATTAACGCGTTTATTTCACGCAGGCGTAGCGCCTTCCTAAATGGAGGAGGATTAAATTCAACCGTGAAACCTGTTTTGTCGAAGCAACTCCTAAACGCGGATTATTTATTGCCCGAAGTTAGCACATTTTCAACTTGCTGTCTTTGAATCCGGTGGTTTTCCCCAGCGAGCTGAAGCTCACGCTCACTCCTCCCCAGGAGCCACTCGGACAGACACACGCACACGCGTGTCCGTGCCTGCGGGTGCGTGCCACAAACGCAGCAAGGTTCTACCACAGCAGCCCGACCTTAATATTTTGGTGCGAGAGAAACCCGTGCAGATTTTCCTCTGCTCAGGCTGATGGCATGGCGAATTTCAACACCTCGCACGGTCGAGACAAACAGCCCCTCAACCAGGACAATATACATTTACACACTGACACTCGGAACAACCGAATGCAAAATACACGAAGATAATACTCGCTAGAAGTAAACACTGCCAGTCAACTGATTATTTAAAGGCCTTAAACGGGTTATGTCAAAATGAAGAAAACCAGAAGTGCATCCTCCGGCTAAGAATCAGCCACGTTATTAAAAATCTATAAAGGCAATAAGCTATCAAATCTTGCTCGGCAGGTCCCTAATAGAAAATACATACATAAAAACTAGAAGCATTGCTCGGGTAGGTTTGTGTACTTCGTACTCATCTCCTCTCGGAAAACTCTCCCATGAGGAATAAAGCAGCCGTCATTCCACATCTTCACCCATTATCAGTCAGAGCCACTTCTACTATCGAGCTTGTTATTACTCTTTCGCTTAAGAATGGCCACATATGTTTTAAAGGAGGGGACGGTGCTCCTTTCAGAGAAGGCACCCGGAGCTCAAATATCCTTGCCCAGCTCTCCGCAGCCAGGAAAAACCTGAATATTGGCAACAGAGTGCAAAAGGACCCCAATCCCTTAAATAGCCTCCCTGGAACGAGGTGAAGGACACGACCCATCCACTCAAAAAATACCCTAAAATGTTAATTCTCTCCTATCCGAGCGATCAGGCGGGACAATTCTCCGTGTGCCTGGCAAACTGCAACACGAGTCTATCTCAGTTTCTCAGGACGCACTGCACAGAGTTACTCAAAGTACTCACTGGACTGCATTTGCAGAGCCTCCCTGGTCTGTGGGACAGTCTCATAAAATTAGTTGCTTTGACCACTACAGACCACGACAAAAAAAAAAACAAAAAAAAACCCCCCAAAAAATTAAAAAATCCTCTTAATGCCAAACTTGCAATTGGGCACACATGCCCAGGTTTTTCTCAACTTTTCTGGAGAGGGGAGGAGGGAATCAAAGTTTCTCGAGGCTGAAAAGTGACTATCTCACTTACGCAGAAATGCGATTTTTCTGCTTATTTTTGCCCGATTAATTACAAATATTTGCAGTAATCGCAGAAAAACATCCCGCGTTATATATTGCCAAGGCCACACAATTACAGAAACGCACACCAGCAACTCCCCAGCGCTGCCCGCCAGCAGCACGAGGAGCCCACTCGTGACATCTTTAAGATGTGACAAAGGATTTCATGTAAATTTACCCTCCCCGGGCGCAAGAAAGGAAAAAAAGCATCAACCAGAGAAAAGAAATTCAAATAAACCCCCGCGTCCCACCGACACATCACCTTTGCTCCGAAGGCTCCAGCAAACCGCACGCCCCAGCTCCCCAAGATCGCAGCCGAACTGCCCTCCTCACCCCCCCAAAAAAGTTATTTCTGGGTGCCGGCCGCCCCCCCCTCTCCCAGCAGGCGCGACCCCCCGAAAACTTTAGCATTTAGGGCAGAAATGTGAGAGGAGGCGATGGAAACAACCGGGAACCGCCATCTTACGACCCATCCAGTTGCACACAAGTACTCGTCCAACTTAAGTTAATAACATTTTCTGCCGGGTGCCCCGGCGCCTAACAACCCCTCCGGGGGGATCGCTACCCCCCGCCGGCCCCGTCTCTATAAAACGGGCGCGTTATCTGACATTTTAACCTCCCCCGGACGCGTTTCTTTCGGGGAGGACCGCGATCGCTCGACCCGGGCAGCTCCAGATTTCGCGAACGCCCCCGTTTAATCAAAATCTGCCTTTAAACAAAGGGCGCCGGGGCCCGGCCGGCAGCAAGGTCTGGAAGTATAAACATTCTCCTCGGGGGCCGCGCGCACGGGAGGGTTTCAGGGGGCGTCCGGGGGAAGAAAGGAACTAAAACCCGCGCGGGGCGGGCGGGCGCTCGGCGCGGCGGAGCCGCTGTCAGCGCGGCTCCCGTTCCGAGAGCTCGGGGGACGCCCGGGCTCCCCTCCGCGGCCCCCCCAACCCGCCCCGCCGCCGAGCCCCCGCCGCCCCCCGCCCGGGGCCGGGCGACACCCCGCTTCATACGTACCCGCCAAACGGAGCCGGTGGGCGACGATCGGGGCGGCCGAAAAAGACAATGAAAGTTAAAAGTCGTTCAGCAGAAAATGAATGCGAGCCAAGCGGCCATCTTGAAATGAACTGCGGGCGCTGTCAATCGCAATCAGCTCATCGCCGCCGCCGCCGCGCTCCGCTCCCCGCGAGTGGCGCGGCCGCGGGTCCGGCCCCGCTCGCCCCCTCGCTCCGCGCCGCCACCGCCGCCCGCGCGGGCTCAGGCGCCGCGGCCCCGCGCCTCGCGGGGGTCCTGCCGCCGCCGGCCCATTGTCTGTCTCCCTCTGCCCCCCGCTCCGCCTCGCGGCCTCGCTCGCGCTCCTCGCTTTTATTATTGCTGCCGTTGTTACGAGTGCGAGTGTTGTTGTTATTTCGTAGTTGGTGGCGGGGACCCGGGGAGGGAAGGAGGGCGGGCGGGCGGGCGGGCGGGAGGAGGGCGGAGGAGGGAAGAATGCAACGCTGAAGGCACACGGTGGAAACTGACACCGTCCCCAAAATGGCTCGGAGTTCGCCCGCCCCGCCAGCGTCACGTGGGGCGCCTCATTCCTTAAGGGCGGCCTGGGAATTAGCGGCGCTGCTGCCGGGGCCCCGCCGCCTCGCCGTGACCCGCTCCCGCCCGCCGCGCCCCGCGCCCCCTCATTCGCCCCCACCCCCCTCAGCCCTGTCGCTTCTCGCGCCCGCCCGCGTGCCGCCACCGCCTCCTTTCCCGCCCCCCCCTCCCGCAAACAGCCCCACGTCGCCTTCCTTCCCGGCTCGCCCCGCGCCCCCCCCCCCCCCCCCCCTCCGCCCCGCACTTGTTGCGCGCTCCCGGGGCGAAGCCGAGCGGCGTGGGGCCCCCCCGGGACGGGCCGCGGGTCTCCCCGGCGGCAGGTGCGGGGCCGCCCCGGCGCGGCCGAGGGAACCGCGGGACCGGGCTCCGCGCTCGGGGCCCCGCGGGGAGCGAATCCCGCCCCGGGGCGCCCGGAGAACGCCCCGCGACCCCCGCACCGACACTGCGGAACAGGAGAGAAAACTTTATTGGGTCCCACGGAAAAACAAGCGGTGGCAACGCCGAAAATACAGAACGTGAAACAGAAGGAATGCTCTGAAGATATGACGGTGAGGCAAATATTTAACAAGAGTTAATTAAAAAAAAAGATACCAAGTGAACTCATAAAAGAACATTTTTTTTTTCACTTAATTCGCATCCAATGACTTAAAAAAAAAAAAAAGAGTTTGCATCATGACACAAAACACGTTTTCCACGGAGAAGGCACTGGGAGGAGGGGAGAGCCTCAGCTCGGCAGGCTGGCACCTTCGGTCACATCTGAGCCGCTCGCTCTAGACTTTTTGCAGCATCTTTTAGCTTCCCAACTAAATCCTAAGAGATGAAATATTGTCTTAGAATGAACACATAGATTTTTTTTTTAAAAGGTCAGCTAGAGGCACACAGTGGGGTGGGGTTTTTATACTGGGAGGTGAGGGAAATCAGCACCTTGTACCACAGAGCAATGTTGCAACTGATGAACAATGGCAGCAGGTAATTAAATAACTCCTACTTTATGATGTAGTAAGAAAAGTGGGAACTGAAGGAATACACCTTTTAACATTCATTATCTACTAAAATAGATCGCTACTCTTCGCACACAGATCCCGTTGCTATCACTAGTAGGCTAACACTGACAGTTGCTCTTGGCTCTGAAGTACCATATCATTTCTAAAAATACTTAAAATATTTTGAGTGCAATTTTGTACTGGGACGACTCTCCAGCCAAAGCTCATAGATTCAATCAAGTCAGCAAACAAATAAAAAACACTCAGTACTAAGGGAAGGATGACTTTTGAGACACACGTTAAAAAGCAGAGGTGTAAGCCTGTAGTTTTAATACCTTGCTTTTCCTTTTCCCCCAACCTTTCTTCCCAGTCCTCCAGAGTTTGGTCACTTCCGAGCATTACAATACCTCTATTGTTCAGTTACACATTTAAATCACTAAACAAAGATCAACATTTGTTTCAGTAGATTTCTTACATATCATTACCACCCCTGAAGAGTCTTCAGTTCGTTCTGGATTTTCAATCATTCAAATCATTGAACCACCACTTTAGAGAATCATTTCCCTAAAGCATGGGAAATCAGAGTTCCAGAAAAATGATGTATTTCTTCCCATGTATAAATATATGGAACAGTTACGAAAACAGACAAAATATTTACACATGTATGTAAAACACTCCTCAAGCAACTAAAACCAGTTACTTTCCAACTTTATTTGAGAAGACAAGAAAAAGACACTCAGATTTTTTTATTTTTTAATAGAGGAGTCTCCCACACCCTCCCAGGCCTGGATTTTTTTTCTTTCTTTCCAATAGCACATATGATTTCTTTTTGATTGGCAAGTTGTTAAAAGCATTCACATCCACAACTGGAGCCAAGCATAGAAACAATGATGAAGGAAAGAAGTACCTGTAATTGCTCCATCGTGCAACTAAAACTAACATCTGGGTGTGATCCTGAATCACTGTTCTGAAGAAAAAAAAACAACCACCAATGCATGTTTTATTAAAAAAAATGATCATGCAACTGCATTTTTCGCTCTGAAGGTGCTAGAAGTACAGTACCTCTATGTTTAAGGTCACCAAGTAGGAAGGCTGGTAAGTTTTGTGAAGCTGATTGTTCTATAGTAAGAAGAAAGAGCAAAGAAAAGGGTCAGGTCTCAGTTCTGAAGAAGACTAAAGAAACAACTTCATGTGTTAAAATTACCTTGATCTGATATTCCAAGCGCCAAGACACATCTGTTATATGGAGAGGAGATCTCCCTATGCTGAAAGACACAACAGTTACAAATTCCCTAGCCTGAAATAGAACATCAGTTTCTCAAGCTGTCCATCAATGAGAAACTTTTTCATAATTCTTGTAATGATTCTTGAAAAGTTCAAAATGCTTCTTAGGAGTAGAATTCCAAAAGGAGGAATACAAGTTTCAACAGCTGCTTTCTCAAGTTTGTTACAAACGTACAATTTTTAATTTTTTTTTAATGGAACGGTATTTCTTACTGTAACCACCTAAAGTTTGCAAAGGTGTTTTCCAGGCCAGTTTCAATGTAGCTGTAATTGAAACTATATATCTATGCAGAACTGGTGGACCTACCTTCCCAATAGGATTTCCAATGCATCCTTGTTTTTCTAGAGAGAAAGGAAAAAAAAAATGCTAGATTCAATAAATTCCTAGAGAGAAAGAAAACAAAGATGTTAAAAACGGTGTAAAAACCTGATATTCAGCGCAAAACTGTTCTATTCTCTCCTTGTCCAGCTTACAGTCCTCAAGACAGGCGCTAAAGGGAGAAAGAATTTATTAGTTTTCTGTTAACACGAACCCCGCAGCAGAGTTTAAAGCGGGGCAGCTTCCAAGGGTTGGTACCTGATGGCAGAGACGTCGGCTCTGTGCTTCCCTGCCTCCAGAATGCAGGTCGCAGCCGCCACATGGCAATGTTTTAGCACCACAGGGTCAATATCCTTCAGGTCGGGATCGTCTAAAATAAAGGAATCGCCGACGACGCGGCTCGTTTGCCACGTTCCAGCACACGGGACCTCGAGCTCGCCCTCTGAGCGGTTCTCTTTCCCGCAAAAACCTCCGAAATGGAACGCGTTCGGAGCGAAAGGACGGAGCGAGAGGTGCGAGGAGGAGGAGGAGAGGGGCTGAAGCACCGCCTGGAGCGGCCGCACCGGGCGAGGCTGGCGGCGCCGCCGCCTCCGCAGCGCCTTCCCGTTAAAAAAAAAAAAAAAAAAAAAAGAAAAAAAAAAAGAAAAAAAAAACATATATAAAAAGAGGAAAGCTCGGTTTCCTCTCCCAGCGCCGCCGCCACAGGCGGGGAGCGGAGCCGCAGCGCCCGGCACCGCGGCGAGCTCATTAACACCGCTCGATTAATTACACGGCCATACGCCCTCGCGCCGGGGTCGCCGTAGGAAGCGCCTACGCGCGGAAAAACACACGGCGGAGCGGCCGGGACCCCCCGCGCCCCCCTCTCCGCTCCGACCGGCGGCGGCGACGCCCGCGCGGACACGCGCATCCGAGTGCGGGAGCGCGCCCCCCGCGCCTTACCCAGCGCGGCGCCGGGCCGGTCGAGGAGGCTGCGGAAGGCGGCGCGGAGCAGAGCGGCGTAAGGGCGGCGGGGGAAGCGGCGCGGGTCGCCCAGCAGCCGCCACCCGCCCTGCGCGTACGCCGACAGCTCCATTGTGGGCGCCGTGACCTTCGACACGCGCCCACGTGACGCGCGCGCAGCTGATCGCGGCCGCGAGGCGGGGCCCGCGGGGCTCGGCCGCGCCTCCCCCCGCACCGCCCCCTGTGCCCCGCACCGCAGCGCCTCCCCCCGCACCGCCTCCTGTGCCCCGCACCGTAGCGCCTCCCCCCGCACCGCCTCCTGTGCCCCGCACCGCAGCGCCTCCTCCCGCACCGCCCCCTGTGCCCCGCACCGCAGCGCCTCCCCCCGCACCGCCCCCTGTGCCCCGCACCGCAGCGCCTCCCCCCGCACCGCCTCCTGTGCCCCGCACCGCAGCGCCTCCCCCCGCACCGCCCCCTGTGCCCCGCACCGCAGCGCCTCCCCCCGCACCGCCTCCTGTGCCCCGCACCGCAGCGCCTCCCCCCGCACCGCCTCCTGTGCCCCGCACCGCAGCGCCTCCCCCCGCACCGCCCCCTTTGCCCCGCACCGCAGCGCCTCCCCCCGCACCGCCCCCTGTGCCCCGCACCGCAGCGCCTCCCCCCGCACCGCCTCCTGTGCCCCGCACCGCAGCGCCTCCTCCCGCACCGCCCCCTGTGCCCCGCACAGCAGCGCCTCCTCCTGCACCGCCCCCTGTGCCCCGCACAGCAGCGCCTCCTCCCGCACCGCCCCCTGTGCCCCGCACAGCAGCGCCTCACCCCGCATCGCCCCCTGTGCTCCGCACCGCAGCGCCTCTTCCCGCACCGCCCCCTGTGCTCCGCACCGCAGCGCCTCTTCCCGCACCGCTCCCTGTGCCCCGCACCTCCCCCCGCACTGCCCTCTCTGCCCCACACCGCGCCGACCCCCGCCCCCTCTGCTCCGCAAAGCGCCTCCTCCTTTGCCCCGCACCGCTCCTCCCCCTCCACCGCCCCGCCTCCTCTGTCCCGCACCTCCCCCTTTGCCCCGCACTGCACTGCTCCCCGCTCCTCCCCCTCTGCTCCGCACCACGCCGACCCCCGCCCTGCCTCCTCTGCAACACCTCCCCCCTCCCCGCGCTGCCTCCCTCTGCCCCGCACCGCACCGCATCGCACCGCACCGCACCGCCACCCCGCACCGCCTCCCTTCCCCCGCGTACCGTGTGCGGGGCCGCTCCGCGCTCTCCGGGCTGGGAGCGGGAGGCGATTCTGCCTCTGCCCGGACCCGGGGCAGGGTGCGGCGCGGCCGTGCGGGGCTTTCCTGACGTGCGCCGGCGCTTTTCTCTCTCAGTAAATTGTAAAAGCGGTTGTCTCGATACATCAGCGAAGCGCGTGCTGCTGGAGGGCTTGGAAGCCCCTGAATTCAAGCTGTGTCTTCTGCAGACCTGCCGCCTGCTCACTTAAAGCATCGAGGATGGAGCCTTCCCCTTCCCCTTCTCCCTGCAGGTTATCTTGCTTCGAAATGTCTAGCGTGGCCTCCTGTACCCAAAGGGCCCCGTCCTCGCACTTACAGATCCTGCATCAAAGCAGACAGCCCTCCAAAAAATCTTAACGTTTTAAAAGTAAACAATGAAATGGCCTGTGTTTGTGTTTCGGCTGAGGAACAAATAGGACTAATCTAATAAAACAGGTAAAGGCCTTACTACGTCACATGAGTTACGATGCCTGCAGCTTCTGGAGGTGAAGCACGCGATATATTTTAGGTATCACTTCCCAAAGAAAAACGCGCACGGCTTTCCTGAATAGACAAGAATATTACTGTGTAATCTGGCCTTCTTTATTGAATAAATGGTACTGCTGAAAATTCTTAAAGGGTAATTCAATGTTGAAAGCTGCTCAGTCTAAAAAAAAAAAAAGTAAAAGCTAAAGGCCTCTGCTAGATTAATGATTTTAAAATAACACCTTTATAATGTCAAAAGGATACAGATACATATCAGACAACACAAAGCACGAAGCCAACCGAATTTGCAAATTCTTTCCAGATATGTAGAATAAGAGAAAAACAGAGCAGAGCATTTTCCCTTAAATTTTTCATGTTACTTGTTTTAACGAGCGTTGCTGATAAGAGCACTTCAGGCAGCAGTATATATAAAGTCTAATATTCCAGAATAACTTAATTTACAACGGTGACAGCATCCTGCTCTTTCCATCACCTGCCAGCCTGGGCTGCCGTCTGTTTGCAGGGTGACGGTGCTGGCCAAGGGCTGGACTTCTTACTAAAGAAGATCTTTGAACAAACACATCTGATTCCATCTGAACCACTGACGATAACTGACTTAATAAAAAAGTTGTTGGAATTCAGTGTCTGGATCCATAGCTCTCTCTAGTTAGAACTGGTCATCTAGGTGCTCAGTCTGGCTCTGGATGCCACGTCAAGTTTTGTTGCTGTAAGACTGGTAAGATTACACTTTATCATATCTTACCCAATCACATTTTGCGTTTGTCTGAATCACACGACATCTCGGATCATCACTGGATTTTTTTTTTTTTTCTTTTTTTCATTTTTGTGTTATCAATACAACTCCTGCCCAGCTGGCAGTGTGTGCCTCTTCCTCAGTACAGGAGCAGAGCACCGGTGAATGGGTTATTCTGCCCTCTTAGTTTCCTGGCACTGTGGTTTGTCTGGTTACTGTGTCATAAAAACCTGCATTTGTGTAACTAGGTCTCAGTTATGCCCAAGCTGAGGTCAAAAGGAAAATCATACTGGCTACAGGATCAGGCCCTTAATTCTAACACACTTTGTATTTACAATATTGGGCCTCGTGGTACATGAAGAATGACTGATCAGAGTTTTGGTGTTTGGTCTGAAGTAACGTCACTGGCCTGATACTTTGGGATAAAAATTAATATCACTGAGTTGATTAACTCTGAGCTTCAGTGATG
The DNA here is from genome assembly GCA_033459285.1 of Clamator glandarius. Classification (NCBI taxonomy): domain Eukaryota; kingdom Metazoa; phylum Chordata; class Aves; order Cuculiformes; family Cuculidae; genus Clamator; species Clamator glandarius. Next base: position 1,252,229 of record JAUNZM010000046.1, read on the forward strand.
TGGCTGGCGAAAGTCCTGGTAATTTCTGTTTTGCCAGACATAAGAAGGGCGCGGCAACAGACAGAGAGGTTGGCAAAATGAGGCTTTCTCTGTCTTCTGATATGGTTGTCAAATATTGAGGATACCTAAGAAAAGATGGCATAAAATGGAGGAAGAGAAAAAAATGTGAAATGGAGGAGAGGACGAAGCTCTGAGCTTTGGAATTACAGAATTAAAGAGACCAAGGCTATAAAGAGGATACTCACCTCCAAAAAGTCAGATACGCACGCGTGCGGCATGATTGCATGCTACAGAAATTTATTCTTTAACACCCCCTTATCATTTAAAGCATATTGAAATGTATAAACTAAAATCTAGATTTAAAGGCAAAACAACTGCTAAATATTCATTGCAAGATTATAAAGTACATGGAAGTGTAACTATTTTTCATGACAGAATTTATATTTTCAATTTTCCTAACCAACCTCTCAACCTGACTTTTTTCCTTTTTGTCTTTTTTCCCTCCAAAAGGGGCATGGGTCCAGACTTTACTACTTGTGCGTACTGAACACATTTTAAAACCCTGTTCATTACAATTTCCAAGAGGAAGCTGAACTGTATATGAAATAAAAAAAAATATTTAGGAACTTTGTTCATACTTGAATATTAATTAATCAGGGAAAAAAGCTACCTCAGCCCATGGAGGCCAGTATTTTTTACAGCTTTTGCTTTGTTAATAAAACCAAAATAATGCAACTGTTCAGAGGGAAATTACTGAGTGTGTCCAGAGGATTAATTCACAAAATTTTGTAGTTGGCATAGGTATTGCTGCAATGGCTCAGATTAAGACTTTTTTCTGTGTATTGCTCTTCACTGAATTAGAAAATACTAATTTCCAATTATATTGTAGTGTAAACTTTTTGCAAAATTATTACTAACTTCCAAGAGCTTTATCCATGCAGCCATTGAATGCCCCTTTAACTTTTAATTTTAGTATCAAGTCTTCGTTATTATAAAATATATTTTACTGAATAAAATGTTTGATGCATATAGAAACAGTAAAGAATAAGTATTTTCTACAAAATTAATTTCTTACTGGATTCATATCTGAAGAAAAAATGTGATACTGGTATATCAGTCACTGACACGATCATGTATCAAATAAAAGGAGTCTGCATACCCAAGGAGGCACAGGAAAACTTCTCTCTTGTCACAGGCACAGAAGTCCAATACAGCAGGCAAAGTACTGCCTTTAATTATGTGGATTATTTATTTGGTAAATTTACTGTACACAGTCCTCAGATTTGGTGAAAGTGCAATACTTGTAACATATTTTTTAAAATATTTACACTTCCAGAATTTCTTTTGTATGTCTTAATTTCAATAAACGCATTGTCTGGCTACAGACAAGGATGATTCAATAAAACCTACTTGTTTGCTCACGAATAGTTCTGATAAGTTCTGATAAGTTAAGGAAACTAGCTTTTTAATTAAATATTTGAAAGCACTGGATTTATTTTAGTAAGGTAAAACCCATAGTAACTGAATATATTTTTGATCAAGTATTTAATATTTTTCATTCTAAGTTTAACCCCAAAACCATCTTTGCTACTAGGTAGTGGTTTTGGTATTAAATGACATTTGTTTAAAAAGAAGAAGGACTTGTCTATTTACATTTTGATTATCTTTATTCTGATTTGGTTTTAGCTTCTATTTGTCAAAACTTAAAATGTTCTGATTTTCCCCTCATACATGAAAAGAGACATATATTCTTATGTTGTACAAAAAAAACCCCAAACCAACCAAAAAGCTTAAAGCTTTCACATTTAAATTATACACTTTGGAGCTATTAAAATTTCAGTCTTTATTTAAATACTCAGGAACAGAGGCAACTGGAGCAGTACCATTTGTTTAAAACTCTGCTTTCTAACGATTGGGGAAAATCTTACATATTCTAAAAGTCTGATTTTCTCCTGATTTTACTAAAACAGATTTTACTATATCAGATTAAAACTCTAAAAAAATTGTTTGAACTTACATTTTTTAATTTCTTGTCAAACAGAAAAATATCACAAGGAGAATTTGTAGAGTTTATTTCTAAAATAACACACACACACACAAAAGAATAATAAAAGGATGTAAAGATTTAGGCATTTGAGTGAGCATCACTGCAATGTACTAGACAGCACCTCCTCCAGGATGACATCTTTGTCCTTTTGTGTGTTTTAACATGTTGTAAAGTCATCCTAATTAAATAGAAGTCCTTTATTTACTGAATTTTACCTCATTCTTTCTCTCACACAGAGTTCATAACATGTTTGCTCTTTCTCAAGATAAAACTCTACTGTCTTCGCTTGAATTCGTGGGGGTTTATAAACGAGGCCTACATAAAAGATGTTGCCTTTAATGTCAGATGAAGAAATACAAAGATTCCTGCTGCTTTAGTGGAACTGCTACTATAATTCCGTGTCTAGTCTTGTGTCACAGAGGAACGTAGTTTGTCGCACACACAAAAAGTGCTTTTTAGTTATTATGTTGGTATTTGCCCTTTGTAAGCAACATTTATGAGTAGTAGCTTTTAAATTGAAATATTTGCTGCATTTCAAATCACCTGACATCCCTTCCAGATTTTTCAAAGCTGTACCCACTGCTCACACTGCTCAGGCAGCGCTCAGGTACAGACGTCATATATGGTACCCAAAGTTCTTTACATTTTCCCTAGTTTTTTAGATTTATGGAGAAATGTCTGATCCCTACGTGCTTTTAAACAGCAACCCAAATGTATTTGAAATGCATCAATGTTTTAAGTAAGCCTTTTTACATGTTTATACGCTCGCTGGTAAGATTGGAGCCTTGCTGATGGAAGCGTGTGAGGAGGATATTATGCTCCATTGTCAAGAAGCATTCACAGTCTGTCACATTAGTGCTAGAGATGTGTATAAAGGAGTAATTATTATAAGCTGACATCCAGCAAATGTAAGTAAAAATAGATAAACCTCAAAGGAAAATTAGGCTGTATACTTTAGGTACTATTTTTCTCCAGATGTTTAATGTCAGGACTAAAATGTTCTTTAGCAAAGTATCTAATTGGTAAAATAGTTTTGCATTTATGAAAAAAACAGAAACGTATTTTTTTAGCTTTGCACTTGGCTTCTTATCAAGGTAGAAAAATACTGAAATACAAGCACTGAGTTATCAATAATCCAGTATTTAAAGGGAGTCATGGTTTGACATTTTTAATTCTCTTTGTACAGTTCAGCAATACCAAGCAGCAAAAATACCTGAATCTGCTAATGTAATATGTAGCTTTCATAAAAAAATTTAGTTGGACCAGATATTACAGGAAGAACCACAGAATGTGGCATTTTTGCTAGAATTATTCCTGCTGTTTCATAAAAACTTTTGATTATGGTCATAAAGCAAGGCTTCCATGCCAAAATTTTATTTATCAAAGCTTTAAAAGAAGCTTTGATAAATAAAATCCTGCAGACCTAGCTTGGCATTCACAGTTTCCTTTTGGCAGTAGTGAGAAATGGCTGCGTAATAGTTAGGAAATGTAGTTATTTAAGATGGTTTATTGCATCTAAAGATATTAGGGCTAGATCTGCATCTAGAACAAATCAGCATATCTGCCTTCAAATTACTCGTACTGCTTTGTGTCAGCAAAGAATCTGGCCCATATCCATTATCTAGAGGGAATATCAACTACTACAAAGCATACTTATCTAACCAAAAGCAAACGTAGTGTGCGTAGCTCATTGATGTTTCTTGTAACACTGATGTTAACCTTTATAATGAGATAAAAATCTGGCACAGTTACGTAATGTTGCAAATGATCTTGCTTTGATAATATCAACAATTATAAATTAGCATTTATCACTTTTAATACTGCTTCAAATTACATTGATAAAAGCTTAACTTGATATTGATGACAGCACAAGTAATTCAGGACCTTGCTGTGGCTCTAATTGACTTTACTGGGAGCAGAATTCGGCCTCTTCTCTGAAACAGAAGTCAAAGTAGTTTGGAGGAGGGGTTTATACAGGGTATATTTTTGTGTTTCTTTTCCGTGAACATTTTTTGCATCTAGTGATGGCCACATTTTACAGAGCTACTAAGTTTCAACTTCTGGTTTTTTACATATAAATAAGCGTGTTATTTAACGCAGTAAAATTACCTAGAGTGAAGGTCACATGCAGGTGTCTGCAGGGTCGGAGTTAAAAGTTTTAGTTGAAAAGACTGCCCCGCGAGACTCAGAATAACATACTAAACCCTGTCTCATTCTTCCTTTGTTTGGCTCAATTAACAAAAGAGGAAGTTTACTAATTATCAGAATTCTGAGCTGTAAACACTGGTTCTATGTAGTATCTCAGTTAGTGGTTATAATGCCGCAGCATTAGACCTGTTCAGCAGCCACTCCGGCAATAACTTACAAAAGAATCAGAGTGTTGATATACATGGTATTTTACATGTGCTGAATTGTGTGCATCATTTACAAGACATCAAGGCGGGTTTTTTTCAGATTGTAGGAATAGTTTTGATATTGAAAATACTATTGTCATTTCTGCCCATTTTGAAATGGCTTATCACACTATGGTCAGTTTGAGAAAACAAAGCAGAATGTTTATTACATCGGCAACGCCACTGAAAACTGCCAGCGTCCATGTACTGTCTGTTTCATGCAAGATTTATTTGTTGTGAGAGGAAACCCTGATGGTTGGTTAGTGAATTAGGTCAATAAGCAGTAGGATAGTGATAGGGGAGATTCTATTGCTCTTGGGGATTTGGGCTTCCTAGCACGACATTTAAATCAATAGGAATCATCAGCTACCCTAACCTGTCCGTACCAAATAGCACTGGGCCAGAGGTGGTGGAGAAAAATTAGAAGAGATCCTGGGAAATTACCTTTTTCCCCCCCCAAGATAATTAATGAAAAGTGTTGTGAATATGCTTATAAAAATATTTTATCTGCTTTTACTGCAATTTTATTAAAAATATGATGTGTTTCTAAAGGTGACACTAATTATGCTGATCACTTCTTACTGGTGCACTCATAGAACTCTTAAGCTATTTTTGCAAATGCATAATTGACCTGTCAAAGTATACAAGAATGAGGCATAAGGCAAAAGTTTCTCATTAAAGCACAAACAAAATGTTAAGATCTTGGTGTACAACTGCTGGGACTAGTTAAATTAATACATTGTGGTACAGTCAAAATTATAACAGAAAGTCAAAGTTAAAATTACAAAGCTATGTACAACTGATATGAAGTGTAAGAACCTTGTATTTCACACGTCAAGTGTGCGTTTTTTCTTCAGTAATTTTGAAATTGTTGATCAAATAAACCCAGCACTATGTAAATTCATCAATGTGATGCAAATGAATCTATATTGTTTTCATGTCCTGTATTTTCACTCAAAATGTAGGTATTTCAGGTGAGTGTATACTGACATAGCAGCATTTAGAAAGCAGAGAAACAATGTTCTTCTAAATGAAAGTTTGTTTTCTTGATCTATTATTTGCAGTCAATTACAATTTAATTTTGGTAAATTTGCTACATTAAATTCTGAACAACATTTAGGATATAGGTAGTAACAATTTTAGACAATACATTGTAAATAGTCCACCACTGAAAAAAACTCACCTTGTATTGTCTTATACTTTTTATAAGACATAAGTGAATTAATTCTCTGTTTAAATGGTTATATTTATTAACAGGATGTTTTCAGGCAGAAGACACCATCTGAGACGACCATTCAAAATAACCATTAGATACTCCCCTTCAACTCCACTGTATGTTTGCACAGGAACACGTTAACCTTAGAGAGCTATGTCAGCTTACAACAGGCATTCACTGACAGCATCGTTCTGATTTTGTCATCCAGGAAGCCTTCTTGTAGCACCTACATGGGATGTGTATTTGTTCACTCAAATGTTTTTGCCATTATACCATTTTTACAGCGACGAATTTCCACTGAGGCCAATTAGGAACTACTACAGTGGAGAGAGAGCAACAAATTTCAAAATCTGATCCATCATTTCTTGGCTGTTGAACCCTGTGCCCATCTGTTCACATGGCAAACAGCCCACTTGCAAGTGAGCTGGACCTTTCCGCTAAGAAATGAGTGACAGGCAAGAACAGTTTAGTTTTAGTCTGCGTAACAATGCGAAAAATTTTTTCTCCACAGGAAATATGGTCTGATATCAGGGAGACCGGACAGCATTTGTCCTCTTCCACATCATTGTATTTTTTGATGTCTATGTTGTTAGAATTGGTTGAGTGAAGGAGGAAAAAGAATTAGGGAATTACTAGCGCTGGTTGCTGCCAAAAAGACAGGTTGTATTGGAACAGGTGCTTTGATAATCTGTGAGAGCCAGCTGAAAGGTGTCAAAATGTGCATAGCATGAACCCACAGTTCACAGACGTTTTGTGTGAATTTGGTCTTGTAACAGGAAAGTTCAGAAGGAACCCTCAGCAGAAAGTATCTGCCTTAGGAACAGCCAGCCAGCTTAACAGGCATAACCTTGTCTGCTCAGTCACAGCGAGCACGATGCTCTCATGTGGGAGGGAAGACAAAGAAAAGAAAATGTTTCTTCTTATTACATTTCTCTCCTTCATTGTCTTGGAATTGTTAAACCAGGAGAAAAGATATGATAATCTTTTCCTAAAATGCATTAAGCTGATCATCTAGCCTAAAACTAAAAGTAGATCAATTGAAACTCCGTAAGCTGTATTCGGGTGAGTGATTAACTGCAGAGTGTATGTAGGTATAAGAAAGAAGAATGCATGATCCTTTTTATAGTACTGATCAAACTAATGCCTGTGAGCCACACTTGTCCCTTGACCTTGTTAAATGTGGCCCACGTGTTGGAGGGAGTACAAGCAACTTTTCCGACACATTCCCTTCCCACATGTTTTTCCTGCAGTGTGCTACTGTTGATAGTTCTAAAACACATGGGAGTACAAGTCACTTCCCCATGTGTATTTAAAACCTAACAGAGCTACAGCAGTCAAAATCACATGGGGATAGAAAAGGAGCATGGGGGGAAAATGCTTTTCCACTATTTGTGCTCATGTTCTTCATGTGTTCAGGGAACACATGGTAGCGGAAGCGCAAGACAAAAAAGGCAAAGGAGAGTAAGAGAAGAAAGGAAGAGGAAGAAAGAAGCAGACAGAAGCAAAGAAAAAGGAACAAAGCAAGATGGCATTGAAAAGACAAAGGGGAACAGATAAGTGAGAAAGGAGAAAGGACAGGAATCAACAGGGAAAAATCATAGAGAAAATAATTTCACTATTTGAAAGGATAAAACCAAATAAGGCTGCCTGTGCTTTGCATTTCAGCTTGTATGCATGTTTAGTTTTAACAACTGTAGAAGGAATCATCTCTTGCACATTCCCCAATGTCAACTCTCCTTTCATTTTGTCTCCAGATACTACATCTTTGTTTCAGCTTCTGCTTTCTGTCTCCTTCCATCTCCTGCTTCCCCCTCCTTTTTTTCTCTTCTCTGCCTCTCACAGGCAATGAATGAGATATAGCATATTATTGTCTTAGCAGAGCCAGTTTGTTTTTTTTTTACCAAACTTGCCTTAAAAATGGAAGGCTAGTGAATGTGTTGTTATTCTTTCAGCCTTTTTTTTGCTGAGAAGACTGAGTTGAGACAGCCTGAAGTCATCAACATAAAACTAAGTGAGCATATGGGTGAAATGTGACTTTTGCTCCATGCCAGTCATGGGATATGGTCGTAGCCTTGATTTCAAGGGGCTTTACAAGAAGTTAGTGCTGAGAAAGTTTTCACTGTAGTTTGGTGAAGTCCAAGAGGAGCAAATAAATAATCCTCCATCTTCCTCTCTCATGTTTGTGGACACATGTCTGCATCCACATCCCCTCCTCTGGACCGCAAGCTGTCATTGGGAAAGATCATTTTTCATGTCGCACAAAAACTCTGAGCACACTCACAGGAGTATAGAGATATTACATTATCTAATATAATACATTCATTGTATTTTGGATTGGAATAATAACTGCATAGCTTTTAACACAATTTTTATTGTATTATCATTTGATAGACTTTTGTTCATCTCAGGTTTTTTTCCCTGATTAGGGGCTGAAGATAATATTGAGTTTTGGCATTGCATTTAGATTTATGATTTTTATCTTTAGAAACAGAGGAAGACTCTTAAAACATGTATGTGCTCTGGGTTTGCCCCCGCTTTCTTTTGGTTCTAAGTATTATGCTTATTTTCCTTTTCCCTGTTATTGACCCTTTTTAGTTATATGCCAGGATCTCAAGCTTTCCAAACTAAAGCCAGGAGCTCAGGAGGATGAACAGCTTTCAGGAAACAGTCAGCAGCTCTCAGGGTGCAATTCTAAAGGTCATTTGTTATCACATCTGTTCCTGTCAAGGCATCCTCTCTGAGGCAAAGCCCATCTGAGAGGCTGGAAACCCTGGGAGGTTCTATGGTAGGATTTTCTCTCTTGTGCTGTATGATGAGACTAAAAAGAATGCGTTCATCTGTGGAGTTCTCCCAGTGTCACGGAAAACTGTCAGAAACCTTTTCCCTCTGCCCTGCTTCACTGTGACCTTCATTTTCCAGCCACTGGCCCGACTCTAAGTGCAACCCCCGCCCCCATTTAATAGTAGGACTGGTCTGATTTCTCCTCTATCTCTTGGGGCAGGTTAAAACTGAAGAGCATCACTGGGCAGAAAGTCCGAGATTTCTTGAATGTGGCTATGAAGAACAGGATTCAGAGGAGAAAGGAACAATGCTGGTGTTGAGCAACCTTTTAGTTTGGCTAATGTTGTAACTTCCCAATGCTGAAAGCTGTTCATGCCATGGCAGTTATGGAGCTGATTAGACTGGGTGAGTCCTGCTTTGTGCTTCCCACCATCCACCCACATCACTAGGATCACTGCGTCACATTCTACTGGAAAAATGCCATGAGGATTTTGTATATAGAAATGGAGCCATGAATGTATTTTATGACAGCAGCCTAATTGAATTACTTAAGTTGATAAATCATCATTACATTACAGTCCTCTTGAAAAAAAAGGCAGAATTTCGAATATCCTGTACTGGACCTAAAGGAGTGTACATCTAGTATAGTTTTTAAATAGCCTATGAGTATAGTAAAATACCCGATTAACTTTAAAAAATAGTTACATCAAGAAAATAATATGTGCTTTAAAGCACATACCAGACTACTTGCTCACTTAATCTATTATTTAGAGGACAATGTATTAGCCTAATACTGTGGGCCAAAGTATTTCCTAGCAGGAGCTGGTAAAGACCTGTTGGAATCTATGTAGCTATGCCAATTATACCAGTGAATGACTTTGTTTTGTATTTTTCTATATTTAATGGATATATTTAACAAATATATGAAATACCTCTGTTCCTATTTTGGGAAAGAAATCTTTTATGCAGTTTAAAGAAAGTAAAGATGGAGTACCTTAAAGCATAAACCACTTTTAAGCATAAATAGATTCAGACAGATTCTTTACACATTCTAAGATTTCAGTTAATTTTTAACGTCTATATTGCTCCGTGAAGGCAAAATCTTGGGCAAAAGTCATATTTTCTAGAAGAGGCTTTTGTCCTTGTCTACAAAGAAAAGGTGTTCCAGAACTGTTCCACGTTGTATTTTACACGGCAGACAGAGGATGAAGAACGGTGAATTCTGCATCTGTCACTATTCTGCATGTGTCACTCAAAGAAAATTCCCTTTTCCCTTTTTGGGAAAGTTGCCTAAGGATGATGGGATATGGCTGATAACAATAATCCATATTTAGGCAAGCAGAAGATTGTGACAACATTAGCCAAAGTAAGGGAATGCAGACTTAAAATCAAAACATCTGTTATAGTAACTTTAACTTACGCTAGTATTCCTAGATGTTGCGGTGTCATGATTTACATTCCTGCCTTGTCTTGCCATAAAAATATACATTTAGCCTTGAAATTCAGGACTAACTTTAAATTAATTTGCTTTAAACTTCATATCATAAAATTAATATTACTGAAGCTTTGCAGTTCTTCAGACACCGGAGGTACAAATAAATTATCTTCTACTTGATAGATTGCAAAATGTGTTGTATTTTATCTCTGATTATGAGTATAATTTGATTTGCCTCAGCATAGCTATTAAATAGTTACACAGAGATTGATTGTAGTGGTATGAAGGATTTCACCATTAATAGTTTTATGAGAGAGATTCAGAATATAAACTGATTCTATGCCTGTTCTTAAACAGGATATCTGAACATACACCCTTCCTTCCCTACAACCCGCGCTCATCAGCTTGCCATGGAAATTTCTGTCAAAATTGAGATTTCTTTGATTTTCCAATGCTTCGCATCATAATACATGGCTGTGTCACCAGCACTACAGTAACGAGGACATGGTTGCGTAGATCGTAGCAGACAAATGGCCAGGATAAAATAATATTATATAATGAACAAAAAAAGGTGTCATATGTGATGAGCCTAATCCTGTCATGTGAGAGATTTCAGTCAAAATATTTTTTTTCTGTTAATTTTCGAGAGGATCAACCCCATCACCTGTGTTAGGAAATGTTGATATTAATTCTCATTCTTCCCTCTTTCTATCAGACACTCTTCTAATTTTGAACAAGACCCAATGCTGGTAACTTATAGCTGCCACATAGCTTGAATTTAGGAGCATAGGCAGTGTCTGTACTTGGGCTGCCAAATCACATTGTATGTCCTCTGTTCATTTACTATGGCTGCTAGAATAACTTATTATGATACTGGACTTCCAAAGAATATATTAACTTCCTGACTCTCTATAGTAATACCCTACAGCTGGTTCAAATAAACATTCCAAGCCAGTGCATTTTTCATCTTGAAAAAAGCAGCAATCCCAAAGAAGTTTTGTATTTATTCAGCGCTTACTGTCATTGCCTTTGACACCAAGCACATAATTAATTGTTTAAAAAATGGGAGTTATTTTCTAGGCCTTTGCACTGATTCTCCCTTTTTCTTAATTTATTTTGTTGACCATTGCAGTCAAAAAGAGAGGAAAAACTGCTCATGGCATTAATTTTCTTGAGTTACTGCACTGTTCTGTCTCACTAAAACTTTATTATTGTTTTCTGTGCTTTGAATAAAATGTGACTGTTTTATCTGAAGAAGAATCTATAGAAAGAATTCCAGTTGGTCTTGACTTTACCTTACTATTAGGAAATTTTATTGATGTTGATACAAAAACATAATCAGATAACTAAGTTATCCACACGAAACTTCTGTAGACTACTAAAAGTACATTGTCAGTTCATTTATTAATACAGCTCCTAAAAAAAGAGCTGCTGAAACATTATAGAATCATAGAATAACCAGGTTGGAAGAAACCCACCGGATCATCAAGTCCAACCATTCCTATCAATCCCTAAATCATGCCTCTTAGCACCTCATCCACCCGTGCCTTAAACACCTCCACGAAAGGTGAATCAACCACCACCCTGGGCAGCCTGTTCCAGTGCCCAATGACCCTTTCCATGAAAATTTTTTTCCTGATGTCCAGTCTGAACCTCCCCTGGCGGAGCTTGAGGCCATTCCCTCTCATCCTGTCCCCTGTCACTTGGGAGAACAGGCCAGCTCCCGTCTCTCTACAACCTCCCCTCAGGTAGTTATAGAGAGCAATGAGGTCTCCCCTCAGCCTCCTCTTCTCCAGGCTAAACAACCCCAGCTCTCTCAGCCGCACCTCATAAGGCTTGTTCTCCAGCCCCTTCACCAGCTTCATTGCTCTTCTCTGGACTCGCTCCAGAGCCTCAACATCCCTCTTGTGGTGAGGGGCCCAGAACTGAACACAGGATTCAAGGTGCGGTCTCACCAGTGCCGAGTACAGAGAGAGAGTAACCTCCCTGGACCTGCTGGTCACGCTGTTTCTGATACAAGCCAGGATGCCATTGGCCTTCTTGGCCACCTGGGCACACTGCTGGCTCATGTTCAGTCGCTGTCAACCAACACTCGCAGGTCCCTCTCCTCCAGGCAGCTTTCTAGACAGACTTCTCCTAGTCTGTAACATTGCACAGGGTTGTTGTGCCCCCAATTGCAGGACCCGGCATTTGGCCTTGTTAAACCTCATACCATTGGTCTCAGCCCAGCAGTCCAGCCTGTTCAGATCCCTTTGCAGAGCCTCCCGACCCTCCAGCAGATCCACACTTCCACCCAGCTTAGTGTCATCTGCAAACTTGCTAAGGGTGCACTTGATGCCTTCATCCAGGTCATTGATAAAGACATTGAACAACATCTTTATGAGTAAGATCTCTAGGCAAAATGTAAATAATGGACATTCTGGCTTTATAACTGTTGAAGGTTTGGTCATTTTTGATCATATGGTTCTTGTAGTTATTATTGTAGGTTCACTGTGTTTGGGCTTCAGAAAGAGTACACGTGGCGCAATAAAGATGTTGCTCCCAATACCGCTTGCTCATCAGCAACGCATAAATTCCCATCAGAGACAATGAAATATCTCACAGTGTACAGGTCTTCCATTTCTATTTCATACTGCCATTTTAAAAGTAATTTCCTGATGAAATTGTTCTATGCGCCAGGTTTCTGAGTTGGAGTCTTGTACTCTAAGCTGTAATTATGGAAAAATTTATGGGTGGAATTATTGAAATTATGGAATGTACTGCCCATGTCCATACTACTCTGAGTTTTGTTATAATTCCTTGGACCAATTACAAAGAAAAAAAAAGTGATATTTCCAATAAGTTGTGGAACAATCATAGTTAGTCAAATACATACGATACCTGTTTTCATGGAGTAAAGCTGGACTCTAGTTTTAAACTCTCATCCAAGTGTAAGTGATGTAAACAGGAACATGTACCTGATTTCAGTGGGAGCAGGAATAGATGGTAGTTTTTCTTTGTTATATCACACATGAAGAAATCAATTGTGTGTGCAAGGATTAAAATGATGTCAGATCTGTATTTTCAGATGTCTTGGTACAGTCTGAATAACTGGGCCGCATGGATATAAATCTGTCTTTGATTAAGATATATTATCCTGATGTCCTGTTATAAGATTATTTTACATAAACAGTTATCAGTGACAAGTCCAGAATCGTTCGATTTATAGCATTTTCTGAAAAATATACACATCTGTGAAGAATGCTAATTTACAGCTGGAATTAAGGGTTAGAGACAAGTTCTTTTTATTCTGCCATTGCATCAAAGAAAACTATTTTTCCTGCTACTGGTCCAGACAGTCATGGAAATTTGCTTTTTTCAGAGATCTATTCTTTATAATTTACAGATAAGGTAAATCAGTCTGTAGTTTTACGACTGGAAGTGAGGGAGCATTGTAAAACTGCAGTATTAGGCAAAGTACATAAGAACATTCTGAACCCCTGAATGCTATATTAAGGTCACACACGTTTTAAATTAGGAGCCTCTGTTCTCACTCATAAATGTCTCAAACTTCCAACTTCTGATCTGAAACTTTTGGTGGTTGAATATTGTAACAGTAGCCACTGGAATTAGTAGATACTGACCCTTGTACCAAATGGCAGGGGCTATATAGCTGTGTGTGACCCTGACCAGGTTCATGCAACTAGAGTGAAGAAATTAAGGTTAGTCTCTCACTAGAGCTCCTGTGTTCTGGAACTTTATTGTAAAGGTAACTGGTTGGTATTTGGGTTTTTTTTAATTAGTCCATCAATATAAAATACACAAATAATAATATTAGATTTAAATAATTTTCTCCCCATTCACATGATATGTATCGTATTATATTCATAAGCATAAGGAAAGCCCAGCCTCATTGCCTTCAAATTCATGACTGTTGCCAGTGAATGCCTGAAAATTTATGTTTTCAGCTTATATTTTTAAGTTATTTTTTCTACTACTTCTTTGTTGTTTCTCTTTTGTTCTTACTATCTGCAAAACATGTAACATGACAAGCACTGAGCATCTATTTATGTGGAGCGTTCAAGGAACTGGAGAGTTATAAATATGTATGTCTGATAATAATATGTAACTATGACAAAGATATTCCTGCCTACATATTTTTTTTGGAACTGACCATGCAAAGCTATGATTTGTGGAAATAATGGTAAAAATAGCATAGTAAAAATGTACTAGTTACATAAATATTCAAAAATACAAAAATGCATTCTTAGTCCTAGGTAGAAAAGCTCCTCTTTGAAGTATTTGGGGACAGATATCCCTGTGTCTCCTTGTCCCCCAAGAACCATTTTCTGCGAAGCTCTTTCAAATGTGAGAGAGGATAGAGTTTCGCAGCAGTTTATTGCTAGATTTAGAATGGTGGTGACAAAGTTGTTCTTAAAAAATTGGATAGACTTCTCCTAGGAATTGATGTCTGGTTGAGTTAATGGGTTTCATAGGCCAGACTGACTGTGACCAGCCTTTACAAATAATGCTACTGCAAATGTCCATGGATCCAGTCTCATAGGAAACTGCTTGGGAGCCCAGCACCGGGTAACCTCTTCAAAAGAGCAAGAATAAGACAGGGCATGCTCATGCCTCCACATTTATACAAAAGTGGGAAGGTCAGTGCCTCTCTAAAGTTGCTGTAAGCTAATGATGTCCCTGAATTCGTTTGATTATGGAAAGGTTGTTCCTTTCACAATTACTCCTAACTTGTGTTGTTTGAAAGAACCAATATCGAGGCTATGGGTCAGCACATAGAAGGTTAATTATTTGGCTGTGTATTGGGATATTAGCTATTAGATTTTATGATGTTCTTTTTTTTTCCTTTTGTAAAACCTCAGCTGAAATCAGCAGGATGTAGAATAGACATGTTTTTAATTGATTTTTATGTATTCTAAATAACTTCCGGAAGACTTGTGTGGCATCAAAAAGCAAAAAGAGTGGCTGAAATTATTTGATACATTAAACTCTGTGGGGTTTTTTTTGTCCCTGCTGAGTTCAATAAGATCATAGAATCATAGGATGCCAAGTTGGAAGGGACCTCAGGGATCATCTGGTCCAACATTTTAGTGATGTGTGGTTTAAATGAGATGACCCAGAACCCTGTCAAGCTGAGCCTTAAAAGCATCCAGTGTAGAGGAATCTGCCACTTCCCTGGGGAGATTATTCCAATGTTTAACTATTCTCATGGTGAAAAATTTTCTTCTGGAATCCAAATGGAATCTCCCCAGGAGACAACTTATACCTATTACCCCTTGTCTTTTCCATGTGACTCCTCGTAAAAAGAGAGTCTCCATTCTCTTAGTAGGCATCCTTTATGTACTGGTACATAGTAATAAGGCCTCCCCTAAGTCTTATCTTCTCAAGGATGAACAGAACCAGTTGTCTCATCCTTACTTCATAGGGTAGATCTCCTAGTCCTCTGATCATCTTAGTGGCCCTTCTCTGGACCCTCTCCAGCCTGTCTGCATCTTTTTTGTATAGTGGGGACCAAAACTGGATGCAGTACTCCAGGTGCAGTCTGACAAACACCAAGTAGAGCGGAATGACTTTTTTATCTCTACTGGTTATGTCCTTCTTGATGGACCCCAGTATCCTGTTGGCTGCCTTTGCTGCTGCAGCACGCTGATCACTTATATTGAGCCTGTTGTCTACCAAGGCCCCTAAGGTCCTTCTTCTGCTCTTCAGCCAGGTGGAACTCAGTCTAAGCTGCACACCAGGATTGTGTATTCCCAGGTGCAAAACTTTACACTTACCTCCATTGAACTTCATAAGGTTCCTGCTATCCCACTCTTCCAGCCTGTCCAGGTCTTCCTGAAGGGTAGCTCTTCCCTCTGGAATGCCAACCTCCCCACTCGCTGCGTCCCAAAGTCCTTATCATTCCACATAGCTAGTTTGTGAAATCTTGATGCAATGGCCAGCTTGATCTTGCTGCCAGTGACACCAGAGGCAAATCCCTTTTTTTGTATTTAGCAGCTGCAGCATTGGTCTGCCCAATTGTGTATTTTACTTACATCAAATTTATAAACTTTATAAGCAAAATGCAAAAGAACAGAGTTGCACAGATGTGGTGTGCATATACACACATCTATATGTGTGCACAATACTTATTTTCAAATCATGAGCCAGTGGGTGTGCGCTGCAGCAGCAGGACATGCCGTGCCTCTTGGAGTCTCTGGGCAGCAGCCAATATTTCCCCACCATGGTGGCCTGAGACCCAAAATCTGCTGGTGACATTGGTGGTAGAGGGGCCTCTGTGAGAGTTTGCTGCTCTACGTGAAGGGCTAGCGAAGAAGAGGTGCGTGAGGAAGGGGCTGTCTGCTGTTGTCTCTCCTGGAGAGCATCGAGGTGGAGGAACTGCAGGTGATACGATGGCTGCAAGATGCCAGCCAGAGACCGAGGTGGTTGTTCTCAGGTGGAGGCAACACTTTGGAAACAGAAATGGGAGAGAAACACTAGCAGAGCTGGAGAGCAGCTGGCCCCAAGGCAGAAATCACACAGAATCACAGAATCACTAGGTTGGAAAAGACCCACTGGATCATTTACTGAGTCCAACCATTCCTATCTATCCCTAAACCATGCCCGTTAGCACCTCATCCATCTGTCTTTTAAAACACCTCCAGGGAAGGAGACTCAACCACCACTCTGGGCAGCCTGTTCCAGTGCCCAATGACCCTTTCAGTGGAATATTTTTTTCCTGATGTCCAGTCTGAACCTCCCCTGGCAGAGCTTGAGGCCATTTCCTCTTGTCTTGTCCCCTGTCACTTGGGAGAACAGGCCAGCTCCCATCTCTCTACAACCTCTCCTCAGGTAGTTATAGAGAGCAATGAGGTCTCCCCTCAGCCTCCTCTTCTCCAGGCTAAACAACCCCAGCTCTCTCAGCCGCTCCTCATAAGGCCTGTTCTCCAGCCCCTTCACCAGCTTCATTGCTCTTCTCTGGACTCACTCCAGAGCCTCAACATCCTTCTTGTGTTGAGAGGCCCAGAACTGAACACAGGATTCGAGGTGCGGTCTCACCAGTGCCGAGTACAGAGGGAGAATAACCTCCCTGGACCTGCTGGTCACGCCGTTCCTGATACAAGCCAGGATGCCATTGGCCTTCTTGGCCACCTGGGCACACTGCTGGCTCATATTCAGTCGTCTGTCAACCAACACTCGCAGGTCCCTCTCCTCCAGGCAGCTTTCTAGACAGACTTCTCCTAGTCTGTAGCACTGCACAGGGTTGTTGTGCCCCAAGTGCAGGACCCGGCATTTGGCCGTGTTAAACCTCATGCCGTTGGACTCTGCCCAGCGGTCCAGCCTGTTCAGATCCCTTTGCAGAGCCTCCCTACCCTCCAGCAGATTGACACTTCCATTCAGCTTAGTGTCATCTGCAAACCAAAAATAGTAGGTGTTTGTAAGGCAGGGAAGGGCAGTAGATGTGAAGGGTGGCACTGCCCAATGCTGTGGAGAAGAGCAGGAGGGGGCACTGCTTTGAGGGTGGCCACTGAGATGGCCAAGAGTCATGACAGGCTCTCGGGGCTGGCTGAGGGCAGGGTTCCATGGAAAAGGGCGAGGGACTGGTGGTAAGGGCGCTGATGGGCACTGCGGGCTGGCTGGGGTGTGACAGGGAAGTGTTTCCCTCAGGGGAGGCCCAAGATGGTGGCCACCAGAGCACAGTTCTGCATGGGAAGGTTGGTGTGTCCCTGCTGCCGTGCCGGGATCAGCAGTGCTCCTGCGCGCAGGACTCTGGAGTGCGTGGGGTTCAGCTGTAGCCTTTTATTAGCAGAGCAAAAAAGTCTGTGAAATTCAAACCTTTTGCCATCCCTTCAGCTTAAGCAGCTCTATGGGTAATTATCTTAAGAACAATTATACAAGATGTTACCTCAGGCAAATCATATAAAATTAAAAGAAAAAGTACAGTGCCATATCATCAAATTTCACATCTGTAGGAAGTTTTAAAATCTGCAGCCTTCTGGAATTCCTGTGGTTCAGCGTTTGTTCACAATACACACTGGGGAAAATATACAGTAATATTATGCAAAAAGAAATGTGACTGAATTCTGTTTGCTTTCAAATAATTGCATTTATTTACATCAGTTTAACCTCCGTTTAAAATGTCATGTATATCTCAGCTAGATTAATGCATGTAAAAAACCAAGCCTCCGTGGGAAGTGTTTCGAGTAAGCAATTTGCTTTGCTTGTAATTAATGGATTTTTACCTAAAGTACAAGTTATAAATAAAAATAAACTAACAGTGAGCGGTAGTTTGCTGCTGTCATTCAAGTAGTGGACAGTTGGGTAATTACAGACCATCAAAGAACTGCTGCACTGCTGATTAATATGTCTTAAGAATTTACCAGACTTTTATTGTTCCAGAGAAATTTGCATTAAAGACTTTAAATATATGCAATTAATAAAATAAACCTATTAAGTGGTGTGATGCTTGGCATTTACCACTCACACAGAAGAATGAGTCACCTGTCCTTTGTTTCTTTGTCTGATACAGAATGCCACGTTGTGAAATTGGTAGCCAAATCTCATTTAGCCACACATATCTGCATCTATACTGAGGGCTTCATTCTGCAAACGTGCAAGCAGCTGGATTTGGATGAGAAGCTTCAGAGCAGAGTTGGACTATACTTCTGGAGAAATTTACTTGAGTGTTTGTAAGGCCAGGTCCTGAAAATGTCAGAAAATCCACTCACACAAACCATGCATGCACACCTTTGAACTGAAAAGAAAAAGTACAAGTGAAGAAAACATTGACAATACTTGCATCTGCTCTGAACTAGAAATGTTTGCATTTTCTAACACATTTTAATATGTATAATTATTCCATGTGTTATTAAGATTTGTTATTTTAATATCCTACTGCATAATATCTTCACATGTATTTACCGAATTTAGTTTTCAAAATTAAAAATGTCACTAGACACAGAATTATTTTTCACAGTTGTGGGTCTTAATTTATTTAATAACAAAATAAACAAAATATACATTTCCATGGTAATTTTAGTTAAATTTGGTCTTAGGATGGAGATGATGTTCTGTATGTACCCCTTCTCCTCATAGAGGCATCCCTATATTTTACACGTTCTAGGCTATAATCTTTGTCTTGATTAGAACTGACACATGAAACATAATATTGAAAAAATGTCTGTGTAGACAGTGGTGCTGTAGATGGTGGACTTCTTGTCTTGGGGGAGGAATGGGTACAAGAAACGTAGAGTTCCACATTGCCGTGCTCATCTGCCTATAAACCCCCTGCAGAGAGCGGACACGCTGTCTCCAGTAAGGAGGCATCCGCTACCTAAGCTGATCTACTTAGTTTTTCTACCTGGTTATCTTGTGTTCATATGAGAATGAAAGAGTCAGACCCGCAGCTCTTGTTCAACACACTTGCATGAGATTGGATTATTCATTTGAGTAAAATTTCCAGGATGGGGATCATAAACCACTGTAAATAGAACACTGAAACTGTAAATAATATAAAACAAATTCTAAATATTGTGCTCTTCAGCCCCTTACATTGAGCCAAACTCTAATAATCATTAAGGCATATAAAAAATACAGGGATATATGATTTATGCAAAAGGTCAGTTGCAGTCCACAGTTATTTTTAATTCATTGATTTGTTTTCAGCAGGCATACCTGTATGTAGCATAATCTCTTGCCCATTTTCAGCAAAACATCCCAAAATTCATCATACATGAAAACAGAGCCAGAGGAAGAGGACATAAACAATTTTCCAATTTATGCCATTTAAGAGAAATATAAGGAGGGTCTTTAATGACCATTGGCTGTAAGAAATACAAATTATCTCTATCTACCAAGCTGACAAAGCCTATTGAAGATGGCAAAGTGCTGCTTTTAAGGGGTTGTGTAGGTTTGTGAGATTAGTTTTGTTGTAAATCTGCACATGCATCATTAAACTGAATATTGAGATTTGCAAAAAATGTAAATATAATCTTTGTTGTTAATTTCATAATTCATTATGACATGTTTTAGCTTGATGTTTTTGGCAAAATATTTTAACAATATTTTAAAAAATCATAAGTTAAAAACTAATGACAATTTCAGAAAATGAGCTATTTTAAGGTTGCTTGACAATTCAGGTGAGAATTCACTGATTTTAACAGCAAAATTATGTTGATTATCTCACATTTTTAAAAAGACTGAAAACTTTCATAGACTCATGCACACCTTTTGTTTTATTTTGGGGTTTTTTTGGGTTTTTTGGTGTATTTTTTGTTTGGTTTGGTTTTAATAAACTGTGAAGGAGAAAAAGTTTAAATCTCTGGAAGTCTGGAAATATCAGTTACATGAGTATATAAAGAAAGAAATTGTGAAAGTACTCTGAGAATTAGCAAAGTATTTTAAAAGCTAATTAATGTTGCAACAGCCAGATGAGGAAGGCCTATAAGATTTCAAAATATGCTCTACATGGTCACGTAGTTTTCATATTTTTTTACTTATACTTAGGTGTATACTTATGGAAATTGAGCAGATGTACAGTGTGTTAACATGTAGTGCAATAGAACTGAAAAGGCAAATGATGTCACAATTACCATTTGGCTGTATGAAAAAGTGAAAGTGCTAAATCATGTTTTTTTGAAAAATATATGGTTGTAACATGTTGTAGTGCAGGATGATCAGGAGTTTCTTCAGCAGTAGTTTGGGTAAGTTGCAGGGTGCATTTATTTATATATATATATTTACATTTTTTTGTAAAGTAGAACATTATATATGTATCATAATTATTTGGAGATAGTACATAACAAATAATAAATAACGTAATAAATAACAACATAGACTGGAGGAAGTCTAGAGTGGCTTTTATGTACTGAAAGAAAAGTGAAAAAGGAGAAGGGAAAAGGAATAGTTATAGTCCTTTCAGGCTTCAAGGGTTCCTGGGAAGGTGAAATGCTGAGATTTTACATGCTATCTGCCTGCTCTTGAACTTAGTGTTAGGGCCCTACATCACAACCTCAAGAAGAAGAAGAAGGACTTTGGTATTCTCAGAATATGCTGCTGTGCACAAATGGTATTTCCTTTTCCTGGGAGGATTTTGCTGTGTGTGAGCATAGTGGTAGAGATGTCTGAATGGAAGACCCATTTCCACAGGGATGGCACATCTCAGTAAATGTTCTGGCCCCTTGAGCCAGGGGCCGAGGTTTGCATTTTGACCAAAATATATTAAACTTCGGAGATGTGAGCTCTGCTGTTCCTAATTATTATGTACTGTGTGTGATTCTTTATTTAGGGACAAGGTGTGCTAATTTTATTCACAGTTAGTGAATTGCATGGGTGTAGAAAGGCAGAGAAATGTAGCATGTTTGTGTCCCTGAAATAATTTCTAGTACAGTCAAATAATAATAGTTAATAATAAATCCCTCTGAAGTCCATCATGGCAAGGATGATGGCAAAACAGGATAGTGGCTCCTCATAACACCTTTGCCCTGTCTTACTTTTAATGGATCTGCTTAGCTATAGTACGTGTTCTAACAACAGTCTTTGTACTCTGTATTCATACTTTTAGACATGTATCATGCTTTCATTTCACCTTTGATTTCTTTGGCACATGACACTATAGGGAATTAAGATAAAGTGCAGTCATCTGTCCGGTTTCCTTTCTGTAGCCATATTGTGTATTAAGCTCTCAGGCCTCACAGTGTTCTGCAAGAGATTATCCAAGTAATGATAAATGCTCAGTAGCAGCCATCAAAGCATCATTGCCAGCTTGTAGCTGCTAAAAGACCCTCACATCTCTCTCACTGTCACTGCATTATTGATTAGCTTGTGAAATACCGGAGCTGTATTGATTGCAAATATTTAGGAATGAAAAAGGAAACATTGTCCTCGAAGGTATTTGCAGTCATCTCCTCTCTGTTACAGAGATCTTTCTTTTCTCGTATTTCTGTTGCTGTTTTCTGCCTGTGATGTGCTGCAGGCTGACGTGGATCATCTGAGGCACCGGCAAGATGGGCAAACGGGTGCCTCATGCTGCTAGAGCTGAGGCTCCCCAAGAACATGAAAGAGGCAAATGAAGGAGAGTGCTTAGATAAAGATGGCTTGATTGGTTTTGCACACAGATGCATTTTAAGAGAAATGATAGGAAGCAAACCCTCTTATTTGTCTATGTTTTAATTAATTTGTATTTTAGAATTATCTTAACAACCTAGACCATAAAGTCTGAAATAGTTGGATGATATTTCAGTCCCATTAGACAACAGAGCTGCTGAAATCCCATCTCTTTCTGTTTCGATATCCATGAGTTCTCCTAATCCAGTTACAGCAATACTCTGTGCAGACAGGCTAAAATATCAGACCTGAGAAAAACTTTAGCCTGTTGACCCACTAGGGTGAAACCTGCAATGGGACCCAGCAGATGAAGGACAGTGAAATATACCAAAACCCAACCTCCTGCAAATTCAGCAAGTTACTCCTCCTCATCACTTCTCCAAGAAGTCCCTGCTTAGCTGCAATGGCTCATGCAGGTGGTTTCTGCCTGGTCTGCGTACAGTTAGTTCTCTGCTTGGTACTTAAGCTGAAATCATTAACATGTGTCTTGTGTGTTACCTGAAAGAAAGGCGAGTTCACAGGTTATTATTGCCCATTTTTTCTCTTTACTCCTGCACTTCCCTGTTTCGATTACAAATCCCCCTCCAGGCACAAAGCAAGCTGGACACCTACAGTGCAGCTAAAGAGTTATTTGTTCCCTAGGTGGACACTAATGAATGACTGCAGTGCGGCCCTGAGTGAGGGGGTCCCCACTATTAAAAGTTTAATAGAAAGATCTGAGAAGCTGGGGGCCAAGGGGAGGAGGAGGGGACAGAGAACTGTGAGTAGCTCACTAAGCACCTTCTCTGTTCCTTTGCTGGA
Organism: Clamator glandarius; assembly: GCA_033459285.1. Lineage (NCBI taxonomy): Eukaryota > Metazoa > Chordata > Aves > Cuculiformes > Cuculidae > Clamator > Clamator glandarius. Next base: position 1,274,986 of record JAUNZM010000046.1, read on the forward strand.
ATGGAGATTATACCATCCATTAGGACAGGAGCAACTGGAGAGAGGTCAGTTCCCTCTGCATTCTCCTTTTGCCTTCAGTCTCACTGCAAGCTGTTGAAAATGCAAAAATATACTGGTTCCTTTTACACTGTAAGATCTCTGAAAGCAACAGGAATAGGGCCTGTCAGAAAAATCAACTAATTCAGATTTCCTGTCACTTTTCTCAGTTTTTATCCTTTTGTTTTCCTCCCAGTCCTCTTAGTTGTCTTTTTTCTCCCTAATCTGTCTCTCTTTTCTTTACTCTCCTTACTCCTACTTTCCCCTACCTCATACTTTTCAAGACCTTTGGATAGGTGTATATAATCTGGGTGCATAAAGGGCCTTTTAAAAAAAAAAGTCTATGTCTATGCTAAAAAATCTGTCTATGCTAAGTGATCATGAAATTTCAACGAACAGTGGAAATACATTGTCCCTTATGTCAACACAGGCAAGTATAAAACTCCTCAATTTTTCTCTCTCAGTGTAGAGGAATGAAATCTAATTTTAATTTTGCTTTTTTTTTTTTTATCTAGGCCCCATTACCGTATCATCTGTCCCTGTCTGAGACCACATAAAAAGGAGCAGTTAAGATTGAGAGAGATGTATCCTTTAGTTTCTCTTTGCTGTATATTCTGAGTATCTCTTACATAATCCTCACAAGGAACAAGATTAATTTCTTGCATACTATTGTTATAATTCCAAGACAGAGGGGCTTTTATTGCATATGTTTGGTATCCTGGAGTCCTGTAGGAAGCCACTCGTGTGGCAAGGGGCAACCAGGGAACAGTGGTGGAAGAAGCTTCTTTACCCCAGAGATGCTTGAGAGAGTTAGAATTCTGCTGGAGCTAACTATAACCATAGGAATTCGAGTTTGTTCTCATAGTGGGATATCACAACCTCCCTCTATTTTGAAAATAGAGTTCTAGGATTAGAAATCTCTGTAATCTTTTGATAGCTGGTAATAAATGTAGCTGGAGGAATTAAAACATAATGGCTTCTCCACGGTTCTTTGTACTCCCTCTGTCATCTTTCATACTGAGCTCTTCTAGAAGGCAATGCAATAACATTTTGAGCCTGTAAATGCATCTTGTAAAAAGCACTGAATTTGATCTCTGAGATCTTTCAAACAGTCTGATTATGAAAAGGCCTCCAGAAATGGTGTTGCCTATACAACCTGTCAGCACAGGTTTCTGAAGACTGCTGCCTGGCTGAACAAGTCAGATTCCTGTTTGGAAATATCTGGAGTGGATCCACAAAGCTTACCTGGGTTTTCCTTTCTTACTGCTTTTCTTTCTCTCTTCTCGAACATTAATGTTGTGGTTGAATTATAGTACTTGGACAGATGTAAAGCTGATTAGTGTGATCATTTGCAAAATGACTTTTGGAACTGAGGTAGAGAATGTTTCAGGGAGATGTGTTTTCCTAGTCATTGCAAGGATACAAAGCTTATATTCTGATTTTGTAACAAATTCTGGTTTTGTGTCTGCTCTAAAATTTGCCTTTAATTTTTTTTTCTTAAATTTAACCTATTTAAGAAAATACTTTTATAACATATTAGTAATCAGATTGTACTTGAAGTAAACATATGTTTTCATATTGCTCTGAATGCAGTTGCTTTCCTGAACCGAGGCCTATGTTTAGAACTTAAAGCTGAATCCTAGACTTAAGAAAATATTAAAATAGTTTGCTGCTCCTAAAAACACGTGCTGGCAATTCCTCTGCTTTTGTGCATGTTCTGTAGAGACAACTTTAAAGTCTAGTTGCATAAAACTCACTCTTATTTTCACAATATTCGCTACTATTTTAAGAACTCTTGAGCATTCATAGTATACACAGTTCAAAAACCTGCAAGGACAAGAAATTTCTCACTTTTTCACCATCATAATAAGAAGTGCTTGAGAGAAATAAGTGCTGTGTGAGAAGCATCATTATTATTCTCCTCAATGTTATACTCACTCCTTATGCCAGGAAAATTTTCTTCTTTTATTTTTTTCAGTTTTTTGAAGCAGTATCTTAAGATTGGGTTGTTTTTTTTAGCAGAAACTATTAAATTGACTGCCACAATTGTACTTTTTTCAGTAGTCACTCAGAATAGGTAGAATGCAGGGAACTGCGATGCAAAATTCCCGTTATAGGACGGCAGTCGAAATCTGAAGATCAGTTTTGAATGTAGCATTCTCTGTTTGGTTTGTTTTTTTTTTTTTGCCACAGCTGCAGACTATATTCCAAATTACTGGTAATAGGGATAGCTGTTCCATAATTTTGTTGCAAGTCACACTGAAACAACTTTTTGTCTCTCCTGAACATGAGGTAAATGCATCTGTATGTTTTGTTATGCAGATCCAGGCAGCCTATGCCATTTCCTTTAGGCAAACATGGTTATGGAGGTAGGGAGAACACTTGGCTTTTGGATTACCCAACAGTCTGCTATCAGCAACACCCCAAGATGTCTGTATTTTCTCATCTAGTTGCCTCTTGTGTGACTTGCATTGTAAGAGAAGCTAGAGCCAAGTGAACCGGAGAGGTCAGTAAAATACTACAGTTCAGTCTTGTTCTTTGGTTTTGAGATGAGTTGATCATTTGTGCAGGGATGTTTTTCCAGTTTTAGCACCCTTTTGATTTTACCTTCAGACCCCCAAAATAGAAGTGTCTAGTTAACAAAATATGGCAAGCAACCTTTGTATGTGAAAAATAATCTGTATACAAACAACTGAGTAAGAAAACCTACAAACATATTTTACTTGAAGAATGAAAACAGAAGTTTGGCAACTGGTCAAGAAACGCTGCCTATACCTGTTTCTTCCAACCTTTTGAATCCTTCTTCAATAATAATGCTCTCCACGGTTTGATGCTTGCAGCTCCAAAAAGAAAACCCTTTTGTCATGGAAATCTTATTCTATGCTTCTAATAATTCTAATAGCCATGCTGAATTATATTAGTTGTCCATTTATTTTAATGTCCTGGTTCCTGTAAGGACTAGAATAGTATGTTTCAGAGGAAATCACATGAAAATTTTGGATGGTAAACTCTGCACTTATAGACCACCATTGCAGATTAAGCAATCAGAAACATATTTAGGCAGAAAATGAGTAGCTGTTTTGGAATTTTTTGTGATTGTGATTTTTTGTAGTTTGGGTTTGAGTTGTAACTTGAGAGCCAAAAACCAGCTGGCCAAAAACCAGCTGACCAAAAAGAACACGTAGAATAATGAGTAATGTAGGTGCATATGCTTGTAAACAGTTCTTTCCTGTGAGAAATTGTAGAAATAGAGGAGTTAATGAGTAATTCTGTGACATAAATGGGAAGGTTATTTTATTTCTGGTATACTCTACTGAGTTGAGTTTAGGATCTGTTCTAAGTCAATAACTAGACATATTTTTCTGAACATCAGGTGAATATGGTACGTTTATAAAACTCATTAAAAAGCCCCAGTTTTCTCCTCAGTCCTGTATTAGTATTCTCTGGCATTCAGGAACCAAAGGCTATGTCTGCAGAAGGTCACAGATGCCAGAGCAATGAACATGTAAGTTCATGGATCCCCAAATAACAAAAAACCAATGTCATAAGATATTATAAAAATATAGGATTTTATAGAACTCTTATAAAATATAGAACTATTTTTACATTACATAGTATAATGTTTTCATGTGTTCACATGTAATCTATTCATATGCCCTTATGGTTTTATAAAAGTATCAAATATATAATCCATAATTAGTGAATTCAAGAACGGTGTTTAAATTATTCTCACTGGGTATTAAAAAAAAATTAAGCAACTCCAGGTACAATCCACAAAATACAGCATTTCAAGGAAGAGAGCTGTCCAGAAATAAAGGACAAAACCCTGATAAGGAGGATGATTAATATGAAGTAGCATCCCTTTCTGCTTTCTGAACACCTTAAACAGCACTTGGCCTCTTTGTTTCTACTGAAGATACAGTCAGAACCCTTTTCCTAAGGGCAGATATGTGCTCTTTTCCATTTATGGAGCAGCGATAGATAGTGTTGCTCTCTGGTGTGATGGCTCACTGGTTGGAGCTTCGGCAGCCAGCAAAAGTCATTCTTGTTCAGATCTTTGCTGATCTCTGGGTTTCACATTGAAGCAGTAACATTTGCTGTCGCATATGTTCTCTATTTCTTTTTTAACCTTGTGAAACTCTAAATGAAAGACTCTGAAATTCATTGAGGAAGAATGCTCAGAAGAAAGGTGCTAAGTGACCCTGCAACCTCAGGTGCAGCACCCTCACCGTCCCTGCGCACTGAGTTGGCAGCTGCGGGTGTCCAATGCCAGGTCCTGTGCTGCTCTCAGACACCTCAACATTAGAGGTCATGTTCACTACCAGCATAGCTAAATCCCATTTTAGATCTGGCCTCTAGACACAGGTTTTGAAAATAGCCAAGTTTACATTCATTAAAATTAATGAGACTATTCATGCATATAAAGTAAAATGTTTCAGTGCCCCAAATCTACGCCCAGATGCTCACCAGTACTAGTCTGAGGGTTAGGCCTTTGTTTAGATGGGAATCTTTCTGTTTCCACTAAAATCTCAGGATTATTTTCTTGTGCTCCTACACAGAGGACAGAAGTGAACTGATAAAGCCTGTGAACTGATTTTTCTGATGCTGAGAATAGCAGAGGTCTGGGCAGGGAAGCTTGCCACAGTGGACATGTTGCCTCAAAAAGCATTCTTTAAACTAGTTATTTTAATTACTGCTGAGGGCTTGCATGTCTTGTCTTTCTCATCCATGTTTTAACTGCTGGTCAGTAAGGTACTGACAATGCATAATAAAATTCAAGTAGTACTGTGATAATGCTAATGCTTCTGTAGCTCTTTTCAAAGTGCTGGAAAACTGGAAAGGCTGAGACGTAGACAATAAATGGTCAGCGTAAAGTTACCCACTGGGATGAGAAATGAAGCGTTACGGCGTTGGAGCAAAGGTGTTGTACAAAACAGGGATAACAAGGTTCTGCCCTTGCTCCTGCTGGTGAAGACTCTCTGGTTTCTGGAGGGAGATGGGATTTCTTGGTCTTGGGTGGGCAGAGACCAGGAGACAACCAGCTTCTGCTTGGGAAGGAGTCAGCACACATCCCTGTGCAGCGGGTGTCCCGTGCCTGCTCAATTCCAAAGGTTTTTGGTGGACAGAAGAGCGATCAGGCAGAGCTTTGTGGAGCCGTGGGGAGAAGATGAGGAAACCAATATTGTTAAGACTTCAAAGAGTCAAACAGCACCAGTCTGTGAAAGCAAAGGGGAAAACACTTGCTCAGGTTTGGATGTGAGGACTTTGAGCTATAGGTGTAGATTTACTGTAAGGAAACGTGGGAAGCGCATTTCAATAAAACGGCAATAGAAGCATTAGCTCCTTCACTGCTGTTTTCAGTCACTTAGAAAGGTGAATGACATTCACCCGCACGCCCGGGGAGGGATGCTGCCTGTCTCACTGCTCCTTCCAGTCCCTTAAAATTACCTTTAAATAGATTAACATGACAGTTCTGTAATGACACTTGGAAATTACGTTTTGGATTGCACAGGTAATCAGCAGTGGCCAAGGGGAAGATGTTTTAACGCCGATTTATGAATTTATTCCCCAGAAAAAGAACGTCGTTGTGAATAACGATTTGGGGGATTAGTCTTTCATATCGGATAAAAGAGATCCCGCCGTTTTCCCTGTTTCCTCAGCCTTTTCCAGCCTTTCGCCAGGCCGGTTCCTCCAGGCGGCGGGGAGGCGGGGCCGCACACATCAGGCGCGCCGCGATGAGCGTTTCCGCAGCGGTCTCTGTGGCGCAATCGGTTAGCGCGTTCGGCTGTTAACCGAAAGGTTGGTGGTTCGAGCCCACCCAGGGACGGGTTCCCCTTTTGGCCGGCCCGCTTCCCCCCGCCGGCTGCCGTCGTTTTGTGCGTGTGCGCCGGGGAAGGAGGCGGCGGCGGGGGCCGGCGGCGCCGCGTGTTCCTGGGGCCCCCGGCGGGGAGCGAGCGGCTCCGCTGCTCGCGGGGGCGGGTGGCGCGGAGCCCGGCTCTGACCGGCACTCGCGGGGCCCGATGCTGCTCGGGGCTCGCCGACGCCTCTTTCCCCGCATCAGCGTTAAAAGCGATGCTGCCGTGAGCTTCGCCCGAACGTACCGAGCCGAGCGGCGGCGCTTCCCCATATCGACCCCCGCGGGGTCCGCCGGGAGCCGCACGCGGAAAGCGGAATCCCGAGGAAACGTGCGCTTCCCCGGCCAAGTCGTGCGTCTCGGGTCTCTCTTGCCTACTCGGAATAAAGGACGGAGCCCCCGCAGGGTCAGGCTGTGCCGAGGGTTTAGCAGGAGAACGCGCGTGTGCCGGGGCATCTCTCGCCGCTGCGACCCTCCGACGTGTTGCCCCCGCATCAGGTCGCTGCTTTTTCTTCTTTCCCCGCCGCCCGCATCTCTGGTATTTCGAGAAGAGCTGGCAGGCGAGCAGCAGCAGCCGCCTTCCTCGGTCAGCAGAACTTTGATTTTAACCGGCACCGTGCAGATAAAGCCGCTCCGGGATAGCCCGGCCCCGCAGCTCCGCGTTCCCCCGGCCCCCGAAAGCCTCGCTGGGGACAGAAACGTTAAAACCCGCCTGCTCGGATCGACTTTCTGCCGGGCGGGCGGGCAGGACTCGGGGAATCGGCAACAAATTTGCGCTGGCAGCGTAAATAAGGAACGGCTGGAGGGGCTGCAACGACTTGGGAGCTAAAATGTACCGAGTTGATGCTTCAGGTGGAAGAACAAGCCGTCTTGCTCCCACAAAGCGAGTCTCGCCGTCCCTAGCAAGTCACGGATGCGTTTTAGGGGGTGATTATCGCTGCCCGCAGCGTTTGTTAACGCCAATTCCAGTTGTTGCGCGTTGCTGTGCAAATGGGACACCGGCAAACCTGCTCGAAGAGGCGCGGGGCGGGAGCATCCTCGGCGTGTCGCTCGGAGGCTCTCGAGATGCTCCCGGGGCTCCGAGCGGCGTTTGGCAGCGCCGGGTCCGCTCGGTTTGTAGCCGCGGAGAAGCTCGGGCACGGGGAGCCTCGCCCCGTCTGCTCGGTAACTCATTACAATTAAGGTGGTAGAAAACGGGATGCATTTTTTGGAGAAGATGGAATAAAGCTTCCTTGTACGAAGTAAAAAAAAACAACCAAAAACTTAAGAGGTCAGCGCTTTCAGTTTTCAGCCGTGAAAAAAGAAAAAGAAAGCTTCTCTGCTGTGTAACGTACCCAGATAAACCATCCGAATCCTCCTTTAGTCCATTTATCTGTACGCAGTTTAGGATAAACGATGTTCTAAGTTTAAGACGGGGCTGCATCGTCTGCTGCTTTTAGGAAACAGCCGCAGTCAAAGCGACCTCTTGACAAACACCGAGTTAAATTCCCGCGTTAATCTCCCACCTCCGCGCACCGACCCGCTCCTGACGCCGCCGGGACCAGTCGCCCCCGAGGTGTCCGGCAGGAGATAACCCCCAAACGCGTCTCCCCGCACCGGGGGGTGCGGGATCCCCCCGCAAAGCCCGACCGAGAGGCGGGCGGGGCGTGGGAACCGGGGGGATCCGTGGCGCCCCCCCCCCTCCCCGCAGCCGCCCGGGTGTGCGGGACTAGGGGGGATCCGCTCCCCGCAGCCGCCTGGAGGTGCGGGTCTAGGGAGGATCCTCGCCCCGCAGCCGCCCGGTAGGTGCTGGACAGGTGGGGTCCGTGCCCCGCAGCCACCTGGGGGGTGCGGGAATAAGGGAGGATCCGTGCCCCGCAGCCACCCGGAGGTGCGGGACCTTGGGGGATCCTTGCTCCGCAGCCACCCGGGAGTGAGGGACCAGGGAGGATCCTCGCCCCGCAGCCTCCCGGTGGGTGCTGGACAGGGTGGTCCGAGCCCCGCAGCCACCTGGGGGTGCAGGACTAAGGGAGGATCCGTGCCCCGCAACCGCCGGGGATGCGGGACCGGGGGGGATCCGTGCCCCGCAGCCGCCCAGTAGGTGCGGGACCGAGGGGTGTCCTTGCTCCGCAGCCGCCGGGGGATGCGGGACCGCCACGGGACAACGCGGTCATCGTGCCCCCCGCTTCGAGCCCCGTCCGGCTTTAAGGCCTCGGGAGGCGGATACGATGGGGAATTAAATATTCCCAGCCTGGCTAGAGACGGGGAGCCGCGATCTCGAAACGTGAAAAACCGCGGAGCTCGCAGAAAGGGTGCAGAAAACAGCCATCTTGAATATTTTAATCTCTGGCAAGTGTTTCTTTGGAACAAAATGGATGTTGGAGGGAGACGGCGGAGTCAGCGTTCGTGCAGCCTCCCCTCGGCCGGCAGCGAGCGGGGTGCAGGGTCCCCGCAGCCCTTCCTCGGCCCACAAAGGCGATAAATAACCATCCTCCCACCGCCGCGGTCTGGGCATCCAGTGCCTCTCCAAGCGATGCTGCTTTTCCCTCCCCGGTTTATATTGATTTGTTTGCATCGATACGAGTCACGTGTAACGCTGCAAGAAGAAAACCCACTTTTCGAGCTCATTCAACATAAACAATCGGGCTGTACGCGCCCAGAACGCTTCGGCAGAGGGTTTTTTCTAATATTTTTGATGCCTGCACGTTGTTCCTGTCACCGAAGCCAAAGGACGTATTCCTGCCGATCACCCTGGAAATTGGATCAGACCCCGGGTTCTGAATTTGTTGTGTATTCATGATAGGAACCAATTATTCTAAGGATTCATTGTTGGGCCATAAAAATCTCTCTAGGCTGAAATAAGGCTTATAAAGTCCCCAGGATTTTTTTTCCAGTTTTACTAAAATGGATTAACAGCTGTCTTTATTTTTTTTTTCCTTTTTTTTTTCATCCCTCAAATTGATGGTGAAAACAAATACAAAATGCTGATTTCAAATGCTTTTTGTTTTCATATAACTGCAAAATAGCTTTCTCTTTTTTTTTTTTACACTATGAATTGTGTGGTTGTTGGTGCTGGTAAGGCCGCCACAATTTAAAAAAATAAATTATTTTTTTAGAAAAAACGAACAACCGACTGAAAGCGGGGGGTGTGGTGAGAGCAGAGACAATAAGTCAGTGGCTCAGCTACACAGGCTCAGAAAGGCTCCTTGCCTGGGACCATTTATTTATTTATTTCCTCGTTGCTTTTGCTTACTTTGGACCTACTCCTCCGCGGATAAGCTCAGCAGAAAAAAAAAAAAACACTTAGAAGAGCCAAAAGCACCTCATAAAAATAATGCAGGGAGAGCTGGAGAGAATTGTCTGAAAATAAAAGAATAGGATTGCGAGGCAGAACTGCTTGACTTTATTTACTTATGGATTTATTTTATGTCCGTTTGGGCGGCATTGCTAAGGATAAGATTCCTATTGAGAACTGTATTGTTCTTATTAAAGTTTCTAATTTCTCAGGGAAATGCTGAGGTACTGCATATGCAGGTCTTAATTATTTCAGTACCTTGCTACAGCTTTATTTTCTGTATCTGAACATTTTTGCTTGAATTTCTCAGTGCCATACTTTCCCCTGTGAATTGATACATTAAAATATATTAAGCATCTGTTTCATAAGCATCCTGATGTTTGTGTAGCAGTTCTTGACACTATTTGGATCAAAAAGCACTCTGAAGTCAAGCAGCTTCCTAGTCATTTTTTACAATTGGAGCACAAAGGAATCTCAAAAGAACAGTATTTGTGAAAAGCAGAGTGAGCAAAATAACTAAAATGCAAATGGCAAACTCCATCAGAGGCTAAAATTACAAACTCGTGTTTGTGAGAAAAAAAATGCAGACCAGAAATGAAAACCAAGAAAAGCAGGCGCTGGCTTACTGGGCAGGTCTTACTCTAAAAATGAAAGCAACACAGCTCAAATTGTTAGTTTTATCTGAGAAACAGGAAGATTTCAACTTGATTGAATAATACTGGGAATCTGGGGACTGCCATAGGGCCCAGAGAGGAAAGCCATATCAAATTTGTTGAAAGCTTAAGGAAATGCATTTAAATGTCATGAAATGCCGATTTATGTGGGAAAGGTATGTAGGGTTCCAGAGAGCAAGCAGGCTGCAAAGAAGGACTGAGGAGTACATTTCTGTATTTTGTCTGTCAGATGTGGAAGACAAATAAATTTTGTAGAAATAAGTAGAAGCAGAAATTATCTGCTTGCCAAAGCGCCGAAGTTTAAAAAGAAGTCTTTTTAATGGGGACTCAAAATACGTATTTAGCCTGAAAGAAATGTATTCATAGGAAAAGAGAAATAATAGAATCATATTTTTCTTGTAAAGAATAAAGTTGTTATTCATGAAGCTAATTTGCCCTCGTATGCCTAAAGCTTTGAGAAATGGACTCAGATGGGTTCTTTTTTGGTAAGTATTCTATTCCCTTATCATCACCATAGATTTGGTGACAAAACTTAAGAGCTAGATCACACCTTAATAGATAAACAGACAGGGAAAGACATGGGAATACTTCTACCCACACTTTCCAGAAGGGCAGGGAATATCTGGCAACTTCCAGATAACTGGGGCTGAGAGACTGGTGATTTTCATGTCTTACTCTGCGTGGACAGAGTATTCTGGTTATTTTGTTTTCTTGTTGGTCATTGCCACACCAGACTCTGCAAATAACTATTAAGTGCTTGTTAGAGTATTGGTAGAGAAAAAATGATTTAAGAAATTGAGTTCTGTTTGTAACTTCATCTGTTTAAAAACCAGTGCAGTTAAATGTGGTGCAGTGTTCAGAAGGTGATTGTAAAGCGCTGCAGTAAAATGGCAGAAAAACTGGAGTGATTTGGTTTGTTCTCCTTTCCTTTTTACACATTCCTGCAAACTTTTCTGGTCTTCTCAGGTGGATGTGTTACTCAGATCACTTCTCTAAATGTTTCTTCTTCTACAACCTTTTTCAAATAGGCAGCAACAAGTAGCTGCTATTCAAAACGCAGATCTTCAGTTTTATTTGAGGATACGGTTTATCTGAATTTTTTTTTTCCTTGGATGATATAAATATTCTCAAACTTCAAAATGAGTTCCATTCATACTCTCTGTAGCTTTCCTGGCCTCAGCAGAGTGAAAGTGATATGGAAAAGGTCTGTGCCGTTATGCACGCTGTGCTTGGTATTGTTGGGCCTCACAGGGTTGCTGGCCCTGAGGTGCTTGCAATATAAATGAGAGATAAAACTCATAATTAATGATGTGCAAAGTTCTGAGTTCAGACAAATATTTGCAAAAATGTTTTATGAATTTGCCTTTAGCATTTAGTAATGGATTCTGGGCTTGACCAGCTCTAAGTTAAAATGAAAGAAGAAAAAAAAAAGAAAAAAAAAAAAAGAAGTACTTTTCCTGTTTCGTTTTCATTTGGGCAGTGCAGTTCTCCTTGAGAAGAAGGTGGAGCTTCCCCAGAGCCATCAGAGCAGGAGCAGTGGTGACTGTCCTTGGCTTCTCTAGTTAGCTCCCAGATTGTAACTTATTCTGTTATATCGTGTTGTTCAGAGCTTAAAAAACAAGGATCTTCTGTACCCCTAGCCAAAAAATTTCCTTTTTTCAGTCCTGAGATCCAGTGCTTGCTTTTACTGCTGTCAAACACTTTTAAAATCACAGATATGCTGGCTGGAAAGGTAATAAATAAGAGTTTATTGTGGAAAGAAGATAAGATTAGCTGCAGTAGGGATTTATTATTAGAAAATGAATAGCCTTATTTTCAAGATTTAAGAGACTTGTACAAATTGCTTGTTGGGCAGTTTTTTAGTTTCCAGTTCACATTAGTAGCAAAAGAACTGCTTGGGGCTTATTGCTTAGTACTCAGAAAGTTTTCTTGTAGTGGGAAAAATGATAAGGGATGTGGAAATGAGGACTCATCTGGATAGTCGATGCTCATAAAAATCTTAATGACTTCAGCAGTCTGAGATGAGGCTGTTAGGGATGGGATGGGCTTGGAGGGAAACTGCTGGACTGACTGGAGGATTCCCTCCCTGCACATGTGGTGATGAGTGAAGGGGAAGGGTTGGAAGCAGTATTTGAAATCTTTCAGTGTATCTGTGGCTGAGCCAACATCGTCTCTTTTAAAAAATGTTCTGCACTGCAAATTGCATAAGAAAGGAGTACTTCTAAAGCATAGGGCAGTTTGTGAGCTTGTTGTGCTGGTTTTGGCTGGGATAGAGGTAATTTTCTTTGTAGTAGGTGGTATGGGGTTGTGGTTTGGATTTGTGCTGGGAACACTGTTGATAATACAGGGATGTTTTAGTTGTTGCTGAGCAGTGCTTACACAGCATCAAGGTCTTTTCTTCTTCTCATCCCACCAGTGAGGAGACTGGAGGTGCACAAGAATTGGGAGGGGACACAGCTGACCCCAACTGACCACATGCTCAGCATATAAACTGTGAGAAGAAGAAGGAGAGGAGGACATTTGGAGTGCTGACATTTGTCTTCCCGAGTAGCTCTTGTGGGGGATGTATCCCTGCTTTCTTGGAGAAGGCTGAACACCTGCCTGCTGCTGAGAAGTCGTGAATCAATTCTTGTCCTGCTCTACTTGTGTGGGTGACTTTTGCTTTACCTATTAAACTGTCTTTATCTCAACCCACGAGTTTCCTCACTTCTACCTTTCTGATTCTCTCCCCCATCCCACCAGGAGGGGAGTGAGCAAGTGGCTGGGTGGTGCTTAGACACTGCAAAACTTGTGCATAAAACTCTTTGGGTTTTCTTTCAAAGGCAGCTTACAATTTTATATATGCTGTTATCATGCCATAGCTTGCAGCATTATGTAAAGAGTATATTCCTCTCAACTGAAAGTGTTCTCAATTTAGTTTGTGTTGCTTTGGAGGGCCTTTTAAGCTGAAATCACAATGTATTTGACTTACAATGGTGACATTGCTATATATGGAAAAGCTGCTTTATGGCATTTCTAGAGGCTTTTACATACTTCAGTAATTTTACTGTTACTCAGACATCTGTGTGCTTTTAACTCAAAGGCGATGCCGTTGATCTCAGGGGTAAGACTATGGTGGTAATGTGCAAAGGAGAAATTTAATTTATGGTCAATTTGACAGTTGTCTTGAAAAGCGGAATGGTAGAAAAATATTACTGATTCGTCTTAGAAAAACAAGTCTTCATAATCAGGTCTAGTCTGGTCTATATAATCTACTGAGCACATACTACTACAGCCTGGCTGGTTGGTGCTGTTAGCAACTGAGGATTGTATTACCCTCTGAAATCAATGCTGATTTTCACTGAATGTATTTAAATCTGTTTTTCTGAAAGAAAATGGAGAGGATGTTGTCTTAGTCTCATAGGGCTGAATGGGCTGGCCCTGAAGGTGTCGAATACTGCGATGGTCTCACTAGGAAGAAAAGGCTTATGTTAGAAAAACTCAGCAAATTGTCATTCTCTGCAGAAAAATTCTTCAGTCACTCAGTCATGAAACTGTGGTGTGGCACAGCAGCCTGACGCTCTGCCAGCCTTTGGGGCATTCCTTTTCCAAAATATTTAAATCCCAGTATCAAAGCTGAGTACCAGCACGAGGCCGTGAAGCTGTGTGAGTCCTAGGAAGACCTGCAAGGCGAGCTGCTGTGGCATTGATGAGACCACTGAAGGAGGACATTTGTTGTTACCCTTGCCTTTTGGGAGTCACAGGGCTAATGAAAGTGCCATCAAATGAAATGTTTTTCTTTAACTGTTATTGGTTATGCATTGAATCCTGTTACCTCTCTCTCCCTGACTTTGCAGGTTTTGGCTGTGCCACTACTAATCTGCAGAGGAACAACAGATTTTTGCAACAATACACAGGTTACTGAGACATCCTTTGATATTTTGGATACCCTGCTGATTTAGATATTCATCCGAAGTTATATCTTCAGCCTTTCTGGAGTATGGAGCTAGGTGACAACTTAGTTTAGAAAGGTCTGCCAGTGTCTTTGAAGGCATATACAGCAATACAACAGAGTAAGTATAGGTGAGCACGCAGCAGAGGCTGCCCTGGCTCTCCTGAAGACCCAGAGCAGCTGCTGAAGCTCCAGCCCCATCAGCCCCAGGCAGTCTTAGCTCTCATAGGCAAAAGTTGTCCAGCCACAAGTCCTCACTGCCCTGAATTGAGGAGTCTAAAGAAGAAAGAAACCTGTTAGCTTTTGTAATGCTTGCTCTGAGAGCTCCACACTTGAACTGCTAACCCATGGGTGCATGAAAGCAAATCCCTCTTGTGAGCCCTTCTCCTTTCTCCATTATGTGCTTGGAGTGGTTTTCCTGGTGTGGGTCACATGCTGCAGGCAGGCATCCATCCATCCATCCATCCATCCATCCATCCATCCATCCATCCATCCATCCATCCATCCATCCATCTGCCCTCCCTGCTGCCCCTGGGGCTGCCTGGGCCACTGGGCCAGCTCATCTAGATCAGCAACATGAGCGCTGTCTGTGCAAGATGAATTTTCTCATTTGCTTTCTCTCTCCTTCTCTCTTTATTTTCCCTCAATCTCTCTTGCTGGCTTTATTGCTTCTGAGATTGCTCACTCCCTTTGGCCTGCTGCCCCCCATCTCCCTCTTCCCATTTTCGTTCCTTCGTTCCTTCCTTCGTTCCTTCCTTCGTTCCTTCCTTCATTCCTTCCTTCTTTCCTCTCTTTCATTTTTTTTGCATTTCTTGTATTCTCCCTTCACTTATTTTTCTATTATCTTTCCTGTCCTCCCTTGCATTCTTTCAATCCCAGCAGGGTTCGTGCATACAAATTGACCCCCTCCCAGCCAGTAATGTGATCGAAGCTCTTTGTGGCTCCTACTATCTCTATGGTAACTATCAGGGGGGTCTCGTGAGTGGTGGGAGACCAAATGCACCAGCCCACGTACCGTTGTTCTTGCCAGCGCTATGTGCTGACTGCATGGGCCTGACTGCTCCTGTGTAACTACTTCTTATTTTGAAAGAATATTGATACCTTAGAGTGCTTGAACAGGGGAAAATGGACTGCACATTTGAGCGCAAATAGTGGTTGGGTTCTCAGGGCTTTGGGAAATGGTTTCTGTGTTCAGATCTGCTTTACTTGGCAGATCCATTGTTGTTTTTTTTAACCATTGTGGAGTGGCATGTTGGCTCTTTCATGTCCTTTGGATACCAGAGTTACACTGCAAAATGAGTGTCTGCATTGCGAGGGTGGCCAGCGGCAGCGCGGTGGCGTTGGTTGTAGCCACCAGCATGGACTGAGAAGGTACGTAAGAGGCATTTGCATACTGTAAATGTTGTGAACTCTTGCTTTTCCCCTACTTGCCAGCCAACCACGTGCCCCCAGGTGGCTGCTGTAATTTGGGTATTAAAATCAAAATTGTAGGCAAGTGTTGGGTTGATAATATATCTACTTGTCCACAATTTGGGATCCATGCAAACATGAAGCAACCTTAGGATCTGTTGGAAGGAATCACTGAAAAACCTGTGGCGTGGACAGAACAAATTGACATGGTCCCTTTTGGCCAAAGAGCCAGGAATGCCAGTGGGAATGTGAGGAATCAGGGAGACAATGAAATCTAATGCTGTGTAGAATATACCAAATCCATTTGCTCAAGAGGGAAGAGACTGGCCCCAGGAATTCTGAAGAGCTTATATTAGTGGTACAAAATTAATTTGACTCAAATATTTGTGGTAATTATTATTTATGCAGCACCTGATATATCAAAAATATAATATAATCCCTGTCAGGACTGTACTCCAAATATTGTTTATTATGTTAAGTTTTTCAAAACCATTGTGAGTTTTGTTCCCCTCTCCCCAAAATGTCTGTTATATTAATATCCAAAAAATCGATTCAATTTGTAATATCTGTTAATTCCACTAACAGCAGCAGCTTACAGGCAACATTCTATGAGTAATTTTTGCAAGATTTATTTGGCTTTTTAAAATAAATTCTGTTTAATTTCTCATGTAGCTTTGTAGCAACCTCTGAATTTAAAGTCAACTAGCCTTATATCCTCACATCACGAATTGCCACACCATTTAGGATGTGCCATGTTAATCAGTTAACTACACTTCACTAGCTTTTCTGCTGCAAGAAAAAAGCCCTACAAAACCAACACCATCTTATTTGAATCTCTACAGTCCTCAAACGATTACACTGCAGTGTTGACCCTGAAAGCACAAATTTGCTCGAATCCTCGGGAAAAATAAACTTCAGGAGATGACGATTAGATTTTTTCAGCTGGCAGCATAATCTATATTTATGACTTTTATTAATCATTTAGTCCAGTTAGTTATTTATCGAGTGTGAGGTTTACATCTACCTGCCTGCGGTTCTCTGAACTGCCCTTCTGGGTGCGATGCAGTCAGCGGCGAAAGGGTTAACGCTGTGGGCATTTAAGTGGTCATAATTAACAGTCCATTAAGATGAATGGAGAAAGTTCGCACTTAGCGAGGCTATTGTTTAATTCTCTCTGTTTACAGACTCAAAGAGGACAACAGTGAGGGGCTTGACAGTGCCCGGGGTTTGCACCGGGGGAGTTAAGAACCACGTTTTCAAATAAATTGTAGCCTTAGATTTAAAAATAAGAAAAAAATCAAAAGTCCTTTGGGAAACGCGTTTCCTGCTTTGGGGGATTTCTGTTATTCCAATTCTCTCTCTGGAATAAGCAGATTTGATGCTCCCTACGGGTTTGCTTCCCCCTGAACAAGTCCAGCAAAACAAAGCCCTGGCTCTGCTGAACCCCCTCCCCGTTTGACAGCGATTGATACCGGCGATGGGTTTGGCAGCCGGTTATTGACAGGGATACAGGAGGAACTCGGCTCCACCAGCCTGGAAAGCTTCTCCTGGTTCTGACGGGGTGACTGCTCTTCTGCAGCGTTTAACATTTGATGTGAAATCCCGCTATCAATACCATTAATGTTGAACATTAAAAGTATGAAATAGGGCACAACCCAAACATTTCAGCCTAGAAAATATCTGCTGTCAAAAAATTTGGATTTATTTGCCTTTTGCATCCCTGAGATCTTACAGAAATAATTTTTCAGTGAAGCTAGAAATTGATTTTGTGGCTGATTTTTTTTCATGTAAGCTGTTCATTCCCAGCTCTGAAGCTTTATAAAGAATTAATTGTAAGTCCACAGCTTTACTAAGACTGGCAGCAAACTCCTGGGTGTTGCTGAAGAGTGTGGCTTTCGTAGAGTCTGCATCCGGAGACCTGGGATGGGCCCAGGAGAATTCAGGGTTTGAACGAGAAACTTTTTAGCCAAAGTGCAGTAGTGAAACTACTGGAGATGCCTGTCATTTTGAAGTAATACATAGTTCTTTCTAAAAGGTCTCCCATTTTATTGCTATAATTTTTTTTCTTGTAAACCGTTGTGAGTGCAATTAATTCTAGGCAATAAATCTTAAGTGCATTTCATAGCTCCTGTATGTCTGGCTGTATGACAGCGCTCAGAAACACCATCATTAAACATGCTGAAAAGCAATAGAAGAAACAGTTATTTTTACTAGATTTTATTTATTTTGCTATCAGAGCTGAAAACCATATGACAAATATCAACATTTCTATGGAAGTGGTTTAATTATGAATTTGAATATATTAGTGATAAATATTTCCAGACATTGTTTTGGTCTTAAGGACAGATATGTTTGCTAAAACATAACTTCAAAATACAATTATAGGATTACATTTCCCATTCTTGTTAGAAATAACATGTTAATGAATTAATACAGGTTTGTATGCTCATCTAGAGTTTGGCATTCTTGGGCTTTTAAATGTAGCTTTGAAATAAAAAAAAAATTTGTTAAAAAAATAGTGCTGATGCTTTTGATAAGGACTCCCAATGCTAATTTTAGGGTGCATGTCCTGGGTTAAATTTAAGTTAGGCCATAGCACCTTACATTTGTTAGCATTAAAAATGCATCTGAAAGAGCCAGAATGATTTCTGGAGATATTGTGTGGACAATGTCCTTTTATTTCTGCAATTTTAGTTGTATAAATAGAAATTGCATCATTTTAAAATAAAGTAATTAAAATTATTTCAGCAACTTGAAACATACATGTGTCTGCTTAATACAAATTGTTACTATTTTGAAAACATTGGAACTGAAAGAGTTGCCTGAATTATCAGAAAGAAGTACTTTACATTGTGTGCCCACAACAAATCTGTTAGTTTCTTAGTAAAATTTTAAAATGTAATAATTTATTTCATTTATTAAAAATAGAAAAAAATATAGGAGAGAGTATCAGAGACTAATGCTTTGTTTGAAGAATGGTAGAATTCTTACTCTTTAAACAGGAATTAAAACAGTTGAGGTAAGATTTAGAGTCCTTCTTTAGGAGCCACTGTTTTACCACTCTAAACAAGTGGAACTCCAGCAGATGATAATTAAAGGTAGACTGGAATTTTACTGACAACATGAAGCATATTGAATTAATGGTTCATGGTTCACAGACTGCAGCTCCTGAGCACACCTCCTATGACTTCCCTGCTCCTGAAAACCTTTGAGATGCTTCAAGAAAGGCTTCATTCAGGAGCAAGCCCGTCTAGATCAGAGCGACAATTAGAGCATTCTCCTGAGAAGCTGGTTTGAATCCCCTGAGGCTGGGAGTACCATCTGAGCTCATCTATTTTACTTTCTGATGATATTGCTGCAGTCGGAGTCTGGCAAAGTAATTCTGAAAATTTGGGGTTATTGAGTGAGAAGCACCCCATTCCATTTTTTGAATGGAAATAGCTGTTACTGGTGTATTTTGTGGTGAATTCAGTGCAGCTGGTACCCACAGCAGTGTGCCTGGCAGAGCAAGCTCAAGGCTGAGCATGCAACAACCCTTGGTTGGTCAGATGCTGTCAATAGGCAGCAGTGGTTCTGGGCATTCACAGAACGAGAAGATAAGGTACCAGGATTTCCTGGATAAAGTGTAGTCATCTGCCTCCTTTTAGGTTCCCTTGAAGCAGGGAGAGGGTCTGGGAGATCCATGCTTGGAAGGAGGTGGTGGTATCCTCCTGCACCTTCATTTGGAGCCCATGGATGCTGTTCACTTTCTCAGACCTCCACAGATGCATCTTTGAAGCTTGTATGAGCTGTTGCAGGACCACAGGGTATTTCTTCTCTATGTAATGACTGAAATGAAGAGGTGATTGTTCCTGATTGCTTGTTTTGTTGTGTAGGTGGGTAGTTGTGTGAGGGAGCTTGCCTGTCTTTGTGTGATATTTAATTTTTAAGATTTGCGTTTCCTAGTCTATCGGTTTCAGTAATGTATAATCCTTGCACAGGGACATCTTGTCAGCAGCTTGAGGGCTGAATGCAATATGAATACTTTTCTCTTTAAAAAGGCATATTTTACTTCTCCTTTTACCTGATTCTCCATTCTTTGGTGCTTTTTGATTTATATCACTGCTTTCATTCATGTCTAATCACAGTCACTGGAAGTTTCAGTGACAAGCTATATATACCTTTTCCTTCTTTTTAATTTGTGCAGTAACTGGCCACAAATCCTTTGCTTTTCCCAGGACAGAAGCCATTGGTTTCCCCAGATTAGGAGTTGACTGTTTGCAGACTGTTCAGTAAGTGTTCTTCTGAAGAAGTAAAACTGTGCTGTTCCTTTATTTGAGCTTTAAAAAAACCTGCCATATTAACACCAGCCTTTAAATGATGATGTCAAAGTGTCAGAGGGGAAAGTGGCCACGTGTGAGGTTACAAGTCTCACTGATGCAGAAAACGACAAGCTTTGATGGTCCTGTGGACAGGAGATGGACAACTGCTTGCACCAAGAGCACATGGGAAGGACACATGTGGAAGCAGAGCTTCTCCTGGAGATCATGGGCCCTGGGTTGGCAGGTATGTTGTGGATTGTCCCTGTGGCAGGGAGAGAAGTAATATGTGCTAAATGCCCACTGGCTTTCCTTTTAACTTTTAGCACTAGGTTAAAAAGGTTGCAGTCAGATCCCAGCGACTAGTCAAATCTAACTTGACAATTTAAAACAGTGGGACTTTACTAAATTCGTTGGCTAACTATTCAGCAAGCCTTTAAATACAGTGCCTGAACTCAAGAGAAAACCTAGTACGAGTTCTGGTGAATTTTGGAGCAGGTTAAAACAGTGAATATTTATGAGAATGGCATAATATATTTATTCTGGATACAAGACCTGCAGATTTCCTTCACGTGTTTTTTTTACACTCAGGTTAAACTTCCTTTCCTATGACTCTCATGTCTAGGCCTGCACACTTCTTTGGAAAAGAAGAAGAAGGCAAATTTGTGAGTCTCATTCTAATGTAGGACTCAAACTTATTTAAGCTTGAGTTTTAGGCATATATGGCACAGATTCATGAATATTGATGTATATCAAGGTTGTGGTGGCATTTTTGAATGCTGTGGATTTAGTGTATCTGCTGCTGTATGTGCAGTTAGACTTACTTAGCTCTATGGGACTGTGTTAAGCTAATACCTCTGATCTATTAGTCTGTGGTGCAGGTTTGTCTAAAAGAGACAGGGTGTTTTGCAAAACACAGGCAACAACCACTGGAAAGCTGAGTATCTGTTAGGGCAAGGTATCTAAGAAAGAAAACTGCTAAAATGCAACAGTGCTTTCAGAGAGTAGGTGTTTTCTCCGATGCATACGTATACTGACTGACAAGTGAACTCTGAATTCCAGTGCTTGGATGTGGTCTGGGAAATCTCATTCTGGTTGTTGTTGCAGGCAGGACCGTGTGGATTGCTCTTTGGCCTTTGAGCCAGCCACTCAGCAGCACTTGAGCTCCTTATGCGTGGTCTCCTACCACCAGCAGCAGATGATGCGAAATGATACTGATATAATTGTTTCAAGAAATTGCAGAGTATTGTTAAGAATTGAAATAATATTTGATAACAATTTGAAGGTACTAGAGGTTTTTGGTGTGCCAGATGTGAAATTTCCAGCTGTTGATTTTGCTGTGTGTTACCTAGGAAAGGTTTTCTGAAAGTCAGTTTAAGGTTCTGAAATCATTCTAATGCATGAACAGCTTTTGCTAGTATCTGTTGTAATAATAAATGAATCATTGCTTGCTTTCAAGACCAGGCAGACAATTAACTTGGGGTTCATGTGGTGTGTTTTCATTTTACTGGATGTAAATTCATATCTTTCAGGTTGATACGGGAGAGGCTTGAACTCTCATTTTAGGTAAAACAGCCATTATCTTCTGTATATGGCCCATAGCTGCTGTAGCACCTGCTGCCTGTTGCTGGGACCTACCAACACATTGTGCATTTGGTTTCTTCTGCTCTTGTAGTATGAATCCATCCATCCGTGCATCCATAGCTAGTGCTGAATGTAGACGCCTGCAGCTGCCGAGGCCATCTGTGATCCCAGTTGTTCTTCAAGGCACAGTGGTGTTTCTGTGACCTTGTTCAGCAAATGTAGACCACTCATTTCTCAACAAAATTACAGGAATCGTCAGTAATGGAGGTGAGACCTGTCTGTCTTTTTGGTGTTGATATTTACAATTCACTGTAGTTGATTTTTAATTAGTCTTTTTTTTTTTTTCAAATGTTTTTTTAAATCCTGTGTGTTCTATTCATAGAGTGAAGGAAGGATGAAAATCAATAATTGGTCCCTGGTGAGCAGGAGCTTAATTTTAATTGAGGTTTCCTTGTTTGCATGCCCACCTTAAGAGCCATAAGAGATGCTGCTTGAGAGCCAGAGAAGTTGATATTGTTGGGAAGACTATGCTCCAAAGTTAGGAGAAGCTTAGCTTGAAACTCAAACTAGACACTGTTTTCCTTATGACAACTTCTTTCTCGTTCTTGGTAGAAACATTGATGTTTAAAGAAAAGCATTAATAATGATTTCTTGTCTTGCTGAGAAAAGAATGAGTGATGATTTTGTCATGTAATTTTTCTACATTTGTTCTGAACAGAGAGAGAGGAGAGCTTCAAACTTTGTGGCATATCTAGTTTGTGTAACTTTGGGTTTTGTAGAGTGCAACCATATGTGAAAGAAAGACCACTTGAAATATGTGGCAACTGTAAATGTATCACCTACTCTGCAAGATTTACTGATGGAGTACTTGGATCTTTTCCTAAAACTCTTGCTATGGAAATTTTTGAGGAATTGATGCCATACTATTTACTAGCTGTATGATTTGGCATGAGGTTCGCTGCTGGCAGCACCACGGGACTGGCCTCACCTTGAAAAGTTGTGGTCCATGTTAGGCCTTGGTGTTTGGAAATTGTCTGGCAGATGCTGGAGGGAGATCAGAGCTATGCTTAACCTATTTACAGTTAAAACTTACACATGACTTAGGAAAAAACATGTAATTTAAACCAAAAAAAGATCTAAAAGTTATAGAACAAATGACTGAATCTGGGTTTAATTAACTAAAAAATTGGTTGCAAATGTTTTCAAAAACATTTAACATAATGGGCTGGGAAGTCGCTATTTTGGAAGCTCTCGGCAAGTGGCGCGGCTCTCTGGGGAGTTTGCGGGTGGTGGAAATACCACATCAACATGGGTGATGGAATCAGGTTCCCCCTAGGAATGTTGGTGCCTCTACCAGGAAGCTGAGCCCAGAACTGTGCCTGTGCCAGCCAGGAGTCCAGCTCAGTGGATGTGAGTGTGTTTTAGCTCCTATTGCTGCTTCTTTTGCTGAGAAAATTAAAATCATTTGGCTTCTCCTTGCTTATAGATGCTTACTCGTGCAGTTGCCTTGGGGCCCAAAAGAGCCTTTCTGACCTCAGTGCAGACTACTCTCCTGCACATCATTGTACAAAATGCATTTGACTGTGAACCTCGGGGAACTGTCTCATACAAATGAGTTCCCTGCTTTCCAAGGGGTGCTCAGTATGCAGGGAGAACAGAAAGAAGTGGAGAAGGGCGAGGTGTTTGAGGAAAGCCTGTGCTATCAAATGTTCAGCTGCAGATCTTTGGGAAAATCTTTTCCAAGGGGCCGAAATGAGGGACTAATTTAAAGAACTGATCACCAGTTATTAACTGCAACCGAAAGGGATGACACAGGAAAAGAAAAAGTGTTAGTATTTCCAGAGCTGTCAGTATTTCAGATTATATTAGTTTATTACTGAGAAGCATCCAAAACTCTCTGCCAATCTTCAATGATTAAATAGCTGAGACGGGCATGTAATGAGTAGAAATAAGCTGTATATTTGCCAATTTAGGCTGCAAATTTAACTTCTGATCTTTTCCAACAGATCAAAAGGGCTTTTTGTGGAAGAAGCCTCTGCAAACTGAAGGAGTATTTGGAGTTGAATGCTTACAAAATTTTGTGTTTCTAACTGGAAAGCATTATTAAGAAGTATTTAATTTCTCTCAATAAATTCAGACTTTGTATAGAAAAAAGCAAATGCTGCAAAAAAACCCAATTAAGCTTTGAAAAATGTTTCAATAATGAAATTGAGCAAAGAATTTAAAAAATAATTTATTCAGTGTATGTAAATAATGTAATAGTCATGATCTCAGCTCACAGAAGTGATAAATTTTTCAATTCTTTAGTTAATATTGTAATTACTGATAAAAATTACTGATTAAAACATTTGATGCTTCTCTTAAGTGGCCATTGGTTAGGGTTGTTGAAGTGATAATAAACCCTGTACCAGTTCTTTGGCCAGACAAGTCTACAAGCATATTATAGGAGATTCTTAGACATGCAGATTAAAAATCTCTCCTACAAATGAATGTCTGCATGTTATTTGTTCAGCACCACTTGGTTGTGAGCACGGCTTCCACATTTTGCGTGTTGTGTAAGACAGAAAGACTTGCTTTCTTTTCATTGGCACAGGCTGCCCAGGGAGGTGGTTGAGTCACCATCCCTGGAGGTATTTAAGAGACGAGTGGATGAGGTGCTCAGGGACATGGTTTAGCTGTTGATAGGAATTGTTGGAGTCGAAGATCCTGGAGATCTTTTCCAACCTAGTGATTCTGTGATTCTTGGCAATTCTGATTAATGGTTTTCCTCGTTTGTTTGCACTGGGGATAGGTCAATGTCCCACTGACTCTTGGTGATCTTGACCCACTCTGATATTGAAAGCTGCCAAAGTAATTTTACCCGTTGTTAGCACGTGTCAAGCAACTCACTCCCTGCAGCGGCAGTGATCTTCAAGCAGATACCATTTTGTATTATGGAGGTGAACATGTAGCCTTTTGAAAGCATCAGTTTGTGTGAACCCTTAAGCCCAAGGCAAACACTGGGAGAAAGATGCTGCTCTGCAGGAGCTGCTGCTGCTTACAGCTCTGTCGTTGGTCCTGAGGTCCATGGACGAACCCCCAACAAACACAGCATGGAAATACCTCATGGTTGTCATCATTCTTTACAGCCTTCTGGGGAGGTAGCAAAGTGACTTCAGTTTTATAAGTGACAACAGAGATACCAGTCCAAATTCTCAAAGAGACTTAAGTAACTAGTTTCCATGTAGGCATAAATGGGAGCCTGAATCCTGCTCTGTCAGGTCCCGCACAGGCTTCCAAAGCACTGGATGCGAGCTGCCCTAGGCAGGGAAGGACAGTGGGGCTGCTGCTCTGCCACTGCTGGACCTGTCTAGACATCCCATGCCTGATGCAGGTGCTGTGGCTCCTTCCCACCAGTGTGAGCTTCAGGGTTTTTTTTTCCCTTGTAAAAGGAAGAAAATGCTTGTTTCAGGGTGTAAGACTTAAGTCTCAAAGGCTACGTGGGCATTGTTTGAGCCTGGTAATTTTACTGTTGTAGGATAAGCTGCTGATGGAGCAAATTTCCTTGTAAGGAAGGGAGCTGCAGTTCAGAAAACTTTCACTGGCCTAACAAAGTAGAAACATTTACAGGCCTCATCAGGAGTAAGTAATAACTTTAATGGAGCAGTTAATTAGTTCTGCTCTTTTCAGACAGGATCATTAAAATTTAATGAGAATTAATAATTTCATAAAGCATGGAAATATATTGCCCCAAGCAAAATACGGTAAAACACATTTCACAAATAGATATTTTAAATGAATGCAGTGACATTTTCTCATATTGTTGGATGATCTATAATAGTTTTATGTAGTGACTTTAGGTAAAGTATATATTTGGCTCAAATAAAGTGTATTTTTTTAAGTTACAAAGTCCCCATTGTTTGTGAATAGGAATACTAACCTAAATACAGTGATTTAAACATGGTTCTTTATCACTGCTGACTTTTTTCTGGAACATTTTAAAGACCAAGCTACTGGTCACCTAGAAGCAGCACTGATGAACAGCAAAATTCCTTTGCCACATCCTGTAATATTCTTTTGTGTCAGGTTTGCCACACTACTTATTTGTGTAAAACAAGCACATTATGTGTTTGAGAATAAGATACCACAAAAGAAGGACAGAAAATATTTATCAAACAAATATGTTTGGAGCTATTGTAGTTAGACTTCATCTGAAAGCATATTAAGTGATCTAACAAGCAACATACAAACATCTCATTCAAGGGGATTCTTTTCTTAGTCTAGCATTTTATGGGAGTGGTTATCCACAGGGTTTATGTCTAAACTATTGCTCTTTGTATAAAGGAAACCATTTTTTGTTTCCAGGTCTGGGCTGGTTTAAGCTGGCCTGGCTGCCCCTGGCCCTTCGAAGGTTGTACCGATGGCCATGAGTGGAGGACGTGTCCCAAAAGCTTTGAGGAAGGTTTTAGAAGTCCTACAAGAGAAATGAGGCAAATCCCTCTGGTTCAAGTGTCCACAGCTACTGTATATACTGTAATTGGTGATGACTTTTCTTCACAGAGTTTTTGCTTGAACCTATACATGACATTCTTTATTGTATTCTTTGCAAATTAAAGTAGTTGATCTATAAAACTGAAAAATATTATGAACTGGCTTCCTAAACGCAGCCTGGACTTGCAAGTTAAACAAGCATACCATGAAGTGGAGGAAGCCAAAAGCAGCCTGTGAATTCTGATCCTTCATTATAGGTAAGGCCAACAGACTTAAATCAGTATAAAAGCAGGGAAATGCGGCAGAGCCTCAGAGTTGCATAATTTCTAATCTTATTCCTGAAAGAATTATAGCCTGGATTAAACATGTCAGTATGAATAAGAGCCGAAGCAGAGCTCCCCTGCCACTGAGGCTGGGCTGTGATACCCTGCACTGAAGTGCTGTTTGTGGGGAGATCTGAACATATATTGCTGTAGCAATACCTAGATAAAGCACAGAAAAAAATCAGACTAATCAGCTTTTCATGATGGTCCAACCCATTTCAATTTTGAAAACTTCAGAGCAGTAAAATGAACCATTCTTACTTGCTGGCTCTTCTGACCAAAAAAACCAGCAAGAGAAACCCCTGGCTCAAACTTGAAATACGTAATACATCTCCCATCAGAGATGAGAAAGAAAATTACCTACCAGATTTTTTTTTTAAAGTAAAAGGTTGTATTTAAAATGAAAAATATGATTGTTACAGATTTTCAACAGTCAGATGAAAAACTACCAGCAATATATATATATTAGGTTGAAAACCCTGCAGGAGATGAGTAATTGAAGGGAGCATTCCAAGTATTGGCCACCCAGTATTCTACTTATTTATTTATTTTTTATTAACTTCTATAGTACTTAACACCAAAAGATATTTTTTTCTCAGCCTCTTTTTTCTCTTCCAAGCATGATGAATTTTGTTGCTATAATGACTGTTATGTACTGCAGCACCACTGAGGTACTAGTGACTGGAAATGAAAAACTACTGTTTCTGTGTAACAAAAAGACAATCTCCTCCAGAAAGCTGGCAAATACAAGAATATACAGGAGAGGACAGATGGGCACAGCAGAGCAGGGAAAATGTTGCAGCAACACTGCTTATTGCATGTTGAAATCTCACTCTGAAGGGTGAGATTTGACTGCTACTTGGTAATTGTTGAGTTGGGAGCTGAACAGACACGACGTAGCAGCATTTTGCAATCTCCAGGGTGTCTTGCTAGCTATGGTACCTGCAAGTAGCACCAGGAACAAGAGACCTGCCTGATCCCCCTGCTGCTTTCTCTCCTCCGCTGGAGTGTGTGCTGGAGGGGGCCCAGCTTCAGCCACGATGATCATTCTCTGTTCCTGTGTGGCAAGAATTTTGCCTTGGTCTTGGTAAGTAGGAAGGTGAGAGAAGGAAAAGAGATCACACCTGGTACCTCAGTTACTGAATTTCTACCTGCTTTGGAGGGATCAGTGCCACAAAATGACTGCATGTTCCCAATGGGAGGGCAAGTGGTGGAAACTTCTCGTGCCTGTGTCCATGCAGGTAGCAGGTAGCCAGTAGCCATTCACTGCTCCACCTGGCTGTCCCTGCTAAGGAGATTGCTGGGGTTTTCCTTTGGAATTCTGCCTTACACCAGTCTCCATCTTTGCAGGGGTCAGGGCTGCAAGGAACAATTGTTTTTCACTTGCACAATGGGTCTTTCCTCATAATAAAATGTAAAGAAAGCAAATGGAGATAATGGCTTTTCTTGCTATTTTGAAGTTGGTTTAGGATTTAATTAGATTGTGATCAGCATCAGCAGCTGTACACTTGATCATCACATTTTATGATCTAAAACCTCTAAAACCTAGCAACGCTATCCAGTGCGAAGATTAGCATCTTATTACTGTATTTTATTAAATATTGACGCTGAAGTTTTCTTTTCAGAATTTGCAAATCCTTTTAGTCATTAACAGTAAAATAAAAAGCTTTCAATTTTGTGAGACCTATATTAATTACATTTGCTTTGCAGTTTGCTACCATATGTTTAAATTGTCTGTATGTTTGCATCACACCCCAAAAACTTCATTAAAAGAACATTAAGGCTGCAAAGTGTAGTATTCTGGAATGAGGAAATGATCAAAGTGTGTTTTCCTGTCTGGATGTTGTGTACGGCATGTGAAGAGAGGCAGATGCCTCCAAATGGGATACAAACAAACCCATGTGATGGTCTGGGAGCCATCTACACTCATAAATTCAGGGCATGAGATACAGGGCTACTTCTAAAATTTGAGCTCTCCTCTAAAGTGAAGCACCTGACGGCAGGTGGGAAGGAGCTTCTTTCGTGTGTGTGGGACCTGGAGCCTGCAATAAGCGTTTGTGCTGGTCTATGCTTCTTTCCCCCAGGGAGAGGGGCAGTGGGAGAGTCTTTGTAAGTCATATTGATGAGGAAAACTCATCAGTTCCTATCACAGTCAAATATCTATTTTCTTCATGGAGTGTGCAACATCCTGGCTGCTACAAGGGCTTTTTATATATTTTACATATGATCATAACTGGATATAGGAACTGTCAGAGGAGTAGCTGCTGGGCTTGAGGATCCCCCATCTCAGTCATCACCTCCACTGCTAGGTATGGAGATGTGCTCTTGCTCACTTTCACTGGCTGAACGGATCTCCACTTCTTTGCCTAACTTCAGCACACCTCCAAAATAAAGGGGTTAAATGGCCCCTGACAGATTTACCCTGTAGATGGGAGGTAAGAACATTTGAACTTCTTTCAGTCCAGGGAGAAGGAGCCAAAATCTGCTGTTCCTGTCTAAGTCCTCAATCAGGAAATGATTTTATAGAAGGGATTACTGCTGCTAACTGCAGGGGCATCATAAAAGCAGTGATCCTTGCTCCACCTCTGGAAGGAAAGGCTGGGGTAGAGAGAGTTTCAGGCTATATATTCTCACTGCAGCCCTTAGAGAAGTGAGCAGCTACTGCAAGCAGTGTCATTGAAGAACTGCTCATATCCTCGATGTACTCCTCTAGCAGAGGGCTAAAGACTGTTTGCTCTTAAATGAAAGTTGAAATTATTTTATATGTTTCAAGAGAGGCTTAAGAGTCAGGCATGAACCACACAAACACCATTCTGATTTGACCTTCATTCTTATCCCCTTCATTATATTCAGGTGGATCTTCACATTTCTATATCCTGAAGCTTTTACACAGTCTCATTCTGGATTTAAGTTTGAACTCTGGAGCTACTGTTCATGTCAGCACAAGAAAAACTAAACAGTGAGTGAAGCTCCTGCTGCCTCCCCCCACATAGTTATACTGGTAGCCTTTTCTCTTACAATCGGTTGCTTGAAAAGTCTTGGCCTGGTGTCCTGGCTAGAAACTATTGGAGCTGACTAAAGTTTGTGGGACTGGGAGATATATTTATATAATAGAAGGTGTGTGCACCACTTTTAAAATGCTGTTTTCATGAGCACACAAATTCCATTTAGCAGTATTGATGTCAAACTGTTACTTCAGGTGATGTTCCCTATGTGATGGCATTCAATAAAAGCCTAAAATTTTTACTTCAGTGTGTTTCAGCCTCAACTTCTGGCTGAGTTCTTCAGCTGGTGTGGATTCCTGTAGCTCCTTCGGCTTCGGAGATGTGATGATTTACACCAGCAAAAGAGAGGATCCCTCTTTCTAACGTCATTTTCTTGGGTTCTTTTCATGTGGTATTTTTCTGTCATTTCATTTTTCACACTTTTAGCAAGAATCTTAAATGTTCCCCTGTAAACATTAAAAATCCACTTGTGTCTTTGGCATCAAAAATAACAATAGAACTTGGTTTTACATCTCTCCATGGTACAATATAGAGGCATTGCCAAAAGCTATCCACTATCATTACAAACATGGGAATGGAAGACATATATAAACATAGAAGGGTAACCCCTTTCTCCAATAAGAGTTTATAATAGCAACAGTGAACTTGACCCAGTGCATTTCCTGCAGGGATAAGGTGACCTGCAGGGGTTAATGGCCCGTGGCTTTGCCTTGGGCTATCATCTCACCCAGCCAGTGATTAATCCTGGAGAAATGCCCTTTGCTCCCATCATTATCCCTTAAATGGAGCCTTTAGAATTCAAAATGGTTTTGGAATGGAATTTACCACTGCCCTGCACTCCATTCATTGCAAGGAACTTCACTGTAACTGCATGTCACACTTGCATAAATAACCTTCAGAGCAGAAAAAAAAAAAAATGAAAGAACTGCCCTGGAGAAAGGGAATAAAACTCCAGTGCAAGCTCCCACTGCTGGTAATATTCCAACAGCAATACTGGGAGGTTACAACTGCTGCAGTAAGTTGAGGCAATCAGAAAGTCCTAAGACTTGCTTTGTGTAAAAATTTTCCTGTGCAAGTATTAACTGCAGTGTACTTTCAGGCAGGAATGTATTAGATTTTTGTTTGTTTACTTAGCTAGTTCTAAAGCATATCCTTGAGAAACCAGGCAGGTTCTCTTCATAGACTCCAGACAGCAAGGTCCCTGCATGGGAAACGCGTGGTCTGAAGAGCTGCCTAGGGGCTGGGTTATTCCCTCGGACAGGCAGAGTGCAGAAGTGACTGCAAGTGTCAAGGTAGTTCTCTGCATCAGAACACAGCACTTCTATTTTATTCCTGAGATGGCAGTAGAATCTGTTGCAGTACAGAAATCTGCACTCTCAGCCAATTCTATACTCCCCTCTTATACCAAATGATGTAGGTTTCATGCCTAGCTATATAAAGATAAACACGCCTAGTACACAATGCTTTAGAAGCCATTACATTTACTTACTGTGGGATTGTTTTTTTCTGTCTTTTACTAGACACGAGTTTTCTCATACACTGTTTCAATCAAGGAATGTTCCAGTTAGGAAGATATTCAAGATCAGTGCCGGACAACAAGTTTAATGTAGCTCCACTATGAATGCACAGGTGGGTAAAGTCTGCAACACCATCTTTGGAAGCTCCCGTGTCATCTGCACTGATCATACCCCCACCTCACCAGGAAACATATTCCTAGTGTATCTGGAGCCATTTTGCATGTGGAGCCGTGTCAGCTGTTGCATGTGGTGAGTCTGGTGGGAGTGGTCACCCAGTGTTGGTTGTATTTTGATCCTAGTCAGAACCATTTTTGTTCAGCAGTTTCTTACATTCTCTTAGGGGTTATTTGTTAATTTATTGTGGGTGAAATTGAGGCAAGGCTGTCTATCATACCTGCAAAGTGCACGTGTCCTCCAGCTGGTTCAGGGTTATCAAAGATGCAGTGTAGGATGCTCTCCAATAAGCTGCTTACTATTTCTCTGGAGTGTAAGCAGCATACAGCAGAATGAAGTGGGCTTGTCCAGCTCTGGAAGCCAGCCCTGGCTTCTGAATACTATACCTGTGTGGTGCTTGTCTGCTAGAAGCTTCTGACTGCAATATGGAACATCTTATAAGCAGAGACGGTTGTGGGCTTCTCTTTTGCTCTTCCAGTGAGTGATGCCAAATCAAGACAATCACAGAAACTGGGCGTCCACGCTGTGCTGGTAATTCCTTCAGGTGGTGCCAGGAGTAGTTTCTGTTAAGGATAGGTGATGGTATGGCACTTTTCTGAATCATTATCTCACTCTCTTACCGATGAGCCTGAAATGGAGCCTAATCTCTAGCCTGTGTGTGGAACCCTAGTCTCAAATCCATAAATGAACACTTGAGGAATCTGTGGCTGAAGGTACAGTGTAGGTCAGCACAGGAGGAACATACATGCTGGGCAGCTTTAACATTTGAAGCCTAGGCCTTTCCATACTTTGCATTTAATTTTTAAAATATACTCCAGCTCCTCTCCTTCTGCAGTAGCCAGAGGAAGCTGTGCGCTGCTGTGCTGTGGCTTTCTGTTGCTGCTGGGCTACCTTGCAGCAGCACCCAGAGAGACATGTGGTCCCACGGTTTGGGGGCCAGGAATCTGTGGTCCTTTGCTGCCTAAGGTCCTGCTCTGCACTAAGGACAGATAGTCTGAATGTGGTTCTTTGGCTTGTTAGCCTTCTTTCTTAATAACAATCTCAGTAATCTCTCTTGAATCTCACCTTTCATTCATGATGTCTAAGTTAAATTCTGAAGTTAAGACCTTGTGTCACACTATGCAAAGATGTAAGAGCTCTTGGGATGCTGTTGCAGAGCTGTACCCAGAGGGTGCAATAGGGGAACACTCAGGAGTGACCTCTGCCTGTCCCACGCCCTCGTATCTTGAGATATTTTCCCCATATTTTCCTTAGATCTTCATATTCCAGAACCATGCTAAGGCTTTGAATATATTTTTCTGATCTTCTTATTTAGATAAAGATTTACCATTTATCATGTAAAATAACATGGAAAAGGGAAAAAAAGGTGAGTACTGTAGGTTTTTTCTATGATGCTTGAAAAAGGTATTAACTGCGTCTGTGATATCGGGGTTTTTTGAAACAAGGTTTATCTTCTGCTTAGTTTTCAACAAGAATGTAAACTTGTGTTATTTAGTTATCAATACTTGTATAACTCCAGTGCCTGTGAGATCTTTGCTTCTTTTTTAAGAGAAAGCTGCTAATCAACAGAAGAGATTCCTAGTACATTCTTTATGAAAAACAGGTGTCAGAATAGATGCTTCATATTTACATAAACACACATGCATGAAAAGAGGAGTGCTTGCCTTTACTTTTGAGAATCATTTCACTTTTGGAAATCAGAAAAAAAAAGAAGCTTACAGTTAAAATTTTAAGTGTTGCAGCAATTAGGGAAAAAAAGAAATATCTGAAAACGAGAGTTCTGATTCTGTTTCATTGGGAAGGAGAAACAGTCATAAATTGTATCATATTTACATGCATCTGTATGAAGTATTGCCATACGTGTAAAACCTGAGGGCATCCATGGCCAGAACTGGAGCTGGGACACCCCCCTCCATCCTGTTTTGTTGGAGGAGGAAAGTGTCTTGGGCCACATTAGGAGTGGGAGAGAGGTGGCCTGAGATGGAAGCGGTGCTATTGCCATCACTGCAGTCCAGGATCTCAAAACTGGATTTGTGTCATGCTGTTTACTTAAAGGCAACGAATTTCCTAGTTAGTTTCATGCAGTTTTTTTTCTCCTTAAACTAGCAGCTATGAGAGAATGTTTAAAACAAGCATATGCCTGAAAATAATTCATTACAAATTTTGTTAAATTCTCCCAACTGTTTTCATTTTACCATCAGCTTTAGAGGAGTGTTTCGTTGTGTGTGTGGAGGGAGTCAGGCAGCATGGAATCTGAAACCTGAACAAGACCTCTACATTTTATTAGGATATAAATAATGGTTATAATTTGATGGGGCTCCTTGGATAACACGGCATCAGAATGGGGTTTGGTTTACAGCACCATACCTTGCCTTGTCTGTAGGGCTAGTGTTGCAGATTGGCTCCTGCCAACAGGACAGTTATAAAAACCTGCCTTAACCACTGACTATGTCTAAAAAACCCCAACTTAATCCCTACATAGGGTGCCATGTACTTCCCAAGATGCAACTCAAAGAACTTAATAGTGGAAAATATGTTCTCATTAAGGTGTGGTTGAGGCTGTCATCTGATAAGGCAAGGGCTGAGACAGAACCTCCATCCCAAACATG
Organism: Clamator glandarius; assembly: GCA_033459285.1. Lineage (NCBI taxonomy): Eukaryota > Metazoa > Chordata > Aves > Cuculiformes > Cuculidae > Clamator > Clamator glandarius. The sequence goes on from JAUNZM010000046.1 coordinate 1,308,145, forward strand.
TTGATCAGTAAAGGGAGTGAAGTCGGTAGCTGGTTCCACAACATCCCTCTGCTAAGACATCAGAGGGTCCAGTACTCACCTAAAATTCCTTTTCTTTTATAAAATAATTATCTTTTATTTAAAACAATGGTGAGGGATGGAAAGAGAAATCTTCTTAAAACTTGAAAACAGAAACTTTTGTAACAGAGTTATTATTTTTTTAAACAAGGCATTGTTTCTATCCATCTCCACAGGCTGGAATTCATGAATTATACAGATGTTACAGTACATGGACGGCTGTGGAATTCAGGCATTTACTCTGTCTCCTCTCGTCTCCACTCATGAAGAATTCAAACACAAACTATTATTCAGAGGAATACAAAATGAAAAATTTTCTGGATTTTCCCTTTTTACTTCCAACAACATAGTGGATCATCATGACCTTTTTCTTAAGGGGAGGTATGAGGATGTGTTGCTTTTACTAACACAACTAAATTGTCTGCTTTCTAAATCACCTGGTAGATGTGTTTTCCAGTGGCAGAGTAATGTCTCTATGCCCGTTCCCTGGCAGGGAGGTCCTAAAGCACAACAGAAGGGCACAGGAACACACAAGTGAAGCAGCAGAGAACCCTCCAGTGTATCCGCATGGCTAGTGACCGGGCGTATTCCTCAGATGTCTGTTTCAACAGAAGTAGAGGGAACAGCCTTCTGGAGCAACCCTTGTTTGCAGAGATCTGAGTGCAGCTGTCAAGGAAAGGCAGCAGAGCCAGAATTGTCCCACAGGGACTTGTAGCATCATGGCCATGATGCAGCCATTTATCATCAGCCTCTGTCATTCCCAAACCAGGGCCTCTCACATGATAACACAGCACGCCACCACTCCTTTACTGACTTGGTCCCTGGTTAATCAGTTTGTTCAGGTTTTGAATGCTGTATTCAAGCATATATTTAACAATGAAAAGCTCTCTGTGCTATAAGAAAGGTCCTATGCACTTGAGTCACATTCTTTTCTTTCCAAACATTTCAGGTTTTGTGTCACTTGATTAGTACTAGCTGTGGCTCATTATGAGGAGTATTTGTCATTGTGGACACTAAGGCGCACACAGCCCTACATGTGAAATTTAATTATGGGCTTGGGAATTTCCTGTCCATTCCCTTGAAATATTGTTGCTTAAAACTTGATAGAGTGAAGGTTTTGCAAATTGAAAGAGAGAACCATGAAGGAAGATAGACAGAGGAATAGACAGAGGGGTCTGGAGGTGTCTGATGTCTGGGGATTGAAGAAAAAAGCCAGGTTCCTTTAGGAGCAGTGAATGACCTTGGAACTATCGGAGCAGAGAAAAAAGAAGACACCCTGAAGGCACAGAGGGATATAGGATGGAGCCTGATGACAAACACCGAGGAATGGGTCCTTGAATTGGATTTAGAGAGAAAAAGGGCTTGGAGGGGAGAAAGAAGGAAGGTTAGGGCTGGAGGGAGTCTTCAGGCCAAGGAAGCTTTAAATCAGATATCGAGAGCATGGGATGCATGTAATGATATTGCAGTGCAAGGTGCTCTGAAAAGCTACAGGATAAAACTGGCATAATTTTTATTTTACAGATTTGCTCTGTCTCTCCTGTCCCATTAGAAAGGTTTGAGCAAGAGCCAGCTGTGTGGCACAGGCTGAGACCTGGTCACTAGGGCACAGCCTGAGAGGAGAGTGGGACTTTGTCTCCTGTAAATGAAGCTGTTTGCTGGGAACCTCCTTGTACATGCAGCGATGCAGTTTATGTGTCTCTGCTTAAGAGGAGGATTATACACAACAGAGCAATCTTTCCTCACCAGTAGGCAAGTGATATCTTTGTTGTCACTCAGGAGTTTTGTTAAGCAGGGACTATAGTAAGCATTTCCTAAATATCCAGGAAATCTGAACGCAGAATCCGATCATGCCACAGAACCTTGCTTCATCTCTTGAACTCTCACTTAAGAAAAAAACCTGTAGCTTGTAATCACCTTTGCTTAGTTTGCGTTACTATAAAAAGGACACTGTTTCTGTCCACGCACTCTGGAACTGGCATAACACAAGCAACTTCTGTCTCCCTCTTCTCCCCAGGAAGCAGAGCCCTGTCCCTTGGCTCCATGCTGGCCACTGTGAGCTTTATCCAGTGGCAGAGCATCAGCTCTGTCATGAGCATCATCACATATAGGGACGTGAGGCAGACATGGTCTTTCTTGGAGAGAGAGATGATAGCAGGTAGCACTTGTTCCTACTACAGCATCACAAGCAACTCCAGCACCATAATAGAAGAGATTGAAACTCTTGAAGAAATTGGGCCTCCTTTAATCAGCACTCTCTTTCTCTCTGCTCTAAATTCATTCCTGGTACAGCTTCAAGAAGCAGTTGAGGAGCACTGCTAGCTGCAGCCTGGTGGTTAATGGTGGCATGTTAATCAGAGAAGCCCGACGTATGGTTGTAAACTTCCTAGATTTTCTCTGTCTGCCAGCATAATATCTGTCACAGTTGCTCCCAGGCTGCACCAATGCACATTCAACAGATTCCAACCAAGCTTAGAGACAGCACTATTGTCACTCATGGTGCAGCTACAGCGAGCTGGATGTTATCTCCATGCTCTTGGGAAGGAAACCGTCAAACGTCGGCAGACAGCAGAGAGTTGCTGCTTTGTCTTCCTGAGTCTACAGATGGTGTGAAAATAGGGACCTTTCATCTCAGCAGAATGCTAAAATCTGAAACTTAATTTTGACAGCTGCATTTGTATTAACTATTTCAGTACCTGAGCATATTAGCAAAATACTAGAACCTTGAGCTTTTACTAGATGTAGTTGCCTATCAGTTCACTGTCTGTCATGATAATGACCTCCAGTTCAAAAGATAATTTTCAGCTTCCATCCTGTTGACTTCTGATGCTGTTTTCAGTTGCCAATATGCATTGACATGTTGGAAAATGATAATGAAGATGTATGCAAAAAAACAGAGAGCTTTCCCATATGGATTACAATTGATTATTTTCCTGTGGAAGACTTCTTGCTCCCTTGACACAGACTATGGAGAAGATATTCTAGGACAGCAGTGGTTCTTACTGCGAGCATATCCTGGAGAACATCTGAGCTGTACTGTATTTTATGGCCAGACCTACAGCTGAGGACCCTTTTATTACCACTTTCCTAGTCATGATCATTGAATTACTGTATGAAGAATACAAATAACTAAATATTCATTTGGCTATGGGGACAATTTTGCACCTTTAGAACTCGAGATGCAGTTGTATTTCATATAAAACACAGAAAAGTAATTATGATACCATTTAGACTCAGAGGTCACTCTCTTCAAAGTTAAGACTTTTTCCATCAGAACAACTATATTGCTTTATGGATGTATCTACAATCAAATTTAAGACCTGTATGTAAATCTACGCATTATTTCTATAAAAAGTGTTTTGATAGGAGGTGTTAGTATATCCAGCTGAAGGATAAAAATCCATTTGTGCAACTGCATTGAATATTTCTCTGCATATTTTTCAGTGCTAGCAGGCATTGGGCAATAGGAAATATAAAACCAGACACATGCTTGAAAGCTAACAGTCTTGTTTGCAATTTATTTTAACACTCCCATCATAATCTCCATTGTTTGGTGCTGGAGTCATATAGTCTACTTGATGTACAAATAATGTCACATTCCCAAAGTAACAAATTTCTGTTTGTAGCATATTGAAAGAACAGTTGTTAGAAAATGAAAAATTCAGAAAAGCCTGAGGCCTGAGATAAAATAATGCAAATACTTTGTTCACATATGCGTATTAGAATTCAAAAGCGAAGGTATATTTCATATTGATAGCAAGTTATGAAAATATTGACTTGGTTGCAGTCTAAGAACTCTCACATTTCTGAGGAGACTGAGAAGGGCACACCAGAAGAGAGAGGAACTGAGAAAGAAGATGCAGCAGAAGAGGACGTCAGGATTAAGCAGAGAAGAGGTGAAAGAGCAGCTCACTATAGACTACAATAGCTAGTAGAGTGAGGATGGGGTCAGGGGGGAGAAGACAAGAGACTGGGAAGGATAAAATGCTTAACCATTATTTGTCCAAGGATAATACTGGAGTAAAATATATAACTGTTAGTGAGATTCTGACAGATTTACAAGCGTTGGACCAAATTGACTCACTTGCTGTCAGCTGTGACTACATGAAACGTACTGCTCCAACTAAATCGGCAAAAGCGGGAAAAAAAAGCATGGTTTGCATGTAAAGACCTAAATTTTATCCAATTCACTATATTCTTTTGCTACATCAGAGAAAAGAAGATATGAAAAGCATAAATATGCAACAAGTTTTGGCCAGGTTGTGCATTTTTAGTGTTTCGTAGTTTGTCCACAAATGCAAGACTCTTGCAGCAGGTCTGGCTCTGCTCTCCACTGCATTGGTTGCAGAATTCCACCACTGACAGGTAGCAAAATATAGATAATTTATGGGTTCCTTTTTTTCTTTTTTGGAGCATGGGATTTGCACAAAAAAGCAAGTCAGCTGGTAGATATTCATTAAATTGGAAGATCATTTCCAGCAAATATGCTTAGCTCATAAACTTTTGGAGTCAGGATGATCTTTTGTTTTGTTAGTGCCAGGTGGCCTTGGTCTCTAAACAGGAGTTCTGGTTCCACTAATAAAAAATAATCTTAAAGGATTATAGTAATTCTTGATTTGGAGATGACAAAGAGGTGCAGAAAATAAACCAGTCATTTATAAAAATGCAGCCTAGGCTGGCTTAGTCCTTTCAGTGCTGTGAGCCAAGTGTCAGCTTTGGGGCACTGTAAGCCAATCTCTGGAGCTCCATCAGAGCAAGGTTCTCCAACACAGGTGGGCTGACAGTTTACAGAGTAAGTGTTTGGGCATGTGGAGGTGCTCGAGGAGGTGACATGCCAACTGACACAGTCCTGGCAGCCAGCTCTAACTCATGAGCTGCTGCTTTGATCTGGCCTTCTCGTTGCACTCATGAGAACTGCTCCATTTTTTTCAAACATGTTGATAAGTTTCTCATTTTCCTCTGTATTTGCATAACTCATGTAATCACTATGAAGTGACTTGAGAGTTCTCTGTAAGTATTCCATAATCTGTGCTTGGGTGTTGTGTCATCTTCATTAGAGTGTGATTGTGTAGAGGATTGTGGTGAAGGTTTTGTTTCTGTTACCTTGGCTGAATGAGAACTGAGACACTAAGGACAGAAGAATAGACACCAGCAGCATCGCCCTCCTGCCCACTCTTTCAGAGAAAATGCTGCGTGTTGAGGTGGAATCTTTTAAAATGAATCTTCAATGGACAAGCTTTCAGTACAAACAGGCAGTGGGATATTAATTGTGTGTCAGTATGAATGAAATAGGTGTCAGCCTATGCTGTAGGCAATGACGTGTTAGAGAAATGCACAAATCTGTAGCACTATTGTTTGTTTGCTCTCATGTGAGTAGAAGACCATGGCTGAGCAACTGTCATCACATTAGCACACAAAAGATGTGTAATAGGCACAAGTAACACACATATGCATACAAATCATATTACAAAAATTGTGTTTGTGTTTCTCTTTGAACTGATTATTTGAAAAATATTAATGGACCAGGAATTTGCAAGGAAATTCAATTGTGTAGTGTGCCAGTCATATTCAATTCAGAAACACAGCAGTGAAATGTAAGACTGAATATAGACCATTTTTTATTACAAAATGATGAAGGGCTAAAATCAGAGCAAGAAGATACCCTTATAAAGGGAGGCACATATTTCATGATATGTCTAAGGTCTGTGCAGAAAACTGAGGTTTAGCCTGAGCAGCCAGCAAAAGCTGGATCACATACAAGGTTCAAAGGCAGAAAGAGTGAGCTGCCTTCACTCAGAATCTAAGGAAAAACCATTAGCAATACCTTTATCTACTCATGGAAACACATCATGCTAATTTGCTCTGCTCTGTTCCACCTCCTAAACCACAAGTTTCAGTTTGAAGTTGTTGCAGTCAATCTCAAAAACCTGAATGGCGCTGGTTGCCTTTTTTTTTTTGAGTCATATTCTGACGGGATGTTCCAACAAGCACGAGACTTCAGGGGAGCGCCTGGCTAAAATCAGTGTTCCCACGTATCAAGAAGGACATGAAGCTGTGAATGTCACAGCTGTCAGAGGTAAAAGCATGCCTAGTTTCCCCAGCCAACTGCTTCCAGTTTTACTTTCATCTCACATGAACATGAAGAAATGTAATCGTGCCTATCTGTCACCAAAGGAATGAAAAAAACCCAAACCTCCCTTGTGGTCAAAGGGAGCAATTGGGTAACACATTCTGGGATCTAATAAGACAAGACCTAAAAAGGAGTTACTCATGTACTTGACCTGAGTGGTTAACCAAAAATCAGCCTTGCAAGAGTATTCTGTTGTAATAAGAAACAGCTGATGGAATCAGGTAATTGTTTGATGCCGCTTATGATTTTTTTCGAAGACTCTCCAGTCAGTCTTGATCCCTGAACACATCAGAAATTTGACAGTAAGGAACAATACTTTTTTTCCACAGTTCCGAGAACTTTACTAGCCTTTTCTATTTCATTTAAAAAGGGAATTTCTTTAATATAGAAGTCACTTTTACACTACTACTAAGCCTACTTTTTCCTACTGCATATGCTGGACATATGTATGAAAAATTGTTGTACATGGTTTGAATATACAGCCCACCACTCAGGCCATGCAGAAAATCTGGAGGAGATGGCAGAAGCTCAAGACATCTGAACAGAACTTTTACTGTTGGAGAGGTACCTGGGGTTTCAACCAGAATGATCTTGATTAGCTAAAAAGGAAAAAGAAAGAAAAAATATTTCTTTCTTTGTTAAACATTTAGTGGTGGGTCCATTTACTGTGTTATAGAGTGGAAGCAATGGGGCTGAACGGCAAATGTTTCAGTCTCACAAATGTTTAAGTCTGGGAAAAAAAACGTGCTTTCTTCCTGTGGTCTATTACCTTAGGAACCATGAGAAATAATTTTTTTCCAATTTTTAATTCATCAATAAGTTTCTATCTTCTAGTTTAAAACAAATTAATCATCCTCTTCTTAAAAATTATGTTTTACCAGAAATTTAATCTATTAATTTGTAATGATCTCTTATTCAGGCAAATAAATGTAAATTTTATTCTTTATTTGAAAAAAACCTGTTCCCTATATATATATTTTTTTTGTGATAAGTGAAAGACAATATAACACAATTTAAAAATTATAAAGACGACACAAAACCAGACAAGACTGCCACACAGCTCTGCAGAACTCAAATCCCTGAATAGGATTCTCTGTCCTGGCCTGAGAGCAGATTACAGCTGTGGTATTAAAGGCTGGTTCCCAAGGGACTTTCCTTCCACATAAATTAACTGGAAAGAGGTGGGGAGGGAACGAAGACAACAGTGGGCATTGCCAGTGCTGGGAGATCTAGTCTGCTTCTATCCAGATGGAGTAGTTAAAGAACTGCCTAAGGATTTAAATTTAAGGACACAGTCCTGGAAGGCACTGGATCCTCTTAGCACTTTTTTATTTCAATATTTTGTGAAGGAACTGACAATACAGAAGAAAGACACCCAAAGCGCAGAAAGTTGCACTGACACTTAGTGCTGACGTGGTGCCGGGACCCTGGCTTGCAGTCTGACCCCCAGGCAAAGAGAACTCCAGGGTGGAGGATATGAAAGTCTCTGTCACTGTCTGGGAGGTTCTTTGTGGGATAGATTTTCTGTGTGAACAAAACCATGTAATCTCACTGTTCATGACAGGTATGGTCTTCAAAGGTTGTCTGGCCAGCAGAAATGTAAAATAAATAAATAAAAAACCTAAATTGCTCTCCTAAGTTGCCTAGGACCTGAAATAGACCTCTTATAGTACAATGTGTGTATTCCACATTGTAAAGACTTTAGGGAGATTGGCTGTTAAGCCATTTCCCATCTTCTGCTGCTTTACTGTTTAAAGGGAAACCTGGCAGAGTTTTGCCTTTTCTGGCCTCCCCAGAGCAGCTTTGGCAACATTTTCAAAATGGTGTGAATGCCAGAGGAGATAGAGTGGCTGAGGGAACAGAGGCTGAGGGGAGAGACCTTATCACCCTCCCTGAAAGGAGGTTGTAGTGAGGTGAGTGTTGGCCTCTTCTCCCAAGTAACAAGTAATAGGATGAGAGGAAATGGTCTCAAGTTGGATCAAGGGGGTTTATACTGGATGTTAGGAAACATTTCTTTTTCTAAACAAATGGTCAAGCACTGCAACAGGCTGCCCAGGGAAGTGGTGGACCCACCATCCTTGGAGGTACTTAAAAAACATGTAGATATGGCAGTTTGGGACACGGTTTAGTAGGCACAGTGGTGGTGAGCTGACAGTTGGACTGGATGATCTTAGGGGTCTTTTCCAACCTTAATGATTCTATGAAAAGTTTATTGACTGTTAGGCCAAGGCTTGTTCCTGATAAAATTTAGTAAAGATACAACCACAGTAAGCAAAGACAACTTGAGGTGATGTTTTGCATGCACCTATCTTTACTATTTGGCTCAGCACACCTAAACCTGAATGTAGCTGTTGTTACTAAACACCATTGATATAGCCAGGATGACTGTGTTCATCAGAAAGTGGACAGGTCACCCTTATCAGACCTGCTGATGGCTTTTTTTTTTTTTTTCTGGTCTAATGCTACCCATCCCAATTCTCTCCTGTGGGACTGGGAAGAGATTAACCCAGCTACTGCTAGCAAAACAGCACAGATGCCCCATATTCTTAAGCGTCCATGCCAGACCTCTTACTTTTTTACAAGTTACCTGTTTTTACAGATGAAATGTATTGATTTAGCTGATTTGGAAAAGGGCTTACAGGCAATTAAAAAAAGGAGGCTGTTAATTACAAAGAGGTAGTTCTATAGGTCGTATTTTGCAGGGTGTAGGTGAGAACTGTCTTTTCTCAAGTGAATTCTAGCTCCATTAATTACAAACCTCCAATCTAACAGCTTCCTGTGGATTGTCAGTCAGAGATGGAGATGGAGAAGGAGATGGGGTCCTCCCCAGACCACAGTAAGGTGGGTTCAGTGTGACGGCCCATCCCAGGGGCTGTGTGGAGAGTGATCTGGGATAAGAGCAAGACTTGGAGGCGAGTCACATAGGCTAGTCAGACTAGCGAGTCTTTCCTTGTTTTTTTTTTTTAGCACAGAGATGAAAAAAATAAAGAGGGAGGGAGAGAGAGGAGAAAGGTGGCAAGGAAGTGCTGATCAGGTTGATTTGTGCTCCTGCAGTGGGCTGAACTCTCTAGCATCAGTTTCCCAGTGTCTGTAAAACAATGTTTCATCTTTTTATTTAATTTTAAAAGTAGGTTCCAATTATCATGTTTTTGATAGATCAGCAAGTAGTGGTGTTGTTATAAAACTCTGGAAAGAGTAAGCAAACTAAAATGAGACAGCTGTTTACAGCTTTTCCAGCCTTCCAAGATGACCACTCGGACTGCAGCATGATGCACATCACTTTTTGCTGGCACAGGTCCACTATTTGTCTCCCAGCCAGAGAGCTTGCATTAGAGTTTGGCCTGAATGTGAAAAAGGCCTGTTATTTGAATTTAAGCGAGAGATATGGAGTCATGATTCAGATTATAAAAGGCTTTTAATTAGTAAAAAATTAGGACAGAAAATTCAGTTTAGTTTTTACTCCTGAATCCAGCCAGGGCTTGGAAGGTGGATGTTCAGCAGGTAGGCGCTTACATCATCCTTTGAAAGTGATGAGCACCTTCCAGATGCCTGACTTCCCTGAGAACAAGCATGCAGTCTCTCCAAGTGCTGTTGGTCCGTGACAGGTTATACTTACAGCTCATGAGGGCAGCTGCCTGCCTGGGATCCAGGACTACATTACAGCTGTTGGCAGAGCACCATATTCAGAGAAGTCTGATGCTAGGTGAAATCCAGTTCAACTCTCTTTCCGATCAAGGGATTGAAGCTAGATGATCTTTAAGCTCCCTTCCAACCCAAACCATTCTATGATTCTATGACCAATAGAGTTACATCAGTATAAAGCCACTACAGGAAAAATCATAATTGAAAAACTTACTAGGAAGTGTAAAGAGGTTGTAAGTATTATTCAAGTTCCCCTCAAGACAGGGCAGTTTTATTCCAGGTGTGGTGTCTGCTTTGGCTGCTGAGGCTGTCTTAACAATTACATAAGGATTCTCTCACATGAGTATCTCTCACCAGACACTTTTCTACCTCTCAGTGAATCACAAATTAGCCCTTGAAACAGAGCACTCTGCCTTTCACCACTGCATAAGTTAGAACAGTTTAGGAAGTGTGATCTTAGAGTTATACTACAATTATAGGACAAGCCATACTAGACCAGGACTGAAGGGGGGAAATATGTTTAGAACTATGCCTGAAATTCAAGATTTTCAATAATTTGTTCATCCACCAAAATAAGTTTGAGGACAATCAAAGGTATTTGCAAGCATGAGCTGAATTTGGCAAAGAGCTTCAGATAAAAAAAAAAAGAAATTAAATAGATCAGTTTGGTATTTCCTAAACCATTTCCTAAAGCTTTTTCAGACTAGATTCATAGGTACACCTGAGTACAGCTCACATAGCTGAGGAAGAAGAGGTCTCTTGCAGGATGACAAACTACTTGCAAGCAGAAGTCCATGTCTAGGACATTCCCCTGAAGTGGGAGATCAGGCTGACTTTTTCATCTGGTTAGGTGAGAATATGGATTGCAAGGAGCTGTCCTCCCTGGTGGAGATATAAAAGAGTACAAAGGAAAAACATGTTTTATTAGTCTTGGTTGGAATTGCTCAAAAAAATCAATTCAGGTTAACTCAGGACAGGTTTTTTCCAAAGCTAAACAAAAATGATTGGCATGTCTCTACTTAGAAGCAGTATTTCTGTGCAGCTCACGTTGCCTGAGCCAAGCACAAGCACAGCCTACGGAAGTAAGTGTACATCCCTAGCCATGAGCGTGGATGAAGGAATTACTGTATAGTCTTGTTCTTCATTTGGAATTATGGTAAACATCTACCCACTAATGCAAATCAGATTCAGTCTATGAAGATTGATTTTCATATAATTTGACCTTGTCTAATAAGTCTTCTTGACCAGATAAATTACAGGGACTTTGTTCTGATTTATTTTTGTGTATGCATATAAGTACTGTGTACTTGTTCATTTATTATGCTTGGCACATACTCAGGAAGATTATATTATTTGAAAATTAAATTTCATACGTTCATATTTTAATGTAGACCTCCCCTCAGCCATTTGACTCCCTATAGCCTTGTCCTCCAGATGAAGAAAATCCATAGAAAACAAATGATCTGTGCTATGATGGAAGAAAAGACTAAGAACTATCAATGTTACTCTAAGCATCTTACCTGTGTCCACAAACACTGATGTGACTTAATTATAATTATATTGCTATTGTGTTGCTACAGGGATAATTTACCATTATTTGTTTACCTTATCCTCATCCTGTATTCCTTCACATATTTAAATTTCTCTTACTTTCTACCTTAACCACATCCTAAATCCAGAAATTCTTGTAAGGCTGGATTCAGGGTGCTGACAGTAAGGGAAATGCTCCCTTCCATTTTAACAGCCTGTGTATCAGGCTCCTGGTTCCAACAGTGTAGTACATTTTTGAATGTATTTTAAACCATAACTATATTTGAAGATAATTGTGTGAGGGAAAGATAATTATGATTGTGATTACTTTTTCTCAGTTGGAGTAACCTCATACTGCCACTTTCTTTTTATTACTACAGTTCTTCCCCCTTTACATTTGAAATTTTAAAAAATATAATCAGCTCCCCTTTTAGAACATTCGTGATTACAGCAAATTTGTTTCAACACTGACTTCTTCAGCATCTCCCCAGATGCCTCTTTGCATCTATTTCAACAAATTGCAGCCTATTTATCATTATTAATTGTTTACAGCCCTTCAAGCAGTCCATGATTTATCTCAAATTATTTAATATAGACCCCTCATCTTTTAAAATATGAGTTTATGTCATTTAGCTAATTATCCAAGTAAAGAGGGAGCATGGTTATTCTGCATATTGAAAAACAGTTGTGATTTGGTAACTGTCTGGATGGACAACAGATATAGCCTCTATAAAACCTGGCTAGTCATGCATACATATATATCCTTTCAAGGAGATACATATATTTCCTTCCAAGCAAGTAGCAATAAAAACTTATTTGCCATATGATTTTTAGATGTGTCTATACACACACACATACCTGCAATCAGATATAATTCTTTTAAAAATAAAATGATAATTGTATTAGAGTTAAGATGTTGTGGGATTCTTCACCTATAGGGCCACATTTGTAGCACCATGGTTCTGTGAAATATTTAAGCATGTTACAGCATGGAATTACACCGGTGTGGAAAGAATTAATGTGCCTGAAGGATGCACTTAAGATCTTTGAGTTTGAGCTGCTTGAAGGCAAACCAATTCAAAAGTAACCTTGGATGGTTCATCTGTTAATGAAAGTGTGAAAACTTTAATAGAGGATACCTGTTACTGACTTGCCAGTGACAGAAGCAAGCACTGAGTCCTATAAGGAAACTGTATCTGTTCCTTTTTTAATCTTGATAGAGACTTAATTATTAGCCCTTCAACTGTTCATATTTTGAGATTGATTAGTGTACCTCAGAAGTGTATACTTCTGGCAGAAAAATGTATCCACATTTAGAAGGAAAAAATATTTCCCTGGAAGGCTGATGATAACTAAATACCAGATGTTTGAAACTGCTCAGGTGTTTAGAAAGTTAGAATTTGCTGAAGGGAAAGAAATTTGTACTGAAAGAGTTGGCAATGTATAAAAAATGCATAGAAAACCCTGAAAAAAACCATAGGAAGCATTGTGGAACTGTGTGATAAAATCAATTTCACAGCGAATCATGCAGCTCTGCAGTTAAGTGTTGATAACTCATGACTCAGCTGTGAGTCTGAGAATATTTAGTATTTTTTTTTTAAAGCTCCAACTCTTAAATTCATATGATTACAGCAGGAATTCCAGCTTTAATTAAATTGAACTAAGTCCCTGCCTGCAGAACAATGCTACAGGACATGCTCATGTATGCTCTAAAGACTTAGAAATCAAACAAGAAATAAAATCAACCTGTTAATTTTTGTTTCTGTAGACTTTTATTACTATTAGATTGTAAATAAAATTTATTTGTTTCATCTAGAGACCATTTTATTCAAAATGAGTAACAATCTACAATACTGAGTTAAAGAGGAGAATACAGTGAAATGAGACAACATACAAAGCATTCTAATTTAGCACAGGATTGCAGAGTGAAAAACCCTATCTCAGTAAACTAAAGCACTAACAATAAAGGTTAATGAGGTAAGAGCAAAAATGTAATCTACCTTAATACCAGTGGAAAGATCCATCCAACTGCTGTGTGTATCCAACTAATAAAATACAATCAACATACATTACCAGCTGTGTGTAAGGAACTCAATAAATGATGGAACAACAAACAAATCATCTGTCTTTTTTGCCCTTTTGTTTTTTGTATAATATATTCAGTGACTTTATCAGAGAACAAGAAGGTTTTTTCCCAATAACTACAGCAAATTTACTCCTTTGAAACCCTGTGGTATCCTTTCAGCATTTGCTCTGATCAGTCCTAAGGTTCATAAGGATCATATATGACACATATATAAATAATGACAGCATTACTGAGACTGCAGATTCAAGTACCCCAACATTAGGAAGTGCCACAATTGAGGTTTTGTGCAACTCCAGTCTTTTACAAGCTTGTATCTAAGTTTTGACTAACATGGCTAGTAAATCTTAGCACTTGCACCTAAAAACCATTTTCTCCAACCAAAATAATTTGATTGCATAAAAGACACTTCCTGTGACTAACAATCTTGCTTCACATGTATTACTGATAGAGTGGTGGTATATGTTATCTTTTTTTACTGAACAACCATATGCAGTACTTAGTCATTCCTTTTCACATACCTCTTCATCAAAAGCCAGTGTGTTCCCCACCGGCTAAAAGCCACCTAGTCCCTAAATCCAGTCTCTCCTGCCTCCCATCCCCATTTTGTCGTCACTCCCTGCCCCCTGGTTTCTTGTCTGGCTGGTCCCAGTTTCATCAGCCCCTGTCTCTCTCTGCTCTGATTCAAATGGTTCCTTCCTCCTGCATCTTGCATGAGAGCAATGTAAGTCACTGCAAACACAGAAATCACATGTTGTTTTTTCTCTTTATCTGTTTAGACCAGTTATTGCTGGGAAGGTACAACCTCACCTGCGTGTATTTGATTGGAAAAATCATACTGAGATGCTCCATGGACAGCAGGAACATAGTTTGGTCAAGCAGGAGACTGGAAGCAAAGGAGAAAGCTTTGTGGTGTGGGAGTGATGACACGTGCCTGCTGCAGTCACGCAGGAGCTAGAAGTGGTATATTGTATTAGCACAGTGAATGACAGGGTTTTGGAGATCAGTTAAATTCATAGATGCAGAGTTTAATCAAATAAAAACATACATGAAAACCTAAACAAAGTAGTCTTAAGAAGGTCCTCCTGCCCTGCTTGTTTCCTCTGCTTCTTCATCTCTAGCTGTGTATTTCTGCCAAGGCATGAATTCACTACCCTCCACATTGGGCTGATAGGACTGCTCACAGAGCCATCCTGTGAGCTGCCTCATGGAAAAAATCTGGTTCAAGATCACCATTGGGTGTATTCACAACCTTTTACAATGTAGTAACTTAGATTTCAATACTGAAACTGCTTATTCCAGATTATGCTAATTCAAGTGATGTTGGCTGCAGCAGAAAATTTCCTCTGGAGTGCTCTATCTGTACCTGTACCAAGAGACCTATTCATGGCAATAATATTTCTTGGGATACATACCATGATCCTTAACCCTGTGGCACACTAAGATACTCTGTGACATTTTTCCCAAGGAATTGTTCTTTTTGGATGGACAAAGGGTGGTGGGGAGGGACAGAAGAGCATGCAGTAGAGTTGAGTCTGCCACACCAGGATAGTTATATTAGCAGTTGTTGAGTTTTACTGGCTTAGTTTGATACCTCTTGCTAATCTTGGGTCAGCCAATATAAACTACAAATAAATTTATATTTAATTTAAGCTTGTTTTGCATGTGGTATGGATTCAGGTCAGGGCAATGTTCTAAAATGTCTGTTTATCATGTTTTTTTTAACATCTCTCAACTTTTCTGCTTTTATCTTTCATGTCCCTTTTATAGTGGTGTCCCTGCCTGCTTGATCAAGTGCTAGAGTGGTGGCAGCAGCAGGCACTGGAGACAGCAAATAATGGAAGAGAACTTGGATATCTCTTGATAGTTTCTGATCTCTTCCACAATTAGTTCCCTTCTCAAATTGCCCTCGTTGTAGATCTGAAAAAACACAGAAAATTAGGTTCAAACTTATTTGTGGGAAGAAGGAAGAAAGCACCATGGGGTTTAGTGGTGTTGCTCCTATAGATATGAGGAATGAATCTGAAAAATAGTGAAGTGTAATTTTGAAGTTCAATGCTTTCGTTAGTATTGATGGGTTTTTTTTACCACCATGAGACCTTTCTCTGGATTGCAAGAGATTCATGAGACTCTGTCCTGTCGAGCTCTTGTCAGTAGGATTGTTGTGCTTTCTCCAACAAGATTATAAGGGCTCATTTGCTTTCAGGAGAAGTTTTACCAAGCATCTATTCATATCGTAATGGATTATTGACATAACACAGCAGACTGTTAGGAAGTATTCTACTATGTGTAATTAGAGAGTATTTAATCTGCATAATAAAAATCCATATGAACAGTTGTAGTCATTCATGCCCAAAAGCCGCTCATCTAAATGAAGTATCTAGTTTGCCCCACAGATTTCAGGATGGAAAACAGTACTTCAAAAAAATCTCATCTAAATTCAACATTGCCAAAAAGGTGCTTTACTCAGCAAACCAGATGTGGGCAATTTGATATTTTTTCTCCAAAAATATAACATAAAAGGGCATATAGATTGGAATGTTAGCATCCAACATTCATCTTGGATCCTGTTTTTACAGTAATTTTTAAAGTCTTTACTTTCTCTTTCCTTGTGCCTTTGCTAGGATGCCAAGGCAGTATACAGCAGCTTTATCAGGGTCTCCCTGCCAGGGCTGGGGAGGAAGGGCGAGGCAGATTCTCTGCACTGAGGGGCCTTGTGATTTTTTATTTACACTCCATCCACCCAGTTCTCCTACACCTACATAATCAGCAAAAGGTCAGACTAGAATCTGTATATCATTTAAGACCTACAAAGGTATGTAAAGTAGAGATTATCTGAGTGATTCAAAGAGCATTACTGGATGCTCTGTATTGGGAGAATTTTCAGGTTAAAAAAATGTGAGGGGACAGAAGCTGAGACTTACAATGCAGCCTAGTGCTGACTGGGAAAACAGTCAGTAAAAGAAATAACCATGACATTCTCACAACCTCCTATGGCTTTCTTCATGCAAGCTTTTACTAGATCAAAATTTGCAAAGAAAACAGTGCTAGCAAGAAAAAGGAGCTCAACATATTTAATAAGATGTTTATTTATATTATTTTACTTGTTTTAATAAACAATTTTGTTATTTTTATTTTGCCAAGGAACCTCCTAGAGTTCAAAATTAGCCAAAGCTGAAAGATATTAACTTTCATTCTAAAGAAAGGTTCTGTTCAACCACTGCTACTGCTTGTTATGTCATGGTGAAAATCCATCTGTAAGTAGCCTGAAAACAGACAAATGAAATGAAAAAAATCTGTAGAGGTAAAACCTTGGCTATAATTTTCACATCAGCCTTTTACAGTCAGAATACAATACAGCCATTTTGTGATATCATAAAGAGTTGTTAGTTGTTCTTCTGGTATTTTAAAACTTTAAAATTTTCAGCATGGTCTAGAATATTATTGTGCACAAAAGAAAACTACACTGCATATATTCTATAATACCTTCTTATTTTGGCATCAAAATAATAAACTCAATTACTCGAGAAAAGACATGTAGGGAGTACAGTCAGCTTGTCACGGCAGTAATGAACTGGAGTGTGTGTTGAATTATGGAGGTGTGGTTCACAAAGAACTGAAAAGAGTGTGCTGACACATGAAGGTACAGCAATATTCATGTGAGAAAGTCCTGTAAACTAACTTTTAAGTGCTTAGTGAGGAACTCTTACTTTTAAATCTAGAAATTACTGTCAGGTGAATGGATAGTAAGTTATTCTGGAACTGACCCTAACTCCAGTATTTAACTTTGGAATATTTGTCTTCACAGCCTTAAGAATGTTTTGCAAATAAAGCTTTTTGCACAAGGTGAATTGAGACAGTCAGACTCATAAATTGCAGGCTCCCTCAAATCATAAAAACAACTGCTCACAGTTATGGATCTCACCTAAGGGGGTTGGATTTTGAGTTGTATTGTAATGGAAACCAAAGAATTGTAATTTTAGTACATGCATAAAATACTTGGATCTATCTTAGAAGAGCCCCAAGATGTGTTATCAACCCAAGTATTACACAGAGCTTTCAAGAAACAGGACTCCGAATGTCTGAGTTTAAAAAAAAAAAGGCAAATGCGATAAGAAATATGTTGAAAGACATTCTAAATTCCTTTATCAGAGGACAGAGATAAGAATAATAATAACACTTGGTAGCTAAAAATTACAATCTGTGGAAATCTTAATGAAGCCTAATGACTCATGTGAGCCATATTGTTAAATTTACTATCCCCATTTTACAGCTAAGAAAAAAGAAATATGAAAGTAAAGACTAATATTTTCATCTTTTGGGTGTATTAAATTTTGCAACTCAATCCATGTTCTTAGGTGTAGTTAAAAAGAGAATTGAGTTCTTACTGCAAGTAAAAATTAAAACTGTCACATAAAGGGGGAGAAATTTGCAAGGAAGAGAGAAAGACTCTCATTCTGTCAGGCAGCTAATGATTAGTGACCCTGACAGGGGTTGTTTGAAAGCAGGATGCTGAAGGTTTTGAAAGGCCAGCCACCCCTCTGACAGAAGAATGGCATTTCAACACTTCTCAGTCAATGTCAGTTTGGTCTTCTCTGTCTTACAGAGCCTGCACTTGAATGCTTGTAGAGCAAGCAAGCATCTATTGGGTTTTACTTTGTGTATTGTTCTGTGCAAAGTCTTCTCCTCATGCCACCTGCTCATCCTTTGGTTTCTTTATAACCTCTTCTGTACTGGAATTTGTAAATTCAGGATTTTACTAATTTTCTTCTTTCTTTCCCATCAGAAGGTGTGGATACTTCCTACCCTTCTGCAATCTGTGTGTGACAAAAATCACCTCTATGAGACAGTACTACCTTTTAAGGCCTTGCTTTGCTATTACATATTCTTTTTATTTTTATATATATAACGTAGTGTCTTGTGGTTGGTTAAATGTACTCTACTATAGTGATTTTATGATATTTATAAAGAACTTGCGTTTCCACAAGTTTTAACAGAGATGACTACCTAGCCAAGTAGTCCTATTGATTTCTATGAGATATTTTAGCAGATAACAATCTCAGTTTCATGAATTCTGCTCTGTATTTTAGTTGGGATAAATAGACAGCACAGCTCCAAGGATTTTTTTTAATCACTCCTTAAAAATTTTGATATGCTTTTCTAATCGATGAGGATTACAATGTGAAAATGCTACGCTCAACATTTTGTTTTCCAGCATCAGGCTCTGATCTTTTCTTTTTTGTTGGCATACTTAACTAGTATTTTTATGATCTTCTTGTATCAGTGTTTCTTGTCAATTTGCTATGAATTTCTCTTTCTCTTTTGAGAATACCTATATATGTATGTCTCTACACTGTCACATACTGATGAGGGAGCAAAATTATCCAGTTATGTGATGCACAAACCCAGCTCTGTCCTCATTCAAGGCATTCAGTGTTGGAGAATTCTGTGGCCCCATCTTAGCAGCCCATGTGACTGGGAGCAAGACCTCAGATCCTTGTATAACATTCTGTATAGGCATGATTATTTATAAAAATAGCTTCTCTATATATCATAAATACACATACATAGATGTGTATATAGAAATGTATGCATAATGCATATGTAAATAATATGGAGCATAGTTTTAAAAATATAATATAAATATAAATATAAACATTGCTCATTTTTTCAGCTTCTTTGTGGCCAAAACTTCACCAGCTATTACCTACTCCTCTTACTTGGCATAGACTACTGGACTTTCCCCTGGGGAACCTGTTTTTCCGCTTCTGATGGCTTTGGCTGTTGTCTTAACTGCCTGAGGGAAGTGTACATCCCTGGCAAGACATTCGAAGTTGGATTCAAGTCTTGGACCTAAGGGGATCACTGGAGTTATCTCTGAGAACACTTAATGAGGAAGTCAGAGGATCCACAAATTCAGACAATCTGTCCAGCTGACAGCTCTTGGATTGGTTCAGGTTTCTACAACCAGAAAGAAGAAGCAAGCTTTTGACAAAGAGGCGACTGGCTTTTAGTATGGGATTTGGTCAGATGTAGGACTATGAAGGCTGGGTTTTCACCTTTAGCTGAGACCACAGCAGCTCGTGAGGCTCTTCAGAACAGCTGTGACTCTCACACTGTTGAGTTCCACAATGGTATTTAATTTGTTCCTTCCAGACTCATTCACAGAGATGTCCTTGTATGTGATATTGACTCTTTCTTCAATCTCTTCCTAATGTTCCCTGGATGTCAATAAGGCTTTCTTCTCTTTGTTAAATATTCCTGGAGGAACTCCTAACTCCCATAAGCAAAAGCACAAGGCAGATATCCTGGGCTCCTTATACACTGACCTGTCCTTTTGAAACAGTACAGAGTAAGGAAAGAAGCTCTTTTTTTTTTTTTGGTGGAATCTGCTTCTACAGTGTTCTTCATGACACTAGAGGAGACTGAAAGTCTCTCACTCATTTTTACGATCAGAGAGCTGCGTTATCACATTACCCCTTCACCCTAAAAAGGCCAGAGGAATTTTGTGTGAACTTAGACTGATCTGTTCCTTGTGAAGACCAAGCCACTTCAATCCACGGCTAATTTAAAAGTCTTCTTTTGATAAATAAGGATACTTCGTGTCCCTTTAAAGAAGTTCACTAAATCAGCTTGATGAGTGTCTTCTGCCACGGGTGAGAGGTTGTCCCCTATGCCTTTGATATCCACAGAAAGTACCAGTCTTTCTGCCCTAGACCTGGTTGGTCTCTGTAGTTCTTGTTAGAGAGTTTCTTGATTTTTCAGTTAGAGGAGTATGTCTTCCCAGAAATTTCTTCCATGAGCATAGTCATCCAGTAGGTAATACAACTGTAGTGATTCTTCCATGGCCTAAGAGAGTTTTTCCTCCAGTACTCCTAAGCTTTTGGCACAGTTCCCTAAAACATTGCTTCTCAGTACCAAGACCTGCTAGTGATGAGCATCACTCCAGTCAGCAGTAAGGAATAGCCCCATTAGGGGCTTGCTCCTCATTGCCTTGTAAGCTTGTCTTTATGTCTCTGATAGGATACTTTCCAAATCTTGTTCTACTCTTCATTTCTCAGTGAAATCAGCCTTACAGTCATTTCAGTCAGGATATTAAAAGGAGATGGCAACCTTTATAAACAGGCTCCTGCATACCACCTCTTTTAGAGTTTACCCTTTGTACTCATCCTAAATTCCTTTTTAAGCAGTGTCAGAATTCTCTATTAATTGGGAGAGTGGCTTCTATCATCTGTACAAGCTTCCAAGACTGAGCTGCCAGGCATACCTGCGGTATTGTGTCTCTGGCACAAGACAAAAATTATCTGGCTAACTCTGCTTGGATATAGTTATGTTGACAGCATGAGTGACATTCAACCACATATCTCAAAGAAAAAGAGTTACAGATAAGCTACCTTTCCTGTGTTAGTTCTCTATTCAATTATCCATTTCATTATGTTCTGCTTTCCCTTTACATTTTCGCTTTCTGGACTTCTGTTTTTCTTCAGTATTTGATTTATCATCTAGTATCTGACAATGCCAGTCTTAAAAAACATACAGTGCCTCATTTTTGAAACAGCTGTAAAATTTAACATTTTTGAATTCATCTTTTATGAATTCAGTCTTGCCTTGACTTGCAGTTCATATTCACCACAGCACAATTTTGAGAAGAATTTTTCTTGTTCGTATTCAACACAATTAGATTTTCATTTCAAAAGTCTTGCTGTAACTTCAAATATAGTATTACTTGTGTGTTGTGTCCAACTGTAAATAGTATGCAGTCTTTCCATATTCAAAGCTATAATCTAGTCTTCGCACGTAGCAGTCTCTTGCAAAATTTCTGCTATAATCTATTTGTTCTAGCTCTTCTTTGCTTCTCTTCCGCTCTTGTCTGAAGACTTTTGTAGAATTGTTTTACTTCTTCAAATATAACAGATTTGCCCAAAGGCTGCTTTGGTCTGTATTTTATTTCAAACCTTTGCACTCTCTTTTAAGTGACTTCTTGACTTCTGTATTTTGTAGGCTTCTCTACAGACTCTTCAGTTTTGTTTTGCAGTTGCATCACACATCTCCTTTTTGTTGATTTCGTATATGAAACTGATACCTCTTCAACTTTACCTTTCTGTAGCTGAAGAATACTCTTCATCACTTTAATGTAACAGCTGCCTTGTTGCTTCTCACCTGTCCATAGGCTAATTGTCCAATCTGGTACACCTGACCAGCAGTATTCTTCAGGCCACTTTTTCATCTTCTTGGGAATAGAAAAAAAAATTCTTGCCCTGCTTTGCTTCATTTTTCTAGTGTTATTTCTGAAAAGGTAGAGGCATAGTGTACTCATTACTGGTTTCTCTAAGATATCCTTTACTCACTATCTTTTCTTCTACTTGTGTATCTATTCCATTGCTGGTACTTCATGGTTTTCTGAGGTAAAAACAAAACAGAACTCCAAATCATGATTTAGAAGTACAATATATCATTATTTTAACAAGACAAACTAACGAAAGATCTGCATGTCCTACTCCATCAAGTGGATAACACTGAGTGTAGCAAGAACTGCTTCAAACCAGAATGCTTCTTAAAGTGCCTTTTACCATGAGCGCTATTTAATGTTCATGGGTGTTATGTACTTGAAACTGTCTCTGAAGTTAAATAAAGAAGGAATGAAATGGTATATTTAGACACCAAATTTAAAAGATGAAGGTTAAAAATTGGCTTGTAATGCGTCACTATTTAGATGTTCTTACATTCAGTTAAGTTATTCAATGTTGTTTTTTACGGAGATATTCCAGAAAACTGCTTTCAGTTCTGGAATGACTGATCTCCTTCTAATTGAGTGAAACTTGGCAAGCCTCAGATCTACAAGAAGCACAAAGAGGACAGGTACAATACTTTGCTATAAAAAAAGATTTAATGAAACGCTGTATTTCTAAAATTATCATAGCTGGGGAACCACCATTTTGTTTCACTTATTGTTCAGGAAAAAGGCAAAATGTAACCAGAAAGCAAGATCCAATTTGCTCATTTCTCAGCTGCAAAGTCTTTTTTTCTAAAATAAATCTTTATGCTGTTTCCTTCGCCTTCTAATGAATGCTTTGGTGACTTGCTGGCAAAAATGAGAACAGGAAGAAAGACAATAGTTTGTGAAGATTCTTTTCACTTGGGAAATATTATTTTATAGTAACTGTAGTACAACTGTTGTAACTCCAAATATAACAGAGAAATACAAAAAGAAAGCAACAACAGTAAGTGCCTGCTGGGTGTTTCATGGTAATTACAGCTCTCTGGCTGAAAGCGCTGATGGCTAAAGGCAATTTAGATGTTTAAACTGACCAGTTTGATTTCTCTCCCTTTAGGGCAAGATCACTCTATTGAAAGGCACATAGATTGATGGTGCATTCAAGATTTTGTGGAGTGAGGTACAGTTTCAGGAGACTGCCTTTAAAAATACTGGTAAAAGAGTAACAGAAGCAAGATAGCCAAGTTGTGTTTCAATGATAGCCAGAAGACTATTGTGACCACCATTTCCAGCTTGCCTTCACTGTCATTGCTATTTTGTAGAATTCTTACTGTAGAAGAGATGGTGTATCTAGCTGTCCTGTATGTACTATTGCAAAATGTTTGTTGAATATTATTTTCTATGAGGCAAATATACTTTTCATGTAAATTAAGAGTTTATTATCTTCAGCAATAAGCCATGGAGTGAAATTTTAGAAGGCTGACTACAACAGTATTTAACATTTTCTATGGAGACTCACATAAATTCCAGCTCAGGAGGGACCCACTGCCACATTCTTGCCAGATTTTATTTTCAGTATTCCTGTACTCTAAAAAGACCGCACATGTGACACAATATTGGCACAGATGGGAAACACTGTAGTTACAGAATTGCTGCTGTTTTGGTGAATTTTAGTCCTGTGCCCAGTGAGAACAGGAAAAGTAGTGTGGGGTGTGGGGCAGAGTCTGTTACTGGCCCTGAACACAGGGCGCAGCTGTGGAAAGTTAGCTTGCTTTTAATTGCAGAAAAGCCTAGGTTACATTTTTTAATACTCTTGGGAAACCAGACAACACTAACAGTCACATATGTCCCCAAGGGATAAGTATAAATCATTCAAAATCAAAACAGAAACAAAAAAAGCACAGTTAATATTTTAAGCAGAAAACCCCATTATATTTTCCCTCTTTTGTTTCAATGTACTGCATTCTTCACATAAAACTTGAGTAAAATACTAGAGCAGGGGTTTTTTTCCTATATCTGCCATGAGCTACAGCATCTGGAAGGCTCATCCTTATCTCTGTCAGCTCTTCAGAGGGCAGGTGGTCACAAACTGCTCCACTGACCTGCTTTGGCTTGTTTTTCATGGCCAAGTATTTGATCCATTCTCAGCTGAACAGGGTGGTTTTACCTCCAGTCCAGTCCTTTAAAAGGAAAAGCTACCTTGGTAAAGGCAAGTTGGATGGTAAGGGAAGTTGATGCTGGGAAGGGGGATCAGGCTGCAGGGAGGATGACAGTTCACATGCATGTATTTGCCACCAGGGGCATGGTTTAGTATTTGATAGAATCATAGAATCATAGAATAATCAGGTTGGAAGAGACCCACCGGATCATCAAGTCCAACCATTCCTATCAAACACTAAACCATGCCCCTCAGCACCTCATCCACCCGTGCCTTAAACACCTCCACAGAAGGTGAATCAACCACCTCCCTGAGCAGCCTGTTCCAGGGTCCAATGACCCTTTCTGTGAAAATTTTTTCCTAATGTCCAGCCTAAATCTCCCCTGGCAGAGCTTGAGGCCATTCCCTCTAGTCCTGTCCCCTGTCACTTGGGAGAAGAGGCCAGCACCCTCCTCTCTACAACCTCCCCTCAGGTAGTTATAGAGAGCAATGAGGTCTCCCCTCAGCCTCCTCTTCTCCAGGCTTAACACCCCCAGCTCTCTCAGCCGCTCCTCATAAGGCCTGTTCTCCAGCCCCTTCACCAGCTTCGTTGCTCTTCTCTGGACTCGCTCCAGAGCCTCAACATCCTTCTTGTGTTGAGAGGCCCAGAACTGAACACAGGATTCAAGGTGCGGTCTCACCAGTGCTGAGTACAGAGGGAGAATAACCTCCCTGGACCTGCTGGTCACGCTGTTTCTGATACAAGCCAGGATGCCATTGGCCTTCTTGGCCACCTGGGCACACTGCTGGCTCATGTTCAGTCAGCTGTCAACCAACACCCCCAGGTCTCTCTCCTCCAGGCAGCTTTCTAGACAGACTTCTCCTAGTCTGTAGCACTGCACAGGGTTGTTGTGCCCCAAGTGCAGGACCCGGCATTTGGCCGTGTTAAACTTCATGCCACTGGACTCTGCCCAGTGGTCCAGCCTGTTCAGATCCCTTTGCAGAGCCTCCCTACCCTCCAGCAGATCCACACTTCCACCCAGCTTAGTGTCATCTGCAAACTTGCTAAGGGTGCACTCGATGCCTTCATCCAGGTCATTGATAAAGACATTGAACAGGGCTGGACCCAGCACTGAGCCCTGGGGAACCCCACTTGTAACTGGCCTCCAGCTGGATTTAACACCATTTCCCACCACTCTCTGGGCCCGGCCAGCCAACCAGTTTTCCACGAGGAGAGTGTGCGCCCGTCCAGGCCAGAGGCCGACAATTTCCATAGCAGAATGCTGTGAGAAACTGTGTCAAAGGCTTTACTAAGGTCCAGGAAGATACATCCACAGCCTTTCCCTTATCCAGCAGTTGAGTCACTTTGTCATAGAAGGCGATCAGGTTAGTTTGGCAAGACCTGCCTTTTGTAAGCCCGTGTTGACTGGGCCTGATCACCCACTTCTCTTGCATGTGCTTCATGATAGCACTCAAAATCACCTGTTCCATGACTTTCCCTGGCACTGAGGTCAGACTGACAGGACTGTAGTTCCTTGGATCCTCCCTGCAACCCTTCTTGTAGATGGGCACGACATCAGCCAGCCTCCAGTCCAGTGGAACTTCCCCAGTCGTCCAGGACTGTTGGAAGATGATGGAAAGGGGTTTGGCCAGCACATCCGCCAGCTCCTTCAATACCCTTGGGTGAATCCCATCCGGCCCCATAGACTTGTGGGTGTCTAGTCGGGCTGATAGGGATGGTTGGACTCGATGATCCGGTGGGTCTTTTCCAACCTGGTGATTCTACGATTCTGCGCTCTCAAGACCTCCCCACAGGCAAACCTCACTCAGTACATTGCAGGGAGAGCAGGTACCATCTCTTTGCTTATCTAGGACTGACAAACATCCCTTGTAACACAGAGTATCCAGCATGAAATTTCTGCATCCTGTATGACAGTCAGACAGAACACAAGCTCTCCAATATGTTGATAGCAATTAGCCTTACAACTGCAGCTCGTGTGGATGTGCTCTCTTTTTCTTTTTCACCTGCCATATGTGCAATTTGCTGTGCATGCACAGAAGTGTGCACATGCAATGCTGTTAACTGGCACCATCCTGACTTCATACTTAACAATCTCCAGCCCTGCATTTTATAGGACTGCAATCACTGATGGCTTGTGGCACATAAATTATCTGTCACTCATGCACGAGTTGTGGGAGGACAGCCTGTACCCAGCAGGAGGTGCTGAGAGAGAATTCCTTCTGCCCTTTCCTCTAACATGCTGCAAGAATAAATCACCTACTCGGCTCTAAATGGTGCTTAAGTGATATAATGGTGTCCTTGCTGGCCTGTAGACAGAGATAACAGCACTTTGATCTAATACTGATTAAAACTCTTGTCAGTCTGGTGTTTGTTTACTGTTCCAAAACAAATATTTTACAATAAAAATAAAGTTGAGAAATAGAATTTGACTATAAAAGCAAACCTGAGACAAATGGAATAAGGACAAGAGGGTGTTCCTTAACATTAATATTTGTATTCAAGGATATCCTACAGACATGCAAGGGTCTCTGACATCAAATTCCTTAATACCTGCAGGATAAAATGAGTTTTTAAGCTTGAATTATAGGTCAAAAAAGAAGACAATATTTGTTTGGCCTCTGCAACACAAGTGAAACAAATCAGTCGATCCATAGTTTTACTGACATATCCATTAGCATGGCTATTAAAGGTGGTTGCTTTTCTCAGTTTTCACAGATAATTTTGGTTTGAGGAGGCTTGCCATGCTATTGACAACCTATTAAATAAAATCTTCTTTGTCTTGTAACATTTTGATGGTCTGTGCTGAACGTACGACTGATTAGTGGAACTCACATAAAAGTGGGAGCAGATAATACTACTGTGCAAGTTCCTACTCTCTGCTCTGTAAGCTACCTTGTCATCCTGCCAGTGCTCAAGAACACGTGTCAGGAGCATTCTCTAAGTGATTTCTTCCTGTACATACCATATGGAGGAGAAATCAATATTTATACGTCATATTTTATAGAATTCATTAAATATATTTTGCTAAATAATACTCTATATTACATGTTCCTTGCCTAATATTTGCCCACAGAAGAAGTATTTGTTACGTGAATTGAATGCCTGGTTAAGAAGAACTAAATGAGTGCAACATATTTAATATTTATTTGATAGCACAATACAGTAGACACAGGGGAGGTGAGAGGGAATGCAAATACAGGAGGAAGAAGTGATTAAAGGGATAGACAGGAGATGAAAAATTTCTATATGACTACAGTGATTCTGAGAAAAGGAAGCAGCAAGACAAGCTCAGATATTTGGATTTTAGAATTCAAAAGTTAAATATTTTCTGTAACAAATAATATTTAAGGAGAACTGTAAATGACTATTTATCACAGATACGCTTTTTCTAAAAATATATTGCTTCAGGAAAAATCCAGGGGGGTGATACACTTCTGTAAGATCTAGACCATTCCGGTCCTTCATGTTTGGGGCACATTTTATCTTCAGTGACGTGTTCTTAGTATGAGAAATATTTTTCTCTTACTGTTGTTTTAGTCTGCAATGCAGTGAGTGAAATTTATACCACAGCAAAATTTAATAACAATAGCAACACCCACCCATCTTGTTGAAAGCTGTTAAAGCTCTCATGACTACTTACTAGAGAGTTTAATTATGAAGAGATTGTACTGGCTAATGTGATTTTGCAAGACATTATATTGCAAAATTTTGGAAAAGAAATTAGTTTGAACAGTAATTTATGCTTCTGAAAATAATGGTTTGCACTTGCAATAAGAGTAATGTCTTGCTCTGTTTTCTGAAATATATTCCTTGAGGCAAATGGATGTCAAAACTGTATAGGTAGAGGAAGGATTTGGGCCATTTTTGTTATGATTTGAAGAAAACTCAGTGTACCAGCAACAGCACACTCTGATATATTTAATGCTGAACTTTTAATTTTATAAAAGCAAATGACTGCAAGAAGTAAATGTATCTCTACTTGTCTTCATATAAATGTAAGGAAAGCTATATCAGATATTATAATGCTTATTTTAGCAGATATGTTTGCATATGTGGCTGTGGGTAGGATTTCAAATGTATCCTTTTGGCAAATATAATAATGAAATAATCCAACCTCATTTCCATATATTGGTTTCTAGCTATATACTTTTTCCTCTTTGTGTGTAAATGTGATTCATAAATCCAGACTAGCCTTCCTAGGAATTTATTTCTGTATCCGCATAGACTAGAATTCCTCTGGCATCAATAGAATTTTTTTCCAATCACAATTAAGAACACTGTTATATTTAATAAGGAATTTGAAGAGTCTATACAGGATCCTTCTTGGAAAGACACATGTACACATAAGTTATGTCTTCTTATGTTTATCTAGTGCTGCTGGTTTTGCACTGAAACACAACAGTTTGCCAGCTTTGTCTATGCAGTCCTGAAAAGTGAAAACTATATCACTTGAAATTTAACTTTATTTTATTAAGAAAACATTCTGAACATCCTTAGCAAATTTCAAAGTATTATCCTCAATTTTGAACTGGACAGCATTTTACCACAAATTATATGGTACAGAAACATCAGTCTTGTAGTTTATGCTCATCTCTCATAGCTTTCACTTCACTCTCCGAATGGGGTCAATCCTTTTATTTTATTTATCAAAACTCAAATGCTGTCCATGATTAGTTCCTACAAATGTTTGTTGTAACAGGCTCTTTCCTTGTCCTGTTGACATGTTGCGTTTCTGACCGCAGAGTTTCTCTGTTCACGGTCATAGTTACACATACTATTTTATTTTAAGGTGATGTATTTTTGGTTTTGGAAATCACTGACTGTTTTTCTGTTTTTCTACATTTTATGGTGTAGTATGTACCTTCCTTTCCTGGGAGGGTATCTTAGAAGTTGTGACAAATATACACAACTGTCATTTTAAAAAATGGGAGATGGGTGTTATATACTGACAAATGTAATTTTATCTCTTCATAACAATAAACAAAGTCTCTGGTGATATTTAAACTAATAATTTTCTTTTGCAAAATCAGATTTTTAAAAAAAATATTTCTAACATCAGCTACACTCTGGTAAAGCAAGGAATACATGGAGGGATCAAGCAGGAACAAAAAAAAAACACTGGAAGAATTGTGCAGGGAATTGAAATCAATTGGATTAGAACATAAGTGTTACGATACTGGTTGAAAATAACACTTCATTACTCTTGTTACCTTACGTAGTGCCTCAATGCCTCTCATTTTTCCTGTACAAGACACGGTTTAACGTGGGGCTTGCCAGAGACATGGCAAAACCACGTGCACAAAGAGGACCGAAGCAGCTCTCTTGTAGCAGCCATCTTGTACCACCTCTTCATCGTTCTCCAGTTTGCTCTCCTAGCTATTGTAAAAGTGTTAAAGCAGTCAAAGTTGGATAAAATGGCAAAAATGTCCCTCTGGTGCTGCACACTTTTTTTTTTATCATATCTGCAATTACTGTGAATTAGAAAAGGATCTTGGAAGCGTCATGCATCTATGAGGCTGATATAAAATGTTCTCTCTGGAGAAATAGTTATTTGCCCCCTGGTGGTGAATTAATTTTGAAAAATATTACAAAACACTTTTTGGAAAATTTACATGAAATTAGAAAGAGATAGTAATTGCTTCAGTGAACACAAGTAAAAGTAAACTGGTAAAAAAAATACTTAATGTGTGAAATACAATTAAGGTAAATCCTGTTATGAACAAGCTCCATCAATCTTTGATAGTCACTGCAGAATAGAACAACAGGAATCAACATCATCGTTTGAAAACACCTTCAACATTTCAAAGTCATGCTTCTTATTTTACTTTTCGGGGGGGGGGCACATTAACATAAATGCCTTGACAACATAGTGTAGTCTTGAGAATCTCTGCTTCCAGTGTTTTTACGTTATGGACTATGGGAATTATATTCATCTGCACAGCATCATTAGATATGCTGCTCTCTAGAAATCAGTAACATCATCTATACAGTGAGAGATCTCGTTCTGGGAAACTAGCATAGCATTCCCTGTACAAAAATTTTAAAAGAGTTGTACATATTTCTAGAAGTTGTTTAGAGATTTTCAGCTTGCATATACTGAGCTTCTCTATATGTGAACAGAGTACCAGGATGTCATTCTGAAACAGTAATAACAAAATCCACATTGGAAGTAATCCTCTTGCAGTTTAAGCTACAGATCATTTTGAACGGTGTTAAGAATACATTGTTTAAAAAAACAGCATAAGTCTTCTAATCACTGATTTTCTTTTGTCTTTTAATTCTTGTGCTCCTAAACTTCTGCCTAAAACACTGCTTCCCTACGTTGATGCTCTTCTTTGGGAAAATACATATTAAAATATAATGACAGACGATTGTCATGTTGTACAGCAAAACATTATGCATTTATGCTGGAAAAGGGCCATTTATAATGATCAAGGCTTTTGTATGTTGGCTTTATGCTATTATGATACGGCTGATATTCTGAAAATGAGCCCTCTTTTTCCTATCCCACAGCCTGTGAGTCATCTTGTATGATGCCAATGTGGCTTCAGGTAATTTTTCAGTTTGGAAAATAGCATCACAGAGTGCGGCATGCTTAGTAGGCAGGAGTTGTTTGGGTTTTGGCACTAGTGGTGTAACAGGAGGAAAAAGAAAAGAAAAGAAAAAAAAGAGTAATATAGCTTAAAGAGATGACTGAGGTGCCCAGACTAAGCACAAATTAGATATTTCCTAAATAATATTCTTTCATGTCTGGTGGACTGTAATAGCTTTCTGGTTTTAGCTCTGTTGCTTTTGCTTCTCTTTCCATTCCCACATTTCTTTCTCATTACTTTGACTTATGTCTGGCCTCAAGTAAAAGCTGGTCTACACAAACGGAACATTACCTACAAATCTTTCATTGGGCAGGGTTGCCATGAAACGACACTGTCCCCACTTCTTTTCCCACTGCCACGCTGGATGTTACCTTCCCTCAGTCTCCTCTCTGTCTGTTAGTGTGGCTACGCTCTGAACTGCATTCACGAAATGATCTGGCTTTTAAGACACAACCTTTAGAAAGGCACTAACCAGACCACTTGTCTATCAAGAGGGAACGCTACAGGACCCCTCGGAGCAAGGTTACTGCGTCTTGCTCGCCGTTTTTGCAGAAGAATCCTCTCTTCCTGTGAAAGTCCTCAAATGTTCCTGCCAGCTGTGAAAAAGAATTCCTTCCTCCGCTCTGGTTAGCCTCATTGCTCGGGGAACAGCTTGCTTTCAGCTCTCCAGTAGGAGTTATACAAAGGTTTTTTTTCCAATGGGCAAGCCAGTTCAAACCAGGCAGTTTCCTGCCTGCTCTGCCCTCTTGTTCTTGCTCCTTCATCACAGTTCGCTGTCCCTTTGACTGTGCCGAGGCAGCTGTTTGTGGGTTGTGCTGTAAATTGGATCACTGAAATAAATCTGAGTTTTTGTGTGTGCGCGCGCATGAACAGCTTCTTTTTTTAAAAAAAAAAAAAACAAACCCAAAACCAAACTAAAACCTCAAACCTGGATCATTTCAGTAATTTGATTTATAATGTAGCCCACACGGAGTTGAATCAGCACAGCTGAGGGGCGGTGAGGTGGGAATAAGTGCCTGGGCTGGGGGGAGGGTGCAGGAAACTCTTAACCAGCTTTGTTAACAGAAAAAACTAATGTTACTGTACAAAACCACATAGAGCACCTAAGCTAAACAGACAGAATAGAAAACTGGAACAGACTGCAGAGTAGTCAGGCTCTCAAATTGCTGGAGATAAGGCTTTGTCTTTAGGAAGAAAAAGGGTGGTCCCTTAATAAGCTCTTTCCCCCAGACATCTTCTATTCATTTGAGACATGGAAATCGCAGGCTGTTCAGCTATTCAGAACATGATCGCATGAATCCTACTGGGCTTATGAACCATATTAGTCTTTCAGTGCTGTTAAAAACACTAATAATAACTGGTTCATGCCTCAGGCCTTGGGTGCTACTGTCAATTAGCATCAGAATAGAGATTTATTTACACAAATTATTTTTGGATGTGCTCCTTTTCCTTATGGTTTGCAAAGCAGAGCTTCATGACAGAGTGTACCTGACAGAGTGATACCTGCCTGCATGGGCAGACAGACTTGAAGTAAAGAAAGAAAATGCCATACTTGCCTTCATAGCTCTCCATATTATTAAAGTAAAGTAGCTGCCCAGCTGTGGAGACTACAGACAGAATGAAAATTTCTCCAATCCTCTAGCCATTTAAATATTACGTTTTAGTCACAGGAAAAAAACACTAATGCCTCCCAAAATGAGTACTTCTAGACTGCAATGAAAAAGCTATGTGCAATCCTCTGCATTCTATTCTACATTTGTGTCAGAGTTCACAGTACAAAGATTCAAATCAGCATCGCTGGTCACCCAGCTCCCAGTCATTGCGTGTGTCACTGAACATGTCTGTTGTTGCAGGCTCATAGTGAAGGTAAGCACTGCTGAATTTGATTATGTTTGGTTTAAGGCTTTGTCTCAAACCAAGAGAGAGAACTGGCTTTTAATTTAACTTATTTATTTTACATTATGGAAGCCTAGTGTGACTTGGATTAACTGAATTGTCGGAGAGGGGGAAGGACTCTAATGACTCACCAAGAGAAAATAACTGCTCATGACTTTAAAAAGGACAACAGAAGAACAAGAGGATAATAACGTGTCATTATTATGCCGGTGCTTATAGAATTTTTATAGCGTTTTTAGTGTTTTCATCACAAAGTTTCGGTATTTAGTCTTGGGGTATGCAATGATTTTAATGGAAACATTTAAAATAATCTCATAGTCTAGCATTTTTTTAAAAAGTCCTGTTTAGAAATATTACATGCAGTATCAGGCCTTCTCTTCTAATGGTTTAAAGACCAGAATAAAAATGAGTATTCAAATTTCCCATAGTGTTAAAAACTGATTGGAATAATTTAAGTATGCAGATTTAAAGTAAGATATATCTTAAATGTGTATTATATCATAAAGCCATTATCATCACTGCATTTTTTTCCTCTAATATTCTTTCTAAATTCACATTCCTCTTGACTGAAAGAAATCACAATTTATCTGCAGAATTTTGAGATGTTTCTTTTGAAATAGCTATCATCTGTTGCTGCTCTCAAAAGGACTGAAGCCACAAGCTACCTGGAGTTGGTGGTCAGTGCTAGGAGAGCTTTTCCTGCTCTCAGTGGAATGGAAGAGATCACCTGATTTTATCAGGTATTTAGAAGGCTGTTTTAACAGCTTCAGCAGGAGCAGCCAGAGGTGAATTCTGAAAGGGGTTATGCTTCATAACAAATCCTGAATGATGAAAAATAAGATCAAAATAAAAAAACTTCTCTAGAACAGTAGATTGGCTTAACTAAGTAAATTTACAAGCTAATGAGGTAAGACAAAGTAGATACGGAAAATACGGAATTTGTCAGAAGGGAAGGAAAGTTTAGAAAGGGTCTGTTAAGGGGAATGTAGTATTGTTAATCTCACATTTGAAAAAAATCTTTAATTTGGTTTAAAAATAATACTGTATTCTTGTACTCTCCAGTTGCCCCTGGTTTCTGAGAATACTTTGCACCTTTAAACTTTGTTCTACAACCCTATAAGTAGGTAAGGTTTTGAATCCAAAGCTCGTATTTTTAAGCAATAAAGCTTGAGGCCCAAAAGCAAGAAGAACGTAGACACATCAGGCAACAAAGGGAATTTACGCTACCAATACTGGTGTGCAAAACAAAACAGACTAAGAAAATAAGGAAGAGGGAAGAAACCAATCTATACCAGCTGGTTCAGTTACTCCAGAAAAAAAAAAAAAAAGGCAAGCAGCTGGTAAATTAACCAGCCCATGACTTTCTCTTTACCTCTTTATTTACCTCTTTACTTTCTCATTCTCTGTAAAAGGATTACTTTGTTGTCTCTGTGATCAAGTGGGAGAAGCATTTTTTAAGATGATCAGAATAAAGTTAAGCATTCCTTTTTGAGAAAGGTGAATTAAAGAGAGTCTGCATCAGACGCTGTTGGTTAAATTATCGTTTACTGGCAAATGGGTTTAGGTGGGTCTTCAGAAAATAGAGCCAGAGGCAGAATCATGATCCTAACAGCCCAGTGGGCATGCATATGGGATATGGAAACATCAGTGTAAATATCAATCTAATTAATATTTAAATAGTTTATACAAAAGGGAACAGTTTCAATAGGAGGGAATACCTAAGACTACTCTATACTTTATGAGTTGGAAAATTGATAATGGTTATGTTGGTTCACATCCTTCCCCTGAATTAAGCAGAGTGTATTTTAGAGCCACATCTATTCCCATAAGATACCCCAGGCAGTGTTCTACTGTACAGAGATGTTGTAAATGGTGCCTTGCTCCTCACTGGTGCATTTAGGTGCATGCAAGATTGACGTCTGGGATTTTTTTTTTTAATTGAAAAACATATTTTCTGAACTCAATTCAGTTCACAGACATTTTTAGGATGCGTGAAACTGTCTTTTCTTAGGGAGGTAATAGTGACTTGTTAACCAGGCTGGGCTTCCAGGAAGAAGAAACGTATGAGGTGCTCCCAGGAGCCTAACTGCACCAGAGAAAAGTGGTTTAAGGTTAATAGTTTGTATTGTTGAGTTATTAAGCCTCCATCTAACTTCTTATCTAGCATCCAAGCATAACGTGAATTTATGCAAAGAACGGATTAAATGTCTGGGGCGGGGGGGGAGGGGGAAGCTTAAAAACCAAGTTGACAATAGGTTCGAGCGATTCTAGGGCAGAACAGGTCACAGGGATCATAAAATTATAGAATCACAGAAGGGTTTGGGTCCGAAAGGACTTTAAACATCACCCAGTTCTAACCCCCTGCCACTACCAGGGCGCTCGGAGCCTCTTCCAGCCCAGTTTCGACAACCTCCGGGGACGGGGCACCCGCGGCTTCCCTGGTCAGCCCGTGACCCTCCCCGTCCTCTGGGAATCGGCGCACCCCGGGAGTTTCGGGGAGATCCCCCGGCCGCGTGGGCGGCGGAGCGGAAGGGCTGGCGCTAGGACCCCGCGTGCCCCCGCCCTTCCCCCCTCGACCGGGCCGAGCGAGCGCCAGCTGTTGCCGGGGCCGCTGACGTCACGCTCTGCGGAGGCGGCGATTGGCCAGGCGGGGAGCGGTCCGGCCCCCGCCCCTTCCCCCTCCCAGCCGTGGGAGCCGCGGGGCCGGGCCCGGCGCCTTCCCCTCAGCGCGGAGTCGCCGCTGGGCCGCGCGGGGCCTGCCTGTTCCCCGCCACCCGCCACGTCCTCGGGGCCATGGGCCGGACCCCGCCGCGCCTGCTGCCGCAGCTACTGCTGCTGGCGCTGCTGGCGCCCCGCGCCCGCACCTGGGACCCCGCTGACATGGAGCTCTTCGACCTGGTGGAGGAGGTGCCGCGCAACTTCTACCACTTGCTAGGGGTGCAGCAGGTAAGCGAGTTCCCGCGGGCCGGGCCGCGCTGTCCCGGGCTCGGCTGGGCCCTGCCCCACCGCGGCCTCCCCTCCCTCCGCGGGGCACCACTCTCCTCCCAGCCCTCTTCTGGGGTTTTGTCCTCACGGCCCCGCGGTCGAACGCCGCTCCCGCGGTACCTTTGTGCGTTCCTGCTGCCTGTTGCCCCGCTGCGCGTCTCTTCTCCAAGCGCATCGGCAGCCGTGCAGAAGCGGCTCCTGGGCTGCTCCCGTGTCCTATACCTGACCTCGGTATGGCCGTTCCTCATCTTTTGCTCGTTCTACACAGCTGCCGGTTCCTTACCCGGGTGGTGCATCGCCCTGTGCCGCGGCTCCTGCTTTCTCTTACGCTTGTCGTGTGGTAGGCTGTGACACTTTGCAATTTTCGTGCACCTGTAGTCGAGACAGCAATGTCTGTTCCAAACACTTTTACCCTGTCTTCCTTGTGTATGTTTTAGATGCTGGTTGCTGATTCTGCTGCCACTTACCATCTTCAACTTCTATCACTTTTCCTGGCTCTCACCTGATTACCTTCATTGTCTCTGCTCTGTGTGGATGATACTGCTTGATTTCTCTTCTTCTATCTTAGCAATTTTGACTTTTGTGTCATTCTTCCAGTTAGAATTCCTCTCCTTGATAATTAAATATGCAGTTCTTTGTTATCTATTACTTCCCACAGTGTCCCCAAAATACATTTTGTTCTTTGTTTCCTAGCACCTCTACATTCTGCTGAGGGATCCTGCTATTTGTATGTCTTCCCTGACAACCTTAAAGTTTATTCTGATATAGTTCTTCTTGTTTTGAGAGTAATAGCTCTTTTTTCAGGTGCATTTTATTTGCTCCATGTCTACAAAGAGATAGAAGGTGTCTGCAATGTGTAAGAGTCCTGTTTTTGGAAACTACCAGCCCTTGTGAATGGTAGTTGGGGGATTCTGAGTCAGTCTAATGTCTTTCTTTTACTCCTCCTTAGGCAACTGTTGTTAAATGCTATGAAATACCATCATGTATACAACACAGCAACAACTGCTACCCAAGTTTCACTTTCATGAGCCTAAAAATTCAGGTTTTAATTCCTCAAAGGCAATTTTATTGTTAGATAATATAGGGACACAGAAATTTGTTACAGTAAGTGATGTTGAGATCTGTTACACAATTGTTTGTTAATATCTTCCACAATCCTTTTTTTCTTGGACTGAATCTGTACCTTGCACAATAAGTTGAGCAAAATATAATGTTAATTTTAGCAAGGAAATATTCTGCTTTACTTCTACTCTCTGTGGAGAACTTGAATCGCTTGTAATATGTGAGCTGGGGAAAAGTTGGTGGAAGTGCAACACAAATGAAAGGAAGGTGTGTTAGTTCTAAGTGTGTGGTAGTCACCTATACTGTCATTATAGCCAAGACTTGAAGTGTAAATAGTATTAGATTTTTTTTCACATGGAGCAGAATATATGTGTGAGTACAGTAATAGTCTACACTGTTGAAGTTAAGCTTCAGTAGAAATTTGTAAGCATTGGAAGATGCTGCATAGGTTTATGGGTTCTTCCACACTGTATCCTTTGTTCCTGCTGCTTCCTTCTCCAGCTCTGACTTATACCTGAAGCTTGAAACAGGATACTGAAGCAAGGTTCTGACTTGCAGTGACTCACTAGGTAGCTGCAGCCTTTGAAGTTACTGAGTGAGAAGGGTAACTGATCTTGTAATGGGGTCAAGGGAAGCGCACAAATCTCAGTTGTGTTGTATCCTACTTCAGATGTCTTAACACAAAGCTGCCTTTTACCATAATGTCTCTACATGCTGTTTGCATGTTTCTTTAGGTTTTATGCTATTTTTTTAAGTTTTAATGGACCTTACCACTGTTGTTTTAGTTGAGATGCCTTTGATTGGAATGCTGTGATTAACTTTTTTAGTTATTGTACTATAGGTTTTATTCCCTGTGCTCAGGTGTTTTCCTTGGCGTTTTAGTACAAGAGGGATAGCATGTGCATGACAATAGACTTTGTGGCTGTGCTTTTGGACTGTTTAATAATCTATGATTCATCAAAGCTTCCTTTTTGCTCCTCTCCCTGCTTCATATTCTTGTCCATGTTTATTGCCCTGATAATCCATTCTTCCTTCATGTACTTCTCTCTTATGCAAGACATAACTTCTGCATCTGTAACATGATGCTCAACCGTGTTTAACAGTAGTATATTAGGGCTGCCAGATTTTTTCTAATTATGTCATCTTGTGTTTTGGAAAAAATATAGGGAATGACTCCAATGCTTCCTTAAGGCACTAAAGCAGCTTAGATTTTGATGGGAGAGTTGTGGTACCATCTGCTTGTTGAACCTCATGTGTGGTGTCAGAAGTTGATGTTGACCTCATCTGACAAGGTGCAGAAGGCATTGTGGGAAGTCCTGTAGCTCTCTAGCATGCTTTGATGGAGCCTATAGTTGCTGGACTTGTCCCTGAGATCAGAGAAAAATGATTTTATTTTTGTTTTGTTTTATTGCTAGTCTGCGCTTGCTTGCAGGAGTAAGGGATTTGCATTTTGTCTTTTTGAGGGCCTTGTGCAAGCCTCCTGCTGTTATCGAGTAACTGTCATCCAGCACTTGTGGGATGTTAATTTTGAAGCTGCTGTAGTGTTTTCCAAGATGGGTGACTGCTATAGAGGATGATCTAGTGGAGGTATATTTTGTTGTGAATGTGGAATGACAGTGGGAGGGTGAGGTTGTGACTGTCTTTGCTGTTGGAATAGCTGTCCTTAGTGCTTGACTGAGAGATCTACAAATGTTCACTTAACTGTTGAGGTTGGAAGGGACTTCTGGAGGTCATTTTGTCCAACCCCCAATAGTGAGGGTTGAGCACCTGTATTCAGAAGTATCTGATTTATCCAAGTATCCAAGGGCACAATCTATTTGTTAATCCATCATGTCTATTGATAACCTAGCATGCACAAGAAGTTTTGCATTGTTACATTGTTACTATTGCTGTTATGAACAGTTTAAGTATCACTCTGCCTTCTTGTTTCTTTGGTTGTTCTTAAATTGATGTTGTGTCCAAGTGAAGAAGATAGAATCATAAACTCTTGACAGATCAGATGTAATAATAATTTCAGTAATCACTTAGTATAGCCGGTTTCAAACTGATGAAGGGATCAGGACCAAATAATATTAACCTAAAACCTCAGATGAAGCAGCAGAATTAAACCATAGACTATGCAGACTCAGTGATAAAATTACATTGTCATCTGAGAATAAGAATTTGCAAACATGTCAGCTTTCTGGAAGACTTCCAGAAAGATCTGGGGAGCCGCAGGCTTGTATGGTGGACAACTGGACTGATCAAGTCAATTTTATTGTCTCTTACAGTTTTCAGTATCTGATAGCTGCATAAATACAATATGCTTTGGATGAATCAACTTGGCATCAATTGAATCTGTACATCTCTCTGCCAAAATATGCTTTTGATTATAACTGTTTATATGGCTTCATGGAATTTACCTTCTCGTCTACTGTTTTTGTCTTGCAGTAAGGAAGACATTACAGGCCTCTGAATGTCTTCTGAAAGTCTGTTACGTGATCTTTGGAGTCAAGGGATCTGTTTTCAAGAAATCTGTAGGAAACGTTTTTTGATGTGAAGATGTGTTAAGACTCACAAGCTGTGCTGCTAGAATTGGTGTGTGCAGGGCAGTAAGTTATGTGTCAGTTAGGACCAAGGAAGTTCTGAATGAGGCTTTGGCTCCTGCTGGTAATCAGATAACAGAACAGGTTTGTATTGAAAGTTCTGCTGGGCCTATGCAGTGTGTGAAAGCAAACACACAAAGTTTCTCCAAGTGCCCTTTGAGGTTGTAAAAAAGGTCTTGGGAGTTCAAGTTCCTGAGGGAGAGTTAACATGTAGGTGGGTCTTGTTGGCCAACACTGTGGGTAAAAATATAACCTTGAGAAATGTTGGGTTTCTGTATTGGCTTATGCCTTCCTTGTGGCACATGAGATTTATTTTGAAATAGGTCCTAATCTATTCCTGTGGCCTCAGTGTAGAGAACTAAAAATGTTGTATCTCTGATTTGCTAGATGATGAGTTTGCTGGATAAGGCTTCAGCAGAAAGTCAGAACTGCATGTACACAACCTGATTTTGGTCCTACAGCTTGTGAGACACTGGTATGTTAGCAACTCCCAAGAAAATGCAAGATGTGAAAACCAAGGAGTCAGATTTCTTTGACTGTGGGAAGCCACAATCCCTCTAGATAAGCTGGATGTATTGGGCTAATATGCTCCTTCCAAGAGCTCTGGAACAGAGAAGCTGTGTGTACCTTGGCAAGCAGCAGAGTCTTACAGAGTTGTGTCTGTAGAACGCAGTGTCTGGTGCTGAGGAATTGGTGTTGATACTGTTTGCATTTCAGGGATTTTTTTGTTGTTGTTGTTACTGCTGTTGAACTAATTCCACTGGCTGCGTGGACTCAATACCTGCCTGTGATGAAGTGTGCTTCTAGTTTTCCATCTAACAGTTCAGTTCTATCTGAGAGGAATCCAGTTCATCCTCTCCAGGACTGCTTTGCAATACACAGTCGGTACAATAAAGAAGTTTACTTTTCATGTGCACTTCTGATCTGCAGTAAAAATATTAAGGTTGATGCACCTTTAAGACTATAGTTTATAGTAAATGGCTGACACTGAACCTTACCTGCCGGCATTGCCCTGTAAGAACCTTACCAGGAATGAGCACCATGACAAATTGTGTGGCTTTTATGGTACTACAAGTGACTATGGGAGACCAGAAAATTCTTCGTTGTCTGTCTTACACAAGTGTATTGACTGGTGACATGCAACACGTACATCACTTCAGTTCTAAAGTTGTGAATTCGTGTGTTATATTAGTAAAGTTCTTGGGTGAAGATTTGGTGACCTGTTTTTTAGAAAGAATGGCTATCTCTGAAGCTGTTAGTGTTATATCATCTGACACTGCCATAGTTCTGTCTTTGAATGGGTCACTGTCTGGGGGGGGGAAAATCTAGCTAAAACTATATTTGTTGTTGAGTGGGTTTTTTTTTTTTCGAATTTTGAGTACACGGAGTGGTCCCCTCAAGTGGGAGGAGGCATGTGAGGGAGAGCTGTATCTAATCAAGGAATGCTCTCAAGTCCTTAGCAAGAAAAGCCTATCTTTTCCCACACAGGTCTTCTGTCTCCCCTGGCAGGCAAGGAACACATAAGGAGGAAAAGGAAGGGGAAATGAGGAGGGATAGCCCAGAAACTCAGCAGTTCACTGCTTCCTCCCGGTGACAGGTTGTCCCCATCCTTGGAGGAGTTCAAGGCCAGGTTGGATGGGGCCTTAGGCAGCCTGATCTAGTGGGACATATCG
The DNA here is from genome assembly GCA_033459285.1 of Clamator glandarius. Taxonomy (NCBI): domain Eukaryota; kingdom Metazoa; phylum Chordata; class Aves; order Cuculiformes; family Cuculidae; genus Clamator; species Clamator glandarius. The sequence continues at coordinate 1,348,752 of JAUNZM010000046.1, forward strand.
CTGGTTGGAGCTGGATGGTCTTTAAGATCCCTTCCAACCCAAACTACTCTATGATGTTATGATCATGTTCCAAAGACTTATTTTGATTGCTCTTCTAACACTGTGCTTGTCCCTGCTGCTTTTTAAGCTTTACTGTATGTGGGTGTAGTGTTACTAAAATTGTGGTGCATGTATTATCTGCAGATGTTTTAGAGAAAATCTGGGTTTGTAATACTGCTTAAAGTCTTCTAAGCTTTGGAAGTACTTGATATAGTGAGATAGAGCTTCACGCGCTTACAATTATGTCATCACTTTTTCAAATGATGGTGTCAAAACTATGACCTGTAGTCTTTTCTTGCTTTATTTTGTAATATTATTTTGTCTTTGTATGACAAATTAGATTCACTATGACCTTTGGAAATCTTGTGCCAGGAAGTGACATGGAGTCATGTAGCAGCTTGATATCCCAGTTATTCATGTGTCAAAGCTGTTAAGCTTCTGATTAAACATTATATCTAATGGTTTACGCCCATTTCAAGATTGCTTGCTACTTCTTGTTCAAAGTATATATTAGGCAGGCCTAGTAGTTTTGGAAGGCACTAGATTTTAATGCACTGTCAATTGCAACATCAGAATTCCCTGTCAGAAAGATGAAATACATTTCAACTTTCTTGTTCCATACTGTCGAAAATAGTTAACTTCTGTAATACACAGCTAGGTGATTGTAGTAGCAGACCTTTATTTGGACAGTGAGGGATCTTAGTAATTCCTGAAACTGTAAATTTTTTTAAGTGATGGATGAGAGAGTTGTTCATCAAAATTGTTCTTTTGACTTTAAGAATTGGCTTCTGTTATGGCAGTTAGAACCAAAAAAGCCCTTCAAAGCCCTCAAAGATACTGTCAACGATGAGACAGTAATAGACTCCATTGCACTAGCTGAAACAAAAAATAGCATTAGAAAATCCATATTTTTTTTTCTAGTCACTTTAGCTGTAATCTCAGTTCATTCCATAAAAGTAATTGTGTGGGTTTTCTCACTGTGTTAGAGACATAATCTGCATCATGGTTTTAAACTTCCTATTTGAGTCTTTTACTTATACATGTAAGTGAGATTTTCAGCAATTCTGGAAAGTCTACTTTTCATGAAAAATGTAAATAATTAAAATTGTTTTAGGCCATTGTTGAGATTATTCACCTGGATCCTATGGAACATAGTTGTTCCAAACTATAGAGTAGTTTAATTGCTCACAAGAGTCACCATAGAGAACCCCTAGTGGTAGCTGCTCAGGTTTGTAGCTGAGAATAGTGCAGGATATGTGGTTTTGGATGGGTTTTGGTGTACGTTTGCTTTTTTGTAAAGTGGTGAACTTCCAGGTATGCTGTTGGTAACACAACATAATCCATTTTCTAATTGCCCTGACACTTACTGTGTATGAATAACATTCTCTGATGTTTTTGTTCACAGTTGCTGCATTTAAAAATGATCAAGACATCTAGACTTGTAAAACTTGTATTTTCCATAAAAATGGCTTTTCTCTATGGTTTCCTATTAAATTTCTGCTTGGATCTTATCCAAGGAAATCCAGGGGCTTTTTACTTTGATTGTTGGCTCCTTTTTTAGACACACAAATGTTTGAGAGTCTACCATTGTGAACAGTTTTAAAGACATTTGCTGTTAAGTTTCCCTGACAATTCATTCATGTAGTACTTTTCTGATTTCTTTCAGATTATATTTTTCTTCTTTCTTGCTGTGCAGGAGGACATATAGAAATGGGGAACTACTATGTTTGGGAACCAAAGCGAACTAACAGTATGCAAAGTGCTATAAAAACAATCAGTCTGGATGGTTTTATTAATTGGATCTAGAGAAAACTGTAGCTATAAGGGAGGTATTTGAAGGTATCTATGGTGCTGTTTTAACTTCAAGTACTTGGTAAAATTAAAAAAAAAAAAAAAAAGAAAATTCAGCCTATAAAACGTTCCTTAGTTGGGCTGGTGCTCCTTGTGTTCTCAGCACAGCCAGGAACAAAGACTCTGTGGTGCAGTTATGTAGCAGAGCCAATAAGAATGAGAGTGTAACAAAGGGGTTTTCATCTGTAAGAATAGGTCTGATATTAAAAGTAATAACAAGAGGAAATTAATATATATGAAATGTTTTGGTTTTCCACAACATCCTATTGGGCTAACAAAATTCATGCAGCATATGAAGACCTGTAGGTTTGTTTTAGATTTGCTTGTTAGTATTTGTGCTTTTGCTTAGCCATATGCCCATTTAAACTTTGCTTCTCTCAATTTTGTTTCTAAACAGTTTTAATTGTTTTTTTCCTTCAGCTTAAAATTGTTTTTTTTCCCTAAATTATGAGGAGTTTTGGAGTTTCTGGGTTTTTCTTTTTTTTTTTTTAAATTTGTCAGTCAGCCTTGTTTGGATGTTACTAGCTCTGTATAAAAGTGATTAGTAAACAGTCTTATGTATGTGGCAATGTGTTGTGCACGTAGTGTATGTTAGCTACACAAACAGTAACACAGTTTGAATATAACACTTAAAAGCAGGGTTGTGTAGTACTGGACTCTCATCTGATGGATTTACTTAAGTGCACGTTTTCTTAAATGACCTGGCTTGCAAGCCTTACAAACTGTTCATCTTGATGCCAAACAAATGAATAGTGGAACAAGAAGAGAATTCCTAACCAGTCCCTCATCTCTGCTAGATCTGCAATTCTTCCTTCTTGGTGTTGATCTGGAAAACTTGCAGAGAAAACCAGAAGGTGCATGGGAGCTTTTGAAATAGTCATACAGCAATCCTTCTCTAAATAAAGAGAGAAGAAAGAACAAAGGGAGTCTTGCTTTTGTGTATGGGCTGCAGTATCCAACACTGTAAAATGCTTTTGCTTGTTGAAAGAAGCATTCAGTGCTGAAGTGGACAGGAGAAATCTGTGCAGTAGCATTGTCATACAGATTTGGAGTGAAAAGCTTTTCCTTTAAGGGGTAATAATTGGGGTTTTTACCTACCCCTGAAAATATCTGTAATGATTCTGTAGTCTGATCAATGTTTTGTTGATTTTCAAACTGATTTGGACTAACTTTTGTATTTAATGATCGCCATTTCCTAGTCTGTGATTCTTATGGTGTTCTTTTTGGGATATAAATGCTGTGATGGGAGAGCAGAAGAGCTGTATGCCATTTAATTTTGTGATGGTTTACAGTCATATAAGTAACTGCTTTACTGGACAACGTGTCTAACAGTGACTACTGAAATGTAACAGTAAGGGAAAAAAAATCTGCGAAATTTCATCCTGTATGGAAACCTCTTCTCATTTCCTATTCATCATTCCTATTCAATGGAAAGACAATCTTATTCAATCCAAGCACTGCTTTCAGTTGATTAAAAACTTGAAATAAAATTGTTTTCCAGCCTGAGTCTACTTGTCTGTTGAATTAGAAAGTATTTCTTCTGTGAATTTGTAACCTGTGTGGTTTGTGGTTTCTGTTTTACTGAACATTTTCCTCTATTTCTGCTCCAATAGCTTTTCAACACTACAAGCTACCCCAGCAACTTTGAAAACAAAATAATGAATTTGAATGTTGGGCTGTATCTGAGAATAACATTTTAACTGTTGAAGTACAGACTGAGGGTATCAGCCAATCAGTTGTCTCTTGCAGCTTACAATAGTGAAGGAACAAACTTTTTGTACCTAGTTTGTGTACTATATTTATACATTCATTTTCAGCTTCATAGTACAGAGTTCTCATGCTGGAGCACGCAAGTACATTTAGTAATGCTATCTGGTCTTGATGTTTTCTGGTTGAGTAATACTAGGTGCCTAACCAGAAACCTGAGTTAACTGGGGAGGGGGAAAAACCCAGTCCTCTGATGAACAGATAAGGACTAACCTGTCAATGAGTTACTGACGTGCTAATTTCCTTAGTCATGTTGATTTATGCCTTTTACACACTTAGAATCATAGAACCATTAAGGTTGGAAAAGACCTTTGAGGTGATCAAGTCCAACTGTCGATCCAACACCACCCTGTCTACTAAACCATGTCCTGAAGTGCCACATCTGCATGTTTAAGGTTTTGAACACCTGCAAGAATGGTGACTGTACCACCTCCCTGGGCAGCCTGTTCCAAAGCCTCACTACTCTTTCAGTAAAGAATTTTTTCCTAATAGCTGATATAAACCTCCCCTGGTGCAACTTGGGGCACTTCCTCTTGTCTTATTACTAGTGACTTGGGAGAAGAGACCAATACCTACCTCACTACAACCTCCTTTCATGCAATTGTAGAGAGGGAAAACCTTTCTTACTTACAAATGGTTATAATTTATAGACACCTTAATTTTCATGTGGCGCTACAGACTGCTTGTTAGTAGCTGAAGTAGATCAATAGCTTACTGATTTCCAAGGCCATGTCATTCATTGGTTGAAAATCACAGTCTACCTCCGTGTAGTTAGACATTCTTCTGAGCACTATCTCTGTGCAGTAAGATATTCTTTTGGTCACAACAGGTACCTATGCCTTTTTTCAAATTGGTATCTTTTTCTCAGTGCTGTCGTCATGCAGTATGACTTCTGAAGAGGATTTATTTTATAGATAAACATGTTTGAGTTAAGAAATAATGTGATTTAAAGAAACCCACAAACTTATTTGCAATTAAGAGTACTAAACACTCTTGCCTTGCTTGATTGCAAATATTTAGTAATAGCCTAGTATTATGTCTCAAGCAATGCTTCTTGGTGTCTGTGAGGGCCTGTTGCCATTCCCCAGTCATTTTTGTCTCCATCTGGGGCAACCTTCCATGTCAGCCACAAGCTCGTTAGATGTCTTTAGGGAGTGCTGGATGTTGTCAGTGTGCTCTGTTTTCCGTCCTGGTTTCCTATCATTTATATACTCCTGTATAACACTTTCACTAGTAAAGCTAGTGGTGTGTGAACTTGGCCATGGTCTGCAGTCCATTCACCCCCTGTACCCCTCAGCCTCTACAGGTTTTTATCGGTAACATGGAAAGGTTGATTCATGGCGGTGCCTTTCAGTCAGCTGGTGCTGTACAGCGGGTTTGGAGAACTGTCAGCAATGCATCTTGGATTGCTTAATGATTTGTAACTGCCAGCTCCAAGCTCTGATCTGGGTAGGCATGGTTTAGTTTAAGGCAACAGGCTTAGCTATGCTGATTCTTCTCTCTCACTTTTTTTGCCAGATTACTTGGTTTGGCATTCTGCAATTGGTGTCTGGTATCTACCCAAACTGCATGGGGTCACCCATGAACTGTGAGATGTGACTGCTTGCTCTACTCTTCAGTTTGTCATTGAAAGTGCTGAATAAACCCAATTCTGGCATCAGTTCCTCAGCAGGAGACCTTTTAGCTGCAGATTCTCTGCCCTGAAAACTGGTCATTAAACCTTGCTTTTTGTATCCTGTTCATAAGTTTTCTATTTCTAAGTCTCTGTACTCTTTTTTGCAGTACTGACTTGGCTTCTTCAACTGCAGGTCTGCAACTTTGCGTATAAATTTCATTCAGCAGTTTGGGGTCAAAGCCATGGTCTGGCAACTTCTTAGTATCTAATTTGTCTGTGTGGAGTGATATGTCTATATATTTCAAGATGAGTTAGCTTCTCTTGAAACGTCTGTTGCAAAGAATGTGTTGATGTGAGAATCTATTGAACATCTACAACAGGAAAGACTCATTAAATGAATTATTACATTGCACAGCTATAGTTTTATTCCTGAATGAATCTTTTGATAGTTTCATCATTAAGCAGTCTGTAGCTAGCATCCTGGTTTTGATTGTATTTAAAGAGATAAGAGTTTTGAAAATCAAACAAATTGCTACTCTGGTTTGTTTGGATAACAAGATAGAAGGAAGTAGTCAACATATTTTTTTAGATATACATTCCACAAACTGTACTGGAACTGGCTCCTAATTCACCATGTTGCTGTTGTAGTTATTGATCATTAGAAGGAATAATACCTGCTGTTACGTAGTTTTCCTGTTCTGCTAACTGCTACACATGTATGACTAAAGCATCTTTTCTTAGGAACTCAGGCCTTTAACAGAGATATCTGGAAGGAGTTCAGAAATATATCATCTGCTTCTGGTCATTTTGCTTTAGTAACTAGTGTTGACTTTGTGAAGTGTCAGTCTTGAACAGTTCTCTTTTCAGAAAGAAAAATGGAGAGCTTGGGTTTGTATTACTACTTGAGCTAAGATTTAAGCAGAGTTGATTTGGGTTCCCCTTGCCCCCTTTTGATTCATGGTACCTTTATACCATAGTAATTCTGTAGATTTATTATTTCCCCAGTAAGGTTCTTCCTGTGGTGTAATTAAGTGTATTGTTTTGGAAACAGTGAAAGTATTTTATTCTTGTTATCCTAATTTTAATGGTACCACTTACTAGTGCTGTCTTTGCTTGGTCCTGTTGGTTGCAGCAAGATTTTGGTATTGCTTTGTATAAAAAGCACTGTGAAACTTCAATTTTGTTATGTTTTCTATTGAATGCTAACATTGTGAGGAGAAAGACATGACAGCTTTCATGAAATGCCTTTGCTTCTAAAAGTGTTTAAAAGATAGAGTCTTGCCAAAATATATTTGTTGCAGGGAATTTGTCTGAAATGCAGGAACTTTAACTGAACAAACTAAAACTAAAAATTGTATTGAAGAAAATGTATTGAATTTTGAGGGTTTAGTTCAGTTCTTTAGCATACAATAGAATTTCTTTTTCTGCTAGATAGAGTTGATTTGTTTATTGTTCAGGGACCTGATAAACTCATATTTCTAGGTGCTATCTAAAGTAATTAAACCCTATATCTAATCCTACCTATTGCTTCCATGGTGTGCATATACCTTAACTAATATCAGGAGATATTAATTTAGTGTAGACTTTGCTTTTTGCTAAAATCTACACATCTGAAATGATGCACTAGGAAATCAAATTTGAGAATCCAAAGAAACAATAACTAGAAAAAAAGTATGGGATAATGAAAGACTAGATAGGATTACATTTTCTGGGAAGTCCAGTTTTGTGGGTATGATGTACTAGGTGCAGCATTCAGGTGGGCAGTTTCACAGGAGAGCTGTTGGGTGGCAAAAATTTGGTGTTTTGATCTACCTTAACAGCTGGACCTAGGATTGTCTCTGTAGGCTTCAGTTTGTCGTAGTGCGACAGCAAACTGCAATATATAGGTGCAATTAAACATTTAGTGCTACAGCTGATATTTGTCACATCTTAGCTTTATCTTGATTTTGGGGTAAAACTATAGTGTTTAATTCTGTCAGTCCATGAAGAAGTATGTTTGAGTAGACTGTATTTAAATCCAAAATGTTTAAGTAATACGGTGTTCTGCCTATAGAAGGGATATAGAGAAATGCTCTTAAACTAAAACTCATACCCTAACAATAAAGAACTTTAAGTTTGATATTACACTTCCTATTTTAAAACTTGAAAACATTTATTCGCGTTCATTTTGTAGTATCTGAGTCTAGAAAACAGATTGGGACACTATTTTTGTTTAAAAAATGCTTTTGAATAGATTGCTATTTTGCATCACAGCATGCCAATTTCTTGTTAATGTGTTTGTGAATATAAACACTGCAAAATATTGAATATGGATACCCATGTTTCCTTTCTAAAAATATAAATTTTCTTATACCTGTCCACTTTCCTCAAGGTTAAGATTTCTGAGGAGAATTTTTTTTTTTTAAGAAAATTTGTCCGATATTTTGGAAACTGTTAATGGGGACATGGTGTATTAAAACCTAAAGAAAACAGAAGGTAGTAAAACGTGATTTTCTTCACTTCTGGAGTATGCATTCCCATAGCTTCTGTGCTCTTGTCTAACAGATTAAGTTGAAGATACTCTGATTGGATTAACAATATCCCATTATTATGAGGGTATTGGTTATCCTGTCTGCTGTCATGAGATATGTGAGCTTTACATGACAGCTTGTTAGATGTGATCAGATGGATACTATAGCCAGGGAAGACAGTACCGGACTAGGTTCGTTTCTGAAATTGATTTCGCAGTCAAGATAGAATTGTATCTTGATCAGGTATTCAATATTTTGCAGTCCAGATACAGACTATTTCCCATTCCAGCTGGAAAAGTAGAACTTGGTATTAGCATAAAACCCAACACCTCAATCCCCCACTCCACTACCCCCTAGTCTGCACAAGGTTTGCTTGTGCAGTCCCAGACTGTTTGGCTGCAAGCCTTTAAAAAGTAAGTGTATTGCAGTTATTTCCATTCTTCATTTGAGTATCAGATTCACAGGACAGTTTAAGATAATTGTTTGGTTATTCTGAAGGGGTAGCTTGCTCAAGCAGAGGCACCTTTTGGATTCTCTGCTGGCGTAGGGATAAAAAAAATTCACACAAAACACCCCCACCACCCACCTCCAAAATTTTTTGTTGATAAATTTGGGCGTGAATGTAAGAATGACTAAAGGGCTGGTATCTGGTATAAGTAGGTAAAACCAGAAAATAATTATTAAACTCTCATGGTAAAAACCTGGCCTTTTGACCAGCTATGTAGTGAACACAGTATGTCATTTAAAGGTGAGATCATATGAAGCCTGAAATGACAGTCAAAAGGAGAAGGAAAGACTGCCAGAAGGATGTTGATTGCTCAGATGCATTAAGAATAAAACATGAAAGAAAGCCAGCATGTTGTGAAATGTAGGAATTAACTGGTTTCTGCTCAAAATATTTTTTGGGTTTTCTTGTGTGACTAAATTCATGTACATGCTGCTAATTCCTGTGCTTGGCTATGGTAAGAGTATTTGAGATAATTGTTCAGTCTAGAAAATGCTGTTCTAACTCTCAGCCCTATGCTTGTGCTCTAACGATCTGTGGAATGTCAGTAGCAACAGATTCCTACACTGTCAGGAGGGACCTTGAAAACAGGACTCATTTTCACTAGGACTTCTCTTTTGATGACTTGGTTAAGGAAAAGCATCATGACAAGAGGTGAAAAAGTACTTTAGATGAGTTATACTAGTGTAAAATCTGTCACTTAGTCAACTGGGAGACAGTGTGGGACAGCGCTTTGTGAAGTTCCAACATAATAGGAAGGAAAGCAGGAGAATCTAGTGGAGCCTGCATGTGCTTGGAATGGCAGGTTACTCCAGGGGCTTTTCTTATGGTCACTCTTCTGTATTCAATTTTTAAGATTGAACTGATGATTTTAGCAAGAAGTATTGCATGTGTTCCCATACAAATGTTCTAAAATTGTATTTCATTTCAAGCATCGGTAATCTGGAAAATGTACTGCAGTTGCCAATATAGCCCAAGGAAAGGAGCCAATCTTCAAAAGAATCATTGAAGAATCTTTTGGTAATATTTTAAGTTGCATCTTGCTTATTATGCTGTCCTTTGATTTCAGTTGGTCATTTGTAGTTATATTTGGATAATGTATGCAAACCTACACCATTTTGTAACAAAGCTGGGTCCAGATAGTGTTTTGGATGAGTTGGTCTTTATTTTCTAGGCCATAGCCTTCCTTCTAGAGTCCTTCTAGGTGTGGTATTTCTATCTTGATAAAGAAGGGAAAAGGCAGGTTTTCTTCCAGCTACTACTAGAATAAAAACCAGTGGCTCAAAAAAGGAAGCAAGTACTTGCCGTAGACTTCTGCATATTTTGGTTTTGTTGCTCTTCATTATTTCCTTTGCCCAGAAAAGATGCAAACAAACCCTCAAAATGAATGACCTGTGCTGATTTTTTAATTTTTCAGTCTCTTCATTGCTCTCTAGGCTTCATAGCAGATCTGTGTAGACCTGCCTACCATGGTTTCATTTTTCTAGATTAATATCTGTCAACAGGTTTACAGTTTCACTGGCATTTGCTCACTGGGCATCATGGAGATTTTTTTTCTTTAAAAAAAAAATCCCTATCTTCAAGTTCTTTCCTATGCCTAAAGCTTTATTTTTGACCAATAAAGCATTGTTGTTGAGTCTGCGCTGAGTATTTCTATATAATGAGGGCAGTAGATAGGGTCCCTGGTGGCCACAGCTGAGAATTGCTGAACTAGCTGTGATGCTTGAGCGCTGTTATGGCTTTGTAAATACATCTTAGGAACCTCCTGTGTTGCAATTCATGGTGGTTGTCCATGTAGCCCCTGGAGCTAATAATTATTCTCTGTTCTTTGGTAGCACTTTCCATGGCTTTTGCACTAGCTTTTTTTTTTCCTAATTTTCAAGATCTGGAAGAGTGAATGGTCTGACAGTCCCCTCAGTCCTGCTTGAGTACGTACTGTACTTTATCTTCTCATTCCACTTTTTCCTTTTTTGTCTCCTCATTAAGAATGATGGTTTTCAATCAGGGATACAGGGATATCTGTAACTTTTAATGCATCTGTTCTCTGGATACTTTTTTTTAATCTGTGTATTTAGTACATAACGTTTGAGAGATCTGCAGTAATCGTGTTTGAGAAGAAAAACTAAAGATATTTTTAAAAAATCTCCAATGTCTTCTACTTCTGATTGTCACACTTAATCTTGTAGGTCATCTTTTCTCTTTATTGTGTGGTTGGTTTGTTTGTTTTTCGATGTCTTCCTGCTGCCATCAAATTTTACTGTGGCTTTCACTGCTCATCATAAATTCAGTCCTTTCTTTCAGCTCAGGAGCTAAAGTGGTTGTATGCACCCTGGTTAACTTAGATTTCAATTACTTCAGGAACAGCCTCTTTGTCTAATCCCTATGCTTTCTGTAACTAAAATGACTGTCTAAAATTGGGTTTGGCTTTTCAGTTGGACCTCAAGATTGAATTGCCAAGCAACACAGTATTGCTGCGAGCTTAAAGCTGCATGTTATAGTTCCTCTGTATATTCCCTTTTTTATTCTTGTTTTTTTTTAATCCTCACGTACTTGTTGTTTGGTGGGTTTTTCTTTCTAAATTTTGCCAGTGGTCTTTTGTTTGCTTGTTTTTTCTTTTGCTTGTTCACTGATTTCTTGGCCTTTTCTGTTCAGTTTTTGGTCTTTTCTTACTTGTGTCGTTTCTGAAGATCCATTTGTACTTATGCATCTAGGTATCAGTTCTGTTCTTCCTTTCCCAGCATTGCAGAAGAAATAATTGTCCTAAGTTTCATAATGTATACTTCTATGATTTGTGGCCTTCTCAAGTCATTCTCAAAAAAATATTTAATGTGGTCTCAATTTCAGTATGTGGGTGGTACACCAATAATTATTTTGAAGGAGGATTTTTTTACAACCCTGTTTGACAATTGCTGGTCTAGAAACAAAGTGTCTTTGGATGAGTGGGCTGGGTTTCAGGGCCAAGCAAACACAGAAGTCAGATCTTTCAGACTGACCTTTTCCAGCTGGAAAGTTTACCTCTCTGGAGATTGCTTTCCCAAAGGTGATGTTTTAGCAGACTTCTTTGTGTGAGCATGCTTTTAGCAGAGAGCTTACTCTGCTGAGTTAGAAGTGGGTAAGTGGGCACTCCGTACTTACACAGCACAGATTTAATCTGCAAATTGGTAGATACAGGTTTTGATAGAAATAGTGCAATAGTTCTCTCCTTACCGATGAAGTATTGATAAGGCTTAGAATATCTCTAGTATAGAGAATATTTTATTTTCTGTTTGTTTTAATCTGATAGCTATTCCTTTTAATGCTTTTAAATTTCTGTAACAGAAGTGGAATTCTTAGGTTCCATTGCACGTGCTGGTCACTGTTCTGTGTAACAGGACAGCACCCAGAAGTCTGTGTACTTCACCTTCTGCCATGGACCAAATAAACAATTGGAATAACTGCTGATTGTAGTGAAATAAGGTTGTGTGCATGGAAGAGCAGATAGAAACAGTGAATGCAGTTGCACTGTTTGTATGCTAGGAGATTTATTTTAGAGGTATTCCTGGTCATGAAGACCTTGTGGGGTTTCTGGAATTCAAAGCATTGTATGTGGGAGTGATGGGTGACTGTGGGAGGAGTTGTACTGCAAGTCACTCAAGGAGTTGAAATTGAAGTAATCAAGGTCTCCATTCTGTTACTTTATTACTTCTTTTTCCTATTGATTTGATATAGACAAACCCTCCCACTTTTTTGGTGTGTTGTGTGCTTGTTTCCCTGTAGGATGGTGTTGATGTAGAGCACTAGGACTTCTGAAATAACAAATGTCCACAGTTGATTACAGCTGTGGAACATGAAGGGAGAGACTAACATAGCTGCATACTTGCTGCATTAGACACTGCTGAAGAGATGGGCTGCTGTTTCAGCCTTGCTTTTGAGATGCTGCCAATAGGCAACATGAAGTCTGAGGAGATGTTTATGCTGTTCTTTCTAATTATGCTACGGTATTCTAAGTGCCAAATTCAGTATTTTTTATGTGTTAAATGTTACATCTATTATTGCTTAGAATTTCTTCTATTGTGATGCTTTTTTGTTCTGAATATAATGTTGGGGAATATGAATGCAGATATTTATTCTGTCCAATTTGAAATAAAAATGAGCCTTATAAAAAGAGCTTTGAAACCATTGCTGAATTTATTGTGTGAGGCTTTGTAGTGCTCTGGAGTAGATACACCACAGCTTCAATGAAAAGATCCATAAAGATTTTCAGCATTCAGCATTTATAATTATCTCTAGAACTATACTGGTAATTTAATCTGATTATTGAGATTTTACATTTTTAAGCTCAGTTTTAGTTTCTTACCACTTGATGGCAGTGAAGGAGCTAGTGTTCCCAGGCAAAGGTTCAGGGCAAGAACCCATTACGAATAACAAAAGAGGAGGTACAAAGGAAGCCTCTGACATTTAATATTGTTCACATTTCTAGGTGATATTACATATACCACAAATGACAGTAGGGGAAGAAAAGCCTCTAGATGGAGCTTCAGCCCTTCCAGTGGGGGAGAGACTTGTATACTCAAGAGGTTTGTTCCTATTTAAAATAATAATTTCAAACAACAACTTCCCTACTTAAGAATGGAATCATACCAGACATAACCAATAAGTAATATCAGTGCTTCTGCTGTTATAAACACGCTATATTTCTTGAAGAACGTGCAATTTCTATATTTGTCTCACACCTTCTGTTCAAATCCTACAGCCTCTCAGCATTCTTTGGAATTCTCAGATATTGCTGGAATAAATTAAGGATCAGTGTAATTATTCAATTTAAAAAAAAAAAAAGTGATTGGATTTTACTGGTGGACCAAAAAGAGGAACCTGAAAAATACTGTTCAAAGTGGAAATGACCCTGCAGTATTTACTGTTTTGCAAGTTCTAGTCCCAGTGAAGAAGTGCTTGTTGTAGCATTAAATATTACAATGCACGGGTGTGTGTCTGAGGCACTTTATTAGTGAAGGTTCTTTTGCACTTCCTATACCCATGTACACCTCTTGCCAAGCTGGTATGGGGAAATGAACCATGTAATGGCCCTGCTATAGTAATTGGCTCCACATGGGTGGACTCTAGCACACAGACAAAACCTTATTTGAAGTAATTGGTGCTTTGTGTAGGTACAAGGGTCTGTACATGCAGATTTATTTTGGATCCTGGGTCAAACCTTGGCATTAGTAAAGGTTTCAATTTCATGCAGTGTCTTTGACATGTAAGTGATTTTGAATGAGTATCAAAAACGTCCATGCAAATGACAGCAAGCAACTTGATTGAGCTTGTTTGTTAAAATACACATGGCTGATATTTTGCAGTTATGTTTTTGATTGAATACTAAAGAAGGGACTTGGCTTGTTAAGTTTTGTGAAAGTAGAGTCTATTACTAATGTTAGAAAATATTGAAAAAGCAGATTGTAAGTTTGAATAATTATTAAACATCAGCAGCAGCGTTGTTCCAGTAGTCCATTGTAGGCAGTACTACATAAACTCACAGTTGAAAATAAGGGAAAATTTACTGTAGTTACCAAATGTTTACTTTGGTTTCCGATGCCCTCCTTGGTTTTAAAAGCATTATTATTTTTAACAAGTATTTAAGTGCATTATTTCTAGTCTTAGCTGGCATCTGTTAGCCTAATTGAAGGATTGCTGTCACTGGTTTAATTTAATGGCATCCAGAGCATACTTATTGGATAAAATTCAAGTTTATCTTATAAAAATAGTATCAAATACATAATCTGTCTAGCAGTAAAAAGAAAGGGTTAGAAGATGGAGTTGAGGGTAGTGCAGTATTTAGAATGATTCACCCAGTGGAGACTTATTTGCTGGAAATGTCCATATGAGATAGTAGCATTTCTTCATCTGTGGTGTTAGTTCCTATGTGGTATAGAACAGCATTGAAATGAGTTTCTTGTCAATGCTGTTTGCAGCAAGATTTGTTAGAAGTCAATGAAATTTTATTTCATTATGTGATGGGGGTTGGCTGCATTTATTTTAACATCAGGAAAATCTTTGCTACTGTGATGCAATACAATATTGAGAGAACCTGCTGCAAGCTTGTCTAGCTGCTGCTATTCGATTTAGGGAAATCTGAAAGCTACAAAGAAAATTATCATAGCATTTGGAACATGAAATCCATTTGGTTAAGGAAGTTAGTGTTAATCTTATTCTGTTTGCTTGCTGAGCTGAACAGCGTAATTGCCAAAAATCTGATGTGGGTAGTGTACATGTATTTGTGCAAAATAAATATTAGTCTTCTAGGTGATTGTCAAGAATTTTAGTAAATGAAACTTCTAAAATAATCTGGTGTGCTGGTTGGTTGTTGTTTGGTTTGATTTCACGTAGCTGATGGGCAGTTTATTCATTCAATGATTTATGTTATATGACTGCATACAGTTGCTACATCTTGTGTTCAACAAATCACTTTCTATAAAATGGGGGGGAGGGTGGAAGGCTGGGCATGTAAAGCAATTGTTTGACATCCTGGAGGGTAATTAGTTTGTATTAAGTAATTTCTGTATGAATCAGTGCTGTAGTAGCAATTCCTGAGAAGCAATGTGTTATTTTTATTTTTCCTTGTCTGGCAGAGAATTGCAGATAATAGCGAAGGTTTCAATTTTTAGGTTTCATCTCTGTTAAAGTTGGCAAATTCTTTGATCTTTTAAAAATAGCTTGACTTTTTTTTTTTTCTCCCTGTGATAACACTTTGGTTGCTTTTGCCCTGAAATTCTCTTAGTTGTATCTTTATATTACTTTATCATTAAAACTTTGAAGTTCTTTCATGACATTAAAAATAATGTTGATAGCATTTTTATTTTTCCTTGGCTGCTGAGCAAATCTCAAATGGTTACATCCTGTTTGGGTTGAAGGAACGAGTGAATTTTTGGAAAAGGTATAAAAGTGAGCAGTCAGTATATGGAGTAAATTTCCTTGAATATTACTGAATTCACTATTGATGTATATTCTGAACAAAGAATTAATTCTGTATCTGTAGGCAATACTTTGTCATTTAAAGTAAAACTGACCTAGCAGACTTGATGGTATTGTGGAGTTAATTTTTACCTTAGCTTACCTTTTAATAGCGATGCAAGAGATTTAGAAATTCTGTAGTTAAAACTACTGAATTGGTGAAAATAATCATAAGTTCCCCTTTTGTAGAGAGATCTTCTAAACAATTTCATCTTACTTTATTAGAATAGTAGAAAAAAAGCAGGTAAAACTTATCACTTAAAACCGTGTAATCATGAGCATTTCTTGTTGAAATGTTTAGTGAGAGCAGAATAACTAACTACGAAGAACTTAAAATTGCTCATAGAATTAACTCTTCGTGTTTTTGTTTTATTTTGCTATAAGAGCCTTTCAGAATTTGAATTTCATTGTGTTGCAACTCATTAATTCAGTGAGCACCAAGTTTTTTGTTTGTGTGCTTTTATTCAGTTTTCACCTAAATTTCAGACCCAATTAGGGATTTCTGGAGACTCATTCAGTAAACAAAGAAAAAACAATTCCTTTTTGTTGTTTTATCACTAAAGCTTTTTTTACTTCTTGAGTCTGGTTTTATATGTATCTCCTGTTAATAATAGTGATTAACTGGAAAAATATCCTTGAGTTATTGATTTTTTAAAATATTATTCTTTTCACTCTTTTCTACAAATATTGATATCGAAACTATTGATATGGAAACTATTTATAGTTGTATCTTGGTGGACCATATCCCAATTTCCTTTTGTCCTCATTTTTGAGAGCTGCTTCTCTGCCTTAGATCACTGCTTGTTCTCATCTAGCATTATTAACTGAAAATAGGCAAGTGGTTGGGAAGACATTTGAAAAATTTGTTATAAGTCTTCCAGGTGAGAAACATTATGTAAAGTATGTATATTTTTAGATGATAAACTATGTATGTGTGTGAGGTCTGTCTACATTAATTTGGTTATGGAAATTACCTCATTTCAGTTTTTCAAGGAGTGTGTGCTGTGCTAAGAGTCTTTTATAAACAAGACACTTTCATGCAACTCTGAACAGAAATTTTCTTGGGTAAGATGAACCATTATCCATATGTATTGTTGTATTGCTTGTAAAGGTGCCTGTAGTTTTTCAGTTCATGGACATTTAAGTCTGAATCTACATCTCTAAATATTATTGAATAAAAGCTTAGTGTGCCTGTCAGTTTATTTGGGAGCATAATTCTACCAGTGTTTAGGTAGCAGTCATGCTTGATTCCCATGTAAATACATGCATGAGCTGTAGGATTCCTGGAGCTGGAATTTTAATTTTTAAAATAGTTGTTTTAATTGCATGAAAATTGTTTGCCCTGGAAAAATTCTTTGTTTTAAGCTATTCTTCTATTCTTACACAGTGCAGGAAAAAAAACCCCATCAAATAGAACATACATGAAGTATTGTTTGACAAATAGGACTTCCAAAACATATTATTTTTTGAAGAAAAGTTTTGTATTTTTCATGTTTATTCAGCTTGATGTAGTTTGTCTTCCAGCATGTATAAGTCTTTTTAATTCTTAGTCAAATGTTTTGCCGTCAATGTAGTGATAAAGTGAGGTAGAGGTGATAGAAAAGCATTGCAAATGTCTTGTTTTGATAAATACTAACAATGCCATTCACACGAGCACAACAGTTCTGATATATTTATAACTTATGAAAACATGCCTCACAAGATATATTTCAACAAGATTCCAAGCAGTGCAGATAAAAATTGTTGCAGTAATTTGTGGTCTGAAAGTAGAGATCTCCATTTGTGCTTCTGGAGTACCCTCGTGTAGGGAATTTCTACACAATTGTTAAGGAAGAACTTTGTTGCACCATAACAGAATTGGTAATTAAATTAGCCAGTTTCTCATGTGTCTGCCGTTGTTTTTAGAATCTTATTACTTCCATTATACTTGAGAAATTTTGCAAGGTGTTGGGTTTTGTGCTGCTTTGTCTTAGACAATGAAAATGCATATGCCTTGCAAGAAGTGCTTGGTAAATACTTCTGTGTCTTTTGAGACAAGTGCACTTTCCTGTGAGGGAATCATCAGCTGCCTGGACACTACGTGGTTCTGAATTGTCCCTTACACCTGGGCTTATACATGGCTGCAATACATGCAGTCTCCTGCCCCTTCCTCAGCGATACCACTCGGTGTGCTGGTTTCTCCCTGCTCTTCTAGAATGACATAGCATATGCTGGGTTTTAGTTCTGTGCAGATAGCAGCCTAATACTGTGTATCTTCCAGAAGCATTAACACTTTTATTGCTTTAAGGAATGATCATTTTTATGTTATATTTGTCGTAAGAGTTGTAATTTGAAATAGGCAAGCTTATAACTAGCTGGATAGTTCTGCAATTTCGTGGGGATTGTTAGTATCAAAGTGATTCTTCAGAGAGCTAGGTTTTATTTGAAGTGGGGGGAACCACTGCTTGTGAGTTAGTATTGTGAAGCAGGTCAGCATTGCTTATGCAAATATTTTTTTCCTTTTTCAATCTACTTGTTTCTCTGTCTTTTTGTACAACAGCCATGTACCTTAATACCGCTTTTAAAGACTAGTAACAGATTTCCAAGACTGCATACTGTAAAAATAGGGAATGTCAGTTTTCAGAATGTCTCAAATCTTAATTTGGTTTCTTTGTGCTTGTTCATTGTGATGATTTTTAATTCACTACATTATATTCTACAGGGTCTTTACTTATTCAGGCTCAGGGAGGGATCTGGCCCCAGTGCAGCTTCGGGCTTATGTGTTGAAAAAGACTGTGTTCTGTAAAAACTGTTTAACCTGTAGATGTTGAGGGTATGGAGAGAGAGAGAGAGAGAGAGAGAGAAGGAAAAGATTGCAGGGGAAAAAAAATGGTTTCATGGGTAAGCTAGTCAGACGAAAAGTGCCCTTGAGGATTGGATTCTGTTCATGTCTCTGCCACAGAATTCCTATGTGATCCTAGGCAAGTCGTTTAAATGAAACTTTTCCCAAGTGGTGACTAATTGATTTGAGTGCTCTGCAATTCTGGTTGCATAATTTGAGATACTAGGGGCTTATATGCAGAAATGCTGAGGGTTTGCAGCTGCAGCTGAAGTCGATTAAAGTCTGTGCCCTGAATGTATGGAATGTTGTTTGATACTGAGCACTTGGAAAAAATAATATCTGAGATAAAATTAATACCTGAGATTATTGAAAATTTTACCTTAATCTGTGCTTGGTTCTGCAATCTGTATAAAATGGAAAGTAATGCATGCTTGTCTCTTAAGATATTCCGATGCCGAATAATATTATTGATGAACTCTGATGCCATTGTGATGGGCTTCAAAACAAATAACCACAGCTTCCAAATGTGTTTGAACAGCATGCAGCTAAGAGCAGATGAGGCCACACATGAACAAATGTGTGGAGAAAAATACTGAATAGCTGCTCACTGGGTAAGCAGTCATCTTCTGTATGTCGCATAAAGACAGAGCGGCAGGAGTAGCAACGACAGATTGTAGTTCCTTTTCAGGAGTCACCAAGTTCTTCCCAAATCTCCTTTACCTAATCAGAATACTCATTATTGTCTGTAGCATGTATTATCTTTATAGCACAATTTTTAAGTTTATACTTTGGACTTAGTTAAACTAAAATCTTATCTTTTAACAATTTCATTTTTTAAATAATAGCTTCTCTTGCTACTTTAAAAAAAGTAGCAAGTTCTCTTGATTCAGAGTACAAAAATGGAATTTGATGAAAAATATTATCTTTTTTGTTTGTTTGCCAACAGTGTGCTCTTTGTCGACAGTGCCACAGGGTATACAGCTCCCACTGCTGGCATCTGCCTCAAGTTGGCTCAGGGTTCGTGTGGGACTAGTTGGAAAAAGGGAGCTAGACGAGGAAACATAATAGTTTCAGTTACTTTTTTCCTGCATACTCAGTTTCTTCACCCTGCAGTGCTTGTTTGTTTTATTTTGGCCAATGGTACTTATTGTGACTGATTTTTTCAGAAGTAGTTTTGCAATATTTCTGCCATGACTCTTTTGTGTTTGGTTTTTTTTTTTACTTCAAAAAAAAAAAAGGCAAGTTATGAGAGGAAGAAATTGCAGCAGATGGAATCCTTTTTCATTTCTTGGAGTTGATTCCTTGGCAGTGGTTATGAGGGAGGGAAACGTGGTTTTGGCCTGTTATTGATGCTTGTGGGACTGTCAGTAGCAGAAGGGGTTTTTATATGTAGTAGCTTGTGGATTTGCAATTTCAGTCCTTTCCTCTCCACCTGTGTCAGAAGTTACAGAGTAAATACATTATTGGTTGTCTGTTGATCTTTCTGTTAGTCTTGGCTTTAAAAATTGAAAACTGGGGTGGGGAGAGAACCCATGTTAGGCTTTACCTTTGCTTCATTTAAGTCCTGTGATCACAGAACTTTTCCTGTAGTTTTTGAATTTGAAATGCTCTACATTGGTCAGTGTTTCTGCTTGAGGCAGTAGAACCACAGGTTTTATCTTCTGGCTCTCACTGTTATCTCTGATGCAGATAATCCTGTAATCCCACGTTGAGATGCAAGTAAATGAATAGGTAATAGCCACTATCTTCTGCAGTCAGTTGGCTGAAACAGATTTCTGGTAGCATACTTAATGGCATGCAACCTGTGCCAAGTTTTTATTGCTGCTCACTCAGCTGCCGATTCTTCTTTTTCAGAGGCTTAGAAAAAGGCATACTTTTGGGGCACATCAAGTCAACAGAGGCTGCCCAGTGAGGGGGTTGGGTCCCTTTCCGTGGAGGGGTTTAGGGGACGGATGGGCGAGGTGCTGAGGGACATGGGTTGGTGATTGATGGGAACGGTTGGACTCGATGATCTGGTGGGTCTCTTCCAACCTGGTTACTCTGTGATTCTGTGACTTTCCCCTTTTATTTTCGTCTTTTCTCCTTTTGCAGTGTTTCTCTTGCTACCAGCTCTGTTCACCCAACTTTGTAGTTCTTGCAGTTGGCTATTCCTCTGATCTGCCCTGCTTCCAGACTGAGGATCTGTCCTTAAAGTACAGGTGCCAGACGAAAATTCCTCTTACCTATTACCTCTGCTTGTGATGGTGGGAAAATGGAAATGGAGGAAGCAAAAGATCCCATCTTTTCAGCTGTCCAGTTCTGACTCTGCTGTTGTGACTCGGGAATAGCTTTCTGTTGGTGGATGAGAGATGGTGGAAGGTAAATATGATCCATACAACTGCTGCCTTTTAATATCAGTGGCTGAAAAATGAACCTTACATTTGCCCTTTACTGATTTTTCTCTCAGGGGCAGGGAGCATTTCCCAATGTGGTTCATTTGCAGCTTCAGAGGGAATACTGGGCAAGAGCTATGATTTTGCCCCTCACAGACCTGTGATGGTGGTGATAGGCTATTTAGCTTCCCAGCAAAAAGAGCATGTTTTGATGAATTATTTTTATGTCTGTATAAGGAGAGAAGCAGGCACATACATGTCTTCGATACCCACCACCGTTTGTAATGATGAGGGAGATTGTTGGACATTGCACTCACCTTACTGAAGAATGCTTGAAGTAGATGCGGGAAGTGTTTACTTCACTCTCAGATTCTCAGCTGTTCCTTCCTCTGTGACCTGCCCTCTGTCTCTCCTGAACTTCTCTGGGTTTACAGAGCTTCTGGTTCAGCTGCAACCATGCTGGGGTTGCTGCTGTGAGAGCAGAACCTTGGCAGGTACTGCCTCTCTAAGCTGTTCCCTGGGCTGCTTCTGTAGGGGGATGCCCCGTTCTGAAGGTCTTCCACTTTGCGTAGAATCTGTCTTCTGTTCTTCTTCTGGCTCTTGCAGGCCAAGGGGGAGACAGCTTATGGATCAGTATGAATTATTGCCCTCCTTCACCTCTGCAGATGATGCCTCCAAGGTAGTATTGAAAGAGAAGAGCAGTAACTGATTACAGGGAATGGCTTTGTGAAAAACAGGGAAGTGATCTTTCTGCCTCTTGTTTGGGCCTCAATGGTTCAGTTCAAATGTTTTGATTTGGAAAACATAGAGGGCAATTCAGGGAACAGTGTGCCACTGTGTGTAACAATATCTGGCCACAGTTGCCATAAATCTTGAGAGCTACTTATCTTCCTTAGCATTATTTGGCTCATTCTTACTAGAAATGTCAGATTAGCATTTTTAGTGACCGTAATACCAGTTTTCCGTACAAAATTACAAATGAATGGGAAGGACTTCAAGTTAGTTGCATTACAAATAATTGAATATATGTGGGGTGGGTTTTTTTAATATAGGCATGGTATTTTAAATTTAATCTTATTTAGCTTTTAGTTGCTTACAAATTAATTTTCTATGTGAATTTTAATTCATGGTTCCTAATACTGAACTTGATTTCTTTATCCAGGTATCTTTTAATGTTCACTGGCGAATTTGTGGTTCATACTGAGTCTGGCAGGTTTTGCAAATAGTCTTTTAGGATGTTAGCGGCCCCTGTATTCTGCCCTGGCAGATTTGCCATATTGTATGTCATTGAACTGTGAGTTGAGGTGGTCAGACAGTGCTCATGCCTTCAGCTCACTTTGTTAGGAGTGTCATAACTAAACTAAGTGGTGGAACATAGTAATAGGTAATCCCATAAGCTTATTTGAGTTTTACTGAGGTATTTTTAAAATTTTAGGCTGGGATGTGTCTTATATGCAGAAATTTTGCTGACACTGGCATCTCTACTGCAGAGAGTGGTGGAGGACATTCGTATATCCTTTCAAGGAGGCTATGTACTAACTCAGCAGTGAATTACTATATAGGTAGTGGCATGTTACAACCTCCCTGAGGTCTTCTGAGTCCCGAGGTAGTAATAGCTCATTAAAATGGTAGTTAATGAGTATAAAGGGATCGTTGTGTGACTCTCCTACATGACGATAAGGCTAAATCTGAACTAGTTCAGTAGAAAGTATTCTAAATAAAGAAGGAAGGAACTTGATGAATGCTTCTGGTAAAAGCATTTATAAATGCTTTATAAACCTATCTAATTAAAGCACTGCATTTGAAAAAAAAACCTGCATAGAAGTAAATTTTGAATAAATTAAAACAGGCTGGTGAATGTATTTCAGAGTTTTCAGAGGTATTAGTATCCAATAGAATCCCAAAGTTACCTTCACATAGCCTGTAATGAAGCACCTCTGGTTAAAAATATGCAGCATTTTGCCAATTCTGACTGTTTGGGTTTGAAGGTTATAAAAAAATCCCTAATTACTTGAATTTGTATTTTTAAGAACTCAAGATTTTCTGTTCTTTATGCCAAAATTAAATGGTGGAACAATTTGTCCTTGAGGGAGGCAGAGAGTAACATTCCCTTAATATGATTTTGTTTGAGAAAAATAACCACCTCACACATGGGATCTTCTTTTTTATGCCTATCGTTTGAAAATGGTAATTTGCTGGAGAAAGATATTAAGGATTTATCCACACTGAACAATGTGCATTTGTAGCAGCGAGTTAAAAAACTTACTGGTTTCCGTAAATGCTTTGTATCTTCTATCAGTCTCTGGAAGGACAAACAAGCACAGGAAAGACTACAGGCTCAGGTACGCTTGGATCTTAAAGCTCAAGTTCAATGGACAGAGCTAATTTTAAGCTAAGAAAAATAACCCTAATTCTACAAAATGAGTCTTCAGAAATATTATAGTATGGTACAGAAGCTAAGTTAACAATAGGAAAAGGAGGGTGGAAGGAAATACATAGAAAGTAAATATATAAATATATTGTAAACACATAGTAATTACATATGATTTTGAGAGGTGCTGCTTTCTCTCATAAAAGAAAAAAATATAACTTCTGTGCCTGGGAATGGTTTACTATAGTGTCTCTATCATACCCTCTTTTAGGTGTTCTTGTTGGAGGAATTAAGTATGTATGTATAAAACCCCAAATATAGAACATTTTTAAAGGAATACTTTTAATTTTTTAGAAGTTTCAGTGATACTTGTAGGAATTTCTGCTTGCTTTTCTTGTTCCGTTTACTCCTTATTTTCATCTGACATTCTCAAGGAACCTGACTGATCGTATCTATTTGGTATTATCTTTCAAGAATAAAGCTGATAACAGATGGATAAAGTATTCTAAATGCAAATTATGTGGTTGACTTATTAGTGATCATCCACTACAGGATGACTTTCTTAGTAATTCAGAGTAACTGCTGTGTAACAGGAAAAATTATCCTAATACCTACTGGTCCAAGTCTTGGAGCAGGGCCCCATGGAACCCGAAATTCATAGGAAAAAAGTGTTTCCTCCTACCTCTTCATACTTACCACTCCTTTGAAAGCCTTTTTTGAGGTTTTATGAAAATCTTATTGACTCTTTCTTTTCTGGCATGAGCATTTGTCATCTTCAGTGTGACAAGAATACTGTCTTTCAGACGGGATCTTTTAAACTACATCAACAGCTGCAGTAAAACTAGTTGGAATATTTTCAGAATAGTTATTAAATTAATTGTCAAAAGGATATTTAAATTCTAAAAGATAGGACTGTTACTGACATAATACACCCTACTGTGACAGAACCGATTAAATCTAAGTTATGCCATATATATATCAGTCTGTATATGCAAGACCTGTTTGTAAAGGAGACCTCAGCAGTCTGTCCCAGTGATACACTAGCGATGCTTCTATGAAGTTTCCTGGTACCCAACTTGACTCTTCCTGTGCTGTTACCTGACCATTACTGCTTAGCCCCAATAGATCAGGCAAAGCAATTATTCCATTTTCCTTTACAGCTTCCTTTTATGTATTTGAATATGTTATTTTCTTGTTAGGTGCATTTTCTTTAGGCTCAAGTCACTTTTGTTCTTTCAGTTTCTCTGAACAAGTCGCTATTTTTTTTTCTCCTAGACCTCTAGTTATTCAGATTTTTTTGCTTGTCTTACAAGCTGGCTTGTAGCTTTCTTTAACCACCTTGTTTGAACTGGATGCAGAAAACTGCTGAGGTCTTACAATTGCTGCAGGAACTGGCATGCTTGCTTGTTGCTCTATGTTGTTTGTCACTGTGGGCTGTGCAGCGCAGGAAGGCACCATCACACCAACGACTCATGCTCAGCTTGTGATTCACTGATCGTTTATGCCTGCTTTTTTCTTTCTTGTGTTTATGTAGCTGTTGAATGCTGTCCAGATGTAGACCATTATTCTTTCACTTAGGAAAAAATGTCGTAATTATTAGAGCAATTCTCCAGTTTGTCCAGATCTCTTAAAATTCTAATTATCTTTGACAGCGTCTTTGCAGGTTAGTTTTAACTACCAGTTTAATAGTTGTTTTGTAGTTTTGCTTGCTGATTAAAATATTGAGCATGAGTGGACCTGGGACAGAACTCATAAAATCCTGTTTGATAACACCTTTTCATTTTTGACGGTTAGACCCTTTATTCAAGGTATGATTTATTTTTTCCAGTTTGTTTTGCACCTGCAAGAGAAGCTTCATAGTACTTATGTTTTTGTCATTTGCTTAAAAAATGCTATGCATTAAAAACATTACTGAAGTCAATATATGAAAATTATTACAATCTGTTAATTCCAGGCTTATGTAGCTGTGTTCTTAACATACTTTGTGCAGTTGAATAACAATTACAAATATAAATTAGAGCCTTTTATAGGCATTGAAGACTGCTAGGGTGGTATGCTTGTTTATATGTGGTTTTATATTAGCATCTGTATGTGTATATGAAAATATGATGGATGTGTGTGAATATATAAATTGGTGTCCTTCACTGCTGACAGAGCTGAGGAAGCTGCTAATAAATAGTTAATGTTTATTCTGAAAGTTGATGTCTGTGGGGATTATTCACCATGTAAATGTTCTGTTGATGCATAAGATAATGGGTAGATTTTTGAAAACTCTGCTTGAGATAATTGTTCTCTGTTGGCTTCTTGTATGGCTTTGTAGTATTTTCTTTTCAGCTATACATCCTATACCCTATCTCTCATACACCCTTTCCTCATTATTTGGACATCAGAAGGGAAGGTAATAAACAACTTTCAAAAATATGAAAAGTTTTAGAGCTTACAACTAACTGAAGATGTAGTCATGAAGCGACAGCAGCAGTTCAGGTGACCTGGGAATTCAGTAATTAGTCACCCAAGCGGGTTTTGGGTGGTTACCTTTTTAATTTATTTTGATCTTTGGTTTTCTTGAAGAACTTAGTCTGCAGTCATTAGTAATATCCCTTGAAAAAAGTACACTTAAATTGAGGTCTGGGAAGCAGTTACTTGAAAAGATTGCGTAGGTGTGTAGGAGCATATGGGTCAGTAATGTCAATTCTGTTGGAGGGGTGTATTAAGAACAGGATAAGCAAGAGAAGAAGGAGGTAAAGGCCTGGTATAGATGTAGCCTTGCTGGTTCTCTTAATTTCATTTAATTCCTTACCCTGTAGAAAGAAGTTGGAAACAAACTAAAGCTGCAATATAGCAAGAGAAGTATATAAACAGTCAAATAGCAGCATATTTTGGGCATTACATTTTAGGAATTTTAGGAACTTGTCAGATCCAACACCCCAAAGTCTTTGGCACCTTATACTGATGCTCCACAGTCGTGAGTGTGGACTGCATTTAGCTATCCTTGGGTATAGTGTCACCTCTCTCGTAAGCCAGGGGGCTGTGCTATCTAGGGACAAAGACAACAAGCAAAAAATGCAGGAAGCTTCACTTTTTGCTCTCCCTGTTATCCTGGACTGTAAAAGCAGTGGTCTTCCTTTGTAGCAATTTCGTTCCTGTGAACATGTTGCAGAATTGAGAATTTTGTAGGTAATTTTTTTCTCTGTGAACTTAGACTGGCAATCTCTGATGCAATGGGCAGATTTTCAAGAGAACTCCCCAGAAACAATTTTCTTTAGCCAGTAATGGAATACACTCAGGTATACATATAAATAGATACAAATACATTATAAACAATATATAACACGTTATATAAATATGTAAGCTATAAAAGTAATGTAAAAAATGGAATAAAATTATATATGTAATAGTATTCTTGGGAAAACGTGAAATAAATTAAGGAAATCTACTAATTCCTTCCTTTTGAGGTACCATAATGAAAAAATAAATGGAAATAACCTATAACAGTAGGCAGGGCTTTTAATTAGTCAGTGCTGGCTTGAATAATATCCTCAGTTGCTGTTTGCTTTTTGCCATTCTGAATTTGAAGAGTAATTCTGAAAATGTTGAGAGTTGGTGAGTGTTCTCTGCATGTCAGCAACAAAGCTCATGTTAAATCATAATGTATGGTTATATGTGAGGTGTTCTCTTGGGCAGTCTAATTCTTCCTAAATAATCACAAATAATCAGTTTCTAAAAATCTAAGTAAAAAAGATAAAAGGCTAAAATAGTTTCAACTATTTAGAAGAAAAAAATACGTATAAATACTGTTATTCAAATTGATCAAGAAAACCTAAGCCTGTATAATTGTGCACATGTGCTGAGGAGAACACTTTTTTTTGTTTCTCAAGCATGAGGCAGCAGAATTTTCATTCATTTGGCTTGCTAGGCTGAAAACAGTGTCTTCTTTCATTTGACACACTCCCCTGGAAACAAACATGCCAGTGAAGGGATTGTGCCAGTTATCAGAAGCTCACAGGAATACATTGTGCTGGTTTGTATTCATTTTCATGTCATGAATTGCTTTAAAACTTAGCAACATAAAAAAGCATTAAAACACCTTTTTAGCATTATTTTTAGTTCCTACGTATTTCCCTGCTGTGCTGTTATTCGGTTTAAATCAATGGAATGTTGTGAGACACATGTCTCAGTTTGCAGCAGAGTGTATCTCTCCTCCTGCCTGGGTATGCTTGGAGCATTCATCTGTAGAGAAGCAGCAAATTTGAGTTTAAGTCATTTTACATTTCAAAAAGATGAGTGTTTTAGAAAGAAATTCATTAAAAATAAAGGGTGAATTGAACCAAAGTTATGCAGCAAGAAATTTAAGCTGAAATTCTGCTGGCATCTGTTAACTATAAAAGTTCACAGATAATGCTTGGTCTTTTGGGAGACACATGCTTTTCTTTCCTAGAGTTATATTCTTCAGGATTGCCAGCAGGTCCATCCCACCTCTGGAATTTGCTACAAGACTTTTATTTCCCTCATAGATGTTTTTCCAAGTGCAAACTTGGCAAACTTAGGTATACTTGTAACTAATCTGGTTTTGGGAGTTTAAATTAAGACCAGACTGCAGTGATATGTGATAGTTTGATATGGGTGAAGATTCATTTATTTCCTAGTCTTGTGCTGTTGCTGCTGTTAGCGGAGCAACTGTGTGAGATACAGGAATGTCTGCTTTATGTGGCTGTTACTTTTCCTCCTGGCCCTACTGAGCAGTTTTTGTCTGTAGCAGAAGTGTGCAGATGTTGGTGGGAGTTTTTTATTTGGTTCTAACAGAGTCTTATTTACTTTTTTAATGTTGATTTGTTTTGGCTTTTTTTTTTTAAAGAAAAAAAAGGTACAAAGTCTAGAGTGAATGCAAGCCATTGAGTTATTGAGTAAGCTCCTAGAGTCCAAATGGCCTTCAAGCAGGTTAAAGAGTTACGTGTCATTCTATGCTGAACCAAAGTGACATTAAGGACTGGGTTGGAAGAAAAGTCACAACTATATGGTTTCCATCCAAGGATTAGTTAGAGAAGGGTGGTAGAGCAACAGTGGTTGTTGTTCTGTCCCCATGTAAAAATGAGACACCTAAGTGTCACAGTGTTCCGTAATATTGCTCAAGGA
The DNA here is from genome assembly GCA_033459285.1 of Clamator glandarius. Classification (NCBI taxonomy): domain Eukaryota; kingdom Metazoa; phylum Chordata; class Aves; order Cuculiformes; family Cuculidae; genus Clamator; species Clamator glandarius. Next base: position 1,376,723 of record JAUNZM010000046.1, read on the forward strand.
ATCAGGACTGTGGATATTTAATTTTGTGAATTTTTGTGACAGCCTATGCATTCTGCAGTTTCAAATCACAGAAGAAAAATATGTGACTGTGAATTTACAAAACTTTTTGTTTCTTTTTCTGTACCATTTTGCTTCAACTTGTATACCTGATGGTTACCAAAAGGAAAGTAGAACTTACACCTCTTCTTCTAAAAAAGGATTCTGAATGGCATACCCTGCTAAAGGAAGCACATATATTTGAATTGTTCTTGAATAAAAGCAAAAAAAACCAACAACCAAACACAAGAGTTATGCAAATTTGATTTATAATTTTGGAAGGCTGAAAAAGGCTTCACGAAGGCCTGCACTGATGTAATTTACAGGTGCAATGTCCACTCTTGACGTATAGTCAGCTGGTGCTTTATGCAGTTGTCCCTTTTGGTTGCCATATAGCTTCAGTGACACTGTGGAAAATTCTACAGAGTTATCCAGCAGCACTGCAAGAAACAGGTATATTAATGTCATTCTCTTCACTCAAAGTGATTGGACAAACTACAAGTGAACAGAAACGTGGCTTCTGTATGCATACTTGGTCCTCTGGACCATGTGCCTTCCCAGTGCTAATAAAGATAATGCCACCTATTTGAAGACATTGGCAGGCAAATTTAAAACCCAAGATGAATTGAGCACATTTACTGCATTAGAAGCAGTTGCTAAATTGTAAGTAACAAAGTCTTGTTGTACAACTGCATTGCACTCAAGGGAACAATTTATGTTTTGAATTGTATATGTTAGTAAGTGAAAACTATGTAGACATTGATTATTTTTTCCCCTTGACCTAATCACTGTTTGCCTATGGCAATATCTGATATGTTATGTGTTCACCAAGAATTGTCTTGGGACCACAATAAGGCATTCTTTTTTAGCTTCATTAGTAATCATGGTTATATTAGGAGTAGAAGACAATGGAGCAATGTAATGTACTATACCAGTTTTTCTCTTTATTGTGAAGATGGAAGTGAACTCTGTAGGTGGGAGTCTAAATTAGTATAGACAGAAGAGATCAGATTTGAATCTTTATGCATTTTCAGCAAGAATTAATTTTTAAAAAATGAAGGGCAAATGCCTATTTAGATTACTTATTTTTTAAAGCATTGTGAAAAAATATTTTCTTAGTTTCTCCTTATGTATTTGTAGTCTAATTATAGGACTTTTCTTGGTAATACTGGAGAATACAAAAATGATGCCGAGTAAAATTAAATTTAGTACTGTCTTTTTCATTTCCTGAAATGAACAAACTGCCAAAAGTAAACAAGATGGGTAGTGAGAAGAATGTTTCCTCTTCTCCCTCACCCTGGGAATCTGATGTGTATCACTTATTAAACAGAAATAAAAAAATTCAACACTGTACCTTAACAAATGTGTTTAACTTTTGACATAGTGTTGATTAATTCAAATGGTAATTCTGTTTGTATGCTAAAATGCTTGTTTGTAGTGTAAGGAATCATGCAAAAAAATAGAAATGATTGAACTTTTAACTTCTATCTAGAGTTCATGTAACTAGACACATGGACGCTGCTTGTTCAGTAAAGCGTTAGTAATTTTAAAAAATCCACACGAATACTTACATATTTGCATGCGTAAGCGCTGAAACTGTGGCTTACCTAAATATAAACTTGCAGTTTGGTATTTCTGAGAAATAATTCTGGCACAAAACACTTTTTCCTCCATTGACTTGTCTACTATGTGCATTTCTTTTCCAGCTATGCAGCTGAGCAGTTTTTATTTCAGCTTAGAGCATTCATTTTGCATTATCTTTTAATGTAAGTGCTTATATTATGCTTTCTTTCTCAAAATGTATGGTATGAAGTATTGCCTTTTCTTCTCCGGAACAGCAGCGACTCACATGAAAGCAGACTTAGATGCTGCACTTAGCAGTGTGTGCTGTACTGAGTAGTTCCCAACTTGTAAGATCTGTTAACTGGAAATAGATGTGTGAAGAGATATTCGGCCTTGTAAGTATGATGAGACAATTTTCCTTTAGAAAGACAGTTATCGAGAAATAGGGTGATGCTTTTAATGTTTGTATCCACATGAGGGAGACAGCATGACAGGCTCATTTGCCTTAATTGGTGGCAAAACTTGCCAACTCGAAGCACAGTGCTGGAGAAATAACTAAATGCACTATCTGTAACATAACCACCTCCTCCTGCTATTAACTGATATGCCTATACAAATTTTGGTTTTCCTGCCTTAGATGTAACTGAGATCAAGATTTCTGATTAGTAAATTCAGAAGCCATCCAACTTGTCTTCTGAGCTTTTTCTTTAAAGCAAACAAAACCTTAGTCTGGTCATGGCTTTCTTTAATCTTTGGACTTCAGCTCTAATATGTAAAATAATATCTTAGTCTCTAGAAAACACTCTCTTAACTCAGTGTTTTGTTGCTCAGCCTTTACAGAAATGCTACTGAAGGTGGCCAACAGAGTCAGTTGGCTATAAATTAAAGTCTTTCAGAACAACTGACATCAGCGTGGGAGATGTTTCTTCATTGGTTTGAAAATAATTGTTCCTTGGAGTTTATTTAGGGTCATACACTGCTGCGAAGTTCTGTAGTGATGAGAGGCTTTTCTCAAAAACCAACTGCTTTTGTTCAGGGCAGCTCCTAGAGGATCTGTAACCTTGACTGAAGATGCCTGACATCACCTGTAGGTAGCATTAAGTAGCAAAATGTTTGGAACATACAGCATTTTCCTGTGTTGTGTATGACAGTATCGTGAAGAATTGGTTAGCTGGAAGGCTTAGCATTGCTTTAGAAATGTATATAGACCAATTGTAATTAAATAATTTACAGCAACATCCCATATTAATTACTTACTGTATTATCTCCCCCTTTTCAACCTTTTTGGGGCACCTGAAAAGTTTATAAAGATTGCGTTTATGTTTCGCTAAAACCATTGCTAGTAAACTATTTCCTGGCTTTTACTTGCTAAAGTACAGAATCATAGAATCACCAGATTGGAAGAGACCTACCGGATCATCGAGTCCAACCATTTCTATCAAACCATGCCCCTTAGCACCTCGTCCACCTGTGCCTTTAACACCTCCAGGGAAGGTGAATCAACCACCTCCCTGGGCAGCCTCTTCCAGTGCCCAATGACCTTTTCTGTGAAAAATTTTTTCCTAATGTCCAGCCTAAACCTCCCCTGACGGAGCTTGAGGCCGTTTCCTCTTGTCCTGTCCCCTGTCACTTGGTAGTAGTGTAGAAATATTATATTTTTTTTTAAAGACAAGCCCACATTGTTTATGAAGTGGCCAACTGCGTTGGTACATGAGGGGAAGCAAAACAACCTCTAAATTATGTTTGATAACTAAGACGAACAATCTGGGTTTGTAAGTTTATAAAATTTTTCTTCAACTTCTCAAGGTGAAGCAGCATAAATACTTAAGCAGCTATATTCTTTGAGAGCTGACTTGAGATCTCTTGCTTTGCTTAAGCATGAAACAGATAAGCTATCTTTTGTCTTAATCTTTTACTGAGATTATCACACTGCCCCCAAATAGAGCTAATGTTTAAATTGTTTGGATACAACTGAAAACACTGTAACTTTTTTTTTTGCTTGTTTCTTATTTGAAATAAATGGAAGAATGCTGTGGGACAACTCTTCAACATGCTTTTATCGGATTTTTAGTTGTTCATCAGGAGCGTCCTAAAAACAATATCAAGCATGTCTGAGTTTGTGGTAGAGAAGGAATAAGCTGTGGTGTATTCCAAGTACACAATCTGGAAGTACTCATTTCTTGAGGTTATAATGATGTCAGATCCAAATTTTTGAAATATTTATTTACTTTGATTTTTCACTTGTATTTCATATTAAGTCTACGTCTCAAGAATTTAGTGTTTCTTTGTGCTTAGAATAGATATTTAGTCGCTGTCTCTTCCTTCCCCTTAACCAACAGTTAAAAATAAACCTGTAAAACAATGGCAATATGAAACAACTCCCTGGCAGAAATCAGGCTGGAAGCAAGCTGGTACTTAACCAGAGAGATTCTGCTTTAGTGTGCAAATGCATTTGACGTAGCTGTTGGAAAAGGTAAAAATGTGCAAATGCATATGTGCGTTTCTTTCTAGAGAAATCTTCCCTGTGACTAATAAAAGCATCTTCCTTTGACAAACGAGACTATGGAAACCTTGGTCTTGCATTAGAGGATAATACCAACTTCTTTAAAACATAATCTCAAAGCTGAATTTTCTCAAATTCTGCATTTTTCCCCGCTTTATCCTTTTCCCCTTTCCCTCCATCAGTCTTTAATATTCACTCCTGGCCCAAATTTGTATACTGCGTTTTTATAGCCTCATGTTATAAAACTGAAAATTTTAAAATGAAAATAATAATTTGTAATAAAAAGCCTGACAGACTAATTACAGTATTGCATTAATTATTATCTTATTTCAGCTGTGTTCCTCTCACAGCTAATTCAGATCTGGATTTTGGCATTTTTTTAATCCCTATTGACACTGTAATTTTGAGGCAGAATATACTGGGGAACAGTGTATATAAAATAAATAAAAATTGTCAGACTGATTTCTCAGATGTTGTCTTGGACACGTTACTAATAGAATGCAAATAGTTCTGTTTAAATGCGATGCTTTATGGATCTTCTGGTGAGCGTAACGCCTATACACTATGTAATACAATTCTCAGTCTTCCATTTCTGAATTTCTTTATAGCATATACTAAATAGCAGTCATTAATTCAGAAATTCATGCATTGTGCAGCTAAATTGGTACATCACTGATGCATTTTAGGTCCTAAGTTTTATTTTTTCTTCCAAAACATGTGCCATTTGTATAATCTTTCAGGTATAGATTGATGTCAGTGCTACAGTATAGCTTCAAGTCTGCAATTTGAAGCCACTTTAGGAAAATACAATACTTTGGACATGGTGAAACTGAAGTTGAATGGAAGTCCTATTAGTGGTGAATTACATGTAAATATTAATAAGGGAAGAGTTTATAGCAAGTCTTGAATTTGGGAAATGGAGCATGATAATTTACTGAAATTATGTCTGTCTTGAAGATACGCAGATGCAATAATTTTCAGGTTTCATTTGAACTTTTGAATGGTGCAGAAGGTGCCTGGGTTAGTTTTTCAGCAAGAAAGTGTTTGGAAGTTTTGGCAAATATCATTGTAACGGATGTATGGTAATGAAGGAAGTTAAAATGAAAGATGAATTTGACTGAATGACAGTTCGGTCATTTAAGCTGGGCTGGTTGCATGGTTTGGCTGTTAGACTTTTCAGATTATTTTGCCTTGGTTCCTGCACTTGGCTGTCTTCACATCTTAATAAACTTCTAGAAATTACTTTCTGACAGTTTGTTTTCTTTTTTCAGGATGCTTCATCTGCAGACATTCGGAAAGCCTATCGAAAGCTTTCATTAATTTTACACCCAGACAAGAATAAAGATGAAAACGCAGAAACACAGTTTAGGCAAGTAAGTACAATGTGTGGCGATAAAAGTTTTAGGGAAAACAGGATCAGATTTTTTTATGATGTCGTTTTAGTAGGAGGAATGGTAAACCTTTGAAATGACAAGGTTAAACATTGATTTACATTCTTCTGATGTAGCTAAATTGAAAACAAGAACATTTTTTTCGAATTAACTTGTTCGATAACTCAGGTTTAGTATTTACCTGTATACTAAAAATAATTTGAACGTAAGATTTGTACTCTTAGAAGGAAAACATGTCTTGCACATTACATAAGACTGTTTCAAAGTCTTTTCAAAAACAGTAAGGAAAATTTTTCATCAGTTCTCAGTGCAAGTCATATGTAGATGTAATTTAGTGAAAATAATTCATTTTAGTTTTGTAATTTTTCCCCTTTGAGTCTTTACACAGTGAAACCACGAGGCTGTAATTAGCTCTATCTTTAAAAATATATTTCTGATGACTAAATCCAGGATACTTAATTTCAGTACGAACTTTAGGATCAAACAAATTATAATTTTTTTTTTAAAGTGAAACTGAGAAAAGATTCAGTTTAAGAGATGTGAGGGGGAAAAAATCTTTGGTAGGAGTTGCTTTTTTGTGTGTATGATGACACTTTGTATATGAATCTGTCACTGTTTCTCTTGCATAGAGATTTTACTTCTTACTGTTGTAGAGAAAAGTGAAAACTAGCAGAAATCATTAGTTGGCACATGTAAAATATGACACTACTCAAACTCTATAAGCTCAGTCCTGAAGTAAACTGGTTTGTATGGCTTTGTTTTAGTTGGTGGCCATCTATGAGGTCTTAAAGGATGAGGAGCGGAGGCAGAGGTGAGTTGTTTTGCACAGATTCTTAAATAAAGCATTCATCCTAGTGCTATGCTACAATTTTATTAGACTTAATTGTAGCTCTTCAGATGATTTTTTTGCATAATTTGTTTGTAATTCCTATGCAACTTTAATTAAAGATTATATGTGGCTTAAAGGGGAAGCCAGTATGTATTTTTCTGTGATATACTGGCTATTCTTTAAAACTAGTATTTGAAAGAACTTCAAAAGCTAGCTGTTACTTAGAGCGATTTTTCAGCACTTAGCAATTATATCACTTCAAGTTGCATCTGTTATCATTGCTTGTTTTATTAAAGCTGTGGTTGAAAATATAGGCCACTGATTCAACTGTCAGTCATATCTCACTATATCAATAAAAGGTTTGTTGCAGGATATTTAGGGATTATTTCCAGTGTATGTCTTTGTCAACATTGCTTTCTGTTGCTTAGTTCATTGTTTTTTATTTCAGATGTATTATCTATAATACTATAAACTTCAATATACATAGCATAATTTTTAAAAACAAATGATCCTCACTGCTTCAGGAGCAGGCCCAGCAGTATCTGATGGGATTAAGAACCGAAAACCTGGGGCTGATCTGCTTTCTGGAAAAAGTTTTGGTGTGTTTGGTGGGTTTTTTGTTGTTTTTTTTTTTCTTTAAGCAAGTAACACCTTAAACTGGTGATTATCGGGAAAACCGTGACACTGAAAGAGTTTTGCTTTTGGGTCGGAGTTTTAGTAAATCATCTTTTGCTTACCAGTCTTTAAGCAGGGCTTTATGAGACATTTTTGAAGGGTTTTTGGCTCTGTAGATGTCTTGGCAGGAGTCCAGGTTTTATAGTACAGATTAGCTACGTTTTGATAATCCTCTCTTAAAGTGTCATGAAAATGTACTTCAAAGAGGGGCACTTTTGGAGATTTGTATTCATTTTTACTTTAGCTTTTAACAGAATTTCATTGAGAAGTTATACTCAAGGAAAGTTTAATAAAAATCTGTTAGTTAAGTGGTTTCAGATGACTTGAAAAGTAAGTTATCCCCAAAAATTTTCCACCTCTGTGTTTATAATATTGTTTACATACACTTTGTGGTATTACCTCTCTGGAACTTAGTTCCAACGTGGAACTTTTCAATAGCAGCTTTTTTGCATGGAACTGTGATGCAGTAGCTTGTAAAAACTATGATTTCAAGCCTTGTATATATTACGAATGTGAGTAACATACTCAACATTTTTGTGAGAATATTGTTAACTGGTGTAGCACAGTTGTAACAAATGAGAAGTTAAAGCAGCAGTAGGTTGTTATAGTTTAGACTGATTTCATTGTCAATAATTTTATACATAGGCAGTATTGTATTTTGCTTGCACATTGGTTGATATGTGATTGATATTGCTTCCATAATTGATGAAATATAAGCGTAGTGGATTAAATAGTGTTTATCTTCAGAGAATTTTCAAGAAATAATATACAGAGTTTAGAAACAACGTGTAGAGTAGCAGAGCTATATGGTCTAATTTCTTGGAGAAATCTTTATTGATCAGATTTATTACACAGCCTAATGATAAAATCTGAGTAGAGCTTGTAAACAGAGGGTGGTATGTGCTGTATCCTGTAAGACTCTATCATGTGTCTTTAAAAAAAAGCCTCAAGTACCTTCCCTAATAGCTGTTCCCCTTGTAATGTAGTTTCTATTTTAAGCTAACTCACAGGTTTCTTGTAACTTTATGGCAAAGGAAAGGGAGGAGTGGTTGATTTTTTAGATCTTCCTACTGTAGATGTTGATATTTCGCTAGACATTGTGTGAGGTGGTGGACGAGGATCAAAGTTTACAATCGTGCCCATGCACTGGGGAGAAACTGTGCTGGACTCGTTGTGTTTCAGGGCTTGTCACCTCGGTTTTATCCTGATTCCAGGGGTACTTATTTGAGTTTACTGTAACAAGGCTTTCTGCCAGTTTTTTTCTTTCCCTTGGCAGTGTGGTAGGTTTTATTTCTAAAGTAACTCAGACCTGATAGGATGAAATTGAAATGAGTTCCATTTCTTACAAATTAATTGGTGAGGCATTCTGGCAGTTTAGCTGGTAATCCCTTCACAACTGGACTTCTACATGATTCGAGGCACTTGGAAAGGAGTGAGCTGCAGGCTTCTGTCTCTGTACAGTGAAATCAGGTGTACCTGCCTCTTACTGTTCATCTCAAGTGATATAATCCAGCATTGGTCCTGGTGTGCGTACAGAGAGTAAAGACAGGAATAAGGTCCTGCACTGTATGAATGAACAATTAACTCATTTTGAAACAATAAAACTGGGTCTAATTACATCCTTCCTCCATGTCAGAGGTGTTAATTGTTTGTGTGTGTGTACAGAAATAGCATTTTAAAAAGGCAGATCTGTTGGTTGACTGTATATAATTGTTTTTCTAAAACCTTTGTATATTCATATTTATCAGTGATTTTTTTACTTCATCTGATAACAGAGGCCTTTCTTAAGATATTATAGTTCCTTGACTAGCTTTATAATTAAAATGTGATTTGTTATTTTGAGAAAGTTATATAGTTGCTTGTGAAGTATACTAATAATATGAGTAGTATCGAATATAGTGATATTACCATGTCAGGACTTTCTCTTGCATGCTTGGCTGATACATAAGCAAAGCATTCTAATATTCTAACATTAAACATTATTGTTTTATGTAGCAGTATTTAACATTAAATTAAACATATATGCAGCAGAACATAATATTTCATGTTTGTTATATGCACTGCAGAGTGTGTGAAATACTACACAAGAGTTTATCTTTGAGATATGTAGAGGGATGCATTTCCTGACATACATGTTACATTAGGGCACTTACTGGTAAATCATCATGAGGCATGAGGATGGTAGATTTTTATTAACCTTTGATTATTTTTTCTTGATGAAAAAGTAGATAGTTTTATGCACTTATATTAATTGTAAGTAGGCAAAAATCTTAGATTTTTAATTTCATTGTTTGTTACCATTTTAAAGAGCTTATTTAACCTACCAGGCTTCTCCTCTGTAACAATGTGGGCTTGATTACGGGACGCATTTGCAAAGGAATCAAGATATACTTGTTTAGCTTAAGAAAGGTGTTTATCTTAGCTCTCATTATAATTAAATGTCTGTATTCATAGGTATAAACTGTTCTGCCTGATGTTGCACTGGATGACTTTGACAGCTTGAGGAGAAAGGCCTCAAAATGAAAAATGCCAGTGCACTCTTCCAGTAGTTCAGAATAGATCTCACTAATTCAAGGTTATAGTATATAAACTATATCAGATCCCTGAAATTATTTGAAATATGAAATGCAGTGGCTCTCTTAAAGGGAAAAGTAAATTATAATTAGAATAGATGATACTATAATTAGCTACTACGGTTAATGGATTTTTTTTCTTATGATGTAATTGATTCTATAAAGAACTCTAGAAACTATTTAATTAAACTTTACAGAAAAATGAAATCTTGCAATTGGTTCCTTGTTGGTACAAGACTATCAAGTCTTGTATAGAATCCTAATCTTCTAAAATACAGATTCAAGCTATAAATGGGGATTTTTTTTTTGTCTTTTTGTTTTTGTGATGGTGCTTTTTAGCTTGCTGACTGCTACATTTCAGAGACAAATGGTACGCATATTCATATGCCAAAGATTTGTTGCAATCTGTATACCTGTGTCTGAGGAAAAATATTGCAGATGTATTTTTCCTTTTCAGATTGATTTTTTTTGTCGTTGTTCTTAAGTACACTAACAATTAATGTAGGTTGCCAAAAGAAGAATGCTTTGTAATTCAATTTTGAATGTAGTTCTTAATATCCATGGATTAACTATCTTTCATAGCTAATTTAGGTTCCTATAAAGAAATTCTTTAATGTAAAACTTGCTTTTAATTAAACTACATCCTAGATTTGGAATTGAGATTTAAAAATAATGGGAAGCTTCTGAGTTTCAGTAGGATCATTTTCCAGTTGAAAACCTAAAAATCATTGATATCTTTATTTTTCAAATACAGAGCTTAATTACTATTGAAAGCAGTGATCTATCTTTTAACAGTATATTTTCTAAAAAGTGGGTCATAATAGAAGCTATCTTCCCTTAAAATGGCCAGTCGTGTGAGCCATAATGCTCATTGATAGTAAAATCAATAGAGCATTGATTCTGAGGCTTAATCCTTGGAGGCCGTTGTTCAGAACAACGGACATACCCTAGTAAATACAGAGTGCTGTTTTAAGTGTTTAATGCAAGAGACTCTGCTGACTTTATTTTTTAACAGATAATTTATGATAGAATGTGGTTCCCAAATGTTGGTTTGCAATCTCGTTTTAAATATTACTGTATTTTTACTATTAGCATATATGGACCTTATTTAAGTAGTAGCTGCATTTTCAGTATGTCAATTAACAATCCTTAGTGTAAAGAAAGGCAAACGCTTAATAAATCTACAGCAGTATTAAAAAAAAAAATCTTTCTTGATCCTCCATGTATTTCTCTGAAGCTTTCAAAGGAAGAACATCTTTTGTGAAACCTTATCAACTTAATTTGTGTTAAAAAATGGTTTTGTTTCTAAAATATTTTCTTGTAGTCTAACAATAAAATGTTTAGCAAATGCATTATTATTGTTAAAATGCTAAAGCTTCTACTTAATTCTTAAACAAAAAGCTAAGTAGAAGGTCTAGTTTTGAAATAATGGGTAATTTTTCTGAACAGAGTTTGCATTAAGGCATCAGTAATTAATTCGTTCTGACTGGGAAAGGAAAAAAGTTATTACTTCAAATTTTGCAATAAAGAATATTAATGTTCATATTCTCATAGTTGCAACGGAAGACAGAATTTTGTAATATGGATTTTTACTTCTAGTGGCATTCAGAACACTGCAGAATCTTTTGCATAGAAACAATGGTGCCAACTTGAACAAATGTTTTATCAAAAGTCAGCTTCTCTAGATGCGCTGAAATAAACTATGTTTTTAAATTGAAAACCGTTGCCTCTTTTTCTGCTTTAAAAAATGAATTTCGTTGTGGAAATTTTTTTTTAGTACATCTCCAAGGTATCAATTTAATAACTATCAAAGTAGCTAGTGCAGTTGTTGCATTTAAATTGATTTACATGTCAAGACTGGCAGTTTAGCAGCTGCGCTATTATTCCTGGATCGGTCAATTTACTTGAGAAAAACCTGCTACTGAGTTCTACTGACCTGCATGACAATATAGGCCCTATTTCTATTCCTGTAATTAGGCCTGCGACTAACACAGAATATTTTTAATTAAAATATTTTGGTCAATGTGTTGCACCAAATTAGGCCTTTCAGTGCAGATTTAATTCTGGAAATGGTGTGATTAGAATATGTAATGAGTTGTGCTCAATTTAAGATTAACAGGTTGTGCATCTTGAACATACAGGTTTTTGAGTTCACTGTGGAGGTTCTTGTTTGAAACTTTACTCTGAAAGGTTAACATATACAAAAATCTGGTTTGCATGCCTGTAGTTTGTTTAATTTTAAATTGATGATAACATACTGTAAATAAAATGCCTCGGACATACTAAGAAATTTTGAGACATTTGTGTGAATAAAAACTGACTAATCCTCATAAAATCATTCCTGTACAGTCAGTAGTGCTAGTAAAATTAAACAGTTTTAAAGTAGATTGATTTTGAAGACAGCTTTTCAAATAGAAAATCAAAATCGTCTAGCTGAGGTGAACTTTGTTTTCTAACATCAAACTCAAGCCTTTAACTTGAATTCATATCTGACACAGCGTGGATGTTAAGTCTGGCAGCATTTTTACATAACAGGTATTGTGCTACCAAAGGACAAAACAAAAGCAAAAAAACCTCTCCCCTCCCCCAGCTCTTGTGCTTTTAATTTGTAAAAGAAAAAAAAAAGGGGGGGTTGTAGTGCTTGAGACTTTTGTTCTTTGCTACTTATTTAGTAGTTTGAGGTTTGTTACGTAGTTATATCATAGAGACCTGCCCTGTGGTTACCAGGCAGGCAGAACACTGCTTGCTACATTTCTAGAGGTCTGTTATTTCAGAAGTGGTTGGATTGGGGGAGTGGGGATGGTGTTGCAGGAATAATCAAAGTACTTTTCCTTTTTTTTTTTCTTTTTGTTTTAATTGCAAATGACAAGATAACATTTCCCCAGTGTTTGGTTCAGAATTCTGTTTGTTTCCAGATGCAGACCTCGCAGCTGACAAAACAAGGCATTGCTGTATTAAAAAAGAAAAAAAAATACTAAATTATTTTTGTGTGTATTATTCATGCAGTCTGTGGATTATCATTTGTTTTGTTTTATAATACGATGATTTGGCTTATTTAATTTTTAGCTCTCCATGAAAGCCTGTTGTATTTGCTACTGTAGGTACGATGATATTCTGATCAATGGACTACCAGATTGGCGACAGCCTGTATTCTACTACAGGCGGGTGAGAAAAATGAGCAATGCTGAGCTGGCATTACTCTTGTTCATTATACTCACAGTGGGTCATTATGCTGTGGTTTGGTCAATCTACCTGGAAAAACAGCTGGTAAGTATTGGTAATAAATCAAACTTGCTTCAATTATTGGTATTGAATTTCCTGCAGAAGTTTGCATATTATAGGATCTCTGCTATTTCCCCTGTTTTGAATTTGGATTTTTTGTATTTTAAGAGGATATTATTTTAAATGGTGGTACTTATATAGATACTCAATGTATCAAAAATAGTAATCTAAAACCTACTTCATTTTTTCTAGAATTGATAATAAACACCAAGAGATGGTTCTTGTTTTTAACTAGAAGAAGAGGTATAAAAGCTCTTGTATAATCTGTTGATGCAGAATCATATGCTACTGTAATTGCATCTATGGTTTTCCTAAATGTTGTTCCAAAAAAGTCACGTTTTATTCATTTAAAAGTCATAGTTGCATTGCCTTTGTTCCTAGCAAAACACTTTTGTTTTGGGTTTTTGTTAACAGGATAGGCCTTGGTAAGTAGTATAAAACACGTCACTTTTTGATTATTTTATTTTTTTGTTATATGAAAATCTATTTAACTTAGTAGACTAGAAAAAACCTAAGCATAACTTGAAAAATATTCATACATTAGCATCTATTTACCTTTTTTTTGTTTTCCACTGTATTATTGAAGTTGATGAATGAGAAAGGAGGCAAGTTGAATGCTTTCTCCTCTTAGAAAACTTTGATTGCTATGGAGATACACATGAGTGACAGAACTGGACTTCATGTGTGTTTAAAGACTGGATACCATGGCAACAGTTATTGTTAAGATAGATCATTTTACTTAATCATGTAGGACCCCTAGGTACATTTGCATAAATGCTACTCTACTGTTTACCCTTCACAGAAGAGTCCCAGTAACATTTGTGGTTTACATGTTAATGATAACCTATAACCGTAGTTCTTTCTGCATCAAGGATGAACTGCTTAGCAGAAAAAAGAGGGAGAAGAAGAAAAAAACAGGCGGTAGAAGTGCAGATGAAGCCAAACTTGCTGCTCTAGACAAAAATGAAAGGTGGGAAAAAACTCTCTTGTTTTCTGCTTTTTAAAACATTTTATCAGCTGCTGGTTAGCGCTATCATTTTTCTCCTTGCGCCTTTGAAATATTTTATGAGAGAAATAACTGCATTTATAGTAACAGCTGTTGCTGATGTGAAGCATGCCAGTGTAGATGTGTCTTCCAGTTTTGATTTGTAAATAAATGTGTCGTGTTTATTCAATAGTTCAACAATAATTGAAAGATTAGGTCTGAATAAGTGGTACTTAGCTTATAGAAGGGTACTGTTTTCTGTAAGGGTTTTTTTGAAGATTTTACAACTTTTTCCATCTTTGAATATTTTTGCCTTTGGTTATAAATAACAAATTCCAATTTATTTAGGCTTTAGTTTATTACCACACCAAGCAGGGAGTTTTAATGCTTGTCTGATATAATGGTTTTTATCTGATTACTAACATGCTTGGTTTTAACTTAAAGACTTCTAATGCCAATGTTTGCTAAGAAACACATAGGGAAATAGTGATTTTCAGGACACTCCAAAAGATACCACCATTTCTTCTATTAATTCATAGAAAGAAATAAAGAGTTTAAATAGTTCACATAGCAGGGCCGTGAACTGGATGAATGCAAGATGGAGATCAGAGACCATTCTGCTTATCGTCTTTCCTGGTGACATCAGTGAGTAATGCTCCAGTGAACTGCAAATGACATTAATTTTTATGTATTGTTGTGTTTATGCTACAGTCGTCATATCTGGTTGTCAGCACTTGTGAATGCTTGATTGAAGCTTGAAGTTTATTTCAGTTTTGGGTTTTTTTTTAAACTGAAGTGGTTACATGGCATACAAATTTACTTTCTTGAAGACAAGCCCTTTTTAAGAGATTAAAATACAGCGATGATTAGAAGTTAGCCATTACATATTTTGAACTAAATGTTCAAAATGTATCTTTAATATTATGTAGTTACATGTTTTTATAGGAGTTAACAAGTGCCAATCATCTTAAAGGATAATGGGCAATTTCTGACTTTGAGATTGTGGGGCAGTAATGAAAAAATTACAATTTTATTTGATGCAGAGTACTGGACAAGCCACAATGGCATGACTTGCTCCCATGCAAGCTGGGAATATGGTTCTGTCTGACTGTGAAAGCTTTACCTCAGATGTTCCAGGTAATAGTAATGATTTTAAGTTATGTTACTTTATTTTTCTTGATGTTGTTATGTGTAATCAGATATGTAGCGCTTCTTCTTATGAATTTTCTGACTCAAGCATATATATATTCCTACTTTCTGACTCAAGCATATATATATATATTCCTACTTCGAGGAACTTATGGTATTAAGAGATATTTCTTTGGAGGCATACTTAATACCGTAAGTTCCTCGAAGTAGGAATATATTTTAAATGAATATGGATCTTAACGTACTAGGGAATTCAACAATTTTGCTGGGCAAAATTGCAAGAATATATGGTGGGAGAAGAATAATATATATGTATATATACACATGTCTAATCATGATAATGATGTCTTTTAAGTGATCTCTTAAAACAGAAGTATTTTTATCTCAAATAGGCAAATATGATGTCATTTAAATTTGGGAGAACAGCGAAATTGCATTTTCTAATTGAGTGAGCTTTTTGGGGTTTTTTGAGTCACTGGACAATGAAATAAATTGATATCTGAAATTACTAAGGTAAAGTAACGAAGGTATGATTGTAATTTATAAACATAAGTGTTGCAGACTTGCCCACGTTTGTGGCTTTTAATCTAATAATATAAACTAAAATTTAGCTGATATTCATCCAGTGTAAGAATTATCATATCAGTTATCTGAATAACTATTTTGATATCACATGCTCTTTCTTCTCATTTTCCTTTAGTACCTCCATTTGTTTTTAATACCGTTGTCACTGCTAATGAATATGGATCAGGGTGTGCAAGGTGGCTTTTACTTTGGATTACAGAATATTGAGTATTAATTCTGAAGTAGAAATAGTATAAATGGCATCAGTGTTCAATTTCTGTCCAAGTTGCAAAAAGCATATAATTCATAATTCCTAATCTGTTGGCGAAAGGCTTTTAAAAGTTATAAATGCAATAAATCCAGTCTTTCAGCATCCGTTTTAATAACCTTTAGCCCTACCTACAGAGATGCAAAAGTAATTATATCTTTTAAAAGTTTCATCAGACTGTGTGGCTATTTTATTCAAGAAACTCTGGTTTTGCTAGTTTTTAAAGCAAAAATGATAATCCTTAATTAAATAAACTGTTGTGTCCAAATTAGGTTTTGATGTTCATTCCTCATTGAGGTGAGTCAGATGGGAAAGAATTAAGTTCAGCAATTACTCTTGCTGCATTTTTTAAACTTTCTTCATAATTATAGTACATTGCCTCTTGCTTTAATTGCACAATATTAAAAATATTATATAGAATGTAGTGAGGTTTATGAAGAATTTTAAAGTAGAACTGATTATAATCTTTCTAAACTGTCATTTTCGTGTTTTCATGATTTTAAGATAGGCTGTTAGAGAAGTCCGTATAACAGGTTTCAAATTTTGTGTTCAAAAAGCAGCTCCTGTATCTGCCACCATGGAAAGAAGAGATGAATACAACAGAAGTGATAGATAAGACACCTAACCACTATCTCTTGCTGTGGACTTTAAATCCAGTACATTAACAGTAGTGGTAAAAAATGTACCCAATAACTCATGGAAAATTAGAAACAAGGAAGAAGGGATTTGGTGGCAGAGGAGGTGGAATGTAGACGAATTCAGAGCTGGAAGGCTTTGGACCGAGGAGGAAGCAAAGAAATGGGTCTCGAGTAAAACACTCTGTGTGTAAATTACACTACTGCTTAACTTCACAGTTTGTTTTGTTGTTGTTTAAGGTGACCCACTGATTATGTAAGTTAAAGTACAGTAAAATATAAGTAATCTTCAACATTAAGAATATTCAGGTACCTGGAATGAATTAGTGGAGTTTATTAATTAACAATGCTTAAAGAAGTATTACCTCTTCTGAAGAGCGTAAGAGGAGCAGTGTCCTCATTTTGGAGATGTTTTCTGAAGTGATAGCACAAGAGATACCTTGTATGTTGTAGTCAGCTGGACAGAGACGCCTCTGGGCTCTTCTTAAGGTTTTAGCAAGTTCTTGTTTCTTCAGTTATTTAAGAGCCAACAAGTTATTTTCACACTTAGCTGTTATTGGTCTGCAACTCTTGCAATTGTAGATTAACTTCTAAAAATGCATCCACGTTTAAATGTTTGTGGCAGAAAAGGGTAAGAGTTAGCAGTACTTTCTTTTAATTAAATGTTGCTTCTGCCACTGAGCCTTTCAAAGCCTCATTAGTGAAACAGCTGAACTGCTTCCTCAAATTAAGGAAACAAAACCACTTGCCTGTGTACACAAGTTCTTCCTCAGAGAAAACTTTATTTTTAAAACAAACTACCAAACCATCACAAACAACAAACCAAAACATGCAAGGAGATCAGTTTAAACTTTTTTGCCAATTCTTATATTGATTCCTTTTACCTAGCATCTACCTCTCCCACCATTAGTTACTGTGAATATTCTGCTTACAACAGCTCTGAGGATTCAGGTTGCTGAGCTTCTGCCCATGCCTGTCTCTCATTTATCCAATTGAGTGTCTTTCTCCTACTTCCCCTCCTCCTTCAAAATGTCAGATTTCAGAAGGAGGCACTTAAAATAATTAAGATGGGCCTTTACTGAAGAAGAATGCTTTGTTTGCATGCCCTTGTGATGGCCTATGCCATCTTATCGTAGTCTGCATTTTATGTCAAGAAACTGGAAGAAAAATGGGTGAGAGGAGGATGAGAGAAACTGAAAAATGATTGGTTTTTTTAAGCTGTTGACGATTGTATTTTGAGAGAGACCTCATAGGTTTTTATATACATGCATTTAGTTTAGTTAGATTTGGGGGTCAAAACAGCAACTTCAAGCTTGTTTGAAGAAACAAAGCAGAAAGAGTACATAAAAGATATCGTAAATGAAATTTCTGTGGTGTGAAAGAAACATTGAGTGGAGTATAAATTACGTTGACTATTGCCAAGTTTAATTCTTATAATGTAGTCTTAAGAAAGATAGAAATATAATATAAGTTATTTATAAGGTCATTTATAGTTTACTCTTTCATGCGAATTAATTGAAAGAAGGCCATATTTAAAAAAATAACTAGAGGAATGCAAAAAGAAATAAATGAATTAAAATGCTTATCAGAACTGAAAATTGTTCTTGGAAAAAAGTAAACCAGCTAAATATAGTCTGCAAGAAATTCTATTCAAATGGTGAATGTAATACAGAGCAGACAGTAGCGTTAAGTATACTTTTGTGTAAGAACAGTTATATGTAAATTGCAGAAAAGCAGCTAAACAGAATTTTTTCTTTGGATGTGCATACATTCAACTTAAGAAAAGTGGCCTTTCTTAAGCATGTTGTTAATTGTTGTTCACAAAATATGTCCATCAAAAAAATGAAGGAGTGTTTATTAGTGTTCTTATCGACCACTTTTCCTCCAACTTCATGTTGTGAAGCTTAGCAAAGAATGTCTTTAGTTTTAAAGCAACTTCATTAATTAGGAAATATTTTTTCATTAGATTATGAACCTGCTGTTGTCCTGAGCGTAATGAAGCAGAAGGCATTTTTGTTTGTTTCAGACAGAAATGGATTCTTGTTGAGAAAATAGTTTGTTATTATCTTCTATGAATAATAGTGTAGGTGTAGTGCATACACCCTGGCAGTGGTCTACTAGAAGAACTGGTGGCTCTCCAGTAATGAGAACAAGCTCAGTATGTATTTGTAGTGTGTATAACCTGGTGAGATTATCAACAAAGCTTTTAATTACAATTGAAACTTTTGTTTAGGAAGACCTTTGTGTAGCATGAAGTGAATTAAAACAAAAAGGCCAGTAATTTATTTTTAATGTAGACTACCAGATGGTAATTACTGTAGCTGATTTAGTAGCCTGGAGTAGATTCAAACTAGTGACCCAGAGGTGTTTAATTTCTTGCCATTTTTTCCTTAGGTTCTCTTTTAATTCGTGATTGCATTTCAACACCTGTTTAGAGATGGTTCAGCTTTGGCCCTAAACTGATTGACAATGTGTCATTAAACTCAAGAGGCTTTGCCAGCGGGGCATCTCCTTTGCCTCTCCTTAGCTTTTAAGCAAGATTTGATTAGGTCAGCAAACATTTATGTGGGTTGTTTTTATCCTCACATATGACATTATACAAAAATCATCATGTGAGATTAAAATAAAATTTATTGCATTTAATAACAAATGCCTTAAAATAGATTTTTGAAGGGATTTATTCAAGTCAATAAGGTTAAATATTTTCTTAATTCCCAGCTTTACAGGTTTTTGATGTGTTCCAACTTACTGTACAGTACCAGTGTTGATACAAGTTGTGGGGAACGAGCAATTGCAGGATGTGTGGCACGAGTGATTGCCCATTTGCTCTGTTTCTTGCTATTTCACAGCTGTTGGGAAAACCAAAGCAGGGATGAAGCTCTTGACCCTAAGGTCAATTAGAAGCTTAGAAGCAGATCAGAGGAGAGTGCATGGTAAAACAAGTATTCTGGGTGTATGCAAGTGAGCAAAACCAATTTGCATCTAACAGTGTGCTGGCCAAAGCGCTGGAGGCAAAATATGCTTTCCTGCATAGTAAAAATTTCAAGTAAAATGTAAGACACTGAAGAAATTTATATTTAGTTGCCTGTTGTTCATGGCAGCCAATTTTATTCTGCTCCTTCAGATCATTTACTGTATGTCTTTGTATCTCAGTACACATGCTAGAGGAGTAATGTGCCGAGAGCAGTTAGTGTGTACGAGGTGATACTGGCTTTCAGTTCATGGTACTGTTGTGCTGTGGTGCAAGGCTTCGCTGGATATGAATGAGTTCGGGGCAGCTGGCAGCATTGCCTGCAGTTTCCACTTCTGGCTGCCTTTGTTTCACTAGTGTGGATGTAGAACATCCAGCAGATACTGCATTGGCACTGCCTGCTGCTGGTCACCTGGTGCTTCCAAGGCTTGGAACTACACTTAAACTACCCAAAGGCCTTATGCAGCTGGAGAGCTTGGCCACACCTGGCATATTCCAAGGTCAAAGCATGATTTTCTGGTTATAAAGAAGGAAGTAATGCAGTTCCTGTTTATTTACTAGTTTGCCTCTGATTAAACATGTAAAAATACCAAAGAGAAATGTAAATCATAATGGGTAAGTTTTGGGGGTTTTTTACATTATTTCTTACCATAACACATTGATATTACTGTTTTATAAACCCATCAAAAGATTGGGTTTGTTGTGGTATTATGGCAGTTTTATTGCATAGAAAGTCAAAGATTAAATGTTGCGGTAGATTTAACTTTTCTTTTTCTCTTTTTTTGTACAAATTATACAAGAACACTGTGCTGAAAGACAAAAAGTAGTTCATGAACTTCATACAAATCTTTCTCTTTAAGTCTATAAATTAATTTACTGAGAATTAATGCAAAGAAATTTCAGTATACTCATTTTAAGTATACTCATAGAAAAACTATGTTAGCTGTAAATTCTGTGAGAATGCATTTTGTTTGTATCATTCCCTCACCGAGAGAAATAAAGCTGATGTGAAGCTGATTCTATCACAAAATCTATAATGAAGATTCACATCTGGCTGATGTAGCAAGCTGTTTCCAATGTTTGCCTTATTTTCTCCTAAGCTGTAGCCTTTCTGAGGTAGATCAGAAAGCCAGGAAGATTATCTGGGGGGGGGAAACACAAAGCAAACAAAGCAAACAAAGCAACAAAACCCAACACCCACCCCAAAAGTCAAGAGTGGCTGAATCTTACTCAGAACTGAAGTTTTTCATTCCAGAATTACTAGTTTGACTAAATAATGTATACATTTATTTAAAAATAACAAGCAAACCAACCAAAACATAATAAAAAACCTGAAACTCCTACCAAAAAAAAGCCAACCAAACTCCCCTAGTAAAAAAAAAGAAAAACCCCTTAAAAGTCCAGTATCAACAGATTCCATATTTCTGCATAACTCAAGTGCAGCTTTGTCTTGGCAATCTCAAATTTATTGACACAAGACGAAACTGATATAAAGAACAATTGAAATGCAAGCATTTTCCAATATTTTCTGTTCTTAATTGTGGTGGAATATTGGAAATATGTTAATGAAGTGTTCATCTGTGAATTTTATTTTTCATCCACAACACTTTGGGAAACTTTTGGTTGAATGTGAGGGTAGTCGCAGGAACTTGCGATACGTGGCAGTTGGAATTAGATATACAAGTGGCAGAATTTTGCATTTCTAATACATTCTTTTTTCATCTCTTCCTCTTTGGAAAGTGTATTTGAAATCCTAGTATAATAAACCAACATAAATTAGCCCTCTTCATAATTATTTTTGCTTAACTGCATGCATATTATTACTGCTTTGATGGCGAAGTAATGTATTTGCACTGGTGTTTTTTTATGTAAACTTCTCAAACTGCTGCAAATGAAAACAAAATATTTCTGATTAGGTAAGCCAGAACTATTTGTTAGAACAGTTCCAAGCTTTATATTTGTACGTATCTTTCTTCTCTCGCTTTCCTACCCCAAAAAGGATAAAAATGTTACTTTTCTTATGTTCGTTACCTATTGAAGGTAAGGCATACATCAGGTGTAAAATCTTAATGTTGCACACATTTTGAGCTCTTTAGGAAAAGATCCTCTAAAAGAAAAATCATTACTGAATCTTGGGGAAGGAGTACCAGATTGGAAGAGGCTGTGTCTGTATTTCCAGTGGTTTTAGGGCTCTAAAATGCTTGTATTGAGGCAAAATTGACTTCTTAATTGTATCACTTTCGAAAGGTAAAAAATCTGACCGTATATCTGTTTCTAAATACTTTTACTACCAAAACTGGATATGTTTGAAAATAAATGTTCAGTTTAGACTGATAATATTGGAAACTAACGAGGAGTAAATTGGACTGTGCTTATTGATGTTAAGACAGAAGTTTTCTTCAAAGAACTTCCTATTTTAAACTGTGTTCCAGTGTTTCTATAATTTTGAAATGTAAGGCCTAATACCTGTATGGTTTGTGTCTCTGGCTAAAATATTTACTCAGATGTGTCTTTTTTTTCCTCACCTTACAACCTGTAGAGCCATTTCTTATGCTTTTGTGGGAAGAACTTGATTTTCAAATCTTCAAATTCCTTTTTGATTAAATTTTTTGTTGTTTTATCTTTGCTTTACTTTACATGTATACATTTTTTTTGCATGCCTCAAAACGTGCAGTTTCCTCTTTTATTGTGATTATGGTATCAGCTGTAATAAATTGTGATTAATAAGATAGAAGTCTAATTTTGCCTTTGTTAGCTTGAAATTACTTCATTTGCAGTGATAATCTGTTTCATATCTATAAAGCAACAATACTACTGAATTTCATTTATGTGCTTCTGACTAGTTTTCTTTGTTGTTCAGCTATTGTGTCTCATTTTCATCTGAGCCACATTTCCAATTGTTCCATGATTGACATGCTAGAAAGATTGACAGTTACCCCCTAGCGCCTGCTGTCTGGAGATCCCACAAGCAATAATGGGTTTTACACTAGAATTTAGCATCAAATATTGGCTTTCAGTGTCAATTGGGTTAAGTTTAAATGCTGGTTAATTGTAGCCATTTCGAAATCATGGCCTAAACAAAAGCATTTTTTGGATAGCAGTATGTCTGGGTCTTGTGTATGCCATGCAACTTGAATGTCTCAAACTTATAGCAGAAGTTAAGCATTACCTTTATTGCTATTTATGTTTCTTAGTGACCCAAATAGTCCCAATGTGGATAGTATAAGGGAAATTTCCATCTCAGGTAGGGAATTCATATTTTAGGTAAATTGAAAAGAGAAACAGTGTTGATCCTAGTTTTGTCATTCAGTGTTTTAACATTGAAACTGAGCATGTTTCCTCAAAGCCTTCATTTCTGCTGTTAGTGGTAGTTCTCCTGTACCTACAGGTGGTTTTTAACCCCAATTCTATTAAAACCACTGAAACACCCCCATGCTGCAAACCAAAACTGTAAGCTTCCAAGATACTCTTACTTGCTCTGTTCCAGCAGCAAAAAGTTATGTAAAGTCTTAAAAATTTCTGCTGTGATCTCCTACATAAACCTGGCAGAGAAATAACTTCCCATTTCCCTGGACCGAAATGTAAAGACAAATAGAAAATAAGAAGAGGTATTTTGGAAGGACATGAAACCTTACTGATCTTTTCTGGGAATTTTTAGAGTTGTTCTTCAGACCTACTGACTTGTATCAGTGAGACATCTCCAAATCATTATGATGTTTGGCTCAGAGTTAGATCATGGTCCTGTCCTGTATTGTCCTACCTCCTTCAACTACCTTTGAAGGAGTAGATGCCAGTATAACGCAAAGAACAACTGTTGTGTTGTAATATCCATAGAAGAAGCAATATTTTTGGATGATTTCTACCATTAGAGGCAAAAATAATGACTGCTTAACTCATTTTTATTTTCAAAGTTTATGAAGATGTCTTATTTCTTTTTTTAATGAGACCAGGTTTTGCTCGAATTTAAAAGATTATAGTTGAAATTAATAAAATATTTACTGATGTTTTACAATACATTCTGTATTAAAATGTAAATCACCCTTTATGCATAAAAAGTGGGATCGTTAATGTAATGACAAGTATAAAATTAATTTTGCCTGTAAAGAACTAAAATTAGGTTTAACCAGTACTATAATTACTTTTTGTTTAATGCAATAGATATCCTGCATGTTTGGAAATAATAAATAATATTTTGCCTATTCCAGCATTTCTGTTATAGATTAATTGGTTTTGAATGAGTGTAGAAATCTCTTAAACTGGTAAGTGAGAGTAAGAAAACTGTCCATATCTCTTACTTCAGCAATCTGGTTGTTCATATTGGAAAGCTCTTAATGCAAATCTCAAATTACTAATTCATCAGATTTTGGAAGTGTGTAACTTATTGTGAGATTTCTGACAGGACTTCTGTCTTTATGTGTGAATTTTTCAAACAGATTTCACTTTAGAATCTGATGTGAACCTTGGATAAAAACCTTTGTATGTATTTTCTGCACTTCAATAGCAATGTAGAAGTTGGCTTAAAAGGGATGGGGGAGCAGGGAGAGTAAGATGGGGTTTGGAACCTGCAGTTAGTGTTACTATAGTGAGTTCATGCTAAGAAAACTGTTGTCTAGCAGTTGCCTTTGTTTATCCCTGCAAACAATACTCTAATTAAACCCTCCTCTTTGTTCCTTGAACTTCCAGATTGCCGATGTGAGCAAAGTGGGCACATGGCCCCTTACAAAAATATAGGTAGTGATCAGAAATGTTTTTCTAACCATTTTACTTTTCAGGTTGTCGTTCAGCATCGCAGTCTGTAATATCAACATTATTACATTTGAAACTTTATTACACTAGAATTCTACATTCTAAACAAGTACTTTCTGTAGTGAAAATTACCGTAACTCAAGGAAACGAATATATCTTAAATTTTTTTGTGAGGTTAATTGAGAACTTAGAGCCATTGCAATAAGTTTTGTATAAGGATGCTAATTCCGTTGCAACATTTTCTTAAAGGATGCCAGACAATTATATGTAGAATATAAAGAAACAAAAATGAAGGCGAAAGAAGATGCCCTGGCTAAGGCTGAACTTGAAACACTTCAGAGTGAGTTTTTACCACTGTCTTAATAAACAAAGATGTAATATGGTATACCTACTACACAGGATGTATGTGACCAAGCATTTTATAATTTTCTAAAACATATTTTTTGTATATTTCTGCACTGCTGGTAAATTTAAATAAGCTTTTAATTTTGTGACTATTTGTGCAGTTGGGTGCTGGTTTGTTCCTATAAAAGTACAGAGCTCAGATGATAGTTATATAGTAGCAAAAAAACCATACTCAGCTAGAAACATCACTTTACAGGAGAGAGAAGTCTCTAAGTTTACATTTTCAGAAGTAACCTCTTGCATTTTGAGCATTCTTGTATTCTCTCTGTCCGTAGATATTTTTTAAATAATGTATTTAATCATTTTTTGTGCATATTGAGTTGATTTTTGTTATAGAAATTGAATATAATTTTAATTTCCAAAAGTGTAGATGCAGACTTTGGAGATGGATTCATGCTATTGTTGAAATAAATGCCTTAAAGTCTTTTTACTTTAGAAAAGGCCAAAGAAGGCAATTACCATTTCCCTTAATAAAGTATTCAGAATAATTTTAGGTGACTTCCTTCTTTCAGTTATTTGCTTCTGCCAGCGATTACATCTACTCTCTTCTAAAGACAGTTTTAAAAGTTTTTTGTCTGTTTGTATGTGCATGCTTGCTTTATTTGCTGTACTTAAGTGCATGTTTTTAAGTTCCTTTATTCTGGCGAGTGCATTGAGTGCCCTGTAATAATTTGCTGGCTTTGAGTATGCATAAGCCTTTAGGTGCTTAAAATACAGCTGCATTATTTATATTCGTAAAATAGCTTAATTTTGTAAAATCAGCAAAAAGGTGCAGTGCCAGTGGTAATTCTTAACTTATCTGTAGCTGAATCTGTTTTGAGAAAATGGATAACATTCAGCACCTCTGTGAACACTGTGGACCCAGACCAAATCTAGGAAATAGCGCATTTAATGCTTGTTAGGGAGGCCTGCCATTATGTTTGAGATATCTACCACAAAATGGGCCCTTGAAAAGAGTCTTGACCACGGTTATTAAAAACTTGTTACATAGATAGTAACATATTGCCATTGTTTAAAATAGCTGGCATGCATTCTTCATTGAGATCTGTGAGCTACTGTTTTAAAAGGTCTAGGTTTTGAAAACAGAATTGCAAGTGACAGCAATTCCCTGTCCTATGTTTCACTGAAGAACCACGTGAACTTTTCAGCATTTCTCCTTTGCCAGTTGTTATGCGAGAGATACTTTTTTGTTGCTCCCAGTAGCAGCACCCGCATGAGAGGTGTTGGTTTGGCACACTCTTCCCTCCAGGCCACCTCTGGCTTCCGACAGAAGCATCGCCCTGTCCCCTGTCATGCTGCCAGCAGTGACATGGTGTGTGACCCCCTTGTCAGCCAGGTGGCCCAGTGTTGCTCATGTGAGCAGGGGCTAGTCCTCGCCAGTCTCGCTGCTTGGCATCCTGCCCTCCCTTAATAGGCTTGCTGCCAGGGAGCAGGAGGAAGGATTGGCAGTCACCACCTGTAATTAGCAGAGTTTGAAATGTGGCACAGAATTAATCTGGTCATCTATGGCAGTGATATCCACTGGGCAGCAGAATGAGCTATCAGTTAACTGTTCTTAAAAGAAATAAAGACTCCTGAGAGAAAAAGAGATGCAGCTATGTTACCGCAGGAAAAAATACTCTATAGTTTCTTCCTGAAACTTGCATGCAAAACATCTGTTAAATTTGCTTATTTCATTATATTGTTTTGCATTGTCACTTCACAATTAGCATAGAAAGGTTGTAAATCACCAAATGTTCTTTTTTTTGACCCCATTCGTTTTAATTTTAGAGGCCATCCATGGAATGGGAGTTCATAATAACAGTTCCATCTATCTAATAGAGTAAATATATCTCATGCAGATTAGCAATAGCTGTTTTACGCGGCTTGTTTTTTCATGACGTAATTGCTGGATTACTCCTATGTCTGTCTGCTTTCTTGCTGAAATTGTACGGTATTCTGCAGGTGTCTTGAACTAAAAGCAGAGGAGGGTACTGGAGGAGGAAAATATAATTTATAAAGTAGGAAAGAGAGGACAGTATTGAGATGTCATTAAAGTGCTATATTTGGTAAGGAGTGTGGAAGTGTCATTTCTTGATGAGTCAATATTTTGCGCAGTTTTGATTAATTTTTATGACACTTTCACAGTGTTTCTTACCACTTCTTAATCCATTTGAAACTGTCATTACTACCTTAGTAAAATATAGCAACTTTACCTTACAATACAGGCCTTTATGTTTCTAGGAAATGTGGCTTTGTATGGAACTACAGGCAACTGGGGGGTTTTATGTACAAAAATAGAAATTATTTGCCTTAACCTTTCTGATGCTCTTTTCACACCTAGATACACAAAATTTAGAACACAAATTTATACTAAAGTGTAAATGATTTAATTAAACTTTGTTTTAACGTTTCCTTCTCCAGTAGTGTCACACATGCATCTGATCCTTGCATCAGGGAATGATTCTGTAACAATAGATAGCCCTGTTCTTCATAGTCATGGGTTATAAAATAGAAAATATATTATCTGAACCAAGTAGTCATTAAACTGGGAAGACTTAAGCATGAATTGCCCTGACAGATGACTGACAGTTTTTAAACTTAAATTGCAAGGTTTGAGTAGTTAGCAAGACAAATTCTAACAGCTCTACTGGTCCCCTTCTTGCATGGAGTGCTTCTTTCAGCCATATCCATTTTGGGGAGAAACCTGTCTATTTACTCATCTACTTTTCTTTATTTATACTTAGCCTTGTTAGTTCTCTTACTTTCCATTCTTGTTTGTTTTCCCTGAGCTTCAATGAGGATTTACATTTATTTTTTAAATATGCCTTTTTAAAGAAGTAAGGCCTGCAGGTGAACTCTTCACTGGCATCTTGGTTACCAAATGTATTTGGATTGTAAATCCAGAATTCTTGCCCTGATGTGCAATGCATCTGAAACAATCTGTGGCAAGAAAGTAGTTTGTTTCTAGTTAGAAACCATGTTTAATAGTACTTAGGTTTTTAGAGTTTTTTCCTCACCCCCATCATTCGAGGTTTACCTGAAATCCAGAGTTACTAGCCCTGTGGTGGCATGACTTGCCTTCTTTCTGTATTGGAGCTTAATCATGATATCTGTAGTGATATTTATGGTAAGACATATCCTACCTAAGTGCCTGCCATGAAACTTCGGAGATACAGTGAAACCTTTAATACATTTGATTGAGTTTGGTTAGGCTTGGTGGTTCTCCCTTTCCAGACACCTTGGAACATAGCATGTAGCATGGATAGCTTTTTATATTGTTTCATGAAACTTAGGGAGATGAAACATCTCAAGCATTTAATATAATATGTTTATTTCAGACCCTTGCAGCAAAAATCAGCAGACAATGCTGATTCTCATTACATATTTGACTTGTACCAGTGGTGTACTTTAGCTTTTAGCATCTTGTTATGCAAGATACAGTATTGATCAGGAAACATAGAGATGTCTCTTGTTCTTCATGGTTTGTTCAGACAATTAATTTTACTGTTCCAAGGTTATATCTTAATTTCAGTATGAATTTCTCTAGCTTTAGCCTTCAGTTGTTTATTAACATTTTTCTGTGCTTAAAAAAGTTGATTTATTTATCTACATTTTGTTTATATGAAGCATTTCTTTGGCCCTTAATTTCTGTGGATTTTTCCAGTGTAACTGTAAGTATTTGACCCTGGGTTTGTATATAGTGTTCTAACATTTATCATCTTCTGATTTTAAAATCACAGTTCTTCAGTTATTGCTGTTCTGTTTACGAGATCGCAGAGTAACTTAGTTTCTGTTGCTCTGATAGCTTGTTCCAGATCATTTGTCCACCCTAACTGCAAGCTCTTCAATCAAAGGTTCCTTGCACACAGTCCCTTCTAAATGCAGATATGGCAGGAAGTGTTTATCTGTGTAGTTTTCAAAAATACTTTTAATTTGATTGGTCCCAGACTACCAGCCAGTCCATGTTCCTACTCCTTCCTGTGCTTTCCTCTTTTCTGTAAACCATTTTGAACAAACTTGGGTAATCTAGCACAATGCTGAGGGTGACTTTACATTTGCTTCCAAATAATTGACAAGTATCTTGGATAATTGTGTTTAGTATTAATCCCTGCCAAATGCAGTGTTCGTATGCTTGCTCAGTAATGATTTGCTGACAGGCAGGTTCAGAGAAAATTAATTCATATAATGCATGCTTTTTTGGTCATTGTGGGTGTGAATGTTCTGATCACTTAATTGTTACCTCTGAAGCCTAATTATGGCAAACTAAGGATCACCCATTTCACTGGTTGTTTTGGCAGGCCTGCTGAAAGGATTTCGAACTTGCTAGGCCATATGCTTTTTCCAGTTGTTTCAGCCAGGCTATATGATGCCTTTTCGTACAAAACTTGTTTCAGCTGACTTCTAGGTCTCAGTACAGCAGATGTATATCAGATGCTAACTCATGGTACATTTATATAATCCCACTGACTTTATTAGGAGTACAGAAATGTTTATTTTTTAAATGTATGAGTGTTTCCCTGTATTTGCATTTATATTGAATATAGTTTGCTCCATTATTTTGCTCCATTGTCAAAACTGTAGTACCATATTTTCCAGGCTTTTGGGTCCAGCATATTCTGACTATGTTGCAGTACATAAAAAGTGAATTTTTCTCTGTCATGTTTTAACAAATTTTAGTGCTGTAAATACTTTGATTGTCTGTCATAGTTGTGTAGGTAAGGGAACAATATTGTAGGAAAAGAAAGATCTCAATGCAGTATCTTACTGACTTGCAAAAAAATGTTTGCTGTCTACCTGCAAGTGTGGTCATATTTCTTGCTTATCAACACGAGATACCACTCAGTCTGTCCCTTTTTGTGATTTTTAAGACGTCACTGGTGCTTAAATCTTAGGAGCCTTTCTATATGAAGCAGTCTTTTTTTTTTTTTTTTTTTCCTGTGGAAAGTTCTCTGAACTCTTTACATTTACATTAACTGGCCAGTAAAATCAGCATATACTTTTCTGAAAATATGGATCTCTGATTTTTATTATGGAAAAATCACCACTGTTTTATTACATGGCACTTGGTTCAAAATATTAGCTGATTCCTTATCTTCTAAAAATGACAGCTGATGTATCTTAGAGCAAATAACCATTAGCAAGATACTATTAATTCTGCCACTGATAAAATTAATGTAGTAGCAACATGGAAAGGCCATCAAGGAAGGTCAAAGTATCTGATTATATGCAAATAATTTGTCAAACTTCAAAACCCAGATCATGGCACCGTAAACTGGTAAGATGCATATCCAGTACTGGAATAGTTTTGGAGGCCTTTAGGAGCATGAAGCATTGTACAGGTTGGAGAGTTAGCTAATTGTTGTCTGTTAGTCAGCAGATCCATTGATGAGTGTATTTATATGCTGTTCAAACACGGGGACAAATTATATGTCTTTATTTAACTCTTAAGTTGTTGAAATAGACAGTCATATTTATTCCTTTGGTAAATAACTTGATAATTCTAAAGGTGGAAATTTTGCTTATAGAAAATGAATGTCCTTGCAGTATGAATTGAGCAAATGATAAAAAAAAAAATATTATGCTACAGAACAACTAGGACTGTAAAAGTCGTAACTCATGTAAAGTACCGATCACTTTATATTGAAGCAGTAGATATCAAATAATATCCATAGTGTCTGTAGTCTTGGATTATCCATTTACTTTCTGTGTTGCCTTGGTTTTTTTATTCTATTTAGTAAACTAGAAAAGTTACTACATTGCAATTTGGCAATTAAAATACATAACGTTCCCTGAAAATTATAGTGAGAGTAACTTATTCTTTTACCTTATTGAGCATGAAGGTAGGCTGTGGTTTCACCAAGACTGTTTCTCTGCTGTGTTTAGTTATGTGAGTACCAGTAGCTCAGGTTGTAGTTAAGCTCTACTGGATATTGGTGCCTGCTTAGGGCATAGTTGTCTGATTGTGTCTACAGAGAACAGGAAGAAGGCTGTCACAGAACTGGGAGGTAGCTCTGCTATGTTTTTCCTGCATTTCAGTTAGGTCCACATATTAGAACAATACTTGAGAAGAATAATGCATTTGAAAAGCCTGATCTACTATTTATTATAATGGGTGGCCACATAGTCTAAACGTAGCACCATTAGAAGATGACAGTATTACTAAGGAAACACTTATGTTTCGAAACTCTGAATTACAGCTGCAGTTGTCACTACTGTCTGCACCATCAAACACATCCTTGCTTTAGGTTGTGGTGGTGGTGGCAGTGCCAGCTTCCTGGGTGTCTGTCAAGCTTTAGAAGATGTTGGATTCAGCTGTCTGGGCATCATTTACTATTTGGAAAACCTGATCTCTCTTCTCTTCAGGTAAAAGCACCAGCTTAGGTCAGAAGTTTCTTTTGGGCTGCCAGTCTTTTAACCCCTGAACAATGAGAGAAATGCTAGTTAACATCTTCGGGATTTCTTTTGTTTTTTGTGAGGGAGTTTGTCATTTAATTATATTTACTATGTATACCTGCAGAAGAATGCTAAAAAAATCCAAGTACAAGTGTTTACTTAACATTTCATTTATTGAGAGAAATCTGACAAACTAAGTTAGAGATTTTTCACAAAAGAGGTCTCTGAGCAATGTACATTTAAAAGTTTTAAAGACCATTAGTCATTCTGTTAACTTTACATCTGTGTGAATTTTCTGTTCCTTTTGGACTTCTGAAAAGTGCCATGAAACAATTTTCTCTCCTTTCTTCTTTTCTTAAGGATTCAGTTCATAAAAGTTTGTCAAGGCTGTGGAGTCTTTTCACTCCTCTGTTCCTGCACATATACTACTAGGAAAGGAATTCTGCGTCAGAGTCTGTAGGGAACAGTCCTCCTCTCCTCTGAAGGATTTTTTTTTTTTAAGGTTTTTCTCCTCTTATGCTCAGAAAAGTATTAGGGCATGGTTGCAGAGGCAGATAAGCTTCTCCTAATGGCTGATAAGTGTGGTTCTCCATTTCCTTGTGCACTGCCTTTAAGTTACTTGGATTCTTTCTTTTTTTCTGAGTGTAAAGGAGTAATTTTCTACTAGATTAGTGAATTGAATTACTTTGCTAATGCACAAAGCAGAGAGAGGAGCATGTAAGCGCACAGTGGAGAGTGGAAAGGTGGAGGTAGAGTAGAACTTTCCTCTTCTGGCTGCAGCCAGCTGTTAGATAAACTCTTTCAGTTCAGTAGCATCCTTAGGAGAATTCAGTTATTGTGAATACATATTTTTAAAATAATGAGGAAAAGCCAAGAGTCGCACTTGGCATACATGAAGTTTTTAGATGCTCTCTGAGTGTTGAAGCTTTGTTTTCTGACTCTCATCCTCTTGTATTTCCTAAAGTTCTGGGAATTTTCAATCTTAAATCTTTCTTTTGACATCATCTTACGTGGTGGATATATTTTTCAGTTGCTGGGGTTTAGATTGTTGTTGTCTCTCTCTTCTGTCCCCTAAGTTTGCTGCTCCCATTTAATACCATTTGAAGGACAGAGACAGCAGAAAATAGTGATCAGTTTGAGAAATTAGGTCCAATGTTTAAATCTTCCTAAATGTGTAAGTCTTACAACAGAGCTATTTGTAGTTACAGAAATCTGAGAACAGAGAAACTATCTATTGACTTGGAAGCTTTCACTCACCATAGCTGACCATAAAGCAATACAAAACTGCATAAAACTTACCTTTCTGCCCTTGCCAGTTTCTTTGAAGCCATCTGGACTTACCAGGTCTCTTAACTCCCTGTGCTTTTGCCTGTACTAACATTAATGGCCAGGTGGTATAGCAGTGACAAGAGTAACTCTGTTTTTGAGAGGGTCCTCATTTGGCACTATAAGGCATAGTTCATATGGAAGATCTGAAATGCTAAGTTTGTGCATTGCTGTTTACTTTCTGTAAAAATAAATTAATGTGCAAAACTCTGAATTCTCTTTTTAACAAGGAAATTGAAACACCTTGCTCAGTGCAAATTTTAATATAGCATTGATAGTTGAGGAGCTGAATTATACTTCTCTGCAGTATTAGTAGCATTGCTTTTTCTTCTTTTTTTACTTTTGTATAGAGGAGAAGAAGCCTAAAGTCAAGAAACCAAAATCAGAATTCCCCATATACACAGTTCTGGAGTCGAGTACATATATACCATCATATGATCATGGAGCTTCAATTGAAGATATTGAAGAACAGATGGATGATTGGTTGGAAGGCAGGAACAGAACACAAAAAAAGAAGGTAAGTTCAAAATATTTCATGGTTTTATACATTTTAAGTGTTGATTCATTGCTTTTAAGAAAATGGAGTAATGTATGTATACTGCTAGAGTATTCATAAACCATTGTTGTCTAGAGAAGCATTAATTGTATTAAATAGTATAAATTTGCGATTAATAATTACATAATATCTGTAGTATTACAAAATAATAATAATTTTGTAATTAATAGTATTAATTATTGTCCAGTATTAATGGAAAATATTATATCGATGTTCAGTGTAATTTGTGCAGTGGTACTGGAAATGTTGTTATAATAGGATATAATTGATTAAAATATATGAAAGCTCACTATGGTTTCTAATATAAATACCATTCTTATCCACTAGAAATTAGTACAGCATAATGCTGTCAAATTATATGAGGCTTGGTTCTTTGTCTTAATTGCATTTAGTAACATTTTACTTGCAAGAATAGATTCTTCTATATTAAAAAAAAAAAAACCAAACAAACCAAACAAAAAACAACAGCAAAGGAAAAAAAAAAGAAGAAAGAAGCAAAAGTTTCTTTGTAATGTCCAGGTGTAGTATCTTTTGATTATGGAACTGCTTATGTAGTGTGTGCATTTCATTTGACTTATGGAAACGTACTAACAATTTGACTTAGACCTATTGTTAAGGTTCTTGCTACTTAGAGATGAAGATTCTTAGTGGCAGTTAGTGTAATTATCTTCTGGTAAATTTTATTAAAACACACTGGCTTGAAAATGCATAGTTTTCGTCTTAGAACTGAGATACACTGGTTACAGAAGAAATGTTATAAATTGATCTCCTGACTAAAAATCTGCCTTGCCTGAAAGACTGAGATGAGAATAATTTTGTGTTTGGAGTGTAGTTAGGGCAACACATTGAATTTAGCATCAGAACAGTGAAAGAAGTTCCTGCTGTCATTTGTTTGATTCCTGTGTTGCTTATTTGCTTACTCCTTAGTTGTTTTCAAGCTTGTGACCAATACCCCTCTCATTTTTAGCTAGACCTGAAATTTTTACTAAAATAATTTTAATTTTGCGTAACCTGTTTAATCATTTACCACTACTGGATTTCCAGGCTTCATGACTTCCCCATTGCCAATTTTCTCTTGCTCTTACTTTTTCTGTATTATTTAGTACATCTGCATTATGTTTACTTTGATATTTCTGTAACAAATCCGTTCTGCAGATATGCTTAGCTTTTGTCAATCTGAATCCTTAAACACTGAAGTGTGTTTTCCCACTCTGAGAGAAAGTAAGAAATCAGGTCCTTAATTCTGTAGAAGAGTTGCCTGGAAGTTAAGAGCATACATACAGTCATTCCTTTGTTTACCTTCATTCAAGAAGCACCTGTGTGGTGGATTCCTCTTACTTGCATCTCTGTGAACTAGTTTTGCTTACCAGGCTGCGTGGACAAATAATTAAAGAAGACGTACATTTGCATACAGTAGCTTGGCTTAGTTTCATTCTGACAATCTGGATCCCCAAATGCACCTTCCCCTCTGATGGAAATTGAGTCTTTCTTTAGGTTTCCATTAAAATGGAAGAATTTAATAAGACTGGGCCTAATCCACCTATAATTTTGCACCTCCTACACTATACATAGAAGTTGTGTCTTCAGAGTTGCTGCTGAGATAATAAAGTTTAGATATGTACTTTCAGAAGCGGGAGTCATAACAAAACATGTCAAAGAACTGTTATTAAAAGGTAAGTAACTTGGTTTTCTTTGCTTACGCTTGGGGATTCAGTATTGCACCTCATGACTTTGATTCATGAGTTTATTTTTTGTATTCTGTTACAAATGGGGTTAACATTTTAGGGACAAGCAAGCAACTTGCGGGTTTACTGTCTGGCTAAAGTGTTTGACCTCAACAAACTGAGATGAGGTGTGCTTCCTTTCTTTGACAGCTAATATGTTACTGCAATGCAACATTGACATTTGATATAGTAGTGGAGAGAGATTCATAAATTTTACAAAGAAATGGAGAATATGCATTACAGGATCAAGTAGCTGGGAGGAGCCATTTATATATCAGTATGAGAATATCTGTGGTGTATGATTTGTAATAAGCTCCCTGGAAACATGGTAGTACTGTGAGTGAATTGTGAAACTATCAATTGACACATTTTCTCCTTTAGAAAGGTGTGTTTTCCTCCACTGCATGTCATAGATGTGAACTGGGTCAGCATCCCTCTTCTACCTCCCTCTGCCTCTTGCATGGACATGCAAGTGGTGTGTAACATGCACTCTCAGATCTGATTGTCTTAGGAAAAAGTTACTCCTTCATAAGCTGTTTTTCTATCAGACTTTTTCTTGGGATTGTCATGCTTTAGTCTGGCTTGCTAGTGGTTTTGCTTTTCTTTCATGATAGCTCAGGGATGTGGACTACATACAGTGAACCAGGCTTGAGAGCAGTTTTCCATGTGGAAAGATCAAAGTGCCTTGATAAAACAGTATGTTACTGGCCATCCACCCAGAAATAAGGAAATGGAGTTACTGTCCCTGATGTTAGTATCCCAAGTGTAGATTATTACAATTCATTTCAAATTGTTCATTAACTGCTCCACGCTGTTGACATGTGTACTGTAGGAAGTGCCTGTAATCGATGGACTAGTGTTTTGGAAGTGCTGTACCCTGCAGAGTGCCCAGTCCGATAAAAATTTAGATTATGTTCATTTGTAAGCTTGAAGTCAATCCCTGTGATTTTTTTTTTTTTTAAATACATGGTGATATTTGAAAGCTTAGGTTTCTTTCATTTTTGAGGTTTGGGGTGGTTTTGGTTTTGTTTGAAAGCTGGTTTAGTGGTTCATGGGCTGCAGTATTGTAAGTGGTTTACTAATGTTTTTACCATTTTGGAAGTGTACATTTGAGCTCTTTGGAAGAGTGAATTTGGAAGCCTAAGGCTATAAATTTAAGTGTATCAAAGCTGTATAAGAGAAAAATTAATATTTTTATTTTTACATCTGCAACAGGAATATGGATATTTTTCTGACAGATTAATCTGGGAAGTAACGTTATCATAGACTAAACAGATCTGTAACATAGATTTGCCAACATGGCTTTCATAATTGTTTCATTAAGCTTATATAAGATCTCTACATTTTATCTATAGAACAAGAGTGTGGCTTTGGCACTGCAGAAAAATAAAACTACAATTTTCTTCCTAAAATAAATATTACTGTTTCTAATGGTCATAACTGGAATTCTGTATTTATAAAGAAAAAAAGAATATTTCTGGGTTTTTTTTGTTTCTGTTAAGGATTTGATGGATTTATAATTAGTGGTTTCGGAGGTCCTGGGCTTCCAAAAAAAATTATTTTTGTTTTGGTTGCCTAAAAAAGCATAAGTTTTTTGTGATCTTTTTGATACATCTGATAGGTCAGTAGGTATAGTAATAAAGTGCAACTTGACAAAAGTTAAGCTGTTGAATATTGAAACTGAATAGAAGAAAAAGATAAATGTTGATGTAAAGAAATACAGAAGAATTGGGCAGTGAGGCTGGAATTAATTAATTAATTTTTTATTATGATCTGGGGATAGGTTTGGAATAAAATTATTTGCTTCATTGTTTATTGAGGATGATCTTGAAAGTGAAGCTAATGAAAATTGTTTGGAAATGAGAATTACCATCTCTAATCGGGAGGTAAAGTTTTAATCTCCAGTTCAGAAAACTTTGTAGGCTAGTCCTCACCCCAGAATTCATTTAAAGTATCGTCCTTACTGAAGAGCTGACATTGTTTTTTCTAAGAAGGAAAAAAATGTGTACCACTGTCATCCTGCTAAGTGACCTAATTGTCGTTTCAAATTGAATTAGGAGCAGTGTAGAAGTACATGGAAAATAACATGAAATGCAGTTTGGAGTACCAGTGTGGCTTTAGATTGGCCTACTAATTCTTATTGATAGAAGAAGCTGAATTGTTTCTAAGCAACTGTTTGATGATGGAATATAGTATGGAAGTTATTTATGTATTATTGATCACTGTTTCCGTAGGGTTTAAGTATTGAAGTAGATAAGGAACAGGCTACGGGGAGGAACACAGCTTCCTTTTTAGGCAAGGTAAAATCATCTACCAAGGGATGTCTTCTGTCTTAGTTTGAGAACACACTAAGTTTATGTCCATAAGGGACTTGTCTTACTCTCTACGTAGAACTGAATAGTAAAAGAAAGTGAGCTTTTGGGAGATATTCAGATAATAGTATTACAGAACTAAGAGGTAATTTTTCTGCCTTTCTCTGCAGCAGTGATCCGTCCACCTTCAGGACTTTTGGTACAGTTTTGATCATTGCACTTTCCAGAAAGGAAAAAAACTTAACAAGAAAACTAGATCAGCAATCAAATGACATTTAGAAAGCCATATTTATCACAAAAGGCTAAATAGGTGGAGTTTTAGACCAGAAGAGGGAAGCTATTGGGGAATAACTGAATGTGATGTTTTTCCAGTGTATTCCAGGCTGCTTAGTCATCATTACCTACTTCCTTTCATAAATTTGGAGAGAAAGAAACATTGAATTTAATTTGCAGCCAGAATGTTTAAATTCAGATACGGGAACACATGTAGGAGGAGTCACCTAACTACAGCATACTTAGGTAGACCATTTTTGAAGCCATTTATGAAGCCTTTCTTTGACCATCTGTCCTGTTCTTCAAACTCCCATCTGTTGAAAATCCTGCAACCAGACTCAATTGTATTTGAGAGCATGGAAATGAAGTAATGAGACTCCTGAGGAGTTTTTTCTATATAGGAAATCATTGACATACCTAGCACTGAATTTCATATTCATGTAGCACTGTTTTACACTGTTCATGCAAACTGCATGTGACTATGAAGTGAAGAGGAATTACTAAAAAAATCATTCTCATACTGATAACAGAGCTCTTCAAAGCAGGTAATGAGAAAGTTTTTCTCTCAAGTTATTTTTGGTTTGTCATTAAATGATTGTGCTCCCAGATTAGATTTTCTTTCAGGTTATGGGGAGATAAGTAGCTTAATTTCCTTAGCTCGACCTTCTGCCTTTTTCTCCCTTTATCTGCAAAAAATTGACTGGAAAAAGTATTCTCTGTGTGCTTGTTAAGAATTAAAGGAAATTGAAGGGAATGTTACCATGGACTTCCTTCTAGGTTGTGTTATTTTGTGGCCTGCTTATGTTCTTAAGCCACTATTGCATTACTTTGTAGC
Organism: Clamator glandarius; assembly: GCA_033459285.1. Taxonomy (NCBI): domain Eukaryota; kingdom Metazoa; phylum Chordata; class Aves; order Cuculiformes; family Cuculidae; genus Clamator; species Clamator glandarius. The sequence continues at coordinate 1,414,699 of JAUNZM010000046.1, forward strand.
TGTTTAACCTTTTACTTTCTTGTTGGGCAACCTGTTATGTGGAGCTGGAAGAAAAAAGAGCAACTCATTAGAGGACCTGCTTTGTTCTGTCTGATCTTACTCTGTCCTTTCTGCGAACATTCATGCAAGAATATATTTATTTACTGTTTCTGGAATCATTCTATTGATGAATCATTGCCAAGTAATTTCTCTCCCAGTGGGATTTCTCTCATATTGTTTGTTCTTACTTGATTTTACATGATTTGTAACACACGTTTTCATGAGAGTTCATTGTTTATGTGAATAATGTTGTTGCATGAAAATCTTGGCCCTTGAGAAATCAGTGGGAGATTTATCGTTGTCTTTAGTGGGACCAGGATTATAATTCATTTTGGTTTATAGGTTGTTCATCTTCTCCCACTGGAATCTCCTCCTCGTTCCATGTCATTATTTGACTGATTTGTCTCTGAAGATAGAGTTCCAAGTTCTACCTCAATGAGGGGTGAATACTTCTGACCTTTTGATATTTGCTTGCTCTGTAAAGGGGAGATAAAGGTGGAGAAAGACAGTGCCTGATCCCTTCCACCCAGGCCAGATGTATGGATAGAAAATCATGTTTCTCATTATTTTTGTTTTTTAAGTTGTCCTGCAGCAGTTCTTGGCATTTGAGTGGTTCTGATATTGCAGGAGCACCTGGATTAATTTTACTAAAGCAGGAATAGTAAAAACTATTTTGGTGCATAGAGCTTGGGAAGCATAGATAACATGGATTTCCTGCATTTGCTACGCTTTACTTTTTACCCTTAAATTAGTATTAAAAATACTATGAAACAAAAGTATAAATAAGCATTGTTTTTACACAATTTATTGGCAGATGCTAGAAACATAGTAGTTACCATTTTTTTTCCAGTTGTTGAACAGTAGGCCATGGTCATCTTGTCCAGAACGCTTTTCTGATTAAAATGCAGTTTTTGTTTTTCTTAGTCTGGGCTATCAAAGCACTGTGTTTCATAGATCGGATATTGATAACCAAGTGAGCTTTTTAATCATGAAGCTTTTATTTGAAAGCTGGCTGTGGAACGATATAATATGATTCAACTTCAAATGTGCAGAGGAGGTCTCTTTGCTTTATAACATTAGAAGACAAAATGTTATACAAATGCTAAATTATTATTTTGTTAGTTTAAAAAGTATAGTTTTGACAATTAAATCTTAGTCATGTTGTAATCTTGCACATTTCATAATTGCCAACTAGCCTGCCACCTGCTCTCTTCTGCCTTGAATCTGTGCTGCTTTGAAATCTGAGTATGCTTTTTCTTTTGTAGCAAATAACATGGTGCTTGTTCCAATCAGACGTCATATGACGGATTACCTGAATACAGTTTCCAGGCTTTTAAAAAATGTTAATTCCTTATGCAAGCAAGTTATATCTTAGCAGGATTAAGGTGTTGTGTAAACCAGATGTTTTAATAAATTGATCTTGAAGGGGAAGGGTTACTGTGTTTTAGTGTGCTACCTGAGGTCATCTGGTTTTGAAATAACTTAATTTTCTAAGCAGCGAGACAAATATTATAACTGAAAAATGTGTCTGTATTCTAAATCTTTCTTTTCCTGGGACAGGTACAAGTAAGCCATGTGCAGTTCGAGGTTCCTCATGGTGTCCTGCCTGCGTACCTCCACCATAACCTAGAGGGATTGCTGTAGGTCAGAAAGTGAATCATTCTGTGTGCCCATTGAATTTAAGACTCTATATTGAGACTGCCAACAGCCATACCTGTTAGTGTCAGTTATGAAGCTGTTCACCGAGAGCTAGTCTAAGTTCATAATACATTTTAACCCGAGCTCCAAACTCTCATCAGATGGCGATGACTTTGAGTCACTATTGATCTGGGCCCTATTGAATTTAGTAACCCTGAGGTGAAAATCTCAGTATTCTATTACCAAACTGTGAAGTAAGGTAGTGTCACTGAAAAGATAGTTCATTTAAAAAAAAAAAAAAAAATCTGCATTAGAGTGGTACTGAAAGTGTTAAGTGAGAAGACTCCAGGCTTTCCTGTGGTTTATTATGCTTTGTGTCATCACAAATGTTGCAGACTCAGCTTGAGTTAAATATTGGCACTTGCATTTTAAAATAACTGTGCAGCTATGTCCTATAGGTAATTCCTACAGTTATCGTATTTACATTAGAGTTATTAGTATTAATACGAAAGCAAGTTTTGTCCTATAAATATACTTTTTTAAATCAGTGTTTAAGTCTACCTATATAATATACTCGGGTTCTTGTCTGAGATCAGTGAACAGGTACAGAACAACTTATACATTTTTCTTCTACACATTAGAATGATAAAATATTAATGACAACAGTTGGGACAGTGTAGAGAAGGCTTGTTACATACTGTGTCCGTGAGCTGCATCATACATCAAAGAAAAAAGTATATTTGTAAATACAGAATGAAGAAAATAAATCTCCTACCAATGGATTCAAAGAAAATAGTTGTTATGCATTGAACAGAGAGTCATGGAGTTTTGCCTAAAATAGATCAGGAATATATGAAGACTGTGAATAAACACTAACTGAACAACTGCTATTTAAGAATGTGGAATTTATATATTTCCTTTTCTGCCTTTCTGTCTTGAACCTCTTAGGTTGGATAGGTTAACAAAGCATAGGAAACTTGATTTCTTTGTTCTTATTTTCATAGAAAGTAATGGTGTGTGTTTATAGAATATGTAATTCAGTAATTTCTGATCTCATGTACCACACTCAGGCTGGCTAGAACTAGTTTGAGCGGAGGTGGTGTAATCTGTGCAAGCAGTAAAGGCATGAGCCTTTAAGGAAAATATTAAAAAGCATCTGAATTATATAGAAAAATGATTTGATATGACAGCCAGGGGAACAGTTTTTTGGAAAGAGTGTGTTTTGCAACACAACCAAAATTCAGTCTAGATTGCAAAGGAAACAAACAGCCAAAACGTATATTCCCCCAAGGACATTTCCTAAAGATAGTAACAATATGTTGTATAAACACTTACACACTAGTTAAAAAAAAAAATCAGCTGTACATATGTATTGAATTAAGGCAATCAGTTGACATTTGCCTGATATTTCCTCATCTTGGTTGAGTTTTTAAACTTTCTGTCTAATTAAATATTGTAGTTTAGGTTCTTGTCTTGTACAGACAAGAAGGACAGTACGCTAATTTCAGCACTGTGCTATAGATGCTGTGATATCAAATTCTAGCTTTCAGAAGTTTTTCAGCTGAATCTGTATTCTAGAAGTGATTGATGTTACTTGCTGCCATAATTCAGTATGACTAGTTTTGCGTGTGTGTTTTCTGTATGTAGTCCTCAGGTTTTTGTTTCTATCAGTTGAAAACTACCCAAGAGCTCAAGTTAATTGTGCAAAGTGTCAATCTGTGTGGACAAACACTCAGGGTTTTTTAAATGCAACCCTGTTTCTGCACCAGGCAGTGCTGTAACCTTTGTTTAGACACCTGCCTGGGTCCATTCTAGGGCTAAATAGCTAATATTATATTAATTTTATAACTCAAGTTGGATTTCTTAATTTACCTCAGGTCTCAAGTCCTGTTTCATTTCTGAGATGGACATGATAATTGTCTATCACAGTAAGACATGGTAGTTGACGTAAGAGAAATCTCCTACCTGTGGGGAGAAACAGGAGCTCAGTATTTCCCAGGGAACCATTTAAAATCTGATTCTTTTCATTAGGAGTCTCTTATGTCCTGAAGTTGATGTACATTTTAACATACGTTTGCCAGAAGCTGCATGGTGCCTTTATAGATACCAGTCTTCATTGCACTGGTTTTGTCTTCCTCTCAGCCTGAAGGAGATTTAATGAAACATCCGCTGGAACTGCTCTGATTTAGCCCAGTTGGGGTCAGGGGATGTTGGGAATCTTGATTTTCCTTGGCAATGCTCTCTCCCTGTCACCTCCCAAAACAAAGTCATTCCTGTGTCAGCTATGAATGGAAGAGTAGAGAAGCAGAAGGAAGAGACTGTAGTTACACATATAAGGGGTAGAATATGGAGGAAGATGTAAAAGCTGGTTAATCACTGTGACCTTGCCTGATTTGCTCCTGCCCATCCCACAGCAGGGGAAGAGTGCAGTCCACCATTGACACAGTCTGTCTTCGGAAATTTTACAAATAAATGAGAGGCAAGGATGATAAATATCCCTGAAATGGGATTTTCACTGGAGCCACAAATTAGAGATCAGAAAGAATTTGGAGTATGTGGTACCAGCTGCTGTAGTACAATTCACTGATGTTCTTTTAGGCTTTTTAACATAAATTTGAAAAGTGCAGACTGTTGCAAAATAGTTACTTCCTTTTCTTGGTATGAATTTGGCTGTCTTTAAATTGGAGAATGAAGTTAGCTTCAAATAAATCTTGTTTTAAATTAATCTTGTTTTAAATTATAAATGTAAATAACTATTGTTGTTTCTATATCGTATTTTCCAGACAAACTAATTAAAGTCTGGTTAGATTCAGGATTTCACCATCTTTCACAATGCACAGTGCTGCTACTTTCCTTTATTTCCTGAGGCAATGATTGTAGCATGGTTTGGTCAAATTTATTTATAGAAATTGCCTGGAAAATATCATCTAGGATAAACTCCAGCAACTAAAAATAAACTGAACAATGTGAGACATGGTTGGCTTTTGTTTTCCCAGTGAAGATAAAAGTGTAATCCTGCCTTGCCAAGAAATAATTTAATACTACTAACATAAGCATTTTGCCACTTAAGAATTTTCAGAGAATCTCAATCTACTTACTTGCCATTTTCTGTATAGTTTCTGACAGGCAGGATGCAGTCCTGAAAAGATCGCCTTCAGTCTTCAAACCCTCAGTTCAGAACACTTGAGCATGCAATTGCATTCCACTTAAGTGAATAGGAGTTGTGTCCATATTTGAAGTTAAGTACACTTTGAATTGGGGTGCAAATTATTTTGCCTGAGCCATTCTTTATAAAATGCTACTGGATAATATATTACTTACCTAAACCTGCACTCTTAATGATGGCACAATATGAGAAGTGGTACAGTGCAGTTGAGATTTGTTTGTCATATTGGTCGTGACGCTTCCCATAATTTCCAAAAGGCAGAATTTCTTAAATACAGCAATTATCCTTGAGATGCAAATTGTGAACAAATGGAGGTTCTTGCATTGTTTGCATTTGACTACTACCGAAAAACTGTGTTTTGCTGTGGCCGTTGGACAAAGCAAGCGTGCACTTACAGCATACATTTACATGTAAAAGTAGCAGGTTTGATGTGTTGTATAGCATCAGATTTTTTACACGAACATCTTTAGGAAATATCACCGTTCTGACCATCCAAAGTTCTCCTACTGGTGTTTTCTTTGTAATATTGAGATACACACTGTGTCTGGATTTGTTGTTTGGTTAAAACACGCACACGAAAACAGGAAACATAATGCTTCAGTTTTTGCTATGTATGAGGTGATAGCTATAATTCACATTGGAAATCTGGATAGGAACAGCTCTATAAAGAAAACAATATCAACAGACAGTCTAAGTTGTAAGTTAGTAACTTCTAGTGTGAATGTGTTTGATTTTTTTTTTTTTTTAAACTCTGCTGGTCTTGATGGGATATCTACCAGTATCACCAGTATTTTGTTGCCTTGAGCTTTTTGTTTATTGTCCTTGTTTGGAGGACTTGCCCAGTAATGAGAAAGTGAGCATTGGAAGAATGAGACTGATGTTAATGGTATATTTTCAAATGGCTACAAATTATAGGAAGGAAAAGCTGTGCATATGAGAAAAGCAAAGGCTAACTTTGATTTTTAATTAGCCCAGACTTTGTTGTTATATTTGGGAGTTTGACAGGCAGATTCATTGTTTATGTCTTAAGTGGTTTAAGTAGTGTGATTTGTAATTACACATATACTATTTCATGACAATTAAAACAATTTTGATATTTGAGATTCTTCTTGAAGTGCAGTTGCTTGAGGTTGTCATCACAGATCTGTGAATTCATCAAAACTTATCAGATACCCCACTCCTCCCCTCCCAATGTTATTACAATATTATTGGACTGTTTGAAGACAACTGAAAATTTAGAATTTAATTTAGTATAGACCACATTCATTATGTTTTCCAGGTGTCCTGTTTAAGGGCCTAAATGCATATTGTTTCTAATTCTTGCAGGGGTATTGGCATATTCTGGTGGAATAGTAGCTTTTTTTCTTTCCTTTTTTTTTTTCTCTCCTTCATGGCCGGCTGCATTGAGCCATGTCAAAATATCTGTTAGGTTGTAAGCTAGATACCATTCTCTATTTTTGTTCTCTGCCAAAGAGAACTAATGTATTGAAATCAAATCTCTAAGTTTTAGTATTCTGCTTAGCAGTATTTTATCATCTTCAGACATCTTGTCTATTTGAAGAAGGGTACTGGATTTTTCCTTTTAGGTTTTAAGATACTGAGAGACCTAACTTGATGAGGTGTACTTAGTGTAGAAAAAATATTTGCGTATCACTGGCGGAGATAATTGCCCTGTAATTGGGCAGTACATTTGTGCCGGTTTGGGGAGGCAAAGTGCCTCCTGCATTTGAGTTAGTAATGAAGAGATCCAGGCGGTTTTAGGAAATAACTGATTACTGGCAGAACAAGATGGCATTGCCAGTGAAATGATTTAATTGCATTTGATGTGGAAGGAAGAACGTTATTTATGTGGTGTTGAAATAATTCTGATGGAGACAGTTGAAACTGTATTATGAAGGAAGGCAAGGGATAGCAAAACGAAAAACTGATTTTGGATAAGCTATTTAAACTGAATGAAGGTCAGAGAAACAGGTTGCCAACAATAGAACAAGGCAAAAATAAAAAGCAAACAACAAATGCAAAAGTTATTTGAGATGGAGGTCTTATGACAAAGTGTGCCAGGAAGCAAGACAGAAAAGCTGAACAAAGGATGGAAGAAGACAGCACTGCAAAGCTTAGTCAACAGGATTAACAGCGTAGTAATATCTTGTTCATTACAACACAGTGTGTGAGATTGAGGATATCTTAGTGTAGTGAGTGGTTTTTAATACCATATGTTAATGTTTTCAAAATACACATAATATGCCATGTTTTACTGAAATGAAGTAAGGAAGAGTATACAGCCCAACGTAGAACAGCCCAGTGCTGTTAAATATTTGACACTTGCTTAGTCTGTTTAATATTTCATGAGACAAATAATAACCTTGTAAGGAAAAACGCTCCTTACTAATAAAGACTAATCAAATGCTTTAATGTATCTGCATGCCTTTGGGATTATCTTCTCTAGTGAGTTTAACAGCATTACCAAAAATTTTTAGTGTATCAAGTAATTATGAAAGAAGTTGCCACCTGCAGTCTGTTGAGGACTTACTACTTTATGCACTTATTTATTGAAGTTTATGGGAGTTAGAAAATTATTTTCCTGAAGAATTCAGTGACCTATGTACTTTAGAAGATCTGCAATTTCATATTCTTTATCAAATGGTAATACTTCTTCAAACTGCATTTAAAAATGAAAATCGAATGGTGTTTTGAGAGAGAATTAAACAGAAAATGTATTTCTTTTCTTTGGGAATTTGTCTCCACATTAATGTATCAGAGGCCAAACCTAATTACCTATTCAACCTATAGCTTATTTGATCTGCATGCCCGAGTGTCCTACAATCAAATTTACTGAAGAGCTTCTCACTTTTTTCTGCATTAAAACAATTGCCTTGAAGCAGCTAACAATTAAAAAATAAATGAGTTAACACTTTCTGCTAAGTGCTACCATTTAAGTTGTAATATGCAATTAAAAACTACATTTTAATTTCTGTTCAATTACATTGACTTAAATAGTAATTTTAGTTTTATATTTATGAACCATTTAATTGTGACATTTTTCGTCTGGCTCGCATGATGGAAAAATAAATTTGATTTTGAGAATGCAGCAAGAAATAACCTTTTTCCCCTCGCAGATTTCTGCAATGACAAACAGAAAAAGACAAAATTTTAATTTCAGAAGCCTTAAAAAGTTGTTGCCATTTGAATATTCTCTTGGTCTTGAAAACTATCTGCTTCATAGAAGGAACATTCAGATTGATTTATCGTAACGTAGGCAGGTATTTGAAACATTTCCTGCATGTATTTGGTTATGTTAATGGCTATAAGTTAAAGAAAGTGTCTTATTAATTCTAGAATCAAAGCCTAGTAGAACCTGAAACTTGAAAATTTTAATTGTAGTGCAGTGGCATTTTTCAGGTACGTATTACTAGAGAAGATGCTTTACTACTTTTTGGCTGTAGTTCCTTTTTTTGAGAAGAAAATTATGTTTGAGTTGATGTGTTGCAAATAACTAGTTAACATTTTATGTTAATACTAAAGGGAACTTGCTATGAAACAAGCTCCATATTGGAATGGATTATGATTTTCTCTACCCCTTTGAACCCAACTCCTAATTCTTTTTAGAATGCTGAAAATCACCTTGTTTCAAGCATTATCTAAATTCCAGCCTAAACTTATGAGTGCTCATATTCCACGTATTTGTTGTGTTCATGCACCTGGGTGTAAGGGTATGAACCAGATGAACACCATTCTAGATTAAACAAAACAAAACCTGGCCTAAAAAGTGTGGGTTTTTTTTTTATTTTCTAAAGCTGGATCCCGGTGTCTCTGGAGGGACCTTATTTCATCCATTTGGTAGCATGCTTTGCTTTTTAGATCTCTGAATAACACTGTAAGATTATAGTCGCCCTTCTACCAGTAAATCTGGCTCTTGTGTCTCTTGCAGTTGATGAGCTTCCAGATTATGGATAAAATGAAAGGATCATGCACTTTATTTAATGCCATCCCACTTGTATTATCAGATTCATAAGGTTCTTAGATATGCTGATCTTTGCCAAGAACCAGCATTTTAAAATGTCATTTTTTTCTGGTGTCTAATCCTGACATTAGAGAAAAAGAGATATTTGTTTCATGCAAATGTATGTCTTAGGGCTGGAATAAGCCCTCGGACATCTAGTTGTGTTTATTCTTGTTAAACAAGTTCAAATATTGCAGTGCCCTGTGCCTTAATTAGATGCTGAGTGTACCTCGTTTTGGTGAGGACACAACAGCTTCACCAACGAGAATAGTTCTTAGTATCTTTCAATTAAATCATTGCTGTCATTGTAGAACAGTCTTTCAATTCCTGTCCCATCCTTATTAATCAGTTGTCTTCCATATAGCAGTGTCAGTATGACTGGTGAATCTGCTTAAGAAAGGAGGAAAAGTATAATGTCAGAAAAAAACCACTTTTTGTTCTGGGAATGTTCAAGTTTGATATGAGTGGGCTAGCTGGAGAAGGATGGCAGTAAGTTACGAGTGCGCACAGAGAGATGGACTATGAGAAGTGTAGCTGCTTAAATGCTATCGCCCATGGGGATGACCTCTGAAAACAAAACTCGGATTTACTAGAAGGGCAACAGCAGATGAGAGGAGTCTGTGCCTCCATGTAAATATGACTGCATGGAAAGGTTGTGGGATTTTGGATGTATTTTTACACTGACTTTGATAGATACAGGGGTTTTTTTCCCTCAAGTCATGTAGAATTTTAAGTGTAACTTTGAAAAAAACCTCTCGTATTGTAAGTGATTTCCTAATTACCTTCACCAAAATTTAACTTTGTGATTCAAGATACAAGAATGGGCACAAGTGTGGGTGTCCCTCTGAACATTAAGAAACACTCTTTTACTGTGAGAGTGACAGAGCACTGGCACAGATTGCCCAGGGAGGTTGTGAAGTCTCCCTCCTTGGAGACAGATATTCAAAAGCTGTCTAGTCCTCAGCATCTGGCTCTGGGTGGCCCTGCTTGAGCGAAATATTGGACCAGATGACCTCCAGAGTTCCCTCCCAACTTCAACCATTCTGTGATTCTGTACTGTTAAGTGATAAGCATTTGCTCATTGGCTTTGACTCCATTCTCAAAGAATGCAAGGGTAATGTTATTTTTAATTGACTAAAAGAACGTATTCTGAAAGAAACAGCTTATTAATCAAATATAATTTATGTCTTTCCTGATCAAGGAAAACTGAAATAGAAATTAATCTTCAAAACACCTCTCATTAAAGAGTGCCAGGGGTAGGAAGTTCATTAGTTAATTTAGGCTTGTGATACTATTTGAGGACTGTGTAGAGATTAATTATTCTCTAACTTTAAATGAAGGCATATATGCTTTAATAACTTCATTCTCGGTTTTTGTGTCCTTTTTGTATACGCTGGTTTTATCTGTGATCTCTTTGAACCTTTGCAATCGTGGAAGGACTTCAGTATTTCAGGGAAGGCAACCAATACATACTGCTCTTTAAAAGCAGTGACAATAACATCTTTAGAATATAGACATCTGTGGAAGATTTTTCTGTTTTATAACCTAGTCAGAGAAACAAAAATGTGAATAAATTTTTCAGAACTGTCAAAATCACCATGGGAGTAACTTTTAGTAAGAAGTCAATAACTTTTATGTAAAATTATCATTGGTTAGTGTAGGAAATGTAACCAATTTTTTTATACCCGGTAGATAACAAATTTTTTATTTATTTCTTGTGGACGTAGATTTGCAGACTACTGTAGTGCTAACAGAGTTTTACTTTAAATCTGGTATTTGTGCTGTTGTAACTAACAGCAATAGTAGATGCCAGTAATCTACTTACGTAGTTTTGGAGGAGTGATCACCAAAGAATACTTCCCCAGAACTTCTCCTATATAGAAACTAGGATGTTGTCATTTGTTACCTCCTAATTCTTTGGTAGGTTTACTGGACCTTGCTCCCAAGTGCCCAACCAGCCACTCTCACTCCCTCTCCTCAACAGGCCTTGGGGAGAAAATAACATGAGAAGTCTCATAGGTCGAGGTAAAGGCATGGAGATCATGTAAGCAATTACTGTCACAGACTAAACAGGTTTGAGTTGGGCTAAATCAATTTATTGCTAGTTAGGACAGTAAGAAACAAAAATAATATCTACAACACCTTCCTCCCCTTCCTGCAACTTCACTACTCCTTTCCCAATTCCTCTACCTGCTCCCTGCTCCCAAATGCGCAGAAGGTACAGGGTGCTTGGTCAGTTTGTAACAGTTCCTCACTCCCACTCCCTCCGTCTCACAGTCTTCCCTGCTCTAGGGTGGAACCTCCACAGTCTGCAGTCCTTCAGGGTAAAGCTGCTCCAGCATGGCTCCTCCACAGGTTCCTTTAGGGCATAACCACATGCTCCATTGTGGAGTCCTCCACAGGCTGCAGTGTGGACATCTGCTCCAGCATGGTCTTCTCACAGGCTCATGAGGAATCTCTGTTCTGGTGCCTGGAGGTGCCTCCTCTCCCTCCTTCTCTAACCTTGGTTTCTGCTGAGCTCTTCCTTATACTTTCCCTCGCTCCTCACACTGCTGTGCAGCATTTTGCCCTTTCTTAAATGTGTTTCCCCAGAGGTGCGTCCAGCTTGGCTGGTGGGCTCAGCTGCCTCCTGCAGGGGTCTGCGGGAGCTGGCTGTGTCCAGTGCAGGGCAGTTCCTCATCCCCTTCCCAGCAAGGTTCCCCTGACTACCATAATCTTGCCACAGACACCTGATAAAAATTTCATACTTTTCCCATCATACTTCTAAAGTTTTTTTACAATAAAATACTGAAGTGTGTTCATTCTTTTTACCCCCCTTGTTTTTCCACGTAATGTAGCTTTAACCAGATGATCGTTCATATCAGTGACTAGTCATTAACAGGTCATTATTTTAGACCACTTTCAGCTCTATTGACAAGAAAATATTTTCATTAAAGTAATTTAGAGATGGATTTTGAGGTGATCTTGTTCTGCAAGACCTGAAAATTACTGCTTGGCATTGCTTTTCCTTCCCAGACTCTTTATGAAGAACTGGAGCACTTTCAAAGAAAGTATTAAAAAACACTCTTGGCTCTGAATTCTCAAAGTAGGAATAAGTAATGAGTAGGAGAGGGGAGGAAAGATAGCTCTAAGTGGCTTTCTGTAATTTGGACATTTATAATGCATTAAAAAAGGTGGAGTACAGACATAAAGAAAATTTGTAGAAATTACTTGGGCTGCAAATGGTTTCTGCTTATACTTGGAGAGTGACCTTTCAGCTTAGCAAGTGCCTTCATGGGAGAAAATACTTGTTATTAAAGGGCCACTCAGTCTGGGCAGAAGACACAGAGGGGCCAGTGGCTAGAAGTGAAGGCCAGAGATGTTGGAATGAATGTAGTATAATAGCAATCATCTTGTGAATATACAGATCATCCAGTGCTTCATTTTTAAGTTACTATTTGCCACATTTTCTGACAGATAACTGATTACTACTGGTTTTTTAGTATCTGCAACTTTCTGAATATAGGCATGTCTTTAAAAAATTGTTTTACTGCTTCACATAGTTGGTTCTTAACTTGATTTTTATTTACTTCTCGTCCTCCTCCCCTGATTTTTGTCTGTCTGTTAGAACACAGATTTTTCAGTCTTAAGGTATGGCTTATAATAAGTCTAAGAGTAGTCTGGCAGCACCATGTAATACTGCTGAAGGTGGTGAGAGAACCTATTATTCACTCGGATTTCCTGCTGAGGTTAAGTAAGCTATATATATATACACACACACACATATAGATGCACAGCTTAGAAATGAGAGAAATTAATAATAATTCCTTTTTGAACTGCATTAGCTGTGAAATGTACTTGTAAATAAAGACTTTAGTTAATATCTCTAATTAGAAGGCAACTGGTTGTGCTTTCCCAAAAACGTAGGTGAGCTCTTATATTGATATTATACAGGTACTGATGTGTTTGCGTTTTGGTTTCTACTGTACTTAAACTCTCAAAGTAAACTTAGATATTTTTTTAAGGTTTAAAAATCATATGTTGATGTACAGTTAGGATGAGTTAACAGACTGCTTGGAGTTTAAAAAAAACCACAAACCAAAAAAGCTCAAAATTGTGAATAATCAATATGGTAGCCAGTGGCAGAATATCAAATATACGCATTTTATTCGAATGAAATTCATGTCTCAGACTAAAAAGTGAAGATAGCCACTTAACTGGGGGGAAAATGCTTCAGAAGGGGAAAGGCTTATGCAAAAGAGCGTAAGATTTGCAAGTCAAATGTGAATCCAAAATAAGGTAAGCCCAAAACAAAAAAAAAATTACTTTTTTTCCAAAGAAAATAGATGAAGAAACACTGCCAAGAATTTTGTTGAAGTATTAGATGATCAAAATATAAAACACATTCAAGAAGATGCTCTGGCTAAAAGTCCTTTTCGGCTATATTTACTGCAAAGGAGTTTAGGGAGTTTTTTGTGTCATGTGTTGAAGGCAAGTGGGGAGAGAGTGTTTTAGGTTGAATCATTCATCTGAAGTTGATAAATAAAAGAGTAGTTGGAACCATGGTCTTCACCATTAGTTGACCTAAAAAGAACTCTAATATTAAATCCATTTAATACTGCTGTTAATATTAGCAATTACTTAAATGAGCCCTGAAATGAGAGATGGAAATAGAATACCAATTCTTGAGATTCATTGAGGGTTCTAGGAAGTACAGGCGACTGGTTAGCATGAATTCCATACCGGGTAATTTTTTGTAGTAATGAAATGAATCATATTATTAGATGCAGCAATTTTAAGATAATAGTAAAAAGTTGGTGACTTCAAAGACAAGTTATGCATTATTATTAGAGCTTTACAGTATACTTGATTTTTATAAAGCTTTTGACAGGTTCTGTCAGCAAGACTTCTTACGGAGCCAAAGTGATGATAAGATGAAAGGGAAGACCTTTAGAATAATGCTTAGTTAAAGAACAGGAAACAGATACTTTTTTGTTATTGCAAATTGTGACTGAAGGAGTTTCATGTGTATCTGCAAGGATCTGTTCAGTACCGGGAATGGTCCAGTGTGAATTGCAAGGGGGGATGCAGAATTGTTCGGGGCAGAGCTCATTGAAATGTCTGTGATATCCTCATTCTGGAACCGGCAAGGTCTAGAATAATCTCTTCCAAGAAGTCCTATATTTTCCCATGGACTGCAGAAAAGTTGTCTTCAGATTTGTGTTTAGAAATTAAAGAAATCACAGCTGCTTACGGCTGGTGTTTTGATATGATTGTTTGGGTTTTTTTTTCTTCTCCCTTTTGTATTATATATAGACCTGTAGAGTAGGGCAGAAATACACTGGACAGTGAAATGAAAAGGCAGCGGGATATGGTGAGAAGTGAGAAACTGAAATGTGTGTAGAAAGATGGCTTATAATGTTGATTAAGAGCAAAAATGGGATGAAGAGAGTGGACAACTTCATCATCTCATTTGTAACAGAAATTGTTTCAACTTCATGCTTAGGAAATCCATAATCTGGATTGGGGACAGCTGTGAGGGAAAAACTCTCTGTCCTACAACACTTGCTGCTGCACTTGACACTGAGGTAGATGAAACTTCATGCTGGTCTTTTTAGATTCTCATTCTTTTCTAAGAGCTGTTGTCTACTTGCATTATGTATATTGTTGGATGTTTTAATGCTTTTAATGCTTAAGGCATTCCTGTGTGAGGAATATAGTATAATCAAAAATGATTATGGTTCGGTTATTATCTTGACAAGCTTATGAAATAAATGAAGAGAGTTAGATGTATCTTCATATTTACATGCAGTTGCTTTGAAAAAATCTAAAATTAATCTCTAAATGTTCTTTTAGACCCACGTAATATATTGTTTAAGATTATGGGCAAGAAATGAATCCAGGAATACTTTTACGTGCTGTTCTTAAGAGTTACTAGATAGAAACACCACCTTATTGTAGGTAAATGTATCCAAAGTTGCAAAATTCTGTGGGATTTTACTAGGGCCCTTATTCTACAAACCTTTGCACAGGTATTTTTTTAAGTAAGTGCTGCCTTGTGGTTTATTTGCAAGATTATGGACTAGAAGTGCTCATATTAGTGGGTCACCAAAATTAGATGAAGCACAGCACAAAATCCTAGCCATATTGAAAACATTATTCACGCTTCCATACAACAGTGATTTTAATTGAATCTACGGTATATTGATGACACGAAGAAATTGTCTAAAGCTAAAATATAATCTGAAAAATCCAATTATCTCATATTGTCAAGTCAATATAAATAACTTTTAAAGTTATTTTTATAAACTCTCAAATACTATTCACTTCCCAATTTTATCAATAAAAGGGAATATAGTTTTATACTTATTAGTGCTAACAAGTCTAAACAAGTCAGACTATTTTCTTAGAAAGAAATGCTTTATTGTCTAAAAATTTGCTCTGAATGTAATTGAAAATAGATTTCCTTATATTTTTTAGAAATCCTAATAGTGTAAAGGTGTCATGCTGAAAGAAGCAGTATGGAGTTTCTAAATGCAAATACACATGTAAGAGTGGTGATAAACAATAAACCACGTTCATATTTCTTTTCTAAAGAAGGTGTGTAGAGGTTTGGGTGAAGTATTAGTTCAATGTTGCTAGCTATGTATGATAGACCATGTTAAAGGATTATTGTTCATGGGAATGTTATGAATCTTTTATATCTACACTTGTAGTTTATTTTCATTTTAAAGACTGTAGACTATAACTCTGTACTTTTAATTTTGTATTTAGCATGGGGACTTAATCCCAGAGCGGGGCTTTTTTGATGCGAAATCTGAATGCTTCTGTAGTAACAACAGCTGTCCCCTCACCATGTGGTGTCTTCCATTGCTTTACTGTAGAGATGAATTTTGGCCCAGTGTTTCAGTGATATTGGACGCACATGGTTTTAGGTGACAAAGCAGTATGTTTATGCATTCATTTGACTCTCGCGGTTACAGTTGGCTACAGATTAGAACAGGGAGAATACATTCACACCATGACCACCCTCATAGCTGCTTGTAGTAGTTGGATCACAGTAGGCGCTGTTGCATCTAAAGACACAATTAACTGTTGCTGAGGAATTGCAAATTCACAAAAGCCCTTTACAGCTTTAGTGGTTGCGAGTGGATTTTCTAAAAGCTTTTTCAAAGGTTCTCCAAATTTATAAGTGTTTTAGATCTTCGCATTCTAAAATTACTGTCAGCTTGAAAACAGATTAACAAGTTGGTATTTTAATGTAGCTAATGAATTCTTGTGCTGTGAATTTGCTATATAATATGCCTCAGATCTACGGAATTATTGTAGTTTTGTCCATTATTTAGGAGATAGCCTTATGACTCCGTAATATTTACAAATTATTAGGACTAAGTTTTCAGCACGTAGGAGAATCAAAGCTTACTAAAAAAGTCTGGAAATAAAACTGACCAGAAAGCTTCTAACTCATGTACATCACTGAAAAGATCATCTTGATTTCTGTGTGTAATTGCTTAGATATGCTTTAGATATGGTAAGAGAGAATAGCTGCGAATTTACTTTTTTAAATAGAAAACAAACCCAAAATAACAACCAAAAAAACCCCACTTCCAAAATCCAGAAAAAAACCCCCACAAAGTTTTAAAACAAATTAAATGCAAAATTACAGTAAACTGCTAAGGCAAATTTTTAGGTATAAAATTTGACTATTTTTTGAATTTAAGGCTTTTAACAAAAGATCTTAGAAGAACTGATTACTTATAAAATTTTCATCACTGTAATTTTAAGTAGAACTTTAAGTACCCCAAATATTCCTTTCTAAAAATCTCTTGAGAAGTTTTTGAGTATAACGTGTGTATATATATGGAGTGTAATATAATAAGTAATTATATAGACTATAATAATTATATTAACTATATTAAATTATTATACAATAAAAGTAAAAAGGTTATCGTGCAATGTGGAGATTTTCTGTGTATTTATCATTTCTTCTGTACACCAGAGTGTAATTGTATGATAATGCACATAATGTATGTGTGAGATCTTTCACATACACACATGTTATTTAAGCATCCTGTGTTTGAATCATCATAGATAATTCATTTTATACTTCTATTAAAAACTATCCAAATTGAATAAAGGCATTGAATAAAGGACTACACGGATCCAAACTAGGACGATTGATGAAATCCTTGCTACTATTGGCTATTATTTACTCTCTTTTAAGTGGCAGGTTGTATTTATGCCAATTTATCTGCTTCAGGGAACACTCTTGATAGCAGAACAAAGTGAATAAAAGTAGTTTGCTTTGCAAATGAATGCAAATGGTGGAGCCTTTCGGGAAGCCCTTTAACAGGAGCAATGCACTTTGATTATGAGTGAAGCTGCCATTTGGACATGGTGAAAAGAGCACGCTTGAACCATTGATTGGGGGAGACAGTAAAAAGTCAGGAAGGGCCCCGTTAAGCTTGCAGTGCGGCAGGCGGATGTCAGTGTGGTTAGAGCACAGTGGGAGAATGACAGGCAGGATTAGTGTCAGGGAGAAGCTTTGCTGTAGTTGTGGAGATGGTCCCTGGGGTCACTCACCTCTGACTGTTGTTCTGTGCTGATGGCTCTGTAATGCAAACTGCTTGATATGTGCCTGTTCATTATCGGAAATAGTGATTAGAAGAGGTACGTCATAAAGAATTCCTTAAAATTAAATAAAATGCCAAACTGCTGATGGTAACAAAGATTCGCCTCCGTAGTTGTTGCTAAAGGTGCTACAAATGTCAAAGATGATTACTGCATCTTTTTTTCCAAGGCAAGCGAGATTTCATGCCTTAAACTGCTCTAATTGTTTTCCTTGCTTTGTTCATTTTTATTTGGCCATTATGAAGACAGTTATTTTTAACAGATCGTCTTATGCAGTTAGAGAAAAATATTTTTATATCTTTTAGTTATTGGGTAGTAGAAGCGTCTTGTTTGGTTTCATAGCGTAACAGTGGGTCTTCGGGGGAGGGGTATTCTTTAATAGTCTTAATGGAATATTAGAATCAACAGATTTCATTCCTGAATCATCCCAGAATGCTAAAACGATAGGATGATTACAGTGACAAAAAGCTGAAATGACCGTTCTGTTTTATTTAGAGGCTTTGTAAAAACGTAAAAATGAGGATATTTTCTTTGCTGAAAAAAAATCTCAAATGTGCAATTAAATAAATGTCTAAAATTTTTTAACCTATGATGCAATCTTTAACAAAAGTATTGTTGCTTTTTATCTTTACTGCATTTCATGGTGCTTTGTATATTGCATAGAAGTTGGTGGAAATTAAATGTGTTAATGTGTACAACACACAAAATACATTTTTTGAGTGTTAAGGATTTTAATGTCTTAATGTTGCCTTGTTGTTTTTATGCATTTTCAGCAGCAGGTACCCCGGTACTTGAAGCTATTAAGTTTTCATCTTACATGATTTGATTCATTTGTTTGAAGATTTTTTCAGTGTATTACCTCACAAAAATATGTCCGATAGACCAGTGTAATGAATGTTTTACAAATGTTTTACAGGCACCCGAATGGACGGAGGAGGACCTCAGCCAGCTGACAAGAAGTATGGTTAAGTTCCCAGGGGGGACCCCAGGTCGATGGGAAAAGATTGCTCACGAATTGGGTCGATCAGTGGCAGATGTGAGTTCACTCAGATTTGCATTGTATAGAGAGTGACAAACCAGAACAAGACAGGCAGTGTAGAAGGCAGACGTATATGGGGGCGACGTTGTCTTTTGAGAGAGGCTGCAATCCTTTTAGGACCTGGAAGTGAACCATTAACTATGCAAGAAGCAGATGTCAGCCAGCCTCTCCCTCTACAATTAACAGCTGTAACTGATCAGCTGGATGGGGGATTCTGGTCCTTACAGATTTAAGCTACTGTAACCCAATAACAGAAAAACAATGCACTGCGGCTTTTGTAGCAGCCTCCTTTCGCTGCAAGAGAACGTTTGTGTGACTTGGTTAAAGATTACATTTCTGTTTCAAGCCAGTCCTTAAAAAACGTAGATGAGCTAATGGTGTTTAGACAGGTGGTTTCCATTAATTAAACTGAAATATCTATATCAACTTTAAAACGAGTTATACTTCATTCCCTTTTTCTGGATTATAGCAGGGTTAATGATGATGCTGTGTAAAATGATTAATATCCTTGTTAATTCATATTTTATAGTATTTTAACAGATATCAAAGAAAGCTTGTACTTACAGTTTTTAAGTGTTATTATCTTTAAACCCTTAGGGGCTAGGCTGTAAAAGACTTTTCCTTTTCAAGCAATAGATCACTAGAACATGATGTAGTGTCTGCTGAGGACCATTTGAAAGCCTTTTCAGCTGACCCTATTTTATAAGCTCTGGAGGGGTTAATGAGAATAATGTTTAAATCAGTTGATGTACATTTTGAGATTAGATGTTCTTTATTTATTGTATTTCAGGAATTATCTTAAATAATGGGAAATGAAGCCTTTGGGTAGAGTGAAATGTAACCCATTATAGCCTTCTGGGCAATTTCTGTCCTACTTAAGTGGGTTTTTTCCCTGTTGGTATAGTCACCAAAGGGTATTTTTAGAAGTTATTTTTAAAGATTTTATGCATCTATAGAATTGTGTTATTCACACGTACTAGAAAATAAGCCATTTGCACTCTTATTATTTTGGAACAATGCGTTACTTGCAAATAAGTGGATGTAAGCAAGCAGTTACTAACATGCTATGCAAATGAAATTGGTTTTTGTTTGTTCTGTTTAATGTTGTTTATTGTACTCCTGAAGTATTTGTACTACTGAAATGGAGTGACATTTTAGTAAGCAGGTATTAATAGCAAAAATATTTCTGATGGCTCAGTGGTATGGAGTGAGATCTTTTGAGAACGCTTTGGAAAAAAATATTAATTTGCTTGTTGCTGATAATACAAACATGTAGCATGCTTCCACATATCACAAAACTAACACTATCTTAATGCTGCCTTTTTGCACCCATTTCCTGCTTTATTCCTTGAAGCAGGTGTAAAAGGATTCTTTACTAGGAATCCTTTGCATAATGTATTTGGCCATCATACTTGCATACATCCAGTACTGGAAAGGTAAAAATGAAGCTTGTTTGCTTCTTCCTTTAGATGAGAAGTCTTGAGCAACGTGCTCTTCAGTGAATTGGAAAGAGAAATGAAAGAAAGGTGTATGTTCCAAGAACTGTCATTTTATTGTATGAAAAAAGGCATTTTCAGGATGTTTATGTGTAGAGAAAGGTCTGAGTGTAACTCTTTTTACTTCCAATGACCTCCAACTGTATGATTAATGTAAGTGTTCTCCACACAAGTTTTTGCTTCTCTAAAAATTTCATACTGCTCATAATGCTAGGGCAGCTTTGCTGACACAGACTGCTTATTAGAGTTTCTGCTACTTTTATCGTTGGATTGCACAGAGTTACAGTGAAAGGAAACACTTAAACAAAAGCCTTCTGGAAAATTCTCTGGATCTAAACCCATTGTTGTGTAAGTATCAGAGATGTTGAAACTGGGAAATATTTCAGATCTATCCATTCAGTTAGTGAACAAGGTGCACAGCTTATCCTTTGTATTTATTGAAGATGACATAGAATACCATCTGAATTTATTGCAAGGATTCTTATTTTGCTGGGCTTCACCGTAGTTGGATAAGAAATGTTACACTAAAGCTACAGGGAAAATATCTGGTTTTGTTTAACTCTACACAGAAAAAGAGATGTTTGCATGGGCAGGTAGCGTTTGCTGCCTCAACAACTGTTTCCACTGGGAAAGATGCAGGGAGACAAATTCTGGTGTACAAGGTGCTGTTTTGAAATAGCTAGTGTGGCAGAATTTGAGAATCCCTTGCTTACAGCTAATTTAACATTTCTCAAGCCAAATAGAGTCTGAAGTGTGTGGTATCTGGTAAATGTACTAGATCTTAAAAAAGGCAAACATTCAAGGGGCATTTGAATTTGTTTTTCTGACACTTTCTGTGACACCAGAAATGCTTTTAAAAAACTTGAGACCACTTTCTGCTTGTTTCTTCTGTACAGTATCAAAAGCATCAAGGCTTGGTTTTCCTTTCGCAGTTAGAGAACTATAGGAGAAAGGATTGACAAGGTTCACTGTACTTCTTTCCATACGATTTTAAGCATTCAAACCCTCTTTAACAGATTAGCTGAGTAGTTACTAATATAAACAAATCCAGTCCAAAATTTTCTCTCCTCTGTTGCTTCTGTCGCAAAGCCTTTTTCCACAACTAAAAAAAGGTTGAAAATATATTTCAGCACTTCTTAAAGAATAAGCTGGAACCATTAATATATACCTGAAGAACACTAGTGAAATATGCTCCCTCTAACCACACCAAAGAGATCCCAATTTAAATTGTCTTAAATGTCTTAAATATTTAAGAAGTAAGTTTCTAAATGAAACTGTATTAATTTCCACTGGCAAATTTTAAGCAGAATTAAGTGGCTTGAGGAGAGTGTTCTTGGCTTTTGTGAATTGTTCAGCTTCTTTATGTTGTTTTAACTTAGGTTTGTGGATTTATTTGTTTTGGACGGTTTTTTAATATATTTCTGAATTTTCCTCATGGAATTAATATTAATGAGTTTTGGAACAGTACGAAGCAAAGCTTCTAATGCTTGGAACTTTAATAGTGCTTTTTCACATATATAGAATGCCAAAAAGTTTGTGTGTCTATCTCTTTTTCCAAGCTGAACAAATTTCTCTGGAAATTTCTTCCCTGATTTTGCTAGAACATGATTTTGATATCCCAGAACCCGGCAAGCACATGTAAATCGTACAAAGCTAAGAGGAACTGAAAGTATGTTGTGAGATTAGTAGAATTCAGAAAAGGTCAGAACAAGTTAAAAAACAGAAGATGCAAAAAAAAAAAAAAAGAGTGAAATTAAAAAGACAGTATTTGCAAGGACACATAAGATGAGGATCAGGTTTGCAAATAAAAGATGTCAAACAACTGACTAGGGGTAGCTTTTAAAAGCAGGAGCAGTGTGGAAATAATGTGCTAGATACAAGTCAAAACAGAGAGAGTTGTGAAAAAGGCAAGCATCTTGCTGATTATATACAAACAGGAGAATGGTAAACCTGCATCCGCATCATTAGTTTGTGCCTGGTTTTCAGTATTGCACTTAAACACATGATTATAAAGAGTCTACATGAGTATAAAGAGAACCATAGGGCTCTAACGTGTGATCTGCAAGGAAACACTGAGAAGAAATTAATGTTGAACTGAAGGAAAATATGAATTGAGGATGCAGCTACATAAAAGGAGAGCTGTAAAGAGGAACAGGCTTATGCTATGTGTCCGTTTTATACAGCAGAAGTAATTACCCCAAATTTTATCCCAGTCTGCAGTTAGACATTGAGGGGCAGAGAATTACAATGGAGATGATGAAGCAGTGGAATAAGCTGCTGTGGAGTCTCCACATTTGCAGGCCGTTACGAACAGGTTGGACAAATACCTGCAAGAAAGGACATCGAGGCAGTGATTCTGCCTGAGGTTAGGTTCTTCTCTACACATGGTCTGTGATTAGTCTAGCAAGTGCAATCTATCTAGGAGGAAAGGCGAGGAAACAAAACCTTCCCTACAATTGGAAGCATGTGTGAACTCATTTTAAAAAATGGAAAATTAAAGCCAGATCATCACCATAGTTGGTTAGTAATCACTGCATCTTGACTATTCTTAAATTCAGTGATTCATAACAAAGTGTTATGAATCTACCAGATTCATGAGTCTACTAGATTCCCTGTCTAAACAGGTGCATCCACACGGTGTGATGCAGGTCACTGGGAAAGTGCCAGCCAAAATCCAACAATAAACACCTATGTCCATGCTCATTCGGCTTTACTGTTGCCATTTGTGCTGCCTCAGAAAATACCAGGATAAATTTCTTTGGAATATATTCCTATGCTTTTCAGCTCAGACCTAGGTTAAGCTTGCAGCCAGGGTGCATTGTAAGAAGGCTTGTTACTTTAACTTTAGTCCTCTAAATATAGGTTGTGTTTGTTTTGTCTCTCTTCAGGAAGTCATCTTTTAACAGCCAATGAATAACCAACCCAAAATAGATGAGGTTAAGTTGTGCTTACTTTATAATTATTTTTAATTAATTAAGTCACTAATTGTCATTTTAAAATGTGCATATTGGGAATTTAGCAAGATTTTCCCATAAAAAATATTTTCAACTGGTGCAGTGCAATGAAATATGTCACACTTTCATAACGGAAAGCTTCTAAGGCTTTTTAAGACTTTTGGGGTTTTCTACTCCACTTGGCTGGTGTTATAAATAAGATTTTCAAGTATTTTGATTATGAAAGGGAAATGGAGTTCCATTGACTAATTGGCGTTCCTGCCTGCTGACCTGGTTACCTGTACCACTGCTCTCTGTCATCCTCTAAACATCTGTTCTTTGACCCATTTTCCTTGCTGGATTTGTTGCTTCAGGGTTAGTTCTCATTCCTGTCCTCCAGTACTTAAGGAAATAATTGACCTTTTAAAGCAAAATAAAAAAGTTATGTTTGAATTTCCTAAGCACTTGAACACCCTATAACATAGTATAAATAGTGAATGGAGCAGAGTTTCAAGACTACTATTTCTGCAAAAGTTACATTGTTTGATTTGACAAATGCTAAGCCTTATGAAGATTTATAATGATGATTGTCAGCTTTTACTGAATTCAAAAACAGATAAAAAGCACTTAGATGGGAAACTATAGAAGTATATTGTACATGACAATACCTACCCTTATGGATAAAAAGTTAAAAAAAAATATTTGCTGAAAGGTATAAATTAATTTCAGTAAGTACAAAGGACATTCAAATTGTAAAAATAACAGAGGAAGTAAAAGCTGTCTGGCATGCCAAACAGACTTTAATGTGATTATTAGGGACAGGTTTTTTAAATTAAAGGCAAAGAGATCTCAGATTTCATACTCGTGAATTAATATCATTCACTTGTCTTACGCGATTTAAACTGATTCTATTTGCTCCTGCAGTCACTAATCTCATTCATTTGTGTTGCAAAACCAGACTGATTTGGATTTGTGGCTTGTAAAGAAGGACACTAAGGTAGACAGCTGAACAAAAAACAGGTGGATGTATTTGAGCAGACATTCTGAATTATAATGAAACCCAAATGCATAAGGTTTGGGGGTACTTATTTTGTGATCTCTCTTGTATGTCCGAGCAACAGTTTCATCTTATAAGTTTGACTGTGTGAGTTCATACTCCTTGTAATTTATATGCCATTCTAAAATAGGTTTCTTGGTTTTGACACATGCAAGCTCATTACTTTGCCAGCAAGAAAACATCTATATAAAAAATGATCCATATGTAAAAGTTCATGAATTTATTATTTATTATGTTTTTTTTGCTTCTGGAGATTAAGTGTTTTCCTAGATCTGTTTTGCATTTCATTTTGTATACTATGTCTGTGTTAACTCAGTTTCTGTGCTCTCCAGTTGTAGGTATTCTGAAACATTCACCCTTAGTAACTTGCATATATTTATGTAATCAATAGGTCTTCTAGTTGCTTATTGAAGTATAAAGACCTAGCTCTGGATTGAGGTCCAAAAGGGCTTATGAATATCAAAGATGGGATTTAGATCCTACATAGGTCGTGTTGATCCCTCAATCTGAAAGCAAAATCTTTGAAACACCTGTCTAATCCCACGGACGCACTAGGATGTCTCTGTTGACGTGTGGAGGGGAGGAAAAGTTGGTTGCTGTTTACCATTCCATCATTGCACGCTGCAAGTGCTGCTGCAACTTTTTAGAGTGTCTTGAATTAGCAATATCCCACATACATCATGATGAGCTCGTTTTGAATTCCATTGCGTAATTCAAATCTTCTGCCTTAGGAAAGGTAATGCACTTTTCATCATCACAAAATAAGACGTTCAAGCAGTTGTTGCAATGGGCATTTGAGCCAAACTCCTGTCTTACATGAGTGCCCACACTGTTGAGCTAAAGACTCTTAAACATGGATTTTAACTGGAAAAAAAAAAATAAAAAAAGAAAACAACCCAGCATGCTATGACATCTCCACCATCATAACAATTCTAGTTTGGGTTCTTCCTCTTTGTGTCCTGAAAAAGTCTGTTGCCTCTTTAAAATAACTGTTTGGGTGCTTACAATGGAGAGAGGTTAGTGTTCTGCATCTAATGATTCAGGCAAAGTTTGCCTTCTTTGCAGGCCACATCTTAAATTGCATCGTAATTAAATTCACAATTTTGGGGGGGTTTTCTTTTGGGGGGCTGCCTCTTCTTTATCTGCTGTGGCAATGTTCAGAACCACGCTTGGCTTCAAAGTCCATAACCATTAAAAAACTGTACTGTTACTGACTGCAGCTGGTTTGTCTAAGCAAATTCAGTTAAATTCATAACAGGTTTCCTCATTTGCTATGTTAGCACTGAATTCACCATCTGATTTACACAATGGATAAAGACTAGTTTCTTTACAGACTTTTGGGAACATTGGTAACAATCTATTAAGCAAACTGTTACAAACAACGCTGTTTAATGTCTTCATAAATGATGTAGACAGCAAGATTCTGTGCACCCTGAGCAAGTTTGCAGATCATAGAATCATAGAATCACTAGGTTGGAAGAGACCCACCGGATTGTCGAGTCCAACCATTCCTGCCAATGTCTAAACCATGTCCCTAAAGACCTCATCCACCCTCACCTTAAACCCCTCCAGGGAAGGTGAGTCAACCACCTCCCTGGGCAGACTGTCCCAATGCCTAACGACCCTTTCCGTGAAGAATTTTTTCCTTATCTCAAGCCTGAATCTCCCCTGGCGGAGCTTGAGGCCATTCCCTCTAGTCCTGTCCCCTGTCACTTGGCAGAGGAGGCCAGCTTCCTCCTCTCCACAACCTCCCTTCAGGTAGTTGTAGAGAGCAATGAGGTCTCCCCTCAGCCTCCTCTTCTCCAGGCTAAACAACCCCAGCTCTCTCAGTCGCTCCTTGTAAGATTTGTTCTCCAGCCCCTTCACCAGCTTTGTCACTCTTCTCTGGACTCGCTACATCAAGCTGAGTGGTGTAGTTGCCACACTGGAAGAATGGGATGTTATCCAGAGGGACCTGGACAGGCTGGAGAAGTGGGGCTGTGAGAACCTCATGAGGTTCAACAGGGCCAAGAGCAAGGTCCTGTGCCTGGGTTGGGGCAATCCCCATTTTCAGTACACGATGGGGGATGACATGATTGAGAGCTGCCCTGCAGAGAAAGACTTGGGGGTGCTGGTCGATGAGAAGCTCAACATGCGCTGGCAGTGTGCACTCACAGCCCAGAAGGCCAACTGTATCCTGGGCTGCATCAAAAGAAACGTGGCCAGCAGGTCAAGGGAAGTGATTCTACCTGTCTGTTCCTCTCTTGTGAGACCTCATCTAGAGTACTGTGTCCAGTTCTGGAACCCTCAGCGTAAGAAGGATATGGAGCTGTTGGAACAGATCCAGAGGAGGGCTACAAAGATGATCCGAGGGCTGAAGCACCTTCCATATGAGGACAGGCTGAGAGAGTTGGGCTTGTTTAGCCTGGAGAAAAGAAGGCTCCAAGGAGATCTTATAGCAACCTTCCAGTACCTGAAAGGGGCCTACAAGAAAGCTGGAGATGGATTAATCGTAAAGGCTTGTGGTGATAGGATGAGGGGGAATGGGTATAAACTGGAGAGGGCCAGATTTAGATTAGACATTAGGAAGAATTTCTTCACCATGAGAGTGATGAGACACTGGAACATGCTGCCCAGGGAAGTTGTGGATGCCCCATCCCTTGAGGTATTGAATGGCAGGTTAGATAGGGCCTTGGGTAACTAGATGATCTTTAAGGTCCCTTCCAACCCTAACTACTCTATGATCCTGTGATTCTATTTGAAGTTTCACCAGTCTGTTAAAGATGGAAGACAATTATAGCAACCTTTTTAGTGTATGCAAGGGAAGGCAGTATATAAAGCAACCAATTTTGAGTCTGTCACATGAAAATAAAGGAAGGGGTCATTATCTTTTTCTGACTTGGGTCAAACAGTTCTTGATACCATAGTGGTTGCTATGAAAAAGCTATCTAGGTTTAGATTGGAACAACTAAGTGCAGGAGGTAGTGTTTTGGTTACACAGGGAGAATTTCAAATTTAGCAATTCATTCTGTGCTGTTCTGGAAAGCTAGATTTGCAAAAACCTACTACTCTGAGAAAGCCAGGAAGCCATTAAAATCCTGTCTGTGCCCTGCTTTTCTTTATGAAAAAAATATGATTATGACTTAAATTAGCCTCAAAGATTCAAGAAATTCCTCAGTGCTGCATATTAGACTCAACTACTCACAGGCTGTTTCCACATTATATGTTTCCATAATTCTACAGATCTTGGTATTTTTGCACAACATAACTAGGCAGAGAGCAAGCAGGAAGGTAACGACTGGGTGAATGGAACACTGCTACTGGGACAGCAAATTTAAGAGTTAATGTTGAGAAACTGTGGCAGCTTCAGTAAATATTTAAAGAACTTCTGCCTGGGAAGTTGCTATGAATATTAAAACATTTCATTAGAACCTCCATTTTTCTGCAGAGCAATAAGATATCATCCTCACTTGCAAGAAGGTTACATGCATTTGGAAAGCCAAGTGACTTCGGTTGTTTCTTCCTCTACAAACCCCACACTATTTTCTCAGAATGTTGTCATAACTTGAGAGATTTGTACTTGTGTAATTATCTGGTGCAATTGTAATCAAAATAATATCCTGTTCAGAGAAGGAATGTAGATTGTTGCCCACAGAAGGTTGCCTGGAGACAACAAAATGGCAAAGTCTTTGAAGCCCTCTTGTCATGTGCCCTGGAAGCTGGGCTGGTGGCTGCTGCTGTGGGAGTGGTGAATCACTTTCCATCTTCTGCAAAAGGGCTGTTTCTCTCTCTTTGTCATCAGTAGGACCGCTGTACCTGACTTTACAGGGTTTCCCTTCTAGCTCTGTCACAAGTCTGTGCTTTTTTTATGCCTGACTTCCCTGCAGAATGAAAAGTAACCTCTCATTCATGTGATAGCAAGATTTGGTTTTGCCTGCACTACAGAGGCCTTTGAGCTGACTCTTAATATTTTTTTTTCTCCTGTATTTTTCTGAAGCATCGATTGTCCCATCTGAAAGAGGTGACAGGTATCCAGGGTAACAAGAGATTTAACATCTGGATGGTCAGGTTGAGGACTGTTTTTACTGCTAGGTATCTTGTTGAGTAACAACTAGTCTTGTGATCTGGACTAATTGTCAGCAGTACAGGAGGAAACCAGCTCTGTCTGGCTTTCAATGCGTAAAGTCATCCCACTAATCCCACTTGCTTTCAATAAAATCTTTTTGTAGCTGAAGAGCTATTGGAACTGAATTCATAAGGGAGGAGTTTTCAGGAGCAAACTGTTCCTGTGATGTCTAGCTGTAGGTTCTATAGTAAGATGGTTCAGCAATTTTATTGCTTGCATCCAACATCTTTTTTTTTTGGTCATCTTTCTCTGTCTAAGAAAATCTGTTTCACTGTGCATGCGATTACCTGACTTTATTGTGGCTTCTGTTACCCCTGCCGGACTACAGGCTTGCCTGGGTTATTTGGGCATAGAAACAGCAGCATTTAAAGTTGATTCCCATGAAATAATGCAGTGTTTCTGTTCAGCAGTACAAATACTGCCAGAATATAGGATTTGCCCTCTTCTGTTTTTAATCAATTTCACAGTCTTGATCCTTATTATTTAAGATGTCCCCAGACCCAGGGTTTCTTAAGGGCTGGCAAATTCTCTGGTGAAAGCTGTTGTCAATAACAGCAGGCTTTTAGTACAACTTTTCACAGTCATGATAAAACTGATAATTTAATATACATGAAAACCATAATTTTAAAGAATTATGCAGGAACAATCAGCAATAATAACTAGAAGAATAATTCTACAGCTGCTTCATACTTTGAATAATGGCTTCATACTTTGAATAACAGTATTTTCAAGTATGTTATCTGTTACCTAATGAAAATGTAATAATGTAAGCACATTATGGTAAGAATTTAGGTGGAGGAAGCAATGGAGCAACTTACATTGCGTAACTTAGTTTTCTTTAATCACTGTTAAGAAGTAGCTAGTAGATGACACTATTCACCACTTGAGAGGAAATTTTAATTGTTATTAAGGATGTCAGAAAATATAGAGGAACTGGCCATGGAAGAGTCTCAAAATTTGAGTGGCAAGAGCAATGATTAAACTCAGATCAAATTGAAGTACAATTTCATGTGTTCCATAGGTTAGATGCCTAATAATCCATAGTGGTTTAATACTGACATGTTATGATTCTTGCCCTGTGTGCCCATCTTTAATGGCAGTGACAGTTGAAGCTGATGGACAAATGAATCTTAAGTCTAAATAAGTGTATTCTGAATTCTAAGTGAAAAGAGCTGGAGTAAATATGAACTTTACATAGCATCTGGAAAAGGACTTGCAAGATCATCCATATGAAGTAGAAAGCTTACCAAAAAAAAGAGAGAGAGAATAGTAGATAAATAGTCTTTTCATGTAACCTGTGAATGATGATAGTAAAGCTGCTAGCAAGAAGCTTGATGAGTTGTCAAAGTTATGTCAGCTTGAAGGGGCTTGTTTAGTGTTTGGACTTGTAGATTTTCAGTATCTAAACCATACACACAGTTGTTATTTCCAGCTTCTCTGGTGAATGTTCAAATTGAAAGTCCATCAAATGTGGAGTAACTTACTACAAATGCTACATCTGGGTTCAACAAGTTGTTATGGCTAAAGTTATCCAAAATACTTCTTGGCATGTAGGGGGAAATGTGAGATGCAATTAGGATAGAGGAATAAACAAAAATCATGCACTTGTGTAGTGAGGAGGGCTGGTTTACATTCCTATTCAATTAGATCTAAAATGCAACAAAATTTATCTCTGTTATGGGATGCCTACACTAACCTAATTTGGGAGTGTCTGTCTTGTAAAGAAAACTTGAATCTAGCTTATTGATCTGCACCACTTCCAATGCAGAGTCTATTGCATGCATGGTCCTTGTTTGAAAGATAAAATAATTGCCAGCCTCCAAGAATATCAAAGGCTCAACACAGAGAACCAAACATTGGCACTGAGGTAGTAACTCCGTGTATCTGTCTTTGTCTTTGCTTGCAATTTTTCTGCTGTGTTTTGTTCAGGAAATCTTTTCTTCCGTCTCTTTCCTAACTTCTTGGCCTTAGGAGTAAGCTGTAAGTATGTGGAAGAAGTACTTTAAAAGTACCAGAATGGTTTAGAAACAGTTTTCTGGAATATGTGAACACAGTTAATGCGTTGCTATATTCACAAAGAAGCCACTGCATCATTGCAATAAGCTCTAAAGGATCAGCTACTTCTTTGCATGACAAGTTCTTCTCACTCTTTACAAAATAATCTATAATAATCCATTGTATATAACATCATTTCTATGTAAGAAATGCTTAGCAGAACACCACTAAGAATCCATTCTCTTCAGCAGTCAAGAATGGATTCCTGTCCACTCAGCTTTTTAAAGCATTGGCCCTATAAAGACACTTTGCTAATAATGAAAATGAAATGTCAACACCGTAATTTGGATAATTTTAGACTGTAAACTCTTTAAGGAAGGCAATTTCTGTTAGTGGGCCACCTGTTTTAAGGAGGATCCTGCCTACTGTTTCAAAATCATTTATAATTACCTGTTTGTGTTAGTATTCTGTGATTTCTTCTTGGACAATTGAAACTTTACTATACTGCAGCAGCACAAACTGGAGCTTCCTATGCCAGATGTCTACCCCTGGATAAAGGTTTTGGTTAATTAGAGTTGGGATTTTTTTTGTTTACAGAGTTAAATGAAAACTTAATCATCCTAGAAAATGAGGCTTAATTTATGCGGAAAATTCACCACTTTGCCTTGTTAAGTCTTGCTGTCATTTTGTTAAGGAGATCCAGCACTTGCCTGTTTTTAAAACTAAGTCCTGCAGTTTCATGGGCAGAAAGGTAGGTGGGAAGAACAACACAGGCTAGATTAGAAGCAGATGGTACCAAAGTATTTTAACTATTGAAGTAGTCAAAATTTGTCATAGAACAAAAATCCTGAATCTTTAAATTTTTCTCTTTTTTTCCAGCAAATAGCTGCAAAACCACTGGCTGATTTCCTGTCTAGGGCAGTTCTGTGTAGAGAATAATTATTATTGTTAACATTAGTTAGCTAAGGGAGCAGAGGTCTAAATCATTCATATTGTGGGTAACTTACTATCTCATATGGAGGAGTCTGTGGTTTTACTAGAATCGTAGAATAGTTTTTCCACCCCTCCTTGCCATGGGGTGGAAAAACTTTCCACTGGATGAGATTGTTCAAAGCCTTATTCAACCTGGCCTTGAACACCTCCAGGGTGGGGCATCCACAATTTCTTTGGGCAGCCTGTGCCAGTGCCTCACCACCCTCACTGGAAAAGATTTCTTCCTACTATCTAATTTAAACCTACCCTCTGTACTATCACTGCAGTCCTTGACCCCAGAGACCCTCCTCAGTTTTCCTTTAGGCCCCCTTTACAGAATCACAGAATAACCAGGTTGGAAGAGACCTACTGGATCGTCGAGTCCAACCATTCCCAGCAATCCCTAAATCATTCTCCTAAGTACCTCATCCACCCTCACCTTAAACACCTCCAGGGACAGTGAGACAACCACCTCCCTTGGCAGACTGTTCCAATGCCTAACCACCCTCTCCGTGAAGAATTTTTTCCTAATCTCAAGCCTAAATCTCCCCTGGCGGAGCTTGAGGCCATTCCCTCTCATCCTGTCCCCTGTCACTTGGGAGAAGAGGCCAGCACCCTCCTCTCCACAACCTCCCCTCAGGTAGTTGTAGAGAGTAATAAGGTCTCCCCTCAGCCTCCTCTTCTCCAGGCTGAACAACCCCACCTCTCTCAGCCGCTCCTCATAAGATTTGTTCTCCAGCCCCTTCACCAGCTTTGTTGCTCTTCTCTGGACTCGCTCCAGAGCCACAACATCCTTCTTGTGGTGAGGGGCCCAGAACTGAACACAGTACTCGAGGTGCGGTCTCACCAGTGCCGAGTACAGAGGGAGAATAACCTCCCTGGACCTGCTGGTCACGCCGTTTCTGATACAAGCCAAGATGCCATTGGCCTTCTTGGCCACCTGAGCACACTGCTGGCTCATGTTCAGTCGGTTGTCAACCAACACCCCCAGGTCCTTCTCCTCCTGGCAGCTTTCCAGCCAGGCTTCTCCCAGTCTGTACCTCTGCTTAGGGTTGTTGTGCCCCAAGTGCAGGACCCGGCATTTTGCCTTGTTAAACCTCATGCCGTTGGTCTCAGCCCAGCAGTCCAGCCTGTTCAGGTCCCTTTGCAGAGCCTCCCGACCCTCCAGCAGATCGACGCTTCCTCCCAGCTTGGTGTCATCTGCAAACTTGCTAAGGGAGCACTCAAGGCCTTCATCCAGGTCGTTGATAAAGACATTAAACAGGACTGAGCCCTGGGGAACCCCACTTGTCACTGGCCTCCAGCTGGATTTAACTCCCTTTACCACCACCCTCTGGGCCCGGTCATTCAACCAGTTTTTCACCCAGGAGAGTGTGCGCCTGTCCAGTCCAGAGGCCGACAGTTTCCGAAGCAGAATGCTATGAGAAACTGTATCAAAGGCTTTACTGAAGTCCAGGAAGATACATCCACAGCCTTTCCCTCATCCAAGAGTCTAGTCACTCGGTCATGGAAGGTGATCAGATTACTCTGGCAAGACCTGCCTTTCATGAACCTTTAGGTACTGGGAGGCTGCTATAAGGTCTCCCTGGAGCCGCCTTTCTCCAGGCTGAACAACCCAAACTCTCTCAGCCTGTCCTCGTATGGGAGGTTTCTCTGATCACCTTTGTGGCCTTCCGCTGGCCTTGCTCCAACAGATCCATGTCCTTCCTGTGCTAAAGACTCCAGAAGCATTGCTTACATTATTTTAAGAAGCTAGATATGTTTTCAAAAGTTACTTTTTGCCAGTTTGTCATGTGCTGGTTGCTATGTTCAGCTGTCATTCTGCACTAAGCTGCTAATGAATTCTTCAGTAGCCCCAGTAATATGACTTTTTAAATAGTCCTTTTATGTTGTTGTTTTCATGCAGGTTACCATGAAAGCCAAACAAGTGAAGGATTCTGTTACACTTACACCAGGTGTGTGCTGCTAAGTCCTGACGGATACTTATAAGAAGTTACAGCTATGCAGAGTGCGTTTTGTACTTTCTGTGCATGCTTTGCAAAGAGACTTTTGGAGCCTTGCCTTACTTTGACCAAAGAGAAGGACTGATGGGTATTCTGAGGGAATGTTTCCCTTTAGGTACATCCTCCCAGGCTTTCTTATTCAGTTTATTGGGGGGGTTGTTCATTTGTTCAGGCTGTTCTGGTCTGCTTGTTTATATCAGTGTGGTAATGTACTAGCACTGCACATAAACCAGATAAGCTTTAATTGGCAAAATTCATTGCTTCATAACAAACCTTGATTTCTCAATAAGCATTTTCCTTAAACTCTTAATTCAGAAGAGCTTTTTCTCCTTTCTGCTCTATTCTGGGCATCTTTTACTTGCAGGCAGTTTGTGGTTTGTTCTATTTTTTGAGAAGTGTAACAACAGTACTTCTAACAGGTATCATCAGGCTCTCTGAGCTTAAAACACTGGCCCAGAATTCCCAGAATGTCAAAATCAATGTGAATTTGCCAGACCACATAATCACCCAGCGAGAAAGGGAGGAAGAAGAGGAGGGGAACTACGATCACACCCCAGAGCAGATGGATGTCCAAACAGATCAAAAGGAGACCAGTGCAAGTGAAACTAGACCCCGCAAGCGGAAAATTGTCAAAGCACCTGAAGTGATTCTGCCAGCAACAAAAGAGTTACAAGAACAGAAGAGCAGAGGAAGACGCCAGAAAGATTTTGACAGTGCCGAGCAAGACGAAGGGAGTGATGATGAGAGCAGAAAAAGAGAGAAAAGCCGTGCCCCTGAAGACCTGTGGACTCAAAATCAACAGAAACTTCTTGAAATGGCCTTGCAGCAGTATCCAAAGGGAACATCAGATCGCTGGGATAAAATAGCAAAATGTGTTCCTGGAAAAAACAAGGTAGGCCTAGTTTTGTTTGAACTATAATACAAATTGAGGGGAAACATATTTTCTACCAGTGTAAGAACTGAGGGTCCATCCAGAAAGGTGAGTCCTTTATTTAGCCTATCAGTCCAGACACGATCAATGCTGTTTAGAACGTTACTGTCATGTTTGTTGTTTTTATTTGAAGTACATTTTCATTTAATTTGGTTTGTTTGATCTATTACAGCAAATGTTGAAATACCTCCTGTTTCATTTAAAATACCTGCCTTTCCTCTGCCTTTCAGATCTTCAGTTGCAGGACAAATTAAATTTTAAGACAAATCTTGATTCAAAGTTAGTAACCAAATGTTGGTGTGCTGCTTTGCTTACATTTTTACAATACCTTTCTTAACCCATCTGAATGAACAAACAAAATAAGTAATCCATCTGCAAGTGTTAAATGCTCAATAATCTATGTTCTTTTTGTAAGTATAATCTTATAAAATTGCATTGTCAATTATATAGTTGGTCTGTGCTAGGTTTTGTAATAGTTGTGATAGCTTAGTTTGCTTGCTTCAGTCCTTGTAGCTGCAGAAAATCCTGAGTTTATTAGCGCCAAACATAGTGAGGAAGAACAGGAAGCGTGGGTGGGGGATTTGAGTGTTTCCCTGGCTCTGAAGCTCTTCAACAGGATTTGGTGTCAGTAGGTGCTAGTTAGTGACTGTGAAGCCTTGTCTTTAACCCAGTAACCTGCCTGCAGTGGGCTCATACCAGAATAACTGTTCTGAAATAGCTCTTACAATACAACTGTTTAATAATTGCTTTTACAGTCATTGCCAAGAAGTACTAGGCAACTGTTTTCCTGGGTTTGTGTGCTCTCTAAAGGGAGAAGTTATCCATTAAGAAACGTAAGTCTCAAGTTTGGTTTTCTAATCCACTCTTCACTGGATGTAGATTCTCCTTCTGAAATGCAGGGCACAACTTCAAAAAAGAACACGAACAAAAAAATAAAAACACTTACCCCCACCCCAGCTCTTCTAGAATCAGGTAGCACGTATAGAGTTAAAGCAATAGTAAAATATCAAAGTTTAATTAACCTTTTGTTTTTCCTTTTAGGAGGATTGTATAGCAAGATACAAGCTGCTTGTTGAACTGGTACAAAAGAAAAAAATGGCTAAAAGCTGAGTGAGAAGACAAGTAGCTCATCTTTGTCAAAATGGGGTTTTAAATCTCACCTGCAGGAAACTGCATTTTTGTACCTCAGTATTTCTAAACATCCTGTGCCTTAGTAAAAGAAAACATTAATAAATCTTATGCCATCTTCCCTGTTGTGTGTGTTGAAGAATGAAGGTGTATTTTTGTGTTGGAGAACTGCTTGTGCAGATGTGTGGTAACAGGGTCTTAAAAATTAGTGGACCTTCAGGAAACCCCACACTGATAAGTGCATTTTGATACTCATAAGTTTACAGCCAAGGACTGCACAGAATATAGAGAATGTTTTTGTTTTGAAAGAGAGAATTGATCTGAAACTGTTCAGCAAGCACAGTAGTGAAACTCTGCACTCAGCGTGTATTTTCCTTTCTTGCAGCTGTAAGTCCAGACCATGTGCATGTCTGTTGCTACATGGAATGTCCAGGCATTCTATTAGTATTTTGAAATGAACATTTTTCTAATCGCCACTTCCACGCACGTCCTCGTCCATTTGCAGCTGTAAATACCTTTTTTACCTACCCAGCTCTAGTGCCAGATGCAGATGTTCTTCAAGTACTGTTACCATTGTCCTGCTAGCAAAATATTTTCATTTCTCAGGGCAGGCGTGAGCTGGACCTCTGTGCACCTTGCGTGCTACAACTTTGCAGGAACAGCTTTCAGTCTCCCAGGGTCTGTGCTGCGGCTCTCACCGACGTTGGAGCTGAGTCTCTTTGGAGCATCTTCTGCTTGACAGCTGACAATGTATGAACTAACACTTGTTTGTTGATTGTGCAACGTGACCTCCTTGTGAGAGGAGTTGAAACCAATAGAAACATGGTTTCACTTTAAAAGAGCTCGTCTTTACGCAGACCCAACAGTGAGATTTTTTTAGTGCAGTTTATGAAAAACAGGCACCAGAAAATCAGTTAAATGTCGCCCAGTGCTGCAGCTGGAAGCGTAGCTCCTGCTAACACAGCTCGAGTGGATGTAGTTGATAAAACCAGGATTTGAGCTGTTACAGGCTGCCCAGAATTAGGTCGCTCGTGCATTGCCATTGGTGCCATCAAAGCTGGGTTTTGGTGAAACAGCAGAAACTTTAAAACCTTCTTAACCTGGAAATCTTGTGAAATGCATCACATCCAGCCTGCGCTGTGCTCACGGTGCTGAACCCAGAGCAGTTCCCAGCATATCTGTGGGCAGCTGGGTGACCAGTGACTCGGCAGCGTGAGCTGCTTTGGCACCAGAGGATTCCACAGGGAGGGCAGCATCGGCCACCACTGAACTGGTGCCACAGTTGTCTTCAGCCATGGAATGTCGTTTTTGATGTCAGGATCTGCAGAGTCATTGAAACAAGGTTGGTTTTCGATGGCATCTGGCTCTCACGCGAACTCATGGGTTGAATTTTCGTTGAGATGTCAGAACTGTCCTTTCCCCATTTGTTAGTCTGTCAGCAGGAGGAATGCTGGGGAGCAGCCACAGCTCTCTGGGTCTCTAACCAGTTGAGATTTTAAGAATGTCCTGAATTTGACAATCTCGCTGGCATTTCCAGCTTTGCCGCTTTCATGCTTCTCTACTTCTTACCAGGAGCCCAATACTCGAGCTTGGGCAGCCGCTCGCCACTTAAGCGAAACGTACAAGGAGCAGCAGGACCTCCCCCGGTGCTGGTTTCTGTGATATTGCTCTAATAGCAGCAAGACAACCAAACCTTCTTGTCTACCAGGATCTGTCCTACGTCTCCAGATAAAGCAACAGTAACACAACCCTCCAGTCCATGACTCCAGAAGGGATTTGGGATTCCCTGCAGCATATTGGGCTTTTCTGCCTCTCACCTACAGCTCTGGCAGCGTGGGCTGCAGCTCTGGTGGCCCAGGGTGTTCCAGCCATCCTCTCCCTTTTCTACTAACAGGCACTGCCCAACAAAGCCAGAAGAAAACTGGAGCCAGTTCTAGAGCTCAGCTGTAGGTTCCATCAATGGAAAGGCCTCTGTTCAAGCCTCTTTGTCTTACAGCATAGAACATTCCAGCCACCCCTAGAATGCAGGGACATTTTTTCTACCTCTGACCAGCAGAGGAGCCTGTTGTGCAGGTGGGAGAGGGCAGGTAAGCGATGTCCCAGCCCCTCCAGGTGATGATCCACATTCCCCTGGGGTCAGTTCTGAGCCTGCTCATTTACCCCTCTTCTTTCAGGACTCTGATTTTCCCCATCTGAAACTAACACGCAAACGTTCCATCCTCAGGGCTTGAGCAGAGGGAACCAATACACGAATGGCTCGGGCCTCTGGCACCACCATCTTCTCGCTGCTCACTCCAAGGGCTCAGCTGGGGGCTGCATCTGACTAGCAAGGGGATAAAAAGCAGGGCCCATCCCTTGTCTGCCACCCTCACGTCTTCAAGGACAGGAGGGGAAGAGGCGAGTTCCTCCTTTGCTGCCTGGGAAACAGACCCAGGAGTTCAGCTGGGGGCTTCCCAGACCCCTAGGGAAGTGGTTTTACAGACTCCAGTACAACTGTTACAGCAACGACCAAAGGCCTCAGTCAGCTGAATGCTGGCCTCATGCAGGTAAAGAGCCCATCCTGCCTCTGCAGCTCTTGCCAAGTTATTTCAGCCTTCCCTGGGGCCAGAGGAGCAGCGGCTCCTCCCCAACTCACACACAGCACCTTCTTTTGGAAGGGTGAAA
This sequence comes from Clamator glandarius, assembly GCA_033459285.1. Lineage (NCBI taxonomy): Eukaryota > Metazoa > Chordata > Aves > Cuculiformes > Cuculidae > Clamator > Clamator glandarius. The sequence continues at coordinate 1,452,475 of JAUNZM010000046.1, forward strand.
GCAAAAGCTCCTGCCCCCAGACCCCAGCAGAGGGGCCACAACTGCCCCTGTACAGCCAGGGGGCAGGAGCTGCTCCGCTGCCTCCCCACAACAAACACTTAGACAAGAAAAGATTTTTAAAGTTTGTTGTAATCGATTTTAGTGGCCCCCGTGCAGCTGAGCTCCCCCCTGCAGGGTGGTGGGAACAGACACGTTCTGCTCTGAGACTCCCGATCACACAAGCAGAACCCAACACTAAGCATTAATAAAGTTTATTAACAAAAGCTTTGTACATATCTTTTCATACACTTGGAATTTTACATCTAGGCAAAATAACAGCACATTTCCTTCTCCCCTTTTGTACAAATCGTTACAGAATATCCACCAGTGGGCTGCACAAGTAAAATAAACCACTGGGTTACTTTTGTAAAGTTATCTACAAAAGTGATTTGTGACATTTTTTAAAAAATTCCCCAGAACATATAAAAATAAATTATTTTTACTTTTTCAATTAAATCTACTAATTAGAAATATTACAAATCAAAATATCAATGTTTTCATATGAATTCTTCACAATACAAAACAGATTCACAAAACTTTATTTACAGAAATGAGGTAAGAACTGTGCAATGTTTAACTAAGAAACATATTGCAGAATTAAAATGTTCTTCCAAATAAGTCCACAGTGGAGGTCTAATTACAGCTGGGTCTTTTCCTCTAATAATTCCCACCTTAACAGAGATTAGTGGTCATCCACCCCGTTTGAACTGCCCCTCACCGTACTGCATAGACTCACCCCGTGAAATCAGCTGCTGGCGGATGTGGTGCAACGCAAGCTGACCCGGTTCAACCACTGGTAAATTTTAGTGGGAAATATTAACTCACTTTTTTGGTAATTTCATTAGTGAAAGCGACCCAGGTAACAATCTGCCTGAGCTCTCTACAGTGGTACAAACACCTCTAGGAAAGGCAGAACAAGGCTGCTGGTGCAACACAGGATAGTCCCGCTGCTAACAAGGACGCAGGTAGTGCATGGTCAGCTGTTTGCAGCCGTTTCAACAGAACGGAGGTAGCAACAGGCACTTGGTTGAGGCCAAACACTACACATTCTTCTCCCAGTGTGGCCTTCTCATCTGGTAAGAAAACTTTGTCTTTGGAACCAATCTGGTTCCTCTAAAAACCTCAGAACTCTAAAACCTACACCAAAATTGATCAACTTTGGATTCCATACTGTAATTCTTACTCAGGAAAAACTCCCACTATGTAACAACAGGAATTTAAAGGAATAAAAACTTCAGCAGTGGATTCCCTTACGAGTCGGGTTTCAGAATAGGTGGGGAAAAACCCCAACACGCAGCAAGTCCAGGCTGCTAAGACAAGCTTTGTCCAGAAGGAGATTTTGCAGCTGCAGCAAGAGATCAGACTGGCTGGGACTGAGGCTGGTTTGGTTTTTAAAACTGCTGCTCTGAAACCAAGTAATGCCTGACTGCAGACAGTACGTGAGCCTATAAATTTATAAGATTAGGACTGAAGAGTCAAGTATGTGTTTCTGTGGTTGAATTTGTACTTAGTACCGCCATACTGACAAAATAATTATGGTTTGCAGTTTTATCTACTTCACAATCCAAAATATTAGAAAGTACATCCTTTTTAGTGCAACAAGAGAGCAAATCAAAGTCTACCAGAAATATCCTTATAAAAATTATTAACCTTTTCCTGTGCAGTAAGAGTTCCTTGTTGCATTTCTTCAGTCTGCAGAAAGGGAAACTGCAGTTTGCAGCCCGATGAAGTGCTATAACAGCAGGACATGCAGTTCTCAAGCATCAGTCAAATGTCAACTCTTCTCTGATGCAACTGGTCCAGTTTTATCATTGAGCCTCTGTGTAAGAGAAAATACTTCTAAAAATCAGATTATAAAATACAGAGTTAAGTAAAAATTAAATTCATACAAATGACAAAGCAGATGAGGCACATTTACTGGAGCTACATAAATATTAGGTTAGTGCAAAAATAACTTCCTTTTTAATCATCAACTTTAAAGCAATCTATCTCAAAATAAAATTTATTAATCATAAGAACCATTAGAATCTATATGTTTTTCCAATAAGAAACAAGTCTATTCCAGTAGCATTGAATTCTGGAGTCTTAGAACAGACGAATCTTCAAAGGTGTTTCGAGCTGCTGCTTGGTTGTGGAAAACCTTCTCTTGCAGGAAATTGTGGAGATGCTTGAAAATGTGGTAAGTGGTGGGACAGAAGTCTGGCGAGTAAGCTTGGTGAGGTAAGAGTTTTGTGGCACAGTTGCAGAGTCATTTGCAAGACTGGGTTGTAGAGACATTTACAAGATTGGGTGTTGTCGTGACGAAAAACTGGTCCTTTTCAATTAACCCATACTGGACACAAATGTTGCAGTTAGTGCATTTTGGCGCTTTCCAACAACTCTGCTGTGATGGCTTCGAATTGGGTTCAAGAAGTTGTAGCGGATGATTTTACTTGCCAACCACCAGACAGTGACCATGATCAACTTTTGATGCAGCTTCAGTCTGGGGAAATATTTTGGTGCTTCACCTCGGTCCAGTCACTCTGCAGAACACCGTTGGTTGTTGTATGGAATGCATTTTCTATCACATATCACAACATGATCAAGAAATGGATCGGTTTTGTTGTGCAAAACAAGCACAGAGCAAATGATGTAACAGCGATTACTTTTATTTTTGTTCAGCTCATAAGGCACCTGTTTGTTGAGATTTTTGATTCTCCAATTTGGCGCTAATGTTAAATAGCCACTAAATGGTCAATGTTTAGCTTGTCTACAATGTCTGGGGTTGTTTTGTGTTTTGCATGGGTCCGCTTCAATACTGGCCTTCAACTGGTTGTCATCCATCACAGAAGGACCCCCACAACTCTCCTCAACTTCAAGGCTCTCATTTCCATTGCAAAATTTTTTGAACCGATGCTGTGCTGTCACTGATGGCCCCGGCCCAATGCCTGGTTGATACAGCTCCAGTTCCTGCTGCGTTATATTAAAATTGCTTGAATTTGCTTTTTCTCCATCTTTAATTTGACAATGTGATATAAAAAAAGAATTAACAGTGAAAACAAAACCATTAACATAAACAAGTAGAGTAAATTTTGCTCTTTAAAATGATATGTTTCATGGATACACTTAAATAAGTTTAATCTGAAATAAGCAACACAGTTTACAATGACAAAACCAGCTATTATTTTTGCACCAACCTAATAGCAACTTTCCCACTGTAAAGAACAATCACATATTGTAGACTACAGAGTGGGAAAGGTAAGAATGATGAAAGGAATAATCCTATACTGAAGCAACTCATCACAGCAAGCATTAGAAAACACTTACTGTTCTTCTACATGAAGACTCGCTGCTCCTAGCTGTTCATCTCTCGTGAGAATCACAAGATGGTCAAGACAAATACCAGGTGACCTCTGCTATGTTTTACCCATTGGAGAGGGCCAACACCTACACTTCTCCATTGGAACAGAAATATTATTTCCATTTTGCCCCTGTCACTGTTATAATTTTTCATAATTGTTACAAAGACAGTTCCTGTGAGTGTTGAACAGGACTGAGCAATCTCAGTCACTGAGTGCTCAGAAATGCTTGAAAACCCATTCCAACTGGAAATGAAAACATTCAAACTTTTCGCAAACAGGATTTGTTAAAAATGCTTTTTGGAGTAAAATAGTTCAACAATCCAATGCAACCTGTCTCAATTCTAACCTTTGAAAGAAAGTAAATGCAATTTCAAAATAAATGTATTTCTAAGTGGTTCATTCAAAAGCTGTTCTGCGAGTTCCTAGAACTGTTTACAGCTAACTGCTAGAAGAGCAGGAACTAAAACTGAAACAGCGTATTTGTAAAATACACTTGTGCTGCCTGGTCATGCTGCTCAACTCTAGCAAGAGCCATTTCAGGAAACTCAAAATAAGGTCACATACAGAACAGTTTGTTCTGATGCAACCCAAATACAGGACTTCATTTCCATTCACTAATGATCTTTGGAAAATGAAGGGCGCTCTACATAGAACATACTAGAAAAAAGTAAATGAAGGCAAGGCATCCAAAGCAAACCCCCATGCTGGAGGACTTCTGCTCTGACAGTCAGTGACCAGGAAAAAAACAGATCCTATCGGAGTCCTGCAGATTGCAGTACAACTACATCACAACAGACTAAACTGGGAAGCAATAACAACCATGTGCAAAGCCTTAATAAAAGTCAACGCTCCTATTTTTGAATGGAAGGGAACTGTTCCCAGGAAAAATGTCTTGAAAATTCATCATTATGTTTTGTGTCTCACTCTATCTTTGGAAAGTACCACAAGAGCCAAGCTGCCCAAGTCCCACCTCTTCCTGCCTGCTGTTGCTGACAAACTTCTTTTTTTTTCACTACCACTGGCACTTGATGGCTTCTCCAAGGAATACTGGAACTTTTTCTTCCTACTCTACCCAGTTCCTACTCTTGACAAGTTCAATGTGCTCCTTCCCTTCACCTTCTCTTATCTTAATTGTATGACCCTTAGAGAATAACGTCTTTTCTCTGACTTACTGAAGAAAGAATTCCTATCTTTGGTATTGAGGTTACAGGAAATGCTGAAGATAATGAAACAACTTTGCCAGAAAAAACATGTCTTGTTTCCTTATCCATCTAGGAAAGTTTTTATTACTGTATCAAGCAAAGAAGTCATAAAGCCTCATCTTCCCACAGCACATCCAAGCTACACACAGCCCATCCTCCTAATACACATTTCATCTTTTCAGTAACCCTCATCTCTTAAGTCATCAACTCCTGTCTGCTGCCACAGTGCCCGAGGCCTGCCCAGGACAAACTCTTCAAGTAAGGTGATAAAAAGCAAATGATCTACAAAATAGTGGGCACAAAGCTGGGGGAAAAGGTAGAGTGAGGAGGACTACGGTGCTGCAGTTGTAATCACTAGAGGAAGGCAAGGGTCACTGGGTTGGTGTCCTGACCTAGGGAAGCAGGCGTGTGCAGCAGACAGGCTACGTGTAAGTGACCACAAGTTCACAGAGTTCGGAACCTCATTAAGTGCAGCCCAAGGTTCAAGAAAACTAAAATAAACAAAATAAAGAAAAAATTCAACATCCTTGCTTCTTATCTTTTAGTTACCTCACAGAGGTACTCCATTGAAAATGAGGTGAGAAATATACTTACTGTCACCTTCTGAGCTGCGTTATCTCCATGGATTGTAAGGAATGGGTTGGTAGTAGCTGCATTAAGTGGTGAGGCCTGTGTGCCTGAAAGTAAGTTGTTTATAGGTATCTGTGCTCCTCCAGTAATCTGCAATTGCTGTACTTCAGACTGATGGTGTTGGTGGTGGTGATGCTGTTGCTGTACTAATTGATACAAAAGGGCTTGATGTTGTTCCTGGAGTAACACAATGAGGAAAAAAAAAAGTTATCAAGAATTAGTTACTGAAAAATAGCTCCTCCCTGGGTTCTTACTTATTGGAATCTTCAGTCAGTGCAATCCTTAACCTATTCCCAGTTCATTTATGTTACCCTAATAAAGTCTCATAAGACAGTGGGAAAAGGAAGGAAGTGCCTATAAAGTTTCCTGCAATCAGTAGCTCAGCAGAAGTTGAGCTGAGCCTGCTGGCTCCGTCAGGCCTCGATCAGAAGAAACATAACTGAGAAGAGCATCAAACCATGCTGCTCAAAGCACTGAAACTACACAGTTAACACAAATAGGCCTACACGAATAGCTCAAGGCAGAGCAAAGACAGTTCATGAGATGATTCCCAAAAATCTTTTCCTAGAGTCCTAGTGAAATCAAAGAATAGCTTAGGATACTGTTAGAATCCCAAATTCTGCTGCCCACAGCTGATGCTGAAAGACACAAACCACTATGTCCACACCAGACAAAACGGGACTGAAGGCGCTAAGAAACAATTCTAGCACTACATACAGCCCAATACTATCCTGTATTTGGCGTGGCTATAATCCAAAAAGGTTGGAGAAACTGAAAATCTTAAAAATTATTCAAAACTTGCAACATCAAGTTAAACACATTTATAGGATTTATATTTACGTTTTATAGCTGAGGACTTGATCCATGCCTTAGGAGTCAACAGAGGAATAAATCATGATTAACTGGAAAACTTACTGATGTGAGTTGCTGGGTACTTAGTAGTTGCTGAAATTGCTGGTGCTGTTGATGGAGTAGAAGTTGTCTCTGTTGGTCAGGAAGCAATCCTAATCCCGAGGCACTGTAGGGTTTGACAGGGTAATACTGTAGTTTATATGAAAGCATGGGAACTTTTTACTTCAGCTTTCCATTGAAACAAAGAGAAGATGGATATATATAGACAGTTCCTACTGTGCATTTTGATTGTACACTGCCAAATATTAAATAGCATGTCTGTCCAGTTGCATTTTCTGATGCATACCTAGGCATTACCACCATCGTCCCCAGTCTCATTTTTGCTGAGCAACAGCAACATCCTGCCTGTTAGGTAAATGTACTACATGTACATTATTTTAAACTGAGGTAATAATTTCTACTTTTTTTTTCAAATGCTTTATACAGAAAGGCTAGATTTTATATTTTAGATTTCATATTATAAGGCAGCTCTTGCCTCTTGCCAACTTTTAATACTTGCTTAACTTCCAATTATTATCTTTTGCAATGCTCAAATCTACCACTACTTCTGATACTTGTATGTAATTCAGCAAACATTCACAGCCATGAAGTGAGCCAACTGATGCTGCCAAGGAATGAAGCAGACTGCCTCTCCACTTGCCTAATACTTAGTTGCCTATATCCATGCCTACATAAAATTTTCTACAGCTATTTAGAAAACTGGCCAAGGAACTCATCCAGCAAACAACTGATCTGGAAATAAGATGTTTCTTGAACTATGCCAGTTCATCACAAGACCAAAAGCATGAACACAAGTTTGAAACAGAAGACCAGGACAACAGCTGGATTTATTCTTTCAGTACCAGTGTTAGTTTAAAATACCCACTGAGTTATTAAAGTGCAGTTTCACATAGGCTTACCCTGCTATTGAAAGGCTAAGTATCTCCCTTTCGGCTGACATCTCTGTGCTCCCCTCGCACCAACTCTTACACAATGAGCAGCATCTCATGGGAACTGAGCTGAAACCTAAGCCAATACCAAACACATTTGAAGGCCACCTGTTAACGTAGATGAGGTTATCATATGAATGCAGAGGCACTGGTACCAGCAAGGAGGAGTGTGTAGGATGACCAAAAGGATGACTGAATTGCTGGTTGTGATTGGTAGTAAGGAATTAAATTAATTTAAATCAGCTACAAATCCATATAATGAGGCTACAATCATTTAGCTCTTCAGGACATAATATTTATCTTGCCTTTCTGCAGTAGCTAGCATACTGCAACCTGGCTCTGTTGTCACTTCGACTTTTACTTTACTAACCAGCCAGTATGAAAATGCCCACAGCACCACCATTCTCTACTGCTGGGACAGGGCAAGCAATAAATAAACTTTGCTTCATACTTCACTGCACAGCCTCAATGCTATGAAAAAAACGTGCTTGGCTGCACTTATTATTTCAGATGAAGAGTGGGAAGTGGATGTCTATGGGGCTGGATGGGAGCCATCCAAGGGAACTGAGGGAGCTGGCAGACGTGCTCACCAAGCCACTTTCCATCATTTGTCATCAATCCTGGCTAACTGGGGAGGTCCCAGTTGGTTGGAGGTCAGCAAATTTGACACCTATCTACAAAAAGGGAGAGAAGGAGGATCCAGGGAACCACAGGCCTGTCAGCCTGACCTCAGTGTTGGGGAAGGCTATAGAGCAGATCATCTTTAATGTCACTGTGCACCACATTCAGAATAAGCAGGTGATCAGGCCCGGTCTAGGCACGTGTCTAGGAAAGGGAGATCCTGCCTAACTTCATATCCTTCTATGACAATGTGACCCACCCAGTGGATGAGGGGAAGGCTGTGGATGTTGTTTACCTGGACTTCAGTGAAGTCCTTGACACTATTTCCCATAGCGTTCTCCTGAAAAAACTGGCTGCTTGGGATTTGGATGGGTGTACTCCTCACTGGCTAAAAAAAATGGCTGGATGGCCAGGCCCAGAGAGTTGTGGTGAATGGAGTTAAATCCAGTTGACGGGCCAGTCACAAGTGGTGTTCCCCAGGGCTCTGTGTTGGGGCCACTCCTGTTTAAGATCTTTATCAACAATTTGGGAGAGGGGATCGAGTGTTCCATCAGTAAGTTTGCAGATGACACCAAGTTGTGTGGGAGTATAGATCTGCTTGATGGAAGGAAGTCTCTACAGAGGGATATGGACAGGCTGGATTGATGGGCCAAGGTCAGTTGTATCAGGTTCAACAAGGCTATGTGTTGCGTCCTGCAACAACCCCATGCACCTCTACAGGCTTGGGGAAGAATGGCTGGACAACTGCCTGGCAGAACAGCACCTGGGGATGTTGGTCGACAGCCAGCAGTGTGCTCAGGTGGCCAAGAAGGCCAACAGCAATTCTGGATTGTATCAGAGATGGTGTAGCCAGCAGGACTGGAAAAGTCATCACACCCGTGTATTCAGCTCTGATGAAGCCGCACCTCAAATCCTGTGTTCAGTTTGGGGCCCCTCAGTACCAGGCAGACATTGAGGTGCTGGAGCCCATGCAGAGAAGGGCAGCAAAGCCGGTGAAGTGTCTGGAGCACAAGTCTCATGAGGACTAGTTAAGGGAACTGAGAGAAGAGAAAGCTAGGGAGAGACTTTAATGCTCTTCACAACTGCCTGAAAGGAGGCTGTAGTAAGCCAGGTGTTGGTCTCTTCTCCCAAGTAACAAGCAATAAGACAAGACGAAATAGCTTCAAGTTGTGCATGTAGAGGTTTAGATTTGATATTGAGAAAAATTTCTTCACTTGAGAGGACTGGCAAGCAGTGGAACAGGCTGCCCAGGGAAGTGATTGAGTTACCATCCCTGGAGACATTTAAAAGACATGTAAATATGGTTTAAGGGTGGACTCAGTGTCAGGTTAACAGCTAGACTCAATGATCTTAAAGGTCTTTTCCAACCTAAGTGGTTCTACGATTTCCCATCATCTACTTCACAGCATTCATTATTTCCACTTCTACCACTCTCCTGTTTCTCAAACCCCTTGTCAATGGTCTTTTTCCCTACCTAAGAAGTCAATTCTACTGACCCTGTCCTGTGCAAACCATTTTCCCTCTTATTAGTCTTGCTGCACTGTTTTCCCCCCTTATACTATCTCCTTTTCTGAAACTGCATAATCAGAACTGCACACAATACTCCAGATGTACAACCACTGGGGATTTAACATGACAGAAAACAAAATGGATAACACCATTCTATCTATTCTCCAATAAAACCTAGGAATATTCGTTTGATTGTTGGTGAAAACACAAATAACACTTCACTTACCCAAGGAAACCCCTAAGTTTTCCTCCTGAGCTATAACAGCAAAACTCAGGTCTAACACAAGCTAGAGCTGTGCATGTGCATCGATTAATTGAAATTCCTTCAAACAGCTTTAAATTCAATTGTACCAAAAATACCTGTAACATCTGCAAAAAGTAAGTATTTTCAGTTTGACTAACATATCCATTATTCTTCCTTCTCTTTTTGCCTCACTTTTTCTGTATTCTGTTTTGGAATAAATCTTCTCTCGTGTTTTTTCATTCTTTTATCCCATTCTTCCTTTTTTCCTATATTGTGTTCTACCTTTGCATTTCTTTTTTCTGCTGTTGTTGTCCTTTCCCCTTATCTCCTCTGCCTTCCTCTCCCATTCTGCACTGACACTTGAAACAAAATACCCTCAGCAAGCAGCTGAGATCTAAGTGTCTAGAAACAAAACCTAACTGCGAAGACAAAATGCCGCACCTCCAAAGCTTCCCAGATCAGGCAGTTCACTGAATTTCACTACACAGCTTTCTCTAAACCAGATCAGTTTGGAATGTAAATTTAATCCTTTTTAGCTACTCATTAAAAGGTACCTGATAAGTCTGAAACTCTCCATCCTACAGTCTTCTCTGGTAGCGAGAATATAAAGAACAATCATGTAGCCAGAATATAAAGAACAATCATATCTTCTTCCTCAAATTACTTAATGTCCCAGCTGCAACTAATCTATATTAAGCCATCTTTTTTTCCCAGAAAACTATCACATATTTTTCTCTGCCCAATGAATGTAAGCTCTTTTACCTACAATTTGAAAGTCTCTCAAGCAGCAGTGTGAAAATTGGTGTTTTCTCACCTCCCTATGTCCCACAGTTAAAGCACTCACATGAGCAAGGACAATGTGCATAAAGATGTCTTCCTGTATTGGTGAATAATCTAGCTATTTCTCACATGAAACCATCCAAGAAGGTTCTGAAGCTTGGGAAGTTACTCTAAGTAGCAACTTACAGGAGCATCTTGGAAGTCTTTTAATTACAGCACAGCGCACCACAGTTAGAATGCAGGGCTCAGTCCTCATGTGGCTTTCCTTCATCTTAAGAATACTGATTTAAAATACCTCCAAACCTGATCACCACCATGCAGTCTAACCTGGTTCAGAGAATTTGCGATAGCCTGGTGGCAAATCTCCATGCCTGCCTGCACTTCCTACCACTTAACCTTCTCACTTATGCAGTTCAAAAAGTACCGATACCTAGAGGAATTAATATTAAAGGAATAGTCAATTCATTGCCACTGAAACAGCACTGAACTCAAGAGTGGAAGGAACAAAAAATGTCCCATACAGTTTCGGAAGCAATGAGCAATAATCTTAATTAGTGGAAAATACATTTTTGTTTGTTTGTTTTTTGAGTTGTTCATTCAAAATCCTCCCAGAGCCTCTTCACAACTTACTTCCAGTAACAGAAGTTTTTTCATATTTTTCACTGAAGCATTTGTAGTGGAAGAAACAGGAATGAGTAACGTACATGTCATTATTATAATCATATTAGGACTAATTAGCAATAGTGCTAGCTCAGACTGAACTCTTTCCCCTCTAAATATACAACTAGGAATACTGGAGCAATTGTGAAACATCTCAAAAGGAAGGGGGCCTAGCAAGTCATCTGAATGAGCTCAGTAAAGCAGAGAACTATGTGAAAAGTGCACTTTTAACTTTAACACAAATGTTAATTTTACATTAGTATTGCTGAGGGAACAGCGCAGCAAGAGATCATGCAAGAACAGAAATGGAAATGCTGGCAGGGACGCATATCGCAAACTCGTAGCTGAAAACAGGGAATCGTTGGAGTATTCCATTCTACGCTAAAAATTAGAATGAAAGCTTATAATAAGATACTAGTTGCAGTATTCTGCATGAACCAGAGTCATCTGCTACTAAGCTGCACACTCAAGAGTTGAAGCAGTTAAGACAGATATTAAAAAAAACTCATAAACTTCTGTAACCTAAAGAGCCAGAAATAAATCGTATGAGAAAACAGCAGCATGACCACTGTATTTTCAAATTACCTGATAGTGGAAATCATTACACAACTGGTTAATACTATTGATTCTGCCTAATATTTCTCACTCCTCCCTACACCTTTGGGGACAATAATACAAAATTCTTGTGTTTTCAGCAGATTTCTTATACTCAAGAAAGATGATGGCTTTTCATTAACAAAATGCCTTTTGTTTAACCTATGAAATGTTATGTTCATATGTGATATAAAATATGAAAAATGTAACCTCCTCTGTAAAAGTATAATAGCACATCAAACCAACAGGATACACTTGGAAGCATCAGGTTTTATGAGCCTTATAAAGCCACACAATGCTACAGTGCATGAATATTCAGGAGCCACCAAAAGCAAAAGGAAAGAAACTGGAAAAAGAAGCTACAAAACCAGGGATCCCTTGCATCATTCCAATCACATACATCTTTTTTGGTGGGTAATCCACCATAATCTCCAAAAATAAACTCTACTTAAAAACCTGTAATCCACTCCTATTTCCCTATTTCTTTCTACACAGAACCACAGTTCTCCTTCCTAAACGAAGGACAATACAAGGGGTGGGGGGAAGGGAAGCAGGGAGTATGAGTTAGCCTAGGCTCTGCTCTATCCCAAAATACTTCCAGACCAAGCAGTCCGTTCTCCTTCCTGGAAAGCAGCTGTCATGTTCTGTTACCATTTGCCTTGCAGCTCACGCAGCAGCAGTTTACGCTACTGAGGGTACTTGCTTTTGGGGAAGGGCTGTTACAAATACTCAAACGTGGAATTTTTTTGCATTTAAAAATTCTTAGGAACACCACTTGAAAAGATGATTTTGTTGTCTTTGGCGTCAGATGCAGAGAACTGAAAATGCCATGCAACTGTACTACTGCTCTGGTTATGCCTATTGCACGTTTAATTACATCACCGTATACTGTTCTGCTCCTCCTCCTCCCCCCATCTTACTGCAACAAATGGTAGCTTTTCCAGTGCTCCTTTAATCCTGGAAGAACAATTGGCAGGACAAAGAACATTGTTTTCTGAACTAGAAAAAAAACTGAAGCACATTTACATAATTACATTTGTTTGGGAATGTGACTTGATTTAAAAAAACAGGAAAAAATGGACACTAGGATTCTCCAAAGCACCTTTTCTTTAACTTGACTATTCATGCTTCCATTAAACGCCTGCTTACTTTCACTCACAGATCAGGAGCAGAACCTAGTTTGACAATTACAGGCTAAGGAAGAAACAGTACCTTTTGAATGAGAAAGTTCAGAAATATAGCTAAACTGAAGAACGGGTGGCACTATCAGGAAAAACAAAAAAAAATCAGCAAATTCTTACCTGTTATTTAACGTGGTTGGCAGAGGATGCGTTGCATTGGGTGGCACGGTTGCATGAGTGAGAGGAGAAGGGTTCTGTGATATTGTTGCTGGGGTCTGAATTACCCCATTTAAAGCCCCTACAATTCCATTGATTGCCAGCTGGCTGGCTGGCAGTGCTCCAATTATTCCACCCACACCAGGCACTGCAGGAATGGTGGAGGTTACAGTCTGCATACCACTAGCTAGTGCCCCCACTGTCACACCATTGACCTGTTGAACTCCTGTGACTCCCGAGCCTTGCTGAGCTGGACTCTGCCCAGCAGGTGGTGGAGTGGAAAGAGCTGATGAACTGCTGGTGCTTTGTCCACTGGAGGTTATCTCCTGGTATAAAAACAAACAACAAAACCCCCTCAGCTGCATAAAATTTCACCTAGTAGCACAATGCAAGAACTATGATGAGTTACCTTGTAACAAGTTTAAGTTTAGAAGAAACAAATCAAAATTACCTGATTTAATACAGGAAGAGAATTGTCTGGTAGAAAACTGTTTCCCAGATGAGGGCTTTTACTGCTGTTCAAGGAGTCAGTGCTAGGTCCTAAAGTAATTATTTCAAAAAACACACAGCAGTTAAATTTCTGCAACATGTAAAGAGATTCAGAATAATTATTTCAAAATAATGTCAGAGATAAATAGAAAAGGTAAAGTCAACCTTAAAATTATTGCTGAATAGTAAAATATTAACAAAATAATTGGTGAATCAATAGATTCAAACAGATGTGCTCTAGACTAAATTAAAAAAAGAACCTGCACTGAAACAAGTAGTAACCATTCATGTAAGTCTTCCCACTGACTTTTAAATATTTATATACAGCAACAAATACTTAGTCTACATTCATCCTACATATATATCTCCATCTCCTAACAATGGCATCGGTGGGTGAAATAGTGTTTTATATTAACTTGTTTGAAATACTTTTGACATTTTAATACCCTCCTCTACATACCTGCTTGTACTGGAAAGGCATGGACTTGATGAGAAGGGCTAGGATTTGAAGTTATTGTTGGAAAGGGCACTGAAAGTTGTGCATTGAGTAGCTGGAGCCGCTCTTTTTTAGCGGTCAGGTTCTTTATCTGCTCTTCTAATCGCCTATTTTCAACCTGAAGCTGGTGTAATGATTTAAGCATTCCTAAAACTAAAGCAAAAAATGCATGTATTATCTTTCACAACCACATTTAAAGAACATATAACATAACCTTTTTTTAAGTTATGTATTAAAATTTAAAAGTATCATTAGGCCATATCTGAAAATATAAATACAATTATTACTCAGAGAAACATTACAGAAATTGGACTTTTAAGTGGAAAGGTTTAGGATCTATTTTTAGTAATTTGAAGTGCAGAGAAAAGTACATAGCACATCATAGTAATTTTGCAATATATCTGCACCTTGGCTTAAATACAGATAAACTCACATCATTAGGGCTGACATTCATTTTAAGCAAACAGCAGTAAACGATAACTTATCCTCAAACTAACAGTATTATTTTAGTAGCACAGCTTATTTGCATACTTGGGAAAAATCTATTTCAGCTGCAGTATTAGAAATCTTAAGCATTATCAAAACAGAAAAGGTTTGACAAATATGTATCCAACAACATTTAAGCAAGCTTGTGAAAAGGAAGATTTTCTGCTTTAACGCCTTGTACAGTGAATCACAAACTTACAGAAACGATGGAAACAATGTCACCCACGTGGAGTGATCGGGACACACCTTGTTGGGAGCCGCTCTCAGTTGCTTTGAGCAGCGATCTACAAATCACCCAGCAGGGAGCACTGTGTGAGCACTGCAGTTACCACCCCTTTTTGTAAAGAAAAAGGGCATCCTCTTCTACACTAACCTGATCTTTACCAAGCAGTTTTCTCAAACTCTGATCTGGCTTCAGAATTTGGATTTCCCAACTAGTCCTAGAATGTGACTGTAAAGCCACAGGGATAGCCATTTTTTTTTAATTCTAAATTGTATTTGTTTAACATGACCTCTGGGCCTACTACAGACGTAAGTCTACTGGTGTAGGCACATCTGGTCATTTCCCAAGGATTTAGCTTTTATCCCTCCTCTTCAAGAACATACAAAGGAACCCTCAGTGAGCCCAAATGAGATGCAATAAGACTTAGCTAAACCTGTCCTCCAGCTATCATGTTTAAAGGATTATCCCTGCATGAATTTCCTCACAATTAGCATTTTTGTCAAGATACCATTCATAAAAATACCAACTAAATACCACTTTACACTACCAATGAGAAGAATAGTATATCTAATAAAATATAACACAACCACCAAGCTGGTACTAAAAAAAATATTTTTTTAATTTATTCAGTCATTGTCTTGGATATTAATACATTGTTGAATGTAGAGATTCAAGTGACCTACTCATCACTTACACTTTTTACATATTCATTCTTGGACTATTCCATTCTATTAAACTTGAGAAAACAGTTGCTTGCTTGCTTTGAGAATTTCATGACAAACACTGAACATAATAAAGACACGAAAGCCCAGTAGGATTCTTGCCTAATGTTTGTAAATATTTTAAATAGCAACATAAGTAAACAGTTTGGAATAAAAAAAATTGACAATTAAAAAATTATGCCAATTATAACCACCATTTCAAGTAAAGAGGAGAACTGTGCTACACTTGTTACAGTAATGGATCTAAGATTCCAGAATTCATTTCCAAAATCTGTAACTGGATCTGCAAGTCGCTTCCTCTCCAACACAATTTCCCCACCCATAAAAATGCAGGTAATTGTAGAGAACTCTTTTAACTACTGAACATCACGCGCTACATTAAGAACTGTTACAGTTGCATACTAGGGTCACATTTCTACACACAGCAGAAAATATGATTTTTTTTTAATTCTTGGGCAAGAATGGCAGTTTTGAATAACAGCGTTAACAAAAGCAGTAATAAACAGAATGTGAGTACTTACTGTCACTAGGGGTGCCTTGCTCTAATAAAAACTGTTGTCCTTCACTCCACTGCCTCTCCAAAAGTTGTTCTATGCTGGCTGCTACTGGGGGCAAATTTTCCCCACAATTGTTCCCTGACTGATCATAGCGGATCTGCAAGCTGCTTACAGGAGATCTGTTGAAAATATTGGAATTTATTATTCCGAGAGAAGTATGGAAGAAAATGTATTAGTAAAAGCAGTTTACGTTTCTTACCTTATACCAGCCCTCAGCACCTACATATCTTACACTTCCAAGACTAAGTTAATTCATTAAAACCACCAAGAACTCCGGGTTTTCACTACCAAGGCTTTATTAAAACGAAAGATGTAGTGTTCTACAGGTTGAGAATTTATACTGAAAAAGCACATCACTTCTTCTTGCATACAGACTAACATAACAACTAACCAACAAACAGCATTATATTAAATTATACAACACACACTTCTACAGAAGGAAACACTGCATATGGATACCTAGAGGATCTGTCTTAAAAAAAAACTTCAAACATTTCCCAGAGAAAACTGGGAAAATAATGTAAAAAAAATTACGAACAGTAATGTTACTTCCACATAGAAAGCCCATATATAATTCCATTGCCTAACTTGTTCTATAAAGAACCACGTAAAACCAGATTTTTGAGGGACTACATGTCTACATTATTTCACGAGGGATGCAATGAAAGTCATCCTCTGCCTGTCCTATGCACACTTAACATACTTCTTTTTTGCACACAATCACAGAATAATCCTTTTGCCATGCAGTTTTTTTCTCATTTGTGAGAAAATTAAATATTCAGCCCACAGCCACTAAGAAAGCTGGGTTCCTCTCAGGTCCTATAAGAAGGTTTCTTTTGCATTGAATGGAGCAAAAATTTAACTGTGCAAAACCAGACGCTCAGTGTATTTCTGACTTTGGATTCTGGCTTCACGTATGCATGGTCCCATTCCTCATACAAGACCAATACCAAAGCCTGCTAAAACCTGATTGGTATTTTTGTTTGTTTTGTTCTTGTTCTTTATTTTAATTAACTACAGATTCAAATTCTTATGTATTAGTTACTACTGTAGGTAATAACTATTGGTACCACCACAGGGTCCCTGCTGTACTGTTTAACATGTAGTGCAAGCCACAAGTTACCAACAAGTCCACCACAGTCTCAGTACAGGACAACATACAGGGCTCAGGAAATCGGTGTGTTAATTATGATTAGCATAATAAGCAGCGGTCACAGCACATTAGCTACCTAATGACTGTCAAGCATTTTGTAGCCACCAGAGCAAAGCAATTTTTACTAGAAAAGGCTTTAGTGACTTCAGAGTTCTCTAAGTATTTATAAATAATTCCTCTTTTGCATATACGATGAAAGAAGAAAAACACTTGTTAAAACAAAAAGCCTTGATGAATGGGTAACCAAGGTAGCGTTTTTTGACAAAAGATGACAACCGAACAGCATTTAACAGTTCAGCATAGACATGGCAAAAGCAGCCTTAAAACTTGCTGTTTACACAGTGTGCAGAAGTGATAAGTAGGAAGGTTTGTGCGGAAACATTCTGAACAGATGTACTACACTCACACAAACACCACACTTAAAAAAAAAAATTACCCCAAACCAGAAAACAAATACAGAAAACCATTGCACAACTCCCCCAGCAACTTCTTTCTCTGCATGCATACTTCTGAAGGGTGCACAATGCTACTCTAACAGAGTGCACCATTTGAATTATAAATCACCAACAAAATTCTTGTTGGGCTTGGGACTGTTTCCTATCAATTTCACAAGGGTGGAAATAAAGCAACACATGACTCAATAACCTCTGCAATCCTTCAGTGGAAGTCTGTACAGAAGGAGAAAAAAAGGAATAAAATCTAGCTTTCTGTGTATCACAACATTAGTCAAACCATTCTCTTCCAGATGAACCCCTACCCCTACTAGAGACAATATGGTTCCTGCATATTAGGATTGTAACCTTATTCCAAATAGTATTCCAAATTAGTTTCCAACAGGATTATAAATGTGCCATATGCACAGTTCCAATGCTGTCACTGAGACGGGAATCCCTTGTTTCATGTTTCATACCTTGCTTACTTCCACAAGCAGTTGTTTGGGGTTTTTTTTTTTAAAGTTTCGGGTACAGCAGAATTAATTATAAGCAATACTGCATTTAGATACAGCCATACAGACATATTTCAATGCAGGTATTGCACAACACATTTTTAAATCTATGTATGGGGCAAAAGAAGTTTAAGTGCTACCTTGGGAAAAGCAGCAATTGCTTTGCAAAACGGAGACAGCTCATGTATACCAGGTATATTTATATTTTTCATATATATCAAAAATTTAAATATGACAGCTTAAACATAAAACACTGTAGTTATATAGGGGTAAAAGCATATAATATGAATTTGAAATGACCATACAGCTCATGAGTCACATAGGTTGTCTCCAAAGAGCTGCAACTAGCTGTGTCATAAGTAAACCATTGTTTCTGCAAGTGTTTTTATTTTAAGCAACTACTTGAAAATTACATGGTTCTTTCAAAGTGTGTTATTTATGAATCTCATAACCTTAAAAGGGAAGAGAGTCAAAACTTGCAGAAAAACAATTTTAACAGATAAAGTAAGTAACATTCGGAGTTGTATAGTTTTCAGATAGCAAATTTTTATGGTTAGCTTTTCATTCAATATAAACCATATTTTAAGCAATCAGATTTTACTTATGTATTTAACTGAGGAAGCTACCTACACATTTTAGAAATGTCAACATAAGCGTGCTCTTTCTAATCAGACAAACCAGGGGTAAAATTTGCTGACTACTGAAGTTAATTAAATCGGTAAGTTTCCCACATTATTCCATGCTAGTTATTTCAGATTTATTTTTAACCATCTTTCAGTTTTGGAACTACAGAACTGATTTCTATCCTCTTTCTCCCTCCTCTTTTTTTCCTCCTCACCTGTTTTTTTAAAAACTCCACTGCCAAGCAAAAGCTCTCTGTTCTTTGCAAAGTGATACAGCTTCCATGCACTGAAGGAAGCTCTGCAGCTGTGGACGAAGTTCTCCTTTGCCATCCCCATCAAAACCAACTGAAACATGGCCACGTTGTAAGTGCCAGCCTACACATAACCCTGAACATACACTCCATAAAGTACCATGTTTAAGAAGTTTAGCTTCCCAAATATTCTATCCAAAGCCAGCCTGAAAACAACCATGGCCTACTACAAATTGTACGAAGAACAGACTTTTGCAGATTAATTGAGAAGGTTTTAAAACTTATAATTATCACAGCACGCATGCGTGAGAGGATTACTTAATATATAAACAAAGGTTTTGGCATTTCCTAATTGCTGAACATTTCCCTTTGCAAAATTCTCTTACCTTACTCGTCTGCATGTTCCTGATTTATATAAAGATTTATATACTAATGTAAATAAATTTATTTATACTGAGAACACAGTTTGAGCTAATCTGTAAATTCTCTATTTATTGATTTAAAACCAACACATATTGGAACGCTTAAAAGGCAGTTCACGACTAGGTAACAACACTTAATAATGGATAGTCTCACTCCATTCAACAAGAAGTCTCTTGATAAATTAATACAAGATTAACAACACCAGGAATGTACATTAAATTATATGATTTGGAGATATTTATTATAAATTACTGTAATAAACACATGCTGTAACAATCTAATTCATTCTTACAATGCTATACCTGTGTAACTACTATTTTTCAGCTATCCTAAAATTCTTTTCAAGATAAAATCCCCAAGACTAGTCCCCAAGTGAAAATAGCAGTCATAATACTATGAAAATCAAATTCATATGAGATTCAGTATGGAAAACAAAGTCCTTTAAAAACAAAGATTTGCTTAAAATACACAGAAAATATTACTGAAGTATTTAAAATACAATATTGACGTTTTAGCAGCAAGTATTTTAACAGAAAATAATGCAATACAATTCTGGAAGAATTCTTATGTCAAACTTCTGTAGAAGAAGTGGATTGCAGCAGAATAAATAAAGTCTTTTTTTTTCCCCCCCCAGAGAGCTCTTACATATTTCAAGTGGTAAGGGAAAAGGAGGAAAATATTTGTTTGAAATTTTTACAGGTATTTAGCTTCTCAGACCATCTTATTCCTGTGATCATTACAGTCTTTGTGTCCGTGAGATTTTGGAATTTTTGCAAATATTACTACAAATATAATTATGGTAACAAATTTCAGGAGACAAGAAGTACATGTGGATTAAATAATAGATAAATCCCTCGAAAACAAGTCTGCATTTCTTAAGTCTTTCATTTGAATACCTAATTTTGGTTGATATAAAAGTAAATTGTAGCACATTTTTTGCCATCTGGACATACTGGGAGGGTTTTTTAGATGGATGGAGCTACACAAAAATAAATGTATGTATATGTGTGTGTACATATACACATATATATAGGCTTTTAAAACACTTATGTATTACTAGTAAAAAGAGAGTGAAGTTTCCAAACCTTGAAACACTTCTTCTGCCTGCAATCTCCAACGTAAATAACGCTTACCGTGGTGAAAGACTTCCTCTGGGTGAACCTCCTCTGCCAACAAGGCTGCGGCTATTATCTCCAAGATCTTGATCTGCAGTGTAAATATTTCACAGCTGATAAATCGACTCTTCGTATTAAAGCTGATATAGATATTTTTAAAATAACCTTAAATCTCAACTTCTATCGGTAGTTACTGCTGAAGAGTGAATACGTAACTAGTTTAAGATTGCTGAACTGTAGCGTGTAAGGTGTTGTCCTTACACATTTCTGAGGCTGTACCAGGCCATGGATTATGTTCACTTCTTTCATTCCTTTCAGTTTTACAGCACAGAAGCGTGGTTTGCATTTGCAGTACCCTCCCCTCAGCCACTTTTAATTTCTACGGTGAAAGTAATGAATCACAGCTGTGGACAGCTAATCTGTATGCTTATCACAGCAAATCCTGATGCTTCGTGTTTTTTTAACACTTTGCATCCCAAAACAACCCATAAAATATATAACGTACTAAACTTACTGCTGCCATCTAACAAGCACACATTATTCTGCAAATTTACTTAAAACTTTATGAAAGCGTGTAATTCACTAATTCTTATTTATAAGCAGAAGCATAGGAAAAGTCCCTTGCTAAAAAGGTAGTAAAACAAACAAAAAAGGCCTCATTAAATATACGAAAACGTTTTGCTTGGAAGGATTCAAAAGGGTTATTTTCCCTATGGCCTCTCAATAAAATAACCCTATCTGCCCCCTTCAAGGTTGCCCTCCCCCTATTCTGAGTCAAGTGACCTCCGACCTCTTGGAGGGCAAAGACATGACTGATCCATTCTTGGTAAACTGCTAAACTCATTCCCTTCCCCCAAACAGGCATGACTACTACGACATGTCAACAAATCCTAACGGAGGGAATGAAACAAAGCAAAGCCAGTGGCTCATTAAAACTGTAGAGAAGAGCAAACGGTACAAAATGCCAATCGGTAAATATTCACAAGATTATTAAATGCTGCAGAACTTCTCTAACGGGACCTCTTTCCCACCAAGTTGTATGTAATGCAATTTCATGAATTATGCAAATAGAGGTTTAAACTATTCACGACAAAACCCAGAGCTCTGTTACTCTCATTGCAAAGAGCTCCGATTTGAACACATCAATCACAGAAGTCACAGGAGACATTGTTGCATTCCTGCCTGCTGATGGCTCTGCTTAAACATTTACATTTCAGACACTTAAAAAAAAAAAAGGGGAGGGGGCGGGGGGTGTGAAGGGAACCCACACTGTTCTGCAGGACAACCGAGAAATTACAACTTTATACAGACATTTAATAACCAAATGCTGAGCAGCCTTCAAAAATAAAATTTAACAACCTTGTTAAAAATACTTAAGTCTGTGAAGTTGCACATTTGTCACCGGCAGCGGGAATCTTACCTGCTTGGCTGTTTTCAGACTGAGCTATAAGTGCTGCCATTGCTGAATTTGGATTCAGCCTATTGCCATACATGTGGGATGGAGGCAGAGTGAGAGAAGATCCAGGTAGAGTGTTTGCCTGCAGGAAACAGATTTAAAAAGAACAGGATTCAAGTTTTAAAAGGAGGAGAAATGCTAAATATATTTTAAATGAGCTCTCCTAATGCACATTTAGTAATTTTTTTAAGTTGAGTATTTTTCAAAAACTGAATGTATTTAAAATAAAATATATTACTTTCCATTTGTGAGTACAGAAATAGAACCACAGTACTTCAAATATATATCAGGTTTTTAATTGTTTTACCTCTTGTTGGCAAGATCTGCTAATGAAAAAACCTTCTAACAAAAAAAATTACTGCAGCAAACATTAAAAATACTTGAATTGCATTTTAAAACAGCTCCACATAGCAGGATAGGCAGACTTCCCTGCAATCCTGAAGTACACACTCGGCGCTAGGACTTAGTAGCATAACAACCATGTGGTTATCCTACTAATTATTTAATCTTATTAAACCATTTACAAAATAAGGGCAGGTAGACAACAGATGTCTCACAAATGCTTGGGTCCCTTACATCACAAGCCGGCTGTGGAGGTCAAAAGGTCCAACTTTCAGCTCTATGGTTTAACTACACAGAGCCATATTTCCTTTGCTTGACTCAGTCATTAGTAAAACCTGCACACTATTTTGTTACTTCCTATTTTGATAGACTTGGAAGCCTGGTGGTTTTTTGTTTTGTGTTGTTTTTATTTTAAAGAATGCAAACAGCCATTACAAGTATGTTTTCTATACAATGGGGGGCTTGCCGAATCACGCTTTGCCCTGACCCCATATAAGGAACTGTATTTTTGGCCGTGGGCCAGCTCTACTTATTGAAGAGCTCCCAAAGTTTGTGTTCATTCATGTTGCTAACCACAATTCTGAAGGTCTCTGCTGGGACTTGTGCCAAACAAGCGAAAATGAACCCTTAAACAGATGAAGCTGAGGAGGCTGGCCAAAATCTTGCATAATCCAATGCAATAAAAATACCTTCTTCCTTGGCTGCTTATGTTTTTTCCCTTTCGAAGAAAAGATTTGTGTCAAACGCTGAGTTGAAGAGACAAGCAATCAAAGAAAAAAAAAAAATAAGCACGGTTGCTTATTAAAAAGGCATTTTCCTACCTGATAAAAAATTCATTTCAGAAGAAAGAAAAGTTGGGGAGGAAAAGGTGGAATCAAAGATATACAACCTGTGCCATCAGTGGGCTTAAAACGAATCTTTTAAGAAAATGTAAACAACCTTTACAAAGGAAACTTTTTTAAAAAACTAAAAGGAGGTGAACAGCAAGGAATTCAATTTGTAGGACATTTTGACATGTATAACTGCACACAAGAGACAGGGGGAACATACTGGTTATTACAGCAAAATATTACAGAGTATAAACTGTGTCTCTGGAAAGAATCACACACTACCATTAAGTTTTGGCTTTCAGCCAACATATTAAACTTGATGAATGGACTTCTATGAATTCACACAACTGTTTTCAATGATGCTTTATTTGTTATATACCAGTGAGAAATTGTGCCTGATACTTGCATTCTTCTACTGTCACAAAGTTAGAAAAAGCCA
Organism: Clamator glandarius; assembly: GCA_033459285.1. Taxonomy (NCBI): domain Eukaryota; kingdom Metazoa; phylum Chordata; class Aves; order Cuculiformes; family Cuculidae; genus Clamator; species Clamator glandarius. The sequence goes on from JAUNZM010000046.1 coordinate 1,475,824, forward strand.
CAACTAATTACTTAAAATGATCAGGGGGGTTTCACTTTCTAGTTTAAAGGTATGCACAAGATTGCTAGGCAGCAAACTATTGTTTCCCTTCAAATTGGGCTGTTATTTCTTCTTTTTGAAATAACTGCACATCTTCAGTAGAATTAATCTGAATTAGTTGTAAATTTTAAAAGCAACACAGGCACTTCCCCCTACCCAGGTATGTAACAGCCTCCAGAAATGCAGTACGTATTGGTACTGTGACACTTGCTGATGAAGGCAGCAATACTGCATAACTCCTGCTATTTTCCTTAATAAACACCTAGAGTGTAATTTCAGGTCAACCATTATCATTCCTTAGCAATTTTCAGCCGCCTTCCTCTCAGAAACAAAACAAACTTCAAAAATCAATGTAGTTTTTTGACAAATCCTTTCACTGAAGAAACCTTACAAGCTTTGACCATTATTTGTTTCCACATCCAAAAGACAAGACTAGCAAAACAAAAAAAAGTATATACACTTCACTTAAATAAAGCGGCTGTGGTTATGAATTCTGCTGATATAGTTTGTGATTTTTTTTAAAACTACAAACACCAGGTTTATTTCTGATGAGTTTTAGAATAGTTCTGTTAAAGATTTCTCTTAAAAATTTCTCTTAATTTTAGTAAGCATACTCCTCACTTTTTACACAGAGGCTGCTATACTTACTCAGGCTGTATAATTCACTGCAAGGCTGCTTAAAACTGTACAACAGCAACTATCTTAAGTTATGAAGGCAGAGGCAGCTATAATCAGCTAGGAGAATACATGTTTATTTGACAGAAACATGCCCAAATAGCTTTAAGAACTTTCTAAAAGTATCTAAGTACCTTGAAAGGAGTTGCTAAAGTCTGTTGAGTAACCATCACATCACAAAACAAAAGACATCAAAGGAATTAAACGATGCTTGCTAAGTGGGTTGATAGAACAGATCAAAAGACTTGGCATGATTTAAACAATTAGCTAGGAAATCGAGTTTTTTCACAAGTCTTGGTTCACCCTAAACTTAACCACTAGTTTATACTTCAAAATAATACTAAAGGTGTCCTACAACAAGTTGGAAATACAAGACCTCTAGTGCTATCATGTATCCTATGCAACTCTTGAAGGGAAAAGTCACATTAATAAAATTGCCCAAGTAAACTGGAGGTAAACAAAAGCTTCTAAAATACTTTTTTTAAATGGCAATGTAAGATAACAAGAAAAACAATTTGTGAAGCTTTATTATGTATGTGACAACTTCATCTGACAGGAAAGTAAAGGAGGTGGTGGAGTGCTACATTATTTAAAGGTGAAATAGGAGCTTCATGTTTCACTCACAGCTGAAACAAGCTGCAGCAAGCATTTATTAAAAATGCACAATCATCCTGTCAATACATATTAAGGTCATAGGACTGAAACATGTTCTAAAACGCAGAACTTTTAAAAGCTGTAGTATTCTTTATTTCAACTGATTCTATTTAAACAGTCAACACAACACACTATCAAAATGTATGAACTAATAAAATAAGAGACTGTTAAGTATTTATTTCCAAAAGGCAGCAAATTTTCCTGAAAATATTTTAGCAGAAGGATTTAAGGCCATGTAGATGTATATAATACACTGCTTTCATTTATGGCATGTTCAATAAATCAGTAAAGCAATAAGCAGCAGAGCAGCACAGAAGGAAGATACACTGTAATTCATGGAATGCCCGAGTGTAATAAGAACAAATGATTGATATTTGATTGATGCTTAATAACACTTCCTCTACAGCAAGAAAGTAGATTCTTCTAATTAAAGAACCAGAATTGTAACTAAATTTAATTCACATATACCAATATCCTCTGGATATTTAAAATATTTTTCTATGTTTGCATCACTCCAAAATGGTATTTTACTATAACAGTGTGACTATAAAGTTGACAACTATTTGCATTCATAACTGGACATCTTAAGTTTCCAAGGAAAACAGTTTCTTCATTTCAAAAGTTAGAAGTTCTTTAAGCAAAAAAAAAGACAAAGGGGAGAAAAACCAGGCAATACTTAGCTGTATACAATTAGACTAGGTCTCAAAAATTGGAGAACCTTTGAGCATACCTATTTTCCTGTTCCTTTCAAATTTTATGCTTTAAATATTTTCTGATAACAGGACTCATTTCTGCCTCAGCTCCACACCAGTAAAGTTTTAATACTCAGCGTGTGATGAGAGATGAAACCAAGTGTGAACAACTTTCAGGTCCCATGAGTAGGCTGACTGTTGAAGCTGTCACGTTCAATTGCATCATTCCACATTATTCAATGCCCCAAACTGCTCCCTAATTGTTAGGGGCTTAACATATTCAAAACCATTGTTTAGGCTAATGCCGAAATGCCTACAGCTGAGTTTCCATAAAGAAGGGGGAGGGATTTAATTGTAGTTAAAACATTACTGAACTCTCCCTCCTTTCATGATAGGACAACAAGGATGGCCAGAACAACCAATTCCAAGAAGGCTTCTTAATCAGTTTATATCCAATCAATAGCCCTTTTCCTCTCTGCTTTAAAAATCATCATTTCCATCTTGTACCTCTGCATTATATTATGGCAATGCTTTACAATTAGCGACAGATCAGCCGATTATCTACTTCAGCCAATATCTATTTGTCAACAATCATTTCAAAGTATATTTTTATTTCTCATTTAAAACAAAAGCATATCCTTGCTCCTGCACTGAAGGACAAGTATCAGATTAATGTGGTTGGGGTCATACCACTTACCAGATAAAAAGCACAAAATAGACCCTGTTCCTATTAACACAAAGTAAAGAAATCAAGAGTGCTAGGTATTGCCAGCATTTACTTCTTATGGTCAACTACTACTGAAAGCAGTATGAAAAAAAAATTTGCTGATTAACTTTAAAGCTAAATTTTTTGTAAACTATTCTGCTAGACTCTGAGAATGTTACTAATATTTTTCATGGAATTGCCTAGCTTCATTAAGTATGAGAGGAAATTCAAGCACTAGACCAAACAATAACATCAGCTTACTTCATCTAGAAGTCATCTTAAACTGAAGTATGTTGGTCAACAGCAAGCAACATTTACCTGAACAACTTACCATTGAAAGTAACATCAAAATGAAAACCTGCATTGCAAGAGATACTCAAATATATTAATGCTATGTACATAATGATAAAAAAGTGATAATATATGATATACACTAATTACTTTTCTTGAGAAGTAAAGAGAGGCGTCTATCAAGTGATAGCAGCAAAAGCAAACTTGTCTTGTGTTTCTCAGCTTACTTTGGACAAGTGAAGAAAAGTTATTTTATCCCCAGATTTTTTAAGGCCTGTTATACTACGGGGAGCATATAGCAAGTTGATTTTTTTCTTGGGTATTTAATGCAATGGGAAGACTGTGCTATTGCTTCCTTTCATTCTTTCAGTACCTCTTGATACCATCTTTTATCTTCATTTAGGAGATGAGGGAACCATTGCTACACATCTCCACTTGTCCTCTCTGAATTCCATTACTTGTCCATCTGGGATGGCAATATGTGCTGCCTACAGGTGGGTGATCACATTGCAGGGAACTGCAGTAATACACCACAATTCTAGGAAGCCAAAGAGGAGGTTCTGCCATTTCAACAGCTTTTCAGTCATCACTTACTGCAACACAATTCTTGAACATTTTCACCACAAATAAGGAATCTGCTTAGATATCTTATATAAATCTTCTTTCCAATAAAAAAAAAAATTCCAGATTACTGCTTGTTTTTCTATACGGCAAGATATACAGATGGAATTGAGGACAACACAGAAAATCCTTAATAAATAGTGTTTCCACATTTCTTCTGTAAACTATCACGTGATTTTTGAAAACAAGTAGCACAATACTAAAATGCAGCATGATAAACACTACTGATATATTTTAACTAAACCAATACTTTCATTTACACCTTTTTAATTTGTATTTTGGCTTTTATAGTTGTAAGTTGAACATAATTAATTTTCAAAAGCAAATTATATTGACTTCTTGACTAAAACAGCCTACAGCCCTATTGATGGCTTAAAGTGGAACCTGTACATTTTACAGTTAACCTGCTTTCATACATAAATCACCAATGTGAACTGACACCAAGCATCCACTGCAGTCTTTTACCCACCCATTCTACAAAAGCAATACTGGGACTGAAAAGATAACCTATCCCATACTGCCACCATCACCATCTAAGCATTCTAAAGTCCTTAAAAGTTTCAAAGTTGTTTTTTTTTTAATAGATACACAAGGTGAAATTTTACAATAAATGTTTTCACTAACTGGCTGAAATAGAAGAATTAACTGAAAAACTTAATTAGGAGGCTGTAAAAGTTAAAATGAAAAATGGGTTTGTGATATGTTAGAAGAAAAAAGCAACTTTTCAATCAAAAAGAGCCTTAATTACAAATGTACAAATTATTATAATTAAAATCTGTCAGGAAAACTGTATGCATGGCATGTAAAATCATCCTATGGATACATTATTCACATCATTAGTACTTATTATGTTACTAGCAAAAATAAATACTTTGAACTTCTAGCTGTGATGAAGTCTCTTGCTAATGAACACGCAAATAATCAAATACTGTCTTTAAGAATCAATTGTTTTGATTAAATGTACAAATAAATCCCTCAATTAAATGAAACCATCTAACCTTCAAACAGCAGCACTCAAATATTCTCCAAGAAGGACATGAATGAATGCAACTGGGAAACACAGTGGGATTTGAAAAGCAAAATGAAAAATTAATGGCACACCTACAGAAACTAATTTATACGTCTGCCCAGTATACAACAAGGGCACATCAAGTCATTAAAAAAAACGCATGGGTAGAAGGCCTATCACCCAATAACGTGAAAAAGATGTAACCTCAACTGTACCACCAGTTTACTCATCTCTTCCATGTTCACTGATCTGGATATTATAGCAAATTCAAAAATCTATTTATTTATAAACTAGACACAAACAAAAAAGACTTGTACAAAAATTTAACAGATTTAGATTGCCACCTCATTAAGAGGTCTTTTCTGTTTGGTTGCATTTTTTGGGTGGGATTTTTTTGTTGTTGTTGTTGTTTTGGTTCGGTGTTGTTCGGTGTTGTGGAAGGTGTTTGGTTTTGTTAAGAATGCTTTACAGAGATAAGTCCCTGGCATTCCTCCACCTCCCCACAAACCTAACTGCAAACAGGGCTATCATTTCAACACAAAATCCCTACACCTCAGGTTTGTTCCTCCATCTTTTCCTTCTATCTCTATCTTCACACAGTTACGCCGTATTTGACCTACATAGACAACAGAAGAAACACCCTACCCAAGAATTTGTTTTCCTTAAGAACTTTGACATATACATCAGGAATCACAATTTCACTCTCATATTGACTAGAAAAAAAATCACTTGACTAGGAAACGAACCCAGTATACGCACATCGTAATTTATTTTCTTCACATGAGCATTCCAAAGAATGCCAGACAGTAATAATATAGCAAATAGTGGGTCTGAGCAAAGAGTAACTACTTTCAAGACCATTTGTAATTTAAAAAATAGTAATAATAACAGTCAGCCACTTACTCACAAACATCGATGTTTAACTTTCTAAATAAACCTCAACTTCACCATTATGTAATGATACAAATACCTACAGAAGCAGAGTTACATTGTATATAAGGCCTATAATGGTATTGCCTCAGCTATGAACTCTGGAGCTTGTATTAAAGTTTACACCCTGTAAACCTGAATTTTTTTTTCAAGTCAAACTTAAGCATTTGGTTTCAACTAAATATTTTTATACATTCTTTCTATTGTATACAGACTAGAAAAATTCACATTTCTCACATCCAACACCATTACTATTGTCTCAGGCGGCTAAAGTGAAGTAGAGCTACACTTAGTTCAACGAAGAGGTCAATGTGCCTCAGTTGCCTGGAGACTGATGGTTGCTACAGCAGCACCAGATAAGCCAAGCTAAATAAGCTTCAGTTTGATGGCAGAACACATTTATTGCTAGACCAAAACATTGATGCAGTTGTCTCAGCATGCAGCACTGCACAAAATCATGCAACTGCCTCTCAGACTACCTGCATAAGTCTACATGAAGACAATCTTACTGAAACAAGAGGAAAATGCAGAAAGTAAAGATTTTAATTGGGCTAAATACTAGATTACTTGCAACTATGATTCCTTTGTTCTTCTAGTCGAGTCACATGTTAGAAGGAATTTTCCCTCTGGCTGTAAATTCTTCCTCCTTACTACTTTCCTCCACCCCCACCCCAAAAATCCTCAGTTAGATTGAATGAGAATAAAATTAGATTTTTACTCATTTTGCCTAGAAGTAACAAGGCATTAAAACAGCTTTTAAGTGACAAACAAGAAAATTTAGATGGAAAACCTTTACTAGCACGGTTCTTTTACGTTTTCAGTTTTGCAAGACTCTTAAATTTAGGTGGCTATGACACAGATCTGGTTTAGTTGTTTTGTAAGGAAAGTCACTACTATTTTGCATTGACAACTTACAACACAATACCAACCCCCTCCCTGCCTACAACACACTGAGGGAGGCATTCTAAGGCTACCAGCACTGGCAATTTCCTGTGTCAATGAGTCCCAAGGACAAGCAACATTCTATTAAGAATGATTTCATTTTGTTCTGGATGTGCTGGCTTTTCCTTTCACTTTTTTTTTTTCTTTTTTTTTTAAGTTATAAGGAAAACAGAGTAATTTTAGCATCTAAACAGTCTGTGGCCCATGCTGATAATCTACCTTTAGCCAGAGGGTAAAGGTAGATTTTTTTTGAGAGATCTTATCGTCTTATATGTTAATTACTGTTTCTTTTGATCAGAGAATTCTAGTGCTCAGTAAGGATATGATTTCCTTTTTCTAGAAACATGCAACTTAAACCGTGAAATATCTTGATCTCCAGATCTTTATTATTCTTTTTTTAATTACCACTCATCTTAAAGGTAGTACAGATCATCTTTAGAAAGACAAATGTAGAGAATACAGCTAAACTGATGGCAAATCTATTAAACCTGCTACTTATCTGTTGGGTCTTTAAAAAAAAATCAAACCAAAACCCACCAGCTTACCACACATTGTATGGCCACTTATAAATTGAATTTTAAAAAATGAATAGCACATACAAAACACACTGTTTATCTACAAGAAAGGTCACTTAACTCTAGATAAGTTCCTGTTCTAGATAAGTTCTAGATAACTCCTGTTGACTGGAACGGGCTGCCCAGGAAGGTGGCTGAGCCACCATCCCTGGAGGTATTTAAAAGGCAGGTAGATGAAGTGCTTAGGGATACAATTTAGTACTAAGCAGGTACCATTGGAATTTATGATCTCAAAGGTCTTTTCCAACCTACTGATTCTATGATTCTATAACATCAAATGAATTTACACCACATCATGATCACCAGAGGAAGCATAATTTGGAGAAATGTAGCACTACATTAACATACTGTCATTAGCGCTACCTACATTTTGCATAAACGACTAAGGTTTCACCACAAGCATCCACCCACCACTATCTTTGCAGATAAGAGTAGAAATCTGTACTATCTGTGCTCTAGATTTTATAAGAGCTATTCTGGTATTCAACATCTCAACTACTTCCATGTTAAGAAACAAAGTTCAGGAAGCGGCCTGAAAATAAAACACAAAAAAGAGCAGAGACATCTTCCCAAGTTATGGAAATCATCACTGATTACAACTCTTATATAATTTACCACAATTAGGGTTAGTTCCTTTGCATTGTAAGGCAGGGTTACTGCTTAAGCTTGTCAAGATCATTTCCAAGTCCCTGGTTTTAAATCTTGATCCAAAGGTGTCTGCAAGAGATTTATACTAAATTCTTATCTTCAGCCATTACACATGGTTCTGGTCTGTACCTCAGGTGCAAAGCAGGAAGCCCATTTAAGCAGCCAACCACTTAGCGCAGGTCACCTGAAGTCTGAGATCATCACTTCTGTCACATCCCAATGTCCTAAAACTGAGGGCAATTTGTCTTTTTTATGTATTCATTCTAATACCCAAAGAAAAGTTAATAAGCCAGTCATTTTCTAGAGAATCCACTGGGAGGATGGCCTACAAATTTCCCTTAAATGGACTTACACTTTCATCTGCCCAGCTCTAGCAAACTTCAGGTGTTTAACCTGAAACTTTCCTCACATTTACTTTGAGTTGAATATTTAGTTTAAAAAAAAAAGGCAGGAAATAGGCTATATTTCTCTGAGCAAGACTTGGAAACAGTGGATGCAGGACTATCTTCATTGGCCATACTAAATTTGAGAATAAGAAATCCATAATTTGAGGCTACAACTGCAGACTCCTCACTATCAATCAGTAACGTGCATTTTAATGCCCTGTGAAAATGCCCAAATCCTCCTTCTGAAGACTTGCAAAAAAACCACTCAACTTGAATGTTCACAGACTAGTTGTTGAAGATATACTCTTCAAATTCCTTCATAATTTCACCTATTTTGGAAGGTATGAATATAATTTCTCCCCAAACTGCTCCTAGGTTCTCTGTTGATAGGGACAAGAACTAAGAACAGAGTTCCTTTTTACTCATGTTTTTACTTATTTTCCCACGGCTGCCAGAATCAACAAGAAAAAGGAGGAGGAACTTCCCTTGATAGTGTGCAAAATGATGAGCAAAATTAAACTATGAGAAGACAAAAAGTGCTATAACGGGAAGTCAAAAGCCAGTGTAAACTAGAAATGTAGAGAAAGATCAGGGGACTACAGAGATCTGAAATTCAGAAAATGAGAAAGTAAAAAGCACAGGACAGAAGCATCTGAAACCTCGGGTGCCCTACATTCAGAATCTGACAAGATATCAGGATTCCTGAGCATTCACACTTCTCTACTGCTAACAAATAACTCCCAATCTATTGAAAAAACACAAGCCTTATCTCCCTCTAAAAGCTGGATCATACAAAGGAGGATAGCCACCACTATATGAATGCTAAAGAAAACCCTCCTGTTTTTCTGCTGCTCCTCAGGGGAGTAAAGCCAAATGAACTTCAGAAGGGATAATGGAAGTGATTAAAGCAAACTTATTTCACTTAGAATTGCAATTACCTTCTCAATTATCACATCTCCACCACAGAGGCAGTAGTACATTACACTACGATGAAGAGCACCTATCATGCCACTACAAATAAATCCGGGACTAAAAACAGTAACAAACAGCAATTATTCAGTTTCACTATCTCTGTGCAAGTCTTAAGGACTGTTGTTACAAATACCTCTTGTCCTTTTCCTTCTCTTTATTAGCTGCTTCTGTGGCAAAGGAAGCACACTGCATAAAGTAAGAGATGGGAACTTAGTAAGAAAATTAAACAGAAGTTGCAAAGGAAGAAAAACAGCTTAAAAAGGAAAGAAGAATGCACTGGCAAAAAACATTTTTCTCTCTGTCCTAACAAATATAAAATAATCCTTTGGATTGTATCTGTAAAACAGGTGAGTGACAACTATGTCCAATATTGCTTGAAATTGCCTCACAAGTAGGCTTATTACAGTCACAAAGAGCACAGATACCATCACATGGGAGAGGGGGGAAAAATAATCTACAAAGTCACAATTTGATCATATTAAATTTCCAGAATAAGCATAACTCTTGAAAATTTCTCAATAATCTGAGATTACTATAATGTAAAGGTCATATATTACTGAATCATACACTACCAGACTCAATGAGCTACAAATGTTTGAAATAAAAGGCTGTATGTCTTACAGAAACCACTACATGCCATTTCCACTCCCACTAAAAGTACTATTGAAATGAGATGATAACATACTTAAATGCATTTTTTTTTTCCTAAAAGGAATACAGTCTGAGAGATGGCTTTAATCATCAATGACTAAAAGAAAACCTGGTCAAAAGCTTTTACTTTCACTGCTGCAGCCTGATCCTGCGTTCTGAACAGAGAGCCGCTAGAAACAGTCACTGAGCTGTAGTAGGGTAACTCCACTCATTTAAGTAATCAAAAAGAACAGACAGTTCAAGGAAGTTCACTCTCAATCTCAAGCCAAGTAGCAAATGTTTCATTATAAAATTAAATCTACTGAGTAAAAACAAAAATTTAAAAAAAATTAATTTAACAATCACTAACAAGCAGTATGATACCAGAATTTGCTGAGGCACCCAGGTCACTGGTTTTATTAAATGAACATACTAATCACTACAGATAACTTATCAGAAAGAGCAATACAGCAAACTGTTACAGAGCACCACAACAGGTTGACAAACATTTCTGCAATAGTTACGAAACACAAGGAAATCTCTGAGACAAAATCAGAGCATAGGAACTTGAAGCAGTGTGACTTATGACTTGGCTTAACAGGGAAAAAATAAGAAACTATTCAAAAGTCAAAGGGAAAAAAAGTGATTGTTTTTTTCTTAAAAGAGGAAAAATTAATATTCATGCAAAAGTTATAGGCATGTTTCAGAGAGAAAAGACAATAGTTTGGGATACAGTAATTTGCTGTTACATGCAAAAAAGTACAAATACATCAAGATAGTCAATTCACAGAAAACCAAGAGCAAAAATATGTGAATGGCATCTTCTTTCCGGTATCCTTTTTTCCCTATCTTCTTGCAACTGTTAAATGCATTGCTGTGGTAATAAAGCCTCACAAAATTAACCAGCGTAATCTATCTGAGGCTATGCCCAAAATATATAAAAAAAGAGGAATAGGACGCAAAAACCCCTGCATTTCCAGCAAGTGACATTTTTACTAGATCACTGATTCCCACCTGGTGAGGAACACCAGCATTTAAATTCAGTTACGGCACAGCATGGAACACAAGCTAATAATCTCTTCTGGATTTATTAGATTGGAATAAAAATTGAGTGGCATGAGAGAGAAGAAAATGAGACACAAAAGAAAAGGGGATTGCAACAAGGCACACACTGTGGTTTTGTCTTAAAAACAAACAAAACTCACAGTATGGGTGGGAACTATCATACTAGACATGAGATTGAAAGAATCACAGCCCAGGAGTTTCAAGATGGATTTTTTTTAAGCTTTAAAATCAATGTTGTTCAGTTGCTGAAGGAAAAAGTAGCAACTGAGGGTTTTAATCAGTGATGTTTTTATATGGGCATAGCAATTACTAAAAAACAATAAGACACAGCAGTATTACCTAATTTTCTCACTTTAGGACAGTTGCTTTCCATTTCTTGCAAGCTTTCTTATACTAAGAACAAACTTTTTCATATTAGATGTCTACTGTAAGCTCCTAACCAAAATAGTTCAGCCAATTTTGAGAGTAAATCTATGGAAATATTTTTCCCCCCAAGACCTCTTCCTTAGAATTCCTTAATGCCCTTGCTTTTTTTTTTAAAAAAAAAAAAGGGGGGGGGGAATTTCCATCAGAAACTGTCAAATTCATGATGTCCCCAAAAGCATAATTACAAATGCCCAACAGAGATCTAAGAAAACTTAGCAGCTGAAATCTCAGAGAACTACACCTTAGCAGCACATCTTTGTGCTCTTCCATATATACATACACTTGATCCTGACAAGTAAATCTATGAACACTTGAGGATAAATTAGGTACTGAGGTTAAGCCACAGACTCGAGGGAAAGGGGAGGAAGAGGAGGAGAACAAAATAAACAACAACAACAAAAAATTCTCAACATATCTGCCACCAAAAAGAGCGAAAAGGACAAAAATTTTAAGCCTTTAACCCATGGTAGGCTCTTCAAGTTCAGCTGAACATTAAGAGAAAGTTAAACTCCTAGGGTATACCTCACCTTTTTCTGACAACATGAGGAAAAATATACTATGGCATTTCTGTTCCTACCTGCTATGTGTGGGCTCTGTCCTATTGGTTTTTTAATCCATTTATCCTCTGACATACTATCAATTAGAAGTGATGGTGCATAATTCTTGCTTATTTAAATTTTTCATGCCATTCGTTATTTATTGACTTTTGTCTTACCCATCTCAGTGTGGAGTTCTACACCATTTACTTGTTCCTTATAAGGATGCTTTCCTTACCATAGTTCAGTACCACGACTGCTCTTGCACCTTTTTTTGATAGCCACTCTATCTGTTTTGAATAGAAACCGCCTCTTCACTTTAACATTCCTTTCATCTGCACTCTTACCACCTTGTCAACACAGGCTGGTAAGGTCTTTCAGCAGTTTGTGACCGCTGATCTTCATAGTAGCTCATTGTATAACCTCACATAATCAGCAAACTTGGCTTCTGTTCTTCTTCCTTTTCCTAGATCATTTACGAATATGTTGAGCTGTACAAAAGGCCGTAAGGCTAATCTTCCCAAGACTCTCATGGAAAACCTCTCCACTGTGAAAACTGAGTGTCTATTTGTTTGGCCTTTTTCAAATCTTCTAATCTGCTACATAAACTATGACACAGCCTCTCCCCTTATCTCCAGGCTGTTCCATTTAAGCATCTTCAGTGAGTTATGGGGTGTAATAGTGTTTGGGATCTTTTTCTTTAATTTTTTTTTTTTTAAAAGGGGGTACTAACTCTAGCTACTTGTCATTTCCCTTCCCAAAAGCTATACTGGCTCTTTGCCAAAGCATTGTATTTTTAATTCATTTCTTTTAAAATAATTTCTATCCATTTTTGCAATACAGATGTCACTCAATTTGAGGTGAAACTGGCCAACGGTTTCCCAAGTTACAAGACAGAAGTCACACAGATAAACATGCATAATGCAAACATTATTTCTTTAGGAAACTAGCCCAGAAGAACGAACTGCCACCTATAACCAAGTGTTACTTGATACTGAAATACATGTTATGCTGGCACGCACAGTATTTCTGTAATGCATGTACTCAACACAGACATGTGTGCATGCATGCACATACATACAAGTATGTATGTATCAAGCTTGATTTTAATTCTTCAGGTTTATATCCACTATTTTAGATCACTGCAGATTCCATAAGTGAAAACTTGATTGCTTATATGCACATATATAAATAACATTATATATTTGATACTTTCATTGTAAAACAGATTCCCATCAGAAAATGAAAAATATACAAAACACAAAGTATAAAAACATCATGTCCAGTACAGTATTCCTTCATTCACACTCTCACTGTAGTGGGCCTCTACAACTAAACCGCCATACTCTCTTGTCTTGATAAATGGAATCTTGCCCAACTTAAATTCACAGAAAACACTACCATAAAGACATTTTTTCTGGTTCATTACTTTGACTACATCACCCTTCTGCACTCCTCCAGTGCCTCCCTTATCCTTTCACCACTAAGCATGAACTATGTATCTTCATTTGTAGGACCTTTCAAATATAAAATTATGGCATATGTGTCAATTTCCATTTGCTATCAAGATGTCAGCCTTGGTCACCTCTTTGCCAGGGCCAGCCTTAGTTGCCCATTTGTCAAATCATGCGAATAAACCCCTCTGTTCTTTGACCAATACCAGCATTTTTGCATAAAACATGTAAAACATTACCTGTTTTCCTCTTTTAAATTAGCACTTATGCTACTGTCACAATACAGTCATTATTGCCGTAAACTTCCACAGACCATATTTAAAAAAACCTTTGTGCTTTACAAAGATGAGACTACGTAGGGGAACTTACAGCCTCCATAAAGCTTTCACAACAAATACAATGTTTATTCACCTATTTTCCAAACAAAATATTGTTTCTTTAAACATTGAAAATAAGCAGGTCAATAACATGGTTTGCTATCTTAAACTCTTGTGATAGTTTACCTGAGTTGCAGCAACAACAGTAGTTATAGAAGGCGCAGTTGAAGGTGACAGAGCTCCCACTTGCTGCAAGTGGCCTGAAGCCTGCTGAGGTAAATGAGAACTGGAAACGGGAGTGCTAGATCCTGAGCCAGACACTGCATTTGGAAATGATACTGCTACATCATTGCTGCTAAAAATACCTGAAAAAAAAATTACAAAAACAATTACATGCATCTTTATCTCTCCCCTCCCCTCTGTTTTCTACTAACCATGTAAATATGCAGTACAAAATTAATCAAGACAAATAAGATCGCTAAATACATAATGCAGAAAGCTTCTGTGTTGAAATTCTAGCCATGCTGATTGATAAAAGTAGTCTCATTATCTGACATTCTACACTTCAGGGAACACAGATTGATTCAGTTCTAAGTTTTTGTAAAGCTTGTGTGATAAATCAAATATTTATGTGCATTACAGACTGCTCAAATATTAACAGTAGCAGAATTTTTGGCTAAAATGCCTGCCTTCAACCGAGTCTGCTATCAGAGCTTGTTCTTTCAACGAATTACTGTAAATATTAAGTAGATAAAGAATAAAGTAGTGGGCTATATAACTGAATATACACAATACAAAAGGAAAAATATTTTTTGATGTTAAAGAAGAATGTTTCTAAATAACATACATTTGCCCAAAACTGTAATTTTGGCAACTAAGGATTGCTTCGGTATTTTCGGAACAATATTGACAGCAAGTCTGAGGACAAAGTACCCAGATTTGCTGGTAGGACTGGTAGTATTTCATTTATTCACAATCTAAAACTCCATCTGTGATCTACAAATGCTTGACTAGCATTGCTGCTAGAACAAGCAACAAGTAAATGACTAAACATGTTAACATTAGTCAGATTTGTACAATAGCAATTTAAACAGGAAGAGTTCGTACCCCTCTGTGAAGCCATTACTTCTGTTCATCTACATGCAGGGTAAAGTTCATCATATAGGTTGGGGAAAAACCCTACTGACCAGAAGCCCAGGACAAGAAGTAGTACCTGTCTATGAAACTGCTAGGCTCCACGTGCATTAGATAAGTGAGCTGTCAGCTGGCCAAGGAATATCAAGCATGGTAGCACTGAACTGCAGTTAGAGAAGAGTGCCACAGGGAGTAAACAGAAGTAGAATGAACATGGTTAGATCAAAAAAAGCAACAGAACTGAAATGCCAGTTAGAAGGCAAAGGGTGGAGCTCGTTTGTCACTCATACAAATAATGATCAGAAGAAGGCAGCGACACTAAGAAGATACGCAATGTTAAAACAGCACTCGCCACCCAGCAGTCCCTCTGAGCATAGGCAGTCAAGGGAGACCAACATCATCCAAACCCACACATCATATGCAAACACTGATGAGTCTTAAATTCCCTGCTTCTATTAACTGTCAAGAAAAATGGAAGAGAAAATAAGCCAGACCCCCTAGAAAAATAAGAGAAAAAGAAACAGCTGAAGACCCATTCCAACAACACATTTTTTCCTGCCTAACTGAAATTAGTAACTTCTTGTCAACCTCTCCCTAATCTCTTCATCACAGAGCCATTCCATACCTGCCCTGCTATTCTACTGACCTTTGTGTCTTTTTCCATCTAGCCTATCTTCCAGGGTCATCTGCCTTTCCTTTTTTTTGTCACCATCCCAAAAAATCTACAGTTATGGCATTATAACACTTAAGATTCTTAAATTGTTCACTTTGTTATGACTCTTCTCCAATTATACCTGCTCCATCTAACTACACAGTACATTTTTATGAATCCTGTTCTAAATCTGTCCTTACACAGCACCAAAATGAATACTTAACAAACAGTCCAGCTACTGAGTCTACTCTTTAATGAGATATAATTACAACCACACAAACTGAAATAAAAGACTTTTTTTAAATCTGCTTTCAATCAGACATTTCAAATTAATAAAAAGGATGAGATTTTTGATCTTCTGCAATTTGAATGCACTAAAACAACAAAATATACAAAATTCTTGAAAAAGATGTGATTCTCATGCAGGAATTGTGAAATTTTAAGGGTAAAAGTAGTGAAATATCACAATACTTATGATGTAATCATAAGAGCTCATAATCACAAATGCTATCACTGTCATAAAACATCAATGATAATGAGTGGAGAAAACAAAATTTTTGCTGACAGTCAAGTAGTAAAACAGAAAATATATTTTGCCATAAAGGTAAAATAACTCCAAAATTTTAAAGCTAATGTAGAAATAATTTTTCAAAATAGCATACATTTAATAACTGCAGAGTTGCTGCTGCTTTTATTTTAAAGATAAGGTTTATTCTTCCTCTTAAAAATAAAATTCTGAAGACAAGCAGGTACTTATAAAATCATGGGCAAAAAAACTACTTTAAAAGAAAGATAAGCAGTAAACTAGTTTGCCATTGGAATTTGCTGCTAGTAGTAGTCCATGTAGTACTAAAAACAGTCACTATTTGTTGCTCTTGCAAAACAGGACAAATATGACCTATCTGCACACTCTGTTTGTGCTAAGTATTTCCATTTAGCAATGGAGTACATGCACCTTCTGGAACTAGTCATTCAAGTCTATGCGAGCATTCAAATACAAACTGTATGCTGAACATACAAATAAATCCTTGACTTTCACACCATTTCAAAAATACCTGTACAAAAACTACGTGCATATCATAGTAGGAAGCCAAGAAAGTATGTATTTTAAATGTCTCAAACATATCAAGTTGTCCTTTGGGGGTCTGGGATAGATAAATCACTTTCTGGATCAGGAAGGAATAATAACAAACGCCTAAACAAATCACTATAAACCAGATTTATGTTTAAAACAAACAAATCACCTTGAAGTCCTTCCCATATAACTGAAAAGCTAAATAGCTATAGCTTGTGATGAACAGCATTGTGTAATTTGTCAGAGACACAAACAGCATGGTTAAATACAGTCTTAAGCATTTTAAACAGAACACCGTTCTTCAGCTCCAGGTGGAAATGGACATATAACACTTTGGATAAATTCTGATTGTGCTCAACACCACTAACTAACATTGGCTGCAGAACATGATTTCAGGTTCTGACAGCTAAAGTGCACGTATAGTCTGCATTGCTGGAGTGAAAGGCCTAACAAAAAGGCAACTGCGGGGGGAAAAAAAGCATCTCTGGACAACAAATAACTGCCCACTTAGCACAGGAGCGTAGCGCTACAGAGCATGGACGCATCAGATTACGCAGACTGGTAAAAAAACCTTATTCTTCAGTTGACAATCAATGACAATATTGATAAAGGAGAAAATAAAACAACTTCAAGAATACTGAAAAACAGAAAAGCCTCAAATCAGAAGTAGCTGGGCAGCAACACCCATCAAGTGGCACACAGAACAATTTTTGGTGATTTTATTCAAAATCTAAAAAATAAGTAGTTCCACAAGCCCATGACTTAATCAAACTGTCTGGTTCAGCAAGAGACACAAGTAGGCCATGATTACTCTTGTAGCTATACACCATCCACCTCTTGTACTAGAACTTGTATATTCCAGACTCTTTTATCAAGTTTGCTCTATATCAGACCAACAGGCTCAAAGCTCACTATGGGACAAAATCATGAGGAAACATGCAGTCTGCTTCCTTAAGAAGCTACAAAAATGTTCTCTCTACCATCAAGCTGTACTTTCTTTTTTAAGTCAGTAACTTGAGACTCTTGAAACAACGGTGAAGAGAGGAAGTTATTTCAGGTGTCTATCACAGGCTGCTGATCATAGCATTTTGCCAGAACTTAAAGAATAGGCAGAATCTTGTCAGGGAGGGTTTTTTTATATGTAAACTTGCAATCTCACAAAACTTGCACAGCACTACAGAACCCTCCCAGCTGGAGAAGACTGACACACACAGGACAGGAACTTTTGAGTTATAAGAACAAGAGCTTCTCTACAAAAACTGAGGCTATACACATTTCATGACCCTCACTTCCTGTGATCTCAGAAAGTCTTCCCTAAAACCAAGACAACTTTCTGAATGGAGCAAAATGAAAAATTGCTTTTGAAGAAAGCAGTCCATCATTAGTAACTAAACATGTAAAAAGCTGATTAAGTTTAGTTACACAAGAAAAAACACATTCTATTCCAGCAGAATGTTGATAGCGGAAGAAATATCCCGCTATTTGTTATTTTGTAATATGGGTATCAGCTAAAGTGAATCTAATGCTAAACACAAGCAAATAATAGGTTACAGAAACACAGTTGTCTAAAAACAGAAGATAGTTGTGTTTGAAACTGCTAGCAACAATATTTCATTTCAATTAATCTGAGATAATTAAACTACCACTTGGATGCTAGGGGCAACCCACTTCCTTCATGAAGGAATCTGAAATCTAGCAATCAAATAATCAAGCTGTTTTCTTGCTGATGAGCAAAACAGTAGAGTCCATGTTCGGCTAGGTTTCCACAAGATTCTGCAATATCAGTTCTAGAAATGCACAGAAATGACAGTTACTGATCTGCAGCCTGATAACAAGCCAGCACAGCACTTCCCTCCCTTTCAGTGACTGGGTGTTCTTTTTTGATGGAGGCACAGCGGCCTCTCTCACAGATCAACAGGCAACGCCCTCCTTTCATAAAGGCATCTTCTGTCCTCTCTATGATCAGGTAGAAGGAAGAAAAACTCCCAGGCTCAAAGCATCCAAAGAATACACACCACTGGAGCTGAAAGGGAGGAGGGAAGTTACAGGTACAAGCATTTTCAAACTGGAACAACTATTTCAGTTTCATACTATTGACAGAAGACAGATTGACAAAATTATTCCCTTTGAAAATAGCTCAGAGATCAGATTTATAGTCAAAGACCAAAATACTTGATGAATATTGACCTTCACATATCTGAGGAACACAACTCTGCACGGCAATGTCACATATATGATGAATCCATGGACAAGGGCAACGTCATACCATCTTCATATGCACCAAAGACCTGAAGTCTGCTATCAAACTTTATTAAAATTTACTCCAAATCCTTGACAGCTCAGCTAGCAAAAGATGTTCAGTCTGTCTCTTTGGCCTACTCCCATTGCTATGTCTATAATCCTGACTGTACAGCTATCTACAGTCATTCATAAATACATTCAGTAATAGGATGCAGGGGGTGAAGGATCAGAACTGATCCAATAGCTACTAAAATGGTGTACTCATCTGCTCAGGTAGTCCCACCTGCTATAGTGGACGAAGTTACTTTATACTTGATCCTAAATTCACTAACATATTAGCAGTGTTACACAGCTCACTGTTCAATAAACTGTAACAGTGAGGAATACAAACACAAGCTAACTAACATGAAAAAACACATACAAATTGCTAAAACCAAGCTTAGTCAGTATACAGTCCTCAATTACACTTTTGTTCCCACATGTAGGGTTTAAGTAAAAGATTTCAAAACTGCCTAACCCATTGTCAGAAAAGTTACAGCTTCCTGGTGCAAACTCCATCCATTCCTACTTTGATTTAATCTAGGCTGCTGGGTTACAGGTCTTGCATTAAAGCCCTCTGCTACAGAAGGGCTCAAACCCACATCTTTCATAGAATCATAGAATCACCAGGTTGGAAGAGACCCACCGGATCATCGAGTCCAAACATTCCTATCAAACATTAAACCATGCCCCTTAGCACCTCGTCCACCCATGCCTTAAACACCTCCAGGGATGGTGACTCAACCACCTCCTTGGGCAGCCTGTGCCAGTGCCTGATGACCCTTCCTGTGAAATATTTTCCCGATATCCAGTATGAACCTCCCCTGGTGCAGCTTGAGGCCATTCCCCCTTGTCCTGTCATGTGTCACTTGGGAGAAGAGGCCAGCTCCCTCCTCTCTACAACCTCCTTTCTGGTAAGTTATAGAGAGCAACGAGGTCTCCTCTCAGCCTCCTCTTCTCCAGGCTAAACAACACCAGCTCTCTCAGCCGCTCCTCATAAGGCCTGTTCTCCAGACCCTTCACCAGCTTCATTGCTCTTCTCTGGACTTGCTCCAGAGCCTCAACATCCTTCTTGTGGTGAGGGGCCCAGAACTGAACACAGTGTTCAAGGTGCGGTCTCATCAGTGCCGAGTACAGAGGGAGAATAACCTCATAGACCAGCCAAGACGAATTTTCTCTCCAAAAGGTTTACATATGACGTGAGGAGACAGATGAATGTTGCACTGGACTAGGAACACAGGGAGAACTGGCATCATTTTTCTAGCTCAGTATATCCACCTCTAACAGTCACCAACATCAGCTGCACAAGGAAAAGCACAAGAAAAGGGTGAGCATGATAACATTCTAGAGGCTGGGATACCTTACATTTGCTTCCAACCCTTCCCCAATTAATTTCTTCCAATCTTTTCTGAACAGTTGTAATTTGTCCCATGACAAAGTTATACCTCAATTAAACTGTGCAGTCTTGGAGGTGGGGGTGGAGGTGGAAGACAGGGACAGCATAGGGACAAACCTCCTTTCATTTGTTTCCTCCAGTTGTTCTAATTTCCCCATAATAAATCTTTGAGATGCTTTATAACTGGTTGTTTAACGTTCAGATACATCATTAACTCACCTTTATGAAGTAGGGCATATGAAGAATTCCATGCTTATTCTATTCTGATTCAAGATGTTTTGAGGTACTCCTCTAGAATATGATCAATAAGATAAAGAGCTCCATGATCATTTCTGAGGAACGTATGCTCAGAACTACAGGAAAGAGCTGTAGTTCAAGGGTGTCACAGCATAAAAACATCTTTGCAAGAAAAAGTTAGACAGAAATGGAAGAACAGTTGATTAATTAAGATCTTAACTTGTATTTAGATGCTCACTCTTGTCATGGTGAGCTAAGATACAGAAGCCTAAGTCACTTTAATATGACATACTAAAACAAAAGCAGTTGTAGGCTCACTAAAGAAGTATTCCTGAGTAGTGGCATACCATTTGTTCTCATGTTTCTTAATGAAGGGAACTTAGTGTGTTTCCAAAAACCTTCCATAGCTTCAAAACATTCTGACAGCTACCAATCTCAGTGCTGAAATAGGAAGTCACTGGGCATTCCCGATTCCTTTTCACTGTTAACAGAATACAGTCTTTTATAGGAGTTCCTACTTCAAAAGTTCTCTCTTTTGAATTCCAGTGATCAGAAGGCATGAAGACTGAAGGCAAAGACTAGGGTAATTGAAGGCATGCTACAGGATGCTTGATTAAGCCAGAATTTTTTATAAGGAGGCCGTTAGACAGGCCAATAAACAACAGCAGCAGTCCTGTTGTGATTAAGTTGTTTCTGGTGGTGGGGAACAGCTGTTGCCTGAACTGCTGAAAAACTACATATCACTGTCATTAGCAACAGCTAAAGAGTTAAAGTGGTATTCTAGAACTCAGGAACAGGTAGTTATATTTAAGGTTGTAATGTTTGACAACTGAACAGTAACACTCCATCATTTGATACTCTGAAAAAAATGACCGCAAAGGAAATATTTCAGGATGACTTTGTAATTTGTCCTTCTCTTGTTCTTCCTTTTTTTAAAAAATTCATCTGTTTTAGCTGAGCGCTACTGTCCCTGTGCTTCAGTACAGGCAGTTGCCTCCTTATCAACACCGCAAAAGTCTGCCCAAGTTGGGCTACATTAAAAAAAAAAAAAAAAAAAAAAAAACACCTCAGTAGAGACTCCGACTAGTTTAGGTTATCTTGTTGAAAAAATTATATCTATCTATTAAACTTTGTCTATACTGATGAGGAAGCCAAGTCTACAGGGCTGAAAAGTTTCTTTGGAAATGTGCTGTCTTTTAAAGCCAATCACAGTGCTAGGATTGGCACGACAGGTGTCTGTTCTGTGCTATGACTTTCATTACTGCATCTCACAAATTAGCATAAGATGGAACAAGCATAAATAGAGACCTGAAAACAGGAACAGGAGTAAGAAATACAACAGACAAGATAAGCAAGAACTGAAGTAGCCACAGGAAGGCCACAACCAACCACTACAATTCACAGCCAGCTCTAACATAAAATCATCCTGTTGAGGTCATCACTCTCCACAGTCTTTTTTAAAGCACACACTATAATCCACAACAAATATGTACATTCATACCCTCTTCTCCTGCTTTCCAGTGGTAGGCCCACAACAATGATGCAGGAGAGATGAGACTTCAAGGTCAAGCCAAAAAAGTCTGACTGTGGGGCCCACAGTAAGATTGAGAAGGACAATGCACAAAGTTATCACATAGCAAAAAGCGGAATAGCGTTGAAAATGTAGCACCTCTCAAACAAAATTTGTTAGGTTTAAGCAAGGGATTTTTTAAGTATAAAAAGTGTAATAAGTCGACCATAAAACAGAGAAATAGAGCACTTATCAGTAAAACTTTAGTGTGCCACTTCTGCCTTGAAGTGCCTTGGCTCCTTTCTAACGAGAGGGGTATCTTTCTGGAAAGATACAGCCTGTACGACTCCATTTTCTAGTCCTCTTTTTTAACTGACCCTTTCAAATATGTTCAAGTCTTTAGCCACCATCCTTCTTTCTTTCCACTTTGCCAGCAGCAAATTCATCTGAGAGGCTTCAACCATCACCTTTACACTACCATAACTATCAAATGAACCTTTCTACTCCAGATTTGTATTTGTTTCCACTCAAACCAAAACCCTTCATTTTTTTCTTGCTGATGTTCAGCCAACTTACTCTCAGTGCAATGAAAAATCAAGCTCCTGATACACTGTCCCTATCAAAATTCTCACAGACAATGACACTTAAGAGTCCTGAGCATTATCTGAATCCAAATACATTGTTGGAGTAAACTATCTTCCTATATTTAAATACTTATCTCAAGTCCGAATACTTCCTTTTCATCTCATACAGATCTGGCAAGATCTTCCCTTGCTGTTCATATTATCAAAATTTCTACCTCCTCTCATTGATTTCACCCATATGATTTCACCCAAAACAAGACCATGCAAAAACATCTCGCAAGACTAGGGCGGTGGGAGCATCCAACTTTAAAATCTGACTTAGAGAAACACGGGAAGGTAGATAAAACACACACATACCCCAAAACAATGACCCAGAGAGATTAGATGATAAATCCTACCCAAACACTATTCTAAAACTAACACATTGTGGTAAATGGAGTTAACTCCAGCTGGAGGCTAGTTACAAGTGGCGTCCCTCAGGGCTCAGTGCTGAGTTCAGCCCTGCTCAACATCTTCACCAATGACCTGGATGAAGGCACTGAATGCACTCTTAGCAAGTTTGCAGATGACACTAAGCTGGGAGGAAGTGTGGATCTGCTGGAGGGTCGGGAGGCTCTGCAAAGGGATCTAAACAGACTGGACCGCTGGGCAGAGTCCAATGGCATGAGGTTTAACAAGGCCAAATGCTGGGTCCTGCACTTTAGGCGCAACAACCCTGTGCAGTGCTACAGACTAGGAGAAGTCTGTCTAGAAAGCTGCCTGGAGGAGAAGGACCTGGGAGTGTTGGTTGACAGCCGACTGAACATGAGCCAGCAGTGTGCCCAGGTGGCCAAGAAGGCCAATGGCATCTTGCCTTGTATCAGAAATGGTGTGACCAGCAGGTCCAGGGAGACTATTCTCCCTCTGCACTTGGCACTGGTGAGACCGCACATTGAATACTGTCTTCAGTTCTGGGCCCCTCATGACAAGAAGGATGCTGAGGCTCTGGAGTGAGTCCAGAGAAGAGCAACAAAGTTGGTGAAGGGGCTGTAGAACAGGTCTTACAAGGAGCAGCTGAGGGAACTGGTGTTGTTTAACCTAGAGAAGAGCAGGCTGAGGGGAGACCTCATTGCTTTCTACAAGTGCTTGAAAGGAGGTTGTAGAGAGGAGGGAGCTGGCCTCTTCTCCCAAGTGACACATGACAGGACAAGGGGGAATGGCCTCAAGCTGCACCAGGGGAGGTTCATACTGGATATCGGGAAAATATTTCACAGGAAGGGTCATCAGGCACTGGCACAGGCTGCCCAAGGAGGTGGTTGAGTCACCATCCCTGGAGGTGTTTAAAAGACAGGTAGATGTGCTACCCAGAGACACGATTTAGTGGCAAATAGGAAAATTGGACTCGATGATCCAAGAGGTCTTTTCTAACCTGGTGATTCTATGATTTTATGTAGCTAATATTATGCTGCCTCACAGCAATGAGTCATACAAAGCATTGTTATTGCTTGACAAGAAAGTATACAACATTAAGTAACCACTTTCCTCTCTGCCCTTCCAACTTCTACGCTGGATTTCAGCATACACAATCCATTTTTAAAGAAATGTGCAATGTTGAAAGAAGTCATCACAAACGGCATTCAATCAATTTCTATTCTGCACTGTTGTGAACCTACACCTCTTCAACACTAAACAGCAAAAAGGCTCTGCTTACGAAACTGCAGAAACACACCAAGTCCAAATTCAGCACACTTTGTCAGATACCCTTCAGATGTTTTATTTTTGTTCAGAAAAATGGTGAGCTTGCTTTCCATCATCTCAAAGCAGGTTCAGAGCACTGCATACCTGGGAGAGTGAGAGGGGGAATCCTACACCAAAAGGAAAAAAAGCTAAACCTATTTCACTAAAGCAAAACAAATCTAGAGAAATTTCAGTATCTCTCATCACATGTAGGCAATGAAATACTAATTTAATGTAATATTTTTAAATTATTATTTAAGAGACCAACCACTACAGACATATGCCTAGCAGACGTAATTCGTAGCTCCAACAATGTGAAAAGCAAAGTCCTACAAAACCTTAATGATTGCTAGCTTAAAACACAAGGAACTTCACCACGTGAAGTTATACATTTATATTCTCTTGCATAAGCTAAACTCCAAGTCAATACAATTTGCTATATATACAGCACTGTTCTTCCAACATACACATATGGCATTAAGAAAATCACTCTGGTTGGCTTACACCAATGGTTAAAAAAATCCATTTTTCTTAATGGATTGCTTGACAGCAATTAAATATAACATTGAGAAATAAATTTCATCACCTTCAAGACTAGCCTTATGAGAGAGTTTTAACCATAAACGTTCCCTCCTAAATCTTTCAGTAACTTGTGAACATAGCTATGATTGCTTCCTATAAATTTGAAAAAGTAAACCAAATTCTAATTTAATAAGATATATTTCATTTCCACTGGCTACAAGTGAGTACAGAACTAGGGGTACAAAGCCAATACAAGCACGAAAGGGAAACGGCAATTAGATACATTAAAGATTCAATATTGCTCCGTCTGAAATTGATAGTACTGTTATCAGTGACACAATGGGCAGCATCAAGCTGTCAGAACAAAGAATGGACAAAACAAGGCTACCTTTAGATGCATTACTTGTAGTAATTTAAGTAGTCAGGAAGGCAAGTGGGAGAATGCCTAAGGTAGACACCACTATAACACACCTATGAATGGAGCACAGAAGAAGAACTGGAAACACTATTCACAAAATTAAAGAAAAGAATCTCAGAACTGGAATAAAACTGTTATCATTTTACTGTGCACATACAAAAAGATCATAAAAAGAAACTGAGGAACTATTGACCTATCAGGCTCCTGCAGACAATCTACAAAGTTTTCACTCAAGTGCTGAACAATTGACTCGCTGCAGACCTGTATTTCACCCAATCCATAGAATATGCAGACCTTCAATAAGGCTTTTCCACAAAAGGCTATCCTTTGTGATAAATGAACCTCTGAAAAAGATTCTAATATAACTTACCATTATGTATGGTATTCATCAACTTCGAGAAAGCTTTTGAGTTAGGAGAAAAAGGGCTTCATGTTAAGATCATGTTTAACAGACGCACAAAAGAATATATGTATAGACAGGAATTTCAGTGAACAATAATACACCTGAATACATCTTTCTTGTATTAGAGCTCTGATCATTTACAGCAGCTCAAATTGTAAAATGAATTTATGTCTATGCACTATAATTTTTTACTTATATTTCTTTGTATAAGTTTTTCAGCTTTTAAATGTTGAGTTTAAGAACAGTCCAGCACAAGCCATTTAGCTGCATTCTAAAGCTACTATTACAAACAAAAAAAATCAAATACCTCCCAGTGACAATCTGCCTTCCCAACAAAAGACTCATTTTAATTTCATTGTCCGCAACAAATTTAGAAACTTAAACTGAAGCTGCCTTGCTAAGCTTAATCACAAGGCATCTTTTTTGCTTCACTGTTAAACTGATACTAACTCAGGCAATCAAGAAGTTTAACAGAAAACAGTTGTGTCTATTGGATTTGTGGAGTTCAGCTGAAGAACTCAAATGTGTAGAAGAGCAGGGTTTAGAGAGTTGATCTCTAACCATGAAGTGCCAGAATCCACACACGTCCTCTGCTGGGTACTCAGAGGTCTCTGTAACACAGCCTCCACAGCAACACAACACTTCTATGCCCAGCTGCAGAGTGCTGGCAGCCACGCAGATGGCCCATATCTTCCACTTATGCCACCAATTTATTCATACTCAGGGGCATGACCTGATGACTACAAAATTATTTTAGTTTCAAAGTACTAGTTCACTCTTTCACACTACTAATGAACAAAGTCCTCAGCTTACAAGCTCGGCTTGACAAGATGATTGAATGATTTTTCAGGTGAGAATGTAGCAAACACCTCTCATACTTCCACGGGTAAATTTTCTATCTGCATCAGCCTCTGAGGTCTGGCTGTAATAACTGTTCATGTTCCCAAAGGGTGGCTGGTTTTGAGCTTTAATTTTCTCTTCTTCGTTCTCTGCACAACTGGCAGCTACTGAAGGCTCCTGTCATAAGCCATTTTTTATCTGCCAGGCTTTTCTGAGCATCAGGATTGCAAAAAAAATGAATTCACAACAAAGCCAATTTAAACTTTTGTCACTGATACTAGAATATTACAAAAAGTATTTTAGAAATCATAAAAAAAAATCCTTGTCTTTTTGCCTCCTGCCTGAACTTAAATAACTAGCCACAAAGTGAGGGAAACAAATCGCAGCAGAACCCTTTTCACCTGCCTCTACTTAACGTGGAGAAAAAGGTCTTTCTTAACATTCACAGGATACACAATCCAGAAAACAGTGCCGGTTCCAGGACACATGAATCACCCTAACAGTCTGCTACTGTGCTTATTCAAATGAACTCTTCATTATAAGCATGTGCTACAATGGAATAAATACGTGAGAACAGGATTGACACCTTACAATTCTTACTTGGGAAGTCTTTTTTTTTTTTTTGAATCCTTAAGATTCCCAACAGGGAGTAAAAAGACTGTCATGCAATAATTACACAAAGACAAATATAGCATTATGAACTATTAGAAGGGAGCAAAGAACAAAAAAAAACCAAAAAAAAAGCACAATTATGCCACCACTTTAAAAAGTCAAGCTGCGCCCATATTTCAAATAGTACCTGCACTTCTCAAAAAACAATACAAAAGCACTAGAAGAGATCTGAAAAGAGTAAGAAGGACATAGTATGAATGACAAAAAAGGTATTAAGATCCATAAGTCTAAAAAAAAGATAATGGAAGGAAATTACAGTAATGTCTCAATTACTAATACTGTAACAACATTGAGTATTTTTTATGACATCACTGGTTTTAGAAGAGAGTCAAAACTTGATCAGCAGCAGCTGCGAACAAAGTACGTCCTTTTACAATGCATAAAGACATAAAACTTATTCCTCGCATTTAAGATATTAACAGCATAATTGGTTTCAAAATCTATTAGACAAACTCATGGAAGACACCGATACACGTAAGGGATCAATAGCTTCAGATATCAAACCTTGAGATGAAATGCAAGGAGTCCTAGCAAGAAAACATCCTGCCAACTCCTTTGAAATAAACTGTTTCACACACAGACCTTCCATCACATGTCCAAAGGCCAACACCAGACCAGTGCTGTTGGAGCTAATGCTAGACTCCCCACCAAACTTCAACGCAGAACAGGAGAACAGTTCTCCTCTAACTCTATTCCCTTCCACACCCCATAAATTAGTAGAAGGCAGATGAAACAATGTGTTTTGTTCTGGAAGGAAAAAAGAGCTACTCTGAGTTCCTGGTGTAACTGCCTCTAATGGCAGCCACCTCTTTCCTGACTTTTCCTGTACCGAAGTACCCTTCCAGCCACCTAGTTTTCTCCTACATCTTGCAGCCAAGCTATTGAACTCCAACATGCCAAGGTATCAGGAAAGGCGAGGGCTGGTGAAGAGTAACCATGTATGCCAAAAAACTTTATGTTGTAATAGTCAGACTTCACATGAATTGCTTTCCTTTATTTTCCACCTCTGCTGCCTTACACACTTCCCTTTCCAGTCTTGGCTGAAGCCTTCCCTTCTTCATCTAATCTTGATGGTAGCTGCTGTTGTTTGCTCTAAAACCTGACGATTATTCTTCCTTAAAATCAATGCTGCTCAGGAAGAGCAAGATAGTTTCAAAATATCTCAGAATTATTGTATTAATATCTACATACAATTCACCATCCTTTTACTATTCATTACCTGTTTTTAAGGAAATGGGTTATTCATACAAGAACTGAACTTAAATTCTAATCTTGCCACTATTCTCATAGCAGAAAAGGTCCAGTGACTTCAGTCCATGACCACACTTTTTAAAAGAAAAAAAACAAAAAAACCCCCAAAGATAAACACCTGCATTTGATATTCTTACATGAAAACTAACCATATTGACAGTTCATGAGTTGTTTTTTTATTTGTTTGGAGGGACAAGGGAAGGAGGCGTGTTACGTTTGGGTGTTCTTTGGTTAGTTGGTTTTGGTTTTTAAATTTACTTGAAACCTTTGAGTCATTCTTATCCATAAATCCTTATTGTAAATGTTCAAAACAAATAAACAATGGGATCCCAAGTCAAGTACAAAGGATGTGACGGGATTACTCATGCACAAGCTCCAGACACGTGTTCATTCTTCAGCTCTGTTTACAGCTTCCAAGAATCTCTTCCCAACTCAATGTGCTAGAACTATACTGCTTCAAAGACCACAGAATTTGGACAAAGATTTCCATTTTTTTCAAGTTATTTGGTCTAATGGGAACTCTCTTTCAGAAACTTTTTACGACTGCATGTAATTCTCCCTTGTAAACACAGATGCATCAACACAGATCACTGTCAAAATTAAGTTTTCCTAATGTTATCCTTATGCCCTTCTCACAGACATCTTTACATATCTACCAGATCTGACACTAAAAAATGAAGCATTCTATTTAAAAATTGAACAATATGAAGCAATAAGTCTGCATCTAAGCTAGGTGTTAAAGCCCAGCTTAACTCAAAAGATTAAAAAACCCTCATAAATAAAATAAAGATAAAATAATAATTAAGAGAGAAAATCCCTGAACTGTTTTTCTCAGTATTTTGACAGCACCCTTGCTGTACTGCATAGCTATATATCAACTTCCTGCAACATTTTATTGGTTATGCCTAAACAAACCTCTCTTTCCTGGAAATGCATTGTTGGCTTGTCTGTGCCAACTTCTTGCACTTTAATTATGCTTTTTATTAAAAATTAGCAGATCAACACACAGATGTTGCAGGTTTTAAGCAACTAGAACAGGTAACCATTATAAAATATCAGGAACTGCCATACAGTGAAAAGGCACTGGGATGTATTGTAATTCAGTGTAGCTAAAACACATCTGCACATCTAGACAGACACTGGATTCCACAGTTTCCCCTTTTTTAAAGCATTCTTAAATATAAAACCTATTGAAACATTTGATTGTCTCTGTAAAGCTATTCCAATTGGTTCCTGCCATTTTAACTACAGTTGGGCATTTGGGTTGTCATCAGCCACAGCGTATGAAGCTACCTGGGGATCACCTGACTTCAAAAATTTCACTACAGAGCAAGAATTGCTATGGGAACGTATGCCCCAGTGCTGTACCAAGCGCAACACCCTGAAGCACAGCACAGCACGGGCTATCAAGAGTTTCAGAAAGCTACCATGTTATTCCAATCGCCTCCACACAACCTATTTAAGAACGTAAACCAAATTACTTGAGAAAGATGGAAGGAACTGGAAATACAGAGTTGATAATCAGACACTTGGTCTGATTATATCTGCTTCAAAAAAGCATTGTATGCAGATTGTACAGTTCCTATACATCAGCCCAGGAATGTCTCCACTCTAAGTCTCAATGGATTTGTCCCCAAGCAAAATCTTTTAGTTTATAGCTCGATTATTTTAGGGTAAGTACTCTTCCTTATACCACTCTATTATGTCAGTATTTCTACTTCACTTGTTTGGGTTTAGAACTTTACAGGGGAACCTCAGAAATTATTATAATAATCAACAACAGTTCTAGACATCAGAGCCTCTTCTTATCTAGAAGTTAGTCACCTCGATCATAACCCTGAAACAACTTCCAATCAGTTTAACTTTGATACTGCAGCTCTTCACATCAAATTAATGCAAAATTTATATGCAAAGTGCGTTTCTGATTTTGAAACCCTGAAAGTAGTGCTATCAACCTCTGACTGATAACAACAACAAACGAGAATTTTACCATATAAATTGGACAGCCTTCAGAGGGACAAAATGCTGCAAATACTGTCAACACATACACATCACTTATTTTTCAGCTATATTTGATTTTTGAAAGACATGAAAGTCTGTAAGATCTGAAAAGTACAATTTTCAAGGAGGGGTAAAAAAAGCCTACTGCTCCTTTTATAGTCAAGTCTCTTCTTTGCCCTCTCCCCCGCCCACACACACTTTTTTATGTTCCCATGTCACCTTTAACAGATTTTATGGAGTTAAAAGACTGATTGCTCTCTCACATTTGACTTACAAGGAATGTCGTGCTCTAGTAAATTGATTCCAGATGCTGGAAAATGTTCACACTCAGAGAGATGTGTATTTTAATTTTTAAATCTATATACACAAAATTATGTCAAATTAAGGGGGGGTTAACTGTAGTTTTTAAAGGAGACCCCGGAACTAAATAGTTACAAGTAAGCAAACAACACCTGTATCTCACTTCAGTTTCCATGCAGCAATACAATTTCATTTAAGGAATATTTCCTTCATCTTCAGAAGAAAGATGCACCCCTAAGGCAAACAGCAAGTTCTGCAACAAAGACATCTGATAGGATAGAAATGATAATGGCTTCAGAGTACCTCCTTGTTCCCTTGCTCTTCCTGTTGTTAATTCTAGTTCTTGGTTTTATACAAAGAGATAAAGAACTAACATAATCCAAGCACAAAACTGGAAGTTCCAGTACATTTTCTTTCTGCCCCCCCCCCTTTTTTTTTTAATACAATAACGCCATGTATTTTTGCTCCATGTGTCTGCAAAGATAATCTGCTCCAGGAAAAGCAAGCAGTTTATTTTGTTCACTATGCAAGCAACACTAATAGCAAAGTTGTCAGCTAGATCTCACTCATACAGTGTAGTTCATCCAGATTACCCAGGCTGAAAATAAGGAAGTTTTTATTAGGAATTCAAACCTAACACCAAATATATACAAAGCACTTAATAGGCTTATGGGTCGAATATAATCTAAATGCAAACAGTTTACAAAAAACTCATAGACAACTTTGAAAACCTTCCTTCACCAACCAAGATTTACAGATAAATCTGAAAAGTAGTAAGTACAACAACTTCAGTAGTCTTTCAGCCTCCCCAGGCAATTTTCTTCTCTGCCAATACAGATACCACTAACAAAAAGCCAATGAATTCATAAATTCTACTATGTTTTGAAAGCATCATATTTAGAGGTCAATTCTGCAAATAATTCTGCATGGGCAAAAATCTAGGCCCAGTGAACTCTATTTATTCATTATTAAATTTATATTTGGGTAGAAGATTTGCAAAGCTTTAATAAAATAAAAAGTTCAAACAGTTTATTAATAATTACATATTTTTGCTTAGCTATTTAAAATTATTAAGTCTTTCCCTTGAAATGAATAATTACTAAAATCATCTTAATTTTGTTTTTAAACAAAAGACCTAAAAAGGAACTCAGGAAAACACACATTCCTTTTCCTACAGTAATTTTTTTATTTTGTTGGCGTCTTTTTAGAATCTGTGATCTATTACAAGTTCATAAGTTAAACATACAATGTGCTGTTGACTATCAGAGCATAAATAAATAAATTAATATTTATCTGAAATGTAACTAGAAACCAATGCCCAGAGTCACATCATAATTTGGGAATCTAGTTTCAACTATATAATCTTCAAAAATTCCATTTTAACCTGACACACCCTTACATTCTCATACAACAATTAACTGGTCAGGTAAATTCTCATTTCCACAGCTGCCAAGATCTTCTCCAATATAAGCTGTCCCAAAAAAAACATCTTGACATGCAATGATATCCCAGTTAATAGAACCTACCCTTGCCTTCCCCAGTACATTTTTCACTTCAGAAAACCTTCACATCTGTTTTCAATCAAAAAAAAAAAAAAAAAAAAAACAAAAAAAAACACCAAAAAAATCTGCAATTTTTGAAGAAAGAAAATCTTTCTTTTATTTTGTTTTAAATCAAGTTTTGTTTCAAAGCAATCCTCCAACAGTCTCTAGTCCTGCAACAGTCAGAGGAGCTGATTTGTATCTAACGCACAAAACACTACTTCCATGGGAGGTCTGGCAGCCTGGAGACTTCAAAGATGGAAAGGCTGAACATTTGTTTTCAGCAGCGCATCTAATAAGGTACTATTATAGGTCTATATTTTTCTGTCAACATGTTTTTTTATAAAAAAGAAACTATAACCATTATTCAGTAAGAAATTACCAATGAAAAAAATCTTGACCAGGAATATTAATTCTTCCTGTATAAAACTATGAACATGCTTTTAACCACTTTGTAATCTGGAATATTCTCAAATTAAAGATAGGCCAGCCTATCAACAAGCTGAAGACTTTCTGAAAAGCATATTTTAAAAATCTTTATCATTGTATGCCTCTTCTTGACTTCCCTATATTCTTACTTTAGGAGGAAATTAATATCAGAATTAAATATAGCGCTCTGCTACCTACAATATCTACGGAGCAATTTCAAGCCATATAACTTATCTGTCCCTTCTTGAAAAAGTATCACAAGGGTCGACAACAGCCACTTTTTCCTAAAGCATCTCAATATGAGATAATGTTCAGTTCTCCGCATTATTCGGGAGGTTTTCTTTTTTTTTTTTTTTCCTTTACAATAAGCTTCATTGTTCAGTATTTTTTGTACAGAACTTTTTTAATCAAGGAATTATTCATTACATCTGAGTGCATTTCTTACAACATACATTTTTAGAAATCACCACGAACCCTCACAGCAAACAGCAAAGGCTTCTTAATTTCTTCCCAATCTTTGACAAAACTATATAAAATAGAGTGTTGGGAGTAAATTTCTGCAGACCTGTACTGCCTGACAATTCCCTACTACTACTGTATTTTCGAATGCATTCTTTTCCAGTTACAGCCCATTTCATGTGCCAAAGTGATGCACCATGCTAATTTTTCTTCTAGAAATCAAAGTGACATTACAGCACAGAATTATATCCATAGGTAAGAGCCAAACAAGAATCCCTGCAAACAGGTTATTTGGTTCTTAGCTCTAGAACTTCCAACCCAGCACCATTACTAAGAATTGTTCAACCATCACTTTCTCTAACTTATCA
The DNA here is from genome assembly GCA_033459285.1 of Clamator glandarius. Lineage (NCBI taxonomy): Eukaryota > Metazoa > Chordata > Aves > Cuculiformes > Cuculidae > Clamator > Clamator glandarius. The sequence goes on from JAUNZM010000046.1 coordinate 1,509,180, forward strand.
TGTTTTACCTTTTTTGTTAGGTTAAGGATCAGTATAGTATCAGTTTTCAGTTCCCCACACAATATCCATATTTAGACAAATTCATTCTTTAGCTTTTCTACAATAAAGTGCTTTTTTCAGTCCTTTGATCCTTCTTGTGGTTTTTCTCTTCTTTACAGAAGAGATACTAGAACCAGAGACAGTATTCGAAGACCACATGAACTCTGCTGTACACAGTGCTACCCATGTCATTAGTTTGCTGTTTACACATTCAAACTTTTTTAAAACACAGCTCAGCATGGAAAGGTCAGACACAACTGATAATTCACTTATACCCTTTTTCTTTTCAGCCCTTCTTTCCCCAGGCAGCCATCCTTATCCTGCAAGTACACATCCAGTTTTCTTACACATAACCTTTCACTTCAGCTCCACCAACGCAACTCTTAGTTTGTATTGCTTACCAAGAGAACAATTTTACCCTACCCTCGTACCCAGATATTCTTTAAAAATTACAGAATTTTCTAGTAAATAGTATAAGGTTGATAACTGATGCACAAGGAAATAGCACAACCCCAAAGTAAACACTTTAATAATTACCTGATCAAAATGAAATTGAGATTTACCAGTTTACTGATGAGTGGCCACAGACCAGAGGTCATTTAATGAGCAGCCCAAGCACTAAGGAACTCATGCTAAGTAAAGTTAAAAAGCCTTAGCGTGAGTCCTCAAGGTTATAAAAGGTTATAATGACCCTGATGTGTTATGCAAATGAGGAAGCTGGCTGTTGAAGGAGGGAAATGTGCCCTGGCAGTATGGCTGTGTGGTTGGGCTGTGACCAATGAATGCCTGTTACTAGGATGGAATGCTCCAAGCAATGTTTGACACGATTGGTTCCTGGGGCTTGGCAATGTATAAAAGCCGACAATGGACCCTGAATAAACGGCTTCACTTGGATCACATTGATCGTTGTGTGTTGTCCTATTTCTTCTGTCGTCACATCTGGCACCCAAACAGGGACCCTCAGATTCAGCTCGGGACGTCTCGCCAGAGATAAGATTGAGGGAACGGAAAAGCCAACCGGAGAAGGTGAGTGGTGCCCTGGCACTAGTGAAAAAGTTTTTGGTATAGCTGCAGCTTAAAGACTTTGGTGGGAAACTCGCTCTTGGTCAGGCAAGCGGTCAGGGAGGAGATGGGGTCCGTGCACTCATCCAAAGACAAGGCTCGGATTGAAGCTGCGGTGAAGCTCCTCAAACATATTCTCTCAGAGAGAGGAACTGTTTACGAAAAAACTGTGTTGCAGTTAAGATGGGCTAATCGAAGTGGCATTATTCCGACTACTACTGCCCTATTTGAAAGAGAGACCTAGGAGAAAATGGGACAAAGGTTGTTTGATTAATGTACTAAAGGAAATAAGGGCCTTTGGCAATATCTCACCCTCTGGCGATTAGTTAAAGAAACTTTATGTGAAATGAAAGCGGAGAGAGAGGTTGCAGCGTCGGCTTATGCCGCTATGAGCAAGAATCAGGACAATACTGGCAGTACCTCTGCATCTGCATTATCGTTTCGTATGTCTAACATGCCTACATGGAGACCACTTCCCAGAGACTGGCCTTCCCCACCATTTCCCCCACTTGAGGAGCATGAAGAGGGTCTGGATAAAGAAGACAAGAGCGAATATCCCCCTTTCCAAAGAAGCCCCTCAGCTGTATTACTGGATGATTCGTTCAGTGAAAATTCCAAGCACTCAACACCGCCTGAGCATTCCACGTTTAGACAAGATTTTGAAAAGATGATGAAAAATTGGAAGAAATTCGTATTCGTCAGGAGAAGGGAAGTTGCCTGCCAGAACCTCCTCCACCGGACTATCCTGGCATGTATTCACGCCCCAAACCGACTGCTCCACTCCAAGCGCCGACAGGGTTTGATAGTGGGGGAACTGTCAGGGGGGGCGAAGTGTCGGGAGCCAGAAGCACACTGGCAGGGAGTAATACGGGATGGAGTTTTAGAAGGGGTAACTATGGAAGCTTATCCTGTCTTACTTAATACACAAATAGGAGGGAGTGAGTGGGATCCGTTTGATTGGAAAATGTTAAATTGTTAAAGCAAGTTAAGGCTGCTTGTACGCAGTACAGTTTACAATCGTCACTGGCACAAAGTCTCTTAGATTTTATATTTACAGGTCATACCCTTTGTCCTGAAGATATTCGACAGCTAGTCATGTTGATATTGTCTCCCTCCCAACGTCTTCCTTTTTATCAGACTTGGGAGCATTTGTGTGATCAGGAAGCGTCAACAGGGGGATTCGCTTTATGGGGTACAATCCCAAATGTTAATGGGTGCAGGACCATACAGTAGAGCGGACTGGCAGGCTAATTTTAGTAAGGAGCTTTTAGAGCTTGTTGTTAGGTCGAAAAGTGATTTCAAGTGTAAAAGGCGAAAAGCCGAGCCCATCATTTACATTAATCCGACAAGCACCGGCTGAGCCATTTTCACAGTTTGTAGATCGATTGCATGTTGTTATAGACAATAATCCGGAATTATCAGAGTAAATGGAGCCCAAAATGCTAGACATGTTGGCTTTTGATAATGCTAATAAAAAGACTAAACAGGTTTTGGCAACTTTGCCGAAGCAAGCAACTACTGCACAGTTTTTAGATGTCATGGATAGGGTGGCTGTACAAAATCAGGCTGCAGTTATGCCTGCGGCTATTGGGGCCACACTTAAAGGAAAAAACAGTAGAAAAGATAAGACATGTTTCAATTGCGGTAAAGCTGGTCATTTCCAAAAGGAATGTCGAGCTCCACGCCAACAATTCAGGGTCAATAAGAAGTGGTGCAGTAATTGCCAAAGTCCTACACATACTACTGTGGCTTGCAGAAACTCGGGAAACTGGTCGATGAGCACAGGACGATCCCCCCACGCACCAACACAAATGCAAGGGACGCCTCAGGGTGTTAGGACTGCTGCGCCGCCGCCACAACCGGCAGCGCAGGAGTGGACTTGGCAACAGCAATAGATACTGTGCTAACCACTTCAGACGTAGTATTGATAGATTCAACAGAAAAGGGACCATTAGGACACGGACGACGTGCTTTATTAATTGGGCTATCTTCTGCATCTCAGAGGGCAATTTTTGTTGTTCCTGGGTTGATCGACGCAGACTATACAGGGATGATAAAAATTATGGTTTATACTTTAACTCCACCAGTGACTATTTTAAAGGGTACAAAGATAGCTCAATTAATTCTGTTTCAAGCTCAGGTGCCGAACGTTATGCCAAATAAGAGAGGAGATAAGGGATTTGGTTCTACAGGTGTCCCTCAAGTATTATTGGCAATAGATATTTCAAAAGGAAAGCAAGAAGAAAAGGAGTTGCTTAAACACCCTAACGGGTCTTCGGTCTCTTTGATCTTTTTAGTGGATACTGGAGCTGATGTTACCTTGGTTCCTTTACATATGTGGCCTCAACAATGGCCTATAGTTCCTGCTGCGACCAATATAGTAGGCGTAGGAGGAACGCAAACTATGATGATAGCTCAAGACAGAATTAAATTTTATTTTAAAGATGGGACGTCAGTCTCAACACAGCCATATGTAATGGGAGCACAGCGACCAGAGCACAGGGGAAGAGGTGCAGGGCACGTTGAACAGGGCACGTTAAAACAGGGCAGTTTGAGCAGCAGTTCGAGCGGGCAGGGCAAGCAGGGAGGGCACAGAGAGGGGCTGGAGCATGGCCAGAACGAACTGAGAACCATGGTGGTTACCTCTCAGAAGACTGAGGCTGCACCAAGCATGAAGGAAGCTGCCACCTAGATGGAGCCCAAGTGGGCACATGCAGCTAACCCAGACCCTAGGCTGCAGACAGTGCCCCCCTCAAACACCAGCTCGTGCCTCTGTTACTGGCTCCACTTGTGAAAGCTGCACTAGAGTGGGGGAACTCCTTTGTATGGTGGAGGAATTAAGGGAGGAGGTAAAGAGGCTGAGGACCATCAGGGAGTGTGAGAGGGAGATAGACCAGTGGAGTAGTGCCCTCTCACAAACTCAGCAGCCTGCTGGAGCTGGTACTTCCAAACACCACCCACCTGCTAACTGCAAGGTTAGGGGAACAAGAGATGGGGAATGGCAGCAAGTTCCTGCCAGACAAAAGAAACCTGCTCCCCTCAACCAGACAGCAAAACCTGAGATGCCCCTGGTAAACAATTATCACGTGCTGCAGGTGGAATCCTGTCCTGTAGAATCTTTCCCTAGGCTGCACCATCCTCAGAAAAAGATTAAAACATCCTCCATTAAGAAGAGGAGGAGGGTGATTGTTGTAGGGGACTCCCTCCTAAAAGGAATGGAGGGACCCATTTGCAGACTGGACCCACTCCACAGAGAGGTCTGCTGCTTACCAGGGGCATCAGTGAAGGAGGTAGCTAGAAAACTTCCTTCCCTGGTCCACTAGACAGACTACTATCCTCTGATAGTAGTCCAAACCGATAATGATGATTTAGTTAACAGAAAGACCAAAGCCATCAAGAAAGACTTCAGGGCCATTGGGAAAATGATGGAGGGCTCTGGGGCTCAGACAGTATTCTGCTCCATCCCCAGGCTATATAAGAGGAGTTGGAAGTCAGGAAGAAGAATTCGATTAATGCCTGGCTCCGAGCCTGGTGCAAGGAGAGGGGCTTTGCCTTCTTTGATCATGGGGCAGCTCACTCACCCCCAAACTCTGTTGCTAAGGATGGGACATGTGGGTCTTCTAGGGGGGCTAAAGCCCTTGCTAAGAACTTAGCTAAGATCATAAATCCAGCTTTAAACTAGATGTGAAGGGGGAGGGGATTGAGACCAGGCTAGACAGGAGCGAGCCTGGATGTGGGGCACTGGTGATTCAGAGAGGGTGTGCTGGAGAGGACCACCAGTACAGCACCACACAGAAAGTGGGGGTGAACACACCTAGGGGTGGTAAGGGAGATACGGGCACTCTGGTGCTAGCTACTCCAGTTACCAGGCAATTGGGAACGAACTCTGTTCCCTCTAAGAGGGCTGAAGGATCGGCAGCTCAGGTGAAGTGCATTTACACCAATGCACGCAGCATGGGTAATAAGAAGGAAGAGCTGGAAGCTGTTGTAAGGCAAGGAGACTATGATGTCGTTGCCATCACAGAAACATGGTGGGATGACTCATATAACTGGAGTGCAGCTATGGTGGGGTACAAACTTTTCAGGAGAGATAGGAAGGGAAGGAGAGGAGGCGGGGCTGCCCTCTTTGTAAGGGAGGACTTGGACACTGTTGAGATGGATTGTGGCGATAAGGAGATTGAGTGCCTGTGGGTTAAAATCAGAGGAGCCCATAAGAAGGTAGATTTTGTGATGGGAGTCTGTTACAGGCCACCCAGCCAAGGAGAAGCAGCTGACGAGCTCTTCTATAAACAGCTGGGGTTAATCTCTAGATCAGTGCCTCTTGTTCTTGTGGGAGACTTCAATCTTCCTGATATCTGCTGGAAGTACAATAGAGCAGAAAGGAGCAGTCTAGAAGGTTCCTGGAGTGTGTGGAAGACAACTTCCTTGCACAGCTGGTGAACGAACCAACAAGGGAAGGTGCCCACCTGGTCCTGCTGTTTGTGAACAGAGAAGGCCTTGTGGGGGACGTGGCAGTAGGAGGACACCTAGGACAAAGTGATCATGAGATGACAGGGTTTTCTGTTCTAGGTGAAGTGAAGAAGGCGGTTAGCAGGACAGTAGCATTAAATTTCTAGAGGGCGGACTTTGAACTCTTCTGAAGGCTGGTTGACAAAGTCTCATGGGAGACAGTGCTTAAAGGCAAGGGAGCCCATGAGGGCTGGGAGCTCTTCAAAAAGGAAATCCCGGCAGCTCAGGGGAAAGCCATCCCCATGTTCCAGAAAAAAAGCCGGCAGGGGAAAAAACCAGCTTGGTTGAACAGGGAGATCTTGAGTGATATCAAGAAGAAGAGAAATGTTTATGGGCTCTGGAAGAGGGGAGAGGCCTCTTGGGTGGACTACAGAAGGGAAGCGAGATTGTGTAGAGAAAAAATCAGAAGGGCTAAGGCTCAATTAGAAATCAGATTGGCAAAGTCTGTGAAAGATAACAAAAAAATCTTTCTATAAATATATAAATAATAAAAGGAGGACTAGGGAGACCATACAGTCCCTGTTGGATGCAGAAGGAATCACAGTGACAGGAGATGAGGAAAAGGCTGAGGTACTTAATGCCTTCTTTGCCTCAGTCTTTAATTGTAAAGAAAGTTGTTCCCTCTGTGTACAACCCTAGGAGCTAGAGGAGCAAAATGAGGCTCCCATGATCCAAGAGGAGGTGGTCAGAGCCCTGGTAGCCCGACTAGACACCCACAAGTCTATGGGGCCAGATGGCATTCACCCAAGAGTATTGAAGGAGCTGGTGGATGTGCTGGCCAAAACCCTTTCCATCATCTTCCAACAGTCCTGGAAGACTGGGGAAGTTCCACTGGACTGGAGGCTGGCTGATGTCGTGCCCATCTACAAGAAGGGTCACAGTGAGGATCCAGGGAACTACAGGCCTGTCAGTCTGATCTCAGTGCCAAGGAAAGTCATGGAACAGCTGATCTTGAGTGCTATCATGAAGCACATGCAAGAGAACCGGGTGATCAGGCCCAGTCAACATAGGTTCACAAAAGTCAGGTCTTGCCAAACTAACTTGATCACCTTCTATGATAAAGTGACTCGACTGCTGGACGAGGGAAAGGCTGTGGATGTGGTCTTCCTAGACATCAATAAACCCTTAGACACAATTTCTCACAGCATTCTGCTATGGAAACTGTCAGCCTCTGGCCTGGACAGGCGCACACTCTCCTGGGTGGAAAAGTGGTTGGATGGCCGGGCCCAGAGAGTGGTGGGAAATGGTGTTAAATCCAGCTGGAGGCCAGTTACAAGTGGGGTTCCCCAGGGCTCAGTGCTGGGTCCAGCCCTGTACAATGTCTTTATCAATGACCTGGATGAAGGCATTGAGTGCACCCTTAGCAAGTTTGCAGATGACACTAAGCTGGGAGGAAGTGTGGATCTGCTGGAGGGCAGGGAGGCTCCGCAAAGGGATCTGAATAGGCTGGACCGCTGGGCTGAGACCAGTGGCATGAGGTTTACCAAGGCCAAATGCTGGGCCCTGCATTTGGGGCACAACAACCCTATGCAGTGCTACAGACTGGGAGAAGTCTGTCTAGAAAGCTGCCTTGACCTGAGGGACCTGGGGGTGTTGGTTAACAGCAGACTGAACATGAGCCAGCAGTGTGCCCAGGTGGCCAAGAAGGCCAATGGCATCTTGCCTTGTATCAGAAACGGCGTGACCAGCAGGTCCAGGGAGGTTATTCTCCCTCTGTACTCAGCACTGGTGAGACCGCACCTTGAATACTGTATTCTGTTCTGGGCCCCTCATGACAAGAAGGATGTTGAGGCTCTGGAGCGAGTCCAGAGAAGAGCAATGAAGCTGGTGAAGGGGCTGGAGAACAGGCCTTATGAGGAGCGACTGAGAGAGCTGGGGTTGTTTAGCCTGGAGAAGAGGAGGCTGAGTGGAGACCTCATTGCTCTCTATAACTGCCTGAAAGGAGGTTGTAGAGAGGAGGGTGCTGGCCTCTTATCCCAAGCGACAGGGGACAGGACAAGAGGGAATGGCCACAAGCTCTGCCAGGGGAGATTTAGGCTGGACATTAGGAAAAAAATTTTCACAGAAAGAGTCACTGGACACTGGAACAGGCTGCCCAGGGAGGTGGTTGATTCACCATCCCTGGAAATGTTTAAGGCACGGGTGGACAAGGTGCTAAGGGGCATGGTTTAGTGTTTGACAGGAATGGTTGGACTCGATGATCCGGTGGGTCTCTTCCAACCTGATTATTCTATGATTCTATGATAATAAATTTGCCAGTAGCATTATTAGGGCGAGATGTGTTATCTCAAATGGGGGCATGACTGGTATCAAATTTTGGGGAGTGACCACTGATGAACAGCCAGATAAACCCATACTAAAACTCACGTGGCTCGTTAATTCTCCTGTATGGGTAGATCAGTGGCCGCTATCTCATGATAGGCTGCAGATAGTGACACAATTAGTCGATGAGCAACTACAAGCAGGGCGTATATTACCTTCAACCAGCCCATGGAACACTCCAATTTTTACTGTTCCAGAAAAATCGGGAAAATGGTGTTTGTTACATGACCTTAGGGCCATTAACGCTGTTAGGCAGGATATGGGGGCGTTACAACCTGGCCTAACATCTCCAGTAATGATACCCAAGGATTGGAATTTGTTTATAGTGGACCTGAAAGATTGTTTTTTCACAATCTCATTGCATTCAGAAGATTCTGAAAAGTTTGCTTTCTCGGTTCCAGCTATTAATAAGCGGGAACCTGCAAAGCGCTTTCAATGGGTAGTATTACCCTAAGGCATGAAAAACTCTCCAACGATATGACAAAATTTTGTTGCTTGGGCACTGCAACCTTTTAGACAAAAATATCCCTCTTTATTGGTATATGATATATTGGTGGCTGGAGAATATTTGGAAGCTAATTGGATATTAACAGACTTAAAATGTATGTTAGAACAAAAGGGTTTGAAAATAGCTCCAGAAAAAATACAACAATCATCTCCGTGGAATTATTCAGGGTGGCAGATAACTAACAACATGGTAAGACCCCAAAAGGTAACTATACATACTGACATAAAACCATTGACTGACGTCCAAAAACTAATGGGATATATCCAATGGGTCCAACCACTGACAGGAATTACAAATTATGATCTTCAGCCGTTCATGGAGTTGTTAGGAACCACTTGTTCAACAGATGATAAATGACATTTAAACAATAGTCAGAAAGAGGCATTGGATAAGACAGTGGAGAAAATCTTAACGGCTAATGTAACTCGTTATGTGGCAGATAAACCTTTGGAGCTAGTATTGGTTAACTCTGGTTAAGATCGAAAACATCCTTTGGGTCTGCTGGGACAGACAGAACAGAAGTTTCAGATTTCAGAATGGATATTTTTACCGTATCAGCCAAAAAACACCATGGTCACTAGACTGGAACTTTTCAGCCAATTGATAATGAAGGGTAGGAAGAGGTATCTCGTATTATCTGGAAATTATCTTTTCGCATTTATTTACCAATTAACAAAGGATATTTAGAGTGGCTTATGGAACATTCATATGACACAGCAATTGCATTAGCAGGCTTTACAGGAGATATTACTAACACATATCCATCTAGTAAAATTTTACCTTTAATACAGAACCAAACCTTTGAACAGGTACCAACGCGCTCTGAAACGCCGGTGGGGGGTGTAACATTTTTCACAGATGCTGGCAAAAAGTCCGGTAGGGACGCCATCACATGGCAAACACAAGAAAAATGGAATCATAAGTTACTATTCAAACAAGCAGGTGACTCGTTGCAGACGATGGAACTACGCACAGTAGTATAGGTATCTCTACAATATACTTCACAGCCTCTCAATATAGTTTCTGACTCACTATATGTTCTGGGCACAGTTTGTAGACTAAAATGAGCCATGATAAGAGAAGTTAAAAATACGGTGTTACATGCTTTACTGTTGCAATTGCTATACCTGTTGTGGCAACGAGAGCATAAGTATTCTATTAATCATATACATAATCATCAGCCTAATTTTGGTTTGGCAATAGGGAATAATCATGTCGATCGACTTGTTGCCGCAGTTTGGAATGATCCCCAAACAAATCTCTTTTTGCAAGCCAAAGCCTCACACAATTTTTTTCACCAAAGTGCTAAGGTATTTAAACGTCAATTTAATATTCCTCTGTCTGATGCACAAGGTATAATTAACTCTTGTCTGGACTGCCAAAAACAGGGTATGGGCTTAGGGTTTGAAGTAAACCCTAGCGGGCTTCAAGCCTTATAATTATGGCAAATGGATGTGACCCATATTCCAGAGTTTGGGCGATTGCAGTATGTACATGTTTCTGTGGATACATTTTCTATGGCCTTATGGGCCACAGCACAGATCGGGGAATCTGCAAAACGTGTGATTAAACATATACATGCGGCAATAATGACTTTGGAGATACCTCAGGCAATCAAAACGGTAACGGTCCGGCTTATGTTTCTCACGAATTTAAGCACTTCTGTGTTCAATGGGGGATCCGTCATCATATGGGCATCCCACATTCCCCAACAGGTCAAGCAATAATAGAACACTCTCATGCAACCTTAAAGTCACTTTTGCAAAAACCTCCCAGGGAGAGGATTGCAAAAGCGACTTATGTGTTGAATTTTTTGCGTTTAACCGGAACTAGGACTAGCCCTCCTATTGTAATCCATCATCGTTCACTGGAGTCAGGATTGAATAACCAAGACCAGCAAGGTATCAAGGTACAATACAAAGACTGGGACTCAGGTGAATAGAAAGGACCTGTTGAACTAAAAATGACAAGAAGAGGTTATGCTTGTGTCTTAACAGATACTGGACCTCACTGGGTACCACAAAAGTGGATCAAGCCCTGGAAAGAACAGAAGACAACAGAGCAAGAGGACCTCACATCAGAAGAACCATCCAAGAAGTGAACCAACAAGATATAGTTTGTGATGCCTGTTTTGATTGTGAACCATGGGTAGAAGTATTGTGTAAGGACTGTCAACTGAGGTATTATTCAAAGAGCCTTGTTATTAGTTCATCCATGAGGTTTGAGGGTTGGCAGAATGTTACGACCCTCGTCCCAATTTATCACAATAAAGCAGCATCTTGTAGAAGAACTTGGGGTGTCTTTTGACAGAAAAGGGAATTTGGAATAACGGTTCTGAAAAGGCTCTCCCACCCGGATATTTTCTAATCTGTGGTGAGAGAGCATGGGGCAGAATACCCTGCAGACCGGCTGGCAGATCTTGTTAACGTTGTTTACACTACGTATCAACCCGTTAAGTAACAAAACCTCACATAGATCCAAGAGATTATTAGCATATTTTGATTCTGACTGTGAGGATACAACATGTTTTTGGAGTTTTGAGGAAAGATTTTTCGTCCCAGGAGTTGCGGCTCTTGAAGCTGTCACAAGTCAGGAAAATGGCTTGCTGGAGTGTTAAAGCAAGGATTGTCTATCTTGATTGCCATTACTGTAGTTTTAAGTGTTTTGCCAGGTATCTTATCGTATGTGAGATGAATGACTGATGCAGCCATAAAGAATGCTTTTAAGGGTGCTTGGGTCGCTCAAAAAGAAAACGGGGGAATTCATGGGTGGCTATAGACCAGAGGTCATTTAATGAGCAGCCCAAGCACTAAGGAACTCATGCTAAGTAAAGTTAAAAAGACTTAGTGTGAGTCCTCAAGGTTATGAGAGGTTATAATGACCCTGATGTGTTATGCAAATGAGGAAGCTGGCTGTTGAAGGAGGGAAATGTGCCCTGGCAGCACGGCTGTGTGGTTGGGTTGAGACCAATGAATGCTAGGATGGAATGCTCCAAGCAGTGTTTGACATGATTGGTGGCTGGGGCTTGGCAATGTATAAAAGCCGACAACGGACCCTGAATAAATGGCTTCACTTGGATCACATTGATCGTTGCGTGTTGTCCCACTTCTTCCTTTGTCACAGTTTACTACATTGAATACAAAGGTTTGCTGACTTCCTATCATTACAGGTCTTTATTTAAAATCTCATGCTGTATCACCTGAAATGTAGACATCTACTATGCCACTATTTTTTATTAAACAATACAAAACACAAGTCTAAAAAGTTGTTTTCCATAACTCACAATAACCACCATTAGTCATTATGTCTTTAAATCTCTTAACACCATTCTTTCTTGTACTGGACACGTTCTAACTACATAACATTAACTACCTACCACTATCTCACAACTTCACAAGTTTTAAAGACTTGCTGAAATTTAACATTAACAGTCTAAAAACATCATCAAGAAATGTCAACTTATTATTTCTGTCTGTAGCTCTTTCTAACATCTGTTTTAGAGAAGAACACTGATAGAGAGATCTATTTCATGATAGTCCCCATTTTAATAAGCTTCGACTACCTCATGTTATTTCTTCCCAATTACCAGGTGAATGTTTCTATGTTTTCTACACCAACAATCACCAATCTTAACTTTTTAATCTCATATCAAACCAAAACCATTTACGTTGCGCCGCAAATAAGAACAAAATTCTCCAAACAAGAATTTTGCCTTCTGTGTTTTCTACACCATTTCCTCAGCCCTGAAAGGTCATTGATATCTATTAGAATCAACTTGTCCTTTCTATTCTATCTATTCGGGAATACAAACTGGCTTTTTAACACAGCAATACTTCTTTTTCTGCTTTGGCTTCTGGGGTAACTAGCAGTTAAACATCATAGCACTGTTTCAGGATAATTTGGTCTAAACTCTTTCTCCCAATAGCTTTAGCCAGTAAGTCAAAGGCCACAGCGGAGTTTAAACATAACATCATAAAGATTTAACATAAGCGCCAAGGGACTCAATATCCCAACGAGAATGAGAAAGTTACTTATCTACTTTGAAGCTCAGGGTTCCCTTACATCATCAGTATGACAAGGAACTTTACAGTAAGATCACTTCCTTGCACAGGAGCGTTAACACTTGGCAGAGCTTTCACTGCTGCTTGAATCAGATGAGAAAGGAGAATAAAACACATGGACTAACCTGAAGCATTTAGTAAGCTACTATGTAAAGCTGAAGCTTGACTGCATAAGGCAAAGAGTAATCCAAAGGGGCCTGTGCCAAAAAATATTAACCGTTTCTAAATCAGAGTTTGAAATACTGCTATATTAAAGTACTGGGTTGGGATACATCCTTTATTTCAAAAATTACCTAGTATTACTAGCGACAGCATACTGAAGACTGGGCAAAGGTACAACACATATGCTGTAGGGATAAAAATGCAGGAAGACAAATTATAAGGTTGTCTCAATTGTGACTGAGGAATTCCAGAAGACAGACACACCAAGGGTACTGAAAGTATGAGCTAATCATTTCAAGGCCCAATTTGGAATTTAACCTTCTCCAGTCTTCTCAGGGAATAAAAGAACTGCTTTATAAGCTCTTGTAGGGCATAAAATCAATTATGTAAAAATTAAAGTACTGAAGCAAATGGTTCTCCTTTAGTCTGTAGCAACTGTACAATTTGTTGCAATCAAGAATGGAACTTGGAAAGACAGAAAAGCATTCATATACGCTTGAGGCATAATTCTTCAGCATCAAGTATCCACGCAGAAATTAAATTCGGCAAGAATTTTATCTACAATAAAACAGAAATTTTAGTCTACTTCTGACACTTGATTGCTTTTGATTTTACCTTGCTGCATTATTCCACAAAAATCAGAAGGTAAGGCTCATAAGACGTCATATAGGAGGTTTTTCCCTGTTGCAGTGGGAAATGAGTTTTTAGAAAGTTCCTCCTCTGAAATGTACTCCAAACTAAGAGGAAGCAAAGACTGCACAAATTGCTTGATAGAAAAACACAGTATGCATTAAAGTTATTTATCCTAATTGTACTTTTTCTTCTTCGCACCACTGGTTTCTGCATTACTCTTGAAATGAAGTGCAAGTATAGTAAAAGAAACATTTGACCTTGAAGTCTACTATGAGGTAAGCATTGGGACAAGATGCTACTCATCTCTTCCAATTCCTGGATGAAGGTTTTCTGTTCTATAATCACCATCTTTGTCAACAGAAAGAATAAAACTCTTCAGCAGAAGGGATTGCTAGCTACTTCATAATAGTTCAGACTACAAATCTTTAAGAATGTTGCAGAGAATGAATTTAATTCTGAGAATACAACTAGTGGACCACTTCCAAAAAGTTAGATAGCTCTATAAAATTATATAGTTCAGATTAAACCCTCCCCTATTTAAAGTGATTTCAGGATCCATATTTTTAAGACCATTTCCATCCTGGGGAAACCAGTCTCAGCTTTATACAGCTACTACTGACAAATGACTTATGTATTCTTAGACTACAAACTTACAGTCCTTGTGAATTTCTGGGAGAAAGGCAAGTATGGTTTGTAAATAAGATGCTATTTGCTAAAGAAACTGTGTTTTCTTTAACAGGGACAGATGTACCAGAAAAATATTAATTAAATATAAAAATTCCTTATCATCCTAGCAATTGAATTTTATTTCTTTTAATTACTTTTCATTCCATTGAGTATATGGTTGAAGTAACACATATAGTGCTTCCTATCAGATTAAAAACACATTTCAGAAAAAATCATAAGGAGCATTAAGACTGAACATTCAAGCTCTCAAACATTTGAAAGTGTCAGATCAGTTGCGTGGCAATTGTAATACAACCTAAGCATATCTGTTGTGAGAACTTTTAATTAAGTGGCCTTGTACTATTCATGGTGCATCACTGGTCTTACAGTGCAGGGAAAAAAGAGTTCTGCAGACTGGAATAAAGTTTGGAGAGGACAAATATTTTCGCGATATGAGCTGAATGCTCACTCTGAATAAAAACTTCAAAGGAAAATATATATAAACAGCACATGATGGATCTGCAATAATTTTTTTAAAACTTTCACATTTCATCTAATACAAACATTAACTGTTAACAATCTGTGCAGTAATGATTTATTTTCATCATTTTTATGGATTTCAATAAGTACTCTTAAGAAAGTGGGAAGAATGGTAGCTGCAGTTAAGAAGATTATTTTTTAAAAAAACTAAGAGATTCTTGCAGAAGTGCCTCAAAAGCTTTGGTCTAACTTATTCTTGCTTCTGCTACTTTGAAACTGCAAGGGAATTCCAATTAAGAGTCAGTAATAACTTTTTGGCTTGACTTTCCATGCATTTTCTCTTACAACATTTACGCACACAAAATCTTATTGGAGTTTTGGGTCAAATCATTTCAATTCACTCACCAGACTTCGCTCATGGACAACATAGAGACATTTCAAAGAGAAACATGAGCGCATCATATCTGAGAAAATTTGTTTCTGATAATTCTAGCAATACTCGTATGCTCATTCTAACAAAGTTAAATGAACTGCAAAAACGCCAAAGATGCTTATGATGAAGTGAAGAAAGTAGCACGAAAACCACAAGAAAGAGGGAAGCAGGGAGATGAGCACATTAAAACAATATGTTCAGACTCAAGCAGAAGTTTATGGACAAATTTAGTGTTCATGCTCAAAGGCAAAGACATCCCATCTGCTTTTGTTTCTTTAGGTTTTCAGGGTTTTGTTAGGGTGATTTTGTTTATTTCTTTGGTTTTCATTCATATTCTTTGGCACCTTAAGAAAACATCGTAGTTCTAGAGGACAGGTCTAATGCTGCCTAGCCAGAACCTAAGTATGCTTGAAGGTGAAATTGTAGGCTGAATATCATGACAGAAGTAATAAAACTTACCCTGTATTTCAACATATGTATTTCAAAGCTTTTTATAAAGAGATTTTAACATTAGTACTGGCATTTTATAGATGGGAAAAGTGAGATGCAATGAAGAGGACAAAGGAAGCCAGAAAGGATTTGGCCAGGGAAAAGCCTAGTCTAGGAGCTGACAAGACTAGAATACTCTAACACAAATACAAGGGGGGAAACATGGGTCATTCACTGCAAAACAAGATCTTTTACTTCCATCTGTTACCTGTACTACAGTATGTAATCCACCTTAAAGGGTTTATTAAGGAATAAGAAAGTTCACATCAGAATAATCAGAATACTGACCTAAATATGTTGGGCAATCTGTGTCCATAAAAAATACAAGGTGAAAATATATCTTAAATGCATTTTAGTCACGATGATGGGCAGTGAACTTGAAAGTTTTATCACATAACATTTCTCCTTATTGATTTCAACACAGGAAGAATATTTTTTAATACATTTGCCACTTCTACTGCCATTATTGCCCATAATAAGAAAACATGATTGCCTAAATGTAACAAAGATTTAAAATAACATGATATTGAGATCAAGATTTTAAGTACCTGCCTTAGTCTCAAACAAACATGAAGTTTTTTTATTTCTTGAAGCATGTATTTTTAAAGTATCTCTTGCACATACAAGGAAAATAGACAGTATAAAAGCACAAAACTCTGCCCACAATTAAATACTCAAGTTCCATTTCTCTTTCCTCCAAAAAAGGAAAAATAAAGAAAAAAAACCATAAAACAACAAAAAGGACAAAATTTCAAAGTTACAAAAATAAGGTATGAGATAGCTTACTACTGTTTTCAATCCAAATGCAAAGGCTTCAAAATAAACTTTAAATCAACTAAGATTTTTGTGGATACAGTATTCTGCAAGGTTAATTCCACACACAGGTTTAGTGGGAACAGAAAGCCTCTCACAGCCCCAAATGCACATAATGTTTAGAACAGAGGAAGAACAAACCAGCCAATTTCAATTGCTAAAAAGCAGAGAAGAATATGAAAATGTCATCCGGCTACACAGGGGTCCAGATTCAGAATATCCTTTTACATGTTCAAACTGATAATTGCCCATATTGACATTTTGATTTTTAAATAAGCTAAATTGGGAAAAAATAATTGAAGGACATATTCAGCACAGTTGACATGCTGGAGTACTGATTTTGTTTTCTCTATGTAAAAAGAACATGTAGAAAATATAGTCTGAACAATCTATCACTTATTTTAGCTAAACTAGTCACATGTAATTTTCAAAGAACCTATTTTCATGCAACTTACTCCTCCCTTTATATCCTCAAAACCTGCATTTATATAGCACACAAGTCTATTTACTACAGCCACCTACGGCACTGTGGCACATACACATGGAACAAAACTTATTCTTCCAACAGTAATATTCTACCTTTTACTTTTTTTTACCCCAGTGCAAACTTCAAGATACTTTAAATGATATTCGGTCCTTGAAAAGCATACTCAGAATTATGGCTAAAATAATAAAGACGTAGTTTGAGGTAAGCAAACAAATCCAACAATAAATGCCTACCTGAACCCACTGGAGATGATCCAACACTAAGACTTTGTAAACTTCCATTCCTGAGCAAAGTTGGGGATTTCTGAAGACCAGAGCTCGTCACGCTTCCTGCAGCAGACGCCACAGATGAAGTTGGAGATGCAGAAGAGACCGAAAGATGGGAAATACCTTCTTGACTTTTATTTCCTTTGGGTCTCCCAGGCCCATGTTTACTTTGCTTATTTCCTTTCCGTTTCTTCTCTGTTACAGTTTCTTCTTCTATTCCAGAAGTCTGAGCTCGTTTGTATGCTGTAGAAGTAAGGCTGGAACTAGCTATATCAACAGGTGAGCTGTCAAAGTTTTTAGATTGGGAAATCGCTGATGATGAAGGGAGACCAATTAAGGAAGTGAAACAATTGACACTCCCCTCCTGACTCCCAGTCTCTCCTTTATGTACATCTTTGGTCGATGAAGCCTGTTGAGAATGAGTGAAACTGTCATTTCGCAGATCTGTGTCTGTAAAACTCAAAAAATCCTGGGGAGATTGAACTGAACTTCCAGAAGATGACTTTATGCTTCCAGGAGTGCCCAAAAAGCTTCCTAAGAAGAAAGAAAAGGAAAAAAAACTTTTTTTTTTTTCTATAGTGGATGAAAATTGATGGGCAAGATCAACATCTTAGAATACAGAACTTCAAAGTACAAGGACTTCATGAAAAATGTTACCAAGAACTAAAGAATTTATTTTTAAGACAAATCATTGCTTCCCCTACTCATCTTCACTCTGCTGGATCACATTCTCACATTCTTATCTCAGATTCAGATTTTAATTTGGGGCACAAACAAGGTGAAAGCAAATAAAAGGAGAATAACAGCTTTTGTGCTTAGGCAACTTTGACATCCCTCATGTTTTGAAGCCCAAACAAATAGTGCAAGTCAGAGCAGGTTGGTTTTTTTAACATACACATATTTAAAAAGAAGGCGTCTGATAGAAACATGCTATGATCACATCTACACTATGCCTGCAATCTTTCTTACCATTCTACTTACACCAAGGGTCTGACACAGGTCAACGGAAAAGCAATTGCACTTAATTTACCCTGGCTAAGGTGGTGTTCCACAGAAGACGCACTTTTCAAAAGGACATGGGAGGAAGTGGAGAAAAGTGTACAGAATTGGCATTTTAAGACTTCTTTAGCGCTGTCAGGGAACCATAAAGGTCTTTTGTGTAATAGAATTGCACTGGTTCTTTAATATTTGGAATGCAGTCATTTCATCACTGTTAGTGCATGCAAGGCAGAAAATGGAGCACACTTAGCAAATATGAACACCTACTTTCACTGAAATTCAGTAATTTTATATGGGTGGGTGCACGCAGGTGCTACTTTGTAGAGCTCGGATTGATGATGACTATGCTGTCAGAAAATACTCCTAAATATGATTAGGTATAAAAAAAAGTCCTTTAAAAATTACTGTTTTATCATTAGTACTCCATTAAACGTTATTAAGAACTCAATCCAAAATACAATTCTGGATTGCAGCCAGCATGGCTTCACTAGGGGCAATTCCTGTCTGACCAACTTAGTGGCATTCTATGATGGGGTAACTGCAGCAGTGGACTTGGGTAAACCGACAGATGTGATCTATCTCGACTTCTGTAAAGGCTTTGACACAGTCCCCCACAACATCCTTCTCTCTAAATTAGAGAGATATGGATTTGATGGGTGGACAGAATGGTGGATAAGAAACTGTTTGGATGGTCGTATTCAGAGAGTAGTGGTCAATGGCCCGAAGTCTAGATCTCCATCCATGTCAAGTGCTGTCCCTCAGGGGTCGGTACTGGGACCGGTGCTGTTTAATATCTTCATCAATTATATAAACAGCAAGATTGAGTGCACCTTCAGCTATTTTGCAGATGACACCAAGCTGAGTGGTGTAGTTGCCACACCAGAAGAACAGGATGTCATCCAGAGAGACCTCGACAGGCTGGAGAAGTGGGCTTCCAAGAACCTCATGAGGTTCAACAGGGCCAAGTGCAATGTCCTGCGCCTGGGTTGGGGCAATCCTCATTTTCAGTACATAATGAGGAATGACATGATTGAGAGCTGCCCTGCACAGAAAGACTTGGGGGTGCTGGTCGATGAGAAGCTCGACACGAGCCAGCAGTGTGCGTTCACAGCCTAGAAGGCCAAACATATCCTTGGCTGCATCAAAAGAAGCGTGGCCAGCAGGTCAAGGGAGGTAATTCTGCCTCTTTATTTTTCTCTCGTGAAACCTCATCTAGAGTACTGTGTCCAGTTCTGGAATCCTCAACGTAAGAAGGATATGGAGCTGTTGGAATGGGTCCAGAGGAGGGCTACAAAGATGATTCGAGGGCTGGAGCACCTTCCATATGAGGACAGGCTGAGAGAGTTGGGCTCATTCAACCTGGAGAAGAGAAGGCTCCAAGGAGATCTTATAGCAACCTTCCAGTACCTGAAAGAAGCCTACAGGAAAGCTGGAGAGGGACTATTCATAAAGGCCTGTGGTGACAGAACAAGGGCGTATAAACTGAAGAGGGACAGATTCAGACTAGACATTAGGAAGAATTTCTTCACCATGAGAGTGGTGAGACACTGGAACAAGTTGCTAAGGGAAGTCTTGGATGCCCCATCCCTGGAGGTGTTGAAGGCCAGGTTGGATGGGGCCTTGGGCAGCCTGATCTAGTGGGATGTCTCTGCCCATGGCAGGGGGGCTGGAACTAGATGATCTTTAAGGTCCCTTCCAACCCTAACAATTCTATGATTCTATATTTTACATTACTACATCCATTTAAAAAAAAAATCACAAAAACATTGCTGGTATGTATTTTAAATAAGTTGAATCAACTTCTTTCAGTGCAACTTTAAACAAAGAATGTCCACATACTAAAGATCTATTTTGCATGATTTGCAATGAGCAAGATTTTTCCTTAAATTCAGGATTCCAGAAGGCACTTGTCAAGGTTTTAAACAAAAAAAAAAAAACTTTTTTAAAGAAGTCTGAAATATTGAAACAGTTCCAGACAAATTTAAAAGCACTGACTGAATTAATACATTCAAAGAGCAATATCATAAAATAAAAAGGACAGTCAGCTACTGCACACCACAGTGAAAATTAACTTCACACAATTTCTAGTTTGCTGTGTTTCCAAATTAAACTTTTTCTTTGTTAATTATGTCATAAAAATACTTTTTTTTAAAAAGAATTTCTTCAACTCTGACCAGGATGCCACAGTGGGTTTGGCATGTGGGAAATGTCAAACTCTTTTATTACGTAAGGCCAACAAACTGTATGGACTTTTCACAATCGTCTTCTGCTTAAGCATTACAATGACAAAAAAAAAATGCATATATTAAATTTCACTCCAAACTAACTTTTCAGCACATAAAGAAACTTGTGTTTTTAGTAGTTAAAGAGAACATCTTAACGGTCTAAACAAAAGAATCAGGTTTGAGGATTAAGGGCACATGACCTTCTTTTGCACGCTATAACAACGAACACCTTTTCCCTGAAAAAAATGGAGGGGTTTACCCAAAGTGAAATTATTCTTATCGAGGATAAAGGATTAACTACTTTTCACGTTTAAAATATGCAAGATTTCTAATTCATGTCAAAATAGAAGTCATGTTACAGCATAACAATTACTACCTTGCTGAAAAGGGCTTGCTGCAGTCACAGTTGTTCCTGGATTTCTTCCAGCACCAGGCTTTCTTCCCCTCTGACCTGAGTTATGACCTGCAGATTTCTTCCCTTTGCTCTCTGACCCTCTGGCCTCTGAAGAATCTTTTCCACTTGAAATGTGTGTAGAAACTTCCTGGAAATTTGCATTTGTAAATCGAGCTGTAGTATCTTCCAGCCGCTTCAAGGAGCCTGACATGGAGTTGTTGCTAGTGCTTGTGTATGTCTAGCATTTTGGAAAGAGAAAAGAAATAAGATAAAAGAACTTGTTTCATCACACACCAAAAAAGGTAACAAAAGAATTGTATAAAAAAAAAATCTATTCATTTCAGATAAACTTAGAAGTGTTCAACTAACGAGGTAACCGGCAACAGCAGGAGTTGCACAAACTGAATTGTTAAGCGAACAACTCAAGTGCATAAAAAATTAATTTTGGGGGGAAAAAATGCACAAAATGTCAGCTTTAGTTGAAATTTTTACTTCACTGACATCAATGGATTCATCTCAAATCTATAGTTACACAGTATTTATATTCTATTTAAATAGCATGTTAACTTTTATTTTTAAACAGTAATTAAGAAAAAAATGAGACTTTAAATGCTTTTCTGAAAATAAAACTTTTATGTAGTTTATTTTGTTCAAACTGGAAACATCATTCCATCAGCATGGAACTGATGTGAAGGCTACAGAACTTAACTTTATAGTCCACACCAAACCAAAATCAGCATCAACAAGCCCAACTGCCCCTTATGTTTTTACTTCCCACCATCACACTGAGATTCCCTGCCATCTGAACCATCACCGGTTTTCTGAATAACAGTGAAAAAAACTCACTTTATATCAGTTAAAGTCCAATGCTAAAAATAATTCACTCCAAATTCATATTACTATACTGGTAACTGTTTCTAATGAAGATGGAGCCAATTCTAAGGTAAGTTTAACAGTCAACTTTTAGAACTACTGCAAAGTTCACAAATATGCTCAGTTTTCCTGAAATTGATGTGTTACTTGACCCTAGTTAAGAAGCAGTGGTTCAAATGTGGGTCATTTGAACAAAGGGTTTCCAGCCATGCAATAACCCAAACCAAAAGCAAAGGTTTCTTTAGGATCCAGGATTTCTCCTCTTACTCAATTCCTTCCTTTCTTAATTCTTACGTCCTATCTGCTCAACCGAATATTAATTGCAAGGATAATTCTCTACAGGTATCGACAATCATAGTTTGATGTTATGTAGTACCACTTCTCCATTACTGTAGGAATTTTATTTATTTATTTTAAAGGGAACTACAGATTTTAAGGCAGCTTTACAGCCTGGCAAGGGCCAGGCAATGACAAGGAAGCGTTAATTTGCATATACTGTATAGAGATTTGTTTTGACTGCAAGCCTGAATCCTGCCCTTTGTAGATTTTGGAAAACTTGCACAGACGCTGCAGTTCTGCTTCTGAGAATTTGCTCCCGCAGTATTTCTGGTTTGGAAGGCACTGCAAATTATACTGAAATCTACATGCTAACTTAGAATACCTTGAACACTGATACAATGCAATATATCCTAAGCAAAGTAAAACCGGTATTGTTTGGTCAGTACGTTTTTCCATAGATTATATTCCTTACTTTAAGGAGTTAATCGCAACAAAGTGCACTAAACCAGACACACACAGATCAACTGCTTTGTGAATCCACAAGATAAGCAACTGGATCTAAGGTAAAACTGCAGCACGAACTTTAGATTACTGAGCCAGTTGGTTCACACAATAACCTGCCCACCAACTAAACAAACTGCTTTTCTAAAATCCTAAACACTAAAAGACAAAGGTCTAACAGAAATGTCTCAGAAAAACTTTAACATGCCATGGAAAAGTTATACTGTTTGTTTGCTTTGGGTTTTTTTTTGAGGTCAGGAGAGTGACAGTGGCAGGGAGCAGGATCTGAGGAATGAGGCAGAACATCTTTGGCTATTATTTATGGACCTGCTTCAGCCTCTGCAGCTCGTCCACCCTTGACGCCGAGCTTACAATGCTTTCTCCTCTAGCACATACTTTTTAAATCAAATAACTACTCAAGGCTCCACCTTTCACATCATAGTCATTTTCCTCCATTTCAGAAGAGACATGCCCCAAAAAAGAGATTTCCCTGATGCTGTCATACAACTCCATTTACTGGTTTATTTGGGAGGACTTGACCATTTCATGAATGTCAATCCTGTTTTCAAAAAATCAATCAGTATTTGCTAGTGCAATTATCAAACCAACTCTGTGTATATCAGGGTTCACTTATACTTCCCATAAACCAGTTTGCAGGGCTTTTTTCCCTCCAAAAAGTGAATTTCCACACTGCCAACTCAGCACACAGATAGCTACTTTCATATTTATGGCACCCCATATTTTGTTCTGAGCACACTGAGAAGTTATACCACCTCTCTGGACCAAGTCTTAAAACTTCTGCAAAAGCTTTAGATGTACAGTAAAGGCATAATATTAATTCTTGCTATACACAGTACCTCCCAAGGCTTTAGAAGCCTTGAGACCTAATACAGGTGTATAGGGTGTTACTCTTGCACAGAGGAGGGAAGGACCATGCAGGTAATCCTCCACAAAAATGCCAGATAGTTAGAGCATGGTCCAAGCAAAAACCAAACCAACAAAAAAAAAGACCCCAACACACACACACACACCACGGACTACAAACACCACACTGCTGTAAGATGGTATTCTTAAGTCCTATCAAAGAGAGGTTTCCCTACTCTCTTCATTCTCTTCCATATCCCACTGCGGTAGGCTCCAAGTACCTCCCTTCAGAACCAAGTTGGGCTGACAGAGCAAACTGAGGAGGGTTATCATCTCTACTATTACAAATAAAATCCAGTCAGCAGTACTTTCTGTTTGCAGTATCTTTTATTTAGTTACTGGCTACAATTTGAATGCAGATACAATGTCTTGTGTATCTTTCTATATATCAACATTTTGGAGTTCTGTTTTAATTAAATAACCCACCACTGCACCACCCAGAAAAAACCCAAAGCCTGTATTTTTCTGTCTCTGATAAACCATACAAATTTTCAAAGTCTTGATACAAGCCAAAGCTTAAAAAATACTGAGAACTTTCTACCAGGACTAAATAAAGAGCTGATGGCTCTCCCCAACTAAAAGGAAGGCTAGAGGAAAACATCATCTGAAAAGGCAGAGAGAGAATTCAAATTCCCAAGTTAATCCTGTCCTCCTTAAACCATTCTGCATCTTTGCCCCAAAAGGAAAGTGAAAAATATGTTAGTACGTTAATCAAAGAATAGTTAAGAATTTCATATTTCAAACTTTCTCAGACTTAACTGACCCAGTCTAAGCAGCATTTACCAAGACATTACTGAGATGAGCAAAAATGCCTCTCAAATAACGTCCTCACATCTCAACACAGCACTTGGACCTGAACCTCAATAGAACCTCTTGGAATTAAATTTTGCAGAACAAACACACAAGCCAAATATACTAATGTACACAATGTAAATCCTTGGCTTATTCTGCAGCCTTTCATGAATTTATCTGAAGAAGTCACTCATCCAGGTAAAAACACACTTTAAGGCATCACTTGCATAAATGGCCACTACCACTGCATCACAAAGGATTTAACTTCAGTAAAAACAAAATTAATTTCAAATTCCAGTTCCCTCAAGGGAACAACATGATAGCAGAAATAAGCATATACCATGATAAAATAATGTATTCAGTGCAAAGACAGACTGCTGTGAAAAGTCAAGTCCAAGTAAATTCTGACAACTCTATGTAAAGGGACACAAAAAGTTAACATATTGATACAATATTCTCAACCAAATATTTCTCTCAGAAGAAAATAAAGCTTGTTTTAGTATTAAAATATTAAATTTTTGAGGAGCATAGTATGAATTTATAACCTAGAAAAGCAAATGCATGCAAATGGTGTCAAAAGGACGTAAGAAAAAAATGGTAAAAGGTAACTGAAGGAAACAGCCATAACAAAGTCACTTGCAAAATGTCCAGCAGGTGTTTTTTAAAAAACATAATCAAATCATACTTAGTAACGTCATTAAAAATACTGAACAATTTTCCTGACAATCCAAAGCATTGTACAAAGAAGGCGGAAAATTAAGCAGACAGCTTAGGTAGGGAAAAAAAAAAAAAAACCACGAGATACAAAAGATTTAAAAAAGAAAATTAACAGGACACATGTTGATATTTAAATTCCACAATTATTACTTCTGTTTCCGTTTAATTCAGTTTTAATTTAAGTTCTAGAATTACAGAGATTCTGTTCTCTATAGTATTTGCTCTAGCTCTATCTTGCTACTAACCATAAGAAGCTGCAACATTTTTGGGGATAATATTATCTATATAATGATTTTTAAGACTATAAAGGTGTGAGGGTTAAGTATTCAAAAGAACACAGAAATATTTTTAAGATGTTACTATTTTAAAGCCTATAGACTTAACTACAAAAAATATTTTACTTGCTATATACAGTACAATCTCAATGAACATTAGAGCCAATAGCTCAGCATGATTTTCATTCTTTGCTTGGATTAAATAGAATTCTGCTAAAAATGGTATGTCACACTTGTTCACCCTACTACACATACACTGAGTCGTAAACCTTGTAATTAAGAAAAGACTAGGGAGAATAAAACAATTGGAGATTAGCAGAAAACCAGAGTCCAACTGTCTTCAGCATTAAAAGATTATTCTAATACACAGAACTCAAAAATAACCAATAAAACTTTTACACAAATGTATGGTAGTATTATTTTGTGTTAAAACCTATGATAATGATTAGACAATCAAAGTACAAAAGGCAGGTAATTAAAGGAAGATAAGATCATACGTAGCACCAAACCTAAACAAAGAATTGCACAGTTTAAAGGAAGTTCCCATACAAGAAGCCTCATTTACAGCCTATTAATTTCACAAGTTGTCTCAGACCCAAGAGAAATATGTTCAGACCAAAATAATTAAATGAAATAACAAATCACATGGACCAGGCAGAACAATTCAAAGAGTCCTAAAAGTTAATTTCAATAAAAACTTAACACTCACTGACTGCAACATCTAATCACTCTTAAAAAACAGCAAATCAGCAAACTGACTCTACCTCTCCTTTTTTTTTCAATGAAGTTAATGGGAATTTCAGAAAACTACTGACCAGTTAAGCTTCACTTAACACAAGCTGTGAAAAAGCATACAGCAGAACCAGAAACAAGATTAATTTAACAGAAGTGTGAGTCACAAATAATGGGATCTTAACAGGTACACAACCTCACGTTAAAAATCCTGCTATTAACAATAAAGAAATATCCAAAGTATAGTAGAAAACTAGCTCTCTTGGTGACGATTTTGGAAGTTGATACCACTAGTTGAGAGAACACAAACTTTCTCTCCTCCCTGGATGTACTTCAATGGTACTACCCTGTTCTGACAAGGTGTTGGTGTACCGTTTGCAAATGGACACATTTGGTGAATATTTCATCTCAGCCACCAAACTATATACACTTAAGACAATCTTCAGCATCTTTGCTAAAATGCAGTGCTCTACATACTCATGGCTAATTAATTAATTCAAACCATGACTCCCCAACTTGGATGTCAAACATGCCCACATGAATGGGACAAACATTGTCAGAAAACTCATTTCTAAGCACTGCTGCCCACTCTAATACCATCATCAGTGTCACTTTTTGGTTGGATATCAAAAGTGATTCCTGTACAGTGAGAATTGTCATTTTTTAAACCTCTACACTGTCCCTGGAGTTAGCTATTTGCTAGCATATTAACTGGAAGAAAAGGATCACAGAACCAAATGGAGCAGACTGCTGAAAAGTCAACATGATATTACAAGTATATGAAGCATGAGCCTTAATTTCATAATTACCAGCTTAAACGCTCAGAGGTTCAGTGACAGCTCAGCACACAAGTGAATTTCAAAGGCAAGCTTTTTCTAGAACTTTTCAAATTATTAAAAACAATGAAATAAAACACAGTGAAGTATCAGTGGCACCTGATTAAGAGTCATCACTTACAATTAAAATACAAAAATCTAAGACTTTCTTCAAATTATAAACCTCACAGTATTTTAGAATTTTATATTATAGGGAAAAAATACCTAGTGTGCATGACAATAATAGAATCCATGCCACCTACCTCACAAAATTTCTATACAAGTAACAGAAGTGTAAGAGAAGGAAAAACACATTAACTTACTTTCTCTGTAGTTACAGTAAGAGATGGAACCAAGGACGGTGAGGACTCCGACTGCTTCTTATATTTTTGTTTGTGTTTATCTTTCTCTTTGTATTTCTAAAAGTTATAAAAGAGAATATAACCTAAGTGCAGGAAATACAGTTTAGCCAAGAAAATTCATAAATAAAGTACCAAAGCAATCTTCACCAAATTATCATGCAAAAATATACTTGTTAGAATACAATATGTAAAGTCCTTTTGATTTTTACAAACTTCTTCAAGCTCGGAGAAGGTCCAACAGAATTCCTTAAAAGTCTGATGAGGATTTCTATGTTTGTTTCTTTCATATGCTGAAGTGAACTTGGGTTTTCCACCCCCCAGTGTGCCACTTGGATAGAAATATGGAGTTTTCCCTTTCATAACAAAGAGTGCAGGTGTCATAATTGCAGTAATCGACACCATAAGGCAGGATTTCAAATGCTTAAAATCTACTATAGGCTTGTTGACTAGAATTTTAGATTGGAGAGTCTGTTTCTGTTTGCTTTTGTTTTTTTTCCTCGGGGGGGGAGGGTTTGTTTGGAGCGAGAAAACTTTACACCTGGAAAACACATACTTGAAAGAAAGAAAAAAAAAATATTGGAAAGGAGGGTTTCAAATGCACTGCACCGTCTTTTCAATAATTTCTTACACATAATAGTCCCAAAAGTACTGCCCATACTGCCAGAAAAAAAGCAGGGATCAAGAGAAAACAGAAGCATGTATGCCAAGACTGCCATGCTACCCATCAGATCTGTTGATCCAAAAGCCTTTCGTCAGTGCTAACTATCCAGCCTACTACATCATCAGTGTACATGTTTAGATAAACTTAAGTAACAATTTCACTGAACCCCAAACAAGCCTCAAGAAGGAAGTTATAGAATGGAACTATATAACAGAATTAAGCTATAAGCCACTGCCTGAGTTTCTTTAGCTTTCATCATTTTACTAGGAAATTCAAATCCTCGACCATTCTAGGAACAGTAATGATATCAAATTTCTGAGCTTTTACAAGATTTACTGTAAGGGAAAAAAGGGCAGAAATTGCTCTTAACAAGGACTGAAAATAATATTGTTAGTAAGTGAAAGCTAAGGGAGCCTGAGGGCAGGCAGAACCTGTGATTCTCATTTATATACTCAGACATAAATTTTAAAAGATTCATAGGCATGTGCTCAGATGTTCCAAACACCTGTATTTTAAGATAGATGCAGAGCTGATAAATGGATGATGTGCTCAGGGACATGGTTTAGTGGTTGATAGGAATGGTTGGACACAATGACTCTGGAGGTATTTTCCAACGTAGTGATTCTGTTGATTCTGTAAAAACAGGGTTTCGCAGAAGAAACACTCCAAGAAATAGACAAACAAAACTTCAATCTTGGTTCACAAACGTGGTAGCTCAACTGTCCATATTCAGGCAGCTCCTGAAACCATTTTCTTACTCTAAGAAAAATAAGGCATGACTGCCACACAGTCACGGGGTAAGCAGCTGTAACATTATTCACCCTAGAACTTGAAGAGCCCTGATTATGATGTAGCCAAACACCAACACAAAATACTTAAGAGCTCATATGTCACAATTAATCAGAAAGCTTTATAAATCACTAGGGATCTAATTTTTGGGTTTTGTTTCTTATCTAAAAAAATATGTAATTCCTTCTTAATTCCAATAGCTACATGCTGCAAGATAAGAAAACAAATATGGTACAAGCTGGAATACAGCACGTTACCCTCTTGTGGGGCAGGGGGTGGAGAAGCCAGGGGCGGAAGCCCATTTTGATTGCCTCTATGTTTTCCACAAAGAGTCAATCTACATAATTATTACATAATAAAATTTCACAAATAGTTTGTTTCCAGCTCTTCTTTTTTTTTAAGCTCATTTACTGGATCACTCTAAAGATCAGTACTTGCTCATTTGTTTTCTTTACTGTACTTTCAAAGCTAACATTTATCAGACTACTGAATGAAAAAAATCATCTCATCAAAGTATCAAATTAAGAATATATGTATAATTTTATCTTTGCTCTGATCTGTTACAAACAGAATAGATGTTATCAAATCTATCCACAGTCTGGACTTCAACATCTGGGAAGACTGAATAACCAGAGTGATTGATAACTTATCAGTATAGATGGAATGGATGGGAGCAGCTTTTCTTTAACGACATTATGAATTCATTACATTTCCACATGGAAGTATCATTTAACTCGCTAAAGGTATTTACATTTATTTTCATTTTTGTCTCAGGAATGCACAGACTTCTCCAAATAGGTTTCCACCTTACTTCATTTCATTAAACTATGCTCTGTAGTTCACCATTTAACAGTTCACTGTTACAAAGGGAGGGGAAAAAAAGTTTCCTGTCCATTTTTCAACCTTTCCCACACTGCTTAGGCTGTCAGACTTCTTGTGTGCCAATTGAAACTGCTAAAAGAGCAACAATGAAACACAAAGTGGATAATTTTCTGAAGTCAGTGAGACAGGCAAGCTCAGTGAAGGAGCATGCAAGAGAGAGAGCCAGTTAACAGATACAGAAAGGAGGAGCTCACCCATCCAGAGAAGATGGGGCTAACTTCCATTTAGGAAAAATTAAAATACATGCACCCTCCCGGCAAGCACCAGTGCTAGGCCCTTCAAAACTGCCTGGGCTGACCTTGAAATATTTTTACCCCTTTCTCTTTCACAAAAATTTAACACACACACACACATACACAGACTTTGGTTGTCCCAATTGTTCAACCCTTGAGAGCACTTTCTGATGTATTTTCCATAGTGATTCATGCAAACCCAATCATCTGAATGTCTATGTTATTAACTTTTCAGCCACTGTTTATGACTCTCTGAAATAATTCCAGTGTATCAGAATATTCTGTTAGCTAGGAGTACTCAGATGGATGCTTCTGTCATTTATGCATTTTCTGCACTATCTTTCAATCACTGAAGCTTGTAAATCCAGAGCTGCCATCATCACAACTAATATCTTTATTAGAAAGCTGTGTATAGTTGTTGCTAATCCCCAAGACAAGACTTGTTTGGCTTCTTATTTGTGACTAGTAGCTATTAGTAATATAACCATAACAACTCCAAAATGAAAGATGCCCATGGTCCACAAGTTTCAAATTCAAATCCCGATTTATCTTGTTTTGACAAGAACAGCCCTAGCACAGGCATTCATCTATCATTTTATACGGTATAAACCACAGCAGGAAAATTAAATGCAGCAGCAGTATTGCTGCAGTCACAGTAATAAAAGGATATAGTCACAAGATAGTTTATAGGGAGGGGTGGAACACTACTGCCAGCATTATTCAAATACATACATATTTAGCTCTAAGCATGAAACTTGTTCCTAAGTACCAATCCTTGATACAATTACTTCAAAGCCTCAAAAACCTCACTTCAACACAGGGATGATGGTCAGAATTTTAACTGTCAATGGTAAAAAGACTTAAAAATCAATAAGAATGCTAGCCAAAGCGTCTCTTAGCTGCAAGACTGATGCACAACAAGTCCTATTCAGAATAAGTTACTCTCCTTTTGACATTTAACATTAAAATACACTTTTTCCATTATTTACAGTTTAATATTAATGGTTAGTGATGGATACTCCACACTAAACAGTTGAATAGCACATTATAAATTCAAAAATAGTGTAAGATAAACTAAATCAAAGACAGCTATTTATTGTCCATGCTCACCTTCATTTCTTCCCATAAAAATTCCAAGTATTTAGAATTTTAGAAGATACTACATACTGTGAAATGCTCCACCGCCTGCCACGTAACTTAAAGATACCCATCAAATACAGGTCAAGAACCAGGTGAGTGGAATGGCAAGCAAAATGGACACATTTAACTTTCCTGGCTCAGTAAACTTAACATTGCAGACCGCCTGTAACTGCACACGACTTGCCAGCACACAAAACACTGCACCTGTTAAACAGCATATAGAGACAACTTTTTATAAAGTATCAAGCTTGCCTTCCAGAAACGGCTACAAAATCAGCATAAAGTACTAATAACTTTGTATTAATCTAGGATCCAAAGCAACGGAAGAGTATATTGAAGCACCTTTTGTTTCTACATTTGTTTTACAGGTACAGAATTGAAACGTAGGAAGATTTATTGCTCAAACAGAAACAAAAATCAAGCAGTAACATTAATGACCTTTTTTAATGTTCAAATGTCATCTAGTTTTCAAATTAAGACAAATAACACTGCATAATTCTTTTAAGCAAGAAATGTTCATGTTTTTTTGAAGTTCATCTTACTTTTTACCCCAGATATTCTAAAGTTACCCTCCTCTATCTTATAATGGGGTAGAGTACAAACATTGAGGAGTTCAGTAACTGATGTCACAACACACACAACTTGTAGAAAGATCAAAATCATAACCAAAGTTATTTCTTAAAAATCTGTGAAGACACTGATGAAACTGAAGTAATATGTAATAACAGCATAAATAAAAAACAGAATAGGTAGGAGCAACACCGAATATTACCTCAAGTGTATGACAGCAATTTTTCAATGAATAAAGTCTTTCAGTTGATCCCTGCACACTAAGGAAGACATCTGGACTAAGAAACAGACACACAACTCATTTGATGAGCACAGTACCAATTCACTATGGCAGAGATCAAAATTCTTAATCACTCAGTATTGCTAGACACACCTATAACACCCACAGTGGAGTAGAAACTCCATGAAAAAAAAAAGAAGGAAATAACAGAATTCCTTCAGATAAATGTTTGAGGATATTGTCATCTGTGGATTTTCAGTTTTACAGACTATTGGCACTGCTACTAATCACTGTTATTTTGTGCACAGGTTCTGCACAGGTCAGGTTTTCAGTTTGTTTTCCTTTACAGCGAAAAGCAGAAGACTATAATCATTCCTTTGAGGGAAAAGGGGACAGTGGCAACTAATGCAGCCCTACAAAATTCTACATCTTACAGAGTAATTTTTATGTCCAGCTGAGGCGATGTTTGTCATTTTGACTTTACAGTAATTAACTAATCCCAGGTACCAAGCTTAATACTACTGTGAGGCGTTTGTTGTACTACGATACACTAGAATTATTGCTCTATTTTTCCATTATATATATGATGTGTTACTGCAAGGTTAGAAAAATATGAAGTAATCAAATCAGTAACTCCATGATAAACATAAAAGTTGAAACAGAAGTTCATATTTTTCCTCTTACTAGAATAAAAGAGAATTTAAATAAAAACGAGGTTATCTACTTATACAGTTCTTCCTGAACTCCCTAAGGGATCATTTTGCTGTGCCATCTATTCCAACTGGTGCCAGTTCCAGTAGATTAGATGCAGTTGATCATCAGGCTGACACAGAACACAGCATAAGTTAACATACAGCTTGTCCTGCCCCCTATGTTTTAGGTTATCCTCAGACTGACACCTTCCAACTTCAGTAATACTGCCCTGGGACTCCTCATCACTATTTTGTTCTTCAATCATCACTTATTAAATACTTGTAGTCTTCAGTCACAAGCCAATTTTTGTTCACCTTGCATCAAATGAGCCACCATAGCAAAGATTTCCCCTTCCTGCTCGGCCCAGACCAAAGCACTTCTAGTAGAAAACAAAACTGGATAATTCAGCTGCTATATAGCAGTTACTTACTATGTAGGTAAATTCACATTCTTCAGAAGTCATAAACATACATGCTAGTAAGGTTGTCCAATTTTAATGTAAGTGGCAAGAAACACTTCCTTTACTCAAAAGTTAATCCAGACATGTTTAGCTCCTCCTTTAGTCCCTTCCAAAGATAAAGCTGCCAGGAACATTAACAAAGCAAGGTATTATTCCACAGTCTCATGGTGGCCTGAGTTTTCTCCCAAAAACCTTGAGGCAAACACCTGGGCCCTGAAAAAAGGGATATTATAATAGATGTCAAGCACCATGCTACCAGCACTACTTAAAGGCACACAACCTCATCTCTAATCACTTCTAATTAACATCTTTGCCATAGAAACTAACAATACCTAGTGCAGCAGTAATCAGAATAAACTAAGCTACTTATTCTGCAGCTTCAAATTCCTCATTAAAATTAAATAATACAAAAGGTTTGGGACTTTTTCTTTTAATTATTATAGACGTACATATTTGCTATCAATTTGGTAAGTACAGTGCCCAAAGGAGACTAAATACATATTATGAAGAAAAATACATGTTCTCATCTCAAGTGCCTGCTTACAAAAATGAGAGGTACCCGATATCAACATTTTTAGACTCAGCTCTTCTTACTGCCCAATGTTATTTTATATACAAAGAGATGGCTTTTGACATCTGAGCAACAAAAATGGTTCCAATTCTTAACACATACAGTTTCCGGTTCACAAAAGGGAAAGCTTTAAGGATGCCTAACGATCAGATTATCCAAATAACAAGGATGAAGGGTAAAGTAGAATCTAAAGTCGCCTTATAGGAGCCAGGAGAAGGAAACATCACTGTATCCAGAAAGAAAGATTTACATTTTTACTACAACATGAAAACAACTTATACAGACAAGGCTTTGAGTAACCTGATGCAGTGGAAGGTGTCCCTGCCCATGGCAGGGAGGTTGGAACTAGATGATATTAAAGGTACTTTCCAACCCAAACTATTCTATGATTCGATATATCTAGATTACAAATAGATTTACAGAAGAGGAAAATAAGGAAAGCCACCCTAAACAATGACCCTACTCCTCCAGGATACACTGTATGTTTCACAGAATCACTAGGCTGGAAAAGACCACAGGATCATCGAGTTCAACCATTCCTATCTGCCATGAAACCATGTCCCTGAGCACCACATCCACCTGTCTTTTAAATACCTCCAGGGACGGTGACTCAACCACCTCCCTGGACAGCCTGTTCCAGTGCCCAATGACCCTTTCTGTGAAAAATTTTTCCTGATATCCAGTCTGAACCTCCCCTGGTGCAGCTTGAGGCCATTCCCTCTTGTCCTGTCATGTGTCACTTGGGAGAAGAGGCCAGCTCCCTCCTCTCTACAACCTCCTTTCAGGCAGTTATAGAGAGCAATAACGTCTCCCCTCAGCCTCCTCTTCTCCAGGCTAAACAACACCAGTTCCCTCAGTCGCTCCTCGCAAGACCTGTTCTATAGCCCCTTCACTAGCTTCGTTGCTCTTCTCTGGACTCACTCCAGAGCCTCAACATCCTTCTTGTCATGAGGGGCCCAGAACTGAACACAGGATTCGAGGAGTGGTCTCACCAGTGCTGAGTACAGAGGGAGAATAACCTCCCTGGACCTGCTGGTCATGCCGTTTCTGATACAAGCCAGGATGCCATTGGCCGCCTTGGTCACCTGGGCACACTGCTGGCTCATGTTCAGTCGCTGTCAACCAACACCCCCAGGTCCTTCTCTTCTCCTCCTGGCAGCTTTCCAGCCAGGCTTCTCCTAGTCTGTAGCACTGCACAGGGTTGTTGCGCCCCAAATACAGGGCCTGGCATTTGGCCGTGTTAAACCTCATGCCATTGGACCCTGCCCAGCGGTCCAGCCTGTTCAGATCCCTTTGCAGAGCCTCCCTACCCTCCAGCAGATCCACACTTCCTCCCAGCTTGGTGTCATCTGCAAACTTGCTAAGGGTGCACTCAATGCCTTCATCCAGGTCATTGATAAAAGACATTGAACAGGGCTGGACCCAGCACTGAGCCCTGGGGAACCCCACTTGTAACTGGCCTCCAGCTGGATTTAACACCATTTCCCACCACTCTCTGGGCCCGGCCAGCCAACCCATTTTCACCCAGGAGAGTGTGCGCCTGTCCAGGCCAGAGGCTGACAGTTTCCATAGCAGAATGCTGTGAGAAGCTGTCAAAGGCTTTACTGAGGTCTAGGAAGATACATCCACAGCCTTCCCTTCATCCAGCAGTCGAGTCACTTTATCATAGAAGGCGATCGGGTTAGTTTGGCAAGACCTGCCTTTTGTGAACCTATGTTGACTGGGCCTGATCACCCAGTTCTCTTGCAAGTGCTTCATGATAGCACTCAAGATCACCTGTTCCATGACTTTCCCTGGCACTGAGGTCAGACTGACAGGCCTGTAGTTCCCTGGATCCTCCCTGCGACCCTTGCTGTAGATGGGCACGACATCAGCCAGCCTCCAGTCCAGTGGAACTTGCCCAGTCAGCCAGTACTGCTGGAAGATGATGGAAAGGGGTTTGACCAGCACATCCGCCAGCTCCCTCAATGCTCTTGGGTGGATCTCATCCGGCCCCATAGACTTGTGGGCGTCTAGCTGGGCAAGCAAGTCTCTAACCGCCTCCTCTTGGATCATGGGAGCCTCACTCTGCTCCTCTAACTCCTGGGTATGTACACACAGGGAACAACTTTCCTTACTATTAAAGACTGAGGCAAAGAAGGCTTCAAAGAATTTGATACGCTGTATCAAGTAAGACATGACAGCATAAGGTAACAAACTCTACCAAGAGCCCTCATTCCACATACAGTTCATTGACTGAAGATTTGTATTTTGCAAAGACAACTCATTCTTTAACTATAGAACATGTAAGATTAAAAACGACAAACAAAAAGTCTCTAGCCACAAGAAGTTAGGTTATTAACAGCTTTAGGAAACCTCAACTTCTTTCACCACTTGGCAGATTTAACTGGAACAGTGTTTTATTATCACACAATATATAAAGCAAGTTAAACTTGGTAAGTGAACGTGTTGTAACATGCCATGAAAACCTCTGAATATCAAGTAATAGGGTAGTGCTTCAAACTGCATGGCTTCACTAAGTATTATAGATCATGAGATCTTCTGCATTATCATGTTTCAGTTCTCAAAAGGCAGAAAAAACTTTAATATCCTATTTTGAGCAAACTTCAAGTCATAGAAGAAGGCCAGGACTTGTGAAGACAGGCCCACATTATTAACTATTTCTAGAAGATCATCATCAAAATAATTCCAGGGAAGAAGAAGCCAAGCAGCTAGCACAAAAAAATAGCTGATATGTCATCTGAACACACTCTGTTAGAAAGGCCCTGCAAGTATTCCCTGAAGATTTTACAGGTATTACAGCCTGAAGGAGCACAGTAACTCCAAAAAAAGTCACTTGAAAAAATAAATAATAATAAAAAAACCCTACAACAACAGGTCTTTTGCACTGCTCAGACACAGAAAACTGAAATTGAGCCTCATGCTTACATCTCCAAGTTGCTCAAAATTCAACTTCAAAGTTTTGTCAATGTGAGTCAAAATATACACATGGATTTTGACAAAACATGACCTGAAATGTAAACTAAGAAAAAATATGGAAAATATTGGTAAGGTTTTACCTGCAGGTAATTCTGTAGTCTGTAATTCAAGACTGTTTTTAACACCAATGTGTCACTAAGAAAGATCTGTCAAAACCCCATAGTTCTGTCATAAACTTAAATTTAGAGGTACAATGACTTCACAATACACACTCTCTCCTGCATTACCAGATGAAAATGGAACTATTCACCTTCACCGTTAACCAGGTCTAAAGAGACTTGTAACGGATTATCCAGAACAACGAAGATCATCACCCATCCAAAGTGGAAGTGAGCTTAAAAAACAAATCAAATATTAAGGAGATAAAGGGTCTGAAGACTGACACCTATTTTTCAGCTTCCTGACACTATAAATACAGCTCCCTCGTAATATAATACAAATTCAGTCAGTACATTATTTGATTTTGATTTTTATGTAAAGGTTTTGAATAATGCAAAACTACATCTACCCACTCCAGCAGAAAAGCCTATTTAGTCAGTTGTACAGGATATGTGGAGGTAAGCAGTTTTGCACATATTCTCAGAGGGCTAAGAAAGAGCCAAAGCGAATCTGCACTATTGTGCCACTGTCTGTTATCACCCTGTGTTGAATTTAGATGACTGATTTCCCACAGACAACTATCAATCTAGCAGTAATAAAAACATAAAAATCATCATTATAAATTTAAAATTCTTTTTAAAAATATGTAAAGTATTTATGTATTTAAAAAACACATATTCAAAATACATCAAGTGTGTTACAAGAACACAGGAATGGCAGGAATGAGCCGTTAGTTATGTTCTTTGTACCCTCACTGCAAGATTCCCAGGTGAAAGACAAAGTATTTTGTCATCACAGTGGGCTTGACCAATAGTACGAGTAAAATGTGTCAACAAGAGATGCCAGTTCTTTGATAAGGAGAAAAAGACATGAGAGGTTGAAACATAAAATTTAGATGCATCTGTTTATCAGCACACTTGCTGATAATATTTTTATTTTCCTGTCTAGTCACAAAGGCTATACAAAAAAATCTCTGACTGAAAACTAAAGTAAAGGAAGCTGCATGGAAACAGCCTTCCCAAAGGATATGTTTCAGTGTGTATCCCTAAACTGATGAAAAACAGGAGTAGGAAGGTGCATGCACAAACGCACCTAAAGGTGTTTCCTCATTAGACCCCAGCACATCTAGTTTATCGCCTGATGTTTATTATTTGGTGCTTCGGGAGCAATATTTCCTTCACACTTTTCAGCAAAAATTAGATTTATCATAAAGTGCTACTATTAAGCAGATGTGCCACACAATTAGCAACGACAAATCCACTTACTTTTTTCTCCTTCTCATGATGTTTATCCTGAGAGTGAGAGGAAGAATCACTTAAACTTTGATCATATGACCTATTAGATCCCCGTTTGCTCTTTTTCTAAAAAGAGAAAACATATTTATGGATAGAGAAAAGCAACCATTTGAATAAGTAAAAAGTATAAAGCATTTCAACTGGTAAGATGCCCTATTGCTTGAAGAAAAAAACAACTTCAGCTACTGAAAAACTGACAAATTAGTAACACTAGTAAAATTAGCAAGACTACACAACGCGTTCCAGGAAAAAAGCCTATCCTTATACTGACGTTTACACTTGCCACAAATCTGCAAGACATGCTTTCTGCAAAGCAATGAGATATGCCACTTTTTAAAGTCTAAAAGATGCTAGACACATTTTCAAGTTTCCATAACATAAAACAGAAAAGGTGCTGCTCAAATGAGTATCACTTGAAACCACAGTGTTGGCACTGCCGCATGCTTTATGTGCACTGTGAGCTGGCTGTTCATGATTTCTTATGCAACTAACCTGTCTGCCATATTTTCATTAAAATGGTTTAAGAAATAGGATACAGAATGCTATGGATATGTATGCATTTACAAGTGGCAGACATAATTACCTGTATTACTGTAATGTTTAAGAGTCTCATCTAGAACTGCAAATGCTTTATACTAGGGCCAGCAAACAAAATGTTTGTCATTTTATCATAAATAAGATGGCATTAGAAAGACACTACAGGTCAGTGCGTTGCCAACTGATGTTTCCAGTGGCACAGCAGGTACATGCCACCCTACACCTTTGGTAGTAAATACTAAACATCTCTATTTACAGGCATCAACAGTCACAATAATCCTACAGAAACACTAAAACACTAAAACGATCCTGCCAGTCTTTACTGTTCTCACAGCACTATAGTTTCCTAATGGAAAGATAGCTAATTGCATGTCATGTATGGAGTTATGTCTTCATTATTACACTTGATTTTTAAATAAAAATACATGTTCTCAATCATAGGAGCATTGGAACATTCAAATCAAATGTAAAATAGTGTAAGAGCTTGCCTTCACTGCCAAGCAATAGACCATTCTTGCTCTTTTTGTATACTTGCCTCTAGACAAAAAAAATCTTTGCTTACTAAGGGCCTAGAAAGCTCTGACTTATCTTCATTATGAAATAAATTCATCAATATTCACAAAAGCACAGGGCTAATTTCACCAAGCTTATCTTCTAGGAAGCTAAAATGGTTCACTGGCCCTATGTTTTTACCTCAGTCCAACCTGTTAAAAAGTCACACAATTATTCAGCTTTTTTAGCAGTGAAAACAAGAAATCAACAGGTTTAACTAGACTTACAACAGTACCTGAACTTAAGTCTATATATTTTAGTTTTCATAATTCAATATTCATAAGTAACTTCTTAAAACATCACTAAGTCCTTCAAGTCCACACACTCACACACGTACACAGAAACAGGTATCTGGAACTGTCAAACCAATAAGAACTGATAGGAAGACTCCAGAGGTTTGATCCAAAAATACTACTGAAATAATCGAGAAATTTCAAAGTTTCTTGTTTATTTGTTTGTTTTTTAAAAATCAATCCTCAAGACACTTCCTTAAAGTTGTGTTTCAGAGAACTTACAGGCAGGGAATATCCACTGGCTATACAGTAAGAGACAGAACAAAAGGAAAAATAAAAATAGAAGCAGAAAGAAATGGAGGCCTTCTTTACTCTCTAACATTCAGGACAAAAAGTAATACTTTGGAGATTATTCCAAAATGAACTAAATTCCTAGAAACCAACTAGTCAAATAGTAAAAGAAAGTGTTACAGGAACTTAATGAAAAAAACACTAAATGTCCATGCTATTTCTGGCAGAGGGGGAAAAACCACACATCTAGAAAGTATCCACTTACAAAAACATTTTCAGCTAGTACTTCTGTAGCTGTGATTAAACGCTGTTTTAGGGAAATACCATCTACTTTCTGAGCTACATGAAAACATTATTTCTAGTGTTAACAGCAAATAAAAGAAGTCAGTGACATAAGCAAATACCTACCAGTTTACTAAAATGGTATTTACAGTAGCCACAGTACTGGACATTATCTGCACCATTGCCTTCCTCTTCACAAAGAAGTCCTGCAAACTGTGCACTAAAAATAAACCAAACAACATTCAAGAAAAGCAATTTTACATCAACTTGTATCACAATATCACAGCTGATAATGTACAGATACTTATTCTGCACTTAAAAGAAAAGATTTACACACAAGTGACTCCAGTGACATGTAAGCACATAATCAACCTTAGTAGTCCGGTAAAAAACATATATGGTAAATACTTTGGCTGGATGTCTTTTTCAATCTTTAAGCCATCCACACAAGCTTATAGCTTGAAAATCTACACTTAGGATGTAGCTACTCCCACAAAGAAATAAACCAAGCAATTTACAATGATTCTTACCTCAAATTCAAGCAAAAAAATCACATATGGAAAGAACAATTTTGAACAAAACCATGCCATAAATCCGAAGAAGAAATTTTTCTAAAGTTGCATACATCCTTTTCTGCTTTGTGAGGAAAACTACCTTCCCTCCACCCTTGCCACTGTCTTTTTTTTCTTTTTAAATAGAACATCAATCACATAATAAATCGAATCACATGTATTGTTTTAAAAGACCATAGCAAGTTAATTTCTTTTAAAAAGATCAAGACTTAGAAGTTTCCTTGCTTGGGCTAATTATTACCTTATTTGCTTTTCACTATTGGTAATGTTGATTTATTTTCTTTATCAAAATCAACTTAGTCATTGAAAAAACAAATATTTCATTTCATTTTCAATATCATTTTCATTAGTATAATAATGCAATGTTACAGTCAAAATTACGCATGTGAGTATTCAAATGAAAGAACAATCCAGAAATACTGCTTCCTAAACACATGCACATCTACAGCAGAGATCAACTACAGAAAATATTTAGCAGGATCTTTTTAAGCAAAGACTTATTATTAAAGCTTGCCATAACAAAACCAGATGGACTCAAGCTCATTCTTTCTTAGGCATTCGTTTTGTTAGCCCAAAATTGATACACCTCACCCTGGATCATTGCTTTCTGCAGTTTTCACATCTTCTTCCACTTCTTAAATATTACAAAAGCCTCTCAATATCCTCAGTGACAGTACTCTCTGGCTAGACAGAATTTTAGAGTACATACCTGTTTTCTTTAGAATAAAAAAAAATTCAAAAAATCGGCAAGATAAAGATTTTCATTTTTAACTTAATTTTCCTGTTTTCTATGGCATTCACTGAAAACAGGTTTTGGAAGAAAGAAAAAATATGAAAAAAAACTCTTGAGCATCCAAATGTCTAAAAACAGAGACCTTTTCAATCAAACATTTGGGTGTATACATTTTTTCCACATGTTTAAGTAACCTCTTCACATGGTATGCATGTTTTGATGAACACACTTCATTTTAATCATAAAAAAGAAACCTGACATTGATGAAAAATTAGATGCCTATGAAAGAGTAAAAACTGCCAGATAGACAAGTTGCTAGGAATCAGCGCATAAAGAATATAATCTTTAGTATAAGACCTGCACAAGGC
Source organism: Clamator glandarius (assembly GCA_033459285.1). Classification (NCBI taxonomy): domain Eukaryota; kingdom Metazoa; phylum Chordata; class Aves; order Cuculiformes; family Cuculidae; genus Clamator; species Clamator glandarius. The sequence continues at coordinate 1,550,158 of JAUNZM010000046.1, forward strand.
ATTCAAACCATCACTTGATTACATTGAAGAAAATATATTTAAGTAATTTAAGCAGGTGGCAAATACCATTTCCCTAACTGCACTGGTCATGAAGCAGTCTGCTAGGGCACTCGTAGAACAGACAGTATAGAATCATAGTAGATACGTAGTTTAGATAAAACCAGCGAGGTGAATTACCCCCAAAAGTTTGGAAATCCATACCAGAAGGGGTGCATTTTTATGTACAGCATACTAATTTTTCACATTGATCTACCAAAATCTTATCAAATGAGTTTCAAGGGAAACAATGTCTTCACATTCCCATGAAATATATATATACTATACTATACCATGAAATATCATCAAAAAATAAAAAGTAAGACAAAAAAACTCCACTAAACCTTATTCACAGAAGCACATGGTATTTAATACAACCCAAGAGACTATTATGAGACAGCTTTTGCAGCTCACAGCAACGTCTATCCTGCCACTGCTATATTGTTAGTAAACTCTGTTATAACAAAGTTAGATATTTCTACACAAACCACTGTACTGTATTTCTTTACTCAGAAATACACTAAATAAAAAGTGTATTCATTGCATTGTGTGCACTGATTCTTTCTGGAGCACCAGAGATCTTAAATAATATATAGAATCATAGAATAACCAGGTTGGAAGAGACCCACCGGATCATCGAGTCCAAACATTCCTATCAAACACTAAACCGTGCCCCTTAGCACCTCATCCACCCATGCCTTAAACACCTCCAGGGAAGCTGAATCAACCACCTCCCTGGGCAGCCTCTTCCAGTGCCCAATACTTACCACGTTACGTGAAAAGCTTGTCGACATCCGTGTTTATTACATGTCATACAAGCACCAGTGGCTGCTTTACTTTCTCTGCCTTGTTCATCACAAATGTAGCATGTCTATCAAAGAGAAAATACTTCACATGATAAGAAGCATATCAATAAATGCTGTGTTATTCACAGGTGATACTAGGGTGAAAACTACTGGATTTTGAAGCTAAGCTTATACAATAATTGCTTTACAATGAAGTCTAATTGTGTCTGTTTGCAAAAGGAGATCACCTGGTAGATACTTGGGATCTGTTTAACACCTCACCAATGCTAAAGCAGTACAAATACCCATTTACTTAAATTCTATACCACTATTCAACCACCTAAAGAGCCAAAAGTTAACAGCATTCGGCTTCAAGATTTTCCTTGCTTTCAAGTTTGTGTTTACGTCCTTTTAGGTCATAATCATTTTCAAATTCATTTAATATCACCTGCATCAGTGGCATTCAGAAATATCAGATTAGACTGAGTGCTTAATGGTAGAAGACACCATACAGTATACATGCATATGCCTACAAAATTATATACAGACAAACTGCTGAAGTAAAATTTTACTCGTCCCTTTGGTATAAAGAATTTTTGGAGGTCTCATAGCATGCTTCAATAATCATATGATGCTCAGTCACCTTTAATTAACTATGGTGTTTAACAGAACTCTGCTTTAATTTCAGCATGTCTTGGACAGCCTCATAGACATTTACAAACTAATCAAGCAAGAACCTTCTGCAAACAAAGCTTAAATTAGTATATCAAACCCACTTCAAGCTCAAAAACAAACTAAAATGAAAACAACCTGTCTAGTAGCTGAATATCTTCTCATATAATTTCTGACAATTTATTTGTTTTACTGGGATACCAAGGCAATTTGTAAACTTTTCACACATTCTTGGTAAAATAGAAGAAAAAAGAATAAGACAAAAAGAATCCACAATCTTTCTCATCATTCTGTAACTGGGGTTTTATATATTATGTGGCCAATGAACGTGGCTACATGCTGTATGGGGGCTCACTATTATACTAGACATCACTACAATCTCTCACCAGCATTTCAGGCAGAAACACCGGGCAAAACTAAAACTCCTCACAATTTAAGAATAGAATAGATCCTTAATGAGAGTATCCTCCAGCACCGGGGCAGTCAAGTGTCTGTTTTTAAATGATGAATCCCAATTGAGGTAACAAACACCAGCAACACACCACTACCTCTGTAGAAATCCCATTGCAAGTTCTTTGATGAGAGAAAAGAACCTTACCCAACACCCCACCCCCTTCAAAAAAAAGTCAACATTTGAACTGTAACTGATTGCAATTATAACACAACCTCCCTTCAGTAAGGCAGAGAATAAGAGACTGAGTAGAGAAATACATAAAAAGAACATCAACCATAGGTAGCAGAAAATACAGTTTACGAAAAATAGGTCAAGATACCATTGAAATGAAAAATAAAAAATAAAAAGGGTACGATGCAAAACTAGCATCACTAGACATGAAAGTTTACTAGACATGAAAATGAGTAAAATTCTGAGATTAGAACAGTCTTTAACAGAGGTGTTTAGAACAACACTTGACATGGGATGTCAGCTAACTAAAACATTTTTGTTAACATGCAAGACTCTAGCATAGATGAGTCATTCTTGTACAGCTTTCACAAGACTTGTAAAAAGCATTAAACCCAACAGCCAATATATCCTAAAAACATACCCTAGATCCTAAAATTTGAAGGATCAGAAAGGGGATAATCCTACTTAATTCTTTGCTTCGCTTCCTCTGTACATCAAGGCAGCATATACAGATAAGTCAGTTGTTTGACAGGGACTGAGTCTGGCTGCTTTTTAGCTTCCCATACCATGACCTGACACGTTTAGATTTTAGGAAAAAACAAGGTAATGATCTATCAACTTCATCCGAGTAACTATATCAAGTGTAAGTAATGTACCTCTATAAAAACAGAGTTCAACAGACCCCATAAAACTCAAGCTTCCAGTTACTGTTCTCTTTTGTTCATAGTTTTGCCTTAAGGTCTGTGATTTTCTTTCCCCCAATCTCATTGAAGCTCAGAAAGAAAAATCCACAGAATATTTGATACAGTAAGTATGTCAACCCTGTTTCTCAACCCTGCATACTACATCCAAGGTCTGTATTTCAGGACTCCTTAAACCAATTTACAGTAAAATGAATTAAACATGTTAACAACCAATCAGCTATATTAGAAACAAGTTTAAACATAATCTGATGGACTACAACCTACCCCTCCTTGAGTACTTGTGAGTAGTATAAAACTTGTTTCCTAATCTTCCATATGAAACAGGGCCAAAGAAGGTTCATCTTCTCAATCCAGCATGGACAGTAAGTTCTCTCTAATACTAAGCTTCTCATACTTCTACCTTCTCTTAGACTCACAAACAATTCCAGAAGCCTGAGAACCTTTAGCTTTCTTTCATAAAGCAGAAATAAAGCAGAGCAGAAATAAAGCAAAACAAACAAACAAAAAAACCCACCAAAACAACACACAAACTTTCATGCATTTGCAAATCCGTGCAATTGCTACACCTCTTCCAAAACCCCTGGAATGGGTAAATGTTACACCTCGGTGTTCCACTACCTACAGCAGCACTGCTCTTAAGGGAAGAGAGTACTTAAGACTTCTCTCAAGTTACGCTCCTTGATACGTAAACAAATCATCACACAAAGCTTTTAACTCAGCAAGGAAATTTCACTCAAAAATGCAACAGAATATCTTAGTTTCTTTAATGAGGAAATACACATTTTGCAAAGCTGCCTTTATTTTTCTTTCAACAGTTTTCCTTCAAAGATTCAAAACATAAAACAGAAGGAAAGACGAGGCAACAAAAACTTTGAAGAACAGAAGTAATCAGAGAAATATTTACTGTTAACCAACCCCATTCCCTGCTTACAGAAGCAAACCTAGGAGTTGTCCAGAAATTGTTCATTGTTGCAGCAAGTACTGAAAAAAAGTCCAACAGCTACCTTTACTACTAGGCAGATCAAAAAACTCCAAGTGCACTTATTTTTTCATCAGTTTTTAAAAGTGATGCCCAAAAGCAGCAATTATATTCAATTACTACATACTTTGAAATGAACCTAAAAGAGACAAATAAAGCTCACATAAAATAAATAGATATTATCCATGCATAACCACCTAAGGAATAACAAACATGTATTAAACAGGAGAGCAACTACTAGTCCTAGAAGCAGGTAAACTTCAGGGAAACAGCAGCCAAATGTATTTATATTGACAAGCCTCATGCTTGGTATCTGCTCTGCTGCTTCTTACATTTAAGATTACCATGCTTTGTAATATTGCATATTTCAGTGTTCAATAAAGAAACACGAACAGAAGAAAAATGTGTAGAGTACCATCTTCTGGCAAAACTCCAATGATGTTTGTCTTTATTTTAAAGACTACTGTATTAATTCTCCCTTGTGGTAATTTTCATTTGCCTATATCTTCACTCAATTCCACATGCTAGCATTCTGCATGTACCCAGTTGTACGCATAGAATTACTTAGGATTTCACAGGAAATAAAATTCTTCTTAAAATCATCTTATTCCAACCTGAGTTGAGAGACAGAATGAAATTAACACTAAGCCTCTTTAAACAGCAAACAACTCTAGAATCTTTTTCCTAGTTACATATTTACATTTATTCACAATGTGCAACAAATGTTTTAAGAACTGTTTGCCATGTCTGCTTCTCAAAAAACCAGCTTTCCTCCCAAATGGATGAAGTCAGAGTTAAATGCTTTACAAGCTTTCTGATCTGATACTGGCTACCAAGGGAGGGGGGTTAAGGTAAAATTATTGCAGGCTACCTGAAAAAGGAATTAATAGCAGTATTGGCTTTGGGGGGTGTTGCTCAAAACAAGCCCACCTGGGAACAGTGTAGCCAAACTCAGCACTGGCTACAGATTTATCAAAAAAGATGGGAGAGTTCCCTGGCTCCTACATTCTCTGCTGTTATAGCCAGACTGCTGTTGGCAGTAAAGTTAGATTGGTTTCAGGTTTGCTGCAGCAACTGCACTACACACTTTGATTCTCCTGAAATCCAAAACTGCTGTCTCCCTGAACAAAACAGACCAAACAAAGACAGCAAAAGAAGAGTTCTGTAAAAAAGAGAGAAGAAAAAAACAAATAATAATTTGCAGGCTAGAAGTGTGACCACAAACCTTGAAATTTCTGATACAGGTTTCATTATATTTTAAAATATACTGTAGTGGCCTGTATGAAAGTAGTTTCAGTCTGATCGTTAACATGGAAAATATGCCAAAATCAGAACACTCACCAAATATGCAGAAAACTAAGAGCTATTCAACATCAGGAACTCTTATCTACACGATTGATACGACACTAGTAATTAACTAACAAATAAAACTAAAACCATGGTAACTACAGACCAACAAAATGCAATTTGGAATTTTGGCAGTAAAAACCAACTATATCTTATATGTTTGGAATAAAAACAGTTCAGAAAAGAAGCAACTTTAAGAAAAAGGAATTAAAGACTGAAGACAATGACTAACAATGGACCAACAATGCAAAAGCAATACTAATAAAGACACAGAGTCTTTCAGTATTAAAGTTAGGAGGATTAACTCCTTATTTAAAATTAGAAGGATTTACTCATCCAATATCAATTACCATTGATGGCAATGGTGCAAGATAAAAAAATATTCAAAATGTTCAACAAAATTGTTGAAGTACATTAGGGAAGAACCATTACCAATTAAAAGAAAACATTATGACTACTCCTTGAGGAAAAATGAGAACACAGATGTGCTGTAGGCCCAGAGTTGAGGGGAGAGAGAAAATTAACTCATCTACTACAGCAAATCTGTACTGCTTTGTGTCCAAGCAAAAAATTTTATCAGTTCTGTACTTAATCTCACTTTGGCATGTACTTGCCAAGGCAGAAGGAAGTCAATAGTGAGGAGCCAACACAGATGCTCAGGTCGTACCAAATGAGAAAGCACAAGAAGAAACTAGACTTTGATGTCTGGCTTTTCAGATGCACTGGTAAATAAGATGGGCAGAACATACTGACAGCAATTGTGAGAATCTAAAACAGGCAAGGAAAAGACCAAAGGCAGAAAAAAAAGAATAAATATAAGAAAGCAGAGAAGGGGACACATAAATTAGAGGCCTAAACTGGGGAGAGAGAAGGGGAGGGAAAAAAAAAAAAAGAGACAGATGCCACAAAGACAACATGAACAGGACTGGTTCCTGTGTAGGATGAACACAAGAGGTGATGCATGCCTTTTCTCTCTTTTACAGCACAATCTACTACTCTTTTATCCCAGTGTCCACAAACCACCAAAGTAAAAAAATTAGAGGTAAAAAGAACAACAGAAGACAAACATGTAACAAAACTAATCAGAAATTCAGACAGTTTGCTGTCTACAGAAGTTAAAATACAAAGGAGGATGCAGTTAAGTCTAGTATGGAAGAGGCAGTGAAACAAGCAGAAAAATATAGTTATCAATATAGAGTATTAATAAGTTGCTATGACACTGCTATAATTTTTTTCATTTTTGTAAGTCTCATCGCCCTTTATAATATACTGCATCTCACTGACACTTATTTAGAAGCAATTCTTCTATAAGCAAATAAACCCCCTAAAATGAATACTGTTTACAAAGGTAAAAGCCTGCAAGCTTTTGCCTTAATGCATTAGCATAGCTTTTCTTCCTAAAAGAAATGTTTATGAACATGTTTATGTTCATAATAATACTTAACACAGTTGGACTTGGCAGTAATCAATAATAACATTTCAAATAAGCTGTAGTAATATTTCAACCAATGGGAAATATTTCACATTCCTTTCAAAATAAACTGTTATTCAAAGATCACAATATTTCTAATTACCAAAACAGTCCCTAATGTGTAAAAGAATAATGAGACACGGCAGATAACCTTACAGCTTAATTTAATAATATAGCTTTCTTAATTCTTGAATTTATCATAAAGTAAGAGCAGAAACCATACAGCATTATATAAAATTCATAAACGTATGCATTATAGCGCATTCTAAGAAGTGTAGTTTTAGACTAGTAGAGCTCACAAGTTTAAAAACAAATACATTAGATACAAATAAAAAGACATAGTTATACCTTATTATAACGATCATGAGGAACAGACTGCAACACGATAGGTTCCATTGTTGAAACATTTGCAAACTGCACCTCGGGAATGTACAGAGCACAAACCACATGAGCCCAACCTACAAAAAGTTATAATTATATTTAATTTTAATGTTTTCTAGAAGCTTAAAGGATATTTCAATCACAGTACAAAGACTCTTACATAATACTTTGTTTCTATGGATTATTTTAATCATTTAAAATATTACAGACTGAAGTTACCTAAGTTATGTTGACATTTCATTTTATATTATCCAAAGTTTAGATGAGCTAAAATGGAGATTTAAAATGAACATTTACACAAATAATACTCTATGAAATCCAAATACTAATGATTATACAAACAGTGATACATAAACAGAAAAGAAACAAGTTATTTGTTTAAATTTCTTAGAGTAACATAGTTATCACAGAAAAGCTATGCAATTTCCTGCAAAAGGGAAATATCATCTGAACAAACAATCATGCAAGCATTACCATCATATAAGACTTCTGTGTATACTTCTAATTTGACTAGACTCCTGTTTGCTTTCTGTAGAAAGAAATCCCAATACACCCACACATACATCCCCACTATCAAATCTCTTCTTTTACTTCTTTAAAGATGTGGCCAACTTTTTTTTTCCATAGGAATATCAATTCCTATATCCAGTCCTGATGTAACTCATCAACTTAGGGTCATCAATAAATGCTTAGTTACTTACCATATTGTGCTTCAGCAATATTCCAAGAAGTAAACATTCCTAGTTTTCTGACATTTGGATGGATTGGGGGAAGCACTAATTCAGAAGAAACCCACTAATTTCAGGCCTTTTTCAATACTAAGATCCTAAAAGTTGTCAGTCTGTTTCAGTGGAGGACAGTTTGCCATAACCATAAATTTAGCAGACGCTGCTATATACCTAACCCAACATACTGATACTGACACTAATAAGAGGATTACAGTGGTAATATTACATAATACAGAGCTATCTCATCTGAAAGTGAATTTGATGTGGCTAATCATTTAGCATGGGCTCTGTTCTTCCCCAAAACTAAAACTAAAGTCTCGACACAAGACCTTCAGTATACTTTAAAAATCATTGTGATTTTCTCCTACCCAGTCTTACTTGTATGCAAATATTAAGGACATTAAATGACAGACTAACATAATTAGATAATCTAGCATATTATTAGATCAGGTAAACGAAATTATCATCGTGAAAACACACCCTACAATGAAAAAAAAAAAACCCAACCCCAACAACAAAACACACAAGCTCCACCATATCACCTTGGTGTAGGCCCTTTTCAGTTCTACTTTCATCTTGGATTTTCCCTCTTCCAACTACTCTACTGAATCTAAAGGTTCATGATTTCTTCACCCAACTGTAGTTTTGACTCTTAAAGTAAGCTAAATATTAAGTTGTACTTACTTGCAGTAGTACCACTGGGACTCTGGAATCGCATACATACTTTTTATTCTTAAAGGATACATCTTTTCTAGTTGCTTCCAAACGACTAGTGCTTTCCCTCCCCACTTACTAAACTGGTAGTTATAATTTGTATAGAAAATTAAAAGCACACGCACAACTGTTACAGTCAGTGTTCACTGTCAACATAACACGCATCATTCCAGTATTACATCTGTAATATGAATTTCATCATTTTATTCACAAATAGTTTGCACAGAAAAAGCATGAGACTAAAATAAGAGTAAGGAAAATAAAAGTATAAACTGCCAACTGAAGCTGCTTTTAAAAATGGTTACAACAGAACATTTTAAAATTATCTTTAACAGACTGACAAAAGCTATAAAAAACCAGTCTTTTTATTACTAGAAATATCTTAAGAGAATAGGTGTTTATAAGTACTTTTAAGACTTGCAAACTGTCCTACGCCAGTCATCTAACTAAAGACAAATAAATGTTAACAATGGTGGTAATGGTAAATATTTATCTGTGAATCTCTACTCAAAAAAAACCCCCTAAAATAGAAACATCATTCATCTAATAAAGCCATTAAACCAGTAGAAAAGCGACACTGAAATTGTGAAGTAATCTTTCTTCAGTTAGTTACACATAAGCAGATGGCAAAAGCTTTTACGTCAGATGTAATTAAACCTAAACTTGAGTTACACTTACTTATAATGAAAAATGATTATGTAAGTACAGAAAACATACCAGAGACTTTAAAAAAATTTCACTTACTAAGCCAACTGAAATCTAGATAAGTAAAGAATTTTCACTAGAAGAAAGAAGAAATCAGTTTCAGAAGTAACTTTTAACTGAATACTACTCCATCAGCACTAACACACTTTTTGAACAAGGGGTCAATAACCACTTAGGGAACCGAGGACAAGGGACCTTGTATCCTTTGTTTCCATCTGGCATCTTTAGATCCCAAATAACCTGACCTTCATGACAGATCACAACCTGTCCAATAAAAATCGAACCACAGGGGAGATCTCAGCACTCTTACATTACCAACCTCAAATGCCTACATCATAAAAAAAACTAACTCCAGCATCAGCCTCCACTAGTACTCAGAGATCCCACACACAACTCAGTTTCACTGCTTAAGAAATATAAAATTGTCAGAGAGCAACAACCAGCCCACCTGGAAGAAACGAAAGAGGCATTGCTTCAGCAGCTCTCCCTGAAGAAAAAATAAGGAAGATTTTGTTCCACAACAGGTGTGGTTAAGGCCTGGTTGCCTAAAGATGCTGTGGAATCTCTGTCTTTGGAGAATTCAAGAAGGTCTACAGACTGCTTCACAGAACTTGTCAAGGGAGGTCAAGAAGGTTCATTTTCACCATATAAGGACCAGAGAGTAGCAGAGGGAAACAGAAAAGGAAGGAAACAACCATCCCTACAAAATCAGAGCATGGAAGTAAGGACACCTATGGCCAAAGTAAGTGTGATAGCTCTCCTATGACTCGTCAGTGTAAGAATGAGCTACTAGCACACAAGCAGTATGCTAGCTCCTAGCTACAAGCATACATTACTTGTAATGTCTTGTGCAACTAAGAACACTCTTGATAATATTAACACAGTGAGAAAATGTCTCACCACCCTCCACTGCCACTTCCTCCTCTTTTAGACAAATAGGCAGAGAGAATCCCAACAAAGTACCTACTGCCACATTCAGAGCTGAGCACTCTTGTCTGCTGTTTCTTACTGGATGACAAATGCCTACTTTGTCTGCAAGTACAATAAAACACCCTAAGACAACATCCATCCAAACCGTAAATATAGCTGATAAGAGAACCAAGCATTTATAAGGGTTTATGCTATTTAAGACTACATTAAAATACATATTTTTTCAATTAACTCCATCTAAACCAAAGAGATTGTGCTGTAAACTTGTTACTCAAATCACTTGGTACATTATTCTTGCACAACTATTACCTCCATCAGCAACCATACATCTTTGTTTCTCCTCCCCCTCCAAACACCCAGTCTTTTTGAGCTTTCACAATGTTACAATGTGAAAAATACTGTTGCATAGCCATGTTTCAGAGTTTTTAAAATCTCCAGTAGTACAGTTCTACACATTCCATTACATTTAAAACATTCTCATTAGTTTTTGTTGGAAATGAAATTATTTTGTCATCATTCCTCTTCATACAAAACACTGCAAAGAAACAACAAACAACAACAGGATACTTTGGAGTTTTTTAAGTTGTTCTCCAGACTTAACCAGGATCTCATGCCATTTTTCAGATCACTTTTGTTCCAAATGAGCTCTTTAAAATATCTGTACAGACCACACCTTTTAATATTTAAGTCAGTTGTGTTACATACATTTCACTTAGATGGTGTATTGTTTGCACCCAAACAATTGGACACAGGTTTATTACTCAATTCTTTCAAATTTTACTTATAAAATTTACAGTAACTGCTAACTAACTATTACTATCACCACTGAATTACTTACGCTGCATTTACTTTTGCTTTCATTTCCCTTTCAGGACAACTTTAACTGGAAGGAGGAGCAGTCATAAAAGTTTTTCTGAATGCAGATACTGGCATCTTGCAAAATATTCCTAAGATTTTACCTGTCCTCAAAATTTTTCTTCTTTTTTTTCCCTTATTTGACAAGGTGGCCATTTACATATGTGCTTTCTCAATAATATTTTTACTAGATTAAAACATCTGGTTTGCTTACTTAAATAAAGTATTACAAGTATTCAAATCAGCCATTGAGTTTACTTGCTTCTGTGCATTCTTATCACAACTGCTTTCTTGGAAGCTGCTGAAAAAAAAAAAATACTCACAGCTGCCTACCACAGGCTGGAAGATTCACTGTTCTCTTGCTTGAAACAACCCAGTATTCTACAACAATCAATGCCTCCATCCAGAAATTGTAAAATATCATCAGGTTTTGATTATTACCTATTTGAAACAACTCCGTGGTGATAAGTCAAATTAAAATTAAAAGTATTTACTTCAATTGTGCTTTCAAGTCCAAAAACTTAGGGAAATGCTGCTTGTCTTTCAGAAAAAAAAAAAAAAAAAAAAAAAGAAATCTACTGTGCTTTCTAAGATCACACAAGTACAGGTAACAAAAATTATTTAAAAGAGAGATTTAAGGAAAGAATTTCTGCCAACGTAAAACAACATCGAAACCATGTATAAACCAATTCCATTATCTACTTTGATGACAATAATAATTAAAATATTCTTTTACAATATCAGAAATTGGAAATTCATGATGAAAAGCCTTCAAAGTTTATGTAAGTCTTATGAAACTCCCAGCTTTTCACTTCAGTCTTTTTTTTACTTTAATTTGTCCCTCTGAAAGACACACTACTGAGTTTTGCAAATTTTTATATCTTATTCTGGCACACAACATGTTTGATTACCAGCACAGAACCTACCCAATTCTTTTCAATCTTTTGCTGGCTTTTGTTTTTTGTTTTTTTTTTATTTCAAGTGGTTACGTAATTTTTAAGTCTGTGAAAACCAGGCAGCATATACTCAGCAGGTATAATTTAAGTATACATTATTAATTAACATTCATAGTAACAGATCTCAGATTCCAGAATGCTAAGTGAAACAAACGGTTGATCTGTTATCCCAACAACAGAGAACAGGTAACTCCTAACAATTTCACCATTAGCAAACAAAAGACTGTTGCCAACAGAGAACTCTATAAGTAAACTCTAACAAAGTAATCTAAAATTAACAAAGGAAACCCAGCAAGATAAATAATATACAACATCCCCTGTTATCCACTATTAACACTGTTTAAGCGTTCAAAACTTGATTCACAAGCACTTCCACTGCACATAAATTCCTAGTACTTTTGCACCAATTCCAGTGCAAAGCAGAGGCCTGAATCATGAAGTTATACCAAGATCCAGCCACAGTGCAAGTCTGATCCCACAAGAGAGCTCTGGAATCTCATCACCAACTCAATTCCAGAGTAAAGTTTGTGTATGCATTCTGTGTAAGTTCCTCAACTGTCTATTCTATCTTGCTAAGGAAATTTTACTTCATTTGAAACTGCTGCTCACTCCCTACAAGCAGGGAATGTATTCTTCTATTATGTAAATACTTTTCATTGTTGAAATGTTAGTTTCTTAGCAGAGTTGCTCCAGTTCATAATTTAAGGATACACCTCAATCCATTTCAGCTGTGGGCTGTCACTAAAGGCAAGGTCTCACATTACTCTTCACTTTCAGCTGTACATCTTGTCCTCTCCCTGTAGTTACCATGAAGCAGGGCAGGTGAAGTTTTTGTCAACTGAGTACTAATCTTGAGGGAAAACAGAAGTTTAACTTCCAGTAAGTTCAGTAAACAAGTTGATGCTGAGGTGATACGATTGCCACACACAAAACCATCAGTGAAGAAACACTCAGTCATGGGTAAACCCCAGTCCGCTCCTTTCATCAGAGGTCAACAGCTGTCCTAGATTACATGAAACTGCACTCCCAGTTTCTACAACTATCAGATCTGCCACTGACCCCAAGACTTAGCCTGAAAGGTGAATCCAGCAAAGACATTCTGAAGACCTTACTGTTACTTTTTGCAAGAAGGTAAGAGTAAGGATTATTTTAGACCTTCAGTTAAGTGTTTTTTCATTAAGATGTTCTATACACTTTTGCTTTAATCCTTATCCTCATTCCCTGCAAAGATAATAAAACTTGCAGATAAAAAATCTGTCACCTTAAGTTACCGTCTTTCTCCTTACCCTAGTAAATACAGTTTGAGAGGTTGCTATAGTTAACCAAGTATTATTCACTATATTGTTTGATATACTCTCTTCAAAAGTGAGTAAAAAGAAAGCACTCACACTAACCACTAGAGAACCACTGCGGTTGGCAGTCAGCCTTATCATTGGTACATAGAATGAAGAAACAATTTATGATTAAAAAAATAAATAATTTTGTCTATTAAGACAAGGCTCCATGCTACAGAGTCCTACTAAGGAATTTCAAACTCTCCATTTATCAAAATTTGTTCCTAAAGAACGGGTACATAAGATTGCTTTGGGTCATTATTCAGCAGAACAATAAATAGTTTGATTTTGAAACAGCTACAGATTACATTCCACTGGTCCACTGAGTAAGCTAATAGCACTAATAATTTTATCTGGCATGCTATGGCATTAATGAGTCTCTTCTTTGTCCCTCAGGAAATCCTTTCATACAACAAAAGGCAGAAGTGTCATAAATATCTAAAGCTCAAAAAAAATTTTTGCTAGTTTTACATCATGATTGCTAGCAATATAAATAACATATGCAATATAAATTCTACAATAATACACACATTCATATTAGTAAAATATTTTAACTTACTTATTAATTTTTACTGTCTTTCTCAATCACTTTGAAAATGCATACACCTGAGTGTTTACATAAGACACTGTACCATCCACGTTCTCAGACATTAATACCAAGAAAAAAAACTTATCGGAACAGTAAACCTGATGGTGAGAGCTGCCAATTCTAATAACAACTGCAATAGGAAAACCTAGCACATGATGTTTTTATAGACTTGGGAGATCCCAGTGCTAACCCAGGGAATGGAAAGAGGGTCTGGACATGACACAAAACCACCACATGTTAGCTGGCCTTTTCCCAAGCAGCTGCATGAAAGAAGTCTCGAAAAGTCACACAAAGAATGCCGTTACACAGCATTCCTGATCATCATCCAGTGGAATCAGATTTCAAAGCAACAACTTGTACAGCAAAATCAAGCCTTTCAGGCTTGCAGAAAATTGTGGACAAAGATCACTGTCAGAGAACTATTTAAATGGGAGATTCACAATATTAGATACAACTGAGCAAGATACAACTGAGCAAGATCCTTTCAAAAAAAAAAAAACAAAGCAGACTGCATACTCGGTATTATGAGAACATAATAAGAATTTGGATTCAAAACACTATAATCAGTTCAAATGGTCATGATTTGATTTCCTCCTCACTGAGTGTCAAAAATGCAAAGGAAATTACTGCAGCAGCTAAGGAAAAACCACGGAGTTGAAAAGGCCTAAAACTGTTAAAACAGCCTACCGTTCTCAAGTATCTTCAAACAAATGCTCACTTGTTGCTTTTCTGCTTCATAAAGAAAATGAGTTTATATTTTGTCCAACTACTAAGCCACAGAGCACAAAGCTAAAGAAAAGTTAATCTCTTGTTCAATAGCACTCTTGCACACAAGACAGCAAATCAATAAGCAACTCATATACATATCAGTTTTCCTTATTTAAAAACACATATTTAGTCATGTTTAAAATCACACTGGTGCCCTAAATGAACATAAATATCAAGTGTAGCAAGGAATTCTGTCAATAAATATATTCAAAGAGAACATTTCTTTTTCCAACTCAGTCCTACTTTTCTATTTTTGCTATTCATTAAAACAAATAAATAAAACAAAAAACAGCAAATAAACAGAATTTACACAGCTGCAGTCTCTGAACACTGGAAAAGTCCTAAAGTTTACGTAAAAACAAGTTCAACAAAGCCCTCATGTAGGCAAGCCCAGTTTTTGTTCACAGAACATAACCATATCTGCAAGACAGTCATAGATATTAGGCAGCCAAAACATTTAAAACATACTCAAAGCTTATTCCTAAAATTTCTGACCATCACCCTGATCATAACTATACAATGTTCCACTGCTCATAACAAATTAATTAAATCAAGTATGCAGCTAAATATTGTCAATTCATAATAATCTTTTGCACAGATAACAGGTTGATGGATAAGCCACATCAGGGATATTAGTCCAGGCTACGCCCTGCTAAATGCAACTGCTTCCAAGATCTGCGCAAACGTGGGAGCAGAATGGCTATTCCCACAGTGTGAAGAGACTGAACAAATATGCGTGAGCAGACACTGGCTGATTCTGTTCAGGGTCAGTTCAAGTCTCTTGACAGTGGAAAGCACAGGAGGGGCACAGAAGCAGACCAGGACATATTATGTTCAAATCCAGCCAGAATTCTCTCTTTGGGCTCACTGCAGGTTCCAATTACAGTGACAGCAGCCACTGCCAGCACGGAAACAACAGGCAGGCATCTGTGTACTCTTCAGGGTACCAAAAAAAGTTATGAGCAATAAAAAAATGCCATTTCTACTTGGTGCTTCACATGAACTCTTTAGTCCTTCAAGATCCAGACACAGTAGGAACTTGGTGCAGAACCATTTGCCTAAATTTCCAACGCTAAGCAAAATGCTTCCGCAACACTGACTAGAAACCATCTGGCTAACTGAACTTCCCCTATCCCACTCCACTTCTGATAACTCTAAGAGCAAAGATTTAACTATGTCTGTAAAAATAGTTAATGCCTCAAAAATTTAAAATTACCCACATCTTTTGTATTCAGAGCGAATGCAGAGAACAATGCATTCAATTTTAGGAACATTCTTCAGGGCAAAAGCCTTACTAAAATCAATACTTTGGTTCCAATTCCTGGATGGGTCCCAGTTTTGAGGTAGTGTGAATGTTTAGGCTAGTGAACATACTCTGTAATTAATGAGAAGAATTTGTACCAAAAATGGTGACCCATAATTACATTGGCAGTCAATGTTAGGGAACACTAAACCATATTGTAATCATTCTGCAGTCTAGAGATTCCATGGCATCCAGTAGAGTAGATTTGTTTCTCTAAAATTTTCACTTTCAGCCCTGGTAAGGATTAAGTATCATTTGGAAGACAGAGAAGGGGAAAGGGGATGGTCAGATTTCTGTAAAATAACACTCATTACTCTGGGCTCCTTCACTCTAAAAAGGAGACAAAAGAAGAATATGACAGAGATCAGAATACGACAAAGCCTGAAAAAGGGAACATAGAATAACTTCTGTTTGTCACTTCCTATCATTAGCAAGTGCCAAGCAGCATAGAAAAGAACTGTGAGGTAACAGGTTCACAACAAACCAGCATACATCTTGATACATTGTTCAGATTAGCTACAAAATGGTTTGGAACACAATATTACAGACACTAATTAATAGTGTGATGGATTCATCTTCCTTTAAATGCAAAAATGCCATCTTTGGTTCAAGAAGTTCCAAAGCATAAACACTTGTACGCTTGGAAAGTATTCTGAGATGCATACACGAACTTCATCAGTAACCTAGTTTGTACTGATAAAGAGACCAGGCCAAATAGTGTTTGGCCTCCACAATGTGCTCCTCTCCTCTTACTGTCTCAGGCTGGCACTTTCAAGTTCTGTGTAAGACCCATGACAGTACTGCTCTAAGAATGCTGTACTTATGATATCACTGAGCACTATAATTCTGTTTTAATCATAGATGATACTGGAGAACACAACACTGCCCATCAGCAACTGCGCTGATAAGCATGACTAAGGTATGATTGATGCCTCTAATCAGAAATATAAAACCTAAAAAACAAATCTGAAGAAATGCTGATCTCCAGAAAGTTAGATAAGCAGTTAGAGACCAGCAAAGGGAGAGGCAGAAGGAGGAAGCATGCACACCAAGGAACCTCATACCACTTGCGGGGGCGAGAGCAGCAAGAGTGAGAAAAAGGCCCACAGAGAATAGCATTCCCAAACATTATTTTAAGTATAAAAACAGAAAACACTTCAACTACTTTACACTTCAGAAATTTTACTGATAATTTCAAGAGCTTTGGGGCTTTCTTATTACTCATTTCCCCAAAAAGTAAGTATTCAGCTGCCATTTCTGAAAAAACTAATTCAACAATGCCATCTATCAACCTGACTGAAAGGAATAGTAGTTTTAAGGCTAAAATACAGGGCTGGCACTTAAGATGGTAGTTTCACTGACACACAGGCTCAATACACTCTCCCAACACTCACAAATGACACAAAGTTCACTAACATGTCGGAGATAAAGAGATGTTAGAATGGTAAATGGTACAGTGTGTTGCAGTCAAAGTGCAGGCAAGGGAAAGGGTAGGTCAACCCAAACACAAGCAGGCTCTGTGTTCCTGAAACAGAAATAGCAAAGCTGCAACAACTGCGTCAACACTAAGCTGAGTTAAGATATAAATTAGAATATTACATACGCAGCACAAAATCTCCAGAATACAATTTACATAGACTGTCCAAATGAAATCCGAAATCATGATCATCGTTTCTCCCCAACAAGAGAAACGGCTCAGTATCAAAATGACCAGGCTATTTACAGATAAGATGATGGACAGGTATTTAGAAGTATCTAGTAAGGAGAGAAGGAATTACAGAAGTGACTGAAAAGTTAACTGAAATTTTTCACTCATATCACCCAGTTATTAGGATAAACATAATCAAGGCAGGATAGTCATGGGAGACTTTCCCTAGCAGTTCCACTCAGCAGGAACAGAACAGATGATAACTTGAACAATGAAACTAAAAAGATGCAAGGGACGGGTAATCACTACTACAACCTTTCAGCTCTACCTTCTTTGTAACAGAACTTACTAGTAAACCAGGCATGAAAGAGCTATCTTTTATGTATGCACCAGTACATTCAGTCTGGGCTACAGACATAAAAATTCCACTTTCCTATATGAATGCCACGCTTTCAACAGTTATAAACATTCAAATTCCAACTAAATATTCATAACATTTATCCTTTTTACCCATTAACGTCTTATGTTAAAATGCAGTTTCTCCTTCATTGTAATTTCCTTTTCCAAAAATAAAGCTAAAAATAATGACTGATGTTCTCAAACTAAATTCAATCTAAATAAATAAAGGTTATAGTAAAATATTTCTCTCTTTCCAAATCAGCTAGCGTTTAGGATACCTGTAATTTTTTTTCACAGGCTTATTTCCCTCATACAAAGTAAGAGAGTTCACATAAAATAAGAATAAAACTTACCCCCATTATCTGTTCTCTTTAAAGCACCATCCTTATGAGGGCATAATTCACATCTCTAGGAAAAAAAAAAGCAAAAATAAAATAAAAAAATGGAATGATCAGAGAAGCATTGAAAAAGAAACCACACATATCAAAACTCTTAAGGAAGCAACCATTCTTTAAAAGTTAATGGGTGTGTTTTTCCTTACCCTTTACCTGAACATTAATGTTAGTCTGTCACAAATGAAGCTTTTGCCTCCAGATCTTGAAACTATGATAAATGTGAAAGCTACTCATAGTTCTACTTCCAAGTTTTTTATTCTTAAATTCTATACCCTGGAATTTTGGAGACAAGCCTCCAAGAACTATAGCATGGAGCAGATTCACTTGATAAGAAACTTGGGCATAGTCCAAAGACTCCCTCCCATATTTCCTTCTCTGAGGATCTATGCATTCACCAGGGTGGTCAATCACAACGACATGCCATGGATATAAGCAGCACAGATGCACACACTACAGTTGACTTCACAGCCTCTACTGACTCCCACTTATCCTGAGAGACCGAAACAAATCTCACTTTCTGTCTCAGAAAAAGGAGGTCAGAAGTCGACTCATGCTTGAAATTCTCCAAGACCGCACGTCTGGAAAATGCAGTTTGACATCATATTCTTCTGACATACACCCAGGATCACAACACTACAATCTTTCTGCTATCGCTGCCTCTATCAAGTTCCTACTATCAAGTTTATCTCCAAGCATCCTAGAGCAGTGTGAATCAATTCCAAATCAGTTCAGAGATGACAGAAATGGAACTGACTTGACACACATTCCCCTTCAAATGCTCCAAATGACATGCAAAGGAACACTGTCATAGGAGATCCTATACCTAGGAATCACCTTATTAAGACCTTTACGACTTCCCAAATTAGGGACGACTCTAAGCATACCAATCTAACAAACTGTTCAAGAAACTGAAGAACAGTCTGATCATCAGGTGTAAACTTAACATCACACCTTTCAAATAGAGAGGGACATCTGGCATCAGTACAGCCCTTTTCTGTGATCCCTGAACAGTACTGTTCTCCATTACCAGCTAACTGGCCAGTCAGCAGATAGAGGAGCATATGATACTAGAAGCACCTCAGAAACAGACCACTCAAACTTATTTGAGGACTGAGAAATTCCATGCCTTAAATTGCTATGGCTGAAGTATATCTTGAAGACTATCTATTCTTCTTTACCTGTAAGAAAATTTCAGTAAAATATTAGTAAAGAGGCTTTCACAAAAGATAGAACCAAAAAGTTCTTAAATTATTTTTGCTCAGTACATTGGTACGGACAGCTGCGCACAAAGACGAATCTTTACAGTGTTGCTTTTTGCTTCACTCAACCCTCCCTCACATTTATCCACTAAAATGATAAGCAATTTATTGAAAGGCACAATTATGTCTGTGGTGAAATTTAGAGATAAAAGTGGCTGATAACCTCTGAGCTATCTTGTAAGCTGCCTGTAGACTGGGAGCGTTACACCTCTTTTTTTTTTTAAATCAAGATTATAAGGACTTGCCACTGAAATGAACTGATGAGTTCACTTTAAATAAAATTCTACACATGCAGTATGTATGTGAGCTGTATCTTAACACTAGCTCTCTAAACATTAAGTACTAAGTGCTGAAACACTCAGTAGCAGTAGGTTCACTTCAGTGAACTCCCCACACACTGAACCAGATTCTCAACATGAGAAGCCTACTATATATTGGCAGTGACAATGCAATAAAGTCTGTTTCCACCCCAAAGCTGTGAGCTGGCAGCTTAAGGCCAGTAAGCAGATACGATATATCTACCACTGTAAGAAGAGAAGCTGTTAACATAGCCTGCCTGCCACACCTCTGCAAGCCTGTGGAAGTTTGACACAGTTTTTCACTAGTGGCAAAACCAGTTTTGGAGGTTCTCTTCTTCCCTTCACCTCCCCCCTATTAGTTTTTCCCTCCACCACTCCCTCAGCTGCTGACATAACTATTTGTGTGGCTGCCTCTTAAACCAGATCAGTGAAATGTAGTTAAATGAACTACATCTTAACATTTTTCATTCAGGTCTTATCACTGATGCAATTACTTGCATCAGCAAAACTGAAGGCAGGGAAGCACAGCGCTGCAGCATTAATAATTAAAGAATCAGCAAACTACTTGACTAAACTCTACCACAAAAAAAAATTATCATGGGACACAGAGCAGCAAGGAACCGAACCAGCCCTTCATGCAACAGAGTTAAGCATGCTCCATTCAGTCTCTTCAGACCTCAGTTCAAACTAATCTCTTTTTGTTTCATACCTCTAACAGGACTTAGGTCCATCAGGTCTTCCCTCAATACTCCTCTGCAGCCCTGGCTGCAACCAGTCAGATAAGACACAAGACAGAAAACTGAAGTGGAGGAGGAAGCTTTGACAGAAGGAGAAAATTTGAGTGTAGGGAGTTCTGCAGAATATCCACTCACTGGAAGGAAGCAGTATGCCTGCACTTGGCTCTCACAGACAACAGTGCAGATACTTGCACTCTGATGACATAGACCACGTCTGGTACCCTGAATTCTGCCTACAATCAACAAATGAAGAAGCACCCAGTAAGCTAATACACCACACAGTGACCCTTTCCACTTCCACCTCTATGTTATCAACCTAACCCCTTCCCAGACTCCACACTCCCAGATTCTGTAACCCATTTCTGCTCTTCCAAGTTTCAATATGCACCACACAGTGACACTGTTAGCTGTGCCAGGTGGGAACAGTGTCTCCCTTGAGACAAGTAACTAGTAGGAAATTTTTCCCCATTTTAACTAAAACTTTATTACTAGTTCTAAAATCTTAGAGCAATATAGCATTTAAAAAAAAAAGTGACAGTTTCAGCTGAGAAATTGCAAAGTGACTGAAAAGAATCTTAGGTACTTTCAAAATGCTTAAATGTATGTTGTTACAAAAGGTTCTGTAAGAGAAAGGAAAGGAAATAGTTGGGTGCATATCTGTGTATGCAAGCACACAGACCATGCCATGGCTGTGCATTCTAAGTCTTAGTTCTGGCAAAGAATTTCTGACACAAGTTTATTGTCTGAGCATTCAAAAATATTGTGGGGAACTACTAAACAAGCTAGAAGGGAAGAGGTAGTATGAGAAAATACTACACCCATAATTCTCCTATAGAATAAAAAGGGGAAGCTCCCATGATTGAACAACAGTTCAGATAAACATTACCAGGTTAGACAGTGCAGATGCGAACACCAAAGAGGTGGACTGTGACGCAAGACAACACATTCTTTGTTCCACTGAAGGGCACTGGTCCTATAGCAGGGAGAAGCAAGAGGCACCAGTGCATGTCAGTCAAATTAGATTTGAAGAAAAGTGAAAAAGACAGACATACTGGCTGAAGGAAGTCTGAAGCTGCAGCAAGTGACAGCATTCCTTCCCTTCTTGTCCTTATGGACTGTAACATGGACATCTCATTTTTGCCGCTCGTTGGTGGAACAGACTAAGTTCATGGATCTACCTTCTGTTCAAGAAGAATTTGGGTGAACTCACAGAAGGAATTGCTTTGGACTGTGAGGTTTCCTGTAGAGACTAAAGTGAAACCAATCTTGGAGTTCTGCAGGTGGAACCATCTGACAGTCTGCCTGTCACAATTCACATCTGAGCTACACACGCTGCAAGTTAATTAAGTGAAAGAAGACTGATCCTGTAACCTCAGCATCCAGGATAATTGAGACAGCCTAAGCCTGATGAAAAACCCACTGCCTCCCATGGGGTCCAGTCTTTAGAAAGTCACTCATCAGAGATCTGAAGTTATTAAAAGCATGGGAGGCCCATGCAGAAGGAGGAAGAAACAACTGTATTGAAGTAGGAATAACCAAGAAGAAATAAAGAAAATCAAAATAAAAAAATAAAGAACGAAGGTATCCACTGGAGATATCCATCAGAAAAGTTCTAAGATCACAAGACCAAAATAAGAGAAGTAAAGAAAGAGCTAAATAAACCAATCTTCCTGCACTGAATTAGTTACAGTTCAATTTGGCTGCACTGCATTGTGACATAAAGTTTTTTAAGTATTTTAGATCAATACACCTTGCCATTTTAACCTGGACTAACAGCTACCTTAACCAGCAGTCGATTAATATTAGAGAAATCTAATTACTGGAGTCTTTTTGGTTAACCAGACTATCGTTTGATTGGAAACTTAGGTAAGGCATAAAGAAGCTGATTTAATCCAACAGACTATGTTATTCATGTTGAAATGAAGAGCATGAGACACATAGCAGACAGAGAAGATACAGAGAGAAGAACAAGACTATACATGTAGGAAAGGAGAAAAAAAATGAATAGTAAGAATAAAGCATTGTTCTTCCCTCAGGGTTCTGTAAATTTGGAGCAAATTTCATACAGCACCATCTGCAGACATCCATTATATAGTGTCTCGTTATAAGAGAACAAAGATCAAAGAACTCTTGTGGAAGTAATTCACAGAAATCTGGCCTAAGGTAGGCCAATGGAACCATTCACCTGAATAATGACTGTCAACCAAGTAAAGGCCTGCAGGACTGAATTCCCAGCACAGCAATGAAGCAATAAACTGTACATCTCAATACATAGGACCTGTTAACCTAAACAATACAAGAAGAACTACAGCAGACTAAACATACTAAGGTTCCTAAAAGTTAGCCGAGAAATGAGGCTGCAGCTCCAGCTGACTATAACTCAGGCTCACTTTAAGCTAACATAGTTGAGCACTGCTGCCAGAAGATCACTGGCCATCCCCTGCTGCATACTTTCTATCCCACTCCCTTCCACTTGAAAGAGCAATCACTTGACCATACAGAATTTCAAACCAGTAGGCTAATTTTTTTTTTTTTTTTTTTCAGCCATATTGCTTCTTTGAGCCATTTTGCTATAAGGGCATACGAACAATGCCAGTTAAAAACATAACAGGAACACAGTCAGGGAGCAGAGCAGGGATACAACCATTCTGTTCAGGAGGTGGAATCATGTATGCTGGCTGTAATGGAATATGGAATTCCAACCAAAGGTCTTATGGGAATTGGGGGGAAGCACCCACCCACACAAAAAATAAAACAAACAATAGCCAAAAAAAAAAAAAAAAACCACACCTGGAACAGACTGATTTAGTTTTGGTAGTAATATAGACTTATTTCTTGGGCCCAGGCCCAGATGTATTTATTAGGCCAATTTTGGTTTGATATTTCCCTGGCATTCATATATTCCATATATTTCTTAACAGGCATCAGCCATATACACAGAATGTTTAGTTTAGTTTACTAGTTTATTTCTCCCCTTCAAGCTGTACTATATTCAGCATGACACTTATGTTTCCATAACAAGTCTTTTTACCCAAAATGCATTTTGATCACAGTATTACTGTTGCATATTGCTTGATGACAGCAAACAAACACTATTTAACAGAAAGGAACAACTTTAAGAGACTGCAATACATGACCCCTAAAGTTACAAATAACAAAATAGCAAGTTACACAAAATCAGCATCACAGTTCTTCAAATCTGACACTCAAATTTCTTTCAACTTTTTCATCAACAGGAGTTAAAACTTGATATACAAAACATTCTATTCTGCTGCTCCTGTTAACCATTAATGAAACAGCAGACTGGTTAGATTAACTTGTTTTTGTTGTGAGTTTTAGTTCACATTTAGTGAAAATAACCCTGCACACACTCCATCAAATTCTTACAACTTTCTTAAAATTAACTTAGGCACAGAGAGTAGATTGTGAAGCAGAACTCATTTTATTGCTTCACTTCTGAATCTGCTTCCACATACAGCATGCCATGCTACTGGGTATTTCTGTAACTACTGGAATGCACTAACTCAACAGACTCCTCCACAACACATGGACAGATTCACAAAGGTAAGGAATGCAGCTGATCAGAAGGTTATTTTCTAATCAACAGCTTGGCAACTGGTGGTCCCTGATGCTCTCGGCAAATTTGTCTCCCATTCATCATTAGCTGCAGTACAGTTGAATGTGTACTGGTATTCACATCCCAAGTTCTGCGGTACAGCTTCACCTACCTTCACCAATATTTCACCCCATTTTGTCTCACCCTTGGCAGTCAGCAGAAGGAAACATACAAACGTCAGCTCTAATACTGTTTATCATATCTAAAATGATCTTACCCAATCCTATAGACAACGAATACGCTACATGGTTTTATACACTACTACTTCAGATAATACAAAGCAATTTAATATGGATTAAAAAAATGGTTTAGAACAGTAAAGATATACATACAGATGGTTAGTGCAGTTAATGTAAAACAATATAACACTGGCAGACAGATTCCCATTGCTGAAAAAATGTAAAAAATCTGGGGAAGAAAAAAAGTATATCTGGATACAAAGTTGATCACAAATCTTGTCTAGAGTGTCAGCTACACCAATGCTGCACATACATCATCCTACCTATATGTAACTAGTTGAAGTTCTTTATTCGCTTTTTTGACGAAAAAATATCTTCTACGCTTAAAACTTTTTTGCTATTTATTTTCCTTCTCATTCCTCCATGTTATCATCTTCCTTTTATACTTTTCTTTCTATGTCCCTCTTCTGCCTAGTGTTTCTTTGATGGGGGTACAGGGGGAAATATAAAATAATAACACTCACACATTCAAATGAAAACACTGAAAATAAGAAAAACTCCATTTTCCTCTAATGAACCTGAAAAATTTCGAGGTCATTTTAGTGATTGGTTTGTTTTAGATTCAGGCAAATATGGCATTGAATAAACAATGTAAACATAGCTCCCTCTATAAAGAGACACCAGATTCTGAAGACACTTACATAAAAGTGTACTAATTACACCATTGAGAACTAGATTATACTTAATCAGAAACCTAACTCATATTCAGCTAATCAGAGGGTATCTACGGAAGAACAAATGCCTTACAGTCTACAGAGACACAGTTTTGTAAGATTAGACAACCAGAAGAAGAAAAACCCGCAGATATTTGCAGAGTGGTGCAAACAAGTATACTGATAATTTAGATCTTGGCATAAATTCTATCAAGAGATGAGAATTCACAGTCAGTTAGTATAAAAACAGACACAACAACAGGATGTGTACCAGACTGACCATGTCTACATCTGCTGGCAATAACTTAGCCCAGCCCTCGGAACTCAGTGACATCTCATTTTTCTGTTCATTCTTTCAAACTACCTTCTGCAAAGCAAAACCAATATTGCTAACATACAGACTAACCAGAGAAGATCATGCTCTCCGCCCTTGAAACCTCCAGAAAGTTCAATAACACTCACAAGCACTCCCAGCTGCTGTTGAAATTACTGAACCCCTACTCATATCAAACTTAGGCTACCTACTCATGTAAAATCCTTTTATTCAGATATTTTGCTCTCCTTTCTTCATTGTGGTTTTTTTCCTTAAAAACAGTTAGGCACTTTGAAAATTCCCATTAGAGTTTATTTCTGATTTTTTTTACACTCATACTTTAGAGTACTTGCCAAAGTCAAAATTTTATTTTTCACTTGTTTAGTACAGTAAAAAGGGTGAATTGCATAATCCATTTTCGAAAAGCGTGTATAGAAATATATGGCTCAGTCAATGGAGAGACGGCTATCTACAAAGCCAAATCCACACTTTATCAGTTTCTAAACTGCCACTGGATAGCAATATACCTTATCAACAGTCTCAAACTTCAGCAGTTTCAGATCTTACTTATAAACCCACAAAATCATCACCTTTAATATTTTGATCTAAACAGCTCTACAAATAATAGCTTGCAACCATGCAAGTATTTGAAGCAGAAGTCAACAACTGGCTAACTACACAATTTTTTCAACCAAGGTATCTGAAGAGAAGCAAACTACAGTTTCAATGCTTCCAACCCTTGATTCACACCACACTACAGTATTTATAAGCAACAATGATGAACCAACAAGAATCAAAAGATCTTCTGGCACATTCAAGAATCCCCAACTGGCTGATACCACTAATAGAGCAAAGGAATGCATACTGTCAGTACTTCTCTTCGAAAGTGCCATGTTCTGCAACTTGACAACTTAAGAAATTAAGTCATCTCCCTCTTTAAATAATCATTTCTTGATGCTGACAAATTTGCCAAATCTCTGCCCCATCTCTATTCAGTTATCTGTCCCAGGAGAAGGAGAGAACTTTTTTTCAAAGCAGACAGTTGACAGGTAGAAGAAAAACAGACTTACAACCTGAAGCATTTTGGGTTTTATACCTTAATAAATTAGAAAGACTCGACCTAGTTCTCTTTATTAAGGCATCAGATAAAAATATATGCAGATTCAGTTAGCTCTGTCAAAAACATCTGCTACAGATAATAAACTTACAGACTATGACAAGAAGATTAGAGGCACTCAACATGCAAATCAGCATTCTTCCAAGACCATCCAGTCAATGCGTACTACAGGTGACATTTAGTCATAGTCTTACTCAATACATGTAAGGTAACTAGAAGAGAGATAATGTAGGGTACAATGTAACACAGTGATGACACACAGCGTGTATCAAGATCTGACTACTCCAACTTCAGAAGTCCAGAACCACAGGATATAGTCTCCCAGTAGTTATGTAAGACTAGTAAGGCCTGCAGGATGTTGCAGGAATCCAAATTGTGAACACACACAGAGGTTAAGATTCACACAGATCTTTGATGGAAAGCATCAGGAAATTACAAGAAATACCTATTATGCTAGGCTCAATTTCCAATCAAACACCCAAGCTTTTGTTATCAGGCTCAAAGTGTGCTACTGACCCAATTCAATCTAGCTGAAGAAAACACAGTATGTGATGGTTCGCTTCAGTATCTTCCTGCAACATACCACAGCCATACCCTAAAAATTCCCAGGTATAAAATGCTAGGATCCATTGTAAGTAAGGTTCCTTGCACTTGAGGAGCCCCTTGCTTACTTTAGAGACTTCTTCTGTCAGTATTTTAACAGTCTAACAACAAAACAAACAGACATAAAACATTTCTGCATAAGAATTAAGCAGCTCCTATTTAAGAAAATGTGTTGCTGTTAGTAAGTTTGCCACAGAACATTTAGAACATTCTGGCCTCTTCTGCCAAGTGACAGGGGACAGGATGAGAGGGAATGGCCTCAAGTTCCGCCAGGGGAGATTCAGGCTTGAGATAAGGAAAAAATTCTTCATGAAAAGGGTCGTTAGGCATTGGAACAGTCTGCCCAGGGAGGTGGTTGACTTCCCTGGAGGTGTTTAAGGTGAGGGTGGATGAGGTGCTTAGGGGCATGGTTTAGAGATTGGTGGAAATGGTTGGACTCAATGATCCGGTGGGTCTCTTCCAACCTAGTGATTCTACGATTCTATGATTTATTAAAGTACCTGTTGTATT
Organism: Clamator glandarius; assembly: GCA_033459285.1. Classification (NCBI taxonomy): domain Eukaryota; kingdom Metazoa; phylum Chordata; class Aves; order Cuculiformes; family Cuculidae; genus Clamator; species Clamator glandarius. The sequence continues at coordinate 1,577,828 of JAUNZM010000046.1, forward strand.
GATAACCACGATTTTAAGTGGCAGGAACACTGTATTTTAAAGCCCGAATACCCCATGTGTCCATATTTAACATAACGGAATTCCAAATTACTGCACAAATAAGGTGCACATTTAGGTAAACCACAACTAATCAAAACTGAAAAGAAAAAAAAAAAGCAGACCTCTTCTGCTGTAGCGAACCACTTCAATTAAGTTTACGCACTCAGCCATGCATTTAGAAGCCAAGTAGCAAGTAAGCATACAAGCAGGAAAAAATGCAGTGCACACAAAAAAACCCAATAAGAGCATGAAGGCAGCAAAATCAGAAGTAGCATTAATGCTCCCACTTTGATACACGCAGCACACAACACAGTGCATAAGGTTTAGTTCACCAGCTGGAGCTGAAGATGCACAGAACTACACCGTCCCTCTGCAGCACCTTCTGCCTTTTGCTCTCCTAGCCTTGATGAACTGATGCTATGCAATCCCAGGCGATTCCATAGTCTTTTGAGTCGCAGCGCAGTAAGGTTATGCATCTAATCAATATGTATACAAAAAAAATCTGAACAGGAATACATAACGGACAATAAACACACAACATTGAATCGCATTTCAGAATACAAGTAGTTTCACCCTTACCACAACTAGAACAGTAGAAATTCCCCACAATCATTCCGCTTTTTTCTCTCTAGCTCTGTTAAGTCCACATTTTGCCTGTTACCTCTCCCAATTACTGTGCTTATCATGAATTCCTCATGCCCCACATTGGGCGTCAAAAAGGACTCTGGTAGGCTGACCCCAACTGGATGCTAGGTGCCCCCTAGCGCCATTCTATCGCTCCCCTTCTCACCTGGACAGGAGAGAGAAAGTATAACTAAATGCTTGCATGTCGAGATAGGGACAGGGAGGGATCACTCATCGATTATCATCACAAGCAAAACAGACTTGACTTGGGGAAATTAGTTTAATTTATTACCAATCAAATCAGAGTATGATAATGAAAAAATAAAAATTAAATCTTCTCTCTGGCTCCTCTCACATCCAGAGTCACACAGAGGCACAGGGAATGAGGGCTGCATTATTCTATGACACATTGTTTCTGCTGCTCCTTCCTCCTCAGGGAGAGGACTCCTCACACTCTTCTCCTGCACCAGCATGGGGTCTTTCCCATGGGAGACAGTCCCCCATGAACTTCTCCAACACAAGTCCTTCCCATGGGCTGCAGTTCTTCACAAATTGGTCCAGTGTGGGTCCCTTACCCAGGGTGAAGTCTTTCAGGAACACACTGCTCCAGTGAGTGTCCTCCATGAAGTCCTAAGTCCAACCAGAAAACCCACTTCAAGTGCAGATTTCCCATGGGGTCACAGCCTCCTTCAGGCCATCTACTTGCACTGGCATGGGGTCCTCCACAGGCTGCAGCTGGATTCAGCTCCACCATTAACCTCCAGGTACTGAAGGGACAGCCTGTCTCACCATGGTCTTCACCACAGGCTGCAAGGGAATCTCTGCTCTGGTGCCTGGAGTACCTCTTCACCCTCCTTCTTCACCAACCTTGGTGTCTGTAGAGGTGGTTCTCTCACATATTATTCTTCTTTCTGTCTGCTGTTCCCTGCAGTTTTTTCCCTTTCATCAAGGCACTTATCCCAGAGGAGCTACCACCATTCCTGACAGGCTTGGCCTTGACCAGCAGTAGGTCTAGCTTGGAGCCAGCTGGCATTGGTTCTATTAGACATGGAGGAAACTTCCAGCACCAACCCTTGTAGACCCTCTGCTACCAAAACCCTGTCACACAAATCCAATACAACATGCTGTGCCTAAGTATCTCTCAACAGACGTTTTATTCTAGTTATCCAGCTACATACATTCACTGTCTTATAGCCTTCAAAGCCATTCATAAGAGACAAGAGTATGTCATTGGGTTTGATTTTTTGGTTTTTTTTTTTGTAAAGGGGAGAGGGAAGATATTATTAACAAAAACACTAGCAACTTGCATTTTAGTCAGTTTTTCTTCTCTTATTTAGAAGTTTACTATTCTACTGTTGTGCAAAAGCCACACAAGTAACAAAAGCACAAAGGTCAATTTTTCCGTTGCATGCTAAAGGAATTTTCCTACTACTTACTACAGTGTTCTTTCTTAAAAGCAGTTGTAGTAATATTCTTATATACAATGTCCTTTACATAAAATTATGGATACACACTGAAAAAAACATTACTTTCAAAATTTCTTTAAGAATCGTTTAAAGAGGTATCTTCAAAGATAATGCATAATATATATCAGTCTTGAAGGGTTTGGTGGCCAGTTCTTCAAACTAGAAAAAAACAAAAGGAAGTGGCAAGTTTTTTTCTTCTAAAATTTAGTTTAGTTCACCTCTATTGAGACCATGTTTATCAATGTGCCTTCCAAGTTACAGATACAGGTGTAATAACCACATGAAAACTGATCCTAAGCACTAGCACAGAGATCCCATTCCCCTGGTGGCAACCTGTTGAGTCAGAGCTGTCAGAGCTCTGACCTCAAACCTATCTCTATATCAAAAGCCTATATTCCTATTTCCTCCTTCTTTGCCTCCTTCTGTTTAGGCAAAAGGAAAGTAATAATACACCTATGGTTATTCTATAGTACATAAAGGCTGGGGATGGGGTGTTAAACTATTGATATAACTCTTACAAGCAACTTGACAATAACAAACTTGAGGATGCATGTGTTGAAGATTTTTTTTTTAAATTGGAACTTACAAGATGAGAACTACAACCACTATTATATTAAAGATTTTTTTTTTTAATTATCACAGGTGTTCAGACTGTGTATCATCTGCATAGCAGATGCAGGAACAGCTCAGGTCTGGCCAGATTACTAGCAGGAACCTATCACTATGACAGCACAAAGTACCTGAACTGGTCTTGGAGGTAAACAGTATGGCTGCATTTCTATAGCTCTGAATCCTGAAGTACTGCATGATCTAAACTTACTCTGTAATGGGAGTCTTCCTGTCTCCACACCAAGTTCCAACAAACACATGTGCAAGCACAGAGACTCCAGTTACACTTGATTTAGCAGAGATCCAGATGAATGCTATCTCAAGTTTTATGTGGGCAGCTCCACAGGGATTCACGGCCTCCTCAACACATTCCCCAGGACTGAAATCCAGGTGGCTTATGAGACCAGCTGTAGTGACACACAAATGTGCTAATTCAGTTCTGGGCCAGGACTACATCCAACTGCATAAGCCACCCCATCAAAAAAAAAAAAACCTAACACAGAAATGTCAAGTGGAAAAAAAAACCCACCATCTTTACAATGTCAAGAGTTATTTGCACCAAGTCCAAACTGATTTTCCTAGACACAATGAAAGGCTTGTAATGTTTATACTCTGGTGAAACAGAACAACACATATTAATTAACTTGCAAAACTGTAAGCAATATGACTTCACGGGTCCTAGTTGAGCTGTGCTTGAGGTAGCAAAACTTCCTGGAATGCCTAACACTGAAGTCCAGTACCAAGATCTCCTAGTCTTTCTGAATCGAGCTGAATTCACAAGGACTAGCATCTACATGTAGCTAATAAGCCTGACCAAGCCAACAGTTTGTGCAAACACCGGATGCCTCTGTGGTGCCTGGTATGTCTGCCACATGGATTAATACAGCTCCTTCTTGTTAAGCATGAAAAATAGCAGCGTAACTATTAACATATTGTCTAGTTATACCCCACTATATACTATAATTAAATTATTCTTAAAATAAGATCATCAAGAAAGATATTTGGCACAGAACAGGATGATGGGGAAAAAGTCTTTCTGAATAACTGTTGTGCTACAGTTCCTAAACTTAGCTTTTCCATCCTCTCTTTGGATACCAGTGCTATCAATCCCTGGCCAACATAAATGCCCCATTCAATTTCCTCAGTCAGGACACTAACGCTTACGTACTACTCCATATTTATACACCCTCACACAGATGCTAGTGTTACTTTTTCCTGCGTCAACATGTATCTGCCCTGCTTTTTGATTCAGAAGTTCAGGTACACCTGACGACATCGCAAGGGCCTGCTTTGCTGGATAGTAACAGCTGGTGCTGACACAGTCAAAGCTGCTGCTATCCATCCTGAAGAGACTGATATTCCAAGCACACCACAGGTCAGCCAATATAAAAATCCTGAAAACTAAGACTTTTTCAGGTTTACAAAAATCACACTTTCTCACACACACAGAAACATGATCCTGCTAGAGTCAAGACTTAGTATGACTTGCCAGATATGGAACTGTGGTTTCCAACTACTAGTTGACCATTCAACACCTAAGACACTGACTACCACCCCACTATCAAAACCGCAAAAGTGAACCAGCCAGGAGATTTGTGTGGCTGGAAAAAAAAAAAAAAAAAAATCAGCCACCACTTCCACTGACAAGCATTGTGAACCAGCTCAGCAGCAGCACAGAGAAGAAAAGCAAGACAGTAGACATCAGTTTATAACAGCTGAAAGTATATGGGAAGCCAACTGCTCTAATCTGCTGTTAAGCGAAGTTCTCCAGTGACCCATCTACCTGAGTTACAGACTCCTGAGTTAGTCTATTTCTTTCAGTTGTTAGAGTAAGATGAACTTCAGTGCAAGCAACCTGGTCTCTTATCAGAGTGATTTCTTTGCCCAGTAACTGCAGTTTAAAAAAAAGAAAAAAATACACCCCAAAAACACACAACACAGACAGCAACAGCAGAGAAGAATATGCCTTGAGTACAAAACTCATATCTTTTTAAAGACTATAAGTAAGTAGAAGCATGGTCAATGTAATATGGTTAACTTAATTCTGGGTTTATTTCTAGACAAAACAGCCAATAGAAAAACTAAGCTTCAGTCTCCTACAGCGATAAGGAGGTTTGCTTTTGCATATAAGTGCATTACAGCTTCCAGGTCTGACAGATTACAATAAAGTTCTGGTTTTCATACTAAAGTCAGAGCTTCAGTTTAGTTTTTGAATGTTAAGGACCTCTCCAAGACACATCAGAAAGAGCCACCATGATTCTAGCTCGCTAACATAAGTAGTTGTTAAAACTCCCAACTGTTACCAATCTGTTGTACTTCACATGCAATTAGTTTCACTTGAGATCCATTTAAGCCCATGCTATATTACAAATGGGAAATATTTTTCTTCCTCCTCAAGACAGGACCAGTAACCAACTTGTTGAACAGTACAGACCCCATTACATGCAAACAAGAACAGAATAATATACCAGGTAGATTATGCAGTTAAACTCATCATCATTCTTTTTCAATTTCGAACAGCGAGGAGAAGCAGTATAATGCCTATCACAGCTATTATTTTTGGTAAACTCAAGAAATTATCAGAACACAATGAGACATTGTTTATTTTAGAACACAGTACAGTTCTCCTCATGTCAGGACTAGCCAGGAATACCTAGATCCTAAATCTTGATGAGAATTCCCCATCATGTACCAGAAAAATCCTTCTTCTAGTCACCATCTCTCTCTTCTCCCCCTCTTTATTTCTTTATTTTTAACTTTTATGTAAACTGGTACAAATCACAGCAACATTAAAAACTGCTACTCTTAAAACCTTACATTGCTGATGGTCTTTGCAAAAAAAGAAACAAACAGCCTTTCATTAGAAAGGGCAGCAGTTTTGATTTTCTGTTGACAAATACTTGGAAAACATACAGAAATCAATCCATTCTTGCTCCCACCAAGTCTGGTTTGGAAGGAGTAACAAAGTCTGGGTTACTAGGGCATTATGAAAGTATTAGTGGCAAGCTGAGAGAAGCAGAGGGACAAGATTCTTCAGGCTTGTGCCAAAATAAATTACACAACATTAAGTCATCCTATCATTTCTATAGTAATATAGATTAGAAAAGGAAATAGGTACAGCAAACAGCTCATCTAAACACACTGCCAGTGACTAACAGTACCAAAAAAAATCTGGTCTCAGGTTCTTCATTCATCTTTAGATATGAAAGTGAGAAATAGTTTACACACTGCCTCAAGATTCTGCCCCACCTTCTCTTCCTATTTTTATTATAAAAATGTTTTCAGAGGCAAAGAAACAGCTTAGTCTTACTCAATACGCTCACTTTATCTTTTGCTGTAAGACAAACTAATAAGTGCCAAGTACTAAGAAATATGATTGCCTTTTCTAAAAATGCCAGATATCATGCAGCTTGATCTAACAACATAAAAATCTGACAAAGAAAACCTCACATAATCAAGAAGGGGGAAAAAAAGTCTTGAAGTTTTTTTGTTGTTGTTCAAAAGGTTTATCTGAATCTCCAATATTTACCATAAATAATTAAAAAGACAGAGAAAGAAAAATGTTTCTTCAATTGGAAGTATCACATTCCAAAAGCATTACATCCCCAAGTTAAGAACACTATCTACTGGTTAAGTGTTCCTAGACTGAAATTTTCAGCTGGCAATCTAAAGTTGATCTAGAAGAAAATTGGACACGGATTCTATTTTCTCCCCATACCTGACTATGCAAGTATTAAACTGACAGAATTACACAGAACCCACACCACAGATAAGAAGAAGACAATCTTTGAAATGGTTGGGTGAAAAAAAACACCATTAAGAAAAAAAAACACACATCACAGAAATTGCCAGTACACTTAAATACTCAGAGACAGTTGCATATTTCAACTTGAAATACAAAAAAAGATAACAGACCTTTCTGAATAGCATTTAGATGGAACTGTGACAGGAAACTAAGCTATATTCTATTATTATTGGGATACGGTAAACATTATCCACACAAGCATTATAACTAGCATCACTTAATAAACAAAACACATACCACTCTGGCTGCTCTTTCCTGAGATTCACACTTCCTGCAAAACCAAGGTCCAGTGGGTACTTGAACAATTCCATAGCAAGCTGTTTTGAACAAGACAAAATATTTCAGCAAACATATGCACCACTGCTTATACTAATATGAATGTTATAAATAAAGCTTTTAATGAGTTGATTTTGCATCATTTTAATAAGTCAAATTAACATCTATACATAGTACATCACAGTGATTCTAGAAATAAAGTACAATAATCTTCCACTTCAAAATTTATGCAAAATTTGTTAAATTGAGAAAAAATTAGCTTGAAAAGCAATATAACCGTTCAAAAGCAGCAATGTTTCACGCATGATTGGTTTGCTGTTTATTTGCTAGCAAAAGAGATAAAATACTTCACAATAACACCCATCATTTATTATAAAGTCTTTAAGAGAAAAATAAAAGCAACTATAAATCAGAGTTTGTCATAAAACATTCCTACACTTAGTTACAATCAAATTCTCTTCTTCTATATTAGCAAAATAATTAAAGTAGGAAATCTGTAACAAACTGAACAAAGGCACAAAGTTTGCTATTTTTTCCCCTGAAAATTTATATGAGGCTGTAAATACAAACTAAACTGAGCATCAAGGCTAGGATGATTTGCAAGTACAGCCAGGAGAAGAGATTTTAAGGCATGCAGATTTCCCTGCAAGATTGACAACTGTTTTTTTATAGTATATTTTAAAAAGAACAGGAGTTTGATATGGAATTACCACAGAAAAAGAGTTTAGTAATTTGGCAATACAGTTCAGGTTTGAAATGCACAGATCTAGAAGCATTAAGAATTGCTGAGAAAATAAAAATACAAGAAGAGAAGTGTTCTGAGTATATTCTAATATCTGTACAGATGCAACAACTATTAACAATCAAAAAGCCAAACATTTTCCTCAAAAAGACAATCCTGAATTTGACATCATATTTTTTAATATCTCAGTTCCAAACAATCAAAATATATTTAAATAAGAAAATCTGATTTAAGTGAGTAACTAAAAATAAAAAGATACATATATATGATAAATTAAATTACTATCTTCTAGTATATATATAAGTATTACTGGTTTGCGATAGCCTGAAGAAAGAAAAAAAAAAAAAAAAAGAGTAATGCAATAATAGCATATAAAACACCAGGCTAATACACCTTTCCTTCTATGAAGGAAAGTAGGAAAGTGAGTGAAATAATTTCCTATTGTATAAATACACGTAGCCATAATAAGATTTGTTGTCAGGTTTTCAAATACTTTACCCAAACTCACGGACAGACCAAACTATCTTGATAAGCCCTTTCTACTGTACAATGAACTTCTTCAACATGAGTAAAAAACATCTTGTTTTTGTTGCATCTATATTAACCATAGCTGAGGGAAACCTTGAATTCCCCTGCAGAAATTAAGAGGGATACTTTAAATGTGTAATCGCACATTTAAATTGGCAAGAGAGAACGCAGAGTAAGAAGTTAATTACAGAACGTAACTCAGAGACAGGGCTGGCAACACGAGCTGGGCAAAGACCAAAGTTGAAGTTAAGTACTTTTATGTCTGCAAACATAACAGAGCCTAGAAAAGACCACCACAGGTTTGTGCCCTGATATGCTGTGTGACACTGAGTTCCAGGACTCCTTTGGTTTTTACTTCCATGTGCTTCTTTAAGCACATGAAGAGATTTTTCCCTCTGCAACCTGGCAGTGGTTTAACATTTGAAGTTTCCTCTGGAGTAAAAATAATTATAATAGCAAAAAAAAAACCAGCTAATAAAATCCTCTGGGCAATACTGCTGTCTGAACTTCAAATAAGGACTACCAGCTTTAACCATGAGGACTGGAACTTTTACTACAGAAAGACTACAAAAAAAGAGGACACGCTCCCACTACTACCTACACATGACGCGTCAAATCCCAATCATAAAACATCAATGATACTGCGAATCAAAACATACAGTTCTTTCCTGAAGACCTCTATAGCAACATCATCTGAACTTAGAAGAAGTAGTACTTTGCACACTTCCTGCCGGTTTCGAATTCAGATTTGTAGCTGGTCTTATAAAGTTCAGTATTCTTGTACCAAATTTACAGAAGTGTGGAGGTCTCTATATATTAAGAGTATTTCCTAAAACAGACTTTTGTTGCTCCCACTACTTCAGCTCCAACTGCTGCTATCGTCAAATTCTTTCACTGAAAATACTAGCAAGGCTTTAGATGCAAATAAAGATGCCAAAGATAATACAGAAACAATAGCTAGTTCAGGTATGACTTCTTAAGTCCCGTTCTTCATCATCCCAAAATTCCACAAAAGAGAGTTAACACTGGTTAACATTACTCAGCTCTGAAGCCAATAGAGAACTGATTCAAAACCAGACGAATTTCACAGACCCTGTCAGCTCATCTCTGTGTTCAGTCCAACACTAACAGGAATAACTAAATTCTTCTGAAGTTCTCCTTAAATTATTACTGTCAGTTTACAAAGAAGCATACATCTTTAACAGTTACTGTATCATCTTCAACACAATTTAACCAAGCATGACACACGTTAGTAGTATTTTCACATGTAGAAGGCATTTGGACTAATGAACTGAAATTAAGATTTTCAGTCTCCTCAAATTTGTTCACCATCTAAGAGTTAAAAAGCCAGCCAGAGTTTATATGACTGCTTGGGAATTGATACAGGGAAACTACCACCTTATTCCTTATTTCTCCTACCACCAAGCAAAAGTCATCATAACTTCTTTCTCCCAATCTCAGCAGCAGAACCCAGTCTCTCCCTCTGCTCTCACAAGAGGGGTCAACCCACTGACAGAAACAAAACAATCACACGTACAGGGAACATGCCAGCTCCCGAGCTAAGCTGGAAACCAACCAACCAGCCTCCACTAATCCAAACAAATCCAGCATCAGCTATAACGACTAGCACCCTACCCTGCAGAACCACTACAGGAAGTCTCTTCATCTACCAGGCAACATCAGCCAAATGACATTCAAGGGAAGGCAGGCAGAAGAAGAAATCACATGACAGCTAAGTCTTCCCTACACACTGCTCTCTCCCAGTCCTAAAGCCTCCTCGTCTGCTGGCCACCCTTCAAATATTTTTTTCTAACTTTAGGAAAGCAGGGACAACGGGGATCGAGTACAGGAAGAAAAAAAAAAATACAGCAACAATTGCCAGAACACAGATTAGTAAGAAGTTCCGTAAAGCAGGGAAGGAGTTCTAGGCAGTCTTCGCACTGCCACAGCCGAGGCTGTTGGCAGGGCAGAAAGGCGAACTGGGCAACACAGATACAGAAGTACAAGGAGGAGGAAGGTTAAAAACCTGGAAGGGGAGGTTCTTCCTTTCTCGCAGCCATAATATAGGAAGTCTCACAAGAGGGAACAGACAGGCTGGAAGGGCAGAGGATGACAGGACGGGCCAAACCAGAAAGCACGTGGCCATAGAAACAGGGATCCGGGCTTCGCGGTGACCAGCGGGAGCTGGGAGGGGGGCAGGGAGAGAAGCAGGGGAGAAAAATGGCCCCGGGAGGGAGCAGGAAGGGCAGGGAGCGGCGGCACCGACTCACCTTGATGCACTGCGACGTTGCAGCCGTGCCCGTCGCAGTAGACCAGAGGGTTCTCGGCCCAGCCCCTCTCGTCGGAGCACACACAGCAGCCGCCGATCATCTCCTTCATGCTACTGGAGAACTCGCCCTCCAGTGACACAGGCAGCAGCAGCGGCTCGCTGGAGACCATCTAAGGGTTAAAAACACCGCCGTCAGCCGCCCCTTCAGTTGCTCCGCCGCCGCCGTCGCCGCCAGGGCACCGGCGCGGGGCCCATGGCCGCCGCCCGCCCGCGCGCCGCCGCTCGCCCGCGGCCGGGCCGCCTCGGTCACGCGCGCGGGGGTGGGGAGGGGGGGAGCGGGGGCTGGGGGTGGGGGGGCAGCGCGCGGCGGGAAGGCGGGCGGGGGAGCGGGGCCGGCGCGCAGGCGCGGCGCGCGCGCGCCCGCGTGGAGGTTGGCGGGGGTGGGGGAGGCGGAAAGGGTCCGGGCCCGGGGCCTCCTCGCGGCGGAGCGCGAGCCGCGGCGGCCGAGCGCGCGCGCGCCCCAGCCCCCAACGGCTCCGGCCGCGCCCCAGCGAGCGTGCGCGCGGCGATGGGCGCCCCGCCGGCCCCGCCCGCCCGCCCGGCCCCGCACCCACCTCGGCGCGCGGCCGCTCGGCGTCCCCCGCGCGAGACATCGCATCGCGTCGCGTCCCTCCTTCCTTCCCTCCCTCCCTCCCTCCCCCCCCAGCAGCCCGCGCGGAGCCGCCTCCCCGCGCGGCCCGGGCGGACATGCGCCCCGCTCCCACCCGCGATGTCGCCGCTCGTGCCCCCTTCAGGAAGGCCGCGGGACTCGCCCCGCTCCCGCGCGCGGCGCTTTTACCGTCTCGGCCGTCTCTCCCCCACCCCACCCACCCCCCGCGACGTGGCGGCGGGGCTGACGCGCTTTAAACTCCTAGCGCCCCGCATCTCTCCCCGCCGCCTCCGTTACTAACCCCGCTCTTCCTTCCCTCCCCCCTTTCCGGAACCGGCGGCGCCGAGCAGAAGAAACGACAAACGGAGAAAGCGGGGAGGCCGCAGGGACGCACGAACCAACACAGGGCACAGCCGTTCCCCGCTTCCACGGGGAGGTGGGGGAGCTCCCTCTCCTCGGCCTTCGGGGAGCAGAGCGAAACAGCTCTATCCTTTTTTTAATGAAACGGCGGGGGCGGGGGCATGCAAAAATAAAAGAAAATTGCAGGGAAGAGAGAGCTGAGGTGGTCAGCAGAGAGGAAAATCTCAGGCTATTCAGTTCTCCATTGTGAGCAGGTATGCCCGTAGCAGAAGCAACTAAGAGTGATTGTTGGGAGCAGAGAGAAATTAAATGCAGCCTTGCCAAATTCTGCTCCCTGGCTTGCCCCAGGGCCAGCATTTATTTATTTATTTGTTATAGTGTTGGGCAAGGAAGGATCACAGATTTATCTTCATTATCATGCTAAAAGGTGGAGAAGCAGAATTTGTGCCTGGACTATATTTTTCATGATGATTTTTGGAAGGCCGGCTTAGTTGATGCGGTATCTGTACAAATCGCTACTGAATTATGTCCATCCCTGGACGCATTGCTATCTAGACCTATATATCTGCAGGCTGTATTTTATATATTGTTAACTAACATCTGCACTTGTGTACAGGACTATGACGAACTGCTATGTGGAAAGGAGAGGTGGGATACGCACAATGCTCTACCCTCTAGAGACATCCGAGTCTGCAATTGTATGTAGGATCTTGGGTCAAGCTCGTTTCTCTCCTTGAAAGTTTTAAGTGAAATTATTTAGATAGGGCAAGAATGGAGGGCAGACCAAAAAGGAACGATGAAGGTAGCTTCCCAGATGAAGGGCCCAGCCAAACACGTGATTGAGCAGCCATTTGAGACACATTCTAAACATTTCTCTGTAAATGCATGTTCCAATATCCTTGAGAGTTCAGAAATTTTTAAGGCACGTGTAAAAAAAATGGGGGCAGGGGTACTGGAATGTAGTGTGTTTCAGTTCGTGTAAAATCATTCCAAGACTGCTCTCAAAAAACCCCACCCTGGACCCAAACGTCCTATCTCAACTCTAAAGAATACCATTCCAAACATAAAGCTATTTACATTATAAAACATAGTTACAGCACTATTTTTATTACTTCTCAAGCTTGTAAAAATACCCTGAAAATTGCAGGTGCAAGCAATTATTTTGTAAGGAAATAAAGCAATTAATATATTCTGGTGTTTTAAAAAAAACGCAAATTATTTGAAGCTGATAGATAGTGTCCTAGCCCTTCTTCATTCTTGTCAAGAAAATTACATCTAATTTAAAAAGCATTCTCAATGATTCTGTTAACCTTGCCAAAAAAAAAAAAAAAAAAATCACAGTACAGCAGCAAATCTGTCCTTTATTTCCCTGACAGGTAAATTAAAATAAATAACCTTTTAAAATGAAAATATATTTAATATATTTTAATTTGTTGGGTGAATTTATACGTTTAGTAAAACTTGTGTTGTAACAAACAATTGTAAATTTTTCTCACAGTTTTTGTTTGTTTTTTTTTTTTTTTTAAATTCATTGAGGTCATCTTCCTGCAATTTCTTCTTTGAAAAGCAACTAGTACAATTCCCGGGTCTTGGGTTTTTTTGATGGTGGGTTGTTTGGGGTTTTTTTCATGTTAGCTATTTTAAAGCTAAATTTTTAGGTTTATAGAGCAGCATCACCAAAGAAAAAGTTTGATTTTGCAAATAACTTGATTAAAACCACAACACAGCAACAAGAGTGTATTTGTGAAAAACCTACTGTATGGATTTCAAATAAAAATATTTTTACTTCACACCATGTAACACACCAACTCAGTACCAAAGAGTCTGAAATTTTGCTTTGGTCAAAATTCAGCCAAGCCTAATACATTCAATTATTTAATTAAACACTTGTGGTATTTTTTGATGGATTTCTGTTTATTTCTTTCTATAGAAAGAAGGTACATGGACTGAAGCTCCATGACTACCACCATACAGTGTTGTGTAATATTTGATTGAAAAAAATAGATAACCTTTTGATAGTTCTGTAAAACAATCATTTAGAGAAAACCTTTGAAATGCAAAACAGGAAAGAAATGCATTACCACTAAATAAATACTGCAAACACTAAGCCTATAACAGCAATGGAATCAGAACATAAAATCTTGTAGCATATACATTCTTATGATTGTAGTATTTAATAAGCACTGACATGACACAGAAGGCCAATTTTCTTTTTTAAAAAAGAAGCCTGTCCTTCCTATAGTGATATATAAGAGATTAAAATAATTAGAGAGGAATATAATTCAGTGAGTAAGAATGAATAATTTCATTGTTAATCTAAATGAAAGAAGAAAATCCAATTCTCTTAGAAGGAACCTACAAAACCTAGAAGCTAAACAAGTTAGATTATAAGAAATGTACAAGAGCATTACATGTTTGGTTTGGGGTTTTTTTTAGATACTTCTTCAAATAGAGTGATTGCCCAAGTGAAAGAAAATTACACTCTCCAAATGCAAATTGTTTTTAAAAGTTTAAGGAATTAATCAAGAAAATGTTAACATACATTAGCGGATAGCATTTTAGCTTCATTAACAAAAATAAAGAGGTATTCACCTTAAATTTCCACTAGCAATTAATCAGTTCCAACAATAATGCTACGATTTTTGAATAAATGGTTTAAATTTCACTATTTCTTTTCTAAAACATGCAAAATCATATTGTATATTTAGTGAATAAAAAAAGCACTGAACAAGAAAGTCTTTCATTTACAAAACTGCATTACCAGTTGGATATAATCATCAGAAGAGTCTTCTGGGAATAACAGAAAAAGACTTTATATAAATGCATACTCTATTAGAAAACATGAACTGATATTAGGACTCAGAGCTGCAGAGTGGGGAAACTCGCTTCTTTCCTCCAAACAAATTTCTCATAGCAATTTTTTCATCCATTTTCAGATTGGGTCTTTGTTAAGAAAGCTTTGGTCTTTACCTATGTACAAAAGGATTTGTGCTGCAGCTAAGCAGATGCAACTGAAAACAGGAAAATTGCAATAACTTAGTGATCCTCAATAGGTAGAATAATACATCTCCTGATTATCCATTTAAAATACATTGATGCTTGTCTGCCTTTGTTTATGTGGGCTTAAATCATTAACAGTCTTCACTGAAATACATTCTAATGGTGGGTATTTGCTTCACTTCTGGGAAGGCAGCAGCAAAATGGTCACTTTACATAAAACAAAATGCAACTCTTATGTGCTGACCTTTGCATGCAGTGTATTTTAAATGGCAGTCTGCCTTAGATCCAACGAATTCTTTCTATGCAGGTTCACTTATGAAGGATATAACATGTCTAAGGAACCCATATTAAAAATGTTAGTGTATCTTTACGTGCTTACCCTTAAATTATACTGAGAAAGAACAAAGTTATCATTTTCCTCCTGGTTTTCAATATACAGCTCAACCCTGTATTTAACTATCCAAATGCGATGTACTGAATAATTTAAAAGTTTCAACATGTAACATGTAGTTGCTTCTTGGTCAGGAGTTTGCATGCTATATATTTACACGTTCCGCAAGTGCAGGTAGCAGCACCAAAGGTCACATCAGTGCATCTCCTGGACACCAAGCCTCTCTTCCTATGTTTTGCTATTTTCTTTTGTGCAGATGTAATTTCAAATTTTGTAATGTTTAAGGCTGCAAAGAAAGGAGAAACTAATTATACCAACTATTGTATTCATTTTCTTGCTTTTAATTGCTTTATCACCTTTGGAGACTTCGGGTAAATTCCACTCAACTAGCACCAATGGATAAAATTGGTGGTTTTCAAGTACTGCTTCTGTTACCAATGTTGGCATTTAAATGTTAATTTCAGACTAGGGTTTACAGTAAACATTAAACAAGGGATTTTCCTTGAATGAGCAATCTCAAACCAAAATTCTAAATAATGGAATCCTAGCACTGGGATGTTGTTAAGCACAGTGATTATTTCCTTTTAAAGATTTAACATTCCCTAAGTGATAGAAGTTAAAGATTTAAATGTGACGGCTAATTTATAATTCTCTACATTAAAAAGGCATTTAAATGCTAACCTCGTTTTTATGTGAGTCAAGTCAACATAATGATAATTACAGGATGATACAAAAGAACCTGAAATAAACTTCTAGTAAACCATATTGGATATTAATGCTGTATTAAGCCCTGAAAAGCTGGGTTCGTAAACTCTGGAATTTAGATTATATACGACTTAAATGTAATGCAGGGCTTTTCTTTAAAGAACAATACCTCATTTCAAAATTTGGATTTTTATGAGGTATGTATTACTTCTTTGGATTTTTATTAAATACATTTATGTAACATCACTCCAAAAACAAGCCTCAGATTACTTTTCTTCTAAACGCATATATCTGTGTAGGATTTGCTAAATTAACATTCCATATAAATAAATGTCCTTTTTTCATGTTGTGTTATGATCAGCAGTGTGATACTGCATAGTGTCACAGGTCACATTGATTTGCTTTTGATTTAAGAATGGTATCTGTACTACATATTAAATACGAGAAACTACATGCTGAATTTCCCATCAAATATCTTAAATACAGAACTATTTTGGATGGATTTGTATAAACAAAACACATATATCTAATACAGGCGTGGGAAAGGAAAAGCTGGTTTGTTACATGCTAAAGCAAATTGGAGTAAATCAACCGCATCCGTGGGCTGTACAAGCAACGCTACTCTGCTTTTCCCAGTACCATTTGGACAAAACAATGTTACTTTTTTATTTAAAGTGTTTTCTTCTGAACAAGGGGCCACCACTTCCCAATCTCAAAAACACGCCCCAGAATATGTTAATTAATTGTATTGTGTCTCTGAAAGAAAGAGGTTGACAAATGCAATAAAAAAAAAAAAAAAAGTCTTTCGATCAGTGAGCTCCCTTCCCACTGGCAGTTACCATCTAATTTCAATTCCACGTATGTATACATAGATACATTTCCTCTAGGTACTATTTTGACCATTAAAAACTGTCTAGGAGCTAAAGTCTAACTTGACCACATAGGGTGTATCTGGGAAGCTTAACATTCCTGGCGAATTAAGCGCGCAAGCCTCGGATCACTTTTTGTCAATCTTACTATGGTACTATAGAGTCGGGAATGTGGGTAATTTTTATATCGTGGTACTTCCCAATTAAAACTAACAACAATGCTCCTTTGTGGAAAAAACTTCCGAAATGATATATGTCAACATATTCTGTATGAATACAAAATAAAGAGCAATGAAGAAAGGCAACAAACGGTCTCTCCTTGACTATTTTTTGAATCTTTCTTTTTCTATAAGGCAGTTTTCGAATAGCGATGTATTGTTTTAGTAAATACAAGAGCATTAAATGTCCTTTGGAATGATGCCTTCTAAATTTGTAGTTATCTTTTGAAAATTACCAATCAGCAATCCAGGGTAAACGCATCTGCAAAATACTCAATTAAAACAAACAACCAACAACAAAAACCACCAAGTTTTTCTTTCCTCGATCTTAATGCCTTTAGATATTACCAGGGTGGTGTTTTCCCGTTAAATATTACTTGCATCTTCAGCTTTCGAATAACATGGATGCTTTTCACCATCTAGCCTGAATTGAGCTTTTATTTGGACGAGTCCCACAAAAGCCTGCAAGTTTACAAAGAGTGAAAGAGAAGTCCCAAACTGTATTATCTCAAACAATGACTGCAAGCATGCAACTTCCCAAGTGTGCGTGGGGGGAGGAGAGTCACTTCAGAATTATATTCAGTTAGGTGATATCCATAAACATAATCCCTTAATTTCTTTTACTTGCTGCTCACGATCTATGAAAAACATTAATTTTTTGGCGATGTATTTGATTTAAAAAAAAAATTAAAACTAGACATGATTTCTAATCTTTTACACAAAACTCTCAGGCTCTCGGAGATAACTTTCTAAAAATAATCATGGTTCTCCTAGAAAAAAAATTCTTAAAACAAGTTCTCTATAAATTATTTCCTCCCCACAAATATGAGCTCCTACCGATTTTAATTTAAACTTCCAGAAACAACGTGCAAAGACGTAGTCCCTTCCCCCCCTCCTTAGAAGACCAATGGCACTTGTTGGATAATTTTCTTGAACATCAAATTAGTCAATTCTTCCCCCATGTAAATACACGAGAAAGCGCGGGTCTGAAATGGCAAAATACCAGAACAATTTAATTTCTAACTATTTTCAGGAAAAAAAAAAAAAAGAGAGAGACATAAACACCCGAATCTTTAAAAATCTCAAACCTACACACAACAATCACTCTGGTAAAAAAAAAAAAAAAAATCCAGACATCATGGTGCTTATATGAAAAACAGGATAAGGTTAATCTTCATTTTTATAAACAGACCATAAGACGAGTTCCTTCCCAGATTCTCTTTGGCTACATTTATTATTCCAAATGCAGCGGTTCGGAGCGGTTTCTCCCCTCCCTTTAAGCAGCCCTGCTCTGAAATCCACCCCCAAGCAGATGTTACTCTCTGCACAGACCCACGCGGTAGTGGCGGGGTTTTACCTTTCCCGTGACACGTGAGCTACAGCCTCACGGGAGCTCCCTCAGCAGCTGCCGCTGGAAAAGGCTCCTCTCCGCGACCCCTTCTCCTGCCGGATCCCCCCCATCCGGCGGATCGCGGGGGCCGGCGGCGGGAGCTCCTCTCGCCCTCCCTCGCCGCGGCGGGAAGGAGGCGGCCGGGGAACAATGGGGAGAGCGCCTGGAGGAGCGGGAGCCCCGGCTGCGCCTCCTCCGGCCCCGCTCCGCCGGGACCCGGGGGGCTCCCTCCGCGCCCGCCCCGGTCGCCCTCGGGATCCCCCGGGGACACCCGAGGGTTCGCCCTCTCGCCCTCGAAATCGGCCTCGCTGGAGGGGGCGCCCGGCCGGCCCCGCTCCCCGGCCCCGCTCCCGCGACACCCGGGCGGCCGCCCCGGCCCCGAGCCGGGGGGGAGGCGGCGGCGCTGCCCGGCCCGGGGCTGCAGTGCGGGCTCCTTCCCTTCAGGGGACGGTGCTGCACACAAAAGCCGGCTCGGCATTGTTCTCCCTCCTGACACCCGGGTCCCCTTCACCCCAGCCGCACGACCCGCCGGGCGAGGGGGACGGGAGGGCGAAGCTGAGGAGCGGCCGCCGGCTCCGCGAGGGCTCTCGCCGTCCTCGCCTTTCCCGAGCCTCGCCCCGGCGGGTGCCCGGAGCCTCCCCTCGCAGCCTCCCCGCCGGCTCCCGCCTCGCTCCCTCGTCCCCCGGCGCTTCCACGTGTCGCTTCGGCGGAAAACAGCACCGAGGCCGCGGAGCGGAGCCTCCCGCAAAGCGGCACCCGCTTCGCCAACCCTCGGGGTGAAAAAGAAACGGCGGCGCCGTCAGGAGGCGTCGATGGAGGCTTCGGTCGCCCCGGCCCAGCCCGAAGCGTCGAAAACTCGGAGCACGTGAGGGAGAGAGCGGGAGCTGCGCCACCGCACCCGGGCAAAACCGCGGCTCGATTTAAATAATTGCATAATATTAGGATTTAACTTATAAATGTTTACATTTGCGCGATTTGATTAACGTCACGTTTGATTTCCTTAAAGCTACTGACGAGGTACTTTAAAGCACGAGATTAACGTCTGCCAGAGACGCTCAACAGGCAAATCCGCTCCCGCCGCCCCGACCCGCCCCCGGGGACCCCTGGGCCCCCCTCCCCCCGCCCCGCTGGTCCCGGTCCCCTCCAGCTCGCGGGTGACGTCACCGAGGGGACCGTGACGGACCCCGGGGCGCCTTCGCAGCGCTCGGGTTTCCCGGGGGGTGGTCGGAGGGGGTGGCGCGGCACGAGCCCGGCCGGCGCGGGGCACTGTGGGTAGGAGAGCGGCAGAGGAAGCGGCGCGCGGGGGTGAAAGGTCAGCGGCCGCGCGCCCCGCGCCAATGGCGGCAGCGCCGGCACCGAGCACCCGCGTCCCCGGGGACGCCGCGGGTTTGCGCTCAGTCCCTCCCCCACCCGCTCCTTGATGCAATTTATTTGATTCGCAAATAACCGCAGATTTTTTTTTTTTTTCTTCCTCCCCTCGCCTCCTGACCTCCTCTTCCTCCTCTCTCGCCGGTTACCGTGGGATCCGGTCAGCCCAGAGGCTCCGCGGCGCTCGGGGCCGCGGGTTCGAGCCGCCCCGCGGGTCCCCGGGCGAGTCCCCCCGCAGCGGGGCGAGATGCGAAACGCTCCCGGGGAGAAGCCGTTCCCTTTGTTCTTCCATTGTTCCCGGCCGCGGTGGCGGATACCGGGACAAGCTCTTACCTTCCCTCGTCGGCGCTCCGGGAAGCGCGCGTTCCCATCGGCTGGAAAACGCTCGGCCACGAACGTCGGGAGAGTTTGTAGCGGGTTCTTTTTCACCCTGCGCTCTTTTTAGCGTAAGATTAAGTTGCCGAGCACGTTCCGAGCCCCCCGCCTCAGCGAATGGCCACGTTTAGGACCCTCCAAGTGCATCCTAATTCTGCCGGTAGAGTTGAGGGTATTGGAGGTCTAAACTTTCGAAAGGAAAAAGGCCTGTGTCTATCTGGTAGACCTGGAAACGCGCTCCGGTCCTCACTCGCTTCCATAACATGGATATAAACGTTTCACCCCGGACAACTCAATGAAATGTACATTTTAAAGCTTCGATGTAAAAAAGCTGCTCCCTCCACTGCGATAAGCGAGAAGCAAACTGGAGAGGAGAAAAATCTACTTTGTATTCCACAGCGGGAAACGTTTCTATCTGGAGTTTAAAACAAACAAATAAGACCATCGTATAGAAATATTAAACGTAAAGTTTACAAGGGAAACGACCTCCAAGAGGAACGTGCTACCCGCTGTGGGATGGCGAATCACAGCTTTTTAAAGTGTCCCTTTCTCGCCAAAATGACCGCTGTTCGTCCCACCTCCCCCCGTGCACCCAGGGCGGGGGAGAGGAGCCCGTTTTCCACTTTCTTTGTAGTCCAGCCGGGGTTTCACACCCAGCCACTCGGGCAATTCCCCCCCCCCCCCCCCAAACCCTTGCTTTAATCTGATTATGATGAGATTTGCTGATACAATGAATATTTGAAATGATCCTTGTGTCTCAACGAGCAGGATGCGTTCGCAGGCTCCCGTTTCCAGGGCTCCCCGCGGCCGGGGGAAGGGGAGACCCCGGGGGGGAGGGGGGCGCCCCCTCCTCCAGCGCCAGAGGCTTCACCCAGCCCGGCTCCTTCGGGCGGCGGTTGCAGCAGGATCATTAAGTGCTTCCCCACCACCACCCCCGCATCATCACGCCTTTGCCAATTGAAAAAAAAAAAAAAAAAACAAATAAAAAGGAGAGAGAGAAGAAAAAAAAAAAAAGAAAAAGAAAAAGAAAAAGGAGGATGCAAGCGACCCAAGTAATTGTGGGCCCGGGAGTGCGCTGCCTCACCTCCTCCCCCCCCTCCGCCGATGTGGCCTTAATAGCCAAGTGGCAGGCAGGTTTATTTCATAGGGCCACATTACAACCAACAAGGTAAATAGGGAGTCGTAGGGGGAGAGGGAGGGAGAGAGAGGGGCTTTTCTTTGATAGCATTTAATTGGAATTGAAACATTCTGGGGCTGTAAACATTCTTTATTTATTCAGCACACATAAGCGGGCATTGTTTTATCACCATCATAATTACGGTGTCCTTTAAACTGACTGATAGCAAAGGAGATAAGGGAATGCGCCTGTAGCTCCACATCAAGTCTTTGGCTCTCCCCGGGTCACCGGGATCCACAAGGTCCTTGGAGATGAGGAGCGCCGGAAGATTGTGGCCTGACCATCCCTTATGTCATGAAAGTGATTTGTACCACATTGATAATTTGGTGCAATTCATAACCTCCTGATCTCCTACGTTTGCAACTGCTTTTCATTCGGTGGGCTATGTTTTTTAGGATGTAGTTCCTGAGCGCAGAAATTAAGAACCATCACCTATCTGGGGGAGAGGATCTTATTTCCCAATGTTTGTTGCTTTACCTTTGTCTAATTAAAAATGCAAACTTTTAGGATCCTTTCAGAACAAAGCCTCACCAAATCCCCTTTACGTCCAAGGATTTGCAAATTTATAAAGGCTGCATTGAATTCAGCGTGGGTCAAGGGGCAAAAAAAGGGTAGAAGGTCACTGCATTTTGATTATGGGTCAGTAAACAACATGGCATGTAGTATGTGTCCAGAAACTCCTGCTAAAAAGTATTTTAAAACTACCAGAAGTATCAAATTCAAGAAATAGTCTTAGCTGTCAGTGATTATAAATTGCACAAAATTCTAGTGTGCAAGTGTCACCCCAGCCGCCACAGAAAAAATACAAGTTAAAAAACACTTAGCAGAACTCTGCATTGCTGCTTTGTTTAAAAAAAAAAAATATATATATATATATATATATATATATAAAATACCCCAGCCCTGAAACTTCTGGGCATAAGAGTGTTAGCCAGATTACAATATTTTTTTTTACGTTGATGGTTGGCCTTTCTTTGTCCTACACATTTAAGAGATTTAGTTATACATTCTGATTTGTTGTCATACTAGAATTTACAGCAAATTTTAGGTCCTACAGTCACATTTGTCTGACTTTAAAATAACAGAAGGATTCTATTATAATGTTCTTTGACCCTATTATATTTATGTTACTGGACTCTTTGTGATAGCCTCTAGCTGCTTTCTATCTCTGTCCTCCTTGAGCAAAATATGCCTTGCAATATCTGAAAGCAGAGTATGTGGTTAGAAAACAAGTTCTCATCTGAAATATACATTTCTGCCCAGCGTCATGAAAGCAAAAGCTTTATTTAATGCTTGTCAATACCTGAAGATGTGGTCCAGCACTTAACAAATAATAAAAAATAATAATGATACTCTAATAATGTGGCAATCCTAGTGTGAAAATGCACATGACCTCTTAGGTTTCCCCGAAGATTTTCAAAAGAATTCTCCCCATTAGTACAACCGCTGGTGGACATCGCTGTTGCATTTCCCAACGAAACGTTTAAAAGACTGTAAATGGTGTGTGCATTACTTCATTGCAGAAGGAAGAGGTCAGGCTGAATTGCACTGGTATTTAAACATAATCATACTATGAAAATAAATCAAAACATCACGTAAAAACAGTATTTCAAATGTTACACGTATTTTCTTTCTCGAACGATACAGTTAAGCATTTCCCCACAAGAATCTGTATTTTAACACAAGTTTAGAAAAATGAAAGTATACAATTTCCAATAAATGGGAATAGGTTTGCAGCGAGGTATTATGAATATTGTTTTGGTCTTTCTTTTCTAATGAGGTTTATCCTTTGGCCAGACAGCTTCAAGACTGAAACACTACTGACTATAGAGTGTAGATTGCAAATTGCACGCTACTCAACGTGAAAAGGAGCACGTTTGATTGATAGTCTCTGTGTGTGTGTGCGCCTATACACACAACTCTGTGGTTGCATCTATGTGTGTTTGGCAAAACCGGGCATCTCTGAGCCTCCTTATCTTAAGAAATGTGAGACAAACATCCATCCCTTTAATCATGTTCATCTTTGATCACCAGCGAGGATGACACAGTCCACGAAATTAACAAAGAAACTCCTTTGCTTATGGGAGAGCTACATATACATCTGGGTCTGCACACACATGCACAACACGCACACGAACACACAGGCTTACACCCTGTCTCCCATAAGTAAATTATGACATAACTTTTCATGTAACTGATACCAGACACCTTTAATTTTTCATTTTCATTCTTTTGGCCAGCTTTCGCATTAACAACCTAAGCCATAAATGTTGGTGGCTATTGATCGCAATCCCCTGTGTGCGTGCAAATCCATTTTCAAGTCTCCTGCTTTTAATGTGGGTGTGGGTGTGCAAGGGGCCTCCGCTGGCTCTTTATCAGCATCCCCCCCCCAGCCTGCTCGAGGACGACCCCGGATACACAACGTGTGCTGATGGCCAAGGGAAAAGAGCACACGCATACAAAAAAAAAAAACACCAAACGACGGAGAAGTAGGGAAAGAGAGGTCTCCGTGTAAGATGCGGAGAGAGATACACAACCGGGCAGCGTGTGTGAGTATCGGGTGGGGATGTGCAGGTTGGGCGCCTGGCATTTCCCAAGCCTCCTGGTGGGTTCCCCCCTCTCCACGCTTGGCTCTGCCTCGACCCCGGCGCCCACGGCCGCATCTTTGGGGAAACAGAGGGTTTAGACGAGGAACAGCCACCAGCTTGAAACGTTTGGTAGCGCCGGAACTCGTCTAACAAAAATAAGGCATTTTTTAAATAGTTGCCGGGTCCCACGGCCGGGCTGTCACCCCGAGGACGTGGGTGCGGGTGCACCCGTGAATTTCCACGGGAATCCAGCCCAACTACCTGGTAAATAAAGGACTTCTCAGCCCATCGAGGGTTTTGGTAACGTCCTCTGAGCAGCTTTCTCGGAGTTTGCTGTTCCTTTACTGTTGACTCCATAGCCTTAACCTTATAGCAGGGGGAGGAGAGCAGCGGGGAGGGGGTGGGGGTGTTGGCAGCATATAAGTACATCAGGAGGAATTTTTAAACGACCTTATTGTCTCTAGCTCTAGAAAGACCACGATGATTTCTTCTTAGCGCCGGCAGCTGTTTTCTCTCGAAACTTTGCTTCCAGCCCCAGCATAGAGCGGGGAGCCCCTGGCAGGAGCGAGGCAGGGAAAGGCGAGGCTGGGGATCCAGATGCGAGGTGAGGGGAGGCGAACCCCGCCGACGGTCCTAGCCGCGCCGAGGCATTGTTCGCTGAAGCCTCTCGGTTACGTTTAGAGGCTGAAATATCACGAGATCCACTCAATGATCCTTTTTCTAATTCGAGGGACAAAATGTAATTTGCTGTAGCGCTGCTTCCTCGGATGGGAATACTATCCCTGGGTTTCAGAGGGAAGAACTAGGCGCCTCGGTTCGCGCACGCATGGATTAAGTTGAACAGCGGCGATTACATCTGCGCTGGGAGCAACAGTAGGTCCAGGGCTGACTTCAGAGTCGGAGGCTCCCTGCAGTAGCTATCCTCCGTTCCCGGATGCGCTTCTCCAAAATCCCACTTCTCTCTAGAATTCCTGCGAAACTGGGGGCTCGCCTTGGCGTGCAAAGCTGCGTTTTTACACAGCGATTATGCGCTTTATTTTAGCTGTACCTGACCGGGTAACGCGAACTCCACGCACCATCTTGCCAATACGCGGAGTGGATATTGACCTTTGGGATTGAATATTGAATTTTTATTTTTCTTCCGTCAATCTTTTCTCTCTCCCTCTTTTTTTTTTTTTTTTTTTTTTTTTTTTTTTCCCAAGTCCCAGAAACATGAGATGTCTCATTGATCTCGCGGATACGTCTAATTCTGGATGTGTAGTGATGCACAAAAGTGCTCGTGTTTGCATCCAGCGGAGCAGTGGCTGCAGAGCAGAGAGTGCTGCTGTGTTTTGTTGCAGCGCCTAGCGCGCAGCCCGCACCAGCATCACTCGAACGTGACAAGGAGAGGCGCGCAGCTACCGCAACATTTGCGAGACCCTCGCTCCTGACGCTCGAATCATTTAACGATCCTAAGAAGAGGTTAAACCTTCGTGCTGCTTCTCCAAATTGATTTTAAGGGGCTGCTGTAAATGGAACATCCAAAAGCTGCGGCGGGGCTGCTCCGAGCGGAACACGCCGAGCCAGAAGCATCCTAGCCCTCTGCAGTATCGTACGTGGGGTGTGCCAGCACTTTTTTGTTATTACGTAAAGGCTCCTGGAAGCACCTTGGATATTTCACATTCTCCTTTCTCTCCTGGAAGCGATCAGCGCGCAGGAATCCTGACGGGGGCTCTGGGGCTATAGGACATTCCAGCTCGTGATCCGGCACAGTTAATTGTGAAAAGTGTATAAATTTCTGGCTTATCTATGCTTTGTTATGGGTCTGACGTGAGCCCACGTCCTCCTCCCCCCTCCCGCAGTATCACAGGCAGAATTTCAGCTAAAAGTGTTACAGTATCACGGTGCGGGAGCCCGCGATATTCAGGCAAGCGAAATAACCTCACTCTCCGGCTGTAAAAAGCTAACTGAGCAGAAGAGGAAAATCGAGAGAAACTCGAAAATGTAAGTATTCCCTCTCGTTAACAACCGACCGTTTAACTTTGGAGCCTCGGAGAGGAAAATACAAAGCTGTTCTGCACGTTTTCGCTAAGCTTCATTTTCCACACAATGCCGAATAAAATGCTAGTTTAAAGCGGCTACGTCACCGAAGGATTTTCCATCGTTACGATCAGACTTAAATCCTTTAAATTCACGGCATGCATAAAAGAGCAACGTTTGTCCAAAAGAAGCTAAAAATACACGAAATGGTAGAGGAAAAAAAGCATACAAATCCTTCCTCTAAAGCTAGCGACGAGGAAGTGTGAGAGGTCTGAGTGTGTTTGAGCTCGGATTGTTTAATAGGAAGATTTATATACTAACTGTATTATTTACTTTGGGGGGGAGGTGGCAGTATAAGAGTATGCTAATTAGTGGGAGATTTTTTTGGGGGAAGGGGTGGAATATCAATTTTTATTGCATCACCTGTCAGGAGTGTCCAATCAGCGTTGGCTTTAGGGGAATTAATTGATGAAGGTGTCTCCGGACGAGCTCACTTCACTCTGTCATTTTATTTGTAGCTAAAGCAGCGGCGGGAATAGCAGCTGCATTTCTTTTCTCTTCCTCCCTTCACATTCCATTATCATAGTTTCCAATGGAAAAGCAGGGAATGAAAGGGAGCAGGTACTGATCTTCAGCAGCAACTTAGAAAAACACTTTGGCAAACCTGATTTTTAAGATTATATATTGATTGTAGCCTCACGATTTTTTTTAATTTATTTTTTTTTAATTTGTCTAAAGTTTGGCACTTCATTCACCAAGAATAACAGCCTTTGTTATATTTTATTAGCAGGATGCCTTGAGACAAATACAGCATCTGGCTGAGGATTGTGTGTGTGTGGCTTTTTTTTTTTTCTTTTTTTTTTTTTTTTTTCCACCTCTCTCTCTGTCTGCAAATGCTGGGAATAATTTAATTCACGAAATGGGAGACCTGAAGTCGGGTTTTGAAGAGGTGGATGGCGTGAGGCTCGGCTACCTCATCATTAAAGGAAAGCAAATGTTTGCACTCTCCCAGGTTTTTACAGACCTGCTCAAAAATATCCCGCGAACTACCGTGCACAAGCGAATGGATCATTTAAGAGTCAAAAAGCATCACTGCGACCTGGAGGAGTTGAGGAAACTCAAAGCCATCAACTCCATCGCTTTCCACGCCGCCAAATGCACCCTGATCTCCAGAGAGGACGTGGAAGCCCTTTACACATCCTGCAAAACCGAGCGGGTGCTCAGGACGAAGCGGAGGAGAACGAGCCGGGCGCTGTCCCCCGCCGACCCGCGGCCGGAGCCGCTGCCCGCCGACCCCTTCCGCGGCTTCTGGAAGGAGAACAAACTTTGGCTGGGGCTGGAGGAGGCTGCGCGGCCGCCGCCGCCCCCGCGGAGGGGAGCCTCGCGCCCGGGGGACGCCGCCTCGCCGCCGGCCGCTCATCTACCTCACGTTTTTAGTAAATACACTGGCCACGGCTACCCGGAGATCGCTCGGGCGCCTCGCAAACCCCCCGTAAACTATGAAGCGGCGGCGGGCGCCTGCGCTCCCCTCCGCGCCCGCCGCCCGCCCGCCGCCCGCCCCCCGCCCGCCGCCGCCGCCGCGCCCCCGCCCCCGCCCGCCCGCTGCCGCCGCCGCCCCCGCCGCCACGGGGCCGCCGCCGCCGCGCTGGGCCCCCCCGGCGCCTCCCGCCGGCCCCGCGGCGCCCCGCCGCTGCCGCTGCCCCGCGGCTTCGGGCCGCCGCCCGCCGCCTTCCCCGAGAGCGCCAGCAGCGACTCCGAGTCCAGCTGCTGCTCCGGCCGCGCCGCGCACGACTCGGACTGCGGCTCCAGCCTCTCCAGCTCCAGCGAGGCCAGCTCGGAGGAGGAGGACGAGGACGAGGAGGAGGACGACGACGACGAGGAGGGCAGCGGCGCCACGGACTCCAGCGAGGGCAGCTCGGAGGAGGAGGAGGAGGAGGAAGAGGAGGAGGAGGAAGAGGAGGAGGACAGCACCTCGGACTCCGACTCCAGCTCGGTCTCCAGCCAGGTCTCGGTGCAGAGCATCCGCTTCAGGCGCACCAGCTTCTGCAGCCCGCCCGGCGCCGTCCACGCCGACTTCTTGTACCATCTGGCGGCCGCCGCCGCCCCCCGCGCCCCGGCCCCGGCCCCCGCCGATCCCGGCGGGCTGCCCGCCCTCCGCGGCCCGCCCGGAGGAGTCGAGCCCGAGCTGCCCGAGCACTGGGGCCGCCCCGGCTGGGCGCTGCGCTGCTCCGGCGGCCCGGGGAGCTGCTTCGCCGAGATAAGAGACCATAGGGTGACCGAGATCACATTCCCACACTCTGATTTTTCCAATAACGCCAAGAGTACTGACCTAACAATTAACTGTGTTGCAAAGGGGGCCTCTTCACCTAGCCCAAAGACAAACAATGCATTTCCACAACAAAGAATACTCAGAGAGGCAAGGAAATGCCTTCGAGCAACTACTACACACCGTGCAGATAACAATACAATAGCTGCTAGGTTCTTAAATAATGATTCTTCATCAGCGGCAGCAAATTCAGAGAAAGATTCCAAAATCCCTCATTGTATTGAATTTGCCACGGATTTGCCCTCTTTACAAACTGATCCTGAGGAGGATGCTGCTTCTCCAGGGGCAGGGGCAGCAGCAGCAGCTGAGCTCCAGTGCACTGAAACAGGCGATAAGGCATTGCCATTCTTGCACAGCATTAAAATCAAAATAGAGGACAGCAGTGCGAAGGACGAGTATGAGCCTGACCTTACAACACATAAGCTAAAGTGTGAGTGCAATGATACTAAGGATGAGTTTTACGGTGTGACTGAGAATAGTAACCAGGACGCTTTATTAACAGCCAAGGAAGATTCTGCATGCACTGAGAAAGAAACCACTTCCTTAAACCCGCTGACTCAGAGTCAGGTCCTCTCATGCACTTTAGGTACTCCAAAACCTGAGGATGGGGAGTATAAATTTGGAGCAAGGGTGAGAAAAAATTACAGGACACTGGTTTTGGGAAAGCGACCTGTACTGCAGACTCCTCCAGTCAAACCAAATTTGAAATCAGCTCGAAGCCCACGTCCTACAGGTAAAATCGAGATACATGAAGGAACACTGGATGATTTTACAGTTAACAATAGACGCAAAAGGGTAGCCAGCAATGTAGCATCAGCAGTGAAAAGGCCATTTAATTTCATGGCAAATTTTCCCTGTCCACCATCACTAATTATTGGCAATGATGGGGATTTGTTGCCAGCTTATTCCTTAAACACCACTAAGGATTCCCAACCACCTCACAAGGCCCATCCTGTATGGAAATGGCAGCTGGGCGGTTCTGCAATACCTCTTCCACCTAGCCACAAATTCAGGAAATTTAATTAATAAAGTAGTTTGGAAAATATTTTCTTGAACCACCTTTAACTTTCTTACTTTTTTTTAAACTCTGCAGGATGGCTTGTACAAGCCCATTAATGCTATACACACTTTTGGAATCCTGTTTTATCACATTGTGAAGACAGAAACTGGATTACTATTTTCTTATAACAACAACAGTGGTTTTTTGGGAGTTGTTTTTTTTTTTTTTTGGTTCGGTTGCATTTGGGTGTTGGGTTTGGTGTTTTTTTTTTTTTTTTTGGTTACATCCCACAAAGTACTTCAGGCTAAAGACTCAAGTTAAACTCAGTTATTATGGTAGAGCTGGAACACTTTACTGTTTAAATGCTAATAATGCACCAGTACCTCAATTCAACTGCTGCAAATAAATGTCAAAAGGTTGAATAATAAATACTAGAATGAGCCATTAAATTTATGCACTAGATTTCGAAAATGGAAGTGTAACTGTTAATTCAGTTAAAGTTTGTTAAGTTACATGGTTGCACAGTAAGGGTTCACTGTAATTCAATGTGGCAGCAGCCTACTTTTCGGGAGCTTTGTTTTCGGGTGCAGGGGTGTCTTTTTCGAAGAGCAGTTGCACTTACTCCTTTTTCTCTGGTTTGGAAAGCCTGGGGTCCGCCTACGACCCCAGCGCTGGGAAAAGCTGCCTCATCTGAAACCAGTAAATAAATGTGGAATTCTATTTTTGGTAAAAGGGTGTCTTTTTACTTGTACAGCCACTCTTCGCAGTTGGGAAGACACTTTTTTGTTTCACCCAGAGGTCTTAAATAAGGTTACTGTTACCCACTAATGTCATGCTTAAGTTGTGGTCTGAACATGCCCCTTACAAACTTGCAAAGCAACTAAAATATTTGGCCGGCTAGCAGTACAATTTATGGTCCACCCCCTCACGCTGGCTGGAGGAAATAGCAAAGCAGTAAATACAACACAGAAAGTGAAACGAGAGGCTGTGAGTGGAAAGAATACACAAAATGAGAAAGACCGTGTTATTCATAGCTTTTTTGGCACCAAAACTCAGGCGTTTAAACCGTGTTCTATCCTCATCTCTTGAAATATGTTGTCGTGGGGTTGTTTTTTTTGCCATGCCATCCTCTCTATGTAGCAGAAACGTTTCGACTGCACGTGACAATCAGAGGCAATTACCTATATTTGCACTTAATATCGAAATAGTCGAACAGGCAGACTTCTAGAGTCTGGCCCTCGGTAAGACATGCTGGTATAATATATTGTGATGATGGAAGCAGTAAATCAAAATTATGGAAATTTGCACTGTTGAAAAGCATGCTTTAGCTTTATTTTCAATTAAAAACACTGTTTAAAAACATTTCTGATTCCATACACTTTGAATTATTGCAGAGTTATCCGTGGTTTCCTCTCGTTTGTAAGTTCATTGTTTTTATTTGGAGGAAATACGCTTCAAGAGGTTAACTGTCTCCCCCCACAACGCCTCGAAAAGAAAGGGAAGGGGCGAAAAAAAAAAAAAAAAAGCGAGGCTGGAGGCCGTGGTGGATGCCGAGCTGAGTCGGGGGAAGGTCCCTGCTGCGGGGGGAGGAAGGGTACAGCAACTCTGGAAACAGCCTGAAAAGTTTGCAGCTTGAGAAAGGCAGTTATAATTGAGTTGCTGAATCAGCAGAGTTTAGGATGAATAATTGCTGGTTTCTTTCTTTGGATCAGCATTTTATTTATACTAGATCATTCCCAAATTAAATTTTAAGGATTCCACTCATTGATCAATCCCAGGAGAATAATTCATCGTAAATCAAAAAAAGGAAAACAAAGCAACAATGTAATGTCTACTGTGTGACTCAAAGTCAACATGTGTGATGGCCTGGGTTTCAAATTTTTAATTCTTGCCTTTTGTGATGCCCTCTCCCATCCTCTAGTCTCTAAATATTCCAAGCAGTCACTAACTGATTTCAGCTCTGTTTACTATATCCACACCGTGGCTTTCCTCTCATTGTAAAAGGCCCAGTCTCAGAATACCTGCAGCCAAATATAGTTAGAAAGAGTAAACAATTGCCTTGCAGTGGAGTTTCCCTTCCCCCCCTGCATACACATGCACACACATCACTTTAAAATGCCAACTGCAAAAGGTGCGTTGCATACTTAACCGCTTTGCAGAAATTACGATGGTCATGAAAAATCTGCTTACTGAAGTTGTTCGGAGATGAATGTTTACATTCGTGTGTTTAGAGCTGCACAGATTACAGCCTTATTTCCAGAGAACCGTGAATACATATGGAATGTACTGCTCAGGAAAGCCCTCCTGCTCTGTTAGAAAACCCTGCCTGTTTGAGAAAGGTCAAAAAAAAAAAAAAAAAAAAAAAGGAGGGGGGGTGTTTCGAAATAAAGAAAAAGAGCCAAACCCAAAAGCTACAGAGGTGCAATATGCAAACTTGAAGCCTAAAATTTCGCTTTGTCAATTAAACAACGTATCACTTTCAAAGTAACTCCGTCCCCTGACCCTGTTTACTTCCAATTAGAGATATGCTGATTTGGCCAGGAATTGTAAATTACAGAGGTGCCTTTTCAGGTTCCCGAAATAATCCTGGGAAGCGGGGGGAGGGGAAGGAATAAGCATAAATTTATACCAAATAGGCTTTGCAGGGCTGAGGACGTGAAATATGGCGCCCAGCCCTGCCAGAGCTCCAGCCCAGGGAGAGGCAGCAGGAGCTGGGCAGGGATGGGCCTGGGCACCCCCAGCAGCTGCTCCGCTGGGCCCCCTCCGTGCAGGCAACATCAAAAGGCAAGAAGTTAAACAGCCAAATAATTTTCACACGTGTACACCTCAGTTTAGTGCGAGCCACTAACGAGGACGTGCGTGGTTTTACTACCGCTGGAGAAATTAGACAGGTACAATAACTCACTGGGGGGAAAAGAAAAGGGGAAAAATGGTATTCCCTCCAGTTCTGGTAGTTCGGTAACTGTTTATGATGGCACTGTAATTATTATTGTGAGCAGAGTTCATTTTAATTTCAGCCTTAATAACATAGACATATCGTTGACTTACATACAAATAACAAATTTTCTCCCATAAAGGTAAGTTCTACCAACGAGGAAAAACAAAGATTTTTCTAGTGAGCCAGGTTACCATTTTGTTGCAATGTTTACAGGAGGAAAAAAAACTTAAAATACATCAGCCACCATTTTCCGATTCCTGGTGTACACAAAAATCAACAGAATTTTCTAGAGGAAAAAGCAACCGAGGGAAGCGCGTGTACTTTATGGACTGTACTCCATAGGTATTTGCCACAAGTAGAGTTCATCAGTAAATTTACTGGGAAGATTGCTGCTGCCAGATGGAAGACAAAAGAAAGTTTTGGACGACGTTTAATTCTCTAGAGCATTAAAAAGGGAACACGTGTAATGCCTTCAGCGATGAGGTATATTGCCTTAAAAGATGTAACTCTCCGTTTACGACAATTTACTTTAAGGAGCGATTGTACTATAACCTACACTTACTTGACTACAGTGGGCTATCTCTTCGCCGGTTGTTTATTTAAAACGCCACTACTTGCAATAAAGCAAAATAGCGGTAGCTGTTGTACCAAGTTTGCTGTTCAATCAATTCACTTGGTGATTTTTTTTAACGTGGTCTCCGATCCTTTTCCTTCGAACAGATTTAGTTGCCAATAAATTGAAGTTTCTGCAGAAACGAGAGCGATGCGATCCCGTTTTTGTTTGTCAGCGTTCACACGAGACAGAGGAGGGCAAAAAAAGTGCCATTTTCGACACACGGCGGTAATCTGCAGGAAAATATTCTACATATGCGGCATGTTAGAGAGCACGGAACACGGATAACGTTGTTAATTGTGGTTTTTATGGTTAAGAGGATTGCTGCTGGAAAGAATACGCAAGGGCTCATCCCGGGATCTCTTTGGAAGTACAAAAGGAGGGCGAGAGCCTGGAAATGGGAAGCGGCGGCCGAGGAGGAGGCTCGGGAGGCTCGGGGTGCCCGGGCCCGCGGGCAGGGACGGCCAACGGCCTCGAGGCCTCACCCAGGGAGCGTTTTTCCCCTGCGCTGATATAATTATTCGCCTCGCCCCGGGCCCCTCTCTCTCCCCCTCTCCCTTTCTCTCCGAGGCGGCCTCACGAGCCCCCTCTTTAAAAGGCCCGAGATGTTTTGCATGAAGCGCTCACAATAGGGGTTGAGGGAATTGACAGTTTCAAAAACAAGGCGCCCGGTCCTTTCCAGATGCCGGAGCCCCCCTCGCCCGCTCCGTCCCTCGCTCGCTCCTCGCCGCCGGTGGCTTTATCCGTAGCCTTGCAAACACACGGCAACAGCTGTGTTTGTAAACAGGCCGGGGGGGGTGTTAGCCCCGCGGCCGCCGCTGGAGCTGCCTCCGCAGTTCGCCCGGCCGCCCCCGCTTGGAAATCTAATAAATAAATAAATAAAATCTGGGGAAAAAAAAAAAAAAAAGAACCGCGGGGAGGGGTGGGGGGCTGCGCAGGGGCGCGGCGGCCTCGAGCCGGGGCCCGCGCGCCGCCATCTTACCCGGCGCCACGCGCCTCCCCGAGCGGCGCCCCCGGCCCCGCTCCGCTCCGCTCCATCTTCCCGGCCGCTCCCGGGCCTGCCCGAGCCGAGCCGAGCGGGGAAGGGGCTCCGGGGGAACCCGGGGCAACGGCGGGGTCAGCGCGCCAAGCGGGTCCGAATCGCAGCCGGGGCCGTAAAAGCGTGTGAAATTACGCACCAGTCTCTTAAAGAGGGGCTAATTTATAGTAAATAGCGAGGGCTTTGTAAATGGCTTTATTATGTTGTTTCTCGTTAATTGTTGAGAAAATCCCCATTGTTGGGTGTGAATGGCTTTATGGGCTCGCCCGGTCCCCGGTGCTTTCCCGGGGCAGTAAATGGCAGCCCCGCTAATGCGGCCGCCGCGACCCCCGCGGCCGCGCTGGGCCGGGCGCTCCCTCTCCGGCCCCGGGAGCGAGGACCCGGCGGGCAGCGCCGTCCCGCTCGCTGCCGGCGGCCGCGCACACGTGCAGGGGCCGCTCCCGCCTTTGTTAGCGGCCGCGCTCCCGCCCGCTGCCCGGAGAGGGGCTCGCCGCCGTCCCCCCTTCGGCACAGCGACGGAAGCCGAGCCCCCGCCGCCCTCCGGGCCGTGGGCGGTGGGGGAGCCGCCATCAACTTCCCCCGAGCGCCGCGCCGGCCGGAGGCACCGGGACGCGGGAATCCCCCCGGCGCCGGGACACCGGAACGCCTCCCGGGCGCACGTGCCTGCGCGCTGTAAAACACAGACCGCGGTGAAATGGGAATTCCGCTCCAGAAACTTATACCGGGCTTATTCTCCTTCCTGAAATCTCCCCCTCCTCCGGTTTCGAAAGCCCCCCCCCGGATTTAAAGCGCTGGTTTCGGGGGTTTGTGCTCAGCCCCCCCGCTGCCCCGCTCGGGCTCGGGTCTCGCCGCCCCGGCCCTGCCCCGCCGAGAGCTGCGATTCTCCAAACTGCCTTTCGGGACCGGGATCGAATCGCCAACGTGTCAGATCCACGGGTCCCTCTTTCCCAGGACTGGCGTTCGCCGCGCTTTTCCAGGCTGATTAGGAGCCGCTCGATAGGGCTCCGCGGCCCGTTTCCCTCCAAACAGGATGTTCCCAGCAACCTGCGTTTGGTTTTCCCCAAAGAGCAGCGGAGAGCTGAGCTGGGAAACAACGTCCCGGCTAAAACCTTCGCCTTCAGCTGCCGCTCGGGTCACTTCACATCTTCGCGTTATATTTCATCCTGTCATTCCTCTTGCTCTACCTTCCCGGGCAAAATAAATAAACTAACAAACAAACGGAGCCTTGGGAAAGCCAAGGGGCTGCCCCTACGGCTTTTCCCGGCCAGGGAACGCGCTTCCCGGCCTCCCGAATGGGCTCGTCGCTGCTCCCGGTGCATCCCCCCGGCGTTCCTGGAGCTGCTCCTGCCCCGGGATTTCCAGGGTCTTTGTGCGTTCGTGGAGATGCGTGTGAAAGGGGGTCGCGAGTGTTAAAACTGTCACAAAACCTGTGCGAACATGTGTTTCATATTTACCCTCGATGCTTTTGTGTTCCTGGGATTCAGGGGTAAAACTGCCCGAGACAGCGGCAAATCCAGAAATTTTGTCTAATGAAACTGCTTCAAAATGATACGATCCCGGGGTTTCTCGCTTTTGGGAAATCGCCGTTTCCATTGACGCGGAGGTGACGGCTCGAGGGAGGGTTAATAGCGATAACGCGCTATTCCGCCTGCAGTTTTCCAGACCATTTGAAAAACTTTACAGTGTCTGCTGCGGGTGTTTGAAGTAGCGCATTATAACCAGGAGAAGGATTTTCAGGTTGTTTCCCGCTAT
The DNA here is from genome assembly GCA_033459285.1 of Clamator glandarius. Classification (NCBI taxonomy): domain Eukaryota; kingdom Metazoa; phylum Chordata; class Aves; order Cuculiformes; family Cuculidae; genus Clamator; species Clamator glandarius. Next base: position 1,612,963 of record JAUNZM010000046.1, read on the forward strand.
GACATAATCGTCCCTGTCAAAATCTGGTTAAGTTCGCCGGAGGGAAAAAGATGTTCATGCTAAATGATGTGGGAGGAGAAAAGAGAGAACGGCGTTTAATGCGCGCTATAAAATAGCGTCAGGTCTCCCCGGCTGTGATCTCGCAGCCTCCCGTACATTGCGGGGAAGTTTGAAAATGGTTACCCGGGGTTTACAAATTTTTCTAGTAAAATCTCATTAATTCCATTATGATTTCTGTATCCTTCCCCTGTAAAGGGGCCTGTAAAATGTATTAGTTCTACACGAGCCCTGCCATTCATCAAGTCGGTGAGCGTTCCTCTTTCCCTATCTAACTGCGGAGAGGCCGATAAATAGAAAGGCTCTCCAGATAATCGCTGCTATCTCCCGTCCTCCACGCAGGGCACTTGGTGGTATTTGTTCCGTGCCGAAAAAGCGAGATTCTGAAATAGGCTTGAAAGGAGGGGAGCTTTTTAAAACAAGGAGAAAAAAAAAAAAAAGGATAGCCAGCAGCAATTCTTCATCAGCGGACTTAAAAGAGGCCTTTCCCGAGGCCTTTCTCCCTCCCTCTCTGTAAACACCAGAGCACAGATGAGGTGAGGTGAGGGCTCCCGTGAAAACTCCAGCGCGGAGCTCGGCGCCTCCGCGGGGCTGCGCTTGTTCCTCCCGTTTTCCGCAGGAGACATCGGGATTAGGGAAAAGCTCCGGAGGTTAACGAAGAGCCCAGCGGCTCCCAGCTCCAGCGCCGGCACAGATTTGCAGGATCATTTTGCTGCGGCTTCGTGCGGGTTGCTCCTCCAAACCTGCGAAGCCAAGCAGCCTCCCAGACAAAATTTACTGCTTGTATTTGGTTTTAGCAACGTTGATGGCGTCTGATCATTTGGAAAGGAGAACTACATAAACATCTGATAGTTTGTGTTAGAATCAAGTGCAGTGACAATTGCACGGAGCTGGTTTTAATTTTATTCCAAAGTGTTTACACATCGACATATGGTAAATTTGTCTTCGCTGAGAAAGTTAAGAATCAATAGCGTTAATAGCTTTGCATAGACATGATAGCGATTAACATTTCTGCATCTCTACCAGCCCAAGGTTCCTGAAGATAAATGCCTGGGTGCTGAAGGAAAAAGGGTTTTAAATTGAAGATTAACTGGCTCTGCCCGCAAAGGTGCTTAGGGGTTCAGCAGGATTCGCTCTCTCTTTGCTGAAGGCTCCAAAGCAGCAGCAGCAGCGCTTTTGCTCTCCTTTCATCTTTATTTCGCCACGCTTTCTCTCACCAGTACCTGCGAAGCTCACACCTGAAAAAACAACCGGCTTCTTCCCATCGAGGGAAGCTGGAGCCTGATTCTCCCTGACTCTGACTGGGATGACAAGGTTTTCCAGGAGCCTCTCTCGCTCCGAGGGAAGTGGAAAAAATCATAGTTGCCGAGCTGCTCCCCAGCTCACGCTTTCTGTCAGGGTGCCGCGAGTACTTTAGGGTACTCCCTGGTTTTCCCAAGGGATGCCCAGCGACTCCAGTCTTAGCAAAACCGCGTGCCAAAAACTCAGTTGTCCTGGGACATTTTCTAAAATCGAGAATGCACTCCCAAAGAACTCGTAAAATTATATATTTACGTATATTAAGGAAAACCAAACAACAACCTTCATGCGCAGGAGTCAGCGACATTTGCAGACGCTGCTAATTGCAGCAATTTCCCCCAGCATTGAAGGACTATTATTTTTAATGTTCAGGTGTTGCTTTAGGGAGCTCAGGAAATCACGTAGAAACTCCAAGGCTAACCCAATCCACAGATGTCTATGCACGTCTCTAAGTCAAACAGGTCAAATATTTTGTAAACACGCTTTTACCAAGAGAGCGAGAAAAAAAAAAAAAAAAGGAATCTAAACTGGAAACCTGTGGGGGCATAACAAAAGGAAAGAGGCCAGAAAGAAATATCCCACAGTGGATTACAAGGTTATGGGACAGGTCACTATAGGAAAGTTAAACAAAAAATGAAGGGTACATTATATAAACCCCATATAATTAAAGAATAGTTAGTTCCAATGTTGTAGTTATGCCCTCAGATATTTGTGGAGTTTGTTGATCAAGCGCTTGGGAATTTACTGGGAGTTTATTCTGTTAACATACCTTTCCTTACCCGGCGTTTGATTTTTCACATAATTAGAAAACTGACCGCAGCCTTTAATGACTGTCTGTATTTAATGAAGACTATAATTATTTTACACTGCAGTAAAATGTACAGAATGACCTGTTATAGGAGGGGACGTAGAAATAAACACAGCCTTACAGAGAGAGGACCCTAAGACAGTAATATATTAAATATTGCAGCGATCGATTTCAATACCCTGAGTGGACACAGGAATAAAAATTCACCCGCAAGATGAAATGATCAGGAATTCTTTGTTGGGAGGGGAAAGAAATGCCACATTTCCCACCCACCGCCCACCAGATCTTTTTTCGTTCAGGTTAGAAGAGGGCCGGGTAAGCATCTTCCAGGCTGTGGTGTCCCGGTTTAGGAGGTAACCCTAGAGGGTTCCCGCGGCTCAGTGGCGTTTCTCCGTGGAAACAAGCCGGGTTTCTGTCGGAAGGGAGCGGGATTAAGCCTCTCGCCCGGCTCCGGAGCTCGGGACCGGGGCAGCCCCCAGCCGAGCGGCCGGGAGCGGGGCCGGGGGGGCAGCCCCTTTGTGGCCAGGCCAATTAAAGCAGCGCCCCAGCCGCCCTGCGCTCTCACCGTTGCCCCCAGACCTCTGTCCCCTCCTCCCAGCCACGGCCTTTCTAGGGTTTAATTAATAATTAAAAGACGGGATGAAAATTAAAGAGTGGCAGAGGAGGGGCGAGGCGCTTCCGCGCCCCGCGGGAGCCCGAGGGAGGAGGGGGCCGGGCCGGGGTCTCCCCGCACCCTCCGGGCCGCTTTCTCCTCGTCCTGCGGGCGGCACCGGCGAGGCCGCCCGGGGCTGTGGGCCGGGGCTGAGGCTCCGCACGGCCCAGAGCGGGGCTCGGGCTCGCTCTGCACCCGCTCGGCTGCGGGGAAGGGCAATTACAGCCGGGAAAATGTGAACCTGTTGACTGTCGGATCCCGAGTGAAAGGGCCAGTCGCCTTCTTCATTCCCAAACCTATGGAGCTGGGATGCCATCGCTGGGCCCCTGGATTCACCTGTCACTGCGATCACTGCCCCCGAGCACTGACAAATATTCACAATAAAAGAGTGAAAGGGTCTCTTAAGGTTCACTGATTTGTGTGTAGAACTTTGGAAAACGGCAAACAAGCGAGAAAAATTGTCCATTCTTGTGAAGGGAAATACAAGTTTGCACTTAGCCGTTCAGCGACAAAACCCTCGGACCGGCCAAAGGGCGGGTGACACACACTGTAATCTCCATAACAATTTCATTTCCTCTCTTCCCTCTCTCCCTCTTTACTGGGTAGCAAAGGAGAAAATCTAAGGGTTTAATCCCGAGGAAGGCTTTCCATTTATTCCCACTGCAGGGAGAGTGGGATATTGAGAAAAGCCAACAGATCCCGAACAAAACGGGGAGGGAAGTCCTCGGGCTCGGCGCGGGGAGAGGCGGGCGGCGAGCATCCAGCCGGAGGACACATGCGAGTCAGGGTGAAATAGAAACTGGCGCGATTAAATTTCCTTTTAAGTGTTCCTTTGGATTAGTTGTACACGGAATCTAGTAATTAAGGCTCTTCTCTTTAGAGAAAACCTTTTTGGTTTCGTATTCCAAGCGTCGGGCGTGATTGCTGCGTGCTCGAGAGAAAAAAAAAAAAAAAAAAAAGGAAATAAAGGACCCGGTTTTCCTTTGAGCCCAAAAAGTTGCTGCCACATAAATGGTTTTTACCAAAGACGACATTAAATTGTAGGGTATTAGCAATAATCACCGAGGGATCTGTTTTATACCATCTCAGGCCTCAGAATCTGCTGTTCCCGTCTTGCTGGGTTCAGGGAAAAGCGTTTCCCGATTAAATTCTTCATTAATAGAACTTGGCAACCGGCAACAAAAACCTTGCTTAAGTGAAATGAAGAGACAAAAGACACTTTAAATGCTGAGGCTGGAGAGCTTATGGCACTAATTTTAAATGAAGACGACGTTCCTGCCTCGCAGCCGGCAGAGAGCCCGTGCTCGGGCTGGGAGAGGGATAGCACTAATTCTCCTGCCGGGCTGGCTGCGGGGCTCCGGGCAGGGCTCCGCGGCCTCCCCGAGACCCGCAGCACAACCCCCCGCGCTCCCAGGCGGAGCTGCCCTCACCTGACCTGACCTGGCAGCTGGAAAGAAGGGAGCCCGGGGGGAGCCCCGGCGCCCGGGACTCGCGGGGGAGGGTCCCGCACGGCTCGGGAGGCGCCTCCGAAACCGGGAATTTCGCTGCCCTGCGCCGGGCAAGGCGGCCTCTGCCCTCCTCGAGCAGCGGGGGTTGTTTCCAGTGTGTCCGCGGCCGGAGCACCGGGAATCCCGTTGATGAGGGAGGGGCGGGGAATCCCACGCGTGTCCGCGGCCGGAGCACCGGGGGATCCTCGGAGGGCGTCGAGGGGGAGGGAGGGAGCCCCTTGGCCCTGGGTGCGGAAATAGAAATGTAACAGCTCTCCAGACAAATTAATTTTTGACGGATTTATGGCACGGTTCTCTTTCACGATCTCCATTGGCTCCTCGGAGCTGTAATAAAAGTCCAGGGTGCAGGAGTATAAACACGCAGCGTCTGCTCGGCGGAAACCCTCGAGCAGGATCTGCCAGCGAAAGATCAAGACACTTTGTGCATTTTCCACAGATAATGCCCATATTCCGAATGAGTGATCAGAGAACCCCGGTATTGTTAAATAAAATGAGAGGAAGGCGAGTGACGTGGGACTGGAACAATGGCATTTCTGAATCAGTTCGCTTGATTGACGTTTGGGGGCTTCGTGACCCGAGGGAATAGGACTCATTACCGTGAATACACCAAAACATCAGCCGAGATTAGAACTCTGGATCTTTTAAAAATCCTATTTCATTCTAAATTATAGTGGGAAAATACCAATTCTAAGGGAAAAAAAAAAAAAAAAAGAAAGACGGAGGGGAGAAATTATCCCTTTATGTTCCTTTAATTGCTCAAAGCCCCCAAATCGAGTAAGAAATAGCTTCAAGATTTTAGGCGGCGTTTAAGAGGAGAAAATTAACTTCGCAAACTAAAAATCTTGCCGCTGACAGAATACGGAATGCCAGGAAGTATCAGTTCCAGGGACCTACAGATCTTGAGCCGGTCTGAGATGGGAATAGGTGCCCGATGCAGGAATAACTTAATAAGAAGGATATTTGACAGATTGCTATGAATAACTAATTAGATATTATTCAATTTTCCTCTGCCCCGCGATTTATATCCCAAATCTTTAAGAAAAGCACAAGTAGGAGTGAGGGAAAAACCAACCACAAACCAGCCAGAGGCGGAGGGTGACGGTGGATACTGCTCGGCAAACAGCCGAGCTCTGAACAAAGTCCGTTTCTCACAAAATGGGGAGCAACAAACATCTATCGGGGTGTGGGGGAACCCCCGGGAGCCGGCGCCGTCCCTCCCCGCAGCCAGAGCCCAGCAGGGTTCGCCCGTCTCCCGCACCCGATCCTGACCCCGCGATCGGCCCCGGGTGCCGCGCAGGGCCGGTGGGTGTTAAACAGGGTTGTATTCGCCTCTTTAGGGAAATAAATGCCCAGGGGGTTCCCGGCAGGGGATGAGGCGCCGAGGCAGCGGCGATAGGGATGTGGTTGCAGAAGGAGACGGCCCTGCTATCAAATTTTCGATCAGTTACCGAAGCTGAGGGTCGCTTAGGAGCCGCTGCTCTGCACAATGGAAACAACGACGGGGTTAGTTATTCGGCGGCCAAAAATACAAATAGTTAGGAGCCCGGCAATCCTACCAAATAAATTTAGCGCATCCAGGTTAATACACAGACGCACAAACAAACCCGATGATTATCTAAATGTTCAATTACACATTTACTAACACGGCCAGGGGCTCAGAGCCTCCGCACGCCTAGATATCATCTTTATACGGAGACATCTTGGTTTTAACTAATGACCGCGTTCTTCTCGTCATTGTCCAGAAAAACAGGAGTCACGTCGCGGTAAAGTTAAGATTATTTTAATTTATTTATCCTCTAAAGCGAGAATCGGTCTAATTACATTTCGAACTGCGAGGGAAAAGCGGTTTAACTCGCGGGAGATTTGGAACAAAGGCTCGCGGGCCGGTGAGGCCGGTGCCGAGCCGCAGGCCGGGAGGGAGCGACCCGGCTCTCCCCGCGCTGTCCCGCGGTGCGGGGGCCGCGGCACAAAGCCCCGGGACCGGCCCCGAGCCCCGTTCTCCGCCCGGGACCGGCGCGGGGCAGGGCGCGGGGAGCCCGGGGCAGGGCGGCCGCGGCGGGGGGCGGCCCGGGCTCCGCACCCGCGCGGGGAGCGCCGGGGGAGGGGAGGGCAGCGCCCCGGGAACAAAGGCGGCGGCGCGGGGGGCGCCCCGGGGCCGCGGCGGCGGGGACCGCGCGAGGCGAGGCCGCGGCGAGGGCCAAACGCGGGCCGGCAGCGCCCCCTGCAGGTCGGCGGCGGCGCGGCGGCGCCCGCCCGCCCCTTAAAGAGCCCGCGGCTCTTAAGGTGGAACGGGCCAAGGCTGCTCGCGGCCCGCAGCGCCCTCGACGCCGCCGCCCTCGCTCCCCGCAGCCGCCGTCGCCAGCTCGTGTCCGCTCGGTCGGAGGCGGCGGTGCTGGGGCAGCCCCTTCGAAGGTTGCGGGGCGACGCCTCCCTCGGCTGCGGGGCTGCCAGGAACGGACCGGCCCTTCCGACGGCCGCGGGGTCTGACCCGCGGCTCCCGGCACCCCCGGCGCTTCGGGCTTCGCTTCGTGGCGGGGGCCGCCCCGGTCGCTCCGGGCCCCGCGCGGCCGCGGCCGCCGCAGCCGCTTCTCCCACGGCTCCGCGTTGTCCCCGCGGGCGCGGCGGCAGCTCCGCTCCGGGGGCCGCTCCCGGGGAAGCCGTCGCCTCGGCGCATCCTCCCCTGCCTCGCGCCGCTCGTCCCTAGACCGAACCCAACACACTGAATTAAGTAAAGAATGACGATCCCCTCCCGCCCCGCCGGGTTCCGCGGCCGCCCGAGAAGGGCGCGCTCCCCTCCGCAGCCGCAGCCTCCCACCCCGAGCTGGGGTTTCGTTCTGGCTCCCGGGCTCGGTGGAAGGAGCGGGGCCGAGCGGCGGGAGCTCCGCGGGGGCTGCAGCCGGTGCCCGCAGAGCCCCCCGAGCCGCCCCGCGTCCCCCCCGCTCGAAGCCCAAGCCCAGGGGGCCGACGCGGGAGCTGAGGATGCTCCGGGATCGTTCCTCTGAAAACCCAGGGCCGGAATCCTGACGTTTCCAGAAGGAGGAATTTTTTTAGGAGTGTATTGAGAACTGGCGTAGACTAGTCTGCATTAGAGATCCTCCGCGCAGCCATCGAACACCACAAGGATTCCCTCTCGTGTTTTGAAACAATGATTTGTGAGCGTTCCGGCACCCTTCAGTACTGGCGGCGGGGTGGCCCCACCGAGCAGAGCCGCGCAGAGCCGCGCAGAGCCGCGCAGAGCCGCGCAGAGCCGCGCAGCGCCCGCGCCCTCGCAGGGCGAGCCCTGAGCCTCCGCTGAGCTGGCTGAAGAAGCAGCGAAATGTTTTCAAACCCAAACCCATTCTCTGCCCTCCTCCTCCCTGAGCAGCAACGCGGAATGATTACGGCTGGCGCTGCGCGGCTCTGCGCGGCTCTGCGCGGTCCCCAACCTGCTCCGCCGGCTGTTTTCAGTGAAACAGCCCCGCGAAACAAGGCGAGGAAGGGAGGGCTGGGGCTTCCACGCATCGTCTCTTTATCTTTTTTTTTTTGTTGTTGCCCACTTGAAATTTCTGCGGAGGAGCCCAGAAATTAGCGGTGGGCGCCTCCCGGCCAGGGAAGATCCTTTGGAGATGGCATTTGTACCCTTACCTTGATGACAGTCGGTAAAACAAAGACCTTAGAAATACAGACAGAAATCTGCACTCTGCCAGACTCCCCGAGAGCCGCAAATGCTGGAGCGGGGACGCGGTTTAGTGGCAGATAAGTACGGTTGAACTCGGTGATCCCAGAGGACTGGGTGATCTTAGAGGTCTTTTCCAACCTGGTGATTCGATGATTCTACGAAGCTGTGTTCCACTCCAGGTTCCTGCACGACAGAGTTAAAATTAGTAAACAGTGTTTTATTAATAATTCTAACGTTTGAGGGGGCGGCTGTAAAATCCTGAAGGGGCAAACTGCCATGAGAAAGCAAGAACCCCACAGATTTCAGCTGAGCGTGTCACAATAAACCCTAATAACAGCGATTAAAACAGCAGCAGCAAATCAGGTACCTTATCTCCCCTCCTTTTTTTTATCTAAAGCATCAGAATATTCTGTCTTCGCTTGACAAGGGAGCCCTCGTCAGAAGCATTTTGTTTCTCTTGCCAGAATGAAACACATTTTCCTCCCTAAAGTAAATATAATGCATGTGACTGAAACACTGGCAGGACCAACACCAGGGAATTTAACTTTTAAAGAAAGCGATCTCTGTCCGTGATTGATGCTGTGTCGCTCTGACAACAGAGAGTGTGTAGCTAATTGCCTCTATAAACGAAAAAGATATTGCCCTCATTTTATCAAACACATTCTTTGTCCCAGGCTAAAACAAGTGTCACAGTAAATGAACATGACTGTAGAGATTAATAGTTACCTAGCAGTGAAATCTGAATAAGAACACCACATTGGCAACCAGTGTCTGGTTTAAACCGGGAATGAGGTTTGCATTCATTTTTCAGGAGCAGATTTCCTTTCCAAGGATCCATCTACTTGGCTATGATTATCTGGCTGTTGCTGGTCAAGGTAACCACAGCTCCTATCACCGGGACATTGAGAGCCTCACGGAGGCCCCTGGGACCCCTCCAGCCGCGGGGACTTCTCTGATCCTTGGGAGATCTCTGAACAGAGCTTTGGCCGTGGCTGCCAGGATTTTCTACAGAGTACAATTCTCCCACCCTCCACAAAGCGTCACTGAGAAGGGACTGCAATAGGTTTCTTTTGGGTTTCAATGAATTACAGGCTGATCCTGATTTTTTTTTTTTTTTTAAGAGGAGCTTCAGGTATTTTCCCTCTTTTCTCTAAGAATTTTTTTTCTTCCTTATATCTTAAAGGCCAACAACCGGTATCAAAAAGAAAAAGGGAAAGGTTTATAGCAAAATTGAATATTTATTCAAAAAAGTAACAGCAAATTCTGTATCAGCAGCTAACAAATAAAATTTCATCTTCAGCCAGCAAGAAAATGTGAATTCTGGGATTTCCCTCTCACAATTGCTCAGTTAATACTTCTGCTCCCATACTTTCCCTTACAAGCCATTCATTCAACTTTGCGTCCAGGCAGTGTGATGATGTCCTGTCATGCTCTCTGTTTTTATTTCAAAGGGATACTGAAATTTTGAAGAGCATGGAGAAGAGAACCTCCCTTCTCACCCTTATGGTTTGAAACCTCAATGTGCTGTACAAGATTATCTTGGAGAGGGTCCTTTCTTAAGGGGCTGAATTATGAAATTAAATACCCTCCAGAGATGGACGTGTGAGATGTGGAAGGTCTCCTAGTAGGGAAAGGCACAAGCTGAAAAAATAACAGGGAACTGGAGCCAAACAAATTCCTGGGTGAAGGAAAGTACTGACTGGTAAGATGCTGCCCAGGGAAGTGATGTGATGTTTTCGTAGATTCATAGAATTTAATGCTGAGGGTCAATGCTTCTTCTTCTACTTAGTCCAAAGCATGTGAAGACACTGAAGTGCAAGTATCTTCCCTTGAGGCTGCTGTCATATAGTTTTAAATTTTCCTTCAGTTTATCTAGAGCTGTTACTGACAAAGTATCTCTGGAGTAAAGCTTTTTTGCATAATTATTTATGCTGGAAGTTATTTAAATTTTCAAATCTACCTCCTGGTCCTTTTTTATCTAGGATTTTGCCCCTTACTGCATGGAATAACAAGCATTTTTTTTGGTGCTGATATTTTCCCTGCTGAACCTGCCTTACAGATAGCATGAGCAGTGCAGTTATGCCTATTAGTCACAGTGCTCGGCCCTGGTGTTAGACTAATTTGGAAAGACTTCCTGCATGGCAAGAAACAGCAGGATTTGATCATAGTCAGAGACCCACTGCAATGTGCAGCAAGACTCTTCAAGGAGCTCTTATCACCTGGGATGTTTAAAAAACTGCCCTTCCTGAGGCATCAGTAAAAAAAAAAACAAAAACCAAAGAAAAACACTGTTCAAAGGAAGATGGGTGGCTTGATCTGCTAGATCTTTTCCATCACTGAATTCTAGGATGGTGATTTGATTAAATAGTAATAATAATAAAAAAAATCTGACAAAAGAGAGTGAGAATGGACAGCAAATATTGACTCTTTAACTCCACTGTTTTCTGGAATATTAAATTAATGTTCCCCCATGATGTCCAGGCATCCGTCCTGATCTCCCTGGAGTCAATGGTGACATTTCTATTGCCTTCCATGGAAGAGGGCTATTTATCTGAGGGCATCTTGATCAAAATAAACACAAGGAAATAGATTGTACTCGAAAATTTTTTGAACTTTCTTTTGCTTGATTTGAGCAATTGCTTTGGTCCTAGGTTATTAAATCTTGACTTTACCCCAAGAGAGGTTGCTGTTGTATTACTATCCTCTTTCCTTTGCTGCAGGGATAATCAAACATTTCAACAGCTTTCTGTTGACTGTGAGACCATAGTTACTTTTAACCCTTTTTCAGACTAGCCAAACAAAAATGTCAATGAAAACAACTTCAGATAGCACTTGGCCAACCTAAATATCCATTCATCTTTCAAAAAACAGACTACTCTATCAACTGTTAAAAAGCATGTATTTTACAGAGAAGGAAATACATCGATATGCTTTGTACTGAAAAGAAAGTCTCCTTGTGAAAGTTGAGTATCTGTGCAAGGCAAATATACAGATTTTTGATGACATCTTCTGTTTTAAAATGCTATTTGAGAGCTCTCAGCTCACATCGTGCGCTCACAGCAACTGACATGTTCTCAATTTTCAACAAAATAAAGCATGCTGATCTTTGAATGAGCACTACAGGAAAGAGGTACGTATCTTCTGATTTATGTTAGATAGCCTTTTTGCTACTCTCTTACAACTCCTTTTTTTGCCCCATGAAAACATCCCCACAATAAGATTCACAGCTGTTTACGTTAAGTGAATGTGTAACTCAAGGGGAGAGCTATAAATTTAACCAGTTATTCCGTGGTTTTGACTAATCTAGATGTCACTGATTTTCCCCTTGGTTCCCTGGACAAAAATAAGTAGTACTGGGAAAAGGTGTTTTTTTGCCCCCAATGCCTTTTTGTAGGATCCTGTAAATAATAATGTTCAGAAGCATGCAGGGCGTGAGCTCCGTTAAATTATGTGGCTTCTTAGGTATTAACAAAATGCATTTCTATAGTCTTATTTAAGCTGTCAATTTACAAATAAATACAGATCAACACAACAAACTCAGAGCAAGATTTCTTAGTCTGAGTCTTACTATAAAAACCTTCCCCAATGAGTGGATAATTTGCTTTCTCTACACGGCAATATAACTCAGCCGGACAATTAGAGGCCCTGGTAGTTTAATAAACTTTTCCGGGCGCAGAGGAGAAAGGGAAGGGTTAAGTCGCAGCCTCGCTGCCTCCCAGCCCCTTCGCGGGGGCGCAGGGGAAGGAGCGTGGGCCTTTTTCTAAGGAGAGAGGGATGCCAAGGGAAAGCCCACTGGCTGTTTGGTCAGGGGAAAAAGCTTTGTTCGGTGTTACTTTGTGTATTAATGAACCATGCCTTAAGGGAAGGGCCTACAAGAGATTTGGGAGTTTTCCAGGCGGGCAAGGGTCTCCCCGGGCTGCGAGGGAGTGCAGCGCTCCCGAGGGATGCTGAGGGGGATGGTCCGGGAGGATGCTTCGGGAGGATGCTCCGGGGAATGCTGAGGGGGGATGATCCGAGAGGATGATCCGGGGGGATGCTGCGGGAGGATGGTCCCAGGGATGCTTCGGGGGAGGACGTTGAGGAGGGGATGCTGTGGGGCGAGGATGCAGGGGGGATGCTTCGGGAGGATGCTGCGGGGAGATGCTCCGAGGGGATGCTTCGGAGGGATGCTGTGGGAGGATGGTCCGGGGCATGCTGCGGGGGGGATGCCGAGATCCCCGCGGCCCGTCCAGAGGCAGTTCCAGCCTCGGTCGCTGCTCAGCCCCCTGCGGGGCCGTCACCGCCTCCCCCTGCCCCGGGGCAGCTCAGCTCCGGCTTTTGCTCGGCTCTCACCGGAGCAACTTCTCGGCTTTAGGACCGCGGGTGCCGTTGTGCCGGGAGGCGGCGGCCCACGCGCGGGATCTGGCTGCGCTGCTCTCGTTCCCTGCGGGAAACCGAGCTCCAAGCGCGAGCGCCGGGATGGACTGGCGGGAGGAGGCGGCCCGAGAGCATCTTCTGCTGCCCAGGGGCCACCACGTCAGTCTGGCCCACGGGCATCCCATCCCATCCCATCCCATCCCATCCCATCCCATCCCATCCCATCCCATCCCATCCCATCCCATCCCATCCCATCCCATCCCATCCCATCCCATCCCCCGCCTATCCCTGGGGAGCCAGGGTTTCCTAAAATGCTGCTGGGGTGCACTTGTTGGCCTCTCCTGTCAAACCTGTGCCCGCTCCCCCGGTCGCTCTTGCTCTTGTCTGTGACACACACCCTTCCCAAACCCACCCTCCTGCATCTCCAGGCATCCAGCGCTGTGAATGCAGAAAGGGAACCGGTAATATCTCGGTTCAGGTGTTCCCCAGGAGTTAAAAAACCCTCCTTTTGGGAAACTAAAGATGATAGAAATCTTGGAGTTAACTATCCACAACCACATTCTCCTCCAGGCTTAATGACAGTAAAAAGTATTTAATACTGAGTCTCAATGGGATAAATATTTCCTTAAAAATAACCTAATTCAATGCACAAACCTGATTAATGCTTTAAGGGCTGTTTATTGACTACTGAATTAAGCCTTGTGGGAAAAAGACCACCCAAATAATAATAACATATGATTGTGCACTTAAAGAACATCTTACAATGGGCTCACAAAAGGACTAAATTAAAACTGCACAAGCAGCCATACGGCAGCATCCTAACCCTTCACTACCTTTCTTTGTAGGCTGGGGTTTCTAAAGGTGAAAACAATCTCTCTCTTCCCCCCTCCACAATATGGAATTCCCAACTATGGCAGCAGCATTCCTCTTCAGCAGGATCTGAAACCTGAACCGTCAGCGAGGCACCGCAGCTTGAATTACAGGGCTAATTGTGCTGGGCCCATCCAGGACAACGTTATTTTGAGGGTGGAGAATGAGTTCCCAGGACCGCTTTGGGAGTGGGCAGTGGGCACTACACTCCTTTCGCTCCCCTCTTTCACTGTCACTGCTTGCTCTCAGCCTCCTGGGCAGTGGGTACTACAGCTGCTCTTTACTAGTATCTTGGCTTGCCCTTGGTTTGAAATGTGCATGTTTGATTATTTTTGGCAAGTCATCACTGTTTTTGTTTAGAATGTGATTGAAAGGAATGTTTGTAGCCTGGCTAAATGATAGCACAAAGTCACAGGACAGAGAAAAGGCTCTTTTCTGCAGCTGGGTTGGTCTTTCATCTTGCTAAATTTAAACAATCTTTTGAAAGCAAGCCAAAGCTATTATAAATTCCCTAATTTGTTCCAAAAGTGTTTTAGAAAGAAAGGTGTTTTACTTAGCACAAGTACTAAGGTAACCACTTGCTTAGTTTACCAATATTTTAATTCAATTGTGTAAATTTCAAGGCACTGTTGACAAAGTGTTCATTGCTTGTGGTCCCCATCCTCATTATAACACCGTTAATACTTCTGCCATGACAAAGAACTAATTTTATTATTGTTGTCTGTGTCTACATGTGACAATTTACCACTTGACAGATTTCTGTAGGGAAGTACGTAGGGAAGATTGTTTCTGTGCTCTCTTTGCAAGAGGTCTACTTATCCCTGTCAGATTTCTGCAGGCCACTGCTGATTTTACTGGAACTGAAACGTTTACTTTGACTTTGCATTGTGCATTATTTTAACAGCAGAAGATGGCATATAAACACCTTTTATCAACCTTCCCTCCTACCGGGTTTGTAACATCAAAGATCATCCCATTCATTTTTGTTTCAAGGCAGGCTGTAAGTTTTCATCTGACAGGGTTGTTGAAAATCAAACTGACTATACTTGATCACAGTGGGATCTGCATGAAAATCCCTCTACAAGTTGAGCTGTAATACTTACCTGTCTAGGCCAATTTGAGAACAACAAGAATGATAAGCACATAAAGCTGAAATAGTGTTGTTTCACAGTAGGACTGTTCCACTGCAAGGATAGCAGAAAAGCCTGATTTGGGTAAATGTGGAGCTGCATGGAAAGCCACATAATTTTATCCTAGAGGTTATTAGATGCAATTTGTTGTGATAAATTTTCTTTTACTTGCCTTGACTTCGTATGCTGTATTGCCTGGGGATTATCCCAGTCAAAGAAGTAGGATTAAGGTATGTGAAGGAATGTAGCAGAGGTGTCAATAGAGGTTTCCTGTTGAACAGGGGAAGAGCAAAAAAATCCATGCATATGCCTCAGTGTCATGAGAGAAATAAAACCCCGGTTTCCAGTGAGGTTAAATTGTTTTCGGAAAGCTTATAGGTACAGGGCACAGCTACAGCCAGCAGGAGCTGGAGGTTCAGATTCTGCCCATTGTGGGGGAGCGCTAGGAGGCTGTGGCTTCTTGTCAGGGTAGTTTTGGCATCACTAAGCAAAACAGACCCAGCAGCAGATCATATATTTATTTATACTTTGTTATTCTATCAATTATATAATTTATATATGCAGAAAAATGGAAAAATGATAAAGCCCTTCTCCCTCTTCAAGATGAAATGACAGTGTGCTATGATATTCTGCCACTTTTGTGCAGTCTCATATATCAAATAACCTAACTATATTAATCAGATAAGTAGGCAAAATATTTCCCCCCCCCCCAAGAGTTAGCCTTGCTTTAAAAAAAAAGGTTTGTTTTTTTTTTTGGTTAGATATACTGGCTCTGCACAGACATGAGTAACCCTAAAGATGCTATTCCCATAAGTAATTCTTGGACATCATGCATTTATTTAGAAAGTCAGTCATTAGCTGTGTATCCTCCTGTAATTTGAGCAAGTTAGCCAGATATGCGTTAGCCAGATATGTGTGTTTATATGTGTATTAGTGATTGAGCTAGTAACATTGCCTAAAACTAAAGCTTTGTGACTCTTTCCATTATGTGGCTATGATTATATCTCAGCCAAATTTTTACTACTGGGACCAAAACTTTCCAAAGAAATATTGAGCCTGAGGCAGAACTTGCAATGGAAAGTTTCAACTAAAAGAGTTCAGATTTCTCTAAAAACAAGGGGGAGAAAGTTGCTTCATTTGGCTCATATTAACAAAATAATAGTAAAAAAAAAAAGAACTTTACAGAAAAGCTGTAATGTTTTATATATTGGTGTCACAATCCACTCTTTGGGGCAACAATTTGGAAAGAGACTTCCAGCTGACCCCCCTCTCCCCGTGGAAAACGTGTGGGAGTTTGGTGGAGCCACGATCCTCGGGGCAGTTACAGTCCGAGCATATTTGGGCTTTTGTGCTCAAGCATCCCCAGGATTTGATTCAACTGGAGCCTTTGTTTCTCCTGGCCTCAGAGGCTGCCATGCGGCTGGGCTCTCTGGAGGGGCTGGGGCAGCGCCCTGGAGCATCCCACACTTTTTGGCCAGGTGAGCTGTGGGGAGAGAGACTGTGGGATGCTGCCTGTCCTTTCCACAAAGGAAATTTCCATTAGAAAATCATGTACAAAAATAAGCAGAGGTTGTGGAGTCAAGTGTTCAGGAGTCAGGAAATGCCAGACTGACATTTCCTGAGTCGTCTTCTCTCTTTGTCCAAGTTCGTGTAGCCGTTATGATGCAACCTTTGAGCACTCAAACTGTTCTTACAGCTTTGTCTTTAAAGACATATCTTTTCTTGTGATAACGAATAATCGAATAATTGTTATTTTTTAATTTTTTAGTAGCAATAGCCTGTTGGCTCTGCACATGACAGAGTAAAAATTATTTTTTTTCTTGGGCAAAGTGTTCTTTTTAATCAAATTTTGATGCCGTTGACGCTGAGTATCCTGTGACCCTAATGGAGACAGACGTTGGTAAATGAATTGGATCCGTCAGAGCTGTTTTCTCTCCCCCTTGTCTTTTGTTTGTTGCTGTCTTGTAATTTTTGACCATTCTCTGTCCTTATCTTGACACTGTAGCAAGGAGATCAGCATTCAGCAAAACAAAAAAAACTCTGGCTAAACCAGAGCTGTTCATGTTGCCCTGAAGAGGAAGGAAGGATGCCTCTTCCTGCCTAACCAACGAACGGCGTGTTCTGCAAGGCGTTACTTACTGCTCTGCTTTCCCCTGCCTGTTTCCTGGAGAAGGTGGAAAGTAGAATGATAAACGTCCTTGGCTGAAGCTTGCATAAATTAGGTTACAGAGACAAATTACTTCCCACATCTTTTCATTGTACATCCTCTGCAGGTTTTGTCTAAAATTAAAAATAAGTATTCTGTGTATTTGTGCTCCATTATTGCCTGCAAATATAGAAATAAAACATATCAATGTGGAATAGATTCTACTTGTGTCACGTAAAAGAAGGACTTTCTTCTGAAAAGAAAGAAATCTGAGTAAGGAAGATGTAACAGCAGTGGTCAAGTTCCTACTTTCATACTGACTCAAAACTGACACTTGTCTTCTAGTATTTAAAAACCAAGTTTTTACAGCACTGCCTGTAGAAAGCAGTGAGTTTTAGGGAATATAATAGGTAAGAGTTTCATCAGTTAATACAAAACAAGAGATTAGCTGAACACCATAAAAGAGAGAGTTCTATATTTAAATTCTTGGTACAAGAACTAAATTTTATTATGCCCTGAAGTTTAATGAAATTTTAAAACAATTGAACAAATTAGCTGTGTTGTTCTGGCTTGCAGGGGTCCAGGCAGCCTTCTCCCATCGCTGATGTCTGCTTATCGAGCCCTGCAAGAGGAGGATGCTACTCTGCTGGGATCAGGGTGGTTTGGCACAGATGGGGTTTATGGATCCCCACCCTCATTTCCCCGGCCAGGCATGGAGGCTCTGCTGGACACCACTCCCCCTGGTCGATCTGAGCACACTGGAACGACTCCTTGGGTGCCATGAGTCCTCTCTTCTGCCAGGAAAAATAAGATCCTTCTAGATTGTTATCGATTTCCCTTTAACATCATCTGTCTGGAAGAGTTGCTGTGCTTTTTTTTAATACCTGATTTTTCCAGTTTTTCACTGGAAAATCTACGTGCTGTAATCTGCATATATTTTCTTAATATATTACAAGGTATTATGCACCATCCTTTTACATGTATATCACCAGGGACAGGTTATTTAGTTTCCCAATTTCTTAGTAAAATTCCCTTTGAAGTAATGTGTACCTGGAATTTCCCCCCCCCCCCTTTCTCCTGTTGCTCAGAGCCACTGCCCTCCCTGCAGGATGAGAACCTACCCGTGCTCCTACTACTCATCTCAGTCCTGGCACCTTCACTCCTGCCTCAAGCTCTGTTCCACCTCCACACACTGTGTTGCCCTGGAGTCACTGAAGTAGGTTCCTTTCCTCTCTCAGATCTGTAGAGAGGTGAGACATCGTGTCTGAAAGACAAGCTGGTATTTGCAGGGTTAAAAATAGTCCCACGGGGAGACAGCAGAGCTCTGGGTCATTCATTTTAATTAGCTGAAGGTATCTTCCTAGCATTGTCCTGTTATTCTTGGATGAGAACTGTGAGCATGAAGCCAGCAGGGCGATTACTCTTCATTTCTTTCACAAACCACTTCATAAAATACTTATGTTATATTATAATGTGATTGTATGATGACCTTAAGCTTCTGGCATGTGTACATTAGATTCCCTCTCTGTGCCACCGTAGATGTGGCCCCATGGGCTGAACCACAGCTCTATAGATCTCATCAATATGTCTGTAACAGTCTCAAGCTCCTTTTCATCTCCAACAGTTCTGCTGTGGCATATTTTCAGAAATATCATAAACACCCAGAAAGCAGTAGTATTTTTCAGTCCTTGAAATTAATCTGTATGAACTCCAAATGATTACTCTGATGATACCGTATTTGAACTGGGATCTCCTTTGACAGACATTTTTTGTACACAAGAAACAACCAGAATCCTTAGGAGGGAGCCTTTGCACACTTGTGCCCTGCAAACAGGGGCTACATTTTCCTTTTGTTTTCTGTTGAGCTGCAAATGTTTATTCAGTTGATTTGTGAATCCATCTCCATGGATGTCTTTCTAGGCTGTGCTTGATAAGGAGTTGCTACAGGCTGTTGTGAGCCAGTGGACACTGAATTCCTTTTTGAGTAAATGTAAATGAGAGGATTTGAGGACTTCCACAACAATTGAACTCTCCAGTTCTGTAGCAACCCTCATTTAATCTGCCAGCCTCACCAGTTTTGGATCTCACCAGGAGATTTTGGGGCACTGCAGACTCCCGCAGATTGAGAGGTGGATCTAAAAACCCTGAACAAAACATGACTCGGAAACCATTTCTTTGTTTTACTCATCAGCTTTTCTTCTTCCCTTGCCTAGATAATTTGTTTCTTAAATGTCAAGAAGATGCTTTCATTTCTGATATGGTACTCAAAGTTTTTTGTAGATGTGGTGTCTTTTGTGCAGATAACCTGTGGTTTTGCCAGTATATTTTTATTTTGTACGCCTTCTGGTTGGTCTGAAATTCTTAGCCTGTCCTCACTGACTGTATACTCAGGATATAGCTCCTCACAGGCTACTACTTGCTTCTTGAGGTTTAAGCCTTTAAAAGCTTAAAATTCATTGCCACTCTTAATGTGTTTGATGAAAGATATGAAAGCTGCTTCAGTTCTCAGAAACAACATTTTGAACTGAACTAAAATTTCTTTAATTTAAAAAACTGTAAATTCTTCAGTACCTCTGAATAGTGCCTGATGTGTTCCAGTTTCAGAAGGCACTCCGATGGGCTGAAACAATACAGATATGCCGTTTATTTCCTTGGTCCTTTGATCCCATCATTACTTGAGATTATCCAAATTAAAACTGTTGAAACTTCTTTTCCCTAACACTTTATCCATGTGCTTGACCTGCCTATGCATTACGTCTCATGCAGCCAATGCATGGTTTTCAGTCTGTTTTGGGCTGTTGAGGGTGTGCAGGTGGGGTTATCCGGGTTAGGCACATTGTCCGGTCAGGCTAACTTCCAAAATATCATCTAGCTTCATTGTTACCTGGTATTCAGGGCATCCAAGCTGGGAACTGCCTGCCAGGAACACTCCTTAGTTTAAGAGCAACCTGATGTTGCACTTGATTATATCTTGACAAGCTCTACTTTATTCCTGGAGGATGCCTTGGTGCAGCGTTACTGCAGCTGTGCTACTTGCTTCCTTTCACTGCCTTATACCAAGGCTTCTGTTAAGTCAATCTCTAACTTGTACCAGCCAGGCTGCCTCACCACTTTTTACCTCTGTTGCTGTCAGAGATTTTGAGATGCTGTCTGCACCATCTGATTTTTCACTAGCTGTGCCTCCTGCTCAGCCTTAATGATGGCTCCCATGCATGGCTCATTCCTCAGTTCAGCCTGTTCTGCTGAACATCAATCTTGTTCTTGCACAAGAGCATAGCTCCCATCAGGTTCAGAAAGAGCCAGATCTCAGCCATAACCATTATTTTAGTTTGTGTAGTATACATTTGCTTCCCTTTCAGCATATTAGTCTGTCCAAGAACTGAAGTAATTTCAGATCTCTGAGCCATCACTGTGATGTGCCAGCTGCTGAAGTCCCCTAGCCCAAAGGTGTTCATGCAGCTCCTCGGATCACACCAGCGCTTGGAAGTGGTGGCAATTGTCTGCCAGTAACTTTATTCCCATGCACATGGGTTCCCTCTGGACAGCCCATGCTTAGTGCTATTGTCTGCCCAACGTGGCCTGCGGACGTCATCTGGCCTAAGACCCAGTGACGAAAAAGTTTCTTTATCCACTGCAGGTCTGAACGTCTAGTCCATCGCCTTCTCTAATGCGATAACTGCTCCACTAGCCACTGCTTCTTCAAGTGCATTGAGGTTCGACGAAGGAGCCCTCCTCTGGCAGAGGATTCACAGCTAATGCTCCTGAAGAAACAACATTCCTATTTGTACATTTCCAGTTCTCCAGCAGCAACCTGAACCAGGCGCTGTGGCTGTAGAAAGCAGGCACTGGCCAGGGGCATTAACTGTTGAAGACTTGCAAAATGCTCATGGATTTGCCTCCTGCTTTGCTTGTGCCAAGGTGCACCCAGAACAGGCTGGTTTCTGTTTCTGAGAGAAAGCACGTGGGCTCAGCTCAGTGGAAGGTGGTAGGCCCTGGCAGAACCCGTGCGGCTCTCTGCTCCTCTCTGCTGGGTGTCAGTGGCAGCACCAAGTCGTAATCCTGGCCGGTCTAGTCAGCTCTGTTCCTTTCCACTTGCTGCAGGACGATTCTTGCTCAGTTGAGCTGGGCCCCTTGTTTCTGGAGGGCAGACGGAGTTGTCACCTCCCTCCTGCTGAGCTGTGACCTGCTCTGGGCACTGCCCTGGCCCCTTTGCCTTCCTCAGGCAGGGGTGACACAGACCCCTTGGTGTATGGGTTCTCCTCCACAGGGATGCCCTGCCCCTCTGGGGGGGCACAAGGCCAAGTCCCCTCCTCCCAGCCCCTCTCTGCCCCCCAATAAACCCCAGGGGTGCTGCTCGTTGCTGTCTATCTGCTGTTCTTCTTTGTTATCAGGCAGGGGCCAGCCCCCCGTTTGTCGCTGGCTATCTTGGAGGGATGGTGGTGGGGGCTAAATTGTCTGAAGCTGATAAAAAGCAGCTGGGTGGATATTTTAAACAGAACATTTGTTGTATCTGTAAATCTGTAAAAACAAATGCCAAGACAAACCTTCAGTCGATTTACAGTCCTATTTTATGTTTCCAGCTCTTCAGCTCCAGCTCTTTGGGCTCTGAAGAGGGAATGCTGGTGGCACAGGCATTTGTGCTTCAGATATCTTTGGCCAAAGGTCCAAAACTGTATAATATATGGTTTTAAATTCCATTTCTTTTTCAGTCTGGTGACTTCTCTTTCTCCTTGTCATTCAGAGAATATGTTTGCTGCCTTTTCCAGGTGAAATGCAATGTACCCTGTGAATCAATGGGCCACTTTGTTCAATTCTATCCATTGCAGACTTTCCTTTATATAATGGTAGCATGACCGTTTGGAGAGCCTGTCTTACTCCAGGTCATGTCACTGTGCTGAAATACATATACCCAACCTGCTGATCAAAAGTAGGGAAATAGGAGGTTTATCCTCACTCAGTTCACAAAAACTCTCCAATATTTTCCTCACAGCTCTGGGCCCCCAAAATATTAGTCTTCCCAATAACCATTTTTCTTTAGCTTTCTGAAACTCTTTGATTTAACTATCACTTCAAGTCCATTCACCATGATTTATTTACTGTCAAATCCTGTTAATTCCTAGAGGGGGATTGTTTCTTTGTTTCAATCCTAATGAACATGTTATGCTGTGTTTTCACCCAGTGGAGGAATGACAAATGTGGTCAGAGCCTTGCTTAGCCTTCGGGTGTTGAAGAGCTTGCAGAAGGAGCAGAGAGGGCAGTGAGCACAGGAGAGGACAGAAAAAGATTTCCCCATCCTTTTTCTGTTGCCCTTTTCCCCACTGGCTGGCCAGATGGTGGTAGGACTCCACTCTTTCCCTTACACTGACACCTTTAGCGTCTGTGAAAGGGGCAAATTAGGAGGCAAATTCCAGAAAGGAAGAAGAGCTATGTAAGTTAACAGCAGTACCAGGTCAAGGAGGATATAAACTGCCAGTGAATAAATTCTGGGCAGAAATGAGAAGGAGGTTTCCCACCTTTAGAAGAGCTCAGTTTTGGAGGCTCAATGTTGCTTCCTGAGGTTCTGTGACACACTGTGAGCTGTAATTGAGAACTCCGATTAATTTAAACTGTATCTTCATTACTGAAGTAATTATAATCTATGAAGTATGTTTTCAGGAGTTTGCAGATTTAATAGGCTGCCTGTTTTGGTGTCAGAATAATACTTTCTCCCATTGGGATTAAACTGAGGAAGGACAGGTATTTTTATTTCTTATTTGTCTGTTTTTCCACTCATATGTCATTACAACAATATGCCTGGCATAGGTGAAGGACATAAATATGGAGTACATTTTATACCTCTGTAATATTTAGTGTAATAATTACTTCAAAACTTGAAGCTGGTATCCAGCATGGATAGGAGGTTGAAGTATGATATCCCAGAAGTGAAGAAGAGTTTTTTTTCTGTTAAACTGCTGAAAAAGGAGACCAGAGCCACTACAGGTTGAGAGTCCCCTCTCTGTGCTCCTCTCTCTCTCTTTAAGGTGAGAATATGTCAAATGGCTAAAGCTGGTTTCTGCACATAGGCTGAGGACAGTTGACCATGAATTATAAGTTGTATGGTGGGGTCCTGTAACTCCTACACCAAATCCACTTAAATGCTTGGATATGTTGAGCTAATAAAGTTGCAGCCTGCTGCTGAAATCCATCCCAGAGTCTGTCTTCAATAGCCTCCTTGAAGTGATTAATGACAGCAAGCCCGTTGCTGTTTGCAATGAAGGATTTGCTTGTATCTGTCTGCTTTTGCAGATAGTGAAGTTTCAGATAACGGATTATAGTTCCTGTGGTTCTTTGTTGCCTAGAACACGGCACAGAAATTTTACACCCCCCTAAATTGTTGTCAAATGCTGCTATTCTGGTTTAGTAATACATGTGTTCATTTTGCATAGCTGTAACTGAATAGTTACGGTGTAATGTTGGGAGGAGAACTGGGACCTTTGATTCCAGTGGTGTTGCTGTATCAGTAGTTCAGATAGCTTTTCCCTTTACAGTAGATGTATGCTGGAATATTTTTAAAGATGCTGGCAGCCCAGGAAAGAATAATTAGCATGGTGATGGCTAGTAATTTGCCATTGATGGCTTGTTATATTTACAAAGAACTTCATAAGTCCTCATCTTTCCCTTTTTCATGGTGCTTCAGACCATAACATGAAAAAAATTCTTTTTCTCTTAAAAACATAATGACATGAAGGTTGTTCAAGTGTAAGTAAAAGAAGCTCTAGGAATCATTAAACTATTAAATGTGTTGTATGTAATTGCCAAAAAACATTCTCTAATCATATTTCAATAACAGTTTGTAATTTAATAATTCTGCAGTTCTTGATGTGACAAAGAGATAGAAAAGAAAAAAGAAATTCAAGTGATCAAAAGATCTGATTTCCCAAGACCATGTCTTGGCTGTTGCCAGGGCTCCTGATGTCTTGAGGATGTCTTTCTTCTCATGGTCAGATCTCAGACAAAGAAATGGACTTGCTGAAGTTCCCTCCTCCCATCTTCTTGCTACAACTCAAAATGCATTTTAGATTTCTTCAGTGCTTTGTGCAACAGCTCCAGGCATTATGTAGATCAGCTTCAGGCATTATGTAGATCTCTCAATTCGAATCATAGCACAGTGTTAAATGTTTTGACTGTTAAAAGCATCCTTGTTGTTTATAATACATCTGTGAGGTCGAACATACATGCATGTATACTTCAAAATTATATTTCCATTTGGTTTGGTACCAGACACAGTGCATATAAATACTGCAGGTTTGACATGTGCAGCCACTTTTTTTTTTTTACTTTGCTAATGAAAATTCCTCCAGTTAGACTCAGGTAAGTGATCAAAAAAAATATACGGATGTCTGCAAACAGATTTCATCCACTTGACTTTGGCTGCTCAAAACACAATTATATTATTGAGATTTTCTTCACTGTATTTCTGACTTTGTGTAACATTCACAGATTTTTTTTTTTTATTGTATCTATCACTTTGGATGCTTCCAGCATCCTCCCCATCTGGCTATTTCCTTACTGGGGGAAGTCAGGGAGAGGCAGGCGAGCATTGGGGAAATTCCCATTCATCAGTTCAGCAGTGCTGCTGGAGCTGAATGAATTCTTTCCACTCCTTCAGTTTCTATGGCCTAATATTCACCACCTTCTGACTCCTTGGCTTGTGGCCATGGCAGACTGAATTCCCATATGGTCTACACATTGAAATGCTGGCCAGTCCTGGGACTGTTTGGCTTCCACAACTAGGCAAAACTGGGTGCATCGAGACTAGCATAAAGAAAGGCCAATCTACACCTACGCGTGTAATAATTTACAGATACATATGAATCCTTCATATTCTGGAAGATATTTTTCATGGATGTGCATATATATCCCCCATTAAACTGAGTAGCAGTTACGTGTGTTCTCAGAGAGGAGAATAACTTCTGTGTTTTCCTTTTTACAGGGCATATGCTGTTACGATATATATTTTTAATTGATTAAGATGTGGGAACAGTAACAGTGTATCCAAATCCAAGTTTTTAGCAAAGGACTCTTTATTGGCTTCCCTAATGTAAAACATTATTCTAGGCATGATCCCAAAGGCATTTTTAATCATCAGGCTGGATAAAAAGAATATACATTTCTAAGTATCCTGAAAGTACTAGTAATTTAAATTATAAGTTTATCTTGTTAACATTTTGTTTGGTGGGCAATAAGCCACAATTCAGAAATGTTAAACAAAATCCTGGTTTTTTTAAAATAAAAATATGTTTCAGGGCTTTGGAAGCTTTTCCCTTCTCAGTCCTTTGCTATTTGCATGGTAGGATCTCAAATACTTGTCAGAAATACTCCTCTAGTTACTAGCAGAAAACTGGTCCTTGCACCCTGAGTTTGGGGTAGCTGCCACTTCCCAAGTTATTGTCCAGTACAGGCCCATGCCATGAGGATCCGGAGACTTATCAACTTGTTCTAGGCATTATATGATCAAAAATGATACCTCATGTCAAAAGCACGCAGAAGGTGACTGTTCTGGTGTATTCAAGGCAAGTAAGAGGCTGTGGCTGGAATCACAGCTTTAGCTTATTCTCACAGCTAGTTGTGGGGGTTGCCTTCTGCACGTGTAACTTACCTGCTTTGGACTGTAGCCCTCACTTAGCACTCATCCTGTGCCCGCAGCCATAGCATGACCTTAGCAGTGCTTCCTTGAAAGGTGCTCTCTTGAATTTCCCTTATCATTTTATTTTCACATTTTAAATAATGTTCAAATATTTTTATACTAAAGGCCTATGTAAACAATTATTTATACTTAAATAACCTAAGTGAGTATGCATGGACTGTAGATTCTTTTCTAAAAAAAAAAAAAAATCACCTTCCTTTCCTTTATAGTATGAAATTCTATCATTATTTTCATAAGCTCATACCATATGAAAGTGTAGCATGGACTGCCTCAAAGCTATTGAAATAGGTGATGAAAACCATAAAGTTAGGGAAGTACACGACTGTATGATAACTATTTATATGTCCACTTTGAAATAAGAATACACCACGTAATAGTTAAGTTTTATGAGCAGGCTTGTTAGCACGACCTCTCATGGAGGTCTCCTGTTAGTTTCTACTAAAAGACTCAGTTCTCAATTGTTTATAACTCCACCATCTGTTATCTGCTTCGGTTGAAATTTCCCTTAGCATGAACCTGGCTTGTGCTGTATTAGTTTGCAAAACTTCAGCCAGAACAGTTCATCTGGCAGGAGGAAATGGCTTCAGCCATGTTAAAACTCCTTTTCTAATAGTATGTGGACTTGCTGTGGAACAGGCTTCTTGATATGACGATGAGGAAGAAGGGTGATGGCATAGGATTTTTCTCTTATGATGAAACAGAAAATCTTGTCAAATGTGGCTTAAAAATCAAAGCCATTGGGTGCAGGTGCCCTGTAGAAATACTATAGACTATAGTCTCTGCACTTTTAACCAGAAATCCCATGCATGGAGAGCATCTCAAGCTGCTAATACCTCGTGTGTGTGACTGGAAATCGTGTTTCTGACAACAGAGAAGGGTCATGGTGAGCCTTGGCTTTAGAGAATATGTGCCTAGCACAGCTTTGTGTGGTGGTGCCATTCCCAAGCAGGATGGCGTTTGATGGAACAAGCACGGTCCTGCCTAGGCAATTGCTTTGTGAAGGACAGTTGGCAGGCAATGCTGAGCGTTTCAGAGATCACCTTATCACATTCCGCGGCAGTATTATGATCCTAAAGGCTGCCATTGTGCCTTCACATGCCAGGACTCACAAGAGCTTCCCATCATGCCCTTCAGCGGTTTTACTCCTGATCTCTTCCCAGAGCAGCTGGGGAGTACAAATGTAACATCATTGCTCTGGTTCCAGCTTCTCTTAGGGGACAAGCTTAAAATTTCAGCTTCCTCCCTTCTCTCTCCATTAGCTGCATATGTGTGCGTGCCTTTGTGTGTTTCTATTTACAAAGAATCAATTGCTTCTGAGACATATCTGCCTCTGTAATTCTTGCTGTGTCCAGAGTGATGAGTTAAAAGACATGCCTGAGCAACACAGATGTAGTAAAGATTTCCTATATTACTAGCAAAGATCTGCAATTTTCAGTAAACTGAACTGTGATTATTGAAGGTAGAACTGCGCTTTTCTATCTTTTGTAATTTTTTTCCTCTCTTCTTCTTGTTATTTATCTTGTTTAACCCTAAAAATAAAAGAAATTGCTCCTTAACTGTTAATACATGAAAGATAAGAGATATAATTTAAATATTTTTACCAACATTTGATACTTTTTAAGAGATTGCCAAATGAAGAAAAAACTTAAAAGTAGAGAATAGAAAGGAGATTGTATAAAATTTGGCATAGCAATTATTTGGTTCCTCCCCCTTCCGCCCATTTCTCTGTGTGTTCAATCAGTTCATAGAATCATAGAATCTTAGAATCATAGAATCATAGAATCATAGAATAAGCAGGTTGGAAGAGACCCACCAAGAGGATCATCAAGTCCAACCATTCCTATCAAACACTAAACCATGCCCCTTAGCACCTCGTCCACCCGTGCCTTAAACACCTCCAGGGAAGGTGAATCAACCACCTCCCTGGGCAGCCTGTGCCAGTGCCCAATGACCCTTTCTGTGAAAAATTTTTTCCTAATGTCCAGCCTAAACCTCCCCTGGCAGAGCTTGAGGTCACCAGTTATCTTGGTGGGTGAAATATTAAAAGTAAAAACAACCTTCTGGTAACAAAATCTCACTGCAAAAGTGGATGTGCTTGGGCTGGGCAGCCAGTGTGGTTGATCCTGTTATCCTCTGCTTAGCTCTGGTTTTCAGTGTATCTGTTCTTGTTGAAGGCTTGAACTAGATGGTGACTCCAGTTTCTGAAGGAAATATCTTTCTGAAGCAATCTAGAGCGCTTACTGGAGATTTTCTTCCCTGTGTTAAAGCTTTGTGCATAACTTAAAAATGAACACTATGTTGAGCTTTTTAATGTGAAATGAAATTACTGGAGTGAGTAACATATTGGCTGAAATTAATAGTTTCAGTCAGGGTTTGATTAAGTTAACCCAAATACTCCTTCTTATGGGACAGTAATCCCAAACAAAAGCCTGAAATATTCTTGGGAATGGATGTAACATTGGTCAAAATCTACCTCCCTGATGAGGAACAGAAACTCAAAGGAGAGACTTTGCTTCATGTTTGGGTAGGGAAATAAATGCAAGTTACCTGAGGGTCTCCAGCCAGAGATGATGACAGTGTGGCCTGGATGCCTGTGCCCCAGCACCAAAGCAGAATATCCAGTTCAGAGAATTGATGTGAAGCCTCAGAAGTGAAGATCTGGCCTAAAAGCTCTTCCTTTTTTTTTGGTAAAATCAGAAATAAGTATCCGTGAAAGGAGGGACTCCCGGAGGGCTGAAGACTAGAGAGCTGTGGGGAAGCTAATAATCAGTTGTCTGACATGAACTCTGAATTACGCAGACACACAGAAATCTCAAGAAATGATGTAGACTCAGAAAGATAGAAGGTAGTTTTTAGCCAAAAACATCTGCAAGGTATTTACCAAAAGTGTAGCTATAAAATAATGCTCCTAAAGTCCTATTAATCTGTACAGCCTGGTAAGAAAGTGTTTCATACAGTCTAGCAACTGAGCAGCAAGTCTTTAATAGACAAAATTGGTGAAGAAGATTTTGGTTAATTTGGCTAAAATAAAAAACATCTGCTTTCATACAAATGCATTCTTGCACATTAAGTGAGTAAAAAAAAGATTCATGTTTAAAGATAATTACTGTAAATAGAGAATGTGCTAAAATAGCTACTTAAAAATTATGTTGAGTGAGAATTATTCTTTTATAAAGATGATGAAGAAGCAGTTATTTCATTTTTGCATCATGTTATCTTAAGTTAATTGGCATTTATTTCACAAGAAGAATTAAATCAGATAATATTTGAAATGTAGTCAATTTTATGAGTTATGTTATAAATGATTGTATTGAATATTGATACAAGAATTGTAATAAGAATGACTATAATATTTAAATGAAATAAGAAATGAGTACAATAAATGAATTACAGGCATAAAAATGTAGAATTATCTTTCTTCAAGCTCATTGGTAAAATTCAGAATTTTCAGTCCAGCACTGTACTTCATAAAGAAAAAATGTTGGTTTTGTTTATATTATTTAAAAGCTTATATAAAACAGCAGTTCTTAATGACATTAGTATTTTTTTAATTACATTGTTACTTTATTCTATTAGGAGACTCTTACATTTTTAGCACTCATTTTGTTTATATATGTGATATGCATTGGAAAGAGATTAAATCTCATAAGAGTTTCTTTGGCAATTAGCCCCCTAAACCAGTCTCAGATTCTGTTTTTTCCCAGTTTTGTAGTAGGGAACTACTTAGATTTCATGTATTTTTTTTAGTGCTGGAGTAGAAGAACATCTAAGAACAAAACTTCTCTTTTTGACTGCATTTTTCTTATCCACATCATTTTATTCACGTCATGGGGAATCTGCTCCTAGCCAAGAGGTACTCAATCACATAGCAAGGATGAAGTGCAGTGATATTCCTAAAGTGTCCCTTTACTTCTGCCCTAAAACCTAATCCTGCATGCTCTCATTGTGTTTCTAAATAAGTTTGAACCTGGTACCTGTTTCCTTGTAACCTGGCTATTAGACTCTTTTTCCACTGGCACGAGGCAGACAACTTGGTGTGTTTGCCCAGCTCAGGGCCCCATTTCTGCAGACAAACTTACTGTGCCAGAAGTTGCATTAGAGCATCATACTGCCCTAGTTGTTTTAGAACAGGATACTGTGACATAGTACACTTTCCTACATAAACATTTACCTATGCAGAGTTTATGTACTTTTTGCCCTTTTTTAAAGAAATAGAAATTGCATTTTTCATTCTTGAAGTGGTGAAGACAGCTTTCACATATATACTACTTCATTGCCTTTTCTTGTTTGCAAAGAAAAGACTACTGTCTACTATGAAGGCTAAATCTTTCCTTTAGATTCACAGCATCATCTGCACACCTACTCAGATGAAAAGGATGAAGGGCCAAGAGTCAAACCAATGGTCACAGCTGGGCTTATGAGCCCAGAAGAAAAGTAATGAAGGAAAGCAGCCTCAGCATATTTTATTTCCCACTAAATGATGATAAACATAACATAAATTAGCTCTCCTAATGACCCTGTCTATACTAACTGTTGTGTGTGGGTATTTGAGTGCAATGCAGTCTGTTAGCAATCTTTGCAATTTCAGTGTTTTGGCCAAAGATGGAGAGCACTTCACATGTTGACTTAAAATATCACAGTCAGTGAGAAGCAGTTCTTTAGAGTGGGCTTTAGAAAGCTCTTCCTCAGAATGAAATGCCTACAAGTGTTCAAGGGAGTGGAGTGATTCAAGCATTATTATGAGGTACAGCTAGGAGAATTTGCTGAAATAAAAATAAGAATTGGATATCTAGAATAATTTTGTTCTAATTAATTAACATTGATTGTATGATAACTTGGAAATCACTATCCAAAGAAAGCTGTTGAAACACTGGTTTTTAGATATTTGTAATAAGAATGGATATGTTCCACACAGATCAAAATGGGACTGACGCTGGACACACTAAGTCATTGGGAGGCCTTTCTACTTTTCCTTTACTTTGTCCTACAAGTCATCACCCTACCTATGAAAACTGGGAAGGTGTGTTTTTATTTGATATTAATACATGCTAACTGCCTTTAATTGGTGTAATTGCAAAATGATATTAGTTTCCCCTTTACAGAGTTTTGACTGTATTTAATGTTGGGAAAAACCCTGGGGAATGTCTCTATTGCCTGGGTGAGTTCAGCATGTTGGTCCTTAAGCTACCACTGGTCCAGCTCTGTGGCTCTGAGCAGGAGGGCTACAAACTATGCAGGTTTCAGCAAGACTCCTGGCTGCAGCATGACTGCATTAGCACGGTGAGGACTGCCTCTTTGCAGGCTAATAGCTGTCCTGGGTACAGCGCCCAGGAGATACGGCTCTGCTGCTTCAGCGCCCACAGCTAGCTTGGTTGGAGTGAGCTTAAATCTTTCTGTGCCAGGCTCCACCATGAGGCACAGAGTGGCCTTGAAAAGCCTTGGGATAATTAACTTTTGCTTTAGAAGTCTTGCCCTGCTGAACTCCACAGCAAAACAGCAGTTGACTTCACAGGGATAAAACCTGTCTCTTATTCTTGCTAGATTTGAACTAGAAATCTCAGCTTCCACTAAAGCTAATGGAAATCACATGCACGTTCCAGGAGGAGAGCAGATCTCTTTCATCTCTTGAGCACCATGCTCCTCTGTGGCACTTCCAAGGCTGCATCAGTTATCTCAGGTCCGTTTATTTTAATGATGCAGCAGGAGTGTCCTAACTTCCTATGAAGGTACTTTGTTGTAATTATCTTGTATGTCTAGGGGCACCACAAGGGGTTACATTTATTTTACTGCCAAAGAACTGTTGTTTCAGCTGCAGTTCTATGAAGAAACAATCACATCTCCAGCAGTTTGTTAGATTAATCACAGGTGTGTAATCCCAGCACATACCCTAGAGGGTGTATCCTTTGACCCGTTTCCTTTTTTAAAGGGGAAACTCTGAATTAATATCAGTTGCATTGCTTATCACTGTTCATGTTGGGTTTCTACAGGATGCTGAATAAATAAAATAAAAGCTTCTATCACCTTTATTTTACTTGTATATAAATGAATATCGTAATTTAGTGAACCTGAATTGGTCATTGGCAAAATCCCCTGGAAAACTGAAAGTTAATGATAAGGTTTTGAATGTAGAACTGGTTCAAGAACTAAGTAGAGCCTGCAGAAAGGAAGAGTTTGTCTACTCTTAGCACCTAGCTGTGATTTGGTGTTTCATCCCAACGGCATTAAAATAATTGTCTCATGAACCCATTATTTATTGCTTCGCAGTAGGTAATAGGTGAAGATCACTTCAGCAATCTATATGGTCAGTGCACAAGTTTAAAATAGGATCATCTTTGGTTTTAGGATAGTAAGTGTTCCTTCAGGATAATAGTAGCATCAAGACTCACAGTTTTTCAGTTTCATTTAATGCCTGGTGCTACAAGCTAGCATTAAGTGAAGGATAAGAGTGTTTAGAGACAAAACTGAAAGTTTACTGGACTATAACAGGTTTTTACATTTCACTTATGTAACAATCTAATGTAGAAACAAGTAAATATCCATGAACTAGACCATTTGTGAAATACAGTATGTATAAAAGCCTCATCTTTCAAAAATTCAGTGAATATATAAGAAAGAATATGCATTTGCCTTTATTATAAGTTGAATTTCTACAACAAAATAACCTTAGGAAGAGAATCTGTGTAGGGGAATGTATTTCTGTACATTAAAAGTAAATATATCTAATGATTCATAGAAAAAGATGAACTGTTATACTCAGGAGTATATTTTTATGTAATTTTATCTGCTTAGTCCTGAATTTTTTTGGAAATGAGGTTTTTGTTTTACCTGAAGTAGTGAACATGGTGGGTTGGTATCAATGTTTACCACAGCACTCCAAAGGCGTAGGTGCATTGTGAGAAACTGGGGTGAAATATTAGGGCTTCAGAATATCTGGATCTGTACTTCTATACTTCCATGGTGAGCCCTATCCTGAAACAAATTAATGTAGCACTATGTGAATTAGAGAACGTGCACCCAAATAGGTATTTAATTAAGGTGATGAATGCAAATGATGAATGACTACTGCATGGATTTTGAAAGGGCTTATGTGGGAATGCAGCTCTTCCCAAGCTCAGAGCCCTGCGACCTGCTAGTCTGTGACAGTGGTGGTGCAGATGTGAAAAATTTGTAAAGAGATGAGGAAGTTTGGGAAAAACACCATTTTGGAAAAAACACCATTTTGGAAAGGGTTAAACTCAAATTTTCTTGTGCCTGTATTCTTTACTCATGTTGTCCTGGAAGTCTAGAGTGATTTTTGGATATTTAGAAGTTGACCTTAATAGAAGTATTTTGTATGCTATGCCCTAAATACATGTCTTATGTATGCCCTGAGGCTCCGTTCAATAATCACAGTACATCCTTAGTTTCTCAGTTTATCACCAAGCACAGGAAATCAGGCTTGCTATTGTTTTAGCAGAAGTCTCTCTAGGAAAGGAGTGGTCTGGTTGGTCTTGCAGAATAAGGTATAGCTGCGGTTCTTCAAGATATTCACAAAAGATGAGCCTAAAGGGAATTCAGGTTCCTTCTGGGATTTCTTTCTTGGATAGGGTATTGCAAGTAATAACATTTAACTGCTATTAATAATCTATTAACTCCTTTGATGGCTCTAGTGAACACAGCTGTGTGACAGGAAATCTTGTTTTGGGAGAATGGATGTACACCCTGAAAAAAATATTTGTGGGAAGGGATTAAAAAAAAAAAAAAAAAAAGCCTTGTCTCAGCTGAGCACTTGTTTCTCATATTATTGTGCTTTACAATAGCATCAACTTCAAAGACCAATTAACACTTTTATGAACACAGCATGACAGGTGAAATAGTTTGCATGTTTTTTACTAAAGACAAGGCTGTTTTCTGCTAGGGCAAATTCACGCTAAGGCTTTCTCAAAACAAACATTTTTTGAAACAATTAAAAATAACAACTTATAATTCTGAAAAAACTGCAAAAAAGAACATTTTTTTGCTGTAAGTTTTTTTTTAGTATCACTGTGATTGAGGTAGTGATAAATGTGGAAGCTGTGCTCGGGTAGGGGAACTGCTTCATATGGTGGAAGAGCTGAGGAAGGAAGTGGAAAGGCTGAGGGCCATCAGGGAGTGTGAGAGGGAGATAGATGAGTGGAGCAGGACCCTCTCACAGGCTGCCGGAGCCAGTGAAGCTGAGCACCACCCACCGGTAACCTGTAAGGCCGGGAGAGACAGAGAGGGGGAATGGCAGCAGGTTCCTGCCCGGAGAAGGAAACCTGCTCCCCCTACCCAGGCAATTAACCCCCAGATCTCTCTGGGGAACAAATATGAGGTGCTGAGGGTGCATCCTAGCCCTAAAGATGAAGAGGGCTGCACCCACAGCCTAGAAATGTTTCAAAACTCCATCATCCTCCCACAGCCTTAAAAACATCCTCGGTTAAAAAGAAGAGGAGGGTGATTGTCTTGGGAGATTCCCTTCTCAAAGGAATGGAGGGTCCCATCTGTAGGTCAGACCTGCTCCATAGGGAGGTCTGCTGCTTGCCGGGAGCATCAGTGAGGGATGTTACTAGAAAGCTCCCTTCCCTGGTCAAAGACACCGACTACTACCCGCTCTTAGTTTTTCAAATTGGTAATGAAGAAATAGAACTTAGAAGGCCTAAAGCCATTAAAAGGGACTTCAAGGCACTTGGGAGAATGATCGAGGGCTCTGGGGCACAGGTAATATTCAACTCCATCCCAGTACTAAGGAATCAGGAGCATGAAATGAGGAATAAGAAACTGGTTAATGAATGGCTTAGGGACTGGTGTGAGAAGAGGGGCTTTGGGTTCTTTAATCATGGGGAGGCTCACGCACCTCCAGGCTTTCTTACCAGGGATGGGACACGCCTGTCTTCTAGGGGGACAAAAGCCCTCACCAAAAACCTAGTTAAGCTCATAAATCAAGCTTTAAACTAGATGTGAGGGGGGAGGGGATGGAGGCCAGGCAGGATGGGAGTGAGCCTGGAGGTGAGACTTCAATGGCAAAGGGGTGGTGTGCTGGCGATGCCTGCCAGTATATCACCACTGAGCAAGAGGGGGTGAGTGCAGCTGGGGATGGTAGGCAGCAAACTGGCACTGTGGCCTTAGTTAAGTCAAGGACCGCTCAGTTGGGGAGGAGCCCTATTACGAAGGCTGTAGCTACACCTGCCCAGCTGAAGTGCATTTACACTAATGCACGCAGCATGGGAAATAAGAAGGAGGAGCTGGAAGCTGTGGTAGGGCAAGGAGACTATGATGTTGTTGCCATTGCAGAGACGTGGTGGGATGACTCGTACAACTGGAGCGTAGCCATGGTGGGGTATAAACTCTTCAGGAAGGGCAGAAGAGGAGGCAGGGTAGCCCTCTATGTTAGAGAGGGCTTTGATACCCTCGAACTGGACTGCGGTCAAGATGGGACTGAGTGCCTGTGGGTGGAAATCAGAGGAGCCCATGGGCAGGAAGGGATTGTGATGGGAGTCTGCTATAGACCACCTAGCCAAGAAGAAGCAGCTGATAAGCTCTTCTATAAACAACTGAGTGTAGTCTCAAAATCGCTACCTCTAGTCCTTGTGGGAGACTTCAATTTCCCAGATATAGGCTGGGAGTATAATACAGCAGAAAGGAAGCAGTCCCGGAGGTTCCTGGAGTGTGTGGAAGACAACTTCCTCACACAGCTGGTGAGCAAACCGACAAGGGACCGTGCCCTCCTGGACCTGCTGTTTGTGAACAGAGAAGGACTGGTGGGGGATGTGAAGGTTGGAGGATGCTTGGGGCAAAGCGATCATGAGATGATAGAGTTCTCAGTGCAGGGTAAAATGAAGAAGGAGGTTAGCAGAACAGTAGCCCTCAACTTTCAGAGAGCAGACTTTGGGCTTTTCAGAAGGCTGGTGGGAAAAGTCCCATGGGAGGCGCTCCTTGAAGGCAAAGGTGTCCATGAGGGCTGGGCGCTCTTCAAGAAGGAACTCCTAGCAGCTCAGGAGAAAGCCGTCTGCAAGTTCTGGAAAAGTAGCCGGAGGGGTAAGAAACCAGCATGGTTGAGTAGGGAGGTCCTAAGAGACATCAATAGGAAGAGGAGGGTCTACGACCTCTGGAGGAAGGGGCAGGCATCCTGGGTGGACTATAGGGAGGAAGTGAGAATGTGCAGGGAAAATGTCAGGAGGGCTAAGGCCCAACTAGAAATGCGATTGGCCAAGTCTGTTAAAGACAACAAAAAGTCTTTCTACAAATACATCAACAGTAAAAGGAGGGCTAGGGAGAATCTCCAGTCCCTAGTAGATGCAGAGGGAACAAGAGTAACAGGGGACGAAGACAAGGCTGAAGTGCTCAATGCCTACTTTGCCTCAGTCTTTAACAGTAAGGATAATTGTTCCCTCTGTGCACAACCCCAAGGGTTGGAAGAGAAGTATGAGATTCCCAAGGTCCAAGAGGAGGTGGTTAGAGACTTGCTTGCCCAGCTAGACGCCCACAAGTCTATGGGGCTGGATGGAGTCCACACAAGAGTTTTGAGGGACCTGGCGGATGTGCTGGCCAAACCCCTTTCCATCATCTTCCAGCAGTCCTGGATGACTGGGGAGGTTCCACTGGAACGGAGGCTGGCTGATGTCGTGCCCATCTATAAGAAGGGGCGCAGGGGGGATCCGGGAAACTACAGGCCTGTCAGTCTGACCTCGGTACCGGGGAAAGTCACGGAGCGGGTGATCTTGAGTGCTATCATGAAGCACTTGCAAGAGAACTGGGTGATCAGGCCCAGTCAACACGGGTTCATGAAAGGCAGGTCTTGCCAGAGTAATCTGATCACCTTCTATGACCAAGTAACTAAACTCTTGGACGAGGGAAAGGCTGTGGATGTGGTCTTCCTGGACTTCAGTAAAGCCTTTGATACAGTTTCTCACAGCATTCTGCTTTGGAAACTGTCAGCCTCTGGCCTGGACGGGTGCACACTCTCTCCTGGGTGAAAAACTGGTTGAATGACCGGGCCCAGAGAGTGGTGGTAAATGGAGTTAAATCCAGCTGGAGGCCAGTTACAAGTGGGGTTCCCCATGGCTCAGTCCTGGGTCCAGTCCTGTTTAATGTCTTTATCAAAGACCTGGATGAAGGCATTGAGTCCTCCCTTAGCAAGTTTGCAGATGACACCAAGCTGGGTGGAAGTGTTGATCTGCTGGAGGGTAGGGAGGCTCTGCAAAGGGACCTGAACAGGCTGGACTGCTGGGCTGAGACCAACGGCATGAGGTTTAACAAGGCCAAATGCCGGGTCCTGCACTTGGGGCACAACAACCCTAAGCAGAGCTACAGACTAGGAGAAGTCTGGCTGGAAAGCTGCCAGGAGGAGAAGGACCTGGGGGTGTTGGTTGACAGCTGACTGAACATGAGCCAGCAGTGTGCCCAGGTGGCCAAGAGGGCCAATGGCATCCTGGCCTGTATCAGAAATGGTGTGACCACCAGGTCTAGGGAGGTTATTCTCCCCCTGTACTCGGCACTGGTGAGACCGCACCTCGAGTACTGTGTTCAGTTCTGGGCCCCTCACCACAAGAAGGATGTTGTGGCTCTGGAGCGAGTCCAGAGAAGAGCAACAAAGCTGGTGAAGGGGCTGGAGAACAAATCTTATGAGGAGCGGCTGAGAGAGCTGGGGTTGTTTAGCCTGGAGAGGAGGAGGCTGAGGGGAGACCTTATTACTCTCTACAACTACCTGAAGGGAGGTTGTGGAGAGGAGGGTGCTGGCCTCTTCTCCCAAGTGACAGGGGACAGGATGAGAGGGAATGGCCTCAAGCTCCACCAGGGGAGATTTAGGCTTGAGATTAGGAAAAAATTCTTCACGGAGAGGATGGTTAGGCATTGGAATGGTCTGCCAAGGGAGGTGGTTGAGTCGCCGTCCCTGGAGTTGTTTAAGGTTAGGGTGGATGAGGTACTTAGGAGCATGATTTAGGGATTGGTGGGAATGGTTGGACTCGATGATCCAGTGGGTATCTTCCAACCTGGTTATTCTGTGATTCTGTGAAATGCCTGTTCTGCTTCGTACATGCATCTGTTCTGTTGCAGTAATAGAAGATTTATCACAGAAAATTACTAATACTGCAAATATAATACCTAATCTTTCAGGCCCTGTAAATTTGTTAAATTTGGCCTGCAATGATCCAAACTATTAACAGCCACTTTGTCTGCAAGAGGAGCAAGAGACCCTGTTCATTCCTACTGAATAATTTCATATGCTGCTATCTTTGCTTTGAGACTTGTTGAAAGAGGACTAACAGTAAAAATGAAGCATATTAACTTTATAAAAAAGACTAAGCCTCCCACTTTGTTTGCTTCCACTGACTGTTAAGCGATGTAAGTTTTACCAAAGGACTATGAAAGAACTGAATAAAGCCTCCAGAATTTCTATGCACAGTGATAATCTGGGCTTGTACCAGATGTTTCTCTTGCAAAATCCTGGGAGTACTTTCACTCTGTGTAAGTCTTGGCAGGAGACAGTCGTAGCAATTGCCACAACAAAGCTGTGGAATAAATTTATTAGTATTTACAGGCAGAAGAAATGGAATGATCATAAATCCTAGTCAAGTGTGGCATTTTGTGTCGTTATTGTTATTCGAATTTTAAATTGGGAAATGATCGTGGTTTTACTGAAACTGAAGGGGAAAACTTGTAGTGATTTTAATTAAGAAAAAATTCATCCAAGATCCCAATTCAAAGTGTTTTCTTAGCAAGAATGTTATATGCTGAATACTTCAGAGGGGCATGATATAGAGAAAGCCCCTCTCGTCTGGTTTCATATATGCTTTAACTGAGACTGACTGTTCCTCTGAGTGGGGCGGGTAGAGCTACTCTACTTGGAGGAGTCAGATTCCTTGATATAGGATAGAACATTGAGAAATGCATACAAAGGCTGGGCCAAATATGCCTTATTTACATATATATTTATGTATACTTTACATTAAGCTATATACTGGTCCCTGACAATCTCACTTGACCCATGTAAATGACTTGAGAATTGCTTACTGCTGGCCAACATTAGTATGATCATGGCTCACTGCAGCAAAGCTCGCATTTAAATCTGGATCTCAGGGATTAAACTCAGTGCATTATCCTTTCTCGTTCAGTTTTCAAGAACACCCCAATACTAGAACATATTAATGCAATAAATCTCTCTTTTTTTTTAATCCCTAATTTAAAACCCAGAAGGCGTAAGGAATACTGTTAGGATCTAAAGTTTTAAAAGTCTGTGAAACCACCTTCTGATGCTCCACACCCTTGCGTTCTGCAGAAGAGAACCCCTCGCTCAACACGGCTTTTACACCTCTAGAAATGGGCAGGAGTAGGGAGAGGCAGCATGATCTGTGCAGGGACCCTGGGGAGCTGCACATGGCCATCTCCCCTTGGGTAGCCTGCCTAGTAGGTCCCACGTGTCGCTCTGCTTGGAGCAGGGGAATCAGGAGAATGGGGCTGGAGACCCCTTGGCTGATTAAGCCCGGCTGGAGACTGGCCTGGCCAGGTGCCAGTGCCTCTGCCACCTTGAAAGCCTTCTTTGAACCACATCTGTTTTTCCCAGCAACTAAGGACGAGTCAGTGGTAATCCAAGGACTAGTCCTGCAAACTGTGAAGCTCAGATTTGTCATTTGCTGAAGGGGTTCTGATTTTTTTTTTTAAGGATTTCTTCATCTTATCTGTATGCTGCAGCACGTAATGCGTATCAGTTTGAGAATAAAGACTGGGAATTTTGTGTGTTAGAGTGGGTGCTGCTGTATTCTGTAGGTGCTTCTCTAAGCAGTGGAGTTGAAATAATTTTTGTAATTAAGTGTAGACATCTAGCAGGAGGAAAGGAAGGGAAGGGGAGGCATCTGTAAATACAAGATAAATTTAATTTTAAAATTACCTGTGGTATCCCAGATATGTCTGTTGTAGGTTAACAGTATTTGGCATGCATGTGTTTATTTAATGTAACCAATGGTAATCTCTCTGAAATTAACTGTATACTGGTAACACCTATTCCTTAGTTTTACAAGTAGTTACTCTGGGATTTAGTGTTGCTTAACCCTTCCTGGAAAAACAATATGTTGCCTCCTGCTTCTGCAAAGATTTAAGTGAGAAAAAGATGTAGGAGAATTGTGGAGGATATTGTTGTATGATAATACACTTTTTAGCTTAAAAAAAGTTATATTTTTTCCTTTCCAGCAGAAAAAAGCTGTTAGTCAGAGAACGAAGGCTTAACCTCTACTGTAATTTCTCCTTACTCATGGTTTGCCCTATGTAACATAGTGCGCTCAAAGTAATCTGTACAAAAAATGCGTTCAGGTCTTTGCTGAGACGCTGTCACAGGGTCAGTGCTTTACAAAAAAGATTTGTGTTTATACCCCACAAATGTGTGATTTTGTTGTTATTAGTTACACCTCAGTGTTGGGAAGCTGCAGCTCAGTGATGTTATTTTAAGAACGAAGAGGAGTTTTTTGAGATTCCAGGACCTGATCTTTCAGAGCATCCAGAGAACGTACCAGCTTTCATGTTCAGAAGCTGACTCTGATTGACTTTGATTGAGGTGGGGAGAGTTTGAGACCCCTGCAGGTCCTCCAGCTCTGAGGCGCGTGTTCAGCTTGACGGAAAAGAGGAACTTACAGTTAGTGACTGTGTGTGAACTCTTTGCTTTAGGCGAGCTCTCAAAGAAGTCTGTGGCAGAAGCAAGGCTAGAATTGAAAGGCAGTGCTCAACTGTTTTAACCACAGGGCCAACTCTTTCTTCTTGCAAGTCCCCAGTGGGGCTGAAACCTGTAGATTTACCACCCAGATCACTACTTTGGATGTAACGGAATAACTGGTTGCCCAGCGGGCAACCTTGGCAAGAGGATTCTGTACTGTGGTTGGGCGGGGGGGATGTCCCATAGCTGCAGGAGCAGGGGTCTGGGGTGCCCTGCTTCAACTTGAAGCATTTTACTTGGGCTTTGTTTTCTTCAGCCTATCTCACACCTATTTCATCCCTCTGAACCCCCATTTCAGCACCAGGCTGTCTGTCCCCTTCTGAAGCTCCTCTCCAGGGCTCCCATCCTGGGTATTTTGCTCAGCCAAGGAATATAATTTTGAGAAATATAATTTGAGTGGTTTCCTCACTTCTATCCCTTCCGAGAATAGCAAAAGGCAAAGCCTGGGCAGTTAGACAACCACCTTCATAAGTTTCTAGTTCCCCACCCAGAAACACAAAGACTCTCTTGAAGCAGCTCCAGATTTTTGTAACAGTTTTCTTCTTCACTTTTGCCTTTGGATATGGCTGAGCTCTTTTCCCTGATGTTTTCAAGTAAGTCAGGCGGAGACAGACCCTCTGCATGAAAATCTTAGCCTGGAAGTTCAAACGAAAACAAAGTATTGTAATAGAAAGTGCCAGGACCACTTTCAGTTCAGGCAGAATGATTGGCTTATCCTGTAACTCTCCTTTATTCTTTCCATTCCTTCTACTGTTGCTCCCTAGTATGATCTGCTAATCAAAAAAGTCTGAGTAATGAGTTATTCCAAATAACTGATTTTGAGAGAACTTACCAGGAGCATTAATGGTAGAATACAGTGAATAAGACAATTTTAAAAAAAATTAATATCACATGGAATATATATAATTAGTATAATCTCATAGAAGAAAGATGATAATCTTAGTACATAAATTCTTAAAAAGTTTTAAGAAAACTTGCAGAGGTTAAGTGGCAAGAAACACCAACAGGTTCCAGGTAAACAGCTGGCTAGGGCTAAATGTCATCCAGGTGTGAGGGTGTGAAGCCAGAGGGGCCTGCAAGCAGAGAGCATTCCTTGAACAGCAACCTGGAGATAGAGGAACCAGCTACAGAGTAGAGATTAACTTCTTACTGTTTAACTGCTAGTATAAAGCTGTGTTATTAGAGATATGGAAAGTGGATGCACTCAGTGTGTCATCTGTTTTTTTTGAGAGGCTAGATCTAACTGTCAGCCTCATTTTTTTTATAGTCTGTGTTTACTCAGGCCAGTCTGATCTTGTTCTGTCCTTGTTCTGTTCTTTCCCATTATTGTTTTTCTCATCGCTGCTG
This sequence comes from Clamator glandarius, assembly GCA_033459285.1. NCBI lineage: Eukaryota > Metazoa > Chordata > Aves > Cuculiformes > Cuculidae > Clamator > Clamator glandarius. Next base: position 1,654,181 of record JAUNZM010000046.1, read on the forward strand.
CTTCTTTTGCTTTCTTTTTTGAACTTAGGCTAAAAGCTCAGCTGAGAGAAAGATAATAAAGCTGCCAAATTTTAGTGGACTTGTGTACCTCCCGCCATTTTCCTCAATATTTCCTACTTGTTCTTTACTTTAAAACTGGGCTTTGAGCTCTGCTTGTACCACGCCACGTCTGGTGGAGCTGTCGTGTGGGAGCTGGGCTCCCAGGCGCTGCTTGGGTTCTGCACATGATGCTGGGGACATCACAAGTACGTCTTTTTTGTCCCAGATATGCTGAAATGTCAGAGCATACAATACTAACAGCCCAGATGAGTACAATTATAAAATATTTATCACTTATCAAAAAGATGCTGTATCATCCTCTGGACTGGGTTTTTATAAGGGGAAGCACTGCCTGCTCTTTTGTGTTGCTGAAGATATTTTTTAATCTTTTGCTGCTTCCTTATTTGCCTGGGAGAGGAATTGTGTGAATGGAAGGAGTATAGAGAAGTAAGGTTTTTGGTAGTATTTCAGTTGCAGAAGGTGAATGAGCTATTTCACAGCTAAGGACTGCAGTGCTTGAGGAGAAAAAAAAAATTTCTCTTATAGCTAGCTGGAAAACTGCTACAGTCATGTTAAAAGTGAAGATTGAGCTGGGATCAAACTGTGACTGTTAATTCCCAAGTAGATTTCACAGGAATTTGGGTAGTGTTTACTCATGGCTGATGTGGTGTTTCTGCTTCAGGCAGTCTCATTCTCTTTGAAAAAGGTGTAAAATAATACGCACGTCAAAATTATTTCTGCTAACACCATACAAACAAGACAGAGGTATATTCTGAGATAATAATGAGTGTTATTTGTTGCTCAAATATAGTACCTATGCCTCAATGAATTTTTTAAACAAAATAAACAGTAATATCTACATTTGTTTTCCCTTACTTAAAAAGTAGATCCTAAGTCTGTGGCCAGAATCTCTCCTGCAAACCTGTTTCAGCCAGAGAGCAGCTCTATGAATGCTGAATTTGAATCACAAACTCACAGTATTTCTCCCAGATTTACCTGTCAGATGCTAGTTAAATAATACTTGATATTTGTAGTAATGCCCTCTAGCCATTTACAGTAATATTGGTTCTTTCGGTTAATATTTGATGTACTGTATATTGTGATTGACTTTTGGCTGGAGAGTGAAATAAGTGGAAATAAAGATCTCCTTGGGGTAATGGCTGATCCAAAGAGAGAGAGAAGAACCAGTACCTTGAAGATACTAAGTAACGCTTCAGGAACAGAGCAGTTAAAATTGCAATTAAATATATTTTAATAACTGAGTGTTGATTCAGTCGTGGTTCAGCTTCAATAAACTGTTGGTTACCCTCATTGCTTTGGTCTCACTGGAAAAGGTACTAATCTGAATAGTTTCAGTAAGTACTTGCCTATCACTTGAAGTCGCACTGAGTTTTAGCAATTAAGTATAGTCAGTCAGCCACTGCCAAAACGAATAACAATAGGTCAACATGTACCCTTTTCTGGCTTTGATCTTCTTTAAGAAAATAGAATGAAAACACAAAATCCACTTAGAGTCATTTCTTCAGGTCTGGCTTCTTTCCAAGGTTTGCTCAGCTCTCCCATTTGGTCCTCTTGTAATAAAGAGTAATGAATGTAAGAGTTGTAATGAACAGGGAGAGCCACCACTCCTTTCTTTAGTATGGCTGGAAAAGTCTGCTACCTGCTTTGTCCCTTTTGAAGATTTCCTGTCCCTCAGGCAAATACAGCAGCCTGAAGCGCCTTGAATCCAACTGGGATGAGCCGTGTGGGACCATGCTCATGGCAGGTCCCATCTGGAAGTGATCTGTGGTCCCCGTTTGGGGATGAATGCCAGCTGATGTGCACCAGCAGCTCCTTTGGGTGCAATGGGATGAAACCTGCGGTGCTCTATACCTTTCCCAGCAGGCAGGGCTAGGGCTGTTGGGTTGAGCAGAGCAGACTCCTGCCAAGAAAAACCTCTCTAGGTAAGACTTTGGTAGTCAGATCTGCTTGTACCTCAAAACAAGGTAAATGGAACTGGTTTCTAATGAATCCAGATGTTGAAAAGAGTTTTTCATACAAACTAAAACCATTCATGCATCTGATTAAAGAAAAATCTTTGCCTTTGACGTAGTGTTAAGATGGTTCAGTTTTGTTCCATTCTCATTGTTCAGCTTTGATGACATTCAGACAGAATTTGATTCCCTTTAATAGCTCTCACTTCACGTCAGGACTACTCACAAACACAAAATGAAACACAGCCGAAAGCATCCTTAGGACTGAAGCATATGAAATGCGCATAGAATATTTTTAGGGCTTCAGCCCAGTATCAGTTCAGTGATGAACTAAAATGGATGGATTTTTGTCACTATAGTTGCTTTACTAGTAAAATTTCAGTGGTGTAAATTCAGGTCAGGAAGAGCTTGCTGAGAGGAGATTGTACCTACAATTTCTTGCCATAATTAATTGTTTTAAAAAAGGAGCATTTTTCTCATGTAACCTCCTTCTGTTAATTTCCAAGTTTGTTTTGGTACAGAAATCCATCTTTCTGTCAGAGCTGTGTATCAGTGTATAATCGCTCACCCTTGTTTCCAATTTTAACGCAAATTTAAGAAGAGAGAGGAGAAATTAGACAAGTGCTTTCCTTCCCCCTGGAGGCTGAAGGTGACACTTCTGAGCTATAGCTGGTCTCTTCTCAGTCCTGGCCCTTGCAGCTCCAGTCTTTCAAAGAGTGAGGGTGTGTCATGGCAGCTGCTGCATCAAACAAAATCAAAGAGATTTGATTAATATAAACTTCAAAATCAGTGCCATCTTCCCTTCACAAAATACTTCAAACACAGCAAGAAATGTCATCTCCCAGATGATGGAGGTTAATCTACTTAATCTCCTCTTTTCTGAATGCAGACTACTGGAATATACCCAATTATGTCTCACCAGTCAAAATAAATTCCTCATTCCAACAACTTCAATCAGATTTTAAGAGAGGACTTATAGTCCTTTTGTAATATTAACATGGGTTTGGAACTGATGTAGCAGAGTAAAGCAGGATGGACCAAGCAGTAGCCACACGCTTGCTTGTCATACTGTCAGAGTGGGTGATTAAAAGATCCTGGGCTAAAATTCGTCCCTTTATTTGAACCTCTGAGTGCAATGGATGTGTCAGGGGCTGGAGTTTAAGTAGGATTTGGCCAATTGTCTGTAGCAACAGTATGACTGTAATATTTTCAGACAGGAAAACCTTCATAACACCTTTAGGTTTATAATGCATAAATTTGTAAATTTACCCACGAAGGGCTCCTTTCTGGTGTTGTAACTCATTGCTTACAGGAGCCCTCTCCAGTCAATGATTTTTAAGACTGAAATAAAGGTGTATGTGCATACCAAGCTCAAACCTTTTTATTGCTGCAGTTATACCACCTACTTTTAAAAATTGCTAAAATGATAGAGAGTTAAATTTATTGCCATCCTAAGAAATTCCTTCCTGCCAATCCACGACTATGTTGCTCAGTGAGTAAAACCTCTTTTATGGACTCATTGGGTTTTTTGTTTTATGTTTTCTAATGTTATTTTACTCTGCTATCTTGTTTGCCTTCTATTCATTGTTTTGAAAAAGACATTCAAAACAATTGAGTATGCAGCACACATCTTTCATAGTAGTCTGAAAGCGCAGAAGTGTTAATTCTGTCCTCCAGTCCCTGTGGAGCATTAAACAACCAAATATGTGAGCAGGATTTTATGCATGTTCCAGTTCTTAATGTAATACAAGACGTAAATGAAATGTTCAGCTTTAAGTTGACAGAAAAAAACAATTCTAAATCCCTCTATGAGGTTACGTAGCAAAGCGATTTAAATGAAACTTAAATGAAACAAAATCTTCCCCCCACCTGTGTGCTTGCATCATGCCTTGAGTACAGTACAGTCCATATTCAGGGGTACACAAAAATTCAAGTGTCCCAATATTACAGACTTGCATCTTAAAATTCAGTGGATGACATTTGAAAACTCATTACAACTTCATAGTCACACCAAGTTAATGTTTACCTCTTGCAGAATTAATTAACTTAATGCACCTACTGGAATAATAGAAACTGACAAAGATAATAATCTAATGTTTCTGTTGGCATTATTTTTAACTCGATGATTCATATACTTTTTGAAACTAAATTATTTACCTCAACTTTTCTGGCTGTAGAAGATTCTTATGAGTCTGTTTTAAGTAGCTATTTTAGGGGAGAAATTCTAGACCGTAGTTTTCCTTAGTACTTTCCTATATTTAAATAGCCCCTTGGACCCAGCCACAGTGAGATTGCTGCCAAATTTCCAATTGCTAGTGAAAAAACCCACAAAAATACAACAAATAATTGCCAGACAGGGGAATGTTCCCATGCTTTTGGCAATAATAAACATGCATATGAAGTTTTGGTATTGGGTTAGTCAGCTGTGGTGATTGAATAGAAATGGAATTGAAGACATTTCAACCCTAGCGGTAAGCTCCCTGCTGGCCCTGCAAGCATCTCCTGGTGAGCCATGCTGGGAAACAATGAACTGGGAACAAAAGAACAACTACTAAAAGAAACTGCTAAAAGAAATGTTTAACTCCTACCCAGAATCCCAGGGTTTGAAGAACACAGGATGGAGTAAAGCTGCATTTTGGCTGAAAGGTAAGGGTGGATAGGGTAGAAACAAATTTGGTCTGATCATACTGTCCTTTTTCAAGAAGGAAGCCAAGGTGGGGGTGAAGGACTGTGAGTAATGTTGCAGCTCTGGCTACCATGCAGCTGCCTAAGAGACAACGTAAGATAGCACTGGCAGCAGTCCTGGCACGGTGCAGAGCCGGCAGGTTCTGAGGAGTGAGGAAAGAGCTGGAGGCAGACAAAGCCAGCTCTGCTCCTTACCTAGTTTTCTGAAAGTTATGGAATTGGGTGCCACCAATAAGGCCTCACAAAGTCCAGCAGCAGCTGAAATGAAAATACAAATGTTCAGAATCCATACTGGCAGGATTAGGTTATTTTGTCGAACTTTTTTTTATATCAGGATTTCCTGTATTTCATAAGACATCCAACAGTTAATATTGGCCAGCTGACAACAACCAAAGAGTGCAATGAAAAATCAGCTCCCAACATGGAACAGTAAAGAGCTTTGAGATGCCATGCAAACCCCTCTGCTGTTTCAGGTATTTGTTTGTAATCTGGAAAGAAGAAAGACAAAAGGAGAAAGAGGAATTTGAAGAAAAAAATACCTAAGTAGGTTAACCACTATGAAAGAAAACTATGACAAAGTTGACTGAGATTTAAACCAGCTAGAAAAACAAGCAAAAAGACGATAAATTAACTTCAGTGTTGGTAAATGCAAATAAGTACACACTGGATGGAAAAATACAGAATTTTTCTATTCCTTTGAAAGACACTTGACTATAACAGCTTTATGGTGTTAGATTGCACATGCACAGAAAAGTGATCAATATTGTTATACCTTTATAGAAACAAGGACAAGCTCCCACTTGGGAGAATAAGAGCGTTCTGCTCCAAAGGGGTGTTCAGAGATGGGCAGGACTGAATTATCCGCATTTAACTGCATATATAACCTATACAGAGGACAAGATTCAGTTACTTAAATTTAGGCACTTGTGTAATTTTATATGCAGTAGGAAATCTGTCCTGGTGTCCAGTTGCAGCCCAGAAACACACAAATCTCATACAAATCCTTTGCCATATATGACAGATTCCTGTGGCTGTCTTGGAAATACAAAGCAATTCAAATAGCACTGTGTTTAGGTAGATTTATCTACTTTTAAGTTTTCTTCCTTGCAGTTTTGGGTGCTGTTTAGCTCCTAGAAACCCCACTCATGCCTTGAAGAATATACTTCCAATGCTATTTACTGTTCTTAATGGGGAGCTGTGAAAATCAGCTTTCAGCTAATCGCTATGTAGTAACTTCACCCAGTGTTTGTATGGTCTCTGTTTGCTAGAAGACTATTAAGAGAGTTCATGATCTTGTCCTTATGGCATGTTTGAACTGCCTGTTTCATTTGACATCCCCAGTAAATACAACATCCTTGCAGCATAATGTCATGTGTCTGCCCAGATGGCAACCGTGCAGTGACAAAGAGCATGGAAATTTGTCAAGGAAAATTGTGGACACAAGCAAGAGGGTTAGGGGTTTTTTTGTTTCTTTGCATTTTTTTATTTCTAGCTGACAGTAGAATTAAGCAGGTCATTCATGTAACTACAGTAGTTCTCATTCAGGGAGCTATTTTCACAACTGTGAGGGCTGGATTTTCCTTTTCATCCTTAAAAGAGAGCTTAAGTTCTGATTAAATTGCCTGGGGTCACCTGCAGTGCACACGATGTCGCATTAGTAAGTAAGCATTAGTAACTTAAATATAAGCACTATTAGCTTTGTCTGGCTCTGCGTTCAATCACTTGTCGAGGAACTGCACTAACCAACTTCTTTCTAATCCTTTGTATAGTTATAGTGAATTACTCTAATACACCTAGCATCCTCTCCCTTTAATGCTGTTAGTATTTTCCATATTTACCTCTGGGATTTCTTACTATCTATAGCACAGTAATACAGAAAATACATTGGCGGTTTCCAGGCATGTAAGCTGACCATGCTTAATTAGCTGGAGAACAGACATCCTAACTATAGTATGACTTGACTGAGACAGTGTAAGGGGTTGGATTAATGGGAAGCAAAGAAGTCTAATGGTTATTGAGTTGTTACACAGAGTTCACAGTTTTTCAAAATTAATTTCTGAAGTAAAGTGCCTCCTTAAATAGTGTCCTTCTTCACCTCTTTAGCCTCACACACATACACTGTCTTTTCTTCTCATTTTGATGCCCTCCACCAGCCACCAGTTTCAGACCTCTGTCCTGGTGCCCTTGTCTCACCACCCAGCTGCCTTTCACTGATGGGGCTCGACACAGCCCATCTATGAGCAGTTGGCCTCTTCCCTCAGCATGACTTCTCTCCTGTTTTACAACACTCCTGTTAGATGTTTCCAGGCCTGCTTTTCCCATTCCTGCTGGATTTCCCAGCCCAAATTGCACGAGCAGACTTTACTCTAGGGAGTGTTCCCACCTGACCTGGTGGGGTACTCCTCCCTGTACGACTGATGAAGGACTGCTGGGACTGAGGACCCTGTGGATTTCTTTGTTATGGATTGACTTTTATTCCAGTGTAACATACTCTATTTGAAGGTCATCGGATGGGAGAAGCCAGTGGCTCGGGGTAGGCTGATCTTTTCTTATCTGGCTGGCACACCTCACCACTACTGGTGCAGTTTCTACCTTCTCCTTGAAAAGCCAAAACTTCTCTCTTATCAACGAGTGTTTGTGTTTTATAGTCTTACAGGCTATGAAATTTTTCTTTGATGAGGCAGATGGCTCACCCTGTCCTCCTCTTTGTTTATTGTACCTTGACACCTGGTTCTTTCATTTGTATTTATGGTTAGATGTTTTCTTCTCTCTAAGTGTTCAGAATACAGATTCCTTTTTGAAAATTTCTATTTTTCCACTTAGACACATGACTGGGGATGTTTTTTTCTTTAATTTTACTGCTTAATGGTGAGATTTTCCCATACAAGAAACTGACATGGTTTTCTTACATTGCAATGAATTGCTACACAACTAGAACAAGGGACCAGCTGAGCCATGAGAAAAGGTGGCAGTGTTTTTTGTACAAATGGTTTTAATGTGATTGAATGTGCCTTGGTATTTTCCAAAACTGACCAATACCTTCTACATTCCTGTGAAGAAACAAATCACAGTATGAAGATTTGAGCCTGCCCCATACATCCTCATGAAGCTCACTTTAGCAGTCCAATGACACATTGACCAGTATAGTGTTGAAAATTTGTTGTCTGACTTATTATTTGTTTTTCTTTACACTTTATCATTTATTACTCTTCTCGTATTCTGTCTGCTTTTGCTTACTTTCCTCTTCTCTGCTTCAATTTCCTTTTCCCAGGGTAAATAAGCTCCTAATATTTAGTTCCTGCCTGTGGCAGCCACATTAAAGGTTCATCTGGCCCAATTTAATGTCACACATCAAGACCACCTTCAGAGAAAGAATTAGAGACTACACAATTACTTTCCAGTTCCCTGTGGAACCTAATCACTCTCATTCCCTGAAGAACAAAGGTTTATGGCCTCATTTTTTTAAATAAACTTTTTCCCTTCTAATTTGTGAATGATTCCTATTGAATACGTGCAGTACTCCTAAGCAATTTTTTTCAGTTTTTCCGAATGCTTTACTTGCCCTTGTGAATTAATTCTCAAACTAGTAATATATGATATTTTTCTGAGTAAAGTGTTTGCTTTCATGAGATCTGTTTGTTGCTGTCACTACCTGTCTTCTTGCTCTTGTAGTAAAAGCATTATGTTCTTTTCCTCTGTACATTTTTCTTCTCTCCTGTTCCCTCTTTCAATTAAATAGTTCCAATCTCTGAGAGGTTTTCCTATGCTTCTGTTCCTTTGCCATCCATCTCTAAAACCATTCTGCAGTTCCCGTGTCTTTTCTGAGATAAGCTGACCAGAGAATATCAGTTCAAGTGCAAGTGTTGATTCATACAACACTATTTCCAGTTCTTTCTATCCACCTCTGTGGGTGCTTACACTTTGCTTGCTTGCTTGTCCACTACTGTAAGTTAAAGGCAGCTACAAGTATACATCAGAGGTCTCAGGGACAGTAAAAAGACATATTTATTCAGTAGCCCAGTGGTTAGAGCACCTATTAGGAAATACGTCTGCTTTCTCACGCAAGAAAACTGAATTTGAATGGAAAGTTTTTGGAACTGAAGCTATTATTAAAATGAAGCTTGATAAATTTAGGAGTAAGCACTATAGACTCCTGTAACAGCACAGGCGGGGACTGATGAATCCACATGGCCAATTTCGGTCCTATGTCTTCCATTCCTAATAATTCAGGAGGTTTTCCAAATCTCTATAAATATCCAGTCCTTTCAGAATTTCAAAATTCTCTTCCTTCATTAACCTCCTGTGGCAGAAGCTATGCACTTTTATTATACACACTGTTTAACTCAAATGTATTTTACTGCTTTGTACTACATCGTATCATCCCATCTAATGTTCTTTTATTGTTATATTTGAATGATAGACCAAAAATTCCATCTCTGTGCTGTTCTTCAAAACCTACATCTTTTTATGTTCTCTCTTTTTCATTCTCTTTGTAGGATATTTCAAACCAAAAAATCTTTGGAAATTTTTGCTCTGTTTTCATGTAAGAGTTTTCCTGTACTCTTGATCATTCCTGTGTTAGATACAAAAAGCACTTGCGAGATCAAAAGCAGCATTGCTGAGAAAGAAGTACCCTTCCTGTGTTTAAACTAAGAAAAGGACAATTTCTTAAGTAAATATATATATATATTTATATAAAGTATAGCTCCTCCTTCTGAATTAGACAAATACCAGTTGTAGGATGAAAGCTATAATCTGCTCCAAATTAATGTTTCACTAAACAGTGAAAGTCAGTATTCTTTAGCAAAAAGAGTAAGCCACACAAATTCAAAATAAATTAAAATACATAATTATAATCAAGAGTTCCTGCCTGCTGATTTGTATTCCTTCATTCATCCTGCTAACAGCCCTGCTGTCCTAAGAGGAAGAAAGCCCTGCAGCACTCACTATAGCGATGGGGTGGGCTGTCGGGTGCCCAAGTCAGCGGCTCTGTGGTGCAACTCTGGACATTTCTCCACTGGTAGGTGGACACAAGCCTGAAATGGTGACATATTTGTGTGCAAGGAGGCAAGAGTTGCAGCAGGACTGAGCAGGTGATTGTTATGAATAAACCTCTGTCCCATATAAAGGGCTTCTGGCTCAGTGGCTTGTATTTGAGGAAGATGCTGCGTGTAGTTTTTTTGTCTGCCCATGCAGACCTACCTTGTGTAAACTGGATGTAAAGACAATATTTTCCCCATGAGGATAACCAAGCTCCAGAGAAGCTTCCCCAGACTTCACTGGACAAATTCATGAGCAATCTGCTCTGTCAGAATTGTCCCCGCTTTGAGCAGAGGTTTGAAGTAGAGACCTCCCAAGGTCTCTTCTGGCCTGCATTATCACATGATTCCATGACCTCAGTATCTCGGGGATTCTGTGGCTAATTACCTACAGCCTTCTCAGGAATACTTGCAAGGGAGAGAAGGCAGTTGAGTCATGCCTTTTCTGTTTTTTCCTGGACCTCTCTCTGACTTACTCCTCCTCCTTGGAAGATACCATGTTACAAAAGGAACTACAGTTCAGGTGAAAGAAATGAGAAAAGAATGAAAGTATGTCCTGAAATATTGTGTCCAAAAGAGTTTACAAATGTTATAACTGCAGGCATTTGAATTTTAAGTGTTTCCTTCCTAGTGTGACATTCTTGAAGGGATGGCAGTAATAGACAGCTTTGCATGAGTTACTCATAGTCTGAGATGGACAGGATACATAACAAGTGCATGCGGCTTGGGAAACATCCAAATACAGTCCCCATTGTAACATGGCTTAGGCATGAACTGAACGTGCAATGCTAATGACTGGAATGTGATTATATACTTAGTGTCTGGATAAAGTAATTAATCAGCTGAGAAATGTATGATGGGCATACAATAAAAGGCAATAACTAACACATGACAGGGCATAATGGACATTATCAAATACTTTTAAGGGGAAATCAGGGTCACAATTGAAGACAGTTCATCATTTGGAGTGATTTAAACTGTTGGATGGATGGGTTCATGCAAGGTACAGTTGGGGCACAGGTCCCAGCACTGTCTTCTCTACCTCTTCAGAAGGGAAGCCTGAGAGTCAAGCTGAGTTTTGTGAGTGGCCAGAAGATGGTCCAACCTAGTGTTTGGAAAACATGGGTAAGAAAAATCCTCCAGGGTAGCCTGTGCCCTGGAGATCCAACTGTCCCCAGGGTGAGGCATAGCCGCTGTGAGACACAGTGACCAAAGGGAGAAGCAAGGCTGTAAGGAGTAGACAAGCTACATATTTCGTTTTAGAGAAGAGCATGCAAGACTGAATCTTGCAAGGACTATAAAACCTGTGCTGCTTTGTCAGTGTTTGGCTCTGAAACTTTGGGAAGGTGTGTGTGGTGACTCCCATCTCTCTTCTGTTCTGCAGGAGAACAGTGAAGCCGTGGTTTAAATCATGTGCTGTACAGTGGCATTTGGAAAATTTTGCTTCTTAATTTCATCCTTAGGTGACTTTCACCATACAAATTTGGTTCTGAACCATGCTTTATTGTGCTACTTAAGTGATGTCCTTACATTAACTCTGGGAGTTGATTGAGAGCAATACAGCAAATGTGTTTAATGAACTATTGTGTTTAAATGTTGGCTAGAAGATGTTATTTTACACAAGGCAGAAACATGTGCACAGGACAGGCTTAGCATGCAAGCTGAAAGACTATAAAAAATTCCCTAAGACTTACTCCTAAAAGTGTCCTCCAAAATTGCCTCTAGCCAGTACAGTGTAAGGCATCCTGCATAAGCTATCTTTTTATAATAACTTTAATGAAATATATTCAAAGCATAAAACCATCAAGGAAACACATACTTTTCATTTAGACTGGGATTGATTTCCACATCAATATGAGGAAAGAGCTAAGTGAAAGGCATGTGACTGCACAAGTGAAATGGCAACAGCACAGATATTTTAGCTTATAAGGTCATTGATCTAAAATCTTCAAACAATTGGCTCAAAGCCTAAAGAGAATGCAAGTTTAGGTATAGATGAGCTGTCCGGAAATCTTTGTTGCCTGTAGCACAGATTGTGCACATGGGGGCGGGGAAGGGCCCAGTAATACTGCTTTTTCAGACAGTGAGAATTTGTTTCCCTCCTTTAGATTAAACGCATATAGCCAGATTTTCTCCACAACTTGCTATGCTTTTTCTCTTGCCTGTAATAGTTTTCCATGTGATCAGAAGCACTATTATGAACTGTAAGAATAGATTGTATTTTTCAGAAAAGCAAAATTCCTTTCTAAAGTTTTCTGAGATAATGATTGAGGAGAATAGCTTGTGACAACAAAAAAAAAAAAGGCATAAAACCAGAACATTAACAAAAAAGGTTTCAAATACTAGAATTATTCTACTTTTGACTTATGCCCCTCTCCTTGTTAGCTTATGTTGCTATTATCTCTGATAATTACCTTCAACTTAGTGTCCTGTAATTCTGCAGTTCTGCAGAGGGATGAGACACCTATAGAAACCTCACTCTCTAATCAAAAGTACTAACAACGTAAACCTGTCTTTTTAACTAACTTTAAACTATTTAACTCTCAGTCTTGCACACTGATGTAAAACATGCATCCTAGCATCTGTAGTTACTTAAGAACAATGCAGAAAGATGCCAGTGGAATTATTTTCCTCTGCTCCTATAACAATGTGGGAACAAGTTCAGCAGCAGAAGGTGGTGCTTATGGTGATATTGGGAGACTTCTGCATTAAGAAATGATAACGGCTCCCAAGTAGGGGAGCAGAAGCGACTTTCTACGGGCAGCTCCTACTTGACGCGTCCACCAGATGGTGCCACTCTTCAGCAGAAGCCAGCATCTCTTTTTTTGAGTGATCTAGCGTATCTCAAGCACACGAAAAGTTTTCTTTTTTTCCTAAGGACAGACTTCAGGTTTTCAGATGCACCCTTTAGCCTGCGACATGCCTTATTTGTCTGACAATCTACAAAAGCCTTTTTGCTTTTACACTTTTTTTCTTTTGCCTGACTTACCTAAATTAATTGTTCTCTGCTCTATGGAAACTGAAGAGAGCAAGAGCCTTAAAAAGAATCACAAAGGAGCTCTGTTACACAAGCTGGCTTCTTAAGTGCTGTCTCCATCAAGCAGTTGATACTTTATTCTCCTTTCCACCTACAATTACCTCTGATATAACTTTTCACTTTAAAAATAATATGTGCACTACTGGATATGCAAATGCATTCAGTGCTTCTATAAAGTGCAGAAAACTCTTCAGTTATATTCAACATCAAGAAGTCAGGCCCGGAGGGAGGACAGGCCATTGTAATGAACTGGTACTTTCATTACCTGTGTTAATAAAAAAGAGAAAGGAACTGCCAAAATCCCAAATAATTGGATATGGTAAATTTTTCTAGTTACTAAAGCTCTATTTTTTTGATCATGTGTCTTGGCACTATCAAGTTGAGTTCCTCTGTGCAATGTGGCTACTTCGTATGGTACTGACATCACAACTCATTGTTGTAAGTCAAAGGAAATCATTTTGTTGTAAGGATGATGTTGTAGAGAGGCCCTTGTGTCCTTCACGCTCGGTGTGAACCTGCTTATATCTACTCCCTTCCCATAATGTTCATCCAAGGCAGGGGAGAAGAGACTGGGATACAGGAAAGCTATGGCTGGAGCAGCCCAATCATTCTCCATTCTTTGGTGCACAGCAGTGTCTTGTACATCCACCCACCACTCTTCAACCTACAGCAAGCCACAGCTCTCTGCAGCAGCTTCAGAGCAATCTCCTGGTAGCTTACGTTGACTAGTGGCAGGATTAAAGGATTTTAAAGGAAAGTTTTCTGCCAGACCTCTGCTTCCACATTTTGTGGAACTAGATCCACAAAACATTGGGTGGAAAAAGGTGAAGCAGAACCAATTGTTTAACTTAGAATAAATGTCATGGTTAAATATATGTGTGAACAAACACCAGATCTTTTAACTTTAATGCTGTTGCAGTTTCTCTCCAGCAACAGCTTACTACAAGTAGTCAGAGAAGAAAGTAGCATAAAAAATCTTACACAGGCTTTCTATGCCACGTGCCCTGTTTACTGAAGGACTCGGGGAGCCACAGCTATAAAGAATGAGCAGTAGTTACCACCTGCAATGCCTACTGAGCTCACCTTTTTTAATTCACAAACAATTGTCTGTCAATTAATCTGTCTATCATCTTAGTCACCTCTCTGATTAAATATCTTTTTAAAATTCTCATATACTTCCCTCCATCTCATTTTACTGGAAACCAAAGGACTTGTTAACTTTCAAAGCTGCAGTCTGTTAATCTCCCTGAGCTGGACCATCATTGACAAGAAAATCTCACCAGTGATTACTTCTGCATGTTGTGACCTGTCACATTTCAGCGATTCCAAGATCCAGATACTCAGAACCACTCACAGGTCTCCTGCAGGTGACTTCCAGCCAAAACCACCTTAAATAAGTAGTAAATGTAGATGACTTTGGAGCACACTTGGATTAACAATTCTTATTCATAGGGCAAAATTGAGAAGTACCTATTCGATGTGTTCAATATAATTATATTTTATCTCATATTTCAGTCTTATTCAACTAATGTTGACTGTGATCAGACACAGCTGCTGACTATCCTTCTGCTGCCTTCTAAAATCTGCTGGATGTTCTGCTTTAAAGACCACTGCTGTGATCTAAAGAGTAGTAGGTCATAGCTGCCTGAAGGTGTTGCATGATCAAAGTCAGGAGACTACATGTTTACCTTTCTGTTTTACCCCTGAGTCTGGACAAGAGCATTTATTGCCTTTCATGCAAACTCCAGGTATGATATTTTTTTTGTCAAAAGACTTACTATTTACAACGCCAAGCAATGTCGTATGGAAATACAGCATGGAGTGGCACAGCACATATTTGAATATAAAGGCATATGTCCTGGGTCAATAGAAGCTATGAATTTTTCTATTGGCTTTTAAATGACTACAATTTCTTTCTTGCGTATTATTTTGTAAATCATTCAATGTGAGGTATGCACACAAAGATCCTTATGCTAACTGCAGGAAAGATATAATGGTGTTTGCTTTAGAGAAGTAGCTGAGATAGTCTGCAAAAGAAAAGTATTGTAACTTTTATACTTATCTGAAATAAAGCATATTTTTGGCTTGCAGTCTAATGAACTTAGCATGTTCAAAATGTTTAATTCTGATTTGTATTTGAGTTGCCACTTTCCCCAGCTATTTGTCCTGACCCTCATGATCTGTCAGGGATGAACCACTCTGCCAAGAATCTATCCTCCTGAGGGTATGAGCAAGATTTTCCTCTAAGCCAAGAGCTCCGGGGCACAGAGGAATGAAGCAGGCTCTGTTTTTCCTTTGCAGACGCATAATGCTCCCGGATGCTGCCAACTCGGTAAGAAAAACTCATGAACTTGCTCCAGAGCCCTGAGACACCTGGCCAGCTTCTTCAACATTTTCAGAGAGCCTTCAAGCTAAAGAATTTGTTTATAGTAATATTTATCCCTCGCAGACATTTTCCTGGGGCGATCTCTCTCATACTTGTGTTCATTTGATTAGTTTCCATAGTGACAATTATTTGCAGAGTTTAGAGTTGCTCATAGCAGGTTTCCGTAAATGCCAGATGCATGCATGCCATGTTAATAAGACAAAGTCAGCAGTATTTCTTTCCCTTTAGTGCTTTGATTTTGTTTTACAGTTGGGGGCATCCTTGGGGAAAAGAAAGAACAGGGTTGGGGGTGGGCATGTTTAGATTCAAGATCCAGGGGGATATTAGCTTATTATACTTGATTGACTGGACTAGTTCTGTCTGAATTGCAGTGGCAGCTTCTGAAGGTCTGTCTGGCCGAGTGAGCTGTTGTATAAGCTGGGGAAACCTTCCATTACAGCAAGGCCATTAGATTGCTGCTTTATTAAAAATGCAGAATTACATGAAAAAGCAATTCACTTGAGTGGTGCCTTGTAGGTTGCCTTTTATCCCAGGCTGAAGTCAGAACATCCTTCTTTTCCAGGAAAGTTACTACTATTTTAAAAAGAGAGAATGCTAAAATCAGACACAAACTCCTGTGTGTGCATGCATCTTATTGGCATGCTTATCTGCAATAAGTGAATAAAAGATTTCTATACTGATAAGAGCAATTTCAGGGTCATGGTTATTTAAAAAATTGCTAATTCTTTGTAGTGATCACAAAAAATTCATAGAAGACTGGAAGAGAGTTAGGAAAAAAAGAGTTAGTATGTATCACCCACAGATGAGTATCCCCACTAGATAAGGGCATCCTTAGGGGACAGTTTGTGTAATGTAGTTACATGTTTTTTTCCACATTTGGAGCAGAACAAGAAGTAGCGAGAAATCTAGATTTGACAATTGTTTTGTTACACAGAGTATTGGTTTGTTTAGGTTTCTTGCAGGGAGTTTGAGGCTTTTCGTGCTAGTTTAACACACTCCTTTCTTCAAGACACTGGAAGGTTGTTTGAGCCACTGACATTTATGCACAAAAATAAAGCAAGAAAGAATTGCAGGAGTTCCTTACAGTGTCTGTCCAGAGGAAAGACAAGGATCAGCACTCCCAGGAGACCAGAAGTGTGATCCTGCTCTGGTATAGTAGAGAAAACAAAGAATAGACTCTCTGAAGTCAGAGAAATTAAAACCGGGGTAAATGTGATATGGGTCCAGCTGGACTGTGGCCCTGGAGTTTACAAGCTACCTTGAATGTACTGCTGAGGTGGAGCCAGAGGAAACTGGGCATGTCATGGAAGGACTGACCCACACAAGTGATAACCTCTGTTATTTTCCATAGCAGCTTTTAACTCTCAGTAATGTAAAAGAAGATTTATTAATTTCATTAAGATAACCCAATAAAAGAATAATGCAAAACCAATATCAAAACCTGTTGATCGTTTAATGAAAAGTGAAAGTAAAAGACAAAACTTGATTTCTCCTGTTGCAATTTAAGTGAAAAACTGATAATTGTAGAATGAGAGCTAAAATTTTAAAGTCTGTGTTTTCTCCTCTCCCACCCCGATCTTTACAAAACGTTAAGTATTCATTGGAGGGAGAGGAGAAATCAGGTTTATAAAACAGTAAACCTCCTTGACTTCAGCACAGGATAATTTTAATGCTGACTACTGTGCCTTGACCCAGCACCAGAAAGATGACATCAAATTGTGAATTCCATGTGATGCAGTCAGCCTACAGGAACACTACAAAGAGAAGGAAGTCCTCAAAAGCAGCCCAAGTTACTCAGTAAGATTAATGGGATCTATTGGGGAAGCTCTTCAGCTCCATCTCTGAGCCAGATGATGGGTGCAGGTGAAATCTTTCCAAGAAATCAAATTAGATTGTCCATAAATATCATTGTGGGTTTAAGAACAGTCATCTCTCTATTTAGATTGCCTAATTTATCTCTCTCGCTCTCTTTTTTTTTTTCTTTTAAATTCTGAGCGATTTTGCTTCATGGAAGCCCTTAGAAATTTTTTGGGGAGAAAGTCCTGTGAAGGACTTTCCGAGGACTGTTGCCATATGAAATTCCATTCACATTTGATTGAAAGAATAAATCTGACAGGAAGGAAATGATTTTTTTAGGTGCATAGTCAACAGCTTGTTGAAAACAACAGGTAGATGAAAAATCCCATCTAAGACCGAGTCTGTGCAAGCGTGAAGCACAGTGGCACTGAGAAGAACAGATGGCCTCTCTGGAAGCAGGGAGGGAGAGCAAGACCAAGATCCTTGGATTCATCAACCCTCCAGACAAGGTGTGTGCTGTGTCCAGGCTTGTGTCAGGAGTGAGCAGCTGTGGCTGTGCTGGGGCAGTGGTTGTTGCAGACAGGCAATGTGCAGTAGAGAAAATCACTGGCTTGAAATCCACTTGAAATCACAGCCCCAGCTCCAAAACAAGTTGTATCTACAGACATTTAGCTCATTTAACCTATTTGTGCTATCAAAACAGTGAAGTTCTTACTCTGGGACAGAGACTATACGTTTGTGAGACACGAAGAAATGTGAGTACTGTAAAAAGGGCTTTGAGGAAACAAGTAACTGCATTAGTTGCTGGCATTGAGTGGTCACTGGAAAGAAGTATTTTCTACTAGTTAAAAAATAAATGATAAAAATATCAAATGCCTTCCTCATTATAGGAGCATCAGTCAGAGAGATGAGTGGAGGCAGCAGACAGTAATGATTCACATACGTAGGCTGACAGTGCCTATAATAATAGGTTATGAATCTGTCCCTGTTTACCTTGGTTTCCCCAGGAAGCAAGATGGATGTGAGCGTGCTGTCTGTCTGTCCATCCATCATTCTTCCTAACATTTCCTGCCATTTCCTTGGCTAAATTCAATAAAATCTGACAGGAAATCAAGAAGTCTTAAAGTTATGAAAATCAGTGTCTAAATAAAAAATAGTCTTATCTACTGTCCTGGCTTCGGTGAGAACTGCAGTGGGAAATCAAGAACTACCTTTTCAGTCTAGTTTGCCATCTAGCCCATCAGCACATGCACAGGCTGGTCAGTCAGCACTTAGGTGTCTCAGACACCACAAATGCTGCCTCTTGGCTAAGCAGGTGTTTTACAGACATGAGAAACAGATGCAAGCAAGATACTTGAGGCTTTACAGAGTATGGAGGAGAACTAGAAGCACTGCAGAGAGGTCACAGTTATTTTAGTGGGATTTACTGAGGCAGGATACAAGTCTCTGGGAGACCAGACACCACTAGATTTGGGACTGTTTACTGGTTTCCAGTCAGGACATGTATCCATATAAAGATTACAAATTTATAAGAAGACCTTATTGGTATTCAAGACTGCAAAGGACACATTATTCTTCTTCAAAGTATTTTGGCATTTGTGCCTATGATTGATTCCACTGGCTAAGCCTGCATTTGCACTACTGTGGCGGAGAGATGATTCAGACTGCTCAAGTTTATCATGGACAACAAATTGTTCTTGTATGAAAACATCTACAATTAGAAAATATATTTCTATCTACAGATATGTGAAAATATTCCTTTATGGATCTGGTCTCATCCAGATTGAAGACAAAGGGGAGGCTCCTACTAACTTGACAGACAGGTGTATTTTACTTTAGAGTAAAATGCACTAAATATAGAATATAATCTGACAGTAACTGAAAAATATGTATGAAGTCAAACTTGGAGCAGAACTCTCATGGCTGCAGAAGAAATATGAGCTTCAGTAATGCTGGCAAGAAGCCTACAGGAGTGGCAGACAGACAATGGCTATTGGTTGTACAGCTGATGCTCTTGATTAGGAACACTGGTGAGAAAGGTGAGTTTTCTGTCTTTTTTTTTCAAGAAAAGTGTAAATGGACAAACAGAAGCTCACACAATAATTTTGATAGCTTTCACTTGTTGTGTGCCACTGATCTTACAAACATCCCTTAAAATCAGCCCATTACCTGTTTCTTTTTTAATATAAATTAGACGTAAATTTGCACTGGCACTTAGGAACAAGTCAAAACACTCATATTCACAGGGCAGCTTCTGTAAGAAATATTTCAGAAACCCAGTAAGCACTGTATATTTGTATACATTAAGTACTCCATATTTGTAAGGGAGGTCCTGGCTTATACATTGTTTGTAATGTAATTAGTTTAGATGATACATGTATCTTTGAATTATCACATTGTTTCTCTTGAAAGCAATTAACTACTACAGAAATGGAAAATAACTTCTTTAACATCCTCAGGCCATGGGCAGGTTGTTTACCGTAAGATGAATTGGTATCCAGAAAACCAGTGTTGATTCTCACATAATTTAATTGCGGCTTCCTTAACAGGTCCAGAAATACAAAGGAGGTTACAGAAGGTTTTGTCTTTGTGGTCATATCCTACCTCTTCTCATCTACCAAGCACCAGTTGATTCATTTCTTGTGAGTCCTGGTTGCTTACCTGCTCCTTGTGTTACAAGCATTTATACAATATATTCTATAATGAAGTTCATCCTTTTCCTTAATAATTACATAGGAATTTACTTGATCACTGTGACCTGGATAAAAAATACATTCAAAATGCCATTTTGAAAGAGGAGTGAGCTGAAAGGTATCTTAAACCCAAACTTAGTGTTTGGCAGTGTGCCATTTATGCATGCTGCTAGGGACAGATATTGAAGCTGCTTTATAGATGCTAAATGGTCATTCATCCCATAGGTTTGGATCTATCCCGGTTTTGGTGGGGACAGAGTTCATTTTCTTTCTGGTAGCTGATAGATGTTTTGGATGATGGTAATGGTGATGATGATGATGAGGAAGATGATTATGTCCCTTTTGCTGTCCTATTAAACTGTCTTTATCTCAGCCCACAAGTTTTACTTTCTTTCATTCTCCTCATTCCACTGCTGGCAGAAGGGGAGATGCACAAGTGGCTGCCTGGTGCTTAGTTGCTGGCTGGGGTTGGGCCATGACAAAGGCAGTAATAGCCTGGAAAGACAGAAAGGGTCAAACAGTGGATGCATTGGCTGGCCAACTCCGGCAATATGAAGGAAGTCTAGTCCTACTATGAGAGAACCTCCAAGCCTTCTGCCTCCCTCACTGCCCCCAGATGGTTTATGACCCTCTAGAGCAGAAAACAGACCATGTTGTCTCTCTTCTGAGCCTGAATTCGTTAGCTGATGCAGTGCTTAATGATTTAAGCATGGTGTATGTGCCAATACCACGCAGAGATATAAGAGCTTCCTTTGAACCATATCTGCTGGGGTAGTAAAAAAAGCTATATTAAATCATTCCCCTTAGAGTGCTTTGTACCTTTGTTTTTCTTGTATGAATGAGGTTGCCCAGGTAAAACTGCTTTATGTTGTGATGAATACACAGGTTAATTATCCCTCTCCTCTACCCTTGTTCATCTTGCACCCACTGTTCAGTACAGAGTCTATGCTGTTTCTTCCCTTCAAACAATCTAAAAACCAAGCACCTATTCTAAGGACGGCATTTGTCTATCTTCTGCATCCTTAGATCTCATGCAATTATTGACAATGCAGAGTCTTTTGTTTAGCACACATTAAAATGTCAGTGTAACACTGTGTAACATTTAAGAATTTTAGCTTAGTTTAATAATTTTCTTTTGTGTAGGACTCAGTAATTTTCCAGACTGCTGCCACCCTCCAAAGAAAGAGAAACATCAACAAAGTGTTTATTTTCCTCCTTAAAAACTTAAATTGTACTTCCACTTGTAGAATCTTCAAATTTAGAATAAGTTTTCTCCTCAGGAATTTAAATAGTGCAAATATTTTATTCAAAAGAAAATAGCTGTTAAACTATTTTTGGCTCAAGACTAAAGATGCAGTAAACCAGCCAGAGTTACAAAATAAAACTCAGAACCTTGGAAAAGTATTGAAGCAATACCAGACACAGCACCAAAAGGAAGCCCATAAAAGGATGAATCTATATGGAAAACTTTATTATAAAGGAGAGCAAGTTTTGAATATTTCTTTTTTGATTCTTCTTGAATGAAATGATTTCTTTTCATAGTAAACTGTTTTAGAAAAAAATATTGTATTGATATAGATCACAGAATCACAGAATGACCTGAGTTGGGAAGGACTCACAAGGATCATCGTGTCCAACTCCTATCCCTGCACATGACAACCTCAAAATTTACACCACTTGACTGAGCGCATTGTCCAAATGCTTCTTGAATACTGTCAGGCTTGGTGCCAGGACTGCTTCCCTGGGGAGCTGTTCCAGTGCTCCACCACCCTCTGAGTGAAGAACCTCTTCCTAATATCCAACCTAAACCTCCCCTGGCACATTTTCCGGCTATTCCCTTGGTCCTATCACTGGTCACCAGGGGGAAGAGATCATCTCCTCCTCCTTCCATCAAGAGGTAGCGGTAAGCAGCTATATGGTCCCTTCTCAGACTCTCTTCTCCAGGCTGAACAGTCCAGGTGGCTTCAGCCACTCCTCATACAACTTCCCCTTCAGACCCTTCACCAACTTTGTGGCCCTCCTCTGGACACTCTCCAGCATACTTTTTATACTACAGTGCCTAACACTGCGCACAATACTCAAGGTGGGGCTGCACAATTGTGGAGGAGAGAGGGATGCACACACTCTGCTCATGTAATATTCATGGTGTCTGTTTGAAGTGTCTGTGTCCTCTTACCTGAGCTTTATCACATTTTGCAGTGTTAATGCTTACAAATTTAGGCATAGATGACAAAAAATGATGCCTGCTCAAAAAGCTGGTCAGGAATGACTCTAGTTTTTAATGACTCTAGATTTCATAGCAATTAGAGAAAGGATTAAGGGATTAGTATGTGCTAATCTTGTAATCTATGAAGTCCTGAAGCTGTAAAATTTGATATTGAAGCTAAACTGGGACAATGTACAAGGTTGAACTCATATTTCATAATAAATTTGAGGTAATGGTAGCTTAACACTTAGTTTCGTCATCTTCATTTTAATGATTATTTACAAAGCCTTCAAGTAAATAAAATTAAAATACCATGCAGTATATAACTGGAGGCAAGTTTTCCTCAATCTTTATGCTGTACTGCGTATGTCCTCTGCAGTTACTGGCTACCATCAAGGGTAGCCTTGAAACACTCGTGAAAAAAATTAATGATAGAAAAGACGTAGATTCTGCGGAAATAAGAAAATTTAGAATTAAAGTTTATTTAAAATAAATTCAGAATAGGAAATATTTCTCTGTATGTGATTACAACTTCTATTACAGTTATGCAACTCATGCAGATGTTACCCTGCATTGCTGAAATCATAGTAATCTGAAGTCTTGAATGATAGATGAATAAACATACAGATATAGAAAAAATTTTTACTTTTACTTTTGATTTTCAATGTCTGTAAAGCCCATAAAATACAAATATTCAATCTAGAGGACTAGAAATACATTACAAAATTAAAAATTAATAAAACTGAAATTATTGCAATTTTACAATCTCTAGATTGCAGTGTCTGGAGTTTTAATAAAGAAGAGACTTAGTGAAATGGCACGTTACTCCCCAAAATGCTTTCTTATTAAGAATAAAAGTGTTATCTCTGATTTCAGCTATTTTATAAGTATTTCCCATAGCTCCTCATAATTTATTTCTTGTAACTATCTATAAGCAATTGTCACATGTTGTAGAAGTGCTGTTCTTTGTTATTAACTTGATCTCAATTGTCATGTGAGTGCAAAACAAATGGGTGCAACCCAATCAAATGTCAGGGGAGTGGAGGTGGCATGTGCAGTGCTCCTGGCCCCTTTGGGAGGGGCTGCTGCTGGCTCCCGACACAGGACAAGAAGAGAACTTTACTGAGACAAAGGTAGGGATAGAAGGTGTTTAAGGGGCTCTGTGAAGAATACAGTCCCCTGGCCGCAGCAATAACGTCACACTGGCTTTGCTGTGTGTCCCTGTTTTGGGTAGGATGTGTGGGAGGAATATGAAAGCAGAGCTGCTGCTTCCTGCTATATTGTGCTTCTCTGTGCAGACACCTGTTTTAAATTCTAAAGGACGTCCTTAGCATTTTTAAAGTGTACCACACAGTGATTTGCATGCGTCAGCAAGACTTTGCCTCTTACAGCTATTTTGCACAGTCAGAGCAATTTAGAGTGAACATTGATGAGAAAAGAAATTTCCTAGGTATGACTTTTTATTTTTCTCACTAGATGCATAACTTACTAAGGCAGAAACTATTCAATTTTGGAGTAAATCTTTAAAATTCTTAATTTTTTAAATTTTGGTTTGGTTTAAAACTAGTTTATTTTATAAGTATATTTCACAGACATGTCCTGTTCCTTTCTGGACTTTTAAATCACCATGAGCTGCCGCTTCTGCTGGTCATGATAATGTAACGAACATTTGCAAGTGAAATACAGATTCTATATCTCAGCAGGTAGCAAAAAGATGCTTGTTCAAATGTGATTTTAAAGTACATCTGTGAATGTTAAAGCCCACAGTCAAATTTCACTAGAATGCTAAATGGTGACTGAACTGATCAGATGAAAGAGGCTGGTGTTGCAGAAACAGAGGACACTCTTCTCACGAAACGGTGAAGCAAGTCTGCAGAGAGACTGTTAAGAAATTTCTGAAGGCTACCAAGCTTCTGGAGGGTTTCTATGGCTTGGTGGGAATTCCCCAGCTCTGAATCTCCCATTCTCTCTGCCTGCTGCTGAGGAAGAGACTAGCAGAGCCTCAAGATTCAGAGGACTGGAGATTCCACCTGAAGCCTAGCAATGTAGGTGAAATATCCTAAAATATCCAAATCTTCTGCATTTGTCCTGAAACAAAAAATTGGAATATTGGATTCCTGTTGGAAACTCCAATAAAACAAAAAAACCCTAGTTTCACTTGGAGTTGTTAAAATTAGGTGATAGGCTCTGCTGGATCAAGGGGTTGTTGGCATTTCAGATCAGATCTGAGGCAATAAAGAAATGTTTTAAAAGGAATTTTAATTAATTTATTAGCACTTTCTTCAGGTTCTATTAAACACTTTTAGATAAAGGTGTCTCAGACCTCAGTCAGTGAATCATTACAAGGATGATCTCATGCTTTAAAGAATGTTCTCAGGACATAGTTTGCTGGATCTGGGATGGCTTTTCACTACTGAGGTACAGGGTAGTGCTTTTCCCACCCTGAAAATTCTAAGGAGAGGCATCAATTGTAAATCCTTGTAGTTGGTTAGTGAGTTATATAATGAGCTACTTGTCTTTGCTCTCCAGGTTCTTCATAGTCTACTTCTATACTACCATTTCTACCAGAGAGATTATGCACTTCAGATCAGTCCACTGCCTATGTGGGCCACTTGTAGAGCTTTCAAATGCAGTTTCTTTATTCTTTCTTTCTTGTTGGAATGAAGCCTATGTAGGTATTTACAAGGTCAATTTTTCTTTTCAAAACTCTCCTTTCAAGTATCATGTAAAAACTTAAGTTAGTCTCTGTGTGTATGTGTGCATGTATAAGCAATCACAATTACCATCACCATCTCATCCTGTTTTTTTGTTTCTCTCATGCCTTTTTCTACTTCTTGTCCTTTGCCTTAGACTGTCAAGTATCTATGAAACTGAATGTCTTCTGATTCTGCGTTTGTTTAGGACCTCATTAAACCTAACCTGGATCAGTAAATAGCACAAACATGTACTGCAGTAACAAATACAAGCATTTTAGGAGGTAGTCCCCTTGTGATGTGCTGCATTTTGTGACTACGCATTTTCTGAATATTGCCGGTCCGAAGATCAGCTCAGAATCAAAACACAGTGTTTTGTTGACTTGGTTTTATTCTGACTTCCCTAATCCTTATTTTAACCATAATTCTCAAGATTTTGTCCATTAAAAATTTAGCTGCCTTTAGATCTTTCCTCAAAGGCAGAGAAATTTGCTTAGACCCAATTTTTCTTTAAAATGGGCGACTAATGAGCACCCACAATCCCTCTGGATTTAGTATATGCAACTCTATCCCTGCCGAGAGCTGGGTTGCCTAACAACAGCTTTCCATACCAACTACCTGTGCTTGCAGAGGCTTTGCCTCTGTGTTTTCACGATTTTCATATTGGTATTCATAACTGTCTTCAAGTTGTCTACTTTCCTCATCCAAGCTGAGCTGCCCATGCAGAGCACCTCCGTGCCCCCGCCATCTCTCCGGGAGAACTGGGATCTCTTTGAGTTCTCCTCTTGAAACAGGTAAATCAGCCAGACTTCTGGGTAAAGCCAAGAGCCCTGAATGTCTGTGATCAGCAAGAGACAAACCTTGCCGGCTACTGAGCTCAAGAACAGACTTTTCTTCGGCCATGCATATTCATCGTGATTGTCCTGCACAATTTCTGAGACCCGAGTAAGATACACTTCTAGTTTTCAGTCCAGGAATAAGATTTTTTTTCCCCCTTTTCTTCAACAAAGCCTTCTATAAAAGCCTCTTTATAACTTTCCATGGTCATGTTTATGTCCGGCACAATATCTCATCAAGCCTTGATGAATACCTTCGTGCCTCTCCACACACTGGCTACTGAGAATGTTTTACCCAAACCCTGAGTGCACGTATTCCTGATCCATTTGGACTGGGCAGGATTTAGTTGATGTACTACTGACTGTGTGTCTGTAGTTATGTGGTTTTTGGAGGAGTGTCAGATGTAGAAACTCTCTCAGTGACATTCTGAAAGCATGCAGCTGCTACCAAAAATGAAATCTTTGCATATGTTTCAGTCCAATTACTCTGAAACTAGCACTAATGTTCTCAGTCTTGCTCCTTGCTGAGCACTCACCAGAGGTGCGGTGAAATGTTATGCCATCTCGTTTAAGGGCAAATGCAGCCCTGAATGGGTGATGCGAGGCCCCGTGTTGAGCCACTGCTTCTGTATTAGCTCACACGAAAGAGATGCCAACAGTCAGAAGAGGAAAGAAAACACAAACACACACGTTCACCTGGCTGCAACACAGCAGTATAGCTTCCCTTTGGCTGTGGAGCCAGGGAGAAGCTGCAGTACTATTCTGCTCTATAGGAGCGTCAGTGTTACAGTGGGGTAGGTGAGATGCAACTAAAGCCAGGGGCTAAGGGTCTCTCCAGCCTCTTCCTGGAAATTTGTGCTTATATTTCACTCTTCGGAAAGTGTACAACAGCACAAGTTATTAGCATGCAGATTCAGCACAGGCTTTATTATGTAAGCAAGTGCTGTCTTCTCTCTAACCTAAATTTCACTTACAGAGAAAATACTTGCAGATACGCATGAAAATATTATCCAAGTGTCCACAGACACCTTAGCCAGTTTTTTTCAGCCCTCCTAATGTATGAAACCTCTTCATTTTGTCTTAATTTCTGTTCTTTGGTCATTCTTTTTCTGTCCTGGTTGCTGAGGCAGAGCCACTCAGAAGAAATCTTATTCTGCTACAACGTTCCAATTCTTTTCCATCATCCTTAAAGCTTCCCTTCAGGATTATTGAGATCTAATGAATTTTTCAAATTTACCATCAACTTGACACTGCAGAATCAAAAATGTGATTCCTGCTGCTCAGCCACCCCTTGCAGTCAGCTTCAGCTCCTTGTAAGACAGTCCTATTCACAGTTATAAGACTCTATAATCCTGCAACATGGCTTCTGTGCAGTGTGCAACAGTTCCTCTTAGCAAATTGCTCATTCAGTCTACATAGAAACATTCAGTGATACAGAGCTTTTATCAAATCAATCTGAGTTTGCAGGCTTACATAGACAGATTTCTTGGTGTCAAAAAATTACTAAGAAAATTATAATAATTTTTCTCATAGATTTATTCAGAAGAAAATGATTTTTAACAATTATCAAAACACAGTTTCTATGAGGCAGCCATTTAAATCTCGTTATTTTTTCAAAGACCTCCAATAAGTATGAGAGACTGTGCCAGCAGGAACTGATCTGTTACACTATGAGTCTGTCTTTGGACAGTCAATTCAGCATTCTGTTTAGAGCATGTACCATGGCAATTTTGCATCTCTAGAGAAATGTGTTTGCTAGATAGCAAATAAGAGCCTGATCAATTCAAATTCTTGGAATAATAAGTTGGTACTGCACACTATAATTATTTTTTTTCTCAGAAAAAGCCCTTTCTCAGATTTTGTATTGTTATTTTCTTAGAACTTACCTGGTTCAATAAAAGGATAGGGTCTGATTTTTGTTGGGTTTTTTGCCGTAATTTGCCTACTCTGGTCTGTAGTGTTTACTGCATTTTAGAGACAGGCATTTTCATATTAGATAAATTGCTCTGGAAGCTAAAGTTCCTTCCATGCAGACAAAAGAAATAGGAAAAAAAACGTTCCTCCTTCACTTTCTCCTGAATGTCACGAATGTTTTAATTTATTAAGGAAAAGAGATTTAAATATCACAATAAAATCAAACAGTAAGTAAAATATAATGGCCACATATTTTCTCCTAAGCAAATTTAGTGTACTTAAGTATATATATCCTTCTCAGGTTATTCAGAACATCTTATGCAGAGAGCACTCATCATTTTGGAGAGACGTAAATAAATTCATTCAAGCTCCATTATGAACCTTCTCTGCAGACTAATGCTATTGCTACTATTTCTACTTATGCACAGACAATATTAAATGAATATTCCTTCTATCAGGTTAAACATTTTCTGTTAAAGAGTAATTCAAAATATTAGCTGTCCTTGACATGTTAAGTAATAATGTTTCAATCTGTCACTAAAGCAGCAATGCTGGGCAGTAGTAAACCTGCAATTTTCAAAGTTGGATGTTGCATAGGAAAAAACCTCTGTGAAATCTTTAATTATAAGCAGTCATTCATCATCTTCAGTGAACCCTGGAAGCTGCTGGAGTAATGCAAACATGGACCATTATAGTAAAAATGGAAAAAAACAATGTTTAAAGTATGTTTTTGCTTCTGTATAAAATGTTTTCATCTTTTCCAGAAAGACATGCGATTAGAAATCTCTTTACACTTATTAAAGGCTCCAGAAATGTAAACATACCTTTGAATTCACCTAGGTAACTTTGTTGCTGTCTCCTTATGACTAAAAAAATAAAATAAAACAAAATATAGGACTAAAAAAAGCTACCAGCCATTCATCTCTTCAAACACCTGATACCTTCACTGCTTCAGTGACTTGGAAAATTGTAAAGCTATCTTGCTAAATCTCTGTATAGTCTGTTTGCAGAGCAGTTGGATTTTAGGCTCTTCTAAAATTTAGACTGAATTTCACTTCCCTGTATATCAGTAGAGCCAAATACCGATGTCTTCTTAAATAGTTACCTGAAGTCTTTTGAAGAGAATATTATCATGTATTACTTTCCCATTCATTACACAAGAGAGAATCACATCCTTAATTTCAATTTAGGCCTTTTCTTGCCTGAAAATTCTTTTTTCCAATGTCAGAATTGCTCATCGTTAAAGATCACTATAAATTTTGCAAGATGGGATCCTGCTTCTACCCAGTTTTTCTTTCCTGTCCTCTCAGACTCTTGTCCTGCTGATGGGGCTCTTTGCTCTCCTTTGGTTCAGTCCAGCCACACCGGAGGCTCATTTGCAGCAAAAAGTCACATGAAATGCAAAGGAAATTCCCTCCCATGTAAAGCTGGATGGATGTTCAGACACAATTAACATAGAGAAACCCCCTAATCAAATCATTGGGCTGAAAGGTGCTTAGGAAGGTTGACTAGCCCCAAGTTCTTGTCTCAAGGCAGGATCAGTGTTATCTGTATCATTCTCAATATAAATCTAAAACCATAGATCAATTTAGGTTGGAAGTGACCTCAGGGGATCACCTCATTCAGCTTCTCACCTGACATGGGTTAATGTCAGCACTGGCTAGCTTATTTTTAATGCCCAGCAAAGATGGAGCCTGTATTAACTTCCCCACTGGCTGTTTATCCCAGTGGTTTACTGTCCTCACTTTTATACATATATATATTTAAACATCTAACCTGTATGTAAGTAATTAACAGTAAAACAAAAAGTTTATGAACTTTTCAGTCTTGGTCCAAGAAAAATGTGTTGACCAGGAAGGAAAAAATATCTGGTTTCAGTCCTATAAGAACAGCGAGCTCCACACGATGTAGCCCAAGGCTTGCCAGGCTTAGACCTTTCTTAATCAGCTGTAGTTATGAGGGCTGGATATCAGCTGAGTTCTCATTATTATTAGTTCTCACTGTTCTGTAACAAGTGTGTTATATTATCGTGTTGGATTTTTTTTCTTTATTACCAATATTACTGCATATTTCAGCTCTATAAGTGGCATTTTATGATTATTATTATTTTGGGATTATGTTACCTAAAAGAAATGTGTGGTTTGTGTTACAGGCAGTTTGGTGGGCTAGCAGAAAGTCTTGGCTTATGTTTGGAACAGTTTAAGGGTTAGTTGATAAGAATGGCAGAAGAGAATAAAAAGAAATTTCACATGACAGTTATTACATGTAATTATGAGGATATACTTGACGAATTTTGGTGTAAGTTGAAAACCTGACAGCTAGTAGGTTTTCTGATCTATCATTAGTTGAGTGGATTAGTCTTACAACTGTAACTCATATGCAACTGAGTTCTTTCCTTAATGAGGTTTTATATTTTCTTCCATTTCAGGATCATGAAGAACTTTTCAGAGTGTTGAAAGTTTTAGAAAAATTGTACCTGGTAAGAGGAGCATATTTGGGTTGAAAACAAATAAAATGTAACAAAATTTTGAATGCAGATTTCCTGTTTCATTTTCTTTTTTTCTTGTCCTTATTCTTGGTGTTGAATTGTGACTTTATTTTTTCTTCTAATAATAGGGTTGTGATCTCAGTAATTACTGAGTAGGACTGCATAATATTAAGTAATATGCTAGATTCCTCATACTAGTCACTCTCCTACTGCAAAGGCACTCAGAAGTTACAAGGGTGGAGCATGAATGCACGAGTTAAAAATATCTTGTGGACTAAGTGGCTGATTTGGTGATAAGATGTTCTTGATGTTAGAGCTGGCTATACTATTTACACCAGTTTAGATAGGCACAAGTGCAATTTCAGTTTGGCTTATGAGGAAAATTTTCTGATAGGATATAACATTTGATCTGCAGATTTACAGAGCAGATGTACTGTAATTTAACAAACCTGTTATCTAGAATGATATTTATGCATTGACCTCAATATTTATCCCAGTCTGAATACAAGCTGAGCAAAGGAAATTAGCCAAGCACTGATCCAGAAAATTCTAGAAAAGGTGGTATTCATCTTTTCTTTTGCTTCTGAAGAGCCGGGCACAGTATGTTTTGTAGCCTTAAGAATGTGGACTGAGGTACCATTTCCGAATGACTGTTGGAGAGGCAAGTATTCACTACACCAAAAAATATAAATGTCCGGTTGATATTTCCCTTTTGAAATAATTTGATAACATCAAAGTGAAGAAGTTTGCTAGTTTCTATGTTTGGTTTGAAAGTTTGCCCTTAGTACAATTTTTCAGGGTCAAGCACTATTTAATAAGCTTTCTCTGAGCACGAAAAATTTGTTTTTTACTAAGAACTTTTTTGAAAGCTGACTTGGAGTGGCTAACACCTATTTATCAGGATTTTACGGAGAAACAGCTCAATAGTTTAATTCAGTACAATAATATCTGAAACAGCTCCCAGAAAGCAGCCTCTCTTTCATCAGAGTTAACTATGACAAAGAGAAAAGTAGTAGCTATGCATAACATTGCCTTAGTAGCTTCCTGTCCACTTGAACTAATGGGTGCTGTGAAAGGAGCTTATGACATTAAAAATTGGTGTGTGGTGCTAGCATGTAACCAACCACACTGTTTTCTCTTTATGCGGAACATCCTCCTTCGTGCAAATTAAATAGTCTATTGTATTTAAACTCTAATCTAGCACACACAGCTGTTAGTGGGAGTCTCTCACTTGGTTTCAACATGTGTTGGATTAAGTCCAATCAGACTAGCAAACTACATCAACATTTCTTTGGTCTGAAGACTTTCCTCTGGAGGGAGTCTTGGACTTGTGTCCCTAGATACATTTGACCTCTACATCTACATTCCTGGGTACAACAACTATCCTACAGGCCCTTGTAGAACAGAAGACAAAGCCTTCACAGCCCTTGCCTCCCTTTTTTTTGCTTCTCATTTGTGATTCTCCATAAAAAGAGAGACAGTCTTATCTGATATTTGTCATTAGTCATTGATCTCTCTTAGCAGAGGGACTGAAGGCAGAAACTCAGGTTCAGCCTGGCTCAGATGGTTGCAAGGCTTTCATCCTGCCCTAGCTCCATATTTAGGTTAGAAATGCACATGGTAGGGATGGGAAAGCAATTAAACTAGATAGGAGAATGTGTTTATGTTGAGTCATGGCAGGAGGAAGGAGAGCTAAAAGGATTCCCTCCTGCTTGTCCCAGGCAATGCCATCCTGGAAAACCTGGTGGTTCTGAATCGTGTTTCCTTGTACCACCTAGCAGACAGAAGCTTCTAAGGAAAAAACCGGATCAGATGCACCAGTGTGCATGGTCAGAGGCAGCAGAGTGTGCCACAGTGCTGTCATCCCAGACTCATGGGGATGATTGTGAGGCAAATGCGAGCTGATGGCCACCGATGGGTTTGTACCTAGCTAATAGTGTCAGTGCAAGGGCCTGGCTTGAGGGAGCTGGAAAACCAGGGAAGATCAGGTGCCTTAGTGACACTGGTTGACTTGGGAATCTCTCTTAAAAAAAGATTGGGGTGGTTATTTCAGGGCTGCACTGCTGATCTTTCATGAGAGAGTTCTCTGCTCTGTGGCAGGAAATGAGGATGCTGCTGGCTGTGATGCACTGACTCATACAATTGCTGCTGCTGGTACAGGTCGCTCCAGCTGCCTGATGAATCACATCAGCAAGGACTCTGAAAACCAAATCCTCTGGAGTTTTCCCTCCTTCCCTTGATGGACCAAGTAGGTCACTCTCATGATAATGTGAAACATACTCTGCTGCCAAACCAACAAAGGCAGTCAAGGGAATTTGGTCTGGGGCATTTTTTTTTGGAAGATGTAGACAAGGCTAAATCATTAGGGCTTTTATAAAAATGAATGAAATAAACAAAACTTTCGGTATAATGTAACTTCATCATAATTTCTTCCATGTTATGTTCCAAAACTGTATCCTTCACACCACAACACAACCACTGCTTGCCACAATGTAACCATTAGAACCATTTAACAATGCTGTTTTCCTTTATTTATGGCTCAGGAGTCAAAGGAAAATTAACTGGTATCTTTGCAGTGTACCAATATTTGTGCTCTGCTTAATGCTCCACATAATAATTGCCTTTTCTAAGATAACATTTAAGATAATTCATAGAAAGCAGTCAGAGAAAATGAGAACTTCACACTGAAAATCCTCAATTACATGTTAGAAAATTCCATTTATGAGAAATGTTGCCCTCCATTTACTTGTTGAGACTAAAGCTAATGTGTTAGCTATAATTCTAAAGCTGGATGGAAAAAAAGTTAAGCAGTCCCTTTTTAAAGTTCCTCTTGGATTTGTATATGCCTTCGTACAGTATCTAAAAAGAAACTCCTCCAAAATGCAACTTTACTGAGAATATTACTCAAACTCTAGAGAATTCAGATGATTTTTTGGCTGAATAATTACTATGGTTTTGTTTCTCTATTTTTTATTAATGAGTAAGTGCAGTGATATGATGAAAAGAAAGACACTCGTATCTTTGGGCCTGCTATTCTCTATGTTGGCTAGTGCAGAGAGGAAATAAATAAAAATAACAGGTTCAGTCTAAAGGGGTGACACAGATGACAAAATACCTGCATGTATGACACAATTTACATACACAGCATAATTTTATCAGTTAAAATAGTCAAGCTGTTTAAAAAACTTGCAATGCATTTATTATTAATTTTCTAATGCAGTCATAATTAATTTAAAATAAACAAACAGAAGATTTAATTATGTATTTCCCCATCCAAAGCTCATATAAGCCGATAAGATAGTTCTGTGTTTAGGAAGATGGTTCAAGTTAGACTTTCATCTGGGCCTGGTAAAGGAGGTTATGAAAACAGACACAAAAAGATGTTGGAGAGGGACTTTGCTTCTAAGTTATTATCCCTGACTTTTCAATGAAAGCAGCAATGCACTAGGCCACAAATGGTGCCCTTCAGGTCACCAGAGATCCATATGGTGTTGAGAGTTGGGTCTCTGTCTTGTCTTGTTGTTCACAATCTTTCAGTCCTTTGAAACTCTGTTGTTAAAAATTAAGGCATAAGATAAAACTCACAGCCACATTCTTAAAATACCTGAGCTGAGTTTAAAGTGAGATGATCTTTGCTAAACTTACTGCTTGTTTTGCTTTCATCAGCTAATCTCCAAATATGTCGAGGAAAGTGAGTATTCCTCAATACTGTATCTTATTCTATTAGCATGTTCTACAAGCTTGGGACCAGGAATGGTAATGCAGAAGCCATTGTTCTTGTTGTCGCTGGGAGAAGGCTATCACCAGTCATTGTCTTGCTAACCTAAGCTTGCAACATGTCCAAACTGTGTTTTTTCATTTTTTTACTTACAGATCATAATTTAGAAAGTTTATAACATTTAATTTGATAGCCTTGAAGCTCAAAGTACCTATGTTCAAAACAGAAGACTTAAAAAGCAACATAAATTGGAAAAATGCTAACATTGAATCATGAAGAGATTTTACTTCTCACTTTCTGGAAAGGGATTTTGCTAGTCTTTCCAGGATTTTCCCTGGAATTTATCCTTCTTTTCAGCAATGTAATAATGCTGGACTGTGCATCTTCCTCCTGCTCTCCTGCTCACTGATGCTCCACGATAGCTGCAACAGTTTGGCAGGTTGCAGACTTGACCATCCAGCTGCACTTGGCATGGGGGTTCAGAGGATGAGAGAAGAGCCATGATGCAGTGTTGCAAATGAGTGTGATACAGGTCGAGCTGCAGGGGAGGTAGGTTGGGAGCCAAATGTGTGAGACTCCCTCACAATGTGTGAGATTTGACAGGTCTGCACTGTGAAGGCTGTAATTTCAAAATCTTGCTGGGAGGGTTGGAAATAAAGTTACCTCTGAAGCACAGAGTCAGGCTTGTTAATGATTCTGTATCTTTATTACAAGAAGCTGTTTCTTTTGGCAAAGAACAGAGTGTGTTCCCTTTGCTACTTCCAGGCCATCTACAGAGTAAGTATATTTAGTTACTCTGAATTGGTCACATAACCTTTTAAAACATTAAATTCAAGAAACCAGTCCAGTCACAGCCCAACCCTTCCGGTATTTCACTATGTTGTTAATTTTAAAAAGGAAACCTTATTTTAAAAAGCTTTATAGATCAAGTTCCATCTACATGTACTGTTTATTCAGGCAGGAAGCTACTTAACTACTATTTCTGGAAATAATGGGAAAGTAGTTGCATAGACAAGACTATGAATAATGCCATTGTTGTCATTTTATTCAAAGCTACCAGAACCCTCTCATTATGTTTGAAAATTCAGTGTAGAACCCTAATTCTACCTCTAAATTCCTATTTTGTTCTCAGGCTAAACATAAGCCAGTAAACGATATCTACAATTAAATAATCTTTTATTTCCATTTCATCTTCATAAGCAAAACCAATTAGCTTTGCATTTTTACTCAACACAGCAAATAAAAAGTGATAGCTATTAAAACAGAATGAGTAATTAACATTTTGTCCTTCCACAGCTGACAGTCCAGCACAGAGCCTTTTGCCTGGACCGTGTTGGACTGGTTGTCTGTTGTGGTAAAGTTTTTGAAAATCTCTTTGGACTGAGATTAAGCAACTAGTTTTGATTCTTGACACAGGCTACTAGAGTTGACTGAAGATAATCTTGTTCAGCTTCTCCAAGAGCTCTGATGATGGTTTTCATTCCTGTATCAATTACTTGTTCATGAAAATTAATTCTTCTCTCAAATAAAGTACATAGACTTTTAATCTCCCCTAATCCTTATTTCTTTTTAAGTTGTTTTTATTCCTGCAAAACATGGCAGGAATCTCTAATTCTGACTAGAGAAGGAAGAAACACAACTGGTAAAAAATTTCCCAACACATTCAATGCAACATACATAAAATACAAAGTTTTGCCCCATTTATGTGGCTGGAACATCCTCTGAGCTGTAACAGGATTGAAAAATAACAGGGACTGTAACAGAGAGAAGGGAATAAAAAGAAGTACTAATAATGTATATTTCTTCTAAGCACTGTCACTGAATATGGAAATTCTATTTGAAAGCGTTCAGATTTCAGACAGCTTTCTATGCAAACACTGTTTTCGGTTCTGCAAGTTCCTAACCTTGGTCTGCACATGAAATGATAGACTGAAAGGTTGAGCTGAGGCACTGGGAGCAGTGCAGCTCTGGCAGCGAGGAACACAGCTTTTACTGTGCTCTGCCTGCATCTGTTTACATTGCTCCTTCTGCTACAGCTATACACATGCAAGTTTAATGTGAAGGGTGCACAGGCACCCCAGCCTCTGATGTTAGAATACGTTGCTGGGTCCGAAGTCAGGTTGACTGTTTCTATGTTCCAAAATCATAGAAGACAACTTACAAAATACTGGATGTATGGTTACCGCTTCCTAGTTGTGCTCATTTGCCCCCATCTATGAATACGCCAGCTAAAAAAGCTAACATTCAAGCATGCACTGCCAAATTCTCCCAACTCCCTGTGTATCACTATCCACAGAAATCTACTTGCTTTGTGCACCTGAATTACAAAGTCCATATGCTTCATTGATCCCAGCTGCTTTTTCTGAAATACATATGGACACAGGTAATAAGATTTACACCAGAATGAAGCTTTCAATCTGCTCTTTGCTCATAAATCGGCTACTTTAGGGTCAAACAACACCAAAGCAGGTAGGTTAACAACCTTCTGTTCAGTGTAATCCAAGTAGCCAGCCCATTTTTTGCTAAGCTGTACTGCAGCTAGCTTTTGTCTTCAGGCAAACACAAAGAAAAAAATATTTTCTTCTCCTTTTTTCCTATCCATAATTTGAAGAAAAATTATCATCTGGGTATTCTGGAAGACCCATTAAAAGGGGAAAATCCTGATCCCATGCATAAAGCAATGGAAACTTCCATTACAACTTTAAGACTGAGAGAATAATAGCCACTTCATCTTCATAATTCCGTAGTTACTCTGACTTTTCATTACTGCTTTTTCATGTATCTGTTAAGCATATAACTATTGCAGAATGCAGTATTCAATTTGGATGATTTTTGGGCGAAGAAGAGAAATCTTACGAACAGAAAGCACTGCTGGTGATTGACTAAGCATTTTTGTTCTAGTTTTCCCCTTGCTTTATTAGGTTAATCTGAACAGCTAAAAATTGCCTGGAAATGCATATTGAGATTCCATTGCAGAGTGTTGTTTGGTTTTGTTACAGAAAATAATAAAGTCTAACCCTTGCTGGTTTTGTTTCGGTTTTGGTAGGAAAACATTCACTTTCGGGTTTTGCTTTTCTAAAGCTGAAGTTGGAAACAAAATTCCACTGACCCTTGCAGGATAAATTACTTTTTCACAGCAGAGAAATGCGCTTTTAAATTCTCTAACAGCACCCTGGGTAGCTCTAAACAAGGTCACATTAAAGTTGCATTGTTCCTGCTTGAAATCTAACTGTGCAGTTTCTTTAGGTGGTTAAATGTAAGCTCAAACAGTAAGGGTCAAAAATTGACTGCCATCTCCTGTGCCAACTAATACAGGTTTAATGTTTTCCCTTCTACAGCCCCAGAGTTTCACAAAACCTCTTTCAGTACTATTTATCTGTATTGCAGTACTGCTCAGAGCCTTCATCTGCAATTATCAATGCAGTGCCCTAACCACGAGGTCATCCTTCCACTTAAATATAATTCCTGTTATCTGCTGGAACTCATACAGAAATGTTATGAGCTGGTTACAGCAGTAAGATCGTATTTTGTGTGCATTACCATAATCTGTTAGCTATCCCGCCTTTTATACCAGGTATAGAACTGGTATGAAAAAGCATACATTCAAATCATGAAAAATCAAACATTATTTTTAAAACAATACTTCAGATTATAGGAACATACTGCCATATTTATTCCAGAAAAATGGTTGAATTATGACACTGCAAGTGGGGCATCAGCTGTTAATCGAGGTACACTATATTCAGCATTTCTTTCCCCACAAAATATAATTAAATGAATACATACCTGAATGAAAGAAAAACACATTATTTGCTGTGAAAAAGACAAATCACTATGCTTAATTGAACTCCTATTTTGTCCTACAGGATGCTATACATCCATAGTATTGCGAGCAGATTCCATTTGTAGGAATATGAGTGAAATGACAATGCCTTCATGTGATCACAGGCATTTTATATGTGGCCTGGGAAATGCTTGGTGAGCTGCAAGACAGAAGCCTTTGCTTTCTTGCTATGCTTAGTTCACTTGATGGCTCCAACAGGTCTTAACCACAGTCATAAGAGATGGATTACAGGGAGCCTATTTTATGGGAAAGATTGCTGAGGAAGTTAATGAGAAATGTTTTAGAAGGACCCGATTTAAAACATATATCCCTATAATATTGGTCATCTCTTTCAAGATGCTTTCAAGTCACTTCCAAAAACACAGGGTAACTTTCTAGTGTAACAGTGTTTTGAAAGTTTTCTGTCTAAGGTAAAATCCAATATCAATATGTCAAATCATATATCAACATAATCTTTTTTCTGCAGCACACATTTTCATGTTTACCATCCAAATGAATTGAAAGGAGCACTGAAAACCTTCCTTTCAAATAAATAAATATAAATATAAATGCAGTTGATGATAGCACAGAAATAGGAACTTCAGTAATCACCATTTTACCTAGTTATAACCCAATGCTGTAACACTGCTGCCCAAAGTCTTTCTCAGTCAGATCACTGTATGCTGAAAAAAATCTATTTGCAAGTGTTGCTGATTTGCATTGCTCAGATAGGCACCCACTTTTCAGTCATGTTGGTCAGGTAAACGGTCCTGAAATGCACCGTATGAGGTAAATGTAACAGACTAAACTCTTGGGATGCACCTTATAACTTCTCAATACATACTAATTGGGAACCAATGCTGGATCCTGTCTAGAGGTCCACCTCCTACTACAGTCTCATGCTCGTGGCAATAGTTATTTAGCTAGAGCACAAGGTTTTGGCCCTTCTGTGCTTCATATTCTTTGGATTACACCCTCTCAGTCTATGACATTGCTAGGTTGTTGTATTTTGATTTGCTGGACTTTACCATTTGCATTATTTCTCGGAAAAAGTAAAGACTGCTGATAAAAAACATTGCATTGCGTTCTTACAAGCACAGGTGAAGCAGATCTTTCTGCCCCACTGGTTTTTATAGAGTAAATGAACTTGATTTCATTACAGTACCACTAGGAAAAAAGTTGTGGCTGATGAGGAAGGAGCTCTGTGCTGTGGCCATGAAGATGGTGATTCAGACACTCTTTTCATCCTTTGTAGAGAAAAATAAAAAAAGTGAATAAGAGGATCCTGAATTAATGATAAATATTGGAATGCTTCTATACTGCTAAAACACTCAGTTTAGATATAACTGCAGGTACTCCTATTGATTTTATTGTTTCATTTTTAGTGTTGATATTTTTGTTAATAAACGTTTTCCCTTCAAGAATAATGTGGAAGATTCTTGTGGCATTGACATAGAGAGTAATATCCAAATGATTTTTGTAGGCACACTGAGGAGAAGGCTCTGAACTTTATTTCTTTCATTCTTGGAACTTCCCAGAATGAAGCCTCTATATCAAGGATTTCTCATCAGCGGTTTGGGGAAGCTGTGTGCCTCTAGTTATTTCTAATGAGAAATAACAGGGCCTTTTCACCCATAAGACATCAGGCTGACTCTGAACTAAGGAATAATCAAGTCAGCTAAGAAAGAATTTTTATTTTTCTCCATATAGGTATCATTCACTGCCCTCTATCTGAGATTAATTACAGTTCCTGCAGAAAACACCGAGTTATCTATTCAAGTTCCCTTTAAAACGTACTCAGATGCCTAGCATTCAGAGTTCCTTGAATAGAAGCCATTGTTTGTCACCCGTTAAGACTGTCCAACAAAAAGTGTAAGGTAATCTGTACAGCACAGAGGTAGCAGATGATGAGACTTGAGACTCACTGCATGGGCACTGCAGGGTGCTTATGTACCAATTTCTCTCTGGGAAATCTTATACTGAGGCCAGACTGGTCTTCCAGTGTTTGTGAAAAATTAACATGCTATTGTCAGTGATGAACACGGAGAAGACAAATCTTAAATTCCAGATCAAAACTAATTTGGTTCATTATGACAGTAAGAAAAAAAAAAATCAAAATTTTTGAGAAATGCAGACAGCTAGCGCTGACCTAAACCAGAGCAGCTTGCTGGAGCCGGTCAGCAGTTTGCCTGTTTGCTGGTACCCAGAGACAGCCAAGTGGCCAAAGCAGACGATGAGCGTCGACAAGACCCCCCGCAAACCTGCTCTCCTGTCGCCTGCAGCGCAGCCAGCACCTCGACATTATGGTAACATCGGGTGCCAGATATTTGTCTAGATGAGGCAGAAGCAGCTCTACAACTTCCACCACGCAATATTTAAAGCATGGTTAGGTATTTCTCATTTAATCGCATGTATTATTAATTCCAATGAAATTACCGCTTCTCCCCACGCCTTTAACCAGGCAGCGCATAAAAGCGGCGTTGCTAAGGAGGAATTATAGCCAAACGTTCCCGTTCAGCTGACTGCGTTCTGATTACTTAATAACGCCCAAGTATGTGCAGAATTTGCCCTCGGAGCGGGCTCAGCGCCCCGGCTCCCGGGTGCTTAAACAACCCCCCGGCGGAGGAAACACGCGTGACTGGCGCCCGTAACGGAGCACGCGAAAAACCGCCCGGGGGGAGGTGGGGCCGTCCCGCGGGCGTTCCCGGGGGAGCTCAGCCTCGGCAAGGCGGCGGCGCCCACCCCGACACCCGATCGATTCGAGGGGGTGGGGGGGACGAGGCTGGCGGAGCGAGCGCCGCTCCCCCCGTGCCGCCGGGGCAGGTGCCGCCCCCGCCGCGCTCCCTCCCCCCGGCCCGGCTCCTCTCGCCGTGAGTCAGGGCAGCGCGGCGCAGCGCGCAGGCACGCGGAGGAGGCGGCGGGGGCGGCGGCGGCGGCTGCTCCCCGCCCGCCCACCCACCCGCACATGCTGCCGAGCCGCCGGCAGCCCCAGCGCCGCTCCCTCCCTCCGCGGCCGCCGCCGATGACCTGCGAGCCCGCCCGCAGCCGCTGAGGACCCCGCCGGGGAGCCGCGAGATGAACCCCCAGTGCGCCCGCTGCGGGAAGGTGGTTTATCCCACCGAGAAAGTCAACTGCCTGGACAAGGTGCGGGCGGGGATGCGCCTGCCGGGAGCGCCGCTGCGGCGGGGGGAGCCGCCGGTCCCCGCGCCCTCCGCCGCTCCCCGAGGGACGGAGCCGAGCCCCCCGGAGCTGCCGCCGCTCCCCGAGGGACGGAGCCGAGTCCCCCGGAGCTGCCGCCGCTCCCCGAGGGACGGAGCCGAGTCCCCCGGAGCTGCCGCCGCTCCCCGAGGGACGGAGCCGAGCCTCCCGCAGCTGCCGCGGCCCCGCGGGCGCCGCCGAGCGCGGTCCTTCCGCGAATAACCGCGGCGAGGCTGCGGCGGCCCCGGGAGGCGAGGCGGTAGGAGCTGCTGGGGGAGAAATAGCGGATTAGGCGCTGAATTAGCGTCTCTTCGGCGCACCAAAAAGCCACCGTCACACCGGTCAGTGGTTTTATTGGCGTGGCGGGGTGCTCTCAGCAAGCAGCGTCGTTGTTTTTTTTTTTTTTTTTTTCTCCTGTGAGGCAGAATGTCAAACTCTTGCTTCGGTTACCTTTAAAATAATCCCGGGAAGGTCAACGTGCTGAGGTCTTGGCGTTCGCCTTATCAGAGAATTTAGAGTGGCTCAGAAGCACCTTTGGTTTTGAGTGAAAGTCATTCTTTTGGTTTAGTTTACAGAGATCTGTAATGCACGGCCAAAATATTGATGTGAAACTGCGTTTTCTATACTCGCTGTACCCTAACATGGCTTTCAAAACATCAGCATCGTAAGTAATTCCACTTTACGTTTCTTTACAGTACTGGCATAAAGGATGTTTCCACTGTGAAGTTTGCAAAATGGCTCTGAACATGAATAACTACAAAGGATATGAAAAGAAACCTTATTGCAATGCGTAAGTATTGTAAATGTCAAGTCTTGCAGAAATGCACACGAAAAGAAAACCTTGCTGTGGATATTGTTAAATAGGTATTGTCGTGCTATAAAAAACTTAATTGAGACATGTAGCAGTGCAGTCTAGACTGTTTCAGTGTTCGACTTGCATTGAAGTGACAGAAGACAGAACTACTTGATTATGATGTGTTTAGGCAGCGTTTTAATATCGGGGCTCAGGATACAGGTCCTTTTCTCCCAGAAAGTGTCAGATCTGGTGCTGACTCCTATTACGTTGGCTACTGGCCTGCTGGATTGCAGTTATCCATTCTGTAGTTCTGTTCAGGGTTGTGGACCTGATCAGCATTTTGTGATAGGGAAACAAACAATGTGCTCCTGGGCTGTGTAATTTACTAGAGCTAATATCCTGTTAGAGATCACAACAACTTGTTTTTAAAAACTGTTACATTATTCAAATGTCTGAGATCACTAAGGGAGATATTGACAAAATCTCTTCATGCCATTTTGTATTTTGCTTCTCTCTTAGATTTTGATAAGGAAAATAGATTAATTTTGGGTATAGAGTATAATCATGTTGTATTCCACTTTTAGATGTTGTTGTGTGGGTTTTGAAGTATGCTTTGATGTTCGGTGTGCAAATACTGCAGAAGAGCATTTTGATACATATAGAAGAAAGGTACTTAGTGTTCTTTGTACCATGATCCTAAGATTTCCTAGGTGCCTTTCAGTATGTTTTAGTCTTTAGAAGCAGTTATAGAATCATAGAATCACCAGGTTGGAAGAGACCCACGGGATCATTGAGTCCAACCATTCCCATCAATCACTAAACCACGGTCCCCTGTCACTTGGGAGAAGAGCCCAGCTCCCTCCTCTCCACAACCTCCTTTCAGGTTATGACATGATTTGTTAGAAGCATGTATCTAAAGAATGTAGAGTAAAATTTTATTTTATGTTATGTGTTATTCATATGTTATTATTTTCACCTTTACCTTCTTAAAACATGTATGTTAAGGAATGGAATTTTGGAACTACAAGCAAGCCTGTTGGATTTTTTTTTATAATACTATTCTCTTATACTCAAATTTGTTTCATGTTGACGTAGACAGTCTATGGCTGGCCGTCACAGTATAGTTCAACAGCATATACTCATTTGCTTCCAGGCTAAAATTGAAGCTAGTCAGTGCCTATATGTCTAAAATACAGGTTTTGTTGTAAAAACTACTGTGCTGCCAAAACTCGAAACACCTGTTTCAGTTTGCACGGTTGTACTTAGGTTGCTTTAGGAATGTATGGAGTTACACACATACATTTCTAGCTTTCCTTGAAGTCCTCTGCAGTGTATGATGGTGTAATAAAGTGTGGTTGGTTGCCCGTCTTAAGTACTGTAGAAAAAATTCTGTAGGAATGGCGTTCGTACTTCAGCAGGTAGCATACTACAAATTGAGACCACCCTGGAGGTAATTTGCCCTAGATGGGACTCTTCTTGTGGTACTACTGGAGCTGAAGTACAGGCTCATGTCCTTTACAGTGATTAAGACTCTGATAATACTTTTACCTAAATTTTTGTGCTTAAATTTTAACCATGTTACTTTGGTCTTTCCTTGGTAATCAGATACTCACTTGTACCTAATAATGCTGTTTTTTCACAAAGTCTTTATGCCATACATTGGTGTTTCCATGCCGTGCATATTTAACTTCTGTCCTGGAACAGCTTTTCATCTATGTAGTTATGCAATGTGGTATATCCTTATATTTACAGATGACGGGGAATAAAGGTGATGGATACATTGTGTACTCTCATAATTGCTTCCTCATAATTGCTTTAATGAGCTTTAGAACAGTGATCCCTGAAAAAATAATCTCTACCTCTGAAATGTCCCTCAAGCCTGGTCTATGAAGCGGGAAGAAACAATGTAAAACTGTGAATGTGTTTTTTCTCCTAAAGCAGAGACAATATTGAATGTATAGTATCAACATTGTGTATTTTGTTCTCACATTTTGGTAAACTTAAGGTGTTTTTTTTTAAGAGAAACTTTAATCAAATAATGTAAATAATCTTAAGTGTTCTGTGGAACCATGAAGGGAAGACCAGGGTGGGCTTTGTGGTTCCAACAAACTTTAGTAATTCAGGAGAAGGATAATATGTTTATGCAAAACCGTGTTTTGAAAATATGGTTGATTTAAATTATCGTATTCAATCATAGTACTTACTCTTGCATCTCTAAGGTTACTTATTTGCAAAGCAGACACCATTAAAGTGTTTTGAATTATGGTGTCTTATCCAGTGTTCATTAATAAGAGGCAAATCCATTTTTATGTTAAATACTACTTGATCAGAAAATCTGCAAAGAAGAGTATGCAAATTTACTGATACAAACACCTACAAGCACTTAACAACGAGCAATTACTGTTGAACTGGTTATTGAGGCCATCCATCAATGAGAGTGTAATTTGTAGGCAAAAGTGAAGATGTATGCACTAATTCGAAGGGGAGAGCAATATCATGAAGTTGTTTATTAGTTTTGGAGGCCATAGTTAGCTTTTTGTAAGGACAAATTGAAAAGCATGTATCTTCAATAATTTCTGTATCTGTTAGTTCACAGTTTGGATAATGCACTTGCATATGTTTTGACCTTTGAACATAAAATATTCTGATCTATTTTTTTCAGGTGCTGAAATTAATATCTTTTGATGCATTTCTGGAAAAGATCAGAAGTTACTTTTAACTTTAAAACATAGTTCTGCTTCCATTAATATGATAAAAGATATTGATTTGTGAGCGTTCAAACTATAGTTGTGGTGGAGGAGGGTAAAGTTGAATGGATTAACAGCAACTAGCATACCAAGAAGGGAATATATTGTAAAATACTTTAATTTGGTGTCCATTAAAAAAAGATCAGAAGTACTTGTAAATGCAGGATTCTGGCTTTTTTAAGGACAAGTTTTATTTTGAGCAGCTTGTCAAGTTTCCAGTTAAATGGTTCTATATGTTCCTTGTGATAAGGATACACTGATAGCAAAAGTGATGACTAGGCTACTGGTATCGTAGAACTAGTATAGGTCAAGAAGCTGAGTTAGTATTGTACTTCTGGTACTGCTTTTGTAAGTTGTGAATTTAGGACAGTTTTTGCAACTAGGTTGTAAGGGGAAACTTTGTTTAGATGTGCTTGTGTATCATATAGCTTTGAAGAGTGATGTTTGTATCACAGAATTTCCATGACGTTC
This sequence comes from Clamator glandarius, assembly GCA_033459285.1. Classification (NCBI taxonomy): domain Eukaryota; kingdom Metazoa; phylum Chordata; class Aves; order Cuculiformes; family Cuculidae; genus Clamator; species Clamator glandarius. The sequence goes on from JAUNZM010000046.1 coordinate 1,698,720, forward strand.
CTTGATCTGTCTTCTTTAAACATCTAATTTGTCCTACTTGTAGAGAAAAGATTATACAATCTCTCCATTTTTTTATTTACATAATTTGTAAGCTGTTTGCATCAGGATGGTTTCTCCTTGTTTGCATGCTGCCTAGAATATCACGCTTTGATCTCAGCTGGGACCTTCAAGTAGTATAGTATTCTCATGGTTTCTCGCTTTACTTACATTCACATTTAATCTGAAAGGCCTCATATACAACATTTTGAAGCTTCTTGCCTTTAACTTGCTGTGTGACTTTAGATATTGCATATTGCCAGAGGGCTGATTTGTTAAGTAATGTTGATGAGACTCGGGACTTGGACTTATACCCCAGTTTTGCAGTTCAGCCAGTGCTATGCACTGCCCAGCACAGGTGAATGAGCCACGCCTTGTCTCTCTGAATGTGCATATAGGTAGCAAAAGAAGGGTTAGAATGATTAAAATGGCTTGGGTAATCTGATGATTTGTTAAATCAAGGTGGCTTTAATGAAAACCTGAACTTCTGTTCCCCTTTAATATGTCCAGATAGAGACTATTAATACTTATTAAATATACTTGGAAATGATAAGAAGAAAAGTTGTTGTTGTTATTACTTGCAAACTCAGAGCTCATTCTTCCCAGCTGCAAATAATCAAAGCGATGCAAGGAAATGAATGGCATTTTGGCAACTAACCATCTGTGTACTAGTTCTTAAGCTTGTTAAATGATTGAATTATGTAGGATGATTATATGGTAACTTATCCTTACGAATAGTCGTATAAATACTTTTTTTTGACAGATTTACTAGACCAAAACACGTGACTACTTTTATTTTTCCCCAAAATGTAGAAACTGAAATGCATATTATTGGCATGTTCTCTGTGCATTAGCTATACCTGCTGATGCAAACAGACTTCTTGCATGTGTGAACACATCCACCAGTGACATGCTTTTTAATTGCTGCAAAACCTAATGGTTTAGGCTTATGCAAACCTGATATACCCTTTTGCCAAAGGCAGGCAACCTCACAGTTAGAATAAATACTTCTGAAATATTTAGTATCTAAAATTTTGATAGTAGCCTGCATACAGAGTAGCTTCATTAAAGTTTTTATTTATGACAGTCACTATATGGAATGATTACATAACTTTGAAATTTGAATCTACTGTCATCAGTCTTAATGTGTGTTATTGACATGCAGGAAAACTCATTATCACCTTATTTTTTCTAGATTTAATTTCTTTTTAACTCATGTTGATAGGAAATAGATATGCAAATACATTTGAAATATTGTTAGAGGAATTGTACTACAGTTTCAATATGCAAGTGCAGTCAAACTTTACATTTTAAGATACTATTGGGAAGGGGTGAAAAATGTTACTTATTTTATACCAGCTTGGAAATGGTAAGAACATGGTACAACTTTCTGGATGGTCAGATGGGTTGGGAACTGCAAGCAGTTGTTCGTAATCAGTGGATGAATATGGCTGTTACATGGAATCCATTGTTCTGAAAGGTGAACTGCTGTATAGAAATTTAGTTTTAGCTGTGAAACATGAGTAGGTTTTCATTCTACCTGTCAGAAAACTTCTAGTAGGTGACTAGGAGTGTGACGATATTTTTACTAAAAATAACTAGTATTATCTTATTTTTCTGTGTTGATTTCAGCAGATTATTATTTCTCAGTTTAAATATCATAGAATGAGTCACAGAATGATTCAAGTTGGAAGGGATCTTAAAGATCATCCAGTTCCAATGCCCCTGGATAGGGACACCTCCGGCTAGATCAGGCTTCTCAAGGCCTCATCCAACCTGGCCTTGAACAGTTCCAGGGATGTGTTCAAAGGTAACCTGGGCAACCTGTTCCAGTTTCTCACCACCCTCATTGTGGAGAATTTTGTCCTGATCTAAATCTGCTCCTCTCCAATTTATAGACATCCACCCTAGTCCTATCACTACATGCCTTTGTAAAAAGTCCCTCTCCAGCCTGTAGGCCCCCCTCACGTACTGGGAGGTTGCTGTAAGGTGTCCTAAGAGCCTTCTCTTCACCAGGCTGAACAAGCCCAACTCTCTCAGCCTGTCCTCATTATGGAACGTGCTCCAGCTCTCAGATCATCTTTGTAGCCCTCCTCTGGACCTGTTCCAACAGTTCCCTATCCTCTTATGCTGAGTATTCCAGAGCTGGACACAATACTCCAGGTGAAGTCTCACAAGAGTGGAATAGAGGGGCAGAATCCCCTCCCTTGACCTGCTGGCCACACTTATTTTGATGTATAGTTGGCTTTCTGGGTTGTGAGCATGCGTTGCTGGCTCATGTCGAGCTTCTCATCAATCAGCACCCCCAAGTCCTTCTGCACAGGACTGCTCTCAATAAGAAGAAAGAAGACGATTAGGTAAGGAAGAAAGAAGATGATTAGGTAAGGAAGAGCAAGAGTAATATGATGGAGCCACTTCTAAGATTGACAGTAGGGAGAGCACACAGGGAAACAGATTTTTATTTTCTATTTCTCCATCTCCAGCTGTTACTGAAAAGCAGCTTAGTGTAAAAGGATAACACTGGGTTTGGTCTGAAGAGGAAGATTGTTTAATTGCGTGATTAACTTTAGAGCCAGTTCCATGTTTTCTTTTCCCTTGTTTAGGGCTTTTCAGCTGTTTCTGATCATGTGATTTGATCAAAAGTGAACTGTTATATAGGTCAACCCAAAATGGTCATTCTTAGAAACACAGAAACAAACCAGAAACTCCCATACAGACCTTCTTAGAAGGCAAGGATTTGCACTTTATCACTGTATTAACTTTGTGTGTTGAAGACTTTCCTCTTAATAGTATTGCGTAATGCAAATTACGGGACCACTATGAAAACAGCTGGTAAGGGCCTCAAGTCACAGCCAAATGCACTGTCTTCATTTAAGTCTATTATTTCTTGTTCAGTATCCTGTAAGTATGGTCTTCGGTGTTTGAAAACAGTTATCATGTCTCCCCTCAGCCATCTGTTCTTTAAACAAAAAAGCCCAAACTCTTTCCTCATAGATCATATTTTCTGGTAATTCTTGTTTCTCTGCTTTCAATTATCTCCGAATGCTCCATACATATATATATTCTTTGAATTGCAGTGCCCAGTGGAGCATTACCAGAGCTGCTGGAAAAGCAAATGAGCCTATGCAACTCTTACATAATTTTTCTCCTAAGTCTTAGTACAGTCTTTGCCTTTATTTGATGTTGTTGGAAAACCCAAACTATTGTTAAGTTACATTCAGTTGTTATTGGCTATAGTTTTATCTTTCTATGCTGAATTGCAACCTCAGCAGTTCTTATTTTATAGTATCTGCGTAGTTAATTGTTCTTGTCTAAACTCAGAATCTTCTACTTGGTTCTCATTGAGATAAATCTCCATTTTTCTGCAGGCTGTTTCTCTAATTTGTCAAGTTAATTTTATATTCTAATTTTATTCTCTAATGTGCTTGCAGCCCCCTCCTATCAACCTATCAACCCTCCCACCAGAAAGCCTGTAAGCACATTGCAAATTTAATAAGTGTAATCTTCATTTCATCATCCTGATAACTAGCTGAAGGCTAGTAACTCTGTGGTACCTCTGATGCAGCCTTCCCTTTTATAGTGAGCAGTGGTAGAAGAGTGGAGTACTTTTTCTTCTCTACCTATTCATGGAGTGCTAGATCAAGTGTTAAGTTTTGTGTAAGAAAGAAAATAAAATTGTGAAAGAGCGTAATCATTGTGGGTATTTATAAAAGCTCTGCTTAAATATGAGGGACAGCTACAAGTGCTCGTGTAGAGGAAACATGGAATCATAGAATCATGTAGCTTGGAAAAGTTCTTCAAGATCCTTGAGTCCAACCCTTAACCTAACACTGCCAAGGCAACACTAAACCATGTTCCGAAGCTGCTCTGTGCTGTGATATTTTACTTGTTTAATTGAATATTGATTCCAAATTAATACTGGTGTTAACCACTAATGAAAAGAAATGCAGGACAAGAAGCCAAGCTTATTTGCTGGAACAGTTAAGGAACTTCTTAGGCAAAATATATTTGAGTTTCTGGAAGTTGTTTGATGTTTATCTTTAAACTCTTTGAAGATGGCGCATGAGAACAGTTTGTCAGAGCTGCTGAATACAGTGCATGGATCATGATGGTTAGTTTGATTACTAAACAATAATCATCACTGACACACAGGTCTTGTGAAGAATTGGGCTGTGTTTTGATTGCTGTGACTGTGTCTGAGTAATGGGATGCAAAAATATTTCTTGCGTTCCTTTTCAGCATGTTCCATTGGCCATGTCATGATTTTATGTTTGATCAAGTCCTGCATGTGACACCTTATATGCTTGTGCTGGTGGGTGTGCAGGAAGAGGACTCTGCTCCAACAGGTCCCTTAGTTTGCACTGTTGCAAGCTGAATAGCCCCATGGAGTGCTACAGCATAGCTGCAGCCAGCCTGCTTCCCTGCTGGTGCAAATAGAGTGGAAAAACTGCCCTGATGGAGATGAGTTGTTACCTTTTTTCTCTCTGAACAGGTGAATCCTCAGATTGCATTGAGCCAGTATTGCCATGTCTAGTATCTTATGTGAGCATAGGGTCTGTGTTTGGAATTCATGTTTCCATATTCTGCCTGGTGTAACTGCTCCAAAGGGACAGTTAGAACATAATGTTACTTAGGATGTTGCTGAGGCAAATAAATAGAAAATATGCAAATGAATATGATACTTTTTATTTTTATGCAAGACTGCAATAAACATGATATTTAAAGCTATTTGCAAGAACCGCTTGTAGAAATTCTTGCAGTGTAGCATCTTGATCTGTTGCCAGTTTACATCTTTGCTCGAATAAATGTGTTCGTAATTTGTGTAGTTATTGGTCATTTTAGACTGCAGATAATTTTTTTCCAAGGATGAGCATGTTCATCTTCACAGTACCTGTAGTCATGGACACAAGGTCCGAGGAGATCTTATAGCAACCTTCTAGTACCTGAAGGGGGCCTACAGGAAAGCTGGGGAGGGACTTTTTATAAAGGCATGTAGTGATAGGACTAGGGGGAAAGGCTATAAATTGGAGAGAGGAAGATTTAGACAAGGCTTTGGGAGAAATTTTTTCACAATGAGGATGGTGAGGCACTGGCACAGGTTGCCCAGGGAATTTGTGGCTGCCCCCTCCCTGGAAGTGTTTCGGACCAGGTTGGATGGGGCCTTGGGCAGCCTGATCTACTGGGAGGTGACTCTGACCATGGCAGGGGAGTTTGAATTAGATGATCTTTAAGGTTTCTGGCAGCTTAAACTGTTCTATGATTCTATGATCTATTCTTAGGAGACTGTAGCTACTGAGAGGTAATTTCAGTAAGTGGCATTTTCTTTGCTTGCTAGTATCTTAGCCGCTATTGATGCTCAACATAATCTTGTTTTTTCTTAATAGCTATTACTTTCTGTACTCACTTTTAAAGATTGATGAAGTTTATTTCATTATATTTACTAAAATATTTAGGTCATGGAACAAGAACAATAGATGAAATTCTGTTATTCCAAATAATTTATTTATTTGCATTGTGTAGCTTGAGCTTTGGAAGAGGTAATAACCAGTTGTAGCCACCCAGTGAAATCCTGATGATATGTTTTGTTAACAGCCTTGTGATTTAACCATTTGGGGTTTTAAGTGTTCTAAGTCATAGAATTTTCTGTCATATTTGCCAGAAAGCTTAAAAAAAATAATTTTCACTTTCCTGATTTGTGTAGCTTTGCTAACATTGATGGCTGCAAGCAATCCTACTGTTTTGATATACTTTATATACATTATAAAACTTGAAGAAAAGTAAGTGTATGTTCCAATATTTCGTGTCCATTTAAATTTTCTGTCAGAGATGTCAATAGAGAACAACATCATGTGAGTCAGCTTATTGTCAAGAAGCATGTTTTGCTGTTTGTATATAATGTTAGTGGAAGCTTGCCATCATTATCCAGACAACGTACAACCTTGGCTGTGAGGGGTGCTTACAGAAACTGTGCTAAATGGAGAGACTGTAGAATGTACAGCCAAACTCTGCCCTCAGTGTGTGATGTTGAGGTTCCTTGAAAAGGAGGCAGTAGGCAAGACTCACAAGGGAAAAGTTTGCTGTAAGAAGAGGTGGATGAAGTACTTGTTGAAAAAACAGGTCTGCTTGAATATAAATGAAATCTATCGCTTCATGCTTCCACTTGTTATGTCATCTCACACAGCAACTTTGTGAAAAACAAAAGAATCTGCAGATCAGTGAAATTCTTCTCTCTGTTCCTCCCTTTTTCTTCCGATGTTAGAGTTGATGTTGTATTGAAATTAGGCCAAGGTATTCTTCTTTGCTTTTTATTTGTGTTGCCAATGTAACTTTTATTTGTACCAGGAGGGAAAGTCTAGGTGATGAGCAGTACAGAATTTTTAGTCTTTTGTATTTCCACTTCCACCTGTCTCTCCTATTCCTATCCTCTAAATCCTCCTGTTCTTGGTTGTGGTGGTGTTGTGTTGTCGTAGCTGATCCCATGCCATCTTAATATGAGTAGAACACTAAAATGTGTGATCAGTGTTATGCTTGAGAAAAAAATACAGCAGCTTAGCTTTAAAAATGAGAAACTAATAGTAATTTGGCCAGTAATCATTTAAGCATGTATTGCACAGGCTTTGTTGGGTAGTGCATAGTTACTCTTGAAACAGGATTTCTTAAAATGTAAAACTATGTGAAAGCTCTGTAAGTTTTCTCCTTGCTTTACAGTTTCACGAAATCATGCTAGATTTTTTCTTTTATTTTTTTTTCCCACTTAGGAGAACAAATGTTTGGAGGTAGTCCATCATGTTCTGCCTCTCCAAATGACAGCATTTTTCAAACAGGTGTATTAGTGCAATGCCAATTTAACAAATTTAAAAATAAATTCATGCTGCGTTTTAATTTAATACTTCTTTTTTTTAACTTAGCAAACTGAATTATAATAGCTAATTTGTTTTGTTCCAGTTGTACTCTGGAAGAGTTCATACTTGTTATGTAATTCCTTCTAACATCAGAAACTTATAAATAGAAATACTGAGGGAAAGATTTTTTAAAAAAGATGCCGATTTTAGACCTAGTTAAAATGCAAGTGGCTACGTTTGTAGGAAGGGAAACGTGTTATGATGAAATAAATGGCCTAAATAAAAAGCATGGGCTACTTATACTGAACAGTTTAGAGTGGCATATGTTCAACACAGTAAGATGTTCACATGTTGCATAGCACACATGGTTGTGTGCATCTATGAATGCAATAGGAAAGCAATTTCTGACTGGATTTGTTAGATCATACAAAAAGAAAAGGGGCTAATATGAGGATTTCCAGCAACAGGAGTGCTCAGTATGTGGTGGAGTATGGGATGATTACCACCTTTAGAACTGACAGCATACTTTGTATGCTGCTGTCAGGGTGGCTGCAGTTCATATTTTAAAGAACTTGCCTGAAAATATATACATAGAAAAGCAAAGCTTCTTAAGGCACTCCAATTTATTTTTTTGAAGCTATTGTTTGTTTGCTACAGTGATGCTTGTGTCTTGTTGATGTTTGTATTTGATGGCTAGTAGGGAAGTGATATTGATGAGGGGTGAATAAAGAGAAGATATGCCTGTTTGAAGAAGCTTTGTTAAAGAACGGCTATTGAATGGACCATCCTGTAGGCATATTTGATATAATTTTTTTCTGTAATATGGGAAGATCTGAGAATTTTGTTTTGAAGTAGTTGGTAGGAATTTGTCAGGCTATTGGAGAACAGATGAAGTTGGTTATAACAGTTTTTAGCATAACTTCTTGAAACCCTGTGGTGTTAGCACAAAATTGTTAGGAGAAAGGGTGAAAGGGAAAACTAGGCCGGAGGAAAAAATATAAAAAGATGTGTTTAGAAGAGCAGTATTCCTTGAAATATGTGAAAGAAATTGACACTTCTGCCAAATGACACAGAGATGAGTATTATGGGAAACTTAACTGTGATAACATGTCTGCTTATGCAAGGGGGATAAAAAAGAGAATATGCATGCAGAGAAAGCACAGGTAGATGGAAAAGAGAAATAATTAACTTATAAAAATGTTTGTTGGGATTTAAAAATGTTTAACAATAGCAAGCTAAGTTAAGGTACTCTCATGGTGCATGATCTATTGAGATGTCATGAGCTTTTTGCTTATTTGGATCTGCAAATCAAAAGGGAGATTAAACACAGTCATTCTTGGATAACTCACTATTTAAACTGTTATGTAGTTTGTTGTGCCAGAATGTTGGAAAGCCACGATAACAAGAATGGAAGAAGCTGGAAAAGAAAAGGGAAGAGCGAGTAGATGAGCTCTTGTTGAGTTAATGGTCAGTCTACTCCATGTCATGCTTCTCTGTGCAGCCAGGCCTTGGTTCTTGCAGGGGATGACACAGAATATTTGCTCACAGACTAAGTTCTGTGAATTCTGTCATTATTTTAACAGTAGTAAATGTATTGATACTCAGAACAGAATAAGATATACTGTTATTATATGAAATATAATTTGGTTTATTCATACTGCAGGTACTGATGATTTTGTTCTGCTTTGAGGAAGTTGCAGTGAGGTTTTAAAATGACGAAGTTAGTAATTCATAAGAAATATCAGGACAATTGGAAAAAAAATTGAGAAATTTTATATGCCCTCTGAGATATGTTTCTGTATACTAAAGCAAAAGGCTACCAAATAGTGTCCCCAGAAGTTCAAAAGCTTGAGGGAGAAGCAAAGGATTATGGTAAGAGTTGAGTGAAAAGGAGATCAACATATGTGATTAGTTTTGCTAATAATCTAAGGCAAGCAAGGGTACATTGCAAACTTTTTTTCCCCAATAAGATGATGGTGGATATTCTTCTGGGCAGCATTAAGTTAGATCGATGCTGTTATTGTTTTGCATTTATCAATTATGAACAACTCAGCACAGCTAGAGAATTATTTTTGGAGTTTTTGAAATCTAAGAGATCATCTGGTTCCAAGGGCTACTGACCTGCTTCAGTAACTGAGGGTATTTTTGTAAAACTCAGAAATCTTAGAATTTATTTATGAATAGAGCTTTCTGTACTTGTTACTTAAGGAACATTCTGAAGTCTGAACACAAGCTGGTCAAGCCTTGCATTAATTCTTCCTTATGCTAAAGACCTTCTTACAGGATAACTCTTGTCTTTGTGGAGGAAAGACCTCAAAGAGTAGCATTCAGTTTCTTGTACCGATTAAATGCTTAACTTTCATGACCATGTTACTGCTGTTTCAAGCCTCATTTGTGTCAGCATCAGGAGTCTATCCTACTGCCCAAAAGTCAATGACACATTATGTCTCCTACGCAGAATAATACCGTATATGGAATATATTAAAAAAAGGAAAAATTAACCTTGTCAGTCTGGGTATGGATGTGAAGGAGGCTATAGCATGCTTTTAGAAGTTGAAGCAAACAGAGTAAAAATGGTTATTTTTTTCTAATTGCCTATTTCACCCAGAGGATAATGGAACCCCCCTTTCTTCATAGTTTACTCCATCCTGGCACTTTTGCTGTGCTGGAAACGTAGGCTCTGGCAGACTTGGTTCAGTGAGCAAACAGGCCCTTTAGTTTTCCTCTGCGGTTTTCCTTTGTACATCAGCAAAGCCACGGTGCTGTTGGGTGTCACATCTCTCCAGCAGGATTCTTGTTGCCATTTCATGCCTTGGGTGTGGCAGTAATTCAGCATTTGCTGTGTTGTGACCATTGCCCAAGGTGAAAGGCAGGTGTGTCTCTCCTGCATTTTCCATCTGCACTGCTTGTATTCATGTTGAAACTCATGTATGAATGTTTCAGTGTCTCCTTTTGATGTGTATCTTCAAAAAGACTGCTACAATAAGGTACTACTTCAAAGCTGGGATAACAGATATTAATGCGTGCAGTTAGTAGTAACTATACATCTTGTACAAAAGAAATCAGAACTGGACATTCAGAAACAGACTTAGAATTTGTCTTTGAAGTCGATAATATCATAAAATGATAGAAGAGTTAGGATTGGAAGGGACCTTAAACACCATCTAGTTCCAACTCCCCTGCCATGGGCAGGGACGTGTCCTACTGTATTGGCTTACCCAAGGCCCCATCCAACCTGGCCTGAAACACTTCCAGGGATGGGGCAGCCACAGTTTCCTTGGGCAACTCGTGCCAGTGTCTCACAACTCTCATGGTGAAGAAATTCTTCCTCATATCAAGCCTAAATCTGCCCTTTCCAGCTTATACCCATTGCCCCGTGTTGTATCACCACAAGCCTTTATGAATAGTCCCTCTCCAGTGTTCTTGTAAACTCCTTTTAAGTACTGGAAGGTTGCTATAAGATCTCCTTGGAGCCTTCTTTTCTCCAGGCTGAACCAGCCCAACTCTCTCAGCCTGTCTTCGTATGGAAGGTGCTCCAGCCCTCGGATCATCTTTGTGGCCCTCCTCTGGACCCATTCCAACAGCTCCATATCCTTCTTATGTTGAGGATTCCAGAACTGGGCACAGTACTCCAGATGAGGTCTCACAAGAGAGGAATAGAGGAGCAGAATCACTTCTCTGGACCTCCTGTCCACACGTCTTTTGATGCAGCTCAGGATACAGTTGGCTTTCTGGGCTGCGAGTGCACACTGCCACCTCACGTCAAGCTTCTCATCAATCAGCACCCCCAGGTCCTTCTCTGCAGGGCAGCTCTCAAAGATTGTGCTCTGATTATTATCTTGACACTTAGTTGAGGAGATTTTAAATTTGACCGCTTTGTGCTTCCTTGTTCTTTGCAGCTAAATGATCCTTTATGTACATTTTCTTTTGCAACATAACAGTTTGGTAACTGAGCAAATTAAAGTTTAGATAAAACTCTACTTTTCCTCACAGTTGTATGCATACTTTCACCCAAACCAAATTTTTTAAAATTCTAGACTTGGAAAAAATACATCTCTGACTGCTAAACAAAAAAATATTAACAGTGTTGTTTTCCTATTTTCATTGTAGTGAAAAAGTATACTGAGCTGTAAAATATATTATTACTTAAAAATGCTTATTCTGGAAAGATCTATGCTTGTCATTTCAGTATATACGTTGTTTGCAATTATTATTTTTGGCAATTAGGGTCAGTAAGACGATTTAATAGTAAATTGTCTTCTTACAGTTTTTTTTCTGTCTCAGTATAGCTTGTGAGAATGCTTATGTTAATTTTCAAAAGTTGTTTTTTTAAAAGCAAAATAAGGGAGCAGATATAATCTGGCGCTTTCTATATAAAACTAAACAACACTGTAAGCCTTCATGGCATCATTTTCATACCTGCTACAAAGCAACTATACTAGCAATTAATCTGTTTTGGTTATAGTAAATTAAGGAGTAGATGGACAAGAACATTTTTGTTGGAAAAGACCTTTAAGATCATCGAGTCTAAGCATAAATCTAACACAGTCAAGGAGCTGTCTCTTTCCCCAAAGAAGTGAAGGGATTATTATTGAATAGGGGAGGCTTGATCACACCTTCAGTATGTGGAAAACGCTTGATATGAAACCAGCAAGTAATGTTAGAAATAAACATCCGAGCTGGAAGGATTTTCCATATGTGACAATCTTCATGAAGGCTTTCCTAAGTAGTCCTGCATGAACAATTATGTTGATGCATAGGAATTAATCTCAGCTGCCTTAGCCTTCCAATGGAGACTAGCAAAAAGCAGAAAATACTCGCTTTTTCCATAAAAAAATCAGACCTTAAAATAGTAATGCACTGAAGGCACAAAAGAAGATTCTGCAGAGTCAGATCTGCACCATCATTTTTAAAGTGAAACCCTGGAAGGGCGTTATCATAAATTATTTAATTTGTTTGTGAAGTACCTATTACTGCCATAGCTGAATACCTTTTACCCTAGGGGTTGTTAGTTAAATAAAGCTGATGGGCCAATATGTTATAAAACAGTGCATGTCTCTCTTGAGGAACTGGAATTCTTTGTGACCTAGAGCATCGTTTAGAGGACTGACCAGTAAAAGGGAAGACAATTGACTGAAAATTGCTGTTAAGTGTAGAGTATTAAAGGAAGAACAACAGAATTAAATACTCAAAAATACCTTGTGAACTGTAGTAGGGTGGTAGTGTTTTCAGACACTGCTTTGAAGAGAATCTTTTAAAAGTTAAAGGCGCTTTTTAGGTGCGGTTACACAACTTAGAGCAGTGGCTCATATCTCCTAAGCTTCTCCCATCACTGGAAAACAGTACAGTAGGCGGTACCTCTGAAGAGGCACCAATTACTCTGAAGAGTAATTGAAAAAAGTAATTAAAATTGGCCACTACCTTCTCTGTTCTATTTTTACAATGTAATAAATTAAGAAATACAACCTCTTGTACTTCCTTGAGTGTTCAATTTGTCACCTGTTTCCTAGCAGGAGAGAGCGCCACGTGCTCAGTGTTATGATTTGATTTCATTTTTGTTGTAATCAGAGCAGCTTTTATTGATGTTACAAAAAGAATGTACACATTAGGGTAGTGGAGAATGCGGTTAATTTATATTTTGACTGATGTATAATATTAAGACTCATAACCATTTCTGTAAGACAAGACATAAGTAAAGCAGTGGGGAGAAAAGTTCTTACTGCATAGTACCACTGGCACAAAGCAATGGTGTGTTAAAGTATTCTTGGATTAAAAAGAAGCGGGGAGGTACGGAAGTTCCGGGAAGGCTGGGGTATGGACCAAGTTGTCACTGCAGGAGAGTTTAGAATGGAAAGAGCTCTGCGCGTTTTATGTATTCTTTATATGTTTAAAATAGGCAGAAGAACTTAAAAGTAATGAGAGAATAAAGCTGCAAGTTTACCCTTCTGCTCCATCCACACAGGTTGTTAAATGATTCTACTTGCTGTTGTAGCAGAGAACCTGGCAGGAGTGTATTAAGCATTGTGATTAATGCCTGTCACATGTTTATTTTTTCATCTTCTCTCCCCAGCAGGTGGTGTGTAGATACAGTGTGGGTTTTGGTTTTGGTTGTTTTTTTTTTTTATGTAGGTTTAAAGAAAACTATAGTGTTTGTGAAGATGCATGTACGTGTAAAAGGAGACAATGTCAAAGAAATGGAACGTGTTTGGAGCAGAAAGGACTTGTGGTGGCCCTGAGTTCCTGGAAACTGAGTCGAACAAGGAACAAATTACCCCCAAGAAGGTTCTGTCTCCATTGCAGATGACTACTACTCTCCTTGTAGAGACTTCTCGTGGGCCAGAAGTAGTAAAACCACAGCCATCCTCCCTTAACTTTGAGTTGCCTTTGAAAATATTTAATCATATTCAGGATATAATTGTTTAGGTTGAAAAAGGATGAGGTCAGGTAACTTGAACTTTGAAACTCTGGGGGTAGGCAGCACTGACAGTAGCAGAAAGGCTTCACATACTTATGAAAACCTCTTTTGCTGAGAGAGCATTCTGGTCTACTCTGTCTGCACCAGAGTTTCCTCACTTTACTTCATATGCCGGTGAATGTCTGGCTGGAATGATGGGGACACGCATACCAAGGTGCAGCCAGTTTTTAGGAAGCTGCTTATACTTTAGTGTACTTTGACTGGAAAGAAGACCTTTTTATATTGTAAGTGCAGCAAAAAAATTAACTGCCATATTACAATATTCTTCCTTCGCACTGACTATGTGAGGGTGATATTTTTAGGAGCTTTAATAATACATTGTTTAAAATCGTATTGACTCTTATATAGTTTGAGTACCATTAAGTGGAGGAATGAAATGCATGTGATGAATAATGAAGCTCATTTGAAAAAGTTTCTAGTTACTTTATCTGAACCCTAACCCGCCCTCCCAGTTAGATCTTTGCATGATTCATTGCCAAAAACTGACATATACAGATTTAAGTTTTCTGTATGTCTTAACTATTTCAGCAACCATAAAACTAAACAGACCTTTTTCTTTTAATATGAATGCATTCAACTCTGTTTGGCTATTAAATTTTTGTATTTGACTATCGTTACCTTGGAATTTTAATGTCATTTGCACAAGGTCTTGGTTACAGTTGCTTAGTAACATGCTGTGGAAACAGATTTGTTGATTTATGATAATACGTCTACAAAATCCTTATAACTAAAGATGTTGTAATGAAAGTAACTGCACAATGTGGGTGTGTATTTCAGATGAATGTTTCTAATAACCTGTGCCCTCACAGTGTATCTGACAGTGAGTGTCTTTGTATGGGCCGATGTTTTATGTAATTCGCCTGACATCTGACTTACACCGTTGTACCTAGTTTGGTGGTAGTTTTAGGTAACGCTCATTTGTAATTTGTAGGCGAGTCTGAAATCCTGAAGTTTAGCAATTTACTTCCATGGGACAGTGATTCCAAGGTGGCAGCTACTTTGTAAGACTTGTATTGATACCGAGACTATATCAGGAACAAGCTGTAAGAGAGAGGTAGGCTCGTGGTTCATTTTTACATGGTGTTACACTTTCAGTCCCAGGAAAGAGAAATGTGTTAGAGATTAAACATCATAAGACTTGTAAAACATCTTTTTTGACAGTTAAAGGAAGCATCTAGAGAAGTGTTGGCTGTTATGCTGCATGTCTTCATTTACTTGCAGTTGCCGTATTTTAAGATTTCCTTAGATCTTTAAGGTATTTCATTTCTTTGCAAACAGGGTTCAAGACACTGCCTCCTCTGCAATATATATTGCAGAAGAATTTGGAAACTTAAAAGTTTCTAACACTAGCATGCTTATTGTGTAAAATGTCTATAAAAGCAGAAGCTGAGCAAACATCTTTGAGACAGATGGAGTGTTATTAAAATCCTGGAACCTGCTTTAAATGCAGACCAAACCCCATGAAAAAAATGCAAATAAACCTAACAAATTAATAATGAAACAAAACTGAATGTACTCTATGACGAGACCTGAATTTAGTCTGCTGTTCTATATGCATTTTAGAGCATAAAAGCTTGTGTTCTTCAGCTCAGAACACTGAAAGAACTCTTAGGCTAGATATCTGGACGCTTTGTGCAGGGCCAGACACAGTTTTATATGATGAAATAGTAACAGTTTTGCCTCTCTGCCTGATATATTTACTTCAATTTCCTTGTGCAATGATGTTATTCAGGTTCTTATCAGCCCGCCCAAAAATTTACAGACTGATATATCTTAATTTCTTTCTTAATTTTTTTTCTGTATATAATGCAAGAATCCAGAGGAAATAATTATTATTTTAAAAGTGCCTTTCACATGGCTCTACTCAGTTGAATATTTTGCTTTCTGCTTTCAAATGATTGTAAGCTATTATGGTTGTTCCACCATTGTATTCCTTGACTAGAAAAATGTGGGTGGCATTTATCTCACCTAACTTTGATATATCCCATGCTAATGTACATAAGCTGAAATCATAGAAACATAGAATCATAGAAGAGTTAGAGTTGGAAGGGACCTTAAACACCATCTAGTTCCAACCCCCCTGCCATGGTCAGGGACATCCCACTAGATCAGGTTGCCAAAGACCCCATCCAACTTGACCTTGAACACCTCCAGGGATGGGACAGCCACAACTTCCCTTGGCAACCTGTTCCAGTGTCTCACAACTCTCATGGTGAAGAAATTCTTCCTCATATCAAGCCTAAATCTGCCCTTTCCAGCTTATACCCATTGCCCTGTGTTGTATCACCACAAGCCTTTATGAATAGTCCCTCTCCAGCTTTCTTGTAGACTCCTTTTAGGTACTGGAAGGTCGCTATAAGATCTCCTTGGAGCCTTCTTTTCTCCAGGCTGAACCAGCCCAACTCTCTCAGCCTGTCTTCGTATGGAAGGTGCTCCAGCCCTCGGATCACCTTTGTAGCCCTCCTCTGGACCCATTCCAACAGCTCCATATCCTTCTTATGTTGAGGATTCCAGAACTGGGCACAGTACTCCAGATGAGGTCTCACAAGAGAGGAATACAGGAGCAGAATCACTTCTCTGGACCTGCTGTCCACATGTCTTCTGATGCAGCTCAGGATACAGTTGGCCTTCTGGGCTGCGAGTGCACACTGAAGACTAATGTCGAGCTTCTCATCAATCAGCACCCCCAAGTCCTTCTCTGCAGGGCTGCTTTCAAAGATAGTGCAGCTCTCAATCATGTCATCCCCTGTTCTGTACTGGAAATGGTGATTGCTCCAACCCAGGTGTAGGACCTCGCACTTGGCCTTGTTGAACCTCATGAGGTTCACACAGGCCCAGTTCTCCACCCTGTTCAGGTCCCTCTGGATGACATCCTGTCCTTCTGGTGTGGCAACTACACCACTTAGTGTCATCTGCAAACTTGCTGACAGTGCACTTAATCTTGCTGTTTATATAACTGATGAAGATATTAAACAGCACCAGTCCCAGTACAGACCCCTGAGGATACCAGTTGTCACAGATCTCCATCTGGACTTCAAGCCATTGACCAGTACTCTTTGAATATGACCGTCCAACTAGTTTCTTATCCACCAAACACTCCAACCATCAAATCCACATCTCTCCAATTTAGAGAGAAAGATGTTGTGGGGAACTATGTCAAAGGCTTTACGAAAGTCTAGATAGATCACATCCATTGCTTTTCCCCTGTCCACGGCTGAGGTTACCCCATCAAAGAAAGCCACTAAGTTGGTCATACAGGATTTGCCCTTGGTGAAGCTGTGCTGGCTGTCATTAATCACCTCCATATCCTACATATGCTTAAGGATAGCTTCTAGGAGGATCTGTTCTACGATCTTCCCCGGCACAGAGGTGAGACTGACAGGTCAGTAGTTCCCAGGGTCCTCTTTTCTACCTTTTTTAAAAAATTGGGCACAATGTTACCCTACTCCCAGTCACCAGGGACTTCTGATGGCCAGGGCTTTTCAAATATCATGGAGAGTGGCGTGGCAACCACATCTGCCACTTCCTTCAGGACTCTGAGATGCATCTCATCAAGTCCCATTGACTTGTAAATGTTCAGGTTCCTCAGGTGGTCACGAACCTTATCCTACTCTACAGGGGGAGGGGTTTACTCCCCCTGGTCACTATTTTGTTGTCCTGTGACCCAGGAGGAGTGAGGAGAGCAGTTATCAGTGAAGACTGAGGCAAAAAAAGTTAAGTACCTCAGCCTTTTCCTTGTCTGTTGATATGAGGTTACCTTTCCCTGCCATCAGTGGGGGTATGTTCTCTTTAACCTTCCTCTTCTGAGATTAACATACCGGTAGAAGCCCTTCTTGTTAGTCTTTACTTCCCTTGCCAAGTTTAGCTCCAGCTGCACCTTGGCCTTCTTGATCTTATCCCTACACAACTAGGCAGCATCCATATGCACGTCCCAGGTTCCCTGTCCCTGCCTGCACTGCCTGTGCAGTTCCCTCTTCTTTAGTTTAACCAGCAGGTCTCAACTTAGACATGTCTATCTTTTCTCTTTCCTGCCTAATTTTCTATGTACGGGGACTCAGTGCTCTTGCACTTTATGGGAAGTATCCTTAAATATTTGCTAGCTCTATTATGCTCCCTTGTCCCTAAGGATCATGTCTCAGGGGGTCCTACTGAGTAATTCCTTGAAGAGCTGGAATTCTGCTTTTCTGAAGTTCAGGGTCCTGACTATACTCCTCACCTGTCCCATATCCCTCTGGACCTTGAACTCCACCAGTGTGTGATCACTGCAGCCCAGGTTGCCTCCAATCCTAATATCACTGATGAGTTTGCTTGTATTAGTGACCATCAGGTCCAGTATTGCATCTCCTCGGGTGGGAGTCTTTATCAACTGGACTAAGAAATTATCTTCAATGCACTCCAGGAGTCTACTGGATTGCCTACAGTTTGCTGTGCTACTTTTCCAGCATATGTTGGGGTGGTTGAAGTCTCCGAGTAGGATTAGAGCTTGTGAGTGTGAAGCCTCCCATAGCTGGAGGAAGAAGACTTTATCAACTGGCTCTCCTTGATTGGGTGGCCTGTAGTATACACCAACCACAAGGTTCCTGTTGATTCTTATGTCCTTAATTTTGACCCACAAGCTTTCAACCTGTTTGTGGCTACTCTTCAACAATAGTTCTTCACATTCTACCCCTTTCCTGAGATAGAGGGCAGTGCCTCCACCCCTCCTTCCCAGTCTGTCCCTTCTTGACAGCCTTTAGCCATCAATAACCACACTCCAGTCATGGGATCAATCCCACCATGTTTCTGTGATGGCAACTAGATCATAGCTTTCTAGTAGTGTGGTAGCTTCCAGCTTCTCCTGCTTGTTACCTAGTCTTTGTGCGTTTGTGTAAAGGCATTTCAGTTGGGCTGCCAATTGCATCACCTTCCTAGTGGACCCTTTATTACCTATAAGGTGTTTTAGATAATAAAGGGTCCAACAGGAAGGTGATGCAATTGGCAGCCTGGCTGAAGTGCCTATTCATTGCTCTTGTTGTGTTTTTGTAGTCAGTGGAGAAAAACGCTATATGATCTGTACGCAGACTTTATTCATCCTTAGTTATGTTAACTTACTCTTCATGAACTGACTCAGATATAGAGGTTTACCTTCCATGAAGTGGATATTCTCTTGTGGGAGGGGACGGTTTATGTTGGCTGCCCCTGAACAGCTTTCAGAACCAAGTATCTTCATTTTCTGGAACTCCTACCAACTCATGTTTCTAGTTTATTGGTGTTTCATAGGCACTCAAGGGAACATGTGGGAGAGGGAAGATTTCAGTTGTTCCATTACATTTTAAAACTTATTTCTTAGCTCTGCCTGTCACCTCACTGCAGGCTGAGCCCTAGAAGACTGAATCCCAGCACCACTGACTTCTTCAGATTCTTGTGTTATTCAAGCCTCCATCATTAGTGTAAAACCAAAAACTACTGAAAAAAACCCCTATCATTCTTTATCTCAAAATGTTTATATCCCAGTTTAAGAGGGAAAATACTTCTGGTTTTGATGATCTCTTGTTCTGCATCTCCAGGCCACACCTGGAGAACTGTGTCTAGTTTTGGTCCCCACAATTCAAGAAAGAGACAGACTGGAGAAGGTCCAAAGGAGGACCACAAAGGTGACCAAAGGACAGGAGAAACTACTCTGTGAGAAAAAAATGAAGGCCTTGGGTCCTTTTCACTTGGAGAAAGAAGGCAGCTGAAGGGGCACCCCATCACAGTATTCCAGTACCTAGAGGGCAACTGCAAAGAGGAATGAGACTCTGTTTTCACAAGGAGCAAAATGGAGAAGAAGAGGGACAGTGAATAGAAGTTGCATCAGGAGAACATTTATCCTGAGGAAATATTTTTTTTAAAGTAAGAAAGCCTCTCCAGGGATGTGGTAGAGTGTTCTTCGATTCATGAGAGTTCAGCTCATCGTTGGAGGTTTTCAAAACAGAATTGGACAGGCTTGTAGAGAATCTCATCTAGGCTCCTTTTCCCATACAAGGCTGGACCAGATGATCTCTTGAGGTCCCTTCCAACCTTGGCTGTTCTGTGATTCTGTGAGTGATCTGAAATTTATGGCAGTATTGTTTTAGGTCTAATAAGCAAGTACAGGTGTGAATTCCTTGGGCATAGATATGAGGAAAATTATATGCATTCAAACATTATTTATTTTGTTTTGATGAGTTAATGGAGATGTTATGAAGCCTGTTAAACTGGCAATGCAGGACTTGCTCAGCTGAGATATTTTTGAATTTTGAATTAAAATATCTTTTGACCAAGTATCTTTTAGCACATCGGGTTGACATTTTAAAAAATACGTCATATATCCTAAGGAAAAAAAATGTTTTGCAGTCAATAAAAATATTACAAAAAGTCTGAATTTCGCTGTATACTTCTTTTAAATCTTAATGGGAAACGTGGAGTAACTCAGCAATAAGCATCTCTGCTGTTTTAAAAACTATTTTTCTAAATGTACACAGAATTGAATTGATCTCTGAGACTACATGCAGAGGACAGTGAGGTAAAAGCTTTTATGGCATCCATAAGTACACAATGACACTGTACGGTAGGCTCTCCAATGAGCAGAGAAAGACCTTTTCCTTCCAAGATAGAGAATCTCGTCACTTGGGGCAACCCTACAGCCAGCTGGAAAATAAAAGCTGCACTCTTTTAGTGGAAGATCTGCTGGATGACCGTTTTATTTTTTCTTTCTTTTTTTTTTTTTTCTTTTCCAAAAGTTTACTTTTGCCCTATGAGAATGATTTGATTCATTTGTGTTCAGTGTATGAAAATGCTTTCTGTGGTCTTCCATTGGGGGGAAAAAAAAATATTTGCTACATCTAAGTCAGCAATTTATCACCTCTCTCTGGCCCTCTTTGATAATATTGTGCGTCTTGTCTGTCTTTTATTAAACCTTTATTTACATATAAAAGAAGGCATATACAGATTATTGGACAGAGCATCTATGCTCATGATCCTATATACTTAGTAAATCGTAGAAATTTATTTAACAAAGATGTGTCCTAGACTTCTTTGGATAGCAGTTGGAAAAAAAATGAATACTATGTAACTTTTTCAGTTAATTTCAAAGCTTTTTGCTTATTTTGGTGATAATTTTGTAGGCAATGATAGCAGCTTTTTTAAAATACTACGCTGGTTAGGCATGAGAATTTTTTTATTTACCAGACTCTATGGAGGTGGTAGTTGGCCTTAATTGTGCTTTTTAGTCAGCACTGCAACACCAGCATATTCCTTTGACCACATTTCTCATAATGTGAAGTTGTGGCTCTAGCCTTACAGTGACTGGGTTTACTTTAGAAAGAAAAAAGAAATCATATTGTGACACCCTGCGTATATTCTCCTTTTTTTTTTTTTTTTTTATATTCAATGGAGTTTCTAACCACAGCAAAGCATCGTGCTGCCTTTTACACCACAAAGTCATTCAATTGTAGTGCAATTTCCATCAAATGAGTACCCACTTTGTTCCGGTTTTTGAAGTGTTTGCTACACAGTTGTGTCGAGACATGAGGCTGCTTTCTGCTGCTGCCTTTAGCTGTTTGCCTGGGTCTGCTTGGTGACATTGCCTTATGACTTTTGAAAAACTTATAATCTAATAGCTCTTATCTACATTAAAACTGCTTTTTTTTCTTGTTTGATTAACAAAAGTGAGCAATATTTTGAAGTAGCAAGCCCTTTTATTAATATTTTAGAAATGCAACTTTATGAAGGTCCTTCTGCTTGCTTTTTAGATTTCCCCAGATACAACCAGTACAATGAAGTACCTTTGTAAGAAAGCAACAGTATTACAAAATATTCCTTTTGTTTCACTTTGGCAATTGCTGTGAATGAACTGTCCAATTAATACACAGACCCATATATAACAGAGATGTTAACAGTTGGCCCATGAGAGGTTGTTCTCTGACTATTTTTGTTGTTGCTTGCTGGTTGATTAAAACAGTTCTGAAAAAAAATTGAAGCTGGAGAGCACAGTGACCTGTCATGTCAGAGTGAGGGAGCCCACAGAATGGTTTTCTTTGTTTGAAAAAGGATAAAATTCTTTACTGAAAACCTTGTTTCTTAAAGATTTAATGCTTAATATATCTGACTATGTGACAGTTTAACTAATGAGAAAAAAAATCCATTTGATTTGTTGTTACTTACTCTTTTCTGAGCAACCCTTTTCTTGCTTACTTACTTGTGAATGTAAATTTTCCATAAGATAGACATTTAATATTAAATTTCTGGTCTAGTTGTAGATCTGCCCATAATCTCATGAATATTCTTCTAACATTATCTGTGAAATGAAAGAAAAAGTTATGAATATGCCTCTTGTTCTGTCTTTATAGTATTTTGTGTAAGAATTGTACTTAAATCTGTATATAAATTAAGGTTTTCTTTTTTTCATAGACCAGTTTCGTTATAGTAAAAAATCTTTTGACTGTTGATATAGTTCTTTGACCAGCAGGGATGGCTGGTGGAAATATATTAGCCCCATATTAATATTTTTCATAAATAAAATACATGGAAGAAATTTTGAATCTGGTTAGATACTGAACCGTCATGTTGTTCTGACTAGGCACTACGTGTTAATTTCCATTGTGTCAATTAATACAATGATACGTAAAACCAGAAGACAGCATTTCTCTAACATTAAGCTTCCTTACTGCTACTAAGACCCTGCCTATCTAAAAGTATACCTGGCTCTTCATGTTTGAGTGCTGCCTTAGGTAATTATGAGAGTGAGAAAGACCCATATATGGAGTGTTGAGTCCTTTTCTAATGCACTGTTGGAGGGGCTGTGAACAGTTGTGAGAGAAGAAAAACAGGATGTGATAGTTGGAAGGTGATGGGTGTGCTGGGTAAGGGAAATTCTCTGGAAACAGGGCTTCTTGTTTTTCAGGTGTCTTTGTGTTACTCCTTAAAAAGAAAGAGAAGCCAAAACTTGTCCTTGCTTTAGCTGGCTTATAGGAGTAGCCTAGGTAAGACAAAAATTTGTATTGTAAGAGACACACAAGGAAGTGATGTACCTAGCATCATATCTGAGACCTGATACTATTTCAGCTTTCTGGCCTGTGGCCAAGTATGTACCCAATGCCAGTCTGTGCTAAGAGACTGCGCTCAGTGTATGATGCTTAGGATATATTGTAATAATATCTAGAGGTAGAGAAATGTCATTTTGTCTGCCCTAAGTGAAAATAAATATTTATGAAGACACTCATAAAAAATTAAATGAGAAATCACTATAATTATTCTTATTGTTCTGTGTGTCTTTTTATGGATTGATCTTAGCGTACTGCATGGAAGAGCTAAAGGCTGGAAACCAACTTCAGATCATTTTAGCCCATGTTGCACTGGAGGAGTACTAAGTTTACCTAAATTACACTGAAATATGTTTGCCTAATCTGTTCTTAAAATTCAGTTTTCTTAAGAGTACAGTACTTGCTCTATCATGTCCTTACAGTTCATAGCTTTCCTGAAATTAATATTACTTTCTGCAGTTTAATCTTAGGTCTTGTCTTCTTTCCTAGCGGATGTGAAGAACAATTGCTATGTCTGCAACATTTTAATTACATATTATGTATTAGAATGCCATTACCATGGCTTACCTCAGACTTTGTCTTTTCAGCTGAAAAAACTTAATTCCTGTATTCCTTTCTCATAAATTAGACTTTCAGATACTCTTATAATTCCTGGTACTTTCTACAGATCCCTCTCAAGTTTCTTTTCCCAAGTGATGTTTACATTTTAAAAGCAGTATCATAGTGCTGACTTGTATTTAACCTGTCTTCTCTATCACTCCCAGAGGCTCTTTTCCCAATTGCTGCATAGGCAAAAATGATCTAATGGAAAATGTGACGCAAGAAAATTTCCGAGAAAGTATTTAGAAGAGGGAATACATTTAAGGTGCTTCAAACAGGCACCTCCAGAGACAAACAAGTTGTTTACTATCTGAAGTGAGCTGATTAGATGAATACTTCTGTCATATTAATTGGATTCAGTAATGCAACTGATGTCAGGAGAAGCAACAATCATCACTGACTGGTGATGCCAGCAGGCTGTGACCATGGTAGCATCCGAGTACATTAGGAAGAACCATGACTGCCCAAGGTACTGGTCCTGTGCAGTGGCTAGATGACTGCCAGTGTCTTAGGAGACACAAGATCTGTTTGCAGTCCTTGGTTCTGCTGGTGCATGGGACAATTACTTAATTTCTCTACACTCAAGTGTGGGTTTTTTTTCTTTTTTTTTAATCTGTTAAATGAGGAGACTGATACTTGTTACACTCATGAGAAGCACTTTGTAAGAACATTCTCTTTGTTCTTACAAATGTGTTTTGAATTTATGTAGTAGGATATTACATATAAAAAGGTAAATAAAGGACATATTCTTGAATGCACGTGGAGACTTGCACAAATTTAAATATAGCTTCATTTCAAGATAACTTAAGCAATGTTTCACACTATTTGGCACCTGTGTCTTCTGTTTACAATGTGCATTCATTGGAGAGAGATTGGAACATTGTGAGGATAGTTTTCTTGCATGATTGCATAGTTTGTAGAAGATGCGGTGGAAGCACCTGACATGAAAGGATGGATTTGGCATTGTATCAGCTTCCTATTTAGTACTGAAAAATGTTAAACCCTACAAACATCAGAGAGAAAAAATGCTCAGAGGATGAACAGTTTCAGCAGCAGTTTTCTGATAAGAATTACGATTTACTTCATTTCCTGAGTAGTTAGGGATCAGACTATCCAGAAGAGTGAAATATTGAGATGCTTTCAATGGAGTCTCTTCTTTTAAGGAAGGACAGTTCTTTGCCAGTATTCCTGGAAACCTATGTTCTGTAAAGTATGTTTGGCTTGCAGAACTTGAGAACTGAAGTGAGAGAAGATTTTTTTAATTTTTTAAACTTTCATAACTGCAAATATAACAGCAGTTATATTACCTTCAATATGCAGTTCAACCTCGGTTCCAGTCATGTAACTTGCCCAGCATGTTTCTGTTGTGTGCTGAGTGGTACAGGTTGTTCAACAAAGTGTGCAAGACTGCTCTTAGATTTTAAGTAAAAAGTATGATATGTTTTGATGTTATTCAAGTAACTTTTGGATTCACTGTATATATAATTTCACATATGTATTAAATTTATTATATGTTATTTCATTAATACGTTATCCATCTTTTCCCTTTTCACTGTCCTTTACCTAATACATAGAGCAAATGTGCATGTACTATTTTATGATCTTCTTTAGACAATAGATAGGTCCCATCGCTTACTGAATACTGTTCTCAAAAATCAAGCAAAGATTATTTATTCTCAACAAGACTGTTCTGTCAGCAAATCTGCGTTGAATCCAATAAACTCCTGATACTGTCACAGAAACTTTCTCCTTCATTGTCTTTGAACTTTCTTCTCTGTAACTGTCTTAGGTGTATTTTAAAATGTTGTTACTTTTGTAATTGAAAGATGCCCTAACATTAGGTACTTTACCTGGCCTTTTTAGTTATATACTAGGGAACTAAGTGCAGTTTTCTTTGGTTTGTGTTCTGGTGCTAGAATGAAGATGAGAGCTCCATTCATGGTTATCATCTAGTGTAGGTGACATCTATCATCTAGAGGGGCAGAGCTGCTTGAAATCCTGAGATGTGCATCATGAGTGGTGTGATCGCTCCCCAGTCCAGTAGTTTCTGCTTATCCACCTTAGGACTTGAACATTCTGACCTCACCCACCTGGGACGAAATGATGCCTGAGGCAGTGAGTATGGTTTGAGCCAGGAAGATGAGATGAGGGAGTAATCTGTGCTATTCAGTGTGAAGACACTGCTGTCTCTAGGTTCATCCTGTCTCTTTTCCAAAATACAGGTCTGCTGTCCTGGGAGTCAGTAACTGGGATTTATGGGTTTTAGTAAGAAAAGCCATCTAGAGTCAGGTTCAAACCAGTTACGGGATCTAGGGTATGGCTCTTATGCTATATATGCCTTAATATGCAGGTAGCCAGTTATAGCAATAGTAGTCCCAGCTAATGCTACCACAGTGCAGATCCCGCAGCAGTACCTTCTGCTGCTGTTTACCTGAGAATGCGCAGCAACTTTGACTAGATTTAGGCTTAAGTTGCTTGGCAGTGAAAAGTTTACCCTGGGAACTGTATCAGTACTGCACCCGGTGTCCAAAATACACAGGGCTTCTCCGTGCTGTGGGCTTAAATGGACCTAGGAGAACATCAGGTGCAGTTAGAAAGCAGCCAAGAGGCTGCCTGATTTGATGAGTTGGTTATGAGTGGATGTTGGGCTTAGTTTTAAAGATATTTCTCTGTGACCTTGGCAGAATATTATCTGAAAATTCTTTAGTTGCAAAATTTTTCTTATCATCTAGAGGTGAGAATACCATAGAGGGGGCATGTTAGGAAAGCTTATTTACATTTTTATTTAAGACAGACAATATACTCTTGCCTCTGTCCTCCTATGCACCTCCAAAAATGAGTGGGACTTTGATCTTCCTGTGACTGAGGTATGAGGCCCCTTGTTCCCAGCAAACCAGGGCATTGCATCAGCACTGCGAAGCAGAGCTGAGTCCCAGTCCCCCAAACAGGGCGCTGAAGTGCTGCTTAGCAACATGCGCCTGCTTGCGCCAGCGGCCGCCCCAGCCCAGGGAGCCTGCCAGGGGAGATGAGTTTTCAAAGCGAGATCTTCTATTTAAATATTTCTTACAGTGTACAGATAGCTGGAAAAGAGGGCAGCAGGCAGAATGAAAGCAAGGAAACTGCGGAGGAGGAATGAGAAATAAAGGAAGGGTGTTGAGGCTCAGAGTGAGCAAAGATCCAAGTTAAAAAAAAGAGAAGAGTAAAACTGGAGAAGGAAAACTGCAGAATGTAAAGAGGGGATGTGATTAGAACAATCAGTACATACAGAGAAGTAGAACTGCTACAAGAGGGATGTCTTCATCTTCAGGATAAATGTTTGGGGATTAAAATTTAGCAAAGTGAAATAATGTTGAAATAAAATGGCACAACAGTGATGATGGTATTTCTGCACTGTTTTTGTTTCTTTCACTTCTTTCCAGAATGTTTTCAGAAACAGTTAAATACAGTTATGCAGTAATTATAACAGAATACTCTTCACAGTAGAATGGCATAGTAAATCTTATTAGGAGAGAACTAGAAAAAATAAGCAAGTTCTGTGCAAATTTTTATGCTCCTAAACTGTCAGAGTTATCATTTCTCTTTATTTAAGACAGCATTGAATTAGTCTGTATCACCAGGAGTGCTTTCTGCCCTTTTCTATATAGATACAGACAAGTTAGGAGTTTCATTTAATATCAGAATTTTGTGGGTGTGATAAAATGGAGAGCTGGCATCATTGACCTTTTCTTGATAGCTTCCTTAGCAGCTACAATTGCCCTTTCCTTCCCCCTTCTGCTTCTGTGATACTTGAAAATGCTATCATCTCTCTTATCCTTGGCAGTATAGTTAATTCTTTGTTTGACAGTATCTTCTTTGGTCTCCTTTACTTTACTTGACAACAACAGTTTTTACCTGGCCACATTGTAAGAAACATTTTTACACTACCTCTATTTCTGATGATATCAGAGTCATTAATCACTCACATAGAAAATGCTTTTCTTCTTGAGGCTTTTCTGTTATTTTTTCCTCTCTCTCCATCTTTCTTTTCCTCCCAAGTTTGAGCATGGGTTTTGCCAGCATTTCTGTTCTGTTCTAGTGCCTTATGTCCCTATTGGACGCAGAAGGAACAACAGTGACAGGAGATGAGGAAAAGACTGAGGTACTTAATGCCTTCTTTGCCTCAGTCTTTAATTGTAAAGAAAGTTGTTCCCTCTGTGTACAAACCCCAGAGCTAGAGGAGCAAAATGAGGCTTCCATGGTCCAAGAGGAGGTGGTCAGAGCCTTGCTAGCCTGACTAGAAACCCACAAGTCTATGGGGCCAGATGGGATTCACCCGAGGGTATTGAAGGAGCTGGCAGATCTGCTGGCCAAACCCCTTTCCATCATCTTCCAACAGTCCTGGAAGACTGGGGAAGTTCCACTGGACTGGAGGCTGGCTGATGTTGTGCCCATCTACAAGAGGGGTCACAGGATGGATCCAGGGAACTACAGGCCTGTCAGTCTGACCTCAGTGCCAGGGAAAGTCATGGAACAGGTGATCGTGAGTGCTATCATGAAGCACATGCAAGAGAACCAGGTGATCAGGCCCAGTCAACACGGGTTTACAAAAGGCAGGTCTTGCCAAACTAACCTGATTGCCTTCTATGACAAAGTGACATGACTGGTGGACGAGGGAAAGGCTGTGGATGTGGTTTTTCTGGACCTCAGTAAAGCCTTTGACACAGTTTCTCACAGCATTCTGCTATGGAAACTGTCAGCCTCTGGCCTGGACAGGCGCACACTCTCCTGGGTGGAAAAGTGGTTGGATGGCCAGGCCCAGAGAGTGGTGGGAAATGGTGTTAAATCCAGCTGGAGGCCAGTTACAAGTGGGGTTCCCCAGGGCTCAGTGCTGGGTCCAGCCCTGTTCAATGTCTTTATCAATGACCTGGATGAAGGCATCGAGTGCTCCCTTAGCAAGTTTGCAGATGACACTAAGCTGGGTGGAAGTGTGGATCTGCTGGAGGGTCGGGGGGCTCTGCAAAGGGATCTGAACAGGCTGGACCGCTGGGCAGAGTCCAATGGCATGAAGTTTAACAAGGCCAAATGCCAGGTCCTGCATTTGGGGCACAACAACCCTGTGCAGTGTTACAGACTAGGAGAAGCCTGGCTGAAAAGCTGCCAGGAGGAGAAGGACCTGGGGGTGTTGGTTGACAGCTGACTGGACATGAGCCAGCAGTGTGCCCAGGTGGCCAAAAAGGCCAATGGCATCTTGGCTTGTATCAGAAACAGCGTGACCAGCAGGTCCAGGGAGGTTATTCTCCCTCTGTACTCGGTACTAGTGAGACCGCACCTTGAGTACTGTGTTCAGTTCTGGGCCCCTCACGACAAGAAGGACGTTGAGGCTCTGGAGCGAGTCCAGAGAAGAGCAATGAAGCTGGTGAAGGGGCTGGAGAACAGGCCTTATGAGGAGCGGCTGAGAGAGCTGGGGCTGTTTAGCCTGGAGAAGAGTAGGCTGAGGGGAGACCTCATTGCTCTCTATAACTACCTGAAGGGAGGTTGTAGAGAGGAGGGTGCTGGCCTCTTCTCCCAGGTGACAGGGGACAGGACAAGAGGGAATGGCCTCAAGCTCCCCCACGGGAGGTTTAGGCTGAACATTAGGAAAATATTTTTCACAGAAAGGGTCATTGGACACTGGAACAGGCAACCCAGGAAAGTGGTTGATTCACCTTCCCTGGAGATGTTTAAAGCACGGGTGGACGAGGTGCTGAGGGGCATGATTTAGTGTTTGATAGGAATGGTTGGACTCGATGATCCGGTGGGTCTCTTATAACCTGATTATTCTATGATTCTATGATTCTTTTGTGCTGTTTTATTTATGATGGGGAAGAGCTTCCGTCATGCCTCTCCTTGCCTATCTTCGTAACTCATCCCCAGGTAACTCAGTCTCATTTTGGGACTTTGTATAGTAGGTGTGCATAAGCGATGCTCTTTCCATTCTTACCTCAGACTTTTCCACATGGTTCTGTCAACAAACTGTAAACAGTAGCAAAACCTGTCCAACCCTTTTCCCTCATGCTCTTGTACTTTCCCTACTTCCTCAAGAGCCACTGCTTTGTCTTCCTGTCCTGTGTAAGCAAAATTGTGGTATGTAGATTTCACCTCTCCTTTTTCCCCTCAACTTGAAGTAATTTCCTACTGTGTTTCACTTATTGCATCTTTAGTAGTGTCCTCCTCTCCACCTCTGTTTTGAAACTGTTGTCTTAGCTTTGATGGTTTTTTCTGGTTTTTTTTTTTTTGCTGGTTAGTTTTGGTTTTTTTTGTTAGTTGAATGTCCAGATCTCAATCTCCTGGCTCTCTCAGGTCATTCTAAATGTGACAAATGTGACTAGGAGCTGCACTGTTTTGTCTCTGATTTTGATTGTGCCTACTAGTTGGTATGTAACTGTTAATTCCTTTTTCATTTCCTTCACTTTCACCCTTGTCTTTCACATCTTGATTCCATTCTCATTCAAATCCCTCCTTTGTGAACAAGCATTAAAATGGATCTTTAAGTTCTGTGTTTCCTGTTGCATCTTCACTAAAGCTTACTTTAAGTAAAAAGACTTAAGAAAACACAGAAAGTGAGGAAAAAATAAAGAACTTCTAACCTTGGATTAATACAACATTCCTGCTTTATTCTATCATCCAAATGCATTGACCATTTCTGTTTCTTGTGTTGTCTAGTTTATAACCATATGTATCAAAGATTGAGTTTACCTGCGAAGTACTGGCACACTGTGGGTGTTCTGTAAAGAGAAGATGGTGATGATGATTTGGCAAATTTAGTAGATTTTGAAATTAGATACATTTGAATGTTTTAACAGATTCTTTTTTAGGTTTAAGTATTTGATTAGCATTTGCTTCATCTAATAGAATGACTCCTGCATTATGCACTTTTCAATGGGAGTGCATGGATTTTAAACTCTTTTTACTGTTTAGATTTTTTTTTTTTAGAAATAGTATATTTTCCATTCATCTTGCTGATAACAGCATGCTTACCTGTTCTTATCAAATCCCCTCTCTCTACTCAGTTGTTGTTAAGTTTCACAAGATGAATTTTCTGAAATCATATAAAGTGCAATAACTTTATTATTGATCTTTGAGATGCTCCTGAGTGCTTTATAAGATAGTATTTAGCTTCTAGACAGTATCAAGGACTCAGTTTGAATGTCTCTCACTAGATGTGGACAAGAGCTTATAAGCAGTGCAATATAGTTGAATACTTGTATTTGTTTCAAATATTAATTCCTGCTGAAAGATAAGGTATCTGTTTAGGATTTGGGGAGACTGGTGTGGAGCCTGGGGA
This sequence comes from Clamator glandarius, assembly GCA_033459285.1. Lineage (NCBI taxonomy): Eukaryota > Metazoa > Chordata > Aves > Cuculiformes > Cuculidae > Clamator > Clamator glandarius. The sequence goes on from JAUNZM010000046.1 coordinate 1,729,017, forward strand.
AAGCCCACTTCTACATCAAAGACAGCAAGAAAGTCTAGGAGGAGAACTACAAAGTTCAACTGGTTCATGAAGCACGTAGAAGCTAATGGGGTTGATTAGAATGGGAAGGGTTATCTACATTCTCTGTAGACATTAAAATGCGCAGAAGCAACATTTGTGTATCTGAGGTCAAGATAGTTAAAGCTAGGGGTGACTTTAAAAGGGGAAAAACAGGTGAAAATTCAGGCAGAAATGGAGTCAGACTGCAACATGTCTGAGAACAGTTGTTTTATCTGCAATAAGCTGTTTTTAGTGAAGGCACATTGAACACACGTATTTTACCTAGCTGGTAAGCTTTTTTTGTATGTTGTGACAATGAGATGTGTACACTTGAGAGTTATGAAGGATTTTGCTAATTCCTAAAGCAAAATCAAGATGTTGATTTAACTTTTGTTTCTATTGGTACAGGTATGTGGACTGAATTTGTTTTCCAGTTTTGAATACTTTTCATGTGTAAGATCCAAGTTTACCTTTAAAGTATGCAAGGAATGGAAATTTCCACTGTCAGATTTTTCTTACAGTGAAATATTTTGCCTCCCACACACTGTAGTAGCATTATATTCACAGTCCTACGTAGAGTATGCTTGATATATTTCTTCATCTTGTCATGCTCAAACAGGGGCTGAGATGTAGCTTTAGATGTCACTGTACAAGTACATGTAGATTTGCATCGTTTCTGTGGCTCTTTGAGCTGTTCATTTCAGGAGAATAATTGAAATACTGTGCCAGTATCTCTACCAGAATGTAACTATTGAATGGTGGAAAACAGATTGTAGTAAGATGAAAATCCTGCAGAATTTATTCTGTGTGTGACTGTAAAATGTAGGCCCTACTTATTTTTCTTTATAATAATGGGAAAAGAAATTGAACCTGAAGGGAATTGCCACTAGGTAATTTGAATTCTCCAACAGTGACTTGAATAAGCCAAGACACTCCAAGTCTCGAGTCCTGCAGTTTTGTATCATACTCCAAGGAAACATCAGTTGTTTTAAAGGTGGTAGAGAAAGTAGTTATTTTCACATTAAACACGGTAACAAGTGCAAGTCTATCCGCAGTGTCTTGGGAACTTATGCATTTGATTTTTATTGTTCTCATTCTGAAAGTGACTTTGAGTTGACATAGAATGTGGAATATTATTTTCTCTATTTTTCCTCCTGGTATCCTAGATTAAAGTTGCCACAGCCTGGGAGAAGACAAAGCAAAGAAGTGCAGACTAGTGAACGATTAACTCCATTTCTGAATGTGATGTTTGTATTGTAAGCTTAGATACTGCCTATATGCACTGGAAGTTCCTGGAAAGCCTTGGCAATTGCTGAGCTGCCTTGAATGATAAAGGTTTATAAAAGATAGGTGTGTCTATAGCTGACATGCTGTGAGAAAAGCTGAAAAGCTGCTGCTCCTGCTGAGTGTGTCTTACTGCTGGGTGCTCAGCAGTTGGGACAATAGGATGTATTATTTCAGTAGGGCAGAACATTTGTAAAAGTTTCTAAGCCACTCTTACTGAAAAGAAAACTGAGTTCCTTTTGTTTCATTTTTTCTCTTGTAAAAACAGACGAAGGCTGGTTTTTTTTAACCCGCTTTGAATGCTTATGACTTTGAGCTCTCCCAACTTTGTCTGCCACACTCAGAACTTATTTCTGTGAATCTTTAGAAATGTGGGACAATGGGAAAGAGTAACTCTTACTTCACAGTCATTAATAGAATTTTGAAAGAACAGCTGAGTGTTATGGTTGGACTCGATGATCCGGTGGGTCTCTTCCAACCTGGTGATTCTATGATTCTATGATTCTGCCTGTAATTGTAATCAACTGTGTTGTTGGAAAACTTATGTTAAACACCGCTTGCTGCATGGCTGTGATTTAATGCAACTGCTGTGATTCATGGCTTGCTACTCATTGGGTGTATCAGTAAGAAATTGCAATGGTGTAATTTCACTGAGCTGAATTTGACCATCTTGCAGTGACTCTCATTTTTAACTGATATCAGAGAAGTACAGGGTTTCAGGCGTGACATAACGTTAGAGCCTTGGCACAGAAACTAGAGGCGTGGGCCAGATTGGCTGCTGCATTTTGCCTGGGGAAAAAGATGCAAAATTCTGTCATTGCATGTCTAACAAAAATTAGATGCAAAACTGATGGAGCCTGTGCATGTTCCATTTGGGGCAAAGTCTGATCAGTGTAACTATTCACTGACAGCAGTGGTGAGAAACTATGATTGTCTTATATTGTAAAAGGAATGTGCCGTCACAGTATCAAATTTAATAGCTGCAGTTTAAATGCTTGAGTTGCCTATGTGTGTTTGGTACAGTTTTAGTATTACTATTTCTGGCTGTTTATCATTGAGCATTAATTTTTGAGATTGATGGCATAAATTAGAATGCTGCCTGTCTTGTTTTAATCAGTGTTACAAAGGAAATTAAGTATCTCTGCTGAAATGCTTATTCAGTAAGTTAATGTAATTTAACAGTACATTATGCAAAAGAAGTTAAAAATCAGACTAGAGGATTATTTAACAATAAGTGAATAGACATTGGAAGAGACTGGAGAAGAGTTAGTATTGCTTCCCTCTCAGATTTCTAGAAGAATGATTTTATGATGATTAAAAATACAAGATCAAATAACTTTTTAACATTAGTTTGGATTACTTTGAAACAGTGAAAAATCCAAGAAAGTTATAAAACAGTAGATGACATTCAGAAAAAGCTATTACAAAAGGTCAGAGAAATTTTGTATTATTCAGCATATGAATAAAACATTATTTTTCAAAGAATATTTTATGAAGTGATTGTCCTTTGTTATGTTTATGTGTGAGAACTGGATTTTGTCACCACCAAGAAGAATTCATTTTCCTGTGGCTTTTTCTTAAATGCTAATTTATTGCTATGAAAGATGCCAAAGTGACAGATCTGAAGAATGAAGCCCTCTATTTATCTTCTGAATGGATGGAGCATGAGTAGCACTGAAGCCTTTCTCATGCTCTTTTGCCAGTGAGCCACAATCTTTTTACCATGTCCTGAGCATATTTTTACCACTGAGAGGTGCTTATTCATTCCATAGTTTCCCTAATGGACTACCGAGGGTATCAATTAGTGCCAAGTGAGCAATAGATTTACAGCTTGGATACCTGCCCAGTAGGAACAGAAACTACCAACTCTTTCACATAGGCCATGGGACAGCCATCGGTATAGTGAATTAGTATTGCTTCATATAGGAGCTGTTTGCAGTTGAGCAAAGAGAGGCTAGAAAGATCCAGTTTTTACCACCAAATGTCTTAACATGTGGAAAAGGTTTCCAGTTTACCTCAATTGTTTTTACACCATGGAATAATTTTTTACCCATGACACTAAAGTTGGAATACTACACATGAGTAATAGATGAAATATTTTTGATGTATATGTTATCTCAGAGTCCTTTTGTCTGCTTTATATGAGCTTGGTATGAGTGGTACCAATGCTTTTAAAAACCTAAGGCTATTATTGTGGCTTAGACCTTGCATTTATTTTCCAATTTTATTTAGAGTGGTGTGCTTTGTTTGACTGTGGTTTCTGAATTTGATTCCTTTGTCCTGCAAATATTCAAGTAGAAATAAGAGAAAAACAAAGCAGAGAAATTGGAATCTTGTATAAAACATGCATAAAATAAAAGCAGTATTTGTTTAGGTTACTATTCTTGAGCATTCAGGTAATATAGTTTTTCATAGTCTTAACAATTGTTCCTGTGCCTAACACCATACTACGTCAGTTATTCTACAGCAGATTTATTCTGGTGAGTCTTGTCTGAGCTTGTCCAGATTTGCACATTGAGTTTGAAACTGTCCTTATGCCCTCCTACTTCCAGCTCCCCTGCTGCCAGGCTTGTGCTCCAATTGCAGTTCTGTCCCACTACATTGGTTCTGACTTACACAGAAGCCAGCGCATGACATGGGAGGGAAGCTTGCTGTGCTCATATTTCACACATTTTGCAAGGTGTGGACATGCTCAAGAAAGTGAAGTTTAATTAGCAAGAGGGTGAATTTGTAACATATTAATTAAATCAGATTAAACTAGGCCACTTTACTTAAGAAAGAAAATATCCACATGAGGGTTTAATATGTTTTAACTAACACATTTTCCACTCACTTCAAGTCAGTTTGGCTCAGTGTTCACAATTTTCCCTGTGCAGATATGCCAACAGAATTTTAAGTGAGAAAAAGATTTGATGCAATTTCTAATATAGATTCCTTCCTTGTGCCCCAGAAATAGACCTACAAGCTTTTATCTATTAGTGAATGAATACAGTGGAAGGGATGGAAGCTGGATACTGAAGCGAGTTGGTGTGGGGCTCCTTTTTCTTGCTTTCTGTTACTGAGAAGGAGGATTTTAGGAAAGTGCTTGTGTACTCATTTACTTATTTTATTGTTTTTTGGGGTTTTGTTCTTGTAAGCATGTAAATCTAGAATAATTGTTACCTTGTCCAGAGAAAAGCGACAAAATTGGTGAAGGGGCTGGAGACCACGTCTTTCAAAGAGTGACTGAGGGAACTGGGGTTTTTTATTCTTGGAAGAGGAGGCTAAGGGGAGACCTTATTGCTCTCTACAATACCTAAAAGGAGGTTATAGAGAGGTGGATGTTGATTTCTTCTCCCAAGTGACAGGTGATAGGATGAGAGGAAATGGTATCAAGCTGCAACAGAGGAGGTTTAGATTGGTCATTAGGAGAAATTTCTTCACAGAAAGGGTTATCAAGCAGTGGCAGAGGCTGCCCAGGGATCTAGTTGAGTCACCATCCCTGGAGGCATTTATAAGGTGAATAGGTGAAGTGTTTGGGGACATGATTTAGTAGTAGACAGGTACGATTGGAGTTGATGATCTCTAAGGTCCTTTCCAACCTAAAGATTCTATGATTCTTATTATACTGTATCTAAATCAGGGTGACATTTGGGATCTTGACTAATACTGCTGATCTCTTATTTTATAGAAGTAACTAATAAAATACATGCATGTGGTGTGTTTGTAGTAAATAGTCTTATAATCCTTTTAAAAAGATCATAAAATATGGCTACATTTTGTGGCGTTTAAATATCAGGTTTTTAAACATGCATTTTCTAGTTATCAAATTACACTTGTTTTGTAGTCACGAGTAGCCATTTTTCTGTCTTCTATAATGTCAGATATTTTGAAATTCCCTTTCTGCTGTCTTTGCCAGCTTTTCCTTGATTTCACTGTTCTCAGAAGACAAATTTTTTGGGAACTGATTTTCCCATTACTTATGTTTGAGTGAAGAGAACAACTTCATTTTAGCAAACTGCTCTAGTAGCCTTCTGATTCACCTTAGCTCTTGTTTAAAAGGCAAAGAACTAAATCTCTTACTGTTTAACTGTGTAGCATCTGTTTTCCTTCATATAATTGCAAGGCAGATGAGCTATAGTAATGGGATATCCAGACATCAGCTTTTGTGGATGTCAAAGACCACAGACCATAAGCATCTGCTCATAGTAGCTCTCAGCCAGTATAGTCTGGTTTTTTGTTTTTTTTTTTTAAGGTGTGTGTTGGACACCTCACCACCTTGTGACCAGGTTTTGAACTACTGTATTGCTTCTGGTTCTTTCTGAATTGTTTCCATGTTAGGTGATACTGCATAGAGTGAGCAGGTGGACAGGATTTTCCGGCCAGCCTCAGGAGCAGCTACAATGAAGTAGGGACTCTGACTATAAGGGACTGTAATCTATCCAGATCATGGGCTGTCTAACTACCCTTTATTCTGTTACTGATGATTCTGTGGCTTGATTTGACCAGATGTGCAGACCGTAATAGGAGTGATTCTAATAGGAAACACTGAGATGATGGGGCACTGCTTTAAGCTGTCAAGTCAGGCGCAGTCTTCCTTTCTCCTCCTCCAAATCCAATTAATTCCATCTGCAGTTTCTTCTAATTCCCAGTGGTATTTATGAAATAAAGTCTTAGATTTCTAATCTAAGAACTAATTGTAAATTAATAGCACCAGTATGTAACTAAGAGAAGGATTAATGCAGGCCCACACATTCACTTTTCCTTTTTGATTACATTTCTGTATTGAATGGATCTCTCAGGACTGATAGCAAGCTGTAACATAGTCAGAAAAGTGTTTATATGGTGATGAGAGAGATGTGAGGGTTTTTTTTTATTTCATACTCATGGCTTGGCTAAGTTTCTGATTTTTAAAAAAAATTGTGTTATTGTCTTCCTCCAAGCAGTTTTTTAATGGTTTTGATGAATTGTTGTATTTATTACTGGGGGCATGGGAATAATTTAGAGTAATTATAGATATTTTTGCAACAAAATCAATGAGAATTGTGTTTTCTGTTGTTGGTTTGCTTTTCTGCTGAAGTGCTGCCAGAATTACTTGTGGAAGAGAGGGCCTAAAATTTACTATCCTTTTACTATTGGAACAATATTCCTGAACTGTATGTTGAATGTCCTGAATTTGTTGCCTACTATAATTTTGTGTCCTCTATATTTATATAGCTGAGGAAATTTCTTTTATTGACTTTCTAAATGTTAAAGTGCATTTGCTTGCAATGCATGAATTTGCATTCGTCTTGGATAGGTAGTGTTTTCAGCTTGAAGAGTGCTGATAGTCTGATGATTATTAGTGTCTTGTCTTGTTAATCAGACTGTGCTGCTTTTCTCTTTGTGTATCTCTGCTTTTCATTAGTGTTAAGGTTTAGTGCTCCATGCAAGCTCTATATTACTCTGGAGGCAATGTCTGCAGCTTGGCTCTTGTTTCCCCTAACATTTTTTGTTCTGCTGTTACTTTGCTTTTGTAGGGACTGTCCTTCATCATTTTCTGTATTGTCCATTTGTGTTTGACTGTCCTTGATATTAATAACAGATTAGACCTTTGCTGTCTGCTATGAGATCTTCTAAACACTTCCACTGGGCTTAACATTCTACCAAAGAAGAAAAAAAACTTTTAGGAAAGGGAGTACACTATTTAGAGAGCTGAAAAGATGATAAACCCAGATTGCTTCTTTTTTGTCCATCTCTGTAAGGTGTCTAATTCAGTATTTCTTTTCACACAATAAATTTCAAGACAGGACTACTTCATCTTTTTGATTTCAAGCATTTTGTTGGCAAGCAGCATAATAGTGCAGATGCACTGTTGCAGCTAAAAAAAAAATCTTATATGAAAATATTTAGCGTTAAGACAATAAGTTCTTCCTTGAACTTGGGTATTTAGAATTCAGTTCACTTTCTAACCCTCTTCTGTCTTTGTGCTAGCTTGAGAGCCAGGCAAATAATTTTTTGACAGGAGACCTGTTAAACTGGGTGACAAAAGTGGTTGAATTTTCTCAGCAACTGTATTGTGCCTTTTCTCAAAGGAGTCATAAAAGTAGATGTAAACACTGAAACACATTCACTTATCCAGAAGCTTGATTCTGACTCTGTCAGTTCGTTTTTCATTGCTTGTCTGGAACAAAAAGGTCTTAACCTGCCTGACCTAGTGTCTGGTGGGTTTCTCTGCTGTGAAGTGGAGCTCTGGAGCATGCAATTGTCTGTGTTGCCTCTTCTGGACTTGGCTGGCTAAGCTGTGCCCAGAGGGAAGGATGAGACTTTCGATTTGTCATTCCAATTTTCCCAGATGCCAGACTGATTTCTGGAGCTTTTATGTCCTGGCTTTTTAAACTAACATCAGGAAGGCCTACTAGGATAGTTAGGAGGAGCCAGACAGCATTCTTTGAGACTTCTTGAGGTGGAAGTGAACAATCTGCCTTTATTAAATGAAGTTACTGTTTTATTCAGTTGGAGATGCTGACTATCCTGAAAGAGGCTCACAAAAAGGGCTACAAAGCGTTTCCTGGCTGGAGGAAGTGTGAATTTGCCTGTGACTAGTGACTCAGCGAAATTTTAAACCACATTGGTTTCTGGTTTATTAGCAAACTTTGCCTTTTTGAGCATGCTGTGATGGTCTCATCAGTCAGTGACTCTCTTCAGACCCATCAAACTGAAGCCAGTATCCTTGATTTTGCCGAATTTCAGGTCAGACCCAGGCCTGGGATAAAAAAGCATTAGTATCATCAAACAATGGTGCCAATAAATAGTGAATAAACTTGTAACTACCTTTCTGACTCCTCTAAAGGATTTGATAGTTTATTTAAGATAGTGTTGACTTTCCTTAATGCCAGTAGCAAGGGCTTTATTTTTCTTGCAGTAGAAGAGAACAGGCTGTTCATTAGTATAGGATGGTTCATTTTTTACTGCTGATTAACTAGACCAAGAACTACTGCAGCCTTTAGGATTCAGGTTGCCCCTCTCCCTGGAAGAGATTTTCATAATGGTGTGGGTAGGAGAGCAAGCAGTTAAAATGAAAGTTTTGAGAAAAGGGAAAGCTATGCTGCTGTTGTTGATTTTTCAGTACATAACAGGCAAATGCCACCTAAAAAAAAAAGAAAAATACGAGAAGCCCTGACATTTAATTGATATTCACTCTATATAGCCTGTTTAATGTGCAGTAGTTGGAAGGAATGTTGCTGTTCATGCCAGGCTTGGCACAGCAACAATATGTAAGAAGAGAACACTTTTGCTTAAATGCATTAAACCATGTTAGTTGTCTGAATTGGCTTGTGTTTTAACTGACATAATTCTCAAATATATCGTGTTGGGATATGTTTTGTAATACAAAGCAAACAATAAATGCCTTTGTTTATAAAAACTGAGACATTAACACTGGTAAGAATGAAATTAATAGTACTAAACATCAATATCAGGCAGTTATCAGAAATTTTTATTTACTTTGTGTTTTAAATGGATATACAAAAATATTTGTCCAATTAAAGGTGTGGATAGTTTTGTCTACTGGATCAGATTCTATTTCATTGTAGAAAGTCAGTGTCCTGTTCTGTCTTTTGTATCTCTCCACTTTGACTCCAATTGTTGTCAGTATCTTATGCAGGATTATTGCTAGTGCCTTGCACACACAGGTGTAAATCTCTGGCATGTGCCCCAGGACACTTTTAATTGGAGATATTCAAAACATTACACAAAATGTCTTTGAACAGAAAATGTGATTGAATTTCTAAAGGAGAAATTCTATTTCTTGACCAACTATGCCATTAATATTGATGCTTGGATCCTTGGATGCCTTGCTTCTGTGATTAATGAATCTGGGCCGGGCCCAGAGGGTGGTGATAAAAGGTGTTAAATTCAGCTGGAGGCCAGTTACAAGTGGGGTTCCCCAGGGCTCAGTTCTGGGTCCAGCCCTGTTCAATGTCTTTATCAATGACCTGGATGAAGGCATCGAGTGCTCCCTTAGCAAGTTTGCAGATGACACTAAGCTGGGAGGAAGTGTGGATCTGCTGGAGGGTTGGGAGGCTCTGCAAAGGGATCTGAACAGGCTGGACCACTGGGCAGAGTCCAATGGCATGAGGTTTAACAAGGCCAAATGCTGGGTCCTGCACTTGGGGCACAACAACCCTAAGCAGTGTTACAGACTAGGAGAAGTCTGTCTAGAAAGCTGCCAGGAGGAGAAGGACCTGGGGGTGTTGGTTGACAGCCGACTGGACATGAGCCAGCAGTGTGCCCAGGTGGCCAAGAAGGCCAATGGCATCTTGGCTTGTATCAGAAATGGTGTAACTGGCAGGTCCAGGGAGGTTATTCTCCCTCTGTACTCAGCACTGGTGAGACCGCACCTCGAGTACTGTGTTCAGTTCTGGGCCTCTCACGACAAGAAGGACGTTGAGGCTCTGGAGCGAGTCCAGAGAAGAGCAACAAAGCTGGTGAAGGGGCTGGAGAACAAGTCTTATGAGGAGCGACTGGGAGAGCTGGGGTTGTTTAGCCTGGAGAAGAGTAGGCTGAGGGGAGACCTCATTGCTCTCTATAACTGCCTGAAGGGAGGTTGTGGAGTGGAGGGTGCTGGCCTCTTCTCCCAAGTGACAGGGGACAGGACAAGAGGGAATGGCCTCAAGCTCCCCCACGGGAGGTTTAGGCTGAACATTAGGAAACAATTTTTCACAGAAAGGGTCATTGGGCACTGGAACAGGCTGCCCAGGGAGGTGGTTGATTCACCTTCCCTGGAGGTGTTTATGGCATGGATGGATGAGGTGCTAAGGGGCATGGTTTAGTGTTTGATAGGAATGTTTGGACTCAATGATCCGGTGAGTCTCTTACAACCTGGTGATTCTATGATTTTATCATCCTTGTACACATACACAGTGGGAGCCAACATGGAAATTAGCTTCTCTGTCACCTCTTCTCTGCTTACTGTTCCTTTGTTAGGACACAGGGCTTTTGGAATTGAGTTTATTTGATCTGGAATTGTGTGGTTTTGTTTGTTGCCATTTTCAGCTTTTTGGTGCTCTTCTAACAGAAGATGCTTTGCCGTTCAGGGTCTTTCAATACATTTTTCCTCCTTCCGACATCCTGCTGATAAGAAGGCTGGAATTCCACCCCTGTTATTTGGCCCTTTGCTGCAGTTGGCATCTTCCAGGAGTGTGCTCTGTGATGACTCCAAGAGATAGTATTTTGCTACATTTTATTCTCAGGCTTTTTCTGCTTGCAGGAATTAGATATGCTCCCATTACAAAAACACACAGTGATTTTAGAGCCTGTGTTCTGTTTGCTTTGAGCAGCTGTACGTCTCAGTTCATCAGTTAATAAAAAGGAAGTGTTTAATTTTGGTAGTTAAAAGAAGTGGGCTTCTGATTGAAACTGCCATTCCTTTAGGAGCTCCGTTCACATGCTTCAGCTTCAGAAGGTTTAATTCTAGGGGTATGCCCTGTTTGTAGGGAGTAGAAAGGAAATTACATCATTCAGGAGAGACAAAATTGTGCAAACCGTGCAAATTATAGCAACTTAAAGCTGCAAATAATTGCTCTAATTTGTTGACTTGAAATTGGAGGGGGAGGCAAAAAAAGCACTGCTGGTGTTTCTTCACGCAGCCTCAACTGGAAGCTTTTGGTGGCATGTTGTATGTATGTAAATTGACACTGTTCCACTGCTGTTATCATAAACAGGAATACTCAAACCAGCTGAGACTCTGCCCCTATATGTTTTGTATACAATGTTACTTTGTCTCATACTAAGAAAACAACTGTTTTCCTACTTGGCTTTGCACAACAGTGAAAGATTTATAGCTTAGTCCCATCTGAACAAAGATTACCCCTTGTGCTGTTTCCTGAAAGGAACCTGAATAGAGTTCAAATTACAGTGTGCCAAAGGAGTTAGATAAGTGAGCTACACTCTTGAAATTAAGAACATCCATGAGACATAGTTTGTGAAAACACCTTTTATACATATATGAATAATTGAAAGAAGCTGAAAGCTATATTGAAACAGCAACCTGTATCTGGGGCTAAGGTACTATCCTGCCCCAGTGCTCTTAGCTGTCCCTTAGCGACATAGACACTGTTCATACTGTGTATTTTTCTTTTCCGCATGGATGAATTTATGAATTGGAAGAATGTCTCCAAACTCCTGTTCCTCTGCTCCTGTATTTCACCAAGAAGAGTTGAGGATTGTGATCTTGCAGGGAATAAAGAGAGGGTTGTGTTGTTACCCAGGACTCATCTGTCACTGTTCTTAGGGCTTGTGAAGGGGGTCTTACCAGTAACAATCAGTGCAAAGGCAGCGCTGAATATGTCAGCCTTTCCTGTTTCCTTTGTTACCAGGTTCCCTGTCCCATTCAGTTGAGGGCCTATATGAGGTTTGTTTTTTTTTTCCCTAAATATTTTTGTAGTTCCTAGGAATGGGCACACACATGTGTACCCCAGACTTGGAGAATGATTATTTCATTACTTCATATTACATTCATTACTTAGAGTGATTATTTCACTTTCAGCTTTTTGGGATTGGATGCGTCCTGTGTAGGTGTTATAAAACATCACTAAGGACTTTGGACTAAACTGTGCTGTCAGATTCAAGAACAAAAATCAAGAGCCCTCATTCTGTGGGTATTGGTAGATTGGAAGAATTTCATTTTAGATCTCAGTGATATGTGTTAAGTGCGGTAAAATGCAGCTTATCTAAGACAATGGAGGGACAGTTAATATTTTCAATGTTGCACTGTTATTGATTATAAATTTATGTATATTTTTAATTCACTGGAACCTATTCTTGATAAATAGAATTGGATATCCTAAAATACAGAATATGTATGTGTGATCCTGGTGATGTCCATAATAATCTAGATAGGACTATACCATTTTGGTAACTGTCTTGGAGTCTAAACAGTCAACTGAAGTCCTCATAAGAGCTCTTTATAGTCTGTCTAGAAGGCAGCAGGAATAACTCTATATATAGCATCATTGGCCAATTATTTACACAAAAATTTTCTTAGTAGTATCATTGTAAAAATTACGCTCAGGTGTTATCTTGACAATGTGGTATTTTTTCCCTGAAATGACAAGAAATTACTGATTTAACAACAACCTGTACATACATATGTGTCTGTAAACAGAGTATTCCGAGTATTTTATTCCCTATTTAGACTGTTGTTTATAATAAAGCAATTGCAGTTGAGAATCATTAAGTTCATTCAAGGATTTCTCACCCTTCAGAAGCAAGGACCATTATTATTATTATTTTGGATAAAACAAAGCTGACAGTAGATGTTTTAGAAGTGCCTAGAGGATGGATATAGGCATCCAGCTCTCATTTAGGGAGCTGGTGCATAACTTCAAGGTGCTTCTTAGAATGCAGCTCTTAGGATATATCCCTGAGGCACAGTGCAGTGCAATGCAGAGATGCACTCAAGAGGCTCTAAACAAGCTTTTTCAAGTGCTAAAAGCAATACTGCTGTGTTAGCACAAAGATCTGCCCAAGGTAATTAACCCTGCAGAGGAAGTAGGTAAAATAAGTGTGGTAGAAAGCTATACTTACACTGCAGAGCAGGATTAGTGGAAAGAACAGGCTGTTTGGTAAGTTTTGTCAGTTACATTAGTGTTTGCCATAGACTTATGCAATAAGAATATAAAAAGAAAATGGTATTGCTAGGAATTTTATAAAATAAAGTCACAGGTAATGTCTGGTTAAGGATCATAAATCACCTGTCTTTCATCTAGGCCACGAGGCATAGTTTTGCTCCTGAAGGGAGGTTGTTGGTAAGGCAATTTTAGGCCAAGCATTGAACCATGCTGTATGTGAGCCATATGACATTACCAGTATGGTATTGCTACACTTCTTCTGTCCCTTTCTTCTCATCTCTTCCACACTGTGGTTGTAACTAGACCTGGACGTACTCTTAGGTGTTTGCTTTAAGGCGTACTTGCTCTGTATGCATGCAGAGTGACTTGTGGTTGATAACAAATAGCTTAACACCTACCATATCTCTCCAACTCTCCTGCATGATATGAGTGATAGGAGAAGATTTGGGTCTGTAAATGCTAGTGGCCAAACCATGTTCACACAAAACTGGTCAAGTGTGATTGAAGTAACTGATAATTGTTGGTCTTTTAGTCTATTCCTTGCAGAGATGCAAACAAAACCACACAGTATAGCTGTTGAAGCATGGAAAGCAGCAGCAAAAAAAATCACCGTGTTTGAGGTCATTGGCACTCTGCTTGCAATCAAGCACTGCCTTGAATTACAGCCTCAGAGCTGCATTTCATGGCTTTTGAAGCAGCTTCTCTTTGCCAGAGGGTGGCTGGGCAGGAGCATGGAGGCTGCAGGACAGCCTGCCATCAGCTGATGTACAGCTGTGCTGGGAAGCTGGGGGGCATCTCTGTGTGGAGGCTATGGAAGCTGCAGGGAGAAGGCATAAGGGAAAGGCTTTAATAGGAAAAAAAGAAGCAGCAGAATGAAATAAGAAGTCTGATTCATTAATTCAGGATCCTGAAATTGCTGAATTCTGTAATATTGCTGGCAACTGTCAGCCATGTCACTGAAGTAATAAGTTTACATAGAAGGGTCAAAACCAGAACTGCAGATGTAACAGAGATGTATAATCTGCCTTTCAGTGAGCAGGAAACCTGAAAAAGGGTGATAGTCACAAAAAAGAAATTCTAATTTTTTTCCCTAGAGTTTACAAATATGGTACAGTACATTCAAATTAGTAAGTCTTTAAAAGTAAATTACTGCTGCATTGAGTTGATGCCATTATAGTGACAGATGACCTGGATTGTTTTGCTAGAAAGGAAGCACCTTCCCCTTGAGAAAAAGTTACAGCTGCTTATCTTGGCTGTGCAAAAACAAACCTTAAATGTTTATTTATTTATGTATTTTACATGGAGAGTTCAGAGGGGAAACATAATTCCTTTTATTTACAATAACAGCGAAATAATTCAGATTTCATTTTGCTTTGAGGAGGTTATGGATACTAAAAATACCTGTGGTGAGTTTGCAGTGATCCTTGACAGGCCTTTCCTTTCATAACAAAAAGTGTAGTATGATGCAGATGATAACATTCTGCAAATTTCTAATAGCGAAATAGAAATCACAGAGTGATGATAATTTGTGAGCTTTTCTTCAAAGGATGTGATTGTTTATCCAGACCTAGCTAATGGAAACCCAGTCATTCTGGCTAATTTCTTTAGTGGCTAATTTTAAAGTCTTTGTTCTTATGATTTACTCAATGGCACTCAAAAATTGGTGTGAAAGATTGTAATTTGTTTTGAAATCATGGGAAGTAGAGAGAGAGAGAGAGCCTACATCTCCATGTTCTTGGTTGCTTATTCAAGGGCAGGGCTGCCTTCCATGGATGCTAGAAGGGGTTTTCCTTCTTACACAGGAAGAAGCAATTCAGGAAATCACTGCAGAAGTTGAATTACAACCCCCCCCCTTAATTTAAATTTAGATACATCAAGTTGTGTCTTTTGAAAATTTTAATTTCAATTGGGAAAATTTGTAAACTTAAACACAGAGCTGTGTATCTCCAAGTCCTGTTGCTTTAATGTGACTTCTTGATGACATGCAATCAAGCATGTATTAATCAAAGCAGAACTGGAACATGTCAGCAACTTAAAACAAAAGCAAAATATTTTTGACTGCGCATATGCAGTGATGCCATCATAAATACAACAGTTTGCTGAAAGCACGCAAGTTGTCATGTTGGCATGGTTTTAAACAGTCAGGGCTAAATGAAGCACAGTATGACATTTTGGAGTTCATGTTGGGAGTAAACATGCCACAAAAATCAACTGTCTTGTCAAAGAGCTACAGAAGTAATTTATTTCCCCTGCACAGAAACTCTTAGGAAAGAATAGCGTATTAGCTATCTGGGAAAAAATTAATATGGAGATATGAGAGGGGAGAATTTTTGGGTCTTACAAAAAAAGAAACATCAAAAGAAGATGTAGTTTGTTGAATTATTTTTTTTTGAGCACCAGAGTGAAAGACTTACTATAATTCCTATTTAAGCCTGTTCCGAAATAAAGCATATCCTGCCAGCAGGAAGTATAGATGAATCTGCTATTTGAATATAAATACATTCTAGACTATTTCACAAATTCTTCCAGTATTTTCTATGATCCGTTTGATTTATTCTAAAACTGTAGCAAATATACATAAATATATAAAATATTGCTATATGTAATGGTAGGCTTGTTTTTTTTTTTTAGATGGTAGTTTTCTATGTAGTTGTTGAAAGATGTTTAAAATCAGAAGTTCTATTTCTGTATATTTTGTATTGGCACCATAGTAAATACAGTGTTTTTCGTTTCTTCCTTGAGTTATCAACTGAAACTAGCAACAAGACCTACTTAGGGGAACTTCCCCATGTTTGAGCAGGAAGCAGAACGCTGTCAGATGCTGCAATGGACTTCTCTGTAAAGCAGAGTGACTTTGGCAGGCAGGATTTTAGGAAGACTGCCTTTCTTAGCCAGTGACAGATGCTGAGGGTCTGAGTCCTTCCTGTAGCACTCCACCATCATGTCATTTTGTTCAGGGTTTTATTGTGAATCATAAAAAGCGTCCGTTTCATACAAAAAAACAGCTCCTAAATTTAAGGAATCAGAGAATCTGAAAATAAGTCTGTAAACCTCATTAAGAGGAGTTTTTAGCAAGTTTTGCATCACGAAAATAAAGACTATATGTGGGCATTGACATGGAGAATTCTTTTTTTAGAAAGCTTTTGGGGATCACTTAGGAAATAGCATGCCTAGTTTAAGAACTGACTTTGAGATGAATTTAGATGGCAAATACATGACATGTTCATAAGCAGATCTGTGAGGACACTATGTTTAGTAAGAAGACTTTGTCACTTTTTTGACTTTTTAGCTGTGCCATTGCTCTCTCTTTGTTCAGACAAACCTGATAGCAATCTACTTTCCTCATTATGCTGAATACACGCCACTGCCACGTGTCTGGTCACTCCTCAGCAGCTTTTAAGCTTTTTGCTCTGTTTGTTGGAAGGTCAAGTTAACCTTTGATGGTTTGTGTGAGTTTTGCAGAAAGGCAACCGAAGAGAAGAGGGAGAGGATGGGTAAAAGCTTACCTGGATAAAAGCTTAAGATAGAGCTGAAGAATTCACGCTTCTGGAACAACATTCAGAGCTGTCTTCCAAAGTTGTATCTACAGAACTCCAAATCTCAGCTGTTCTTGCAACTGCTTGTTTTCTGCCACATTTCATTGTAACTTTTCTATTAAACTCTATTTATTATCAGCTTTTCTTTTGGTTACTTTTGACTGAAAAACAGCATCTCAAAATTGTCTTCTAAAATATCTCTTCCTCTCCTTAATTGCTGATGAAGGCTTTGGTAAAATTCAGAATATAATAGGAAACTCTGTGACCTCATTTCTGAGATTTAAGGAGAGTTCTTTTGGCTAACATTCTCTTTTTGAGGAGTTGGTGGTGTATCTTTTGTAATAGATATTATGTATATATATGTGTGTGGTACTGTTTGGGTTGGGGGAAGGGAGACTCTGTATTAAAGTCATTACTTGCAGGATGAAAGATGGTGAGGTATTTAAACTGGTTCTGGCTTTAGACCAAAGTGAAAAATTAATGGGCTGTAATGTTGTTGGCTTTGTTTGATGGAGTGCTCAGTGAATGTTATTCAACTGAGGAAAATGTTTTTCAACTGAAGAGTAAATATTTTTGATGCAGTTGTTGAGAAAAAAGAAAAAGCATTTTGCAGCACATTGTAACTTGGTAGCATTAAGCATTCATTTAGTGAGCTTGTTAATCATTAGCTTTGGTTTTGCTTTTTAAGTTTTGGAGCTAGGCAAGGCTTTTCACAGAAGTATGCTTAAGGATGTGAGGTGGTCAAATCAGAGAGGCCTAATTACTGACCAGTTTTTATTTCAGTAACTACGTGGTGTATTGCAAAAGGCTAACTGTGAAGCTTTGCCTGACTCTTCTAAATTTTGATCTAGGTACCATATTTAATAGCAATGCATGTAACTTTCTGTTGCCTTCGCATCAGCTGGATCCCTCTGCTCATTAAGGTCATTATGGGCTGCTGTTATGGCCAGTAAGTGCAAGATAAAGAGAAATAAGGAGGACAGGTGCATTGAGAATAGCAGTGGATGAATAAATAGTTGAATAAATGTTTTATGAAGAAGTTTGTGGTGAATGCAAAGCATATAGTACAAGTAAATATTTTTTTTTTAGCTGTTGCTACAGCACTCTTCTGGCTGTACTAGTGGTGATCATACTGAGTAGCACTTTGCTGGGAAAGGTATGTTGTGGAGAGTGTTTGCTCTTTGACGTATTATTCTTGTATGCATGTAATGCGTATTTTTTATGAGTGAGAAATACAAGTTGTGATTGAAATCTGTGATAAAATATCTGGTGAATGTTTAGGGGACAGGCATTTTAACTGCAGAATGAGGGGAAGAAACTTTGAAGAAGTGTCACGTTTCTTATGTAAATATGGGATAGTGTCTCGGATAAAGTATTGAATCATACAAGCTGTTGGCTTTTCTTGGTAGCTGAACCTTCAGTTATTGCACAAGGTGTAATTCATATCTAGGGAAGATTACTAACTTCTTTTTCTGTTCTTTCTTATATCTTGGAGAGTTAGTGTTGAAGAAGTTTGTAGATATCTCTCAACTACAGTACCCTGTCATATCTTTCTACTTTTATTAGGCTTTATTATTAAAGTAGCACAAAATTCTTAATTTAAATTTGATTATTCTGGTATGTACTGAACTCGTTTATATGAATCAAACTTAAGAAAAAGAGAAGTTAATTTGTACTATAAAGTGATCTGGTTACTTCAGATTTAGTAGAATAATACTGATAATGTGTAAACCAGTTACAAAATAAAATAAAGCTGTACAGACTCCTGATAAATATATATATATATATTTCATGAGTATTAAAAGTTGATTTTTGGTATTTTACAAAAAGGTACACAGTTAGCATTGGCAACTTAGTTTAAGAAAGTACTGGAACTGACCAATCCAATAATGACTGGAAATGAGCAGTAAATCTCCCTGCACAAAGCTTTTGAAGTATCTGTGAAAAGTGTTGGCAAAGATGCATTGTATGTGTAACATGGAGCTCTTCAGCATTTTGAAGTGAAAATTCCTTGTTAGACTGTAGTATTTTTATTTAGAAATTGTTTAAACCATTACCTGTGAGGATAATGTGTACTTTAAAAGAATAGGACCAATGAAAGCCATTTAGATGGTAGGTTTCACGATCATGAAATATTTTTTGTTGATTAAGGAGAGTTCCCTTGTGCTGCACAATTGTTCTGTTGTGCTGCAGATTTTAGATTCTGAGTGAAATGATGATTCTTCCTGCAAGGGCAAAAGACTCCTAGAAATGTGACATGGAATCACATCATTGGTATGAGAAACCCCAGTAGTGCTCAGATCTTTTGGAACTGCAATAATTTTTGGAGATGATTTTGTTTAACATGAGTTCTTAGAGTACTGCTGTCCTGGATGTATGCAGCTTCAGTCCAAAAAAACTGGAAGCAAAAATTATTGGACCCCTAGCTGCTGGTATCAAAATTTGCCTTCACTGCAATGCAATTACTTTGTTGAACTTTAAGAACTGGAGTTCTAAGGCCAGAATCCTGTCAGCTTCTCAGGCACCATTGTTTTGTGTATGTCATAACCAGGTAATAGTAACTGAGTTTAACAAAAGCCCACCTAATCTTTTATTTGTTTAAAAAAAGAAAAAAAATATGCAAATATGCACAATACTTGTTTTTAATGGCAAAGTATGGTCTTTTTTCTGTGAAGCAGCAAGACTGATATCCATGAGATTCATAAGAGGACAGAGAATGGGAACAAATCTGTCAAACCAAAATACTGAATTTTTCAATTAAATTTTTTGTACTTTTTCATGTGTCTAGATGCTGAGTGAAATTTTCAGAGTAACTTAAGTCTATGGAAAGTTTGAATAGAAATGCCAAACTTTTTTTTGAAACTAATGTTAGTACAAAACCCACTGGATAATGACATTTTCATGAAAGGCTGTTGTAAAATGGATGCAGAAGAGAGAAGTTTCTATTAGAAAAGTACTTCAATTTTGTTTAGGCCAATGATCCCCATACTGAAGTGTATATACCACTGGTGGTAAGTCATCTACTTTAAATTGATGGGGTGTAGTGGCAGCTGGAGTAAGGTTCTCTAGTGTGCCATGGGGCAGTGCCACTGCAGCTCCCACAAGCAGCCCAGAGGTCTCAAACTTTCCACCTGTTCGTCTCAACACCCAGAAGGCAGCAGGTATGGTGCCAGGAAAGGGTGGCTGTGGAGCCCAACGTTGGTAGTGGCAGATGTGCTTTGACACGTGGTGGAATGAAGGGCTCTGGTTTTGACTGAGGAGTAGCAGGAAGAAGTGTGGAGGTGGACACTTGCCATATCCCCTGTATGCAGACTGAGATAAGGGAGGACATAGGGGTGGGGTCTCAGCTGAGGCTTTGAAATACCAATACTGTAGTTGATGCCAGCTGCTCTTGAGCCTGCTGAATTGAGTTGGTTTTCCCTTTGAGTAGTGTATTTGTGTAGTAGTATACAACTCTTAACCTTTTTTTAATCTATGTGGCTATTCATTACCAGTAACATAAACCAGGATAGTAGGATAATGTGAAAATGCGTACAATTTACTCAGTGCATGTGAAAGCAAGAATGCATATGGTACCAAAACACTGAGGATCACTGAATTTCAGGAATTGATGCTATCTTTATGGCTCATATTTGAGTCAGTTACCTTAGCAGCAGCAGGACTTATGCAAAAAATAGATTGGAACTGTGAAATTTCTTGTGTGCGCTATGGATACTAATTTCAGTTTGAGTGCTATGCAAAACTACTAATTTTAAAAAAGAATTGAGCGCAGGCAATGTTACTCTGAGAGTCCAGTCCCTGGAAGAATCCCCTTGCATGAGTGTGCATGACTCTCACCTATTCATCATTTCTTTTTGATCTTAATTATACTTGCCTGTGAAGACATGACCTAACAGAAGTAGGATCTGATCTATTAATGACTTAAAAGTAAGGTCAAAATTGGCATTGGCAATGGACCCTGGAGGTTGTGGAAAGAAAGAAATTGTTACCCCAGTTCTGCTTGTGGTCATCTAAACCAGAGGGAGAAAGACAAAAAGATGCTCATTGAACTAGAACTCAAAAAACCCAACCAAATGAAATCACTGTAAATGACACTACTTCACAAGAGAATATTATACTATATATAGCATTGTCACAAGAAACTGCAAGGCTATGATTGTCGGCTAGATAACAGTAGTGGAAGACAAGTAAGGGTACAGCCTTCCTGCTAGCCAGTTGGCAGGTTTACGCTTACCAATGGATTCACTTTGCATTCTAACTGTGGTGTGTTTTAGGCAAATTTGTTGGACATCAGCCTGCACCAAAATGGTTATGTCCCTCAACATGGGTATTTAAGAAGAATGACTTAGTTATAATATTAACAGTAACAGCAGTTGAGGACAGGGCATACAGGTTGTCACTGACATCTCATGGGCTATTGTTTTGATAAAGGCACGTGGCTTTGCATGAATTTAGAAGATATAAGGGCATTATATACATTCTTGAAGATGAAGGCTTGGCTTAGTTATTAACAAGGCTTTTTTTTTATTTATGTTCTTTGTGTTAACTTGAAAGCTATTGAAGAAAAACTTAAAAAAAAATAGTCTTGCCTCCAATATCTGTACACACTCATCTCATTTCCACAAACTTTCCTGTTCAGAATCATCGCTGAAAGCTGGAAGAACATTTTCTCATTCACCTGGGTGGTTACATCACTGAAGTTCACATGATCTTTGAACACCATTAACTGGGATGTATCTTCATCTTGTGCTCCAGAAAGCTTCTACAGAGATTTATGGAAATGCTGATAAAGTCAAAGTTTTTTGGAGCCTGTGCTTTGGCAGAACTTAAGAAGAAACTCAGGGAGCAAGTGAACTGGTGATCACGTTAGAAGTTAAACTCTCTGGAGCTGTAGGATTTCTACCTTTTGCTTTTCTAAGGGACTGCTGTCATAGCAGTTCTGAAAGAAAGCCATTGAATGGTTTCTAATTCCTTCCATAGTTGTATTTAATAGATAATCTTCTCCACAAATGTTAATTTAATACTTGTTCAGCACCTTGAATAAGAGAGCAGTAAAATAAATTTAAACTCTAGAATGAGTTGCTTGGAAGAGTTATGTTAATGCCAGGATCTAATGCTGCATTTATTATATATCACATTATAGAGCATTATATTATATTACAGTATATCCTTGCTGTTCGAAGCAGTGAGTATTTGTACTCATGATGATTCTTGTGGCTAAGTTTTGCTCTGAGAATCTTTTGGCTTAGATGTAGTAAAGATTAGGTGCTTCGTAAGTTATTGCTTTCTAGCATAATGTTATATGTCTTATGGCAAATGAGCATTTTTGAGCATGACAGCAGTATTTTAATCTCAGAATGCTTGCTTCAGAGGCCTTTGTAAAAGGTCTCTCCCTTGCAGCCCTGCGGGGAAGGACTTTAGAATGCTGATTGATGAGAGGCTGGAAAAAAGTGTCCATCATTAGTTGTTTTTAGTAGCTTTAATTCAAAGGTCAAATATTATAGGTAAATTATAAATACTATAAGTATAAAATGGAAACAGTAGGTAGCTATGAGAAATGTTGGAAGTGGAAAAATAGTAACAGTGATTCTGGGAGTTGAATACTAAGTCTAAGATGGACAAGAGGCTATATCTGAAGAGATGTTAGAAAAGTAGAGCTTAGACAGTAAACTGAACTTTTATACCGTAGGTATCAGTATCATCTGAAATCTGTCTGTAGTACTGGGAGCGGAATAGTCCTTTCTAAGACAGGACTCCTCTGAGCTGTATTAGATGTCTAGAAATGCCTCTGTGTTTACTATTAATGGTGTCTAGATAACTAACTTCAGATTTGGACACATACACTGTAGATGACTGTGTTTGATTAGCTGAATGTAATTAGGTAAACCCCCAACCTGAGAGAATAGATCCTGGCAGCAAAATCACAGCTGGAAGTTTTGAGCAGAATGGAAATCTGCTAGCAAGTTGTGAAGAAAGAGGAAGGAGAAAGGGCCAAAGATGGAGTATTGTTAAATTCCCATGAGAAATTTCTGTGAAAGTGGAAGCTGCCTGGCAAGAAATTCCTGGATGGAGCAACAACCATAGAATCATAGAATAGTTAGGGTTGGAAGGGACCTTAAAGATCATCTAGTTCCAACCCCACTGGATCAAATTGCCCAAAGCCCCATGCAACATAGCCTTGAACATCTCCAGGGATGGGACATCCACAGCTTCCCTTGGCAACCTGTTCCAGTGTCTCACCACTTTCATGGTGAAGAAATTCTTCTTTATATCAAGCCTAAATCTGCCCTTCTCCAGCTTATATCTGTTCTCCCTTGTCCTATCACCGCAAGCTTTTACGAATAATCCCTCTGCAGCTTTATTGTAGGCCCCTTTCAGGTACTGGAGGGTCGCTATAAGATCTCCTTGGAGCCTTCTCTTCTCCAGGCTTGAACAGCCCAACTCTCTCAGCCTGTCCTTGTATGGATGGTGCTCCAGCCCTCTAATCATCTTTGTAGCTCTCCTCTGGATCCGTTCCAAAAGTTCCATATCCTTCTTATGATTCCAGAACTGGACACGATACTCCAGATGAGGTCTCACAAGAGAGGAATAGAGGGGCAGAATCACCTCCCTAGACCTGCTGGCTATGCTTCTTTTGATGCAGTCCAGCCTTCTAAGCTGTGAGTGCACACTGCTGGCTCATGCCAAGCTTTTCATCATCCAGCACCACCAAGTCCTTCTCTACAGGGCATCTCTCAATTGCGTTATCCCCCATTATGTACTGAAATTGGCGACTGCCTCAACCCATGTGTAGGACCTTGCACTTGACCTTGTTGAACCTCATGAGTTTGTCTCACAGCCCCACTTCTCCAGCCTGTCCAGGTCCCTCTGGATGACATCCTGTCCTTACGGTGTGAATATGTTGTTACACATACAACAGGTCTTTGATGTTGTGTTGCTGATGGAGACTGTAATTTTCCCACAAATGTAAAGTGGTGTAGAATTTTCCAAATAGGGCAGCTTATCTTCAGGTTGACTTTGCAGCCAAAATAATGTTGTGCAGCAATGTTCCTTGATTAGAAGCAGGGATAGGGGGTAAGATCCAGTGATTATTACTTAGGAAGGAGTGCCAGGACTGATCAGTATCTCGTTCAGGTTCAGTAACTGAGGGACTTGCTAGGGCCACTTGTGCTAGATTGCTATCGACAGGACTCTATCCCTGTTATCGAAGTTCAGTGAGAGTTTGTTGCAGCAAGTATCTTGCTTTTGTCCTTGATGTAGAAACCTGAAGAGAGAATCTCAGTTTTTACTACCTTGGCAATATTTGTGTTATTTACACGTGAACTCTGAAATGTTTGCTGCACTAAAAAAACATGAATTGAACCCAGTGCCTTTCCCCAGTTACCTAATAGTTGATTCTAGGAATGTGCGCTTGATTTAGTACCTTTTTTTGCAATATTTTTTGGTGTATCTTTGTCTATTGTGAGAAGTTTATTAAGGCACCAATATTTTATATAATCAAGATTAATCTAATCTAATATACTTTAAAATATTGCTCCTCTGGAGTGATAGTAATATTTCCACTTACTTTGCATGCAACAGCTCGTAGCGGTACTGTCAACAATTATAAAAATAAGTTTTAAAATTTTAAATATTTTTTTTTAGTATTTCCATTTAACAGCAATGCTCCAAAGTTCACCATCCCACTTGAACAAATATTACCAAGTGAACTGAAGACTTAAATATTTTTTAGCATTTACTGTGTTTTTCACATGTGAAGTATCATAAGTGCCTACCAGACTCTCACACAGACAGAGGTCCTCCATTTTCCTGTACTTGCGTAGTTTATATGCATATGGAAATGCTGAAAATGCTAAAGTATGTTTAGATCTACTCTTTCACAACTGTGTTTTTCTGTCTCTCCAACACAGTAGTGAAAATCTAGGTAAAAGTAGTTTTGGGTTTCTTTTAGCAGTGCAGTTATTAACTCTGCTCTCAATGGTTAAGAAGATTATCTCATTCAATAAACATCCACTTCTGTCCACAAAGTAATAATTTTCCAAGTAATCATCATAGTATCTCTCAGGATCTTCAATGTTCTCAGTTTCAGGCTTCAAAGAGGGAAATAAGTACATGCACAGTGGTTGGGTAGGATAAATGATGGCCTGATAACAGTGAAAGAAGAAATGGAATGATTCTTGCAGTACTATGGCATTAGATAGGAGTCTCAGGGGGTGCTGCTGGTCTGCTGGGAAGTTTTCAAAAAGCCAAGTGGTATCCATTAGCTAGTATGAGAATGCGATGTGTCACTGTTTGGACTTGCCTGTCTTTCCCCATTGATGTTTAGAGGCAGCCTTGGTAGTTACTTAAATGAGGTTGCTGATTTACATTCCACCCTGACTGTCCAATGGATTGCAGTCCGTTAGGTCCACTGATACAACTTATTGTACTATTATTGATGTTCAGGTTACTGTTCAGGATATACACTTGGGCCTTCAAAACTCTCAGAAGAGCAGGACCTAGCCCAAGTTACCAGAAGACTGTACAGCTGAAACTTGATGCAGTGTCAGATTTTTGGCTAGTGATCACAAAGAAAGAAACAAAATGTTAAAAAAAATAAAATCCCACATACCTGTGTGCTTTAGAGATAAGGGACTTCACTGGGTGAAGAAGATTCTGTGTTTAAATTTCTCAGCACTTGTATGTTGTTATGCCTTTGCCAAATTTGACAGTGAAATTGTAAGGACTTTAAGAAATCCATGTGATCCTACCATCAAAACCTGTTAAACTTGAAAAAAATATAAGCAGTGCATATGCTTTAAGGTTGTTCTTATTCAAACACAGCTATTGATGGTAGTTTTAAATATCAGCATTGAGGATCTGTTGGCAAAATGTTACTTCATATAACTGTTGGCTGTAGGCTGTAGCAATGTAAATAGTTGTTTCTTTTCATTGAGCTTAAAAAACGTTAGTGATTTATTCCATATAATGATGTCCGAGCAATAAACTAAGAACCCATTATGTGATGCTGCCTCTGCACAGGAGAGAGCCCACACTTTGGTTCAGAAACAAGCTGACAGCTACTATTTACTGTCGAGGCAGAACATCACTGTATTCACAATTGGCATCACACCTTTTAGAGAACAATTGGTTATCTCCAAAGCAATAGTCTAGAAGTGAAAAATCCCTACCAAACCAAATCAAAACAGCTCCTTATATTTATCTACTGTCTTTCTGTGTAGCAGCTGTCCAGCAAATTATTAGTCATTAAGAGTTTTCCATATTCTGACTCCCATTATGTGATGATCTGAAGATGAGCTTTTGACAATTCTTGTTACAGTTTTCTCTCTTTTTTTTCCCTCTTCTTTTTTTGTGCTCAGCCAGCAGTCATGTACTGACAATGACACGCTTTCTTCCAGCAACTGCTTCAGTGCTGGTGTTTATTAAAGATGATGATTGTGCCCTCCTCCATGTTTCCTTCTTTGCAAATCTTTCTGATTGCAGTTGTGAGGGAGTAATTTTCCCTGCTATGCAGTTGCTGTGATTGTGATTTCTAACCTAATTGATATCTTGAGAGACTATAAACTTTAGCAGGCTCTGGATGGTAGGCTTACAGAATGCTGAGTCATTTTCCCTGAATGACAATAAAATGTCGCTTTTTGTTGCTCTGACTTCTTTTTTCCCTCGCTAATTTGCCCTTTCTGTCTTTTTTTTCCTTTGTCACTTCATATTTATGAAATTTCATGTGTGTGTGTAGATATATATTTTATTTTATTGGTCTGGCTGCCCCCATCTACTTATTCTTTATTACAGAGTTTTATTGTGGTACTGCGTGTGTGTGCTGCTGGTAATGCTGCCTTTGCCTCTTGCTGGCTTTTGTGAGTTTGCTGTTGTCTACCTGCAAAAATCTCAAAGTTGTGAACTATGGCTAAAAAAAAAAAACTCCAATAAAAAATGTTAGTAAGGCCTTTATAGGACAGTGAATGGTCACTTTGCTCAGGATATGTGGCACTAGAAAATCCATATAGGGCAGATTTGCAGTTCCATGCAGGATTTTTCTGAGAATCTTTGAATAAAGCCCATCTTGTTTCTAAGTTATCTTCTGTTATAAATGAAAAGTTCTTTAGATCTGATTTAATGCGTTTGAATTATGAAGAGCACTGTACATTCCTGAGGCTCAGCTAAGGAGGAGTCAGTGGGGAACCCTCTAATTGCATAGGAACATCTTGGGTTTGATTTTGTTTGTTTTAAATGTACTTTAACTAAATCAAACAGGAAATTTAACACTTGGACACCGTGTGGATTCATGATGTTTATAGGAGTTATTATGAAGGATATGAGATCCATAAATCATGGAGTGGCTCCCATTGATCTCTAACTACATTCTCTTTCCCAGTGACAGAAATAGTCGTGTTCAGATTTTTGACATTTTAAGGCAGATTATATGATAGGAAACACGAGACAGTTGCTTGTACTTTGCTTGCATTTCATATTGTGTGTTTCTAGAAGACCGTATAGTCCTCTTTTCTTCTGGACAGAGATAGTAATATGGAGTCTCTGTTCTTCTAGCTTTGTTGACCCATTTTCCATCTATTTCTGTCACTGTGTCAGTTAATAGCACATTGGCAGGAGTGAAGACAGTTCATGCCCTATTCTCCAGCAGCTCTACTCTACATCCCTCAGTTATGAAACACTGTTTTAAAAAGATGCTCCTTTTCCTGAACCTCTCCCTTTTTTTTTTTTTTATTTTTTTTTATTTTTTCCCCCCGGAGATACAATATTGTATTTTATCGCAGTGCTCAACTTTTCCCTGTCCGTATTTCCTTGCACGATTTCGGTTCATGTGGTTCTGCTTCTCAGTGAAAGATTGGTTTTCTAATCTATGTGAAAACTGTCTATTAAAAACAGGCCCAGCTCAAATTGAACTGATCAACTCAAGTGAAAGGAAATGGAAACACAAAACTGCTTTAACTTGTAGCTAAGGCTAGTATGGATTAGGTCACATTTGGCAAGAGTGTGCATCTCTGAGTTGCATCCATTAACTAGGTCCCTTCTCTTAGACTCACTGTAAAAATAAATAGAAAAGTAATTGGTAGAACTTAAAGTTACCACATTGACCAAAGACAGGAGATAATTTTGCATTCGCTGTTCCAACTGCATATACTGGTTTTTGTTTGAAAGTGGTGCACTGTTTTAATTTCTGCAGCATCGCTATTTTTTCTGTCTCAACAGAAATCAGTAATACTAAGTTAGGAAAGTTTCCTTTTTTTTTTAGTTGTAAGAGGTCTCTGATCCTCATTCAAAGCCGAATATAAATGAAGAAGTATTTCAAATAAATAGCTAATTATTTTAACTGGTCACCATCTAAATCTTTGAATTACTGCTTATTTCTAATATTTTGCTCTTTGCTGGCACCTTAGGTCTGTGTCACAGGGAATAAATAAGGTGCTGCACAGATATCTGATGGTTTAGGCTGTCAAAATGGTACCATGAGGTTTTTCCTCAGGCAGTAATCTACAAAAAGGACTGCAGTGAGAAGCTGTAACGGGCTTTTCCTTCCTTAAGTCAAGTTCAACTGTTAGTGGGATGCAAAGATATGGGAAGCTATACTGTGTTCCTATAGAAATGTTTCTCGAAGCTCTTTGGGACTGTGTTGCAGTTACATATAGCAGACAGTCCACTTTCATCTGCTACTGTTATTCGGTTTCATTCTGTTCCAGTAACAGCCCCTGCTGCTTGTGGGCATCAAGACCAGCTGCTTCTTAGCCTGGGTCACCTTTGCTTCCTTCAAAGGCAATTGCAGCTTGAGTGCATTTGGACTGGTGGAGATCTCAATCGAGTATTTTGTAGTAGATGTGTGTGCACGTGTGTAATGTGGCACAAGTGTAGGAAAGGAATAAATGGCTTAGGAACCAGGACTTTGTAAATTTTTTCTGGTATGCTCAGTCCAAGTTTTTGCCAGCCCATCTCTGTGCACTGATAAGATTCCAACTGAGGGCCTCTGAGCTGGTACATGAATGCATGGGTACGCTGTAGTACATTTACTGAAGCAGATTTTCATGACAGAAAATCAATTTTGTTCAACTTCACTTTACCTGGAAGGGCTGCAGTACATGTGCTTCATGTATAAATATATGCATGGATAAATTCTCACTGCTCAGCTCACAAATGGGGTTCTGAGATTGCTGGGGTGTTGGCACCTCCTAACTTCTGTGCCCTCTTCTTTGTGCTCAGGCTGGTTGTTGCACACCTGTTTTTGACTTTGATAAAATTCTGGGAAAATCCTGCTGAGGGCTGCTGCACAACACAGTACATTTTGGGTTCAGAGCCTTTTCAGTGTGCAGGGGTACAGTGCTAGCAGGTGCACTTTCCCCACTTAGTTTAAGAGTGAAGTAAGACTCAGATTTTACCAAGGATCTAAAGTTCTGCTGGATGTGGAACCTAGTATCCACAATATAAGAGCCACCCCAGTTCAAAGATGTCTGTACAGAGCTTTAAAAATGTGAATGGAATCTATCGTAGGACCGTATGCTCAAAGTGACCAGCCAAGTCTTGGAAACACTGCAGGATGGAGCCTGTGTAATTTCTCTGGGTAATCTTTACCACTACTTGACTGTCCTCATGATGGAAGAATTTCTTCTTATATCCAGCCTGAACCTCTCTGGTTTCAACTTATGCCCGCTGTCTGTTGAGTTCCCACAAGGCACCACTGTAAAGAGCCTGTCTCTCTCTTCTTGCTACTCCTCCTTTCAGGAGTTCTCCAGCTCCTTGCAAGTGTTGAAAGGCTGCTGTTAGGTACCTTCAGAACCATCTCTCCCCCTGAACAAGCCTTGTTCACTTAGCCTGTTCTCACAGGGCAAGTGCTTTAAGCCACCTGACCATCTCAGTAGCCCTCCTTGTTGATCTCATCCTACTTTATTGATTTTTCTGATACTGGAAGCCAATAGTAGGTATGAACTAATGAGAGCTAGGCAGGGGACAATTTGATAGCCTGTTCCAGTTAATACAATCCCAGGCAACCTCTTGTCTGAAGAGGAGCCCGTGTTGCCTCAGTAGGGTTTGAGTAGAGGCCTAAGGGTATCCTACCAAAACAAAGGTGTTTTAAACTGCAGCTTGCATTGTCATGCAAGTAGCGGAGTCAGATGGCTGAGACTTCTCTAGTAGTGATCAGTAAGTCTCCATGGTATGTCTCTTTCTGCCTGCATCTGTTGTTAGGCAGGTGGTGGAGCAAGCTATAGAGGGACATCTGAAGGCTATCATTGTATGCAGCCCTAGAGAAAAACTACACGTTTAGGTTTACTGCTGCCCACTTTTGCAAGAATTACTGCTAGAGACAGAGCCATTTGCTGGCATGTCAGTGACCTTGTTCATTCTTTTGCTTCTGTCCCAACACTTTCAGCCGGGAAGCAATAGGCAAAGTTTTAAGAGTAGAGATTTGAGAAGAGGCCATCAAAAGAATAAAGGGACAAGAAGTGAAAGCTCTGAGACAGTTCGAGTTGTGTTTCCCTGGGCAGCTACAGTGCTGACTACTATTGGAAGGATTTTGCCTTCATTCCACTACTGGTTTTATTTTGGTGATATATTTACAGCTGTGTTCTCATTTACCTCACTTGACAATTGTTGGCTTTGAGTAGAAAAAAATTACATGATTTGTGTATGAGTGTTCTCAATAGCGTGAAATTTGCCATAAAGGCATAGTACTGCCAAGAAACTAGCAACCATGACAAAATACGACTGCTTAAATATAAAACTATGCATTTTTTCTTTCTTATTTAAACCACCAGTAAAAAGATAGGATTTTGAATCTGATATTAAATATTTATCCTTATATCAGAATAAAGGTGGCAGCATCTCAGAAAGCTCACAAGTTGTGAATAGGAGGGTGGGTACCTATAGCTGTCTCTGAAAAGCACATCATTTTTATTGCAATCTCTGACATTTTATCTGTTGTTTATATGAGTAAATAAATGATGGTATATGCTCTCAAGTGCATTGTATCATTATCATGCATGTGAAATCAAACCATAAAATTTTGTGTAAACAGGTGTAAACTGTAACAATGAGTCATTCTGTCCTTCAAATAGAGTTCTGGATTGTCTGAGTCTTTTTAAAAATTGTCCATTTAAAAAATGGACATTTAAATGGGTATTACACAGAAGGGAATTATTGATTTATTCTTAACTTAAGGTTAAGAAGGAGGAGGAGTTTGTCTACCATTCCCATAAGAGTATGCCAGTTGATGAGGATGAAAAAAGAAAAACATTGTCTTTCATCGTTCTTTAAAAATTAGTCCCTAAGGAAAATTAAAAAAATTAAAAGAAAATAAAAAAGAAAAAATGAATTTATTTGGAAATCTTGACGTAGACTGTTTCAGTGTTCATAGTTTTAATTCTGTAAGGAAGGATTAGTTTTATGTAGATATTTCTAATCCAAGTTTGTGGCTATGTGTGCATGTTTATCTCAACTTTAGTGCACCTTTTGACAGTATCCCATAACATCATCATAAAGAAACCAGTGAAATATCCACTAGCTAAATGGACGCTGTGATTAACTGAAAACTGGCTGAACTACCAGACTCAGAGGACTGTAAACAGTGGCACAAAGTCCTGCTGGTGCCTAGTCAAGAGATGATGCTGGGTCCAGTATAATTTAAGGCCCTCATTAAGGATCTGGGTGATGGATCAGAGCACACCCTGAGCAAGCTGGTACATGACAGAAAACTGGAAAGTGTGGCCAGTACACTAGAGGGTTGTGCTGCCACCCAGAGGACCTTAACAGGCTGGAGAAATGGGCTGGCAGGTACCTTATGAAGCGCAGCAAAACAAAATGTCAAGTACTGTCCCTGAGGAGGAGCAACTAGTCAGCCATCAGCCTCCTGGGCTGCAAAGAGCACTGCCAGCAAGTTGAGATCTTTCATTCTCTATTCAATCCCGGAGGAACCCATCTGGCGTGAAGCACTGGGATATACTGGAGTGAAGCAAAGGGCCACGAAGATGAATTGAGGGTGACTTTGCAGTATGAAGGTTTTTGAACACTGGCATGGATTGCCCAGAGCAGTTGTGGGATGTCCACCCTTGGGCACAGTCATAACCAATCTGCTCTAGTTGACTGCACTTCGACAATTTTCAGGGGTCCTTCTAGCCTCAATACTTCTGTGGTTCCGTGATTTAGAAACGCAGAAGCAAAAAGGTTTAGAAAAGCCAAACAGAAGAATTTGTACTGTTAAAATGTTAGCACAGATGTTCCTGAGTTCTCTTCCTGGAGACCAGAGAGGCTGGAAGTCCAGTGATACAACTCTAGTTTGGACTCTTGCTTCATCTGTACCAGCAAATTAAAGGTTGTTACAAAACTCTGTATCCTATACTGTTAAAATGATGCCAGGCACAATAGCTTTTTTTATAGCCTGTGCTTGTTACTCTCTCCCAGGCAGTTCCTAGGTATGTTTCTGGCCATGACCAAACTAACTTCTGCTCTTCCCAGGCACTTTAGATGTGGTGACCCTGTTTTGGACAGTAAGAGAATTGAACAGCGTTGATATGGGTGGCTCCATGCCAGTTAGCCTCAGTAGAGGAGAGTATTGCTAGATGCTGTTTGATTTGCTAGCACAGATGTAACCTTAAAGTCTTGGTGCCTGGATCCATAGCTGGCAACCTGAAGAAGTGTATCTTTTGACAAGTCTAATTCCCATGCTTTTAGACTCATCAATCAGCTGTACTTTCAGAGCAAGACCATATCAACCTTTTATAATTGATAGGGAACCAGGAGACTAGACACTATATCTGAGCCAGAAGCACCCAGAGATTGAGCTCCAAGTGTTAGCTTCATTTATAAAAAACCAAAGAATCTTACAAGACCTGAGAAGACATTAAAAGACACATTAAAAGGCTTGGAAAAAGAGGAATAATGCGCAGCCTTTATGTTTTTAACAGATGAAGGAGCATGACACAACTGAGCTCTTCTGCAGACTTGAGAAATGCATTTTAAGTTTTAAATGTGTTGTCAGTTTTTGCCATCGTAAGCAGATGCTTTAGGTACTTGGAAATGCTCTAGTAAGAATGTTGGTACGGTTTTTATTTTGTGCGTTTGTTCTTATGTTAAAAGCTATTTGTGGAAGAAACTCTGTGCTTCTGTTTAGTAGTAGATTTCTTTCAGTCTAAACACCCATATGAAGTAATCTCAATTCCAATGAGGAAATAGAATCCAAGAGACGTTTCAGTACAGTTCAGTTTTGGCAGAAGGTTCATGTCTTGTTAAGCTTTAAAACAGTATTTTTGTTTTGAAAAATACAAGTTGTTGGAGTCTAAAAGACTTTTTAATAATAAATTGTGAAGGGCCAATAGTGGAAGGCCAATAGTGGAAGACATGCTTTACCAGTGGTTTGGTACAAACTGGGTGGTACTGGGGTGATTTTAGTCACTGAACTGCTTCAGAGGCTTCAGACTTCTTCATTAAGTTGCAAGAAATTGATGGAAACATCCTTCTTGTTTCTATGAAGAGACAGCATTGGCTGGCTTGCTGTGTGCACAGATTATCAATAAATCTGTAGGGAAAAAAGATAATCTAACCTTCAGTAGAAAAGTTAGTGATTCTGTGGAAATTGAGTTAAAGTTGCTTATAAATAAATAAATAGTTTCCTGATTGCTTTTTCCTTTCTTTGTATAAAATATTTTTTTGCTTTTGTGAATGCTTTCATGAGTAGTAATCTGTGTGTAATAGGAACAAAATTTGATGAGAAAGCCTTTAGTGCAATAATGAAATTGCAGAAGGACTGAAAATATTCTCGTCAAAAAATAATTTATCAGCTGAAATAAACTGACAGTTTAAAGAAATTTTTGTGGTCTTGCAACCTGGATTTATTAACTTCTCAAGATGATCGTTTAATGTTTTAACTTTATTTTATGCTAGCAGGAAAAAGAGGTGGTACTGATCATCCATTTACAGTACAGAATAATAGTCTTTCAATCCTGAGAATAGTTTTAGAGGTTCGTGTACAAGCTTCAGTTGCGAATATTTGCAGCAAGTCATTGTGAACTTAAATACAGCAGCTGCAAATAGTTTGCTTTGCATTTCCTACCATCTCTTCATCTCTTACTCAAAGACACATACTCAGTTTCATTCTGAATGGATTCAGTTGCCTTCTGAAGGTTCTGGTCATAGAGGATCTAGCTGATGGGTTTGTGGGAACATAGCACTAGGCGTAGAAGGGGATCAGAGAGTGACATCTGACAGATTTGTGGCTGGCTATGTTTAGGAATAAGGAGAAGAGTTAGGAGATATTTCACTTTTTTTCCCTTTTTTTTTTTTCCATGATTATGAATACTGTCCCAGGTCTTCTGTATTCCTGTGGTGCAAGTGCTGTTTAATGGCTAAGCCATGTGATTTGAAGCACAAGCTTTTCTTTTCATCTTACACATATCATGTCTTTTTATGATTAGTTCAGTGACTTTTCTTCTCCATCTATCTCGTAATTCACCTTTTTGCACTTGATCTAACAGTGTGACATTCCATCTGCTCTTATGGGCTGAATTTTTATATAGCTTATGGAAATTACGCTTTCTTTTGCATTTTGTTCTAATTGAAATACTTGATTTATGCTTTGGGAAGGCCACCCTTGTAAGCTAATTTGGGAATT
The DNA here is from genome assembly GCA_033459285.1 of Clamator glandarius. Classification (NCBI taxonomy): domain Eukaryota; kingdom Metazoa; phylum Chordata; class Aves; order Cuculiformes; family Cuculidae; genus Clamator; species Clamator glandarius. The sequence continues at coordinate 1,763,078 of JAUNZM010000046.1, forward strand.
GTTTGCATTCCTCTTCTATGTTATTCAGCTAAAATGGTTCTGTTTGTGACTATTTTACATCTTAAAGGATTAATTTGTTAGGATACTGGGAGCCATTCATCAAGTGCTTTCCTCTGTCTAAGGGGGAAGATGGAAAATGTTTCTTTGCCTTTTGATCTGAAGTTCCAGATCAACAGTTAGCTCTTCAGGCTAAAGGAGTAAAAAGTTTCAGGAGATGTTATCAAATTCTGCTTGTTTGAGTAACTTTCTGTGTGGAAACTTGTGTCACCTGAGATGACATCCAGTGGAGTTGCTTTGGTCTCTGGAACAGCTTGGGTGGAATTTAGGATCTGGGTCCAAGAAAGTTAGAAGAAAGCCCATGCTCTATCAGTTACCTAAAGTTCATCCATATGCCTAAGGCTTTACTGAAAATACTAAGAGCTGTGACACCAGCCCCTCTACTTTAATAAGAGGGTACACACTGGTATGGTTTCAAGCAGAGAGAAAAGAGAGACAGCAAAGAGGAAAGACTACAGTCTTCGTAGCAATACTGATGGAGCATTTAATTATCAATGTCAACTACACCTGATTCTGCTCAAAATAATTAGCAGTCTGTGAGAAGCAAAGAGCATAATATATCCAGCAATTCTGGAGTTGTTTGTAGGATATTAGTGAAAATGTTAACTGGCTGTTGCTTTTTCATGGTAAATAATAAAAAAAAAATTCTGTGATTTGGTCCGATTAGAGAGGCTCTAGAATTTAGTACTTGTAGAGCAGATCTTCTATGGAGTATGACCCTGAGCTGTAACTGTTGGTCATTGCGTAGGGACTATGAAGTGTTACATAGAACTGCATTGACTTAATTTAATAATATATTGACTTTTGCCAAGAATTTACATGAAAAATTTTTGTTTGCTTTTATATTCCCGCACCCTTTCAGCATAATAAGGCAAAGCAGGCTTTACTTGAGATTTTCTTCATTTGCAAGCAAAAGTGGCATGTGGCATCCAATAATTTTGTGTAGATAAATGTAGTATAATATGAAATCTTATACATGTAACTTTCTTATAGAAAATACTTGTATACAAAGGTATAACATCTTTTTCTTTTAATACCAATTTTATACAAAAAGATATGTTAAGGAGAGACAGTTCATAAAGGTAACGCAGCTGCTTAAAACTTACAACATGTGAACAGCAGCTAGTAAATTTTTGAAATTATTAGAAATATTGTATTTAATGTAAAAATACAAATCCATGCTTTCTTAAAATATTTCTTTGTAGTATTAGCTGATTTGAAACTTGTACTATATTAACAAAACCTGGAAACCCTTTGAAAGAGGAAATAATTTCTGAATAAATAAAATATAGAAATGGCACTAAGATAAAGTTCTTTATTTTTGAGGCTGAAAAAATGAAATACTGAATATTTTTTATCAACTGTGAGTTTGTATGCATTATTATTTGCCAGCCCCATTAGAAATGTAAAATTAGAATGGTGTCATTGGCCCATTAATTCTGTCATATTTCACTTGGCAAAAACCCCCCAACTTTTCCTTTTTTTTAACTCTAGCAACATGTAAACATAACTCTCTTTAATTTGCCTTTTTTTTTTTTTTCTTCCTGCTTGCTTGGAGTTGCTGATGTTGGCACAGTTTTAGAGGACAGATGCTTAACATGCTGCAATTATGGTTAAAGAGGTAGCAATGTTAAGACATTGAAGATGAGTTGTTTCCATCTCCCTTCTGGTCTCTTTCCCCAGTTTTATACTGCTCTCTGTGAGTGTATATATACACACACACACACACAATGTATGAGGTCTGCTTCTATAGTTAGATGTAGAAGCAGTCCCTGTGAAGGGAGAGGTGTACAACATGGATGGCAAGCACTCCAGGATGACACTCATAGTCCATCAGTTATGACTCAAGCTCAGCAGACTGCTTGATGATTTGGCGGATGCCTTGTGGCTTTTAGGGGTCTTAGATTTCCAACCTTCTTGATAGCCATCCAAACAGTAATTTTTGCAAGGTCAAAAAACCCCTAAGATGATTTTCTAGCACTTATCATCTGTCTTCCAGGTGGCTTTTTAGTGTCCCCTTGTTCCTGTTTGCCATGTCTTTTAATGATACCATTGGAATTCAAAAGCATGAATGAAGTATCTGATACAGCTTGGCTTTACAGCTTTGTAAAAGAAACAAATAAAAGCATAAAGATTACAAGCCAGTAAGCTTACACAGAAGAACTAAGAAGCAGAAAACATGGAAGCTGGGAGCTTGAAGAAAATCTAGTCCAAAATCAGTTTCCCAGGCCTTGGGCTTAGAATTAGTTCTCTTCCTTCAGTTTTAGGAGAATGCAACAGCTGCACTCGGTTTCATTACAACTGTGATACACTGATAAATGGCCTAGAAGTTTTTCAGTAAATGGATGAGATTTTTCAGTTTTGAGTAGCAATTTCAGTATTTACTCTTTCAGTTGATACCTTCTTGGTAGGTGAAGGCTTAATACAAGCAGTAAGCAGTGGATAATTGCTCTTTCTGGATCTCTGATGTTGTTGTCACAGATTTTGTTATTAGAACTTTTAGAATGACAGTTGCATTTAAATCCCTGAACTGCTTCCCTGTGATTGCCTAGAAGCTTTTCAAGCTGCCTGATCTGGTCTTAAGTATGTATTTTTAAGATGTGGTTACTGGCAATATTTCCTTAGCATGACAAAATGAGTTGCTGAAATTAGAGTATTTCTTGAGTGCAGTGTTCAAGACTTTGTCTTGAACGCCAACCATCGGTATGCTACAGAGAACATTAATAACAATGCATAGAAAAATTAATAACTCAAGCGTGAAACCATTTTCTTTATGTTCAATAATTGAGTGGGACTCTTAATTCCAGACAGCAATGCAAAGACTGTGGGATATTCTCAAAGTAGTTTAATTTCTATGAATAGAAGGAGTTTAGACAATGTTACCCAACTGGATAGATGTTTCGGCACAGAGAAGAGCAGAATTAGATGTAGAGCCTGTGAGTTTGATTTGTGATCTGCTTGTCAGAATTTGCAGTCACGTAGGGCTGTGTAAATTTCTATACCACATGGATTGTGATGTTTATGGTCCCTACAATTTGCCTTTGTAAATATGTGATTGCAGTACTGAATAAGTACTTTTCCAATATTCATATAATGAATATCGTTTTTACCTGATCTAATTTCTTTGCTATGCCATGATATTTAATGTGAATAAGTCTTTTGAAATACTTCTTGATTAATATTTTAGGGAGGTCACTTAAACTGATGCTTGGGAGGGCCTTTCATGTCTACTTCAGTCATGAGAAAGCTTGACTTGCTGTATGAATACCAAAAGAATTGTTCATTGTAGATATGGCAAGCTGAGGTGTAATCCTGCTCTGATGTCATGATGACATTCTATTAAAGTATCTGACTGCGTATGAAGATTAGGAATAGGCTAGGTGTGCCTAGAAATAATGTTGGTTAAGCTACATTACTTGTGAAGATACTAAGCTGGGTGGAAGTGTCGATCTGCTGGAGGGTCGGGAGGCTCTGCAAAGGGACCTGAACAGGCTGGACCGCTGGGCTGAGACCAACGGCATGAGGTTTAACAAGGCCAAATGCCGGGTCCTGCACTTGGGGCACAACAACCCTGTGCAGAGCTACAGACTAGGAGAAGTCTGTCTAGAAAGCTGCCTGGAGGAGAAGGACCTGGGGGTATTGGTTGACAGCTGACTGAACATGAGCCAGCAGTGTGCCCAGGTGGCCAAGAAGGCCAATGGCATCTTGGCTTGATGCTTGAGGCTCTGGAGCGAGTCCAGAGAAGAGCAACAAAGCTGGTGAAAGGGCTGGAGAACAGGCCTTATGAGGAGCGACTGAGAGAGCTGGGCTTGTTTAGCCTGGAGGGGAGACCTCATTGCTCTCTATAACTACCTGAAAGGAGGTTGTAGAGAGGAGGGTGCTGGCCTCTTCTCCCAAGTGACGGGACAGGACGAGAGGGAATGGCCTCAGGCTTTGCCAGGGGAGATTTAGGCTGAACATTAGGAAAAAAATTTTTCACAGAAAGGGTCATTGGGCACTGGAACAGGCTGTCCAGGAAGGTGGTTGAGTCACCTTCCCTGGAGGTGTTTAAGGCACAGGTGGACAAGGTGCTGAGGGGCATGGTTTAGTATTTGATAGGAATGTTTGGACTCGATGATCCGGTGGGTCTCTTCCACCCTGGTTATTCTGTGATTCTGTGATAATTTAATGTAACATGGTATTCCTTAAGGTAATGAAATGATTAAAAAAAATTACCTATGCGGTCTTCGAAACATTTCGTTGAATACAAATAGATTTTATTACCTGGGGAAGACCTGCATAAATGATTTAAGTATACATGTTTGTGATGAGAAATCAGATGATGAAATGGCAACATATGGAAGAAAGGAAACGACAAATCTTGTGACTGTAACTGCAGCAGGATTTAATAGTCTTGCTGTGCATGATAAGAACTCCTAGAGTTAGTCATATACAGAAATACTAGCTTGTGGTTAGCAGAGGAAGTATTTACATGTGTAAATTTTTGCATATAAGTTCTTATTACTTGAAAACATTTCAGAATTTGGGGTATGGAGAAGAGCACATTTATCTTATTATAATTAAGAGCAGAATTTAGAAACTGCTTGCATAATTCAGTGTCTATTGCTGATAGACTAGTTAATAGGAAAATGTAGGAAAATTTGTAGGAAAGTTTGCCACTGCTCTATGCATGAATTATAGCCCAGTCAAACCTAGAACTTGGACAAACCTGCACTGTAGATGTTTGATAATTATCTATATATGTTGCATGTCAGAAGTATGCTGAAGTAGGCAGACCAAGCACTTAGGTGTGTGCAAAAGGTACTACTTCTTTGGTGTACCTTTTTGTACTCTTGTCGACATTCTTAAAAGAGGACAGCAAGATGTTCATAGGATAAAATAAAACTGTAGGCCATAGCAGCTAGGGCTCGTACTATGCGGTTTCTTACTCTTCTAGATCTGCTGCTGTAAAGCAGCAAGTGAAGTTAATGAGAAACTCCACTCCATTGTGTGTTTTTTTTGCTGCTCATATTCATGGATTTTCTGTCTCGGATATTTTGAAAGAAAAAATAGTAATCACACCATCTGGACAAAAAGAATTTGGAAATATTGAGGCATAAGCCTTTTGCTGTACCACTGGTAATCATTTTAAAGTATTTAAAACCAAAGTTTTCTTAAACATCTATGGGGTTTCTGTGTATAGGTAATTTAGAAACCAAGGTGAGGTCTGGGTAAATGCATCAGGTGATATTGTAACAGTGGCAAATTACATGTGTGCATCTTCTCCCTTTTTGATTGATTTTCCTATGCTCTGACAGGTTTTACTCTTGCAATCAGATTTTGTTTATTGATTTGTGTGGCCACAGTTGCCTCTGCCTTCCAAGTCTCCCTGAACTTTCTGTACATCTTTTGTGGATCCTTCTCTAGTACTGGCTCTCACTTTTTGATCTGTTGTCAATGCCAATTAGTGTGCTGCCAATGGGTTCCAGCAGAGCTCCAGGCTATTCTGTAGTTCTCAGTGTGCTACTGATTCATTTTCTTTCCCCAAGCACTGTTGTCCCTTAGCTGAGGAATAAGTAAATTATTGAAAGGATGAGTGCCTGGCTGCAGTGAAAATCATGGGAGTTCTGCTTTTGACATCCATAGTGCTTGGATTTTACTTTTTGATTTTTTTTTTTCCTAAATCAGGATGTCACTTGGCGAGATCTGTACTATGATAGTTCATTATATGCTAAGTTTCTTATATATGAACTGTGTCCTTTCTGCTGTATTTTTTCAGATCTGTAAAATGAAAAAGTTTTGACCTGAATTTGTCAAGAAGCAAGACTCACCTGTTTCCTTAACAATATAGCTTTCTATGTATAATAAATATGGAATTAAGAAAGAGAGTTAAAAGAAAAACATAAGAAATGGGAAAAATACAAATATTGCCGAAGAGCTGGAGGACTTTTTGATTCTAAAGCACAAAACTTCTTAGTGCAGTTTTCAAGGAAGCTGATTAAAATAAAGGTCTGAACACAGGAACACTGCAAATTTGGATGACCTATTTATCTGCTGACCAATATCTGAAAATGTATTTGGAGTAGGTTTCTTTGTCATCTTTGATACTGTAAGTGCAAAGTAATTTAATGTTACCCCTACACTTCTTTCCTAAAACTTGGCTGATACAGGCCAACTGAGGATTGTTAATGCTTTTGGATATAGGCTGTGAAAATGTTGAACATCTACAATATTTTACTTCTTTTTTTCAAAATAAATTGACTTTTAAAATTCTAAAATAAGCTATAATATCTTCTAGATCTTCTATCTAGACCTGTTTTCCTCAACGGCCACTTCTGCTGGTGATGACAAGTATGTAATCCCCTTCTCTGTGATTTCTGATGTTGTTCATCATATGACATGTAGTTGCAGAGATAATTACTCCACTGTTTTGATGCAGTAGAATTTCTGTATGAAATTTCAAATGCTTAGAGTAATGAAATTTGATTTTAGGACTGGCTACTCAATATTTCCTCTGTTTTCTCTGACATATAAACAGTGTTTTCTACCTTGCTATTTTTTTCAGTGGATGGCTTGTTTTTCCAGCATCTAGCAGAGGGCACTAAGGCACTCACCTGTGTCCTGAGGACAGATACAGTTGAAATAATTACCTTAGATTTTGAAGCCTGAGATATGGATCTCTGTAGATTGATATTAAGTACAAGTCTGGTAACGTAATGATGTGCAACGTGTCTGCTTGTATGGCAGCGTGACACATGGCCTTTCATTTGGTGCAGGAGCAAGGATTTTATGGCTTACCTCAACAAGCAGGTAGAATATCCTTGCTTGTAACATTTTTTTCCCTCTCATCCCTTTAGAGGAATTTTCTCATAAATAGGAATTTGTATTTAATTGGCATAATGGAGCAACTCTCACTCTTAGTTCAAATAAGAAGTACAGATGTATGATGGAATATCTGAAAATTCCTTGAACAATAGAAGACAAAGATGGGGAAATATTTTTCAGAGCAAACTAATTGCAGCTAGAGTATATTCTTCACACTTAAGGGTAGATGCGAGTAGCCAAAGAGAATGCCATCTTCAGGGTTCCTTGTAGGGAATTGTGCAATTGTTCTTGTCTGCTTCATTGGCCGAGTACTGCTGTACCAAAGCTGTGTTATCCACTAGTTATATTATCCCTCCTCCAATTTGCACGCGAACATGAGATACTATACAGAAAGTTCAAAACAAAATAGAAAACCCAGAGAAATCCCTCCTTAGAGCTTCTGAGGAGAAAGTGCAACTAAGCAAGAATTTCAAAGCAAGAGTCAGCTGTTGGCAAGATTTCCCTCACTATGCTTCTTTCTCTGCTGTTGCACATCTTGCATGTCTTTCTGTGAGTGGAACGGCTTCAAAGTAGGGAATGGAAAGTAGTCCTATGCTTACCTGATGGTAAGCTGCTAGTTTAAACAATCTTTGGCTGAGCATAGCTTAATAACTTGTCTCCTTTTTCCTGAGTAAATTATTTTGTCTCATGTTATTTTATGTGGGAGTTGATTGGACATCTGCATTTCTCCTCTGTATTTTTGTGCTGAATTCAGTGCTGTTTGTGGATATAAGCTCGGGTAATGATAAGGAGCCTGGGCCCTTGCAGGTCTGAGATGGAGCTTCCCTACCTGCCCATTAGTTGTTTAGAACTTGGGTTGCATCCAAACTGCTACATCACTAACCACTATTTGATTGAAGTTTGAAACTCTTGTGTACGCTATACTGAAGTGCTAGTTATAAAATCACTCCATGTGCTTTTCATAATTCTTGAAAGATTGGTTTAATCTTACTTTGTTAATTTTCAGATTACTGAACTACTACAACTACATTTTATTTACTACAACTTTAAATAAGTGTATTCTTTCTTTTTTTAAACCTCCTTATCTTCTAGAGCTGCTCTTAGTTAGAAGAATGGTTATTACAAACCAAAATTAGGAGAAAACAGATATAGCCTAATGTGGGAGCCCGTGATGGTAATTGGTATTATCAAGATTTGATGGAGTTGACTGTCTTTTTTGGAGTAGGGAAGTAACTTTGTGGCTGTTATATGTTCAAACAATATCACAAATTGTATGTTGTGGGCCGTGTACTGAATACGTATTCCAGGGGAGAGATAACCTGATAGAAATCTAGTAATTCTGACAAGGACTGTAGTTTTGTAAATGTAAAGAGCTGATGTTACAGTTAGAACATACATACCAAAAAAAACCCAGTCCCTTGATCATATCCTCAACGTTGGGTAAATCAGAATGAGCAAGAGTGAAGTACGAACGAGTTAATTTCAGTACATGCTTAAATTTATCTTGGGCTTTGAATCTGACCTATTTCAAAATTGGGAAAGCTGAGTCTTCATGCCATTATCTCTCGGAACATATATTTTTTTTATTCCTTTTGTTGGTTTGAAAGCGTGGAAAGTTTAATGAAAACCTTACAACTAAACAACTAGTTGGGACAATTTGTATGTGTAATTATTGGAAAAGCTAAGAAACTTCCAGATACTTTCCTCAGTCCTTGGGAGTTTTACTGTTATTGTTTCCAGATATCAAAAGTGAGGCAGTTTCCCCACAAAGAGTCAGAGATTGAGTTGTGATTTAACTTATTAATCAAGCTGTGCAGCTGAAGCTGGCAATACAGTAACCCACAGCAGAGACACCATACTGTGTACTGATTTGTTCTGGAGCTTCTTGTATAGGTCTTTATACAGGATTAATCCTAATAGCATTAGCGTAGTAAGACATATTGCTAAGTAGACTTAGACTACTAACAAAGACTTAAAACAAACACAAAAATCCTTTGGACATTACTGCTAAATAGCTGACATGACATCAACCTCTAACCAGTTCCCTGCTTTTTCTCAGACATCATCTCAGACAAAAGGGAAACTGAGCAATGGATTACCAGGGACTGTGATAGCACTGGCAGCCTTTTGAATTAAACACTGTTGCCATCTAGTTAGTCATCCTTATTGAAAATGTTGTAAAAAAATGCAGAATAGTCTTACACTGGTAGTTAAAAGGCAGATTTGATCATTTTAACATTTGTGTTTAACAAGCCTTCTGTTTCAGTCAAAAGTACCCAATGGTATAATGCATCTTAGACAGTTTTCAGATAATATAATATCTTAAGTACTGGTATTTTTAATGATCTTGGAGACATATCATCAGTAGGCTTAAAACAAATGCAGATACTGAAGATGGGATTTTAATTTAACACTAGTCTTCTGAATGGTTTTGAAGCAAGAATTTCCATAAATTAGAAGGGTTGTATCTGAAACTGAGTCTTTCTGGTTTGATATACTGTGTGGGTGGTTTCATAAATCAGCTGCAGTTAAAGTGACAACTCATAGTAGAATGTTCTGCTAATTTAATGTTGCGAAATGATTATTTTTCAAACCACTCTAATACATTGTGATAAATGGTTAATACAATCAGTTTAAAGGCCAATTAAAATTTCAGCAGGTTTTTTTCACTTCTTTCATGTGGATTGTTTACTTCCATGGTCAACCGTAAGTACTTTTCATTGATATAATCAGTTTACGTAGCAATTTTGAGCATAATAGAGCACTGCTTGTTCAAGGCTGAGTATACCTTTTTCACTGTAAGGGTGGAACTACTGCTTCTGAAATAAGTAGTGATCTTAGATACATTGGTTCTTAAGTGATTTGTTCTGACTGTTGAAATACCTGTGAACTTCTGAGCACAAATTGTGGAAGAAGCCATTTATTCTGCAAATGATCAGAAATAAAAGGCGGTGTATGATAGGCACAAGGTATACATAATGTTTCTATGCCTCAAAACAGAGAAGAAGTTTAAGCTGTGAGCCCTAGTTTATAAAGATGGATTCTCTGCTGCTGCTGCTAACATGCTCCCTGGGTGCTGTGGCGGGGACACCTGCCTTGGTGTTGTCCACACATTTCACAAAGGGACTGGGACAAAAAACCCATCTGGGCTGACTTCAACTCTCTCCATATTAAAAGGGGCAAGTACAGGTGATTGCTGTGATCGTAGTACCAGGGTCATAGTATGGAACCATGATGAAAAGCAGTGCTATGAAAGTTTATGCGATCTCTTTTGGCGTTCAACATGTGCGTAATGTAATTTTTGAACTACATGTGTCACAGTTGATTTTTTTAGGGACAGGGATCCTGTCATCCATATGAGTTACCCATGGATATCTCATGGTTGCTGTCTGAAAGTCTGCTATTCCTTAAGGTGTGGGTTATGCACAGTTCATTGCTACAGTCTAACTTGGACAACAGCAAGCCTTGACTGTGAGGTGGCTTGTTGCCTTCCCCGTCTGTCCGTTGCTGCATTCCAAACAGGGCTTATGACCCTTCTTGTTGTCAGTCTGGCATTTGTCTTTCTTCTTTGTACAGAAGAAGGAAAATTGAGATGGAAGAGGTAAAATAAAGAACAATAAAAAAGAAGCCCATTGGGTAGTTATCTGCCTGTTCCAAGGTATCATTGTGCTGATGCAACCTGCTTCATGCAAAATCTGGTTCCAGCTGATGTCCTCTAAGCAAAGCCTTGTTCTGTCTCCCTGTGTGCTGCTGGAGCTGTGGTTAAGCCCTTCAGCTGCCCAGCATTGTCTGGCTGTAAGGGTGATGGTGGTAGTGGAAGCCCCTAGTTTGAAAAGGGAGGAAGGCAGGCAGCAGCCTCCTTAGACATATACAACACTCCCAGTGGTTTCTGTGGCGAAAGCTACAGCCTAAGTTGGACTAGGGAGGACTTGGCTGTAGCTACAAAAGACCAGGTTAGAAGATGACACACCTAGTATATTTTTTCTTGTTTTCAGTGACATGAGCTATCCTAGACAAGTGGCTAACATAATGGGCGGGAATGCATTTCACTGCAAGTTTTTTAAGCTTACAAGGTCATTATTTCTGTCTTCTACTCTCCAACCTGAGATGGCTCTTGCAGTGTTGTCAGGAAAAAATTCCCTCCATAGAAGTGTTGCATCTTTGCTCTTTCTGTGCAGTTATTAGTAAGGCCTGAAATCCCCAGGTCGTTCTGTAATTTTCCTCTGTTTTCCCTGTGTAATGACACAATAAATCAGGGGATGTTCCACACTCTGTTGATGCATCATACTACTGTGTTGTGCCGTACAGAGGTCTGGCAATGCAAGATACTTTCTGGTGAGGGTAATCAGGCCCATAGCAGAAAGTGGATGGTGTGAAATCCAGGCAGCATTTCTCATCAAGTATTACTTCTGCATTTCTGAACAGGAAACACTTGGCTTTTGACTAAGAATGGAAAAGTTTCCTTGATTTTTTTATGGGTGCTAATATTTTTTTTGTTTAAAATGAACTATGTTTTACTGAAACTATATCCTTCATGGATATTATCTTGTCAATGGAAAATAAAACCTAACAAAACACAGTTTTAAATGAAAATATATTATTCTCTTTGCAAAGCACAGAAATGTTATGAGGAGCTATAGCAACTGAATGAGTTGTTGAAAGAACATTAGAGATAGCCTGGAGTTTGAACATAGAAATATTTAATGCTGCGTAGCCTTAGTCTTCAGACACTTATTTACCATTTACTCTCTCTGTAGAAATTACACTGTAAATGTTATTGTGTCTAAAATGGTATGCCTGCCATCTTGTACATCTGAAATGTTAGAGGAACAAATGCAGTAGGTGGCAGACATGGCAAGCTGGAGCGGTAACTGCATGCCTGAGTGCCTCACAAGGTTGTAAGGTGAGTATTTTGGTTTGAGGCTGAAGATACTGGGAAATCATTAGTAAGAATCAGTTTCCTGATGGTGTTGCTGGCTCATAACAATGGCCTGTTCAGTTTTGTTATTTCCCTCCTTTTGTGGTCTTTCCTATAATAGAGCTTTTTGTTTGGCTGTAAAGTTGCAGGATGAATCCATAAAACTCTTTTAAGTCATGTTTCTGAAAATGAGTAGGATTTGGCTATTTAAGTTGTCTATAAAGTGCCAAAGCAGATAGAAAGAACATGTTGTAAATGTGTAAATTTTCAAAGGAAAAGGATGATGCCTGATACACTGGAGTTCTGAGGCACTACAGACTTTGGTACTGGATATTACAGCACTGTATTGATGTGTTTACCATTAAAGCATTTAACCTTTCTGTCCCTGGAATATACCTGCCTTGATCCTTCCAGTTTCTTCACTAATGAATTTAACACACCATGACATTGCAGCCCTACTCATTAATACAATTTTTCAGTTTCTGTAGAACACTTCTGTTTTAAGGCCTTTTAGTTCAGTCTTTATTTAGCACATGACTTTACCAAGGCAATGCAGATAAACTTAGTTTCGTTCACTGTGTTGAAAATAAATTTTGGCTGCTCAGTATGTGCAGTCAGTGAAAAGGTTGAATGGGTAAGATTTAGACTCATTAAGGAAACCTGTTCATGTTATTTAGGCAAGGCATGGCTGGCACAATATTTTTGGAGTAAATACTTCTCACAAACACAGTAAACAAAAGACTTTTGTACATTGTAGGAAAGAGTGCTGGGATGCATTTGACTTTATAACTTGTGTAAATGTTTACCGTTCGGCTTTGTGCTTCTTCTTCTAGACATTACCCAAAGCAGTCCTTCACTACAGTGGCTGATACACCAGAAAATCTTCGCCTGAAGCAACAAAGTGAATTGCAAAGTCAGGTAAATAAAATAATTCTTTTGTGTCATTAGTATTAGACTGTCAGTCCACTTCTCTATGTTTTTTCTTAAAGTAGCATTAGCATGTCTTCATACTAACATGTAGTAGTACTCTCATGTAATTATAGAAAGTATTTGTAGGCAAAACTCAGGGCTTTATTTCTGATGTCATTTAGACTAGCTACCATACTATTGTAAGTCCATTGACATTAACTGAAACACTTAATTTTCAACAGTGTATGAAATATCGAAGTAGTTTTTAATATCTGAAGCTCAACCCAGAGGATTCATTTGCTTTAGACAAATTGTCAGTGTTAGATTGCATCCAGCTTGATAATAAAAAAAGCTTTGTGATTAGCAGACAATTAATTTGTCATCAGCAAACATTTGGAGGTGTTTAATACTTGTCAACACTGAACTGACTGAATTATCATTTTATGGATCTGTTATGGCCTCTGTGAACTCATACATGTAGCAGTCTGTAAGTCAGTTGTGATAAATATGTTATCAATCACACTTATGTAGGTTACTAAGAAATAAATTGAAAATAAAATGTAAGAAGAAACGGGGAAAAAAGAAGAAAATGCCAATGAAGTGTCATGTGACCCAAACATGATGTTTGTTTACTATTGTTATTAGGCTGTCTATAATATGTGGTTCTTATTGATATTAATTCCTTAGTATTTGGACAACTCCTTTCTTCCTCTCCTCCCCACAGTATCCCTTCCCTATTTTTTGATTTTATATAACATTGGAAGTTGGCCTGGCTGTATGAGACAATTGATAATGTTTGATTGCATTTTATTTTCTGAAAATAAATATGGGGGTTTTGTTTTTATTCTTTTTACTGTTTTGGTTTTATTCTGGATTTAGTTGCAATCTTTCATAAGAAATTGATAATTATTGTTGTCAATTAGAGTAATAAAAACCTGTAGTGGAAATCAGATGGTAGGCAACAAGAGCTTTCTGGTTTGGGAACCTCTCTCTAAGTTAATGGCTAAAATCAAAGGAGTGTTAAAGAGAAATGCTAGCACAGATATTGAGCATGATATAAATTTTAAAAAATTCTTTACTTTTTTCCATTACAGTTATTGATTACAAAACTTAGAGAAATTCTTTCATGCTAAGATTCTGCCATCTGGAAAGAGGAGAGTCTGTAGAATGGACATCTCTCCTTGGCTTCAGTGGATTTTAGAGTAGAGTTGATTAATTTTTTCAGAGTTTTGTGGTTTCTGTGTACCATAGTTACCATTCTGTTGCAGAATCAAGAGTAACTTGTAAATTATAATTTTTACAGCTTTGTTTAAAAGCCTATAAACTTTAAGCCCATGATTTTTTTAGTGTTTTGATAGAAAATGTTAGGTTTCAGGAGAATAATGAAATTTTACTCCTCTTTCTGTCAGGTTTTCACTGAATTGTCTTGTGTATCAGTGCATGCACCCGCACCCATATGGACATGTACAAATCTCAGACCAATACTTAAAAGCAGTCAGGTGTATGCTTTGGCCTTGCTACCTCTGTCTGCTTATCCCCAGGCTATCAGTTACACCATGGGTGAGTTTTCTGCAGTAATAGCTGCTTTCTAGTTTCCAAGTAAACACTTGGTTTTAGTTTTGAAAAGACACAACCCGGTGTTTAACTGCAGGACTCCAAGTGTATTTTCAAAATCTGTAGCTTTAGAACTATTGTTTATCTTAGCAAAGCAGGAAGAACTGGTAAAGGAAACACCATTAAATATCATATAAGCTACAAGATGAACATTTTTGTAAATTTGTTGCTTTGATTTTCATTTAAGTAACAATTGACAGCATTTTAAGTTGAACTGCTGGATCCTCTATCAAGAATCCATCAAGGTCAGCAACAGGTGCCAGGCTGTCATGTTGCTATAACAAACAAACAAAACCAAAACACTGTTTTCTGGAGCAGTCAATAGAAAATGGATTGCTCTTTAGAACACTTGAAAAATTATGTTGTTAAGAAGACAAACAACAACATTTAAAAGCTTTCCAGAGAAGTGCTGTCCTTCTATAAAATATAATTTCAGAGCTTCTCCGTCCTTTATCCTGTTGCTTCCACAGGCTTTCATTCAACTCTGTAGTTTGAAGGAGACACAAATGCATATTAGGAGAGGCTGCAAGTTTGATTTTTCCACTCTGGAAAACTCCCCAGTTCAGTGTGCCTCCTGACTGAAGGAAAATGAGTTTGAAGGTCTTGCATCCTCTAAATAGAGAGTATAGACAGGGACCTGGTGTCTTAAACAAGAATTTTCTTTATGCTTCTCTGATAAAGCACTTCAGTCTTTTTTTTTGTTGTGAGTTAGTGCCTTCTTTTACTCCATAGCCTACAATGGATACTTTCCACATTCAGTTGCCTGTTCCAGATGAGCTGAATGTTCATAGAAGTTAGTGATACACTCATCTCAGCTATAATTACTTGGGAATTCCCATCATGTACCTTAGCTACTGATCTAACTTTATAACAGTGTAATTTGCTCTGTGGCCTTTAGATCTTGTCTGTGGCAATACTGTGTAGATCAAAAGAGATAACTCTAGCTGAACTTGCAGAAAGAAATAGAGATAGAATCATAGAATAACCAGTTTGGAAGAGACCCACTGGATCATTGAGTCCAACCATTCCTATCAAACACTAAGCCATGTCCCTTAGCACCTCGTCCACCCTTGCCTTAAACACCTCCAGGGAAGGTGACTCAACCACCAAACTGGGCAGCCTGTTCCACTGCCCAATGACCCTTTCTGTGAAAAATTTTTTCCTAATATCCAGCCTAAATCTCCCCTGGTGGAGCTTGTGGCCATTCCCTCTCGTCCTGTCCCCTGTCACTTGGGATAAGAGGCCAGCACCCTCCTCTCTACAACCTCCTTTCAGGTAGTTATAGAGAGCAATGAGGTCTCCTCTCAGATGTCCTACAGCAGTTCTGGTCGGGAAGGATAAAAGTGTCAGATCAAAGGGAGGCTAATGTTTAAGGTGGGTTCTTGTATTCCAGCACTTTCTGGGGAGATCTACTTTCCAGTAAGTCTTGGGGGGCTTGATACAACATCGCAGCTATTGTCCTGCTGCCTTCCTGTCCTCATCTCTGGTGACATGGTGAGGCTGCTGTCCTTGGAAGCTCCCAGTGCTCTTTTTCATATGGGAGAAAATAACTTTTTTTGTACTTCTTTTGCAGCAGCTTGCATGACAGAAAGTATGAGGTGTTTTTTTCCATAGGAAGAAACATACTTGCAGTTTTTCTTGTTAAAAAGAATTAATAAAATGTTGTTTTTCAAGAAGTATAATCTTTCCTTAGGAAACACTCTCAGCTGAATCAGCCTGTTATCCTAACAGTCTAATGCCTTAAGAGTCCTTGCTTTCCCAGCAGTTGCTTGTGTTTGTGTCTTTAGTCTTACCAGGATACACATGGTAATATTGAGCATTTGGAAGAGAGAAAAGCTCGGCAAAGGGAATAAAAGTCTTTATAGTCGGATATTTGCCTCTAGGATGGTCACACTCCTCTCTGTTCAGGTTGAACCATTAGATGCCTAGTGGTTCCCTGTGAAAGCACAAGAGACAATGGATATAAACTGAAAATACAGGAAATTGTGTTTATATGCAAGGAAAAACTTTTGCAGTGTTAGAGTGACTGAAAGCTGGCACAGGTTGCGTGGAGAGTTTGTGGAGTGTCCGTTCTTGGAGATTTTCAGAAGAGGCCTGGGCACAGTCCTGAGCAGTCTGAGGTAGACGACTGTGCTTTGAGAAGGGTGATGCACTAGGTGATTTTCTTGAGTTCCCTTCCAGCTTCATCTTTTCTCATATTCTGTAGTTCCTCTCTGTCCTGTCCTTCCTCAGGTTCCTTTTGACCATTTCCGTCATCTTGTTTCTTGCCGCCTTCTCTTTGCCTCTTTGTTCCAAGAGTACATGTTAGCAAACTTTTTTTTATTAGCTGTTTTCCCCGAATTGTTAAAAAAGCTTTTTCAGTTTATATGCTCTGCTTTTATGAAGTCTTTGGAATGAACTGACACAGTGAATGCTGTAGGGGAATGAAATGCTGGATGAATTACTAAAGCAGACATTTAATGTATTTGCTGGGGTACCTTTAGTGAGCTTGTTGGAGAAGTCATGGAGAAAACAGTCCTGGGAGCTGGAGGCAAAGATAAAAATATCCTCTTTTAGCTGAGGAGAGGAGGAAGAAATACGGGATTGCAAGCAGAGAGGCCTGATTATAGCTTTACGGGTGGTTTTGTAAGTTGAGCTAGCGGACCCTGGAATAGAATCTAAAGATGGGATTTTTCCAGATAGCCATCAGGCGCTGATCATTTATCTGCTTCTCTATCCAGTTGTCCAAGGATCTGAACTCAATCTACCACATGTGTATGAAGACAGAGATGAGGGAATTGAAATACTGCAGGATTCTTAGTCATCTTCTTGCTATTACTTGTGAGTGAGAATTTGGTTTGTGCATTAAAATAAACTAAGACTGCCTATGGGAAGTTCTCCCTTGCTCCCTTGTGAGGACCTGCACAGCAGCATTTTGTAAATCATACCTACTAAATGTGATTTTTTTTTTCCCCAACTCATGGTTTCTTCTCTGAAGAATATGTAAATGACTTGTTTTATCTGCATGAGACAAAGGCATAAAACTAATTCTTGATGTGAATAATACAAAGCTCAAGAGGAGTACAGGAGTCAGAATGGATTTCAGTCTTCTGGGGAAATGGTTGTCACCCTTTCTGATTGTTATCTTGCTGAGTACATGAGGGATTCTGTCTACATCCTGTCTGCACTGGATTGGCTCCTGTATGTGCTACCATATATCTATGCTGCTTCTGCCTTTTTATTAATTTTCTGCTGCTTTTTAATTAATTTTGTTAGTTTTTATACTGTGTATCCTTCAGGTTTTTTAATTCTCTTTTTCTCTAATATAATTAGCTTGTATAATTCTACAGAATTTTAAGCTAGTAGTAATTCCAGTAGTAATGTTCTGGTCTCCGTAGCAATAGTTACATGTATAAAGGGGTTAGAAAGTAGCTTTTTTTTTGTCATTGTTTTATTTGTTTATAAGAATAACTGTTTTTATTTTGTGATGTTGAGTGTTCTTCCCCTCCCCTTTTTTTTTTTTGTTTTTAGGCCATATTGGGCCTTGAACATCAGTAGGTTAAACTGTGTTGATAAAAGCAATACGTTCTCTTCCTTTATTCTGAACCTATGTTATTCTGTGTATCGGCATTTGTATCTAAGGGCATAATTACAGGCTTTAGTGCACAAACAAAACAACTGCTTTAGACCATCTTTTTGTACTGTTTCTTCATTTCTCTGGAAAAAAATCTGCAAAGATAGTGATAGAAGGAGCATGTTGCAAAGCAAAGATGAATACTTGCCCAACATTTAGAAGAAACTTTAGAATAAAGACTTGCACACATGCACCTATGGAACAGTAATCTAACTTTTCAGCTTTTCACTGCTTATTTGATTATACAAAAGTAAAAGTGCCAGCATTTTCTTTGCATTAGTACTTGTCCCATTGTTAATATTCATAGTGATTTGAAAACCTGATGTAATTTGCTTGGGGAAATCCAGAACTGAACTACGTGTAAGGAAGCACAATAGCATCTGCAGAGACTCAGAAACAACTAGTGCAAACTGTTCTTGCTGGCCAAAAAAAATGTTGTCTATAAAATACAGATCCACAGGAGAAAAATCACCTCTAGCAGCGCCAAGGCGCAGAAGTAGGATGCAAAATAAATGCATATAATGAGATCCATTTTTCTAGCATATGTTGATGAGGAAAGCAAAAATTGTAAGTTTTCTGTCTCATGTGTCCATTTCAGATGCACATAATATTTAACTGTAAAAACTGAAGGGATAACGCATTTACGTGAAATATAGGTAGTTTTAGTGGTAGGGTGAGGGCAGGGTGGTCACTGTTACTAAATACTTATTGAGCAGAACCCTTTTTATAGACTTTCTTATAACATTGAATCAGTGTACAGCAAGTAGGACATCCTTCATAGAAAACCTTAGGATCAATAAAAGTGAAAGCATTCAGATCACCTTTACTTGTACAAACAGCAGTAATAGGAAAGGGGACAAAAAAGCCACATAGCTTTTATTTGTAAGTTGAATTGTGGAATTCTTAACTGCATCAACACTAGTATTGAAATGTCTATAACTTTTTAGAAGAACAATTAATAAAAATGTAAATTAAAAATTAAGATATTATCAGACTTTCTATGATTTAAAAATTATTTAATATCTTATTTTTGATCTTTAAAAAGTCCTTTTTTTTTCTGAGTGGAGAAGGAAAGGGTAGCATTCACTGAGCTTGGGTCATACCGACATATATGTTCTTTTTCATGTCAAGTTTATCTTCCAATTCTCTCGAAGTTCTTTCTGCTATTTATTTTTGGAACTAGATTTTTGTGATGCTTGCTTTGTGTAGCACTGTTGCAGGAAATTGGATGCTGTGATTCCTATTAATTATATTTTTGTTGCATTATTGCATGGTATTTAAATCCACCCTAAGATAAAATACATCCAGTTGTAGAGAATTTAAGATGGAGAACAAGAACAATTGTCATAGGAATTGAGGCATCCAGAGACTGCAAATCAGGTGCAGAGGACATCTGTACTGCTAGGTACAAGAGGGCCAGGAAGAAATTCCTGATCCCAAAGACAGATTGTGTGTACTGGCTTATGTCCACATTGTATGTGGCTGCTCCCCTTATAGTGGATACATACCTTTTTCTAGTTAATAGTGTCTGAGATAATGCGAGGGCTCCATACCAGCCTATCAAAGTGGCTGTTGTGGAGCATGAAACCAAGAGTCTGTGAGACTTGCTGGCGCATGGGGAGTTCGTGGGGTCAGTGTCCTCCTGGTTGTGTGGAATGGCTGTTCAGATCAAATGGAGCGAAACTGGTCCAGCATGTCTGTGTGGTCTTCCAGCAGTGTTCTCGCAAATGGAGCAGACACTGAGCTGTGCTTGGTCTTACCTTGGGGATGACAGTAGAAGAGGGAACGCGCTCAGCAGTGTAAGGTGTTGAGATGTCACTACTGAGTTCATTCCCTTGCCCTCTCCTATTAGCAGAGTAGTTGTACCGTGGAAGTCTGTCAAAGCCAGAATATGAGATCACATCATTCATTCTTTCTTTCTCAGCCTCAGATCTGCATCTTTTGGAACTGCCATCTTTAATCAATAAGGTCCATGTAGTTTCACTTTCTGTTGCTGACACTGTCATTTTTTCCTGAAACACTTCATACTTACTGTGATCAGCAAGAAGAAACTGGACTTGATGGGTGGTCTGATCCAGTGTGGAGTGTTACTAATGTCAGAATTAGAAGGATGGATGGTTAAGGAGCATGCTTTTACTTTTCACCCTGGGATATAAAAAAAGAATTTTCAGGAATATATTTTTAGTCAATGCACTGAATTAGGAGAACTTTTTTTTTTTTTTTTTAAATTTTCTTGATGTTGCCAGTGTCTTCTTCCAGGAATTTCTTAGTCTTTGCCCTAGACTTCCATTTGTGTAATGGCGAGGAAGAATTAATTCTTTTTTTTCCCAGTAAATTGTAGTGGCTGGCATATTTAATAATTGAAAGTGGCATATGAGTATTTTTGTTAATATCCTTTCATCCAAATTAAATGCTCAACATTGTCTTTTCCAGTGTGAGATTATAACAATGAATTTTTGGTACATCAAAGCATTGGATTAACCTGTTTGGTGTTTCACATTGTGACAATTAATGGCTTTCATTTAGTTCCTTATTTTAAGCTCATCCCTTTTCAGAAGTACTGACCTGTTTCTTGCCAAGGAATGAAGCTAGTCATCCATCTTGCTATAATGAAACCAATTTTTATGTTCATCTGCAGCAATTTCTTAACAAATTTCAGAGGTTCTGGACTGAGAATTTCTAGAGGCAAGGTTAATTTTTTTCTTCATTTTTTTCTTGTCCTTATTCTCTTGGCCTCACATTAATGTGTTGAAAGAGTATGATAGATGATTATATTTCTCTTAAGTGTTTTTCCTATTTCTCCTACTGGTTCTTTGAGAATGTTTTGAATTTGGTCCTTATCCTTGTACAAAATGTTATTCCATAAGGATGAACAACTTTTAATCTTTAGACATTAGTTTTTTTCCTGCTGATGCAACAAGCTCAACCTGTCATTTTTTCTAGGTCTAGGGATTCTTGAGAGTCATCATTACTTGCAGTGTTGTGTTGATTTGTAGACAACCATGTTTCCTTTTCAAAGGAGAAAGCAAATGGAATATTTTAACAAATATTTGAGTTTACCAAGAGATTGAAACATCAAATCCTACTTTAACGTACCTCTGGAAATTTCCTCAAATTCATATTTAGTTTTTTCCAATAGTTGAATATTTTTTCCTGACATGCAGTAAGCTTGCATATTTCTCTTGTGATGGGAGTGTAGAATTAGAGAACATGAGCATATTTAATGCAGTGATTTTTTCATACAATACATGCACTCTTTTAGATCTATGTTGAATAAAAGGAAAATATTTATTTACCTACAAACTTCTCCCATGTGATTAACTGTGATTAAACTCTGCTTTTGAGGAGCCTTTATAAGTATGCATTTACTTTAGCTGTTAGTTGTATCTGCTGAAGAATTTTAAATTGTTAAAGATTTCCATGTAACGGTTGAGAGTGGCTGCATTTCTTTCTCTCTTTTTTTTTTTTCTTTTTTTAAATGTACCAAAAAAGTCTATCCAGATGCGTATCTTTCCTTTGTGTAAAACAGCTGTCCTCATTGTGTGAGTTGGCAACTGAGTAGTACCCTTTAAATCCATTATTAATTCTGTTTTCAGTCAGCATTTGTTCTGGAGGTGGCCTTAACAAAACGACCAGCAAAGCTGCTTAATAGGAGAAATCCAAGCCTGGTGAGAGTGTCACAGGCTCTTAATTGGAAGCCTTACAAAACAGAAGCTTTAAGCAAGTGAAACAGCAAAAAGAGAGCTTTAGCCTTAGTGGAGAAATTAAAAACTGAATAAACAAAATCTCTCTCACCTCGCTGTGTTCTCCGACAAAATGTAGTGTGCTGGCTCCTGTACTTTGCATAGCTTCAGAAGAGCTTTGTCTGCTCCAGCTGCAGATGCTTTTTGCGCTTGGAAGCTTTGTGGATGTTTCCCGCTGCCTATCTCTCTCTTTAACTTTGTTTTTCAGTTCTTCAGAATTTCTGGCTGTCTGTAGTCGGAGTTCTCTTATGGTGCAAAGAGCACTTGGATTAATCTGAGTGTGACTGTGAGAAAGAGAAAAGAGAAACCAGCTTTGACTTGCCTGGTCGTGCAAGGCCAAAACAACATATGAATCGGAAACCGCATGCTATTAGGCCTTTCAAAGTATTTGGAAGAAGAAGAAAAGCAGGAGGATTCCTGGGCAGTCCTACCCCTTGACCCCAATAAAAGGCCATGAGTGTTTGTCAGCATATAAGTTGGTCCATTTTCTTGATGCTTAGGTTACTTATTGATGGGGCTATTTTAGATCCAAGAAATATATTGTCCTCCTGATTTATTTAGATGGTGCAGGGACCATTCAGAGTTCAGTGATTTCTTGTAACTGCTGCCTCGCAGGATGGATTGAGGTCTATTCAGGGTGATAGTTTGTCAGGTAGTGCTATGCTTGCAGGAGATTACGTTGATGAGCTTTCAAGTGAAAGGGTCAGGAAAGAAAGAGAAAGGAAAAAGAGTAGGATTAGTATAATGTTTAACCTTGCCCAAAACAAAGTGAGTAGAAGAAAATACTAAATACTTTCTTTGCACCAAGTATTAGTGTTTTGAAGAAATTTAGTAGATTGTTTTTTCCCCCAAAGATAGAATTTGCCTGGAGCACAGTTTTATTTTTTCCCAGTAGCTTCCTAGACTGTAAATTTTGAAGGGCAAAATGCATAAACTGTTTTAACATTAAAAAAAAAAAATCTGTTGCCTACTGCCTCTTCTGGTCCTTTGGCATTAAATAGGCAGATCAGAAACACAAATTAAAAATACTAATTTGATATCAATGAAAAAATGTAAACATTTTGCATTTATATAAATTTATGGTTCAGTTAAATATTATTTAAAATTTAAACCTTAATATATAAATATACATTTACTATATTAATTTTTAATCTATTGTGAATTAAAAATAGTTGAATTTCACTTGAAAGAAAATAATTTTACTGGATAAAATTAAGCATAAATTTCTTGCTTAATTTTTTTTTCAGGTAGTGCAGGTAAATTTCTTTAAAGTTCTTTAAAGAAGAGATGCAAATGTGAACGAAGCTACCAAGTACATCAACAGCTGTGCTCATTTTTGCAAATAAGATAACATTTTAATAGCACAGCATAATGATCAGTAAATAAATTGTTGATATATGTTTCAATGTGGAAACAAGGTCAGAAGAATGGTGCAAATTGCTCAAGCCTGTCAAGAAGGGAGTAAGAGTGATACGAGTGTCGAGGACAGGATGCTCCAATGCCTGGGTGATAAGACTGGAATGTGAGCACCCTTTGCAGAGGCAGATTGAGAAGTAGGGTATGTGTCCTGATAAAAGATGTTTTGATCACTGCATAAGAAGAAAATAGAGAAAAAAGATCAAGTAATGGTTTATTTGAATTCAGTAGGTCTTTTTTTTGCTACACTGTTGGCTGGTATACCCTTGTGAACATGATGGCCTTTGCCACCAACCTGAGCCCATGGTCGCTCTGTATGGAATAAAATGAGCGCTGGACTCTTGTGATACTGCTGCTGCTGTCTCCATCAGCTACCGCAACAGAAGCTACTCTTCCTTTTCTCTTCTTTTAGATCTATCTCCTTCATTTAAAGTCCATCCTTTGCAGTATCTCAAGCCATCTTACAGCCTTTAGCCCATTTCTTACTTTTGGTCTTTGTTTTTACGTTGTGTTAGTTCTGCTTTGCAGTCCAGAATGTCAGGTTCTCTCAATAATATGTGAATTGAGCGCAAATGGAATATTTTTAAATGAGTGATACCAATGAAAAACTGCTGCAGCCCTGGAAGTGTCAGCAGAGCTTAGCACCAGAGAGAGAGCAGAGCTCAATGGGTCAGCAGCTGCTTATGAGGAAGCAGAAGGGATGTGTAGAGCAGGCAAAAAGGGAGGACCAATGGTAAAAATCTGTGCTTAAGGCAGAGCCTCAGTTCAAGTAGAGTCAGACATCAGAGAAACTTTCAGCACATGGATAATTGAGCTAAGCAAAGTGCATGGCTGTGCAGAGAACTGCCCCTCTGGACTTCGCTCTGACACCCCTGTGCTCTGAGTTATAATTACATGTGATATAAATATATGCATATTGATGATGGATTAAGCTAGTAGGTGAAAACTTTTATAATTCCCTCTGCTTGTATAAATGGTAAAGCCATTTAACTGACATTAAATAGGTTATATGAACAGTGGCCCTGAAAATGCCTATTTCTGGTCGTTAAATATGAAGGAATTGTCAGATGGCTGTCTTGGATAAACACTTCTAAAGCAGGGTAGAATTTGGTGCCTTGTTAATAGCAGGCAGTGTTCAAATACTGCACGACATGATAACCAGACCAAATTTGGCTTTGCAGGTGATTGGAGTCAACTGTAAGAAAAAAAGACCTAAGAGCCATAAGGCACATGAGAAATCCAGTGAAAAGCACATCTGCTGTCATCAGCTAGCAAGCTGTGGAAAGTTATGGTGGTTATCTTATTTTATAGCATCCTATAGCACATTCTTGTACCCAGAAACATAGTGAAGGGGATCAGCAAAAACATTTTCGGTTAATGTTTTAACTCTACTGCTTTCTCCTGTTCAGAAAGGATGGAAAGAAACTTCCAGGTGACCATAGATATAGATGGTATTTATTTTAAATAGAAGCACAGAATGTGCAGAACTATGCAATATGACCTCTCCCTTGTTCTGAGGGAATCATAGAAACATAGAATGTTTGGCGTTGGAAGGGACCTTTACAGCTAGTCCAGCTCCTCTGCAGAAGCAGAAACATCTTCAATTAGATCAGGTTGCTCAGAGCAACATCCAACCTGAACTTCAAGTCCCACCTGCTTCTGATGAGTCGAGGAGTGGATGTTTGTAGATGTCCTTAATAGGCTTCTCTGTTTGATTTATCTTTAGACTTTGTTTAATGGCAAGTAATTTGATGTAAGCATCAATTTTTGGAGCATTTAAGTGTTTCTGACTCATCACTCCTGTCTACTTTCAAGAAAATTGTGTCTTACTACTTAAGAGTTTATATACTTTGGGGACTTCATCATGACTTTTGTTACTGAGCTTTCTGGAGTCATTTGGGTTTTTTGTTTCCCTAATGAAGCTAGAACGTCTAGATCCAATGTACAAAGAGTACAGGGATATGATTTTTTCTTTTGGCAAGAGTAAACAATTCTAGTGGTTAAAAATTTTATTACTCGCCTGAGAAACCGGTTTATTTAATTTTCTGATTATAACTCTGAATGGAGTTTTTTCTCCTCTTACAACCTTTAATTGGGGAGAAGTACTTTAACTGGGTACCGCAGCTGTTGTTTCAGAGCCTAGTATTAGGAAAACAGAAGGTGTTGATTTTAAATATGACTAACCACATAATCAGGAAGAAGATGTAGGCTAAGATAGTATAAAAGATTAGGTGTATTTTCAGATATATTGAGAAAATGGCTACTAATCACTGGTTTTACACTTACTTCAGGTCTGTCTGATTGGTTGAAAGGCTGATTTGTGAATGAATGTTTTTTGATATGCTGGAAATAACAAATTGAAAAGATTGTTTTGAATGGACTTTTTTCAAAAACATTGACCCAGATATTGTAAACAGTGGAAATTCAAAAGCTGAACAAATGCTTTTAGAATTTATTCTTTTTTGTAAAAAGAAAGGAGAAAAATCCAAGTGAAAAATACTAAGAATTAGAGTTGATGCATAAAATGTTTCTGAGTTTCCAGATACACCACCTCCCTTTTTAAAAAGATGTGGTTGGAAAATATTTATGTAAACGTTTCACTCAACTCTGTTCTGGACAACAGGAAGGCTTATATATTTTCGACTCCCTCTGTATACTAATGGCTTTCAGCCACCTTCTCTTCTCTCAACACCTAGGTTCAATAAAAATAGAGAACATGTATTTCAGAGAGTTAAGTGCTCTCTTTCCAGGAATAAACGTCAAAGCTTTAAGTATTCCCCTTTAAGTACGCTGAACCAAGTCCTCAACTTGTGCAAAACTACTTTATCTCATCGATTTCCTTTGTTTTCCAGTTTAGTTAAAACTCTTTTTTTTTGGTACTGGAGAGTGACAACCTTTGCTGTCAATGTGAACTGCAGTGTTATCAGTATGGAAATTAAGTTTCTTTAATAAGCACATTCATTTAATTTTAAGGACATCCATATGCTTTGTTATAGAAAATTTAGTTCTGACACAAATCAGTAGCAGCAGGAGAAATAATAATCTGGCAACTTGAACTTGTAGCACTCAGTCAAGCGTATTAAATGATCATTAGTTTTCTCCACTTTCAATAATTGCAATACAAAATAAATAAGTTAATTTAGATCATTCTTAGCAAATGTTTTTTTTTTTACTCTGTAAATCATGTAAGCCTGAAAGATTTTGGTCCAATGAGTTATTTTTGGTATCTGTAAATTGTGCCTCTGATGCAGTTAAAACAGGGAAGTTTTTTTGGTTTGTTTTGTTTTTTTCTAGAATGGAGTGTTTCAGTAGTAGTCAGATCTGCTTATAATGTATGTTGGAGAAAGCTCATATTCTATTTAAAAATAATACAGTTTTAAATTATCATTAATTTTCCTCTGCTTCAAATCTGAATGCATCACTGGTGATGGGACTTAGAACCTGGAATTTTACCAATACCAAAGCACAATATTCCTTTGCTGAAACAAGCTGACACTGTAGTCACAGCAGGAACCTCCCCTACATGGTGCAGTCATCTGTAGCACCTTGGGAACTGGATGCAATGTAGCTGCTGCTGTAGTGTTAGGTCCTCAGCTAAGTGAGTTTATTCAGCTGAGTAGTTTATATTGCAAACGCAATTAAACAGCAGTGCTGTAGTGTCTTGGATATGTCTCTCAGAGACTGTATGGAGCAATGCAGACATTGGGTCTGTAAATAAATTAACTGCAAAAGTCTTCACTAAGTGGCGAAAATCAAACTATAGAATAGGAACTTCATATTGGTTATTTGGTTTAGTAGAGATTTTTCTTTTTTCACTTTTAGGGTGATGTTGCTATAGTTTCTTAGAAATACAGTACTGAAGAAGTTAAGCAAATAGTCTTTGTTGTGCCAGCTGGCTATTAAAAATACTAGTATTGTAAGCAAAAAAAAAAATGTAGCTTTACAGTGGAATAATACTTTGAGGGTAAAAAATTAGGTAATATAATCCCAGGGTTAAACCGGTCATTTATCAGTAATGTTGCTTTACAAATAAATAGACCATTTCCTTTCTGTAATCGTTGGAATGACAGCAGTAAATTATTCATCTGCAAACTCTGTTTCTGTACTGAATTGATCGCTGAGGTTCATTGTGCTTACCAGGCTGATTCATGTTTGCTACGTTAAGTGGCTGAATAGCTGGTTGTTGTTACTACCTTGGTAATGAGCTACAACAGCGATGGGGAGATGTTGTCTGTCTAAGCAAAAATACATATTTCACCTACAAAAGAAAAGGTTGAGAAAATATATTTCCTGTTTGATATTTTATTTAAAGAGCTAATCAGAAAGAAACATGTGACTTACAATTAGTTTATATCAATTGTACCTTCCTTTACTTGCCATTTTTTCTTTTCAAGGCATATGTTCTTTGCAGCAGAAGTGAAACAAATATTAACAACTGTCCTGATGTGGAAATAAATTACTAAAGCATATTATGTCTTAAGGGTGATTCAGTTATCGTAGGAATGTGTGTTGCTGAAAACCAGAGGTTATTACCCTTTCTTACCTTGCTTTCAATTAAAACTGATTTCTATTACCGTAGCATTGGCCGCTTATATGCCACTCAGTCCAGCGCTGGTCATTTGTGCATATTTTGTGTTTGACTGTGTGGCTGCTTTTATTCTTTCTGAACTAACAGCCCCTGTCCAGTATTTTTGGTCTGTGTGTGTGGTGCTCAGGCAGCTGTTTTTCACAACTGATGCAATCACTAATATGTTTCCTCTGCATGAAGACAGGCATCTATTCAGTACTCCCTGGGACTGTAAACATCATTTTTATCATGTTGGAGCTACAGACCCTGTCAGCCCAGTGAAGTTGTTCTCAATTAGTATAAGGCAGTCCAATTCAGAAGGGAATAGCTTCTCCTGTTCCAGCCCATTTTTCTTTGAGTGTTGCCTACAGTGATTTCCAGCTGTTACTGTGCAGCTTTGGGGAGTTAATGGGGTTCATTGGGAACATCCATCTCAAAAGGAAATGCCTGAGTCACTGTCTAGTTGAATGATGGGAGATTTTCACATACACAAAAATAGTGAATGTCCACTTAGCTAATTATCTCTCAGTGTACATGATCACCCTTTCTAGTCCAGTAATTAAAGACAATTAAGTGGAATCTTGCGAATTTGTACTAATTTTGGGAACAAACTACTGCCAATTACTGGATTTGTGAATTGGCACAAATGAAAACAAGCACTTTTTACAAATGATTGAGTGACATGTGCTGAACCTTATGTTATGATGCCACATCATTATCACACTGCCAATAACTCACCTGTACATGCAGGGGAAGTTAATATGTTATAAAGTGAGGACAAAGTCTTTCTTATGCTGAGGTTCACCTTTTGTTAATTGTGTAAAGATTACTATACTGAGGTCTATAATGCTTCTTGAATACCCTTAATCCTGTTTTCTAATGGAGTTCAAAGAGGCTTTTAGAGATCTTACATTAACTTAACTTTCTCTGCGTTTGAAGCAGCTGCAATTGTCCCCATGGATGCCGAAGCCAGGACAGCACTTTTCTTTGATTCTTTTGAGCTGTTGCAAGGAGCCAAGAGGCTGGAAAGAACAGCCCTTCTGAAAATCCAGAACATGTGAAAGGTCATCAACTGCTGTATTTTTGGAATGCCTGTTACCTTTTCTTCCATCAAAGTAGTTTTGCTCGTGATTCCTGTGTGTGACTGCATTACAAGACCAGTCATAATCTTTCTTTCGGAAGACTACACCACCAATCCCGTTTATTGTTCCAGAGCTAACCCTGTGTTTCTCAGACATCTAGTTTTCTCTTAGGCATGGTTGGTTAGCCTCTAGAAAGCAGGCTGCCTTCTTGCCCATATCCCTTATACTAGCTCTACCGTTGTTTTGGCATGATTACTGTCCAGATCTGAATAAAATTATAAAGCCCCTGGTGAGCATATGCTAAATAAATCTTGCCTGTTGCCAAAAGTTATGGGTCTCTTGCAAACCTAATCATTAAAGGCAAAAGTCTGTTTTGGCACATTTTGAGATCTCTGTACCATCTCTGCCTCCCTCATCTGAACACCAAATAGTAGTGGTTTTTCTTGTTCAGCTGTAATTTACCCTCATGTTTTTGCACCTGATCTGAGGCTTAGTGAGAAACAATCGAGACTACCTTGCACCAAAGTTTATTGGACTTCTGTTCCCTAGTTTCAGGCATCATCTTTTAATTGTTTTCTATTCCTTTTGAAGGTAACAACAACAAATCAGAAGTAGGAGAACTTCTTCCTATCCATGTTTTCAATCTCTGCCTGTCTTCAGGGAACTTCCACTTCTGAAACAAGTTAAATTTATTGCTAAAGCCAAAATGATTCCTTTGCAACTTCAGCTTTTTGGTGATCCTCTTTAATAGCTGTGCAACATTCCAGGGCCTCTCTCCAGCCTCTCTGAGGTGGTATCTTAACCTTTACTGGGATCTCCAGTCACAGTAACACAAACTGATTAAACCCTGGATGTCTGTAACTTTCCAGAGCTCCAACTTACAACATTTCACCTTCCTATCTGTATGTAGAGCAGCCAAATCTGCAGTCTATGCCTAATGACAATGTATTAAGATGACCTGCTTTTCAGCTTAGGCTACTGTTTACTTTTCTATTGAGACACCTAGTTACAGGAAACTCACTGTGAGCTGTTTCCAAATGCCTTAAGCTATTAGTTTTATATGACAGAAATTTAGGAAAATGGAAAGTAGGAGACTAAGAAAGATTGTAATTCTTTGCTTGTATTCTGCCAGCTGTCCTTTTTGGTGGTGGAAGAACTTCTGTGGGACTAAAAACGATGTTTGGTAACCTTCAAGTTATGAGGAATGAAACATAAGATAAGGTTTTCGTTTATCTAATTTAATTCTGACATACAAACCAAAGAGTCAGTTCCCCCAAATGCCTACGTCCAATTTATGTTCATTACAACTAGAACATCTGAATGTTTAAATCAGTCCTAGGGACTCAAATGATTAAGTTGCTTTTTGAGACTTAGAAGATTAAGTCATGTAATAGGTTTATGAAAAAGCATATTCTGCCCGAAGGTCATCATTCAAAAATAAAAAAATCCAAACAAATTACATTAAGAAATCTGTTTTAGTAGTTTCATTCCATAATTTTGATATAATTTGGCTGCTGGATTTGGTTAATTAGAAGTAAAAACCAGTACTAAAATAATTAATACATAAAAGCCAGTGCCTTTTTAAAAATAAAATCAGGTATTATAGTTGGGATTGATGATGTCTTAAACTGAATATGCTGCTCCCACTGCCTAGTTGTGTCCTTTCCCAACCTGTTACACACCCTTAATCTATTCACTGGAGGTGCAGAATGAGAAACAGGGAAGACCTTGATGCTATGCAAACGCTGTTCAGCAACAGCTAGGTCATTAATGTGTTGTCAGCATTGTTTTGGTCACAAACGTAAAACATAGCACCACACAAGCTGCTTTGAAGAAAATTAACTACATCCCAACTAGAGCTAGTAAAGCCACAAAGATGATAAAAGGGCTGGAGAACTTGACCTCTGAAGTAGGTCTGAAGGAACTAGGTTTTCTTAGCCTGGAGAAGAGAACGCTAACAGGAAATCTAATGATATCTACAGAGAAGGTGGAGATTCTCTCTTTACAAGGTTGTGTGGTTATAGGAGAAGAGGCAATGGGAATAGTTGCTTCAGGGGAAATTCTGTTCTGGCTATAAGAAAATATGTCTTCACCTTATGAACAATTAACTGTTGGAATAAGTTTCCCAGAGAAGTGGTGAAATATCCTTTGCTGGAAATAATTCAAGTTTTGACTTGATAGGGCTCTGGATAACCTGATCCAAGGCCACGCTTTCCACAGAAGATTGGACCACATGGTCTCCTAACTGCTTTCTAATGATTCTTCATAAAAACAAGGAGTATTGGTGTGGAGATTTTTTTAAAATAGTTTTCTCAACACAGCTGAAATGTAATAAATATGTAAGATATCATTGTAGATTCCAAGGAATTTTGGAACAAATGAAATTTCTACAACTGAAAAGGAAACATAATTCAGTAAACAGCGCACTTTATATGAGTCAAGATCTTTTAAGATCTTCTTATCACTGCTCTGGTAACTGGAGTGTTTGGTTTCTCCTCATTTATCAGTTCTGTTATCTCTAAAATGAGGATAGTTGTCTTATTGTTAAAACACTAGAAGAATAATATCCAATAAACACTGCCTAAAAATGAAAGTGCTGTTTGTGATACTAGTTAGTTGCTTTTAGCCAACCATTTTTGAATTTAGCAGACATTCCTCAGGGACAAGCCATTTTGGGTTGAAATATATTGGTGTATAAAACAGCAATGAAATTTCTTGGGTTTTGTGCCTGGTGAAACAGGCTGATTTTTAAAGTTTAAATAGGAGACACACTCACCCAGGACTTAAGTTGTAGGAGTATGTTTTTCTGTTGCTGTTTACCTAAAATTTTTGGGGCTGTATATTTTTTGTTTGAAGGGAGATTGCTCAAATTATGCTATAAAAGAGGTTTGGTTTTGGAATTTTGAAAGAGGCAATAAGATCTGTCAATAAAGATATATTCCTGATATTACTAGATAGGTATTGATTTTTGTATTGCAGTTCCTGATAGCACCGCTCAAGGGGCACATACTGTGAATGCAACAAAAACCATCAGACAAATACTGTCAGGAGTGGGAGGAGGAGTTCACTGGAGTTCACTGAGAGTGTCATGTGAAAACATTCCCTTGGGTTGATCTTGTCCTTTGAAAAATGATGAGCATTTATTGTAGCACATTTGTAAAAGCGTGGTTTTATATGGGTTTACTAGGAAAACTAAAAGTAAAAATTGTGGCAAAATGATTAGGTAACAATCACTTTTGCATAAGCAATATATGCTACAAACATTTGTCTTGTCATTTTAAAATATAAACTGAAGCAAGGCAATAGACAAGGCTCTGTCCTTCATCAAAAGTAGAGTGGATTAAAGCACCTGAATTATGTGGATGTATTGCAATAATTGTACAGGGTTCCTTATAAGGTTCACAGATGTAATATTTCAAAAAGGAAGAAAAAGACATCCTCCAGATTAGAGCAACTTCTTTTTTAAAAAATGAGTTTAGTCATGAAATACAAATAAAGAAAAAGGAAGAGAGTTAACTATAGCCGCCTTCACTCCTGGGAAATATATTAGACTATATGTTTGAAAATAAGAAAACTTTCTTCCAATTCTGTGGCAGCTGATGTTAGAAAACTCTTAAGATAGTGCAGTACTGACCTCCTGTGTTTCAGGATATAACAAAATAAATGAGATAAAATGTCTAACAGTTATGAAATAACACATTGTTGGGTTTTTGCTGATGCGTAGGAAGAACAGAGAAACCAATATTCCTGTCTCCTAGTTCAGCATTATAAACACGCTCATTTGTGACTTCAGATTTATCCTGCTGGTATTGAGGAGTATATGGATAGTAGCTTTTACTAGGAAACTACATATTAGCACTTTCATTTTCATAAGAATAGGGGAATCCAGGGGTTTTGGATCGTACTTTATTCCTTAAAACATTTACCATTTAGTACTGCCCCTATATTTCTTTTACAGTCTCAGGGCTTGGGGGAGAAATAGTGTTGAATCACCAAGGACAAGCCCGAGTTGCAAGTTAGGCAATGAAAAACATACTTGTAAATGAGACTGATGCTGTGAAGATCCTGAAAGTAATGCATCTGTTGTTTATTTCATATTAAAATTTTTGGTCTTGCTACTTAATGAATTTTTTTTAAAGTTTATTTCCTTTTGTTTTTAGTCTTCTATTAATAATCTGTCCTTAATTTTTCACATTTCTCCCTTATCATATTTTTTGGTCTCTTAAATTTTTTTCTGATCTCTTCTGAAAAGAATTTTACATGTACTCAATTGACATAGTTATCTGTCAAACTCTTAGGTATTTCATCCCTAAAATTTTGTTCAAAAGTTCGTTTGCTTTTGTAAAACAAATATGTAAAGCTTTATGTTGGGCTCTTTTTCTCTGAAAACCCTTGGTTGCAGGAAGTAATTGATTGTTATGTCAAGATGCAGTGGAATCCAGCTTGGGAGGGATTGATTATGAGCGTAAAGAAAAAGCCTCCATCTCTGTTGATGGGTTAAGGGGGAAGGGAAATGAAAAAGAGAAGAAAAAGCAGGAGAGCATGAGAGAAAGAAGAGGTTAAGAAGAAAAAAACCTTTAGACCTTGAAATTTTTTATTTGAAGGACTATGGCAAACAGATATATTTAGAACATGTTCTATGTTCTTGCTAATTCTTGTGGAATACTTGTACGCTAATGTGATAGGGGCCAAAGAAATAGCTTCTATTATTCACTCAGTTTTTCAAGTGTCTGATGTCTAATTTGTATTAAAAATGGTTAATAGTGTTTCTGGGTTATTATGGAGAGTTTTGAATCCTTTGCAGTGTTACAATATCAGGATTTGGGTGGTGAATATCTTTTACAGTCATAATTATTTAATACTAATTATGGTCAGTGCTTTCTACTGCATGATAAGGAAGACTGAACATTATATATACATTTCTAACCTGTACATTTAGGTCTTCGATAGGAATAATTAAATTACAAGAAGTTTTATTATTCTTAAATGTGGGTTTTCCACTGGGCCTGTATTATTTTCAGCAAAGAAAAAAGAATAAATAGTATTTCAGAATGTGTTGCAAAAACGCACCCACAAGCTATCTCTGCCCCTGCCTTCTGCTTTCTCTACACTGAGGGTCAGCCAGTAACATAAGTGATTGCTCAGCAGGGGCCTGAGAAGTTTTTTGCAAACTCATCCACAGTCCCTGTGCATCTCTGTATGAATGGAGATAGCACATCTGGCAGTATTTGCTTTGAAGCAGGAAATGTGATTTGGGGATTGTGGCACCATCTCCATTGCAGTGGCTGGCAAAGCAACTTGAGCACATGAAAAGCATACACTGCATCCATTCAAAACGTACTTGAGCATCTGTAGTCATGTACACTCCCTTGAATTCTGGGCAGAAATTCCAGCTGAATCAGCTAGAATTGCACCTGGCCCTTCTATCAAACTATGGTAAAAGGGATTGCTGACCTAAACTCCAGATTGATGTGGATTTAGTTATGGAACTCTCAATAAAATCAGTGCTAACTTTAAGGGCTGTATTTCATTTTGGAGTAGATAATATATACTGTGCTTTGTTAATTTTTGCGTTTTTCTTGAGAAAGAAGTGCACTGTTTTGCTTACTGAATCTCTTTCGATTGTGAGATGTCTATGTAATTACCGTAGTCATGGAATTCCTTTAGTGTAAGCTGAAGGAATCATTAAAAGGTTCGTGGGAAAGACGGTGTTTCTCTGGATTCTTCTGAAGCTTTTCTTGACTTTTAAAGAAGCACAATGTAGTGTGGAGTTCACAGAGGATTTCAGGCTGTAGTTAAAAGTCAGTTGGGATTTGTTTGACCTTTTTCCCTGTACATTCTTTGCAGAGCACTGGGTGGCTGAGGTCAAACTGAAATGTGTCACTGGTCAGTGTCTGAATTTAATTAGTAGGCAAGGACTTGGAGACCTCTAAAGTACAAGATGCTTGATCACCACTGACCCATTTGAAATAAAAACAGAACGTGATCTGTTTGTGTTTTCCTTCCACCAGCTGGTACAGTTTTCTTTGTTTCTAAATTCATGGTTTAAATGTGGGAAATCACAGAATCACAGAATAACCAGGTTGGAAGAGACCCACTGGATCGCCGAGTCCAACCATAATGTTACAGAAATGTTACAGAAAACTGTTGTGCTACCAGGCTGATTACTCAGCCTGGCTTATGACATCTGCAACAGTTTATGTGGACAGTCACTACTATATATTACACTTAATAACAGAAATTATGAACAGTTTCCATATTCGCTGAACTGATTTCCTTACTTTCTAGACTAAATTGCAAGCTTTGTGTTGATTTGTAGATAAATCTAAGAAAAACTGAATTCACACATTTTACTCCTAAAGGGACAGAGACTGTAGTAGATGGTTATGATGAACTGTGATATAAATACCCAATGACAGCTTAAAAAAGCAACCATTTCAGCTACTTGAGGATGGCTTTCCTAAGACAAAACACAACAGTAACACTGCATCTTGGTAACAAATACGTTTTCAATAACTCAAAACATTTTTCTTCCTGCAATTCAGCATGTTCCATTTCTTTATGTACTACTCTCAGCGTTTAAAATAATAGCAAATTTGAATAGTTCTGAAAGAATGATGTGCCCTCAATTGGAAAACACTATGTAAAGACTTGAATTTTTTTACACATAGTCTTTTAGCAGTTATCACATCAAAGAGACCAGAAGCAAGAAATTATAGGAGATTAATTGTGCATGATAGGGAGTTAAACAATCCACCTTGGATATAAATTTATTGTTTTCATGTTACCAAATTGACTCTAAATCCTTGCCAAAATATAATTTTCAGTTCTTTTTCTGCAGATCTGTCTACATCATCACATAGTCATATATTTTCTATGCTTTAAATTTTAAAGTCTTGAATCAGTTAGCAAACTGATGGGTGGTTGAGAAAAGCCTGGGTCATTGGTCTCCTCTTAACCAGTCTTTCCACAGTTTCATTATTTTTGTCATGGTGTCAGAGTAGATAGGGTATTGAGGCTATGGTGCTCCAATTAACGCTGCATTGTGTATTTGATAAAAGGTGCTACTTTAGAGCCCTTGATAACAGATTTGAACTTGATTCCCCTTGGATACCATGGGGATGCAGCCCTGCGGCAGTGCTACTGTATTTTCAGGGCTCCTGATGTTTATCGGTTTTCACTCTGTGCCTGGTGTGCCCTTTGATCTCTGTTCAGCAAGACTCCTCTTATTAGCTTGAACTAATAAATGTCTTAGTTGGCATTTACTAGTAATTAATAATTTCAGAGCATAAAGTATTTGTCAGCAGTTTAGCTGGCAGGTAGAAATGGGCAAAACGAATTTGCCCAATACAGTACTGGTGAAAAGGAGAAGTTAATAAAAATGAATGAATAGTAAATAAAAAAACTAAAATTGCCAGTCAAGAGTTATCTCATGGCAGAGTTGTTTTTAATCTTAGTGTACAATTTGATTGTCGTGACAAGTTTCTGCACATATACCTTAAGTGGACTATTTTATGGCAATGATTACGTTATACATGTTGGCATTTATGAGACATAGCATTTTTTTAGAATACCCAATTTTCTTGCTCTGTTTTCAGCTATTGTTTTCTCCAGCATCTAATGAATAAGACCAGAAAGTCAAGTGGCAGATGCTGTAAGAGTCTCTGGTTTCTGAACTGTCTCTCTGCTTCAATTTTCAAGTGAGATTTGCTTGCTACAGTTGTTCCAATTCTGTTTCTACTTGGTGGTTTATTTAATCTCTAAAATAAAAAAGCAAACACTTAGACCCGAAGTCTTTAAACTCAGCCTGCAAAATTGTAATTAGATATGTTGTGGGTGTAGATTAGTAATGTGCAAAAGCAACATGATATGTAATTGCCTGCTGCATATGTGCAAACAAGAAGTTTTTCATGGAGGGAAATGAACCTGCAGATTGTCTTTGCTCTCCCCCATCTGAAAAACTAGCCTTGCGTATGCTTCATATTTTGAAGTGATAACTGATCTTAGTTTGGAATGGTAATAACCATCTTGAAATAATGAGACTTCAGAGAAGTCTTATGCACTTTGTGCAGTTTCTACTATCTTTGACAAAAAAATTCCATGTGAAATTCAAATATATTTTCCTTTCAATTTAATTTTAAATGATAGATTAACAAATGTGAGCTTTCAGTCCTTTTTACTCATTTACAACTCTGGCCTTGCTTCTGTTTCCCTCCTTCCTCTAGTTTTCTTATACTGTGTTGAGTTGGCTTCTTTGTAATCAGAACATTTCTGTCTGTTTATGCATCTCTCTTACTACATGGCATGTGAAGGAGCTGGAAGGGAGGACAATAATAAACCATTAGTAAAAATATCATAATTCATGTGTAATACTACAAGCATTAAATTAACTGCTCTTTAGTTATAACCAAAATGGTCTTGCCTTTATTTTTTTTTCTTCTAATGAGTTGCCATGTGTTTAACACTGCTCTCCATTTGCTGGATTCTCTTTGCTTTATGGTAGCTTTTATTTGTCTAATTGTGTACATTTTAATAGTTAACATTTCCTATTTCTGTCTCATTTGATGCTGGTGCTATTAACAAAGAGAAAACTGAGACCAGATGGTTGCCAAACAGTGAAGCCACCTGGTATTCTAGCAATGCCAAATATACTTTCCCCTCCATTTTTCTTTAGAAAATTACTGAGGCAGGTCCAGAATTTTTTGAGGATCCCAAGAATGTTTACATGCAGCCAGACAAATATCCCAAATCCTCTTCAGTTTATTTTTGCAATTCTCTTCCCTGCTGTTCTTCTTTTTCTCGGGTAACTCCATTTTACTCTCTCTTTCTCTTGTCCCCCTCCCATCTCCCACTCAAGCTCTTTGCTGCTAGTGCTCAGGTTTGAAGAGCCTTGCGCCACTGAGGTGCCTCTCTGAGGCTGCAGGTGAATGCCTGACCTTGACTGACCACTGCTTGCTTCACCACCTCTGCAGCCACCCACACTGCTGGGGTGCTGGACAAGGAGCTCTGATTGCAAGCAGAATCCTGCAGGGTGAACCTACTAGGACTCCACCAAGAGCTTCTCCCCACCTTTGGGCTATTACTAATGCATAGTAAGCAAGTGAAAAAACACCTTGAAGAACAGGGCATTCTGGATGCACCAGCCTGTGGGTTGACATCTGATGCCGCCTTGACTTGATGACCAAATCTGAACTAAAGCTGTTGTCAGAGGTGTGACAGCATGAATTGAGACTGACATGATCGTAGACTGAAGATACAATAGTGCACACACAGTGCGCAGTTTGTTCTGAGTGGTAGGAGCTAGGCTAAGCAAACCAAAAATATTTTTTTTCTGGTATGAACTGCTTTTACGCTCTGCTCCCCATGCCAGTGCCATATGCTGGGATGAGCTGCACCATGTGCATGGTGACAGACAAGCTGTTCAGATCTGTGCTTTTCACACATTCCAGAAGTCTGGTATAGGCAGTGCCTGGTTCAGTATTGATATGTCTTTGACAGCAGCAGTGATAACACACCATATTTACACAGGTCTGGCTTAGGGAACGAAGCATAACTCCTCACTTAGCCACTGCTAGTCCTTCTTTGCCACCTCTCCTTCCTTCCTCTGCCTTTTGTAGCCCATTTCCTGGACCCTGCTGGTTTGTAGACCTCAAATCCCTTGAATGACACTGATGTGAATGGATGGGTGCTGTGGCTCAGTGAGTGTCAGTGTCCACCTGAACACCCTGGCTGAATTCTGGCAGAGAGAACAGCTACCACAATATCAGCTGTCAGGAAGCTGAAGTGCATTTACACCAATGCACGCAACATGGGAAATAAGAAGGAGGAGCTGGAAGCTGTTGTAGGGCAAGGAGACTACGATGTTGTTGCCATTGCGGAGACATGGTGGGATGACTCGTACAATTGGAGCGTACCCATGGTGGGGTATAAACTCTTCAGGAAGGACAGGAAGGGCAGAAGAGGAGGCAGGGTAGCCCTCTATGTTAGAGAGGGCTTTGATACCCTTGAGCTGGATTACAGTCAGGAATGGACTGAGTCCCTGTGGATGAAAATCAGAGGAGCCCATGGGCAGGCAGATATTGTGATGAGAGTCTGCTATAGACCACCCAGCCAAGAAGAAGCAGCTGATAAGCTCTTCTATAAACAACTGAGTGTAGTCTCAAAATCGCTACCTCTAGTCCTTGTGGGAGACTTCAATTTCCCAGATATAGGCTGGGAGTATAATACAGCAGAAAGGAAGCAGTCCCGGAGGTTCCTGGAGTGTATGGAAGACAACTTCCTCACACAGCTGGTGAGCGAACTGACAAGGGACGGTGCCCTCCTGGACCTGCTGTTTGTGAACAGAGAAGGACTGGTGGGGGATGTGAAGGTTGGAGGATGCTTGGGGCAAAGCAATCATGAGATGATAGAGTTCTCGGTGCAGGGTGAGATGAAGGAGGTTAGCAGAACAGTCGCGCTCAACTTTCAGAGAGCAGACTTTGGACTGTTCAGAAGGCTGGTCGGAAAAGTCCCATGGGAGGCGCTCCTTAAGGGCAAGGGAGTCCATGAGGGCTGGGCGCTCTTCAAGAAGGAACTCCTAGCAGCTCAGGAGAAAGCCGTCTGCAAGTTCTGGAAAAGCAGCCAGGGCGGTAAGAAACCAGCGTGGCTGAGTAGAGAGGTGCTTAGAGACATCATTAAGAAGAGGAAGGTCTATGAGCTTTGGAGGAAGGGGCAGGCATCCTGGGTGGACTATAGGGAGGAAGTGAGAACGTGCAGGGAAAAAGTCAGGAAGGCTAAGGCCCAACTAGAAATCAGATTGGCCAAGTCTGTTAAAGACAATAAAAAAATCTTTCTACAAATATATAAACAGTAAAAGGAGGATTAGGGAGTATCTCCAGTCTCCACTAGATGCAGAAGGAACAAGAGTAACAGGGGATGAAGACAAGGCTGAAGTACTCAATGCCTACTTTGCTTCAGTCTTTAATATTAAGGAAAGTTGTTCCCTCTGTGCACAATCCCAGGGGTTGGAGGAGCAGAACGAGGTGTCCACGATCCAAGAGGAGGTAGTTAGAGCCTTGCTTGCCTGGCTAGACACCCACAAGTCTATGGGGCCGGATGGAGTCAACCCAAGAGTTTTGAGGGAACTGGCGGATGTGCTGGCCAAACCCCTTTCCATCATCTTCCAGCGGTCCTGGGAGGTAACACTGGACTGGAGGCTGGCTGATGTTGTGCCGTCTATAAGAAGGGGCACAAGGAGGATCCGGGGAACTACAGGCCTGTGAGTTTGACCTCAGTACCAGGGAAAGTCAGGGAACAGGTGATCTTGAGTGCTATCATGAAGCACATGCAAGAGAACCGGGTGATCAGGCCCAGTCAACATGGGTTCATGAAAGGCAGGTCTTGCCATACTAACCTGATCTCCTTCTATGACCAAGTGACTAGACTCTTGGATGAGGGACAGGCTGTGGATGTAGTCTTCTTGGACTTTAGTAAAGCCTTTGATACAGTTTCTCACAGCATTCTGCTTTGGAAACTATCAGCCTCTGGCCTGGACAGGCACACACTCTCCGGGTGGAAAACTGGTTGGCTGGCCGGGCCCAGAGAGCAGTGGTAAATGGTGTTAAATCCAGCTGGAGGCCAGTGACAAGTGAGGTTCCCCAGGGCTCAGTGCTGGGTCCAGCCCTGTTCAATGTCTTTATCAATGACCTGGATGAAGGCATTGAGTCCTCCCTTAGCAAGTTTGCAGACGACACTAAGCTAGGTCGAAGTGTGGATCTGCTGGAGGGTAGGGAGGCTCTGCAAAGAGATCTAAACAGGCTGGACTGCTGGGCAGAGACCAGTGGCATGAGGTTTAACACGGCCAAAGGCCGGGTCCTGCACTTGGGGCACAACAACCCTAAGCAGAGGTACAGACTAGGAGAAGCCTGGCTGGAAAGCTGCCAGGAGGAGAAGGACCTGGGAGTGTTGGTTGACAACTGACTGAATATGAGCCAGCAGTGTGCCCAGGTGGCCAAAAAAGCCAACAGCATCTTGGTTTGTATCAGAAACAGCGTGACCAGCAGGTCCAGGAGGTTATTCTCCCTCTGTACTCGGCATTGGTGAGACCGCACCTTGAGTACTGTGTTCAGTTCTGGGCCCTTCACCACAAGAAGGATGTTGAGGCTCTGGAGCGAGTCCAGAGAGGAGCAATGAAGCTGGAGAACAAGCCTTATGAGGAATGGCTGAGAGAGCTGGGGTTGTTTAGCCTGGAGAAGAGGAGGCTGAGGGGAGACCTCATTGCTCTCTACAACTACCTGAGGGGAGACCTCATTGCTCTCTATAACTACCTGAAGGGAGGTTGTAGAGAGGAGGGTGCTGGCCTCTTCTCCCAGGTGACAGGGGACAGGACAAGAGGGAATGGCCTCAAGCTTTGCCAGGGGAGGCTCAGGCTCAACATAAGGAAAAAATTCTTCACGGAAAGGTTCATTGGGCACTGGAACAGGCTGCCCAGGGAGGTGGTTGACTCGCTTTCCCTGGAGGTGTTTCAGGTGCGGGTGGATGAGCTACTGAGGGGCATGATTTAGAGACTGGTGGGAATGGTTGGACTCGATGATCCAGTGGGTCTCTTCCAACCTGGTGATTCTATGATTCTATGAAATACCCACGTAACTGCAGTACCTAGTGACTCTAATGCTAGCATGCTATGCTAGCAGCTGTGCAAATTCCACACAAAAATACTAGTAGCTGCCTGAAAAGTACTTATACTTAATCTGTACAAGCCAGGAGAAGGATGTAAACAAGTGAGGTATTCAGCAGAGTAACAGATGATTGTCTGTAACGCTTTGTATACTTGTATCTACTAATTTCATATGATTTGTTTTGTGAGGTGTGGGCTGACAGTGGTTGTGGCATGACTGAACTTTCCTCTCTGAGCTCTCCATCTTGTGCTGGGTATATGATATCTGTATTTCCTGTTTCTAGCATGTTCTTCAAGTGTAGAAGAGGCACTCATCCTTCATTTGGTAGGTTTGGAGCAACACTATTGCTCTACCAATGACTGATTCATTGATAATGTGTTCTGTCTAGTTGACTACAAGCTGTCATGCAGAACAA
The DNA here is from genome assembly GCA_033459285.1 of Clamator glandarius. Lineage (NCBI taxonomy): Eukaryota > Metazoa > Chordata > Aves > Cuculiformes > Cuculidae > Clamator > Clamator glandarius. Next base: position 1,804,872 of record JAUNZM010000046.1, read on the forward strand.
TCTCTTGCAAACACTGACTCTAGTTGATGCTGGGTTTCTAGAGTTTCATGTTCCTGCTGGCTACAGAAGGTTGTATGCAGTCCCATTACAGCACACGCTGACAAGATCAGCAGTATTAGATCTTTTGGGGAAAGGATACTGGAATGGCCTCCAATGAAAATTTCACATCACTTGGAAAATTGAAAATACTCTTTATCTTTCCAGCAGGCAGGACTTATAATATATTTCTAAGTTTTTTGATAGAAAAAAATGAAAAAATTGATAATCATGTGTATAAGGTTCCTGCCCAGAGTTACTTTTGTTATCTGTTTAAGCAATAATGCGTGATTCAAATGTGCTTTGCAGAGGCTGTTGCATGGAGTGACAAAGATATTGCTTTTGGGGGCTTTTCTGTTGTGAAGAGGCAGTGTTTGTCTTCAGACTTCTTTTCTGTGTTATATTGGAACTAATTCTGCAATATTTACTGTTTCTCAAAATATATGAATGTTCATTGAAGTTGATAGGAGATCTGGGAATCAAACTTACTGTCATAAGTAAATGAATTTCCTTGCAACAGAAAATATTAAAAATTATCAAGGAAAAGACAGTCATTGTTTGGAATATGGGAGGTTTGTATTTGTAATTCACACAGAAGCACACAATTCAAGTAAGTATTTTGGAAAGCACATTGTGCAATTGCCAGAAGTTGTGCCTTTTCATATTATGCCAGTGTGTGAGAGTCCTGTGTGCTTTGGATGAAATTCTCTGCAATTAATGAACATTTCAGTGCATTTAAATGTGATTTCTTTTCAGCCTATTTGATTTGGTGCAGGCTGACTGTATTACTCACAGAAGCTGTAGCTGCTTCTGTGGAATATACATCCTTGCACAGGTGAATTAAACAGGACAGACCAAAATCCCTGTTGCATCTTGCCTGCAGGATATGATGTTTTGTTAGCTATTAAAAGGGGGATAACATGCTGGCTGAACAGAGGCTGTTTACGCTTTCAGATAAACAAATTTCTGAAAAATAGGCAAGCCGTTTCATATCTAAGAAAATTAGCATATTTCAGAGTTTTTCTTGACATTGTGTGCCAGTCCTCGTATTTCCTTTCATACAAATGACACACTTTGTATTATTACTGTCAGACTATCCTTGCCATTACTGTCCCTTCTCTGCAATAAAAAGATTAGAAGGTCTTGGGGAAGGAAAAGTTCCTGCTTATTAAAGGTGAGACATTTTCTTATTAAAGAAAAATAAACAGTGTTGAAAGTTATAGCAAAATTATTCTCATGAGTGTACTTTGCTTCACAAGTAGAAGTCTTTACAGTAATGATAAAGCTTGTCTGTGTAGACATTTTAGGAACCTAAAAGCAATCAGAAGGTAGGATGTATACAAATTTAGGAATGTTATTCCTGTCTTTCATAAGAGGCAATGGTCTCTTTCCTAGTTCTTCCTGTAAAGGAAAAAAAGCCCAAATCTTGACCCAAGCCTGTGGCCTTTAGTGCTTGGAAGTAAAAAATAGTTGGTTTTATTATACATTTCTAAGGAAGTTTTGAAAAAGTAGCACAGGGTAGCATTTAAATAACAAAGATCCTTTTTTAAATTCACACCTTTTGTCCACTAACTGCCATTTAACAAAGGGAACAGTTTTTACAACTGGGGTGATTTGTAACTGTTCTCTTTCATCTCTCTCCCTCCCTCTTTCCTCTCCTGCTCATTGTTATTAGCTAACATCTCTGATAAGAAATGCCCCTATCTAGTCCTTCAGGACGCCTGTTCTTCCCTTTCAGAAACAGGGTTTTCTTTTTCTTTAAAGTTTTTAGTTTGTTTCTGGAATACTTCCTCTAATTCGTGGACTATTCTTTCTGCTTTTTTTTTCCTGTGTATAGGCATGCCATGCTGCTGCATCCCACCTTTTGCTCTGACTCTAGCCCAGCCAACTGTCACCTTTTACCCTGCAGGGAACCTTCTGGTACTAACATTCCTGAATTGTTTTTATTAGAATGGCATCTCTCACAACATATCCTTTGCTGTTTGAAGCAGAAGTCATGTGTATTCAGTAGGAATGAATAGTGGATATATTTAAAGGGTACCTTGCCCTTCTCTTCCCTTTGCACATCATAAATAACCACTCTTTTAGTCTGGTTTTACGTATTACTCTACAGGCATGGTTTGGAAAAATCTGGTGTTTCAGCTCTCAATTTAAAAAATAGTCTGCGGGATGCAGCTGAAAACTGCATCTGAAAACTGATCCCACACCAAACTCTGTCCCAGCATCCATGTGTCACTCTAGAATTCTACAAGTCTAGAAAACTGGTCACGAATTTACTTTGAAGCAGCTTGCAAAAATACAGGATGACTGGAGACGTATATACAACGTGATGGGGAGTGTTGGGACCCTGAATAAAATTAATTTCACCTAGCTTTTGATGTCTTTTTAAGATACCTAGAGGTATTTTAGATATTTTTAAGATGTGTTTTTACATCTTACAGTATGGTAATATGTTTTAAATATAGGTATTTTTAAGGTGTTTTAAATATCTTACTCAGGATGAGCTCAGTTGTTCCTTAAAAATGACTCTTATCTCTCCCCTCACTGTAAATGCAGGTTGGTTGATGAGGTTGTCTGTAGGTGTCTGTATTGGAGACATCTGCTTTTTGTCTGAAGAGCCCACTACCCCTGGTCAGTTATCACCATCTGAGGAGTTCACTGGATTAATGGCTGTGTTCAGGGATAAACTGAAATTAATCAGAATTTTCCTATTAAGGGTAAGAAGGTTTAGTTGAGGCTCCTAAACAAGATCCTAAAATTGAAGGCCAGATTCAATTATCTGATCTCAGTTTAAGGACGTTAGAGTGAGAATCTAAGCAGCAAATATTTTTGAATGAGGAAAGGGGCTGGGTGTATTTTTACTGCACATTTTACTTAGATTAACTGACAAATGTTGTTGCCTAATTTGCCTGTTACCATAAACACTGCAAAACTGTCCTTAAGTTACAATATTCTCTCTGTGCTGCTTTCCCTTGAGGATGTGGCTGAGTTTTTTGTTGTGTCCCATGAATATGGAGCTTCAGGGGTGTGACATAACCTATGTTTCTTTCCCAGTGAGTTGTGGCGTGACTGGGGTCCAGTTCATGGGGACACGTGGGCTCAAGCCAGGGACCCTGGGGTCGTGAGCATGTATCCTCTTCGTGTATTAGGTAGATTACTTGTGTAAGTGTTTTCTAGGTGTAGAGGCAACAATTGAGAGGTATTGGAAGCCATATATTTAGATGGTGCAACCATGAGAGTGGATGAAGAGGAGACAGAACCAGGTTGTAACACTGATTTTATTGGTAGCCTTTGGCATCATCTGATCTCAGCTCATGTTGCTGTAATTTTGAAATCGTATGGCTTTCCTGTGTTTCTGACAGTTATACTCTGCTTTTTGTTATCATGATATTTGAGAGGCTGATGATGTAAATATTAGATTTGCATTTATAGGAAGTTGCCTATATACTGAATTCTATAAGAAATTATTCCCTCTAAGTGATTCAGCCAATGGACTACTCCAAAGATTAAAACTTGCAGTGATTCACTTGTCTTCACAAATGCCTCTTTTGATAGGTTTTGGACTGTTACTTGGGACAAAACAATATTTTCTGTGTTTTTCCCCTCTGCAGCTGAAATTTCTTAAGAATATCTGACATTCAGAGTTGAAGATAAATCAAAATTTAAACATATATGGCTGAACTCTCTATGTATTTTCTCGTATGAAGCTGCCTTTCTTAAATGTATTATATTCCATTCACCTTTCTTTCCTTTCCTTCCCACTTTAAAAGGGAGAACAAAACAGGGAATTTACCATCTCAAAAAAATTGAGGTTTACTGTCATATTCAAACTAGGATTTAACTAAAACTAATCTGTGTGCGCCAAGCTGCACACATTAAGTGGAAGTTGATTTCACAGACTTTCATATTCTTCCCATTTTGACTTCCAACTTTTAGAAAGCAAGCTCCTTCTAACACCCTAGGGTACCTTCACAGTGGCTTCAGTAGCTTGGAGTTTTATTTTCATTACTGAGTGGCGGAAACATAACTTGGAGGGCAGAAAATTTTAGAGAATTTTCAACATCTGATTACAGTTATATGGAAGAGATAGGGAGTCCTTCTGCCCTGCCCTTGGTTATACAGAGATATAGGAACTGAGTGCATGGGAGGAAAAGGGGGCAGAGGTTGTCTACAAAGGACACGTTTTTTTGCAGCCAGAGTTGCACTACAGGCTTCCACTTGTATCACTTTCCAAGAAATAACCAAGAAACAGAAAGAACAGTTGTAAGGAGCTTCCATAGGAGCCCCTTAAAGCAAAAGATCCATTAACTCTGTGGAATAAGAGATGTCACGTCCTTAACAAGGAAGTAGACAAAAGAAGCTGTAGGATAAAGAGGCATGAGGATAGTTACTAATGAGAGTGGTATATAAGGCACCAGCTACATGGCTTCTGAGTGGCAGCTGTAAGACACCCCAAGTTTTGCTAAGACAATAGCAGAAGCTGGAGGGTATAATTGTACCATGATCCGTTTTCTCTAATGCCCTTGTGTCGGTATGTCTGTGTTGCTCAAATCTAGATTTTTCAGATACTTTTTCTCTTCATTTTGTTCTGGTCTGCATTCTGATTGCTCTTAGTTGGACACATCTCAGCCTCTTCTGCAACAGCAGCGAATGTTCCCTGGTTTTTGGCAGTTGTTCATGAGGGTTTTACAGGCTCTCCTCCCTCTCATCCCCCTGCCCTGTGCTGGCTTTTGCTGCCTGTTAGTGTTTGTTTTGGTTACCTTTCATAATATATGACTACAACTTGCACCCTTGGTCTGTATGACTGTTTTCTGAGGACAGTTTTCTTTACATCCCTCCTGGGCTCAATCTTATTTACATCTCATGCTGTATTTATTTAGTTCAGTTTTTGGCTTTTATTCTTTCCATGGAATTTTCTATGCTCTTTGGACCAATATGGTCCTTCTGTTGTTTGGAAGATGTATTAGATAGGTTTTGAGTTTTTTTTATCTGGTGTATTTTTGCAGGAGGCAAAATGTTTGGGCTTTCTCCCTTTACTCCACCCAATCTGTTGTGGCTGCCCGTCTCTTCTGTGGATGTGCATTTTTGTGTTATATCTTTCTGGTACCCAGTGGGCCGATGCCTCTGAACTCTCTGCTGGTACTATGAGCCAACTAAAGGCTGCATGACCGTGGTTTGCATGGTGCTGAACCCAAGGTTACATATCCTGCCTCTCAGCTGGACTTAGCTCAGTCTAGATGCCCTAGCCAACCAGCAGTTATGCATTTTCTATCCACCTTGGAGAGCAGGCAGAGCAAGCTCACATATGCTTGTGATTTTACCATGTACTTCCTTGAGAGTACATAATTTTCTTCCTTGGGAGCTCATAATTTTCCTGCTAGTTGCCTCCTCTTTCTGATGGAGGGAATAGCAAGACCATGACTATATATTTAGTTTAGACTCTGGATTTAAAACCGTATTCCAGGATTTAGCAAATTTCTTATCAGAGGCATTTAAATTTTGTTTGGGTTTTTTATTGTAGGCTTTTTTCCTTTTTTTTTTGGTCTTACTACTCTTATATCTGATCGTTATCTTTTTGCTTTGGGGAGTTTGCTGTCATTGATTTCATTTATGAGGATATTATTTAAATTTTTTGGTAATTTATCAGGTTGCACTCAGGTTGTATATATATAGACCTTTCATTTTCTGCCTGGAGATGAGATATGGTAAAGGCAGATCTATTTCTGTTGTGTCAGAGCAAGAAATTCTCCACCTCCTCAGACTTCTGTTCCTTGGAGGTAAAGTAGTTAAAATATAGAGTATACCAAATGACAGGGAATGGACAGACAATCTGACTCTTTCTCTGGCATGAAGATTGTAGCCTTCTCTCTCCTCAGCTACAATTTGCTTGGAATTTCTTTTCTGCTTCTAAAATGTTGATAAAAAGTTTGTTTCACAAATTGAATGGATGGTAATTGCTGGTAGAAGTGGGGGGGAAAACAGCTTGATCTGCCACTGGTTTGTTGTTTGGAGAACATTAGTGCTATATTTTAAAAGAAAAATATATGACCGACTTCCAGTTTGCCTGGTTGCAAAACAAGGTGCAAGGCACTTGAGCAGCGTACTTAGTGGCATAAAAATGACTTCTTGATCAGAACTACCTAAGTAGTTTCAGTGGTGATAACTTCTGATGGAGTAGAGCCTAAGCAACTTGTTTGGATGTAAACTAGTAGAAACAGTCTCAGATTACTGTCTCTTCAGTTGTAATTTTATTTGAATCTCAGTTACTGTTCACATACTGTTGTGATACATCCAAACTGAGGACTACATCTTCTCATTTTGAAATTATTCATCTCTCACTGCCTCCGATTTCCTGTTCCCACATATCCTGGGGATTGGAACATTTTCCCCTGTGCTATTTCTATGAGCCATCCTCAGTATAAAGAGACCACATTATAGAGACATCTATCTTCAGAAGTACTATTTTATACATTTTAATTTGCACCTATCCAACTTTGTAACTCTTCTGACGAGGATTCCATGATTTTTGTTTTTTCGAAGTGGATCCCTGGCAAAACTGTGAAAGTCCTCAGGGAATTAGAGTGCTGAGATTGTTGGAGACTTGCTCAGATGTACTCTACAGAATAGTGCAGACAGACTTGCCCAGTGTTTGAATGATGTGTATGGAAAGATGTATTTGAGAAAGAAGTATTTGATGCTAATGATGGCACTTTTTGCTCTGTATAGCAAATAATTTGTAGTGTTGGAGTGCTGGTCTTCCTAGATCTAAAACATCTTTGAATGAGAAACTTTCTTCCCTTTCAGTTGTTACGATGAATGCTTCATAGCAGTGAGTTGTGAAAATAGCTTTTTTTACTGTATTATCTAAAATATGCATTCTAAGGACTATTTGAAAAAATTGCAAAGTGCAGTCTCACAGGATATTTATTTATTTGTTTATTTATTTATTTTACACCCTACATGTTCATTTTTTCTTTCAATGCAGATTCCTTTAGCTGCCTAAGAGCAATAAAATTAAAGTGATGAAATCTTAAACCCTGCAGTCCCTTGTTCCAGCAAAATTAATTAATCAGGGGCCTTTCACAAGCACATGGCTCCTTGACTTCTCTAAGGAACACCCAACCTATAGTTTCCAGTTCATATATAAGTCTGGAGGACAGTTGAGTCTTCCCTGTGGACTGTTTCCTGTTCCCTGTTCCTGCACTCCAGATGGCTGTTTAGATTTACTGTGGCACACAGTTCTAATTGAGTGACAGTGGGAGGACCATGTCTTATTGCCCTTACGAAAGCAGTGCATGCGCTGTTGGATACTGACTGTTACTGTGTCTTGGATGGGACCTAAATGTACCTCTTAGATGAGCAAGAGCTTAACGGGATTTGGAGTTATGGGCAGTGCTAGAAGACAGGTGATGCTGTGAAGACTGAAACCTAACTTTGCCAGATAGAATAATGTTAGGAATCCTTCTTAAGAGAGCTGAGTCAACTAGAAGGAAGAATTACTGAGTTTAGAATGGAATTGTTCTTTGCATTTGATTTACCTGTATACATTTTTGTAATCATATTCATAAACCCCCTGTGATTTACAGAGTAATTCTTTTCTGTCTTGCCATTAAGTTTGTAAGAAGGAAGATAAATCAAGGCGATATCAACAGACGTAGGTGCTTTATGGAAGAAACAGATCCAAACAAAGGCATCTTTGCCAAGATGCACTGCTAGGACCTGTACTATGGGAGGGGATTTCTTGCCAGCCTGTGAAAACCAGTGTATTAGCAGATGGTGACCTTTGGGAAGTAGTTGTGTGTGCTGGGCACGAAAGGAGCAGATGGCTCGTCAAATACAACATGCTGAAACAAATTCATAAATTTTCAGGTTGTAGTAAAGACTTTAGGTCTATGAACATTCCTCTCAAGGAAAACGTGATCCTGTTCTCTGATTCCACCCTGCTTACTCTTTCCTTGCTGGACATCACGCATGATGATGCCATAGTCTGTGGGGCTATGCAATGTATCAAAGTAAGGAAAGAGGGTATTTTGGAAGCAGATTATTGACACAGCTATCTAGTCTGTATGAGGAAATGGAGGAGGAACTGTACAGAAAACCAGCTTTGCCATCACTGTAGCTTTTGGGAATTTGATGTTTGCTTCGTAGTGGCTGAATAATTCTTTGAGACAGAGATGGAGTGAAGAGTGTTCCTGAAGGTGGCATTATTCACAGCTCTCCAGGATCTACCACAGTGAATTTTTGCTCTTTTTTTTTTTTTTGTGTCTTTTTGGACTCCCATGTTGTTTGTTTAACTGGTATGTGCTTCTGTTATTGCAAATTAGTCTGGGCAAAGGGTAGGTGCCAAAAAACCCCAAAGAATAATCAATCTTTTAGGCATCATTTATATTTTCAGTGTGTTTTTCCCAGGAAAAATTAATCTTATTTTGTTAATAGGTGGCTTTGCTGCCAAGTACCAAGTACATCTGCAAAAGAGAGTAAGATGGCCCCTCTGTCCTTGACTGCTTTGTGCTGACCTCTTGAACACATTTACACAATCCTGTCTTTGAGCCTCTCAAAGTTATCTTGTTGATATCATGAATCTGAGAAGTTTGATTTGTTAAAGATCTGTTGGATCACTTATTCCTTTCACTGTGAGTCTGTGCAGAATTACTTCTCATAAAGTGTTTTCACTTGAAACTTTTTCATTTATGGTGCTTTTATTTCTATCATTTATCCCATACACTGTCTCTCAAAGGATCAATTTTTCAGGGCACTTGTCACAGAGGGTGCTCTACATTTGTGAGACTGCACTGAATTTTGGAGCCACAAGGTAGGCATCATGAACCATGGGATTTTGGTGTTGAGTTGCTGAAAAGCATTTTTGTAGGAAATACAGCTCTTTCTAACAATAGGTAATGTCTCTTATAGGCAGGGTTGGGTCCATTTCCCATTATAAGATGTATTCACATGCTCATAATTCTGATAAACTGTAAGCAGTAAGGCTGAACATTTCCATGTCAGCTTTCTGCCTCAGGCCAAATTTAGAATTTTTATGCAAAATACTCAGCTGTTTCCAAGGCTAACACTATGACAGACTTTTATTCCCTTATTTTAAATTCTTGATGCTTTTTTTTCTTTGTTGTTGAACAGCTCTATTGTCTTAGTATTTAGAGCTGAGGAGTTAAAGCTTGCGGAGATGGAAGCAAGTCTTTTGTGCTAGACACACGTCCTTGACTATAAAAGTCTGTCCAAATTTGGTAAGGTTTTGTATAACTTCAAATAAAGAAAGTTCACATATACTTGTAAGAACTCTTTCTTAGCACCAGGCAGTCCTGGAATGTTTGTCTTTCCAATATGTTCAAGGGAGCCTCTGAGAGTCAGTGGGAAGTTGTGGAACATTTAGTAGGAGTAAAGGGAGGTAATAGGCAATGGAAAAAGTATATTTGAGAAAGGTATTTGAAGTGCCTTAGGCAAAGGGACTTAGCCACGGAGAGGTGGATGAGAATAGTTTCGCAGCTTGGAGAAAAAGTGATACGTGATAATGGTGGTCAACGGGAAAGGAAGGAGTTGAGCCTCAAGGAGATGAACAGAAGGGCATGGGTCACCAGTGTATGCTGTCCTCAAAAGCCTGAGAGGCAGGAATGTTTTTATTATCTCAGAATGGTTTGAAAAAATATACGTGTGTGAAATGTACAGTCATTTGTGAATGAGTTTCAGCTACCTTCACAGGAAGAATGGTTGTTGCTGTGGTCATTTACTGCAGTTTCTCAAGGATTTGTATGATGGGCCTGTGTGTGAACTATATGCAATGATAACTGTATACACTAAAATGCCATTTAAAGAAAACACAAAGGTTATAAACATAAAGGTTTAGAGTAGGCAGGACAAACTATATTCTGTAGCCTTGTGATACTTCTGTGATCTAGGGTGGTTTTTTTTCCTGTATACTACCATCATAACATTAACTGCTTGCGGGTGAAGTAAGCCTAAACCAACTAAAAGTTTGGTGCATAAACTGGATATCTTCTGGATATCAGTTGTGTAAAGAAGAGTATTACTGTTTGCACTACTGCTCTCCCATGCCTTGCAAAATCTGGATGTGTGTAGTGAATAATGCATAGGAAGTAAAAGGAAGTTGTTATGGATAAGGTAGCTGAATCCATCTGTGGAGAAATGGGTCCCAACTCTGTCTTTGCTACAGAGTTTTGTCTCTTGCTCAACAATGACTTAAGATTTTCAGATTTCATGTTGTTTTGTTATGTTGAAATTGAGATTCCTCATGACTGGTTTGCAGAGTTAGTGAGTATTTGTACAAGTAACTTAAGTCTATAATGTGAACATATTCAGGTGTTAGGAATCTGAGAGCGAACACCCTGAGCCTCCTGTATGTTTTTGAGAATTAAGCTTTTTCATATCAGTTTGCAGGTTGTCCTAGAAGTGTGGATAATGCCATTACTACTTCCAGGGTGCATTGTGAATGTTGATTAATGACTGTAATGAGAGCTATAAAAAAAGACTCCAAGGAAACTAATATCCTACCTTGACAGTAGGATTTGAATAGTGTGGTCTGAAAAAAAAATACAACCACACACGGAACCATCTCTGCTATGTACAGAATAAAGTGGGGGGCCTGTCAAAGGGTAATATCTGAATACCTGATTGAAGACAGTATCCTGGTACATGTGTGCTAGAGGGACAAATTAAGCTTGTATAGGCAGTAATTCTCTAACTTACGAATGTTTAACTTTGCAGTCTTCTAAATACTCTTCTCAAGCAGCATTTTTTTAATGTGTAATTCATTTTTCAGCTAGGGAAGAGAGGGGTAGGCTCATTAGGAAGAGAGAAGTGGGAATGAGAAGACTCCAGATTTAGTTATAGCTAATTTTTTTTTTGGTGAAAATAAGCCTTTGCTTGATGCTGTGTTGGCATCTGTAATACTGTGGTTACTGGTCTGAGAAGGAAATGACCATGGAGAGTGCTTTTTCTGCAGCTGCAATATGTGTGGTGAGCCCATAGCACTCCCAAAGGAGCCAGTTCCTCAGGCATTGGAGAATTTTTCCCAGTTGTTGCCTATCTCTGTTCATGGATAAAGGAAGGCTTCTCCTTTAAAGGCTGAAAGCCTTTTCCTAATGCTTTATTTACAGTAAAAAAGAATCACTACATTGCTAAGGGCACATTGTGGAAAACGAAAACAACCCTGTTCTTCTGTATTTTCTATTCTGTAGGTAAAATACAAAAGAGACTTTGAAGAAAGCAAAGGAAGAGGGTTCAGTATTGTCACTGACACGCCCGAGTTGCAAAGACTGAAAAGGACTCAGGAACAAATCAGTAATGTATGTGACTGCCATCTAAAGTGATTGTAGATGGAGAAATAGTGTGTCTAAGAAAAGGCATGTTTGTTGGTGTTTCTAAGTCTGTGAGAGTGAAGAATCTGATTTTGGTGACTGATTTGTGTATGTCAGATTTTGAAGTGTGTAACTTTGTACCATGGACCTGTAAGGCACATTGGCAATGTGTGTTCACCTCTCCAGCTTTCAGCAAGTGTGCTCAAAGTATTTACTGTATTAAATTGATTTGACACTTTTTTTTGCCTTTTTTAATGGATTTTCCTGCAAATAAGAATAGTATTGAAACTTTTAATTTGCATTTAAACTCTATGAATTATCTAAACTATAGTTTTGTCTTTTTTTTAAAACAGGAGCTGTCAAAATTAGTTTAACTGGCAAGATGGCATTTTCTAGAAGCAGATGAGATTTTGATACTGAGCTTTAAAAGAAAATACGTGTGAGACAGTGTTCTGCAAGATGAGAAAAAAAATGACAAATAGCAAAAGTTAACCATATGTTTCATTAGCTTAGAGTGTGAATACAGAATGCTTTCAGGAGTGGGATATTCATAAATGGGACATTTCCTGACTTAGGGTTTCACTAGGAAAGTTAATTATTTATATTATCTTCCCCTGTAGCACAATTAGCTCACTGCATGATGCAGTATTGGGTGATATGTTCTTTGCAAGTTATGATATGTATGAAATAGGTAAGAACTAGAGGAAACTAGAAATTATACAGAATCAATACCATTAGCTTGTCTTGGTTTGCCTTCTGATCATTCTTCTGTTGCAAGAACTTGTCTTCTTAAATTATTTTGTGATTTGTTTTTTGAATCTTTCCTTGTAGTAATAAAATAACAGTGTGGCATCAGAGGCACCCAGTGTAAGTATGGTCAGAAGAAAGTGATGGAGTTTGTTTGCTTGAAAGAAGAAACCTGTTTTTCTGGTTGAGATGCTATTGAAAAAAAAGCCACTGAAGAATACTAGTTTATCACAGCAATAGAGGTGTACCATTCTTCCTGGAGCATTTACTATTTAAGATGGAGAGGACAGGTGATTTAAGAGTTGTGCAAATGCTCTTTTGGTAGATAAGACGAGAACAAAAGCTCTTATGTTATTGCTGGGGCTAACTGAAATTTCTGGTTTCAGAGAGAGAAAGATGTATTTTCACAGTAGCAAAAAACATGGCCAGCAAGACTTCCACTTGGGATCTGGGAAACTTCAGTGAGTCCCTGATTTTAATCAGCTGCATTTTTTATTCGTACCAGAAATTTAACTTAGGTCATCTCATGACCTATGTAGCTTTCTCAAGCAAGACTCTTTCATTCGTGTGTAGTAGTTCTGGAATGCATCAAGGGGATAAAATGAGCAATACTCTGATGAACACTTAATCCCTTGCCTGGGTCTGCTCTGTTAGAAGATGCTGAGAGTAATACCCTACAGCAGACCTATGGTACTCAGTTTTTGATACCAGTCTGTTACAAGAAATTCAATTAGATCTCCTAAGCCCAGTACCCGATAGAATATGGGATAGTGTGACACAGCTGGCTTGCATACTATTTCCCTCACTCTTGTTCAAAGTATATTTGGTGTTCTGTTGTGGACGGGAAAAAAGCAAATAAGAAGTTTTGTGAGATGAGGAAGTTTTATTCCCACCTCTATTTTTGAGTGGGACAAGGGTGTTTTTCTTCTAGCAGAAGACCTTGTTGCGCAATTGATAATGCTATCTGGCTTCTGAACTAAAGGAATCTACCTACCTTTTCAGATCCAGAAATATCTTTAAAATGTGAAAAGTGTTTTTCTTTAGAGCATTTTTTTGGTTTTTTTGGTGGTTAAATGTATCACTGCTGCCTCTTCATCCTGATCACTCAGACTTAATAATATTGATTTGTTCTGTCCATTTGTAACAATACCGATTTGTTCCATTCTATCTTAACAATACAGAGTTATTTTCTTTTTTTGATGTATGGAGCTGACAGAGATTCCAAGTCATGGACACCATTTGACACAATTAATCATGAAGGGTAAAATGGAATTTTAAAATGTACATGATAAAAGAAGTTGCATTTCATTTACACTTAGAGTAAAATAATAATATGATTTATAGCATTATATACTAGAAAGATAATTCTGCATAGGCTACAACTTGAATCTAGTTAGAAAACTCCTTTATTATAAAAATGCATTCCACACAGAGTAGTTTCTGTATTTATCAGACAAACAGTATACATCATGGACAAAAGATCTAATTAAAGTTTTAAGGCACTGAAAGGTAAGCACTTTAATAATTCTGAAATAGTTTTACTTAAAATGTATAGCAAAATGGAAGAATACTAATCTATATATTTAATTTTCAGTTTTGTTTTGATTTCATCTTGACATTAGAAACTTCTCAAAGATCCTGTTTGAAACGAAATTGTAACAACTTCATTGAAGGGGTAAGTGAGCACAGTTAAGCACATAGCTGCTTCTGTTGAAGGTAAATAACAAAATAAAACAAACGATAATCAATGTTATTTAGCAGAAATCTTTGAAAATATTCTTTTTGTCCTGATATTAAGTTTTCAGCATACATGAATATGAGTACAGTGTTCTTACTTTTTAAAGAATGCTGTCAGTGTAAACCTTGCATGGAAAGAAGATAGTGGGGAGAGTGGAAGGAGAGTGGGTTAATGGAAGGTGTTGGATTTGGGCTGCTGTTTCGCCACCAGCAATCCTACTTCTGAAGATTTAGGCTGAACTATGGAATTTATTTTGTGGCTTGATGAATGTATCAGGGCCAGAATGGAGTTCCTCATTAAAAAATGAAATTTACCCCAGTGTCTCATGTTCTTTTGCATTAAAAGCCTAATCCTGCAGATGTGCAAAATGCTTGTTAGACAGAATTGTGAAACCTCTCTGGGACATTCAGGTTTAGCTGCTATAAAGTTCCAGCTTCTTAGCACTGAGCTACCTTTAAAGGTGTAAACCAGACCTACTAGCATGCTACTCTAGACTGATGCAGCGAAGACTGCATAAACTAAGCAGCTTTTCTGACTGATGAGTTTGCAGGATTTTTTGCCCCCTTTACATGGTTGAGCAGGCATTTTAAAATTTAAATAGACTTTACAAATTAATATGTGTGAAAATCTTCGTAAGTATTTTAGTAGTTTATTAGTATTTTTTCAATTATTCCAAATATAAAACTTCCATCACATCTGCTGCAGAAGTCACTCTTTCTTGGTGTTGAATATGTAGTTAATATGCACAAAATTTATGCTGTTCACACAGAAAAATGTGTTAGTTTTGTTAAAGACTGTGCAGTGTCTTTTTTCCATCTTGAAATTGATTTACAATCTGAATGCAAATATTCTCAAAATGAAAAAATACCATGTATTTTTATAGGTGATTTTGCTAATAAGGTAAGTGTAAGCTGATTTTACAAGGAAAAAGTTAAGGTGGCAAAACGAAAAGAATAATTAAAGAATATGGCAAAAGTCTATTTATTGAGCTATCATGACACATGAGTAAATGAAGAAAATGGAACTCCATCTAATGATATTTCCTTTGGGGAAATGGAACGCTTTCAGCAGTTTGCAGCAATGAACTGCAGCTTACTGCCACTGCACTTTTATTTCTAGATATATGGCTTGAAGTGTGTTTTATACATGTGAAATAAGTTGCTCTTTCTTAAATCTGTTCCTGGTAAATGCCTGCAATGTATAAAGCAAAACAGGTGTCCATACAGATTGATGGAGTGAGAAGCTTTCATTGAGATATAGGCCAGTGCTTGGATAATAGAGCTTGCTGGCTTGGTTGTAT
Organism: Clamator glandarius; assembly: GCA_033459285.1. Taxonomy (NCBI): domain Eukaryota; kingdom Metazoa; phylum Chordata; class Aves; order Cuculiformes; family Cuculidae; genus Clamator; species Clamator glandarius. Next base: position 1,820,020 of record JAUNZM010000046.1, read on the forward strand.
GGCTGGAAGCATGTATGGAAGCTTTCACAGTGGTTGCTACCATTACATTGAGAGCCTTTGTAAGCATTTCTCACTTCCACATTCATGCTGTTATGAGCTTAAGTCATATGGGAGCAAGGAGCAGTGTATGTCTGTGCCCTTCTTCCCTTTGAGAGCACGCAGTTCATTTCTGTGTATCTGAACTCGTTTTCCAGGAAGTTTGGATTGTATATGAAATGAAAACTGTGCCATAGGATAAAAAGGAAAATAGGAAAAACATTAAATTTGGTTTACAAAACACGTTTCTAACGTAGCCTAATGTGGTGATTATCTTAAGTTAGAGAGGACAGTAGAGTTAGTAAAGAGGTCATTGAATCACTGGAGGGATGAGGGTGTCTTCGCATGTACACCTGAGGTTAGTGAAGCCTGTATTGGATGCAGAGGGAGAGCTTAGAACTCCATTGATTTTGGAGAAGCTGCAAATAAAGACAACCAATCTTTTAAAATTTAATTTAATTTTTTTAAATCTTGATTCCAAGAAGTAAATTAACAGACCTTTTTGCATATTTTTGTGAAAACACTATCTAAACATTTGTTGAATTACTATGTAGAATTGCACTTTCTTTAGATATAATTTTTGATTATCTATAATACAAGTTTCTTATAAATTAAAATCTTGTAACATTCTCAGAAGCAGTGTATGTGGATTTGAATGAGAAAAGGTATGTATTAATTGTCTTTAATTAAATGTGGTTCATGTTTTCTTTCATATATCAAGGGTCCCATTCTGCTCCAGTTAAATTTATACAGCTTCACGGGAATCAGTGGAGGACAAGATTTCCCTTGTAATTTGAAACAATTAAACACCTGTTTTCTGGAGAAAGACAGGAATAAGGAATTGGGTGCTACCTCAGATGTGATATAAATATGGCTTCATGCGTCAACTAAAGGAGGAAACAAACGATGTTGCTATCTTATTTGTGCACATCTCACATCTGAAATTAGAAAGTATCCCTAACAAACATTGAGCCATGGAAGCTATTGGCACTGCTGTTCAACCTGTTTACTTGCTCAAACATTAAGTGGTCTCTCCAAAACAGATTGTAGAGAAAATTGGCAGCAGAAGATGTTAACAAGGCCTAGAGCTCCATTTGTGGGATTCATAGTATAAAGCTTGCAGGTAGTCATGTCTAATAGCTTTTTTCCCTCCATTGAATTCATATGAAGGAGAATAGCGTGAAAGGAAACAAGAAAAATTGACTGCAACATCAATGTCTACATTTCATAAAACCAGCCATGGCACGTCAACAAAGAGACCGGGTAAGCATATTAAATCACATACAAAAAAGATCTTCTATTTTCTAGACAATGCTTGGATTTTCACTGCTTCTGAAGCGATTGACACTTAGGTCTAACTTTCTTTATATTCCTAAGTATTTTTGTGGTTTTATTTGGAAAATGTGCATTTTGTCCTGTATAACAGTTGTGTCTAGGAACAGACAGAATAGCACTTGCTTATCAGTGTATGAAGTGCTGTGTGCCTGTAGCAGGTGTGGAAGGCTCAGTGCACCATGGTACCATTTATCTGCTGCTCACATTGGTTCCTCTGACAGTTTAACATGAACTATAACTCCAAGAACTGTTCATTTTTTGTTATGATGTAGGATTAGTTCCACACAACTGCATATATGTGCTGCATATAACTCATATCATTAAGCATCTGAGAGTTATGTTCAACAGCATTTTTTTCTGGCTGGGGGAGCTAGAAGGTTGAATATATCATTCCTATTGCTTATCAAGTGTATCTTTGCAAGAAGGTAGAGTTCCTTCTGTGCTCCTGTGCAGTGAACATACATGCATAGAATACATGCATACATGTCCAACCTTGTTCCTTTTTGGGATTTATCTTCTAATCTTGCATTGTATAGATAAAATGAGAAGCCCCAGGTCCTTTGGCTTTCTATGTTTTCTTGACTTCTCATTTTGAGTAAGCAGAAATAATTCTGCCTTTAAATTTAAAGTCCTAATAAAGGCTTTGGAAGTGACTTGGCAAAAGAATGACATTAATTTTCAATGACTGAGTATTCTTTGCTGATTTTTATGTAGCATCCGTATATTGTACAGGTTTCAGAAATTTGTAAAATATCTGAACGCATGATTAAGAAATGATGAGTCTGAGGAAATGTAGTAATATTTTAGACACAACTTGTTCTAAATGAGCAACTGGAAACCTATAAGAATGCACTTCAAACCTCAATGTGTATTCTACTTGAAAAAGAAAATCTTTCTTTAACGATCATTATTGAAGTATTATGCAAAGTTAGAAGAGTAGAATGTTAAATTAGCCCTTATGTATTTGAATCTTTACTGGTACTTTCAGTAAAAAGTCTAAAGTTGTTTAATGACATGTTGCATTGTCTACTTCTTCCCGCTTTGGTCTGTGTGTAGGATAATAGTCACCGTGCATCCAGCTTTGTAATGTTTTCTTTAATTTACTGTTTGTTTACTTTGTGGTATGATATTTTACACACCATAAAATGTTGTAAAAATAACCTGTAACAACTTTGTGGAGTTTTCCTCAAAGCTTCTCTCTCACTTCTTAATCTATATCGAACGAAATTGTTTTCAGAGTTTTCTAAGAAATTAGGTGGTATTGGAATCCCCTTTTCTATAGTCCTTATATACATGAAGATCTAGAGCACAGAGATTAAAGTATTCATGCTAATCCAGTAAGTGGCACTTAGAGCAAACCAGCAAACCCGTATCTTCTTCCATAAGAGGTAGAGGGAGGCACAACATTTGCTGGGGAATTGTACACCTGTTTGTTGCAGAGGAAAAGATTGCTGGAAATCCAGAGTGGTGTGTTTTGTGATTCATCAGTAGTGGCACTGACTTCTTTTTCTGTCCTCGTAATGTTTTAAGATTCTCTTTGTTGGTCTCCCTTTCTTAATATTTGTGATATACTTGATAACAACTCTCAACATGTGGGAAAAAGCAGTATTTCTAGACCCCAAAACACCAAATTGATGGATGCTTTTTGGAATATTATATACTCATTACTATTATTTTGTATGAATCTGTCAGTAGAGGTAGAACTGAATAATTTATAATAGTTGACTTTAAGGAGTGGAAAAGTTCTACTGACCATGTGGACTTTCAGTTTGCAGCAATATATAACTCGGTCATGTTAGGTCATATTCCCTGGAAGTACTAGAACTGTATCATAGTGACATTCTTCACCTGCTGAAGATCAGCTTCCTGGTCAGAATCGGAAAAGCATTAGTCTGTCAAGACTATTTTTGTTGCACAGGTGGAAAAACGCATAAATCTTCACCAGAAAGAACAAGAACATTTTACCATTGAGAAGCTGGAAAAGAAACTTATGCCCAGGAGAGGCCAGCTCTATTTGGAAACACTATTAGCATTAAAAATAGCGATTTATAATTGATCTTAGTGAGTTGTTTGATCTATTATATCCCGTATTTGCTGTAATAGCATTAGATGCATAAATTCAGATAGGCATTTGGGTAAATGAATTGAGACACTAACCCCAAATCTGTACTAAAGTTCTGGTAAGCTACTAATGTGTGAGAGAAGAACCACATCATCACAGTGTATAAAATGGAAGTGCTTGTCTTTCAGACACATGTCTATTTGGACTTGAATGACATGTGACCTTGGGACAATTTCTTTTTGGAGAAAGTTTCCTTTCAGCAGCTCCACAGTGAGGATGGGTAGGTGACCTCAAAAGAACCCTTACAAATGTGAATCTGAAACTGTCCTCAGAGACGTAAAGGAGAAATACTTTAGGTTAAGTGGATCTCTGGCAGTCAAAGCAAGCAGATGCGACACCCACATAGCTGCCTCTTAAATGGTTTTATTCCATCTGGCCTTATTCTATAGGCTTGGTAAGAAAAATCTCTTTCTCTCTCATTTTTTAGCAAATATAATATGATATTATGTTTTTGTCATTTATTATGTTTTTTTCCTAGTAAGTCTTTAAGAAGTCTATTTTTTAATAAGTTTATAGAAGAAAGTCCTGTAACTAATGTTTATTTTTTTCTGTGTAATTGTTTTCATATGTAATTAGTTGATTACAAAAGTTATAGAGCCTTCATGATGTTAAAATAAGTCTCAAAGTTTCAGAAAGTTTTCAGTGAAATTCCCCGGGGACAGTTTAGTTTTTCTAATTCTAATTTAGCTAAATATATTTGACAGGTTGACTACAACCTTGCTCACAATATTGACAGAATAAAATGGGTTGTATGGGTGGAAGTAAAACAAGGCATCTTGAAAAATCCCCAAAGGGGTTTACTGCATTGTGTAAGTGGGTCAAATCATGCATGAGAAATGAATGCTAATTGTAAGCTAATTACAAAACTATAGATGTTAAGTAGAATTATACAGAAAGAATTAAAACATGTATTTGTGAAGCAGCAGAACAGTGTAATTCAACTCCAAAATCAAAGGCATTATATTAATTTATGTTACTGGCACCGGTGAATTTTAAGTTGAACCTGTACTTGGCTAAACCTTTATTTGGGTTGATTGCTTTACATGAGATACATTTTAATTAAGTAAAGAATTCTCGATGATCAAAACGTTCAATCCAGTGTAGAAAAATAACTCTTGGGCTTTTTCTGGTTAAAATAATAGTAAAATAGAAATACCTATTTAGGAGATAGGAAAGGTAAAGATATAAATTTGTATCTTTTTCATCTTCTGTTTGTGGTATGAAATTCATACTGCAATGGAAAGCTTATTTGAAAGGCATCAGTAATTTAAGAAACTACTACATAATCTTCAAATATGTAACGTAGTGTTTCAGGGACTTAATTTTTAATCCACAGTAGTTACCATATCTTGTCGACAGATGCACGTGATACAGAAGTAAACCCCTAGCTCAGTAGAACACTGAACATCCTAATTGGGGGCTAAACCAGTTATGTAAATATGAGCAATAAATTGTAGTAATTATGCCATTTTGATGTTTTGCTGCAGTATTGACTGTACTGTACATGCCTCTATACTGTGGTTTATTGGAATGAAAAATCCCAACCTGTAATGAAGGCAACTATAAAAAGTTTTTTTAGCAAATGTTGTGAGCAGTAGTCTGTCATCTAACTAAAGGACTTGAGTCTCTAAAAGTGACTTCAAATCTTAGTTGACTTGGATGGTTTGTGATATTTAAATATATGGCTTATTCTGTTGTGGTATTTAGCAACTAAAGCATGACAAAAAATAAACCACAACTTTTTGCTGAATCTCTTGAATATATTCAAGCATTATCAAAACTACTCATTATTTTTAATGAGTACATATTTTTGAAGCCAGTGTGTTTTACATATAGTGAAAAAGAGGATGAAAATGAAAACTCTTTATTAGTAGCTCAACTTGGGAGCTAATTATAATGAGGCTTTTGGAATGAGAAAAAACTTAATTAGCCAAAAATTTGAGAAATGAAATTAGCACCTCCAGAGATCCTTGAGTAGTTAAATGCTTGCAAGGAAAAAGATAATTTCTAATTTCCTTGATTTCCTATATTGCTCATTACTCGCTTATGATTTCAGCTTTTAATCCTGTCTTATCTGATGCTTTTGTACTGTGCATCAGTTGCTAAGGCAGCATCTTAGGCAGTAAACCTCCTGCAGAAGAACAAGGTGCTCTGCTTCTTCCAAAGTTAATACCATCTTTAATCTTGATCCCTGGAGATTTGAATGTCTCAATCCTGTGGTGCTCACAGACTTCATTGACTTTGACAGCAGGGATACCTGGTCCTCTGTGGCATGCAGTTATTTATTTTGCATGTTAACACATATGGCTGTGATTCCCTTCGCCTGTCAGTAGGTACATTAGTTGTGACAAAGCCAGCACTGTAGTAAGTGTAATGATTAAACTTTTTTACCATTCCTACACAAGAGGGCAAGTAGCAAAAGTTTGCATATGACATTTCTGCTTGTGCCTACAAAGATCTTGGAGGATAAGAGTTTACTTTTCCAGGTTAGGGTGACACAGGTATGGCTTTCTTACCCTTTCTGCTCTTGATATTATTCAAATGACGATTTAGTTACAGAAATGTTTGTATACTTTTTTTGAATGATTCTTTCTCTGGCTCCCACCAACATAGTATTGCTGCTAGTAACCACGATGTGCCAATGGAAAACTGAAGGTGGTGTTTTTTTTTTTTTTTCCCAGGTCTGCCTTGAGTTAATTTATTTCGCTTCTACCTTTGCTCAGTTGGTAAGTTAGTGACCCTGTTCAGTATTTCAGAAGTATAAAGGGGCAGACACTGAATATTTCACTAAGCAAGCCACAGGCAGCAAGTAGAGGGAGTCTGAACCTTAGTCCTGTGATGACTAAATACTGAATTTCAGGGAAGTCTAGTCTGAGGAAAATGTTATTTGAGAGGTAGTTGTTTTTAACTACAATGCTGCTTGTTTTCAGCCTTTCTCAGCTTCACTCCTGCTGCACCTCTGCTTTATGTTGGCTTCCCCCTTTCTCCATTAGGAAATAATGGTGTAAAATGAACTCCTGCCCAGTTTGGCCAGTCCAGCCCTTTTCCAGCTTTTAGAAGGGAAATATACTCTGGAGAGTTTGACTTATGTTGTTGCGGTTTATGAGTTTTTGTAGGGCTTGATGTAGTAGGGGAGCTCTTTCCATTTTCTAAGATAAGTGACTGTGTAAGCATCTGGGGAAGATAGTGTGGTTGAGGGTTTTGGCACAGTAGACATGAGTTTGGGGTGAAAAAGGGAAGACTGGCTTACAGGGAAGCTGTGGAAAAACTTCCTTGCATCAGGGCAATGTCTGAGTGTCTTCAGGCTGTACCTCAACGGACCAATATTGAGTAGGAATCCTGCTCCTTCTTCTTCTCAGCTCATGGGAGAAAGGTACTTTGCCAACTTTTATCTAGAATAATATTGACTACCATTTCATTGCAGAGCTGTAACCACTCAGTAGTGTTGCTCCCTCAGGCACCACTGAGGGGAAGTGAAGGATTCACAGGATCTGGCAGGGTGCCTCCATCTCACCTTTCATGTTTTCTTGCCTGCTCAAACCTTCTCCAGTGTGGGCTGGGCTGCCTTGCCCTTGGCTGTAGTGTTGTGAGCATAAGGGAAATGGCCAAAGGCTTTCTTTGCCTGTGCCAGGAGAGCTGTAGATATGACGAGGGCAAGGGCAGCAGACATGGAAAGAGGTCACTTCTTTGGCATTGCCTTTTGTTTAGCATTTGTTTCTGTGCAGTGTGTATTTCTAACTCAGATAATGGTATGCTGTTTTGAACTGAGAATTTCAGTTAGCAATCAGGTTCCTTTTCGACATAAATAAACTGGATGAAAAGCTCAAAAAAGTTTGTTTGTGGCAGAAAATTAAGCAGAATTATCAATGAAAATGGTGGCAAAAAGTTATAGAAGTCTTTCTCAGTACTGAGGTATTGGAGGTATTGGATCAGCCTCTATTGAAAAAGGGTAAAAAAGACACTGAGAAGGCACAAAGAGAATTGAGCTTTCGGTATGAAAAAAAAGGCCAAGCAGAATGAGTGTATAAAGTTATAGGTAGCATAGAGCTGAAAAATTAAACGTGATTTTATACTGTTCCTTATAAGGCAAGAACTAGGATGAGAAAGTATAGCTGTCAGAAAACCAAAACTATGGCAGATAATCAAACTATGAAACTCATTAGGAGACAGTGAAGTCTGAAAGTATAAAATACTGTAAAGGAAGAATTAGACAAGCTTGTGAAAGTTAAATCCATCACGAAATATTAACTGTTGTGACCCAAACCTAGTGACAGGGTCAGGAAGGCTCTGGTGTGCTGTAAACCAGAAGGATATTAGCAAAGGGAATACTGTGTTTTATAGGTACTTTCTGAAGCATGCATTCTTTAGCAACAGGAGAGCCATGATGGTGTCATCCATGAGACCAATGACTCCATCAGTTAGCCCAGTACTTTGTGCTATTTCTAGCCACACCTGTGATCAAGCAGCGATCAACCCCTTGCTTCCTTGGCTATACGTATCTGGATTGAGTTTAGAGGGTCAGAGTTAAAAAGGATTATTAAGTATATGTCTGACCCTATACCCTCTCTAATATCAACCTTTGTTCTTGACATATGAATGTCTTCCTGGCCTTTCTGTCACAAACCAGAAAGCCTTTCTTGAGCCTTGAATGGTAATTTTTTTAAGAGATGGCTGAGGTGGAAAGATAAGTGGAATATAAACTGCCGGTGACCCCGACCCCCATCTCTGCCACCCACACCCATCCTCCATGAGCCACTTCCCGGCAGGCGTGGGGAAAAGCTGCTCTGAGGCTCATCCAGCGAAGGTGATTCCCTTTGTTGGCCAGGCAAGAGATGCAGCCGAGAGCTTTGAGTGCCAGGACCTCCTCCCTGGAAAGCCTGGGACCCCTGAGCACCCCACATAGTATTGCCAGGGATGGATGGGACAAGCGGCCCCTTGGAAGGGACCCTCTACCCCTCGCCCGGGACAGCATGTCCTTCTCTGTGCTTTGCTAAACGTGTTTCACATCCCCACGGGTGAGACTGTACCAAGAGCAGGAAATTCTCACTTCCCCGTGCTTGGAAATCCCTCTCCGCCTTCTCCTCCTCCTTCAGGCGCTTCCTCAAGGTGATGATCTGTCCTCAACCCCAGTGACTCGGCACCAGCCGGCCAGGAGCAATGCCCCCAGTAGGGCTTGGTCCTTCCTGAGCCTGCGGCCCCGCAAGGGCAAGGGAAATGATGGATTTCCTCCAGCAGCGGCCCAGCTCCTCACACTCTGATGGACTAGGAGCCGCCCGAGCTGCTCCCAGCCCATGATGAGGCTCTACCAGCCCCAGAGGCCCCTTGTCCCACTTCTTCATCCCCTCCCGAACTCCATGGAAGCTCAGAATCCCACAGGCGATGGTCCCTCTGTCCCAGCCAGGCAGGGGTGTTTAAGGGATGGGTGGATGATGAGCTAAGGGGCATGGTTTAGTGTTTGATAGGAATGGTTGGACTCGATGATCCGGTGGGTCTCTTCCAACCTGGTTATTCTGTGATTCTGTGATATGACAGATATTCCTTATGTACATGCAAGTATTGTTACATTGCTGTGGCCAGTTGATAGACCAGGTATTAGTGAAGAGTAAAATGGTTTAATCATCCTACCACACTCCCTTGGCATCACAGGACTGTCTTGGAACATACAAAGTAGATTAATTCCAGATGAAACTAAACTGAACGATGCACTTCAAACACCAAAGTGTATCCAGTCCATCCAGCTGGAGTAGAGCTAGACCATAGCTACTCCCCCCTGCTGTAAAATATGAACGTTATGTCCTTAGAACCATTTCATTCTAGAGATCTGCTCTCATTGTGCTGCAGTGCTAGTGGAAATGTTGCTTACGTTATCCAGCTTAGGAACCAGTCCTTGCTTCAAAGTTGTGTTCCTATGAGAACAGAAAGCAATACTAACTACAACTACAGGCTTTAAAATTCAGAAAGGTGAAGGGTGGAAATAGTGGATCATGAAAATAGGATTGTTGCATGACCTCTGTTTGCCCTGTCAAGGGGTCACTGAAACTTGTCTGGTGTGTGCACTAAACTTGTAATTTATGTTTGTGGAGGATGTCAGGAGGGAGATTCATGTTTGGATGTGCAGGTGCTCCATTAGGACTTTGAAAGACATGGATTGATTAGGTGGTTATTGCCACATGCAAAATCAGCCTGGTCAGAGACCCCTGACGGAGAAGCTTAGTTCATAAGCACTGAGCCAGGCTGCATCTGATAGAGCCTTAATGGTAGAGAACTAAGATAAATTTGGGAGTTATCACATCTGATATACTGGGACTGAACTTGGTGGATGACATACTGCATCTCTCAGATGTTGGAACTGACTTTTGCCATGATTTTTGAATCTGTATCAGCAGAACATAGGTGCACAGTTCTTCGGTGTATGTGTATGTATGTGTGATACATGAGGGAAGGCAGGTAGCCAGAAATGTAGCTGTGCTGGTTGCTGTTGCTTTGGGAAGAGTATTATATATGCCAGATGTATAAATGAGACTTGGGAATTGATCATATTCCACAGGTGTAAATGAGACTTAGAAGTTAGCTGGTAGGCTAATGTCTGTAGGAAAAGATATTCCTATGGTCCAGACCAGCTTGAGGACCTTGGGCAATCCAAGGAAATCTGTTCCACGTTAGCGATTTGTTTATATGTTGCAATACGATCTTTCCTGACACCAACTCTGAATCAAATAGAGGATTGAGAGCTGAGGCACACAGTCCTTCTCTGTTAAACTAATAATTCTGGCTGTAAAAATGCATCCTGTAGATCTGGCATTCATTCACCTGTGTATCCTGCTCTGTTTGGTTTCTGTTCTGAGAGCATACTACACAGAAACAGGGCCACTTGCTCAGTACCGTCTTGGACTGGTTTTCTAGCAGTGAGTGGACAGAAGAGAGGGGTTTTAGGAAGCATTTCCAGTTGAATGAACACTTTAACTCACTCCAGTTAGTAACATTGCATTTCAAGGGCCACTGAGTCAGGTCCTCAGCTGTTAACAGCACTTCCTCACAGAAATCTTGTTGTGCATGTTTTGAGCCTGTTCTTGAAAGCTTTGAGACTTTTGGCCTTCAGTATCTGACGAGGTACTACCTCAGATCTTTCCTGTTTGTCAGCCAGTTTCTCCTAGACATGATGGAATGCATGGATCAACAGTCATTGGTTTGTACTAAGACAGGGCAATACTTTTCATTTGACAATTTGGCAGATCTGTTCCTACTAACTTTTCTACCAGCACCACTGGATCAGAACAAACTTCTCCAACAATAGAGTAATTGTAAAGCAAGCATGGCTAATGGGGGAGAGCAAGCCAAATATGAAAAGCTACTGCATTTTGCTTCAGCTGGTGGTAAATGCCACAGGAAAAAATAGACAGATTCTGAAATCCTCGTAACCATGGAATCCGTAATGTGCCGACAGAGACTAGCCAGTAATTCACAATTTTTGTAAGGTCTCTGTGTGTCTCCCATTCTGGTGATGCCCAGTCTAAGACAAGAAATTTAGATGGCCACAACTAGTTTGCCCTCACAGCAAAGTACCTTTTTTTGTCCTTTCAGCTCTATCTAGTTTATGAATGGGTTGCAAAGTGATTTCTTCTCTGGAGGCAAGTAGTGTAACTTCCAGGTGAGGCATAAGTTGCAACATCTTTAGCCAGTTTTGCCAGTGAGGTGGACTGACATGCCTCTGATTGTTCCGTCTTCATTTTTCACTTGGGACATTCCTCTGCCAGCTCAGTGGTTGGTGGCATTCTCTAATGCTCTCTGGCGACATCTTACTGGAGTGGAGTGTGTTTCTCAGGATGGGATTAATCTAATGTTAGCTTGTTATTTTCATTACAAAAATGCCAGGAAATGTAGAAGCACAATTGTGTTCTCAGTTTGCTTTCCTGAAACAATAAGTCTGCATACTTGTTCCAAAGACTTTTAGTTATCAGAGTCCAGGAGGCCAAACCTACTGGTAGATCTGTGTGGTCAGCTCCAGATGCCATGCCTACTCCTTTTGGTCTTATTTCGTCTCGTATGCTTCACTGCTAAACTGGATCTAAATTGTTTCATCTTCTGTGTTGCTTTTACAAACCTTTTTTTAGGGTTATATCAGATTATTATTTGGCAGACTTGCAGTATTTTAAGTCTGGGTGTGTGTGCTTAGTGCTGTAAGTCTGATCTAGAACAGTTTTCCTGAAATGAACTGTAGAATATTGTAAACATTTTTAATTTTTTCAGAAGTTTTCTTGCACTGCCACATAAGGACTGTTGCATTTATATAATACTAAAACACTATTAACCTGATGATAGAAAGTGTACTTTATTTTATTCAAATGCAATCATTCAACCCATGCTTCTCTACAAGTAGATATATTTTTAATGTACCTTTGCTTTGCCAAGCAAAGTTTATTTATATCAGTGTTTGAAATAACCTTAGCAATTTACAGTGTCCTGTAACTAATAACTTTCTGAATGAATGGTGAAGCCTGAACTCTATAGGTGAATAACAGGTATTTTCAGGTATGCTTTTTGTATGGTTTAGTAATAGCGCTGTACAAAAAGCTATTTATTTTTTCTTATCAACAGTTAACCTTGATGGCTTCATAGACATAATTTTTTGCTCTAATTTGGTTAGTGGGATCCTTTCTTAAGTTAGTTACTCATTTAAAAGAATTGTTTAGGTTTTCCCTTTTCCTTAATGATAATACTTTTCAAAAAGAAGTCTGCTACCACATGGCTAGCAATAAGCAGTATTTTCCCCTTATTTCCTTTTTCTCCCTCTCCGTATTTCCTGATTACATTCTTGGTTAAGTTAGTTTTTTATTTACAAGTGGAGAAAGTTGTTGCTTATTGAAATGATGGTTTATAAAGACTCTGCAGTTTTTTAAACTATATTTCTTTTTGGTAGCCTGGAAGTCTTCTACATGGTTTTGCCAACATCTCTGCTTTGTCTGTGCTTCCCCACACAGATGCCTTCCACACTTCCCCCTCACATATCTGTAGCTTTGGCAGATTGGGTAGAAATACTCTTAAGTCAGAACCAAGTAAATCAAGGCTTTTTAAAAGCTGACTTTTTTTTCTTCCTTGGATTTTCTGGTCAGTCTTAATTCAGTAAATTTTGTTGGAATTCTATTATGGTAATGCTATATATAATTATGATGAGAATGCCCTACTACACTGCTTGACAGATTGTTAAAAATAGCCTTAATGAAAATAAATTAATGCTAATGTAAAGGTACTTATAGTCAATGTGGTACTTATAGTCAAGGCTGTGATGTCTTGAAAAAACAATTAAAACTCCCTAAATAATCATTTAATACTAGCAAGGGTTTTTTATTTTGAAATCTATAAAGAGGTCTTGCATATATGAAGAGTGTAACATCATGGATGAATTTTGCTTTGCAGAACCCAGAGGAGATTTCTGCCTACAAGCTTCACTTTGAAAATGTGTTTTAAGAATAGAGAAGTTGATAGTGTAGGAGACTTCTGAGTAGTGAAAAAAAATATTTTTTTTCTTAAAAGCAATGCTTTTGTTCATTGTCTATAATAGTCCCTCACATCAGCATCTGCGCACACAAATAACCATTATCTCAGCTGTTTAGGTCATTAAACTGGATGTATGCAAGGTTGTGTAGAAAGGTTGCATGAGCAAAGTAAAGTTCATTAGGAAACTTTTTGGATACTTGAAAGCTCTGTCACTGCTTGGAAGCAGAATTTAATAGCCAACTTTAACCTATATGAGGCTGGTTTATAAATTTAACAGGTGACAGCTTCTTAAACCAGTCCCTTAGTCAATATGTGTTACTTGATACCAGTATTTCCACTGACAGAGGAGAATTAAGTGAATATTTGAAAATTAGCTGTCTTTATGGCTGTGATATGATTATGCTTCTTACGTGTGAGCAGACCATGACTCCAGGCAGTACTGTTTATTTGGACCTCTAAAATATCCTGTTTGCAAAGCTTAAGGCAGTTAACTGTTGTGTAGTGTAAATCTAATTAAATTGTAATAGAAACATGAAACGCAAAATTACACCAGGCAGAATCAGTTTTGGTTAAGAGGTAATGGTCATAAATGACCTGTTAAAAGGAATATTAAATAACCAGTAGCTTCCTGAAGATTGTTAAATGCAGTTTGTATTTTTATTTAGAGATGAGGTGACCTGGATCAGTGCTACAGAGAACACTATCTTAAATGCTGTCTTGTGTTTTGCTTAGTTCAGCATCAGGCTAACTGGGTTTGGGGTCTGGAGGTGTTTTTTGTCCCCACACATACTGGAAAGGACTTCAGGCCTTTGTTCTTCTGCAGTGTGGTTGTACCTTCTTCTCAATCTGTGCCAACTTGCTTACCATCCCTGGAATGAACTTTTTTTAATGTGTCCCAATAGTTTGAATTCAGTGAAGGATTTTGGAGTACCCAATGCAGTCTTGTGCTATGCAGAGGAGTGCAAGCAAGCCACACATGAAGTGTAGATCCATATGAGAAACAGAGCCTCTTGGCTGCTCAAGGCAAGTTTTTCATCATCCTGGTACTCTGTCCCATTTCTATGACTATTTTATTTTTTTGTCTTTCAGAGTTTTTGTGTGTCTTCTTCATGTGCTCACTGTGGCTTGCACTGTATATTAAATGAGACTTACTCCTCTTCCCTTGCTACTGCTCCTTTTAGAATTAGGAAGGATTGTAATTGTTTGCTTAGAGCATCCCTAACATCTCTAGAGCATCTCATCTTTAAACTGTCTGACTTGTTCTTGCCAGTGCTTACACTTTTCTTTAATTTATTTATACGGCAAGCCAAGTGAACTGGGGAAACGTATGCTATTAATAAGGACTTTCCTATGTACACTGTTGTTAGGTCTTTCAGCACATAAAAGATCGACTTTCTATTTTGAAATTCTGCTGACTGTGTAGAAGTTAAGAAGTTATAACATAGCGTGAATGGGTTGCACGGAGATTAACAGCATCTGTGAAGTCCAAGAGGTACAGTTTCTGAGAGCATCTCTAAGGAACCCAGTGCAGAGTCTAAAAAGGAACAAAAGTTAAGAAATGGCTGTAATTTCTGTGTCCAGCCTTATTGTTGTTAGCAACCCTATATTTTTGCCCTTAGATTGCTTTCTCTTTTGACTTTGTCATTGTCCTATAACATATTCATAGATAATGTAAGTTTGCTGACCACTGTAATGGCAGCTGAGCTGGAATTTGGTTATGTTTTTTGTTGCAAATGGGGAAATTGTTATATTTTGCTAAGCACTATTTGTTGAATTCCTGTGAATGTATGCTGCTTGTACGTTCTTTATCATTTATATTCTGCACTAAGGAGTGGCAGAACTACTTTGAGAATATTTAAATACCTGGTGTTAATTATTATTATCTTAGGTTCTAGATAATCCTGTGTTTTGTTCACTTATTGCTTACTGGTAGGATGCCTTAGATCAATGAATATTACATTTGTTATCATCTTGGCCAAGATAAATTAATCAATAAAGCAAAGAAATTGTGAGTAAAGAGATTCCAATCCAGCTTGTTACTTCTATGATGTATTCTCATATAGATGTAATTTTAGCTTTCTTATTTAAGCAAAGCCGACATATTATGGTGTAATACCACCTTCTTTTCTCATTCACTGTTAACCCTACTTTTGAACACACTTTCTTGGTATTTCAGCATTTAAGTTATTAGAGCTATCCATTTCCCTCAACAAAGTCAGTTCCTAGAACAAACAAATAGAAAATCTGATGTATGATGCTTGAATGTGGGTTGAGATGTGGATACTTCTGTAGGGAAGATGGTAAAATAATGTAAAAGATAGGTGTTAGCTGCTTGTGCATGGACTGGAAGTGTTAACATAATCCGTGTAAGCCTATAGATATCGTCTTTAACATTCCTCTGTAGAAATAGCAGTTTCAGTTCTGATGGATGCATTTGAAAAGCCCAACAATCCAGATAAGTTTTGTAGAAAAGCTGAAGGGCTGATATAAGGCAAGATTTTAGACCTTAATCCTTTTCTTTTTGTTCTTGTATGAAATACTGAATTTTTGTTTTTGAATAAAATACTGAAAATGTTTGATAATTTTGAAGGATCTTATGACGACAGAGGATATTTGATTGGAGAAAGAAATTGTATAAGTAAAAGAAAATAAATCCAAAATCTGGCATCTGGAAGATGAGTCCAAGTTAGAAAGTGAAGTGTATATTTTCAAGAGTAAAGATAATTAACCATGGGGATTGCCACAAAAAGTTAGTATTTGCTATTGCTAGGACTAAGTTATAATTATAATTCTCTGAGCAAAAAGCTCATACAGCAGTTCTGGGATTTTGAAAGGTGGTCAAGATGTTACAGAGGAGGTAAACTGTAGAAGGGTTTGTGTACATTTGCCAGAAATTAGGGATGGCAAAACCAAAATTTATAGAAGTGAGACACTATTCTACAAAGGGTCATTGTGCGTGCAGGGCTGATGGTTGACCAGAAGGCTGCATTTCCAGCTGTGGTGTGACAGTCATTTTCGAGCCAATGTCATTACATTATTGTTTGAAGAGGTGCTACTGCTGTCTGCTGTGATAGTGCCAGATAAGTTCCTATCCATCTGTGCTGGAAGTTAATACTTGTGAGTTGTGTGGCAAGATGGGGAGAGGACAGCATTGCTCTTTTGAGGGACAATGGAATTCTGAATTGATTTAAGAAAACTGTGAAACTTCACTCATATATTTAATATTATCTATGAGGAACTAGGAATCTGGTGGAGGTGGGTAGCAGAAGTACTTTTATCGCTGGTCCAATTAAATTAGGATTTAATATGTTTTAACTAATACCGCTGCTGTGTATTTGGAGAGAGTTTCACCACAGGTAAGGTTGAAAAGTATGATCTAGTCCCTTTCTGTAAAACACTGGGAGGCCTAAGAGGCATATCAGACAAATAATTAAAAGTTTAAAACATTTAGTGCTACTCCACTCTTAATGTTCATCCTTATTTTTTTGTTTTAAGAAATTGTATTAATGCCTTGAGAATTTTGGTTCAAGCTGTACTAAAGGTGAGGTGCATCGTTGTGTGCAGAATTAATGCTAAATGAGAGAAATGTGTAACCTCACGTGGGGTATTCAAGGAACTCTTCTGAAATATGGTCTGGTCCTTTTAAATTTCCTTTTTCACTGCCTAAATCTTGGTCCTGCTTATAAAAACTGTGAATTCAAAGGAGTTTTCTGTTCGCCTTTCCCTTGCCTTTCACCCGTAGGCAAAATTTGGCCCTGGCATGGAACTGGAGTTCTCCGATACACACACTGAGAGCACCTTGAAATAACAGAAAACTTCTTGTTTTGGACATTTCTACAACTTCAAAGGGCGTTATGGCTTCCAGCACTTGCTGTGTAATCGAGATGATCAGTACATTAGTGAAACTATGATATTTCTCATGGTTATAGGGAATATAGAGCTGTACAAGTCTTTGAGACTGGGTTTCTTTAGGCAATGGAGACTGAGACATGGGAGAATAGAGGTAGGCCACTTAGAATAAAATTATCCTCTGTAGAAAAGTATTTAGGATTTTCAAAGGGCTCTAAAGCTCTAATTGCATTTTCAAAACAATTCCTAGTTTGTTAAATTAAGAAAAAAATAGTCACCAATAGTTGCTGGTTGCTCAGTGTCAAAGAAAACACTTCTAATAAAGTTAAGAAGGGCATTCAAATATTAACTTAATAGTGTTATATTTGTCATTTTTGCCTTTATTCACTTAGTCTTTATACTTTTATACTCTTCTAACTGAGTTTTTAAAATTACGATTATAAGAAAAACACAAAATTCAGGCAAAAGTGTACCTCTTTTTTTCCCTCCCTTTTCGTGAATGATGAAAATAAGGGAGATAGAATAGAAGCTGAATGTTTTTCCATATCTTTAAGTGGTAAAAATGGAAATAATAAAAAAAATGTTGCCAGTGACTGTATTTACACAGTTCCTTTTTGCACTTTTTAAGTGCCAGTTGTAATAAAAAATAAGAAAGAAGAATTTTAGCATTTAATTGGTCATTTCAAAGCCAATAAGTGAGATAATACTGGAACTGTAGTAAATTTCTTACACTGAAGTTATGCTGCAATTTCAGTGCATTTCACTACAGGAAGAAATGGTTCTATTATAGTCTGGCTTTATGTAGATAATGGATGAAATTAATTTTGCAGAGACTTCATAATTTTTTTTGGTATATGAAATACCACTTTGTGTATGCTTTTTGGCATTTTTCATGCATATTACCTTTTCATCAAATGTGGGTTTTGTAGTACAAGCTCTGATTTTCAAAAGATTAACATTCAGAATGAATGGATACATTAGTATTGAATTTATGCAATTAAAATGTTCTCCAAGAAGAGAGAGGAAGTGGTTTAAGAGCATGCTGAGATGCTTATTGTGCTTATAAGTATTACAATGTCAATAGATGCTTGTGTTGACCCTCTGTTACCAATTTAATTGCTCATAGGGATATAAATTTTCCCTTAGAAAGCAATAAAGACAGTGTTTTTATAGAATCAGTGGCAAACATTGAGATATCCATTGCAGTTTGTCCGTAATGTAAAGCATTCTCTCAGACACAAATAAAAATCAATTAACTTCCATGTGGTAATGGCTGCAGTTATTCATTTCTTGTGAGCTGGAATCAGAAGTGGGCATCAGGTTTTTATTTTCTGCACAGTGAGAGGATGCCCCCAAAGTCTCTGCTTGTTCGCACTCTACATAACTTCATACATAACTATTCAAAAAGGCAAGTCATTGTTTTCTGAGTAATGTATCACCTGCAAGTAGTTTGAATAAGTATAATGTAAGTTTTATATTTTTAAAGAGCCTTAAACTGGGTATTTTCCTGTCCGTGGAGAAATCTCTCGATAATTCAAAATAATAGAGACAATTTCTAGTATATGCCAATGATAGACATTATTTTTTCCTTCAAATCAGATAATTTGCATTTATCATTTCCTTTGGTGTACAATTTTGATCATAGTGTTAAGCATTGCTCCTAGGAAGAAATTCATATGGGTAGATGATTTTGCCTGTACTGTGAAGTCTGTAGAATTTTGCATAAGGGCAATGTGTGGAGCTCATTGCAGGACTGTAGCTGTAAAGACTAACTTAGAAAACCTGTGTGGTATGAAAACAGAAGTTGTATATAATTCCTGTGAGAAAATCATATTTTGCCATCTTCTAAAGATAAAGCAAAGTAATTACGTGCTTTAAGTTACTCTAAAGATGCTTGGTTGTATTCTGTTCTGCATACTTGATATGATTATGGGTAAGTAGAAATTCCTTTAATTAAAGATAATTTGATCTCTGCTGATGCATACACTTCTCCATGAGAATTATGTATTTACACTGTGCTCCACTGAAAGTGCTGGAATTCCCTAGGGACATAAAAAGTTATTACGCAGAATTCCAAGCAGAATTGGAGCCATAAGCCCAGTTTCCTCTTTATGAAATGTTTTTTTTGCAAAGAAAATACTGGAAAATAGATGGAAGTAGATTGAGATTGCTGGAAAATATGAGGGCCATGCCAGAAGAAGTAGATTTCTCTTGTTCTCCCCACAAGCAAAAACTATAGTAATTGAAGTGGACAGAATGAATATAAATTCCTCAGCCCTAATATTTTGTCTACCAATTCCATGGCCCTTGTTGCTGCCAAGTCAAAATGCATTAAATGATAACAAAATAAATCTAGATTAAGGCTTTTCATTTTTAGATGTAGTTACGGAAAAATTCAGTTATGTATTTATTCTATATTCTGTGATGCAGGAATTACTATGAAATGTTTTCAGTTTTCATGGGCTAAAAATTAAGAATATGTATCACTATGATCTTGGTTGAAAATTCAAAATTTCAGAATTGATTTCTTTTAAGTTTAACTGTAAGTTTGAATATTCTGTGTTTATATTTTATTTTGGGATAATTAGCACTGTTGTTGTTGTGTTTCTTTTTACCTAATCCCCTGAGAAATGTGGACCAGGCACAGCACTGGCTGTTTGTTGCTTAAGATGTGAATGGGATATGGGAAAGGCTGGCATAGGTCCAGAGATGCAAATAGGCGTGGAAATCTTCGGAGAATTTAGGTCACGGCTAGTAGGGATGGTGCTTCTGAAGAACAAAAATCAGTAGGAAATCAGACCTTCTCATTGCTGGGACTTGTGAAAAAAATAAGTTTACTCGTAAGTTCCAGATACAAATTTTCTGTCATATCTCCAGTTTAATACAACTTTGCCTGGGAGTGTGAGGGTTTTGGTACTATTTTTTCTTTTCCCCTCCAGTTAGGTACATTGACAGGGGACTATGAAAATGTAGCAATGTCATTTCCATTACTGGATGAAGTTGCAGTAGTCAGTAGATCAGCCCCCACATTGAGTATTTCGTTAATCTTGTTAATACATGTTTACTGTGTCCGTTTATTATGCCTGTTACCTGAGCACAGGTTTAAGCCAGTTTCTTTTCTATTGCTTTTGTAGAGGTTTTCTGAACTTCTTTGTTTAACAGCAAAGTGAAGGAAAAGCAACTGCTTTAAGGTGCATCTATACCAACTCAAATATAAAAACCAGGAAAGTATAATTTCTGCTTTCCTTTTCAGTAGTGTTAGTGTTAACCATGTTTTTCTAATCTTTTGAATTATGAGTGAAATGGAACATAACTGTTGCAGTATTTATTGACTTCATTGATCTTTCCATTGAGTTAGGCAGTCTAGGGTCACTCACTCAGTGTCATTTTGGCATCAGTTGGCATTTCTATAGAAAATACCATTACCAGTGACTCTCTTAGAGAGGCGTCTAGAGAGGAAAGTAAGCCTGCATTGTAACTTAGAGAAATTACAGTATCAATACCGAGTTCTAATATCAGCATGCAGTAGTGAATATTGTATACAGTCCAAATTTGTTTTTCATGGAGGAAGCTTGAAACAGCTCCTGTTACTAAGGGAAAGGACTGCACTGCTTTTTGAGCAGTGTGATACTTGTGTCTGTTTCTGTGGAATGTTAATAAAACTGCACTTCCTACCTTGGTATTCTGAAACTGCTGATATGATAGCTTCTGAAATGAAACAGCACTTTTGAGACCCACAGTTTACAGATCTTAATTTTGAATTTAACTTTTGTGAGACTTCTTTGTTTGAGTTGGGAGAAGCTTTTTTGTATTTACTTCATGGGGGCGGCAGGAGGTGTGGTGTTATGTGGAATTATGATGAAGGAATTGGTTTCATATGCCACTGTATGTATGGAAAAATGTTACAAAAAATGGAACCTAGTCAGCAGAGACATAGGATTTATTCTGACATTAGTTCATTAAGAGCATCTTCCTTTTGCCTTGTGTTTTCAAGGACACCAGTAAACTGCTGAGAAGGCAGAGCACTCTAGGTCGTTTCGTTGCATCTTTTTCCTTTCCATTGACTTTATAGCAGTTTAGAAGTATAAAAGGAGAGTAAGTCAGGGAAAATTTGTTGCAAATCAGAAATACAGTTTGGACAGAAATTAAAAAAAGATCCCAAACTAGTAAGTAATGGGAGCCATATAGATGGACTTTGTGCTCTGGGATGCTTTGAATAAAGCTCTTAGTTTAAATTTCATATACTGAGAAAATAAGTGCAGTCCTTTGTTCAAGGACTCATACATTTGCTTGTCTTCCAAGGACTTTTCTTTGACCTCAGACAAATTATAACCTTCCTAGTTGAGGAAAAAGAATCCAATCTGATATAGAAGCTGCTGTTCACATCTAAGAGGAGTTGGCATCATAAGATGAGGAATGCTATAGAAATGGAAATGTGTTATTACACTTTCATGTTTATTCTTACCAGAACCCAGATTGTGTAGTACATTTCCAGAGTACAAAAGATAAACAGTGCTGAAGTTCAGGATTTGATAAAGGATGACATCAATGTATATTAAGAGTATTTCCTGCTCAGTGGGAAGGGAGTTTTGGCAACACTTAGGATCTAGGGGAGTTAGGGCTTAATTGTAGATCAAGACCACTCAGCAATGTCTCAATAAAATCTGAAAGCACAGTTTTCTATTCAGCCAGTGAGTATGATATCAATTAAAAAGAGTATAAGCAGAATTAGAGAAATAGTACCAAAATAGGAAATAGTGCCAAAGTAGGAAAACTAACCACTTCCAGAGATACTGTGGTAATCCACTGATATTGAAGCATTCTTGATTCATAGCTTTCAGACTTGATTTTTTTTTTAAAAGGACAAAAAGAAAATGTAGAGTAGTTAATGAAAGATTGAGAGAGGAAGTGGGGAGAGAGGGCTGGAGGAAAACCAAAGGTATTGGATTAGAATTAGATTGATGTGACTCTGGTCTCTTGCTGTCATAATGCTGCGTTTGTACATAGTAATATGACATACTCAGGAAGCACTAACTGTAACCAGAAGGACAATCTTCAGCTTTGTTGTTTAAGTTGAGAACAAGCATATTGTTAACAAGAGAAAATACCTTCTGAGGTTCTCCTGAGGTTTAGTAGTACAGTGTGATAAATGAAATATCCTTAAATCACAGTGTCAATCTTAGTAATTATAGTTTAATATACCCAGTGATGATAGGGTTTACTTTTATGCTTTCCAGGATTTCATGTGATTTACTAAAAGACTATGAATGGTACTTGCCAAGATTTTATTTTCATTGGAAATAATGATGGTAAACCAAACCAACATGTATTACTCTTGGATATACTAGTTTTGGATAGGAATAGACTACAGAAATTGTGTCTGTAACTGACTGAGAACTGAAAGCAAATACTAATTTTTTTTATTTGTTTGTTTTATTTGATGTAAAGTAATAAAATTTGTTAAGTAGTGCGTGTATTCAAAACAGCGGTAAGCAAGTTCTCTTCTAAAACCAACAATACAGATGAAAGCAGTATAGCTCTTCACAATGTGTAGATTTTCTGGAGAAGTATGTTTTCTTTTCCCACTGCTTTTGTGAAAAAAGTAGAGAGCTCTCATCTGAGAAGTGACAATGTAAAAACCGACATCTTGAGATTGAACACATCTGCTTTTTGTGTACTCATAATCATTTGCTGATTTAATTTGAAAATGAATATTTGCTGCTTTATATCTTTCTTGGTGGTGTTGACTCTATTTTATGAAGTAGAAAAGTATGAACTCAGGTTAGGTCCATAGAGTATGTTTTTGTAAGATAGCTGGCTCTGGTCGTGGTCATACATTCTTTGTAGAGATAGTTGTTTTATTGTATGTCACCATCTTCTTGTTTGAGACAGTTTGCAAGAGTTCATTGACCAGAAAACAGTGAAATCAAAATACCCTAGCTGACTTTGCACTGGAGCCTATTTGGTATATAAAGATATAGTAGTAGTCTTTAATTCTCACATGCCCATAGAGAGTGTGCTCTAACTCAGACGTAGGGAGGCTTGCACGTGTCACCAGTGGAAGAACGACAGCAGTGATAATACAGGAACAGACAAGAGGTTAGCCTGGGGGACCTCTGGAAAGTATTTTGCAGTTTTCACTGTGGCTGTCTTCATCTTGGTTTTTTGAAAGCCAACCCTTCATCCTCCTCAGCTCCTCATCACAGGAACCTTGTGTTAGTGCAAACAGCTTGCTCATGATATTACTGATGTGATCTGTTAGAGCAGCTCTTGATTTTCACCATATTGTGGGATATACAGTATTTTCTGTGCAGGTGGTCTTAACAGAATTGCTTCTGAACAGGTGTATGGAGCTGCTATAATGTTGTCTGAGAACGGACTAGTATAGCCCGTAAGTGAAATTCACATTAAATGAAATTGGGGAAGTCAGTGATTCTTGAGGTTCATTCAGTCTGGAAAGGAGAAAATTAGCGTTGTTTAGGGTATCCAGAGATTGAAGCAGAATGAAGAAGCTGAGACAGAGTATTTGTAATAGTCACTCTGACACCTTGAATTGCTTTTGTACCGTGTCCTGTGCAAAGTTGAGTATGTGGCAGCAGTTTTTGGCAGATAAGATCTGGCCGCAAGATTTAAGTAAAAATCTATTTTAACTGCACCATACAATACAAGAATATGTTATTGAGATTATCAGTGCTGTATTTTCACAAATATTTTGAACTTCAGATTTTGGAAGAAGGATGATTATTCTGTCCTGCAAGCTTTTCCCTGTGTTTGTTTCTTCCATAAATCTGAAATGGTAGTGGGGACTTTGTGTAGCCAAGCACCACTGGTGAATAGAGGTTGGAAAAAAGAATGAGAAGCCACAGTGGTATGGAGGAAATCTGTAGGGAAAATAAGCATCCTTTTCATCTCTTCCCCACAAAAATATATTTATATCTGGAAAAAATATGGAGCTAAGGCAGATAGAATACTGAAAGAAATTAACATCAATACACAGAAGACATTGCCTCATGTAAATACAGCATTTAATGAACTGTTTCACCTGAGGAAAAAAAAATCTTTCATTAGAGATGGATTTGGGAATTTAAACGAATATATCGAAGGGAATATAACAGTATGGTTGAAAATTAAATATAAGCTAGATTTCTTATGACACTGTCTGCAGTGTAAAAGTACTGATAATAATGCATGGAAAAAGAATATGAAAACTTACGGAAATTAAATTATATATGGTATGTGGCAGAGCTTAGAACTATCCCTGGCTATGAAGTATTTTCTAGTCTTTTTATATGGGCATTCTTTCTTTCTTTTTTCTTGTTTTTTTATGCAATATTTTGTTTGCCATCCTCAATCATTCTTGCATTAGTCTCTTTACTTTGTATTTTTGAGTTGAGTTTTGAGAGTAGAGTTGCAAAGAGACATTTTCAAAGTCACAAGGCTGGGGCACAGAAGGCATGTTATCTAACCTTACCATGTAGAAGTCTTATTCAGGAGACAAAGATGTGCTTTAAAAATGTGCATTGTAGCTGTTACCAGCTTCTGATTCAGCAATGACATGAGCATGTCTCTCCAAATAGAGAATTTTTTCCAATAACATAGCATTCTGAATGAATTTTTGATAAAAGACTGAGCAGGAGTCATTAATATTCACTCTGAACAAAAGAAAAGCTTTACTAATGTCAGTTCTCACTCCATTTTTCTCTTTATTCTGAACACCGTCCATCATTCTGAACACTCATTCCACCGGACTACTCAGGGTAAATGCAGAACAAATTCTTCATGCTGATACTTTTTGAACAAACACTTCTTAGTAATTTGAAAAGACAAAGTATTTTTCTTTTTATAAATTAAATGAAAGATTAGGACATCTAGGTGTCTTGAAAGGAGGTGATGGGAAACTGAGAAACCATGTAGAAAAACACAGGGTTGTCCAATTAAAACCAGGATTTGGTTCTTGAAACAGCCTTTGGTTCTTGAAAAGAGTGAGATAGAAGAAATTTCTGCATCTTTGTGAATCTTAAATACCTGCAAACAATATTTAGCATACTTTAACTCAAAACCTACATATTCTCTTTCTTAATGAGCAAACCCATGAAAACCTTTTGTCTTTTTCTGTTTAGATTTATATCAAGACAAATAATGCATATTTCAGTGTGTAACAGGTGATAGAGGAACATTTTTCTATTCCAAAGTATTTGTTTCCTGTAAGTGGCAAATATTTGAATAGACTTCGTCCATACTAACGAGTACATTTACTGTTTTTAGCAGGGAATGATCTGCAATTTGGAATGCAGTAAACTAAACTATACCATGGATAATACATCCTGTAGAAGAAGAAATCCTGTGTTTTAATTGTAAACTGAGACTTGCTTAATAAGTTCATCTTCTATTTATAAGTAATTGATTTTAAAGCTTAGCTAATTTTAGCCTTTTTCCATGCTCTCCTCAACTTCAAAAAAATGAAAACAAACCCCTTTTTGGACTCTGGGATACTTATATTAATTGCATTGGTATTCAATACAGATCACTGCTGTATCGTGCTTTAGAGTTCACCTGGAAAGATCCCATTGTAAGGGGCTTTGAAAATAAGAATTATCTTGGCAGTGATTGCAGCAGGTTCTTGTTTATTGATAAAGGTACTAAATGGTATTAAACAGATACTTTTGGAACTTAAGACTTTCTGATGTCTTGTGTTCTTCAGGTTATTCTAACCTGTGTCAGTAATTTGAAAGCTCACATGAAGTTAACCTGTTAATAATGAGAATTGTTTTTCACATATGAGATTATTTTTAATGAATTATTGAAAGTACTTATCTTTTATTGAGGATAGTCTATAAACGAGATGAGATTATGTTATACTATGTACCAAACTTGTCCTAAATATAATTAACACTGCCTTTGCATTGTACAAGTAAATATTCATGCTTTTGATTAAAATAGGCATATTGAAACACAGAAAACAACTAAGCTACTGTTTCTTCAAACATAATAATGTAGATCATAGCTGGTTATGCTATGTTACATGGCTTGGAAATTGTTATATAGTGAATGCTGAGCACCTGTAATGTTTTCCTCTAGTTATGCATTTTGTAATTTTTCATACAGATTCTGCCATTTTAATGCATAAGAATGATACATGGAGGAGAATTTCTCATGTATTTAGTTTTAAACGTAACTCTGATTTGGCAAGACTGTACACTGAGGGATTACTTTTGTGTTTCCTATCTTTCCTTGGTGGAAAGATAGTGATTGTCTGCATGGGATGAAAATTGTTATTGTTGGGGGTTTTAGAACGTAGAACATGTTTATTTTTAAACACTCTTTCCTTCCTCTCTTTCTTTGTGACTAGAATACAAGGGATGAGTAGTGGATTAATAATTTCAGTCTTCAGCAGAACGAATTATAATCTATAGCGGACAGAAAATCTGTGACAAATGCCCATATTCTTACATTGTCTGGAAGTCATTTTGCACTAGAGGAAACAAATCATGGCAGAATTTCTGCTTTTCAAAACAGCAGGGGCTGACAGATTTGAGCAGGAAGTAGAGGCAATGCAAATTTTATGTAATAAAACTAGATTTTGATTAAGTTGGACAAATTGCAGATTCATCTAGATTTATATATAAGGGCAAAATTCACTTACCTCTTTGCGTAACTTTTATCTGTATTTCTATTAAGTCATAGCCGGGATAAAGATATCATCTTTGCAGTTAAATTGCAGATAGAAGCAGCCTTCGAAGAAATTTAGGAAGTTAAATCTTACTATTTTGTTTGTCTCAAGATGTGACAGAGGACATATGTCTCAGGATCATTAAACCTGATTGTAGACTTAGTATTTTTCTCTGGTTTACTTGTCTTTTTTTGAGTCTTATGTTTGTATTTAAGGATGCTTTTGAAATTCTGTGAGATTGAGGAGTTCTGTCCTTGAAGTAACCCTGTGCTTCGTTAAAACTGAGTCTCAGAAATTAAGAGGTTCTTCCAGGGGAGCATCTCACTTGTCTGGAATTGGTCCTGACAAAATATTAAGTATTTATTCTCCATTTTAAGATTGTTAGCAGTTTCATGTAGGGCAATTTGCATTGTATTTGGCAAATAACGGCTTTTAGTTTATCACTCAAAGTTAATGAGCACCTAACTTACACTTTAGTTTTTAATTTAACTTTAAATGCTGACAGTCTGGTAAATGATATCTACATCTACCTTTATGGCATTATGAAGTTACCCAACTACAATTCAGGAAGGCTATTGAAGATGGCCCACTGGTCCATCATTGTAGAGTTTTGATATTAAAAAGATTCTATCTGCAGTTATGTTGTAAGATGAGATCTGGTAATCTGACTTATTAAATTAAGAAGCTGAAGATTGTGCATCCATAACAAGTTTGGTTGCTTAGGTGAGACTTGTACAGAATGTCATTTTCAAAACTCTATCTCAAAATGTGTGTGAGCAGAATCTGCAGATCTGTTACAGCATAGTGCAGGTAATCAACATCATCCTTCCAAACGTTCCCTCGTCTGCCTGTTGCTTATAAGAGCCCCCCATCTGAAGTGTTGAGATCTAATTTGGAGCCCACCTCTCCAATTAGATCATCTGTGTCACAAACGTGCCAAGTGTTTAGAAAGGGTAAGGCTTATGACTATTTTTCTGTTCAGGTGTGATGGCATTCTTCTAGCAAGTGACAGACGTTGCTTCCAGCCCAACAGTTGTTTGAGCCCATGCTTGAGTGACCCAACCCAGATGATGATGGGGGTCCTAACAGGCATTTTGGTGAAGTTGTACCATGGCATAAACACAAACAGAAGGTTCATGGGCCAGGGAAGGAGAGAAGGGTCTTGGAAGAGAGCAGGGCTCTCTGGCCAAGTTCTGCTTTTATCACACAGTAGAGAGACAGTTCCTGGTTTCTGACCGCTTCTCCAGAGGTTGTTTGTGTGTTTAATGATGGTGAAACAGTAAGATTAAACTCATTATTAGTCTTACAGCTAACATGAGATGAACATAACTTGTGCTCCAATATTCATTTTTTACCTCAGTTTGATTTTTGGCTCTAGAAAGTTATAACATCTTAAAAATCCCTGCGGGTAGCATTAGTCAAATACTATGCTGTACTTGGTATTAATATCCTAGGATTTAAATATAAGCTTGGGGAACCTGAGTCTGACATATTTTGAATTTCTACAGAGAGCATATTAGAACTACAACTTCATCTTGCAAAGAGATGGTTTAAAATTGTTAAAAGGAAGGGAAAAGTGTCGTTACTTCTGGGGCTGTAGAATAGCGTCCCATGTATGTAAGATTAGACACTTCCCACCCCTAGGGTTTGCAGTTTTGTATTACAGATTATTGTTATTGCATACACTTTTCTGATGAGATTGAGAAATTTCCTTAGCTGTAGCATAAAGCTGCCAGAATATATTTACTACAAACCTGAAGGCAAATATATTTCTTCCAGAGGCATCCTCAGGCTTTGGAGGCTTTTTTTTTTTTGCTGAAAGGCAGGCTCAGGCTTCCCATGAGATCATCAGAGAGATAAAAAGACTAAAAGCTCTTCAAAGCTAGACCTTAGGCCCTAACATAAATTAATTCTCTGGTGATGGTTTATGTTTGTAAAAAATGAATAAATATTTACAAAAATGCAGTTTAAATAGAACCTTACCCAACTGTACTTGAAATTAACTTTTTAGTATCACCTGTTCTTTTGAATTGAACATAAAAACATGTTATTATAACTTTAATTTAGACTTCAGAAGGCAAAGAAAAAACACAGCATTTTCTCTCTCTGTCTGTATGCCAGATTTCAGAGAGGTTATCTTGCTTGTTTCATGCCAAATAGTTACTACCCATAACTCAATAGACATTGAAATTGATTTACGTAACAGTAACTACATTATTATTCTAACTATGCTGCATGTTAACCCAGTCACTTACTAATTATAATTTAGTATACGGTTCGAAATTAAAAACTATTCTGTGTTCTGTTCTCCTCCTACTTTTTCCTTTCTTAAAGTTATATTGACACTAAGATTTGCTCTAATTTTTTTTCAGTGAAGAGTTCTAGAAAAAAGATATCTGCAATGCTGTAAGTAGAATACTGTAATTTGGAAATGACTTAACAGAAATGTCACTGAAAAAAAAGCTAGGAAAAATCCTGGTGAGAATCTCTGTGGTATCAGCATTAAAACTGTAGGACTGAGAGTCAAGAAATATTGATTCATCACAGGCTTCCTTTCTTACTTTGGAGATGCTGCTTTACTTCATGACCCCTTGTTCTTCAACTTGTAAACCAGAATTATAGGATGATCATATATCTTCAGGTATATAGTAAGGAGCAGTTCTATGGCACAGTTATTTATCCTGGTTTGAATTCTCTTCACAAAATTCGAGATGTTTGAAGGAGATTTAAGACAGCTTGTTCCCCAGATCACATCTGCTGCACCTCACAGACCTCTAAGTGTACTGTGATTATCAAATAGCCGTGATTCAGCAGTATGATCTGGAGCATTTTTAGTTCCTGAGGCTTAATTAGAGTTACCCATGACTGATCTTAAGCATGATTCCAGCCTAGTCCTCAAATACCCGAAGACAGTGAAAGGACTTGGCCTGCTCTGTGTCAAGTATTGTTCATGAAGGGCTCTAGATCTGTATTTATAACATTTTTTAAAATCTTATCCACAAGAAGCTGTGTGAGTACAAAGTAGCTGCTGTTAATACCATTAGAGAGCAATAACAAGTCATTATGCCCAAAGGTGTTATTTCTGTATAATTTGTAGTGTACAAAACATTGCTATATTATTTCCTTTGCATTCGTCTTCTAGAAGGTAGTTGCAGTGTTATTTCATATGGTGCAGGTATTAACGATCCTTAATTTGAAGAACTATAATTCAGTGTGCTTTTAATGTGGTAATTTAGATGTACTGTGTTATATGAAGGGCACTGTAGGGCTAAATTTTTATTATTAATTTATAGGAACTATTTTTTCCTGTGATAATATGGGAGAACTGACATTTTAATAAGTATTGTGATGGTATTACATAGATTGAGAAGTATGCTCAACTAGAAGTACCATTATTGAGATAACTGCAAGTTTGAATTCCACTGATGTCATTGGAATTGCTTGTTTTCAGAGGTAACCAGGTCCCAGGAATGACGATAAAGTAGTTGAAGCAAGAAATGACAGTTTTGTGTCCATTGCTGTTTTGAAGAAAGCAATTCAGAACAGAAGTAAGATGATGTTGTAATACAAAAGCAAATTAAGTAACTAATAAAGCAGAACTGCATTATTATCATCTTTTGTGAATGATGGAGCAAAAAGAATCCAATTTAAAAATAAGGCATTCTTCTGCTAAAATCTGCACTATTTATCTGGGAAGTGCTAAATCAACATTTACTTGATCTATGTATAATAGATTTCAGTGGGGGGAAAAAAAGCTGAAATTTGCAGCTAAACTATGGGCAATGACTAAAGTAGTTTTATGTAACTTGATGTAAAAGATAAAAAAATCAGATCATGAGTAATTTTATCTTTAAGCTTTAGACTTTAGTAATTTTATCTTAAAGCTTTAGACTTTCAGTTAATTCCTTTAAAAATATCATGTGCACTTATTAACTTAGTAACTAAATGCAAGTTGACATTTCTAAATTAGGTACTTGCCAGTTCATCAATGATATAAGCAGAAATGTATTTTTCAGTGGATGATGAAAGGGGATTTTTTTTTTTATCATCATGTCACTGTTGTCATGGAAACTTGTGTATGTCATTGTTAAATAAACTGTATGTAAGGATCTAACATTCCCATGACTTAATGTCAACTATTGTATTTTTAGTGTGTTTCTTCAATGCTGTAGTCAATGCTTAAGAACTTGTAAGTTGCTCTCCTGAATTACAACCATGAATTCAATTACAGGATTAAGCTATCCAGAGAGCCCTTAGTGTAGGGTTCTTTGGTGTAAGATTCTTTTCAATATGGGGTTATTAACAGTTGTATTTCCAAGTCCATTGTATTCTATTAAAAAAATCACAAACCCAGTATTTACTGTATTCAAGCAGATTATTTTGCCACAGCAGCCTTTTTTTTTTCCATAGTGAGCTATCCATCAGTAATTATAAATTCTCTACCTTGAAAATTATGGCTATTTTCTGAACATGAATATTAAATAGTAAGTGCTTTGTCTTTGAATAAACTGCTAAATTCACAGTACATCTCTTTTGTATAGTTGTGCTAACCTGTCATGCACAGAATGGTAGGCTAAGAGGGAGGAAAGCTTGAGTATGGCAATCCAGATTTAAACCCTCAAAAACTGAATTTTAATCACTGAACAAGTGACTTCTGTTACTTCAAAAATGTTTGTTATATTTCTTTTTTCATCCTAGCATGTTTGATTTAATCTCTTCTGTTTTGGAGAGTTTTCTGAAGACTATTCTGACATTTAAAAGCTATTATTTTAAATAACTTTAAATGAAGAACTTAGTTTTCATTTATTTTTAGTTGTCTGTAGCAATTTGATGCAAATTTAACTTACTTCAGAATCGTAGTAACATGAAATGTTCGAGAAGAGTAAAGTTATAAAGGTTTTTTGAAAGGTATGTCTTACTTAGGGTATTTTTTCCTTCCAGAAATGGTATGACAAGTTACAGTATTGGGTCGAGCAAAACACAAGAAGTGCAAAAGTATGGAGAAGAAAAACCTCAATTAAATTGAAGTAAAACAAACCACTGTGGCTTTAGATTTTAGAAAAAAAGCTTTCGTTAAGTAACTGAGGGTTATAGGCTAGTAGATGTAATTACAACTGAAATTAAATTTATAGGAAAGGTCTAATTTTCTCTTCCTGCTTTGGGAGATGCTGTCAGTTCAGGCAGTTGAATTTGAAGTAACGCCAAATGATAAATTCCTGGTAAGTACACATGCCCAGTCTTTATACCTAAGAAAGTGTATTAAAGAGTCTGTATATAAACCAAATATGTCTTTCTAGTATTTCAGATTACAGTAGGCTATAAATGAACGCATAGTCACTGAAAGGAGAAAGGGGGTGTCTTTAGTTTGTAAGCATTCATTGAGGCAAAATTAAACGTAACTGGCTTCATACCTTTTACCTACAATCATTGGTAATTGCAGCTGTGATTTACAGCAAGGTACAATTTCCAGATTCTCATTATATGGTCCTGGCTCTTTCTTCCATAGGATTTAGGTTTGGATGAAATGAAAGTTTTATGAATGGAAATCCTTGATCTATTACCTAAACTTTTCTCCATTTAAGGATTCTGAAGACAAAAGCTGTAACTTCTCTATCAAATACCTCTTCTGCTGAATGTGGTTTTGCATTTATGGATACCTCACAGTAACCCAGGCAGCTGATAATGCCATTATAATTTCATTTTCTAGCCATCTTCTGTAGAACAGCCTTATGAAATCTGAGCCACAAATTGCAGGGCAGAGGGATAGCTTGGATGTGTACTGCTCTGCATTGGCTACAGGGGGACTGTGGTGCAGGTCTCTTGACTGCTGGTGTGCAGGGCTAGTATCAGGGGTCCAGTTTTGTATTTAATAGGAATAAGTGTCTTGTCTGTTCATTGTTGTAGCAGCACTAGTGAGAAGTGAGGAGTGCTGAAGAGCCTCAGCTGCTGTGCCCCGGATCTGTTTTGTCTGGGGGATTCCCATACGTAGTTGGACACTTGCATAAGAAGAGAGGGATTTCATGACACTTGGCAAGACACGGAAATGCTGCAGCGATATCAAGAAGAGTGGATCAAACAGTTGCAGTGCAGTCAAATGTGGCTGATTCTAGACCCAGGTCCTGATGCATCAATTTGTGAAGAAACTTGTAGGAGCAGATAGATTTTTCAGGCTTTTGGTTAAACCGAAAATACAGTGGAAAGGCTAAATTCCTGTATTGTTGAGGATTTAATTTCTTAACAAATGAAAAATGAGGAAAAAAATAGATGAAGCTACATATTCTGTCTTTGAGTGAAATACTGTCTTTAAGTGTTAAAATCTTGTGCAAATGAAATAGATAATTATGAGTATTGACAGGAAAAGGTAGCTGAGGGTTTGGGGTTTTTTAGAATACACTCATATCTGAACGAGCTCTATGTTTATTTCGGTGTATTGTTGCTGATGAAAGCTAAGATTACATCTGCACAGCGCAATCTTGTGCCCTGGTAAATACTCCCACTTCTGAATGAGTTCATTTCTCAGGATAATTAGCTGTTGGAAGGAGTTTATTAACTCAGGCAGCGTCATGCTAGAATAGCTACAGTGCTCCTGGTAAATGGATCAAATTGAATATTATTATGTGGAACTAGTTGTACCATAAAGGCATCTTAAATGCTCTGTCATCAAGATCCAGTTGGGCTCATATATGTCTCCATGAGTGTATTTGCAAAAATGCCTGTATTTATGTATTTATTAATCATTGGTCATTAATTAGGTTTTCTAGGATTCACAAATCAGGATTCTAACATCTTGTTTCTCTTTGTCTTTAAAAATATCATTGTCACTCTCTGCTGTACCAAAACCTTAAATAAAATAATTTCAATTGAATGAAAAACTTTGCTTAGAACCATGAGATATTTGCAGGTTTTGGAGTGTTGTTGATAAATGCAGTGTTAATGATCTGACATATGCAAGCTTATGGGTTAGCTTTTAATCCAAATTGAGCCATCTCTTGAATTTCTTTAGTTAATGTTAATTGGTATTTCATGTACAGGGGACATTAAAATTGGAAGGCTAGGATCCCTCGCTTTCTTTCTGTTTGTGATTGTGGTGCAGATAGCCTAACGATGAACTTCCTTGTGCAGGGCTGCTAGTAACATCCAGTCTGATGGATGAGTATTTCTAGAAATGCCAAGTAATTGAGTCTTAGCACTTACGAATGTCTTGTGTGCTTTTTGAAAAGAGACCACCAGCTGCATTGTATTTAATTAATTGTACTTATTTCAGTGATGCATGTGTCTGTTCGGAGTAGAAAATAACACTTTCATTTCAGGGTTGTCTGTGAGCTGATTTTTAACTCATTGGAAGCAGGATAGTTAAAGCATGAAAACTCTGCCTCTGTTCTTACTGAGTTTTCAGTCCAGAATTGGAAGGAGTGTGCTCATAACATGTATATACCTCTCAGTATATTGCTGTGCAGATTTTCCAGCTGAAACACTTCATTCCTTAGCTTGCAACCTATGTTGAAATACTCAATGAGGAACTGCACTAAATAGGTTTGAAACTATGATGTTTCTGGTACCTTTTCTGGGACAAGCACAGATTCTGATGTTCTGTGAAGTGGTAAAGGAGTTTTTTCAGCTAAACAGTACATACGGATATTGCGGATATTGGAAGGCTTTTGGGATTATGCCAAAAAAAGTCGAAGAGTATTGTTTACTCAGTGACAACTGCCAAATTGTTACACGTATCAGGACCAAAATGAGATAAAGCCTTTTAACTTTCTGGGCTAACATC
The DNA here is from genome assembly GCA_033459285.1 of Clamator glandarius. Classification (NCBI taxonomy): domain Eukaryota; kingdom Metazoa; phylum Chordata; class Aves; order Cuculiformes; family Cuculidae; genus Clamator; species Clamator glandarius. The sequence goes on from JAUNZM010000046.1 coordinate 1,854,301, forward strand.
TTCAAAATGCATTTCTTAACAGACTGATAAAAAGATGAGGAGATGGCAGAATTTGGCCAGATGTGGACACAAAATATGGGTGATCAAAGCAGGAAACTGCACAACTGTGTGCCTAAGCCACTCGCGTGCAGTGCCAACTCATACTCATGGGGACCTGGGCTCCTTTATACCCCGTGTTTCTTCCCCTTCTGCTGCCTCAGCAGATATGCATTTAGACCTAGTACTTGAGTAATGTTCAGTGTCAGAAGATGGTACATAGACACAATCAAATAATGGCTGTAAGTGCTGGGAGGTTCAGTGGTCTTCTTTCATAGGATCAATCGTATAGTTTGCTTCTAGAAAGCTTGTTTTCTCTATCAAAAGTTCATAGCGAGTGAAGATTGTGTACTGCAAATAGTGTACTTCTGTGAACAATCTAGACAACATATAAAATGGTCATGTAGAATGGAAAATATTGAAACTTTCCATACTATTAATATATAAAGAATTCTGTCTCTTGATTATTACAGACTGAAAGGAATTTGTGCCTTTATTCTTCCAAATTTTCAGACCTTAACTAAGTCAAATGATCCATTTTTACTCTTGGAAAAGTTTCTTTTTCTGATGAAATATGTGTTTTTTAGTAAGCTCTAAGGACATTGTGTTTGGGCACATGTACTTAAAGTTCTTTGAATTTTTTTAAAAGCACACATTCTTTATGTCTTTGCTTGATTGCAAAGCTATGTAGTGGTGACCCACTCTGCTAGATCAAGTTAAAAATCATCACCTTTATAAAATGAGAGGTACACAAGCTACAGTTTGGAAAGCAAAATAATGTTAAAATAATGGTTACTTCAACTGGTCCTGTAATACTTCCCTGCTTGTTTTACAGAAGCAAACATGGTAACACTATATCCATCAGCATAAGAATATCTTTCAGTTTCCTTGCAGCTCAAGTCAATTATTTCATATTGAAAAAGGTTGGTTTCAGACTACAGACCATGACACTTTTTAACACTGAAGGAACATTGATGCTTGTATAAATACATAACCATGTATACTTGTAAGTGTGCAGATGTGTTTGCATCTATTTATACACAGGTTTTACCTTCAGCTGCTTTATGGAAAAGGAATGTTTCCTGAAAAATATACCAGAAGTTGCATCTACTGGAAAATGAAAATACTGTGCTTTTTAAAAAAAAAAGAAAAAAAAAATTGAACCAACAAAATAAAGTTTTGTTATATCGGTTGTCAGTGATGCCTTGAATCTTAGAACTGGACTGTTTTCTCACATAGCCCTAGAGTCAGTATTCCCCTTTTAAGCCTGTAATTTTACTTAATTACTTATGTTATGAATTAACAGTATTTTAATTAAGTGTGTTCATACTAATTTTAAAAATAGTTGACTGAGAGAGGTCATTTAATTATGTTTTATCTGTAAGAAAGCATTAGCTCTGCTGTGACTGATAGCTAACAAGGCCATCTGCAATGCCTTTCAGTTCACTCACACTGAATTGTTCAGATAAAGACTGTCAAGTGCTGCCTAAATAAAGAAGGAGCCTTGGTAGAGTTAAGTGCAGTGGAGAACACAAATGAAGCATTGATTCCAGGCATGCTGTAGGATCCAAGCTGTTTCTTGTAGTGCTGAACCTTTTAAGACTTTACATTGTTGTTTTCTGCGAAGTATTAAAATGCAAGTATCTGTCATTCAGGATTTCCGGGAAGATGAAAATGAGGATGGGGAAGAAGAAGAAAAGGTGAGTTAAACTCCAGTAGCTTTGGAAAATGCTTATGTCCTTCTATTGTTAACCCTTTTTAGGACAATAAACCTTCAATGATTACCTTTCTTTTACAGGTCTTCCTCAAGCCTGTTGTTGAGGATAGAAATATGGAATTGGCCCGAAAATGCAGTGAACTAATAAGTGATGTAAGTGATGTTTACTGTTTGCATCCTTACATTTGCATTTCTCTTTTCAAGTGAGTTTATATTTACCATACGTATTTTTTCAGGTATGTAGAATGTAGCATGTGCCAATCCAAAACTTTACTATAAAGCACACAAAATAATAGAAAAGCACAGCCTACTCTGGTACTTTAAATCATCAACCAGAGAAGAATGAGCTTTTTAGAGCACTTGGATGGTATGAAAGCCCTAGGCCCTAGGGAGGAAGATGTGGTTTCACCTGGAGCATGTTTCCCATGAGAACACCTTGGCTGATTTCGTCAGGAAAACGCAGTATTTTTTATAGTTATAGCCTAATCCTGTGAAGTTTGATTGGTTAGAACAGAACTGGTTGCCAATATACATAGCTGTAAGGAGGGAGGATAAAAATAGAACAAATTAATTTTGAGTGCTATCGGTTGGTCTGTGGTCATAAAGGCTCAAAACTACTTAGTGTATTGTTATTTACTTACACTTAAAGAAACAATGCACTGAAATGCTAGAATGTCTTCAAAAACATTCAACTAGCAAATTCTTGACTTTAGTTAATGTGTAAACATTATGTAGTGGTAAATAGTACAATAAGTGCCTTTTAATAAAAGCCAAAATGAAAATGGACCTGGAGCACTTACCTGACCCAAAATATGTTTATGGCTTCCATGGAACTTGTTTCTGAAGGTGATTGCTGTTCTTAAAGGCAAAAACTCCTTGAAAAATGCTGAAGAAATGTTTTCTTTAATTGAAAAGGAATTATTACTGTGCTGTGTACCCATTACGAGTAATGTTGGTTGTGGCTGTTAATTAACTGATAAATGGAATAGCTGTATTTTCGCTGATTTTCTGCAGGGGACTGGGAGCTAAAGTGAGTAACTAAGTAAAGCCAGGTTTCTGAAGGCTATAATGGTTCAGCTTTGTGGGCTTTTGCTGAAATCTTGTGAAGCATTTAGACTATAAGTGTGCTCAGTTTTCCTTGAGATATATAAAGCATAATAGCAAAGCGTCACTAATGCTTTCAGAGCAGTAGCAATATGTAATGGCCCAGACCAATTTCAATGAAGAGATTCTGTTTTTAAAAATGGCATCCAGTTTTGGATACTTATTGAGCCTCTACTGAAATCAGTAGGTATTTCTTCATTGGCTTGAATGGAATGTGTGTATGTATGTGAGGCAACTTTTGTTTCCCAGAATTTTTTCTATAATTGGTATGTTTTATGACCACTGAAGTCCTTTGTACTGGGATGTAAGTTCCTCACCCTGCATACTTCATTGTGGAGGTGAATAGTCTGCAAGGAGTTTGCATTCTTGCCTTTGATTTTTAACTCATTAACATTCAGACCTTTTTTTTATATATCCTTTATCCTTTTTAGCACAAATCTTTACACAAACTGCTGTTTGTCTGGATGTAGCACTGATGTAAATCTGTACATTTTGTGTGTATGAGAATTTTATGGGGCCTGAAGTTTGGCCCTAAAATGACCTTGGGACAGCAGAGTGTCCTTGACGACCATGAAACTCGGTTGTTGTCCTTTTCTGCCAGTGGAGCTGTCAGCATAGCTTCTCCATCAGGACACAGTGCCAAGAGTGCTCATGACTGAGATATTAGGGCTGCACTACACTTGCCCTGCATTCTTTTCAGGCCGGCTTTAATTTGGCAATATGTTTTTTAAAAAGTGTTATGATGGCAGCTGTGAGTGTGTGCTTAACTGTCAGCCTTGAACTGTACACAGGGAAAGCTGCGAAATGTTTATGTGCTCTGGTTCTTGAGGAAATCCCTGTTTTCATTGGAGGTCGGCAGACATTTGTTCTGTGGCTGTGATACCCCCTGGATTGTTTCTCCCTAAAGCCATTTTATTTAATCTCCCTCCATTATGCAAGTTTAATGTGCAGATGTTTTCAAAACAGTCGTATGTATTTGATTTATATGAATTACCTTGTTTTCCAGGCCTTTTGTCTTTGGTAGCAAAATTGAATGTGTCTGTTTTCTTGTTTTACTTACATTTTGGTATATTTTTCTCTCTTCTTCATTTTGATTGTGTGATGTCATGTTGTGAATACTGTTCTAAGCAGAGACGGGAATTAGTGTATGAGTAAAATGATCGCTGACCAAACCATCATAATCCTTTCTGGTAGACAGGCAGACACTTTGTCATCTGAAGATTTCTGCTGAAGTTTGGTAATATATGGTAGCAGTGCTTCTTTTCCCTTATAGCAAAAAGTAGTACTATGTGCCATTGAACTGCCCTTGTATGGAGTCCACATATGCTTTAGCATGTCTGTTTATAAAGCAAGAACCAAAGAGACCTAGAGTCAAGTGCAGAAACAAAGTGCCTTTCCACTCATACCATTAGGGTTGTGACCACCTAATTTGAGGTGGAGCTGTTCCTTTGGACTCACCATTAGTAGCCACAGCCAGGAGGACTTTGAGGTCCAAATTGCTGGAAAGTAGTAAAATATTGGGAGGCAAAAATACTGTATACTTGCCCTGTTCTCAAGCTTTCTTCTAGGTTTCTGCAGCCACAGAGAGGGGATTTTGTATTACATAGTTCTGTGATCTGACACGGCTCTCAGTCTTATGAGATATTATAAATTAAGAAGTGTAAGGTTTGAAAGGGAATCTTTAGTGGTAGAAGTTCCCTTTTGGTCTGTTATAAGAGTAAGATAAGAAGGTTAGACTTTTTTTGTGGCTCCTCTAAACTTAATCGGATCTTTGAGAGATGACTAATGAGAGTGCTAAAATGGACCATGGCATGATACCTGTAGACAAAGTTACATCATTCATTTTAAGTTATTAAGGACAGGTTTTTAAGTATATTCATTGACAAGTTAGATTTATATATGCCCCTGAACATAAAGGAAAGATGGCGTACCATCAGAGCCTTTCCTTTAGCGCACGGTTTCCTCCTGTGTTTCCCCTGTGAAAAAGGCTGATGAAATAGGCCATGGGCAAGATGGATTTTCCTGGCAAGCTAGGAAGCTTCAGCCTAAAGATTGGATGCTTTTCTTTTATATAGTTGATCTCACCGTAAAACATCCACTAAGAAAAAAAAAATGGAATTGAAGGTTACTCTTTTGGTGGTTGTCTAGGAATTTTAATCTACTTGTACTGGAAAGCTGTGCTGCTGGTCAGAGTATAATAAAATCATAGAATCATAGAATAACCAGTTTGGAAGAGACCCACCGGATCATCGAGTCCAACCATTCCTATCAAACACTAAACCATGCCCCTTAGCACCTTGTCCACCCGTGCCTTAAACACCTCCAGGGAAGGTGACTCAACCACCTCCCTGGTCAGCCTGTTCCAGCGCCCAATGACCCTTTCTGTGAAAAATTTTTTTCCTAATGCTGAGCCTAGATCTCCCCTGGTGGAGCTTGAGGCCATTTCCTCTTGTCCTGTCCCCTGTCACTTGGGAGAAGAGGCCATTACCCTCCTCTCTACAACCTCCTTTCAGGTAGTTGTAGAGAGCAATGAGGTTTTCCCGCAGCCTCCTCTTCTCCAAGCTAAACAATTCCAGCTTTCTCAGCTGTTCCTCAAAAGGCCTGTTCTCCAGCCCCTTCACCAGCTTTGTTGCTTTTCTCTGGACCTGCTCCAGAGCCTCAACATCCTTCTTGTGGTGAGGGGCCCAGAACTGAACACAGTACTCAAGGTGCGGTCTCACCAGTGCCGAGTACAGAGGGAGAATAACCTCCCTGGACCTGCTGGTCATGCTATTTCTGATCCAAGCCAAGATGCCATTGGCCTTCTTGGCCACCTGGGCCACTGCTGGCTCATATTCAGTCGGCTGTCAACCAACACCCCCAGGTCCCTCTCCTCCAGGCAGCTTTCTAGACCGACTTCTCCTAGTCTGTAACACTGCACAGGGTTGTTGTGCCTCAAGTGCAGGACCCGGCATTTGGCCTTGTTAAACCTCATGCCATTGGACTCAGCCCAGCAGTCCAGCCTGTTCGGATCCCTTTGCAGAGCCTCCCTACCCTCTAGCAGATCCACACTTCCACTCAGCTTAGTGTTGTCCACGAACTTGCTAAGGGTGCACTCGATGCCTTCATCCAGGTCATTGATAAAGACATTGAACAGGGCTGGACCCAGCACTGAGCCCTGGGGAACCCTACTTGTAACATGTAACAGGAGTTTCAACTGGGAACACGCACCAGACATAAACCATATGTAGACAATCAAAAGTAGATTTCCCATGTCCCTTCTCAGCCTCATAATTATGAATAAACATAATTCTATGAATATAGTGTCACATACAAATTACATGAAACATTGATTTTGTGGGTCTCTGAGTAAAATCATGATACATGGAAATTTTATACTCATTATTCACCAGAAAGTTTTTATTTAGAATACACTGTATTCACATTTGTATTGCTGAAGAAATCTACATCTAACCATATTGTCAGCCTTTGTGGATTAAACTTAACAGGAACCAAAATTATTTCCTGTGTGGGAATTATATAGACATCAATTTGAGATGAATTTGACATTATCTGATCCATTTTGTGGTGGTCAAAAAATTTGCATCAGAAAGTACAGGAGCTGATTCTGTGTAATCTGCCATCCTTCTCATGAATTTTCCAAGTCCCTATAGAGGAGCGTAGAACTTGTGATATCCATTAACGATGCAGAGAGAGAGGAAATTAATACTGTGTATTTCTGTAATGCTCAGATGCAGATCATATTGCTTCTGTCAGTGCTTGTCAGCAAGTCTGGAGTGCATAAATGTGAGCTGCTGTTAGGCAGAATGTGAAAATGAGGTTAGAGAAATGGTGGCAGATAATAACCATGAAAATTTAATACTAAATAATTCAGTTTGCATTGAACTGAACTACTTTATGTGCAAAGAAAGAAATGTCACTAATAACATTTAAGGCTATTAATGTAAAATATCTATCTTTAAAACTTATGTAGCCCATCTCATCATTATGCACTGTCTTTCTTCATGCAGTATTACATAATAAAGGTCCCTAGGCAGTTACCATGTCCACAGATTTTATCTTTTTGCAATCTCAGTAATACAAACAGTAACTCTAACTTCACTAGCAGTCATGTGATTGTGTTACCTGCCCGTATTGTTTGCCTCATGGTAAGAAAATGGTTGGTTGTTTAAAAAAAAAAAAACCAAAGGACCTTTGTGTTGCTTTTTTTTTTCAAAATATGTTGTGTTTTACTTCAAAAATGTTTTCCTTCATGCATACACATGGCTTAAAAATGGCTTAATTTAAAATTTGTGTGAACTTAAAGAAATTCTGTTATTGCATATCATGACTGATTGGATGCTTTGTAGCCAGTGAATAAGTAGTAGCCTTCTCGTCTCCTGGAGATCCATAAAGGGGCATTTGATTATGTTATTCAGATTCTGTGTTTGCCAGGTCTGTGTTAGAAGTTAGTTTAACAATTTTATCTTTGAGATCAAGGAGATCTATTATTTGGTTCTCCTTTCTATAGAGATACTGGAACATTTGCAACACTGGTGAAAATGTGCTGTAGGTATAGAGAAAAGTCATATCTGTTTCATTTTTTTTATTAAATGGTTCTGTGACTTTTACATAGCTCCTGGTACTGTGTGTCAGAACTGGGTGTTTCCCCTTATGGCTTAATTTGAACCAGCCTGAGGTATTTGAAAGCCACTCAGTATTCATAAATGAAATAAAATAAAAATAGCCATTGTTTCTTTTTCTTTTTTTTTAAAAAGAAAATGATTTTTTCCTACTTTTTGTAGGTACACTATAAAGAAGAGTTTAAAAAATCTAAAGGCAAGTGCATATTTGTTCCTGACACCCCGCAGCTAAAACATGTGAAAAGTCTTAGTGCTTTTATATCTGAGGTAAGATCTAAAAGACTGAAGAATTCTCTTTGCTTCTTATCCTTCCTAAAAACTCCTTCAATTGAATATGGTGTTTTTTATTAGGGGAAGGATGGTTTATTTCAAATAACAATTGTGTTTAAAGCTGAAGTGACTTAAAGTGCTGTAATTAGTGTATACTGTGTGTGAGAAAAATCTGGTATTATGCAACACTTTTAATTTTGCATTCCAAGATATTTTACTGATGATTCTGAGTTAGTCCTAGCTGTGCCAATTATAGATGGATAAACAAAGATAAGAAAAGGATTTCTTCTTCCTTATTCTGCAGTGATGAGATTTGCAAATTATACATGTGCATAGTTTCCCTGCAGTGGAGAATTCATGGCCTGATATCAAACCAAAGGACCCAAGGAAACTGTTAGCATGTTATCACCCCTGCCTCCTTCAGCAAGGGGACTGGGTCAGGCATCAGGTCAATGTCATCTAAAGGTCCCCTGAGCGCTTGCACACACATATATACATACCCATGTCAGAGTTTTCAGGTCTTCATGTACACACAAACACAACTGTGGTGGCAAAGAACAGCAAATTCCAAAATTCCAGAGCAGAGTTTACTGATAGCTCTTCATGTTCCAGGTACAAGGTGCAAGATTGCATCTCTGATTATTTTCCACAGGCGAGAACAGCAGCGGAAGTTTTCCTTGGCAGAGAGTCGCTCTTGTTAAGGAACTGCAGGTTCTGAGTGATATTTCTGTCACTGTGACTATGAGAAGACTTAAGACTTTTGTGTGCTACCTTTATGATTGTGATATAGAGCATCCTAATATATCTGTCTTGAGTTATGTAATTTTATACAGTCTACGTTCTATTTTTGATATACATCAATTTGCTGTGGCTACATTCAATATAGATGCATCTGCTGAATATTTTTGTGATATTTATCTTCATATTTTATAAGAAAATGGTATGTCCCAGGGAGCATAAATGTGATGAAATTATACTTTCTAACAGACAGACTGTTGTAGCCTACAAAAGCACACTATGAAGAGAGTATTTACTGAATCCATCTATATGATTCCAAAAAAAAGATGCTAACTAGTAGTCAAAGATTTAGAGATATAAATTTCAAAATTTTAAACCCCATATATTTTATATTATCACATTGTTCGGCACTCTGCTTATTGCAACATTACCTGAAGCCAATGATGTGGTGGATGGTGTATCCTGTAAATTACTGACCTCTAGTGTCCCATAACCTGTTTTTGCAAAACTCGAGCACTGAAATTCTTAACAGCATGTCTACAGCAGTGAAAGAGAGACCTCTGCTTTAGGAAACAGCAACAAATGTTACAGCAAATTACTGATATATATATATATATATATATATAAAAAATATGAATGAGGAACTAGTCTGTAATGGGCATCTGTATATTGCACAGTATATTAAATATATTAGGCAGTATTATTTAAGATATCTTTGATGCTTATGATTATTTTCACAGCCATACTCAGTATTGTTTTATGAATTTGAAAAACGTAGATCTGAAGCAAATCCTCCCAGATTTTTAACTATTATGCTGGCCTATCTCTTTTAAGAGATTCCTTCTGTAAGGTATTGGTAGTACTGAATGCTGGAGAAAGTACAGGATAAATAAAAAGTAATTTAAAAATTAATCTTTCATATAAAAAGGTTAAGTGGAAATGATGGCAGACGTGATAACTTGAGTGTTTCTGTCCTTTGCAATATAGTTACAATTAATTGTTACTACTTATCAAATAGTGAAATATTTTTTTTGTTGGCCTCTCATTGCTCCCATTGTGCAAAACTTGGGAAAAAGAAAGGAAAAAGATAATTTTGTTCTTTGGAAATGATTTTAAGAAGGATAGAAAAATAACTGCCTTGCTTACCGTATTTTATACTTCTTCAAAATGATTGCATTTCATTAGGAGATACTTTAATTCCTTAGTAAATTAGACACATCCACCTGAAGTATTTTAAAGTTAATATTTGAAGATCTGATTTTGCTTGAAAGTTCATGACAGCATTAGATTTTTCCAGTTCTTGTTATCTGTGCTATTTTATTTATCAGGAAAAAACAGTTAGTGTGCTTACTGTGTCTTAATTTTTGCATTATGTGTCACCTTTTCCTCCCCTTTAGGTAAAGTATAAAGGAGCTGCTAAGAAAGACCTTTCCAACTCTCTTTATCAGCAGATGCCAGCCACAATTGACAGTGTATTTGCAAAAGAATTAACACAGCTTCAGAGCAAGGTACAATTTTAAATCACAAAAATGATATTTATATGAATTGTATGACAGAATATGACCAATTTAAACAATATATTTGAATGGAGACTTGATTTATTTGGGTAAGTTTATCATCCAGAATTTATCACCGTAACTTCTTAACTTCAAGAATTATTCACTTTTAAAATTTGACCATCTTACTTGTTATGTTTATTAAATAAAAAATTAAAAACTGCTAGTGCATTCAGCAATCCAGTGAAATCTATTAGAAATCCATGGATGCAGTAAGGAATTAATGAATTCAGTGACACTACACTGCATTTATAGAACAGGTGACTCTTACATACCAACAATTTAAATATGGGTGTTGTATTAGGTTTATAAAATGTCTGATGCTGAAGGGAAAAAAAATACTTTAATGACTTTAAAAGGCACTTTCTTGTACCAGTAAATGTTTTTCTGATGGTCTGTGTACTACCACTCACAACGTATGTTGTAGAATTAAAAATATGAAATCAAATTTATTGAATGTAGCGTAAAACATGCAAGCACAGTAAAACTAAAAATTCCAGTTCGATTGCCTCCAGGTGCTTAAGAATATAATACCCTGTAGGCAGATGACCCTTCACTTCCATTGATCTCAGTGGACTTGTAAATGTTAAGTGTGTGTAATATGAATGAAGTTACAGATTTTCATTGTTACTCATGAGAATTACAGTTGATAGATGGTCATGACTTTCTGTCCATCAAGCATTTACACATTTTTCTTGGTTTGCCTTTCTCTTCTCTTAAAGACATTAACTATGTATAGTGTAATATAGCCAGTCAGTGAAGCAAACACAGTCCTAAATCCATATTGTTCATTTTATCTCAATATGCATTCTTCTAATGCAGTGATTTTTTTTTTTTTTTCAAACAAGGGAAGATATTCATAACAAAAAAGAACACTGAACTCTCAATACAGCTTGTGGAGAAATGTTTTGTTTTAAAACAATGTGTTCATCAGAGCTATACTTAGCAAACATAACAACATAAAATATATTTTAATTTTCACAGTTTGAAGTGGAACATATATACACTCAAGCTAAAGCAACATAGTAGCTGAAATGACATTAATGTGATATTTAATTGCAAAGTGAGTGATTAGAAGAATTACAGTAGAAATAAATTGGGAATTAAACTTGTGTAACAGTTTTAAACTGTTAGCTTGATTTATAAAACAGTAGTTAAGTAGTTCGCCACAAATTTACTCCTGGATTAATTCCAAATGAGTACATTCTACATTAGTTTACGCAAATGAGGTTAATTAACATTGGTGATGTGCCAGGGAAAAATAAATAACTCAGAGTAAAAATGAAACTGTTTGATTCATCAAAAAGAACCCTTTAAAGGAAAAGACTGACATTTTCATTTGATATTTTTGAAGGTTTTCTGCAGTCATCCTAACAGTCATAGAGAAACAAATATGCATATAGGATGAGTTTTATTTAAGTGAAAACTTTTCCTATAAAATTCATTCCATCCCCATGGGAATAGATGCATTATAAATCATAATCTACCATAAAACTTAAATATATGCTGACACATTTTTCCATCTTGCGGTTAGTGTTGCAGTGGACCTAAATTTAATGCTACTTTGAGAGGCATCCTAGGGGATTTTCTAGTGGAAAATCTTCTCTGCAGTATTCAAATCTAATCTGTATTGTGCCTATCACTGCGATACCTAAGTAGCTAATACAAGGATTTCAGATTTCAACTGGGTCAGGATATGGCAGAGAGGATTTCTACTCCATCTATCTATCTGGGATTGTGAATTTACAGGTCATCACTTCAGCAAGAGGAGTCTAAAGCTATAGGAAGGAGAGAGGACAGTACTGGCTGGCTGTTGTGCCAACTCTCCTGCAAAAAGGCTGTTGCAAGCACAGAACTGCAGTCTGTTTTCCATTTAAAATAAGCTGATTTTAAGTAGGTGCCGGTTTCCCAAGAGGTGGAAAATAAGAGTACATGTCCACCTCCCCATCCACATTTACACCTTTGACTCCCTTTTCATGCATTTTGGACATAAGGCTCATCTTAAATGCTTTTGTAGCCAGATGCAGTAAGTGCTTTCTTGCGTTGTGATGCCATGTTCTTGGCAGGATCCATAGTCTCACCTGCCAAGCAGGTTTGTTGGGTCTAGAGGATCACAGTATGAAAAAAAATTTCCACTGGCTCTCCCTGCTGCAGCCTACTGGCACAGGGCTGCTGAGGCTGGTAGGCCTCCCCTGGGTGTTCTCTTTACACAGTTGGCAAATGGTCTCTCCCATGAGTTGATATTTAATTCTGAAATGGTGCTGGTGCTGCCCAGCAGCTCCATTTTCAGGCTACCTAGATACGGCCCAATTTATTAATCTTGTACACTGTTTGAAATCACACTTAGGATTTAGGAACTTGGAGGTAACTAGAGAAAATTTGCTTTTTCTCACAAGAAATTATTCTCCACCCATAGCTGCCCTTCACTGTCATTCCCACAGCAAACAGGCTACCGTAGCAGCATCTATCACTTATGCAAGCTCTAGCTGATATGGCAAGTTTGATTAACTTCCACAGAGGCAGGACTTTGTTCTGCAGGGTTCCAGCTGTACAATGTCAGCACTGACAGAATCTTACCCTAATGGAGAGTATAACAACCTGATGGTTGTTGTTCTCCTCCTGTGGAGCTTTGTCCCCATATTAGCTATATTGATTTATGCACAAGGTGCTGAGGGTCATGGTTTATTGTTTGATAGGAGTGGTTGGACTCGATGATCCGGTGGGTCTCTTCCAACCTGGTTAGTCTATGATTCTGTGATTTATGCTCAATTCCCTCTTCAAGATACAGAGGAAAGGCTAAACCAGGACTACCTCTGCTGGCTTTTGCATAAAGGCCATATTTGCTTTTTTGTGTTTTATGTAGAACTGGGACAAAGATGGAAATAAATACCCATAGAGAAGGAAATCCTTCTGAAATTCTGACAAAAAAAATCATGACATTATTTTTAGGGAAAAAAAAGACTTCAGGAGAATGAAAAAGAAGTTTCAGAGCCACGTGAACTTGGGTGGCTTTTATCAATTTCAGCTGTTCATCTACACGGAAAGTTTGACTGTTGCCTTCTAAATAGCCTTCTTGAGGCTGAGCAACCAGATTTTCCTCCCTCTCTCTCCTTTGTCATAGCTGTCCCCAGGGTAAGCTAGAGAGAGCAGAAATGTCTGCCCTCAGTACATAATTTCACCTTCCTTACCAGCCTAAGACGCTGTCACCAATTTCCCTGTTCTCTCCAATATAAGCATAAGAGTGGGGAGCCTTCATTTTCATTTTCCTGTGAGGAAATGGACATTTTGGAGAAAATTTGCAATTTTCCTGTGGAAGATATTTCTGAAGGAAAAATTCTGATCCTTAGAAGGTTTATGCCAAGTCTTTCTCTTGTCTAAAGACCAGTATACTGAGTATACTGTATATAGTATACCAGTATACCTTACACAGAACATTTTTTTAATAAGGTGTCACAAACAATGATAAAGGTATTTAAAATTGCTTGAGGGGGAAACAATTTTGAAAAAAAGTATGTGTTTCATCACTTTTTTCATCACTTTATTTCTGCCATGAGAAGAGATTGCACTGTTTTTCTTCTTATCTGAAAGGAATCATCTAAAGCAAACTGAAGGCAGTTTAATTTTTTCCTTTGCACAGGGCAATATCTCAAATAGTAACTATATGTCAATGCTCAACAGGATTTCCTGTTTGTTTGTAAAGATGGTGAGCCAAGTGAATCTTAAGAAATAATTTCAACTTCCAGAGAAAGTTTCAGAGTTCTTTGCTAACTTGTAGGCAGAATCTTGCTTTTACTTGCATATAGATTGTTTACTATGATAAAGCTATTTGTGTGGTTTACTACATCATTTACAGTTACATTACACATTATCAGAATTTTTCATGTAATTCTGTATGATTTTTTATGGTATTAAATCTCACATTCAAGATTTTATCTTTTTTTTTTTTTTATGGTAGCAAGTATTAGTCTCTGGGGCTTCATTTGTTTGTTTTACACAGGTACATCAGAAAATCTTATTCTCTATCTAGATACTAAAATGGCATTTTCTGTGTTCTTGAACATTTCCCACTACAAAATCCTACCTTGCATTTTTTAAGTTTGGAGCTCAGCTTATTGATTGTAAAGGGAAATAGGAAAACAAAAATTTAATAGTGCTTAAAGTATTCCAAGCCGAAGTATTAGTCAGAGTTAAGATAAAGGAGCACAAAGCTTTCCTTAATGCAGCTTCCTATTGACATAGTGGTGTACAAGAGAGAGAAGAAAAATAAAACACAAGTACTTACAAATTAGTACAGTCTGAAGTCATACCTACTTAAATAACTGCCTTGTATTTCTGAAGATAATAAATACTGCCAATTCAGAGTGGAGGTTACATTAGTGACCTATAATACTTGATCTTTCTGTAGAGTAGTTTCAAATGTAGATTTGATAAAGAAAATTCAGTTTAGCTAAAGCTTGAAAATTAGCATGAAGTGAGAAATGATTTTACACATGCTAACATGTAAAATAATAGGTCTAACAATATTGATGAAGTAATCCTCATAAACATTTTTTCATGCTTCTTTGGGACTGATTTACAGACCTGGGAGAAGTTCTTCAACTAAATTGTCCAAAACTAAGCAAGACAACTATTGATATCCTCCTAGGCTGTGATTGCTTCAAAGTTACTTAAGTCATTTAACGAGAATAATGTGAAAAGATAGGAATAACACAGCTGTCAAATAGCAAGTCAAATATTCCTACATTAATATAGAGAAAAATCATCTTTTCCCAAGACAGCAGACACTCAATTGCAATTTCTTTTAGTTTTCTCATATTGGGAGTTGATGGGCTTTTAGTTTCTGATGTCTTGATTACTTAGCCCATCTGCCAACAGAACAATATAGATGTTGAACCAGCAAAGTAGGAATGTAGTAAGGTATCTGTAAATTTTGGAAGTAACTGTACGGGTCTGCTTTTCAGAATGGTATTAAGTGGGAAACATCTTAAAAGTGATAATGTGAATTAGGAAAAGAGTTTTGGTAGCTTATGTTTATATAGTCATGACACTTTTGCAGGGGATAATTTGTCAGTGATTCTTCAGTCTTGTTAAAAATTTTTTTTGTATCTCAGTTGCAAGATGTAATAAATACAGAAAGGTTATAGACCTCTTATTGTTTCAATTTAAGTTGTGTTTGTTTCACCAGAGGGCTGATCATGTTGAATAGACACTGTATAAGGATATGGCACTAGTAAAGTTTCATTCATATACTGTCGGTGCACAACAAAAAAGTGCAACAACCTTTGTCTTAATCTCTCAGCCTATATATAATTTTGTAATCTGAGATAGTCAGGGCAGATACTGATATTTTGTCTTGGGCACCCTGATCTGTGACTCAGATGCAATCTTGCTGCCTTAAATATGGAGAGATATAACATTTTCTCACAGTCCTTCTGTCGTGTCCTAAAACAGTCTAAATCACCACAGTCAAGAGTTCTCATCTCGCAGAAAAGCCCAGCTTTCCGTGACTGGCTCTCTGTGACCAGCTCTCAGTGAGACAACTCTCCATGGACAGCTCTCCATGGGACAGCTCTACACAGGGAGGTATTAAGGATAGGATTAGGATTACGGTCAGGGTTAGATGTTAGGGTTTTGGACTCCCCGTATAGAGTTGTCGCTCTGGGGAGAGTTGTCCATGTAGAGTTGTCCCAAGAAGAATTGTCTTAGATCCCCCACCTCAAAACTTTTAGAGTTTTCTTTTATTGCTGTCGAGGGTTTTAGTGTCAAATCCTTCTCCTCCTCATCCTGGTCATCTCTCAGTCTTATTTTGTATTTGCTATTTTTGTGGGGATTATTTTAATGCTTACTCTTGAGAGCTATTAGAAAATGAATTTACTTGCTGCTTGCTGCTTCTTCAGGCATCAAAACCTGATGAATTTTCTTGATGTAAGCCTAAAAGCTTCTGACAAGGATAAGTGCAAGATCAGCTTTTCAGGCAGTTTTAGTATGTGAGTGTGTGTAAGTATAACACAGTACAGTGAAAGCTGGATGAATGCCCAACATTGAGCTCAGTTTCTATTAAAAAAAAAAAATTTTTTTTATAAACTCACAATCCAATTCTATTTTCCTTTACCATGATGACAATTGAATGTAAATATTATTTTTCTTTGTGAACCTGGGGGCTATTAAAAAAAATGTGTTATGCTAGTAATTTCCTAACAGTGGAAGAAATAGATGTTTGGGCTATGAGTATTTCATGTAAACCTGTTTATTTATGAGCAGTACACAAAATATTTTCTTTTATTTCTGATAACATAAAAAAATAAAAAAGAAACCTGAGGAAATATTACTCAGCTGACAAATTCAAGTGTGTTTTGAGCAAAAAAAAAAAAAGATTTCCCTAACTTGATAAGGTTAATTTGCTGTTTTGTGTATTTCTTTTTCTTGCTCCTGCCTATTCATACCTCTGCAATAACAGACTTGGAGAAATCTCTCTGCTGACTGTCTCTCGTATGTCTCTGTTTTTGGTGGAAGCTGCTCTTGTTTCAGGGTTCTGGTTCCATTAAGGAGCTTAATTATTTATTACATCTTTTCATTAACACAGGTGCACTATGACACTAGGTTTAACCAAGTTTATATTATTATTATACCTGCTTTGTCGAGGTCACAGGAGTGTAATGTTGCTTTTTTTCAGGTTCTCTACAAGCGAAAACATGATGCTGAGAAAGGAACTTCAGATTATGCACATATGAAGGAGCCTCCAGATATTAAACATGCCATGGAAGTCAGTAAATACCAGAGTGATGTAAGTAGTTATTTTGGGTAGATAAATCTATTACACCTAACTGAAATGATTTGGGGATGGAATATTTTCATATTTCATTGGTTGATTATTTTTTACATTATTTGCTCTAAAGTAATTTGGGACACAGTCTTTATTTAAAATATGCTATGAGTTTTGTGTGTGACTTTCATACTAAACTGTATTGGAAAGCCATTGTTATTGTTTATTAGTAGTACTTGTTATTAAGTGCTATTAGTTTGAAATAAATTCACAAAGGCAAGTTCTTAGAATTCATGTGCACCTACTTTTACTTAAAGGTGTGTAAAGCTCTTTGTGTACATGAACACTAGCATGGTTTCAGTGTATTAAACTACCAGCATTTAGGTAGTTCTTCATGGGTTCTGTTTAGAGAAGAGGAGGATTCTGTTTCTGCCTCAGTCTTGCATATTATGTAGCTGAATAACTTTGCTCCTGTCTCATGAGTACATATTGAATGAGTTATGAAGAAAAATTTATAAGTTATTTTATAGAATCTGAGCCAGAGAGTTCAGTTTGATGCGTGGCACTAGCTTATGCCGTTGACCAAGGTATTTGTTCTTGTAGCTTTATTAAATAATTTGCAACTAAATTAGAGCAGTTAGCAATATTTTTTTTAAAGTGGTGGGGTTTTTGTTTTTACAGCTGCTTGTTAACTTCTTGTATTTCTTTAGGTTTGCACAGTATAAACAGCCTAATAATGGTATTTACATTTTTTACAAGTTTCAAGTCAGGTTTGATTTCACAGTTGAGCTAGCTTTTACTAGCTCAATGGACAATTTCTAGGGGTGGAAATGATGCTAAGATTAGTGCTTTGAATTATACAAACACAACTTTGAAGAAATATATCTTAAGTTTTGTAAAAGCTTACTTATGAGAAAAGTAAATTTTTTGAGAAGATTGGCTAAAATATCGAGGTCATTTTAAAGAGTACACAAAACCATTAAGAGAAGCTGAGATGTACGTAGCTTTAAAGTTATGATTCCATTCTTCCTAGGTAAGCAACTGAAGTCAGGTAGTTATGTGATTTTATAACTCTTGTTTTGAGATAAACATGATCTTGATTTGCTGATAACAATACAGAAAATTAAACTTGGGCGTTCATTTTGAATTAATTTAAATTTACCCTGTCTTCCCTACTGGCAATGTAACAAACACTCTTAGGTTATGTAGACTGAAAGCTAAATGTCAGTGTTAGATGTATGCCTGTTTGTGCAGAATCTTGACAGCTGGTCGCTGATTAAAAGGCTGCTGGAAAACTTCAGGGAAGCATTACATTTGAAGAATAACTTTTTTCTTCTGCTGGGAAATACCTGTGTTGGAACTCCCAGCAGTAATTTGCAACCTGCCTTGATTACAGAATTCCCTCTTCCTGTCAAACTCCATCCGCCTCTGCTCTTGGAAGCATCAGGATGTTGGATTGACAGGATTTAGAAGCTTGAAATGCTAACTCCTCTCCCCATAAGCAGTAGGAATAAAGTAGGACTACAAGGAAAGGAAATAATTTTGGGAAGAGAGATTTGAATCACTCTTAGAGAAGGTGGTGGACCAGGAGGAATATGAAAAGATTTTTTGAGTCAAATTCATCATGGTCTGAGGATTAGCATGGTAGTGCAAACCCCATTCACCTTCTACAGCTGTACATCACCTGCTAACAGAATTAAGGAGAGCAGGCTACAGATGTGAGGGTAAATGAAATTCAGTTCTTTCATCTTGTTTTACCCTTAAAGCAAGCAAAAAAACTGGAAATGAAGGCAAACATAGGAGGGAAGGATGTTTTGATAAATGAGAACTTTTAACAGCATGTTAGAAATAATGAAAAAAATATGAAGGGAATTGTTTTCAGCCTGAGCAAACTTCAAAAAAATATAAGAATCAAATAAACCCTCTGTATCCAACATAAACTTCTAAACAGTTAGTTTCATCTACTTAAGAGCAGATTCTTTCTGGTTGCTCGTGGGAAGCTGCAGTGCAATGGGGATATATCTTTATCACAAATAAAGGAGCAAGATATGTAAGTCCAGTTAATGTTCAGCAGAGCTACACAGGTCATGCAGGTAATTGTTGGAGCACCATGGTGAATCGCTGTGGATTTCTTGTTTTGTAAGTACAGCTTTAATTAAAAGCTTTATGAGTTTTCATCTTTGAATCAGAGCTTGGAACAGTGAGCATCCCAAATGTGGAGCGTTTGTCTTGCCAAACTATTTCAGGCTATTTGTAGAATCACAGCTTTGAAAATGGAGGGGAAAAGGAGGGAGGCTACTGGGGAATAGAAGGACAAAGCTCTTTTATCCACCACTCAGTACAGCGTACCTATGGGAGCAGAATGCATGTTTACCTACAATGCTCTGCCAACTCAATTCAACCTTTACAAGCAGGGTTTGCATCTAATAGGATTAGGATGTGTTTAAGACTATTTACTCAGCCTTAAAATAAGGCTGACATTTATACTCAGCCTTGTGAAATGTGCAATTTCCTTTAAAAATTAAGACAGTATTCAACTTACAATACATTTGTGCTGACATTTTGAAACTGTCATATGCTGTAGGCCTTCACACCACTTCGAATATAATTAACATGCTGCATGAGCGTGGGCTAAAGCTGCATAATAGGAAAGTACTGTAAAATCTCCTGAACAATGTGATCATGTATAAGAAAAACATTTTCTTTTTTTAATACTTAGACTGAACAAAATTGCTCTCAGAATGCAAGTGACTTTTTTAATGATAGGGAATTTACTTGAAAAATAATTTGACTACTACATAGTGCTTGAACAAGTGCATGTTTATCCAAACTAGAGTATTTTTCTCTACAAATTGTGTTCTGTTTTGTGAAATGAATATTAACGATGTGACCTTGGCACACAAAGACATTTGTAGAAATGTGAAATAGGGACCATAAGCCTACTTTATGCCTGTGCTTTGCTGGTGTAGTTTAGCTCATTCGGATAATTCCAAATTTGGGATTAAAATTAGGTGGTGGCCCTTAGAAAACCATCAGGTCACAAAATAGTGTTCTGCCTTGTGTGTAGCTGTGGACCAGATGGATGGAAGGAAGTAACTGAACAGTGAAATGACATGACAATTAAGTTTCTAAATCAAAGAAAACAGTTACCACATTGTGTCTGGGTAGAAGCTGTGCATAGCATTTAATGAAGGTACTCAAAGCTGTGGATCAAGTTTTGCCTGTTCCATGACCTGGTCCATCACTGGACATTATGAATAGCAAAACAATATTAAGTGTTTGCACAGTGATTTATATGTTCTGCTTGGTTCAAATAATTGATTCTTCTCACAGCTTTACATTGTATGAAATAAGGAAGTGATGTTCTGATTTTACAAATAAGAAACTGTGATAGACTCATCTGTACACACTGAAAAGCCACATCTGAGATTGGAGCTCTGGTATCTTTTATCTTACATTCATGTATGAAACTCTACTGCTTTTAAATTATTAGTTGTTAGCTGGGCAAACTTTTGATGTATATTTATGCTCTTTGCAGTCCCTATGATGTTGGTGGTAGTAATTTACAATGTTTCACTGACCATCTAAATTTGAATATTTAAGAAGTCTATTTAAGGAGCAAGCTCTTTATTGTGTTCGGGATGTTGTGCAGCCACGACCGGCACAAACAAAATTTACATTAGTTCTGATAAGAGCAAATCAGCAAATCTTAAAGTTGATCAATAGCATACTGAAATGTTGATGTTAGTTTTGATGCAGATCATGTTAAAGCTCCTCCTGGCTCTCTGTTGAGCATCTGCATTAGAAAAATCACCTTTCACTGACTAACTTTGTGCTGACGCTGGCTGTCAACAGCAGGTCCCCTTGGACCACTTCCAACCAGTGCTGAAAATGATGTGTTTACTCCTGGTGTAATTGGGACCGATCATTACTGGAGAGGATGACTGCATCAGTCTGTAATGGGCCAGAAATGTATTTGCCTCTCCTGCAGGAGCCGGGAAACAGTTTTCAACACCATTTGAGTGGGGATCAGAAAAGCTGTTGCCAATGATGATTGTCACCAGTTAGTCATTTTCTTAGTGTTGATGGACCCCAAGATGCAGATGAGAAAAAAAGGGCCAGAGACACAGCTGAGAGTCCATTAGTTAGTGGACTTCCAGCTCTTAGGAAATACTAAGGAGGGACAAACAGTAAAAGACAAATTCTCTGGCAGATAGGCATGCCCAGCTCCTTGCTGATTTCTGTGTGTACAACTGAAGAGGGTGAAACATATTCAGCACTGATTTTGCATATCTTAATAATTTATTCCCTATAGCTTGGAATAGTTTTGGAAATGGAATAGTGAAGAAGAAAAAAAAATGCAGGAAAAGTCTGAGTCCTTTAAACCTAAGTGTGCTGGGGTTATGTAGAAGTTTCCCTTTGTTGATTGACAGATTGAGATGTTTTGCAACCTTGTTAGACATCTGTTTACATTGCAGCATTGTAGTGCATTCTGGTGAATTGGCACCATCATGAAAGGTGAAACATCTTCAGGAGCCTCAGCTGGAGTGGAGAGATGGGCACGTTTATTCTCAGTGGACTTTCTGCCTTTTTGTAAGAGCTGGAGGTTTGGCCCAATTACAATTAGTCTGATAATTATGAGTAAACCCTGAATATTTTCCATGCTTTGCAAAAACTGCTGGCAATTTAGAGTACGTAATCACATTTGAGATAAAAAATGAGAGAAGTGTTTTGTTCAGGTTATTTCTTAAAAATATATTAAACAATGTAACCACTTTTTATTGTAATTTCAGATTGAGGTAGAAAAACACTTAAATTGAGATAGTATTTGTAATTTACTATTTGCAACTTCAAAACTAGAGATGGTGCAATTTTTTTCACCTTTTATCCTAGCTTTTTTCTTGCTCACATTTCCACTGATCTGCTTTAACTCTCCATTTAGGTCTTATCCTGCTGCTCTTCAGTTGTCAGCATCTCAGTTACTTTTTCCTATACAAAGACTAGTTTGTGCAGGTGTTTTGTAGACCTCACAGAAAGGAGTAATTCTTGAGGCTTTAGTGATTTTTTTTTTTGGTAGAGCCTGAGCAATCCTTTGAAGTGAAGATTGAATACGGGCATCATGGAAGTTCCAGTCAGAGTTTGAGCCTCTCAGTAAGAGGCTAAACCAACTCCAGAGAAAAGATAACCCCTTCTGCGGATGCTTCTGCTGTTTCCTTTCTTTTGTTGCTTGACCAGACTTTGTTTTCTCCCCCTTCATATGCTTCTCTACATTTTGTTGGTGCCCATGCCAAGCTAGTTGCTTTGCCCTGTCTGCATCTCCTGGAATAGCTCTGGTTTTACTGTTCTAACATATCACTATTGAAAAAAAAATATCACTAGGTGAAACAGTATAGCAGCTGTGTAATAGAAGCCAGCACACTGTCCCAATGGGAAAGGGTCAGCATCCAGGGGTTGAGGTTATTCAGGAAATGGGAAACATATTTTTTCTTTCCTTGGCCTACCTCTGACAAACTACTATTCTGCTGCATAACATTTTTATTCTCACTGGAGTATGACAAGCTGCAGAATGGAGCAAATATATATTGCAGACATTTGTAAAATGCTAGATGACTTTGCCTCAGACATAAGTAATAGGTATACTGGTTTAGGTGCAGGAAGAATAATAATTCACTCAGGGAAAGCTATAGCAATTGGCCTTGCATCTAATATAATTGAAAATGGTGAAATATAAAGGACTGTCACTGTCTTATTCCCCACCTCCTTCCCTCCTGAAATTAACCACAATCCATTATTTCATGTACTGTATGATCATGTCATTTGGGAGCAATAAGTGACCACATTTCCTCAACTTTATCACCACTGTTCTTGATTCTCTGTTGTTAAATTCACTCCATTTGTAATTTCTATTTTGAGCACATATGCTGGCCTTTAATTTGCAATTTACATGGATGATAGGGTGCTATTCAGAAACCTGTTTCTGCTGCCTTTGTGGTTTTCACCTCACCTCATGTGGCCATTAGGATGAACAGCATATAATTAACTAAATTAATGTAAAGTCCGGAATTGTAAATGCTTGTCTGTACATCTGGTTTCTTAAAAAAATAGAGGAAATCTAAATACAACTTCCAGCATTTTTAACAAGCTATAAGAAACAGTTTCTATTTTCTTGGTAGATGTTACTTTGGCCTGTATTCATCCAACCTATTTATTTATTTATTTAATCAGTGAATACACTTGTGTGTCACTCATTGTAGGCTAAAAATTATAAGATGTATTTGTGGGCAAGCAGCTAACAGAGAAGCCTATTTAGCTTGTCTACATACCTGAAGACGTATGGATACAAAGTTACTGTCCTATTGCTTGTGAAATATGTGCCAAAAAGTAAGGTCCTCTTCCCCTTCCTCTTCCTCTTCCACTTTCTTTTCTTTTTTCTTTTCACAATAACATTTCTACAATTTATATTTGAGTTTCTTCATTGGCATTGTTCCTGGAGTAAAACTTTATGTTGGAAACGGGAGCTAGATGCAGAGGTTATAAATGAAGCCTTGGGCTGAGGACTTGATGGTGAAATACAGTCCTGAGAGGCTGATTAACTTTGTTAAACAACAGAAGATCTAAAAGACAGTCCAGTAAAGCAGGTATTATTCTGATGCTTTCTGTTCCCTGTGGACTTTGTTTTCTGACTTTTGCCTAAAATTTCAATTTCCTTGACACTTTTGAATACCAGGGATGATTTTCTTAATAACTCAGAGTAATTCAGTAAGAGCTCTTGGAAATTAGCTTAGATTGGCACATGTGCTACAGGAAGGTAGAGGAAAGGTCTGCAGACCCTGAAGAGGGAGAGAAAGGATAACTTGTGGTCTTGGAGCTCAGTAGCATCCCTCAGGTCTATGCTGTTCCTCTCATTGCTTTCCTAAATGGAGAATGTTTGGACCCTCCTACCTGCAGCTTAGCCTTATGACCAAAGTTTCTGAGCCCGTTCATTATAGTAATGACTGCTGGACAAACAGAAAGATTCAATCTTGTACTCCACGTGCTGGAACACTCAGCCTCGTTGTTTCCATGACCGTGTAAAGGAGCAGATAAGTGGAGTTGTGGGAAGTGGGGAATGCTAGGATGGAGTTATGTCATTGAATTATGTATCAGCTATTAGAAAGACATTCACTGTGGGTAGCTGCAATCTCCTAGGCTGCAATGCTCAGTATCATGGGGGGGTGTGTTATTTTACAACAAAAAAGAGCACAGCAAAAGAAAAATGCTGTATTCTTAGAAGTCCTCTGAAATTTAATCATAAAATGTCTTTACAGTGCTTTAATTTTCTGCTATGGTTCTAAGCAAAACTATTTTTCATTTTAATATTGTGTTTTATGCTTCCAAATTTCTTCCCATATCCTGTTAACCTATGTATGGGTCTTAGTAAATAATCCCTGTACAGCAGGACTGTGTTGGAATACATTAGGCCAAGTTCTATTGAATTTGATGGCTGAGTAGGTAAATAATTTAAAGATTATTTGTAAACTTTGAATGATTTTATTTGTTTGTTTGTTTGGATTTTTTTGTTTTAAACAAAACTGGTTTTGTTTTGACAGGTATCCTACAAGAAGGATGTGCAAGATACTCATAGATACACTGAAGTGCTGAACAGGCCAGACATAAAGATAGCAACTGAGACAACAAAGATAATAAGTGATGTATGTTCTCTTGTCACTCTATTTGTAATTTTTAGACATTATTTTGCTTATCCCAATTTCAGTAAGATTGTTTAGAATGCTGCTGAGATTCTCAAATGTCCTGGGCAGAAAACCTGCAATCCCAAATCTTAAATGGAAGTTTGATTGAAAAAAACCCCAAAACCCAACAACAAGAAAACCCTACTTACCTGGTATACTATGAAGTTATAAGTTTCTTCTGTTTTGATGCTGACAGTAAGACATTTGCATTTTTTGGTCATTGACCTAAAGACAACGTTAAGCTTACTAAAGTTGGTTTTGTTTCAGCTTGATCCACGATAAGAATTCTCAAAGTAAGTTGTATGCATGTATGCTATACTGCACTTCAGAAGACATACCAAGGCTTTTTTCACCTCAGTGCAAGAGAAATTTGCATCCCAGGACTCCACTTCCTCCTCCCACCTCAACAGACAGTGTCAGTGAAATGCAATTCCCTGCTGTCTTTCTGAGAGCTGTGCAAACATGCTGCCTCTTGCATGGGGGCTCTTTTCCCTGAACTCCCCTCTCAAATTATTTTCTCTCCCATTGTGACATCTGCTAATGGACAGATCAAGGAGCAGTTTGAGAAGCAGCAAAGTATGATGCAGGTCAATGTTTTATTGTAGACAATTTGAACAATGTATATATTAAAAGCCTTGAAACAAGATTTTAAGCAACTGCTAATAGTTACGTGTGAGACTGACTAGACACTTATGGAGAGACAGTTTTAAGGAGCTGAGATTAACATTTTGAATATTCAGGATTTTGTGAAAACCAGGGACTTAGTAGTAAGTCTTATGTTCAACACGTAAATTTACTAATTGCTTTTCAAGCCTCCTTTGAGTTAAAATGGTTTGGGGACTTTAATTTCTCTCAGTCTGTTATTATGACGTGTCCTTGCTGATTCACAGTGCCTGAGTAATGCAAGAAGCCTATTTTAGGCAACGGGTAATTTAGTTTATGATATCGCAAAGCACCTATTGTCAATTCATCTGTGCTATTTTCTAATGCATTGTGGAAAAAAAAATTGCAGCAATCTGCATGGGAGGCAGTTCAGCTGGAAAGATCACCTAACACCAGTCCTATGGGACTAATTCTGCTCTGTTACACTGTTGCAACCTCACTGACATCCAGCATGACTGCAGTGGTAAAACTGAGAATGAAATTTGACCTTACATTTCAAAAAAGCTGCCCCTCAACCTAGTTTTGTTTCAAGACTACTTTCAGCTGCTACAAATAATCTTGTGTAAAATGCAGATCCTGTCCTAAGAAATGCTGAGCCACTGTAACTCACTCTGCCTTGTTTGGGAGAACAATATTTCCTGGGCTTAAGCTATGCATTTGGTTAAAGTTGAATTTCATGAATGCTGTGCATTGTGGTTTACAGTAAATATACGTTTTTAAGGTGCCAAAGCCTTGAGAATGGCTTTTTTTTTTTTTTTAGAGCTGATCAGAACAGCTTTGAAAGTAATGTCTATGCAGATCACTAAATGGAACTTTTTCTAGTAGCTTTAATGCTTACATTTCTTGTGATAAAACAAAAGCAAACAATTTAATAGTGATTCATATTACTTTTTTTCAGGCTGAGTACAAGAAAGGAAGGGGAAACATCAATAAGGAACCTGCTGTACTTGGAAGACCAGATTTTGAACATGCTAAAGGAGTTTCAAAACTGTTAAGCCAAGTAAGATGCTATGTCTTCTTACAATGACTTAATTCAGATTACTTGTTCCTAGTAATGCAAGAAAATATTTAGATTTTTAGATGATTATCTCTAATTACACAAAGATTATGTTCTCAAACTCTTTTCATGTATTATTGCAATAACTACTAAACTTAAGATTCTTAGGAAACAGAAAATAAATTTTAATGCAAAAATACAATGAACTTTGACTGTTACAACTCATATTTTGTGGAGATGGTGTGTATTTATACAGATTATCTAGAACTTCTAATATATTAACAGTGTGTAATTTAGAGGCAAATTTTGCTACTCATTCAGTTTGAGTGGAACCTTACCCTGTGATTAATCCCACTGAATTAACTGGGATCTTTTGTATCACTGCATGCTAATGTGAGTAATGGGATGTGAATTTTGCCTGGCATGTAAACCATCAGCCTTCCCTCCCCCTGAAGTTGAACCATTTATGTACTACTCTCTGTTATATATTAACCTCAACAAAAAAACCAACCCCCCCAAAAAAAAAACACAAAAGAAAAAGAAAAAAATGAGGTATTACTTTAGTCCATAACTAAAAAGAAAGCTGAAAATGCAAATACTCCCTCTTTTCCTCTCATGAGTCTTCTACTCATAAGATCCACTCATAAGACTCTACTACAGCTCACCCTGTTGTCGTGTTTATTCTAGAATAGTTCTTTAGTAGTGCCTAGCATAATCCTTGCTAGTAATACTGTCAGGCTACACTTGGAGCTTTTGTAAACCCAGGAAAATATTCTGCCCTCCTGTAGGAGTATAATGCCCTTTGACTGGAGTAGGCCATGTCAGTCTTCTCAGCACTAGAACCTCCTACCTGTAGACTAGAACATCTGAAAATCAGTACTGGTTAACAAATACTTATGATTTTGCAAGGTAGTAAATGCCTACCCTAGAACCAGAATAAAATGAGCATAATGTATAATTGAGAACAAGCTGCAAAACAGTACAGTGTCTACTTGCAAGAGGTTGAACTCCTTTTGCCGTCACCAAACGTCCTTAGACATCTCTAGGTGATATCCTATTTTGTTTTCATTAACTTTGAAGCATTAATGCTGCACAAAGTGAAAAAGAAGACAATAAATGGGTTTTTATAGCTTTGTTAATGATGTGTTCAGAATGAAAATGGTTTGTGTTTTCCAAATAGATTTCTTCTTTTCTTGTCATGTGCTCATTCCTCTGCTGATGGACAAGTCTGCTCGAAATTCTTTTGTGTTTAGCATTGTGCAGGCTTGTAAGTCAACCTGTGCTCTCTCAGAAGAGTGAGGGCTACATTGCTGTCACTTAGAGGAAAAGGAGCCGTCTGATTTTTAAAAGAGATCAGATCTGAGTTTAGTGTGTGGTATCCTTTATCTCTACTCAGTGGCTGTCTACGCCCTCCTTTCCTTGCAGCCCATTTTAGAATCTAGTGGGCTTGCAGCTGCCTGTCATCACAAATGGAACCAAAGTGGATCCCTTTCCAATAGCTGTCTCAATCTCACTAGGCCCTGAAATTGTGGACAACAATTGCAACAATCAAAAAATACCAGCTGAATCATGGGGTCCTGCAGGCTGGTGACCTGCCAGCTGCATCACAGGCTTCAGCAATGCACTTTTAATCTCATTTTTATTAGATGTGATTTTCCCCTTGGACAACGCATGCTGCATCTGCAAAAGCTTTATAATAGAGTGTTTTCACTGCCAGGGACTGGGAAGGCAGCAGTGCCAGTTGAGATAGTTCTGCAGAAGAGAGCATTTGGTGTACATTTTTAACTTCTTTAGAGAGTCCAAATAGTGCAGAAGATGTTGCAGGAAGAGAGGAGCAATTGATAAAATGTGGCTTGCGAGCAGTTCATTTGTAAAGAAGATTCTTACTAAACCTTGGTGGTCCAAACTCTGCAGCAGCTGAGCCTGGATCCAAGTTTTGGGATCCTTCCTTTTCTTGTCCTCTCCTTAATTTGCACTGTTGTGGCTACTTGTAGCGTGTGAGATGGGCCACATACTTCTAGAAAGAGAGGCAGCACTTCAGTCTGACACCCCCCTGCCAGCCACCTCCATACAGAAGCATGGAGGATGTAAATGCTTCCAGAAGTGGGGCGGTGCACCTAGCAATTCCCCAGCTCCTCTGGAGGGAAGGTAGTGGCCCTGAGTTGTCTAATGTTTTTATATATTATTTGAGTCATTATAACACTTAGACACACTGGCCATAAATCAAGAGCACAGAAAAATGAAGATGACCCCGGTGTCCAAAGACCAGGGTGGAGGGGCAGGATGAGGAACGCACCTGTGCTGCCCTAAATGTGGGTCATTCATGTCTGTCCTCTTCATGCAAGGATCATGAAGCAGAATTGTAACAATTAAAAGATTTAAAAAATAGTGAAGTTAATGATCTTTTTATTGTCTGCAGACGTTCTGGCTTTTAGGATTTCAATTTGTTTCTCAGCAAATAGGAGCATTATAAACTTTTTGTGCTGAAAGTTGATAATCTTCCTTAATGGCATGAATCTATAAGCTATGACATGCAGAGAAATATTAGATATTTGACCCTCACAGTAAATTTGCAAAGTTGACAATTCTGATGGATGTAATGGGAAGAGAAGATGATAACATGTTTTAATGTGGTGCATATGGGTAGGTAATTTAGGGAGTATAGGGAACAGGAGCAAGAAGAGGTCAGGCGGTGTGGGTGTAACAAAGGGAGAAAGCAATCAAGGCAAGCAGGAAGGCAAAGAAAGTGAAGAAAATAGTGTTAATGTTTGACTGGCACTCAAGGCTCTAAAAAAATCATTGTACCCTCTCTGTCTTTTTTTTTTCCTCTTTTTTAAAAAATATTTTTTTTGTTTAGCAAAGCTTTTGACAACAGCAGCAACAAAAATAATAGCTCCTAGGACTAGCATATTTACCCACAGCATGTGGTAACCTCTTTCTGTTGGTTTTAAACCAAATTTAAAATAGAAACTGTGTTAGCCCTTGTGAAAACATGAAGTTTGTCGATTTGCTGAATGTACCTTTAATAATTTAGGATTATTTTTTGTGTTTTTCATGAAAACAAGCTCTTGTTTATTCTTTTTGTCTTCTAATGCATTTTATTAGCTTTTTCAAAGAACTGCTTATATGAAGTATTCCCCTTATGGTGTTCAATAATTGGGTTTATGATGAATAATTTTGGATATTCGTATTTTATGCCAGATCCAGTGCTTATTGTTTCAGGGATAAAATTGTGAGAGGTAGAATGTTTTGCAAAAATGTACCTTCACTGAGATTATCAGTAGCAACACAATGAGCCTAAGATTTTTCTCAGTCTTTGCTTTAAGCCCTTCTATTTAGCAACCAGTATTTTAATTTAGCACTTTTTTTTATGTTACTTTTTAATGTTACATTTCTTTCAGTGTCTATGTGCTCTGACAGGTTTTTACTTTTTTTTTAATCTGTTTTCATATGGTCATGAGGAGACGCTTTAGCTGCCTCTGCTTCATCCTGAGATCCCAGTGGTTGAATGATTCAATTTTTGTCGTTTCTTTGTAAATATGAACAGTGGGTGATGTCACCCACTTCTGAAACTGAACATTTCCTGTGTGAACAGCTTTGAACTACAGATTTGATTTAGGAATGTTGCTGCAAAGCTTCAAAGACACTGCTCTGTCCAGCTGCAATTCTGACTTTTATAGGTTTTGTGCAAAGCCAATGAGCAGTTTGTTTATCCACACCTTATTTAATTCCAGTTTGGTTTTTCAGGTATGTTGTGTTAAATGCCTGCAAAGTCTGCTCTTTCTTCAGCAACAATTAGAGAGCAGCCTCCATGCATTTCTTTTAAATTAACACCCACTATGTGCTCTCTAAAAAAAATAAACAAATGTAAGACTTAATTAAGATGGTAAATAAGTTGCTACCATTTCAAACTCTCATTAAAGTAAAGCTTTTGGTTAATGATGAAATTCATAGATAAGCTTCCACTAACAACTGTCATTTCTGCTCCCACTTTTTGTTTGGTCTTCCACCATTTTGTAACATTACTAAGACCTCTCCTGTTACATGTTTTAGAAATCACCAAAGTACTTTTTTCTCCTTTTTTTTAGTCAGAACCCTTTCTCTCAGGAGTATTTTTTCTATTTAAACTGCATTCATAACTTTCTCCTGTTCAAAAGAAGGATAAATACCATGTCTGTTACTTCACTGTGACTCATCCATGGGCTTGCTCTTCTCTCTTTTCCCTCTCCTACCGCATGCTTTGTTTCAAAAGGGAGAAAGAAATAGGAAAATACTGATAAAAGAGAAAGTGAATGCCTGTGTAGCTTTGAATGAGATGAATCCCCTATGACAAGTCAGAGTTAAATTACTGCTGGAAGTAGTCTTGAGATACTGCCCGGGTCATCTGATATTGTTGTGTAGCCTCCATTTTGCCCCAGAGCGACATGTGCAGTGGCGTTGAGGACAAGAGCAGAAGCAGTAAGCGGAGCAGCCAGACAAGGTGGCAGGGCCTAGAGATACCAAGACATTCCTCACTGCAACAGGAACATTTACAGTTGAATTGGTGGGTCATGTCCTTAAATTTGAGACCCTCTTGCACACAGGCATTAGGACACACGGCCCTGTGAAGACTGGGTTAACCGGCTTCCCTTCTTCCCTTCAGCAACAATGTGATCTGAAGTGACACTATTTAGGATTTATTGCTGGAATCTCTAGATCGAAATGTATTTCTAAAAGAACCCTATAAAAAATGACATGAAACGGCTGCTGCTGGAAGATGGCAAGCCAGTTGTGAGGAAAGGTCCCTTCAGCACTGGTGCTTTTACACTTAACAAGAATATGAAGGACCACATTGTGCGTTCAGTCTCTGTGCACACTTTGTGGCTATTTGTTGGCTGGAAAGAAGACGGCGTGTAGTAGCTGGATACTTAAACTCTTTGCAACATGTTATTATTATGTGAGCTGATACCCAAGCAGTAAAAGACAAGCATTCTCGTGGGAACAGAGAAAAAAGAAATAAGGAAAAAGCTGTGTATTTACTTAATTCAGAGTGTGGTAAATTATAATGTATGTTGCATAGGCTCAGATAATGATTGACATTAATGAAAGCAGCATAATTCAGACTGAACTTTATTCTCCTCTATTACAACTAGCTGTTGGAAAGAAGCAAGGTGTGTGTGCAAAGTCTGCAGGTGTTTGATTGTCATGCACAATAAGGGATGCAAAGGAGGGAGATTCAGTATTTGTTCATTTTCATGTTTTCAGATTCTGAATTAAGTTCTTCAGCATGTTTTATGGAATTCTTGTGATTTGTTTACTTTTAACGCTTATACTTCAACATTTATTTATTCCTTATTTCCTGTTACATGTGTTATTGTTTCCCCTTTTTGTTTTGAGTAAGAAGAGAGTGAAAGTGATGGCAGACAGTGATTTAGTTATGCTTTCTAACACTGTAATGAGGTGGGCATTGTCCTCAAGAAGGGAGCGTACTATAGAGAGATTCCTCAAGGTCTTGTGGAAAATTTCTGGCAGAATTAAAATAGACCCGGGTGACAGCCGAGCAGGGTGCAAGTGACGCACGGACCTGGTGTTGGGAAGATGGTCGAGTGGGAAGTACGATTCTGACTTCCTGCTTTCAAGTGGCCAAAAAATTTACAAATGATTTTGCAAGTTTTACAATGTTTATCTTATGATTTTTTTCTTTAAAAATACAATTTCAATATTAATTGTGAATTGAATGATTCTCTGTGAGTAGATAACTTACAAGTCAAATAGTTCTGGTTTATTTGATTAATCAGATGAATCCTATAGTTTTGTTTCTGTTTTGTTTTTATAAATCTTCCAGTTTGAGTAATTGCATATGACAATCTCGATATTATTTTTTATTTCAGTAAAATTCAGATACATAAAAAGTGCTTTGAAACCAGCACAGAACAGTAACAGCTGTGCTAAATGGACCTTCCTTAAACATCTCATTGTTTAAAGATTTATGGATAAGGCAATTGCCTTTAATAAACTCCTTTGTTGTCTGAATTATCTGTGCCTTATTTAAGAGCTACATGTTAATATTAGATATGTTTGTTCTGGTGGAAGGTGAAATACAAAGAGCAGTTCAGTAAGGAAATGAAGAGCCACCAGTACAATCCTCTTGAGAGTGCTTCCTTCAAGCAAGCACAGATTGCGTCCACCTTGGCAAGTGATGTAAGTGTATTTGCTTTGTATTTTGCATGCATTTACATCCTGAAAAACATAACATTTGTCCTCAAACATAATTTCTTTTTCCATTTTACGAATTATTTTCAGCAGCAGTTTCTGCTGTACAGTGTGTCTGTATAGCAGGTACAGCATGTTATCCATTTCTTCCCGTTTCTGACAAAGCCTTTCTATAAGGACCTACTGAGTTGTTCACAACTATGTTAGATGAGATTCACCTCACTTTACTTAGTGTGTCAAAAAGTATGACTGCTTACTCTGAGCTAATTGCCTTGTACTCGGTGCCTTTGTATTTGGGAAAGAAATAAACATGTCTAGAGGGCAATTCTTCTGACCTATTATAGGTGCCTGTCTTTAGAGGAATGAAGTACTGAGAGCTCTCCAGTAGTTGCAGAAGGAGGTTACATGAATAGCTCAGATATTTCTGTTTATCTTTTAGACTTCATTCTACCAGTTGATCTTCTGAATAGTATTATGAATTTCAGCAGTGTGTACCTGCTGCTAGAGCCAGATTGGAGAAAACATTTGTATTGAGTGATAATGCTGTTGGGGTGATGTATTTAACAGTGTGTCTAATGCTAAAAACTGTGAGCTCTTCTTTGAGACAGTGATCCCAGGTAGCCAGGACAGAAGTCTTGGTTCTCTTGTCCAGTGTTTCCAAAGTTTAGGGTACTATGCAATGCGAACAGCAGAGGCCAGGTCTGTGAAAGGTCTAACAGAATATGGAATTGTTTCCAAAATCTAAATTTTTAATAAAACATTAATTGAAGTAATTATTATTATAAGAGATTTGAAAATTGAGTATTGATTATTTGTAGTCTGCCTAAATCAGTGAAGAACATATGTATGAGGAAATGACCAAAGGTATTGGTTTAAAAGATTTGTCATCCAAGATAGGTAAGGTGGCTAGTTTTCTTCCTGTAAAGATGGGCGTCCAGCAATCAGATGTATGGAAAATCTTACTGTGGTCTCATAGGAAGTTGTCTTCTGCTACTTCATCAAGTCTTTTGCCTTAGGTGACTGTATTGCCCATCTTTGCTGAAAGCAATCTGTATTAAATAAAATATCCAAGAGAACTTCCCTTTAACTGTTTTCTCTACAACTTTTTTATTTGGACAGTTTTTGTAATTCCTGAATCAGGAGAAAAAGAATGAGAATCAACAGTGTTTAAAATGAGCGAACTCAAAGTATTGCGGAAGATACCCTTGATTTAAGTTTTTTGGGGTGGAGAAGGATTAATGATAATAATTCTTTTCTAGTCTGAAAAGTCATATAAAGTATGATTTTGTTGTAAGTGTCCTTTTTGAGGAAAAATTTGAGCAGTAGAATCATTTTTTTTCCTTTTCCTCACGATAATAATAAATCACTGCCATCTAGTGGCGAATAGAGATTGTTCAGGTAAGCGCTTAATGCTTTCTGTTTTCAGGTGGCTATTCTGTAATATGAAGCAGTGAATTATGTTGTTAATCTTTATTTTACATAACCTGAGTTCTCTTTTCAGGTGAACTACAAGAAAGATCTGGAAAGCCTACATGATCCAGCCTCTGATCTACCAAACCTTCTGTATTTAAACCATGCTTTAAATATCAGCAAAACACATAGTGATGTAAGTTGCCTTTATGAGAGTGATCTGTAAAAAAGTATGTAGTAAGGAATGCAGTATATATAGACACTGTAAAATAAATACATTTTTGGTACTTGCTTTTAGGGAGTGATAGGTCATTTACTAGAACAACTAATGAACTGCGTAAAAATCACACAGACTTATGGTACCTGAACATTTCTTCTTATATGTCTGAAACCTTGTCTGTATTTTCCCTTGTTGATCTAAGAAACTTCTTTCCTTGCAAATCTCATTTTGCCTATGATCTTAGTTATTGCTTTCATCTGCAAGCCTCTGTACAGAAGTGACCATTAGGCTAGTTTAATGTTTGGACTTCTGCTTTAAACAGCCTCTTGAGTGCTAGCTTCCCATAAAGCTTCTCTGTATAAACTTTTTTTCCCCTCTTAAATGTGTGAGACTTCCTACTCTGTGTTAGATAACAGATGTACTCCATTCTGCCACATAATAAGAGGTGCCCTTTGATGTGGTTGGTGGTCTGACATAGGACAGTGATGGGGGTTAAAATGGGTAAGAAACACCTGCTTCTGTGTGATGCTGAAATGGGTAAGAAATGCCTGCTTTTGTGAGATGCTGAAGCTTCTCTCCTACTCCAAGAGCACCTGTGATACATGTGCAGTGCCTGTAGGCTGGTTAATTGCATTTGTATTTACTCCAAGAACCACAAAAAGGCCACAGGACTGCTGTGGGAAAGGTGTGTGGGTGGTGTTGGGAAAGAAGATTGCTCACCATCAACAGGAGGCAAATGCTTCATACACAAAAGATTAGCCCTAGAGACTTGGAGCACACTGGTTCATCTTCTGAGTCAATGCTTGCTTATGAAAGCTTATGTCTAAAATCAAAACAATCCAGCCTTCCCATCTGTACTTGATTTTTGTGTTGCTTTTTGGTGAATTGAATCTTGCTTTTTATGTGTCTCACTCCAATATGAGAACCTAACACTGACTATCCCCTTTTGTACTTGTAATAACTGAGTTGATAGCCTTTACTTCCTGCATTCTGCATGTATGTTTCGTCCTAATTCTAGTTTCTTTCATTGTAAGGTAAAATTAGCGTTCTTTTTGCTGATTAAACGATCACCCTCAGAATGAACTTCATAAAACTGTCATCTTATCTCTAATGAGCCAGATACCTGGACTTTCCCTTTAAGGCAGCGCACTTCTTGCAAAATTCATTTCTTTCTGTTGCCCAGGAAGGGTTCGTTCATATTGTCTATGCCCTTTTCTGAGGACAGCATGAATACTTAGTCTCTGATGTTTGCTTTGTCCAAGTGTTGGTGGTTTTTTTTTTTTTTTATTGCTGCAAGCAGGAAGGAGTATGCTTTATCAGTCCCTAAGGTCTCCACTAGCTATTTGTCTTCTACGGAAATGCCATTTTCAAAATCCTTCTCAGACTTGACCTCCCGATATCATGGCTTTGATTTCAATGTGGCTTACTCTCCTGCCTCTCTCCATGCTTTTCCAATACCTTCCTTCTTTTCTCCTTATCTCTCCACAGCTCATACCAAATCTTTCTTGAAGTCTGCTTTCATTCTGTGAAACAGTCTTCCTGACTGTGCCATTAACTAATTTCCGAAGATTGATTGTATGTCTGTGTTTTCTTGAAGTATACTTTTCTCCCTTGAACTTTATGCTTCTCTTCATCTTTTGCATAATGTTGCTACACCTGCTCCAGTGTGTTACCTTGTAACGTGTTAATTAAACTCATAAACTAATATGGTTGATTGATTCCTGTTTAACCTAGAGTGTAGAAGTGTGTGCAACTTCATGCAAAATATATACGATGATACCAGTGCAAAGCTGTTACACGTGTCAACTTCCATGGAAATAAATACCAACAACTAAGAGGGAAGCTTGATGGACATGTTTGGACACAAATAGACTGATTCTGACAGGTCAAACTAGTCCTTTTTTTCTTTATATTCATGAGGAAGAGAATTCATAAGGTGGAACTTTCCCCTCATATGGTACACATGTAATTCTCTCGCATGAACTACATAGACATAAACTTTAAAACTTTGATATATGACAACAGCTAGTTTATTATTCTGCACATTTTATATCTGTTCCTATTGTAGAGACTTTGAGATGCTAGTGAACTACAGGCTGAAAAAAGGGAAGCTAGGTGTGTTTCATTTTATGGAACAGGGTGAATAAGTAGGACTTAAGAGACTGAATCTGGTGCCTGTAGTTTAGTGTAGCAAAAGTTTGTGTGATTTACCTAATTTGATTTTATAAAATTATTTTTTCAAATTTTATGTCATTATTAGGGGAATGGAGTAGAAGTATGAAGTCCATATCTGTAGATGGAGATAATTTTCTTTTCCACTACAGAAAGGATTTTGTTGTGTAACATTTAAAATTATTTCCACTAGGAGGCAAACCTAGACCATCTTATGTATTCCTTTGAACTTCAACTGTAAATGGTAATGGTTTTTTTCTAGTGAACGTAAACATTTAATTTTTGGATGAGCTGGACAAGCATTTTCTCTAGGAACTTATAAAAGTTATTTTTTATTTAATCCTTTTTTTTTATTTGATAAAAATATTTTAAATTCAAATTTAGCAGTAGAAGTCCTGAGTTGGGAGGCTTAAAATACAGTTTCTTTGATGCTATTTCTCCCGTAGTTATTTTAAATGGTATTTAAATTTCATAGTCTTCTGGATTTTGTTTGTGAAAACATTCTTGGGTATTTTTTTATTTCAGTATGAATATAAGAAATCATTTAAGCAAAGCAAAGGCTTCTATCATTTCATCCCGGATACAGCTGAACAAATCCATCACAAAGAAAATGCAGTGCTTCAAAGTCAGGTATACGCAATCATAAATGCTTATTGCAAAGACAAAATGCAGTGTTTCTAACAATGGTTGAATCAAATACAAAAATGCATGAAAAAATACAGTGATGTACAGTGCATATTCCTTCAGAAGCACCCAATGATGGGAGAGTGTTTTTGCAGGACCCAAAACTAATGCAGGAGTCTTTCAGAAAAAGAGATTAACGCTTTTCTCAAATTCAGACATTACTAGTTTTGAGGAGACAAAATATTACTCATTCTGAGTTTCATACTTGAATTTGTAGCTATTAGTTTTCTTTATGGCTACTGTAAAATATTCCACCATATCACAGACTGATTGATTAAAGCTGAATTATGTGTTTGCCAATTTAATCAAAAGAGTGGGTATAAATGAATTTAGAAGTCTTCTCCAAGTAAAGTGTATTTGCTTCGTGACTTAGCAAAAAGTTGTATGCTGTTGTCTTAACCCTGTGTCCCTTAGTGTGATATTGCAGCAGCTAGCCTTTTTAATAGCTGTGAGGGGAAAGTTAGTGCAATAGCAGACTCTACTGAGTAAGTAGTTTGCCTTCCCACAGGTGCAAACAAAAGTGTGTTTCAGAATGGTGCTTCTGAGCTAGAGAGACAGGCCTGTGGGGCCTAGTTCTGAAACAGATTTTATTTAATGGAAACGTGATAGAGGTTCCTATTGAAAAACTGCCACCTGTTCAGACATACATCATTCAATCAAAATCATACAATTAGTTTATAGGGCTGTGATTGGTGTTCCTAACTTCTGCTGCCACTCATAGGTCTGACATTTTGAAGAAAAGGAATAAATTACTCCAGAAAAAAATTATTGTCTAACTGCCCTATTTCTCCAACAGGTTAAATCTGGGAGGAGTCTTCCTAGTCAGAAGCCAATTATGGCTGAGATGGTGTTTGTCTATCACCAATGGCAAGCAATCAGATCTCACATTGTGTCAGCTGCTAACAGCATTTATTTTATTTTCCTAGGTCAAGTATAAAGAGAATTATGAAAAACTGAAAGGCAAATCAATGTTGGAATTTGTGGATACACCAATGTATCAAGTTTCAAAGGAGGCTCAAAAGATGCAAAGTGAGGTTAGTAAAACTATGTGCTTGAACTAGCAAAATTTAGATCAACAGTGAAGCTGAGACATTTTATACTAAGGTTAAGAAAATGGATGAAGCAGTGGTTCTCTTTGCTATTTGGTAGCTCAGTTCTGGCTTAATTTTATTTTTAGTTTCCAAAAGGCCATCGGTGCTAACACTAGGCAGTGACCATATGTACTTTTTTACTTTTTTGCATTTAATTCCATGTTTAATGATGGAAGGTTCTTGGGAGGGAGTGAGTGAAGCCACAAAGCCCAATCTGATCCCCCACCTTAAATGAAATGTTCTGCTGCCTGTTCAGCCTTGGGAGCTCAGCAATGGGGAAGGACTGTTCCTGGGCTCCAGAACAGCTCTGGCTGTCGTAAGTCAGACCATATTTTTCTAACTTGTTATTAAAAACTTCCAGAGCTGGAGGTTTTGTGACCTCCCAGACAATCAAGTCCAGTGCTTCACCACCCATTGTTAGAGGCTGTATTTCCCTTGCTACAGTTTGAGTTCATTATTTTTGATGTATAGCATGAAAAACAGATGATTTCATCTTCTTGGCAGAAACTTTTATGTATTTAAAGCCGTTACCTTGTGTGTCTTTTCTCTACCAATCAAATTGTTTCTTTTGTAGATATTGTTAAAAGTTCTTTTTAGAAATATCATACATAGGTATTTTTGTCTAAATCGTGTCTCTTGTATAGATTATCTAGGTAACAAAATGAATGATAAAGTTATTTATTAATTCGGTAACTAATTTATAGCATGGCTTGTTTTTGGGTCTGTTTACAGTGTTCTTTCTGAAATATACTTGGAAATATGCATGTATGTACCACTAATTGCTGTCTTTGCTTCAACAGAAAATGTATCGCAGAGATTTTGAAGAAGAGATCAAGGGAAGACCCTCAATGGATTTAGACAAGACTCCAGAGTTCCTGCATATAAAACAAGTCACTAGCCTTCTGAAAGAGGTGGAGGATTTTTATTTCTTTTTTGTTGATGTTGTTAAGCTATAAATGAGCAATAAACAGTATCACTACAATCTACTGAGTGCTGAACAACTTAGAGTTATCTTTGTAGCTAAATAAAAGAGGGACTTAATGAGTCAAAATTGTGGTGTGTCATTTTATATTCTGAAATCCTGTAGTAAGAATCAATATTTTTTGATGTTTCCTTATGAATGTAAGGAAATGATAAAAGTCAACATGCCTGAATGAGAAAAACAGAGTTAATGAAGAAGTCAGATAACTCCACAGAAGTGAATTGTTGTCAGAACATTCCCTTGAGGGCCTCAGTTTTGGAATTTGTTATTCCCCTGGGCTCAAATAGCCTGATTTGATGGCCTTCCAGGCATGATGTTTGATAGCATTTAGGAGAAGGCCTAGGGCCTGCTTTCCAGACAGATGAAGGAGTGGAAAGGAGGATTTCTGTTGGTGTCCAAATGGCAGTTTTTGCTCTTGAGTAATTATTTCAGGTTTATGATAGTCTGTGGTGGTTATATGGATGCCTCATGCTGTGAGTAGACACTAATAATTAATTTGATTGAAATCATTATTTATTGTACATCATGGTATGGATCAAAATAAAGAAGACCAAAATTCCATAATATAGCTGTGATGTTACATAACCTGCTCCAAGCAAATTTTGTTAGAAGGGGTGCATTTTCTGTATGGTCACTGTTCTTTTAATATTTGTCCAATGATCCTCAGTGTTTGTGGCATTAAAAATTAAATAATTTTTTCCCATAACTGAGAATCCTTCCGTATTTATTTTATTAAGAATTGATGTTTTTGCTGTTTTCCAGATGAACAAATTGATGATTTTAGAATGAAAAACCTTTGAACATTGTTCCTTTCCTTGTTTTTTAAACAACTTATCTCAGTCTATGCTAGATTTCATATGGGTGAAGAAAAAAGATTTTCCTTGCATGTATTTATTAATTTTTCATCGCCTAATAAATAATTTGGCTTGGCTGTTAGGTAGACAAATCTCAAGCTAGGTTTAGTTTGTGCGGTACTGTTCTGTGTGTACATGTCTACTGTATGCCTACTGATGAGGGAAAAATACAAATGCTTGCATTTCATTGAATTAAACGTGCTGCATTCTGCATGTCTACAGAAGCAGTTAGTGCATGCATAGTTGCAGATATAAATGATCATCTTTAAAAATTCTGATGTAACTTCCCTGCATAGTACTATGTGCTATATGCATTAAGATGTTCCCTTGTTCTAACCTGCTCAAGTTTTATGACTCATTACTTAGGGAGTAAACCATGCTCGTAGGCCAGATGGGAAGAATATGAGAAAATGGAAATAGTATTTTAATGCATAACTGCAAGAATTTCCACATTCAAGGAAAAGATTAAAAAACTAAAGATTGCATAGGTCATATTTATTATCTTTCAAGATACGACAAAATGATTTATTACTTCGTAGTCAAGGATGTATCTTAGTATTTTTGTGTGAAGGTTCATAATAAACTTTAGATACTTCATGAAACAGGGAGAACTTGGAGTAATTAAATTAATTTTAAAAAAGAACCACCAAAACACTATCAGATGTTTTCTGGGTTACTCTGTTGCCTTCCCACTGTAGACAAATCTAAAAAATATTTGCCTTTTTTAGCAATAAAAACTTTCCTCTCTGGAACCACATTCACAACTCTTTTAGAAGAGATAGCTAAATTTAATAATTCTAAATTAATTGAAATTGTTTCAGGCTTGTTGTAGGAAGTACTTCTGATGATAAATAGATACTCAGTACTGCTTATGAAATTTAATATATGATTAAGAGCGTTAGTTCTTGTCTATATAAATCCTTCTGAAAAATATATTTAAATTTTTTTCCCCTAGTTTCCTTGGTTAAAATAGCTAACCCAAACTTGGACTTGGGAAAAACAATTAAAAATCCTTAAAAAACTTCAACTTCAGTGAGCTTACCTCAGTCCTCCACAAACTGGGAAGAAAAAGACCCAAATGTCCATGGTCACATTCTAATGTGTCTTTAATTTTGTACTGAACATTTGAGTACTCTGGAGACTGCAGTTGCTAAGTGTTGATGGATCATATCAGTGGTCCAGTGGCTAACAGGCCCAGAAGAGGTATGGTGGGAATATTGCTTCTACTTTATAATTTATCAAGCAGTCATTTTAATGGGTCCTAGTTTAGCGTTCATAATAACGCTAGGGTATCCATGCTGATTGTGATGCCATTAGTGAAACGGAGGTAAAAATGGCAGCACGGCATATATTGGTCTGTAAATGCAAACACTACTGCAGTTAAAATGTCTGTAGAGATACACCTGAAGCTTCTGAACAATGTGCTAGTGCTGTGTAGGAGAGTAGAGCAGGAAAATACATTACTACCTTAAAACTTTTTCATCATTGTACCTTTTGAGTTCATAATTTCCAATTCTGTTTTACCTCTGAAACCTGTACTTCAGCTAATTCGTATTTCATAGAAATATCAAATAAACCTTTCAGACATTTAATAAATGGAATTTCTTTTCAAGATTTTGCACGCAACACTAAGTGGAGAAATCTCTCTCTCTCTTATTTTTTTTTTTTTAATCCTTAGAAAGAGTACAGAAAAGATTTGGAAGAAGGGATGAAAGGAAAAGGAATGACAGTGTTTGAAGATACACCAGATTTGGTTAGAGTAAAAAATGCAGCACAGATACTAAATGAGGTATGCAATACTAGTCAATATTATCGATGTCACAGGAAATCCACTCTACATGTTATACTGTACTGAAAATGTTCCTTTTTTTAACGTAATCTACTTTGAAATACATAAGTATTAAAACTAAGGCTATTTCTGTTTTGGTTTAAGAGTATAGAAAAGCACTGGAAAAAAAGCCTGCTTAGACAAATATTTCAGATTTTCAGGCAATTAAAAGGTCAGTGGGGATTGTTAGTGGGGTCAGTAGATACAGCATTTAAAATTGGGTTCATTTTTCTATCTATTTATTTGTTCAGCTAGTATAATTTATACTGCAAGGGAGAAAGCATTGACTGTTGATGGACTTGTAAAGAAAAGTCAATGAAATGATTTTGATTTTTTTGGAATCATGTAGCTGGCATCTGAAAATAAATATTGCTAATGACTGCCACACATTTTGGGAAGGTGTTTTATATAAACAAACTATTCTACTTGTGGAAAAAAAAAGAAGAGTTGCTCCAGATGAAATTACTTTTCTTGAGTTTATGATTCATCCGATGCAAGTAGATGGGTGGCGGCTCTTTCCAGAGTTTATTTCAGAAACGAACTTCATTGGATTAAGTTTCTCTGAAGAACATGGGAGAACATGAGTGTGTGATCTAGTGCCATAATAAAGGGCTGAAAGTGAAAGACTCCTTGATCTGTCTACTGTCTCTTGAAGACCAACCAACCTGAAGAACTTCTGCTCAGTAAGCCTGTGTGCTCAGCAGAGCTGGAAGTTCCAAAGCTGGCACAGCTGCAGCTCCTGTAGGTGAGCTTGCACTAGTTGCCTGGGAAGCAGCAGGCAGCTAGAGGATGTGGGGAGACAAAAAAAAAATTAGCTTACAAATTTTGCAAAAACCTGTGTTTGGGAAATTGAGACGTGTTTTATCACATTTAATTCCACATCAGAATGAGACAGTGATGCAAGACTGAAAGTCTTTTGCTCTTGTTCTTGTAAGTTTATGCTGTAAGATCAGTCTGTTGTGTTGAATAAAAGGATATTTTCCTCCCTCTTTCTAATTAATATGCAACCTGAAAAATAGTTAATGAACAGGAAAAGTAAGAAAATATTTTAATTATATGTATTTATTTTGAAAAAAAATAACCATTTTCCACACGCAGAGATAAACTATAATAGAAAAGAATGATTGCTACTAGAAATAGCACTGCGTGAGAATATTTTAATCTTTTAATTTTTTATTAAAATGAAAGGTACAATTATTGTATACAATATTTCAGTATTACATTTTAATATAATTTTCTGATGAGCAAGACATACATCCTTGCTTGGATAAGCTGAAGATGAAATATTAATTTTGTTTCCTGGTTATTGGTTATTTATAATTTATGTTGTGAGGAAAAAGTAGTAATCATGGATGAGTGCTGCCACTTGTCTAATGGCTGTGGTTCAGGAAAGGCCTATTAGATGAATAAATGACAACTTCCTGCCCTGAAAGTTCACTGGCAACAATTCCATATGATATTAAGTTTCTAACATACAGTCTTTTCATAAATAAAATGTTTTCTTGAAAGTAAAATGTGTTTCAATTAGGCTAGCACCAAGTACCACCTTGTTACACTATGTTCTGCAAAGCTGAACTTCCCTTTTACTTTAGAGGATAATTGTAGCAACCTGTATGGGCTAACTTCCCCACACATCTGCCAAACTAAAAAATCAGTTGTGGAGTTTTATACATTCAGTGAGTATCTTCTCGAATTTTTCTCTTGTAGTTTGTTTTGTGTTTTTCTGACAAAAGCTTGCCAAAGCTCTTAATTTAAGATTTTTGGTTGGCTTTAAATCTTAAATTGGATTTCTTGTACAAAAATCTACCTGTAAATATCTAAGTTATTGTGAATATAACGTATGAAGTTTTATCTTTGCAGAAACAATACAAGAAAGACTTGGAAACTGAAATTAAAGGAAGGGGCATGCAAGTTGGTCCAGATACTCCTGAGATAAGACGAGCCAAGAAAGCTTCTGAAATTGCAAGCATGGTCAGTACATTTGATAGAATGCAGTGAATTATGAGAATTGAGAATTCGAGGTGTTGATCAATCTAGAAAGTAGCAATACCACAGATTTTACCAAATACCTTGTGCTGCATAGAGTTTAAAATTTGCATAATCAGTACGTGGTGAAAGTTAAGACTTCCTGGAACTTTGCAGTTCATCTTTTGCAGATGGGATTTGCTCTTCATGAAGTACACCTGGCCTGGGCTGTGTTCAGTAGCTGCAGGCCCTACTGCTTTTAAGTCTAAATAGCTGCTTGTTTAGTTAGGGCAAAACAATAAACAGTTAAAGAGATGCTAAATCCTCATGACCCCTGTCTTGCAAAGCACACCTGAGTGAGAAAGTCTCATCTATTTGTGTCTGTGTTTGTGGCTACCAAAGCTGCAAAGACATTTAGATGTGAAAGGCTAT
Organism: Clamator glandarius; assembly: GCA_033459285.1. Lineage (NCBI taxonomy): Eukaryota > Metazoa > Chordata > Aves > Cuculiformes > Cuculidae > Clamator > Clamator glandarius. The sequence continues at coordinate 1,898,327 of JAUNZM010000046.1, forward strand.
GTCAGATTTGAAGTAAGGAGCCTGTTAAAAGAATTTTTTAACAGGTCAGCAGCTACAGCATAAGTGTCTTGTAGATAGATCCTTGTAAAGGTAATACTGCTGTGTCAAAAGCTCTTCAGTGTGAATGCTGTTCAGAGGACTTGCAGACTAAAGTAGGAACAACTTAAGAATTTGGCTGTCAGACATGAGTATTTCTAATGCTATTCATTTCAGAAAGAATACAAGAAAGATTTGGAGAATGAAATTAAAGGAAAGGGAATGGAAGTGGGCATGGATACCCCTGATATACGACGAGCCAAAAAAGCTTCTGAAATTGCAAGCCAGGTGAGTACAGAATGAATCTCTTAAGATTACTTTGGAAGTAGAACACGACGAGATGTTAAAAATATAAAATACTTCTCGAACAGTGCACAGTAAAAAGAAAAATCACAGAAATGGAAGAATTTATTTTAAAGTCTGATCAATGCCATCAGATTAGCTTTGAAGACGATACATACAATACATGTAGAAATAGTTATATATTTTTTTTCCTTCTTTATTCTTCAGAAAGAATACAAAAAGGATCTGGAGACTGAAATCATTGGAAAAGGGATGCAAGTTGGCCCAAATACTCCTGAAATACAGAGGGTCAAAAGGGCTTCAGAAATAGCAAGCCAGGTAGGAATAGTTCAAAGGCTGTATGTTTTAATTCTGTGTAACAATGAGTGCTTAACGTTGCTCAAAATGCTTGTTTAGTTCTCTAGAGGCTTTCATATCCATATTAAATTAATTCACATGTAGAAAAAATCTTGCAGCCTGATTCTTACTTGTATTTAGGCATGTCATGTCATGTAAATTGACTTTAATTCTTTACATATGCTTGCAGGTCTTTTTACATTACATAGTGAGAAGGAGATATATATCCTGACAGTGAAGGCAAAATATGTAATATGTATGGAAATATTGTGTATATATGTATTTTGTATTTTCAGTGTGGGACACGGTGTCAGGAGTCCCACACAGACAATGATAACAATATAATGTAGGAGAGAGGTTGAAGTAAATACTGTTCAAGGATGTTGAAGCTAATCAGCAATAAGCACCCTGTGTTGCAGATTGGATATTCTGAATGCAAGAATGCAGGAAATTGACATTTTGAATTTATTTTTCAGAAAATGTACAAAAATGAAGCAGAGAAGATGCTCTGTAACTATTCTGCTGTCCCAGACACTCCAGAGATGGAAAGGATAAGAAATACTCAGAAAAACATCAGTTCAGTGAGTAGTAGTGCTTCTCTCTTTGCTTGCAACTTTTCAGATGTTTTTCAGTTTAAACAGGCTCTCTTGTGCCACAGCATGAAATAGGGAACTTATGAGTAAATGTCTTTTGAACCATTTGCATAATTTTCCTGGCAAACCTGTACCACTCATTTCTTTCAGTAAAAAAAAAAAACATGCAGCTTTTCTAGGTGTGACACTTGTTTTGAATTGCTGAACCACTTAGACCACCTTGCCAAGCCACAGTTATTTTTAAATTAAGATTTCTTTTTCCATCAATCTTCAGGAAGTACTTTATTTAAAAGGACAAAAAAACCCCTAAGGCTTGTTACTGTGCATATAAGATTTTTCATCTGTTCCCTAACATATGTTCAGAACGTCAAGATCCAGGACAGATCAAGTTTCATAAATTTATGTATCTAATGATTTTATGTTATACTGGATATGTCTTTTAATTATACACTATATTTAAATTTAATTTTATTCCTAAATATAAAATATGAGCTTAGATATCTGAAATTGTCCAGTTTGGGATGTATTTGGTTCCATTTCCCTTTTGGGCCAATTAATTCTGTTGTTTGTAATTCTGGCTTTGCTTGCGATATGACAGAGAAGAATAAATATGGCCTCAGGAATGAAAGGCTCTCCAGTTACTGTCTGTTTTTATGGTAGACAAAGTAATACTAATAAAGCCAATGATGCGAGAGAAAGGAATATGTGTTATTTAAATATTTTAGTATTATCTGACATGGATATTGTTCTTTAACTTGGAGATTTTCTCATCTTCTCCAGCATGCGAGACTACAAGGTCAGTTAGTTTCTCTCAGAGGTGTTCACCTGCAGCTATCCCAAACCACTGCAGCTTCACTAGGGGAGTAAGAGCATGCGGGGAGAAGAGAGAAGAAAAATCTCTGTGGCTGTTCTAGGTAGCGATCTCTCCTGTAACATCTGCCTGCCATTACCAGCTCCTTTTCTTCCTTCAGATTACAGTAGTTCAAAGCTATATCTTTCTAACAGGAGCTATTGACAGGTGCACTGGCCTCAATTTTGTTTCTTGTAATCTGTCGCTTCTTGGTTTTAAGCAGTGCCCTGCTGCACAGTGTGATGATGATTGGCACTGTATCTCATGCCACTGGCATCCTAACATGCTGTGCTAGAACTCCATGTGACAGAGGAAATCCAAGCTAGCATCTACTGATCTGCTTTCCTCCCTAATCCAATCTTTGATAGCTTTTGAAGGAGTCCTCAAGTAGGTCAGTGGGTAAGGCAGGATGGACTCACTAACAGTTTGGCACCAGGCACATATTAAACTTCCACTGCTTAATTAAGCCTTGACAAGCCTCTGACATATCTGAACCCCTTGCAGCCCTATAGACCAGTCTGAGCTTTCAGTGACAGGGCTGACAATCATCCTCTTTGTTAATGTAATACAAAATACAAACATTTTGTCTTTGAGGTGATTTTTGTTTTATTTCTTTAGTTGTCATTCTTCTTTTGTTTCTGAACTGGATCCTCCAGATGTAGGAAAGCAGTTTATAGCTGTGATTCAATTATCCTTTTTTTTTTTTTTCTTTCTTTCTTTACTTTTTAATCTTTCAGCGTTTTGTGCAATTTAGTTTCAAAAGGTAAGTTACTTTCAACAAAGTTAATACACAACTGGGAGCAGCCCCAATATTAAAAAATAATGACCTCTAATAGGCTTCTAGTTTTTGGATTTCATCTCAAGTATTTTCCTGCTTTAAGAGACAAAAAAAGTGGCTGGCTCTGCAGATAAGATCAGTGCTGTTTTTAGCTCACTTGCTTTTTTGGCAGATGATTTACAATAGGATATTTACTGCATGGTCATCTCTTTCACAGAAAAATTCTCATCTCAAATATTTTTTACCACTCTCTCCTTGGTAGAGGAGAAGAATTTTCAAGTTCTTATTCATAAACCATATCTGTTCTCACATGGTAAAACAAAATTCTAAATTGTTAAAGGTTTTCTGAATATTTAAAAAACTAGCCATGGACAGAAATAATTCACTCTCCTCTGGAATATATTGCAGTGCTGGTCACACTAGATTACAAAGGACTTCAAGGAAGTAAGAGGATTGCATCAAGAATGAAGTTTTATTGTTTAAGGTTTATTGATAGAGAAAAAACAGTTAAATAAATCTTGGTTTAAGAAAGGCAGAAATACTAAATGTTAAAGATTTATCTTATAAACTCCAGGACTGGAATTATTTTTACACTACCATCCTGGAAATACTTACTGGAGTGGCAACTGCTGTGGCACTGAAAACTGAAATTCAAGTAAAACTTCTTAAGGAGTTTTGCAGCATGAACTGGTGCTCCATGTTGTTGTTGTGTTTTTTTTTTTTTTAATCAAAGCCACATTTGGAACTTATGGAGCAGTTATTTACTGTCTCTTTCAGTAACTTTGAATGATTGATTCTGCTGATGCATTTTGTGTTTTATCCTTTACTGAAATAACTGAAATAAAGAGGAGAATTATATTAACAGCATGTGTATCTTTTTTAGAAGTGTGCTTTGTTTTTAGATGCAGTCCTCAGCTTTCTGGCTTGAACCCAGAAATAAAAAAAATTGCATGACTTGGATTGTAATTCTGGCTGTTCTGATTATTTTATCATGAATATGTCAATTTTCTAGTTTATTAAATTAGAAATAATAATATCTGTTCTCTTATGAGAGTATTTTAAGATTTTAAGATTAAAAAAACAATTTAAATCTTGCATGTTCATGCATGTTCAATTACATTGAAATGAGATACTCAAGCATAAAGTTGCATTTGTAAACCTGTATAGATTACAGTCTAATTTTTATTAGTTTTTTTCCAAGGTAAACCTATCATTACAAATACTTCCAAATGTTTGAGATCAGTCTAATAATAGATTATCTGGGTTACAATTGAAAACAGAATGTTATTGTAGTTATTGATAATTGGTTTGATTTATGAAAAATTAAAGTATTTGCTTTCTTAGTGAGAGTTATAGTCAGACCAATTTGGAACCTGGAAAATTGCCCAGTGCTGTTACGAGAATTTGTACTTGCATTGCTAACAGTCTCATAATTACTTTTTCTTTTGGGGAAATGAAGGTGTTTTATAAGAAGGTAGTAGGAGCTGGCACAGCTGTAAAAGAAACTCCGGAGATTGAAAGAGTGAAGAAAAATCAACAGAATATTAGTTCGGTAAGTGTTATTAACATTAATTAGTCTTACAAGAGTAAATAGTGGTCAAATTTTATTTCCATCTTGTTTACTAAACATTATACATTTTCATATCACTCATCTCATTCAAATACTGCACCATTGGATTTTGGCTATAGAACTCCACTCTAGTGTAGTTATTCTGTGAACAAGGTAGAATTTCAAATTGAAGCATCATGAAAAACAGGAAAAACTTTCAACTAAATATTTGAGGGAAAAGTTTTCTCTTTCAAGAGTGAGAAATATGAAGTGTATTCCAACATGACTGACTTAACAACAATCGTAATTTGCAGTGTAGAAAAATACCATAACAGGTAAAAGAAAATCTGTAAGGTTCTTGTAGAGTCCACATGTATTACGTAGGAGTTGCTACAGTCTGAACTTCAAGAAGAGGAAAATTGTGTCCAGACTCGAACTATGTGAAAAGGTGGAGGGTTTGTGGCTCTTTACCTGCTGATGGAAAGTTGATCTGTAGATCTGGTCAAACTGGTCTGAATTGTTGTTTATCTGTGGATGCCCAATGTCTTTGGTGCTTTAATGCACAAATAAAAATAAAATACCAAAATAAGTGTTTTCTCTGGAACTATTTTTTGTCTTTGTGACATGATTTTTTTGATGATAAGATACTTTTATAAAATTAAATTTGAAGTTTGAAAGAAAAGCATAGACATGACACTAGATTGTGTTTAAATATTAGTTGAAATTCAAATTAGAGACTCTAGTCACCTATTCTATTAGAATATCCTTGTTTACTGAGTAGTAATAAATACCACATTTCCCACCAAAGTAAGATCAGGCAGGGAATTTCCATAAATTTTTTTTTATAGTATTTTCCTTGGAATTTTTCTCTGCTCCATTGATCACATTTCATCTTGTCATTTTGAGTCACAGTGCAATTTAAAAATTCAGTGCAAGCTATCATATGTCCTAAATCCTGAAATAGTGGTTTTCTTTGGGAAGCTTAAGGTCTTCTTGATTTGAGAGTAGGTTTCCTTGTTGTTATTGTTTGATTTTTTTTGTTTGTTCCCCCTTGCTGTGCAATTAATGGTTTTTTAAAAATTATTTTTTAAATATTTTTTTGCCAGAATGGAATTCTAGAAACAAAAATGTAATCTCCTGTTACCTATTTGCTTTTCAGTTACCACAGACATTTATTTCAAGAGTAGTTACACACACACACAGAGACTTATCAGGCTTACTCTAATGCTTTTTCTCAGTAACTTTCAAAGTGAAATGGAAAAACAATGTGCAGTACTCTTGCTGTTTTAGCAATCCTAGACAGTGATTGAGAGGGGAAAATGAAGGGTGGATCAGTATGCCAGTAGACACACTTGAACAAAAGCATATAAAGAGAAACACAGAATGCATTAGTGGATTAGTGGTATGATGTAAGTAGCATGGCCTTTACCTTGCTAGCCTATGTGTAGAGTTCATATTTTACAAAAAATATTTCATTACATGTAATGTACTTGCAATTACTTAAGTGTTGTGTAATATTTATTATAATTGCAATGTGCAAGAAAGTTTTGAATTGTATTTCAACAAGAAGGAAATTATATTGTGTAATTTACAGGATTCCCAAAGGAAGGGTATATTACATCATTTTTGACTCCGTTAGATTTAAACATTTTATGTGTATATTTGAATTTCGGCAGAAGGACTCAGGACAGCTTTAAAACTGTTTGGTAAGCTTAATAAAACTATAAATGTGAAGCACTTCTGCAATAGAAAAAAGCCCAGAACACCAAACCAAAATAACACTCACTGTACATGCAAAAAAGTCCATTGCATCATGGTCTGAAAGTGATCAAATTCTTCCAGGTGACATATATTGGAAACAAAGCTCAGAAAAGTCTGTTTTCAAATCCTAAAAAAACAAGGTGGTGATGGACAAGGTGATTGAGCTCATGTCACCTGCTATGATGATTTCTTTGGAAGAAGCAAAAGCCTCACAAATAGTTGGAGCTAAGATCTCACAGAACTTTATAAGCAAACGTCAGACTTGTGGACTGTAACTGGATCAAAGCCGAGATGCTACAAATAACTAAAAGGATTTTAAAGAATTTGTTAATATTGTGGAACAGGCTGGACTGGACACAGTACTGGGAAGAAATTTTTTGGGGAAGATTGAAATCGTATTTTTATTTGTGTGAAATCCATGAGGAAACCTCTGTGATATGTCAGTCAACTCCGCAAAGCTGGGGCCTGATTGTGATTCAAGCAATGAACATTTTGAAGCATTTTAAGGACTAGTAGCACTGCCAGTTCTTAATCTTACCTAACAGTCTCTACTAAAAGACCCTTTTTGCAGCGGTTTAGTACTTCTGCCAATCCTAAACTGTCTGAACTGAAATTTTCCATTCCTGGTCTGTGCTTTGGTCTGGTTTGGTTTTATTTATTTGTTTATAAATTTCAGCCAAAGCAGCTTCCAAGTATGACCTTAGAGGAAAACAAGTTGTTTTGTCTGTGTTAAAAAATTTGGCACTCCTCAGAAGTACCATGCCTTGGAGGAAAAGAGTTGAAAATTATCTAAGTGACATTTGACAAAGTGGATTTGGGAAAAAAGAGGAATGAGGAACTGAAAGTGTAGAAGGGCTTGGTCAAAGAGGACAGACAAAATATGAGAAAAAAGAGCAGAGTGATGTGCTTCTATGCATAGACGCTTTCTTCAAGAATAGCTGAACGAGAATCCAGGGTCATGTAGGTTCATCACTCCCTCACTATCAGCGTGTATTTTTTCCTGTGTTTTAATGATGTTGTCCACAACTATGATGTTCTCGTGGGTTTGTGTAGTCAATCAAACAAGCAGCTACATGAAGGAATGTACATTTGTATTTTCTTAAATCATGAGAAATTGCCTCTCCAAAAGATAACCTTTAGGGAATTCACTAAGTCAATACTCAGAAGCCAGAACCTGAATTGAAGTCCCTGTGTCTAGATCTGATGATTCATTGCCAAAGTATATGATTTTAAACTTCGCCATGGAGGCAAACTTCTCTTTTATAAACTAGATTTCAATAGGAATTCTCATTTGAATGCAGATGCTGTATAATTTATATTTTTAAAAAAATTATGTAGCCAGATTAGGTGACACTTGTCTGTGCTTTCTAGTATAGTGACTTTCCTTGTCACAGTTCATTTTTTCCTCATTTCATAGCAAAATCAGTGAGTTAATGCCTGTGAAAAACTCAGGTGCTTTAGCAAGGAGCAACATGGAAAAGTTTCTGAAGAAATCAATAATTCTGTTGTCGGAGCAGGATCTTAGAACAGTTAAAGAAAAAAAGCTATCAGTCAATGGTCCACATGCAAACTATTCACTAAGGCTCATTGATTATGTGTAATGAATGGGGCAGGATTCTTAAGAAAAGCGTTCTCATAATAGATAAGATTATAAAGCACTTAAATATGAGAAGAATGAAGTAATGTAAAATATATCTGTACAAGGGGTGATACTAATGTTACATTTAAGTTGTGTCATTTTCTGGGTTTTGAATTCTTGATTTTTGCAACCTGAAAATGTGTATAATAGAAGTTCTGTATGCCACATTAATATGAAACTATATAAGTTGATACATTATGCTGTTCTCTTGTGCTTGAAGTACTTTTCCTTCCTTGAGTTCTGTTGATGAAAAATATTTTTAATTATTATATATCGCACAGACCCCCCAATTTGGAATAATTTAGTGAACTTTTTTTTTTACGACCATTTTAAAGAAAAATCATACCATATCACTGTAAAGGATGGCATGGTTGACAAATATTGTTTAATTTATGGTGACATGAGAGATTTGAAGCTGAATGTGCAGAGTACTTGGATAGGTATTTAGTAACAGACAATATTCAGACAATGCACACATTTGTCCAAGATGACTCTTTTGGATAGTGTATGGGAAAAAAACCCACCTTTCTTTTTAGTATCACATCCACTTATCCTTACAATTCTTTCTCATTAAATTGAATTCCAGTTTTGGTACATATGATGTGTAACTGAAAAAATTCTAGTTCTGTGCATCTTTCTAATTATGGAGTCAACCATTTCCTAACATACTGCTCCCCAGAAGAGATTTAATGTGGCAAATCCAACAGCAAATATCAGACAGCACCTTCAAAGGCATCATCCATCCAAACATCTACATTCTTCCTGATGTGTTTTTGTGTATTTTTAGAGAACTTAAATGAGACTTTGAAGTCATCTGCCCTTTTAAGAACACATCTGTGAAATGTTTAACTTCTGAAATGGACTGTTAGACTCTATAGCCAGCTAATAGCGAGACCAAGTAATTGTGTGATGCAGATGTCCAAGGAGTATATGCAGCCTCCCAATTATCGTGAAGGTAGCCACAATGCCATGTGATGTATATTCCCACTGTAAGAGTTCTGGGATACTAGGCTTGTTACATGCACTCTCTGCTCCATTGTATCAAACAAAATGCATTGGTGTCCCTAGCAGACTGTTTCAGAAATTTAAGTATTTCCTTTCAGGTCAATAGGTGTGGTCTAACTGTGCAGTATATGTAATGGGAGAGGTAACAAAATGTTTGCTATGTTTAATGCTTTTCTGTATCTGTTAATTGCTAATATTTTGCAATATTTATTGTGCAGATTAAATACAAGGAAGAGATTCAGCATGCAACGGCTATTTCTGATCCACCCGAACTAAGGAGAGTCAAGGAAAACCAGAAGAATATTAGCAATGTGTGCCCCATTTTAATTTCTTACACACTTCTCTCTGCTGTATTAAATGTGTTTGTGCCTATGTGAACATGCTTGTGGTGTTTGTGCTAGTTCCTGTTTGTCCACAAAGACTAATTTAGTCAATTAACAGTAAAATTATAACTCCTTGGCCTAGCACCTTGATTAACATCAATTAAAGTGAAGTATTCCTGTTGGAGTATCAATTGTCTGTGTCTGAAATAGAAGAACTACAAGAAGGTGAGTACTTAGTATCATTTGGAAAGATGGGGTTGTTTACTAAGCAATGGTATTTTCCATTGAAATGTAGTGTGCTTTTAAATGATGTCTAACACTGCTGTGTTTGTGTTACTTGGAAATCTCTGTGTAATATCTTCTGCCATGTTTGTTAGGTTCAGTACAAAGAACAGCTCTGCAAAGCTACACCTGTGAGTGTCACCCCTGAGACTGAAAGAGTCAAGAGGAATCAAGAGAATGTCAGCATGGGAAGTTGCTCTTGTTTAATCCTTTATATAACTTTTGTGTGTAGAGGATGAATTCTGTCTCTAGAAGCTGTGCTTTATCATTAGTTAGGTGCAGGCTCGCTAAGGTAGTTGCTTGAAAACACTCTTTAAAGTTGCAGTTGTGAAGAGCCATTGCTTGGTTTGGGAAATGGGGCATGAAACATCACATATTCAATTAAAAAATGTTGTTCTCAGTCTTGGATGTTTGTGGGAAATCTTGGCATATTTTTGTAAACAAAATTTCCTTTTACGGATTTCTTTTAATTTGCTTTGTGAAAAATTAGCTACAGTTCTACTCGAACTCCAGTTCTCTTACCTATCTCTTTCAGGTTCTGCAGTAACCTTCCTATCAGAGTTTAGTATTTAGTGGCTGACATAACCATTAGAAAGTCATTCTGTTCGCAGGAGCGCAGGAAAGAAGGCAGGGACTTCTGGAGCATGCTGCTACCTTCCTGCATTGTTGAAGTTGTACCCTGTTAAGGAGTCTTTGAGACAACAGCCCTTCTGCTCACTGGGAACTTTCATGAACAGCTGTATTTCAGGGGGCTACAACTAGCAATAGTGTTTTCCTTTGGCCTCTGCCACATTCCACAAATTAATTTAGAGGCTACAGTTTTCAAGAATACTGGCCCTCTAACTTCAGTGTATGCTATTTATTCCTGGATTTATGTTGATAAATCTAGCCCTGCTAACTTGCATGCTATTCAAACAAACTTGTTGTCACAAGAGATTCATGCCATTCTGTGTCATTTTCTACTCATCTCATTGTTTACATTTGACCAATTTTTTTGTGTTGTACAAATTTTAATTGGAAAGTTTAAATTTTCTTTCAGGTCACTGGAATAGCTCTGAATGAAGATTCTTTAACTTTGGATATGTCTAGATATACAAAATCTTGAATAATCATTTTACCTTTGCAAGTGTCAATTTGCAAGTTTAATCCATTTGATATCCCTTAGATATCAGATACTAATTTTTTTCAATTGAAGTATGTTCATATGGACAGGCCAAAACTGGGTTGCATGGGAAGACAATTGTTTGAACAATGCGTGTGTTACTGTGGCAATGCACTGCAGAATTATGAGCATAACATATCAGCACAGTTATTCTTACTGCACAAAACAATGAGTTTCTTTTTTTTTTTTTTAAAAAAAAAGGGGATTATACGGCAACATTTATGTGGATTAGCATAAATCGTACAAGACCCTCTAATTATTTACTAAACATTTATCATATCTGACTTCCCAGTGTTTAGGGCTAGGGTTAATGTTAAACTGATTGGTCTGTCAACCACATCCTATCCTTTATCTGCCTTAAATTCCCATCCTGCCTTGAGTGTGTATTTCATAGAATCACAGAATAACCAGGTTGGAAGAGACCCACAGGATCATCAAGTCCAACCATTCCTATCAAACACTAAACCATGCCCCTTAGCACCTCGTCCACCCGTGCCTTAAACGCCTCCAGGGAAGGTGAATCAACCACTTCCCTGGGCAGCCTGTTCCAGTGCCCAAAGACCCTTTCTGTGAAAATGTTTTTCCTGATGTCCAGCCTAAATCTCCCCTGGTGGAGCTTGTGGCCATTCCCTCTTGTCCTATCCCCTGTCACTTGGGAGAAGAGGCCATTACCCTCCTCTCTACAACCTCCTTTCAGGTAGTTGTAGAGAGCAATGAGGTCTCCTCTCAGCCTCCTCTTCTCCAGGCTAAACAACCCTAGCTCTCTCAGCTGCTCCTCATAAAGCATTTGGTTAATTTATCATTGCTGCAAGTATATTTTGTTTAAAAGCAATAGAGGGTATATTCCTACAGTGCATCTAAATAAACACACGGTGAAATTTAGGCAGCTGGAGTAAATTTGTGTTTGTCTGATGTGTTGCACTCAGTGTGTTTAATCACCTTTGAATATGTAGTAGAAAAGTTAGAACATGAATGGTATGCTTATGGAATCTCTCTGTCTGGAAAATATATGTATGACTGCTGAAACCCAGCTTTTCATGCGCTTTGCTTGACCTTAATGCATTATTTGTGGCCTACCCCATTCCAAATATAAGATAATTCTCTATACAGCCAAGGACCGGTGTAGTAAACATTAAGATATTTTGTACATATGTGCATATATATCCACACAAATGTATTAATGCAAAGACTATGCAGAAAGGATTCAAGGTTAGGCTTAAAAAAAAATAAAGTTTTATAAGCTTTAATAAACTTCAAATGCATTTTAGCTTTTCAGTTGTTTCCTGGATGACCTTTTAAGTCATACATTTTAATGTAAAACAATGTGATACTGCTTTAACTGAAATAGTATGTACCATTTTATTCTGCTAAATAACAGGTTCACTACAGAGAGCAGCCTGGCAAAGCTACTGCTGTGAGTGTCACTCCTGAGATGGAGAGAGTCAAGAAGAATCAAGAAAATATCAGTTCGGCAAGTTGTTTAGATTTTTGTCATTGTAGGAATATAACACAGATATGCTTTTCTGTTTAGATGTGATGTTTCAAATGACTCCAACTGCATTATCCACTGATTGGATGTTTTTTTATCCTTTGAGTACATGCACTGCACATATGAGCGACAAAACTATTCAGAGTCGCTCGATTATTCTGGCAAAAATAGTAAGTGGTTGTGATGGTGCTTCAAGGAGAGTTACTAGGGGTTAGTCATTCTTCCAAGAATATTCGTCTCTTGTTACCAGTTTTTAGTTGCTATATTGCAGGAGTGGATTACAGTAAAGAAAAAGGAAACGAGTTATACTTCATTGCAATTTTTTTTTTATGATTCAAAGAACGGAAATATGTAGTCATCCATTCCCCTCTGTGACATACCACCTATGTTAGAGCTGAGTAGTCTGATTACTACAAAATAAAGGGTAAAATACTATATATTTCTTGGCTTTTATGATCATGCTTACCTTTTTTCTTTCTTTTAATTGCCACTACAGTAGTGCAAGAAGCAGCATACAGTTCTAATAAGGAGCAAGGAGGAAGTCGGAACAGCATAGTGTAGTAAAGGGCCAGACTAGTTACATTACAATCTGTGTCCTCACTGAAACAACATCAGTGGCAAAGCCCTGCATATGGTAAATAGAACAGATTTCACGCAGGGTGCCTGTTTCAAGGTCAGAAAGAGAATTAGTAGTGAACACTTGAGAATGTATAAGTGAAAAGTAAAGGTTGGATTTGTCAAAGGATTTGTCTAAGGAGGAACAGAATCTGACCTTGTAACTACATATGTCTTCAGTACATCCTTAAAATGCTCATGTGCATTTACAGAAGTTAGTTTTGAGGTGCATAGTTAAAAGTTAAGGAAAATTTCCCAACAATTCTGGACTTTACATTTTTTTTATTTCTGCAAATTAAAGTGTATTTTTTTTCCCAAGTGACTCCTTAGCCTTTTTCCCCTCAAGATTTAGAGGGATAAATACTCCTCTATGTTAATAAGCAGTAGATGAAAACCGAATTATGTTGGCTCTATGTCCTGAAAATGCCTTATATAAAGTACCATATATTTCTGTTTCTGTGCACATTACTTCAGATTTACCTATAAAACATAGACACCAAGACTTGTATTTTCATAGTTATGTTGTGCTTAGCTAATACATAATTGTAAGGAGAGTTAGAAAATTTAAATACTTGGTTTCTATTATCAAAAATGCATATTGAAATAGATATGCACAACTGATTTGAAAAGTAATGCTTGGAGTGAGTATATAGGTAAATCTAAAATATTTACTGACTCTCAGTGCACAGGTTACAATGCAATGTAGGAGCTAAGAGAGTCTATTAGTTGAATTCAACCAGCCAGAAGAGACTATAAGGGTACTCGCTCTAGAACCAACAAGTAGGACCAACTACTTTTACTGTTTTAGCATTTTGAGCATGGGATTTTTTTTTTCCTTTTTTTAAACATATAATTAACCTTGCATCTTTACAAGTCTCTGAAGTGCCGCAAAAGAAGCTAATTAGGATAAATGTGACATAGGAGGTTCAGTATTCACTGATGCATAAAACAGAGCCCAAGTGTTCTCTTTGAAAACAGCATATTCACATTTGTCCCAGACATGTTGCTTTTGTGCTGCTAGCAAAGACTAGCTTCCAAACAGGAGTAAGAAGGCTGCCCAAGGACTAACATGCTTGTAAGAGTTGAATTCCCTGGGGACCCAGGGATTCTCAGCTAATCCTGACCTGGAAGCAGATTGAGGACAGAATAAGGGTTTATCTAGATAGTAAGAAGGTAGCCTATCAGCAGCCATACAAATTTGTTTTAAAGATGTCCAAGTCACAGTGATGTTTTTATATTATTTATTTTACTTTTCAATTGATAAATGTATTATTTCACTTATGCCATTTAAACATTCGAGCGTTTCAGCTTTCAGGTAAAAAATATTTTTTTGAGTGAGTGATTGATGGAATAAACGTCCCCTTTGGCCTTGCCAATATGCTTGCACATCTATATTCTCCCTCTGAAATAAGTTACTAGAAAATGAGTGTATAGAAAGAAACTAGAAAAATGTTGGTTATTGTGGTTTGGAAAGGATAACATTGCATGATGTGATTCTCACCATCCTTTCTATTGTGAAAAAACTTCATGCGTACTGTTGTTGCTGTGTTGCAGGTCAAGTACAGCACTGATCAGAGGCAAATGAAAGGTAGACGTAGTGTGCTTCTAGACACACCTGAGCTAAGGCATGTTAAAGAAACACAAAACAACATCTCAATGGTAGGGTACTTTCTGTAACTAGTTTATACTAAGGAATGGCACTTGACTTCCACTGGATTTTGTCTTCCATTAATATGGGTAACTAATGGAACTCTCTGCTCAATCTGGAAGGAATATTTTCTTCTTATGCCTGTTGAGGGAGTGTTTGCTAACTACATATGACTGTAATGCACATTTTCAAAATACTAATAAACAGCTTTCTAATAGTTAAATATCTGGGTTTTGTTCTGTTTTTGTTTTCCTTTGAAAAAGTACACACCTCATTTGAGCATCACATGGTCTGACTGGATTAGGTGACACACTTCATCTTGTGCCTGTGCACGTTCCTGGTTTCTGTGTGACTTTTGTTCTTGGAATGAGTTGTTTTGTGTGCATTTGCTTGTGTGAGAATGTTTGTCAATGTTTAAGACTATTTAAAAAGTAATGATGTATTAATTACTTAATATTAATTTCTAAGTGTGTATATAAAAAGTAGTATTATCAGGGTGCTACCTTTATAACTCTTACTAATACTGGTTTTGTTCCCACACTTCTACCCTACTGTCCTTGGTTTTAATTTTTTTACTTTTTTTTTTTTTTTTGAAAACAGGCTGCTTAGAATAACTGCAGTTCTTTCTAAAAACCTGTGTTTAAAGTCAGGTGGTATATGATAATACAAAAGAGCAAAATAATATCTTTATTATGAAACCATGTGTATAATCAAAATCTTAATATCGGTGAATGGAAATACTTGAGTTATTGAGTTCTTTAGGGCTGTTAACTGCTGGAAGATTTTTTTTACTGACAGATGTAGTTGTCTACAGCAGTGGAGACCTATCTTACCTTAGAGAAAAAGAGAATGGACCAAATGATCTCCTGAGGGCTTTTCCTGTCCCTTGTGAATGTAAGATGATGCTTTGCTGCTTGAGTTAGTGTCTAATTCAGTGGCAACAAAAAACAAATGCAAAAATGATAATAAAATGACAGGAAATCAATTAGGGGGATAGGCTGGATGGCCAGCCAAGACTTTTCTGTCTCATGTGTATAACAGTTCTGTTATGGTGCACAACCCAAAGAACGTAAATGTTTCATAAAACTAATGTGTGCGTTCCTGCATAGGATAACTGTTCGCTATCAATTGCAGCTTGGGGAAAAATGTAATTCTTGTTTTCCTAGGTAAAATACCATGAAGATTTTGAGAAGACAAAGGGCAGAGGCTTCACTCCAGTGGTAGATGATCCTATAACAGAACGTGTGCGGAAGAACACCCAAATTGTGAGTGATGCAGCATATAAAGGTGTGCATCCACATATTGTTGAAATGGATAGAAGACCTGGAATAATTGTTGGTAAGTTGTTAAAAAACATTGCTATTGAAAACACTGTGGGTAAGATGAAAGCTTTTGCTTTTGCTCTCCATTATAACCAAGAAAAAGTCCTCCCAGATTTCATTTTCATTCTTTTCTCAGCATGAAACTTGTGTTGAACTACTGGTTCAGTGCCAGCTTCTAGTGAAGTAATGATGGTAATGAATGGGAGATACATCATCATTTGCTCTGTAATATTTTTTCTGGAGTATGGATAATCATTGTTAGTACTTTAAGTTTGAATTTTGACTCTTCAAGAATGGCCAAAATATTTGCAGTAGTCTTCATTTCGCACAGAAAAGAGATGATTAAAGCTGCGGTTCTCCAAGATTTCAATGTTTACGTGTTGGAGACCAGTCTGTCAGTCATCCGTTTTTCTAGAGCTATACATGCTTTATTTACCTCTTGTTTTAGAATTTCATGCAGGTTTCAATATTTTTTTAAACTGTAATTCATTAAGTCTCTGGTAGATCAAACACCAGTGTTAAGAAGTAATGTTCTGATGGCCAACATAAGACCAAATATTCAGAGGGTACAGTAAATATTGGTTTGGTACATAGAGACAGATTATTGCATTGAGATGTCATTTGGGGTCTTCGTCATAAACACTTTTTCAGAATCAAAACGGATATTTGAAATCTCATAGAAGTTAACAAATCTGCTATGTAAAAGAAATGGTAACCTGATATTTTAATTTTTTTTTCTCCTTCTTTATGTGTCTTTTGACAGCTTTCTTGTGCTTTGTAACACTGTAGACCTCAGAGGGTCTGCATGTGGAAAGGCATGCTGAGATAGCATTCTAAAATTCTTCATGCATACTAATAATAGCAGGGGCTGACTTTTGAGTCTACTTCTCAGAAGTCAGAGAAATTACAGGTCAGATGGACTCATCATTAGGTATATAGACCATCCTCCTGCCTATAGCAAGGTTAACTATATCTGGAACATTCCTGGCAGATGTTTCTTCAGTTTTTTGCTTAAAGTCTCCAAATGAGTCTTTGCTACATAAAAAAGCGTATTTCTTTCCTTTTGTATAGCCACCTTTTACATGTTTGTAGTGACAACGTTATGTCAGAAGAGATTTCTCATGAGTGAATGTTTACAGAGCTCTCCGTGAAGGTACTGATGCTTTTAAGACCTTGCAGGTCTCAGAGGATCACATGTTCTGGATCTAGGGCAACAACTTGTTCAGAAGATCATTGTCTGTAGAGAGCAAAGCACTTGAACTCACTTCCATCCATAGAAATGGTGCAGCTAAAGAACAGGAGAAAAAAATCCTCTGAAATGGCCATTTAATATACAGTTTGCAGTGTGCTGTAGACCTGTATAAAAATTGTATGCAGTCCTATGCTCAATAATTGAAGGCTTGGTGTGCGAAAAGATTGGGGTTAACAGCATCCCTGAGATAAATACTTGAAATATTAGTAGAGTTTGTCACCTTAAAATACTTTATCAAAACACACAGGAATTCTCCCCATACTTGCCAAATAGCAAAAAATAGTGCAGCTATTTAGAGGAAAGAGGCCATGACAAACCTGTGAGCCTAATATCCAGTGATATTTCAGCTAATGCTGTGTCAGAGTGAACAGCAATTATAATATCTGCTTATTTACAAAGAAGTAGTGAGCTCAGTGCTCATGGAATGTCCTTGGCAGCTAGGAAAAAAATATCACAGACTGAAAAAAACAACTATGACTCTCTTGAGATTTTTCCTAGCTGATAGTTGCTCAGCCAGTTAGGAAAAGCACCTCTGTGTTAGAGACCATCTGATTGATTTTAAATGTATTATTTGTAAAGCAGTAACATCTTTTTCAAATGTCTGATTGCTAGAAGTAATGCTGCTGCTTTGGAAAACAGGCACTAGTGTTAACCTTGCTAAAGCCATTTTTAACCTTGCTAAAGCGATTTTAAACCTATAAGATAATTTAATGTAACTGAGAATTAGATCTGTGACTAAAGAGGCTCCATGATTCTCACGCAGGTATACAGTTATTTTAAATTAGCAAAAGTTACCAGGAAGTTAAAATTGATTGATGCTATAAATTGCCAAGATTCTGATTCTATGCATGTTTTTTCAGATTATAGAGATGGATAAAATCAATAAAAATCAAGGGTTGCTGTACTGATGCTGCCATGGAGCTGTAGTTATTGTTTTTACCTATTAAGGCATGATCAAACAGGAAAAGTTAGGCTCAGCAGTTCGCCCACCCCTTTCATGCCTGTCAATGCTTTACATACTTGCATAGTTTATCACTATTAGGAATAACACATCGTTTATCAAAAGATTTTGCATTGGCTTTTATTCATCTTGTCAAGAGGGAGTTAGTGCTATGCCTCACCTTGTGGGAGTTGCAGTAGATAATGTGTAATGTACATACATTGAATGTATTCTAAAACCATGGGATTTATTTTACTAGGTCTGCCTGTTCTTTCCATTGCCTCTAGGCTATTAATAATTTAAACTTGACATATTTCGGGTCCCCACAGTCCTACTTTACCTACCAACCCATTATTTAGCCTGGTACCACTCAAAACAGAAAAAGAACTGAGTTGGGAGGACAACTATTTTTCCTGCTTCCAATGCACTGAGTAAATCTTGTGGATGTGTCTGCCCAAGAAGCAAACTACTGGTAAAAAGGTGTGACCTGGTAGATTTGTAGTTTAACTGACTGTACTTTAAGTCAAGTCCTTTTTTTTTTTAAACTACTTTGGAGAGGTTAAATCATTATTATATTTTTAAATATAGCAGTTACAGGTTGTATAAATTAGATTGTGTGCATAGATCAAGAATTTAAACTGTAGCTGCTTCTGCATTTGTTATAAGCCTCCTCTTAACTTGTACAACATTGTAATTGTTAAAAGTTTATTAAAACATGGTGGAATCTATATTTGCTTTTCTGCTGTGGTTATAACTTGAACTCTGATATGAAATTAATTATTACTTATGGACTCTTTATTCCTTCAGGACCCAGTTCAGACCTGTGAATTCAAGAGATATTAGTAACTTACTTGTATAAGACCTGAAGATCTTACTGTTACTACTGTTATTGAACCTACACAATGAATTTAAAAAATGCTTTTTTAATAGTGGGGTACTGTATTAACAGTAAATCTGTGTCCCAGCTTATGTAGATATTTGGAAGACAAAGGGGAAATATTAATGAAGATCAAGAGTGGACTTGATTTTACCTAACAGTAGATCTCTACAATGTAGATTTCTACAGCTGAGTTAGTCACCTAGCCCATTATTTTTTTTTTATTAGTTGGGAAAGATGAATACTTTTGAGTTTAAAATAATTGAGCAAGAAGTTTATTTTCTGTAAGATCACCTATAAAACTGATTCTGCTTGTTAGGCTGACTTGATCTCTGCTGTATGCAAAGGAGGGCCTACATTGCCTCTGTCAGCTGTAGGGATCTGTGCTGCCAGCTGTCAGCTATAGAGATGTATACTGTGACATCTCCATAGAGTAAGGATGCTGGTGATGGGCTGGGGCAATGATCTTTAAACTTTGATGATTTTAGTTCTGCTAGTGGAAAAAGAGCTCTGGTGCCTGATACTTAACTTGTTTCCATTTATTTAGACTTAAGATACTGCTATGGTCATATTTAGCAAAAGACAAGAAAAACAGGGAGAAAGAATTCCTCTTAAAAAGTCAGTGCTTAGAACAAAGTCACCAAGTTCTTTTAAGCAGGAAAGTAATGTTTTCTGGACCTTTCAGGTGAACGTTTAGATCTTTTGGTTAATTTCTGTGTGAAGGAAATTGGTTGCTGATTGTTAAAACTTATTCCTTTCATGCTTTTACTTCCTTTGTTGTTTGTCTGTCTCATCTTTTTTGTGCTTTGGGAAAAGACCTTAGAGTTTGGCGCACAGATCCTGGCTCCATCTTCGACATTGATCCTCTGGAGGACAATATTCAGTCTAGGAGTCTGCATATGCTTTCTGGTATTGCTTATATCCTGACTTTTCCCCGAAACAGCTTTTAATGTTTACAAAACTAAGTTGATACAGTAAATTTTCAGTTGAATGTGCCAGCCATATGTTTTATATTTTCATATATATATCTGTCACATTTTAAAACCAGTGTTTTATAGGTATTTGAGCTGTAATCACATATGCAGATAAGAAATAGTGAAAGAAATCTTATCCTAAACAGCAGTTATTCATACCACTTAGAAACAGACACTTGAAAAGCATTGACTTTCTTTGCCATCGCTATAAATAGAATTTTCAAATAATTGGACCTTACTAAAATTTCAGGGATATAGAAGAGGGACTATTTATGAAATTGATTTCATTACTTTGCACATTTTGCATATATGGCACATGATATTATGCTTTGTGCTGTTGTTTAAAACTCCATGATATTATGCTTTGTGCTATTGTTTAAAAATTGATTTCATTACTTTGCACATTTTGCTTATATAGCACATGATATTATGCTTTGTGCTATTGTTTAAAACTCTGAGATGTTCATAATTTAAGGGTAAATGGAAAAGTAGAGAAGTTAATGTAGCCATGTTTTGTCTCTCCAGGCTTTAGGATTTTATTTCCCCACAAAATATTTGTTTTGAATGCTTAATTTTGCAGGTCTTTTTCTTTTGCTACTAATAGTGGAATCATAAATATTATTTTGACTGTCATTCAGCAGTATTTCCACAGGCTCTTATATGCATGCTGAGCTAAAAGAATGTTTTGATTTTCCACTGGAAATTTTCACATGCTTCATCTTCATCCTTTTTTTTTCCAGTATCTCAATCCTGCCTCCATTTCTACTATTCTTTTAAAGCAGAGAACAAGCTTAGTTGTGTCTGATTTTGAAAAAAACTTTTGAACTAATGGTATTCAAAATGGATACAAAATTGTCATGAATTAATTTTTCTCTAATTTTAATGCCATCTGTGTATGAATCAATGTTAACAGTGTTGGGGGTTTTGTTGCTACTCATCTTCATACTTCTGTTATCTATTTACTCTGAAATTCTTTCTTTCTACCTTTGTAGAAAGGGCAAGCCGTTACAGTAAGCAGTATTTACATTCTACCAGTTTGGGAGATTATAAGTCAGATGGCTCTGACACGAACCCTGCGTTTTCTTACTGCAGTGAGGTAACAAGGCCATCTGATGGAGGAGGTACTCCTTATTCCCACCTTTTTCACTAATGACACTATCACAGTGTGTTGAGACCTCACAAGCCCGTATTAACCCTATATCCTTGTGTAGTCAGAAATCATTAGAAACTGTGTAAGCTATTACATGCTTAAGGAAGCAAAGCAAAATCTCAAGATCTCATTCAACATTTTGGTAACACAGTCAGTCCAAAAGTCCTGCTAACTCCCATTTACAGTGCTTAAGAGAAGGTATATTGTGTTTATACAAAATGTGTATAAATCTGTAACATCTGTAAAAAATTCTCCTCTGAACTGAAAAAAATAAATTTACCTTGTGCTTTTAACTGGGCAAATAAAGCATATAATAGCATTTTAGTGACTGAAGCTATTCCTGTGTTAAGGTGTGCAGGTGCTTGTAGCTCTGTTTCCATCTGAGGAAAGAAAAAAGTATCAACTGGCAGCTTTCTCTCTTATGAAAGTTTTCTTATGCTCTCAGTAGTTTGGGAACAAGGGTAATATCCAGCCGGCAAACATATAGTCTAATATTGTTTAACATGGGTTAATAATAGAATACTTTGACGAACCTCCATTCCCAGCTACAAAACCAGATCTTGCATCTGTTTCATGCTGTAGATTAGAATAAAATTTATGAAAATCTTGAATAAGGGCCTAGTCATCCTGCTGGCATTCCAATGTGTACTAGACTTGATTGGCAAATTGTAAATGCCATCTTGTAAATCAGCAAGATGGCATTTTAAATTTATATCTTGAAGAAATTGTGACTCCCGCTGCTCAGCTGTGAAATAATGTGCATTGAAAAGTTTATCCAAAGGGTTACCTTTTTTTTTAAGGAAATGTTAGAGTAAAGAAATTGCTACCATTTAGTTACCTAGCATCCTTGAATTACCCATACTTTTAGAAGATTTAAGGCATCTTCATTGTAGAATGTGCCTGTTCATGTTCTCCTACCCACTTGAGTATTATATTATTAGGGTGACTAGTGTTTAGGGAGTCTTTGTGTTAGCTGCCATGTAAATACATACATGCAGCTCTGATTAAGAACAGGTGAGGAAGAAAGTGTTCAGCCTTAAGAACTAACCCTGGACAAAGAAAGAAACACACATCTTCAACAGTACTGTAATTCCTTATATCATGTCTTTTCATCTTTATTTGATATCTTAACTATATTCCCAACTCCTTCAATGGAGGATAGCAATAATGCACATCATGCTGGTTTTTATGTCTCTTCCTGTGATGATGGAACATGGGCTTCACAGTCCAGTGCATATTGTTTCTCTGTATTTGTTCTGATCTCTTTTTGGCTCTATTCCAAACCATTTCAGCATTGCTTTGTCAGATTGATTTGATTGTTAGCAGATAATTTTGTTACTTGCAATATTAAGAGTAGGAAATGGGCTTTATTTTAGTGGTTGTTTTGACACTAGCAAGCTTCCTTTTTGTGTCTCTATTTAAATCGGTTGTTGTGGTGATGTGTTGAAGAGATCCTTGCCAAGATGAACATACTTTAGCAAAGTATCATTTCTGCTTTTGACCCAGCTGGCTAGCCAGCATTTGAGCATTTGCAGACAGTTCTCATTGCAGAGCCAGAGCTAAGTAATTTGACATCTTAATGATTTATAAAAAATGCCATTTCTGTGTACACACTCAAAAAAAAAAAAAAAAAACCAAACCAGCAGAAGATAGCATCCTTGGCCAAAAATCCAACCATGTCAGCATTCCATCTAAGATATTACTTAGCACGTAACCACAAGATGAGTTTGCCCTTAACTTTTATATATTGTCTGTTATGGTGTACCACAATGAATGAATGAATGAGAACCAAATCCATTTTGCTAAGATTTCGTGGCCATTCCTCATGGAGTTTGAACTTTTAGATCTACCAGTGTTTCTCTCTGGCAATTGTTCAATCCAGAGGTGCACTAGCATGAAAGAGTTTTAGACCTGTGACCAGTTTTACGGCCTCTAAGTGTCTTTGACCTTGTCTCGTTATCTTTCAGGTATTTATTTGTTTTTGATTGTTTATTTATTGTAGATACTGTTACTGATATTTGACCCACAATTCAAGTCTTCACCAATCCACTGCTGCTGCCTGTGGAGTTGTTCCTTAACCACCTCTTCCAGCCCTTAGCTGGATTCCTGGCTTCATACCAGATGTTAAAGGCTTATCCAGTTCTAAATAATGTTCTCTCTTGTCTTTGGGAATTTCAGTAACAACATCATAGTAGGGCTACTAACATTGTTCAGTAGAATTAATTCTTCCTATTTGATTCCCCTGACCATTAGTTTTGATGAAAACGTTGAGCTTCCCAGGGAGCTTACTTACAGAATTGGTAGATTTTTGCATGATGTAAATTTGGAGTAAATCTTTGATCTCCCTTTTAGACTTCTGCAGATAAGACTGGATAGGAAAACTGATGGAGGCAATGAACATTCATTCTTATATTATTTTTCAAATGATTTTTCAGTTTTATCTGTCCTTTTTGCAGCTTCTCTGTTAGTGTTTTTCAAGGCTGTCTTTATTACCTTATGGTATCATTGAATTTTTTTGCCATACTAGGTAGAAGGTGTTGCACTAGAGCTTCTCAATCTGCCTAAATGATTTGTCATTAATTACTACCCTTGCAAGGATTTCCTTTTTACTGGAAAGCCATTCTGTAGGACTTCCCAGGAGCATTTGGGTGCAATGTTAGTTCTTGCAAAATTCTCAGCTGTTTTTCAAGTAGTTATTTTCAGCCTGGCTAAAGAGGAACAAAAGGTAATGATTTCTGTCTTTCAATTCTGCTTTAACACTGGTATTGCAGCTTCTCAGATGTGGAGCTATTAATTAATTTTTGTGAAGGTTTTTTTAGATTGTTTCTATTAGAAAGGGAAGTTGGGATATAAGAATGTCAGATTTATTTTTGTTTATAAAGACAAACCAAACAGGAAGTAAATATGCACATTTCAGTATTACTAAAACAGTGCGTCCTGACCACTGGCCGGATGATAGCAGATGAACCATGGCACTGCTACTAGGGCTACCATTTTTGTCACTTCTGTTTTGCATCAGTCTTTGACTCATTTTGAGGTGAAGGATTCCTCTTACTGTGTTTGGAACGAGAAGAGCCATCTGCGCTGCAAGACTACCACTTCTGTTCTCATTTCACTGTCTGTATGTCTGTCTCTCTTATTATGCAACAGTTTGTGTGCATGTTTTTTTTTCATTATATTTCAGTGAAAGTATTTCCTTAGGGTTTCTCCTTTTGTATTAGTTATCGAAGTCCTTTAATGCTGCTTTCCTTGAATCCTTTTTCAACTGCAGAATATTTACATTCCACTTTCTAATATCCTTCCTTCTCTCAGTTTTTACTTCAATCATCTTTCAATTTGTTGTATCTCTGTGTGGCTTTCTATTTAGCTCACTCCTGGTTTTCTTTGATTTAAATCAGCAGGATTCTGTTTAAAGATTACCAAGTTTTGCTTTCAGTCTGAAAGTTTATACTTTTATATGATCTTAATGAACATCCTGCAATAGATGAATTTAACTTTTTTGTCCCTGTTCTTTTTAGTTGAAACCTTTTAGGTTGGCTTTCTTTCCTTATGCTATTGACCTTCCTTTTTTTTTTTGTCTTTTATTTCTTCCTACCTTCTAGTTTAATTGATGTGCATCAGTGTATAGACATGGTATATAAATTTTTCCTTACCATATGTTACGATTTTTAAGGGTATTGAAGTGTCCCTTTGTTCTTATTTTAAATTATATAGTCTGTAGATGGAGAAAAGTCAGAGGTCAGTATCAGTTTCTGTCAGTCATGAATATATTGTTTCTCTGCTGGGAAAAAATGTTTATTTCTGGTTATTTTCTAAGTCATATTCATATCTTAAAATCTATGTAGAAGTATGTCTGTAGGAAGCAGAAATCAAGTTTGCTGTGCTCCCAAAATCTCATGTTATGTAGGAAACCTTAGTGGACATTAGGACAGAACTTTCAAGTACTTTTACTGCATTTTAAAAATAAGTGCTAAAATTTAATGTATTTAGTTGGAGCTAGTGTGTTACTGATTGGCTCTATGTTCACCATTTATGCTTGTTTCCTTCAGCCTAAGTTCTTCAGATCCAGTTCACCTGATGCCACCAAACAGGTAGTGAGAACTAGCCTAAAGAGGCCTTGATATGAGGATTTAAGTCTTCCTTTTTTTATTCTGATGAAAAGAGTCTTCAGCTAACACTCAGTTCACTCACTTTTCCTGTACCTGGGAAGCTACATTCTTTCATTTACACTGGCAATCCAAATAGAAAATTGCAACAAACTATGAAATTCCATTTATATTTTGATACGGTCTTAATTTTTGTCATCAACCTTAAAATTAATCCGTAGGTTGCTATGAAAAAACTGAAAATTCATAAGAGATATTTCATTGACACTACATAACTATTAGTCAAACCCTGAAAAGGTTAGTGCAAACAGTCTTTGAACAGTAAATATGGCAAAGGGGTGTGCAGTCAGTTTGATTCCAAAGTCTATGGAGACTGCAGAACCACAGTTATCTTCCTGTGGGATATGGGTTTTGAAGTCTTTATGTAGTTTGGAATGGAAATAAAGTCAATGAGAAACAGTAAGTCCTTTCATCTCTCTCCCTAGAGGCACGTCCTCTTTGTGTGATACAAGGCTTCTGCAGAAGAAAGGCTCCAGACTAGCTGAGCCTGCTCCTCACCCTTTCTCCAGACTCCAGGGGTTATCTTTCTCCTTACTCCACTAAGACAGGAAGGTATTGTAGGCTGAACTACAGTCTAAACAAGCTCTGTGAAGTGTAAACATACATTTTATGAATTACTGTATATCACTGACAGCAGCCTTGCACTGCGTATGTGTTCATGAGGAGGGCTTTTGTTCCTCAGCCTGACACTGACATTTTAGACAGTGATTTCAGTGATTTCGCCTTTTCTCCCCCAGCTCACACCAATATCTGTGACTCTGTATCTAGGATGTTTGTTTGTAAAATTTCCCCAAGGCTTTGACACCTGTACGTACCACAGAAAATCTTAGAATGAGAAACTGTGCTTCTGCTCTTGGTCAGTCTGGTCATAAGACAAACTAGTTAGATGAAATGGAGGAAAAAGCTCTTCATTTTGCATGTTGGAATTGCAGAGATGCTCCCCTGTTCGTGGGCCAAGGAGTCTGCTTGTGTGGGAACAGTGATTTTCTGCTGATAAATGGGAGAAGAGGAAAAGAAATAGGCTTTGGTTTCCTTCCTTGCTCTGTCCTTCACATAGCTTCTTATAAAAAACCTCTGGTTTTGAGGGGGGAAAATCACCCTTAGTAAAAGACAAGGCAAAGTTAAAAAGAGAGGCTAATAAATGACTGCTCTTTATATTGTAATATGGAGAACTCAGGTGCAGCTGGCAGGAATACAGAAATTCTTCACTCCTTTTCATATTCAGTTGCTAAGCTCTGTCATTTTAAGGAGGTCAAGCAGAATGACAGAGCAGTTATATTTTCTTCTTTGGCAGCAGCAGAAGAATAATTTTTTTACATTAGATAGTTGAACTCTGTTTCTGTAATGTTCCCTAGACTCTGGTAGTCACACATGGTATTTGGAGGGAGAGGAATTGTAGATTTTATGGGAATAACTATAGGCTCTTGTGAGTTTCTTGTCCTCTTTCAAGTATATCAGCAGGCTTGCACTGCAACAGAAGGTGGAACACATTAAAACAAAGCTCTGTGTACTCCCTTTTGGTAGGGGTCACAGCCACACTTTCCTTATCCATCAGACTTTTACATCTGTTTCTGAGTTTGTTTGGGGTTTTTTTTGTTGTTGTTGTTTTGAAGTAGATGGTGCTTTGGTTTTGATTCTTTTACATGCAAGCCCTCAACAGGTTTGCCAACCTGAAAGATAGTGTGTGGGAGTAAATATTCTTCCAGTCAATAGCGTTGTGGGATAACTGTGCTTTTCTGTCTTGGTAATCAGATGCTTTTGTGTTCTTAAGTGTATGATGTAGTACAAATGCTTGTAGTCGAATAATGAATGCATCACTTGTAAATGTCTTGTAATATTTTTGAACTTGGCTAAGTAGTTCTCTGTGTATGTAATATGGACACACGTGCATGCATATGTTTGGTACCTTTCTGCTAACACAAATTCAGCATGAACAGTTTTTGTTATTAAAGGGCTTATGCTTCTTCAAAACTAGTGAATCCTGTTTTTCCGTTCTCAAGTAGATTTTTGCTGAAACGGTAGTTTCCTTTGTAAGACTTTACTGTAACCATGCTCTACCCCAAAAGGACAGTGCTTGTTCAGGCAGCAAGACAGAGCTTTCTCACTTCTGGAAACTGCAGTCTTCATTTGAAGGAGAAGAGTCTTGTTTTTTCAGTTTTTGCCTCCTGTTTTGCAGTGATTCCTGATACTCAAAAGGGCATTATTTATTTCTGATTAAAAATAATGATATTACAGATAGAAGAATTTTAGAAAACAGTCGGAGGTTTCCTGGTGTTAGAAAGGTGATATATTTTCGTCTCTAGATTTGTGGTAAGAAGGAAAATTAGATACAGGTTAGTTGTGCGTTCAGTTTTCAGTCAGAAATAGAGTGGGTGTGTATCTTACATGTGCTAAGTTCTGTGTAAGTTTCTGTGAAAAGACCACTTCTGACTGCTCAATATGTAATTTGGTCTCCTCTGAATAATCTCTTTCAGCCCTTTTAGCCATGTAACTCTAAGAATCCAGAATGGCAATGGAACTACATTTATGTACTAACTCATGCATCGCCAAATCTGTCTGTCCTAGTCTGGAGTATTGGACTTTCAGTGTCCTCTGCTGAGTGCTTTGTTAATGCAGAATGTGAGAGAAATTGTTCCAGAAGTCAGATTTTATTCTCTTCCATTACCAAGAGGTATGAAGTACCTGCAAAATCTTATTTTTTAATGTAAAACTTGAAACTTCATACAATCATAGAATGGTTTGGATTGGAAGGGACCTTAAAGATCATCTAGTTTCAAATGCCCTGCCATGGGCAGGGACACCTTCCACTAGACTAAGTTGCTCAAAGCCCAATCCAACCTGGCCTTGTACACTTTAAGGGAAGAGGCATCCACAACTTCTCTGGACAACCTGTTCCAGTGCCTTACCACCCTCATAGTTTAGAATTTCTTCTTTATACCTAATGTAAATCTACTCTCTTTCAATTTAAAGCCATTACCCCATGTCTTATCACCACATGCCCTTGTAAAAAGTTCTTCCTCATCTTTTCTCGAATCTCTGTTTAGGTACTGGAAGGCTGCTGTAAGGTTTCCCTGGAGTCTTATCTTCTTCAGGCTGAATAACTGCAATTGTCTCAGCCTGTCTTCATAGAAGTGCTCCAGCCCTCTGATGATATTTGTGGCCTTCTTCTGGACTCTGTCCAACAGATCCATGTCCTTCTAATCCTGGGAGCCCCAGTGCTGGATGCAATACTCCAGATGGGGTTTCACCAGGAAGGAGTAGAGGGGCAGAATAATCTCCATCAACTTGCTGGTCGTGCTGCTTTTTTGATGCAGCCCAGGATACGATTGGCTTTCCGGGCTGCAAGGGCACATTGCTGGGTTACGTTGAGCTTCTCATCCACCAGTAACCCCAAGTCCTTCTACACAGGGCTGTTTTCAATACAATCTCCTGTATTTCTCCTTTTGGTTGCCCCAAGCAGTACCTTTCACTTGGCCTTGTTGGATTTCATGAGGTTTGCATAGGCCTGCCGCTGAAGCCTATCCATGCTCCTCTGGATGACCTCCATTCCCTCCAGCATGTCAATCACACCACACAGCTTAGTGTTGTCAGCAGACTTGCAGAAGGTGCATTCAATCCTACTGTCCATGTTGCCCACAAATGGTAAACAGCACCGGTCCCAATAGCAACCCTTGGGCAATGCCAGTCATCACTGGTCTCCACTTGGAAAGCAACTCTCTTTAAGTGGAACCATCCAGTAAGTTCCTTATCCACTGAGCGGTGCATCTGTCAAATATCTGTCTCTTCAATTGAGAGACAGGATGTGGTGTGGGTCAGTGTCAAATGCTTTACACAAGTCCAGGTAGGTGATGTCAGTTGCTCTTCTCTTATCTACCAATACTATCATCCCATTGTAGAAGGCCTCCATACTTGTTAGGCTTGTTTTTCCTTTAGTGAGACTATGTTGGCCTGCTTCATGATTTTTCCAGACACACGGGTGAGACTGACTGGCCTGTAGTTCCCTGCGTCTTCTTTTTTTACCTTTAAAAAATGGAGGCTACGTTTCCCCTTTGCCAGTCAGTGGGAATTTCACCACACTGCCACAGCTTCTCAGATATGATGGCTAGTGCCTTAGCAACATCATCCACCAGTTCCCTCAGAACCTGTGGGTGCATCTAATCAGGTCCTATGGACTTGTTCACCTTCAAGTTCATTAGACAGTCTCAAACTTGATCTCCACAGGCAGACCTCCATTTATTCCAGCCGGTCATTGGCACAGATGGCAATAACCCCTCCTCATCTGCCCTGCCTGTCCTTCCTCAAGAGCCTGTATCCTTCTTATCTGACACCGCAGTAACTGGAGCCATCATACCACATCTCTGTAATGTCAATAAACTCATAGTCCTGCAGGCATGCACACATCTCTAACCTCTCTTGTTTATTCCTTGTGCTGTGTGTTTGCATAGAGGCATTTAAGGTGGGCTGCCAAGTTATAGCACTCCAAGTGAGGGCTAAGTTAAGTTTTGAGTAAGGTTCAATTTGGGCCTCTGGGAATAAAACTAAATAACCCACATTAATATATAAATTGTGATTAGTCTGAAAGCACGTTTTCATTCAGTGTATATTCATGAGGATGAGTTAGTGTTCTAGGGAGAGGTTTACATTTCACACTTCCAAAATATTTCTGCTTATATTCCCTCTCCCTGTTTTTGATTTCCATGCGTGTCTCCCATAACCTTGGGAACTGACAGCACCAAAAACTAATTCCCACACATCCAGGTGAAGGAGAATCCTGAAGAGATCCCGTTTCCTTTTTCTGTAGTGTGGCAGCAGTTCAGGGGATCCTTCTGTTTATCCTGCCACTTGGCTGAGTTTGATGTTCCCTTTTCCTTTAAACAGCTAGTGAGCAGAAAGTGGAATTTTTGTGTCTCAACAGTTGGAAGTGTTAATGGCTCCCTTGGCAAGCAGTTGTTTCAGTTATTCAGTGTGGTCCCCTAGAGCAGCTTTTGGTACACTTCAGAGAATTTTATATCCAGCAGACAATAAATATCGTTAGTAACATTATATGCAGTCACATACTTTATCTTGATTGATGCTATCCTTCTGCCATTGCTCAGATTGGTTGTATCCACTATGCAAATAAATAGCTGCACAAAAATCAAAGCACACCTTCTGTGAGAAGAACCTGTAGGCTTTTCTCTTTAAAATAAATGGGAAACAGTTGATACACAATAAATGTGAGTTCAAATTGTAATTGAAGGCATGTGGGTAGCATAACATGCTAACATTTTGCTAACTCTTTCCATTTGTGAGGAAGCCTAGAGCAAAAACCTGTCTAGTCACAATTTAAGAAGAATTTGCAGCTTCTTGCGGTGCACTACGGCCCCACCAAGACTGAGGGTGCCTCAGGCTAGTTTTCAGACAATTGTGCCATCATACGTAAAAGAAAGTGGTGCGGTGTATGAAGAAAGGCAAGGCGTAATGTACTGTGTTTTCTGAGCTGAAATGTGTTGCAGCTTAGGTAGAATTAACAGCCAAAAAAGGGCAGCTGGCAATAGGGTTTATTTGTCAGTGACACCAAATCCTGACTGTAATTCTTATTCAGAACTTCAGAACAGGATGCCCTGTGATTTGGTTATGGCCCAGTTACAATACCAGTGGAAGAAATGGAGGTATATGTAAGTATTATAATACATCAGTAACTAATAGATACATAGGCTAAAGTCTTAAGACTGTACACAGCTAACATTGAAGACTAATTACAAAATAATAGCAATTTATGCTATAAGCTATAGAAAATGAGTGGAGGCAGTGCTTTTATATTTAAAGGGCTACAACACTTCCTAAGCCATAATACAATATAGGACATATATCTGGAAGTACATGCATTAGATAATGTAGAGATGAGTTGAAGACATTATGTTTTAGAAGCTATAGTAAAAAAAAAAAAAAAAATTCCCAATCCAGATAGGTCAATGGTTCTGCCCAAGCAAAACCAACCAGCCAAGCCACTCCTATAGCATCTGTATAAATTGTGCTCCAAATATACGTATAAAAAATGATCCCAGTATATAAATCTAGTCCTAGTTAGAAGTTATTTTGTCCTTGGGTTGCAGTAGAGTATTTAATGTATTAAATCTGCTTTTGTGAGGAAAATGAGAGAATTAAACATCTAGAAAAAATTTTGTAGTTGAATATTAAAAATGTAATGTTTTGTCAGTTGCACTACGTTTAACTGTTTTAGAATATTCTTTGTTCATCATCATAACACTAAAGTGATATTTTAGGTTTTGAAACTAGAGACAAATGGGACTCTAGGTTTGAGGTTAGAAGCCAAACGGTGCTGTAGTAAAAATTGTTCACTGGAATCTGGAAGGGGGATTTATGGTTTGTATTTAAGTGAATTAATTGTAAGTGATGTAGATTATTGTAACTGCCCATAAAATTCTAAATGACAGATACAGATGAAGACAGTAATTATTGTCATTAATTCTAAATTGTAATTTTGTATTGTGTTCACTTCCATTTTATCCTGTTGTTTAGCAAAACCCACAAAAACATGTCAGTATGAGCAAATACTACAAACAGCTTCTTCCTATATTTTTAAAGGCTGGTAACATTTTGAAAGATTTTACTTGTTGAATTTCATGGGAGATTATTTACCACCCTGTTTTATAACAGATACCTTCAGCTTTTTCTGTGAAAAAGCTTATGTTTTAAGGGGCTGCTATGGAATTACATTTATCAAATCTTTTCTTTTGAGTGTTTATGGCCTTAAAGTCCTAAATGGCCTTTCCAAAGGCAGTCTTGGGAAGCTGGTGACATTTCTGGTTCATCAAAACTGTATGCATTGCCAGGCCAGGACTAACTGATGCTCTTTGCAGGCTGTGAAGTTGCCACTCACCACCTCCACTGCTTGACAGTCATACGTAGTCACAGGCAGGGACTTGGGAGGGTTGTTTGGGATGTAGCTTTTTCTTCTCTCCTTTGGCAGAGAATAATATTATGGGTATTTAATACTTTAATTTAAACTCTGTGGTTCTTTATGACTACAATTGTCAATGATTGCAAAAGCTTTTTATCTGTGACTTGGTATCCCTTCACCACCTGTTTTTCAGCAGAAATGGTGCTCTAAGGAATATCCACAAGCATGTCTTGGCAAAAGTCTTCCCAATATCATCCTCTTTTGCTGAAGAGGATAAATACTTGGTTGATTGTCCTTATTTCCTTGGTTTCTTTCATTTTTCTCTGGACTCTGATATTTAACGTCTTGCAGACATGACTTCTGGAGACTGCTAGCCTGGGCTTTCTCTGCATATGGCCCTTTCATACAGTTCCAGTGAAGGGGAATAAAAGTTGTGCTGTTATTTAAAGGCAAAATGTCCACAAGAGGCTGTTTTGGTTGCGTTAAAGAGATGTAGACCTTTCAGGGAGACCTGAATGTACCTCAAGAAATAGATTGCCCTGAAATACAATATAGTTGACTTGACTGGTCCACCATTTGTCAAAATACGAATTAAGAAGGCCCAAATGACCAGACACATAGACTATGATATACTAGAGGCAATTTGTCAGCCATTCTTCCCCTGGGCTAGGTAGCACTTCCCAAATTCCCACTCCATTTGTTTTTGGGTGTGTGATAGACTTATACAGCAAAGACAGGGGTAAACAGTATTGATACTATTGGTTGTTCATACAAATCAGGAAATTTGTAACAGGTCAGATTTTTATGACTATGTTTGCTCTCTGGTGTAATTGAAATATGAGGTAGTTCCCCTTCTAAAAGGAAACCAAATTATGAACAAAATACAGCATTTCATGTGGCATGAATACATTAGATGTTCTTTTTGTCATTCTTTTCAAAATTTGTTTTCTTTGACAATGCTAAACAGGTATGTGTGATTTTCTATTGTACGTTCCCTGTAATTTATCCCTGAGGTACTTGGGGATATGGTTTAGTTAGTGACAGGTACAGTTGGACTTGATGATCTCAAAGGTCTTTTCCAACCAAATGTTTCTATGATTCTATGAATTTAATTCAGA
The DNA here is from genome assembly GCA_033459285.1 of Clamator glandarius. Lineage (NCBI taxonomy): Eukaryota > Metazoa > Chordata > Aves > Cuculiformes > Cuculidae > Clamator > Clamator glandarius. Next base: position 1,931,399 of record JAUNZM010000046.1, read on the forward strand.
ATCAAATTTTAATTTCTTATAATGAAGCTACTGTTAAGTGCTATAATTGTATGATTCTGCATTTCCCACAATAATCTACTTCAGTTTACATATATTTAGGCTTAATTATTGCTAGCTGATAAAATGGTGTTATAATATAATGGCACTCAACACAGTCTGTTAGTCTAATCATGACGCAAATGAAGTTTAGTTTAAAACATTTTATTTTATCCATTGTAATTAATGTTGTAAGCATTTTGATTTTTGCATTGTGAATAATACTGTTAGTTATTTTAATACAAAATAAATAATTCTATTGATTCCCACCCCCTGCACTCACCTTGATTTGAAGGGTGCATATTTTATTTCTTATAGCTTTATAATTTAGGTTATGGAAACTTCCTAGGCTTCTAATGCTCTGAATTTGCCACTGACTCCAAGTAGTTAAGAGCTTCAATTCTAATGAGGTCAGTGAGCATGGCAGATATTTATTAGCATCCTGTGTGAATTAGGCCATACTTTCAGGTTGTTATTTTAACAGCCTAATTATATCTGGGCTTGATATTCCAATTTACTAACTAATACTGACTCTTGTAATGGATAGTATGCAGACAAACTGCTGCTTCTGACAGCACCACTGAGAACAACAAGCCCAGTAGCTCAGACATCCATGAAAACAGCCTAACTGACAAGTAAAGGGCAAGAAAAAGAGGGGAAAAAAAGGAAAGAAAAGAAATGAAGAGAAAGTTACTGTCACAAGAGAAAATACCAAGATGTTTTACGATGTTGTTCTCTACAGTTATGAAAACAGCACTGTTCTGTATCAGGTCTCACCATCTGCAACCTTCAGGTTAGTTCTTTTTATATGCTTATGCAGTCTGACCTATTCCCAGTAAATTTGATTGTGCTGTGCTACTTTTTCTGGCCAGAAAATAATAAAACTCTATAATAGATAAGAGTTATAATAAGTTTAGAGTATGTGTTTCTATTTCCTAGCTTATTTGAAAAGTTAATGCTGAGCAATTTTACTTTACAGCTGGCTGGGAATTTTTCAATATTTTTCATCAGAAGATAGCAGCTTAATGCCAAACTTCTTCATGGGAATGCATCACTTGTGATTAATGTCTCAGTGCCAACACCCTCCCCCCCCAATTTGATTCAGTTTTGAGATTGTTAAGGTTATAGCTTGACATTTTTGAAACAAAGAATCTGGCTTTATGTGGAAACACGTTTAATTTTAGAGAGTCCCATACATTATAATAAACATTGAAAATTATAAAAAGTAAATGTAGGTCTTTTGAAATTACTGGCATAAAATTATTTATCTGATATTTAAAATTTCTTTTTTTCTATGAACCTTTGATATGTTTTTTTTTTTCTCATCCTAATTTGGGATAGGAGCATTCTTGGCAAACAGTTCTACAGTGAAAACAATAACTGAGGTTTTCCTGATGTTATTTGTATCTAACATCTGCACTCTTCTGTTTGTTTTCTATACTTCCATGACTACATTTTATGCTGTCCTTTAGTGATTATCCACATGCTCTGTACCATGGGTATGTTTCAGAGTTCTGTACCTCATCTCAACCCCTTCACCATCTCTGTATCTGGACAGTCCTTGCACACTCATTGTAGACTTTAAGTTCTCTGTTATCTGTTTTTACTGTCAAGTAAATAGCTCTTGCTGGCTGCATTAGGCTTAATCTTTTCTAAACTTCCACTATGACTTTTTCAAATACTCTGAAGACATAGGATGCAAGTGGTTGAGCAGTGCATACCACCTGCAAGCACACAGTGGCTTTCTGCATTACACAGGATGAGTTGTTTTGAGCTAGATACTGGGATATCTGGAGGAAAGCATCTGTGAGAGGTTCAGCTCTTTTGTGGTTTGAACTCAGAGGGAGCTTGGGCAGAAGTGAGGTGCTTGAGGGTACATACCGTGGGACAACCAAGCTGATCTAGCAGTTTACTGCCTTCTGCTGCCTGTGGCCTTGGGTACCTGGTCCTGCCTCCTTCCTTGCACTGCATCTGTTGCTGGTCTCATCCCTTACTGAGCTGGCTTAGCTCACCAAGCCAGCAGAAAAACAACCCAGCTGAGAGGAAGAGAAAGGGTGGTAGGGATGTTACATTGCCTCAGCCACCTCATGGAGCATCAACCTCAAATATGCAGTGGGAATCAGGGATGGGCTGCCTATAGCCCACTCCTTTGACAGTGTTTTCTGCTGCACGGGAAGTAGCTGAGTAATTTCTAAGGGAAGGGCAAAAGAAAGAAGGGACTTAAAGCTATGGGAGAGTCTCTGTAAAGTAAGACTATGAGGGCTGCCTTAGATGTTGCAACCTATAGAAAATAAGGCAGCAGCAAAGCAAAACAAGGGAAGGATTTCAGTATTTGTGGAACAAATGTTTCCAGTCAACAGCTTTGTCTGTTTCAGGTGAGCAAGTCATAATGTCAGTTACACAAAGGTGTATGATAATGCTGTATTCTGGCTTTAGTGCAACCTTTGTGCTCCCAAGAAAATCTACACCTTGATCATGGTCTTACAGACACTAGAATTAAGCACATAATGATAATTTTCTTTTTTTTTCTTACTTGACTACTCTCTCATGTTGTTTTCATTATTACAAAACGTTGCAATACTTTTATGTCTTCTCTGACATCTTGGTAGCCTGGTAGTGAAAACATGAGTTGAGATAACGTCAATGTGTAAAGTGAAATAAATGCTTAAAAGTGCATGGTGTCTGTAAGAGTAAATAAAGTGATTATTATTTTACATACGGTCCATTAAATGGCATGTATTCTAATAAATAGCAAAAACACAGTAGTTAGTATTGTGGATACATTGTTTTTTACCATGGATTATGAAGGCTCTGCTGAAAGCATGTCCTGGTTGGTACACACTCTGCTGACTCCATTGTCTGCTGCAGACAGTTGATACCTGCTATTATTCTTTCAGCTTTCTCTTTTTCTTGGAGGTTTCCTCTCTGTTTGCCTTTTATTATGTTCATTCATTTTTGTCTTTCTTTTCACTGGGGAATCCTATAAATATATGGTAAAAGAAATATGATAAATTCCTTCAAGTAGATAATTTAAAATGAGTATCTGGCTTGGTTGGTACGTGGGGCAGGAAAAAATAATTAAGGTTTGATACTTCAGAATGCACCTGGTGAAGTCTTAATGCAACAAGAGAAAACATCCACCTGTACTTCTGAGAGCAATGGTCAGCCCTCAGCTCCCTCACCAATAAATCTGGCCTCAGATAAATGAATTTTGTGTTCCAGCATTGTTTTATCATTCCCTTAGGTTAACTAAGCCATTGCTTTTACTGCTTTTGCAGTCAGTGATGTTATAGAACTTTATACTTTGGTTTGAGCCAAAAGATCGCAGTTAACTATGGGTGATGATGAAAAGTCGAACTCTCTTTCTGCATCTTTTAATCTCACCTTGAATTGTCACCAGAAACATAGCTCAGATCTGTTGTCTCTTCAATAATCTACTTATTTGTGTGATTCACAAATAGACAACTATCTGGAGATTTCTTAACTGTTTTTGCTCAAAAAATGTTAAAAACTATTGATAATTTTTCACAGCCCTACTACAGTATTGTTTTAATGGGGAAAAAAAGGTGGAATTATTCAATTGAATGTCTTCAACACTGATACTTGGTGATATATGTGCTCATATATAACACCTAAATAAAAGACTGGAAGATAATTAGCAAAACTAGTCTTAGAATTTCTTTCTTTTTGTTTGCATAGAGTCTTTTTCTAATACTTCAGCTTCTACTGCTTCCCATAATTTCTCCTGCTTTGGATGGAATGCTTTATTTCCCTGGGCTTACAGTTTCCATTGTTGCAGGTAGATTAGCAAACAGGTTCACTGACGCAGTTTCATAGAATTCTCTTAGCTTGTGAGAAGCTGATTGCAGAAGAGAAAAGCACATATCAGACCTGCTGCTGGCAGTTGTCATGGAGGTGGAAGGCATGGGTTATCCTCCATGAAATAAGCCTGTTGATTGGAGGCTATAATGAAGCTGACCTTCATTAGTCTTTTCGCCTTCACTGAAAAGGGATGAGTGGCAGGAGTTGAGAAAGATCTGTTTTAAGGAGAAGGAATCAAGAGTAAAAAAGTTTCTACCAGCATCTTCACTTGTCTTAGGAAGAAGAAAGATCTATTAGAGTGTCTGCCCCTGCCAGGAACCAGGGAACAGCTACCAGCCCTTTGTCACGGTGGAGCTAGTGGGATGCTGACTGATCAGCGGCCAATATCAGCTTAAGATACTACTTCCCATTAAGTTAGAAAATTCAAGCTGTGCTTGGTTTGCAACCCACACGACCAATTTACTAGTGGTACGAGGTGACAAAACCCCATTTGCTTCTGTGGACTGACCCACATTTATGCTGGTGCTGAATTAGGCAAAATGTATTAATTCCAGCTTGATCGCAGAACCTTTGTTTAAGTTATGTTTTTCTCTGATTTCTCATGAAGGGCTACATCTGGTCATGTAGAAGAACTTGTAACAACACTGAAACATAAATTATTTGATGAACTACTTAGGACTATTAGGACACACTTAATGTGTGATAATCCTGTGAACATGTTAACGAGCAGCAATTCTCTGATGATTAGACTGCTTTAAAATGTCTTTGTACTCATATGTCATTTGAATGAACTTGGCACTTCTAAAACATCCATTATTCATCATGTTCCAGTATTGCATCTGACTGTGTCACTTTAATTTCACCCACTTAGCAAAGAAATCTATTTATTACAATAGTTTGGAACGTTTTCTAAATCAGAAACCCCCTAGTTAAATATACAGCATTACTTGTCTTTATAAGTAGAGTGGAGGAAAACATAGCATCCTGAATTGCAGTGACCTACTTAGTGCATTCAAACATTCTAACTAAAACTAAATGGATGTTTTAAGAAAAAACTTTATTGAAATAAGTGATATTGTTATTTGGGGAAGGAGGATAGGTAAAACACCTTGCTGAAAGCGCAAGATTGACCTTTCTTTCTGAAATTCAGCAAACATTTTCTCAGTCATCCTTTTTCACACGCATTTATTGTCCTTTTCACTCAAGAAGCAGAAAAGGACAATTATTACTGCAAATATGAATACTACTTGCTTTTTTTTTTTTTTAATAGTTGTTTCCTGCTTCACCTGTATCTTTTAATTTCACAAGTCCTAGGTCCTGCCGTACTTTGTGAACCCCATTAAATCCTACATTAGCTTTTTCCCTTTTGGAATCTGTGTGTGATGCTTATTCCAGAAACGCTTCTCCAATTCCTAGCAAGCCCTTGAGTTGTATCTCTAAGTATCAGACTGCTGTTTGACCCCATGTTTGAAGATTTTTTGACTCATGGGCTGCATGGGCTCCATCTCCTGTAAACAGAAGACAGCTTTTGTCAGCAGGGTTAGACAGAATACCAGCTAAATGGACCACTTAAAGAAGAAGTCGCAGAAATGCATTTTCTTTTCAGTGTAACAAAATGAATTTCTGTTTGAAGTAGTAAAATTCTGGTAAAGAACAGTGGGGGATGGGCTAATAGCCTCCATACAAACCAAAAATCTTTATTCTCAGAGTATACCAGGGTCATGCAATAGATACATAGATGTTTGTTGAGTAAACTTTTAGTTGTTAGGTTTTGAAAAGCAATTCAGTCTCTTAATTTTACTTTAAAAATGCTTCTTGGGCTAGCTGGGAAAACAGTGGATAGCCAACTATGCTTTGCTTATTTCTCACAGATTTTTGATGGAACATGTTTTTCACCTATTCTGATTTGGTCTGTTTATGAAGTAGGATGTTTCAATAGCTGTGGAAGGTTTGCAAATGCTTTCCTACTAAGCAACAGAAGCAGAAAGACCTTGTTGATTGTATTAACTCTTTCAACAGCCCTTGGTACAATATAAGTCAACATATTGATGATTAACCTATGGGACTGTTATAATAATATAATTGTTAAAATAACGTGAATAATATATTTGTGAAACAGGTGGAACAATTGTGTGGTTAGAGAAAGATACTGGAAGAGGTGGACTTGGAAAGATTTCAGTAGCCATTGATCTCTGTATCAGAATAAACTAAGAAATTCAACTGTGGTCTCACATTTTTACATTTCTGTCTCTACCTGTGAATCACGGTCCTTCTCTGTCCATAGCCCAATAGATAAGAGTTGGTTTGCAGTAAGTTGGGAATTAATTGTAGGGAATTTCTACTGAAACATTTCAAAACTCTGTTAGTAAATAGCTTTTCTCAAAAATCTTTCTTTATGAAATAGTAGTTTATGGAACTTGATATTTAGTGTCATCTGTGGCAGTGTCAAAATTGAGTTAATGATGTCTCAAGCTTTTGTATGCCATTTTATGGTCAGATTCCTACATTAAGCTTTCCCTTTCAACTAACATTAGTAGCACATGTGGATCTATTGCTATAGCTTTGGCTACATTTAAGTGTGAATCAACCTATGGAAAGCTTTAAGTTGTATATGGAAATAATTCTGAACTGTTTCATAATAAGTTATTATTTACAGTGCAAGTAATCTGCAATTTCAACGAAATGCTAGATAAGGACTTTTAAAAAATATATTTACATATATATGTCTCTATTTCTTTAACACACAGCCCCTGTTCTCCCTGGGGCATACCAGCAAAGCCAGTCCCAAGGATATGGATACATGCACCAGACCAGTATGTCATCCATGAGGTCCATGCATTCACAGCCTCATTCAACAAGTCTGGTGAGTATTTGATTTAAGGAACAATTTTATTTGGTAAGCAACATCATCGGCTGTTGTGAAATCTTTAAGATATGAGTGAATTGGTCCCCTTTGAATTGTATAGTGGTCTATTTGACCATCCTAGTCCTAAACGCTAAGTAATAGTACTTGTGTATAACAAGGATTAAGTAAGGGCAATGGCAAGAACTTTTTATATTAGAATGCATTAAAAAAACCCCACCACCTTTATGATCTCCAGAAGGCTGGAGAATCTTTGAACTGAATCTTCAACCTGCTAAAACAAATAGTAAATACTTGGACAGTATTTCGTAGGCTGAGATTTGATGTTATACTCTGCAATGAATTCAGGCTCCTAGTGCTATGTGAAAGCCACCGATCTCTTAAGAGAAGTCTTTTGATTGAAACTTGTATTAAATTTTTTGACTTGCTGATTTTGTACTTGCAGGCCTTGTACCTATCCACACTGCTTATCTTTGCTTCTATAAAGCTAGCTCAGAATCCATATTGATGTGCTCTTCCCAATTCAACAGTCATGCACCCACTTGTGCCTGATCCAAACTGAGTTACTGCTGGGTGACTGAGAAGTAGCTTTATCATGAAATCATGACTGCTGCTCATAATTGTCGTTGATGGGAATATAAAGCTGGAGTGAAAATTTTGTTTTAGAAGCAGCTGTCATGGAAGGAGTGCTGAGTGTGTATACAGCTGGGGTTTTTAGGAAATCAAGCTTCTTTTTTCTTTTCAAACTCTCCGTAGAAAAGTTCAGTTTTAATGGTTACCATGTTTTTATCTTATCACTGCCTAGAGATTTCATAGTTCAGATTCAGTCATATTTTACCTTAAAAATATTGAATCGTAATTTTGAATTTTAAACTATTTTTAATGGAAGTATATTTACTACCTCTGTCACCTTGAAGAAGTATTTAAATATGAACCAAACTTGGAGCTTGCTGAATTGAATAATGCTGTCTTAAAGATTATCTGAATCTTGCAATTTTATTTAAGACTGAAACTGTGTGACATTTTATATTATAGAGGTCATGGCCTTCTGGGAAGTTTGGGTGCTCTCAGACTTGTCAGTTTCTGAGCTGCTTGGAGGCTGAGGGGACTGACTTGTTTGGAAGTCTGGGTGCCAGATACCTGCATCTTTGGGTGAACCAATATCCTGGGAAACTCTTTGGACACCTGCATGACAGCTGTGAGGCAGCTAGTAACTGGAATCAACTATTAACTTCCAAGGCTATTGCAAGTCTTTTGAGGGGCTGGCTGCTTTCCAAAAGGGCCAGAGTCCATAAAGTGGGAGACTTGGAAGCGTGGGCTTTAGCAGCACATTCGATACTCAGTGAGGAGCAAAGCAGCCTTCAAATCCAGCAGATAGAGAATGGAGATGCCTGCAAATCTTGAAATGCATGTAGCAGCATTTGCAGCTATCTGGACAGGTAGATGGTTACTATTTCCTTGGTATTTCTATCTCCCAGTGAATTACTTGGGTTACCTGTTGAAAGAAAATTGTTTCAATCATCTTGAGAATAATCACTTGCCTCTCCTTCCAGAACTGGTAATGCAAAGTTAATAGGTCAAGGAAGGGAGTGAAGTTAAAGCATTTGAAAAATAAAGAATTGACGAAGTTTCTCCTTTCAACAGAATTTCTTATCCCTTTTATGAAACTGTTGTAATTTAATTTGACATTCTTTTAAGTGATAATAGCTGTTTATGGTGGAAAAAATGAAACAGAAAAATGCCCTAGTTTGAATGGATCTTGTTGCTGTTAAAAACTGAGTGGGTTTTATTGAAGACAGTAAGACCCAAACATGTACAGAAGGAGAAAATCAAGGCCTGCTGGCTTGGTGCTGACTGCTAATTTGCCAGGCTGGTGAGAAAGTCAGAGTGTGATATTATCACCCCCCTAGGACAATGATTCTGCTCCAAACAAGTCATCTCTATGCAGCTAGAAACCAGGCATGCTCTGTTATTTTTCCACTTTCACATCAAAAGACTCTTTAGCTTATGCAGTTTATCCAGGCATACTGGGCATGCTACACTCAGCAGCTGGGATGGCACAAGATGTTCCCAGTGTGTGCTTGGGGAACCCTCTCTCTGGGGATGTGTTTAAATGTAGTGTTTCTCACAGACTGGAGGTAGAAGGCAGCATTGGAGTGCTTTTCAAATGTGGTGCTGACGTGCCCTAGGAGACCTGACTAACTCAGACAATTTTAAGTTCATTCCTTTTGTCTGCCTGTATGATTCTGGGCTTGGAGCAGTACTGCCAGAGATGAAGCCTTGTCTAGCTAAGCCAGGCAGGGGGAAGAGAGAAGTAAGAGAAGAAAGTAAGAAGGTGAAGAGGTGAAAGAAAAGAAATCCAAGCCCAACCACTAGCCTTAAAACACAAGCAGTTTTTGAGACTTAACTAAAAGCAGTGGAAGTGACAAAGTCACCCATAAGTGCCTGAGTTTGGCCAAGACATTTCTAGGATGAGAGTGATTAAGATCCCATGGGTTATCTCAGGGCGAAGATGATCGAGGAGTTAGCTGCTGTAGTAAAACCTACACATTTGGGCTGGTTTGTTGCACTGTTATAAAATCAGGATTCCCAAGTGACATGAATTAAATTTATAATCACAAGCACCAGTTTTCTGTACTGAGAAATATAAATTTTCTAATTACTAAATTTTCAAATTATGTCGGTTTTATTTTTTTTTTAATTTTGAACATGATTCTACCACAGTTGCTGAGTATATTTTTTTTGTTTATGGCTAACTTGTTTAATTTTCTGATTCTGAACTTTTACTTACTTTCTGTGAACAGTTCTGCATAACGAGGTGAATTAAATTGTTGCTCAGAGTACTGAATGTTTTATAATGGACCCTTGCAGTCTGTTTGTGTCTTTGAAAGATAATAGAGAGTGTTCTCACCTCTTTAGATAACTACAAGTGGTAGGAAACCAAAACCTAGGTTTGCAAATTGGCTTTCCTAGATGGCTGTTCTATGTGAAGGACACTGCAACAGGTACTTTTCCTTGCAAGGAGCAATTCATAGAATAAGTACAAACTGGTGGCTGAAGTGGAACTGTACATCTGTCAGCTCACATCTGGACGGGTAGCTGGGAATATGAAAGCTGGCAATGAAGCTGGTGAAGGGGCTAGAGAGCAGGCCTTATGAGGAGTGGCTGAAGGAGCTGGGGTTGTTTAGCCTGGAGAGGAGGAGGCTGAGAGGAGACCTCATTGCTCTCTACAACTACCTGAAAGGAGGTTGTAGAGAGGAGGGTGGTGGCCTCTTCTCCCAAGTGACAGGGGACAGGACAAGAGGGAATGACCACAAGCTCCACCAGGGGAGATTTAGGCTGGACATCAGGAAAAAATTTTTCACAGAAAGGGTCTTTGGGCACTGGAACAGGCTGCCCAGGGAAGTGGTTGATTCACCTTCCCTGGAGGTGTTTAAGGCAGGGGTGGACGAGGTGCTAAGGGGCATGGTTTAGTGTTTGATAGGAATGGTTGGACTCGATGATCCTGTGGGTCTCTTCCAACCTGGTTATTCTATGATTCTATATGCACAAGACTTACTGCTCTGTTTAAGCAGTAGCTGCAAGTTAGACCTATGAGGAGGTGGGATGTAAGTGGGTGTTTGACTGTCTTAATTCTAGCCTTTTCTTATACTCTCTTGTGCTCTTAGTATCTTCTAAACTCACTACTGACAGAGGAATAATTCACTAAAATACTTTTTAAAAATCCCTGCTTTGAGTCCTTTAAGCATTGTAATTCTCAATTATATAGCCCAGACTACACTCTGAAGTGATAATTAGGCATTAAATGCTAACAGGATTATTATGGAGATTTCTCCTGACAGCCATTTAGCACCTAATTAGGTGTTAAGGCCATAAATTTAGGTTTCTCAGCAGCATTTAGGACCCTAATAATTTTATTTTTTAAAGTTTGAAATTACCAGTTTATCTTCTCAACTGTGCCACCACAGTGATGTAGTCAAACTGCTTTAAAGGACACAGCAGTAGTATGTTCTGTACCATGAAGTTCTTCAGATGAGTGAACATCCTTCTTGGTGAGCGAAAACTTCTCTGTTTTCCTCCAATTATACGTTAGTTTAATAAAACATTTAATCTCTTCCCCAGTCTTTGCCCATTTAAAGGAGACATGTAAGCATGGCTCACAAGAAAATCTATTCTCTACCTTATGTCAGATATCGACTTACTACCATTTTTCTTAAATGGACAATTTTTTTGAAATAAATAGTTTCAGGGTCTAACTACTGCTGAGCTTGTTCTAATAGTGTATTTTTCACTGTGGTTGGTTTTTTTTTTTGAGTTTGTTTAAAGGCATAATAGAGAAATTGGTTGAAATAGTTGGAAAAGACCCAAGATTCTCAAAGGCAGAAACCAGTCTTCTGACCGTGAGTTTTCTACTTTGTGGATCTTTCGGGAATTTTCGGTGATGATAGTGAAATGGTAGTTTGTAAATGGTGAGATGGAGTGTCACCTGCAACATGTTAAAACAAGATTAACAACTAAGATAATGATGACGTTCCTTACCTTCTTGTCCTTCAGAGTTGTCAGACTAACTGCTCAGATGTGGCCAAGCTTTAACGACTCTGGATGGGATTAATTTTAACCTCCTGGATATGCAGTGAGGTTTCAGGAATAAGGTGTGCTTGTCATTTTGTGGAAGAACTATGAATATGAAGACACCTCTGTGTATATGAAGTTCTCTGAAATCCCTGTTTGGTAGAAGCACTCTGAAGACAAATCCCAGTGCTGCTCCAGCGCTGAATAAAAAGAATACCTACTAAATAAGCACATTGGTTACTGAGTGTAAATTTCTTTGTTTCAATGGAACACTCCCAATTAGTTGCTTCCATGTAGTGCATAAATAACAGTGGGTTTTTTCATTGCCTTCCATGAACACGTGGAAGACATTAAGGAACCACCAAGAAACCACATACTTCTGCCTGAAAATTATACTGGGTCATACCTTGTAGGACAGCAACATTACAATGCGTGGCAGAGAACGATTATAAAGAGCAAGATTCAAATGCAGTTCAGAGTAGACTAGTCAGGAAAGATAGTGGTCTTCAGTGTTTAACTAGAAGTTGATTTATTGGTAGTTTTTAATCTGCACTGCCAACGATAAAGGCAGAATCAAGTCAAAAAGTGTATTTCTAGCATGGGTACAGTAATAATGAGTTGTCCTATAGTGTTTGGATTAGATGATCACACATTTCCAACATGTGACAAATGGCCTATTCACTCTGTGAGGAGGAATCTCCATCTTTTCTGGAAATAATATAATTAAAAATCCTCAAAAACATATATGAAATGGACTAAAACTAATCCAGAGTTGTTTTTCTCAGTTGGGAAGAAGAGCAAAGTTTGCTGTCTCTAAAGAGGTTCAGACCATAGTACTAGGTATTTAGCTCAAATATTGTTTTTACTGTTTTTTCTCTTTAAATCATTGTACCAGAAAAATTCAGCTAGATATGGTGACACATGAATAAGTGCTGCTAGGGAAACTGAATATTATCAGTGACGCTTGAACTGCTTTTAACTTCTGGTGAGAGACAGGGTAAGAAAAAGAAAGTACTCATGGGAATTTTAAAATGTGCTTGTTTTCTTTTGCATTCAGATACAAGGAAAGACTGTTCCCTCTGAGTTTGAAAATCCACTTTGAATTCCAGTAAATGATTGCATTTTATTGGTTATGAGTGGAAATACATACTCTATTTAGAAAGAATATGGAAATCTTGGCTTGCAGTGGATAGAGGTGTAGAGAAATTTCGCTTAGCTAATGATAGGCCTGTGTGTTCTGTTTAGAACTGTATTCCATCTTTTATCTAAATATACTAAAATGAGTATTCTAAAGATTGATTTTTGCAGACTTTTTGAAATCTTGTTGGTGTTGTTTTTTCATTAGGTAATAATATATTCCTAATTCTAATTCAGGGTAAAATGCTAATGAAATGAAGGACACTCAGTGAAATGACAAAGTTAATGGCCTGGATGAAGGCTGTGTTTCTTTTCTGTGGTGAAGGCACAGGAGAAGCTGTTTGGGAATCATGCAAATAGGGAGCAGAAGCACAGCTAGCCATGGCAGGGTGCAATGAACTGTTACTAGTGAATATATAAAACAACAGTTGGAATATTTCAAAAGGCAGTGAATGGCTTGAAATCTGTTTGAATGAGGATTTTGGACAATATGTAGGTTCACAAAAATCATTATTTTGTTACTCAGAAGAAGTGACTGTATTCATTGTATATTTGACAGGGTCAAGGGTGTATTGTTTCTTTTCAACAGGTAACTGTTGATTTTGCTCTGCCTTGCTCGCTGTGTTCTTATTTTCCTGCTCTTTTAGTTTTCTTTGTGCAAAGAAGAGAACGAATCTATTTCTGTTTAGGCTTCAGACTTTACAGCCTTGTTTTCTTTCCTTCAACAGAGAACATACAGAGCTATGTATGACTACAGTGCTCAAGATGAAGATGAAGTTTCCTTCAGGGATGGTGATTATATCATCAATGTGCAACCAATTGATGATGGCTGGATGTATGGCACTGTTCAGAGAACTGGGAAAACAGGAATGCTTCCAGCAAATTATATTGAGTTTGTTAACTAATTTTTGTCTTTAGTCCTTTGAGCTTTATTATGGTTTACTCAAAATCTAACCTTTTAGAAAAGAAGAATCTTTTAAATGTACATGTTCATTACTTTATGACTGCTATAACAGTCTGCATTCTCACTCAGAGTACAATTTAGAGTCCCTTAAATGAAAGATAAACTATCAACAAGAAGCTCAGAGCTTTGAGAACAGCATTGCTTGTGATAGTTGTCCCTCAAATTGAAAAACATATGGAAGCCCAGTGCTGCCAATCCTACAAAGACTTCAGTCAATTAGCTGTAAAGGGGAAATAACTTTTCCCTACACCTCAAAGACATTGTTTCTCTTGTAATAACAACCTTAAAATTGATTTACTTCTTATGGCACTCTGAAGTCATAGGAGGTTAACAAACTGAGTTTGAGAACATCTTCAGATTATTATGAAGGTGTTCAATGTTTGAACAGTTAACATCCTAATAAAAATAAAAATGTTTAGCAGATATTTCAGTCATTTGAAATAATGACAAATAATACGCTAGTAAAAAACCCCCATCAAATAAAAACCCCTGCTGATCAGCAGCCTTACATAAACAGGTCTAACAAAAAAATTCCTGATTCTTGCCTACCCACATTTATTCCTGGATTACCATTTTCTTTTGTTTCCAACAGTAACCTCTTCTATCAGCTTTGCTTCCTTCCCAGTTCATCAGTTAGATTCATGCCTGAATTTGTGGTTCTTTGGTATCTTTTCCACAGAAAATTCCTTGCAAATACTATCTAGAATATAAAACCTGTCACCTATTCTGTTTCCTCCTAATAATACTTAGTATTTAAACAGAAACTTCCATTAGGGCAGTGTACAACCAATACTTCATGTTCCTTTACCTTCTGCTGTACTGCTGTAAATAAATACCCCAGTGCTGTGCGGTTGCACAAAGCCTGCAGTCACATTCCTCCTACTTACCACAGGTAACTCGCTTAATGGCTGCTTTGCTAATGAGCTAAAATACCTATCCCTGCTGCAGAAATACTTGCATCTCCACTGAGGAGTGGAGGAGAGCTCTGGTTATTGTAGTGCATTTCAGCCCAATGGCCTGTGCTTCAATTTTCTCCAAAAATCTTGGTGAACCAACAGTGGGTTGTACGCTTGCCAAATGATTAATGATGGAGAAATACTGTTTTCTTTTTCTGATTTAATCTTTCTCATAACTGACACTGAAGGGAAAATGAATGAAACTGAAGCCCAACATACTCTATGCCATCATGCTTCAGTTTAGCCATCTGTAGAAAACAGTAAAAACGTTTTGCTGACATACACACACTATTTGCAGTTCATTAATTTATGATCAGAACTGATACATCTAAGTCTCACTCTCTGAGGCTAAGCAGAGGATCAAATAACTGGTGACATAAGGGACTGAGTCAGCAGGCTTGTGTCACAGGGAAGTTGTTTTTGCTTTGACTGCCTGCCAGGAGGGTGCTGTGTTTCCTCCCAGGGAGAAACTCTGGGAGGATAAACAGAGTTCATGTGAGAATTTACCATGAGAATGCATACATGTGTAAGGAAGAAAATGTTTTTGCTAGTAGTATCATTTGTGGGGTTCAGGCATGCTGGAGAAGTTAATTTGAGAGTAGCTCTCAGAATGTTGAGCCTGTGCAGATTTCTTCCATTTCTGAAATTTTAAAAGCAGAATTAAATATAGAGTTTATAGACAACTTTTAGTTTCACAAAGCAGACAAGCCTGCATTATCTATTTAAGGAATAAAGAAGGAAGGCAGTATGGACTTGTTATGTCAACTGGAAGTTGTGAATGCAAATACCTGCTAGTTTTATTATTTGCACACAATTATGAACTGATAAGCTTGTGCAATTCATATTTAGGTATTGCCTACATGGGGTTGATCTCAGCTGCCAAAGAGGGTGCATTGGGGAAAAGCAATTTAAAATGTTCATGGTTGTGGAATCATCTGTATTTTCTTATCAGCTACCTTATTTCAAGGCTAAAGCTGACCAGAACCATCTAAATTCAAAAACTGTAATTTAAAACCAGGGATGTGATACTGTAAATAAGCAGACTGTATGGGTGACACTGATGTAATTTTAAAATTCTCGAAAGTTTTGCATATAGAGCTGTTGCTGCAACATACCCTTCTGCAGCACTGGTGTCTTCCACATTGAATTAGCAAGCTTTGCAAGTCAAATGGCTTTTCACAAGGCTGATGTGGTAAGCTGAGCTAGAAGCTCTGAAATGAGCAGTCTGCTTCTGTGTTGATTTTCATCACCAGCCATCAACAGCAAGGAGAGGAACCCCATCTTAGTATGGCTGGCAAATTTTTCTGATGATGCCTGAGGCAGAAGCTTGCTTCTGTGCTGGTCTGTTAGCCATGTAATGCTGACAACAATAAAAACAAGTCATCAGTTTGTTAATGAGTTATGAATAAAAAGAAAATACAGGGAATAGATGTATTGTATGAATTTGCAATTTTTAGTGACTTATGAAAATTATAGCCTCCACCTGTGAATACACTAGCATTCTTCCTAAGCGAGGAGGTAGCTTGCAGTGTTGAACACTATGTATAGTGAGAAGTAAATCAGAAAATGAGCATTTGATGACATTAGAGGACTATTTTATGCTAAGCAATGAAAATAAAATTTCCTTTATGAATTCTGAATATTCATTAGCCTGGTAGAGCAGCGAAAGCAATTTGCAAAGTAAAAAAGGTCAACAAAACAAAACAGTATTGTATTTCTCTTGAGAACGGTATGTCAGCAGAATTAAGATTTTTTTTTAAAGTTATTCATGTAGTCAGGTTTTTGTGTTGTACATGCTTAGCAATTCATGTTCAGATGGCCTTTTGATATAGAACAAACTTTAGTGTCATGCAGCTTTGTTCTAAGCAATGCTATCAGAGGCCTCAAATTAACAGAGCGTAATTACAAGAAATGTTTTTTAAGATCTAAAGTTCGTAAGGTAGGGAAAGGAAGTCAACTACTAAATTGTACCAGCACAGGTTTTACAAGGCATATGTTCGAGTCTATTACATGCAGTCGGATATAGGAGTGAACAGACATTATATGCTGTCTTGTCACCTTTTAAGTATATATTCCTTTTTAACATAGCATGCTCCCCTCACTGTACTTTCTTCCTGTAGACAACAGTTTTCTGGAGGAAGGGGAAAGCTTTTAAAGAGCCAGATTTCCCAATGTTTCAAAGTTCAGGTTGGAAGTTCACACATTTCCATTTTAATCATTTTAGAAGTAAAGAAGATACAATATGCTGTAATTTTTGCTAACATGAGTATAAATGTAGAAAACAACACAGAGCATATTCATACATATACACAAGAACAAACGGGTGCCTTGCTTTTCATTATGCTTTCTTGCCTGGCTAATCTTCATTTTCTAAACAAAGCTACTTATGGATACTGCAGTTGTAATTTTTCATTATGGAACATTAGCATTTAATCTTGATGAAACAGGGTTTTCTTGATTACATTTGACATACCATAAACCACTTCAGCAGACTGGGATTTGACAGGGAATCACCTCCCATGGATTATATTTTTGACAAATGTGTCCCTATCAAGTGTTCCTTAGGGATATGGAAGGTCTCCAATATTTGGGAAAGGTAATAATTCTTGTTTTTATTGAACAGTGACTGCATGTGATCTTGTACAATGAAAAAGAAATTACAGATACAGAAGTCTTTGACAGAAAGTGATACAGGGTAAAAAATGTTAGATTTTAGTTATTTTGATTACTACTCCATTTAAAATACAGGATATGCTTTAGTCAGTAAATGTTTAAATAATGTACTGAAACAGACAAAAGATGCTATTGAAAGAAGATCTCCGAACTGATGTGCTGGCAGATGCAAAGTACTATTGAGCTGTAGAAAAACATATATTTTTTAAATGCTTTAGTGGTTTTCTCCAGCTTTATGCCATAGGAGCCTCATCTCTCCTTTCGAAAGAAAATCTGAAACTATATTTCCTAAGCTGCCTGCACAGTATATTCAAAGGAATTTCATATGCTTCTTGTGTCTGATAAATAAAATTTGCATATTGTACTTAAGTTGTAATACAGTTGTTGTTGACATTTGTTTAATTATTATTCTTTTAGGGGGGAAATAAGCTGTACTGTAGCATTTCAATCATGTGTATTTAATATTACTATTAGAAATTGCTAGACCGTTGGAAGACAGCAATGACTGTATTGACACTGATTAGCATGATTTGGAATCTCTCTCAGCTGTTGGTTTTTGCAATGTGATATAAAAAGCAAAAATGAACCGCTGTGCAGTTTGGCTTATGTTTGCTTTAAAGTGCGTAAAGTTTTAGTTATTTTGCAAAACTGTACTGTATCTGGGAGTATGTAGTTATGAAGGTAACAATTGTTTTTCAAAGGACAGATATACTTACTCTTGGATAATACGATGTAACATCTTAGTTTGGCGTTTTGTTATGCAGAAAGTTAACACCAGCTATTAAAATATATTTTAGTAGAAATGCTTTAATTCCTGTTTCTTCCTCTACACTGTGAATATTTAAGCCTTGGTGGACTGGAGCAACATCATGCCGCCCAAAGTACTAACCTATGCAAGCTAGTTCACGTTTTAGTTGATGTCACAGTGGATGTAACATAAAATTTATTTTGCGTAACATTAAACGTCATTCAAATAAAATATTAAACCCAGCACTATGTATGTATTATATTCATAAAAAATACTCTTCAAAGCTACCATACCCAATAATTTAAGCTATGAAAGATGTATTTTGTTTTAACTAAGGAAGCTTTGAGTTTTCTAACTTAAGTAGAACGTTTAGCACTATTATCCTTCAAGCTTAATCTCAGAAAATAGTTTCCTAAACCACCATTTTATTTCAGAAGCATCCTCTCCTCAGAGGGTTAATTTGCTTTTTCAGTCTGTATTTTTAACCCTTTAATAAAACAGCAAGTTACTTGCCATGCTCCCTGTTTAAATAAGCAAAGTTAGTAAGTGAAGGAGGTCTGTTGATTTGACTGCTACTGGTTTGCGGGTCTTTGAGTGAGCATTTGGTTAGACATGCTCTCAGTGCAACACCAATGAAAACAGACTGGATTACTTATTTCTTTGAGACAATTTTATACACAAATGTGGGGTTTGGGTTATTTTTATTCACTTACACAAGTAAATTATTTTTACAATATTGTAAGAAATTTTAAGTTAAAATAAAATACAGAAGTATGTCGGAACTGCACTACCTGTAGTTGAAGGAGGTTATTATGCTTAGGGACATGTATTTATTTGAGTGTTATATGTAGAGTCCGATGGACTGCATTAGAATCTTTTAATTGTGTTAGTCTGAAGAAGGCTGGTAACAATGAATGAGGACAAATGGCAGCTACAAATGGAGCTGGTTAGTTCATTCTGGGTGAGTGAGGTACAGTTGCTACCACACTAATTTTTGCTTTAAGAAATGCATGGTAGTGGTTTTTTATGAAGTTTGTAACTAACTAGTTACAAAGCTTTGATTCTGTGTTCTGTGGTGCTTTTATGTATTGAGATGCTGTCAGTATAGAAAAATTCAGTCCTTATATACTGTAGCAAACAGCAGTTGTTGATAAGGAAAAGATTTAAGACCTGCGAAAATGAACCTCAAGCACTTGGAATATGTTTTATTTGTAAATTCTTCCATTATTTGCTACAGCAGGACAAGAGGAAATGGCCTGAAGCTCCGCCAGGGAAGGTTTAGGCTGGACATAAGGAAAAAATTTTTCACAGAAAGGGTCTTTGGGCACTGGAACAGGCTGACCAGGGAAGTGGTTGATTCACCTTCCCTGGAGGTGTTTAAGGCACAGGTGGACGAGATGCTAAGGGGCATGGTTTAGTGTTTGATAGGAATGGTTGGACTCGATGATCCTGTGGGTCTCTTCCAACCCGGTTATTCTATGATTCTATGACTTGACATTCTATTTCTGTACTAAATATTATTTTCAGGTGAAGATTCTTCTCCTGAGGGACACTGCTGTGAAGCTGGGAGGAGTCCTGTGTTGGGCATCTGAAGGATTATGTCCTTGTTCAATAGCATTGTCAAGTCTAACAAAAAGCTGAAATGAAGGTGGCTTTTCTGTCTTTACTGACCCAATAGTGTATCATTATCAAAAGGATCTGTGTACTGGCATTTGCAAGTCCTGTGGAGATCCTCCATGCTGTATTTTGGATAGGATGAGGGTTTCTAGGGTGCCCTAATGTTTTTAGGATGCCTTAATTTCTGCTCTGTCACAGACTGGGCTTTTGATTTTCTTTGTTGTGTTAAGTAGCAAGAGTAAGTTAATTTTATGTAGAGTTCTCTGTACGGAGGAAATAGTTGCTTAATGCATTAACTGTGACAAGTACTGCCTATCCTCCTTCTTCCCACTCAAGCCACCAAGCTTACCCATGTTTCCAATCCTGTCCTGCTGTGCACCTATATTTTTTTTACATGAAGCTACCTGTGGGACACTGAAATGGTATTGCCAAATAATCCTTCTATTGCTGATTCTGTTTATTGCACAGTCTGCAAAACAGTAATATCAGCATAAGGAAAGAGACGGCATTGATTTGTGTGGGAAGGTATGGCTGAAGTGATAAGCCACAGATTTCTTACTCAGGTTTTGCTGCAGAGGTTAGTACAAATCAACCATATGTCTGAGAGTGCTGGCTGAACAACTAACCCGTAAGCTGAGCAATACTGCATAGCTGTGCTTGACCTGTCTCTGTGCATATGTCTGTGCTGTAGTGTCAGAAGTGACTACAGGGTAAAGTGAAGATACCTAGCTCAGCTTTTGAGCAATTAGTCTGAATCTCAGCTGCAGGCCATCCACTACTATATGGTATTAATGAGGACAAATTTATCTTTCCAGAAAATGAGCCTTCAGTAGTACAGTGGGAATGAATTGTCAGTCGATTAAAACTTCATGTTCTCATGCTCTGCAGGAAATAACCCACTCATATACAGACAGAAGACTACGCCCCTTGGCACTGCAGCAAGTTCCTAACTCTGAACTGTGTAAGTACAAAGATGAGATGATGTGCCACAGATCTCACTTCCACCACAAATTTGATACTGCATGATGTGCTATGTGGTGGGCACATGTTTTAACAAAGACAGCAGAAAGTGGAGATTCATATTTATGCACTATGTACCAAACAGAGGCTTGAGAAGTCCTTGATTTTATGTATTTTAACTTTGCTTTTTTCCCACCTGCCTGCTGTTGATAAAATATACATATAGAGAGGCCTCTTCTCATGCAGAAGACTAGTGCCTTGTGGCTTTGAACACTTGTGTCTACAAAGAGAAATCTCCAGGTGTTAACATCTGGCACTTAAAACATTGCTTGGTATATAAATATGCATTTGCAATGATTTAACAAAAAGCTGGTAGCTTTTGTGATTGTTCATTGACTCAAGCCAAAATTTGTGTTTTTCCTCCTCCACCTTTCCTCTCAATGTGCTTATAGCCTCTGGGACTATGTTGCTTTGAACAGCAGCTTTGCCAAGACCCAAAGGAAACGTTTTAAAAGGCTTCTCAAGGCACTGAGAAGAATTTAAATTGCTTGAAGAATGCTAGTATTATCTCCTTTTTAAGCTCTCCCTCCCCCAGGAGTTGTACGTGGTCTTCACTACATGTCTTGGCCTTTTGCCTCCTCTTCTTTCAACCAGCCTTTCACATCTTTGTCACTAAACCAAATGGGCTTGGGGCCTTCAGACTACTCTCTAGCATCTGTTGTTCGTGACTGGAACTTTGATATGGCTCACCTACTTACTCTTCTATAAGACCTTTGAGCAGAACTCAAAGAACACTGACATATTCCTGTTTGCCCCAAAGAATGTTACATTTCTGTTGGCTCAGCTGGGAACAATTCTTTGTGAAGAGTGCTCTTGATTGTGCTTTCACTGTCCCTCCTTGCCTCTGGGTGCTTCTGGGTTTTTCTGAGCTCCACTTCTGATTTCAGAAACGAGAATGATCACATTTTTCACTATCTTGCCGATACCTATGTCAGTTCTTTTTTGTTCTCTTAGAATCATAGAATCATTAGGTTGAAAAAGGCCTCTTAGATCATTGAGTCAAACAATTCCTATCTGTCACTAAACCATGTCCTTGAGTACCTCATCAACCTGTCCTTTAAAAACCTCTAGGGATAGTGACTCAACCACCTCCCTGGGCAGCCTGTTTCAGTGCCTGATGGCCCTTTGTGTGAAAAAAATTTTCCTAATGTCCAGTCTGAACCTCCCCTGGCACTGATTGAGGCCATTCCCCCTTGTTCTATCACCTTTCGCTTGAGAGGAGAGGCCAGCTCCCTCCTCTCTACAACCTCCTTTCATGTAGTTGTAGAGAGCAATCAGATGCCCCCTCAGCATCCTCTTCTCAAGGCTAAACAACCCCAGTTCCCTTGGCTGCTCCTCGTAAGACTTCTTCAGAGGATTAGCATCTCCATTATGCTATCCCTGATTTTGGGCTGGACTCTTGATTCAGGAGTCTTACACACTCTGTCAGCATCAGAGTGAAGGTCTAATGCCATGTAGCTGTTGTGTTTCTCACTGTGGAAGCTGTGTTGAAAGGCACTACCTTGCTTACAGGAACCTTTCAGTTCTTAGCACTGCTTATTCTGAAGTCATCAGATAGGATCTTTTTTAGATGCAATTATCTGTACCAAAGTCCAGCCTTAATATAAATAAAGATGTCATTACAAAATAAACACTTTTTCCTGACTTGTGTTTCATCTGACTCAAAATGACATTGACATCTTCCAATTTTGTAGCTTGCACTGACCTTAGGAAGCACGTATCTAAAATGAGCTAGATGAATTAGGCTCTAAGGGACTGTTTAGATAGACCTTAATGACTGCAGCTGTTATACAGTGGGTCCTGTGCCATTCCAGGTGAGTTTCTTAAGCTTGGAGGTATCTGAGACCTGGTTTTGGCCTCAGCATTTCCTAACTGCTGTCAAGAATTGATGATGGGTCAATACATAGCATATAACCCTGACTGAGTATATCCTGTGTGGCTGGATATGTCATGAGGAATTTTTAAATCATGTGTGGAATGAGTGAGAAGATACTCATGTTAGTCTTCAACAGATAGGAAAGAAATGGGCTACCTAGAAGAAGTGAGGCTTAGTTCCTAATTTTATGGCCCAGCTTCTTGTGTGAGCTCTTCACAAAGCTCCGAGGAGGTGAAAGATTTGCCCCCAGTGAGCTTGTGGTACCTCTCTGCCAGAAGTAGCAGCTCCTGAGCACAGACCTCCTTGGGACAAGTTGCTTGAATGGGTGGCCTTGTGAATACCTTTCTCAAAAACTGTGCCTTCTCAAGCTCAGCTGTGTCATTCATCAGTAGCTGTGGCAGGAGACACACAGGGAAATGTTACCTCAGGGTGAGAGCACAGCTATAGAGTTGGTGGAGGTGTGTGTTGGATGTGTATACAGACCCTGGGGAGGCAGGAGGAGATGGAGAGCTGGAGGTACCCCACTGAACTGGAATAGACTGAGACACCTGGGAACTAAGTCCCACCACTTGCTTCCAGTCATGGAGGGCAGGAAAGGGGGATGGATGCTCAAGGACCATTTCTCCTAAGTATTTATGTAAGCACTTGTGATGAATATTTTTTACAGTCTCCAGGCCAACTACAAAACTTGGAGAAACAGAAGGGGTATTCGTAGAGTAAAATTTATTTTTTTTTTACCTCCGATGAAACTACCCTTGAAAGCACTTGATGCCTCCCTTCAGCTTACCATTTCTCAAGCGTGGTAGGGTTTACTTTGAAAACCAGCCTTCATACTCACTTATTTTCATTCTTGTTGAAGTGCAAAGCAAGCTTTTTCATTTTTTATTTTATTTGGGCAGTTTCCTGATGTGATGCAAGCAAAGGTTTCCTCACTTGGTGCAGTGAAGACATTCAGAAATTGCCACTTGCCACAGTTATTTGCTGTACTCCTTCTGCTACAAAGACCACCGATAGCTCTGTACCTAGTCACATTTTTCTAAATCTCTCTGCAGTTTTAGGAAAAAAAACCCCATCCAGGATCTGAGATAGAAACATCCAATAGTATCTCTTTTTGTCTTTCCTACTGTATGCTGAAAAGGAAGCTGTGGAGCAAAAAACCTGCACGTGAGCTTTTAAAACAGCCTTGCAAGACTGAATGAGCCATAGTTCCGCAGTCCCCGTAGCAATAAAGGCAGTAGTCGTGTAAAAGTGGCACTAGGGGGCAGATGTGCACCATTGAAAGAGTCTTCCAACTTAAAATCGTGTTTATGAATGATCAGAATTAACAACAGCATGGAGTCCTGTAACTATCTTGTTCTGTGCGTAAATGGCTATGTTAATTGTGTTTTCAGTAAAATTGTAGTGTATATTTAATTAGAATAAATGCAGTTCTACATAAAAGTGAAAGGGTTTATCAATGCAAAATTTGATTTCCAGATCAATAGCAGAGACAGCTAGGGAAAAAAATATGTTTCATTCATATTTGGGAAAAAAATATGTTTCATTCATATTTTTTACTAGATCAGATGAGATGAACCATATTATAATTAAACACTTAAAATGTAAACATAGTAGAACCATATTGTTGTGGTGCTTAATGGTGTCCTAGTATGTAAAAACGCGTATGTGCTCCCTGAACAGTGATAATTATTTAGAAGCCTATGGTGGTGCCTATGGTGATGTCTTAGGAGCTCATCGAGTTAAATATGTGTACAAAATGCTGTATATGACTGCAAAAAGAAAGCCAGTGCAGCGGGCACAGTCGAGAAAAAGCTACTGTAAGAAATGTTACAGCAGCAGTAGTTTCATTATACTATTAAGACAAATTAATTTGCTGTAGAGACAAATACTCATGCAGTGAAGGATTTTCCTCCCAAAACCTCTCCTTGCTGTGATGTGCACTGCATCTTCATTACCTGATCTGTTCCAAATTTTATCCAAAACTAATTAATATTTTTGATACTTTTAAAACAAATTAAAAAAAAAACCCTCAAGTGCTAGGTATAAAAGTAATTTTATTTCATGTGATTCATTAAAAATGAACTTTTACTGCTGGCTGGACTTGGCTTAACATAACACTTTGTTACTCAAGCAATGCCAACTTAAAAATCATCTCCTATTTAGATTAATCTGAAATTTTTCAATAGGCAAGATGAAACTTTGAAAGAACAGGGGTATTTAATGAGAACTTCACTGTGGCTGGGTTGAAATGAATGGAATTAGTGCAAGAGGATAAGCTGTTTACACATATGTACACAGGGTGAGCCTGCAATTCACTGTTTATTTGGAATTGTTTATTTTTCTGTAGAAGGAAAAAGCACTTAAGACTGTTTAAGAATCTCACTTTTTAATTGTTATTGTGCCATCAGATGATTAAAACTTGTCTTGCAGCAGTGGGGGCTCTGTTCAGCAGGAGACAATACAGAGGCAAGTAGATGATGCCTCCCATATTTCCAAGCACATTTCTCGGCCTCACTTGGATTGTTCCATTTAAAAAATGAGGATGTTCTTTTCCAAACTGTTGATAGCTGTCAGTCAGGGTCATCCCTGACTGTTGGTCTCTAAATATTTAATTTCTTCATTTTACCTACTGACCTGTAAAATTGACATGATAAAGTGATTCCTTTGCTTTCTTTTATATAGATGCTTTCTACATAAGCATAATTTTAGTCTCTCTTCTACAGTTGCCAAATGTATTTTCTTAAAATTTTCTTCATATGCCAATTGCAATTAATTTCAGTTTTTCTCTGAATTTCTCATATTTTCTCCTTGTTTCTCTTTTTGCCTAAAACGAGTGCAAGAATTCAGAAAGGTTTAGCAGAAGCACAGAAAGAAGGAGAACTGCTTTGCCCTAACATATGAAGCCAGTTATGTAGGGCCTAGCTGAGGCCCATGATTATGACGAAGAGTCTGGGCAGCATCTCCTCCATCAGACTGTGAAGACTTACTTCTGCTCCCCTTGGGCCTCTGTAGGAAATCTACTGCTCTAACAGCTCCACTTGTTTCCTCATATTTATTAGCTCTGTAAAATTACATCTCCTTTCCACTTTCTTCCACCTTAGGTGCATGAGCCTGGGTCCTCTGTGGCTCTTCCCTGTACTCGTGTATCCTGGTCTTGGAGGTCCAGTTGATGTAGAACTGGATAACATGGCAATGTAAAAATATAGTTGATGATCAAAACATTTTTTGGATGAAAGTGAATTCAAACTCGGGCCTATGTTACTTTTAAGGAATCTCCATGGTCTTGAGTATTCAAAAGTTAATGCTTGTCATTCAATAAATTCCTTAGTTATGTCCCTGGCTCCTTAACCTGAATATCACTGGGATGCATTTGTTAACATTTTTCTACACATTCTATTTTCCAGTCATAATAACTGTTACTTTCGACATAATTTTACTAGTAAAGGTTCCAAAGCTGCTTGTAGCTTGTATTTTTGTTATGCTGCTTTTTGTTTCTTTTACAGACAACAATTTACCTAGTTAATTTTGATTATGGAATTATTGGATTCCTCCACTGTGTTTTGTGAATGTAATAAAGAACAGAGCAGAAGATATGAGGGCTTAAGTTTAATTCCAGATTTTTTTTTATAGCTATGTCATTGCTAATATGTTGTAGAGACATTTTGATTTAAATAAAAAGAAGCCAGAACATTACTGAAAGCATGAAGGCTGGGTACTAAAATAAAGTTATTTGGCATGTCATAATCATTTAAGTTCTAGTTTCCTGCTGTGTAAATCTGGGCTAAAAGTGATTTCTTTGCAACTTGATCCAGTCCCACAGGAAACATGCTAACACCGTACAAGTAATTTTAAGCTTTGTACATTATTTACAAAATTTACAAGATCATTTCCACTACTTTGATGAAGACTAAATTTATGGTCTGTGAAAAGGAAATGTCTGTCATTGAAACAATTTCTCTGCTTCATCTTTCAACACTAGTTTGTTTTCTATCTCAAGTTTTAGTTGTTGGTGTATATAAACCTACATTGGCCAAGACAGCTGGTTTTAGCCAATCTATTCTTGTAGGCTGATCATCTTGTCCAGTCATATTGTGCAAGTTGTTTCTGACCTCTGCCCTCTCAAAACATGAAAAAAAGCATTTCCTAAGTTTTAATGGAAGATTTGTGAGAAACATTAGTGTATTTACTGAGTGTTTGTAAAGCACCAAATTATGTTCAACTAATGACTGTTTAGTGCTGAAGTTCAACACATCTCACATCTAGACATTAGCTAATGAACACTATCTGGGTTAAATGTAATAGCTGTTTAGCCTCACAAGAGAAAAAAACAAACCAGTTTTTTTCCCAGGAAACCTGGGTGAAGCTTTTAAACCAGACGATTTTACAGACATGTTGTCGTTCCTCAATCAAGAATACTTCTCTGCTGCCTGTCCATGCTGTAGGAGCTATGAATGGTGACTAAGGAAAGGACTGACTTCTGTGCTTGGTTTGTTCAAAGGTCCTGATACAGAGTGCTGTAGAGCAATATGCTGCCATGTGTAAAATCAGTCATTAAAATTGTGCAAATGCTCTTATAGTACATTTGGAATAGGAAGAGTATTATTCCCCGTGTCCAGATCCAGTTTGTGTTTGTGTCATTATTTTCTACTTCCACAATAATTTATTTATTTCAGTGGACAGGACACTGATTTTGTTGGAATTCAATTTTGATATGCTAGGTAAGGTCCAGCCTGCTACACTGACCAGATTTTTCTGGTACAGAGCTAGGCTATTGAGTTCCATATTACACTAGAATGCTGTTCCCAAGATGGCTTGCCAGTACATTTTGTAAGCAACAGGTAATTTGCAGATAATTTTTAATGACATTTGTTTAAAAAGTTAATAATGGATTTTCCAGCAAAATGAGAAAACCTGGATATTTGTTTCCTGCAAATTTTAGTAACTCTTTCTCCTATTTTTATATCTGTACTTTGAATAGCTCTTCTTGAGTAGGAAGACAGGTGATCTTCTCAGCCAGCCCCAGATTAAATTCTAAGAGAAGTGACAGGCAAAAGAAAGGAGAGAAACCAGGACAGTAGAACATGTATTGATCTTAAACAGTTGAGGAGTGCTTGTGGTGTTATTTTGCTTTTTTTGCTAGATCTTCAAACATCTCCTGTCAAATAATTTAGAGGATTTCATTCTGTAAGCCTTGTTGACTCCTTGGAGCTGAGTTCAAAGAGGATTTGACAGGTGTTTTGAAGTTGCACTGCAAAGCTTACAGTTCACTTCTTGTTTCCCTGACTGAAAACATCACAGCCAAACAACTATCAGAGACGATAACTCATTTCAGGCCCAGAACCAAAACGAATATTATGGCCTCTGGATATCTCTTCCAGCTCTTGGTTCCAAATAGTCAGTGCTTCATTTTGCTCATGCAGTGAATTTGTTGCGAAATCAAGAACACATTTACATCTCTACATTCTGAGATTGTTCTAAGAGCACTGTGCACCAGATGATAAATACAATTTCTACAATGGCATAAAAATATGGTCCATTATATGTGTTGAGGTTCAAGTATCCTTAATTTCTGTTCATATAATGAGGAAGTTGATCTGTGCTGTCTAAAATGAAACCTAAAGTAATGCCAAAAGGTAAAAAGCAATGACAAAATATGTTGGATACCGAAGATAAGGAGTGTCTTAGTATGTTTTTGAAGTGTCAGTTTTCTCTTTGAAGAAATACCGAGTATTTGGAGAATATTCACAATTTATTAACAGGTTATTAGTGACTGAGTAGCTTTTCTTGGCAATACTTATCATGGATGCAAAACATATTCATCAGTGACCAATATCTTTCAGCTCTCATTTATAATTATCAAGTGGATATTACATGATTGTCTACTGGAAGATCTTTATGGGGTGAAGTTTTGACACTCTTACTTTCCTTAGGTTCTTATTCCTACCAAGAGCTTGTATACAAATTGGGCAAGTTGCTTGCATTCTATAAACTAGTGGAACATGTCTGTCAATATTTTAAATGACTCTTGTAGTAAACATGCTACTTTAGTTGTTATTTAGAAGCTCTGACTTCAGCTTCTTTTGAAGTGTATATATATAGCTACCTTTCACCATTATAAAAGATAAATGAAAAGCTAACAGAGACTTTCCTGTTTAGAATTTAGTTTTGCTTGTGTAAAGTGGAAAAGCTGAGATAACTGCAGTTCTGTATGTTGTTTTACTTGACATGATCTCTGTCAGTGAGAAAAAGACCCAGCCCTGCCTGACCAGCCGTTTTTTTCTGCCCTGTAACCTCCTCACTATTAGGTCAGCAGAAGTGTCTGTACAGCCCTACAGTAAACCAAATCCAGCAAGACTACAGCTAACCTACAAACAAAATAAGTTAGTTTTAACCTTGATCAATTCCCCATCCCAGGTCCTGGCATGGCTGATGAATGCAAGCTGCTACTCAGTAGCAGAGGTCAGCCAAGAAAGAGCGAAAAACCTGTCAGAGCTTATTAGTACAAGATGAATTTCTTTCTTCAGTGACATTATAGCATTGTTTTCACTGCTGTTTTCCAGACTGTAGGGCACACTTATTTTCTAAAAAAAAAAAAAGAAAATGTACTTAGATTTATGTAGGGTTTCCTTGTAAAAGTTTTTTTCGTAAGTTTTTTTCCTCATCTCTTAGAGTATTTACAATAAAGAGCAATGAAGTTTCTGTCTTAGATAAGAACAGTAATAGGAACAGGACTTGTAAAAGCTAAATGTCCTACCTTGCTAACACCAGTTGAATTTCATCAGATGCAGAAATACAAAAAGCTCTGTTGTGCTGTATTGTTTCACTGGAGATTGTCATGTTACTGCCATGATATATTTGTCCAATGTAGATGAGATCTGAGACAAAGCATAGCTGCTGATTCACATAATCTGATATCAGTAAGAATTTTAAAGTCAAATTTTGTGTGAAAGAAACACAACCATAAGAATTTAAATTCTTCTGTTAATGTTTTGAGCTTGTTCCCACTCTATAAGCCAAGCAACCTGCTGTTAGAAGGGTAAATATATTTGAGGTATGTTAAGAGATCTAGCCTGGATCCTGCTAGTGAAGCCATAGTGTGCAAAGTAAAACCTGATCAAGGAGCAAGGTGAGAACTTCAGTGTTTTGCTGTGCTGAACTCTATGCTACCGTAGCTGTCAATACTAAATTAGATACATCAAGGCTAACTTGAACATGTTTACCTGAAGAGCAGGGACTCCAGCAGATGTGTACTTCCAGCAAATACGAGAGAAACTATAATGCAAAGTAGAAGATAAACAACAATTAGCGCTCTGGTGTCAGCAAAATTGAACAGGATTCATGAGGTTAGGGAAAACATTGCAATTTGAGATGACAGTGTGCTAGGCAAAGCATAGACTGTGGGCAGGAAGTTGTGCTTGGCTCTTTCCCTTGATTATGGCCAAGGGGAAGAACAGAAACAAGGATATAATAAGCCCCAAAAGCAAGGTAGTCCAGAGCTTGATTTTACTTGAGTTATACAGACACTAAACAAATTCAAGCACTATAGAGCTCACCGAGGAACATCAATTTCTGCCCTTGGTTTGCTGAGCACAGATGTTGTCCTGTGTGCTTAGGAAAGGAAGACTGACATTTTTGTGAAAAAAGTCCACTTTACTTTGCTTTTCTAAGAGGGAGAAAATTCTTGGGCTACCTGGAAAATCAGTGCCTTTTCTCTTAACAATGTTCAGCTACATTGCAAACTTGTCAGGCTGTTACACAAAATAGATGTATGTTTTATTTAGATCTGTCATTATGTATTTATGTATTCTGTATGTGTGGCCTTGCAGCAGAAAGATGTTCTGTGCCAACAATATCTGCATATTGTTTTATCTAATCCCTTTATTAGTAATGGGCTAACATTAGAGATAATTTTAAAAACAAGTAATATATCATTTCACAGTAGTGTTCATTGCTTTCGTGGTCTGTATTTAGAAACAAGCATATAAACCTCTTCTGCTTGGTTCAGCAGAGATGAGAATACAAGAAAATCATAAATGTTTGTTGCATGTGTCCTGTTTTCCTGTGCAGATCTGAAATAATGCAAATTACAGAACCAGCTCTGGTCACAGGTATTGACAAACAGGTAGGGTATTTCCTCACTCTTTGATGACAATTCTTTCTCTTCCTTGTTCCTAACCTGGGGGCATAAACTCATTAGCAATAATAGAGTTGTTACCTTCAGTGTTTTTTTCTTCCTCCACAGGAATCTAAATATATTTTCTGTATTATGAAAAGATAATGATTGAGAGTGACTGATTTATAAAACAAGACATTATAGAAAGGAAGGAAATGAAACCATGTTAGAATGCCTCAGCTTTCTGCAAGCAAGCCCAATTAGCAATAAAGGAGTTTTGACTTTGTGGGAAGACTATGATTGTAACTGTATTAGAATGAAAAAAGACAGACAATTTTCAATCTTTAGCCCTTTAAAAGTCTTATGGACATTCACTTTTTTTTTTTTACTATTGAATTTCTAACCTATTCATCAAGAGAAAGATACTTTACACATTAAATTATGCTTTTGTGTGCATATATTCAATAGTTCTTTTCACTCCTGTAAATCCACTATTAGTCCTAATACAATATTTGCTTACATCTTTTATGTCAGGAAGCTTCTTTTTATTCAAGTCTGCATGAAGTGACAGCATTTCCTAATTTCATACAGTCCTAATATATCGGAGCAACCCACTGAGCAGTTATTCAACTGGTGAATTAGCCGTATGAATTCATCTATCCTTCACCCATTGTATGTGCTCAGGCACTCAGTGCAGGAGAAGTCCCAACTTTCCCATCGCAGTAACCCTGTTAGGTGCTCCCCTCCCACTTCTGCTTAGCAAAAAGGCAAATACATAAAACGTCTTTGGTGATGATGAAGTCTTCCTGTCTTAATTTTAAACCTGACATAACCAGTACCAGAGTAATTCAGACTATATCTACCACACATCCCTGTGTCCTAGGAGAGAGGAGAGCAAGACTTCTTAAAAGTCTTTTTCTTTCTTCCCCTTCCCCCATACTAGTAAGAAAGTGCCATGTAGTCATGAATCATTTATGGTTTTTTGTTTTGTTGGTTTTTTTTTTCAGTTAAACTATGGCCACAAGAGCTCAGAAATGCATATATTTAAATATATTTAAAGAATCTGAAAATTAACATAACGTATATAAAGTCCCTTGAGAGAGACTGAGTGAGGTTCTTCCTCTGAGAAGGACTGCAGTTTAACAGAACCACCAGGACTCAGATTTTATGTCTGAAATGTAAAGTTTCAAACTTAGTATGCATCTCCAGAATGACCATATGTCATCATTAAATCTAGGCAGACAGTGAGAAATTATTTATAAACATGACTTAATTGGATGCACACTACCAAGTCACTCTTTTCTTTTAAAGGTTTGGTGAGAAGCAGGCAGCAAAAAAGACTGAATGATCTTTGAAACCTTAATTCTGCCAGCCAGGCTTTTTCAAATAGAGAAAAAAGAATGAACAGCGCATGCCTTTGCAAACTTAAAACATGCAGTTGTTATTCCTACAATTTATCACTCTGATATTCACTTTATACATAGAAGGGGAGTCTGGCCAAAGTTAGCATCCCCTGTCCTGCTCTCAGTAGAAGAATTCTGTGTTTTATCAGATCGAGTTATTCAAATTAACACTTCACTTGCCTTGGAGCTCAGGCAGCAGCTGGGTATTGATACAGCTATTAGGGATAGCGTAAAGTTTACAGACCACTCTGAAAATGCAGCCTTGAGCCCTGTGCAGTTTAGAAGGCTGACAAGAGGCAGAGTATATAAACCACAAAAACCTCTAAATCCTCTTACAGCACAATGCAGCTTTTGAAATATGTTTTAGGAAGCAGGGGGGAAATACTGTCCTGAATTTAAATTTTGTGAAGTCAAAATACTTTTCATTAGCTCTAGATGGGCAGCATACTTCAGTAAGATATTTGAATGCACTTTTAGAGATAGCAGTAGGTAAATAATCTGGAGGGTAAACAAGGATAGGAGGTATTGTAACAATCTGAGATTTAATGCTGCAGCTAACTCCAGGGAATCAGAATTTACTTAAGTTCCAAGAGCTTCAGAGCCAGGCACAATCTAATGTAGAGAGCACTAAAGAAGGATAAATTCCAAATTCTGTTTTTTTAAAATTTTAATTTATTCTGCTAGACAGCACTTTGAACTTATGGCTAAAACATTAGTATTCCAGGAACTGAAGACGACTTTCCTGGACAGCTGTTTCCATACCTTCTGCCTCATTACATCCTCTTTTGATAGTACATAGAGATGGCTTTTGGAAATGTGATAATTACCACACTATCTTAAACATTATAAAATAATAATAATGAATTTATTTCTAGTCAGCTGGATAATTTAAGTGGTACTGTGTGATAATCAGGTACCAGGTTGCACAATGTGCTGTGAAATGCAAAAGGACCAACATCTTTATAATGAAACCATACAAAATCAGCCCCTGGAAAATAAAATCACACTGAGGGTGTCACCTCAGTGTTAGCACTATCTCATACTGATGTTCTGCTTTATCAGTGTGCACTAATAAGTAAGGAACTTATGTTGTCACTGATCCATCAGGCATGGGAAAAGCAAAGCTTTCTTTTCTTACAGGATTACAATGTAGTGGAAATAGGTGAGTGTACATTATATGTAATTACAATATAGTAATATTACTATTACAATTATCTTTCTTTCTTTTGCAACTAGGTTTGGCCTATGGTCACCTGTAGGGTGACATTTTGTTGTGACAAAGCCATTGGAAACAAAGTGTGAGGAAGGTGCC
Source organism: Clamator glandarius (assembly GCA_033459285.1). Classification (NCBI taxonomy): domain Eukaryota; kingdom Metazoa; phylum Chordata; class Aves; order Cuculiformes; family Cuculidae; genus Clamator; species Clamator glandarius. The sequence continues at coordinate 1,964,511 of JAUNZM010000046.1, forward strand.
ATAGTTACCAGGCTACACTGCAGAAAATCAGGTTCAACTCTGCTATGATCATTATAATTTTTCAATGCACTGACTCATCTGACTAGTATTTTAAATAAATATCATGGATTTTGGTTCCATTATTTATTTGTAATTTGTATTATTATTTGTAAAACTAGTAACTCTAATAATAATGTTATATTTTTATACATAGGACTTCATAGCTATCAATTAGTCAATACAGCTTCCTTATGAGGCAGGTGGGTAGACTGTAGCACTATTCTTTTACAGCAGACGAAATGTTTCAAAAGGCAAATGCCTGTCCAAGGCCATGCAATGAGAGAGTCGCAGGACTGGGATTGAAGCTGTGAGGAATTTATGAACATGCTGCTTCATTGGTGATAGTTCTGCATAGGTGCCAAATAAACTAAGAGCAATGTGAAGCTCCCTGTTGAGAGAGAGATGAACTGTTAGACTTGATGGTCTTAAAGGTCTTTTCCAACCTAAATGATTCTATGATTCTATTTCATTAATAGCTGCAAAACTGACTTAGTTTGTTGGATATGGAGCTCTAGTCTCTGTCCTATCACAGAAGGAGAATAAGATTAATTCTACTTCAGTTTATGACATGATTCAGATACTTGTATTCAGCTCATGTGCCCTAGCATTTCCCACCTGGCCTCCAGCTGCCAGATCCTGTCTTGTTTATACCCCTAAATAAATAAACTCTGCCATAGAATCATCCATGCAGATGCCTGCTTCAGCTAAATTTGTCACCGTATTACTCTCTTTGTAGTCAATGTATGGAGTAGAATGCTGATGTGAGATTCATCTGACCTATTTTAAATGCCTCCCTTAGGATGAGAAGAATCGTACCCTGGAGTCTACTGTGCATTAACTCATCCTCCATAGACTGAAGCAGACTAGAAGGCTAGTTCTGGTGAATTTACACTGGACATATGTGTCATTAATCATATAAATATCATTGAGCGTGACAGAGCAGTTTGGGGCAGCTGATCCATCACTTTGTTATTGGTTTCTTGCGAAACCACTTTGCGTTATTACTGAATTAAACTACAGAACCCCTCCTGCACCCAAGTCAGAATACTCTCTAGGTATAGTATACTCAACTGCTCTATAGGAAATTTTGATTTCTCTTTTGGCCATTGCAGAATCAGAGGAATTTTTAACCATACAGTTCAGAATCAAGGTAGTTCTGCATAAAGTTGGCAAGAACAGGTTGCCCAGAGAAGTTGTGACTGCCCCATCTCTGGAGGTGTTCAAGACCAGGCTGGATGGGGGCTTGGGCAGCCTGGTCTAGTGGGATGTGTCTCTGCCCATGGTGTGGGGTTGGAACTAGATGATCTTTAAGGTCCCTTCCATGCCAAACTATTCTATGATTCTATGAACTTATTATCAGTTCACCTGCTGTTTTCTGTCAGCATTTATCCATCTGTATCACTGAGTAATATGGGTGCTAACTTAGCCAGTATTAACAGGCCTTGCTGAAGAGATATTATTACATTAGGAGGGATTAAAGAGATATTTCAAGAAGCAATGATTCTTGGAACAGTACTCTTTACTGAAATGTTGACAACATTGATCTAAGGATTTTAATATCCTGCTTGATAATTAAACTTCTGCCTAGCAAAGATTTCCTCTGGGTCTGCTGTAAGAGAACCAGATATGTCTTCTGAGTTACTGAAGAGAATAATATTCAGGTACTGGTCAGTGAAAGATTTCCACTAGTGCTTTTGTCTTGGTAATGTTTAACAAATATGAGCTTAAATTTACAAAGAGTGATGGCCAGCTGTGGGAAATATTCAAGTTCTCTAGTCTTTGACTCTTCCAGCTTGTATTCAGTTTCAGTCTAGCATGCTTTAGTGTACTCTATGCTGTCAGATTTTCATTTGACGTGTGTGTGTGGTGCTTAGGCTAAAGAAAAGAGGGAAGGTTATAAAAGAAAACAACATCAAAAAATGATTAGCTCCTTGCAGATGTCAGTGTTGTATGACACATTTTACATGAATTATTGGTGTTGTCGACTCTTCTGCCGGGAGTGCAGAGAAGAATGGGCTCTGCTTCAGTTCACTGATCAATTTTTGATTTTCCTTAAATAAGACAAAAGGCAGCTTATTAAAGGTGAGGTATTGTTTGGAGGCTGCCATAGAACAATAACTGCTATTTTATAGTTTTTTTAATGGATTTCTTATTTTTTACAGACTTCTAAATTAACATATCTTTAGTGCTGGTTCCTAGGAGAAGAAGGGTTGTAGTAACACACTGCATGTCTTTGCACAGCTTTCCAAATCTTCTGGATAAGTCCAATGTAACAAAAAGGGGAAGTGCTCTGAGGAATCCTAATTTCCTATATGGTTTAAGAAAATGTACAGCCAGGCTGAAAAGATATGTCTTACTATATCCTTATTGAGAGAGACTGCGGAGAGACCAGGTATTCCACATGCAACAGAGACAGCAGTGGCCATCCTCTCTTTTGAAAATGTGTCATTTGTTGCTCATATGTTGTTAGACATCAGGGGTGAAATTCATTATAAGCTAACTTTAAACATCTATGGTGTGGATGGCTACACCTGAGCTTTACATGCTGGAGTTCCTTTACAATCAGTGGAGAAAATTATGTAAAATTTGGCTTGTTTTGACTGGCTTTTTTTGGATAATAGTGATTTCTAATAAGGGTCTCATCAAGAGTTTTTAGGAAGCTGATAACTCCAGCAGTCAGACTGAAAGGACACAGGTACGGTGGATAAGAATCTGGTTGGATGGTCGTATTCAAAGGGTAGTGGTCAATGGCTCAATGTCCGGATGGAGATCTGTGACAAGTGGTGTCCCTCAGAGGTCTGTACTGGGACCAGTGCTGTTTAATATCTTCATCAATGATATTGACAGCAAGATGGAGTGCACCCTCAGCAAGTTTGCAGATGATACCAACATGAGTGGTGTAGTTGCCACACTGGAAGGATGGGATGTTATCCAGAGGGACCTGGATAGGCTGGAGAAGTGGGCCTGTGTGAACCTCATGAGGTTCAAGAGGGCCAAGTACAAGGTCCTGCACCTGGGTTGGGGCAATCCCTGTTTTCAGTACACAATAGGGGATGATGTGATTGAGAGCTGCCTTGCAGAGAAGGACTTGGAGCTGTTGATTGATGAGAAGCTTGACATAAGCTGACAACGTGCACTTGCAGCCCAGAAGGCCAACCATGTCCTGGGCCGCATCAAAAGAAGCGTGGCCAGCAGGTTGAGGGAAGTGATTCTGCCTGTCTGTTCGTCTCTTGTGAGACCACATCTGGAGTACTGTGTCCAGTTCTGGAATCCTCAATGTAAAAAGGACATGGAGCTATTGGAACGGGTCCAGAGGAGGGCTACAAAGATGATCTGATGGCTGGAGCACCTTCTATACAAGGACAGGCTGAGAGAGTTGGGCTGGTTCAGCCTGGAGAAGAGAAGGCTCTGAGGAAATCTTATGGCAACTTTCCAGAACCTGAAAGGAATCTACAAGGAAGCTGGAGAGGGACTATTCATAAATGCTTATGGTGATAGGATGAGGGGGAATGGGTATAAACTAGTGAGAGGTAGATTTAGGCTTGATATAAGGAAGAATTTCTTTATCATGATAGTGGTGAAATGCTGAAACAGGTTGCCAAAGGAAGTTGTGGCTGGCCCACCCCTGGAGGTGTCCAAAGCCAGGTTGGATGGAGCCTTGGGCAGCCTGGTCTAGTGGGATGTCCCTGCCTGTGGCAGGGGGGTTGGAACAAGATGATCCTTAAGGTCCCTTCCAACCCAAACTATTCTATGATTCTATGATTCAATGATTCTATCATTCTATCATTCTATCCTTCTATCATTCTATCCTTCTATCATTCTATGCCTCAAACTTTTAAATCTTAATAATTCAAGTCCTATCCAGAATACTTTTGAAGTACGACGAGCAAGGTATTTAATAACTGTCTCTAACAGACAGATCTTTATTGAAGAAAGGAGAAGAGGAAAATAAAATCATCTAATACTTATGAGAATATGAATGGCTGATGACAGTGTAAGGTTATAATAATCGTTTCCCTCACTGTGCTCTGCAGCCATGTTATTTGATGTGCTTAAGGATAACTTACCCTTAATTGTGCCATCTAATGTTCTTCGTCAGCTTCTGCTGCCTGGGCTTACTATTAGCTGCTTGTGGAGCACTGCACATAGCCAGCCCCCTGGTTTGTCAGCAGTGGCAGAAAGGAACAATTTGGTGAACAGAATTGTTCCCTTTCCTTTTATAGCCTGCAATCTCCTATCCCAGTGCTATTCATCTGGAAGCAAAGCTGCACCTTTCACCCCACAGGGGCACACTGACTAGGTGGTATTCTTTCTCTAACTTTATTGTAACTACTATGTAAATGTGTATATATATATATCACTACCAACAAAGTCTGCTAGAGTAGCTCTTCTGCACCAGGAAAGAGAAAAGAAATCTTGTTTACTGTCTCCCAGGTAAAACTTGCTCTGGACATGAATGCTCTCTTCTTTCTTAAATATAGCTCCGTGCCCAGAAATGAGACTAGATACCTATTTCCCACTGAATGCTCCTTTCAGTGAAAGCTAGACATCCAGAACAAATTAGATTCCCAAGTATCTTCTTCAATGTGAATCTTCCTGTTCTGTGCAAGATAAAGGTAAGAGAAGAATGGAAATGGAGAAAGAATAATAAGTTGAGAGTTTTTTTGGTAGCAGAAACTTATTTTCTTAGCTGTTTTACAGATTATTTGGAAATTTATTTTGAGGCATTTCAGTTGCTGCATACAGAAAATGTCATTCTTGGTGCCTAGTGCAATTTAGTTTATTCCAGTCACTGATGGGAAAGGCAGTACACAAAAAACTGTGTCAGTAATTCTTTAAATCTTAATGTCAGGTGTCTAGGGATTTCTGAGTGGCTGGTTTTATCCTTGAAATGGGGAGTTCAAATGTTCTGTAGATGTAGATGTTACAGGTAATTTGTTGGACATATATTTTTAATGGATTGCCAGACTGGAGGTTTATAGAACAGTTTTGACACTATCGGTCAGAGTGACATTGCATAATTATATAATTTTTAATCCAGAAGGACAGTATCTTCTTTTTATGTTGATAATAGCATATTTAACAGCTATATTGAAGACTATTAATTATTCCACAAAAAAATACCTTATAACTTTATGTAGTAGTTTTTATTTCAAGCAGAAAATGAATGAGTAAATCTTGAAAGAGGTAAATGAGAATGATTGTAATTATGCAAATGCAGTTTTACAATGAAAGGAAGAGCTTTTGCTTTCTAGTGGGGTCTGGCAAGATTTTATTTAGCAGAGATTTGGAAGATTGTGTAGATAAAGGATACTGATCTCCACACTTCAGTATTTAAATCTACAGATCATCCATTTTAACAGGATTCTTTGGACAGAGCACTCTCTTCAACCCTTTGTTCAGAAAGTTCAGAAAGTTGAACATCTGATTGAGCCAAGTGTCCCACTGAGTTACTGAAAGGCCAGTTTTCTGTGGCTGACAGCACACAGAAACCAGCATGGCTATCACCACATCCAGCTGCCTTTGATGCCTCGGGTCTATTGACTTTGTATTATTTATAGCTTCATAGAACAGGAGTTTGCTTCATCATGAGTCTGAAAGGAGGTCTGCACTCTTACCTCTTGGTCTGTAATAAAAGTAATTAAACTGTGTTGTTACAATATCTTCTTGTTTCAGGGTTAGTGTGTAAGTATAGGCATTTTATGCATATGTAAAATGATCAGTGTACACACTGATAATTTTGTATATCACTGTCTTGCTTGAATAGACCACATGTCATGATGCTGGCAGATATCACAAGGTTTTGTGTTTACATCATAAAAATAAAAATAAGTACTGTCAATGAGGGTAGATTTTAATTCTTAAGTTGTTGATATATATGAATGTATGTTACTGCAAAAAGTCAAATAGCCCCTCACACAGAGGACATATACAATGTTTGGAGGGAGATTGAAAGAAATAGTTTATCTAGGGAAGAGTTAGTGAATTCAGTTTAAACTGGTCAATGTATGAAATCCTCCCAGTGGACTTCATTAAATATTTTGACAGGATTCAAAGTTGGGATTAACATTTCCACTCTGTAGCAAAAAGAACTCAGGGGATCAGATTCCTTGAGCTGCTCTGGCAGCTTTGTGTAGTGTCAGCAGCACAAAACAATAATAGAGCTAGTTTAACCGGCCTGTTAAACCTGGTTTACAGCAGCTTCGCATCACTGGAGTGGTACAAAGCAGCCAGCATCCACTGGTGAATCTGGCTCTACATACTTAGTAGTTTGCTGGTGTTGGTAGTGGCAAGACCGTTGTGAGCGATCTCAATGTGAACTGCGTGAACAATGTTTGGTAACGTTAGGGTTGGACTGTTGGCAAAGAAAAGCTGCTAAATTTTATTCTTTACTGGAAACACAGCTAAGAGCCCCTTCTAAAGGCCTGTTTCTCATTTGTTTCCCTTTGAAGCAAAGAAAGGTATCAAAAGGCAAGAGAAAACCTTTTCTAGTGCTAGAGCTGAACTGAATTGCAGTGAAACTTAAAGTTACATTTTCTCCTCTTTTTTTATGTCCTGTCCAGTGTTTCTCTACTTCACAGAGCTCTTTGCTGGGAATCCCTCTGGACTAAGTTCCTCTTGAGAGAGAGCATTTTTCAATAAAGGGGAAAAGCCTCTACCTCTAGTGCTTCTGCCTTATTTTCATGACTGCTTTTCTAGTCTGAAGTGGCCAACACAGCACCTCTGTGTGTATCAACCCTTTTTACATCGATTCTCACCAAAGTGCTGTTTTATTCCTCTGTGGCATTTCCATGACCTGAAATCACAGGGATGCCAAAGCTGTATGTGACTCAGCGGAAAATCCCTGGGTTCCACTTGTTACATGGACAACTCACTTACACCTTCCCCTGGGATTTTTTTCTGCAAATATATGCTTCCTATTCCAGAATGATGTCATATGTGTTTGTGAATTCCCATGAAGTGAACTTATCCTCTTTACAGGCAGGAGTGTGGACAAAGCCTTTAAATTCATGCTGTTGACCTTCTCTCTTGCCCTTGCTAAACTGCTGCTTTGTGAGCTGAGGAGACAGCGCTATATAGTGGCTTTAATAGACTTCCTCCAAGTGGAGGATGCTGACAGTTGCAGGCTGTGCCGCAAGCTGGAGGCTGGTAGCACCTCCTTTGAAAATCTCTTGCAGGAATATGCTATCCTAGAACAGGCGTTGGTTTGTTTAGAGATAGGATGAAATGCAATGAACTTAACAGCCACAAATTCTGTCAACATTCAGCTATTTTTATATAAACTAATGAGGCAGCTCTGAAAAGTCACTTGGTCTGTAAGAAATCATCTTTTGGCTGAGCAGTGACTTCTTCAACTAAACTGAACTAAAATGGAGAGAGAAGGGTCTGGAAAACTACCTGGGACCTTATTTCTTTTCCTCTAAAGCTCCCATTCATCAAAGCACACAGCATCTTGCCAGCCTCCTCACTCAGCTGGGGTGACTGGAAATGTCAGTGTTTAAAATTGCCTTTTCTCACCTCCAGCTTCTCAAGAAATAGCCCTTCTTTTTGAGCAAAGAGCTATCCACAGCAAATACTGAATGAGAACATTTTGTCACAGCGAGCCATTTGTCAGCTCCAATTGGGATTACTGTATAATGCTCTTCCTGCTGGTACACAATATGGCTCAGGCTACCACATACTCCAGTTCCCATAGTGATTGCTGGACTCCTGGTGACTGTTTAGTGTCCTGATTCAATCTTCAGAGCCATTGGTGCAGCAAACCTTGGTTATTTTTAAAGGATCTTTCTGTTTGATTTTTAAGTGTCATAGCAGACTGAAAAATAAGAACAAGGTTTGTAAGTACCTGGATCAAAGTTTTCTCTGTTGAAAAATAAGAATGAACAATGAAACCAAATTTTAGAGCGGAGGGATCAAGTATCGTGTGGTCTCTAGAGTTGGCTGCATAATGTTCCTCTGTCTAACATGGCAAGAATGATGGTCTCAACCTCTCCACATTAGCAATCCTTTTTATCCCAGATCTACACAAATAAGACAAGAAAGAAAATACGGCAAGAAAAAGCCTCACCAACAACACAAATTACTCAGCATACAAGAATACTCTTAACAGCGTTTTGACAATGGAAACAGGAAAAGGTTGAATACTGCACAAAGTCATTTGGATATCTAGAAATAGATACAGACTGTGAGATAATAGATGAAGAAGTGATGGGCAGCAATGCAATACAACAGGTTAATAATTCTGATGTCTCTTTTGTAATTGTCCTGTAATACTCTCTCCTGCCTGTTAGATAGGGTGTTTGTGTGGGTATATACATATATAAGAAAGAGAGAGAGAGAAACAGAGTAAGGTGGGGAACAAATTTCTCATGTTAAAACAAGTTTGCTGACAAGGCAAAGAAATATGTGAAAAGCCCCACAGCAAACATTCAGTATGCTCCTGTTTACACTAGAGGACAGCTGCTACACAGATGGTCTGGGATCAGAGGAGCACAAAGCTGCTTTAAGCCATGCATGCTTTCTCTCATGAGTTAGTATGTGTGCACTATAGCTGTAAGCAAAGTTTCTTCCTGCCCTCCCAGCCCAGAGGGGTGGGACAAGGCAGATTGTGAGGAAGGAATTGTATTGTTGACAAACAATGTTTTTGACCCTTCCAGTTAATTATACCAGGCTTTGTATATCAGTAGCATTTTGGAAGGCTGGCTTAAGCTACCAGCATTTCAGAGGAGCTTTGTCTTTTGCACACAATGTTTTTGAAGTTGGTTGGAATGCAAATGATTTTTCTTACTCTATTATTTTCTAAAAATCCAAAGTGCAAAATGAATACTTTAGATGTGAAATCCTAGCTACATAAAGCTATCACCAGTCATATTCATCAAATATTCTTCAAAGAGAAAAGGATTGCTCTTGTCATCCCTGCCCAGAAGTATTGCACTGGATCCTTTGTGTATTGAGATGCTCTGTAGAGACCACTAATCATGAGAGGCTGCAAAGAGAGGGAGCAGATTTCCGCATCCTGTGTATGTGCCAAGGATGGATAAGAAAAGCCAGGTGCCTCTGTGTTTCACATTTGCCTGTGGGGACATAAATACCCCAAATATAGTAAAATTTGTAGGGCAGTGTCCTGTTCAGTTCTAGCCTTATGTAAGAATGAATGGCTTGCCTGTTTTTCCCCTTGATATCATCTTTGCACATTTGGGGAATTTCTTTTCTTCTAATTATTGGAGGCAGTGGAGGGAGTATGGTCTGTTGGTAGTCAAAAGGATGCTTCTGAGCAGGGATCATTGACTCAGTGTGATAACAAGCTTCCACACTCATTAGTTAAAAGGCTCATGAGTTTTACAGTGGTAAGAGAGTAATGGCACTGATGCGACTGAGATTCCCATCATAAAACTCCAAGCTCTGTGTTTCTGATTTCTGTTGTTTTCTACTGTCCTCCCTATTCCACTGCTGCTGTGGAAAACAGATTATCTGGGCTATATTTCACAGATTTATTATCCTAGACATAAAAGAACAATTTTTAACATTGTTGTTTGTTTATTTATTATTTTTTCCCCCAAAGGTTTGTGATTTGTGCTTGCTAAGGAAAAAAGTCTCTCTAATCTTAATTTTCTTTGTTTGTGGTGAGTCAGGTACCACCCTGGAGAGGCATAATTATTTTCATGGAAAATTTGCAGAGAATGCATATCAATTGCGAAATCAAGTAAATGTATATTTGTTAATTCATGAAAATAATAATAATCTCTTATTTGTGTTCTTGTCTTTCATTTAAAAATATTCAAGAATTTTGCCTGTATTATTCCCAGTGGCTGAAGTGTACTGGAGTGACAATTCGCTTTACACTTAGTGAGTGTACCGAAGTAGACTTTGGAGTGATTTGTGTCAACTATGTGCTTTGGAGCAGCCTTTTGGTTCATATTTCTATAGGATATATCTAAAGTCATAAACTGCTTGATAATTGGACAGCTAAGTACATATTTGCATGTACATTTATGAAGTTTTTTTGTGAAATTATGGTTAATATATTTGCCAATGCAAGCAGAAGAAGTATTTAATAGACGCAGAGCCTTATCCTTACCTGAAGTGATGTATCTGTGCAACATTATTTTGAATAACCCATCTCTACCATATGTACAGCTTTTACAGTGTATAATGCAAAAAGAGTCCCTTGGGTGATTAAAGTAGCCATGATGGTGGAAACAGAAAGAAGTGAAAAATGTAGCAGCTATTCTTCTTACCTTGTAAAAAATTTAACCAAATTGAAGATAATATGTTAGACTACAGATTGAGAAGACATGTTATATATATTATCAAAATCACGACAAGCTTTGCTTTCTGCCTGCTTGGAGGAAATTTTTAAATGGAGATATTTTATATCTTCAGTTTGTGCTTCTAGAACTTTAAAAGTGTGAGAAGTTTTAAATTTGTATTTCACCTTCCTTCATTAAGGCAGACAGCTTCCTCTTACTTTGTTTTCTGCTTCTAAAGCTATAAAATTGTCTCTGGACATGAGATATTAGACATGTTCTGATCACTGATTAATTTAGTCACTTTCTCTCTGCCAGAATTTTGCCGATAAGAAGAGGAGTGCAAGTGCAAGGTTAATTTAAAGCAGCACTGAGGAAGCTGAAATGATAAACTTGAATTGCAATAAGTGTTTGAATGTCCAGAGTGGAATTGCTCTTGCCTATGTTTAGACATCTAGAGCAGAAATATTTACTCGTGCTAGTGGTCAATGGAAAATAATGAACATTTCTGGGCTGTGTTTCAACTGACCTGCTTTAGATTTCTTGGAGTCTTAGATCTTCAGATGTGATGAATTTCAGTTGAGATGTAGCTCCCTGTTGACATGAAAAGGCATCTGACTGGCAGGTTCTGAAGTGAATGCCAAACATTTGCATTGAACACATTTATGTTTGGGGATAGGAGTTGCACTCTGTGCCTGACATGTTTTTCTGTCCATTCTGCATTCCCATCTTGTTGCATACGTCTGTGTAATTTGACATGATCTACGTCTCTCTCTCACTCGCTTTTCTATCTGTAATCCAGTTAGGTAGTGGGAATATTTGTCATATATTAGGTAAGGATGAACATGAAGCTAAAATACCAGGGTTGATTGATTGTCCAAGGTGGTGTATAGCCTTTTTAAAAATACTGTCATAGAAAAGATATTTCCTCCAAGAGATTTCTTAAGAAATATAGCTGTCTGTATAAAACTGGCATTTAAACATTTGGGAAGTAAAATGTAAAGCTGTGGTTGTTTATAACCGTGGGCTATTAACCTTAGAATCAATAACACGGGTTTCTCACTGGTCTGCAAAACAAACTCAAGGCAGCAGTTTCCAAAGAAGTGTGCATTAAAAAAACCCAAACCCTTAGACTCTAGGCTGCAGCATAATAACTGACTTCCAAAGAAGTGTAACCAGATATGGACATTTTCATAGAATATTCCCTTTACTATATTGTCACATGAGTTTTTCACAATGGCTTCATTAAGCTTTGCAAACAGTGTTAGCTGTGATGGTTTAATAAGCCAATGAGAATTTAATTGTGATCTACACTCAAAACATGCATGACGCACTACACACAAATTAATGGCAATATAAAATCTCTGAATCAATGCAGTAGAAAATATCTATGATAACCAGGATATTAAAGATTAATGTCAAAGCTTTGGTAAATTTGTCAAAGGCAAATATGGTAAAGTCTGACTTTGTTCTGGACGGGTCTGAAAGTGAAATTCTGTATGTATCCACTCCCTCATAGGCAACAGCTTTTAGTTCCTCTGGAACACTTGAAAATCAAATGTTCAGAAAAAAGTTACCTAGATGCACCACTAATATCTTCTACTTCTGAAAACACTGAATCCTATGGAAACTATTCCTACTTTGTTGTGATGTGTCTGGTATGTAAAAGCATTGAGCTCTCTTCTTTCAAGAAGAAACGTATTCTTGCAAAAGATATCCTTAAAGTTTTGCTTTTTCAAGAAAATGACAAAAGTTCTGTCCAACTAATTAGAAGGGCTGTTTACTTTTTATACTTTCCTATTTGTAGTAGGTAAATACTTCCTCAGCAGAAAAAAGAGGGATGTGCTGGATAAGTAAGACAAATAAAGTGCATATGGATTTAAAAGCAGAAAGGTAGAAATAACTAAAAATGTTGCAAAATCTGTCTAGAAAAGAAAGGGGCAAAATAAATATTTCAGCAAATATGAGAAAATGAGTAACAAATATGAGCAAACTGGAGAAACAAGTAAAAGAAAAATTACATGACAAAAATTTATTGGCCAAGCTAAAGAAGGCTGAACTGACATGAAACGGTAATTTACTTGATTAAATTTCAAATCCTACCAGAAAAAAACCCAAACAATTAAGCAAGTATTTATTAATTGATAGTTTGAGCTGAGAAGAATAAATGTCATTGTGCATATTTTTCTTAAACCTGAATCTCTGGTTTTACATTGTCTGCCACTAATGAATCTTGATTTTGAAACAGAAGTACTGCTTTTAATATGGGGAAATAAGTAATGGATAGTAAATTTTCTCATAAGGAGAATCAAATTTATGTTCTTCTTTATTTTAATTCAGAGATAAAATTTAATTGATAGAAGAATATGTATTAATGTAAAAAAATTGGCTATAAGAATGTAGAATATTGATGATGACAAATAGGCAGATTTCTGGAAGTCATTTATGTTTTATGAATGTAACCAAGGCTGAGTGATCCTTTCTTTTCAGTACTTATATAGAAAACACCATAGAACAACAAAATGATTTGGTTTGGAAGAGTCCTCTTAAGGTTCTGAAGTTTGATAATCTCTCAGATCAGTGCTAACTTTAGATCTAGATCAGGTTACTCAGTGCTTGGTCCAGCAGAAAGTTGAAAATCTTCAGGGATGACAGTTTCACAGTCTCCCTGAGCATCCTGTTCTAGTGACTTAGGCATTCATATGGTAAAGAATAGTTTCCTATGTACAATCAGAATTTCCCTTGGTGCATCTTTTAACCATTGCCTCTTGTTCTTCAGCTGTGGAAGTTGGGGTGTCTTCTTAGCAACACTCTTTCAGGTCATACGTAACTGCAACTAGACTCCTCTTTTAGACTTCTGTTCAAAAGGCTTAGAAAAATCTTGATTTTATAGAAGAGTTCCAGCAAGATTTAGATACAAAAACATGGATTCAGTATGGGACATGAGATGTAATTCAATTTTACATGAAGTACCTTCAGAAAAACCTGAGCAGTGATCACCTGAGCCCATGGGAGTGTAGACTTGTAGTAGATGTCCTCATTTGGTCCCAGACCAGTGCATCTGTATTTTCCCCATGATGCAGGATGTGTCCAGCTGCCTCATTGTAGGAATCAGGTGATTCACCAAGGGGTCTCATGAAGGAGGACTTCTGAGGAGTATCTTTAATTGGAGAGACTGACCGAGGACTCCAATCCACTGGATAGCCTCTAAACATATTCGCTTATAGTTTAGTAATTCTGAGAAAATGTAGCTGTATTGCAGCATCATAAAGCAATCCAGATTGGAAGGGAACTCTGATGTCATCGAGTCAAGTGCCCTGCATGATGAAGGCCATACCGTACTGTTAAAAATAAGCCTGATATAGGCATGTTTGGTTTGCCTAACTCTTTTGGGACTGGGGCACTCTGGAGACTGCAGAATCCAGGTCTGTTCTCTCCTACATCCAGTGGGGCCCTGACCCACAAATCTCCTTCCTGTGGACTGGGCTGGGATGGACAGTCTACAAGCTAAAGAGGCATAGGACCACCTTCTAGTGTGGAAAATATGCTGCTGGCAAAAAGGAATCAAGCTGCATATTTTGTAGGAGTGAATTGAATGAGGGGTGAAAAATCAATGTTTACTTTTAAATTCTCTAAATGGACAACTGTGTGGCTTTGGGTTCCTGTTTTCCCAAACAGTTCTCCTACGTGGTTTGGGAACTAGTGCAGGCCAGAGACCTTTCCCTGCTGGCAGTTTGCATGTGGACATCTTGTTTTGGAAGTTAAGGAAGTTTGGAGGCATGGATGCGGATTGTTGCATGCCACCTGACCACAGGCCCAGATGATGGTCAGGAATACATCTAGTTTACTTACAGAGATGTAACTACTGGCTTAGAGAAAGATGCTGTTTGTGAGAATAAACATAAACACTAGGTTACAGAGTCAAACTCTTACTTGCCATTGCTTCCTCTTTCTCTGATCCTGTAAAATTTCATTTTTAGTTTAGTGCACATACTTGATAGAGTCTGCAGTCCCATTCATAAATGTTTAGAACTGAACGTTCGGGTGTTTTCCTGGGAAGTGACAATTGCCTGGAAAAGATGCAATGTAAGGTCTTATCTCTTTAGGCAAAGAAGCTTATCGGACCTACTCCCAAGATGAGCACAGGAGGAATTAAGAGCTTCTATGAAAGCAACAAGTGGTGAGTCCTTCCTATGGCATTTTAAAGGAGAGGACTCTATTGCAGTTTTGTGATACTGATTTCTTTTGGTGTGGAGGAGATGCACTCAGGAATTACCTGCTAGATCACTTATCAAAGGGACTTAAATAGGAAGATGAAAGTCATCTGAACGAAACCAGGTTTAGACAATAAACTTATCTGCTGAGCTCTACAGGTTTGCTGGTCTGCATAAAGTTACAAGTTCAGGCAGATGGCTAGGAGTCTATTTTGTCAGCTGAATGTGGGTTTTAGAATGACAGTTTAGGTGCAGGCATTTATGTCATTCATGTCTTCGGCTTTCTGTTCTTAAGAATTTCCCTAAGCCACTTCTGTCAAAGAAAGAGTAGCAGCCCTCATGTGTACCTTCTATTTCCAGGGTGGTGTGGTCTTTGTCATGCACATGACACAGCCTGCAGTGTCTAATATTGTGGCTGGAATCCTGTATAGTAATGTCGCAAGCCATGAAGCTAGCCAGGATTTGAAATGTAAGGACCATAAAGGTAAGTAGGCTGTATTAATAATTAGTAATCACCATAATCAGTTAGATTTTAAAGCATTTGCTTAGGCTTTCACATATGGAAATGGTTGCCTAACTCTTTTTAGGAGTCTACCTTTCAAAATCTTGGCTGGAGTCCATAATACATGCAAGAGAATTAACCGAGCCTTCTAAACATGGCAATCTGCCATTACCTGTTGCTGAAAGCCCAGGCAGCAAGAGTGGTGCCAAGAGCCGAGCTGTAAAACAGTTCAGCTCAGTAGCAGTCATCACCTGAAGCTGCTTGTCAGGTTGTTGATTCTAATGTGATGATGACAGTTGCATTGGTCTTGACATTAAATACTTGTGCAGATATCCATTAGAGGATGTTTAGGAGGTTTTGGGATCAAAAAATAGAGATGAAGGATGGAAGCTTGTGTTCTTTGAGTTCACAGCATACTTCAACAAGATGTAAAGAAGAGACAAGGTAATGACTGGATAACAAATGATAACAAGTCCATTCTTATTACCAAGATATGCAGGCTAACACAATTAACATTTTCTTTTGAGAGAGGGATACGGCTTCAAAAGACTGTTGAAAAGTGTCACCGTTTGGTGTGCAGATGGAGTTGTGCTAGCTCACTGCCCCTAGAAAAATGTGAAGCATGAGGAAACCTGTTTGAGTCCTTTTGATTGAAACGACAATCTTATCAACTAAGATAAAATGATAGAACAATGTGGGCACAAAGTATTCAATTTAATTGTTTTCCTTCTATAAACTTCCTGGATTTTGCATTTCTCGAAGTCACACTACTATGTAGTTTTCTTTGTGAATGGATAAAAGAATTCAAATAAATTCTGTCAGTGTAGGGTGCACACAATGAAAAAAATGGTAAAAAAGCTTTGATTTGTTATATGAAGATTAAAGTGTAGGATCAAATGTCCAGATATAAATGCATCTAATAACACTTCTGGGTTTAGTTTAAAAATAATAATTTTCCAAGTTTCATTTTTAATATTATTACAATCAGGGAAACCTGCTGGCACTGCACTATTTCTTGTCTTCAGGTTGGTGAAAATCTTTGAAAATTTTTGTTGTGAGATTCCAAGAATCATGCCACAAAGGAAACCTTATAAGAATTACTGAAGAGATTTCAAGCACAGCTTTTATAGACTGGATTCATTCTCAAACACACTGAAAATTTCACACATGCCTAGAATTAACACACGTTTATCTCTGAAAACGCATCTCTGTTGCTGATGCCTACTTCTGATAAAATTCCTGGTAAGACGATTTCTGACACGTACATTCTAAAAATTTTCAAAATAACATATCTCTAGACACCTTTATACACATGCTTTTTGACACTTTATTTTGCACCTAATGGCCTCCTTTTTTTCAAATCTTCAAGCCATTTCTCACCTAAAGTGACAGCTGTAACTTGTTAACATCTTGAAAAGACATGTTTACTAAACACTATTTACTCTGTCTGGTTTATCTTTTCTACTGAATTTAATTGCTTTGGGTTTGTACTAGGCACCTAAGCAAGACTTGAAATGGTTTAAAATGTACATTTTATAGATGTTCCATAAGTTTACAAACATATTAATTGGTGCTACAGACACTGTAGAGATTAGGACTAGGTTTTAGTCCTTTTGCA
The DNA here is from genome assembly GCA_033459285.1 of Clamator glandarius. Classification (NCBI taxonomy): domain Eukaryota; kingdom Metazoa; phylum Chordata; class Aves; order Cuculiformes; family Cuculidae; genus Clamator; species Clamator glandarius. The sequence continues at coordinate 1,981,131 of JAUNZM010000046.1, forward strand.
GGTGGATCATTAGTACCAATACTAGTACCAATATGTACCTATAACATGATTATTTTGTTTCTGAAGGTGTTCATAATGTTCTCTTAGTTTGCAGGCAGAGTAATAAATGCTTCAGCTACAGCTTTTGAAAAATCTCTTGTGCTCAGGATGTTGCTAACAAGCTACAATCCTGACTGATGGAAGAAAAAAAAACCATGTTGATATCTGGTGTGAGAGAGAGAATTCAAAGTTAATAGGAAATTTATTGGCTTCTGCTCACGTAAGTTCATACTCTGGCATTTCTGAATACACTTGAGACTTAAATAAATCTCCACATGCAAACTAAAATTCCACTGGATCCTTAAAGCTGGTTTTTTTTGTTTTCAAATGTTCTTTCAGGTCCTTGAAGCTTTTGATCTGCATTCATGGGAAATTTGAGCCAACTTTGACATGTGGCTTGCAAACTCTTGGGTCAACCTGAGCTTGCATTCTGGAGCCAGATAACAGAGCTGCAGCACTACGAAAACTGGCTTAGAACTGTTCATAGCCTGTAAAGAGGAGCATGTCTTGGAGCAGAAGTATGCTGCATTTGATTTCTTTAACAAATTCTTCTATATTTTTTATAGGATTTGTTTATTCAGAAGTGAAAGAGGAGTAAAACGTTGGACTAAATGGGATCTCTCAAAATAACTGAATTTATCTATTATCAGAAACAGTCAGTGTCTGATCTACACCAGGCTGAGATTGGATAATGTTTTTGTTCATATGCATTGATTACTACCAATACACAAGGGAGCACAAAATTACATCAAATTAAAATAAAAGGGAAATCTAAATGTGAGAAAGTGTGAAGGAAAGAAGTTTCATAACTGCACTGTAGACATTCAGTCTCTCTCCAATCCCTGTTAATTCACCCTAAATCAAGCACTAAACATATGGTATGTGCAGATGGTTCATGCAGCTGCTCATGCTTAGAATCCAGGTGGGTGTTTCTCAGCAGTTTTATCATATTTTATTTCAAAATTGTGTTCCAGTTTTTAATGAGGAAGTTTTTGAGAATGCAGTAACAAAAAATGTCTCAGGTTAAGACAATATCCTCATTTGGGGCTAGCTTGCACTATCATGAGGTGTCAGACCCTTGATCTGAAACAGGGATCCTTGGGGAATTTTTCTCAATGGGTATTTCAGCATATTATTCAGGGTCTTACACATTTGCTTACTTACACACCCTGTACAGAGTTGCTGAGATTCCTGTACCAGCCTACTACCACACATAGCATATAAAGATTCATACACAAGAACTGGTACCACATTTATTTCCCTACAAAAGAAGATACTAGTGATGAAGGGCGAGTGGCTAGTGGGAGTTCTTTGAATCAGATAAAGCTATTTAGAGATTTTGTAAATCATAGAATAACCAGGTTGGAAGAGACCCACTGGATCATCAAGTCCAACCATTCCTATCAAATACTAAACCACGTCCTTCAGTACCTCATCCACCCGCACCTTAAACACCCCCCTGGGCAGACCGTTCCATTGCCTAATGACCCTTTCAGTCAAGAATTTTTTCCTTATGTCGAGCCTGAGCCTCCCCTGGTAGAGCTTGAGGCCATTCCCTCTTGTCTTGTCCCCTGTCACTTGGGAGAAGAGGCCAGCTCCCTCCTCTCCGCAACCTCCCTTCAGGTAGTTGTAGAGAGCAATAAGGTCTCCCCTCAGCCTCCTCTTCTCCAGGCTAAACAACCCCAGCTTTCTCAGCCCCCATGCTGGCTCATGTTCAGTCGGCTGTCAACCAGTACCCCCAGGTCCTTCTCCTACTGGCAGCATTCCAGCCAGGCTTCTCCCAGTTTGTAGCACTGCTTAGGGTTGTTGTGCCCCAAGTGCAGGACCCGGCATTTGGCCTTGTTAAACCTCATGCCATTGGACTCTTCCCAGCAATCCAGCCTGTTCAGATCCCTTTGCAGAGCCTCCCTGCCCTCCAGCAGATCCACACTTCCACCTAGCTTAGTGTCGTCTGCAAACTTGCTAAGGGTGCACTTGATGCCTTCATCCAGATCATTGATAAAGACATTGAAGAGGGCTGGACCCAGCACTGAGACCTGGGGAACCCCACTTGTAACTGGCCTCCAGCTGTATTTAACACCATTTCCCACCACTCTCTGGGCCCGGCCATCCAACCAGTTTTCCACCCAGGAGAGTGTGCACCCGTCCAGGCCAGAGGCCGACAGTTTCTGAAGCAGAATGCTATGAGAAACTGTATCAAAGGCTTTACTAAAGTCCAGGAAGATACATCCACAGCCTTTCCCTCGTCCAAGAGTCTAGTCACTCGGTCATAGAAGGTGATCAGATTACTCTGGCAAGACCTGCCTTTCATGAACCCGTGTTGACTGGGCCTGATCACCCGGTTCTCTTGCATGTGCTTCATGATCGCACTCAAGATCACCCGCTCCATGACTTTCCCTGGCACTGAGGTCAGACTGACAGGCCTGTTTCCTGGATCCTCCTTGTGCCCCTTCTTATACATGGGCACGACGTCAGCCAGCCTCCAGTCCAGCGGAACCTCCCCAGTCACCCAAGACCGCTGGAAGATGATGGAAAGGGGTACATTTAGTACTAATGCTTCCTGCATCATCACCATAACATGATTCCTGCCTTCCCTGCAGCTCTCCTTCTCTTATTTAAAAAAGTATCTGGAGGGAGTCTGTAATTATTCTCTCTCTAGATACTTGTATCTTCTCATTATATTGGTATTGTCTCTTGCACAACCCTTGTGTGGGTTACTGAAAGAGTATTAATGTTGTGCTGTCTGAACAGTCAGAGTCTCACAGAGCTGGAACCAAGCAGCCCTGCCTGGAGCGATGCTGCATCCCAGTTCACTGAGGAACTATAGTCTTAGAGTAGTGGTTGGCTAAAGGCCTCAGAAACACAATTGGATTTAATACAATATCTGAAATTATTGTCACTGAAATGAAGTTGTAACCTTTACTATAAGGCTATGACTTGTTCAGATACTGCTGTTAGGACCTAAAAATTGAAGTCTAAAATTACAGTCCTCATGAGTTCAGTGAGCAGCTTCCTGATCCTAGAGCTGTCTAAAGTTTGGGGTATGAATAAAACACAGTGAAAGTCATTGGTCAAAAATGTGTAGCAGAACTAGCTGAACACCTATTTTCACCCCACTCCATGGACTTCAGATTTCTGGGCTTTGCATCTTGATCAAATGAAGATTTCTTCCTGAAGCTCAGAAAAAGATGTGCCAAGCATGGCTGATCTAATACTTTGGTATTGTAAAATGGGCCACCCTGCTCCTTGTCCCCTCTCCTGCTTTATGTGCATGCTCCATCCCTGTACCTTACACTAGTTCTGGAGTCTGTCAGACCATTGATTCATTTGACTGAATTTGGCAGAAAACTGCCCCAGCAATAAAATGAGTAGTTTAATGAGTTCAGCTCATCATAATTGTCAAAATTGGAAAAAGGAAGAAAAAAGAAAGAGGCGTAAGACCATCATTCATGGTAGCACTTGGCAATTAAATTTGACATAGGCTCATCTGTCTCACTAAACCTCATCTTACAGAAATAATGCCTCAGAGACGGTTTGGGCTCAAGACATATTCTTAAGTTTGGTGTTTCCCTGTTAGCTGACTTGTATTGCTTTATAATCTGTTTATAAGGATTTAATTCTCAGTTGCTTTTCTCCCTCTTATTGATAGTATATAGGACTGTGAATTCTATCATTTAAGTCAATGTTAGGCAATATATTCCTGATCATTGCTGTCCCTGACTCCATTCCTGATCTGTGCTTACTTTCTCCATGGAGTAGACATTGAAATCATCCTTGCTTTTCTCTAACGCAAAATTCATTTAGACTGGAATTCAATTAAAAAATGTTTTTCTTAGATCTGCAGGGGATTAGGAGAAAGAAGACAAACAAAACAGAGAGAAGAGATTGCCTGGTATAAATGAAAAATACATTAACTAAAACTAATGGAGTTATCCACCAGCTAAGGATCTTGTCTGTTTTATTTCATCTTTAGCTCAGACCATCCAGTTTGTGATTTTGTTTAGCTGTGTTTAAATAGGCTCATTTCCACTGCAACTTTAAACATTTGCTCGACCAAAAAATAAAGAATGACCTCAAGATCTAGGCTTTTGTTAATTTAATATGTCCTTTTAGATTAAATCACTTCAAGATATGGTTCCTTTCTGCTCTTCAGTATAATTTAATTAAGTGGCTCAATCTGAAATATTGAATGTGTTTCTTTCAGAGTAAACACTTTGTTTATTCTCTTCAAAATAAAAGATTTCTCTAAGAAAAAGATGAAATGATTACTTTCTATTGATATGGCTACAGTGTAATAATAATCGAGGTGATTCCTAGAGTCTTCATAAAACATGGCATTTTTCTGCCTGGAGGGTTTCATGTAAATACCTTGTCTTTGCCTGTGAAAGAGAGCCTCCCCAAGCTACTCTAGCTCAGTTCAGTCAGAGCCAGGGGAATATGTATTGCAGGAAATCTCTAAACCTGAAGTCATAAGTTATGAAAGAAGTGAAAGATACAGTGAAGCACTTTTGGTGGAATGTTTTGCTACAGAACAACAGAATACAAGTTCTCTTGAGAATACATGCCTACAGATCATAAGCAATGCATGTACTAAGTATTTACATATCCATGGTCAGATGAAAGGATACTCAACATTATTTGGAATGTTTTGAGATTGTTTTTTTATTCTTTCCTGCTTAATTTCTAATCCACATTTTTTGATTATTAAAGAGGTAACTTTCAAGTCAAGATTCATATACACTTCAATGTCTAATATGACATATGAAATACAAGGTCTAACAAAAATTCCTCAGACTGTGCCTGTAACTCTCTTTGTTTAATAAATTAAGAAATTCAGCTATGATCACCTTGAAGCTAGTTTTCTTCTGAGTTGATGCACAGTTGCATATGATGCTACCAATTCTGCAGATAATTTTCCAGAAGGCTGTTGAGGATCTCTATTGTTTTTGCTTCCACATCTTCTACTAAAATTAAATAAGTTCCTTAGAGCACTAAATTGATCTTTGGGAAGAGGGAGCCAGGTCTGGCAAATAGGGTGGGTGTTCAAGCACAATGATGTTGTTATTACCTAAAAACTTCTTCACAGATAAAGTGTTGTGGGTTGGTACACATTGACATTTTCCAGCTGAGGTTAAAAAAAGTCTATATTTGAACAAGGATCCACTTGTACTGAATGAAACAGCAGAGTTGAGCCTTGTCACACTGTGGCATGTTAGAACATGTTTAACAACCATCTCTGTTTCTCCCCTCCCACTCTTGGTTCCTAAACTACAAGTTTAGTCTCATATTTTCTTTTCTTGGATTGGACTTGTACATTCAGATTCTTCATCTGATTTAGACAGATCTGAGAAGAAAAAAACGTGAGTATCAGTTCAAAGGATCATAAATATATCCATGTGTTTGTGCTCTAAGTATGTGTTGGTGAAGCCCTATGTATGCTGAGTTTCAGGCCAAAATATCTCAGAACATACCAATACTGAACATGAAATAAAAGCCTTCATCCATAAAGTAAGTTCAATTCTTTTTGAGCCTTTGAGTTAGCTTGGCTGACTTCTCCTCATTATATTTGCCTTTTTATATATTTGCTGTTGGGCTGTTTCCAAACAACTGGAAGCCTAAAACATAAGAATATCTTCTCTCATGAGATTTCCAGCCCAAATCTACTCGCTTCAGAGTATAAAAAGGCTCTGACTTCATTTTCGAAATAAGTAACAGTTTAGATGAGCAAACATATTTTTGTGTGCCTGTACAAACTGAATTTCAGCTTAGTTTAGGGCTCTAAACACATTTATTCATACAGAGTATGGACAGAATATAAAGTGGTGATTGTACAAAAGCCTCAGGAATCAGTAATTCTAGGCATACCAGTGGATTTAGAGTAGCTTTTTAATCTTTCAGCTCTGATTTAAAAATGAAACACATAGAAACAATTATGTATTCTTTTTTAATTTTCTCTATGTTACCTTGTCATATTATTTAAGTTAATGCTGATTTAAAACACTACGCAAAGCTGCTGACCTTTTGGATTTACTCCCCAGAAATCTTTGGTTATTCAGCTGAAGTAGCAGTAAATGGGTTAGTGTTTTATTTTTTATGGTCCATGAATGAAGTCTGATGAAACATTGCAAATAGGAGTGCACGACAAGGGGGTGCAGAAGGAATATCGGCACTAGTGCCAAAGCCTGAATGCTGTCATATGCTTGCATAGAAGCAACACTTGCAAGTGGCTATTTCTAAAGCCATGTGAATTTCATTCCAGAATCTTGCAGCAGAATAACAAAGTAACCTTCCAGCAAAAGAGCTAATCACCTCTGGGACAACAAAATGTAAACAAAGAAATGCTCTTAAAAATTATGATTGAAGCCTGTAACATTTTAATGACTTGGCAGCTAGCACAGTATTTCTTTACAAACAAGCAGAAACCAATACTAATGCATCTGTTGGGCTGGGAAGTAAATGTATAATCACTCAAATTAAGCCCTTTGATTTTAATACAAATATCAAGGCTGCATAATAAGGTATACTTAGACTTAAGCTGCAGTGGGAACTGGTGGAACAATTTGTTGGGTCACTTTGTCACAGAGTTCATGAGCAGACAAGGGGTCCTCCATGTTGAAAAAACATTATGTTCTCTACCCCACTAGCTTCCTCAGATCCTCTGATGGCTGGAAAAGTACTAGGAAATTAGTAGAGGCATAGTAAACAGAGGCATAAACTGGAGTGAAGGATAATACTGCTGAATTCCCAATTCCTGCCATGACAGAGACATAAATTGGGTGATTCCATAAAATTTGAGGTTGCCTCCTATAAAACACAAGTTTAATCAGATTTGATAGTCTACTCCATATGGAGTAGACTATCAAATCTGATTACTTCATGTCTGTTGGTTTCCTCAGTGGAGTTAATTTTAGATTCTGTATCTGAGTGATGAAGGAAGAGGGAAGGGTTTATGCTTGGCATTAAATGCCAGATCCCTTATCCTGGGTTCAGGTCAGACATGACTTATGCCAAGGAAGGAGCTGTAGCATGGTAGGTTTCTAAGAACAACAGAGCTCAGAAAAGGACACTAGGGTAAGAGGTAAAACACAGAAAAGCTGGGTTAGCATATGTGTTAAGAGAGGAGAAAATATTTCTCTGGAGACATGCCTTGTAGCAAATTTGTATAGCATTGAATGTGAATGAGCCAACAGTATTTTCCAGAGACCTTAGGGAATTACACAAAACACTTAACTGAATTATTTCTCTGTTTTACAGTCTTTCAAGCCTCCCATAAAATTTCTTAGCAGCAATGTCAGACCAAGACCTATCAAGTTAATGTGGTTAAGGTATTGTTACTTCTGAATCATATGTAAAATAATAATACAGCATGATGTCTAGTTGTCCTTGGTTCCTTAGCTCACAAAGCCAGGACACACTTAAACCGTGCTTATTTGGAGGCAGTCCTCAGCAGAAGCTCAGACCTGTATTACAGATCCTTTGTGAGACCATCTAACCATTCTACTCTACCAATTACCTTGGTTTTGAAAATACAAATACAGCAAATTATATAGAAATATATGGATTACAAAGATGCATACATCTATGCACATATAATCAAATCATGTCGATATTCACTGAGTTAATCCTTACCCCCAAAATTCTAGAGGCAATCTCTGTAAAATGGACAACTATTTAAAAATTGCTGTCACATTGGGCTTCCAAAAGCAGCAAACCAAATTAAGTATGTACTGTATACAGGATAATCTGGAGCTCTGCTGCATGAAAATATAATATTAAGCATAACATGAGCAATTAGCTATTATTAAACTCCTGTCCAGTCTAATGATCAGGTTTGGAACAGAAAAATACATGGCAGGGGACTGCTGCACTTGGGAGGGAAAAGAGTGACAGAGCAACAGACAGCCTTCATTTTTCAGAATGCTGTAGAGAGCAATGCTAAAACAATGCTCTGTATAAGTGACTTTGGATAAATGCTTTTATAGTCAAGTCATAAACATTTTTAACACAGAAAGTAAGATGGGAATGACCTATTTCCAAATGTCACTGAGACAGTATTTATGCTAAGGAAATATAGGTTACATGCAGAGGTGTAAGATTTTTGATTTACATCATTAAGTGGGTAAGATCCCCTCCTTGGGGAGATGCTGTCGTCATTAGGAGAGTATCAGTGTGAACACTTTCATAAAAGCATAGCTGTTTTTCTGGGTGAGAGGTGGTTGGGTTGCTGAGGTAATTGTAGCGGTACAGATAAAGGAGAACAAAGTTTTAATGTAGGCATGAGGACCTACTTTCACCCAACGGATGGGTGCAATCACCCACAAAAAAAAGTTGAACTGTGACATCATATTTTTAAAAGGTAATTTAGCTCTTAGATGAACTGAATCATCCTGGTAGTTCCAATAATGTACAAGTGTACTAAATGTTCAACAGAGGCACTACAGGTAAATGCTTGAACCAAGATGAGTTATGTCCAGACCTTCTTCACAGTAAAGTTCAGCCCTAGTGTTTCTGTGTAAGTTTGCTAACCTTTTAGTTACTGTTCCTCTGTAACCAGCTCCTGCTTATCACAGACCACCATACAAGACTACAGAAAGACAGATATCATATTAATATTTGACAAAGAAAGCAAATGACAAAAACTCTCCTTAGAGTATGCAAAAACTGGACTTCTGTTACACCTGTTTTGCTACAACTGACAGCAGTTACTGGTTCCTTGTATCCCCAGTGATTCTTTTCTGTCATGTTAGACTTCCAAGGCTTGCTACAGCAGGTGAATTTATAGAAACTGACTTGTATTAAAAGCAAACCTCGACTTTATACATTTGGTGTGTCCTAAGTAGATATATGTTGTGGAACTCTAAGCCCAGCTCTTCCCTTCTCATCTGCTTGCACACTCTGCCCTCAGAAATGTGAGGCAAAAACTCTGTATTTATATCTGACGAAGCCATTTGTTTAATTTTATGTAAGTTGGTGATCTCATAAATGTTCTTAGAATTTTTTCCACTTGAGGAAACTGGCAGATTAATAGTCTTTTATTTTTAAGAAAGATATGGCTTAGTAAAATCAGTTCAATCTGAAATCATATCGATGTGGAATAGGTAAACTGGGATGGCCAAGGAGAAGAAGGAGAATATATTATTCTGTTAAATTACGCTGTCTTTATACCAATCGATTTCCCCAAATATGCATGCTCTAATGGCTGATTTCATGAGACTGGAAACATATCCTGCAAATCTTATTTGCAGCAGTTCACAGGTTTTTTTGTTATTTTTTTTAATTGCTTTTATAATTATTTATTTCATTGCCTGCCAGATGATAGACATTTCTGGACATGGACAATAATGTTCTGTGCCCACATCTCTAATTTATGTTACTGTCTGTTCAGATAATAAAGTATTGTAGAAAAATTACTTTATCTATACCTACATTTGTTAAGCTGAATTCAGTTCTGTCAAGTTATAAACCTTTCTAGATGTGCCATGATAAAAGAACTGAAAGCATAGTCTTAAATTAGGAAGAACTTTGACGACAGGTATGATGTCAGTGACTTATGAAAAATCTCCATTTTCGTGCTATAATTAGTTGAGTGTGTGTTCCTTTGTTCTAATTGTTCCTGGATTTTTCCCATTGAAAAGAAAAAGGAGCATCTGCTTCAGTTCCTTATTAATCACAAATTCAGAGGACATGTTGATGGGAAGGCAGCCACGTCCTCAGAGTTATTGGACCTGGTAGTTCCCTCTCAGTACCTCTTGTGTCAGCTGGAGAAGATCAGAGGCACTTGTAAATGCCGGCATTTGAAGCCAGCCTTGTTCTGCCTTGGAAAGCTGACGTCCATTTACTTTGGACATGTGATTCTCTTGTCCCAAATGACTGAGACTTACTATCTTCTGTCAAATACAGCTGGAATTGCCAAACATTTCAAAAGCTGTGAGAGAAAGTTGAGGAGGATGGGGTCTGACAGATGGGCAGAGTGACTGACAGGTGCTCACACACAGCCTGCCTGCTCTCTTTTGATCCAAAAGCAGGTTAATCAATGTGTTCCCCAGCAGACTGGGGATGGGGGGAGACACTTTGCAGGGTTAAAGCATCTCTATATAATGTTTAAAAGAAAGACTTCAAGAAGAACAATGCCTTCTTTGTTGTGAGCTTGATGTCAGTCATCACATTTTAGCACTGGCTCAGACCTGTGGTACCTCACCCTCTTCTTCCACCAGTCAGTGGGAGGTGTTTCAGGACCAGAGGGAAGGTAAGTATTTAACACTAAACTTTATGGGGATATCTAACAAGTTCTGACACAAAAATTTTCTTTGCCCTGCAGTTTTCATTAAAATCAATTACTGGCACTGTGAATGTCCCTTTCATTCATGTCCATGTTCTGCCTGTCTCTGGATCTTGGCTAGTAAACTGTAGACTTCTCAGCAAAAGTCTTTTCAAACTCCCTCTGAGATGGATTTTTACACTGTTTCCCATCTCTGGAATATCTGCTCAGCCTCTATGAAACATTAATTATAGTAAAGTTTATTGGGATTCTATAGATTGCTGTAGAAAATAGTTGCCTTTTTGTTTCCTAGGTTTCCTTTTTTATATTCTGATGGAGGTTGATCTTGAATCTTAGTAACTGACACAGAGCACATTTGTTCTCTCTCTAGACTTGCTTGTGTTAGGTGGTTTTCCTCAAAAAGAAATATTATTTTGCTATTTAAACAGTCAATTCAACAAAATGAGGGAATGAGATATGCAAAAATCCACAAGAAAAAAGATAGTATAAGTGGCATTGACATCAGTAATAGAAGCTTTCCTTGTTACTCTATTTGTCACAGCTTTGTGTAAGTGTCTGTGATCCCCTAGCTTCTGGTAGCTGGATAGCTTGCAGAAGGGAGATGTTTGGGATTATAAAGAGAATACGCTTGCTCAGGGTTTTGTGTTCCTCCCTCTTTTTGTATTAGCCACATTTATTGGGCCCTATTCAACATCCAAGAGTTTGAGTCTGTGATCTATAGAGCATTCTCAGTTTCTATAGAGTCTGATGGGAACTGAAGGTCTCTTCAGGCCAGCAACTATACCATGGGATTATGTACTGTATGTCCCTTTTTTTGTTTTCCCAGTAACAGTGAAGGAATCATCTGAAGTGGCTGCAGATTTAGTTTTGCAGGCAATACAATGTCTCCAGAAGCTTCTGAAAGCACGAGAGTAGACATGATAGCTTCTGGGCATGTTCCAGGACTAAAAAACAAAGCCTTCTGCATCCCTTCAGTGTCCTTCTGTTTGGAGATATGAACACTGTGAACAGCACTTGCTTCGCTCAGGGGAGCATATGCATTGCAATATGGCCTTTAATTACTCCTTTGTAAAGTGTTCCTCAAGTAACTGTATCCATATTCCTCTGTAGCCTCAGATCACTGTTTGCTGCTCTGCAAATGACAGGCAATCACAGGCCTGGAGCCCCTTGTGAGAGAAGTATGTACAATTATATAGTGATAAGTTATAAAATATTTGCATGTGTTTGAATTCTTTCTGTGGACTATGATAATTTTCAGCTAAAAAAGGCTCACTGTTGCAGGGCTGCTGTTTGCAGTGTATTTTTATACCCACAAATCCAGTACAGATTTGGTGTGTGTAGTTGGTTGCGTTGGAGGACAGATCCTCTCTGAGCTCTCAAGAGCTGCAGCAGGTGATTTGGGGGAGGTTCTGGGAGCAGTAGTGAATGTGAATACATTTTTCAGTTGTGGTGAACATATGCTTCATTGTGGGTTTATTTTGAGAAACTGCAAAAGTTGGCTTAAGGTTGACTCCTTCTAGAATTCCTAATGATTGAAGTTTCTTTAGTCTGTTGATTTTAGTGATATTATTTGAAACACAAGCCTTAATTCTTCCATCTAGGTATGCTTGCACAGACTTTCTTACGCAGAATTGTACAAGCCTCAAATCTTACATTACAATCACCTGTGGGCTTTGTTTCTTTTTCTTTTTTTTTTTTTTCTTTTTGCCTACTGTGTAAGTTAAGAAAGGACACATTTAAAATATTTGAGAATCAAATGCATAACATAAGATGTTGTGTATGGAGTGTCAAGATATTGCAGTATGTAATTTTAGGCATGAAAACTGCTCTTGGTAAAAGGGAATGCTGATGTATCCAAAACACTGCAGTCCCAAAGGATTCCACTGTAATGTAAGTTTCTAGAGATTAAAATGAGAGGAAGGGTCTCTACTGCCTATCACGCTGCACTAACAAAAAACACAGCATATTTAAAAATGATTAATGTTGAGAGGATACAAAAATATTAATTTTAACAGCTGTTAATAAACAGTAGTTAATAGGAAGAAAGCTGTGCAGGTTGTCTGAAGTTTATTTATGCCTGCTCGGTGGTACAAAAAGAGATGTGTATAAATTATTCCTGACATTTTGATTCTCAACAGAAATCTGTTGCAGGTAGAAAAGCTATGCAATATCTTCAGTTTATTATAAGCTATGTGGACTGTGTGTGTGGTTATGAAAAAATGTTGACAGATGCTTTCCTCTAAGCAGAAAACCGTGCTATCAGCCTGGAAATGTGGAATTGCTGTGCTTCAGCTAGCACTAAGTCTTAAACTCTGTTCAGTCATTTTGAGGTGATGGCTGCAACGCAAAAAATGCAGGCATTAAAAAGACATGCTTTCATCAAACTTGAGAGTAGGGCCCTGGAAGATATGTATGTGGCTGAGGGTAAACAAGAGGGGTAATAAAGGCAGGGAGAGGGTGGTCATGAATTTGTCTTTCCCTTATAACCCTTGCACTGGTATGGAAAATGTCTATAGGAAGGAAAATAGCTGGGATCAGCGAGCAGCTGCCCAAAATGGATAGCAGACAAATTCATCCTGGTAGGCTGTAAATCATCCTCAGGCTAGATATAAAAGAAATTGATCAATATTTACATTTAGGTTTTATTTCATGTAGTCATCAGTACTTGGTGTTGTCTCAGCTACTTCTGCTTACAGCCTGGCTGCAGCTGTGCTGTCCCAGCACTAATAGGACCTGGAGAGCACGACTGTACCGTTTTCAGATCCAGATGATACATTATGCAGCCTGATACTCTGTTACACACACTTCCCCATGGTTTTGGGTTTTTTTTTGTACAGGTTTGAAGACCTCTGTGTCAAGTTGCCCAGTGTGAGTGCTCCTGAGGAATAATAGGAACAGGAACACTTCGAGTTGAATTCTGGTACAAGGCATACCCTATTAGTCATGAGCTACACATACACAGGAGAATATTGTAAAATTCTCTGAGAATAGCAAGAAACAGGCAATCACAAGTAGCCTGGGGTCAGATAGAAATTTCCTCTCAAGGGCATGTCATTATATGTTTGTTTTGGATTTTCTTCTGAAGTAGGTGGGGCTACCATTTTTAGAGTAGGATATCAGGTTTGACAGCCCCAGGGCAATGTGTGCACCTTTATTCCCCTTCTTACTTCTTCTGAGGCTGGAGGTGGAGAACCCGATGTCCATTCTCACCTAGAGTCCAGGAAGGGCCTGTAGCACATATAGTATTGCTTTTCACTGTGAGAGGGTTCCAGTCTTGAATTCTTCAGTAAAAAACATCGGGAGAGTTTGTAGAGCAAGGTGACCAGCTAAAATATGAGACTTTAAAGCTGTGTGACATTACTTTTCTCAATACACGTGCATTGCAGCATGCAGGGAAGACCAGCCATGCACATGAAAGTGGTTGAGACACAGAACATTTAGGCTAGGCAGGTGACTGTTTTAACATGAAGAGGAAAAGACTGGTGGTCTCCTAGGTGGGAAAGGCAGGCAGCAGGGAAGAAGGAATTGTGCTTCAGCACAAAATTTGACTTTGAGGTTTTCATATTCATGCATGTCTGAGCATATGGATCTTCCAGATGAACACACGAACCTCCCATCTGCCAGAACTTGCACGAGCATCCTCAGAGAGGCCAGGGGTGTTGTGTGCCATGTCACCAGGGTCCTGTACAGAACAAGCTCATCAGACCTGAGGCCACATGCAGGTTTTGTCTAGAATTCCTTCCAGAACACAGATGTGCATTACTGAGCCTTAATTCTATTTTCACTTATCATCCCCAGCTGTTTCAGCCTGCAGTACTAGCTTTCTTATTAGTAACAGCTGCTCCAAATTTCAGAGGCAATGCTCTTCTTAATTTTGCCTGAAGCAAATTCTCAATGGCTTTAAATGTCTCTAATGTATTTATGTGCATTTAATATTTCTGTTACCATTCAACAGGAAAAGTGAAGAACAGAATTTTTCTCAAATACAGAGAAAGAAGACAATACTATTAAGTAAGAGGGTTATCTTTTGCTTTTTTTTTTCCTGCTACTGTATTTGTTGTGGGGTTTGTGAACATAATAAATTTCAGGGACTAAGTGGAGTTTATTCAGTCTATTAAGGTTCATTTTCTTTTAATACTCTAATCCCCTCAGGATGCCATTTGCCATAATTGTTTCTTGAATGATCCTCCAGTGTTTAAGCTTCAGCCTCTGACTCATAAGCTATTCTGCATACACTTGTGGCTCTGTGCAAAGAAAAATGGGACACATGACATCTGTTTCAAATTTGTTTTTCTTTACTTTGCAATTATGCCTTTTGTCCTCTTATCTGTCTCCCAGCAAAAAAAAAAGTAAGTGTATTTGGCATTAACTATACTGTTTAAGATTCTATATACCAAAATTAAATCTCATCAGGCTATTGTTTTATAGTCTATAAATTCAGATTTTATGGTCTCTTCTCATATGTTTTTGTCCTTGGATCAGTAGTACTGCCCTTCTTCTGAACTTTACAAGCATTACAAACTATGAAGTTGTGTTGGCCAGAACGATAGATTGTATTGGAGAGAGAGTGCAGCCAGACTGCACTTTTTCCACTCACAACTGGTTTTGACTTGTAGCTTAAATTCCACATACACTTTCACATGCAGTTCTTTTAAATTTCCTTCACTTTGTTTAGATTAATCTAGTTCACAAATATTTTTGGCTGTTCAGTATTTTTAGACTAATATCTGTCATTCTCAACACTACAGTGTTATTTCCATAGAAATCTTACCAAAAGGTGACAAAAAAATCTTAAAAAATCCAGTCTATGTTCTTGGTAAGGCTGTTTCTTTCTCTCCATTTGCCAAGTGTTTTGCCCAGCCTGACTTGAAAAGTCTCAAAGTTTCTCTGATTTCCTTTGGAAACTATTTTAGTTTTACAGAACTTAACATCAAGAAGGATATTTGTCTGACGTTCGGTCTGAATTTCCTTTTCTTAAATTCATACCATTGCTGATATCTGTATTTTCATGTGTTATACTGAATCACAATCCTCAGCTATACTCCCTTTCCTTGCCCTTTAATAGTACACTTAGCCAAGCTACACATGCTGAGCTCTTCTAATTTCCTTATATTGCAGTCTTACTGTGCTCTGAACATTCTTGTTTCTACTTTCTGAGCTTCCCACAGACCCCCCTGAAGGTGATAAAGCCCCCCCAGTTAAGTGGACTGCTCCACTGCAATAGCCCTAGAATGCATCCTGCAGCCATACCAGCTGTCAGCAGTGAAAAAGGCAATGAATCCATCACAATTTACACTACCTACAGATTTGCTGGCGTGCCTAATCTTGTGCATCCCTGCTATTGTATCACACTATGATGCCTTTATTTAGGCACTCTAAAACTCCTCAAGTATTTTCTGTAGTTACATCTCCTTGAAGTATATCTTAGGTGTAATGCTCTGTCACTCAAACATCAGTTATAACGTTGACAGTTCTCACATTTTTCACTTATATACAGTATTTGATGTATGAGATGAAGTTCCTCTCAACAGCCATTCAAGAGCACACATTTATTTTAATGTATCTACTTGTGGGATTTTTATAATTTATTTCTATAATTTCCAGATTTGTTCTGTGTGATTTCTTTGCCACAAACAGTTTTTGCTGCACTTTCAAAGCTATTATATGCAATTTTTATATTATAAAATTCTATGCTGTACTACACATATTAAATATATATAATAGTTATAAATTAAATTTGTATATAATACTAGTCTCAACATTTACATTTCCTTAACTTTAATTTCTTTCCTTTTCTAGATGATTGATAGAAAATTTAAACATTTATATGTGCAGTATTTTATCAAAATAGTACTTCACCTAGTAGGAACTATTGGTTTTATGCCTGGTTTGCATTTTTTTGGCAAAAAAATTTAGCTTACAGCAATGTTTTTGTTCGATGTGTTGATTTTCAGTCAGACAAGCCTTAAGTGAGACACGGTATTTTCAGTCGGCAAACTGGGAATGCAATCTTTGAAATGTAATTAATGCAAGACCATTTCTCTTAAGCAACTTTTTTACAAGAACTTTTCCAAAATTACATGAAAATTCCTATGCTCTGGTTTTATACTCAGATTTTTCCATTGATAGAAGGAAAGAGAGAGGAAAAATCATTAAGTGGTACATGGTAGAGACAACAGTCTTTGTCATCAATTTATGTTTTCTTACTAGGGAAGACAGAAAAATAGGAAAAAAGGAGGGAATTTGGAAAACATTTATTTCTTCTCTTCCCCTTTTGCTCACTAAGAAATCAAGAAAGTAAGGAAGAGAAAATCAGAATAGTTTATTTATTTATTTTTAAAATGTTCTTCCAAATCTTTATATTAAAATAAGGGACTCTAAAAATCAAATTTGTTCTTACTCATGATATTTTGAGGACAGCATGAAAAATACTTGCTAATTTTCAGCAGGATCTACTGAATGCTATTTAAGATTCAGGGGTATTTATTTAAAGTGTATCTGTATGACGGACTTGTCCCTTTCTCAGGCTGTTTTCTACTCCCCATTTTTCTCTTTTCTGAAATGTTAGTGAGACTGTTAATGCCTGTAATCCTTTGTTGGCATAGTCACCAACAAATGAAAAGGAGCTGTGCCTGCTTGCACAATGAGGACTAGTCAAATGCAGGTTATCAGACTGCAAACAGTGCAAAAGTCATAGATGTATCATCAATGAGAGATGCTGCAGGGAGTAAGTAGAGTGGAAAACATGTTGATAGTTCTGGGACATTGCCTTGCAGCCACACTCCTTAGTCTTGAATTGTTCACTTTGCTGAGTCTGTGGGGATGTCTCCAGCTTCTGGATGTATAATTTTTTCCCTGCTGCTTTCAGTTGACAGATTTCTCTGGTGGTAGGTGTATGAAACCTGTTAGAGAGATTTTCCTTAATGGGAATGCTCTACTGCTTAGGGACTGCTCCTGGGCTTTTGAGCAACTGCAGCAGCATGTTTCAATGGAGCACCATATTTGGATCTATTTACCTTGCTTCATCAAATTGAAGGATGCAACCAAATCTTATGTCTCAGCATCCCTGAGCTGTTCAGAATATCTAATATTTTATTATACTAGAGAAAATTGATTCTCGTAGCATAGAAATATGGGTCATGATTGTATGTCCTCTTTCCTTCTCCTTGAAATGACAAATGTAGATAATTAATCTTCATGCTATCTATTTCCAACTTTGGCTTCTAAACAGACAATGTCAGAGAACATATATTCTTTAAGCTAAGTGACATGAGACAGCAGCCAGATAAATAAATATCTTCCAAGTTCAGAACTCTAAGTAACAATTATGGTATTACATTGAGAGGTATGTGAGCTCAGATGGATTAAACTATAGTCAGTAAATAGAACTTGCTGGGAAAACTTTGTAAATAACAGGGAAAGCTTGCCTAGCTGACTTTACAAAATGAATCTCAGCCCTTTGTTATGGAGGGCTGTGGATGAACACAGATAAAGAAAATAAGAGTACACCTAAGTGATAGGAAAAAGTGGTTTGCAAGCACTATGCTGAAGGCAAACTAAGGTAAAATAAACATTTTTCTCATCAGAAGGCAATGTTCAAGGAAGGAAAACATCTGGTAAGGGGAAAGGAGAGCAATATCACTAGTGATCAATTGTCTTTACAAAAGAAAGGTCAGCTGTCACATAGCAGGGTATTTAGTATATGAAGGGAGGACAGCTAATGGGTGAAAACACCTCATATATATCTGACATTTTATCCCAGCTGCTATGTAGATTAAAAAACCTTCTTTAACTGTTGCTCAATTATGCAGGGAACTTAGAACTCGGGTCCACTCAAGAATTTTCAGAATAGTTCTTAGAAATACAATGAGAGCATAAAAGTTTCTTTTCAGAAGCAGCTTTTCCAAGGCACTGATGGGATTAAATGCTCAGTTCCTACTTTTAATGCAAGTTATGGAACTAATTTCCCTTTACATCTATGAAAAACTCCTTGTTAACCTTCACAGTTTAGAATTTGCTCTCTGACACCATCTCTCTTAAAATAAACTGATTCTCCTGAACGTTTGAAGGGCTGTACAACATGCAAAATCCCTCTAGTGTGTGTGGTGAGGGAGAATTCTTGTTCATTATTTTGCTCAGGATCTCTTATGCTTTTTTATGCATAAATCAGAGAGTCTAAACTCAGAATCATAGAATAGTTTGGACGGGAAGGGACCTTAAAGATCATCTAGTTCCAGCTCCCCTGCCATGGGCAGGGACATCCCACTAGTTCAGGCTGCCCAAGCCCCCATCCAACCTGGTCTTAAACACCTCCAGGGATGTAGCAGCCATAACTTCCCTTGGCAACCTGTTCCATTGTCTCACCACTCTCATGGTGAATAAATTCTTCCTTACGTCAAGCCTAAATCTACCTTTATCCAGTTTATACCCATTCTCCCTTGTCCTATCACTGCAAGCTGGCTAATTTCCTTTGTTTCCACAGTGGATATAAAAAAATTCACTGGTACCTTTTTGGATGCTTGAAATACCCTCCTGGAAGGTAGTCCATGCCAAGAATGCATGGAACCTCTGGGCTAGTCACAATGGGATGTTTCTGCCATTCATTCCCTGTTAGGCTCACTTCTTGGCCTCCAATACAGTTAGCTATTGGGATTCCCCTATCACTTCAGGATTACAGATGAGTTCTTCCACTTTATATCTTTATGGCATTACAGTATGCTGTGCACCAGTATCTGCTAGAGCCTTATACTTCTGTGGGTCTGATGTGGCAGGCCATTAAAAACACACAGTCCAATAAACATGGTTGTTGACTTCCTCCAGCTGGATGGAGGCGTGGCGCCTCTAGTCCTGGTCATATTCTTCATTACTCATTTTTGTAAATAAAAATTTTAAATCCCTTTATTAAGATCAGAAGTAAGATCAGCTCTTCTAGTCTGTCTGGGGAGCAGCAATTTTTCTGTAAGAAACCTCTTCCCTTTTTGTGGCTGTATTTCCTTGCAACACGCATACACATTCTCCTAGGGTTGAGGTAGATTTTCTGTCCTGCTTACTCATGTTCTCTCTGTGGTCACACAGGTAAAACCACAGGATGGCCCGTGGTGTGTACCCTCTATGTTCTCTTACTTGAGCATAGGAATGCTTACTCCTAACTGAGACGTTAGTCTATACAGTTGAGAAGTAGGACATATCCTCTTTAAACTGCTAGAACTCCCAGGACAGTTTCTCCACAGCCAAGATCCAGGCCCACAGAGAGAAAGAGAGAGACATTTTTCATGTTGCCAGAGCTGGCCAGCCAATTCTTCCACTGTTTGTCCTTCTCCCTGTTGCCAGGTTATTACTGTCACTGTCATAGGTTAACGGTGGCTGGCAATTAAGCACCACAGAGTTGCTCGCTCGCTCCACCCTGGTTCGATAGGGGAGAGAACTGGAAGAGTTAAAAGTGACAAAACTTATGGGTTGAGATAAAGACAGCTTAATAGGTAAAGCAAAAGGTGCCTGTACAAGCAAAGCAAAACAAGGAATTCATTTACTGCTTCCCATTGGCAGGCAGGTGTTTAACCCTTTCCAGGAAAGCAGGGCTTCATCGTGTGTAAGAAATGACAAATAACAAATCACAAATGACAAAAAAATGTCACCACTCTGAATGCCCTCTCCTTCCTTCTTCTTCCTGCCCACTTTCTAAGCTGAGCATTATGTCATAAGGTGTGGGATATCCCTTTGGTCAGTTGGGTTTAGATGTCTTAGCAGTGTTTCCTCCCACCTTCTTAAGCACCCCCAGAATCCTCACTGATGGTGTGGTATGAGAAGCAGAAAAGGCCTTGACTCTACGTAAGCACTGCTTAAGAATAACTAAAACATTCCTATATTATCAACACTGTTCCCGGCGCAGATCCAAGCCATAGCCCCATAACAGCTGCTGTGAAGAAAATTAACTCTACTCCAGCCAAACCCAGCATATGGAGGAAAAGAGCTGCGTCTCTTCCCAAGGACAGCAGACACTCAATGAGATTCCCAGAAAGAAACTAATTCAAATCCTCACATTGTATTTTAAAAATTAAACATTTATGTTTCTTTCTTTCTCAATCTGGAAACAGAAAATATTTTACAGAGACAGGGGTTATATCAATCACTTAGACCTATTCAGGCTTTGTGTGGGAAGGTAACTTTAGAGGCAGTCCTCTTCGGTAAGACCAGAACTGTCAGCCTCTCATAGCCTGGAGTTTTTGTTGGCACTTGAGAAGTGAGTGATTCAGTGGAAGCCAAATTTAGTTTTGCAAGTTGCTTTGATTTCCATGGAAATCAGGACTAAACTGATTTTGCACAATTTGCATAAAGATTTAGCAAGATTCCTTAGCTGTGATTAGTCTTCTGGATGTCATATCAAGGAAAATATCTTCACAAACACTGAAAAAATCATATTATTTCTGTTTCTGATTAGTTTGTCCAGAACAAAGGTGAGGTTGTCTTTGCACACTTCTAAAGTTATGAAGCTGTCTGAACAGTCCATGCTGTTTTGTTTTCAAGTGCCCGGGCCTTTGTGGTGATCGTTCCTTTCTTGTGTGTCTTCTAGCCTACCAATAAGAAGTAGAAACTGTGGATGTGACTTTCAGCCATATTTAGCACATCTGAAACATTTGCATGACTTTTCACTATTTACTAAATTACTACTCCTGTGTCTAAAACTGGTTTTGGCATGACAGATTGAAAATATATAGCAATGTGCAGAATAGTTTCGAAGCTGTTGCTAACTATGCTAAAAAGCATAGTAGTGAAGATTCTCAGTTGATACATATATACGTCTGCTGACCTATTTCATGCCAAACCAGAAAAAAATAGTAAAGCAATAATTATACCCTTGCAATGGTAGCAGAAATTGTTCCCATTCCAGAACATCTGAGAAATCAAGTAGGTACCTCATTAGACTTCTTAGGAAGTAAGATTAAAACAATGAGCAGATGTTTCACACTTCTGATTTGTAGTTATCCTTTTTCTGGGTAGCTGACTGTGCATATACTCAGCACAGTGTCATGATACTCATGTTAGCTCTGAATTTATTACCTAGGGCATTTTAAGACTCAGCTTTGCATGCAATTGCCAGCAAATCTACCTAGCGTGCAAGATATGCTCACAGATATGCTGTTTCTGGCAACATGGTAGCTCTATATGTACTAGATGGATAAGCCTCCTTCTGTTCCTGCGGAGCTCGCGTTGGTGAGGTAAGTTTACTTATCCTTATAAAAGAGCACTTACATGGTAACATTTCAGAAATGGATGTATTATTTTTAGTAGAAGCTGGATTCCACTGCTGGAGTGACAATTGCTCTGCATTTGGAAAGTAAACAGGAATAATGGATCCTTTCTACAGTGGTTGCCATCGAGAGTCATCATCTGTTAGCAACTATCACGTAGCAAGGAGACTAGGGTGCCTGACTTGCTGACTGTAGCAATAGTGACTGTAATAGCCAGTGTACTGCATGGTTAACTTAAAGTAATCTCAAGCACTGAATATATTTGAATAGCAAACTTTGCAAAAGCAAAGAAATAGAGGAGAATGAAGAAATATTTTGCTGCAGTAGGATGCAAAAGGACAATATTCCTCAGCAGAACATCTTTCAACTGATCATTCTTACCCTTGCTATTTCATTTTAGACAATCAAGAAAACTGTTACTGATGTGTTTACTTTTCTTTAAGGGTTATTAGGAAGTGTTAGGCTGGCTTCTCAGAGTGCCTACAGCTGCAGTTAGAGCTGAGACTAAAAATCCTTTTGGTCAGAGAAGGGAAGGATCTTTCTTTTCCTTTCTGAGATATATGATTACTAGCTTGCTGCAGTTAGGTTTGCAGATACTGTACTCTTTCCTAACAGCTGTTTTCATGGGGCCCATGGTGGGGTTCAGATCGCCACAGAGACTTTATTGTATCTTTCCATTTGCACACTTAGAACCTCATTTTAGTCCTTAGCAAGGAAAACTTTATTTTGAATTAGAGTCCCCTGTGACATATCAGAACAGTGTAAGGATGATTGGCTTATATTTATCTTCTTCTAAAAAAAATGTTTCAACATTAGAATGGTTTAACAACCCTCTTGCACCTGCTTAACAGCCTCCAAGGTTCAAGCTTGGAGTTCTATGTTACACAAAGAACACAAAATAATGCTGATGGTGAACAGGGATGTACTGAAATCATCAAACATCCATTGTTACAGAACTTACATAAAACATATTTTGCCAAAATGAAATGCTTTTCTCATTAAAACTAGTCTCATTGGAGCACATAGATTTTATGTCTGTCTTGCAAACTTTTAAGAAAAGGCTATTGGCCTCAGTCTAGGGGCTTTGTTAACTTTTGTATTTTATTGTGTATTAGTAGAACTAGTTAGGACCATTACATCTGTGTTTAAGGACAGTGTAAAAGAATGAACTCCATTTTCATCAGAGGATATGTTATAATCTGTTTTACAAAATACTATATGCAATCAGAAGATAATAGAAGACATAGTATGGAATGGAGTACTATAACCGTGCTGACTAAATGTGGTTTCCAGCAGTACTTTTTGTGGAAAATCAGACTGATGGTGTATAAAGCTCCAGTATTTTTTGTAAATTGATTATAGCAGGGCTGGTGCCAAAATATATTACTCTTAAAGAAGAATTGCCTGATGTAACTGACCACTCAACCTTCATTGGCTCTTCCAAGACCTACAAGTAATATATCAGCACTTGCCATTATAATTTCAGTGTCAAGGCTGGTAGTCCAGAGGCAGGCGTTGCCCTGTATTATTTCCTCAAATGGTAGGCACTTACAGAGACTAATGGGGCTGAAATAGTTGTAATTCCTTTCAGCCAATCTACACTTCCACCTAAAACTTTCATTTTTTTCTGGTTTGTCACAGGAACACTCAACTTAAGCATTCTGTCAGAAGGAAAAGGCCAAAAAAGGGTGAGTCCTTTCACGTGCTTTGACAGTGATGTATATGACAAGGGGGTAATTCAGCAGAAAATACTGTCACAAGCTGATAAGGCGCTGGTGCATCTACTGATTTTAATAAGACTGGTTCACAGAAGAATATACAACTGTAAGACAACTGCAGTTAATCTTCAGCCAAGATACTCTTTCCACTTCAACATATGGATAAGAAAGTTGGTAAAATCAAAAGGATAAATGCATGGCTAAATGGTTTGAAAGTGAAGATCTCAGGGAAGAAAGGAATCTACAACAAATAGTCAGTTTTATTAGATATTTCAAGAATCCTTTAATACTGCCTGGAAATGAAAATGGAAATATTTAGAATATATTAAGGCTGAAGGCAATGGCAACCTACCAACAGGTATCTTGGTAGCAGGAAAGACCAAATGCAAGGAATCTGCTAAAAGTCCTCAGGAAGGAAAAAATATCAGGAAGGTAAGAGAAGCAGAGAGCACATAGTGACAATAGAAGTTTGTACCATGTGAGCTTTGGTGATGGAAAAAAGGACGTATTCTACAATCTGACAGAAAAAAAAGACAGTATAATAGACTCCAAAGTAGGGTTAAAGTTCCTCAGTTCTGAATTAAAGAAGTTTGAGTGATTAAGAGGGCAAAGTGACTTGTGTTTGTTATTTATATTTTTATGCAGGTCTTCTTTAGAAGGTTCTGAGAAATACCTGGATTTTTATTTACCCAGGAGCATACAGCAGAAAAAAGTCTAAGGAAATATTTTATATCTTTTTAACTCTGTAGCTGGTGGGAGGTTTTAAAAGATGGCAAAGGGGTTTGTGTGTTTGTGCTAGTTTGATGGTCTCATCAAACTGCTCCTAGAGAGTCATACTCAATCACTGATTCAGGGCTTTACAGGAAGATTTTTATCTGGTTAAATTTGATTCCTTTTTTTAAAACAAACTTTAAGACTTGAACTTAATTAGAATGTCTAGATATCAGTGTGGCATTGTAATTCTTGATTATCTACAATATACCTATGTCTGAGAAAAGTACCACATTCACATCAAATTAAATGGGAAGTGTTGACAGAAAATATGTTAAAAAGAAATCTTTTTTTTCTCTTTACGGATATGAAATATAATCACAAAGACCAGCAGCAGCTATAGCCTCTGCAAGCAGTAATGCTTCTGCCACTGATTATTATCTGACAAGTGGTGACACTTCAACTAGCACTACAGTGGACAAGCAGTGGCCAAGATATCTGCCTTAGTAGCAACAGTCCCACTTACCACTGCCTTAGTTGTATGCTTAGGTGCTTTAGAAATATAAAGTAACAAAGAAAATTATTTATCTAGGTAGTGATGATATGAATCTTCACAAGTGACTGTGCCTCATTACTGGCTTTTATCTGCCTGTTTGCCCTGTTCCTCAATACAGTCCTGCTTATGTATTTTTTTTTTTAATAAATCTTTTTAAGAATAGTAATACATAGAAAAATTATCTTTACAGCATCTTTGTATGTTACTTAGAATTGCATATGTGAGTGTAAATATTTTTTTCCCTCAGTTAAATAGAGTAAATGGAGGGAAAACATCCCATTATTATTTGCATAAAATAAAGGAGAAAAACTCTTTGAATTTAATATTCTGGGAAACCTTGTTTAATAGCTTAAAAATTACTTCACAAATACATTGTATGCATGTTCCGGAAGGATCTCTCTAGGCAGTGAATGACAGTTTCAGGTTTTAGACACTTGGAACATCTGATCCAAATTATTGAGGTGTACTTTTTCAATTATTTGAGTAAGCTTTGGATCAGGTGTTATGTCTTTGGCCAGCCAATTCTGTTTAAGAATTAATAAGTCATATTCTTTTGTAATGTGAGCATGTAGAGTCATAAAAATTTCTTCTGACCTCAGAGGTCTATAGTGTCTTCTTCTATACATGAATTGGTCTCTTAAGTATCCGCTTACAGCTGATGAAGGGAAATTGGCACTGTGGGTGCAATTCCTCTTACCTGTTCTATGAATGTACTTTAGATAATATAAATCCTGTCTCTACTGCACTGACTAGACAGATTTCCATTGAATGTAGGCAAAGCCTTGGTCATTAGCTCATATGGATGTCTGCATTAGGCAGATGAATGCCACCTCTTAGTGTTCAAAGCTAATCCTGAGAATTTCAAACAAGCTGTGAGTACAATAGGTAATCATTACTGATACAAGATTAAATTCAAATAATTATCTAAAAGCTTGAAGATATTTATCTAATTTTCAGTAACTTGA
Organism: Clamator glandarius; assembly: GCA_033459285.1. Taxonomy (NCBI): domain Eukaryota; kingdom Metazoa; phylum Chordata; class Aves; order Cuculiformes; family Cuculidae; genus Clamator; species Clamator glandarius. Next base: position 2,006,648 of record JAUNZM010000046.1, read on the forward strand.
ATCAATTAGTATTCCTCACTGTTTGTTTTGGTGAGTACATCAGAATCCTTCACATTAAGAACATTACTGTACTTCAAACAGCTTTTAAAATATTCTTAACTCTTCTGTGGAGCACTGCAGTCCTGCTTAATGACAAATGACATTTGTATATAAAAATAAATATCTGGTACCTATGTTTTATCGCCTAATTTCTTTTTCTATTTCTAGACCCCAAGCTTCTGAATGAATTCCTGGCTTGACCTTGGATGTGTCTCAGGGCTGGTGACATGCATGGTGAACGCTGACCACCCATGCTATTACAGCTCTGTGTGCCCTACTCGCACACTATGGGACCTTGTCACTCAGGCCCCTACCTGGCTGGTACTTGCCTCCCCATCCTTGTGAGCCACACCCTACTTGCTGCACCTTGATGCACAGGACAGGGAAGAGAAAGTCTTCTTTACAAGTGAAGGTAAAGTTTCTGAAGGGAAAATGTGCTGAATCAGAAACACTGTATATGTGGTTCGCCACCCTCAATAAGAATAAAACTACATGTCTTAGATAAGTAAAGGGGTGCATGCTTTACTGCACTCATGCAGTATGTGTGCTTTCATTTTTTTCAGATGACACTGTCCTCACATCCCATTTCAGAACCTGTCTGCAGTCCTGTCCTCACAAAGGGCTACATGTACACCTTATTTTTTCCCCTTATATAAAGTTCTCTCATCTTTTCTTCCTGAGAAATGTTCTGTATACCAGTTTTCCTTCATGTTGAGCCTCTAATATCCCATAAATCACATATTTTTCATTTTTTTGGGCACTCATTATTCTGTCTCTCTCTTTTTGAGTATTTCAGGGCCCTTGAATCAGGAGATCTTTGTGCTCCTCACTGCCCAGGGTTCATTTACATTACCCATTCCTATCATACCATTGCTTTTTACAAGTTCACTGGTTATTATATCACTAAAGCAAAATTATCTTATTTTAAGAGGAGATTACAAGTCAATAGTGGCAATACATTACAAAATATGGTTACGTGACAAACAGATACATGTAAGTATTGATCATATGAAATGATTTGGAAATAGGCCAGTTTCAGAGTTTTCACAATTACTATGCTGTAAGTGTTTTCTCATCATTGAGGCCTTGTTCTTTTCAAAACACAGGTAGCATATATACGCTGTACTGGAAGAAGGTGTTTTAAGAGTGAATAACTACACAAACTGTGTGTTGAAAGCCTGTGTAAAATTAATGCACAAGTTCATCTTTCCCCAGGCAGGCTTAATTTGCATGCTGGCATCTTATAAGAATAATTTGTTTCCTCTTTACAGTTAGTGTGTTTTGCATGTTCACTTGGAGAACATCTTTTGTCTTGCTGGTTCTGCTTTGGCTGTGCTTTGTTCCTTCCTGGGTTTAGTTGTTATGAGTTGCCATGAGTTTGTTTGTCAGGAAAAAGAAAGACTTAATGTGCTACCCTTTTTAGTATGTTTGTGATATCTTGTTTGTGACAGAAAGAAAGTTGAGATGGGAGAAAACCAGAGCTTTAGCAGCCTTACACTGGCTCTCCAAGGTTTCAAGCAGCCAAATATGTTTTGCTTATGCAAGAATCATACAAATCGGACCTCTTACAAAGCAAGTTCTTTTTTTGTGAATAGTTTGCTAGTTGATAGGAAGTAAAAGAATAAACTACTTGAAGAAAATGTATCTCTTAACCTCTTCTTTGAATTCCTTACATTAACATCTTGTTTGACTTCTCAGCTTTAATTCCTTAGAGAATATTTGTTAAAGCTCCATTTTTTTCAGACGATGATGGCTGTGGCTACCTCTGGGGACATGAGGTGCCTTTGGACAGAAAGGAGTAATAGCAGCTGGTGAAACTGCATCCCTAGAAGCAAAGGAGTCACCCCCCCCCCCCCCCCCATTCCCTAATTCTATCTGTGCAACTGTGAACTGAAGCCATGAGTTTCATGTTCTGTTTCATTCCCAAGTTCACTTTTCCCCCTTCTCTCTCTCTTTCTCTATCTGTCAGCAGGAGCTTGACATCTCTCAGGAATGGGGGACTTGAATTATGGATAATATTTTGTCTACTGAATTGCTATGCCAGCCTGAAGAAATATTATATATTACTGCCACATGAGTACCAATTTTCTATTAAACTTTTGAATGTACCACGTTCCATATATTTTGAGACTGTAATTGAATAAACCATATGGTATTTTGTTATTGTTGTTATGGGGTCTCCCACAGACCAGTCTCAAATTAAGTTCTTTCCCAATGGTAACCCCAGCAAGCCTTAGTTCCTTGCATGCACTTTTGCCCCTTGCAGCAGTGCTAGTGGTAAACAAAGCCCAGGGGTCAGCATGTAGTAAACCAGAAGAAAGATATTCCAGCTCAGCAGGAACTGGACTCTGAAACTGTCCAACATCTGATCTCAGCAGTCTATGGAAGTCACTTGAATTCTATGGCAATTTGCAAAATCAGTGAGTCTCAATTACTTTGATTAAAGAATGAATTTCTGAAATTAGTCTCCTGCTGAGCCCTCCAAGGCTTCCAAAGGAACTCATCTTCCCTTAAGCTATGAGACTATGGAGGTACAAGTGCATCAGACCAATATTTTCTGGGGCTGTTGAAATCCAGATGATGAGGTGTAAACTCAGGATTTTTACAGAGAAAGACACATTGGGTTCCAGCAAACATTTCTAATGAAGTCTTTATGCCTTAAGAACCAATATGTATCTGTCTTAAAATAAACAAGTGAGCAAATGAACTTCAAAATAAAAGAAAATTAAAAGCATAATATTCTTTTCTATGTCTTTGCACTTCAAGTGCTGCCATTGACACACAGAGTTTTGAAAGCAAAGTATAGCTTATTTAGAACCAAAGACTGGCTGAGACATCATATGATAAGACGCTAATCTATCTACATGATTTCTGTCTCCTTCCAAATCTCACATATTTTTTGGTTCAGAGAAAGACCCTCATCCTCAGCATTTTTGTTACTCTTGTCAGGTCTTGATCTGTTTTATTTCATCACCTGTCTTTTGAGCACCCTTTCTGAAAATGTCTTTTTCTTCATAGGATTGTCCCTAGAGATTAGAAATGGGATAGGATGCTTATAGACAAGAGCTGTAGTTATCATCTTTCAGATTTGGTCTTGTTTGTTCATATTTGAGAATGTATTGCATTACCTTCTTTTTTTCTCTTTCTATAGCTGTCATTGAAATAAACAATACTAAGGCATACAGGAAATATTGTACTAGATGTAATACCTAATTACAATTCTTAATGTATTGAATACTAAGTCCTATCTGTTGCAGCATTATACTATGAACTATGAATTAAACATTTAAAAAGGAAAAATAGCAGCTGTATAATATTTAGCTATGTTATTAAATTTTTAACTTCTTCAGTTAAAGATGTTGGATTCTCATTTTATGCTGATTTGAAATATGGAATACTTTATAGTAATTGTAGATTGATTGTAATAGCAACTTTGTTGAATTTGCTGAAGCATGAAGCAATGTATTCTGGATGCTGTATAGGAAAAAGGATGTATGGTACTCTGATCCATTGTTTGTTATCCTTAACTGTATTTCCTGAGTTAACTCTATGCAGTCTTTGTAGCATATTGCATTCTTTGTACTGATCTTCCTTGCTTCTTTTAGTGAAAAGTTTTGTATTTAGACATACTTTGAGGACAAGGCTGTATGACACGATGCTGTAGGTGAGGCACCTGTTTCCTCACATTATGTTCCCAGGATGGGTGCATTTTACACAGGTGTCATGTCAGAACAATGTAGCAGGCACATTCCAGGCAGAGAATTCCTCTTCTTCAAGAGTTTTATTGGAATCACGTTTCAGAAAATGCAAGCAATGCAGTAAGGAGGTACCCCTGTGAAATGAAATTCTCTCGGTAAGATAACTCAGGCAAGTTTGTGAGTACTCCCAGGATATCTAAACCTTATCCATCTGAAGTTTGCTTTCTGGAACTTAAACCTGATAAGATATATTTAAGCGTTCCATGAAAATCTTGAAATCTTTGCTAAGTAGCATGTTTTACTTATTTGTATTCTTGCAAAACCCTTATGTTTAAACATTGTCTTGAAAACTGGATGTGTCAGTTCAGTTTCTGAAATACAGATCCCTCTAGTGTGTCCTTGAGATATCCCAGGGATCTGAAATACCTGTGATGAGCCTTTGGATGACTTTCAGTGCCTATATTTAGATTGATATCAGAGTGTCTCTTGCTAAGCTGCTTGGTCTCAAACTGTAGCATCAGCAGTCTTCTCAAAACAGCACAAAAAATCCCCAGTGGAACTACTTAGGAAATGTGAACCTTGTATAAACAAAACTAACAATAAAGGAAAATCAAACTAACAATAAAGGAATCGATCACTTCCAAACAACTTCTCTCCTCAAATTCTTAGCCTTAAAATAGGAGAAGGCCAGGATCATAGAATAAATGAATTTCAATAGTGTAGTTTGAGTTGGAAGGGGCCCTTAAAGGTCATTTAGTCTAACTCCTATGCAATGAGCTGGAACATCTTCAACTGGATCTGGTTGCTCAGAGTCCTGTCCAACCTTGAATATTCCCAGGGGTGGGGGCATCTACCACATCTCCAGGCAACCTCTGCCAGTATTTCACTATTTCTATACTAGTAAGCGGTTAGCATGGTCTCACGTGTTGTTGTAGTGATGCCTAAAACTGCTTTGAATGAGGACAGTCCTCTGTAGGAAACTTATGTGTCTAAATCCATTCTGTTTTGGCTAGCATTGGTGCCAGAGGAAAAAATCTGTCTGTGTATAATGTGAATGAAGACATAGCCTAAGAGTTGACAAAGCACCAAATTCTTGCCCATTTTCTTGATATTAACTATATGGCAAAAGAGAAGATTCCACGTTAAGTGATAAAAATTTTTCATAAAGTTTAATAAGGCCTGTAAGTTTAAGAACATAAACAAAACCTTCCTTTACTTCTAGGAAAAAAAATAGTAGAGTTTCATCCTAGAACTTCTTTGTTAAATCCCTCATTTTTCACGATGGTTGTTTTTGTTAGGTTTGCCCCACAAAATTTTTTACATTATATTGTATTCTTGATATGGAGAAAAGCATGAAAAGATAACCTTTACTCTTAATATAGAAGTCAATTGCAAAATTTAGTGTTTTTCAGCAGTCTTGAGAGTTGGAAAAGAAATGAATGGCAAGCCGTGTAGTATCACCCTGTAGAAAAGCTCTGAAGGTTGTTTTTAACAGCATTTCCACTTAAAATCAACTTGTTTATAGAGTCATCAATATGGTTCATTAAATACCTGTAAGATTCTCGACTCAACAACAAATCTGATATGCAATATTTCATTGGCTTGCCTTAATTTGTGAAGCATTATTTTACATGTTAAATTATAATATCATCTACACTTAACCTTGTGTACATGCATGCACACATACATGTGCACACATTGTTTTCAGTTAAAATAGGTTGTCTCATGAAATATCATTTACAACTATCAAAATGATTTTTCTTTCCAACTACTAAAAATATATTCTGATTTTCCCAAACTGATGCATCACATCAACTTGAAAACTTAATTTGTCATAGTAAAGGTACATTTCCTGTCAATGCTAAATTGTGTTTCCCTCCACTCATTATCAGCTTATGGTTTGTTAAGGTTTTTCCATTTTTAAACTCAAGACTTTCCCTTACCAGTTTCAACAAAGCCACTAAAATTAAATATTTATAAGATTGCTACAGTTCTCTCCTTTGAGATCAGTAGTATAATTATGGATAGTCATTACCTGGTTATTTCCATTACCTGGCTGATTTCCATTATAGAAAATCTTTGCATTTCATTAGTGAACTAAGCTGTAAATTCAGCCATAAGTTTGTTTTCAAAATTCAAGGCTAATTGCCTCAAGCAGAGCTTAGTAGTTGGGATGGCCTATAAAATTTAATTTTTAACAGGGAAAATGTTTGTGTGACCAGTTATAGTTAGTTTACAAGAAATAAAATAAAGAGAATGTGGCCTAATTCTAACCATGATGAAATGCTGCAATACTAATACTGACACAGTACTGAACTTTTCTGCTGGCTGTGAACACTACTACAGGGGTCTATCACGTTATGTGGTGACCTTCACAAGTGAAGGTGACAAGAATTGTGTTTGCCATCCCTGCAAAAAATTCTGTGTGTTTTTGCTGAACTTAGACATGTAGGTACCCTATCTGGCACCTTTGGCTCAAGCATCTTAGCAGTCTCACAGAATGCAAATATTAATGGAAGATCTTCAATATATGCACATCCAGAAGAGAAAACTTAAAAAAAGAACAAGTCAACAGGTAGAAAAGCAAAACCAAGCAAATCCTTTCATGCTCTCTCACTTTAATACAGTCATAGGTTATGTTGTTCAAAAATTGTTAAGTCACTTCTTGTCAGGCAAGAGACTTTCCAAGCTTTTAGCTAAATTATCATCTCGAGTAAAACAGCCTTTGTACAGGAAGTGCTGACAAAGCTTAACTACATTATCATGAAGCCATGCATAGCTAGTAAGTGACACCACCTTTCCTAGCAGCCTTTTTTTTTGCATGCTGTAGGGAATTATTAAAGTGTTCTGATGTTCCAACCAGAAATTGCTAGATGCCTCTAGTTCTGGTTTCTTGTTGTGTCAAAGAAGCACTGAATGGTTTGCTGTGGCCTTGTAGGTATACCGTGTCCCAGGCTGATGGAATTATGTCTGGGATTTTAGAAAGGTCCACAAAAAGAAATAGATAACTAGCTCCCTCGTTTGGCACCCATAGGCACTACAAAACATTACAGACACTGGCAATAGCCTGAAAGTGCGCTCGGATTAGTGAGTAGACTTTAGGGAGAATTTTGTCATGGGTGCAAATCCAGTTCATAGAAGTGGCAAAACCAGTGATTTATTGTGTATTATAAAACCACCTAGAACACTCTTGTGAACAAACAAAAAAGATGCAAGTTTCTGTAAAGTCCAGACTTCAGGAATACATTTGAAAATTGTATTACAATTTTTATTATTTACAATAATACACTGTATTGGCAGCTTATGTTGTAACGCAGCCACAAGCACATGCACAGACACGTGTGATGCACAGTTAATGAGCTCCAGGCAGTGTACGCATCCCTCAGCCAGAATCCTGTCACCTCTGTTGAGTAATTTCTCCCTAAATGTTATACCGAACAGTGATAGTAGAAGGCTGACTACTGGGGAAGACGGGTTTTGTGGTGTCAAAAGCCTGTGTTTCTGTTACTGAAAAGGATGCTTTGTTCTATTGTCTGGGACATACACAGAAAATAGAGTACAGTTTTATGTATTGGACCCTAGACAGCCAAAACTTGTAATGTCATTCAGCAAGGATCATTCTTGTGAATGATAAATAGTAGGAAAGTTGAAAGCAAAGAGCTCATTATAAATCCACTTTATTACTAAGCCACGCTAGTACTAAGCTTGCAGTATTGTGATGTGTTGCTTTACCCTCAGATTGTAAAGCTGAGTGAAGGAAAAGTTGGTTGATAATAACAAAGTAACGAGCAACGAAGCTGGTGAAGGGGCTGGAGAACAGGCCTTATGAGGAGCGGCTGAGAGAGCTGGGGGTATTCAACCTGGAGAAGAAGAGGCTGAAGGGAGACCTCATTGCTCTCTATAACTGCCTGAAAGGAGGTTGTAGAGAGGAGGGTGGTGGCCTCTTCTGCCAAGTGACAGGGGACAGGACAAGAGGGAATGGCCTCAAGCTCTGCCAGGGGAGATTTAGTCTGGACATTAGGAAAAAAAAATTGCAGAAAGGGTCATTGGGCAGTGGAACAGGCTGCCCAGGGAGGTGTTTGAGTCACCTTCCGTGGAGGTGTTTAAGGCACGGGTGGACGAGGTGCTGAGGGGCATGGTTTAGTGTTTGATAGGAGTGGTTGGACGCAATGATCTGGTGGGTCTCTTCCAACCTGATTATTCTATGATTCTATGCTTCTAACTAACAACAGGTAGTGAGATGTGTATGATATGCATGGTTGCCCTTCTCAGTCACCAAAGCTCAGTAAAAATTGTGTACTTAGATTCTTGTGTGCTGCAATACACAGAATGTAGTCCTTTCTTTCTACTCTGCCTATTTGGAATGACATACCAGGTGGTAAGACCTTAATTAGGCAGTCGTGCTCAGCTGAGCGTGTCTGTAAGTTGCTGTCAGTATTTCTCGCAGTTTTGATTCCTCTGATCAAATTAGGGGTGTGGAGAGCTGTTTTCTTTAAAGGTTCAGTCTTCTGTGGAACTTCATTTCTGCTTTAAAAAGATCTCAAACAACCAGGAAACAGCTTTAAGGTGAACTTTACCAGGGAAGAAAACTATTGGCCATGGGCTAAGTATAAATGGATCAGTCATCAAAATCTGGAATTTCTGGCAAAAGACAGAAGTAGATTTTGGCAAGATGCTTGCACAATACCCTTTCTACCTATCCTACAAAAATGACAGGAAAAAAGGCAAATCACCTGTTATGTTTATCTCTGTTTACATCGTACTTCCTATGTTGCCTCAGAACACGTATGTTTTAGTAAAATAAAATGGATGAGCACAATGAGGAAGGAAATAAAAATTTTTGGTTTTTATCCAAGCTTATATTTGTTTTATTCTGTGCCCTTTTTCATTCCTTTATTTAGAGCACACATTAACAGGATTACGACTGTAATTCTCACTTCCATTATGGATAGTTTGGAGGCTCTGCCTCATCCCAGCCCTGAGCTTTGACCACCTGTGTTTGATTTTGTTCTGTTCTCTTTCTGTCCTCCTCCAGCATTACCAGGCAAGACAGGACAACAGATACATGGTAGGGACAGTTTGATCAGGTGGCACAGGGAGACCTGGGGTGTACAGGCCTGCATTTATAAGACAGGAGGGTATCTGGGCTCCATGGCACAGAGGCAGCACATTGTCCAAAGGACACCAGGCAACAGGTGGGGATGGTGCACATTCTAAAAAGTAGAGAGCATATGGCAGGACATGTGGCTGAGGACAAGGATGCCAATATGCCACAGTCCAAACACAACCCACACTTCTTATATGCTCCCATGCTTTAGCAGTGCTCCCCACTGCTAAAGAGCAATTACTGTACAGGTTGACTTGTTCTCCTGCTCTAGACAGAAAAGAATATCAAGTGGGCTATGCCTGTAGCTGGCGAAGAATGCATGATGTGGGTGGAAATATCTTCCCATGAGGCAGACAAAAACTAATCCAGAGAAGTGAGATTATTTGCACTGGGAATAACAAATGCCAGTTTAAGACCTGGTCCCACTGAGCTTGAATCCTAATATTCTAGGAAGAGCAGGCCTCCCACAGTACATTAAGTAGAACATGCACAAGGATGTAATGCCAGGTGGTCTGGAATTATGTCTTTCCAGTAACTTGAAGGAGTTCTACATCTCTCATGGTGCATCCTATTTCATTGATCATGCAGTGTAAAATAATTTTATTTTGGTGAGCAAGTCTGACATTTTAGATTGATGTGTGGGCTTAGGCAAAAGTTGTCCAGTGTGCTCAAATACCCTAAAAATGGCTCCAGCTGGAATAAATTCTAACTGCTTCACATCAACAGAAAATAAAAAGACTGAACAGTCCACCTTCACCAAGTTCTCGAAACATCTGGAAGTGTAATTTCCCACAGCCGCTGGGAATGCTGGCTCCTGGATCAAGGTATAGATCTCCAAATCATGTGCTACCTTGGCAGAGGACAGCTGGGCAGCTGTTTTCCCAGTCAAACCAGGAGACAAACAGAGGAATGAAAGAGTAATTCTGAAGAGTACTGTAATCTTGTGCTGTCCTTACCTCTTTCTCCATTATAAAGTAATCTGTGAATAAAGCTAGGCCCAGACAGGTTTTTTTTTGTTGTGTTGTTTTGGTTTGGCATTGGTTTTGTCTTTTTTTTTAAATAATAAATTTGCTGATAAGGATATGTGAAAACAAATGGCTTAGCAAGGTGAAGAAGTGGTGAGAGACTGCTTGTTATTAAACAAGAATAAAAATATCAGTAGTAGAAAGGACAAAAAAAAGCATGGAGGATTTTCAATTTAATGACAATGGCAAGAATATGAAACACAATTTCAGGACATGCAGTAGTATTTTCATACATGTGTTTACAGAGACAGCAGTAAAGGAAAATCCTTATCTGAATTCTAGTGGGAAAAGTGACATTTATGTTATGAAAACATTTAAATTTTCTAGTCACAGGATGAAATGAACTATGAAGATCTAGCAAAAACCTTATAGGTGAAAGACTGTTTTAATTTAAAGAGAGAAATGAGGTAAAAATTAGACTTTCTAGCCATCTTTAACAAATCCCAAGAGCTCCTTTCCCTCTTTAACTGGTTTCTGTGGAAAAAGTGAAAAATGTTTTTCTTAGTGATGAAAGAGATCCCAAGAGGAGACAGCTGGTCAGCCAAGGAACAAGCTGCACTAGTTGATTTGAAACAAGCCTACCCTTTACACTTTAAGAAAAATATCCTTTAACCTTCAGCATGTTGGAAGAAAGGCTATCTGTAGCCAAAGAAGAGATAATCATTAATTAATTGTGAAAGTAATTTTTTCTATTATTTAGGAGTTTGTGTTTTTATGTTCTTTAATAGGCTTCAGTCCAAAAATGCTAACAAGAGGGTCCGTTGAATATAGTAACACTTAGAAAAAAATTACTCCTTTAAACATGGAGATAAGATGACTTACTTAACTTTAAGGGAACCTTTCTCCATCTCAGACAGCTGTGATAGGTGAACACATTGTACCTTATATTTTAAGACTGTCTCTTAAAGCAGCACATTATACTTATCATCATCATATTATGCAAGGGAATACTTTGCACTTTGGAAACAAAAAACCCAATCTTAAAAATTTTTTTCCAGAAAAATAATGACCATATTGAAATGGCTATATTTTCAGAGATATCTTGACTATACTTGAATAAATTATTTAGGAGCCGACAAACAGGTTAGAGCCTATTCCTTTCCACCCTAACTGAATTGGAACCTGAAAAGTGTAGGCGACTGCCTAATTGGGTTTGGAATGGCCAAACCAATCCACAAAATTAGTATTTCAGCTGCTGAGGTGAGTTGAGACATAGCCTTTTGCTGCTTATTGGTTATTTGAAGAGACTGTTTCAGACAAAGGTCCTCTGTCTGTTAGTGAAGTTTCAAAAACACCTAAGGAGAAATTCAGGTAAGCACACTCTGTCTATTGCTTATCAGCTAATAGTATCAGATAGGCTAGCAGAATGCACTTGCAGACAGCTTCAAAGGACCTTAGGGAAAAAAGGCCCCAAAATCAATAGCCTACCATACAGAAAACTTCAGCAAAGTTATCGCTCAAATATCAGATATAAATTAGATTTCATTTATTGGATTGTGGTTTTGGAAAAGAACTAAGAAAACAGTAAAGCAGATGTGTTTTTAAAAACAAAGTATATATGCCTGGACTAAGGAGTAATTTCAGGGAAGGTTATGCTGGGGCAGGTTGTTGCAGTCCAGTTTTCTGTAGCAGGATTAAAATGACAGATAATGAAGAAATGAGATGACCCTTTGCTCCAACGTAGAAACTTCCAGAAAAGAAACAGTTTTACTAGTTCCAAGGATGTTATTAGAAAGGGAAAAATGAGATACATATATTGCCACGGAGACATAGAGGCAACTATTCACAATTTGATGTTGGGGACAGTAGATATTTCTGGACCAAACATCTATGGTCATAATGAAATATAATGCTTTACAAATAGAAAAGTGTAGTTGTATATAGCTACCTCAGTGCTACTCTGGTATGATTGTACAAAAAATTGTAATTCATACCTACATAATGGGAAATATAGTATACTTACACCACAATGGTTTTCATTTTCACATGTCACCTCTATCTTTATAGGATGTCATTCTTGCAGAAGGAGCCATTCTATGAAGAAGACCTGTTACAATGAAGAACCGAGGAGAAACACCTTTCTGCCTCCAAGGGCCTGACATTTGTTCTTTCTTACCTGGCTACTTCACTTAACCTAGAGTGAGCATTATTATGACTTATGGTATATGAACAGTAGATGATCCCATTAATAGTCTTACAAGCTTACTAGTCATGGCTTTATTCCTGAGAACTTTCTGAATCTATAAAGCCACTTTGCTTGGTAAAATAGCTGAGTGTTCATTTTTCATTAAGAGACAGTCACAAAGGAAACTAGAGGCATCAGTAAGTCACCTCAATCTTAAAAAGTGCCAGGCAGACAACATTTGGTATTTATTAATCCTAGATATAAAAGAAGCAGTATCTTAAACTGTAAGCCTTAAATGTCATGCTTTTGGTTTTTACCTTGAAGTGGTAGGAATTATATCCTCCAAAGACTAACTAGCAGTTCAGAGCTGGCAAACAAATGAGAAAGAGTGCAAGGGATCTTTTGTTATCATTATTAATTAGCATATTATGTGTTCAGTAAAACTTTCATCTATCTCCCATACTAATCTGTGCTGCTAGTAAACATGGTTTATTTTTTAACTTTGTTTTTGTGTAACTTACTTTAATATTAATCGATGACAAACATAAATTACCTTAAATTATTATGCTAAATATGCATTCAAATCTGTCACACAACAAGCAGAAGTATCTAAGAAGTGTTTTAAAGCACTATATTAATTTATTCTAAAACATAATAATGTCTTATATTAGGTTAAAAATGTGTTGTGTGACCCCAAAAGACTTGCCGAACCACGGGAGAGAGGTTTTTATAATGATGAGAGTTAGAAATAAAAGGAAATCATAATTTTGTGCACCAGATCTTTTTATATGACTTCCTTTTTAACAGAGATATATGAACACAGAATCATTTGATGTCCTCAGCTGAAGGATATGAGCACTGTGATCAAATTAAAGTCTGGAAAAGTAAATGTGAATATTTATGAGATATCTGGAAGTAGGAAATAGTCTTGTGATGAAAAATGCCATTTCTTACTACTTTAGTGGAGTAGGTTTTGTAGGTTGCTGTCACTTTGGTGAGTATCTACCTGCCTGTTGATCGTGCAGTTGCCTGAACAGGACAGATCCTCCCTGACACAAGAACAAAAGGATCTGAAGCCTTTGCAGGGACATTTCTCACAGGTGAATTCTGTAAATCCTGCACTGGCATGCTTTATAGTTGCAGCTCTAAGAAACAGAATATTTGCAGACCAACAAAAGATGGGACTGGGGAGTAGAAAGAAATTTTCTCTCTCATATTACGCCATAAAAATTGTATCAGAAAGTAAAAATCATAGATAAAGAATTTGGTTCACCTTAACAAGAGTAACTATAGCCTGAGCATCATAGAATTCACTGACGTGGAACTGGAGTCCTGTCTGCAAATATTCTTCCCTATGAAAGATTCCAGATTTGTTCTTCTCTGAGATAGCATTTCTCTAACCACTATTGTAGAGAACAGTGTGTCTGGAAAGGCTCTTGGAGGAGTATATTTTATCAAAATTTTCATTCATCCAGTCTTCCATTTGGACTTTCACACAAAAGGCACAATCTGGCACAGGAGGGGTCTGACATGGTGGTGGTAAGAGTAATGGTAAGCAAACAGGCAAACAGATTTTTTCTCTATTTAGGCATATTATTTGAGTATTAACAGATATTACAAATGTTAGTCTAGCAGTGCGTTAACTAGTGTCTGTGTTGTCAAAAGTATTCATCACTAGTACTGAAAATGAAATATTTTAAAGTTATCCTGAATTAGGGAAACAATTCTTGAGCAATGGTGTGCTGCAAAAAGTAATGTCTACCCTGGAAGTCCTGGATGTGATATTTCCTTCCAAAGTTTGCCAGCATTCATTAGAACTATATGTAAGGTACTTGCTTTAGAAGTCTGCTGCAGTATACGTGATACTGACAGTAACGTGAAGCTGATAGTTGAAGAGTGAACAGGTGAAGGACTCCACAGTTTTGACTGTGCTTGTAATATACTCATTGCCTCATCTCAGGCCTTCCTTACCAGCCATTATAACATTGTTTTGCTATGTTATATATAGTGATCCATTGCTCTCCTGGTGTTGATACCAGATACATATATTATCCATACCAGATAATGCAAAGAAGTAGGAGTAACTCCCAAATATCTGTGTGATTCTGTATTTGATGGCTTTATAAAGGTTAATACAATCCCTACTTTAACAACAGGAAAATTTCTTCACTAACAAATTTTGCCTATCACACCTGAAAGTAAGAAACTGAAATAAAATATTGTTTACATTTTCTTTGGCTATTTACATAGCCAGGTATAAGCGAATGGTATGTTCTGGTTTGAGCTAAAGTAGAATCATTTTTTTAACTTCAGCTAAGTCTCTTCTAAGTAACTTTATTTTCTGAAAATTAACGATGTTTTCCAGACAATGTCTCTCTCTAGAAGTGATAACACACTGCATTGATGTGTAGAATGACCACTGCTTATACTTATTCCTATAGTAACCAAGACCATCCTCAAGCTGATAGAATACTGTAATTCAAAGATGAAAAAGGGTTGCACCTACAGGCAGGGGTGAACAGGACAGATGACCTGAAAATGACCAACAGAGTATTCCATTCCATGCACATAACACTCCATATAAAACTGAGGGATCACAAGGATTAACTCTCTCTTCTTTGATTGCTGACATCCAGTAAGGATCTTGTCTGTCTCTTTTCCCTGAACCTATGTCTGTGCATTCCTGAACACAGCTCCTGAGCCCAGCTTATTCCCCAAGCTTGCTCTGGAGCATTTGTGGTGATATATAGTCATCAAGAGGTAGAGGCACAATTTCATATATTTATCTATATTTTATTATTTTCTTATTAATAGTATTTTCTTACTCATTATTTCATTAAATCTGTGTTAGTTTTAGTTTCCAACCTGCAAGTCTTTTCCTCTCATCTTCCTTTCCCCTTTTCCTGGGGATGGGAAGGAAGGCAATTGAGAGCTCAATTGCTTGGTTTTAGCTGCTGAAATTGGCCAGGCTGGGGCTAAACTGTGATAGGGTAGTAGCACTTTATTTGTAATGCAAACAGAAAACTTAAGAGGATAGTACAAAATTTCTAGATTAACAGATTTTGACAGCAGCTTTAATGCTTCACTGATAAAACAATCCAAAGTGCAACTTTATGGGTAGATTAATTGTGGAAATCTACATGGTTAGTTATAGGATTGAGCTTGGTGTTAAGAAACCCTACTCCAGAACAATCTTTACTGCAGTCTGCACTGTCTCATTAAATTAGGTGCCCAGCTTGCACTTGAATTCGCACAACTGATTGTCCACACCACTTTCTTATTTATTTATACTCCAATAAATGTCCAGAGCAAACCGGACAATTTACCAAGTGGAGAAACATAGACACAGAAAGACGTATCCCACCTTTTCAGGATAGGGTGACTCCAATCTCTCAAACCACAGGCTGTTAATCTTGGGTTATTCCTTGTTATAATTAGCTACCTACTATAGATTATAGCAGCATTGCAAATCCCCTCAAAAGTCCCCATCAAATGAGTCTGGCATTGTGCTTTCTTCTGAGGCTCTATCTGAACAATATGTATTTTTCTTTTCATTCTTTCTCTCTGCAAACCAATGCTTCTGACTTTTATAAAGACAGCAAAGAGTGAGAGAACAGAAAAGACTTAAGGCTGAAAAAATGCCTTATCTAACTTCTTTAATGTGCTCAGGATTATGCAGGAAGAGAAAAATATGTAACTCTCAAGAACTTTGAAACCAAAGTTGATTTCTTTCCAGATGTTTCTAAGATTGTAACACTTGATTCTGGACAGAGCCTGAGGTCAGCAGTGTTTTATTCATGTCAGCCAATTTTCTATATTCCTGTAATTTTACTTCTGATTCCAACAGAAAACAGAGCTGTGCAATTTGCAAACAACAATTTAACTGTACTTTTTCTAACCTCACAATACAATTTATCAATGAAGTCCATGATTTTTTTTTGTCATACGGGTCGATGGGCCATCTGGACTATTTTGTCCATCTCTCACGGAAAACTTTCCGTTCTGTTTTTTTTTTTTCATTTGTTGCTTTGCTGCCTGCTGCTGCCAAAATACTTCTCAAAAAATAGGTAATTTCTATGCAAACAACCATCTATGCATTAGAATTTGCTGCTCCAAAGTAATCAATGCCTTTTATTCCAGATTGCCATGGAATGATTGAATTTCTGGAACAAATCCTCTTATTAAACTTGTTAGACCTTCAGTCTAGTGAAAACATGGGTTTTAAGAACTGCTGGAAGTGGAGTCTCATTTCCAAACAATTGCTCCGTTGGTGATGCTAGCAATACAGAATGGCAAACTGCTCAGGCTACTCACATTCCATAGCATACTCCAAAAGACTTAAGAGTTGAGAGGACTTCCACTTGCATATTTAGTAAAACATCATCTATGAGGAAGTTTGTAGCAAATTCTCTCTACACTAACAATATGAATAGTCTCAGGCATTATGTCTTATTTTTGTGTGTATATCCTCTTTAATAAGGGGCTAGTTCTATACCCGGATGTATGTAAAATTAAACCAGCTCTATGTATGTGTGAGAAGTGATTAGAGATTTCTGGTTTTTAGTTTAGTGTCTGTTCTTCCTGACCCTTCAACAGAAATGAATTACTCATAATGCCTATGCGACTCCAGAGTCTGAAACTACACCTGTAATATAGAGCTGAATTGCAGAATATATGGTGTCAAATGGAATAATATTGTCCCCTTAAGAATTCATTATGTGAATAAAAATGGGGTAATAGTTCTTCAACATGCTTGCTGGAAATCTCTGTCCTGATCAGAACTCTTTTTCCATGAATAACATTTTCTCAGTGGAAAAAAGGGAGTATGAGTCAGTGTTCTTTAAAAAAGTCACCACTTCTAAGTGTTTAAAAAGAGAGTGAATTCTGAAAAATTCTGATACAGTCCTGTTTTTATGGAAATGTTTGGCTTAAGAGTGGGAGAACAATACCTGTTTAGACCTTCTCATCTCCTGAGGAAGTAAGGAGATGATATTTTTATTATAACAAAAAATGATCTCCTGAAGATAAAATGTGAGATTTCTAAAATTTTTTTTAACTTGAAAATTTTGATTTTCTAGAACTATATCTTCAGAATATTTTGAAAATTGAGTATTTTAGAGTTTTTACTAGTACTCGAAAGATTTATAGGAAATTTAACAAAAACTCTCTAAGTGTGTGTTCTAGTCTCTGAAGTTGCATGAATATTTGGTCTCTTTATGGATGATATATTCCAATATTATAAGTTTCATTCAGACAACAAACTTTCTGTGAAGGGTCTCCTCTGTCACTATCTCTGAAAATAAAGCACAGCAAGTGACTCTTGACTTATTGCCAGTTGGTCCATTATGACTAATATAATTTGCCCTCTGGATCTATTGAGCTGTTCTTGTCTGTGTGTATTCTAAGCTACCTTAAGAATGTATTTCCCTTTGTGGACATTGATTTATTTAAATGTATTTAGCCAGAAGCATCCAAAAAGATAAGCCACCTCATTTTGTTATTATTTTTAAAGCTAGAGTTGGAAGTGCCTGTAACAGTGCTTTGAATTATATGCTGTTAAGAACTGTAGGAATTGAAAATCTGTCCATGCTCCATGTAGTGAAATCTGAAGTCTGTGAAATGGTTGACTAGATGAAGTGGTTGACTAGAAGTAAGTGAACTGCAGAAGTGTTAGGGTTAAGTAATGCTAGATTGTTCAGCATGAAATAAAAAAAAAAGCATATCAGATCAGGACATACGAGATAAAAACAGGAATAAATTAAAAGTTTAATTTTCATTTTAAAAAAATGGCCAGCTGGATTTTTTTGTTTCTTTTTCTCCAAAAAGAGTTCTTCTTTCCCCCAAAGACTCTTACAATCTGAGAAACTAAATTTACTACTTGCAGTTCTCAGTAGATTTTTAATTTCATGTACCCCTTGCACCAAAGCCACTATAGGGTGAGCTGCAGAGTGCCCAGTCTGAGCAGCGCTGGAAGATTGGAAGATTGCACTGGTGACCATGAGTCCTAGCACAAATATAGATTCGAGACTGCCCTTGGGATGTGCCTGAGTTTCCTTTGGATATTACATCTTCATTCTTCTTTGCAATGTATCCCACATACTGCCTGGATACCTCAAACAAATTGGAAGGGTTTGATAAAGATGGGAACATTGGTATTTATGTTAAGGGCTATGGCTGGTAATCTTTGATGTGCCTTTTGGGCTTCCTTTCCATTCACCTGATGCCCTGGTAGGGAAAGGCACGTACTGAGGTCAGTGCTCGGCTCAGTCAACTGGAGTGACTGAAAAATTGCCTCCACCTATCAAGTAGTCCTCTGAGCATATCAGACACTGCAAACAGGAGTAGATCTGACCACTCAATTAAAAAACCAACAGCATTAGTTCCCTGATTTTGTGTACAGTAGGCTTAAGTAGGCCTCCGTGGAGACAGTCTAGACTCTGGAGGCATGAGCTGGGGTGGAGGAGAAGAGTATAGTACCCTACCTCCCACCATGCAAGCTTGACATCATGTAGTAAATACATGATGGCCAGAAGGCATTGAAAGGAGATTGGGTATGTGGTCCAAGGTGTTGTCCTTTTACTGAAGATTTTTATGGCTACTATAGTTTGCTTGTTCACTCAGCTGTCTAGTCTCAATGCTGAAGTGAGATGAAACACGGGTTTCTGAGCTCCCAACAGGAGTCACAGCTCAAACACATTCTGCTGGCTAGTGCACTGGGTTTTGGGATGGGGTATTTGCTTTTCTCTGGTAATCTGTGAAAATCTCGATTTGGGTTTTAACTTCTCACCCTGAGACCCAGGTATCAGAAAAAAAAAAAAAAAAAGAATCTACATTGCTTAAAGGCCAGATCAAGAGCTTGCCAGTCTCCTGGGCTTTGAATTCAGGATGTCTTGACTTACTACTCAGACTGCGCAGACTATTTACGTGGCATGGCTAAGCTGCTAAATGGTTACACTGCAAATATAATTTTACTGTGAGTTTCTGTGGGTATAAATCAAAACGACAGAAAGTGTTTGTTAAACAAAATAAATGAAAAGGATAAAAGAAACCTTCACAAAGAGTTGCTGATTTGATTAATATCTTTGGGGAGAGGGAGGAGAATCACTTCCATATTAGCAGTTGAAAATTCTACTAACATAGCTTGATTAACAGAAAAATATTTTCTGAATGTATAAGTGTGGAGTTCAGACAAATTTTTATAATGCTAAAGTTTTATAAAATTCCATCTAGAAGATTAAAAAGATGTGGTATTTTTTTCTTTTAAAAAAAAATCTGTATAAGGAAGATTCAGAGTAAGTCAGTTCAGTTCTGAGTAAGAGTAAAAATAAGAAGCAGTCATATAGTAGATTTGGGAACATTACATTTAAACATACATACATCATCCTAAACAATATGTAATTCTGTACATAATTTTTTAAGACTTACTGATAAATTACCTTGTTTGATCAAATGTATCTTCTGTGACTACAATAAATTATTGTTGACTTGTTACTTGCTGCTTTGAGAGACCACATTAAATAGCAAAAATTACAGAAAACATAGCATATTAGGAATTTTTCTCATACTTTTAAAGGGCAAAAGCTTTCTACTGGATTTCTTGGCGTATCTAGGTTTGTTCCATTTTTGAAGATTATCAAAAGATCTTCAATAGCTAAACTTACAAGATTATGAGGCTCATCCAAATTTGTTTCTATGAACAAAGGCAGAAGATGGAAATGAAGTGATTAATGATATTTTGAAGTGGATAACTTGTGTTCTAGATGTAAAAAAATGTACAATGGAACTATTAATTTTGCTTACAGTTAAATAAAGAAAGTGATGTTACTTTGAAGCTAACTACTTTAAATATTGCTGTATTCATAAAGCTATTCAATAACAGTTTGTCTTCAGATAATGAATCATGACATGATCCTGAGTACTTAGCTCCCACATCTGTTCGCTGGTGCCATGGATGGTATGCTACCTGCATATTTAGTGATTTTCAGCTTCTAAGCATAGTTTAAGTATGAGATGAAGCACAAATAGACACATTGCACTGTCAGTAGCAACTGAGACAGATGGAAAAGCTGCACATCAAATACTGTAAAATGCATCCATAATTTGATATGAATGTAGCATTTTGGGGTAAAATGATCAATTTCTTAAGTCTTTTGAGAAGCTCGTCAACGAGCTGGTCAATGCACCTTAAGAAGACTAATTGGCTAGCACCTGCTCCTTCTCCTGTTTATCAGAAATTATTCTGCTTATGGGAATCCTAAATGCTGAAGTATTTTAGTGTAATATGTGTGCAAAAAAAATTTCTTAAGGGGAACTTTTTTTTAGGCTAAAAATATGTGGGTGGAGTTAAATTTGTAGGATGCTCTTTTCAGAAGTCCAAATCTCCCAGTCCAAACCATTCATAATTAATTGCAAAAAGACTATATATGGGAAAAATAAACTCAACCCCTTTAATCTGTTGTGTGGCACCTGGGGTAAGTAGTTTTTTACAGTGGACCTGCTTGCTTTTTACATAGCTATGAAAGCCATGGGAGGTATTTCAGAGGTGTGGTAGTATTTTTTCATAAAATTAAAAGCACTTGTATATACCTCTGATTTTGAGAAGTGAGTGTGATAGGGGGCTTAGCAGTGATAAACTACTTAGGAATGCATTCTATGAGAGAAATTTATACTTAAGCCAACAAGAGGTCCCTGGTGAAGACAAGCATAGCTGGAAAGTCAGTGAGAAACACAAAGCACTTAGGATCAACCTCTTGCTCTTTTGGGAACTCTGTGTGTATCAAAACCATAGTTTGGTCTGTTGTTTGAAAAGGTTGCTTGGGGTTAAATTCTGCTATAGGATTTTGGCATCTGACTCTGACTGGAGTCTTTGGGAGTTTTCTGAGTGCATCTGAGGGCACAGTATGACACTTCCTGCTTGTTTCACTCTATATTTTTATGCTATGGCACCTCTGACCAGTCACAATCTCAACTGCTCATTCACTTCAAAGGCCATCTGTAAGGAAAGTTATTCTTGTCTTTCCTTTCACTCTCTAAGCAGTCCTTAGCCTTCTTTCATTTCTCCCTTTCTTCTTGATTTATTAAGCTACTAAAATCATGATCTATAAAAATTTAAATTTCAATGTGAAAGAAAACATAATGATGTAGATAACATAAGTACAAGAGAACAGCATAAGCTGCTACTGGCAGACATAGCATATTTCATTTTCAGCTGTCTTCTCAAAGATAAAGAGCAGTTCAATCAAATTAAAAATGTGGAGAGATTTTCCTTCAAGCCACATTGAGCAATCAAGTCTAAAAAAAAGCCATAGTGTACTCCTGAAGCAGGTAATGGTATCAGGGATGAGGTGTTACTATTAGGAGCAAATGGCTCTTGTAAAACAATAAACTGATTTAATGATGTTAAAAATGATTTTTCATATACATGCCTCTGGAAATTGTTTTTCAGGATTGGAGTCCTGACTTGACATTCCTACTGCAAAGCTCCAGAAGTTTTGAGGTTCATGGCAGTTTTGTGATTACCATGATGGAAAATTAAGTGGGACCCTGAGAGCTCAACGCTTCACAGCCTATTTAAGTACTCTTCAGAGTGGACAATGCTTAAAGTTCTTACTGGATAACAGCAAAACTGTGATCTAGTGCTATGTCTTGTACTAAATGTGTTCAGTGCTTATGAATTAAGGCAGGAGAATGAGCATCCTTGTGAGGAAGGCTGCTTTCTGCTTAGGCTATAAATTGATACAATTTAATTTCTTTTATATTTTGACTGCCCTAGGCATTGTTTCAAACTTTGTAAAACTTATAAGTGTTGATGCAATTTTCAGCTTTTTGTAGATTCCACCAGAGCTGCTGTATCTGGAATCTTGCAGCACTTAATCCTGGAGATGAATGCTGCACAATAAAAAGTGGCAATCCCTTAGTGAGGGACTTCCCTTAGACTATCATAGAATCACAGAACAGTAGGAGCTGGAAGGGACATCATCTGGTCCAACCCTCTGCTAAAGCGTGTTGACCTACAGAAGATCGCACAGGAATGAGACCAGGAGGGTTTTGTGTGTCTCCAGAGAAGAAGATTCCAAAACTTTCCTGAGCAGCCCATTCCAGTGCTCAGTCACCCTCACAGTAAAGAAGATTTTCTTCATGTTAAGGTGGAACTTCCTATGTTCCAGTTTGTACCCGTTGCCCCTTGTCCTGTCACTGGGCACCACTGAGAAGAGTCTGGCCTGATCCGCTTGACACCTGCCCCTTATTTATAAGCATGAAGTTTGCACATTACTTGTACGCATACCCCTTGCTGTAATCTGTTCACTGTCCAATAGGGACCTTCCTTTAGTATTATGAAAAACATTTTAAAATATATGAGTTTGTCCTCTTCTTCTATAGAAATGTTTCTGCTTTCAGTCACTGGTTTTAAATTTGCTGTACTTTGACTACAGTCTTTCCTGTTATTTCAAATTTTGCACCAGCTACACTGTGTCTAATCTCTGTTCTTTTTCCAAACTTTTTTTCTTTAATGCTCCAAGCTTACCTTTTGGTACTGTAACTTCTGTATTTTCTCATTCCCTTGACCTCTTGGAAACAGCGGTGAGACCACTTATCCTCTAGTATTCGACTTGAACTGGTATGTTGTCTTTATTTCAAGTTCATGAGATTTTCCCTGTATCTATGCAGAACGTAAGGTCTTTCCTCCCTTGCTTTCCAGAGATCCAATTACCTTCTCTGGAGCCTGACTTGAAGACACCACCATTTGGTAGATTTGCCTAAGCTCTAGTTTTCTGCCCTGTTGCCTGAATTTGTTATTAAACATTTAAACTATCTTCTCTTGTTTTAGAGCTTTCTGAAGTGTCTCCTATTTCAGGAGTCACAGCCACTCAAAAATTCAATTATGGATCACTGTAGTATTAGTTCCAAAGCAATTCTGATCCTAGTCTAAGAAAAAGAAATTAAGCAATAAAAAAGTGTAAATGCAGATTTGGAGCCTATTCTACAAATAAGACTTTTTTTCCCTGCTGTTATTCTCCAGTTGTGGAGAGACTTTAAAACAGTTATTAGAACCTCAATGAATATAAAGAAAGAAAAATTAAGATATTTATTTAGAGGAAATGCAAATATTTTAGTTGTAAACGTTTGGTTTATGCAGAGATGCCACCAAGTTCAGCTTTAATTCAAATAAAATGTCTTAGTTTCCTTTGGAAGTTTTGTCAAGGGAACCAAAGATTTTTCTGAAACTTTTTTATGTCCTCATATATCTGTCTTAATATAAAAGTAATGAATTTATGGAAGGAAAGAAACAGATGAAAAAATGCTGTGGAGGGGGTTTGGAGGGTTTAAACTAGACAGGATGGTTAAAACTGCCTTCTCTTGTTAATAAGGCAGAGAGGAAAACAAACTGATTCACTCCCAGTTTTCAAAACAGGAAAACTTAAGCAAGTATCACCTCACCTTTTAATCTTGAACTTTGTTTTCTTAGAATAACGTGTTACATCCAAAACATTGCCTGTGAGATAGATAAAAAGTGGTTCCTGGCACTTATTTAAAAATGTATTATCTCATGAGGGATGTACTGCACATTTGCTATGAAGTTATTTTCCTCAGCTTCTCATATATTTTTGTGTTTAGGTATGTACATGTGAACTGGTTTCTTTGGATTTCTGGTTTATCTATAGAACAATGCTCTGACATTTCTGGCTTTTTGTTTGGGAAAACGTATTGCAAAGATACACAGACTCCCACAAGAATAGGAAAAGTGTTAGCTGAAAAAGGCTTCATTATCAATAATATTCAGGGAGGATTATGTAATCTGAGAATGCATGACGTGTGGCTTTTTCGGGGTCACGTTTTTGGTATGTTTCTATTAATATTCCTCAAATGTTTTATGAAGGACTGGCCAAGCACAATCTATTTTTCTTGCAAATCAGCTTCAAACCCGATCTTATCATTGCTTAGCACTTTTGTGACGGGCTTAATTGTGTCTCGCTGGCAGTGTTAAGTGTGTGTATAACATAATGTTATCATTTATCAGTAAAAGCTATTTATTTAAGCAAAAGCATCAGGGAACCATCAAGCACCATATTCTGACAAACAGATATCAGTCTAAATGGCTCATATCCCAATAGCTGTTGAGAGTATTACATGGAGGGCTAAAGCCCAGGAGGAACATGCAGCTTCTGCTTAGTTAATCATTGCTTGGAGGAAGAGACTTTTCTTCAGAGATTGCAGTGTCTGAAGGTTATGTTAATTGTTTAATCTATTTTGACAAAAATCTGATAAAGTAATGGAACAAGAGAGAAAACGCACGTTTGGGGAATTTTTATTAAACTGAGTATATGGTTTACTGGCTCTCTAGTCTACTGAAAACTGTCTGCTTTTCTCTGCATAGCTGGAATACTTAATTAGTAATTATGTTGAGCTCTCACTTCAGAGGTCTGTAGGACTTCTAGGAGAGAGTAGAAATATAGCATGTCTCCTTGGTGCAGAGAAATGCATTTTACCTTTGAGGTTAACACTTCAGAAGAGTCCTTGAACTCAGCATGCTTGCATGTGGTTGGTGGTGATTTTTCTCCCCGTGAGTCATATTACGGAGGTCTTCTGGGGGACTGACGATGATAGGTGATGTTATGCACTTTCACGAAATGTACTTTAAATTTCTAAAAAGTGTTTCCTTGCCCAGATTTCATGAAAAGGAAAAAAACGCTGCCATCTTAATGATCTGTGTTCTCTAGACCCATTGCCAGCATTGCCACAACAGTAAGTATATATTTCAGTGCTGTAAATTCTTTTTCGTTGATCACTACACCTGGCAGCATAAAAATAAAAATTCCTTTTAATGCTTGCATTTTATTTGCTTGTTCCATTAGCATTGATAATAATTATCTGTGTATAGAGTGATGGAATTCCATACCCCTGATTAATATACCATTCATACAATTGGTATACGTTTCTAACATTACTTGAGTAAAAAGATACATTTGTTGTTCAAAGATTTACTCAGACATCTTTCTGTGATAATTTTTTCCCATTGTTTCATCTCTACTATATTTTGAATGGTACAACTTGAAAGCTTGCATTAGAAATGCACAACTGTGTTGTGATGTCCGTAGCAAACTACCACAATTCTTAAAAGCTAGATCTTCAGTCTTAGCAGTGATACCTAACTTATATCTTTTTATTGATCTGAGTAAGAAAGGTTGCAGTCTTATATAAAAGCAGCAGCAAAGTTATACAATTCTAACTGCACACAAATTACCTAACTTTCATTTGAATAAAGATGAGGACGGAAAATTGTTAGGGTCAAAAATGTCAGTAAGGAACAAAATTTTACTATCAATAAAATTTCCTTTCAGGTTCCTTTCTTGGTTTTGGATGTGAGGAAAGAAGTTTCCTTGCACTCTGCTGTGTTTATGAGAGAGATGGAAGTACTGCTTTAACTGACATTGTCTAATTCCCTTTTATGAGACAAGTAACAAATACTTTGCGATTTTGCCAAAATGTTACTCAGTTAGGTTGGTATATTCCACACTAGATGTCTGCCTAAACTGAAACATCTCTGGGTCCAGCAGCATGGCTGAGAAAGTATATTGTTTTGCCACATTGTCTTCAAAGTGCTCTGGCTGCATATCCAAGACTGAACAGGAATTTAAAGTCATTCCTCCATACCTTTATATGGGAATTAAACAAGAGGAATATATTTCTGATATAGCTTATCAAAAAAAAAAATCAATACTCCCATCCACCCCACCCCAACCAAATGTGATATAGGTTGATTGTGATTTTGCTTTTATTGCCATAAGGAGTGAATTTCTGTGTTTCAGTCAGTAACCTGATAATATAGTAGCATACTTTGCAGAAATATGAATTCTTTCAGGATAGGAAAAAGATTTTTCTCTCCTAAACTTTTTTCTGATCATTGATCTGCGACTTCTTAAAAGTGAAGAATCCTGGGCCTAAAAAAATTACTACTAGAACTTCACCTCCAAGGAAAACATCAGATGAACCGCCTGTTCAAGGGATCCTGCAATTGAGAGGTGGAGACTTCTTCCTTCCAGTGACTGAAAGCAATAAAACTATTGTCACTGAGTTAACTCAGTGTGTCTGGCTGTGTAGGGAGTTTTCATCTATGGGGCTGGAAAGATAAAGAAGAAGCAGGATGTCAGGACCATCATTTCCACAGTTCAAGGGTTTTCTTCCATGTCCGTGCCCTCCCTTCCCCTGCCCAAAACCAGAAAAGAGCAAATTCTAAAGGAAAATGTTTTGTTGGATTTTTTTTTCCCAACCTGGTCTAGGATGTGAAATTACATTATGAATGTCAGATTCATGAGGCAATACTGAAGTGTTCTTATTTATATTTTGGGAGAAAGTCTTAAGCCTTAAATACTGGAAATTATTTAAGACATTGGTGGCAATCTTCTGGTATGTAGAACCCAGATAAAACTGCCCAGAAAGTTAATTACTTGTTCAGCCTCTTTAGATCTACATATATGAATGAATTTGTGTCATTTTTGCTCAATGAGTTTTACAAAATTAATATTAAGAAAATTTATTGCCTTCAGTATGATCGATGCTGTGGCATGAAAAAGGATGAGGGGTAATTTGCTTTCACTTGCAGAAAAATAGAACTGCATTGAAAATCTATCAGGAGAAAATTAAAGAAAGACTGAAACAAGCAGCCACGTTAGTCTTCTTCAGTAGCAATACTGAAATCAAAAAAATGAAGGCTTTGAAACTTTGAAATGCTAATGAAAAATAGGAAAGAATAGCCAGTTTAATTTAACTTTGATATCGTATATAAAATGGTATTCTATCTTAATAGAATAGACCATGTGACACAATTTCTTTTTTCATATGTATTGCAAGATTGCTTCCTTCCATTTTTCAAAAGACTGCTGTTTTGTTACACCTTGGCAACCATCCTTACTCAGATGCAAACATTGATCTCTATCTATAGTGAATTGCATAGATTTTGCAGTCAGGTCTTAATTACATTTATATGAAATATTCTGCTTACAAGGAGAGAGAAAATCTATTGCCTCAGTAATTCTACTGCATAAATGTGCTACCATGGAAGATCTAAATAGATTTGCCATGAAGCAAAGATAAAAACTAAGTATGAAAATGATTTTTATGTATTTGGAGACTGATAATAAAAATAGAGACCTTCATTTCTCATGATAATTCAGTGGTGATAGTTTTCACTATGAAAATGAATAATAATTGTTATTCTATTATTTTTTTTAATTTAAAATTATATACATTAACAGGCTTTATCAAGATGGAAGTGTGCCAATTTGCATGCTAAAGAAAATGGCTATTTAAATATGAGAGAACAGTGCTGAATTTCTAAAAGAAATAAGGATTGAATCCAGTAAAACACTTGAAGTGGATCTGCAAATATTGAGGTGTTACAAGGCTAAGGCTGTTTAATCCACTCTTTAGGCAACAGCTCTGGATGAGAAAAATTCAATCAATTCCCAAGTTTCCTTTTACAACAGTTACAAGAACACATGTACCAATCACACTATTTGTGTGGGAAGCAGCCAAATTGAAACACTGAGCACAGGCAAGTTTCTGCAATGTCATCCCCTTCCATGATTTGCATGCCTCTGTTGTCTTTGAATCCAAAAGCCAGATCTGCACTTGAAGACAGGTACCTGTAATCTGTCTCTCAGAGGAGTAAGGTCTCTCCCCTTACAGGAAGGAAAATTAATTATTTATGCAGCTGCATATTTCTTCCAGACTAGCCTCCTAGACTAGTCACTCTGGAAGTGCTTCAGGCTATGAAGATTCAAATAGATAGCTCTCACCTCCTGGGTAATTTTGGTAGGTGATGGCAATTCAAGATACTTTAGGAGACAGAAAGAGATAAAGATAAAATAATTATAGACCTGTAGACTAATGCTTGTCATGCTCATTCCTGAGAATAGTGTCTAGATTTTTAGACTGTTATCTTACATTAGTCACTCATGGTAAGGAAAAGCAATGGGCTTAAGTGCTGTTAAGTGTTAGGATACTTGCAGGAGACAATTGCGTTTGGATCTTCATAGGCAAAACAAGGAACCATCCCATCCCTCCACGACTGCCATAATCAGTAATTAGTTGCACAAAAGACAGCCACAAGCTGTAGGGAACAAGCCTTGGCAGTATTTCTTCTGTATGTCTTGAGAACATCAAGCCAACTGAAAGACAAAAGTAGAGGAAACCTAGTGTATGCAGACATCAGATATATCAGATATGCTTAGTTACAGTCCAGAAAATAAAATTTTGAGACTGAAAGACTCTATTTCTCATCTGGGTTTTATTTTTTTTTTTTCCTTTTCATTACAGAAAAACCTATAAACTTTGGGATTAGGCCACAGGGGGTTCTGGTAGAAATTCTAGATAACGCTATAGCAAGTTTATCCATAAAATGTATATTATACAAAATGTGATAACAAAGACGGATTAGATAGGACCAAAACCTGAACATGCATAGAAATTGATTTATGGCTTCTTTACAAAATATTTATTTGTTCCTGTATATATGCTTATGGACATACAAGCTGGCCCAAAATTCATTGTATGTAAAGTCCTAGATTTATTGTAAAACAAAAAACATTTCTGGATGTACTGACAGCAGGAAATGTAAGGAAAAAATAAGGATGAACTGTACAAAAGTGTCTTTGAAAGACACTGCTATAAGCAACACTGTGGTTTTGATCACTGCTTCTTCATATTACAAAAGTTGCTAATGCTGTGAATCATTATCCTCAGAATTAACTTTGCATGAATAACTTATTCCATTGGCATTAATGAGACAGTTTATGCACATGAAATCAAGCATAGGTATGAGTATGTGCAGAATTAGCGCTCTACATAGTTTCCTTTGGTCACTTCATAATATTTGATGAAGATTATTAATTCACATACAAGAGATCTGGATAGAGCACAGCCGTGAAGCTCCAGAACAAGTCTGGGTGTTGTGGCATTTATGTAAGGTGTGCTTTTATTAATTGCAAATTTTTTTTAGAGTGTATGATCTGGACACCTAGGGATTTCAGCATGTCCCTTAAGTGGTACAGCAGATATATTGGAAAAAGCAGGGAAAAACTCTTAGAAAAAAAGATCAATAATAGAATACTTGGTAATAGAAATCCTTGTCCCCTGGCCATTGCAGTAAGGTATCTGCATAAAATAGATCAGGCTTTGCAACAAAACTTACTTTATGACCAGTGACTCTTAGTAACGCTTAGTTTTTGTAGTTATTGATCTATGCCTGTTGTGCCAATTGGCAAAGACCTCAGATATATCAGTTTGGAAATGGTCAGAAAGAAACAATCCTACCTCTCTCAGGAGACTTGAAAAACTTACTCAAAGATTCCAGATGTCAGGGTGAAACTTGAGTGTCTTCAAACCAAGGCATCCAGTGGTGAAGTAAGAGAAGACTTTCAAGACTTCTTGTGCCCATGCTGTTTTATGAGCTGAGCAGTTATTTTTTTAATGAGAGCCAGTGAAATCTGAGGGATGGACATACCAAATATTTTGTGTGAATCAAATGAAATTTGGATAAGCATCCAAATGGGACTATTTGGTCCAAAGGCTAACTGATATGGCATAGCTTACATCCGTAGACCCAAATTCTTCTACCCTTAACTCACCTATTTTTGCTTTAACCTGGAGTTTGTGTCTGGGAGATTTTTTTTGTGAGGGTTCTAATTGTTAGGACCTAAAAGTATAATAGGGACTATGTTAAAATGAAATGGTGGTAGAGATGACAGGATGGTGGCTGTAGGTTTGCTTTGACACAATTTTATTTACTACAGAGCACAAAAGGCATTGAAGAGAAACCTCAAATCTCAGTTGAACACTTCCCCATAGCAAGTTTCTTTCTTCTCTTGTCTCTGTTCTAACCTGGTCCATGGTATGTGGCAGGGTAGTAGGTAGATAGATTGTGTAGGCCAGGCTGACTTATCTCATTGTGAACCATAGAATCATAGAATAGTTCGGGTTGGAAGGGACCTTAAAGATCATCTAATTCCAAACCCCTGCCATGGGCAGAGACATCTCACTAGATCAGGTTACCCAACCTCTCCTTTTCTGCTTAGAAAGAAGGTTTCTATCCAACTTGTGCAGTGAATTCTCTTGTATTTGAGCAGATTCTGTGAAATTTTGCTTGCCTGGAATTTAATGGTTTGAAGGACTGTATCCTAAATGCTGAAATAATGGTTCATTAATACCCTGAGCTCTAAACTTTCACCCTTACTCAAGCTCAAACTCCAAAGCTACACTTGACTGTTTCCAGTCTCACCCTGCAATAAACATGAGACACCACTGCAAGCACTGTCATCCTATTAAGACACTCTCATCTTGCAGAATTTAACAATGAACCAAATCCTGCAGCCACTTCTGTCCATAGCATTACGCTAATCCTAGCCGTATCTTTTCCATTATTAATATTCATGCTACTGTGTTAAATTCCCTAGCCCAAATCAGTTAATCAATCTGCCTGAGAGCTCATTATGAAGCCCTGTAGACCTTGCTTTCTGAAGGAGTATAAAGAGATTTCTATCCAGATTCAGGGAACATATTCTGCCAGGGGTGAAAGTTGTACATTTTTAGGCATGGGTCACAGTGGTGGTGTAATGTTGAAACTGAATTAGCTTAATCTGAGGGTGTGGGGAAAAGTAGATTAAACTCAATAAATTCTTTAATGCTTGTTTAATCTAGGAAGACTGGTGATCAGTCAGGATAGCTGGGTATAAGATAAGAGGCAGAGGAGGTGTTCAGAGGAAAAGGACTGTAGAACATTATTAGTTAAGTTTTTCAAATATAATGAGATCAAGGAATGGGCTGTTGCTGCCAGAAGCTTAATATCTCATTGTACTGATGGGATTGGGAAGTCCTATGTAACTAAAATGGAATGCTTGCAGAAATCTATGAACAGAAATCTTCTGTTTAACTTCAGATAAAGATGTTGTTATAATGATTAAGTCTAGCTTTAGGGTTGACAAGAGAGTTAGGGTTCAAATAAACAGGAATTCACTTGTTGCTGTTTTCTGCAGAGGTCATCAGGCTGAGGTAAGTGTGGTAGAGAGAGAAGCCAATGTTGTCCTGTGAATAAGGTAATATATTGGGATCACTGGGTCATATTCAAACTGTGAGCTGATGAGGAAAATATGAGTATGGGGACTTTTTTCTTTACATTTGAAGGTCTCCAACCCTTGAGGTGTTATCTGGCTCTGCCTCAAATGCATTTTAGCAGAGATCTATCACCTTGAAGTCTTCTCCTGGCTGCTGCTTTTTGTAAACTCTCTCAAGAGGGAATCCTTTCATGCTAATATTTGCTGTCTAGAAGTTAACTGTGGATAAACATGCATAATTTTATCAGGAAATTCACTCCTAAGGTGAAAAGAGTAAAATAACTGTGGTATAAATTGTCCTGTTGCATTCAATTTCAGTGCCATTCAGGATCTGCAGTTTAATATCTGTAAATTAAGTATATAGTGAGCCAAGTAAAGTGTATCCTGTTCATCAGGGGAATTTCAGCAACATTAAACACTCCTAGGCTGAGAACTGTGTCCCACTGCTAAGCCATTTTACACAAGGCTAGTGAGACCCTCCTCAGAGCAAGAACCTTGCAATTAAAGAAATGAAAAAAAAATTTAGCTTTTCCTGCCTTCTGTGGAGTGAAATACTGTCTGCTGGGTAAATGGCATGTCTGTGACATCAGTATGTGAGATCAATATAAGAAGGCACGTACAGAAATAAAACTTGGCAAAGTTCTTTGGCCTGATCCTGCTATTTGCATGCTAGAAATGTTTCCCAAAGTGGTATGGGCTCATGTCTTTTGACTGAAAACTCCACAGATCCACTATTGATTGTACAAACTCACTATTCAACTGCCTATTTAAATGGTTTTATTCATAAGAAAGAAGTTGAGAATACGTTCATAAATAGGCTAATAATTCAATTTTTAATAAATTATTTTGGATATTTTATTTTGGAAAAGGCTGTTTCACATGAGGTCCAGAATGTATGAGGTGGGAGTTACATTGTCACTCAGTTTGTTCTTTTTCAAACCGCATAATTCCAAAGTGTGAAAAGGGTAATCTGATATGCATTCTGGCTATTTTTAATGAGTAAGTCTTTTGATATTAGAACATTACAAATCTCTCAGAGGGAAGCCATTATGCAATATTTATGCAAAGCTATCTGAATACTCTGTTATCCCTTTGCAAGCTTTCCTTCCTCTTGCTGGACATTATGGAAAGAAAATCACCAGGCAGCACTCACTTGTGGAATTTACAGAGAGATTATGTATTCTCTAAACTGAGTGGACCACAGGCAGGGCTAGAATGCTGTTAGAGGAGATAAAGACAAAGAGTGCTTTCTCTTTTGTTCCCTCACTAGTGGTTTAATATAAAATGCATTACTTTTGGTATTTAAATAAATTAACTGGCAGCTGCAAGAGGTCAGTTTTGTAACATTCAGCATGGTGTGTGATATTTGCAAACATAAAGGTCTTCATAGAATATCCCTTAAAAACCTGTAAAAATGAATGGGATACTTTGCAATCTGGGTTAAACAAGGTTTGTGGGGATAAGTAAAACCTTTTACTAGACCAGCTGATATCATTAGAAAAAAGCAGACAAATATAAAGGCATGAAAACCTTTCAACACTTTCAAAACATAAGGCATCAACCTTCAAAGCTAAGTACAAGTGGAGAATAATCGCTCAGAATTTAACTTTCTTATGTTCAATTAGGGACTGAGAAAAAAGGAGATTAGCATCAGTAGAGGAAGATGCACCAAGGGATTATCATAGCGAAGGAATAGCCCAGGTCATGCTGAGAGATGGAGAAGAGGGAATTATTTTCTGATGAACATTTCATCATATGGGGAAAAAATAAAATTGCTGTATGACACAAAAGCAGAAACTTTCTCTGTCTCTGATTTTTTTAATGCTCAGGACAGTTACAAATTTGAGTTTCTGTGCCGTACAACTGCGCCGAGGTTACTGTTTCTGTATTTTCCTGTGCAACAATTTACACAGTGTTTCTATATAGCAAGAGAGGTATTTTTAAACAGAAAAAACTGTCATCTTTGATAGAGTTAAGAAAACAATCTAAGCACTTGTCACATTATGTACTCTCAGAGGCTATGCTCTTTTGGCGTAGGCATTTCTACAGACTAGAAGAATCAATGATATAGAGGATCATAGGGTTAAAAAATGACTGTCCATCAGTTTTGTTAAAGAGCTAGATTCCCTAGAATCAATGAAGAAGATATTTTGCAAACTGTTGATGCTGTCTAAAGGAGTTAAGACACTCTTAGAAAGATTTTTTTCCTCTGGGCAACTCATGAATGAATCATTCCATTAGGTTTTCCATGTAAGAAAAAAAAATCCTTTAACTAATTAAACCAAAAGTAGTTTCCATTTCTACTCAGAAGAATTTTTACCTAAACTGAACTTTCCATCTGTTCTGTGTGACATCAGATGAAGAAACCAATGTCTCCAACAAGAACCCTACATCAAAAAGGTACAATGACTAGGTGTGGTTTAGTTTTTATTTTGTATCTTCACAGTTGTGTAGAGCAACAAAAGAGTTTTACTGCGCACTGCCTCCCCAACTTATTTTTCATTAGTCTACAAACTAAACAAAAGTTGGCTTATGTGTATATGTCATTGTCCATTGTAGTATTACAAAGCTGTTTGGTATCTGTGCTTACATGCAAGTAAAGGGAGAGGATGTTATTTCATATGGGAGTGGAAGAGGGCTCAGCAAAAACCACTGTGTTCAAAGTAAGAAAGGATCAGTCCAGAGGGGCTGGCTCAGGGAGGAATGCTTTAAACCTTAATCATGCCCACATTCTCCTCCTACAGAACTACTATTTTGTCTGATATAATGAAGTCAGAGTTTTCAGGAGAAAGGAGTAATAGCTGAGAACTGTCTGAATTTTCAGCTCAGCCTGAAAAATCCCCTCCAAGTGTCTAGGGAAGGAATGCTAGGCACAGACGGAGTGGTGATATACTGAGCTAGGAGAGCTGCCCAAACTGTTTGTTGTTCCAAGTATTTGATTTTGTGAATAGCAATAAACCCTTTTTCATTGACCTCTGAAAGATTAATTTCTTAATTTAGCACTCAGTGGCAAAGAAGCCTGCAGAAAAAAAAATTTGGATGTGCATATAATGAACTGTAGTGTTTACAGTTTGAGTAAGGCACAAAACTCATAATCTGCTGATTGCAGTTGGATTTGAAAAGTACTAATTCATGAGGGCTGACATTCCAATTATTTTGTTATTAATACATTCTGCATCTACCTGTACTGCTGTATTAGCATCATTATAATGGCCATGCTAAACAACACTAAAAACAGATAATGGAACATGCCATATTACAGTGCATTTTTCTAAAGGAAAGTGTGGGAAATTTAATGAGACTTTTATTTGATTTAAGGTGGCTGATTTTCAGAGCAAAAGAATAAGACGTTGTTAAATTGTGCTGACAAAGGAAGGCAGAAAGTGAACAAAAATTCAATTCCACTAAAATTTTAGACTTGTTCAACCAATAATTTTTGTGCTTGGCATATTTGTTGATTGCCTGCTGTAAATGGCTTCATATTTCTTAAAAGCGTTGCCTTTATTTTTATTTATAAATAACTCTTTTTGTCTCCACGGGATAGATATAGCTGCAAAGGTAATTATCCAAATCTTGTTGTCCAAGCACATAAGAAAGGAAACAAATATAGAAGAACAGAGATGACTACCTGAAAGTGCTTTTCAAGAAGTAAATTTTTCCTGGTTATCGTGAACTTATTACATAAAACAGTTATATGACTTTAATGTTATGTCATGCAGGCTGTGTAATTGGATAATTCCAGACTACCTTTCTTGGAGTGACTAAAAAAGCCAATTAAAACCAGACAGGTGTTGCTACCACACAACTGCCTTCATTTGCACATGGTGGGACTGTCAAAGAGAATACCTAACTTCTCTTCTGTGAAACTAAAACCACTTCTGGTGATGCAATTCATCCAATATGTCTGTGTCGTGCTGGAGACCTGATGCTCCAAGGCCCTGGGATGCCGCTCTGTGGCCTTGCAGTGTACCAGCAGCAGCACTTACAACACATGACACTCTTCTAATAGGTTTGCAACCCCCTTGGGCAGGATTTATTTCAATACTGAATATGATCCCATTAAATACAAGTTTTGTTTTCTCTGCTACATAAAACTAGTAAGAAGAGAGAGTTTTTAAAACCACCACTACCTTGCCCTGTTTTGCCACCTGGCACATGAAGAAAGAAATGGGAAATCAGTATTACAGATCTTAATGGCAACACTGGAGCCCCTGGAGATCCAACTTCTCACTTCGACCAAATGCTGTAAGATACGAGCCTATGACAACAAAGGATATGATTTTTAGTACTGCTAGTAATTCCCCTTGGTGGCATTAAAAATGAACTATTTGTGGAAATTCCTATTCTGAACACATCAGAGTACATATCATCAAGGTAAATACACTAACTAGCCTGGTAATAATAATAATAACGACAACAGTAACAAACCCAATAATAATTATTTAATTATCTTAACAATATTTTTAAGCTATTTAATGACTTTTTTTTTAGACTACTGTAAGTAATGAAACTGGGTGCCTGCTTTATTCCATAGATTTTTCTCAGTGCATATGACAATTTCTTCTATGGTCCAAGTAAAGTAAAGATTGCTTTTGTCTAGTGATGAAGGAATATGTGTATGGACAATATTCTCATTAACAGGAGTTAAAAAAACAACATTAAAAAGAGCATTGCAATGTCAGTAATGAACACTTCAGCAACTGATTTCTTTTTTTCCCAAACACACTACTTTTGAGAACTTAGATGTTAGTTTTTAGTGCAAAGATAAATGTCTCACTTTAGTGAAAGGAAAGAACTTTTTGTCTCTGGGCGTAATAACACAGTAGGAATGGAATCATTAATATCAGCATTTGTGCATTTATTACCAACCTTTCCTGCCTGTCTGTGAGTGACTGTAATAACCTCTTTTCTGACATTCATGTGCATATTATATCAGAATCACATTTTAGAATTCATGTGACTTCTTCAAGAGCTAGAGACTGTGAACCTAATTTTCATAGCTCTCTGGAAATCAGCCCTTGTCTGCAGCTGCTCAGCTTCTCAAGTTAACAACAATTTTAGCCCTAGTTTAAAAAATCTCAGAGCTTTACAATTAGCCAGAACTAATGCCTAATACAAAATATAGTAGAAAAGTGTCATTTACAGATATTTTCTAGTGACCAAAAAGATAATATTCTTGAAATAGACCTAATTATGAATTGTGAGCTTCTGTGACATCTTAAAATAAGTAGAATGATGAATATTTCCTGACTATATTGAAATTATCTATTATTAAATACAAGAGATTAGCAATTTTCTGTTCTCTATTTATGAAAAATACAATGAAAATTAATTTCAAGTTGTACAAATTTTGATAGTTATCATCCAAAATGAAAAGAAATAATGGAGCCGATTGTGCCCAACAAAGTTTACAGTAAAACCACTTGATAGCATATGGTAAGTTGATATACATGTCAACAAACCAATGGTAAAGAGATGTCTGAGTAGTGATGAAACACTTCAGAAATTTATTGACCATCTTATGGTTTAGCAGTCCAGTCACACTCATACTCTGTTAGCCAACTTAAGTGCCCCATGCTCTCTATCATTTGTAAAGCATTATGCAGCAGTATGTCCTACACTCCAGCCCAGCCACACCACATTGCACTGGGGTCTGATGCACTCACAGTTAGGAAAAGAGAATTGTGAATTGGCACCAGGGGTTCCCCAATACATGAAACTGAAGACACTTCACATTGACTAGTTTCTTAGGTGAGGATGTAGCTTTGTCCCTGCTCTTCTGCTTCTATTGCTTCAGCACTTGAGAAAAAATGAGCCCATTCATCCAGCACTTGAGAAACAACGAACCTTTTCTAAGAAGGCAGCATTTCTTCCAGGTTTCTAGTGGACTGCATCTTAGTTTAAGTTTGGCACTTTTTGCACACAGTAAATTTAGAAGCGCTATTGTTTTAAACTCTTGATATAGTCAATTACAAGAAATAAATATGTCTCTGATGACAATTTTAATCTCTGTGGGATGAATTGTCATCTTCAGTGAATAGAAGACTTGACTTTGGAAAGACTGGAATAAATATGTTCAGTGCATACTTTCCAGAAGGATGCTTGGGCTTACAGTTCTAGCCATACAGAAATATTATTTGACAGATGGATGTTAGTCCTTGTTGCTCCTTGTCTCTCTTACTTTGTGGCAGAATTTAAGGAGCTAACTAGTCAGGAAAGTTTTTTAGCTTTCTTAATTTTTTGGGGTTTTTTAGCTTTTTTTTAATCATGAAAACTAAGGAATCCAGTTTTATGGAAATGAAATAATTTAGAAAAATATGCATTTTTTTTTTTTTTGTAGCAAATCACTTTCCTCAGTGGATTATGCTGTTAACTATGTGTATGAGTCTCAAAGCAGCTAAATATAAAAGTTCCTTTCAAACTGTGAATTTACTGTACACAAAGGCCTAAAAGTC
Source organism: Clamator glandarius (assembly GCA_033459285.1). NCBI lineage: Eukaryota > Metazoa > Chordata > Aves > Cuculiformes > Cuculidae > Clamator > Clamator glandarius. The sequence continues at coordinate 2,044,206 of JAUNZM010000046.1, forward strand.
ATCAAAAGGAAGAGAGATTTCTGGGAAAACCTTGGCTTTGCTGGGTAGATTGAAACATGCATCCTTAAGTGTCGTGGTCCCAACACTTAAGCCCTTGAGCGTGGCTGATAGATCCCAGTTCTTCAAACAGGTTTTCCCTATAGGAAATTCCCCTGATGTCTGCAAGTCTTCTGACATAGTAAAAACTATACTTCAGCCTAAGAAACTCAGGATTAAATCCTAGTTTTCTTCATAAAGCACCGTCAAATATTTCGAACAGTGTGAATTTTAGTCGAAAGTAAAGGATGGGAATTTGTTGCATCTGTAGGAGAATTAAAAAGTCATCTACAACACTAATATGATGAGACAGAAGAACAGAACATGTTACAAGCCATAGTAAGAATGATTTTTTTCTATATATTGTTCATGGAGGTGGTGATTATTAGATTTTTACTTCTGATTTAATGGAATCATGATCATCTGCGCATTTGTATGTATGCTCGTCTCTATTACAGTACTAGTTAGAGGCCCATGAGATTCTTGTTGAGCTATGCACAATAGAAACATTAGCTTAATCCCTTTGGAAACGTGGTCCAGACATGGCTACTGTGAATATGCTGATAGCAAAAGCTTGATGTGCTGATTTTTATTGTGACATGAGATATATTTGAAGAAAACTTTTGCATAAAACCCCCTTTGTTAGGTACTGTGTTTTCTTTATCTGAGACTCACGAGCTGAGATAAATAAGGAAATGGAGATTGACAGTGTTTGCTGCCAGCAGATTTGAGCCAACTTCCAGTATCTGAAATAGAAAATCAATCAGAGAACCTGGAAGAGAAAATGAAGTAATTAACAGGAAGATTGATTCCAAATGATCTACTTGGAAAAATGTCTCTCTCTTCTCAGACTTGGGAAGACCTTTACTCTTGTTGCCCACAATTTATGTTGCCTAACACCATTTATTAATTTATTTATAGGCAATGAAAGTATGTAAATCTGAAATGAAAGAAGCAGAGAGCAATTCTATTTTATTTTTCTTATATGTTATTTCTTACATTTTTTTAAATGATAGAAACAAGAAATCACAACTATCAGTGGTGCAAAAAATGTCAATATACTTCCCCTAAAAACAGACTTACTTCATTTGTATTCTGCACTGACATCGAACCTCACAGAAACAGCATATGATCAGCTCAGTAAGGAACAATTCAAAGTTGTGCCCCCCCTTTTCTTATATATTTTGTAAAAGACATATTTTTGAGAAATTGGGATCTCATCTCAGATGTATTTAATCTTGATGCCCCTCTGAAAGCCAAGTTTTTGCTTTCTGTGCTAAATTGTTGTTTCACTAAAATAAATAAATATGCCTGATGACTTCCTGCAAATCTGCTTATGCAAAATTTAAAAAGCTTTTGTGGAAACTTACAATAGGTCTCTACTGAAAATTCCTCAGAAATAAAAGAATTTCTTAATCACAGAATAATCACAGTATAACCAGGTTGGAAGAGACCCACCGGATCGTCAAGTCCAACCATTCCCACCAATCCCTAAATCACGCCCCTAAGTACCTCATCTACCTTCGCCTTAAAGACCTCCAGGGACGGTGACTCAACCACCTCCCTGGGCAGACTGTTCCAATGCCTAACCACCCTCTCTGTGAAGAATTTTTTCCTTATCTCAAGCCTAAATCTCCCCTGGCAGAGCTTAAGGCCATTCCCTCTCGTCCTGTCCCCTGTCACTTGGGAGAAGAGGCCAGCACCCTCCTCTCCACAACCTCCCTTCAGGTAGCTGTAGAGAGTAATAAGGTCTCCCCTCAGCCTCCTCTTCTCCAGGCTAAACAACCCCAGCTCTCTCAGTTGCTCCTCATAAGATTTGCTCTCCGGACCCTTCACCAGCTTCGTTGCTCTTCTCTGGACTCGCTCCAGAGCCACAACATCCTTCTTGTGGTGAGGGGCCCAGAACTGAACACAGTACTCGAGGTGCGGTCTCACCAGTGCCGAGTACAGAGGGACAATAACCTCCCTGGACCTGCTGGTCACACCGTTTCTGATACAAGGCAAGAAGACATTGGCCTTCTTGGCCACCTGGGCACACTGCTGGCTCATGTTCAGTCGGCTGTCAATCAACACCCCCAGGTCCTCCTCCTCCTGGCAGCTTTCCAGCCAGGCTTCTCCCAGTCTGTACCTCTGCTTAGGGTTGTTGTGCCCCAAGTGCAGGACCCGGCATTTGGCCTTGTTAAACCTCATGCCGTTGGTCTCAGCCCAGCAGTCCAGCCTGTTCAGATCCCTTTGCAGAGCCTCCCAGCAGATCCACACTTCCACCCAACTTAGTGTCATCTGCAAACTTGCTAAGCGAGGACTCAATATCTTCATCCAGGTCGTTGATAAAGACATTGAACAGGGCTGGACCCAGGACTGAGCCCTGGGGAACCCCACTTGTAACTGGCCTCCAGCTGGATTTAACTCCATTTACCACCACCCTCTGGGCCCAGTCATTGAACTAGTTTTTCACCCAGGAGACTGTGCGCCCGTCCATGCCAGAGGCCGACAGTTTCCGAAGCAGAATGCTATGAGAAACTGTATCAAAGGCTTTACTAAAGTCCAGGAAGACCACATCTACAGCCTTTCCCTCGTCCAAGAGTCTAGTCACTCTGTCATAGAAGGTGATCAGATTACTCTGGCAAGACCTGCCTTTCATGAACCCGTGTTGACTGGGTCTGATCACCTGGTTCTCTTGCAAGTGCTTCACGATCGCACTCAAGATCACCCGCTCCATGACTTTCCCCAGTACCGAGGTCAGACTGACAGGCCTGTAGTTCCCTGGATCCGCCCTGCGCCCCTTCTTATAGATGGGCACGACATCAGCCAGCCTCCAGTCCAGCGGAACCTCCCCAGTCATCCAGGACTGATGAAAGATGATGGAAAGGAGCTTGGCCAGCACATCCACCAGTTCCCTCAAAACTCTTGGGTGGACTCCATCCGGCCCCATAGACTTGTGGACATCTAGCTGGGCAAGCAAGTCTCTAACCACCTCCTCTTGGATCTTGGGAACCTCATACTTCTCTTCCAACCCTTGGGATTGTGCACAGAGGGGACAGTTTTCCTTACTGTTAAAGACTGAGGCAACTTCTGTTGTTCTTGACAACTTCTGTTGGTTTGTGAATGTAATTCTTGAGATCCAAATTGGGTCTAAATGTCTGGAGTCCATAATTAAAATCAGACATAGCCTGATGATGCTTCAATAGCATTAGATTATTCCTCATCATATCCCATCTGAGTTATGGTACTATTGAATTCACATGTACACAAAAAAGATCCCACTTCATCTGTAGGAAAAATAGAACTAGAAAGATTTATGGTTGAAAGCCAATTAAATAATCTTCTGTGTCTAATATAAAAATCTGCTGCACTTAACAATGGTGATATGGAAGTGAAAGTGTAGTAAGCATGACTATAATAATCATGTATTTCGTGTCATGGTTGGTTATGAATCCACAATGTGGGAAAGGGATACCTTCACTAAACCTGCTTATACGAGAAAAGCCTGTCAAATGTGTTCCAAAGTGGTGAAGATTTGGCTTTTTTTGGAAGAAATTGTGATATAGAAGATCATTGTCTTTAATGCTGTAAGAGTAACTGTCCTTTATGTACTCTGAGAGTCCTGCTGGTTTTGCTAGACCCACTGAGAAAGGCTGTCATGTATGTACCTGTACATCAATTTTTTTCCCTTTTTTTTTCCCCTGGAAAAGGAATTATTGCAGTCATTCCAACTGCCACCATCCTTGTTAGGGCAGGACTGCATTCACCATGAGTGCATAGGATAATTATTCTCACTAATCATGTCAAGTTATGGGTTGAGGTTGGTGTAGATAAGAAGTGGTGCAAATTACAGAAATGACCAGTTCTGAGAAGGTAAATGCCTGTCATGTTGCTGGGTCTCCTGTCCACCTGACAAACAGATGTACATGGCTGGCCGTGTGGCATCCTGAGCACCAGCAGTGTGGATATAGACAGTGATCCAGACTGAGATGTCCACACTGGAATGGCATAAGAAAGCAATGAAGGGGTGTGCAGCTATTTGAGTAAAGGCTGAAGATGAAAACTAAAGGATATTGGACCTGCCACAGCCCCGGAGAATGGAGAAGTCACACTGTATATACTGAAGACATATCTAGTAAGAAAACTGCTCATTGAAGAGCTGCATTTTTATGAGTCTTTTCAAGGATGGAAAAGTAGAAATGGGAGGAACTTGCAAGAGATGCATTTTTTTCTGTGGATTATATTTAACCAAGATCAGGGAAGGTCTGAAATGAGTTAAGTACTGGGAATGAAATTTATTATATACACAGATGCATAGCATCATCCTATTTTGCAAGGCGCTAAGAAATTGCTATCAAAAGCTGTTTTGATGACTCTTCTGAATTCTGTTAGTCATAGAATCATAGAGTTGTTTGGTTGGAAAAAACCTTTGAGATTACTGAACCCAACCTTACATGTTCACTACTAAACTATGTCTCTGAGCACTTTGCCTTCTCCTCTTTTAAATACCTCTAGGGATACTGACTCAACCACCTTCCTGCTCAACCTGTTCCAGTGCCTGATTATCCTTTTGGTGAAGAAATTTTTCCTGATGCCTCTTCTGAACCTCCTCTGGTGCAGCTAGAGGCCATTTCCTCTCATCCTGTCACTTTTCATTTGGGAGAAGAGACCAATACCCACAATGTCTTTCATCCAGACAAGGGGATCTGTTCTCGTTTCAAGCAGGTAGTGGAGGTTGCAGGGTTGGAGTGTCTAAACTCAGTCAACATACTTTTCACTTGATTTAGGGAATATCTAGGGCTGCTAGCTGTTTGCCTAAACTTTAAACAGTAAAAAAGATATTTTCACAAGAGAAAATACATGCAGACTTAATTTTGAAAGGGCAGCAATTGCAGTGAAGCAAGAAAGTGTGTTGACATTACGCTGACTATTACCCTTTTTAAAACTCATTTGTGAGAATGGACAAGGAAACTTATGTCACGTGCTGAGCTTAAGCTCATCTGCCTCAGGTATTACAGTGGGAAGGAGTGAAATACTCCCATAGCCATCTACACACTTGCCTTGTTTGCAGATGAACTGTGGTTTATGTGCCCGACTCCCATAAACCCTGTTGCAAGCTCACTGCACTGGGTGATTACCAGGATGATGACGACCTTTGTTTTAGCATGTACATGGAAGACTGAGACATTGCACAATGATGAACTCACTGTCTAGCCACTGTGCAATTCTTGAGCACATATTTCAGCCTCAGAAATCCCAGACAGAAACATGAACCCTTAGGACTGTAAATTACCATTTTCTCACTGAACCCGAAGGTTCACGAAGCTCAGATTGGCTTCAGGCCTACACACAAACAGTGGAGTTGTTTGGCCTGTGGAAAGTCTGGAGGTTTTAAACAAATCTCAGAAGTCTTTAGACTATGGAGATTTCAGGTGTGGAAAAAAAGCTTGCCCAAGGAGAGTAGAACAGATGATAGAATTGTATGGTTTTTTTAATATTATTTATATTCATATTTCTTGAATCCAGTATCATTTGCCAGATCTTGGTGTGGAGATTGAATGTTGAACTGCTAGTATTGCTAAATCAAAGACAACCACCAAGTAGCAGGACTTGAAAATGATGCTTCAATACCTTTTCCCACCAAAAAGTGAGATTGTAAGCTCTATGGTCACAGAATACATAGACTTGCTGCATCCCCAAGCAAATGGTTACAGAATTACATACATTTGAAGGTGGAAGATTGCTCTTAAACCAGTGTATAATACTATATTCTAGATTTACATATAGGGACAGTTTACAGGATCTTCATTTACTATCAAATCCATTCACTCAATATTAGCATTTTATTGCATAATCCTTGATTTAGGAAGAAATTATAAGAGTTTTATCTGAAGCATTTATTTTGCTATCTAAAGTGATTATTAGGCTATATCGTTAATTAACTGCCAAGAAAAAGATCTACATGTTTGGGCCACTACTATATGGAAAACCAATACTTGTGAAAAAGGCGGACTCTTTTGCCAGTATAGACAAAGGTATCAATATTGGCTCTGACGAAGATAATTAAGCCTGTTTCCTGCATCAACATCATTCAGGTGACCTAGCACCTCGTGTGGCCAGAGGAGGTAATAGGGAAGGACAGTGGACTGCATTGGAGAGAGAGAGCCCAGTGCTGTACAGCTGTTGGAAAGCCTGCTATGAAGCAGGCAACTTTGGACCATAGAGCTGGATGTGATTTATCAGTCAAGGAGTATGGCCTCAGAGGCCTGAAGTTTCAGACCTACTAGCCTCTCCTGATCACAAGAGGCAAAAGAGGTGACTTGCTAGATGCACGGCCTTTACCCCAGTTCTTCATCTCAGCACATTTGAACGTGTTTCCTGTGATCATTGTATTCAACTACCATAGCTCAATAAGAGCTTTAGGAGCATACCTGAAACATCTTCACAGTTGCAAATCAAAAGATGGGCTTTTCTTGCAATACTTTTTTTTCTGATTAAATTTACCATCTACTCTTAAGGGATTTTTCCTGGTACTGATGATACAGATATATGGGCTGATGCAGGTCAACTATACATTTAACCATAATTTTCTTCGGTATCCATTTTTAGAGTGCATGTTAAATGCTTCCAGAAAAAAAATATGAGAAAGCCACATTGTAATTTGTCCAGCTTATTTTAAATATACAATTCTCCATTAATATTACACACACAGATAGCTCTGCTCCACTCCTGTTCCTTTTTTATTGCTCAGTTTGAAATCAGTGTAATTTAAAATACCCTGTCAAATTACATATATTACTTATAAGACACTTTCAAGCAGTTAAGCTTTTTTTTTTCCTTGAAAATACCCAAGCGTAAATAATCTATATTTCATACCTCAAGTATGAAAGTATCAAGCAAATAATACATGGTACTCAATTTCCTTCCCTATTGCTGATATGACTTTTTTCAGGAATAAAAAATTAGCAAATTAAAAATCTTTCTCATTTTAATACATTTTACTGACATAAAATTTGATTGTGTTGGATCAGTCTTCAGGAATGCAAACAAGAAAGAAAAAGCTATAACTTGAAACAAGCAGGAAGAGCAAGTAACATATTAAGTGTAGCAATACTTTGTCTCTTTAATCATAGAATCATAGAATCACCAGGTTGGAAAAGACTTCTTGGATAACTGAGTCAAACCATTCCTATCTGCCACTAAATCATGTCCCTGAGCACCTCGTCTGCTTGTCTTTTAAATACTTCCAGGAGTGGTAACTCAATCACATCCCTGGGCAGCCAGTTCCAGTGCCCGATGACTCTTTCTGTAAAAAATTTCTTTCTGATATCTAGACTGAACCTCCCCTGGTGCAATTTGAGGCTATTCCCCTGTCACCTGGGAGAAGAGGCCAGCACCCTCCTCTCTCCAACCTCCTTCCAGGTAGTTGTAGAGATGGTTTTCCGCTGGTTGTACACGGAGAACATTAATGAAATAGCAGACTGTAATATATTTCTAGTAAGACCAAGGCAATGTAATAAACTATTTTGTTGGTAGCATTTTGTGATTTTTAAAGAGTACTTTTTGTTTGTTATTGCCTTAAGCTTGTTCAATATTCTTATTTACATTTAACTTTTAGTGTGTCTTCTATGATATGATTCTTTCCAACAGAAAACAGTGAGGATGCTGAAGCTTACAATAAAGGAGGGTTCAGAAATGAAGTCTGAGTCTGACAGATTAGGGTCCTGACTTTTTCCAGCATGGAATGCCAAAAGTTTCCTGCTGATTTCAAGATTTAAGAATAACAGACTCCTGTTCCTCTGTCACAGGGAAGTGACAATTTTGTGCTGTACCCGTCCTGACTCTCCATACCTAACCTGGTGCAGTGTGGGAACAGCTGGACCACAAGTCCTGGCAGTCCACTCACCTGAAGGGTGAGTCCAGCAGGACTACATAACTGACCAGTGCTAAACACAAGATGCTTGCAAGCAGCTTTACTTTTAAACATATTTATTCTTTCTGCTGCTCTTCAAAAACCAGATCTTACCATTCCATTTTCATGGCTTCTCAATCCTTCCCCTGTTCATGTAATCCTGTACTCTGCAGGATGAGGAAAAATTCAAACATGCAGGGCTGGTGTCTGCCATGTCTTTGGTCCTGCCTTGTTCTGTGGGGGTCGGAGAGGGTGAAGAAATGGGGATAAATTCCTTCCAGCACTTCTCCCCAGCAAGGCTGTGCAAGATACTGATATGTAGTCCCTAATGTGAGGGAAAAGGTATCTCATTCATAAAACTTTCCCCAGCTTTATTCCAGGAAGCATCACATGGCACAGAGCTAGGCAGGGCTCGTTTTAAGAGCCTGTTATATATTTGCACTTAAACATCTTGCCTGCACCCTTACAGTTCTATTGCACTAAGCACATTTCCTCTAGCAAGAAGACCCATGGGATTTTGTTTGCACTTTGTCAGTGAAGAACTTGCATGAGAGTCAAACCTTCCTCACTTCTGGGCATGAATTACACTGTTATCCTTCTGTCTGCTGTGAAGAGCTTTTAAGTGAAGTGTTTGCCATTACAGCCTCTCAATGTGAATTATTTACTATTGACAGTGGTAGCTAGTAGGGAACATTTCTGTGGGATATGGATTTATAATTACACTGTTAGTTTAAGGATTAAAGGTTTTTTAATGGCTTGGTGAGAGGTTTTTTTTTTGTTTTGAAACCATAGGAAATGTATGAGAAATCTAACTTATCATGTTGTCCATGGCTCAGGAGAGGGAACAAGGAATGAATAAGAATAATAAAAATAGGACAAAGAATTATTTTCTCTAAAAGCTCTTTAATCTCATTCCACAAACAGATGGCCAAAGCAGAAATTGTGTTATTTTGAAAGGTTTCTGTGGCTGCCTAGAAGCTATTGTCCCTGCATCAGGGAAGGCAGAGTGAGTTGAGCAAATTCTCTTGGTGAGCTTCTGTGAGAAGTCAGCCAAATTAAATTAGGAGCCAAAGAGCAATAACTTAGAAGTATGGAAAAATAATGTTGGCTTGTATGTTTCCATTCCACCCTGTATTTACTGTATATGCACTCTAGAGTATGTCTGCACTTACTCTGGACTGTGAGTGGAAAGAGAGGTGCTGTACAAAAGGCATAGATGTGCAGGATCTTAATGCAGCATTTCCATTGAACCTGGGCCAGAGTGAAGGGCACTGCTAGGGTTAAGGTTTGGCTGCTCACTTGGGGAGCGCTGCTGTCATAATGCTGTGCTCAGCTTCTTCACTGGAGAGATTTTATGTTCAGCTTACTCTGGCTATGATCAGAGAAGTGTCTGCCTAGAGTGCATGTCAATATGGATGTATCATTAAAAAGTCTTGGCTCTAAACTTGTGTGGGCACTATGGATAGGGAAGGTCATATTTAGTGACCAGAGAAAGAAGATTTAAAATACTTAACTCCATTAGGTTCTCCTAACTTTGTTCCTTCTGTAAAGTGTAATACTTTCAGAAGTAGAATTTTCTTATATTCATTTGATAAATTATGATAATAGAACTAAGTTCAAAACAAGCTTGGAAGAAAGCCTAAGACTACTGCCCAGCACAAGGCAGATATGCTTCTTTAAACAAATACTCTGAAAGTGGTTGGCTTCTAATAGTGACAAAAATGGGTTGTTCTCTGAGTCAAAGTACAAATCTCGTCTAATTTCTAGTTTACTCCTTAACTGAAATAACAAAGGATAGTGAGTACAAATGCAGTTTTACAATTACACATTTAGAATTGTCCTTGCTTTTGGAAGCCAGTGCAACTGTGATGAAAGGAATTTCAGAAAACCACAGTGCAGACAATGTACAATTGTTCCCTCAGGAGGGGAACAGTGTGCAAGAATACATTACATAACTTACAGATAATTTGCTTGCAACTGTAATGAAATCCACTGACTGTCTCTGGCCATGTTATAAATGGGTGTGTAACCACCACTGATGATACAGTCTGGCATGAGGATGTGCTGCTGTGAGGGAGGCACCGCTCATGGCTCAGGTGAAGAACCTGCTGGAATAGCTACTGTATGCCAATTGCTAACCCACAGCTAACACAGCTGTTTGCTTTTCCAGTCTACAGTATTTTGCTCAGCAGCAGTAAAACAGTTCTGACAAATGCTGAACTGAAATCTGAGAAAAATTCTATTTTTCTGCAAGCTTTACTCTTCATAGTAAAATATGCCTCTGTCTTTGTATATACCTCTGTCTTTGTATAAGTGATTAAAGCATGTGTCATCAAACTGTTGAGCGTATTTTAAGTACGTCCATTTTTAGTATTGTATTTATTTTATGTCTTTCACAATGAGATGGCTGTCAAAACTATATGATTGTGTGTTTTTGTTTAAATATTCAGATAAATCAAAAAGCTATTCTCCTAGAATGTTGTCTCAGGGCAGAAAGAAATGTGGCAAATGAATTACAAACCCTTGACAGTCATTTACAGTAAAAATGCTTGTGCAGCAGGAACTGTAATGTTGTGACCGATATTGCTGTAATATAAACAATCCACTTATCCTTTTTTATTTTGCTTTTTCTCTTCAACAGCTTGTTGCAAACTTCTTCTTCCAGAAAGATAATTCCACAGGCACAATGAAAACTTATTAATCAAAACTAAGTTATGAACTGAGAAAACAACCTCAAATTGTCACAAACACTGCTCGGGTCTTTTCTGGTAAAGTTCTGGTCGTTTTTAAGTTTGAGGTTTTCTTGGGACTAAGCCCTATTTTCTTGAGACCCTCACAACAGTCTAAAAGCCTATTTTCTTTTTTCAACGTGAATTACTAACAACTATAACAATACACAGAATTATTTAAATTTTATAGGAGGTATGACTTCATAGAATATAATATAATGGCTGGAATAGTTATGGTTATATGATAGTGTGAATCTATGTCTGTAAGAAAAAACTCATAGAAGAGAGGACCAGATTTGGTAAATCCAGGTTTATAACAGGTATCCTCACTTTAAGAAAGACTCAAGACATGCTAGAAATTCTAGAAATGGAGCTGGAAAGAACATAGGACCACTGTTTTGGAGGGCATCTGGGGGTGCATGTGAGACAACCAGTCCATGGAGAAAAGAAGAATAAAGAACCTAACAAACATGTATTAACACATGAGATTTGAAAGATGTGTACTGATGGATTGCAGAGATGTTACTTCTAACAATTAATACCTGTTTAATGTCTTTATCAACGACCTGGATGAAGGCATTGAATCCTCCCTTAGCAAGTTTGCAGATGACACCAAGCTGGGAGGAAGTGTTGATCTGCTGGAGGGTAGGGAAGCTCTGCAAAGGGCCCTGAACAGGCTGGACTGCTGGGCTGAGACCAGTGGCATGAGGTTTAACAAGGCCAAATGCCGGGTCCTGTCCCCCACTTGGGGCACAACAACCCTAAGCAGAGGTACAAACTAGGAGAAACCTGACTGGAAAGCTGCCAGGAGGAGAAGGACCCGGGGGTGCTGGTTGACAACCGACTGAACATGAGCCAGCAGTGTGCCCAGGTGGCCAAAAAGGCCAATGGCATCTTGGCTTGTATCAGGAACGGTGTGACCAGCAGGTCCAGGGAGGTTATTGTCCCTCTGTACTCGGCACTGGTGAGACCGCACCTCGAGTACTGTGTTCAGTTCTGGGCCCCTCACCACAAGAAGGATGTTGTGGCTCTGGAGCGAGTCCAGAGAAGAGCAACAAAGCTGGTGAAGGGGCTGAAGAACAAATTTTATGAGGAGCAGCTGAGAGAGCTGGGATTGTTCAGCCTGGAGAAGAGGAGGCTGAGGGGAGACCTTATTACTCTCTACAACTACCTGAAGGGAGGTTGTGGAGAGGAGGGAGCTGGCCTCTTCTCCCAAGTGACAGGGGACAGGACGAGAGGGAATGGCCTCAAGCTCCGCCAGGGGAGATTTAGGCTTGAGATTAGGAAAAAGTTCTTCACGGAGAGGGTGGTTAGGCATTGGAACAGTCTGCCCAGGGAGGTGGTTGAGTCACCGTCCCTGGAGGTGTTTAAGGTTAGGGTAGACGAGGTGCTTAGGAGCATGATTTAGCGATTGGTGGGTATGGTTGGACTCAACGATCTAGTGGGTCTCTTCCAACCTGGTCATTCCGTGATTCTGTGATCCAAACTGTCTCTGCAGAGACCTGGGGGCTGTTAACAGGGATCTGTTGAGCCATTCACCAGGATGCTGAGCAGTCTGCCTGTTCTACAGCTACTGGGGAAGTAGAAAGTGCTGAGGGCTTCATGACTGGATTATTAATCAATGAAAATGGAGGATGTAGGGAAAATTCATCTTTGCACACAACTAACTGGCAGTCAAGTCCCTGTCTCTATGGGATTAGTTTTAGACTCCACAGATGCAGCTGAGCTGGGTTTGTGCAGATAGTAGTTCTCAGATGCAGACGGGAGTCCTGGAAGCAATGCAATGTTGGCTGTAAATAATACAGCAGGGAATATGCAGGAAATGCTATTTTCAATATGCACATTAATCTATTATAAGTTCACTTTGGTATCTCTCCCTGACACAATGTTGTGCACTTAAATTTACCCCCCATGAGCAAGCAGTGAAGCTCACTTGTTTTCATGTGCTTAGGCAATATGCAGCTCTACAGTTGCAGCTGTAGTCTGGGAGGGGGAAGAACAGATGGGTTGAAAGTGAGCAAGTCATGTTCAAGATGTCAGATGAAGAAAAATTTTATGCTTCTTTTTGAGGGATAAAAATCCCAAAGAGAGAAGTCATCCATTTATTGTGGTCCAGATGATCATACAGAAACGAAGGCAGGGGCATGGTTTCATTGAAAGATCGTGGAAGGGGAATGCTGCAAATGGACAACAGAGAGGCAGAGAAAACTTTAAAATTATGAAAAATCTTTTTATCCTGATAGTATTGGAGAAAGAACAGCCAGTCTTAAGGCTACAGACATACTGTATTCACTAAGACATCTTCCTGGGTGGTAGATGACTGGAGGCACCTTGGCTGTGAGTGGAGATGTGAACCATGTAGATAAGAGTCTTCTAACTCCACTGGCAGGTGAGACATGACTGACTGAACACAGAGCTAGTAAACATCTACACTGTGCCCCTTACAATTGTCATGATAATAAAACTTGCTACTGTTCTCAGGTTTCTGATAAACTACAAACAATAAGAACACAATGATGCCAACAGGAAACATTTCTGAATATCTTTATTTTATTGCCTATTTTATATTTTATCGTGTCTGATCTGTAGAAATCCACATGAGGTAAGTCACAGGTAAGTACATGCATAGCTATGTGCACACATATATTGAAGTTGTTCCCTACAGTTGGTCAAAAGAATCCTCTGACTTATATGAAATATACTATCATGAAATATAACACAATGTTTTTCTTTAATTTTGTATGCAGTGCAAGAGGAGATAAAAGTGACAACACTAATTTATGAAGAAGGACGAAGCTCAAAAGAATAAGATTGTAATAAATCAGTTTGTTCAGGCACACATATTTCACTAGAATTTTCAAATTAATTTTTTCCCATCTCAGCCGTGTTTTAAAAATCACTTATTTCTTCTCAGAGGCCTCTTTGCAGTTAATACCGTCTTTTGGGAACTGTTGTACTGTCAGAGAAGTTTGAAGAAAAGAGAGGGCAGAAGAAGAGAAGTTGGTGGTCTTCAGGCCACCTGTGAGCTTTGCTGGGAGCAGGGGGAATGCTCCACAGCTTGGAGGAAATCACAGAGTTGTGTCCTGTAGGGTCAGTAACTCTGTGTATGCCTCTTTCTTAATTCATTTACATAATCAGCTTTTCCTTTTTCATATGAATGTTCTTGAAAGTGTTTAGAATCTGTATTTATACATGGATACCAGATGATGATGTGCTAAGTCTTCAAACTGAACCGAGCATAAAAATATGATCAAATGAAGCAGGAAAATATTGTTGTGTCAAAGCCACAGATAATATTCCCAATGCAAAATTTACTCAGCAAGTTGCTGCAAAACAGCCGTCTATTAAGGTGTGCAGCAATAGGATGAGCAATTAACTAAACCAGCAAAATTTTTCATTGACAAAGAATACACAAGAATGTAATAGGCTAGATCTTTAAAAGGACCTGAAATCCATCTAGCACTGGAAATCAGTTATGCAATGGATTTTGGCTGAAACCAAGTTATGATTATCATCTAATAAGTCTATTTAGAAAAATGCTTGGACATGTAACTCATATATTGCTTTTCGTGTTACACAAGACTTAAAGATTAGGATTACATTACATATCTGTTCTTATGATAAATAATATAATACTCATGATGTGACACATTTGACTCTGTGGTATCTAGCCATGCTTGAAGAGCTGTTTCTAGGATGTATTTTATCACTTCCAGTTAGAGCATTGCTCTAAGCATTGGTATGTGATGGCAGAGATGATAGTGTGCTGCAAATGGGATTTCAGGTGCCAATCACAGAATCATAGAATGGTTTGTGATGGAAGGGACGTTAAGGATCATTTAGACTCACCTCCCTGCCATGGGCAGAGACACCTTCCACTAGACCATGTTGCTCAAAGCCCTGTCCAACCTGGCCTTGAACAACTTCAGGGATAGGGCATTCACTTCTCTGGACAACCTGCTCCTGTGCCTCAACATCCTCACAGTAAAAACTTCCTTCCTATTATCTAACCTAAACCTACCTTCTGTCAGCTTAAAACTGTTCCCCCTTGTCCTATCACTGCACTCCCTGATAAAGAGCCTCTCCCTAGCTTTTCTGTCGACTGCCTTTAATTACTGCAAGGCTTCTATAAGGTCTCTCAGCCTGTCCTTATAAGGATACAGTACTCCGATCATCTTTGTGTCCCTCCTCTGGACTCGCTTTAACATATCCTTGTCCTTCCTATACTGAGGATGCCAGAATTGAACACAGTCCTCTTGGTGAGAGCAGAGTCGAGGGGGAGAATCACCTCCCTCAGCCTGCTGGTCACACTTCTTTTGATGCATCCCAGGAAAAGGTTGGCCTTCTCAGCTGCAAGTGCACATTGCTGGCTCATGTTGAGCTTCTTGTTCACCAGCACTTCCAAGTCCTTCTCTTTAGGGCTCCTCTCAATCTGTTCTCTTTCCAGTCTATGTCTGTGTTTGGGATTGCCCCAACTCAGGTGTAGGATCTTTCCGTTGGTCTTGTTGAACTTCATGAACTCTGCACAGGCCTGTCTCTCAAGCTTGTCAAGGTCTTCCTGGATGGAATCTATTCTGTCCAGCTGAAAAATATCTGCTTCCTGACTCTGCAAGGTTTTCTTTAATAACTGCAATAAAATACACACAGTTTTTGGATTCTTCATAGAAAGGAATTAGAGCACAAGGGGCCTCTCTATTTTCAAAGAAAAAAAATTCTCTGTCTTTGATATTTCATTCTGGGAACTCTGGTTTAGCAATAGACAGCTCTCTTGACAGCTTGAGTACTACAGGCAGTAGACCCTTTTTTCCTTATGAGAGACCAAATTTCTGTTTTAAGTATTAGTGAAATTACAGGATGTTAGCAAAATGTATGGAGTTGGGCTGATCCTGAGATCTTGGCTTTTATACTCCTCTTGCTTTCAAAGCCTTTCTGTTCCAAATTCAGAGCAGAAGACTTCAGGACATGGAAAAAGTGAAGCCAGCTTAATTTTCATATGTTCTTCCACTCATGACTCACTATACTTTTTATACCATGAAGTTTGCGTTGGATACTATCCTTTCCTTGGGTCTGCATCTTTCTCTTTTTGATGTGGGATATTTTTCTTTGTAAATATATGCTTACTAAAGCTGAAATGTATTTAAATTGCTGCAATGTTGTAAGTGAATGACACTTTCTGCTAAATAACATTTTCAGCCTTAAACAACCATTTGAAAGTCAAAGTTGTGTCTTTTCCCGAGGACATTAGTTCAAATCTACTAGTAAAATTTGTCATGTGTAATTGCTATGCAAGGAAAGGAACTAATGAGATACGTAGTGCTTATCATTTGCTATCATGTTTGTTCTACAAGCTTTAAGCACAGGAAAGCTATGTCAGATTTATTTCATTATTCATTCAGATCTTACTGTACAGTACAGATAAAGATGAATGTCTGCAAAGAGATCTTTGGTTTCTTTTAATTTCCTGCAAGAAAGGACACCTGGAACGTTTGTAGCATTCCATGTACTTCATTGCTTTCTATACCTAAGGGAGACTTCTGATCAAAGATGTATTTCAAAAAGAAGGCTAGTGAAGATCCCTTAAACAAATACAAACTTCCTTGCCCAAGGGTTGAAGAAGAGCAGGAGTTAGGTCTATAAGAAGGGAACTGGGATGTATTATTAGTAGAATCATAGAATCACCAGGTTGGAAAAGACCTCTTGGATCATTGAGTCCAATCTGCCACTAAATCATGTCCCTGAGCACCTCCTCTACTCATCTTTTAAACACTTCCAGGGATGGTGACTCAACCACCTCCCTGGGCAGCCTGTTCCAGTGCCTGATGACACTTTCTGTGAAAAATTTCTTTCTGATATCTATTCTGAACCTCTCCTGGCACAGCTTGAGGCCATTTCCTCTTGTCCTGTCCCCTGTCACTTCAGAGAAGAGGCCAGATCCCTCCTCTTCACAACCTCCTTTCAGGTAGTGGTAGAGAGCTATAAGGTCTCCCCTCAGCCTCCTCTTCTCCAGGCTAAACAACTCCAGCTCCTTCAGCCGCTCCTTGTAAGATTTGTTCTCCAGCCCCTTCACCAGCTTCATCACTCTTCTCTGGACTCGCTCCAGAGCCTCAACATCCTTTTTGTGGTGAGGGGCTCAGAAATGAACACAGCATTCAAGGTGCAGTCTCACAAGTGCCAAGTTCACATTGTTCCTAATTTATTTCCTTGTAGTTTTATTTCTATAAATACATATTTTTAGCTCTCTTTTTATTGTCATTAATTACACGTGAATGGATTTAATTTTAAAAGTTTTCAGTAGTCCTGATCCATAAAAGTGGTGTCATTTAGCACTTAAAACAGCTGTAAAATGTGAGATATCCCAGAAGACCATACATCAAGGACATCTAGATAGTCATGTTTTGCTTGAAAAGTAAAACATTACAACAGCACTTGCTTAAAATACTATTTTCACTGACATTTTATGTGAAGAAGGCGTTTGGCATGGACGTTTTTATTCAAATGAGTATTGTTCAAAGTTTATTGAAAATTGCAGTAAGTCCAGAGCCTTGAGTTTTGCTCCTATTTGTTTTGTATATAGTATAGTTTTGTTCTACTTAGAAAGAATCCAGGAATCACTAGCTGATCTTCCTGGAGTGGCATTGACAGACACAATACTGCTTCCAAGTGAACTTTGAAACAGATTTCTTGATCATCTCTATAAGCATGATGGGAATTATTTTGGAGCCAACTATCCAGCAAGATTCCTCCAGATCAAAGCCCATAATGGCTGCAGAGACTCCTTCCTCTAGGCATGATGAGTCACACCATGTCAAGCTGGACTTACTGGTACCCTGCCCAGCTGCCCAGCGCTATACAATGTGTCAGGACTCAAAAAGGTCATTAATAGTTTGCTATAGAACTATCATTTCTCTCTTGTAACACCACCCAGTAAATGCTAGTGACTGTATCTTGCCACTAAGAGGATCTCCCTGTTGATTTGAAGAAAAGAGAATGTTAGTTTCCATGTATGCTGAAGTGCCCCAAAGGTAGAAAAGTTTTGCCTCTGTCTGGACCAGATGCCACCCACTGTTTCTGAGATGACAGATTGCTGACTTTGAATGCCCACCCATCTGTCTCATAGTCTTTGTAGAGACTAGGTCTCTATGGGGTAGATAAAACAAAATGAGAGCTTTTTCTTTTTTTCCTTTCTTCCCCCTGACATGCCCTTGTTTTCCAGGCATAACAGGACATAAACCAGAATGGTTTTCTTTGAATGCTGTGTTGGAGGTGCTAGTCGTAAAGCATATATCTGGATATCTTTTTAAAATGAATTTCCTTACAACCTGTTGGAATGTTCCAGGTGTTTCAGTGTTTCAGTACATATACTTGTTGGAAACTTTTGAATTATAGAGGACTGCAGAGACATCCAGAGGCTCCAACTTAGAAGAGGATTTAATGCATTCAGGAAATCAACAGAGGAAGAGTTTTGTTTCCACTGAAACTAGGGAACATGAAGTATATCCTTAAATAAACTCAAGCTTTCAGAATAAAGAATACTTCAAATTACAGAAGAGATCTGTTAAATTGCCTTGACATATCTTGTGTCTCAGGAGATTATCTGGAAGAATTATTCAATGTTTTCCAGCAAAAACAATCTCTAATTGTGCAGCGCTTTAATGTATTATATATGCAATGTTTTAGCGTGATAGTATATTTTAGTAAAAGAATTAGCAGAGTTCATAGCCTGACAGCCCCAAAATATACCGTTTTTTTCCAACTTTATCAGTCAAGCTGATAAGAAACACTACTTTTTCTTCTAAATTCTGCCTTTTCAGCATAATCATTCTTGGGTAGAAAGTGATAGCTTTTGTAACTTTCTCCTTTGCCATTTAAACAAGATACTGTCTGATATTACAGCAGAAAAATATATGGGAGTAGCATATCAATTTTTTGTCTATGTGAAAATGGAATCCACAGACTGTTTCTTTGTTCTTGTTCATTGATGGGCCACCTCCACTATCACATTAGTTCCAGAATTCCTGTAATATTTTACAGTTTTTCCTTTCCTATGAATTTTTTGTGTTGTTCATGTGTAGTGTTTAAAAATAGAGATCTTGCTCAATACGTATAGTAGACATATAGTCTCAGATATAGTAAAATGATTAAGATCTAAAAGAAGCTTTAGTATATGCTAGAAAGAGATTTTCATTTTGTGAAGCAGTACTGTGATTTACAACATACTCCTTGTATTTTCCTGAAGTAGTTTAAAACATTTTATTACATATTTTGCATTTATACTTTCAATCTTCTCATGCGATGTGCCTTGTATGTAACCAATCATACCTTCAGATGATGTCTCGAAGTTGGTAAAATAATTAACAATTTTAAATGTCTTTTCCAGAAAGCCTTCCATTTGGTGTCAACGGTTAATTTTGCCAATGTATTCTCTGTATAATTTTTCATCTTACTGAAAATATTGAAGAATTTAAGACACAGGATGTATCTCTGTGAGAATCCATTTGATCTCCTTTCAGTAGACTTTGAACTATTCTTTATTCAACCTTCTGAGCTGTAGTTCAAACTAGAGCATATATCTCTAGTTTGATTATGAGGATGTCATATGGGTCTGTGTCAAAAGCCATAATAAAGAAAAGATATGACACATTTCATGCTTCCCACTCATTGACTCAGCCAATCATTTTGTCAAAGAAGGAATTAGTACCTCATGAGCATAATTTGTTTTTGACAAATACATGTTAAATTGTTCTTTGTACCCTCTTGGTGTTAATAAACTGATAGATGATTTGATAATTTATTCCACTATCCTTTGGGGTACTGAAGTTAGGTTCAATAGTCACCAACACCTTAGTCACCTTTCCCTCTTTAGAAAGGATTTTCTCTTTGCCCTTTTACAGTCCTTTGTGATCTTACTGTCTTCTAAGCATCTTCAGAAATCAGTGCTAGTAGTTCTGAGACTGCTCTGTCTACCGCTGTGAGCACACACGGGGACACTTTGTCAGGCCCTGATGACTTCAGTATCTGTAACTCCCATGCTTCTTGTTTATCTCCCTTGCCTTTGTTACTAATTACACAGTAATTTTGTTATGATTTACTAAGTGCTTGTGCCAGTAAGTAGCTTGCTTTGAAATAACTGCAGTTCATTGAGTGACCCTCCATAAAGCCTACATGTTCACCAGGGATCCCCATCTATGGCCACAATTGGAAGCGGTAGGTTAGATCCACATTGTACTCTTCTTTGCTCTCCTGGAAAGGAAAGTGCCAGGCATTCCTCTGACATCCACAGGTATCTGAGGCTCTAGGAGCACTGAGCTCAGCACAAGGCATAGTTAAAATCCAACCTGTCTTATCTCTCAGAATAGTGATAGAAGCTTCAGTTTTCCTTTAAAGCAATATTTAATCCAATAGCTGGCACCCAGAGGTGAAGCCCTGCAGCCCGTGATTATGAGAGGCAGTGTCATGTCAGGGATGCACTGGGAGTGCACAGAAGGGAGGCAGAAAGGAAGGGCCAGGACAACAAGGAGTAAGCCATGTGCTGCTCTGCTGACACATAGGAAGGGAAAAGGTTAAGCTATGGTCTCTGCTCCAATGATTATTCCTGCTTCTTTTGAACACAGAACTATTAAAGTTTAGGTAAAATCCTTGTGGGAGAATATATTGGCATATTTTATGAAAACTCATTTTGCAGAGATTTGTTACATTGTAAAATAATGTTTTAAATAAAATAATTTTTTATCGAGGATCAAGTACTCATTGTGTCACATTTGTCATGCCTTCTGTCATAAAAAAAATAACATTTACTATGAGATACATTGGCTGTTGTCACAGGAGGTAACAAAATTGATTTAAAAGAGGGACAACATATGGAAAAATACCACTTTGGTAAAGGACATAATGCTACAGTAATTAATAAAAGAAGAAAATAATATTCTTTTATATAGAAATATAATACATTTGAAGTACATCCCTGGGGTGATTTTCTGTGCTTCCAAGTCTAGGTGAATCCTCTTAGGTGCAGTAAACTTCCAGTACAATTTCTTTATCAGAACCATGTCAAGCAGGAGCACATAACAGATGTAGCATAGAACATATAAGCTAGAACATTTCCCTCCCTCTGAAACCTGACATTTTGTCTTGATGAAATTCTGTGTAAAAGTTTTTCTTCCTTGAAAAAGAAAGTGGTATAAATACTTCAGCTGGACTGTCAGACTTCTTTGCTGCTCCATCACGGGAAAATAAAAGATTAGATTTCAAGATTGGACTGAATCTAATGGCATATAATGACTTCTCTGTATTCTGTCTTGCCTAGAAGTAAAGTTGAAGTGAAGAGGTGACTGAAGAATTCCAGCTCTTTAATCCAGGAAGAGGAAAAAACCCAATGTACCTGAATTCAATTAAAAAAGTGACTAAAATTTCCATCTTAGAAAGCCCCATGGCTGTTGCAATTTCTCTCAGGTGGCTACTCTAAAAGCTATATCAAGTGAAGAAAAACAAAGCAAAGACTCCAGAAGAAGTGTGTATTATCTATTTTTCCAGAAGAGAAGGAGAGGTTAATTCAGTTCTAGGAGAAAAGATAGTTGACCTGTTAGATACTTGCCATGGATTTTAAGGACTTTTACTTTCTGGAGAACAAGAATGTGAGGTGGGATAGGAGTGAACACTTCACTTTGTAAAGCTCTGAAGAGTGAGTTTGGCATATGGCAAATGAGTGAGAAGTACATCCCTAGAGTGGTTTGCTAGCAGGCAAGAGAGAGCTCTCAGGCAGTAAATAGAATTTGTTAAAGTGAATAGCTCAAATAGTCTAATCTGTACTGATTTCAATGGACTAACTGAAGTGAGTCCTTCAGAAACCTTTAAATAACATTGTTTGTGCAAGGTCATGTCTTTCACATAGTATTAGCCAGAGGTGGCACTGAATAAAATTCACCTACTAAGCCATACACACTGAGAAATACAGAAAAGGCGCTATGCAAAATTGTGCAAATCATCTGCAGTTCCTCAGCTTCACATTGAGGACTCATAAACAAAAAATATTCTTCTGAGAAGTTAGCAACATGGTACAGTTTTACAAAGGAATGCATTGTCTAAAGGATGTGACATTGTCTAAAGGATGTCTAAAGGATAAGGAAGAATTTATTCACTGTGAGAGTGGTGAGACACCGGAACAGGTTGCCGGGGAAAGCTATGGATGCCCCATACCTAGAAGTGTTCGAGGCCAGGTTGGATGGGGCCTTGGGCAGCCTAATCTAGTAGGAAGTCCCTGCCCACGGCCAGGGGTTTGGAAGTAGATGAACGTTAAGTTCCTTTCCAACTCAAACTATTCTATGATTCTATGATTGATTCTATGATTCTATGATTCTATGATTCTATGATTCTATGATTCTATGATTCTATGATTCTACTCATATGGTCAGGTTACCTGTGGGTGTTCATACCTGGTAGCAACTTCTCTATTCCTGACATAAATCTCCTCTTAGCTTGCAAGCACTCGATTTTGCAACCAGTTCTCTGAAATAATGATAAGCTTTTAAAGAAGTAATCAGAAGAGTGAAGAATGATAACTGTATGTAAATATATTTTCTCTGTGCTTCATAGAAAATAGCATAAAGCCAAGTAAGAGTGAATTCTAGTTAACTAGGCCATAATAATGAGAATCTAGTCTCTCAGTTTACTATGTCATGTTCTGACCAGTCTGATAAATACATTTAAAACTTCTGGAGTTTGTGCATAGTACTCAGCTGAAAGAAAATTTAATTTATTCTCCTTCATAACATTCACATGAAAAATTGATTTTTGAGATTTGAAAAACTGCAAGATATTTTCCAATGGTTTAATTTATAGAGTGTTGTTTTGCTTGTACTTTCTTTTTGATAACAAAAGGAACAGTGACTTCATCCTCCAAAATGTATTTCTTTTAACTTAATCCTCTTTCCAAGCAAAAAACTCACAAAGATTCTTGCAATAACAAATAAACCATCAGGAGCTCAAGAGAACCTGGTTGCTTCTAGCTATCCAGTGCTTACACCTTCATAGCAAAACCCACAGAGACAGCCCTGCTTTACATAGCAGTCAGCCAGTCTAGAAGGAACAGCCTGAGCACAGAGAAGGAACCAGGATAATGGGAAAAAAGGGATTTTCATGCGTATTTGTGGAAACTTCCATATTGGTTTGTACCAATTACATGTCACTGACACCTGAAAGCACAAATTGGCAACAGAGAATGGAATCAAGTTTGTAAAGACTTGGTGTTAATATTTTCTTGCTTTTCAAGAGAGAGATTAAACATACAGCTATGCATACACCAAAGAATGCCTGACCTCTTTTGTAAATAATCTCCTTCAATATCTGCTAGTGGAGTAAGACAAATCTGGATGAACTCTCACCAGAATGAAGACACCAAACTACCAGCAGGGAATCTTAATAATAATATTTTTCTCATTAATATTTTTTCCCCCAGAAACAAAACTCAGTGAGAGGCCATGGATTTTTAAGTAGCTCAGAGGACCATTTCAATGACAGTCAGTTAATGGAGTCTGTTCAAGGCTGCTGTACCTAGAGGCATGACAGCATTACAGCTGAAAGCTGCTGGGAACTTCTATGTTTTTCTCCATGACTTCTCACTGCCACAGACAGCCAGAGCATCCTGGGCAAGGAGAAGATTGCTGAGGAGTTACTGTAGCCATATAGGAATATAGCTGAATAGAAAAATATGAGAAAGAGCTCTGATTTGATCCACAAACACTGCTCTTTCAGTAGGTACACAACTTTGGGAGAGGCAGTAAATATTGGAAAAGTGTATCTCATAGAGGAACTTGTTCACAGAGCCACAGCTAATTAGCATGCTTGAAGATAATGGAAAAGCACACATTATTATGAAAGGGTGAAAAAATTGAATCTGTTTCCTTTCCTTTGACAGAGAACTCAGATTAATTTTTGCATCTGTGTTTGGATTAAATGTTCCTGCCGTTTGTGCAGTCTAGTGATAATTGCAAAGCATTCTGCAAAGCATTTGGCTATGTGCAGCAATATTTTGTGTCATAAATTATGGATCACATAAGGCAGGCCATCCATAAACTCAGCAAGGAATGACAAATGGAAAGCCAAATTTGGCTTTCAGTTATGCTGGTGCAAATCTGTAGTAGTTTTGAAGTGCATTGTTTTAGAAGAAACTTTTTTTTCAAGAGTTGTAGAAGACATGAAAATCAAAGGGCCACTTTCAGAGTGCTAAGAGCAGCATATAATTTAAGATAAAAGTTTAAGACATCCGGAGATTTTGTGACAGAGAAACTCATTTTCTAAATTTGCATGTTCCGATAAATGTTGCCGTAGTTAAATAAATGGTGGAAAAAGGTTTTATTAGCAACTCTTAAACCTGAAGAGGCTACAGAAGGCAATAAACTGAAGCAGCATAGGAACTGCATTCGTTTGGGCATGTTCTAAGATCAATTTGTGTGGATGTACTGATACCTCCTCATTCGTCTGCTCAGGGCCGTGGTTAATTTTTCAGCTGTGTTGCATCCTGTGAAAAAGTATTCCTCACTTCAACTGGGAGGTTGCTGTAGCTGCTGTTCCAGCCTCTATCTGAAGACTCAGTTCTGTGTAAACATTTTTCCCTTGCTTTCCCACAGTGGTCTAATCAGATCTTAATGGGGATCTGATTATTATGGTGCTAGTTGGGAGCTGTAGATGGTGGGGAGACTAGGAGACTATCTCAAATGAGATAGAGAAGTCTGTGCAGAGTTACGTATGAGTTTGTGGTACTTATGGGATGAGCTCAGAATACTGATGTCTAAACTCCCTTCAGATAGGCATTTCCGTCGCCTAATTTGAGGGGGACTGGCGATGTAAAGCTGCAGGTGCCTAGAACTAGTTCTTTGTGAAGAGGTCTTCAAAGTCTGCTCTAATACTGAGCAATTTTGGAGGGAAGACAGTGGACTGTCTGTATTTGATACATCTAAGCTCATTCACATTCTTCCTTTGGTGTGTGAATATATATGAGACACAATGCCTCCATATTGCTGTGTGCAGAAGGTAGTGATGAAGCTGCCAAGACTCAGGTATAAGCAGCTAAGTTGCTATACTTCGGGCATACTTAGCTCCAAAGCAGAGGAGAAATGGAGAGGTATTTGAGTTATGCCTACTGGCAGTCTGTATTACCAAAGAAGCAATCCAAGCTATTTTCATAATCCTTTGCTTGCTTTTTGCTAATCCTTCACTAGTCAGAAAAAAAGCAGCGGTATTTTGAAGGCTTAAATTTATTCACATCTGTTCTGAAAACTTGCAAGTACTGAGAAGCACATGCTTAGAATATTATAAGTCCAGGTGTTGCATACGTTCATCTAGTTGAAGACCACCTGATTGCCTGAATGAATTCCTATTAACTATAGTCGAACTGTTACCTCTGTTTGTTTCCTCTTGTCCCACTACATAACATGGAGAAAGAACAATTTCTCAGATAGTCAGCCAGAACTTTTTATATCAATTTTGAGCTCTAGTGCAGACTCTCACTTGTTGGCAAGTTCCTAGTGTGAACTCATAGCAATAATTAAAAAAAAAATACACTAACATCTACATCCTTGTAACACTTGCCTTCTACTGAGTCCAAATCACCTATCATCTGCAAATGAAAAATTAGTGATTTGCTCAAGGTAACCTGAATAATCACTTAGTATTCTTCCCCTGGTTTTTCAGCATTATAGCAGTTAATCATCTGACATATTGCCTTTTTTAGATGGTACTAGAATTCTATTCAGTTTGATTCTAGCATAGTGATACAAAGTAATATTTGGCCAAAAATTTCGAGTTCAAAGCAAAAGTCACAAACTTTTGGACGTATCTACATTGTGTTATATTTTTGATTAATTGAATCCTTCTTGCCGTCGTCTAGCTAAGTACATCTTTTTCTAGCTTCTCACATATCTGTTTTGAATTGAAGGAGTTAGTTTGTAAAGCTTATTTGCAGATGATTGGAGATTCTGTTCTTTTTCTGACTTAAAATAGCATTGAAATCCATGGGGTTTTTTTGATAATGTGTGGGAAGGAACCTGGGCTTGCACAGTGAACAGAAAAACTGAAAGACTTCATGCAGTTTAAAAGTACATGGGATTCAAAAAACTTGTATCAGATCTCTACATTTAAACAAAATATCTTAATCCTGCAGAATTCAAATTCTGCTGGCAGTAATCTCAGAGTATCATAAAATATCTACATTGTCACATCAGAAAAATATTTGACCCATGTAGCTGAATTTATAGATGTTTATATATCAGAATTAAAGAGAAATTCTTACTGAATAATATGGTGGCAATTATATGCAGTGGAAAAGGAAAATCTATTGAAATACACAGAAAGGTGAATAAAAGAATGAAATAATAAAACAATAATGGGTTACAGTGACACAGATGGGCTTTGAGGTCAGCTTTGACTGGTCTTATAAGGAATAAAAAAATGTCCTTTCCCCCAGCTTTCTCCTGTTCAAACTGATTCATCGCACTATTTCTATTTTTCTGGTCTGAGATAAATTTCATCCTCAAAACATTAGGAGCAATCCCCTCTGGTGAGTTTTTGAAACATGTATTCCTTTTTTTCCTGCAAAAGGCTATTCTGCCCTGCTGTCAGGCCTGCTTTCTTTCTTCGGGCTCTATATCTCTGACAAAGAATTTGTTTGCTGGAAATTGTCAAGTTTCTGCAATGGCTAGGATAGCCTGACCTGCTTTTTTGCACCAAGAAAGCCTTTTTACTCCATAGACTAGTGGAGGTCCATTCTGAGTGGATAGGTAATATATTATGACTTCCCTGTGTTGTGTACATTCTCTAGGAGCATTGAACACTCATGTGAGTCTGTTTTAATCTAACATACTTGCATATTTTTAATTAATTGAATCCTTCTTGCCATTGTCTAGTTAAATACATCTTTTTTTCCCAGCTTCTCATGTATGTATTTTGAATTGAAGGAGTTAGTTTGTAAAGCTTGTTAGCTGATGGCTGGCGATTCTGTTCTTTTTCCTGGTGCTTTACGATTAGGTAATTTTCTCAGTCTTTTTTGAACTTCCTCTTCCACGATCCCCACTTCACTTTGATTAATCACATCACTCAATTTGTATGTTCTTTTTCTATCTGCTTTGCCAAAGGTTTATATGATGCCTCCCTTTCCCATTGTTCTTTTCAGAAAACAGTCATTCTTAGTTCATTTGTCACTGTATTCTTCTCATCTTTTTGCCTGTCAGTTTGAAAGATTTCCTCTGGTCATCTCCACTTCACTGGTAATGGTGTTTTTTGTGTGTATATTCCTTAAGTTCTCCTGTCTATATCAATAAGTTCTCCTTTAACTCCACTTCAACTTCTACAATGTTATGAATCAAGACTAAAATATTTTTTTCCTGTGATTGCCTTAGCATTGAACTACTTTCAATTTCCCCTTCCTCATGTCACCCTAAGTAAATCTACTGTCATTACGACGTTCTTCTAAACACAGTGGGACAAGTACAGGGGGTATACAGAATGGAGCCACAGCCTATATACCTCAGTGAGTGTAATTTTATAGACACAAAAGTTTTGAAAATGTCAACGGTGCAACGTTGTGCTTATTTGAGTCTGCTTCTTATTATGGTGACATCTTTCAAAGTAGCAGTGTGCTATAGGAATCTTTCATGATTTCTTACTGATTTCATGATTTTGTGAGATATTGACATCCCCTCCACAGGTGAAATACTTATTGCATAAACGCCTAAATAATGTTATATATGCAGTTAAGACAAAATTATCCAGTATAATCTGTTTCTCTCTCTCTTTCTCTGTGTTTGTCTCTGCAATCCTAATGAGTGAAATAGAAAAGAAACATGGCAGAATTCTTATGAGTTACCATTCACAACTTTGTCAGCAGGAAGTTGAGACTTCTCAGAGTGGACATTCTCAACATATCTGAAGAAAAGTTTTAGAATTTGAAGAGTAAATGATGTAGTATTTGGTTGTCCCCTCTTCTGGACATCAGATTTTTTTTTATTTTGTAAAATCAGTATTTTCACCGTGCTTTGCTTTTGATGTAGTTAATACCTATTATAGTGAGTGACTGACCATGTGTTTTAGTTCAGGATTACCAACATTATGGTCTGTCACATGTCAGGGAACCAGTTACAGTAAATGTCTTAATTTCTGGTAGATCGGTTAGGGAGAGAACTGTGTGTGTTCTTTTATCGCTGTGAGTTTCTATGCTTTTTTGTGTTACTCTTACCTGCATGACTGTAAAGGATCAATTTTAAGTGATCACTCACAAGTCATTGTAGATAGAATGTATTTTCTGAGACCTGTGCCTTGATAGATATCATGGGAGTCTATTCTGCCTGCAAAATATTAGTTGACTGGTATACAACACAGAGACGTTAATTTAAATTTTAAATCTGCTAACTGGAGAGAGGAATGTGTTTTGAAGCTACAGTTTCATAATTTGGAACTAGCTAGAGCATCTGTTCTTTTGCAGATAAAGGTCAATTGTGGTCTGAATTGAATTACATCAAGCATTATTTTATCTCTGTGTTGTTGATATCCTTATCCTTATCCTTGCACTTATCTGCATAATTTCTGTCTAAATTTTGAAATTATGGAAGAGACTTGGTGAGAAATATTTTATTCCCACTTTAGCACTTAATTTGTTTTAAATTCTTTATTCTTCCCACTGTCACACTGCTGTTGTCAGCTCTTTTGAAAGTGTATATTGTGAAACACATAATTAAATAGAAATAATTCTACAAAGTTCTAGTACTTCAGAAGTAGAACCTGTTAAAAGAATTATTTTCCTTCCTGTACTGCTTCCTTTCCCTTTCCCTCTGCATTGACTCTGTACATGGAGGTATGCAAATCATAACAATCACAGTGTTTAAAAGCTTATAGCTTACGTAGTGTAGGAAGCACAGCATAAAAATGCAACATGTTCACATTACAATAATTCTTTGATTTTGTAGGGTTAGTATGAGCCTCTCCTATGAATTCTTGTCCATTAAAATTATGGAGTGGCAAAACCTTTGACTTGTGTGCCCTCTAAACACCCTTTCTCATAAGCTAGGAATCTTCCCTGCATAAATTTGATTTGAGTAGTGATGCCTGGACTAGCTTCAATAATGCTAACAATGATGTAAAACTTTCACAACACCCTTGTGAACCCCCTTAGTAATTTCTTGGGATTTTTAAACACCATAGTGGCGATTTCTGGATAAAGAAAGCATTAGAATTTAGCTAAATCTTTTATAGTCCCTGGGTAAATCCTAGTATGAATAGTTCCACTTCTAAAATATCCAACTGAATAGCAGTCAGTCATGGCAAGCGAACTACAGCAGGATAGTTCAGTGGGTAAGATACTTAAGAATAGCTTAGAGCTGGTGTTGTCTGTGTAGTCCTTTCTGAACTTTCTTTAAGAAACGCAGTAAACCCTCTCTGGCTCAGTTCTTTCATCTTAAAATGGGATTTTTTTAGTGCTTCCTGATCAGGTGTGTCTGTATACAAACAAACATATACACACACGGCCGTCTCCATCGTTGTCCTTATGTTGTGAAAAAACCAGTAAAGCTGTTAAATATTTAGCATCCATGAATAAAAGTGATATTCATATCACCCAGTAATAGTCTTCTGAAAAATAAGGCAACTAGGATCTCCCGATAATTAAGAGAGAATGAAAGACTGCCTGCCTTGGACACCTATCAGAAGATGGAATGAATTACTACTCTGAGGATGCATGTCTCCCCAGATATGACAGAGATTACCAGATTAAACTACATTTCCTACTATTAAAGGCTATATTTGATCAAGGTTCATATTCTAAATGGAAATCTCTATGATGACTGTAACAGAAATTGCTGTTTGTTACCTTAAAGTGAACCTGGCATCATCAGAAAAGACAACTGGAAACAGCCCTACCAGAAAATTCTAAATGCACAGATTTTCTAAATCTGAAGAAAAAAACCCCACACCGTCTTTAGAAGCTGAAGTTAAAGGGAAAGGAATCAACTGGATGAAGTTCATTATTTCTTTTGTTCTTAGTCTTTCTGTGTTTTCATGCTTTGTAGGATGTGATAGCATTCCAGAGAAACCTGGCAGTCATGAATCTGAGGTAGCTGCTATTGAGTTGCTGTGAATATAAAAGGAGTATCATTCACACTTATATCACCCTAAGTACTTACTTCTATGCAACAGAGAGCATGCAGAAGCTGTGGCCTCATGTCAGAGCACCACTTGAATCTTCAAGCCCACATTTATTCAGGAAAAGCATGGTTACAATTTTGCAAACCAGATATGGCATGTAGACACTCATCTTCCTCTGAGATTAGAACAAATCCTTTGCATTACCGAGCAAGTGTCAACTTTTTACTTCTTTACCTGTTCCTCCAGAGAGCTAAGAGCTGTTAGGGGAATGGTTAGGGGCATATTTTGACTAAGATGCACAAGAATAGAGCTTAACGTTTTTCAAAATTTTTCATTAGTGCTCATCACAGTCTCTGAATATGCCTGGAAGTATGACTAAAATGTATAAATAATAGGTCACAAAAAGAAATAGATAATGAAAAGAAAAAAACTATGAAACTAACTTAAATGATCCCAAGTTGTGTCTGCAATCGGAGCAATATTTGCCAATTGGAATAATAATGGTTTTGTCACCTAAGGCTGAATAAATAGAGAAAGTCACTTGATTCAGTCCTGCATATTCAAAAGTCTTTACTATGAAATGATTAAAAATATTCTGCCTACATGTGCTGAAGTGTATGCTCTTTAGAAGCTGGCCTGCTTAAAGGTCTGGACTGGATGAATAACAGGATCTGAAGATCTATTTATCATAAGAAAAGGCATCATATGAAAGAACAGGATGGTAACATTCCCTTTCAAAACAGCTGTACTGCAACACTGTATTTTGAACACCTTGTTTCTATGTGAATTATTGGTGGGAGATCTGAGAAAAGAAATTATAATGATGAGGAGAAAAAGAGACAAAGGGACTGACTTCCTAGAGAAGATGAAGAGACACACATGCATATGGTATCTTGGACAAGTGATTAATGGCTACTGGAACTGTGAAAGAGGTCCTCCAATATTTAATGAGCATGAACACAGACAAGTAACAGAACTTTCTAGGATAATGGAAGTGAAGAAAAGAGTAAATCTCTTGGGATAGAAGATTGTTGTATAGTAGACAGACTATTAGCTCTGTTAAAATAATCACCATATAACATTGTCCTAGTATTGGTTTATAATTTTTGCATAACTTCTAGAAATTTGCTTTAATAACAATAAAAAGAAATGCAGTCAAAGTAACAAGAAAACAATCACTACATTTTGAGAGGAAAATCTTCCTGACTGGTAAGTTTTTGATGAGGTCTAGAAGAATGATAAAGATGTAAGCAAATGCATAATGGCAAATGCTGTCAGATTGACAAACAGCAGAACAAAATTTGTGGCATTTTATTAATTTTAAATTGGAACAGTAATCAAAGTCTTTAGCTTTTTAAAAACACATTATGTTTGATGCCTTTATAATTCAGAAGACCCTAGAAAAGCCAAGCACAGAATCATTGAATCACAGAATCATAGAATCACCAGGGGAAAAGATCTCTTGGATCATTGAGTCCAACCATTCTTACCTGCCACTAAATCAGGTCCCTGAGCACCTCATCTGCTCATCTTTTAAATACCTCCAGGGATGGTGACTCAATCACCCTTTCCCTGAAAATTTTTTTCCTGATATCTAGTCTGAACCTGCCCTGGCACAGCTTGAGGCCATTCCCCCTTGTCCTATCCCCTGTCACTTGGGAGAAGAGGCCACTCCCTCCAGCAATAAGGTCTCCTCTCAGCCTCCTCTTCTCAAGGCTAAACAACTCCAGTTCCTTCAGTAGTTCCTTGTAAGACTTGTTCTCCAGTCCCTTCAACAGCTTTGTCTCTCTTCTCTGGAGACGCTCCAGAGCCACAACATCCTTCTTATGGTGAGGGGCCCAGAACTGAACACAGGATTCTAGGTACCGTCTCACCAGTGCCGAGTACAGAGGGAGAATAACCTCCCTGGACCTGCTGGCCACGGTATTTCTGATACAAGCCAAGAAGCTATTGGACTTCTTGGCCACCAGGGCACACTGCTGGCTCAGGTACAGTCAGCTGTCGATCAACACCTCCAGGTTCTTCTTCTCCAGGCAGCTTTCTAGCCACTCTTCCCTTAGTCTGTAGCACTGCACAGGGTTGTTGTGCCCCAAGTGCAGGACCCAGCATCTGGCCTTGTTAAACCTCATCCCATTGGTCTGAGGCCAGCAGTCCAGCCTGTTCAGATCTTTTAGAAGAGTCTCCCTACCCTCAAGAAGATCAACACTTCCTCCCAGCTTAGTGTCATCTGCAGACTTACTAGGGGTTAGTGTCTTCATCCAGATCATTGATAAAGACATTGAGCAGGACTGGACTAAGCACTGAGCCCTGGGGGGCACCACTTGTGACCAGCCTCTAGCTGGAGTCAAATCCTTTTACCACAACTCTTTGGGCCTGGAATAAATAATAAATAATAAATAATAAATAATAAATTATGAATTATAAATTATAAATAATAAATAATAAAAAAGCAAAAGGTCCTGCTGTGTTGAGGCACCCCTCCTTCTTTTTCTTCTTCTTAGAACTGTGCCCCAGAAGAAGCAATGGAGTGAATATCTTTTAAATTCATTCTGGAATATAAGCATCTTTACCAGGACTAGCATACACTTGCCTTGCTTTACCTAATAGCACAAGGACACAAACTTCAGCAATTTTTATCACCTTCTATTGCTGTATGACTGCAGCTAGTGAGATATATGATATGGCATCTCAGAAGCTCAATTCCAGAAAGTGTGGGGCAGTTGCTGATGTCACCAGGCCTGAGATGGCCACCCATAGCATGTTGCCATGGTAGTTCGGTCATCCATATTAGTACTCTTTGGTTTTCCTGCTGGAGAAATTTACCTTCCCAACCTGTCCTCCTGACTCCAGAGACATATTCAACTCCTATCAGTTGTTCGGTATAGTGGGTTTGATTTTTTTCCTGCTCTGGCTGTGGTGATCAAGTACAGGACTGCTTGAAAGATACCCTTGGACAGCCCTGGTTGTGTAATTTGTATACCTTATTACCCCCTTTTTTGTTCCTTCCTTTCTCCCCACTTGCATCTACATTTCTCTACTCCAGTCTTCTCCCAGATAAACAACCTCTCCCTAACTACTTTTTCCCTATTTGTTCCAGTTTTGGGACATTCATACCCATATTCAGTATTTCTGTTACCATTACTTAGATAATTTTCACCTTGTATGACATTACTGAGCTGGTAATCTGGGCACTGTTGACCTTGCAAAACTTGACTACCCAAGAGGTTGCCAGTGCTCCTCTCCAGTTATCTGTGAAGTTTAGCCATTTCACAAGTTGCTGCCCATTAACAACCTGTGAAATTCAGACCTCTCCTACATCACTCTCTCTAACTTTTCATATCATCTCACACTGTTATCTGTCACATCCAAGGACTTCTCAGGTCTAATTCATCCAGTTGGTTTTCATGCCCTGTCCAGATTGTTCAGCCTATTAATTGCTAATATTAATATATTGTAGATCAATGTGTTTAATATGTTATTAGTGTCCTTATTATCTCACAGGTGTGTTTCAGATTTGCCTTCTGGAAGACTTGTGATAGATTAGTCTAATCCCAAATTCCTCCAAAAGCCTGTGGCTCCTTATATCTTCCCAAATAAAAGTTTGTAGCACTCTTAAAACCTGACCTCAGTCCTTGAATTCTTGTCCCTGAAAAATTAGATCTGTGCTCAGTTTTAAGTTATTGTTCCATAGAGTATAACATACATTAATAATTAGCCCATTTTGTTCAGAACAATATCTAAGCTTTTTGTATGCTCATAAGAATATCATAAGCAGAGATTTAACTGCTTGCATACATCATTCATATTTCACATAATTTCTATCAGTCATGCCAAATGCATTTTAAATTTTAAAGGTTTCTTTTATAAAACAAAACACACACACACACTTGCCCTTGCTTTTGCCTATTAAAAATAAGTTACATATACGTGTATGTGTGCGTATGTGCATGCCCTCTTCTATTCCACCACAACATCCTGACTTCAGGACAATTATAGCCATTTACCAAGCAGACATAGGATGGATTACACCCTTAATACTAAGACATCATTTGCCAGTCGGGTGGTATTTTTTTTTGGCCTTAATCTCAAAAAGACTTTCTACAATAGAGTTGACTTCCAATTTACAGAGTACTAATGTGTTATCCTTATGATAAAATCCCATTACACTAAAAATGGCTGGTGTTCCATTTCTGCTTTCCATCTCCCATTTTTTCTCCAATTCTTCGCTCTGCTGATTTTTACTATTCGATACTTTCAGCACTTTCAATCTGATAAGGATCTTGGCTTTTTTTTAGCTATTGCCACATCTGATCTTCTTACATTTATTTCAACTCCATTAACAGCAACATTTGAAAAATTTGGTAATGCTTTTTCATGAAGATAATAATCCTTTCTTGCTGCACATTACTGGCACCTTTCTAATGTAAGAATTTATACTCATCTCCAGACAGCTGATTTACAGTTAATGAGGCCAGGTGACACATTTTATTATCTGAATTCCCTTTTTCCCTATCATCAGTCTTCTGTCTTTGTATTAATGTATCTCATGCAAATGACCAATTTGAGCAGCCACACTTAAAACTTCAGACTGTTCTGTCCCCCTTCCTTTGTCCGCTCACTTGTAATTTTCTATTTTATTCAATGAAGTTTCATAAAAGATATTCCATGTGGGGTTTTTTCATCTCTTTCTGCCCGGGTATCTCTTCCTGTTGCCTAATGACTTACTGTCAGAAATAGTATATTCCTCAGATAGTTTTGGTTTTGATCCAGTAAGTCCATCTCTCATAGTTTCTTGTCATTACTCACTGACTTCCTTCACTGATCTCATCTTCTGTAAACTTTATGCCAACATAAAGTCACTTCAGGTCAGGGTTCATACACTGCTAACTTCTTCCTGCTGCTCCTGTCAGATTCCCTTAAATCCACTTTTCACCAAGTCACTAATCCCAGTCATATGATATAATTGGGTAACTCTTGCAGTTCCTTAAGTGATTCTAAGCATTAATCTATTTCCCTTAAAATAGTCTATATTTTCTTCCTTTCCTTAGCATAACACGATTCTCCAACTTCTGTCCAAAGTTTTCTACTTCTACATTGCTGAACTGTCCATGCTCTGGTATTTGTGTAATTCCCTTCAGTGTTTTTAATATTGTAATTAGCTAAACCATAATACTAACTCTCAAATCTCAGAAAGTTTTCACTGAGGAAGTAAGATCAAGGAAAACCTACATATTTTCAAGACCTATAAAACATATGGATGAAAACAGGCTGAGCAGTTATGGATTGGGACAGGGATAGGCGACATTATTAGGAGTCTGCTATAGGCTGCCTGACCAGTAAGACTGAGGAGATCAGGACCTCTAGAGACAGATAGGAGAAGCCTCACATTTGCAAGTCCTGCTCCTCATTGGGGAAATTCAACTGTCCTAATATATGTTGGATAACACAGCAAGGCATGAACAGACTAGGAAGTTCTTAGAATGTGTTCCCAGAGGAACAGATCCTCCTAGAAAGTGTGCTAAGGCACAGAGAAAATCAAGAGGTGATTTGAGATAGCTAACATAACTTCATTAAAGGTAAACCATAGCTGACAAACTTGGTGACCTTCTACTTCATGAAGCTGAAGAAGGCCAAGAGCAAGGTCCTGCACCTGGTTCAGGGCAATCCCAAGCACAAATACAAGATGGGTGCAGAATGGATTGAGAGTAGCCCTGAAAAGAAGGATCTGGGGGTGTTGGTGGATGAGAAGCTCAACATGACCCAACAGTGTTCTCTTGCTGCCCAGAAAGCCAACTGTATCCTGGGATGCACCAAAAGAAGTATGACCAGCAGATTGAGGGAGGTGATTCTGCTACTCTACTCTACTCTGGTGAGATTCCATCTGAAGCAGTGCATCCAGATCTGGGATCCCAACGTTAGAAGGACATGGATCTGTTGGAGTGAGCCCAGAGGAGGGCCATGAAAATCATCATAGGGTTGGAGCACTTCTTCTATGAAGACAGTATGTGATAGGTGTGTGTGTGGGGTTGTTTAGCCCTGAGGATACCTTACTGCAAACTTTCAGTAGCAAAAGGGGACCTGAAAGAAGGATGAGGATGGACTTTTTATAAGGGCATGTGGTGATAAGACATGGGGTAATGGCTTTAAACTGAAAGGGGGTATGTTTAGAACAAATATAAGAAACTATTGCTAGAGTGGTGAGGCACTGGAACAGGTTGTCCAGAGAAGTTGTGTACCATACTTGGTAGTGTTCAAGGCCAATCTGGATGAGTCTTCAAGCAATCTATCTAGTGGAAGGTGCCACTGCCCATGGCAGGGGGGTTGGAACTAAATGAGCTTTAAGATCCCTTCCAGCCCAAACAATTCTATGATTCTATGAAATTGGTCTTTTCTTTTAGTTTTCCAGTGACACTTCCTATATATTTCAGTAATCGCAACCTAAAAAAAAAAAAAACCCAAGGAACTAAGAAAGAGCACACTGGGCTTTTCTTAAACGCCTTTCTTCCTATTGTATCAGTCCATTCCACATACAGTCTGTTTTAAGTTCTAATAATTGATACCATTAAAAGATTCAAATGCAGTCTTGAAAATTTCCATCAGTGTGATACTGCTGTATATTGCAATGTAATTTACCTGACTAAACTGCAAGTATTTCCTCATTTGTTTGGCATAGCTTTTCTCTCTGTGCCATCTATGTCTCCTATCTGATGGCTCTTTACAACCTAAAAATATCTCATCTTTCTTGGTTTTGAGGAATTCTATCATTACTTTCAGTGTGTTTGATGATTTATTGCTATTAATATAGTTAATGTAATTCATTTATTCTCAAATCCTGGGAAAACAGACTTCAATTTTTAGCTGTAACTCTTTATGACAAAAATTTTTATTAACAAACTCTTAATCTTGACAGCATTCAGTAAAATGCATCTTTTCTGAATTATTTGCATACCTTTTCTGAGCAGAATATTTATGTTTGCAAACTTCTAACTGATGATTTTAGATTCTCTTTTCTCCTAGTTGCTTTCCAGCTAGGTAATTCTCTCTAAATATCCTCATGTGTGATCTGCACTTTATTTTGATTATCATATCACATTATTCACAATTTTTTTTTTTCTATCCACTTCTCAAAGAAGTCCTTGTTTCCCTTCAATGAGGAAATCAAGCATATTTTTTCTTCATTAATAGTTGTATTCTTATCTTTGATTCCATTGTCTCCCTAGTTTCCTCTTTTCAGTTACAAATAACTTGTTTTGGTGGAATCATTGTAAGCAATGTTATCAGGAATCTGGATCATTGTCCCACACAGAAGGTGACCCTCAGTAAGACTGCAGATGACACCGAGTTGTATGGGAGTGTTAATCTGCCTCAGGATAGGAAGGCTTTACAGAGGCATCTGGACTGGGACAATTGCATGGGGTTCAACAAGGTCCTTGGGCCACAACAATCCCATGCAATTCTATAGGCCTGGGGACAAATTGTTAGAAAGCTGTCTGGCAGAAAAGGACCTAGGGGTGTTGGTTGACAGCCAGCTGAATATGAGCAGCCCTGGTGGCCAAGAAGGTCATTAGCATCCTGGCTTGCATGGGAAATATCGTGGCCAGCAGGACTAGAAAAGTGATTTGCCTTTTCCCTGCGATTGGTGCTGGTGAGGCTGCACCTTAAACACTGTGTTCAGTTTTGCACTCCCCCTCCCACCCACCCCCAGAAAGATATTGAGGTGCCTGAGTGTGTGTAAAGAAGGGCCATGAAGCTGGTGAAGTGTCTAGAGAACAAATTATTTGAGAAGTGGCTGATGGAATTGAGGCTAAACAGCCTTGAGAAAAGGGAGCTGAGGAGAGACCTTATCACTCTTTACAACTACCTGGAAGGAGGTTGTACTGAGATGGATATTGGTCTCTTTTCCCAAGTAACAAGTGATACAATGAGAGGAGATGGCCTCAGGTTGTGCCAAAGGAGCCTTAGACTGGATATTGGGAAATACTACTTCACTGAAGGGGTTGCCAAGTATTGGAACAGGCTGCCCAGGGAAGTGGTGGAGTCGCCATCACTGAGGGTATTTAAAAGGTGTGTAGATGTGGCACTCAGTGATATGGTTTAGGGGTGGAATTTGGAATATTAGATTTATGGTTGAACTCAATGACCTCAAATGTATTTTCCAACCTAAACAATTCCATGACTCTATGAATAAATATAAGGTTACTACTTTACATATGACCCTCTTTAAATAAATTCCATTCTTTAAATTTGATTTTGTGATGAAAGCTCTGAGGTAGGAAAAACATATATCAGTTTTTAACTGGGAATGATATCAAGTTGATACGGAAAAATCCCTTCTGTCACTGCTTGTAAACACAGTAAACATGCATCAAAGGGGCGATGTTTCTATACATGCTGTTTAAAAGAAGACTCACACAAAATTAAAAGTTTTCTTTCTGTAAGTAAAGGCATATGAGAGGCTTTCAGGCTCTGAGTGCTAGAAAGTTTTGTTCTTCTGCCAGTCTCACAACTGCTAAAGAGGACAGGTCGCTGTCCTACTGTGTTAGCACACGAAAAACCTGCATGACCTGCTATCATGCCTGACTGCTTTTGCTCAATGAAGAAAGTAGCCTGGCAAGAAGCCCTAGGTAAAGTTACCATCTGCTGGGCCTTTGCATTTTCTCAGCAAGGCTCCTGCCCTCCATAGCCAAGCCTCTGTTGGGAAATCAGCATTG
Source organism: Clamator glandarius (assembly GCA_033459285.1). NCBI lineage: Eukaryota > Metazoa > Chordata > Aves > Cuculiformes > Cuculidae > Clamator > Clamator glandarius. Next base: position 2,082,701 of record JAUNZM010000046.1, read on the forward strand.
AACTACACCGTACTTTGGCTGTCCATGTCGGTGTCACAAAACGATACCACTGATGACAAGAAAAGGAATTGGGATTTTGGCAGCTATGTAGGAACACATGATGCTTGGCACCAAAGGATGTAATGAGGAGTGCATAATTCAACACAAAAACTTTTAGTAGTGTAATAACTGGCTCAGAATTTGCTGACTGCTTGTTAATTATCCAACAATCCCACACTGTCTGACGAAAAACCTATCCTAAGTGTCCTCAACTGCTTGTCCCAGATGACTAATAGCAACTGGTTTTGAAAGGGGTCCAGCAATGTCTTTGCAGTGCCTTTACATTTCCACAACTCTAGCCAAAATCTATGTACCAAGAACACTGAAACTCCAAGCCAAAACCTCTCCCTCCTTGTACTTCTTCCATAAACAAGTTCTCATTTAGATTTGAAATACAGCTGACACTGAAATATGCCAAAAAGGAAGCTTGAACAGAAGGATTCTTTGATTAGAAACTCTCTTAACATCTTAAAAAAAAAGTGATTTCTTCATTATTACCATTAGTGCAAGTAATATGGGGAGGAAGGGAAAAATTACAAAATATTAACTCCTTAGACAAGCAACAAGAAGCAACAGTCTCTAAATTCAGCTGTGAATAACAAGAACAAAGGGTGTTCTGTACACACAGTGTCTGTTCTTGTATCTGTCTGAGTTTCCAGAGGAATTCGTGGATCACAGACTAGATATTCTAACCTGACTTTTCAGAGGTGACACCTTTAAAAATTTCTTTTTCAAATGTTTTTCATTAGAGACTTGTACTTACTTTTGACAAATTTTCAAGACCAGCTGTGCAGATTTGAGAGATTTACGCTCTACGTTTTACATCGTTGTTTATAAAAATGAGCAAAAAAATAGGATGATTAAAAAAAAATAATCCAGACATCTGTCTTGACTTTTCTTTTTACGAGTGTCCAGTCTCTCATCTCAATAGTTTCTTTGTTTTTCTGTCACCACACACAAACTAGTGGTTGAAATGCCAATGATGTTATTTGGAGATTCTTCAGAGACTAAAAACTGTGTCGTTATCATGCAAATTGAATCTGCAAAAATGAACCTGAACTTTTCTAAATGTAACTCTGCTAAGACTAGTCTGTTGATTAGGGGCTGTGCTTTGTGCTAAATAGCCACATCTTGTCTGCTTCCCAGAGTGGCTGAAAGGCTGCTGCACTCACACAAGGTATGACTGTCACATCTTGGGCTGGCAAGATGGGCACTAATTCTACAAGTTTAATGTATACAGAAGGCTTCACAGACCAGAGTGAGGTATCAGCTGAGATTTTTTTTTAAAGTGCATTGATTAGATTAGGCACAACATAGTATTATACTTAGTATTTTCACTAGGTAATGGGCATCTAATTAACTTTGAAAAACCAAGTAACCACATGTTTAGAATCTAAACATTTATGAATATTTTGTCCTTTTGTTCAGTATATGTAATACAGCTTCTATTTGATATGATATTTTTATGTGCCATTTTTATAACCTATCTTTTGTATACTGTATCTGTAGGGCTTTGTTCAATAAAGTTGATTTTGTATATTTTTAATATACTTACAGTTTCCACCATGATGGCAGAATTATTGACTTGTACTTGATCCAAAGCAGGGTGTTGGAGGCATGCACTAAATGACAATGTTTTAAAAACATTAAAAAGATCTTCCATTGTCATAAAAAAGTATTTTTTAAAAAATTATCTATGACTAGGCACCACTGAAATTTGGGATTGGGTACAAGTATTCTGTGCAATACATAAACTTCTTGTTTATTTTGTCACTACTCAGTTTTAGACTTGCATTTATCTCATTCAGTATTGTGATTCAAAATGTTTTTCCATCATGTAACACTTAGAAATAAGCAAATATTGAGATACTTTCTCTTTTTGGTTCAATGCAGCTAGTGCAAATGGGAGAGTTCTGATGGAAGAGGCCAGTCACCTGGGATTTATTAACCTTCCATGCCAGAAACTGGATCAGCTCAGAAAACTGTCGATATTTTTAGATGTTTATGCATGCTCTCCAAATAAGCTAGTAACTTGGTGAGCTTTGTGTTTCTTCATGCATTTTAATGAGCAGGCATTATAAATAATATTTCAATTCCTGTAATTGTACATTTCAGAAATTGAGTATGCAGCTCTTATGATGTCTAGACCTAAAAATGAAGACAACCAAGAGAGATCCATTAAAGAAGGACTCCTGTTAATATACTCCAATGAAAGGAAGTAAATACTCAGAAGTAAGAGTTTAGCAATGTCTGCCACTGAAGTGAAAATTAAGTGTCCAAACAGAACCTTATGTAAAAAAAGGGCAATAAAGACTATCCAGATGGATTTCAAGTGCTGAATCATTACCTGAGCTCTATGGACTCACTGGTGTAAAAGAATACTTCAAGATACATAAAAGTGATTCTGATGCTTATGAAAATACATGCAAACAGGAGGAAGTAAATTGCAGATTGGAACACATTTGGTCCAATTTATACATGAATAATTTACTGTGGTCATTTGCTCTAGGTGATAAAGTGCATGCCACTTCTCCAGGTTGTTTCTGTTTAAGCACACAAGTCATATACGATACAGGCAGAGCTATATTAGGAATTAAAGATTTCCAGTGCACGTATGGTTGTATATTTTACTTTGCTAGTATTTCCAGTATTCAAGAGTTAGGAAAGAACCTCTATACATTTGATATTTCTTTCAAGGTAACTGAGAAAGAAATGAAAATATGCAAGTAAGTGACCTTCCCCTCTCTCTCTTTTTTTTCTTTGATCATTCCATAAACCTACTCACATAAATTCTTTTGGTTTTGATGTTTCACCTGTTGACTGCAATAAGAACGATCACCTTAGAGATAGACAATAAGTCACTCACATTTTCAGACTGAGAGTGACTCTGTCCAAATAGGGACTAACGAGCAATCTGAACAACTCAGATTCTGAAAGCTTCACTCTTGCTCAGTTGCACATCACTTTACAAACAAACCTTCAAAAGAGGCTGCATGTGGTGCACGGATCAATTTGGCAGCAGTGAGTTTATCATCATTTATTTACATCATGGGCTTTAGAGAGTGTTTTATGTGTTTCTACTAATGCTAGTTTCAATCTTACTACTTTGTATTTTTTCTTCAAAGAAACTTGCTGTACTTACTGGCTGCAGAAGAAGATGCTTGTTATTACTTTTTGACATTTGTTTTTGTCAAAAAAAAAAAGAATGTTTTGAAGAACTTTGGACATGCAGCCAAAAGCAAGTTATTCCCATCGCTTCATTTTATGGTTGTTCTTCACCATATCCAGTACTGTCCCAGAAGTACATTCTCAGCATATGTTCATTTGAACCTACGTGTGGTAGTTTCTGAATCCTCATTTGTAATATCATTACTCAGTCTAAGAGAAGAAATTGTGCACAACTTTCATGTAAAATATCTAGCTGTGTCTTCTATGTAAACTGAAACATGACAGCAATAATAAGTAGGATGCAATGCAGATTAAAATAAATAATTTAAAAAGTCATATATTGGCTACACGCTATCAAAACCCATCCACTTTCTTCCTAACTACATTCACAGGACACTACACACAAAAAGAGGAGTTGTAGCTCCAGCCTGCTGTTCAGTAGGTGCCAAGATCTCAAACTCAGTAGTGTACCACTGATAAATAGTATGTAGATAGAAGGAATCCATATGTATGGTGTAGACATTTAAATGTATACTATCCTGAAGTTAATAAGTTATTCATAAGAGTACAAACCTTTTGCAAATATTTTTCCTTTCTCAAGAAAATTGTTATCTGTGTTTATGTTCCTCCATAAACTCACAACTCCTTCAGGCAGACTGGATTATTTTTCCACCATAAGTGTAATGGTATCAGGTCTGCTAGAGAAAGAGTATTTAGTCAATCCTTCTTATTCAAGTATTCAACCACATTCTGAAAAAGGTGATGTCTGAACTGAAAGAGAAATGCAGATTTCAAAAAGCAACAGAAGTCTGAAAGTAGAAGCTCATAATAAAAAAATTTTATCAGAAGTTACTATGATATTTCATCTGTGACTAACCCAATTTGCTAGAGGGAAATGGAAGAGCTTTGCTTGCTCTTAGTTTTCTTTTTAATCATGTTTCCTTTCAGTGAAAATGAAGTCTTATACATCACTGTCCAGTTGATCATGAATAAAACAAATTGAAACTCTGAAATATGATCTCAAACTTAGAAAAACGTGGTAGCTTTTATATTTATTTCAAAGCCTAGAACAATGTAATTGAAAGAATACAATATTTTAGAGTTTAAAAATATGCAATTTTTCAGTCCAATTGCTAAGCTTCAAGCTATTTGTACATGAACCACTGTCTAAATGAAGGCCACAACAGCACATTTTTGCAATATTTTCAGATAATAATATCCTACATGATAGAATTATACATTTTTCCTTGATGCTAGAAATAGTTTTCAATTTGGGCACATAACTATTTACACAGTTAATTCAGGACATCAAATTGTCACTGCAGGATTGCAGGCTGGCTTAAAGCCCACTTATTTTAACAAAACAACTCTGTTCAATTCTTTTAACTCTGTTTTAACAAAACAACTCTGTTCCCAATAATATCTTCTACTGCTCGGTTGAAGAACTTGTCACATCTCTCTCAAGACTTCCCTCTCCCCTTGTGATTTTTATAGGTTCTATACTTTCTATTTTCTAGATTACTTCTTTTTTCTGGATGTGAGTTTTTGGATGTAATAAACCTCTCTGTCCCTGAGCCTTTCAGTGGGATCTGTGGATGCTCAGGATGTGGACACAGGTATATTGGTGTCCATAGCTACCCCCAATTTACACTTATGTGTAAGCCAAAATTGTCATTTATCACAAGTTTTTAGAGTTGCCCCAGTGATCTTTAGTAATTAATGTTAGTGAAGGGTTTTGATTACTCTTGCTCAAACTTGGACTATGAGATCCTTGTGTGAATCAGCAGAATCACCTAGGTAAATAGAATAATACTAACTTCTAAAGCCGAAAATCTGATATGCAATACATTTCCCTCTCAAAGCTGATGGAATGAAGCTCACTTAGAGGAGAACTAGAGAAAAAGATCTAGAAAACTTCTCTGCCTCCACCTTTAATTTAACAGTACAAACCTAGTCTGCCCTGTAGGCTGATAGTATAAACATCGAATACCTCCTTTCTAAAACTAGTGGGTGGCCTTATTACTGACCTATCTGTTTGAAGCTTGTGCATATTAGTTGAGGCTAAACTTCTATCTGCATTGAACTAACATGGCTCAGAGGAAAATCTCATGCTATCTTACTGTCTCAAGACTGCATATGGATGAGAAAGAAGTTTAACCTTTCTAGTTTCTTGGAAGTTAACATTTGTCTTTCAGTTTATTACTGTCATAATTTGTATTGTTATTCTTGCAAAATAATGAATTTTTTTTACTTTCTTTTATAGGAACTTTTACAAAGACTTAGGATTTCAATTACATCTTAGTTAGATTTACCACAAATCTTACTTAAATACCTGTTGATTAATGATGCTATTCATATTGACTATTTAATTTGAGATGTTTCATATGATCATGAATAACTTTGTCACTTTCATCAATATAGCTGATGTCAGACTAACTCTAAATAAGTGTAATAGATTCCAACAATAGATCAGGAAATAGTAACAGTGAAAGAGAAGAGACATGCAAAGTCATAGAACATCTTGAGTTGGAAAGGATCCATGAAGGCCCTTGTGTCTCTCCAGCCATCCAATAAAATGAAAGATTGGAGTCCAAAGTGTATCATGGACAGTAGATCTGGTAAGAACATTGTTTATTCAACCTTGACAGACATCTCTCTGTACCCTTTTCTTCTCTTGGATAAAGTGTTATTTTGCTGAGGGAAAGCAGCAATTTACAGTTCACCTTGACGGTGGTGCATCCTCTGCTGACATAGAGTTGCACCTCCTGGCTCCCAGGAAGCTGATCTCTTCAGAGCTTGGCTACAACCAGAAAATCACCACTACTCTCAACAATGTCTTTGCAGATCAGCTGTCCAATAGAGCAACAGATCTGCTTTTGGTGTACCCTCCTAATGCATCAGCAGTCATGGACCCTGTCAATTCAGACTCCATCAGTGAGAGCCTGTAAATGAAGTTACTAGTTGACAACCTCTCCCAAGACTGATGGTTGACAGTTAATGCCTGTTACGATGTCTTTACCTAGGGGCATATGTGCACAGAAAGAATCCAGTGATCATTACTTAATTGATCTCATGCTTGGTGACAATCCTCCATTCATCTGTTCTTTTAAAGCAGACTATATGAACCACGAATGAACACACCTTCCCAATAAGCACTTATGGGAAAATAGCTTTTATAGTAGCCATTCATCATTTTATTTGAGGAATATAGTGTAGCAATCATAAATATAGTTGTCTATAGGCAACACTTTCAATTGAATTGGTGGTTTGGATGATTTTATTACATTGTGTTTGGTAAATATTGAAATTACAGAAGTTATTTGGCAAGTCAGTCTAAGGCTTCCTTTATTTACAGTGATCTGCAATAAAAAACTGTGCTGATACAGTTGTAATTCTTTTCATGTTCTGTTCTGTGCAGTATGGTCTTTTGGCTTTGTGCTGGAACACAGTCTGTGCAGAAGGCCATAAACCAATTACTTAATTGCTGTGTTGATGCTTTCTTGGATCCCATTGATTTCTTGGGCAGCTTATGAGACAGGGGAAGCCTATGGGCTCCTATGGGGAGCCTGTGAGAGTGTAGAAATTTGGCATACTCTAAGTGTGTGAAATCTTCATGGGCAAGAGAAGGACAGGATGAACACATGGAGCTAGTGGAACCAAAAAGGATCAATTCAACAGCTTGAAAACAAAGTAGATGAACTAACTGACAACAGCTAAAGTGCTTTGTAAATAGTTTTAACTAATTCAAATAACAACCAAATGAGCAAACAAGCCTTAGTATTAACAAATATTGAGGGACGAATACTTATTTTTAGTAGGAAGGAATGGGTAAGTGTACTAAGAGTAGAAAGGGGCAGAGAAAGGATAACATCTGTCTCTCCACCCTTGCTTTGGATTCTTGGCTGATTCTGTTCTACAGACACTAGACAGTACCTCAGCTGAGAGAAACTGAGACAGCAGAAGAAATGAATACCTATTGTAATAGCAAGAAAGTCAAGACCAAGCTTCCAGAGATTTTACTACTTTTTACAGGTGGTTGAAACTCCTTGGCTTGCAGCCCTTCATGCCTTACAGTACTGTCAAGGGAGCTATAATTGCCTACAAACTTACTGCAGTCTTTTCTTACGGCTTCATTATAGCTTGTCTTTCCTGGCTACTTCTCTGCACTTTGTTTGTTTATTTTTAAATTCATTTAGCATTCCCTATATTTGTACTGATGGATAATGAAAAGTATGATATCAGTTTGTTAACTCTGTTTGCTAAGTTATTGTAAATATTTGTTAAACCGATACTCCTGAGATGATATTTACAGGTAATATATGCAATGTATTTTGTGCTCTCTTGATAACTGTTTCTGTAAAAACTAAAAGGATTAGAAAGCTACTTGTTTTAATTGGGAATGAACAGGTTTGTTTCATGTGAAAATTTTTGGAAATTTACAGGAATGAATTCCTAAATTATTAGAAATTTGTATATACGAAATTAGGCTGAATTTTAACATTTATTCACCATACCTCTGATGTTACTTGTAGTCAAACCAGCAAGGTCAATGCTATTCCAGATCAGAAGCAATAACTTCAAGAGGGACTTTAAAACTGCAAACATTGGTTCATGAGTTTAAAATATAAATTACAATATCCAATGCTTTATTTTTGTAATTTTCTCAGAAAATAAAGCCAAAACAAACAAGGACATCACTACTTGAGGGCACTGAGTTCTCCAAGAAAAATTTTTTATACTCTGTGTACAGGCCAAACTTAATCGCAACTTGAATCAGAAATAATAAATAATAATAATAATTATAAGAATGTTATACAATCAAGATACCTGTTATATGTTTTCAGTGATAATTTTAAATCTTTTCTTCCACATTCTGTTTCCTGAGGACAGCATGATTATCCAGATAAGTTGGGTAGTATTCATCCCATTTAACTAGGAAAAGATGGGTTTCTAATTACAATAATAACTTCAGGTCCCCCTAGAGTGATTGTTGAGAGACTGATGCCTCCAGAGTCTGTTTCAACTTATTCTAAGTCATATAAAGAGAATCTTCCTCTGTAAGTGCCATTTTCTGTTCAGTAGACATACTTTGGCCCTAGAGAGCTAATAAAAGAGATATTCCTGCTCTTTCAGAATGCAAAAAATTGGTGTGAAATAAATCCTTCCCTTCCCATCTAGGATTTGCTTTTAGGTTTGTGCACGGCCATCCACTTGCAAATGAGGTTTCTCATGTGTTTTAAGATCATCTGAAGTGATAAATTAGTGGGTAAATGCCCTAATCCTTCTCCATTAACAGGCAAAAGAAATTAATTTAAGGTACCTTTGTGTTTTTGCAAAATATATATATATATATAGCAATATATTAAGTTCAGTTTTGAATAGTCTGAAAAATTAAGCAAAAGGATTAAACTTATAGTAAGACCTTTCATGTGATTACATCTACTGCAATGGGAAGAACACTACCTTATTTTGCTGAAGCAGCTGACCTTCAAGACCTCTTACATTTGTGAGTTGAGACCCTTGTGTTATACTGCCTGTAAAAAAAACAGGGAGGAACATTTCATCTCCCTTGCTGTCAAAATGTTAGGTTATCTAGTCATCTGCTTCAAATTCCTCATGGACATAGGGAAATAAAATGTGTTGGAGGCAACATACAGACCACAATTTCAGTGTTCAGTGCTATCAAGAAGTGCCCAGTTTAAAGATATTTATCTCCATAAGTTACCCCATCTTTATCTTTACTGTTCCAATTTCTGTATCACCAATAGAAGAGGAATGATAATGCTAAGAAAAAGACAGTGCTTGCTACTGTTACTGGATCTATTTCATGCTAAATTGCATATTTGAATGTTCTCATTTACTAAGAACACACTGATAATTTAACAAGTCCATGATTTTTCTATCTGTCTATGAATTCATATTTTCAAGACAGTTGCAATAGTACTTTTGCCAGCATAGTGACTTTCATTCAGGGGTACGTTTTTTAAAATCAGCAGAGAAGAGACTGTCTGAATCCCACTAAGAGCAAGAAAAATAACAGTTAATCATTATTTAGGTTTGATTACTGTACATAGGTCACCAACAGAAAATAACTTCTTTTCTGAACATTGCAGAATTATATTAGAGTTGACTACAATGACTCCTAAATACAGCTTCTGGGCTCATTCCAACTTCATGCAGTCAGCTGGACCATCCACCAGCAAGGCTTAAATAGGGACTCAACTCTCCCTCTGTACCTTTAAAAGAAATTGAATTGACTTTACCATTGTGGCAGATCTAGGATATCTAAGTTCTGTAGCCTGGAAAAGAGGAGGCTGAGGGGAGACCTTATTGCTCTCTACAACTACCTCAAGGGAGGTTGTGGAGAGGAGGGTGCTGGCCTCTTCTCCCAAGTGACAGGGGACAGGACAAGAGGGAATGGCCTCAAGCTCTGCCAGGGGAGGTTCAGGCTCGACATAAGGAAAAAATTCTTCACTGGAAGGGTCATTAGGCAATGGAACAGTCTGCCCAGGGAGGTGGTTGACTCACCTTCCCTGGAGGTGTTTAAGGCACAGGTGGATGAGGTGCTGAGGGGCATGGTTTAGATTGGTGGGAATGGTTGGACTCGATAATCCCGTGGGTCTCTTCCAACCTGGTGATTCTATGATTCTATGAAAGTTCCGAAAGGAATCATACTACTAAATAATGAAATAATGTTAAAGTCTGAGTATGTACAGTGGGAGACAGCTAGCCAGTAAACAGTGGAGCTGTGAAGCCTCTCTTTGGATTTCCTTCAAAAATGCAAAGATTTCCTGCAGTCCAGAGAGCAAAAAGAAGACTTAATATTTCTAATCTAGAAGGAAGACAGTGCTTTAAGAAGAATTGTCATAGAATCATAGAACAGTTTAGATTGGAAAGAACCTTAGCCTGGAATGAGCATGGACATTTTCAACTAGACCAGATTATTCAGAGCCCTGTTCAACCTGACCTTGAATGTTTCCACAGATGGGGCATCTACCACCTCTCTGGGCAATGTGTTCCAATATTTCATTACCCTCACTTTAAAAAAAATTCTTCCTTGTATCTAGCCTAAATCTATCTTCTTTTAGTTTAAAACCATTAACCATAAGTCTAATTACTTTGAAAAATAAATACTTTAACACTCTGTATACATGTTAATAAGCATTAAATGATGGAAAATGGACCTCTTCTGCTTTGTAGAAGAGTAGCCTTTGTAGTCACCTTTAAGACTTCCAGAAAATTTTGCATAAGGATATCACAAATCTACTGCTTCCTAGTGGCTTGCTTTCAAACAATTTTATTTTTTTCATTTTGATACAGTTTAGAATGCACTGGCAATTTTACTGGACAATGACAGCAAGGATAAACAGTATTTACCAAAGTTATGTGCTGAAAGAGGTTATTCAAGGGGTTATTTAAGTACATGAGGGAAGATAAGAGGGTTTAAAGTTTCTTTTTTCTATTAGGTATCTGCCCAGAGATGTACTAGGTATACTGCCAAAATGGAATATTTCAGACAGAGTCCTCTCCTCAGCTTCCCAAGTGGTAAGTTTAAGTCTTAAGCAATTAGGGAATTTTCTGGAAATCTCCTGGATCTGTAGTGGCCATTAAACGTACTTCTTGTTATCTATTTTTAGCAGCTATATGTGACTCTCCAGGGTGGATACACCATGTTAATCACACTATTAGTCCTAACAAAAGTAAAGAGTAACCTTCTAGCCAATTCCTGTACTTTTTAAAACAAAGGCAGATCCATCTTTGCCTTATGCAAAAGAAGCTGATAAGTATGTCTTCTTCTCCTCCTCTTTCACTCTGCATATTCAGAAACATGTAGGCAATGAAATTATTTCTGTCTATTGTGTTCTAATATAACTCTTGAGGGCAGGGTAAAAAAGAACAAGGACAAAAAACTCATTTCCTTCAGTCACTCATAACAGCGTTGATGACTTTAATAGAAGAAGGAATACTGCTTCTGTCTGTTGAAGCAGAAAGGATATATTGCTGAAAAAAATCAATACAAATTATTTTAAATGTTTTGCGTTATATTACTCTAAGTCAGACAAAACAGATGAAAGCAATGCTGTATGTGATGGAGAAAGGATGTAGCTAAATAAGAAAAGGCATGAATTATTTAAAGACTAATGGATGGCTAAAACAATTTAAGACAGATGCAGATGACTTATGCTCTGAGAATTTGCATCACAAGATAATATAATATAAAGAGAAGAAGCAGCTGGGGACTAATGCAGCAAGGTTATGTGAAATGATAATGAATGAGAAGGAAAAAGTGAGAAACCAACATATGTGCACTGGAGTAAAGGCTATGCATCTAGAAACTCACCTCCTTTGCCACAACCTTTTGAGCAGGAGATGCTCATAGGTCTCAAACTGTGGGCATCTGAGGCCATACCGCCTGATTGTTACACCTTGTAAGGCTCAGTTGTCCAATGATGGCTACTTAATAGTGGGCTTCTCAACTATCATATAGTGCTGGGCTCTTCTGTGTGGCCTGCAGTCCTTCACCATCTCCTCTCTGGCCTTGTGAGATGCCAGGGTCAAGTGGACAGAAGTGGAGACACCTTTGTAACCAGCTGTTGTTTTGTTCTCTCATGGAGGTTGAGGGCCAGAGCTCCTTCACTCCGGAAGACAGTGGAATGTTAGTGCTCTTGAATGACTTCTTAGCAGCCTTAAATTGCCTGGAACTGTTCCTGTCAGGATGTTGCAGTCAGCACACTCAGCGGTTCAGTGAACTGAAATAATTACTGCCATAGTAAGGTATCCATAAGGCGACTGCAAAATCACTCGCATAGCAGTAGTTGGAGATGGGGAGATCTGTCTTGCCAGGAGGTATGAGACCTTCTTCATTGCCCTAAAAAGTCCGCATTCTAAACTACATAACCATTTCAGAGGGTTGTGGGCTGATGGAAAAAAGTTGAACATTTAAAAAAATTTCTTTATGCTCACCAACTGACAATTAAATGCAGTAGATCTGCTTAAAACAACATAGTTGCTTTAATATTAATAAATAACTATTAATAGAAACTATCAGTGTTGGCTTTATTCTTGAATAAACAGAAATTTAAACAGCCATGTAAGTTAGCATGAGTCATGTTACAGCACAGCAATTTTAAATCAATCAGAATGCAGATTACCAAAACCAAATAGCATCAGACAGATCAGAGAAGATTAATTAGAAAGGAGTGCTTGTGTCATATGCCCAACTAATGAATGAAAGGCAAAATAACAAATATAAAAGAAGTAACAAAATGGCCCAAAGTTGCTGTATGCAGCAAGACTATCACCTGTGCAAGGGCTGTAAATAAGAATGAAACTTGACTAGTAGCATGCATTTGCATGCATGTATGTTTGATTTTGATGGGTCTATTTGTCAAGTGAAATAGCCTGAGGAAAGCAGCTGTAAAAAGTGCACAAGGTAAGTCACTGATGATATTTATTTGGAATGATAAAAGCAAGATTGAATGCTACTAATACTCTATATATTAAACGAGTTCCTAGATATGAGCAGAAGCAATCAACTGTAATCTGACTTTTCTAATAAAAGATACCCTGGATACCCTCGTATCAATGACATTTTCATACGCATCTGTACCAGCATTGCCACAACAAAGCTATGAATTTCCAGGATGGCTTTCCATTAGTGAAAATTTTTCCTTTTTTCTTCCTGTACTAATTTCAGGACTTCCTGACAGAACAAACATTTACAGTATGGCCTTTTTAATGTGAGATTTTGCCACGCATTAAAGTGCTGTTTGGTCTGGTATATTTAGCATAGTTTAGGATAATCATATCCATCACTATTGTCCATCCTGTCTCCTAAGATTATGTTTTCTTTTTTTGGCCTTATTTCTTGGTGTTCACTAGCCAAAACATTGATGAGAAATTTCCTCTCTTTTATTTTCTCTTTTTGTGATATTTTCAGGTAGTTTATTTTTTTCACTTTTTATCCTGAAAAATAATAACCATATGCAATATAAAATTGGTTTTTACTTAGCATGCAAGCTTTGTAGAAACCATTCTTTTGCCATTTAAGTATGGTCAGCCATGAAAAAATAATATGAGAACATGTAGTACTAAGGCTTAATAATGATCAAAGAGATTTACCAATGAATTGCATAATTTCACTGTTACCTGAAGTCTTCAGATCAATACTGAAGTCTTTCTGAAAGGTAAAGTCTGACTGAACCTAAAACTTTGTTTCAGATACAGTAATCATCCAGTAAGCTACTTGCTCATGTACTAGTCAGTAGATCAGACTAGCCTATCATAACATGTTCCTGTCTATAAGCTGATGAACCTATAAAAGATTGCAAACTCCTTCAAAACAGTTTCTGATGTAGCTTAACTTATAAAGATACAGTTGAAGCTGAAGAATGTATAGGCTGTGCCTATTGTCTAGTCTAGACTTTAATTCATGGCACAGTTAAAGATTTTACTTGGAAAATTCCTTGGTGATCTTTAAACTCCACAGACAACAACTCAGTTTTGTCAAACACCACTTGGCAGCTGGATATATATCTGACCACAAGCGGTAAATATTAGTGGCAAATATATATGACCTCTCTGCTTAGGAACCAAAAGAGACCTCTTGAAAAGATTATCTAGTCTAGCCCCTTTGCTAAGGGTCAGCTAATGCAGGTTCCCCAGGACTGTGTCCAGTCTAGTTTAAATATATCCACTAATAGGGTAAAATTTAATTATGGAAGGAAGTTTCTCAAATAATTATATGAGAGAACATGTCTGCATTAAATTCTAGAGGAGATGGGACTCTGGAGAGCTGGTCAAACTCTAACTTTAGATCCAGAAGGCTTTGACTATTAAAATCAATCCTTATTAATATGCAGAACTATATACTCATTGTCTCTCATACTGAAGAAAAAGGACCTTTTGTGTAAGAGAAGACCCAGAAGTTGTATTCAGCTTTCTATGGGACACCTTCCCTTAACTATATGTAATGCCTTTGGCTTTGGGTAATAGGTATTTCAGATTTCCATTTAAAGTAGATACCAAGCAAAATAATCAACTATAATCAGATAACAGTTTTTCTCTACCAGCCTTCATAATGCATCCATTAAAGAAATGTTCTTTACACCAATAAGAAAGCTCACTGTCACTCCTTGTAGCTGGTAAACAGCAGTACTTTGTGTAATATACTCCTTTGGCTGAAATTAATATTCAACTGAATTGAGTATTTAGGAGGAATAAATGTTGAGTAGTCAAATAACATATTTTGATTTAAGCCTAAAGGCTTCTCAGGGATTTTGAACGTTGTTAATGAAATTTCATTGAGGGAGGAGAGAAGAAGAAAATGTTCTCCAAATATTTTGTTTGTTTGGCAAAACTAGAAGATGGGTTTATGAATTGCAAAATATCTTGTATGTTGGAATGCTGGAAATACAAAGAAGTGATAAGTTTTGTGTGTAATAGGAGATATTGTGGTTTCACCTTCTTTTTCAATGCAGGGTCAAAGTCTGTCAGTAATTGTAAAGAAAATGTGAACTCTGACTAGCACTAGAAAAGATGGTGTGTTGGAAAGTTTTCCATTGCCTGCAAAAAATTTTGTTGCAAGAGTATCAAAATTGAGTGCTCAGTTCACACCTGTACAAATGAACTGAGGTCATGCTATGTCTTGCAGTCATTTTCTTCAAGCTGCTTTCAAGTCCCTTCTTTGTTTATTATTTTGCCCCCAATATAGACTAAAACTAATAAAATTTGGTTTATTTGTGTCTAAAGCAATGTGCTTAATCAAAGATCTTCGGTAATATGTAATGCATTGCTCAATAAAGTGTGCCACCATGACTCAGCACCTGTGGTAAGTTGCCCTGTTCTGGACCATTTTGATAGGGTAAATGTGATATGATGTTGTCTACATCTGCCTGTCTACCCTAGACTATTGCCTAGGGGCTACTAAAGCTGAGAGATGACTAGCTTAAGCACGACACTGGTTTATTTTGTACGCTTTTTTCTTCTGAAACATACATAGTTCTTAACTTCACCCTAAACTATCAAGCATTTGGCTGTAGCAGACACTAATACCAAGCTATACCTGTGCTATCAACAGTCACATTAACTGGAACATTGTCAACACGGGTTCACAAAAGGCAGGACTTGCCAAACTAACCGGATCGCTTTCCATGACAAACTGACTCTGCTGCTGGACGAGGGAAAGGCTGTGGATCTGGTCTTTCTGGACCTCAATAAAGCCTTTGACACAGTTTCTCACAGCATTCTGCTATGGAAGCTGTCAGCCTCTGGCCTGGACAGGCGCACACTCTCCTGGGTGGAAAACTGGTTGGCTGGCCGGGCCCATAGAGTGGTGGGAAATGGTGTTAAATGCAGCTGGAGGCCAGTTACAAGTGGGGTTCCCCAGGGCTCAGTGCTGGGTCCAGTCCTGTTCAATGTCTTTATCAATGACCTGGATGAAGGCATCGAGTGCTCCCTTAGCAAGTTTGAAGACAACACTAAGCTGGGTGCAAGTGTTGATCTGCTGGAGGGCAGGGAGGCTCTGCAAAGGGATCTGAACAGGCTGGACTGCTGGGCAGAGTCCAATGGCATGAGGTTTAACAAGGTCAAATGCCGGGTCCTGCACTTGGGACACAACAACCCTGTGCAGTGCTACAGACTAGGAGAAGTCTGTCTAGAAAGTTGCCTGGAGGGGAGGGACCTGCGGGTGTTGATTGACAGCCGACTGAACATGAGCCAGCAGTGTGCCCAGGTGGCCAAGAAGGCCAATGGCATTTTGGCTTGTATCAGAAATGGCATGACCAGCAGGTCCAGGGAGGTTATTCTCCCTCTGTACTCGGCACTGGTGAGACCGCACCTTGAATCCTGTGTTCAGTTCTGGGCCCCTCGCCACAAGAAGGATGTTGAGGCTCTGGAGCGAGTCCAGATAAGAGCAATGAAGCTGGTGAGGGGGCTGGAGAACAGGCCTTATGAGGAATGCCTGAGGGAGCTGGTTTTGTTTAGCCTGGAGAAGAGGAGGCTGAGAGGAAACCTCATTGCTCTCTACAACTACCTGAAAGGAGGTTGTAGAGAGGAGGGTGCTGGACTCTTCTCCCGTGTGACAGGGGTCAGGATGAGAGGGAATGGCCACAAGCTCCACCAGGGGAGATTTAGGCTGGACATTAGGAAAAGAATTTTCACAGAAAGGGTCATTGGGCACTGGCACAGGCTGCCCAGGGAAGTGGTTGATTCACCTTCCCTGGAGGTGTTTAAGGCACGAGTGGACGAGGTGCTAAAGGGCATGGTTTAGTGTTTGATAGGAATGGTTGGACTCTATGATCCAGTGAGTGTCTTCCAACCTGGTTATTCTATGATTCTATAACAGCAGTGTATAATCTGGATAAGCTCCTTCAGACGAGTGTGTGCACGTTTGAGGTCATCACTCACTTCTGTGCAAGAAGTGACTGACTGCACTTCCTGGGCTTCCCTGGAAACTCAGCATACGTCAGGATGTATGAAGGTGTGGAACACCAGAGGGAGAAGAAAGGAACAAGACTGAGTGCAAAGAAAATCCTGTGACATTCTGGAAGAGTTTTAAATATGTGTATGAAGGACATTTGGAAATAAAATAACCTTGGCTACCATTTTGACACTCATGTAGGTATTTCCAGAAGAAAAATAGTGATTAGTATGGGAGCAATGATGAGTGGGAATGACTAACTGTCAATAAACCCCTCAAATTTAGCTCTTTAAAGGTCAGAAAATTTTTAACACTAGAACATTGAAGGACTGAAAATTGGTATAACACATGCTATAAATCTCCTAGCAGAAGCCTGCAGAAAGCTATAAAAAAAGTCAGTGTTACAACATACATATGATTGAATTTTAATGAATCATCATTTTATAGTGGTCATGACATGAAATCTCCATCTTCCTCTGAAACTGAAGGTTGAGAGTGATAAACTATTTTATATTGCCCTGAGGTTTGTACAGAATTCTGAAAACAACATAAAGGAAAGCAGAAAAATAAAGGACACATACTAAAAACTGTGTAAGATAACAGAGAAATCATTGTTCTGTTATACATACACAGTTAACTAGGACACTGCCACCTCCCACTTAATAAGTAGTATCCTTCATTCCATCAGACTAACAACCAAGATCGACTCACTTTGGCAGCTATAGCTTTATGTATAACATACCTAAACAACATATGCAAAGTGTTTAAAGCTCAAAGTAATTTTGTTTACAGTTTGTTAGTGACTAGCTCAAGCTTTGATTTCATCCTGCAATTGATTGGTTCTCAATATGGCACCAAGATTTTAAGCACAGTTCTGGAATACTCAGAAAAACATGTAATGAAGATTCATGGCTCTGTGAGTTTTAACTTCTGGCTGGAGGTATAACTGGTCATCTGGCAACAGTGTTAAACTTTCCTACATCAGGAAATATCACATGCTAGTTGACTTGCATTTTTCCTGTGCTAAATCCATAGTCATGCGTACTGCAATTAACAATACTTCTATAGTGTTAGTAACTGGTCTTCACAATATCGTGGAGGCTGATCCAACTGTAAATAACAATACTTATATGTAGGATATGAGATATGTAATATGCATCACAGGCCTTGGGATATGAGATATGTAATATGCATCACAGGCCTAATTCAGGAAGTCATTATTTTTCGAACAGAATAAAAAAATAATTGCACCATCCTATTTGGCTACAAAAAAAGTTTATTAAATTTATGAAGGATAAAGCCATTCCATTCATAGCAGAGTAGGGTGAAGGGAGAAAGGATTATTGAATTACTGGAGTCTTAGAATGAGATTTAGGGACTATGGTTCATTTTCTGATTTTAACATTGGCTTCTGCTGACACTTGGAACTACTTCCTGTAATGGTGCTATCTAGCATCCTTTCTTGCCTCCCATAGATATCTGGCACCAAGCTAACTTGCCTTATATTTTTAGGGGCTCAGTTCAACACTTCAAAGGTATTTTGGTGCTCAGGGTAAAAAGAACTACGTAAGTACATACCGCAGGCAGAGGATGAGGAGTAGCAGTAGCAGCATCACCACCAACAACAATAACAATAATTTTTTTGATGATGATGATGATAGAAAATCTGCACTGCCTTCATTTGACAACATAGCCCAGATGATAACAGATGATCTGGTACGTATGTGGATATAAATGTTGTATGTGAATAGAATTCCAAAAATTATCTGTTCTGAGAGAGCATTTATTCTAGAACTGGTAACACAACCAGAAAACTAACAATTAGAAAATTTACTTACATCTACCTTATCATGATGGAATAGCAACATGCGCATTAAAAGAGATTATCATCTTGAAGAAAATGATGGACCTTTCTGAGTGTAAAAGGGAGGGACTCACATCTTGGGAATTAGCTACAGAAGGATGTAAGAAATCTGATGCTCATTAACTTTTTATGTGTGTCTGGTATTGTAGTTTGCCTGTTTCATTGCTGATACTGTATCCTGAATGTGTAGTTCAGAATAGCTACACATTTTTTGGGTGATTAAGTGTCATTAGTAAATGGAGAAACTTCTTTCATCCCACTTCCCAGTGCATCCCTGTAACATACCCAGTGTTACTTATAGTCTTGATCCTTACAACTAAAAACACTAGAAAAGACACAGTAGGCTCAAACAAAACAAGAAAAGAGATTAAAAATTGAAATGCAAGGGACAAGATTTCTTCTCTACGTGGTAATTAATTTCAGTTGCAGAGTTAATATATGCTATTGACAAAAAGTACTGTAAAACTCCTTTTTGCTAGATGAGATTGCCACCAATCAGCAGTTAGGAGAGCACAATGATGTCTTGCATCTGATGTGGAATTTTTATCCCAATTTATTTTCTTAGACTATGAACTAGTGATAGAGGAAAATTGTCATAATAGTAACTTTCATATTGTGTTTGTATGGAACTTTTTCTCTGAAATAATTTTGTTCTATTGTACTATTTCTTCTAATACATGCACTCTGTGCTGTGCTGCTTGTGCATGAAGCACAGAACAAACACATGCTTGCAGTGAAGACTGCTGTGATGGCTTGGCTGTGTGGTAGTCTGAGTTTGGTCTGTCCTTGAGTCTGAGTGTAACATGAACACGCACGCTGTGGGAGTTACTCTGAAATTCAGCATAAGTAGTATTGCCTGGAGTTCCTTATGCAAGATCTCTTTCCAGCTGCAGTTGGAAACCTGTACATTTATGGTGATGTTGGGGACACTACATGGGGTTCCTGAGGCACAATTGCTCCACGGTGGGGAAGCCTTCCTGGCAATAGGAATCACAGAATCACAGAATCACAGAATCACAGAATCACAGAATAACCAGGTTGGAAGACACCCACTGGATCACAGAGTCCAACCATTCCTATCAAACACTAAACCATGCGCCTCAGCTCCTCATCCACCTGTGCCTTAAACACCTCCAGGGAAGGTGAATCAACCATTTCCCTGGGCAGCCTGTTCCAGTGCCTAATGACGCTTTTCCCAAAAAATTTTTTCCTAATGCCCAGCTGATATCTCCCCTGGTGGATATGTCCCCTGTCACTTGGGAGAAGAGGCCAGCACCCTCCCCTCTACAACCTCCTTTCAGGTAGTTATATAGAGAAATGAGGTCTCTCAGCCCCCTCTTCTCCAGGCTAAACAACACCAGCTCTCTCAGCCACTCATCGTAAGACTTGTTCTCCAGCCCCTTCATCAGCTTTGTTATTCTTCTCTGGACTCACTCCAGAGTCTCAACATCCTTCTCGTGGTGAGGGGCCCAGAACTGAACACAGGATTCAAGGTGCGGTCTCACCAGTGCCGAGTACAGAGGGAAAATAACCTCCCCGGAACTGCTGGTCGTTTCTAATACAAGCCAAAATGCCATTGGCCTTCTTGGCCACCTGGGCACACTGCTGGCTCATGTTCAGTCGGCTGTCAATCAACACCCGCAGGTCCCTCCCCTCCAGGCAACTTTCTAGACAGACTTCTCCTAGTCTGTAACACTGCATAGGGCTGTTGTGTCCCAAGTGCAGGACCCAGCATTTGGCCTTGTTAAACCTCATGCCATTGGACTCTGCTCAGTGGTCCAGCATGTTCAGGTTCCTTTGTAGAGCCTCCCTGCCCTCCAGCAGATCAACACTTCCACCCAGCCTAATGTCACCTGCAAACTTGCTAAGGGAGCACTCGATGCCTTCATCCAGGTCATTGATAAAGATATTGAACAGGTCTGGACCCAGCACTGAGCCCTGGGGAACCCCACTTGTCACTGGCCTCCAGCTGCATTTAACACCATTTCCCACCACTCTATGGGCCTGGCCATCCAACCAGTTTTCCACCCAGGAGAGTGTGCGCCTGTCCAGGCCAGAGGCTGACAGTTTCCGTAGCAGAATGCTGTGAGAAACTGTGTCAAAGGCTTTACTGAGGTCCAGAAAGACCACATCCACAGCCTTTCCCTCATCCAGCCGCCGAGTCACTTGGTCATAGAAAGCGATCCGGTTAGTTTGGCAAGTCCTGCCTTTTGTAAACCCGTGTTGACTGGGCCTGATCACCTGGTTCTCTTGCATGTGCTTCATGATAGCACTTAAGATCACCTGTTCCATGACTTTTCCTGGTACTGAGGTCAGACTGACAGGCCTGTAGTTCCCTGGATCCTCCCTGTGACCCTTCTTGTAGATGGGCACAACATCAGCCAGCCTCCAGTCCAGTGAAACTTCCCCAGTCTTCCAGGACTGGTGGAAGATGATGGAAAGGGGTTTGGCCAGCACATCCGCCAGCTCCTTCAATACCCTCAGGTGAATCCCATCCAGCCCCATAGACTTGTGGGCGTCTAGTCAGGCTAGCAGGGCTCTGACCACCTCCTCTTGGACCATGGGAGCCTCATTTTGCTCCACTAACTCCTGGGTTTGTACACAGAGGGAACAACTTTCTTTACAGTTAAAGACTGAGGCAAAGAAGGCATTAAGTACCTCAGCCTTTTCCTTATCCCTTGTCATTGTTGTTCCTCTTGCGTCCAATAGGGACTGTGTGGTCTCCCTAGTCCTCCTTTTATTATTTATATATTTATAGAAAGATTTTTTGTTATCTTTCACAGACTTTGCCAATCTCTTTTCTAGTTGAGCCTTAGCCCTTCTGATTTTTTCTCTACACAATCTCACTTCCTTCCTGTAGTCCACCCAAGAGGCCTTTCTCCTCTTCCAGAGCCCATAAACATTTCTCTTCTTCTTGATATCACTCAAGATCTCAGCTATTTTTTACCTCTGCTGGCTTTTTTTCTGGAACATGGGGATGGCTTTCTCCTGAGCTGCTAGGACCTCCTTTTTGAAGAGCTCCCAGCCCTCATGGGCTCCCTTGCCTTTAAGCACTGTCTCCCGTGAGACTTTGCCAACCAGCCTTCTGAAGAGTTTAAAGTCTGCCCTCTGGAAATATAATGCTACTGTCCTGCTAACCACCCTCTTCACTTCACCTAGAACAGAAAACCCTGTCATCTCATGATCGCTTCGTCCTAGGTGTCCTCCTACTGCCACATCCCCCACAAGGCCTTCTCTGTTCACAAACAGCAGGTCCAGGAGGGCACCTTCCCTTGTCAGTTCGTTCACCAGCTGTGCAAGGAAGTTGTCTTCCACGCACTCCAGGAACCTCCTAGACTGCTTCCTTTCTGCTCTATTGTACTTCCAGCAGATACCAGGAAGATTGATGTCTCCCACAAGAATGAGAGGCATCGATCTAGAGATTAACCCCAGCTGATTATAGAAGAGCTCGTCAGCTGCTTCTCCTTGGCTGGGTGGTCTGTAACAGACTCCCATCACTTTGCCAACCAGCCTTCTGAAGAGTTCAAGTCTGCCCTCTGGAAATTTAGTGCTGTAACTTGGGAGAAGAGGCCAGCACCCTCCTCTCTCCAACCGCCTTTCAGGTAGTTATAGAGAGCAGTAAAGTCTCCCCTCAGCCTCCTCTTCCCCAGGCTAAACAACACCAGCTCTCTCAGCCACTCATCGTAAGACTTGTTCTCCAGCCCCTTCATCAGCTTTGTTATTCTTCTCTGGACTCACTCCAGAGTCTCAACATCCTTCTCGTGGTGAGGGGCCCAGAACTGAACACAGGATTCAAGGTGCGGTCTCACCAGTGCCGAGTACAGAGGGAGAACAATCTCCCTGGAACTGCTGGTCACGCCATTTCTGATGCAAGCCAAGATGCCATTGGCCTTCTTGGCCACCTGGGCACACTGCTGGCTCATATTCAGTCAGCTGTCAACCAACATCCCCAGGTCCTTCTCCTCCAGGCAGCTTTCTAGTCACTCTTCTCCTAGTCTGTAGCACTGCATAGGATTGTTGTGTCCCAAGTGCAGGACTCAGCATTTGACCTTGTTAAACCTCATGCCATTGGTCTCAGCAACTTGTAGCTTTGGCTTCACTTGTGTCATTGTCCACTCAGCCCTGCTGAGAAGGCTAGGGGTATATGTACTTTCCCACCAGGAATTTTATTAAACTGAATGTTTCTGTGCTGTATAGCACTGAAACAAGAATCAGAGAAAAGAAACTGTAAGCAGGCAGGAAATACACCTCTACTTATTTCTACTGGGAAAAGCACATTTTGTTGTGCTTTCTTTGTGCACAGTTGTTATGCTGCTTCTTTTTCCACTGCTCTGCCAAAAAGATTGATACTGGAAACACACTTCAGGGATCCAAGTCTTACAAAGGACAAGCCTGTCTGTTACTAACAGGAACTGGGGTTTTGTGTGGCCATTCATCATTGGGTTTCTGAGGCACTTCCCAAAAGTGGGGAGTGCTTAATTTCCATCAGTAAAATTTCCACCACTAGAAATTATGGTGCATGAGAAGAGCATGTTTTACCCCTCCTATGCTTCTGCCTTTGTTGTTACAAGAGCAGAGGCAGCTACTGGCCTCAGGGGTGGCCTGGAGTGAGGTGAGCTGGTGGCACGTGTCCCTCTTCCTGAAGCCCTGCTGTTGCCCTTACCCAGATTGATGACCAGCTCTCAGCTGCTTCCCCTGCTGGGCTCCCAGTGAACACTTCACCAACTGGCTGTCATTGTGAGAATGCACTCATTTCCACAGCAACCTGCTCCCCTATTGATGTCTGTGTATGCAGGCATCAGACTGGAAAATTCCCTGTATGAGCTGGATTTCTGCTTTCCTTTCTAACCCAATCACACATGTTTAAAAGCAGGGATCTTTATTGGTTGCTAGCAGTGTTTTCCTGTAAGGTACTGGGTCTCTGCCAAAGTCGCATATGAGCATGATATAAACAATAATCCTGAGTAAAATTGTCTATTGTGTTACATAATGGCTTAACGGGGGGGGGGGGGGGGGGGAAGCAAGAGCTACCACAGCACTTACATTTATTAGCAGTATTTCATGGCATTAGGCTGTAATGCTTTTCTGACACAGATGCTTAATCTGCTCTTTATTTTCAAGAACGCTATGCTAATGTTGTCCAAAAATTCTCATTTCAAATCTACCATCACATGCTCCCTCAGACCTCTGGTTAATCATTGTGTTAAGATTTTTTCGTAAATCTTTCCTTTCATGGGTTATAACAAATTAGCTGAGCTTTACTCTCGTTACCCTTTAATTGGTTTTTTTTGTGGGAAGTGGTGGGCCACAACCACATTGGCTGCTGTGTAGAGGCAGAGGGGAAGCCATCCTGCAGGTTATAATAGCTGATGTATCTGCTCTAAAGGAAGAAAGCAGGAAAGAGCAATGTTTAAGCTGATGTGGGTATTTCGATAATGCTGGTTGGGCATACCACTAAGCTCTCCTCTTTCTCTGCAGCTGTGCATTGCTTTGCCTTCTTAGGAGGTGTCAGTCAGCAGAAGCTCCCTGTTTGGGGGCATTTCAGTAACCAATGGATGACTCTTAAGTGTTTCCATGTTCCATTGTAATGTCAGTAGAATGAACTAAATCTTTGCCATAGAAAACCATTTTTGGATCTAGCTTTTGTAGGATGCTCTTCATTTTGTCACTAAAATCAGTGGGATAGTTAACAAAGAAAGATGCTTGTCAGTGTAATTGAATGTCACTCTCCCACTTTTTTTTTCCTCCACACTTTGGAGGTATTTTTGAGTAAAATGCGTAAAAGAATAGCTGTATTTTAGGTCTTTATCTATAAGGTTTTAGTAGTATTTACATGCTGCAGGTAAATGTTTGCTTATTCTCCTTTCAATATTTGAAATATTTGCTGTGGTTTTAGTGCTGATGTCAATGATTAAATTAATTAAATATAGAAAATTAATTTCAAACATCTGAAATGCTTTTGCTGTTAATACACAGCACAATAGGCTGATATCCTGCATGTAATCATTTAGGAAAAGAAAACCAAATGCTAATGCTATCAATCTGGGCAAATGTTCATATTTCTAATCCTGATGAGAAAGGTTTGCCTTTTATTTATATTTTTAGCTGACAATTATTTTATAACTTGATGGAAAATGAAAGACATCTTCTCCTTTATTCAGATTAAATGTACTGCTTCCTATTTAACACTCAGAATCATCTCACGACAATTTTCATGAAAATGCCTGAGTATTAGTATTATAGATGCAGTGAGGAGTATTTTTTGAGTGCAGTTTTAGCCATTCTTTTCCTATTACCATATGTACCAATTGACATTTATTCACAGTAGTTCAGCTGACCTCTCTAGATGCTGTACAACTTGTAATTTCCACTGCAGGGAAGAAAAAGGAGCAAAATCATAGGGCTCAGTCTCTCTCAAAGTCAAAGTATCATTGTTTATTCATTAGAGGGACAGCTGATAAAACTTACTAAAACAATTGTGTCTATAAACCTCCGTTTTGTAAATACAATATCTTAGAAGAAGAAAATCAGATATATTTCCAATCTGCAATAGGTAGTGACTGAGGAGAAGACACAGACCAGAAAAATAAAAGCTCCATACATCATCTAGTCCCCAAAGTGCAAGGTGACTCTGCTAAACCATTAGAATAGATGATGGCTTAACTGGACTCCACACAGCACTTCATTGCTTCTGAAATGAAGGGTTCTGATTTCATTAGCGTCTTGCTCAGGATTTCCTGTTGTGAAGCAGAGAGAAGAACTTGTCTTTTCTTTGTGTGTGTGTGTATGCATGTATCTGTGTGTTCTTTTTTCCTAGTGATGCCCATCACTGATACCTCAGCATCCTGCAGTAGTGCTTTACATGTTCTCACCCCTAAGGCACCTATCAAGTTGAGGAATAGCATACAGTGATGCGCAGCACTTCCACATCAGTTCCAGGAATTAAATTCCCATGCCTGTGTTCCTAAGCAAATGTATACCTAAATCTATGTTATGGTGAACTGGATACCTGAGGATGAGGTTGATGAAAAATTACATGACATAAAAGGAAAGCGTTTTTTTATTCCTAGGCTTTTGCTAGTAAAGTAGCAGCATATGTCTGAAAAGTAATGATTTACTGATTTTGAGGGTCCAATGTCACTGATTTAAGGTGTATCTTTGAGTCAGAGCCACAATCTGAAACTTCTTGCTACTTCTACAAATTCAAACAGCACCCCCAGAACAGAATCGAGGAACTCTCCTCAATGTTGTACAGTTTTTCACTAACTAGTCCTGCCATGCTCACTACACTTTTGGGGCCAAAGAGTTTTGTGTCTTTTCTGCACTGAGGTGAGGGGCAGCTTCTTTATAAAGGGGTTGGAGAAGATTTATATGTCATTAGTTGAGTGTTCTCTTGGATGAGACTTCACTTATCTCCCAGGCTGAGAGCCACCTCATGGTCAAATGACATTATTGCTAGGTTTCATCTGTAAGAGATGTCAGAGATCACCATTAGTTCTAAGTACAAGTCAACACGCTTACTGAGGTTTCTGCTGCAGCCATTGCTCGTGGTGAGTTCTAAAGATAGTCCACATGCTCCCCATTGCTCTGGCCCTTGAGGTAACTGCTTTGTAGGGTAACTCAGCCAGTGCAGGTCACGTGTCAAACAATCTTACATACCAAAGTAAAATCATTAAAGAAAATTTACATCCTTAGCTAAAATTTTAGATGTTAGATCTTTTAGAAAAGATGGATTGTCAGCTCCCACTAGATTCTTTGTCATGTCTTGTTCCTACTAGGAAGCAGCTCACAGGCCAAATCAAGCGCAGAGTGCTGGCCACCTTTCACTGACTTGCTCACTCACATTTCAGGTGAGGAGAACAAAGTACTGCCAGGTCCTCACAGCAAGATACGTATTGTCATTATGAGAGATACAGAGTGAGATAAAGTGAAATGATTTTGTGTCATCTTTTATGGTAACAGAGTGCTCTTGTTTTTGTATTATCCATATTGTTCACTATCCACAAATGTGCTGTTGACTGTAGCCAGGAGTAGTGGCTGAGTGTGAGGAGGTGGAAGCATGCTTGTGCATGGCTGCAGGGCACTGTCCTGTGCAGAAACAAGTCTGTGCTTATGCTTCGCATCTCATCGCACCGTGTTTTCCTCATGGGGCTGCTGAGGACACCCTTTGATCATGCTCAGTGCTGACAGGTCAGGGGGTGGGAAGTCACACTCCTTTTCATGAAAGTAGAAATCTTGGCAGGGTGCCTGCTGCCTCTTTACTTTCTGGGCAGGAACGATACCTGCAGTCTTACAAGCATGTCACCCTGCCTTCTTCCTGGACCAAAGCCCACGTTAGAGAGGGATTGTGGCCCAGGTGAGTACCAGAGGTAATTTCACACAGTGACACTGCAGCTGCATATGGTTTATGTTTTACAGAGTTATTTTCAGGCGCATTCTATTTGCAAACTGGACTGCCAGAATCATCTCTCTAGGAACAGAATTCCTTCTGGAAACAGGTCTTCATGAAAATACGCACGTCTGTGAGAGGCACATGATATTTTTCCTTTGGAAAGCTGTATTTTCTTGCTAAAACAGGAATGTGTGGTTGTGGCATGATCCTGATGTCCCTGTAGGCAAGATAGAGCTGAAACACTTAGATGAAAGGACATCATTGCTGATGTGTAGTCAAATGTGGCAATCAGAATACAGTATCACTTGCTACCTCCCAAAACAAAATTTAATGACTTATTGAAACTGAAAAAAAAATGATCTAGTAAGAAAAACATCAGACCAAATAAAGTTAGTCAGGCAAAAGTGCTATTTATTACTAACAGCTTTTAGGTGTCTGAGGAACCATTGTGCCATCCAAGCAGTCAATAAAGTGAGTCTCTTTCAAACTAATATTAGCAATTAATAAAATAGCATCTTTGGGTTTTTTTTTTTCTTTCTTTCTGGTTAAGAGTTACTCCAAAGGAAATAATGCAAACTACAAGGGAAGAGTTTAATTAACATCCCTCAACATTATCCTCCCAGAGAGACCACAGAGACAAAAGGCATCTGTGCTAATTAATTGGGCAAAAATATCTGCTTAGTTAAATGGATGTAAATACAAGCAATGTCTTGAGCAGTGCTTTTAAAGCCCTCTGCTGCTTTAAAGAAACTGAAGACACCTGTAGTTTAAACAAAGTGTCTAAATAAAAAGTTCCCAAGAGATTCAGAATTTAGGTTTTTAACTTCTGTGGACAGAACTCAGTTATTAACAGGAAAATCTATCTTCAGATAGTTGTATTAACCAGAAACCACATATAGAAGAAAAATCAAGTGGAGATTTCTTCAGATTGAGGCTTATTTTGAATGACACTGAAAGCAGTCATTTTGGCATGTAATTTAGTGCAAAAAAGGAAAGCAGTGAGAATACAGAGTTAGATCAGAAAAAGAGAAGAACCAAAGACAAGAATAAAAGTGAGGCAGGAAAACCACATTGTAAAGTCTTGCAAGAGAATTGAGTTAGAAGTGTGGAACCTGTCCTGAGGAAGACCCTGCAGTCAGCACGAGACCTTCTGAAATAAGCTATGCACAGGGGAACATCCACTCAAATTAGGAGAGAACAGTGTTGGGAGATGGGATTCTCTTCTCATTAGAAATATACCTTATTCCATTTGGCCTCCTCAACTGTTTTCATCTCCATAAGAAAAAAAAAGTCAAGAAACTCTCCTAAGATTTGATAACAAAATGATACTTAAAGGCTATCTTTAAGAATATATTGTTTAAATCAAGGTGAATCAGACCACAGACTTTAATATTTTTTCAGTGCTGCAGCCATAAAGATTTTGGCTGCTCTGGATAAAATTAATCTCATTTGCCCCTTTCAGTTTTATTTATGCAAGCTGCATCCTTATTTGTTGTATTTGACTCCTGGTAGAGTACTACTGGCACACCATTCCACCTCAAAATGTTGTCTGTAGTTCAGGCTTTTTACCCTCAGGACTGACACAAACCCTCCTTGGGGTGAAGTATGGAGTCCTGCAGATTTAGACAGAAGCTAGTGGTTCTGGTGACATTTATGATTTTTCAGAGATGGAGCTGGACATGAACGAAGACCTTGTATTTTCACTCAGTGCCACTGGCACATGGTGCTGCTACTCTCAAGGCTCTACATAAAGTTTTCTGTCCTGCCTCTAGAACATCTGTCAATACTGATACTCCCCACTTCCTTCTGCATTTTCCACATCTCTTATATACCAAAAAGTCCAACCTCAAAAAACCAACATCCAAGCCCAACTTACCATTCATAAATAAAAGTCGTAGTAGTTATCAGTTTTTGAAATCTCTGTCTAAAAGTTGAGAATTAGGGTGCATGCTACATTATTGCTCAATAGCACTTAATTCCAGAGTTTTTAGGCTTTGGGTTTGAGTAGTTCTCTGCGAGAAGGCACACATGTATAAGGATTCCAATGATCTTACTCTGGATAACAGTGCTTACTGCATTTTTTTTCACCCCACTAGAAGCAATAAATTCCCCAGGAGCAAAAATGTTGAATTGAGCTGAATTTGTTCTCTCTTCCAGTTCACCTCATAATGGTTAATATAAGGACTATAGGCACTACAATTTTGCGCTGCTGAGATACCATCTAGATGGATGCCAAATCTTGTCTTTATACAAAGCTTCGTGCTGGTGTCAGAAAATAACAACATAACCATTGCTTCAGCCACTGTATGCACTCAAAGTGAAATTTTCCTTTGATGTTCTATGATCTGGAAGATGAAGGACATGGGGTAATCTGCATGCTCTGTTCACCCATCTACTATGTGAAATACTGTTGGCTCATGACAACAGCTTGTAGAGTATATTTAGAGATTCTCTACAAACAAAAGAGATGGATATTGTCATTTAGAGTTTCTTTTTCTTATCCTAGATGTGTTCTAGTAGAATATAGAAATATTCTGTTGTTTTCTTTAGAAGACTTATTACTTTTCTGTAAATAAAATCTCTTCCCTGTCTGCTGGCAAACTGACTCACCAGTTCCTTTTTCCATTGCTGTCCACATTTGGATGGCAAACCAGTGATTCAACACTTTGGCTGGTTCAGATATTTGTGTAGTGAGTTTTATGGTTTCAGCTCTTTTGACCAAGGAAAAATGGTGAAGTTTGCAAAGTCAAATATTCCATTTAGCTTGTGAAAATTTAATTTGACTTCCACTTTTTTCAAAATATAGTGACGTATTATGATTTTTCCCAGAATTCCGTCACACACGTTATTTGTAGAATGATCTGAAGGCAAATTACAATGGCACACTGAAGGATATTGTTACTTAACAAGCCACCTATGTCATTTGCAGCAGAAGCTGTTGAGAATGAGGAAGGCAATTATAAGAAAAGGAAGAACAGTTTTACATTTGCCTTCTCTGGAAAGTTGTCTCCCTTCACAGGAATGCTCAGAACACAAATAAATCAGGTGTGTGTATCCCTCAAGTATAATGATGATGGGCCACGAAGAAAAGTCCATGCAAATAAAAGTGTCTTAGGAGCAGGGTTTGGACAGTATGTAACAGAGTACAACAAAACTTGAGCAAGGAGGAGAAAAATACGGAATAGCTGCTTCCTATGAACTGCTTGCCTTCCCCACATCCAATGCATCATAGGGTGCACTGAGAAACGTAACAGGCAATTAATTAAGACCTCATCATTATATGTATGGGAGTGAAATTACATTTCAATTCTATTGTAGTTCAGAATTTCTTAATGTCTGGATAAAATTTTGCAAATGTAAGGGTTTTTTTTTCAGTGATCTCTGTGATACATGTACCTAACTTGCTGTTTGATTTTACTGAGGCTTTGAGTTCTTGTAGCTCAAAGTTTCCTCTTCCTTTCCTGTAAAATAGAATGAGCTGAAGCATAACACTAGGAATGTTAAGTGTTATGGAATGTTTAACACTAAAATAGAAAATAATAAATTATAATTTTGGGAGATCTTGCAATCATTGCATGCATTAGATACACAAATTTACAGGAAAGTTTGAATCAAAAAAGCTGCTAGAATAATGACTCTATAAGGAAGCATTTAAATAAATGAAATATTCTGAATTACTTTCAAATGAAGGACCAGAGGGAATGTGAAGCCACTGTTTCAGAGACCTGGATGGAAATTTCTTTATAAATTATTGAATAACATCTCAGCTGGATTTCTGAGAGGGGCTTATATGACACTTTCAGTTTGGATCAATTAAACTGGTCCTTTATAAAATAATAAGAATAGGATTATCAGTTAATTTCAATATTTCATCACACCTATGGATTAATATTTGCATAATTTTTTAATGTGGCAATTTTAATTATTAAAAAATTAGAAAACCAGATGGAATTACAAAACAGCAACAGATTACTTAATTTTTGCCTACTGGGATAAATAGAACATACAACAGAATATATCAAAGCAGACACCAATGAGACGCCATGCATTCATTAGTATGCAGGAGGTTTTCTCTTCGGATACCAGTTCTTATCAGACATAAGCATATGCCTATCAGTCTTATTAAATAAACCCAGCAACTCATCACATTATGATCCATAGCATATAACATCGTGGCAAAAAAATCAAAAGAAGTACACTATGATGCTCCCCACGGACCAGTGAAATCTGCCACCAAATTGAAAGGTGAACAAAGAGTGAAAAAACCCTTGCTATTACTTTACAAAGGAGTATGAAGTTTGAGTTAGTTTGCAAAAACTAACAAACATCCTTCAGCTGTGCAAGAGGGCCTTAGAACAAAAGTAATCAAAATTCTGGATTTAAAAATGATTCACTTGTCTAATCATGTTACAAATATTCCATCAGCTCCATTGCATGACATGTATTACATATGTGGGCAAAAATGTGAGTGGATCAGCCAAAGTGTAGACCTGTAAAACCATAATAACATAAAAATTCCTTACTTATATGAAATATCCCTTGAATTTTTTTGTTGGAACCAGATGATCTTTAAGGTCCCTTCCAACCCAAACCATTCTATGATTCTGTAATTCTATCATTCTCTGATTATTGTGGTACTGTGTGGATTTATGTAAATTTTTTTAGTATAATTTGCCAATATATATTCTGAAATAAAAATTATTTCAAACATGATCCCAGCATGCTTGAATTAGAAGCTTTGCACAATTGCTTCATTTGGCCAATGAACCCTAGTTGATTGCTTCCAAGATTCCTAGAAAAACTACCTCTAAGTATTGCACACCAAATACATGTCTAAATGATGTGCACTGATACCTTTTTATTTAGTAAAAATGAATGTTACCAGATATATATGTTCATACACATGGTTATTGCTATCGGAATTAACAGCCTGCAATTTAATCCCAGCCTATTAGAAACAGGGCTCAGCAGACCCACACAAATTGAAATGAATGCGTGCCACAGGCTTTTCACAAGGCTTCAAGACAATGTGTTTCTTAGTAACTTCAGGTTAATACCAGTTAAGTCTTGAGCACTTTCAGTCTTACGTTAGATGATTTAAACTAGATGTGTGTTACACAAAATAAAAGAATACAGAAAATACAGTATTGTATGATTTACTGAACAAAATAACTAGTAGAAATTGCATTTGCTTTTTCTTTTAAAACAGCATTGAGTAATCAACTTTAGACCATACAAGCATCAACAAGAAATGTAAATAACTGTACTCTTAAGGTACTATCTACAATTTTTTTTTATCTGCTTGAGATTGGAAACTGCAAATCTTTTATACCTCACTGTAAAATGCTTCAAGTGCCTTGTACAGTATGTAAAAATTTTGGTAGTTAATGTCAATGATGAAATGTAAATAGGATATGTGAATTTAATATTTCAATAGTTCAGGCCCAGATCATCAAAGTATTTAAGTTCCCACTCCACATGGAAGGTCTAGGTCTCAGTATACATTAACACTTTCCATGAAAGGAGTAATTGTTTTTGATGGTGTAAATTTATAGTATTGTCTTTCCCTGTAGATGGAGGGAAAGGGTCAATATTAAAGAAAGAGTGGTTCCCAGATGTAGAAAGGTTATGGCACTGCAACTACATGAACCACCTTCCCTACATAACATAAAAATATTCTAATATTAAGGATTATTTTACAACTCAGTGGAAATATGCAGTAATGCAACCCATTTCCTTTGTCTGGATGACAAAAATGCAGTCTTAACAGTCACAAGAGCCCGCCTTGTGTTAGCTATAAAAAAAAATATATTTTTATATATATTTATGCAACTACTATGTGCATTAAACAAAATCACTGTATGAATCAGCAGGGTTCAATAACACTTGTATCTGAACCTCTGGAAGGGGTGCATTGAAGTCTGTGATGCTTCTCAGTAAGGACTCACAATGAAATGGCAAAGGATAGAAACCCATTGGTTTAAATCTTATTTTTCATATCACATTGCCTAAGAGATATTCCATAAAATCTCTGGCAGCTTAAAGGATCTGTTGCCTTTACTTCAGCCTACTGCTCAGAAAATCAAGGTATCTGTTGAAACAAACTTGATAATTACTTTATAGAGAACACTGAAACTAAGTCAAATTACATTGTGAAATCCCTTGAAATAAAATAATTTCACCACTGTAAAAATACTCTTTTGTCTTCATTTCTTACCAATTTTCATATCATGAGTTGTTTAAAAGGACAGAAATCAGCAATGTCAAGACTCGTTGTACTAGTCCCAGAAAGCATAGATATTGTGACTCACTCAGTTAGGTGGGAAGGTTAGTTCAGAATTGAAAAGTGAGTGCATTTCACATCCACTTATAGAAGTACTGGAAAATTGCTTTTTTTATTCTTTACTTGCATTGAGATATTTTTCTCAAACACCTGTGAACGCTGTTCAGCACTCTTTGCACTGAAGAGTACAGATTTCTCATTCAGTCTTTGAGATACCAGAGAAGAACACTTAAACCAAAGGGCAATACCCTTGTGCACCAAAGCTTTATTATATTTTCAATTACTGTGCATCCCCATACCTAAAACCAATAAAATGGCACTTGTGCCACAGTCCTGATACTGTAGATGTCCACTGACAAGTGTTCTGCATGAATCATTGTGTCTCAGTCCATTAACAAAAAACTACTGTGCAAGGGTAATCTGGTATCTTTGATAGTTTTTCTTCTTGGACAAAGCTTATCCAAAATCTTCTTTCTATCAGGCTACAGCAGCTTAGGGCTCCTTTTCTTTAAAGAAAGGCAAAGTAAATGTCTTACACCCGTAAGCCAGTACTAATGTTCTGTCCTAGAAATTTTAGCACTGCTCTGACACAATGAAACCTTCTTTTTCTCCAACTGGTTCCACTTCAGCATAGGCAGGATGTCCAGATCCTCTTCTGAATTTCATTGCCGGCCATCTGCTTGGACGTCGCTGTAACAGCAACAGCAAGAAAATAAACTTTCAGAATATGAAAGGTATAACAATAAATTATTAATAAAAAAGTTAATTCCCTACAATCCTGATATCTCATACATTTTAGTTTTAGATTAAAAACCCAATCAAAACACCATTCTGTGTAGCTGTTGCAGGAGTGGAGAAGCACAGTTTAGCAGCAGCAGAAGTCAGAGGAATTAATCCCTCTTTCCAAATGTGTGGGTGATGGCTGTTCTCAAAGACCTAAATAATTACTAGTCCTAGCAATGAAGATGGTGAACTAGCTCCTGTCTAAATCTGTTGTCTAGAGGATCTGTGAATTTTGTCATAAAAAGACCTATTGATCCAACCAAACCGTATTCTGCTGCATCCAGCGACAGGACGGTGAGTTCTGTAGTAGGGGTGCCCATAGGCGGCTGGGTGCTGCCCTGAACGGGGAAAAGCCTAAAAAAATTCGATCGGAAAGTCGGCGCTGGGCTCCGGGCTCAACGGGCCGTTCCCGCGCGGTGCCTGACGGGAGGGGCGGTCCCAGAATCTTCCGCGGGGGATTTAAGGGGCCCTTAGGGAGCGCAGGTGAAGAGAAGTGGGGCACATTAAACAAGGCAGTTCGAGCAGGGAAGGGCTGGAGCACGGTCAGAAGAGATTGAGGAAAATGGTGGATACCTGACAAAAGACTAAGGCCGCACCAAGCATGATGGAGGCTGCCACCCAGACGGAGCCCCGGTGGGCACATGCAGCTACCCAGACCCTGGGCTGCAGTCAGTGCCCCCCTCCCGTAGTGGCTCATGCCTCTGGCACTGGCTCCTCCTGTGGAAGCTGTGCTCGGGTAGGGGAACTGCTGCATATGGGGGAAGAGCTGAGGAAGGAAGTGGAAAGGCTGAGGGCCATCAGGGAGTGTGAGAGGGAGATAGACGAGTGGAGCAGGACCCTCTCATGGGTTGCCCGAGCTAGTGAAGCTGAGCACCACCCACCGGTAAGCTGTAAGGCTGGGAGAGATAGAGAGGGGGAATGGCAGCAGGTTCCTGCCCGGAGAAGGAAACCTGCTCCCCCGACCCAGGCAATTAACCCCCAGATCTCTCTGGGGAACAAATATGAGGTGCTGAGGGTGCATCCTAGCCCTAATGATGAAGAGGGCTGCACCCACAGCCTAGAAATGTTTCCAAAACTCCATCATCCTCCCACAGCCCTAAAAACATCCTCGGTTAAAAAGAAGAGTAGGGTGATTGTCTTGGGGGATTCCCTTCTCAAAGGTATGGAGGGTCCCATCTGTAGGTCAGACCCGCTCCATAGGGAGGTCTGCTGCTTGCCGGGAGCATCAGTGAGGGAAGTTACTAGAAAGCTCCCTTCCCTGGTCAAAGATACGGACTACTACCCGCTCTTAGTTTTTCAAATTGGTAATGAAGAAATAGAATGTAGAAGGCCTCAAGCCATTAAAAGGGACCTCAAGGCACTCGGGAGAATGATCGAGGGCTCTGGGGCACAGGTAATATTCAACTCCATCCCAATACTGAGGAATCAGGAGCATGAAATGAGGAATAAGAAACTGGTTAATGAATGGCTTAGGGACTGCTGTGAGAAGAGGGTCTTTGGGTTCTTTAATCATGGGGAGGCCCACGCATCCCCAGGCTTTCTTACTAGGGATGGGCCTGTCTCCTAGGGGGACAAAAGCCCTCACCAAAAACCTAGTTAAGCTCATAAATCAAGCTTTAAACTAGATGTGAGGGAGGAGGGGATGGAGGCCAGGCAGGATGGGAGTGAGCCTGGAGGTGAGACTTCAGAGGCAAAGAGGTGGTGTGTACTGGCGACGCCTGCCAGTATATCACCACTAAGAAAGAGGGGTGAGTCCACCTCGGGATGGTAGGCAGCAAACTGGCACTGTGACCTTAGTTAAGTCAAGGACCGCTCAGTTGGGGAGAAGCCCTATTACAAAGGCTGTAGCTACACCTGCACAGCTGAAGTGCATTTATACTAATGCACGCAGCATGGGAAATAAGAAGGAGGAGCTGGAAGCTGTGGTAGGGCAAGGAGACTACGATGTTGTTGCCATTGTGGAGACGTGGTGGGATAACTCATACAACTGGAGCGTAGCCATGGTGGGGTGTAAACTCTTCAGGAAGGACAAGGAAGGGCAGAAGAGGAGGCGGGGTAGCCCTCTATGTTAGAGAGGGCTTTGATACCCTCGAACTGGACTACGGTCAGGATGGGACTGAGTGCCTGTGGGTGAAAATCAGAGGAGCCCATGGGCAGGCAGGTATTGTGATGGGAGTCTGCTATAGACCAGCCAAGAAGAAGCAGCTGATGAACTCTTCTACAAACAACTGAATGTAGTCTCAAAATTGCTACCTCTAGTCCTTGTGGGAGACTTCAATTTCCCAGATATAGGCTGGGAGTATAATACAGCAGAAAGGAAGCAGTCCCGGGGGTTCCTGGAGTGTGTGGAAGACAATTTCCTCACACAGCTGGTGAGCGAACCGACAAGAGACAGTGCCCTCCTGGACATGCTGTTTGTGAACAGAGAAGGACTGGTGGGGGATATGAAGGTTGGAGGACGCTTGGGGCAAAGCGATCATGAGTTCTTGGTGCAGGGTGAGATGAAGAAGGTGGAGGTTAGCAGAACAGTCGCCCTCAACTTTCAGAGAGCAGACTTTGGACTGTTCAGAAGGCTGGTCGGAAAAGTCCCATGGGAGGCGCTCCTTGAGGGCAAAGGTGTCCATGAGGGCTGGGCGCTCTTCAAGAAGGAATTCCTAGCAGCTCAGGAGAAAGCTGTCCCCATGTTCCGGAAAAGCAGCTGGCGGGGGAAGAAACCAGCATGGTTGAGTAGGGAGGTCCTAAGAGACATCAATAGGAAGAGGAAGGTCTACGACCTCTGGAGGAAGGGTTAGGCATCCTGGGTGGACTACAGGGAGGAAGTGAGAATGTGCAGGGAAAAAGTCAGGAGGACTAAGGCCCAACTAGAAATGCAATTGACCAAGACTGTGAAAGACAACAAAAAGTCTTTCTACAAATACATCAACAACAAAAGGAGGGCTAGGGAGAATCTCCAGTCCCTAGTAGATGCAGAGGGAACAAGAGTAACAGAGGATGAAGACAAGGCTGAAGTACGCAAAGCCTACTTTGCCTCAGTCTTTAACAGTAAGGAAAATTGTTCCCTCTGTGCACAACCCCAGGGGTTGGAAGAGAAGTATGAGATTCCCAAGGTCCAAGAGGAAGTGGTTAGAGACTTGCTTACCCAGCTAGACACCCACAAGTCTATGGGGCCGGATGGAGTCCACCCAAGAGTTTTGAGGGAACTGGCGGATGTGCTGGCCAAACCCCTTTCCATCATCTTCCAACAGTCCTGGATGACTAGGGAGGTTCCACTGGACTGGAGGCTGGCTGATGTCGTGCCCATCTATAAGAAGGGGCGCAGGGAGGATCCGGGGAACTACAGGCCTGTCAGTCTGACCTTGGTACCGGGGAAAGTCATGGAGTGGGTGATCTTGAGTGCTATAAAGATCAAGAAGCATTTGCAAGAGAACTGGGTGATCAGGCCCAGTCAACATGGGTTCATGAAAGGCAGGTCTTGCCAGAGTAATGTGATCACCTTCTGTGACTGAGTGACTAGACTCTTGGACGAGGGAATGGCTGTGGATGTGGTCTTCCTGGACTTTAGTAAAGCTTTTGATAGTTTCTCACAGCATTCTGCTTCGGAAACTGTCAGCCTCTGGCCTGCACGGGCGCACACTCTCCTGGGTGAAAAACTGGTTCAATGACCAGGCCCAGAGGGTGGTGCTAAACGGAGTTAAATCCAGCTGGAGGCCAGTGACAAGTGGGGTTCCCCAGGGCTCAGTCCTGGGTCCAGTTCTGTTTAATGTCTTTATCAATGACCTGGATGAAGGCATTGAGTGCTCCCTTAGCAAGTTTGCAGATGACACCAAGCTGTGTGGAAGTGTGGATCTGCTGGAGGGTAGGGAGGCTCTGCAAAGGGACCTGAACAGGCTGGACTGCTGGGCTGAGACCAACGGCATGAGGTTTAACAAGGCCTAATGCTGGGTCCTGCACCTGGGGCACAACAACCCTAAGCAGAGGTACAGACTAGGAGAAGCCTGGCTGGAAAGCTGCCGGGAGGAGAAGGACCTGGGGGTGCTGGTTGACAGCCAACTTAACATGAGCCAGCAGTGTGCCCAGGTGGCCAAGAAGGCCAATGGCATCTTGGCCTGTATCAGAAATGGTGTGATCAGCAGGTCCAGGGAGGTTCTTCTCCCTCTGTACTCAGCACTAGTGAGACCGCACCTCGAGTACTGTGTTCAGTTCTGGGCCCCTCACCACAAGAAGGATGTTGTGGCTCTGGAGCGAGTCCAGAGAAGAGCAACGAAGCTGGTGAAGGGGCTGGAGAGCAAATCTTATGAGGAATGGCTGAGAGAGCTGGTGTTGTTTAGCCTGGAGAAGAGGAGGCTGAGGGGAGACCTTATTACTCTCTACAACTACCTGAAGGGAGGTTGTGGAGAGGAGGGAGCTGGCCTCTTCTCCCAAGTGACAGAAGACAGGACGAGAGGGAATGGCCTCAAGCTCAGCCAGGGGAGGTTCAGGCTTGAGATAAGGAATAAATTCTTCACGGAAAGGGTGGTTAGGCATGGAACGGTCTGCCCAGGGAGGTGGTTGAGTCACCGTCCCTGGAGGTGTTTAAGGTGAGGGTGGATGAGGTACTTAGGGGCATGATTTAGGGATTGGTGGGAATGGTTGGACTCGACGATCCGGTGGGTCTCTTCCAACCTGGTTATTCTGTGATTCTGTGAACCCCCCACCCCCAAAATATCCATCGACTGTTCTTCCATCCTAGTTTTGCAAAGAAATTATCTAGAATATTCTACTCCATGGAGGAATGTGTATCATACTTGATAGAAACTGTACTTTAAAAAATTATTTAGGACACAAATCTCACATGGTTATGTAGGGCTGCCAAAATAACCAGTATTTCAAGTGCCATATTTTCTACTTGAGTAGTTCACTGTGGTGGTTCAAACAGAAGTAACCATTTTGTTTAAACTCTTATGACCTTTGGGTAGAAGAGTCTTAAGAAGTCCTCAACAATTTTCATCAAGATCTTTGGTGGTTGATTTAAAACCAGCCCATAAACAGAGAAAAGAAATAGATCTTTTCTAGAGCAAATAAAACACTTACTGTACGATTATGAAGAATCTGAGAAGGGGAAGTGCTTTAAAAAAATCTCATATTTTTAAACTAATTAATGTCTGGAAAGGATCAGACTGTGGGTGACCAAGCTGAGATTCTGTCAAAGGGAACAGTTTTCAGGAAAATAAGGAAACTCCTTCTTAAAGGCATTTAGCAGAAAAAGCTCTCCTAAAATGATTATTGCCTATTGATAATTTTATCTACCAAATACGCTGATAGATATTTCTTTTTCTTTACTGACAACAGTTACAATCTGCCTGGAAGGAGGGATAGAAGATATAGCATCCTACACAGAAACACTGCAGAAAAATGAGAAGAAAAACAATGAAGGTAAGTTATGGCCTATATTTCAATGGACAGTTCAAAATCTAGACAATTTTACTTTATGACTTTCTTCTGAAAATAAAGAATGCATTTGATTTTCTGTCCCATAATACCCTGTTTTGATTGTCTTTCAATCACTAAGAATACTTCATGTTGCTGAAGGGTAGTGTTGGGGACCACACAACAGAACAGCAACAGTCATGACATCATGCTGGGACTCGTGATGCTGTTGCACAGCAGTCACTGGGGGACCACTGCTGCCTGCAAGTACAGAACAAAGTATTCCTCAGTACTCTCTGCTAGGAAGATACAATATAAAAGCAACCAGTTCCTTACTTTTGAGGCATTCAAAGTTAAATTCTTTTTGGCAGGTAATTTAAAATCTCAGGCCTTTCAATGTAGCATCTTCCTACAAAGTCAGAAGGCAGAACACTGTCCCATTTAATGGATGTCTTTTCCTAATAATAAACCTAGTCTATTCAAACTTTGGAGACTTTTTTCTATGTAAGCTTGATTCAGCTTGGTTTCAAAATTAAGAAGGAGTTTGGTTACCACTAAAGAAAAAGGATCATATTCTCTTCTCAGACTCACTTAAGTAAATAAAGAATAATTCAATTAAATGTAAAGGACTTTTCCCAGATTTATACTGGTAAAAATGAGAAAAGATTTTGAGCGAGAGGTCTCTAATGAGAAGATAAAATGAAAAAGCATTGGAAAACAAATAGGAAAAAGCAATTAGAAACAGTCTCAAATGTCAGTATATAATAGATTAAAACTCAGCTCATCCTTATGTTGCTCTCTGATTTCATTTTAAGATGTGTCTATGA
The DNA here is from genome assembly GCA_033459285.1 of Clamator glandarius. Lineage (NCBI taxonomy): Eukaryota > Metazoa > Chordata > Aves > Cuculiformes > Cuculidae > Clamator > Clamator glandarius. The sequence continues at coordinate 2,122,883 of JAUNZM010000046.1, forward strand.
ATAATTACTACTGCCTTGCTATGTTGCTGTTAGAAACTAAGACTATCATTTCAGGCTACTCTATTTAATTGGCCTTTCCATATGATGAAATATGGAACAGATGTGTATCAGTTCTAATGAAACAAAGCCATACAACACAAACATCAGCTGTTGTTCCAGAAATTAAAAGATCTGAAGGTCATTTCTATTAAATTACAGCTTCCTATGGTTTCTCTTCATGCTTGATGTGAGCTTTTTCATTCCTAGTGATAGGTTGTTTAATTTCAACTTCTTTGCGTGCATGTGGATAATATAAGCGTTTGCCAGTCTTAAAAAAGAGCACTGACAGGCTATCAATTCATTCTTCTCTGTTATCCTCTGTAAAGTAGAATAATAAGAAGATATGAAATTCCCTAGCTTTCAAAAAACACTAACTAACCAAACAAACAAAAAAACCAGATGTCCAATCCAACCCAAATAAAACAAGGGGAAAATAAGCTGAGTATTTTAACTAATTCCTTACTTTGTGATCGATTTAACTAAAAAAAAAGTATGATTCTTCCTCTGGAATTAGAACTCTTGGAGAAGATCCTCTGAGCTGTGGCTGGAGAGTTTTAACCCTGTTGCTTCCTTTCACCAAAAAGCATGAACACAGGCCTAGGGTTTTTTTCATGGGACTGATGTTTCCTTGGGTTCATTATTTTAAGCAAATAGGTGGAGGGAAAAGCACTTTTGACTGCACATGAACAGCATGCAGAAGAATGAGTTACGCTACCAATTAAAATAAGTTAGTTCCTATTGAAGATAGGAAAGATTTTCTAAAAGATTATCAAAAGTTCATTTGTTTCCTTTCAACCAGCACAAAATCCCAGAGTGCTTGTGCATAGATCAACTCTCACTACCATTCAGAGGTAAACTTCAACACTGGATTTCACTAAGGATTTTCATTAATGGATTTTTGCATTCTCTTTCCAAACTGAGTTTACATGAGGATAAACACTTGAATTAGAACATGAAGGTAAACCTTTCAAGGTTTTGAAAGACTCTACAGAATTCCAGAGCAAACTTGATTTCCCACACAAAGTTTGAAGTTCTTGAATAAGTTTTAGGCTGAATGCTCTGATCCAACTTTGGCTTCTCTATTGATTGTTTTCCCATATTTCAAATCTTCCAGACTTTCAGATGACTGACTGTTTCATTGTTTGTTGATCTTACATCTCCATTGATGTCAAATTCTTTGTCTAATTAAAGGGCGTTATAACATTAAAACTACTTAAAAGCTGTATTTTTTAACTACACCTTGCCCACAAGGTCTATTTAACTCTCTTAACAAGAAATAAGTAAATACAGAGCTACCCAAATTCTGGATCAGTTGTCAAAACTCCAGAAAAAAACTTGTAATAACTTCATCAAATTGTTAAGAAAAGGGGAAAAAAAAGCCTATAGTACAGTCTAATACAAAATGACCACACGTTAACTTGATACCATCAAGACCCATTAGTCTAAGTACACTAGTCCACTCTTAATCTGTCTGGGTATCTAGGCCTTCTACTTTCTCATGACAAGGAAAGATCTTTCTCTTACAAATTATCTTGCCCATAGCATGTGTTTATGTGTTAAAGATTACCTGAAATCTTCTTTAGGCAGTTCTAATTTGTGCATCAATCTTTATTCTCTTCTACAACCACCCAATTTACTTGGCAAATTACAGTCAGAAAGGTATGAAGCTTCAAATATCTAAAACTGCACTTTTGATATGCATTTCCAGAAATAAAAAAGATCAATTGCCTGACACCATGTTAATTGAATATTTTGAAGAAACTGTTATGAAACAAAGACTGCTTCAGAGTTAAAATTCAGTAGGATCATTTAACGACTTCATTTATTTTTCTCTTTGATAGAAGTCCTTGTTTAAAGTATTTCTTTTTTGTTATAACGATGTTTCTGCAGTCTTAGATTCATCTAAATAGCTGGCTGCTGATGGACAAGAAACAGAATGCCTACTTCCTCCCTTCCTTTGACTTTTATTGTCGGTGTTGATTATTTATTTTGGTGCTTCTCCCCTGTGGCCAATGTAGCAATGTAGGTTTCCCCTGCTGAGCTGCTGGTTCCTGTTGAGCTGGATAAACTTTGGAAAAATAACTGTGCTATCAGTACAAGGCAATGACAGTGAGATCAATGACAATGCCCCAAATGCCAGGACACTGCAGGACTTTGAAAGAAGAGAAGAATGATACTTGTTCTCTTCTTTTTAATCATCACCTACATGAAAAACAATTCATCTCAAACTTCAGAATGAAACCAAATTGATTACCATGTCAATCCTTTCTCAAATTAGAAGTATAATCCCCTGTAAAATGTGTATCTATAATAAAAACAATGGGACAAATCCCAGAAGTAATCAGTAGAGCTGTGTGAACTTCATCATCTGTTCAAGCCAGCTGAGGATCTGACTCTTTTTTTAAGCATTTCTTCCTTCATTTATCATCTGTCTCCTATATACTTCTCATTTGGTTGAGGACATATGCTGCATCTGTGATATTAATGCAGAAACCTGGAAATGGTGCATGGAGAACAGGACTGGCTGTTAAATTCTGGCTCTTATTTATGAAGTGCTGCTATAAGCAGAGATGTATAACGGTGAACCAGAAAGGTCTATTAATTCCCTAAGCTCTCAAACACCGAGAACTGTCTGTGGCTTTTTTGACTGTTTTCTCCTGTTTCCTTCCTCTAAGCAGATGAGGGATGAGAAGGTTAAAATATTAAGAAAATCTTGTGCTATATCTGCATGCCAGTGAATGTTTCCATATACTGTAACACTATGCACTATGCACTGCTTAACTGTTAGCAAAACACCCAACAATTAGTGCTTTCTTAGACCATCCCAGCTCTGGCTTAGCACTTAGGAACCACCTTCACTCCATGCTAATTGTCTGCATGTCATCATCTCACTGTGAGTTGAATGACAGGAATGCAGACCCTTCCACGCTGGCTGGTCTCTATGCTAAAAATCAGTCCCAGGCTTATTTATTTTATTAGTAAAGACATAATTCAAGTTAAATCAGGAAGATCTGAGGTGCATCCCTCAGGCCCTGATCATGGACTATTATTTTATTTGCTGAAGATCCACAGCTGTTCATTCCTCCCTTGCTCTTTTTCTCTGCAGGGTCACCTCCTGGCTCCACAGCACCAGTTCAACTCTCTGTGTGGCCATTTGAAAAAACATATTTTTGTGAAATTATCCAGCTTTAACATCCAAAATGAAGTAAAACAAACAACTGAAAAAATACATAGGTATGTCCATGTGTGTGAGAGTGCACATGCATGTTTCTAAGCACCTGAATCAGCAAAATAAAGCTTTGAAAAAACCTCCAAGGAGGGTGGGAACATGAAGGCAAAGGCTATGACCTTTAAAATGGGATCTTAAATCAAAAGAATGATCACATGTAACCAGAAACAACCACACTACTAGCCATCCATGTGCAACGTATTACGTACTATCAAGACATACACAGCTACAATGAAATGTACAGGCTCTGGATTCACTGATATAAATATGCTACTTTTCTTTTTGTACCTATAAGCTGCATACAAGAAAAAGGCTCTTTTCCTGAGGTTAAGATAGTCCCAATTTGCAAAGTTAGTTTAGACTCCTTAAAATCCCCTACCCACAGAGAACTGCCACAGATTAATTTTATTCTGGTGTTGTAAAGTGTTACATAAGCATATTTGGCAATGACATTGTTGTGTCCAGCTGGGAAAAGACATTGCAAAGTCTTATTCCTTGCCATCATATTGGCCAGCAATTCCTCTGCTGTCTTCTCAGCCAGATCATGATGCCTTTGCTCCCTGAAGGCAGGGCACTGGGATGACAGCTGAGGTAAGCTGCAAACATTGAAAGGACTTTGGACCAACATATAAGAAAGGTAAGAAAACCACAAAAAAAGCATGTGCACGATAACTTATTGTGTCTCATGCAGTCCATCTGTCCACAAATAACTGGGTGCAAACAGGCAAAAGACACCTGAATAAAACAGTCTGCCTTATGCCTTGCTTTTCAATTAGCTGAATGTTGCCCAAACAACAATTTCTCTCAATGCTAAGGTTCACACGCAAAGGCAGATCAACAAAGGTTAAAAATATGAGAAAAAAAGAACATGACGAAAAAGAAGGGAAAAGTAAAATCCAAAATACTATTGAAACTGCTATTTGGCCCACAACTCAATGAAATTTCAGCAAATCCATCTGACTCAGCTAAGAATTTCTTTACCCCTATTTACACACAGCTCCACATATCTACATCACTTTTGCTCTTTTCTACATCACAGACATGCAATCCACTAAAATCAGGGCATCATGCTTGGCTTCTTGGTCATCAAACATCAACTCCTGAATGCAAGTATACTACATAGGTTAGTGAATAAATTAATTACTTTTTAATGGTGGTATAGCTAGTGTATCATAAATAAATAAAGGATCAAAGCATACAACATCTCTTCTGTCACTCTGAAAGCTAATCTTTCATCAACATTTACACTCAGTTTTTAAAAACAGCCTGCATTCATTGGAACTTTGACTGGAACTACCTTAAATTTAAAAATTGTTAGTTCTTTTTGTTTTCAAGTCACCAGAAAAGAGTCCAACTTAAACAATGAAACACATGTTGAATACCATGGGGCTGGAAGAAACAGGAAAACATTGATTTTGATTTGAATCTTCTACTCACTTAACAAAAAGGGGATTTTTCTTTTATAGACGTATTGAATTATTAGTACGGTATTCCTTTAAAATGATACACTGTCATGGACAGATTGAATATCATTGGCATTCAAGACCTCTCAAGCTGTTTGTTCATAATAGCTGGTTTTGTTCTGGGTGGGGCAGCACATATGCACTGTGCTCAACAGCTATGGATAAAATCACTAGAAGAAACACTTTCTTCAGACTTTTGGGATAAGAAAAAATCACAGAATAATGTTATTCTGTTCTAAAACAATAGTTGCTTTTGGAATAAATGGGATTTTTCTTGGCTTTTGTGTATCGCTTGTTTGAACCAACTAATGCACATTCAGGATATCATTTAATGGTGCTCAGAGATGTCAGAAGGGATGGCATTTATCAGTGCAAAGTTAAACAGTGCAGTCAAAGTGTGTGTGTATTTATCCTTATCCAGGGCGGTCATTGAGAAAAGGGACATGATAAATATGAAGAGCATCACGAGTGAGATTTGAAATTATCTATGTGAAATCCTGAGTGAGGTGTTAAATGATACCTGCAGAGAAGACAGAGGAGAAGGAGACTTAAAGCCTCATACATGAGATCAGTTTACTATACTTTTCTTTATTCAGTGACCAGTCATGACTACAAACCAAATTGACACAAAATTTCTTATGTAGCCCTTGGCTTAAAAATCCAACAGAATCTGACTGAAAGTGATGCTTTGCCTACAAAATCATGACTGCCTCCAAGAATTTTAGTTGTAAAAGAAATTTCTCCATTAGCTGTGTTACAGCTTTGAACAAATGGTATGTTTTATGTTAACATGGTGCTTCTTTGAAATTAAACATAAATAGGGCAGGTTCCTATTTCTCTATGTTGTCCAGGTTTAGATTTATATTAATTACTGATGATAAACTGATGCAGATCTTAATTTGGATAGAAGAACTTGATGACAGACTACGGTGTACTAGTAATTTATAGACAACTGCATGAGGGAGCTGCCTGTCCATCTGTCACATCTTGCTTTAACTATGCGACTTTATTAATCAAGAAACTCACATAGCCCAATATTATTTTCTGAAATATTTATGCACTTGTTCAAAGTTCATAAGCCCATGGTAACCCTCTTAAGTTCCTTTCCCAGAATGGTAATGTCAGATCCACATCTCATTCATCTCCCATAAATAATGCAGATTGTCTGCTGCTGTACATTTGGTACCATGTTCTCTGCAACAGCTTATTTAAATAATACTTAAATATTTTTCAACTGCAGATAAAATAAGGAATATTATTTTGTAACAGTGACCTATTTATACCAGTTATGCTTCATCATTTTTTGTACTTTTTAAAAATGCAAATCTGAGAAGACATGTTCTCTGTATTGGAGGCACTTTCATGCTATAGATCAGAAGAATACAGGAATAATACCTTGTAGTCTTTATTTCTTATCTTACTCTGTTCTTCTATACTTATGATAACAACAACGGCTTTTAAGTTTTTGAATTTGTGGAAATGTTTGGAAATAGATCCTCCACCGCTTGGGATTTTATCACTCCATCAGTGATTTTACTACTCATAGGGAAAGGCCACTCCTTCAAGGCTTGAACTTTTTACAATTCTTGCTAAACTGTTGATTCTTCACAAGTACCACAATTTTCCTATTAACCAAAGGAGGATGTTGTTTATGCCACACTTTGCATTGATTTGATTTTGATTTAATTTCTCCTGCCCTTGTTCAACTGCTTCCCATTATTTTAAACAAAAATGTTATGTTTTTCTAGTTCTTCTTAAAGCCCATATTGCTTGCTGAAAGACATTTTAGCTTTGACTGCAGAAATTGATTAATGCCTCCTAAAGATTAAAGTCAGCAGAATGAGTTTAACAGAGCAGAGGCACCACTGGTTGCATGATGAGTATGCTATCAATGAAAGAAATAAATTAACATATCCTTACTACACTAAGAACAAAAATATATAAATATGTGCTTTAATTTGGTATTCATCTGTCCTTCTTAAAAATGACCTTGCCATCTACTTAGCCTTTTCAGTCAAATCATAAAAGATAAGAAAAATGTTTTTAATACAATGAAAATAATTCAATCTGTGCATGGAAAAACAAAAGGGGCAAATCCTTCTCTTTTGTACAAGGACTTCAGTGAAGTTTTGTTTGTCTACATCAATAGAGAACTGGCTTGAAATGTTGTATAGACATGAAAGAAAACTATTGATTTTATTATGTGGATGCTGTTCACCAGTGGTTAACACAGCTACATCACTTAAGCCTGGAATACTAATAAATAATTCATTTTGATATCTGTCACTACTATTGCACCTAAGCAGCATATTTTCTATAATATAATTTTAAAGATAAATCATTCTGTTCCTGTTCATATCTCACTTTAATTCACACTGCTGTCACTAAAAATCTATATCTTCCTAAGCAATGCCTAGATAGGTCCCTAGTGACACTTTCAGTGGTTCTGCATCTTCACTACTGTCCATTAGAAAGTGTTCAGGCTCTTAAAAATAAGGGAGTACCTCACGTAGGGTTACGAAAAACTAGCGTTTTCTTTCATGTTTAACAACCCTATACTTACGACAAAGTAGAGAAACTCTGCTGAGTTGAAAATAAACATAAGCAGGCATAGATATTCACAGTTTACTGTAGAATCAAACAGCTATGAAAAGTGTTCCTCTCTTGTATTGTCACTTATGTGGACTTATGTGGAGATGAGGTGACTAAATGTCAGCATCTGCAATGTAGATGCCCACACCTGAAGTAGCTATCTATATTTGAGGAGAAAAATGGTAACTTATCTAAACCTAAAGGAGATGTCTCAAGTAGGTCAGATGAATCATGGTCTGAAAGAGTTTGTTTCTCTTTATATTAATAAAAAAAGCAAAGGGACATGATACAAAAATTAGATGCTAAAATTAGGTGAAATGGATCTTCCCCACCCTCTGAGGGCAAGCATTAAGTGATTTCTACAAACGAATGTATGGAACAGCTAACCCACATTTCCAGCTAATATCTTACTTTAAGTCAGCTCTCCTGGAGATTTAATGAATGGAAATATTTTTTTCCCCCACAGGAAAATAATTGAAAAAAATGTATGTCCCAAAATAAGATGCCAGTGCTAATGGAGAGCTAATGGAAAAAAATGCTATGGTGAGGACAATGAAGAACAGGAAAGAAAGGTGGAGGGGTATCTGAGATATATGTTTTAGATATATGTTCTGTGTAAAAATAAAAGAAAAGTAATAACAATAGCAGTTAAAGAAGCAGCTGAGTGACAAACATGTTAAGAACAAGAGAGCATCATCTCCAAGGTGTGGTACACTCATTTCTTCGAGGCTTGCACTACAAACATAAGAATACTTTCTAGATTAAGTTAAGAAAGTTCTCTTCTGGAGCCTCCAATTTCCCAGCCAAGTGACAGGACGAGTGACAAAAATGTTACTTTTGTCTTACCTCTATAAAGAAGAGACTAGCTGCTGACGTTGGATGATGATACATATAGACAGTCACAAGGATGGCTGCAGCCACAATGAGGACCAGGACTAGAATTCCAATGATTAAACCGGCATTAAGTGCTCCACCTTTCTTCTCTGCTGCGCTGTCATCAGTGGAAGCTGCACAAACAGCACACTTATTAGCACAGTGACTTACATCTGCATTTCAATTGAGTGTTTTCTCTGTGCTACTTGTTCCTCATATTCCACAACCTAAACCAGAAAAAGATGGTAATGCCTCTTTTCCACAACTGAATACTCCCCTAATCTTAGTGATCAGACATTTCCAATATTTTACTAATTCTAATTCAATAAATAAAATTAATATCCTTTCTTTTAAATGCATTCTGGACATTCTGAAGTTCCTAATTACTTTCATAATGAATTTTGCTTTGATTTTCTCATAAAACTGCTGCACTTGGTCTACAGGAGAATGTTCTAATAAAATACATTTTGAATGTTGCATTTTTTAAAAAAGCTTTGATCTCATTTAAGCTAAAGTAGAATCGGTTTTCTAAATTTTCAGCTAAACCTCATCTCATTATTTCATCTTCTGAAAGTTAGCTGCATGTTTTCCAGACAGTGTTTGTCTTTCCAGAAGTTTCTGTCTCAGTGCCATGGGCCACTGGTATGCATAAAGGCCATTGCTTACATCTGTCCCTAAGGAGACAAAGGTGATCCTCAAGCTGGTGGAATGCTGTAAATGAAAGCAGGGGAAAGGGTCACACCTGCCAGGAGGAGGACAGGACCGGTGACCCAAACCTAACCATCAGAGTATTCCATTCCATATATATCATACTTGCTATAAAAATGAGATATCATGAGGGTCAAGCTTTCTTCTTTGATGGCTGGCATCTAATACAGACCTTGTCTGTCTTTTTACTCCGTGTATTCCTGATTCCAGCTCCTCAGACCAGCTCCCATCTGCTGCTGTGCCCAGTAAGGGACTTTCCCATGCCTGCTCTGCAGCATGAGTGGTGACGTAGTCACTAAAGGGTGGGGGCAATTTCATATATTTATCATAGAATCATAGAATAATTTGGGTTGGAAGGGACCTTAAAGATCATGTAGTTCCAACCCCTGTGCCATAGGCAGGGACATCCCACTAGATCAGGCTGCCCAAGGCCCGTCCAACCTGGCCTTGGACACCTCCAGTGGTGGAGCATCAACAACTTCCCTTGGCAACCTGTGCCAGTGTCTCACCACTCTCATGATAAAGAAATTTGTCCTTATGTCAAGCCTAAATCTGCCCCTCTCCTGTTTATACCCATTCCCCTTTGTCCTATCACCACAAGCCTTTATGAACAGTCCCTCTCCAGCTTTTTTGTAGGCCCCTTTCAGGTACTGGAAGGTTGCTATAAGATCTTGAAGCCTTCTCCAGGCTGAACAAGCTTGACTGTCTCAGCCTGTCCTCATACGGGAGGTGCTCCAGCCCTTGGATCATCTTTGTAGCCCTCCTCTGGGCCTGTTACAACAGTTCCATATCCTTCTTACATTGAGGATTCCAGAACTGGACACAGTACTCCAGATGAGGTCTCACAAGAGAGGAATAGAGGGGCAGAATCACCTCCTGTGACCTGCTGGCCATGCTTCTTTTCATGCAGCCCAAGATACGGCTGGCCTTCTGGGCTCTCAGCACACATTGGCAGCTCATGTGGAGTTTCTCATCGATCAGCAGCCCCGAGTCCTTCTCTGCAGGGCAGCTCTTAATCATGTCATTACCCATTGTGTACTGATATCGGGGGTTGCCCTGACCCAGGTGTACGACCTTGCACTTGGCCTCATGAGGATCTCGCAGGCCCACTTCTCTACCCTGTCCAGGTCCCTCTGGATGATATCCCATCCTTCTGGTGTGGCAACTACACCACTCAGCTTGGTATCATCTGCAAACTTGCTGAGGGTGCACTCGATCTTACTGTCATTGATGAAGATACTGAACAGCACCAGTCCCAGTATGGACCCCTGAGGGACACCATTTGTTATGGATCTCCATATGGACTTTGAGCCATTGACCACTACTCTCTCAATACGACCATCCAACGAGTTTCTTATCCACAGTACTGTCCACCCATCAAATTCATCTCTCCAAATTAGAGAGAAGGATGTTGTGGGGGACCATGTCAAAGGCTTTAATGAAGTCTAGATAGATCACATCTGCTGGTTTACCCCTGTCCACTGCTGCAGTTACCCCATCATAGAAAGCCACTAAGTTGCTTATACAGGATTGAATCACCTTGTGCAATTGAATCAGGCAGCCAAAAGCGTAACATATGTTAAATGCAATATTCTAATCTTGGTCTGAATGAAAAACTCATCATTCCGAAGTACGACAGGAGACAGTCCATCTACTAAACCTGATACCAAGAGGAGGCTCATGCTATGTACCTGTCAGGAGAAAAGAGGTTTAACTCTGTCTCACAAGCAACTTGTCAGCAGTCCTTCCAAATACGTGACTGAAAGTCTTTTAACAGCACCGTAACCTTTGTGGGAAAAAATCTCTCAAAAAATTAGTCAGCATCTGTAGAACTGCTTGTGCTATGGTATGATTTCTACCTTGGCCAACCTGGAGTATCACAGTGAGCACAAACATGATGATAAGCAATGTTTGTTCAGTATCCTCATGCATAAAAGCAGAAATGCTATTCTACCCTCTGCTGCAGACAAAAAAGTTATTCAGAAGCTCTAAGTTTAAGAAACATCAGCAGAATACCGGCCATTTGGCTTCACAAACTTACATCATTCTTCTAATGCTCCCACTGCTTTCTGTCTTTCTAGCAATCCCTCAAATCACGGCCATGCCTTACTCCACAAAGAACATGTCTCTGATCTTGCTTATGGGAAATTTTCTTTCTATTATAGCTGGATATAATAAAAATTGTTGATTTCTACAGTTATTCTTTTTTTTTTTTGTGCCACCCCCTGCTTGGTTATTTTAAAGTGTCCTGGTCACTGAGATCAGATTCTTTGAAAACAGCTATTGAGTTATGTGTACCACTTCAAACAAGTTACTATTACTGTTGTTAACAGTAACAAAAATAGTGACAACTGTACATAGTCTTTTACTATTCTTCAGATTTTAAGTAGATGTTTCAGACAGGAATTTATGAAACTTCTGTTTATCAGCAATTCAGGAATTATTTAGGTAAGGCTGTAAAATTAACACTTATTTATCAATTGATTAACAAAGTAATTAAAATTATTCAAGGTATGTGTTATAATCAAATTAATCAGTGAGTTAATCAGACTTGAAAGCTATGAGATTTGCTCCTATTGACTACACGGTGTAAGAAGAATATATGTGAGCACAGAGAAACAGAGACATATGTGTACACAAAGACATATCAATATTTAAGCATAAGAAAAGTATGGCTCATATGAGCTAGTGAGGCTAGCCTGAAAATTTCTTTCTTAAGATTAATGAGAATTCTCACATGTAATGCACTAGCATTCCCAGCAGGTGACGGTCAGGTCTTGAGGGGGAATGACTTCACATAAGACCTTTTCATTTCCTGTGTTAGCCAATGAGATTGGGCATTATACCTTAGAGGCATTCCAGTGCAGGGCGGGAATTACTGGTCTCAGCCTGCTGTGATCCAGAAGAGGCCAAAGTGTCTTCCATATGATCTCATACTTTTAGGATTTTGAGGTAACTGACTTCTGTAAGATATTTGAGTATTTATTTTGATGTTGTAATATCCACTTTAGCCACACTTGGAAGACATTAGACCACCTCCTTGGTGGTGCCCAAGTGCTCTAGATCACTGCATCATGACAACTGGTATTCTCTCCTGCAGTGCGCCTGGTTGAGTTGACTGATTATCAGTCCCTCTCTTCACATGATAAGTGAGTTTCTTTCCCAAATACAGTAGTTTCAGTCCTGCAGGACTACCTCTAAAATAGTCTTCATATCCCTATGAAGCCTGCATTCCTCTGGTTCGGATAGTAGCCCACAGAAGGGAGGGAAGGTGTTGTTCCAAAAGCATCAGAGGTTGTGTCAGGTAGTCTAGAATGGCATGTGTGGCCTAGCAGGGGGACAATAATCGCACCACCACAGTTGAGCATTCCACACTAGTATTACAAAAGAGAACTGGAAAATAATGGAAGAAGGGTACACCCTTCAATCCATGTCACTATACAGTGTTAAATGCCTTGCAAGAGGGGCAATAAAATAGGAGCAGTTAACCTCAGTATAACAACTTATCCACACATGGCAGCACTTTTTCTCACTCGATTAAGGAAGGCTGCATGGCACAGTACCACTGCAACAACAGGGAGAAAAGGAAAATGAAGATGTACTATTTTAGTCAAGAGGTATTTCTAACTGTAACAAGGAAGTGAATCTATGGGAGAGTGAAAAGATTCATGTAAATTTCCCTGGCTTTAGTCCACATTTCCTCAAACTTATCTCAAGATGGCTGAAACCCCAGAGCATTGCTCTGCTCTTTCCCGTGATTTTAGTAAGACAGTTCGTGGAGTAAGGAGCTGAGTTACAGAATCAGAGGATAAAGAAAAATACCTCAGTAGGAGCATGATTTAGGGATTGGTGGGAATGGTTGGACTCGACGATCCAGTGGGTCTCTTCCAACCTGGTTATTCTGTGATTCTGTGTAATAATTTGAAATGCTAAACTAGGACTTTGGAGGCATTAATGAATCCAATAAAAAATTGCAAGCATGCACACCCACTCAGTTACTGTCTAATCCTGAAACTATCTTTCTTTATACTGAAAAGTTCATGAGCACCTGTTCACACAGGAACTTCACTTTTAATGTTGCTGGCCGTGGACATCAAGCTTGAGCTCAGGCATGAACAGCATTCCAGAACCAGGCCTCTCCCTTTCTAAATCTTAAAAAGGAATTTACTTAGCTTTCTTAAAGCTTAGTTCACACAGATGTGTAGGAACTTTTAAAAAAGCAAGCAGTGTCAACCCTAGTTGATTTTTTTGTCAAACACAGCGCATACAGTGAAAATTTACAGGCCATTCTTTACATTGCAGTAAAAGAAAGGAGATAAGCTTAGAATGTGGGACATCTATTTTCAAATGTATTCCCACCTAAAGGACATTTAACATACTTTCTGGCGCTATGCAGGAAAAATGTGAATTCCTGGTGGAGACAGGAAAGAAAGGTCCTTCTAACTTTCAGGCAGCACAGTCTCTTACTTCACCTAGCCATTAATAATCTATTAAATAGTTATTAACTTCCAGCAGAGAATAGATGAATGTATATAAGCTCCAGTTTTAATTTCTGTTCATGCACTGTAAAAATACTTAGCACTTGCACATGTATTTCAAATCACCAAGCAAATGCAAATTAAACAATTGAAAGGCCATCAGAAAAGGCCTGCTTTGTTGTACATGCTCTGGGTTGGGCTGTTAATTCCCAGTGATGAGCAGTTAGTTGTGCAAGTCACTCTACTGAGAAGTAACTGCTCCCCAGAAGGAGCTACGGATCCACAGTTTGTCTGTCTCATAATTGTCTTTTTGACAGCTTCCTACTCTTCGACTCTTCCCTTCAATGCCATATGGGTGCATCACAAACTACTTTATCACTTGTATCCATTTTCAGGCCAATTTGCACTAAATGAGTAATTTGTATTGTTACTATGTTATGGTTGAAGGCAGAACATCTATTCTGAATACTAAAAAATGCTGGAATTCAGCAAAGCCTTAGTCATCCTGTAAAGGCCATCAAGTTAATCCCCTTTGAGTTGGTATTTTCTCAGTGTTTAGCATCTGGCTTTGGAAATGAGAAAACTGTCTCTTTCAAATAACACAGGTGATAACTGCCTGCCCAGTTTTCTACTGATTTAGGGTGGAGCAGTGTATGGACATCAGTGCAGCGATCAGAAAGCCAAATGCAAAAAATAATGAAATACAAAAAATGCTTTTCTTAAATGACAAGTGTAACTTGTAGTTCCCATAATCAAAATTCAGTTCATTGACTCCAGGGCTCAAATACTCATGAGAAATTGATTTCACTCTCTTCACAGAGAGACAATAAATAGTGTTGTCGCCTATAAAAATTCTCACTGCTGCAACATCAACTGACAGTTCTCTTAAAAAGCTACCAAGGGGAATAGATGAAAAAAAGGACTAAGAAAGATTTTTAGGTGCAGAAATCTTATTATCAGAGCACATCTGCTATTCCAGGCAAGGCTAAACCCAAGGGAGGATATTTCTCTTATAACCAATCCTTTCCCAAAAGGAGCTTTCTCAGTGGAACTTTCCCCAAACTTTCCTTTTATTTTGCCCTAAAAAAGCAACTGTTGCATATAGTATGGTCTATTGATAACTCCTCCCCATATTCTTGCATGCATACCAAATTCTTGCATGCATACCAAATTCTTGCATGCATACCAAATTCTTGCATGCATAAACGTTTTAAGTAGAAGGAGCATTTTAAGATCTGCAAAGTTAGTCTGCTTCCCATTAGGTGATGAACAGCAGGACAGGAAGAGCAAATATCCTTTTTTCCCAAATACAAAGGCATACATACAAACATTAAATAACTGTTCCTCTGCCAGAATGCAAAGTAGAAGTGAAAACACAATAAAAATGCCCTCATTATTTGCACAATAAACACATAAAGACTGTGTAATCTTTGTTTTCATAGTGTTATATTACATCTCTGGTTCCAGTCAGGTTAGATTCTTTTGATGTAGGAAAACCAAAAAATCCTCAAAGAATTATCATGAATGAAAATCTTGTTCTGATCTATGGGGACTGTGATGCTGATTTTAACAGGAACAAAGATGTGTACAAACCAGGACTGTTCTCCAGAGAGATTGTAAACATATTGCGGATACTTCTCAACATTGTTTCTCTACCTACTGCATATTAACCACTGAGATCTGCGAAATAATGAAATGCTTTGTTTTCTATTATCTAAATATAAGGCTTAAACAAAGTTCCTAATTGTGATAGTTTTATATGTGAGAAAACAAAATTGTGATGAACACACACACACCTTTCACGATATGCGATGGAAAAGAGCTTATTAGTATCTCCCTCTGTGTGAAAAAAGATACAAAAAGCCTGCATGCTAAAACAAGGATAAACAAGTGAACTTCTGGTAAATCCTGGCTAGAAACTTTCCTTTCTATAAAATGACATGGAACCAAGTGCAAACGACAGACAAAAAAGTAGAATTTCATTGTATGGACTTCAAAAATAAAGCTTTGCTTTTTCTCTCCACAGTCATGCCATTTCTTTTTACTCTTGCATTTTGATCAGATGGTAAAAAGGTCCAATTCAAACTCACTTCTTGTATGCACATGCAGATTTAGGAATAATATGCAATACCTTACTTCACCCCCTCAACTGACACAGCTATACCGGCAAAGCCAGGGATATATATGACCTAGATAGCAGCAATCAGCTTAAAGAAAATAACTCAGTACTGAGCTTTGTTCTTTTCTCCCCTCTTTTTATCAGAAGAATGAATTTTCATGCTAAACCCCTGAATTTATCACAAAAAGACAGAGAATGAACCCTGCAATTGCTTCTCATATAGGAATGCTTTATGACAAAATCAGTGTTTGCTTTGAGGTCATGTGGCAGCTGTGAGTGAGTTCTTAAGGTTCATCAAAACCCATGATTTTTTAGCTGGTTGGTTAGATGAATATGAAACTATCACATGGGTATGAAGGCACCTATGCAGCACATGGTACAGAAATGCTGTTTTATTGAGCTGCAGTGTTTCTAGCATGGTTTTAGTTTTATGGCAAAGTAAGTCTGGATATAAGTGCATGAAAAGAGATCCTACATGAGGCAGACTGGAAAAACACGTTGCATACAGATTTAGGTAAAACCATGTCAACAGTAGATATTTATGAGTCTGCACTACATAGATTAATCATTACAGAAACATAATGGATGATACCATCAGAACCCCCATGCAAACATGCCACTTTTTAGCAGCTTAGTTGTTAACTGCAGAATTTCCCTTGTGTTCTGCAATGTACATATTAGGTAATGACTATTCTGGTATAGGTGATGATTTAGAAGTTGCATCAAGCCCAGTTTTATAAAAATACGTTTATTGATTAAAGTAGATTTTGCCATACTATTAATACTAATGCAAACCAAGTATCTTATTCTTGCATAAACCCCACTATCCTTCAAATGCTAGCTTAGGAAAGTCAGATATTCTTACATACTATTATTATTACTATTACTGTAAAATTATTAAAATTATTATAGAATCACAGAAAACTGAGGATCCTTAGAGAATGCAGTATTTAAGTAACTTAAAAACTTGCTGCGTCAACACTTTTTTTTTTATATTATTCACAGGGATGCCATCAAAGACTACAACTTTTGTCATCCACTCTGTAAAAATATATTTGTCTGAAGTCCTGAGCTATAAAGAAAAGTGAGATATACTGAAAGCTGATTTCTTAGCTGCCCATTTCTACTTCTTGGTTGTGTGCTGGGTGCTACTTTTGCAAGTGACATAAATATGATACATAAACAAATGCATGTACTGCTTAGGATAGATGCTATTTGTTGTATAAAAAAAATCTATGACATCTATGTATAAATATATGAATCTATGTATCAATACATGTAAAAATCTATGTATAAATATATGTAAATATATGAAACTATGTGTATATGAAACTATGTATAAAAACATCTATACCTATCTTTTTAAAAGTCATCTAAGCAAGGAATCAAGCAATTTTCACTCCTTTCCAAGTTTTATTTCAAGGTAATAAAACTGTTTGCCAGTGACAATGCTGGAGCATTCTGATTTTGGGCAAATCAGGTGAATCTGGCAAGTCAAACCCATCTCTTCTCCTTACTATCTCTGCTACCTGTCTGGTACACTATACTGTACCTATGTTAATCCCATGCGACCATCATTAACACTCACAACTGTTCTTCTTCTATAGCCATTCTTGGACTGTTATTGATCTGATTCCTCTCATCCAGAAGCACAGGGATGTCTGATAATGTTTCCACATAGGAGATCTCCACATGCTATTGGGCAACACTTCCTCTTCGTGTGTTTGCTCTCTTTGGGCATCAAAAGACCAAAAACTCTCTCTTGCTGCATTGTTAGGGGCTAAACCACACCTATACATCTAAGCTCACTCCACCAGCTATCCACTCGATCATGTACGCCATCGCTAGCCAGGAACCTGTATCACCTTATTTGCATGACTGTAGGTCTGAATTAATATGCTCCTGCAAAGAGGGGAGGACACAGCGTTCAGGATAGCTAAGCACATAAGAGTTACAGCCCACAGTCAGCTCAACAGAGCCACTGGATTTTTGCCCAATTTGTGCCTTTGTTTTCATCTGGAATGAGTCCATCAAGAGACTGATTCTTTTATGGGGCAGGTATATAGTTTTCCAAATCTTTTTCCTGCACATATGCAGATTCCTGAATAGATGATGAATGACCTACACAGACTGACTGTAGGAGGAAATAAGGGAACGTACAGTTGGAAGGATTCTCCTGAGGCTCAGAGGAACTGCCATGAAAATGTTCTCTCTGCCTCTTTTAGGAACAGCATGCTCTGGGCTTTTCAGCTTCTTCACTGTAACAGAGTTTGATTTGTATGTTCATTCCCTTAAGTATTTGTTAACGTTCTGAGGCTAAGCCATTGCTACACTTTATTTGGTTTCATGATGCTTTATAAAGTTATGGCTCAGCTAATGCTTTAAAATTGGTTTCTGATTGCATGTAAGGAAAAATATGTTAGCTAAGGACTTTAATTCTTCTGCTCTAAAATATCACCTAATGCCACAACAGTTGTCATCAGTATTAATTGTAGTTTGAGTTGCTTAAGGCTATATAGGCAGTTACAATACTTGGTGGTATCAAGCAGTGGTCATGGTGAAGCTTAATATTGTGCCGTATTGTACTACTCCATTTGGCCTGACAAGTTGCTAAATCCAGAAGAGCAAAAGATTAACAGATTACAAGAATTTTGATTCAGTCAGCCCACTGACACCTCTTAGCCCTACTGAAAGCAAACACAAGACCATCAAGTCAAACAGGCTGTTCCTCTCTAAAGCTATGTCTAATGCTTCCAGTTACTTACTGCCATGTCCCCTGCCATGCTTTTGGAGACAGAACAATTACACAGTTTATTTATGCTACCAGTGTATATGTCCTAAGAATAAAGATAAGTACTCCACTGTTCTATTTTTGACCCACAATATGTGTGTTCAGCACTTTTGATTTGTATTTGCTTTAAAAACCACACATTTAGTCCACTGTCTACTGCATAAAGTATGCAGAACACGTTTCTTCCTGTGGCTAATGCACAAGGAAGATGGGAATATTTACATCAGTGTGCTGCTATTCCAAGCTTATATTCTTGGCTTTGGAAGGCTCAATTTCAATAAGATATTTGCCAGCAGGCACTGATGTAACATTGTATTTAACACCAATAAGGCAGCATATGTTTTCCTTAAGTCATAAGATTTCCTTAGAAAGAAGAACATGAATTACACTGGGCATATAATTTCATGTTTCTTATAGCAATATAGTATGGTAGATTCCACAGTTTTTCATAAGAATAATGCTTTCCTATTCTGAGTACTACAGCTGAACTTGCAGAAAGCAGTGAGCAGCATTTAGCAAATTGCTTGAGGTCTTAAAGTTCAACTTTGATCATGCTTTGATCATACTGAAGAAAACAGGAGAGATTTCTAATATACCTTAATACTTCTCTAATGAGTGTTGAGAAGAGATGGCTAAAAAATGACAGAAGAGGAACAGCTTGGAAATGTTCAGGAAGAAACAGAAAATGAAATCTGGAGATGCATCAGCATTTCTTAGCTTGTAATGTGCAGTGTGAAATATCCGTTGTTAAGACTTGCTGACTTTATTTGTTCCCTTTGGAATATCTGCCCCTTCCTAAACAGAAGAAAACGGATAAAAAAATCTGACAAACTCTGTTTATAAGGCTCTGTCTGGTTTCTTTGATAATCAAGGTGGCTAATTACTCTTCTTGAATCAACTTTTCTTCATATTCTTATCCTATTAACAAATTTCTATCCATTACCACTGGTTTTGCTGACTTCTGTGTTCAGCTACTTATCTCTGTGTCTTTTATTTCCACCCCTACTAAAACCACTCCAAAGCTGCTCCTTGAAAAAAAAAACAAAAAACTATACAAGCACAGCTTATTGCAAAACATAGATAAAGCAACCTTTATGCAAAGCTGTCTCCAAGGAAATCTTTGCTCTCTTCAAATTGTATGAATCCTGCAGTTTTAGGGGAACATCAGTAGTTTTGAGTAAGTGCAAGACACAGAAGTAAACATATATTATCCATAACCAAACCTCAACAGGATTCTTGCAATAATGGTAAAAAACTTAAATTCTCCCTTTTTCATGAGAGGAGAGTGGGAGGAGTAGTCTGAACCTTGGCCTGCTAAGTTCTGGGGCAGGAATGGAAATGGAACCCATTTGCCAGGTCACCCAGAAGGGAGTTAATCTAGGGAAAAATTGGGAACCTACAAGTACGATGTCTCCTCTTAGCACATCATTTAGACTTTTCTTTGTAGCTGACAGAGATGGACACATCTATAAAGCAACTTATTCCACTTTGAATACTTCCTCTTGCCTATTGCTTGCCTCTGATTATGAGACAGGCCCCAAAGTAAAGCCTGTAGCTTCCTGGCTGACACCAGACAAGGTGAAGCCTCTGGAAGGTAATTTCCTCTGGCTAGGCCAAGATCTGATAATAAAACAAAGCCATACCCCGTGGATTTTATTCCATACAAGGTTCATTTAAAATTATTTTTAAACCACCACTAATCCATAGTGACTTGTTAACTTCAGTTATCTATTTTGGACTGTGCGGCCATATTAAGTTTTATTATGTCAAAAATCTTTCTTTTCCATAAAAGGTTTGTTTGACTCTTTGTTGAAATAGATCTCATTTTCTGTATAATTTAGCAACTTGACATATTAGAAAGAAATAAGTTGATGATTATTAGCAGGCATGAACCCTTGAACATATTGCAGATGGAGTTCAGTGTACACAAGAAAAACAGGACTAAATCTTCTCCATGATTTGTCAAGAATTCCTATGGTAGGAAGAGCTCAGACTGCAAGTTCTAAGGGAAATTAAGATGACAGATGACTAATAGGAGCAAGTTTTCAGGCATCAGGGACGGATAAAAAAAAAAAATTCAGCCTTGAGTAAACTTACCACTGCATGTGAGGCATATAAAAGTACTCTTTTTTCTGAAACTTGGGTCTGCATTTTGATCATTCCTTAAAGAGTGTCCAAATTTTTCAGGCTGAAATTAAGCTCTGAATAACAGTAATGTTAACCCTGTACATCACCTAATTTCATGCCTGGGCCATCTTTGAAAAAGTTCACCATGGACTGAAAGTATCAGGACCCAGACATTCCCTAGCACTACATATGCCAGCATGATCTCGTTCACAGATAAATAAAAGAGCTTTTTCCCGCAGGTAGATTTTTTTTTGCATAACTTTATTTTTTTTTTAACAGTAATTTGTGTACATCTTGATAAATGAGGAGTGTAGCAATCTCTCTGACAGTTACTGTCCAACACACATGTACTATTCTTTTGAAAAAAGCTGAATGATGAGACAGACTCATAGCAACCAAATCATCAAAACATAGTGTCTAAAAAGGTCAAACAAAATGTCTAGATGTGCTGTCAGATCATCTGAATCATCCACCAAAGAATTCTCAACAGGAAAATACAGCTAATTGCTCATAATTTTCATGGAAAAATTATGCTTGTAAACTGTTTAGTCAGCTGTATTGTGTTATAAGAAAAATGAAAACAACAACAGAATCTGCAAGTAATAACAAAAAATGCACATTTTTAGTGTTCCACATATCTTAAAACTTACAGAGTGCTTATTATTTTAAAAAGCATTAAATTCGGTGAAACTCATTTTGGCATGCTAGCTATATTTTAAAATGGTTTAGGCATCTATATATTGGGCATCTATCACACAACTATGTAGAAAAGGACAAGATGAAGAAAGAGAAACAAGAAATTCTTACATTTATGTTAGAAGATTGTCTTCAATTACAGCACTAAGTTGCAAGTGATTTTCTTATATTAAAAGGTCAAAGTAGTTTGACCTGAAACTGAAATCTAATTTAAGGTTAGTTGCTGCTTTATAACATTTAGTTTCCAAAGTTCCAGGCAGATGTGAGATGCAGGATTCCTATAGAATCCTTTTGTTGTACCTTACTATCTTTGAAGGATACATCAAGCTACTGGCCATCATTGATCCAATATAGCTTTGTTTTTCCATTATAAAAGGTTCCTTTTCATTAGAGTTTTAAAGGATCTAGTGTGCAAAAGTAAAGACGCTGTATTTGTGACCTGAAATAATCTACTCTTTATGAAAGGCTGGCAAATCACAGAGAATTAAAGAACAAGCCCATGACTGCAGAGGTTTTTATCTGAGCCTAATCCAGGGGTCATTCGAAAATTCAATGTATAATTGAAGAGTCATCAAAAAGAACTTCTCAGATTAAAAGGTACGTTTACTGTGTGAATGAGAAATCCTGGTGTGTTGCTTTGCTTCCATGTTGTTTGAAGTGAGTTTCTTTTTCAAAATTTCAAGAATAAAAGAAACAGCTCAAGGAAAGTGAATAATCACATCAGGAGCTGGCTTGTCCTCCTAAAATGCAGGTGCTTTTTGCATGGAAATTGACTTTATATTGTTAGGATAAGTGACGCGAGAAACCCTACCACCTCACTCTGCCAAACAGGCCACAGCCATCCCTCACTTGCTCTTGTATTCAACATTTTGTTTGCTTTCATGGAGTTTTCTTCTTGGATCCTGGGCAAAGAGTAGACAAGTAAAAAACCAATCCTGTTGCAATTCTGAAACCGAAAGAAACTCCAATGTGGTTTCTAAAGCTCACATTTTGAATTTTTTTTTATATAACAGCACATTATTTTGAGTTGTTTATGAAACGCTCACAACAGAGAGCTGCCTATTCCTGCCTATTCACGGAGGAATGGCCCATGAGGGAGAGTATGGGCACAGTTCAGCTGGGAACGTGCCCTGTGAAGAGAGCAAACATGGAATGAGGGAGTAAAGTGCTGACTGATTCACCTTGTCTATAGATCTTTATAAGCACTGAAGCACTTTTCACAACAAAATAAAAAGCAACTGGATTTCAAGAAGAAAAAGAGAAAGAAATATTCAGGGACATTCCCTGACATTTAGACCAAATACCTAACTAAAAGTACCACCCTAAGTTTACAGATGCTCTCATTCCAAGGGATCACTTACGTGCTAAAGTCACGTCAAACAACACCACTGCCAACAACCAGACAATCTGATGCCCAGTACAGCCTGTGACCAGCTATACTGTGCTTAGTGACAGCAAAATGACAGAGGAGTGACTAGCAAGGAAAGGGATGGCAACTGCCTCCTGTGGAATGAGCAGATTTCTAATTTGAGGAAAGTAGAAAGTAATGGATGAATATTATTGAAAAACAAATGACAAAAACCAGACAAAAATGCTCAAAGGCATCTATACACCATGCTTTTTCAAAACTTGAATAGTTCTCTGTGGGGGCCCTGAGAGATCACTATGCCTCCAGCTGTCTTGACACACTGCACTTGAGACCTCTGCCCATGGGGTCAGGGATTCCATGTAAGCTCAAGCCCAAAACTTAGCTATGTTGTAGGTGAACTTGTATTCAAGTCCCATCTCTGTTCTTGTCTGCTGGATCAACCTTGGATCTACACTGAAGGTAGCTCCTCTTTAGTCCTGCCCACGGGCCACGACTCTTTTGACAGACCTTGAAGTTGTGTTGTAGCCTTATCTTTGTGCCCATTTCCTTTTGTTGCTGTCTCGACTCCCTGTGTGGACCTGACTCATTACATCACCTTCTCTGGTACTGCTGACAGCTGCTTTTGTCCTTGCCTGAAATGTGCTTCTGGCTGTCATGGCTAGCCTGCTTGCTTGTCGCTCCAAGCCTTGCCTTGCTGACCTGGCTGCCTGCCTTGACCCCAGGCCTGCCTTGTCAATGCGGACTCAACTGATGGTCACAAGACTGGGGCTGACCCCCGCAGCTGTCCTTGAGCTGCTGGACTCCTCCTGCTCCCTGCCTGTGCCTGCTATCTTGCTTGGCTGCCAGTTCTCCTGCTCCTGAAGGAATCTTGGTGCTCCCTTCCCAGGAAAAAGGCAATCAAAAGCAATTATATTCCCTTTTATATCCGTGGAATCTAATTTATTTCAGTTTGTTCAGCAAATCATCCTCTGCTTTCATAGAGCATTGTGAACCCTACAGCAACCAATCCAAATCTTTCCTTTTCCTCACCAAACTCTGTATCAGCACTCAATACACATGCAGCCTATATCTACAGCTTTTACAGCTGCATCCAGTGACGAGACGGTGAGTTCTGTGGTGGGGGTGGCCATTAAAGGCTTTGGCACGCTTCCTTGAGCTGGGAAACGCCTAAAAAACTCGATCAGGGGTCGGCGCTGGGCCCCTGGCTCCACAGCAGTTCCCGCGAGGTGCCTGACGGGAGGGGGCGGGCCCGACAGCTACCGCGCGGGGTTTAAACGGCCCTTAGGGAGCACAGCGACCGGAGCGGGGTACGTCGAACAGGGTAGTTTGAGTGGCAGTTCGAGCAAGCAGGGAGGGCGCAGCGAGGGGCTGGAGCACAGCCAGAAGGGACTGAGAACCATGGTGGCAACCGGTCAAAAGATTAAGGCTGCATCAAGAATGATGGAAGCTGCCACGCAGACAGAGCCCCAGTGGGTGCATGCAGCTACCCAGACCCTGGGCTGCAGACAGTGCCCCCCTCCCACAGTGGCTCATGCCTCTGGCACTGGCTCCACTTGTGAAAGCTGCACTCGAGTGGGGGAACTCCATTGTATGGTGGAGGAGTTAAGGGAGGAGGTGAAGAGGCTGAGGACCATCAGGGAGTGTGAGAGGAAGATAGACCAGTGGAGCAGGGCTTTCTCACTCACTCAGCAGCCTGCTGGAGCTGGTATGTGCAAAAACCACCCACCTGCAAGCTGCAAGGTTGGGGGAACAAGAGATGGGGAATGGCAGCAAGTTCCTGCCAGACGAAGGAAACCTGCTCCCCTCAACCAGACAGCAAAACCCGAGATCCCCCTGGTGAATAAGTACCATGTGCTGCAGGTGGAATCCAATCCTAAGGATGATAGCTCCCACAGCCTAGAATCTTTCCCTAGGCTGCACCATCCTCAGAAAAAGATAAAAACATCCTCCATTAAGAAGAAGAGGAGGGTGATTGTTGTAGGGGACTCCCTCCTAAAAGGAACGGAGGGACCCATTTGCAGACCAGACCTGCTCCACAGAGAGGTCTGCTGCTTACCAGGGGCATCAGTGAAGGAGGTAGCTAGAAAAATTCCTTCCCTGGTCCACGAGGCAGACTACTATAGTAGTGATAGTAGTCCAAACCGGTAATGATGATTTAGTAAGCAGAAAGACCAAAGCCATCAAGAAAGACTTCAGGGCCATTGGGAAAATGATTGAGGGCTCTGGGGCACAAATACTATTCTGCTCCAGCCCAAGGCTAAATAGAGACGACCTGGAAGTCAGGAAAAAGAACTTGATTAATGCCTGGCTCCAAGCCTGATGTGAGGAGAGGGGCTTCAGCTTCTTTGATCACGGAGTGGCTCACACACCCCCAAACTTTGTTGCTAAGGATAGGACACGTGTGTCTTCTAGTGGGGCTAAAGCCCGTGCTAAAAACCTAGCTAAGCTCATAAATTGAGCTTTAAACTAGATGTGAAGGAGGAGGGGATTGAGACCAGGCTAGACAGAAGTGAGCCTGGATGTGGGACACTGGTGATTCAGAGTGAGTGTGCTGGTGAGGACCACCAGTACATCACCACACAGAAAGTGGGGGAGAACACACCTGGGGGTGGTAAGGGAGATACACGCAGTCTGGTGATAGCTACTCCAGTTACCAGGTAATCGGGAATGAACTCTGTTCCCTCTAAGAGGGCTGAAGGCTCGGCAGCTCAGGTGAAGTGCATTTACACCAATGCACACAGCATGGGTAATAAGAAGGAAGAGCTGGAAGCTGTTGTAAGGCAAGGAGCCTATGATGTCGTTGCCATCACGGAAACATGGTGGAATGACTCATATAACTGGAGTACAGATATGGGGGGTACAAATTCTTCAGGAGGGACAGGAAGGGAAGGAGAGGAGTGGGGGTAGCCCTCTTTGTAAGGGAGGACATGGACACTGTTGAAATGGATTGTGGTGATGAGGAGATTGAGTGCCTGTGGGTTAAAATCAGAGGAGCCCATAAGAATGTAGATTTTGTGATGGGAGTCTGTTACAGACCACCCAGCCAAGGAGAAGCAGCTATAAACAGTTGGGGTTAATCTCTAGATTGATCCCTCTTATTCTTGTGGGAGAATTCAATCTTCCTGATATCTTCCTGAAGTACAATAGAGCAGAAAGGAAGCAGTGAAGGAGACTCCTGGAGTGTGTGGAAGACAACTTCCTTGCACAGCTGGTGAACAAACCGACATGGGAAGGTGACCTCCTGGACCTGCTGTTTGTGAACAGAGAAGGCCTTGTGGGGGACGTGGCAGTAGGAGGACACCTAGGACGAAGCGATCATGAGATGACAGGGTTTTCTGTTCTAGGCGAAGTGAAAAGGGTGGTTAGCAGGACAGTAGCATTATATTTCCAGAGGGCAGACTTTAAACTCTTTAGAAGGCTGGTTGGCAAAGTCTCATGGGAGACAGTGCTTAAAGGCAAGGGAGCCCATGAGGGCTGGGAGCTCTTCAGAAAGGAGATCCTAGCAGCTCAGGAGAAATCCATCCCCATGTTCCGAAAAAAAGGCCAGCAGAGGAGAAACAGCTTGGTTGAACAGTGAGATCTTGAGTGATATCAAGAAGAAGAGAAAGGTTTATGGGCTCTCGAAGAGGGGATAGGCCTCTTGGGTGGACTACAGGAAGGAAGTGAGATTGTGTAGAGAAAAAATCAGAAGGGTTAAGGCTCAACTAGAAAACAGATTGGCAAAGTCTGTGAATGATAACAAAAAATCTTTCTATAAATATATAAATAATAAAAGGAGGACTAGGGAGACCATACAGTCCCTACTGGATGCAGAAGGAAGAACAGTGACAGAGGATGAGGAAAAGGCTGAGGTACTTAATGCCTTCTTTGCCTCAGTCTTTAATTGTAAAGAAGGTTGTTCCCTCTGTGTACAAACCCCGGAGCTAGAGGAGCAAAATGAGGCTCCCATGGTCCAAGAGGAGGTGGTCAGAGCCCTGCTAGCCCGACTAGACACCCACAAGTCTATGGGGCCAGAAGGGATATACCCAAGGGTATTGAAGGAGCTGGCAGATGTGCTGGCCAAACCCCTTTCCATCATCTTCCACCAGTCCTGGAAGACTGGGGAAGTTTCACTGGACTGGAGGCTGGCTGATGTTGTGCCCATCTACAAGAAGGGTCACAGGGAGGATCCAGGGAACTACAGGCCTGTCAGTCTGACCTCAGTGCCAGGGAAAGTCATGGAACAGGTGATCTTGAGTGCTATCATGAAGCACATGCAAGAGAACCAGGTGATCAGGCCCAGTCAACACGAGCTTACAAAAGGCAGGTCTTGCCAAACTAACCTGATCGCTTTCTATGACCAAGTGACTCGGCTGCTGGATGAGAGAAAGACTGTGGATGTGGTCTTCCTGGACCTCAGTAAAGCCTTTGACACAGTTTCTCACAGCATTCTGCTACGGAAGCTGTCAGCCTCTGGCCTGGACAAGCGCACACTCTCCTGGATGGAAAACTGGTTGGATGGCTGGGCCCATAGAGTGGTGGGAAATGGTGTTAAATGCAGCTGGAGGCCAGTGACAAGTGGGGTTCCCCAGGGCTCAGTGCTGGGTCCAGCCCTGTTCAATGTCTTTATCAATGATCTGGATGAAGGCATCGAGTGCTCCCTTAGCAAGTTTGTAGACGACACTAAGCTGGGTGGAAGTGTGGATCTGCTGGAGGGTCGGGAGGCTCTGCAAAGGGATCTGAACAGGCTGGACTGCTGGGCTGATTCCAGTGGCATGAGGTTTAACATGGCCAAATGCACTTGGGGCACAACAACCCTATGCAGTGCTACAGACTAGGAGAAGTCTGTCTAGAAAGCTGCCTGGAGGAGAAGGACCTGAGGATGTTGGTTGACAGCTGACTGAACATGAGCCAGCAGTGTGCCCAGGTGGCCAAGAAGGCCAATGGCATCTTGGCTTGTATCTGAAACGGTGTTACCAGCAGGTCCAGGGAGGTTCTTCTCCCTCTGTACTCGGCACTGGTGAGACCGCACCTTGAATCCTGTGTTCAGTCCTGGGCCCCTCACCACAAGAAGGATGTTGAGGCTCTGGACGAGTCCAGAGAAGAGCAACAAAGCTGGTGAAGGGGCTGGAGAACAGGTCTTATGAGGAGCGACTGAGAGAGCTGGGGTTGTTCAGCCTGGAGAAGAGGAGGCTGAGAGGAAACCTCATTGCTCTCTACAACTACCTGAAAGGAGGTTGTAGAGAGGAGGGTGGTGGCCTCTTCTCCCATGTGACAGGGGACAGGACAAGAGGGAATGGCCTCAAGCTTTGCCAGGGGAGGTTCAGGCTGGACATTAGGAAAAGAATTTTCACAGGAAGGGTCATTGGGCACTGGCACATACTGCCCAGGGAACTGGTTGATTCACCTTCCCTGGAGGTGTTTAAGGCACGGGTGGACGAGGTGCTAAAGGGCATGGTTTAGTGTTTGATAGGAATGGTTGGACTCAATGATCCCGTGAGTCTCTTCCAACCTGGTTATTCTATGATTCTATGATTGTAATGACCATAACTAATAGCAAAATTCTCATTAGCTTCAAAAGGAGAAGGAATAAACACCAGGTCTCAGTCCTTGCACCATAAAGAAGATGACAAAAGCAGCCCTCTGCAGAGCCTCATTTAACAGAGGCCTTATCCGCGAGATAAAGTGATTTCATTAACTTGTATGGGAACGTGCATGGAGAAATAGAGGATTTCAGCTAGTATAGAACCACAGATATAAAATAGATATGTTTAGCACCATCACTATGTCCTCTTAGTACAGTTAAATTTTACTATATTATTATAATGCACTTAACTTTATCAAAACAATAAAAATATTTAATACACCCATACTTGGAAGTTAATTAAACCTGCTGTTTTATTAAAGAGTTATAAAGAAAGTTGTTAATGTTTAATTTACTAAGCAGTTGCCAAGCTTATTTGCCGTGCCACTCTTCAACATAGATGTGGAAGGTTAAAGTCCCTTGAGAGTCTAGCAAAAGCTATTTCTCCAATCTGATTTTGATTAATGAAGTTCAGTGGAGTGTAATTTGACTAACTACTGACATTATTTACGGACAAAAAATAATCTCTTACCTCCATTATCTTTTAGATGCAGTGCTATCTTGGTGTCATCTATAAAGCAAATTCAAAGTTAGTTGTAGGAAAAAGTATTTTTCTATGTCATGAGTCATTTTATGAATGACTTTCAAATGTCAAAGAAATTCCACAATTAGAAAATGATTTGGTACTCAACTCAGCAAGAATTAGATTGTGGTGTTCTTACTTACACTGAGCAATGCTTTACTTCCTTACTGCTAAAAAATTCATTTATGAGAGTGTTACAGTGCAAAGGGGGATTCAAAATACTAAAGTGTGCCTAATAACACCTACAAATAATTAATTTCTGTTACAATTTCATACACAGCTTGAGCATTCTATCCTATTAAGGACTATATGAATCAACATATGACAATAAAATGAAACAATGACCCAGTTCCTCTTCTAAGAATCAAGAAAGGTTTACCAGTTTTAAATTCTATTTATTCCTATATTCCTTTCTTGTAAACATTAATGAACAAAAAGCCAGAGAATAATGCTGCTAATGCAGTCCAAATTTTGCACTGACAGTTTCTAACCACCTTTTGCTGCAAACTCAGCCTTTCTTATCAGTAGATTCACACCTTGCAGTGCCTTCAGCTCGAATTTTCCTGCCACAGGCCACTTAAAAAAGTCTGCAAGTACCTGGCATCTTCCCTTCTGTTAACATACAATTCCAACCAAGAGCTCCTCCTACCCCTCCTTTTATTTTATATATGTTATTTGATTAATCTGGGTTAGCTTTTCAACCCAGCTGAATTTTCTCCAGGAGCAGCAAAGCAGGATATCTCAACAGGAAGGTTCAGAAGCCTATAGAAACTATTTCACAACAGTGAGCACTACATGAAAAGAACAGGGTCAACTAACTGAAAAAAGTAAACAGGCAAATTTCAAAGAGGTTTTTAATTTGGGTTATCTCTAATTTTCACCTGATTAAGTCAAATAACAAAAAAGGATTTAAAATTCATCACATCTGTAACAAGAATTTCTTCACTAACTTTAGCAAGTATTTTTCCATCTACTCTCTCAACAGGTTCAGGACTGTGGCCTGATGGTTAAGGAACTGATACAATTCCCTGTAACCACAAGTTCTTCAGAAGTCTGTTTGGCTTTTCTGTGTGTGCCCAGGACTGTCCCCTTTTCCACTGCTCATTCTCTTTGCCCCTTACTGTGCACTTTACTGTTGTAAGAATGAGTTGCAATTTAGAAGCAGTAGTAGGCAATGCCTTGACTGCAATTCCCCATTCTTTCCACAGCTCCAAAGAGAAAAGGTCAACATGACCACAGCTCCAAAGAGAAAAGGTCAACATGACCACGTATTAAAAGTAAATAAATTTCTTTTAGACTTGTAAATTACATGTTTACACTACAGAATAATGAAGTTCACACAATTCACCTTCTGTAGGCAGGCTAGTTGGTAGGCGGGAAGTGGTGGATTCTCTGGTAGTTGTCAGAACTTTGAACTTGGTGGTGGTTGTCTGCAAGGTGGTGGTGGAGTATGGATGTATTTCAGTTGTGTCTATACTCTCACAGATCTTATCTTTTGACTGTTAGGAAAAAAATAAAAATGAAGAGAAAATTAATTCTCAGCAGAGACTGTCACTAAATGAAGAATTTAAGCATGGACAAGCTGTCAGGATAAAAAGAATGAAAATGGAATTTAAAGACCTTTTTCTTTTCTTTTTTTTCCCCTCTTATTTTCTTTTACCTTTGAAGTACTTTACATAGCATTCAGCAACATGTATTTTTCATTTAGCCACAAAACTTACTATACTCATTTGTTAATGACAAGGCTTCAAAGCCATCCCTGAATGTCAAAGATGCTATTTTCCCCAGATAGATGTGAACAACTGAAATTGTCATTCATATTTTCACTCTTCTGTTGTGAATGCTTGCTGCTACTGGTCCGGGTGCCATAACACATGTTAAAAGAAGACATGTGGAAATTAAATTATAGCACTTGATAGTGACTAAAGTGTAGTTAACTGGAACATTTAATTAAGATATACATATGCAGATATCACAGAAAAATATGAATATATATATGTAGAATGTGTGCATGTTTTCAGCCTATAGAATATTTATATAATACACTATAGAGCAACACATTAACTACATGCCTATTAATTCTATATAATATTAAAACGTCACATATTATATGTGTGACTATACCAATTATTTTATAATATGTAAGTATAATAAAATACAAACTATATAAACTATAAAATACAATAATCATACAATATTTTGATTAAAATCTCAAGTATTTTGGTTTTTTTTTTCCTTAATTTATGGACACTTAGAATTCTGCAGGTGTAACAAATATTTTCTTCTATGGATCACACAGTCCTGTGGGAAAATGCATTCAATTAGCAAGCAACAAATATGGCAACTGCCTGTAACTCCTGCTGTACCCATTCATTTTAATGAGAAGTGCAATTCTGCAAAACCTGTTCATTTTATTGACGTCTGCTTGTCAAAACTCAGTGGGTGTTGCTTTTCTTTTAATATGTGTGGTATGTTATTGTCCTTTGTTTTACCAGAAACAATATATTACCCTAAAAAAAGGTATCAGCACTTTCAGTATAATGATTCCACAAATTTCTACATGTTTTAGCTTCAAAGTCCCTGTTAATTTCACTGATGCCACTTAATCAAAATTTAGCTCAAAATCTATATTACAAAGAAATAAACATTACTACAAAAATCTTCATTATTCATTGTCTTGAATGAATGCATCTAAAATCAGCCTCTGTGTGCTGCTTATTGATCCTTCGTTGGACTGAACAGTCAGCTAAGGCACCATTCTGGAAGATGCTAAGTAAGCTGTTGTATCTACTCCAGAGAGCCTGAAAGTTACACTGTGAACACCAATCAAGTAGTCTGGAACTGAGCTTCTCAGATGCATTTACTGTATAAATAATTTCCTGTCAGATCATGTACTAAGCCTTGGAGCACTAGTTGTGTTGAAAGGCGAAGGGAGATGCAGGATGGGATGGTACTGTCATGCAGAGAGCAGCTTTTGGATAACTTCATCTGCAAGTACAACTGAGTCCTAGCTAGTTATAATCTGGAGTAAATCAATACAAAAGTTGTGTACTATAACAAATGCTCCAACAAACTTTTATTTTATGTTCTTGAAAAGGTTGTCCTTCAGAGACAAAAAAATCTCACAGAAATTCCATTCTTAAATCATCAGTTTACAAAAGGCAAATCTGAAGCTTCAAGTCCATGTAACAAGTTAGTATGTAGCGTGCAGTTGCTTTGCAATTACAGTTTACAAGAAAAAAAATTCTTCAGTCAGCCTGGATTTATACCATTACTTCTCTTTGTTTCTACTGAGAATAAAACAGAATGTGGTTTTCTAACTAGACACTTGGGGCTAAATTTTGCCCTCAGTTTCACCTGACATTACACTTCTGAAGGGCTGTGTTGGTGAAACTACGAGAAAATGTAGCCCTTTCAGGCAAAATGGAAAAGTAATTGCTTTTTAATGGCCATCAGGAGATTAAAAGTGTCATAAATTAATTTCTTCCTATTACCACACTCCTGAAATGAAAAAAACCCAAACCCCACTCCAAAAAAACCCTCAAACCATAAAGCTTTCCAGAGGGAGGACACTGGGAAAGAACCAGCAGTATATATTTACATATGTGTCTTGAAAATGAACTGCTGTGCTTCAGGAGTACTCTCAGTACCTCTTTTAGAGGAGGCTTGCAGTCCCTGCTTGTCAGTCCAGCATTACCACACTCGGATATTTTGTTCTTTCTCTCATTCTCTCACTGCTTCTCCAGGAAAGTAGATTCAAATATCTTGTAGTTGATTTTTCTTTTTTTTTTTTTTTTTAAGATCTTTGAATTTATCTATGGAATTTCTTCTGTTCTAAATGATTCGGCCCAATTTCATAACCAAAATGCAAGACATGTGATGTCTGTTTCTCACTAGACACTGCTCTGGCACAGGGTTTTCTGAGATGAAGAACACCGTGGTTTCTTCCCCTTTTCTGGCAAGTGTCAGAGGTCTAAGAGACCTCTGTTTTGGGGCAGAAGTTCTTGTATTTTAATTTTCTACAGATGTTTAGTTTGTGTTCATTTTTTTCCCTGAAATGAGGAGTGAAATGGTTCAGCCTATTATTCTTTATTATGCCTCACAGCATTTCCACTGAAAGATGAAGACAAACATAGCATGTCTTTGGCCTTGAAAACATACTTCATAATATGAATAATTCAATCAAAAGCATTATAAGTATATAAATGGCCTCTGATTGGCTGAGGATGTCAAGTACTCACATACCTCTTCAGGGCAACCACTGTCGACCCAATCTTGCCGGTGACGGTCAAATCCACTGGAGCATCTTTAAATGTTGAAATAGATTGAAGTTGTCCAGATGGAAACAGGAGGAAAACAAGAACAAGAAGAGAAGGGAGAGGAAGGGAAAAGAATGACAGAGAGAATAAGTAAAAGATGTGATTTATATTAAAATCCATATGATTTGAGGCTGTTGCCTGCAATATGAATCGATTATTTAATCCACTTCAAATGAAAGGCATTTCAATGAATGAGTTATTATTTTAGGAGTTTTTTTAAAAAAATAATAATTTTTCAATTAGAATGTCTCCCTTCCACCAGATAATTATTAAGACTGTACCGAGCCACAGAAGTTTCAAGTTTGATGTCAGCTGTATGGATGTAAATTGGTTTAATTCTTTCTGTCCCAGCTTCATAGCCAGGAAAATTTAATCCCCCAAAGAATATAGTGAATCGGTAACCACTTTTATCAGCTAGGTGATCTGAGACCTCAAAATACACATACAAGGACATGATCAGTGTTCACAGATATATATAACAACTCCTCTGAACAGCCTTCATTACAATTAGATACTACTACACAGTTGCTTCTACCTCTCCACTACCTGCAAAAAAACTTAAGTTGCATACATATTTCTTAACAAATTGGATGAGGTTAATAACCTGCTGGCAATATCCTTTCTCATTTGCAATACATAGCAGAGAGATTTTAAAGCAACTTGTAACATTTTCATATAATTATTCCCCTGGTGATTCCCATCTCACAAGAGTCTTATCAGTACTTATACAGTAACTTAGGGTTTCCTAGACAAGAAGTAGCATTGCAAACAGAGAGCATTATTAAAATGGCAAGCAAATAACTTACTATGACATTTGACTTTGAAAGATATTCTCCTGCTAGGTTTTTTTTAATTTTTTTTTGGTTTGTTTGTTTTCTGCATTCACTTCCTGTAGTATTCTGTTATGAGACAGGATGATGACATTTGGTATCCAGGGTCATAACTTACCTGACAGCACAGCAAATAAAATTATTGTTGTCTTTTAATGAGACAAGGCAAGCAAATAAGGCCATTGTTATGTTTAGCAGCAATTATTAGGTTATTTTTTGTTCTCAGTGAAGTGAAAGGTGACAAGATATGTCAAGTATTACCCAACTTCAAATGAGGTAAACAGGCACGTTTGGAAGAATGCAACAGTGGAATCATTTTTATAGTAGAATGTGTTACAAGAAGTTGCAAACAATGTCAACAACACACTTAGGATAATAATTTTCTCCATGTAATTATTTTGAGCAGAATCTACAGTGTTCTTGACAAAAGATTCTGAGAAAATGTTGATGCCCTTGTTAGTTGTACATGTACTGATCCACATTCTATCCTTTGCAATGTTACTAAAAAAAACCCAAACAAACCTCAACCCTCACAGGTGTCAGTTATCACTCACTTTATAGCAACTGACCTTTCCAAAACCCTATGTCAGTGAAGAAAAAAGATGCCCAAATCAGAAGTGTATTCCAAAGAATAGTATCCTTATTCTCAAAACGTGGGAATAAAGGCTACCAGGAACAGTTTCTTCTTTTTGCTGAAGGGTGAGTAAATCAGTGCCATGCTGGGATCTCAGTGCAGTCTCCTTGTCTTTGGGGTATTCTGTCTCTCTGGATGTTTGAGAGAACAAGGAGAACCTTGCTAAACAGAAAGATATGGTGATGTGACATTCCAGGTATGAATAGAATGCATTTTTTTAGAAGTCAGTCTCTCCTGCTTTTCTCTGAAGTTTCAAGAGCTCCACTAGCAACTTCTGTGCCCATCTTGAAGGAGAACAGGGATATTTTTTTAATTTACTGAATACTCATGGACACATTACATTTCAGTCACACTGCCCTAGTTAAAACCTAAAGGGTTGAAGGATATTCTGCACGTCTGAAAATTAAGTCTACTGGTTACACATGACACCAGGCCACTCCATAATTTCCTACAACAGAGGCAACTGCTACAGTTACATATCCATGCTAATTCAAACCCAACTGTACTGTAGTGATTATTTTTTTTAAAATCTTAGATTTTATCTTGTATCTAAATGGTGTCAAACTTAAGGATCCAGAGGTCAAATGATTATCCTAGGCACAGTGCATTTACAGTTCTTAAGTCTTTTCTAACAAACTGCTGAAATATAGTGGCAAGTAACATTGCTGTGGTTGATGTTCCCACAGAAATGACAACCACCCAGAAGTTGAATGCAACATGCAAGGACTTCAAATGGCTCTTTCTAATATCTCAGACAGATGACCCTGCTTTAAAGAAAAACACATTGAACCCTGGACACAATTTAATACTTTCTATTGATACCATGGTGAGTCCAAACAATGTTATCAGAATGCAACATTATCAAGAACTAGATAGGCTCCAACCAACCCAGTTTGTGAACTTCTTCTGAGGTATGTGTCAGTGGGATGTCACCCATAGCAGACACTATCATTGCTGCGTCATTGAGTTAGAATTCTGGAAACTATCATTTCAGTGCACCATTCACTCACTGACTGCATTTTTTAGACTTTCATATAGAAGCACAATGATAATTCCCTGCTATGATTAAAATATTGGAGCAGATTTGATTAACTATGCCATTTATGCCATCTGTCAACACAGCCATTTAATAAGTACTTCATTTTCAAGGGATGAATAAAATCAGCTCCTGGCCAAGCAATAACAAAGATGTTCTAGGAAATGAGAATAGGGACCTTTATGCAATGTAAGGAATTTCAGGATTTGTGTGGACAATTTGGTCTGACTAATAGAACTGAATTTGGGCAACAAGAAAGATGTCAGAATCTTTTGAGTAAACTGTGTGTAGGCAGAGAAGAGAGGGATTTCATGAGATCTACCAGATGCCATTTACCTCCATTTGGTAGAGAATCTTTAAATGGCAAGCAGTGTCCTTTCAGTGCATGAACTGCAACGTTTTGCTTCTTTTAAAAGAGTTCAATCAGGATTAATAACAGGAATAAATCAGACACCCTGTAAACAGATAATTCATCAAGGTTGAACCTATAAAATATTGGAACATTACAGGGAAAGAAAGGGGCAAAGTTTGTATGAAAATAACTTTTCACCAGCTGCTATAAAACAATCAAGAGCATTAAAAGGCACAACATGTGTCCTTTAAACCAACTACTCCCTAGGTTCTTGTTTTTTTGTGTGTTTGGTTCCCCCTCCCCGGATATCTGTAAAAGTATATGAAGAATGGAATTCTGGAAACTGAAGAACATTTCAGAAATCTGAAATGATTTCTTAAATATCATGTAATTACTCAGCTCAATTAAAATGTTTATTAAATCTTCTAAATTAAATGTTTACCTGGAAAACTAAATAGAAAAATTAAACAGACAAAACTCTATTCTGCCTTTAACAGCTAAGGAAGGCCCATAACATTAGGAAAAGATTAAGATAATGGCAAAATTGTTTGAATTACCAAAAAAAAAAAGAATTAGAACATTTCAAAGTGGAATTTCTTTCCAAGTTAAGGGAGATAGCAAGTAAAATATAAAAATAAATATATAAAATATATTTAAAAAACCAAAATTACTGGAAGACTTGAACTTTATGACTGTCCAGCTGAAAAAACTCTGTATCATGGAGTGATTTTTGGAGGGTACTCAAGAAAATGAGTATCTTTGTGCTCAGTCTGTCTCTGCCTCCCATTTACCAGAGAACAGACTGCATCTTGGTTCCTCCATCCTTCAAATGTCGCTTTCTTGTCATACTTTGCTATCTGGGAAAAGACTGTATTTTCCTCCCTTTGTTATTTTCCACTTTCCCCTTCAAAAATGTGGGACTTTATCACAGCTTGAAGTGCTCATGATGTTCATGTGAAGTGTTACTGTTAGTGACTGTAGTATGAATTTGTAAGGTATTTGAATAGCATTTGTGCTTAGCACCTACCGTAACATGCCTAATCACATATCTTAAGTCAAACATAAGCGTGTTTTCTGTATTTATCATTTACATCAAAGTATTGCTTAATTAAACTGTACTTCAGAATAGGATGAGAATTTGAATTGAGAAATTGAATTTATGAGTATATGGCATCAGAATTTCCAACAGAGTCAGTAGAAAATAATAATGATCAAATATGTTCTCTGGGAGGGACATACACTGAAATTAGCCTCTGATACTAGATTACATTCTCCACTGCTTTGGCTTTGTTAATTTATACCTGCACGTAGTGGGTATAAAGAGCTAACAGCAATAGAAATTAGCAGAGAATTCTGATCTGTTGGCATTGCTACCTGTTTTGCACACAAGAAATTATCCGGAGTTCAAGGCAAAGAGCTCTTAAGCTCTGCTGGGTGTACTTCACACTCTTCTTGATGGTCCTGACTAGCAAAATTAACCCCCCTTCCTCACCTTTACATGACTGTCTGAACCACTTTCTATTTTTGAGTGTAGAAGTTGTTCTCTTCAGTTTTAGGGTGGATGCTCCTGTAATCTTACACTTTTTTCCCTAAGGTTACATGCTACATTCCTTTCTGGTTAAACAAACGAAAGTGAGTGTCCAGCTATATTTTGAAAATTGCTTTATAATGTTTTATGTTGACACCCTCAGAAGTACAGTTAGCCTCACAAACCTCTTGCTTTGCCTCTAGTTTCTAAAGTATGAAGGTCACCTTTGGAGAAAATATTTTCTTTTCCACTTTAGGAAATGATTCAGCTGTGATAACATAGACTTCTGTAACAGAACCTAAAGTTAAGCCTGGATTTTGCTGCAGACCAGAAGAGCACACAATAATTCACAGCACCTATGCATCCGACAGTACTCCCAGACTTACGAATTGTAGAACTGGGAATAATATTGGAAAACGTCAGGTGTCAGGTGGCACGCACCAAGGCACAGATCTCATTCACACATTGGTCAAGCTCCCTTTGCATTCATATACTTCTACTATTTTACTCTTTTATAAAAAAAACCACCAGTGCCATTAACAAGCAGTAAAGGTCTTGGGACAGGATGAAATTGGCCCGGTGCCTAAAGAAAGTAGCAAATAGGGCTGTTCACATTTCAGTTTCCACACATGAAATTCTGGCAATTGCACAATAGATAATGTGGCTGTTTCAGTACTACTGGGCATCAGCCTCTGAGCTGCTAGAAAGAGAAGTGCAGAGATGTTTTTGTTCAGTCTAGGTTACTGATGCTATTATATCTGATTCACAGATCTAAAAAGAGCAAGAAGGCAAAGGAAGCAGGAGTTATGAAAGGAGAATAATGCATAATGTGCTAAACTGACTCTACGTAAGCTATGCTTATATGCTTATAAAAGTAGGCTGACAAAACAGGAGGGCATTCTGCACTAAGATTACAGTTTTGAAGCTACATATTTATACTAGCAAATTTGTGGGAAGTATGGATGAATTAGGGTTAAGAAAACACCTGTTGTAAAGGCTCAGTGAATTCTTCAGTTACAAAGCAAAACAAAGGAAGGGCATGAATTATCCTGTAACTGGTTATTTTCAAAAGAACTTGAAGTTATTCGTTTCCCAAATTAGTGTTCTACTTGCACCTCATTTTTTTCATTTGAAGTTAGTAAAATTCTAGAGTCAACATTCAGCTAGAACAGCCTGCAAAACAGATTACCAAAGAATTACAGAAGAGTTGGGGATCATCAATTTCTTAATTAACTGTACATATTAATATTTGTTGCAATATATGGTGGAATGCAAGTGGTTTCATTAATGCAGATATTGGAAGAATTAATAGACCTGAACAGAGGGGGAACTGAAGATGTAACGGCACACAAAAATGCCTTAATAATTAGGAAGAATACTGAGAAAACTTTATTTCCCTGAAATTGGGAGTATCTCCTACAGGGAAATGTTACAGAGTTCCCCGCTGTTTAGGTGACTGGAAAGAGTGACAAAATATAAATGCTATAGAAAATCAGTAGACTACAGTAAGAAATTGAACACTTTGCATCAGCAGGTCTTAATCTGAGATTATCCAGATTTTTATGGAGAAACATGCACAGTTCATGTTTGTCTAAATAAAGATTTCAGCAACACGACACGAGTATGTGTATAGCAATACGAAAAATTTAAAATATTATGCTTTTTATTTTATTATATAAAAGGAGAATTTTCATTTATGGCCCTTCCTTAAAAAGCAGTATCTAGGAGTCTATAAGACAAATATGATTTTGGTGATGCTCAGGTTATATTGAGGAGTGAACCAATAAGTGGTTACTCTTCTGGTAGGCAGTTAAAGCTATTCTGATCACTCTGATTGTTTCTATTCTAGTAAAATAAACATACCCAGAAAAGTTCCTTGGCGCTGAAGACTCCTGGCACAGAACATGCCGGAACAAGCAAACTCTCTGAACCCTGAAAAGGAGGAGGCTGTACATAAACTGCCAGCTTGGAATAATCCCTGAACAATTGAATTCCTGCTGCACCATGCCTGGGAATTGTTCAGGACAGTGCTCCTGGGCATGAACAGAAATAATGTCAGGGAACATCATAACTACTAATGAATGGTACAGATGATAATTTTCCAATGCCTAGGAAGCTTCCTAGGCTCAGTTTAATTTGCAAGTAATTTTATGTCAACAAATATTTGGTATGGGAAGATAAACTACAGCAGTATTGTATTATTTTGTGTGACCACTAAGTGACCATTAAATAAATCTATCCGGGCCTGACATTTTGCACTGCATTTCAGTGAAACAGAAAAATAAAATTTGATAGAGTGCAAAAAGTTTCCATTGAAAAAATATTGATTGATTCCATTGAAAAATACTAGATTTATTTAATTCCTTATTTACTTATTGCCATTGTAATGACAGTAAGGGAAATGAAGAGTGAGAGTCACAAAATTGGTGGAAGACAGATTTCTGCATATAATGCAGTGAGTTGATTGCTTATATGAAGGGAAGAAAACAAACGCTTCCATTAAAGCAGAATAACTTTCATGCTATAAAGTATCCTAAAGTCAGGTGTGATAATACGGGCTTCCTGTCTCCACAGATGCATCCTGAATTTCTATCCTGAACTTGGAAGTCTTCTGAAATGCTTTGTTCTCAGCTTCTGTTCTTTCAATTTTTATACACACTCAAGATAAAGAAAGAAAGAGGCAATTGCAAAAATGAGTATCTAGTCCAACAATTTAAGATATAACGGGGAGGTGGTGTCTGTGTTCTGTAATACAATATCATGAACATACAAATATTTAATAAAAGATACACAGCAACACATTTCTCACAACATATCATTTTCTGATGGTCAAGGAAGGATTCAGGGACTACAAATTAAATTAATCTCAGACATGAAGGGAAGAGATCCGATACCTTGCTCCTCACTAAATTTTGGCCTATTCGACAAATCGCGCCTATTGCACTATCATTATTTTTGCCAACCCATTAATGAAGCTTTTTTCTGTAACTGAATTTATCTAACAAATTCTGAAGTCATAAAACTTGGATTGGTCAAATTTGTGTATTTTCTAATACATCATTGTATAAAAAGAAAAAAATCTCCAAGTTGTCCAGATGATGTAAGCAGTAAAGTTGATTTAGTTCAGTCTTTTGGAGGAGAAGGTAAAATAAACTGCAAAATGGCAGTAGCACTGCTCTATGTACAGCAATGCATAAAATCATTACAAAATGAAGAACTATGGATAACCACATTAACCTTCTTCAGTACTATACTGATAATTAATGCTTATGATTGAGCATTAAGTCAGGACTAAAAAAAACCTAATTAATTTCATTAGGAGTACCTTGCTTATATATCTCCCATAAAGGAGGAGAACTGCTGTTGTAGGGCCTAACTGTTCTCTTTAGAAACTAAACATCCACTTATGTTTTCTATTTCTTTCCTTGCCATCCATATTACAACTTTTAAGGGTTTTTCTCTCTGAAGGTGAAACTCCTTATATCCTGCCACACTTTTCTTTCAGGAGTAGTGACCATGAACTATTAAGAATGTACTTACTTCTAACTCTTCTAGTAGCACAGGAATAGTAGTTAGAATAAAAAAAAAAAAAAAAAAAAGCCATATGGAACGGTCTGCCAAGGGAGGTGGTTGACTCATCTTCCCTGGAGGTGTTTAAGGTACGGGTGGATGAGGTACTAGGGACATGGTTTAGAGATTAGTGGGAATGGTTGGACTCGATGATCCGGTGGGTCTCTTCCAACCTGGTGATTCTGATTCTATGACTCTGTGATTCTATAGTTGACAATCAGCTGATAGAGTTGTTGATAAAAATACCAGTAGTTTAGCAAATAAACGTAACTCTTCCAGACAAATTAGTGTTAGGTTAAGGAAAGTTAGCAAATTTCAGAGGTGGGAAAAAGAGATGAGGTGGGACTTTGCACGTGCAAGAAGCGGAAGAAACAGCCTGAGCATCATGAAGACAATCTAAGCAGGGTGACAATTATGCTGTATATTAGATGATACATTGATATCTGATTATTTTAGGTTTAGATATATTTTAGTGGGAAAACCAAGGAAGAGTTTAGGACCATGACTGCATTCCTCTGTCTTTGAACCTCTGTATATACAGAGGAGTGTAAAGTCAGACTGTGTTTATCTATTTGCCTTAAACATTTTGCCTGAGGACTACCCACTTGTAGCACCAGCTCATCTGTGGTGCTGTGGTTCAGCAGGGTCAGTGCAGGAGCAGGCCTCGCTCTCCCTCGCTGGGGTGAAGTTGGGCCCCAGTGCTGGCTTTGGCGGGGGGAGGGGATGCA
Organism: Clamator glandarius; assembly: GCA_033459285.1. Taxonomy (NCBI): domain Eukaryota; kingdom Metazoa; phylum Chordata; class Aves; order Cuculiformes; family Cuculidae; genus Clamator; species Clamator glandarius. Next base: position 2,164,510 of record JAUNZM010000046.1, read on the forward strand.
GCCGTTGCTGCTGCCCCCCCACGTCCCCCCCCCAACCTGCTGGCTTCTGGAGCCTGCGAAAAGGACACTGATAAAAGGACTCTCAAGGGAGGAGACTCGCTCTCACCTCCATGCTCGCTCTCACTCACACACTTTGATCAGAGCAGCCTGGACCACGTGGCCTGGACCACGTGTTCCCGAGATCATCTGCTGCCTTCGATGTGGTGATTTCTTTCCTTCTCTTTCTGTCTCTCTCTCTCTCTCTCTCTCTCATTACCTTATGGTGTGCGTGTTGGATCGGATCCTAGGGACCTGGGTTGCTTTCAGGGATTCATTTCTGTAACTTTGGGTGGTTGCACTCCCCCTGTGTCTTTGTTGTGTGCCCCAGCATCTTGGTGTGTTTATGTTTGCTGGAGACAGAAATAAATACTGTTTCGATATTCACCCTGGGAGTGACCTTATTGGCCTCTGGATCCCACACAGACAAACAAATCCACTTTCCCCCCTAGTCAGGGCCAGACAGGAGTGTGTGGTTCGTGGGTCCAGGTTGTGACAAGGAGGTTCCTATCTGCAGATGTCAAAACCTTCTTGAAGCTCTGGCTCTGAAATCAGGTAAAGCAGGTAAAATTTCTGTCTTACCTGGCAACTTCCCTCTCAGTGTTTCTGAAGTTATCTTTACTCTCGTGTTTAAGTATCTAATTTTTTATATTCTCATTTCTGTTCTGTATTCACCTAATCATCATCCACTCATATTTCACATTACCATACCATGCAAATTAACAACCTAACTGGTTTGCACTATACTTTATTTACCTAGTGAAATGCATGAGCGTGTTTTTAAGTATAAACCCTTTAATTTGTAATCAGGAAAACCTGTTGTCTCTGAGATGCATTCCTTGCAATCTTCCGATTATACAGCTAAAGTCTAATAGGTACATTAGACCACTATTTCAGACATTTATTTGGAAATTAGACAGGCTACAATGCCTGGTATAGAAATTCAGTCCTAAGAAGGCTCATCACATGGCACAGAATGATGACCTGAAGCCTGAAACAAGTTTCTTAATATGTCTAGTATACATATAAGTTGCATTCTGAAGCATCTGTCTGTAGAGCCCTTTCACACCTTTCACCAGTGAAGCAGGAATGTGATTGAATCTAAAATTTCTGGCAGTAGCTATCAATGAAGAAATGAATAGATAATAATGAAACCAAACAGAAGAGACTCTAGGGCTGCTGTGTGACTGCATGTGGTGCAGTTCTGCCACCAAATGACTGTTAATCCCAGAGTGAGTGCCTATCTAGCACAGCAGGGCAAACCCCACTACTATGGATATAGCACTCAGGATAAACAAACAATGTAGAATTAAGTCTGAACTCAAGTCTTCTGGGATTTGAAAGATTTATAGTTGGCATAGAAGTTGCAGTTCTAGATATAAATCATTAATCAAAGACTGAGTGGGGTTTTGTCTTATTTTTCAAATACAATAAATGAAGAATTAAAAGTTACTACTATGTCAAAGGATTGCCAAATACGCTTCTAGAGAAAAGAGCTGCACTACCTACCTATTTATATAGTGTTTTATTACTATGGCATCTTAGGTGTACCTGTTAAACTGAACATGGAAATTAAACACAGACTTTGTGATCTTTATTCCAAATTAATCAGGAAAAGTAAATATTCTCAAAGGTATAAATAACAGACGAATTGCTAGTTAACCCCTTCTCAATGGGATTTAAGTGCTCAACTCTCCCCTGTATTTTTGTAGCTTATTTTAATAAAACACCTCAGGAATGTGAAATATTTGATAGACCTACATGAGACAGACATTGCATAAAGGTCTTAAAACAGTCCCAGCAGTGGTCCTGTTTGTATTGACAGTGACATCTATGTCTTTGCCAAATTAGATACCATAGAAGCCTGCAGAGTGTATAATGAGCCATTTCTAAAGCCCAGAAGTCACAGCAACATCTCTGGCAACAGAAGTAATAGCTACTGAAACCAATCTCAAATCTTGAAAGGCAAATGATATGGTAAGAAAAAGAAATATACAGTGTGAACGGCTTAAATCTATAACTGTATTTATATCTAGATCAAGAAACTTCAAAATGCTTCCCAGTTTTTGGGTCCAGCATTTCATAGAAAATATTTCAACATAAAGACTAAGATTTCAGAGTAATGGGAATTGTAGCAATCTTCTTCCCATTTTATATAAATGATTTAAAGTTTTGTAACCCAGCCCTGAATTTCTTAAAAAGCTGCAGTATAACTGTTGTATTGTTCTAAGTTATTTAGGAAAACAAGCCAAGGCATACATATGTAAACTGTGTGTGACTAATGCTGCAGTTGTAAGAAAACTGGCTATGAAAGCAGGATTCAGGTTCAGTTGGGTAGATATCAAATGTATTAGTGGTAGGATAATGATAGTTTTATTTTCTAGTTTAGGGATCCTGAGAACATTAGTGAAAGCTACTGCACCTTCTCTAGAGTTCTGTTCAAAGACTGAAATTTCTACATTTATTTGTATTAATCATAGGGCTATACCAGACAATCTGTGCTCACAGGAAAGTACAGAAATTCCACAATAATTCCAAGGAATCCAGCTATTATCAAATACCACAAACAAAAAAATGTAGGAAGGCTATTCATCTGCTATTTATCCCTGTACCAATCTCAGTGAAAAATTAGTTAATTTGGTGCAGACTAACTTTCAATAAAGGCAGGTTAAGAGTTCAGGAAAATCTATACTTTTAAGTGTATCATTATGTAGATTTTACTGACATGTAAATCTTAATCATTATGTATTTTAAACGTACCTGGAGGCTCACTGAAGCTTACATTGTCTTCTAAACAGAACTGCCATCCCGCTTGAGAAGATCTATTACTATGATCTTGTGAGGCTTCTTTCACCAAACAGTACTATCACTGGGCTCATTCTGGTAGGAAACAATGCTTTCTTCATTAAGCACTTCTGTGCCACTTTCTTTTCTTGCTTTACTCCCATCAGGCTTGCCATGCATACAAAATTCTCAACTATTGAATGCTAATTTCCTAAGTATCTTGCAATTCACGTGTTCAAATTAGCTTGTCAAATTAAGAGTGAGCAGCTTGGAAAGGATTTGAAGAAGCTGGGTGTGGAGCAATTTTCTGCTCAATAAAGTATAGATCTAGTTATCCTAGCATTCTTATCAGTAAAGCATCAGAGCTGACAAATATATACATTGCTGATACATTTGTTGCACTTGATTAAAAATCCAGTTGCTGTCTCAAGACAACATTTAAAACAGAAGAAAAATACGTTGCATTTTAATTAGAGAAAACTTTAACAAAAGGTCAGAATTTCTACTTCCCAGATTTTCAATATGATTGGGAGAGGTAGAGCTATACAGAGATATACAAGTTAGAAGAACAGTATTGACATTAATTTTCATTTATCACAGGATAGGTTTGACCTAATTCAACAATCTGCTTGTTAAGACTCAGATGTTATGACTCTGCCATGTTTTCATATAAAGCCACTCCAGAATAAAGAATTGCTGTGGTGGAATACAAATTCTAGAGATAGGTAGAATTTAGGCACATTTATTTCACTTTGCCTGAAGCAGCAGTATGATCAGCAAATTCACGAAGTTATACACATTGATAGAACAGAATTTATTTTACAGAAATATACTATATTTTAAATCTCTTAACAGTTCTAAAGCATTTAAAGTGGGATTTTCCTTGTTATTTTTATATGAATCTATTACTTATACCTATCTATACTACCCCTGGTGGTTTACTTAATCCATACAAATGCCTCTTTCTAAAATTTATTTATTTATTTATTTTAAATTCAATGGCTCTGATACTGTGAACAATTTTGTAATAGCAGCATACTACTGTGCACTATAGTACTGGGCTATACACAGACTGAGTATAAATCAGCAAGTCCATCTTTAAATTTGGAACTGAAATACGTAATATCCCCAAAGCAAACAAACAAGGAAAATTAAAATATTTAAAATCAGAAAGTATGTAAACTGGATTTTTTGAATAAAAACTCAGCTCTACACATGATTGCTTATGAAAGTAGAGGCAGAATAAAAATACTTTCAGGGTCACAAGATAAAACTCTCTTCCTTGCAATGCACTAACTGTTTGACACTTTGCACTGCAATGCCCAAGCTTGTTTACCTCACCAAACCGACAGTAGCTTCAGTTCTATGCGTTCATTGTAATTTCTTTGCAGAATAAGAACTTCCAGAGCATTTGAGAAGTCTAGATTTCAAGACTCTTTTTTAAGAGTGTCACAGTTCTGGTAAAACAAGCTGAAGGGCCTAGACCAAAACATGTCACAACAGGAGATATTCACTACATGTTCACTGCACAATTAAGCCAATGTATTTCCAGCCTCAGCTGATGAATATTTTTGGTCCTGATCTTGTTCATTGTCTTTCCCTGCTCCATAACAGAATGAATCTACAACTTTTGTTACGGTGTCAGCTATTAAATAAAAGATGAGGGAAATGTAGATACTGAACAGTAAGCTATGTGTGGAGCAAGATCCCGTATTTCTTTTATGGATTTCATAGAATCATAGAATGGTTTGATTTCAAAGAGAACTTAAGTATCATCTAGTTCCAACTTTACTGCCATGGACACAGATGGCTTCCACTAGGCCATGTTTCTTGAAGCCCCATCCAACCTGATGTTGAACACCTGCAGGAATGGGGCACACATGACTTCTCTTGGCAACCTGTTCCACTCCCTCATCACCCTAACAGTAAAAAAAATCTTTATTTGATTATTTTCCTTTATAAATCAGGGTGTTCATTTAGTCACATTGTATGATATTTATTTATTTATTTATATTCTGTGTGGGTGGTGTTTTGCTTAGCCAATAAAGATTTTAGATCACATAAGACTGTTACTTATACTACAGTATTTGATTCAACACAGTTTTAATGAAAATAGGTCTTGTCAGGTGGGACGTACAGAAAAACAAACAACCTAACCTTTTTCCTCTTCTTTATGTTAAAAATTAACAGACGTAAACTCAGATTTAAAAGCTAACTAAATATGTTTCCAATTTCTTTCTGAACGAAGAATAAACAAACAAGACATTTCAAGATTGTCCAGAAGTTCAGAAGACAAATAATAGACAACCATTTTTTTAAATCTCAATAAGGGAATTGTGGAAAACTTACACTTTATATTTCAACTGCAAAAATTTTTCCTAAGAACTGCAAGTGCCTAGAGATTTTTCCCTTCCCTGCTTTCCAGCTAATCAGCATGGAATGCAAAATGAGTTTTCTTTACTACCTGCTTAGATGGGAACAGTAACTACCATATAAGAGATGAGAAGTATCAAGACTTAAACTGCATTATTACTACCATTCCCAGACACATTCTTGATTTTTCACTTTGCTCAGAACACATTACATAAGTACCAGCCAGAATCTTTTGGTTTACCCAATGACTGCTGTTGCTAGTATATGGGATTCAACGTCGAAGGAAAATGTATCACAACTGGCATTCTTCCATCTGTTTACCTTAGGACTGTTTTAAGATTGCAAGAAGCTTTGGGAGCTGTGCACACATACATAAGAAGAACAAATCTGTCTAGAGTGCATGGGTTTGTAGTCCATGGGTCAATACCATAAACTGTACAGTCCCAAATCGGAGTATTTAATACCTAGTCTAGAAAACAGAGACTGTTGCAGAAAAATGTACATTTAAGCACTTAATGTGAGCAAGCTCTTTTTGTGAACTTGGACTCCTGAAGCTGAATCTCTCTTTCCTTGCAGACTCAGAAAGGCGCCCAGCAAGGGCTGATTGGACAGCAGCGGCAGAAGCACACCCTGAATCTCCAGGCATCCACTGCCTGGGGTAGTGGAGGTGCTCTGAGCTGGAACCATGCAAGGCGGTAGTTTCAGTGCCAAGGCTTAAGCACCTGTACCTCTGTAGATCTAATTAGCCACCCTTCAGTGGTGACTTGCATTCAGAGGACCTAAGTTTACTTACCTCCTATGCCTCAGGGGATTCTGTGATCATTCATTGCACGATTGTTGTGTAAATGGCAGTATCCTGAGTAGAGCTGGCTCAGGTACTTCACTGCTGAGCCCTGATTAGACTCAAGCAGCTGCAGGTATTTCCTCAGACAAAGTGTTTGAGGCCTAGAGACGTTTTTGGCCTTAGATACTTAAATACAGAGTTTGGGGAAAAGATATTTTTGGTACTGCTTTTCTATTCTGCATAAGTTCCTTTGAAAAACATAAGTGAGTCAGCTGTCAAAATACCTTTGTGGATCTACCATTAGGCTTTTGGGCAAGCCTGGCATAAGTTTTGAAGATCTAAAATTTGAATATAAATACCAACAGTGACAGCTGAATAAAACTATGATCTAAACTGTTTTCAGCTCTTGTCCTTAGTCCTTCAGTATTCCAGTTCCCTATCTCTGGTGTTGGGATGACAGTACCACACTAGAGTAGAGAGTTGCTGCAAGGATAGGGAGATACTTTTATCCTGTGTTAATGAATTGAAGCATGAGACACATTCAAAACCTGAGTTTCCAGCATATGCAGGTTGGAAGAGTGAGCTCTTTACTTACTTCTGAACTCACTGAAATATCAGTAGCCCTGTACTGCTAAAATCTGAGACTTTCTTGAAGTTCATCAAATCAAAAACATAAATATCTACAGAATCTGAACACAAATCCTTCAAAACTTTATACAAAAGGTGGCTTCTAAAAATTAATTGATCATTTAGGCATCATATTCTTATTGTATTTCAGTGCCAATCCTTTTAAAGTTAATAAACACAATTCATTTCTTGGTCAATTACCTTCAAATATTTCCAAGGGAACTCACAATTCCACTGAGCAAGTTCTACAAATTGAACCTATAATATAACAACAAAGTTGCCTTAAAGATTCCAAAAACTCTCCTAGAAAATGACAGCTCTAACAGACAGGTTATACCAAGTGCATAAAATACACAAACATTCCAAGGAACATGAAAAGATATAAACAGAGATAACATTAGTGAATTCTCTCAGTTTTTGATGCTGGAAAGTCAGAGGAAATGGAGAGAAAATAATCCAAGTTTCAGCCACAAGTGACTACTATGAGACAGATGCTAGCATTTTAGAGACATAGGTCCTTGTGTAGAAGAAAACTACAATATCATCTTAACATAGATATTTATAGTTTGTCTCTTTTACTTACGGAAAAGTTTTACTTATGGATCAGTTATAGAACATACATAGCTAGAAAAACAGAAGCTCCTAGGGGAAACCCCAACTGCTGAAGTCAGAAGGTAATGATGTGCCTTTGCTTTAGTCATGATGAAACTGTACAACATACATCATGCTGGATTTCAGAGTTTAATGACCAATTATGAAAAGGGTAACTGTGGTTTAAGCTTGTAGACAGTGACAGGAATAGAGGATTTTACTCTGAATAATCTACAAGAAGAATGTGCCTCTCTGAAGACTGCAGAGTTTACATAGCAGATGGGCTGAAGTTACAGGTTGGAAACAACACTGTTGTAGAACAAAGTTATTTTCATTCCAACACAGACTGCCCACGTGGGGGAGTACAGTAATTTTGCAGTGGTTCTGCTGGTCAGCTTTCCTTGTGTAGCTACAGGTTTTTTATAAACTGATTCAGTCCTGCTTTTGGAAAGCAAGTTGCCTCTTTTCACAAAATATGCATCCACTTATTATTTCAGATCTGTTTCTCTGTAGAACTGAATTAGTTGAAATAAGCTGCTCACTTCAGAATCTGGAAAGTAGCCAGGAAAGATAATAGGCCTTGAGGTAGACACCATCATCAAAGACATGTTTCCCGAGAAAATAACAACTTAAAAAATAAGGTGTAAAATCTGCTTTAAGATTAAGATGTCCAGGGGACTAGATAATAACCATAGAGGTTTTCAAGACCCAGTTGAACAAAGCCATGAAGAAACTGGTCTGATCTCACAGCTGGCCCTGCTTTGAGCAGCAGTTTAGATGAAATGTCCGCTAGTGGATCCTTCCATTCTGAACTATTTTATGATTCTATAAAAAATTCTCAATTTGCTTAAACCTGACTGAATGTTACTTATCTTCATAGATGCAAATTAGATGCTATGGCTGTTTTTAAACCACTGAAATTCCCGTGTAGAGGCATAATCTTAGTTTGCTTCTCTGAATCCATCATTTTTTTAACAGAAAGTTCCTGCTTTTACTTCTAGTCAAATAATGTCCAAACAGCCTGAATGAAATGACAGTCTCACTGTTGTCAGTAATGGGCTAATTAACAGCAGTAAAGCTGTTCAGTCTATCTGGTGCAGCTCGTCAAAGGCACAACTGTGCTGCAGCATGGAGCCACCTTTTTTAGGTAAAACAGCACAGGACTGCCTCATGGTAGGTTCATCTTTGATTGCAGTGTGATCTTCATAGGCAAAATGAAAAGCAAGATTTTTTATGCAAACTTTAAGTGAACAAAATAGATGTGTTGAGACTGTGTATTTTTCAGCAGTAAATTACACCTTGCCAGTCATGAAAAGGCAATCACAAATATGTGGAAGGGAACACAGTGCAACTACATGCCTGGTGTTGCTTCCTGCTAATGATGAAGAATAAAATTCATTTAGATCTCCATAGTGAATTTGCACCTCAGTGAGCAAAACAAATTTTCCAACAATTGCAGAACTCAGGAAACTTAGTTCTTCAGAAACTGCAGATCAAAAGAATCTCAAGGTTTGCCTATTCTTCACAAGAGGTCTAAACTTTTATCATCTATTCAAATCTTAACTGCTAGAATTGAGTTTATCCAAAGAAAATCAAGAATGCTGGCCAGAAAGCAATAGACCTTGCTCACACTGAAGTCAGCAGATCTTCAGTGCTACAACGTTTATTAATGGAAGTAGAATCAAGAAATACTTGAAAGTAAGGTATTGGCTAAAGCAAGCAAGATCTCTTCATGCTTGCTCAGAACAGTTGTCTACAAGTATCCTTACTCTTAAAGACATTTGATGTGATTTCTGTGAAATGATTTAATTTAGCTCTAATTCCACTCGAGTTTTTTTGCAAGACAAACTGACAACAGAATGACTTACTAAGGGTTTTAAAATTTAAGAAAACATGATAAAAGTGACCTGAAGTTCCTAATTCTCTACCACATTCATCAGCTATTTTTCAGTTTTTCCATATAGTATCAGATTATTACACTTATTTAGACTGCTAATGTAATTTTCTCCTTTCATTATGCATCCACATTATATACAACATTTCTGAATCTCATCACTAGTTTTGAAAAACACAACAATAATAAATACGCATTATGATGTTGCATTTTGCATCAGAGAACTGGTGTTAAATTCTTGCTGTGAAGGTCAATGAAGGTCAGTGACTGAATAACCTATGGGTAACGGTTTTGGTGCTCCTTTGAGCACAGTGGCGCAACCACTCAAAAAAAAAGGAAAATCTTTTTCTTTACCTTTGGAGCTTACTGCACCAGCTGCAGTTGAAACCAATCTGGGCAGTGACACAGGGACCACAGCTGGTAAACTGGAGACAAGCTGGAACGTAAACAAATTATTACATTAGTCTACCAAATAATTCACATAAAAGAAGGATGAATCTTCTGATAGTATATATTTAGGGACTTAACAGGTTCACACATGTTCAAAATAAGACTCAGCTTACTGCAATGCATTCCACAGCTGTATGTGTAGAGGTATATTTTATCCATTTTAGGATTCCATTGGTAAAAGTATTGCCACTTCCCCATCTGTTCATGCAGCTTTATTGCTAAATTTTTATCTTTTGCTTAATACTAGTATTTCTTTAAATGACTTTCTTCCTTGGCTCCAGTGTTCCTTGTAGTTGCTAACATTAAGACTTGGGCAGATAATACGACTGGCAGGAAAGTGTGCAAGAGTTATAATTGGATTAGAACAAAGAAAAACGGCCATTTCCATTTTTTTCACAGTAATACAGCTGGCAGTTTAAATCCAGAGATTTCTAAACAATGCAGTTTTACCTTGGACAAAAGGCAGATGAACAGCAAAATGCATTTGGGAATATTCTTTTTGCAATGTGATGTACAGTGCACCAAAGAATTTGTGTTTACCTTGCAAGCATGAAAACTTCTTTTTTTTCATGAGGAAACAAATTAAAGGCAATATAATCATTCTTCTGAAAAAATTAGTTGGCATAGATTTAATTCGAAGCCTACTAGGAGTTGTATGTCTATAATCTAAATTGAAATACACGAGGATACACTGGATAATGTATTGTCCTCATGGGAATATGAGGGAGAATACATGAACCTGTCCATGATTTCAGGTCCACAGTTAAAACAAAATATTTAAAATTGCTGAGAGGGGGAGTGGGCTCTTCCCAGACCTGGTTCCTGCTCATGTTATGGTTTACTTACTTGGAAGAGGTATCATTTCAACAGCTGAGAGATTGGTTATCTTTGACATCTGTAGCTCCACCCTGTGGTACTCGTAAATTGTTCTTCTACGGACATCTATCGGGAAAGAAAAATAAGAATGTATTCACACTTTACTGTTTTGCACTCTGTAGACTGTGAAGAATAGTCGGTATAATGATTCTTCATTGTTTCTTAGGTGTACATATGCATGACACCAATTTTCCTCATGACTATATTTTTTACTTTAGACACCATGAAGGTACATGTAAAACATATAGACAGAGAAATTTTCAGTTAAGACACTATCAGAGCTGACAGAATAGCTACCTATTCCCAGTAAAGTGTTATGAAAATGCTGAGTTTGTTCTCAAGCATCTTAGTCATTTATTTAAGGAGAGATTCTAGAGAGTATACTGTCAGACATTTTTGGTATGTTTCAGATCCTTGCTTTCCTAAGACATTTCTCAGCCTGCAGACTTGAAAGAAACACTTTATATGCTCACTTTGTCAAGATGTGCAAACAAAACTGATTTCATTGCTTAATCAAATTTGTTAGCTACAAGCTAGCTCTCTCTCATCCAAATGGACTAGAACTTTTTTCATATTATAACATTAGAGAAGACAAGTCTTCTTAAACAGTCAGTGTTATTTATAACCTTTACACAAGCTGACTACACTGAGTTTCTCAAAGCAGAAGTTCAATCAAGGCACTGTTCCTATGGGCTTTGCACATACAGATGACTGTAAGACCCATAAGACTCAAGCACAAGTTAACTATGAAAAATTCACAAAAGTTTTTAGTTCACAGATTAATATTTTATCATATATTCTGAACACCCCAGATTTTAAGTACACAGCTGCAATACAGACAGGCAAGCTCAGAATCAGAGAATAACCAGGTTGGAAGAGACCCGCCAGATCATCGAGTCCAACCATTCCTATCAAACACTAAACCACGCCCCTTAGCACCTTGTCTACCCAAGCTTATACACTTTTAAATTAAAAGTACAGCCTATACTGCCAATCTGACACAATAATGATGATTTCTTGGTGTGCTAGATTCAAATTTAAGTCCTTCTTGAAGGCGCACTAAACTAATTGAAATCAATGCTAAGTACAATCACTGAGGCTCTGCAATCATGCCAAAGAGAACAAAGAATTGCATACAAAGGATTAACAGGTTAGTCTGGTTTGGCTGGTCTAAGTCTACATTCAACAGAAAAAAAAGAATTGCAGACAGCCACAAACACAACCTTATGTGGTTGTCTGTGTTGCTAGCCATTTATGAACTAGGGCACACCTTGTTGCTTAATATAAAGGCTGTGTTTCTGCAGATTGAAGTGGGCTTATGTGGGCTTGCCAGCTGATAAGCAATCACATAGCATCAAATCCAAGGTGTTTTTTCACAGTCTTTGTCTAGAAGGGATGTTGTATGTTTTTTTCAGATAGAAAATGGAACCTCAACTAAAATCAATAAAGCAATAAATATTAATTTTTAAGGGAAGTGGAAAAGTGCACTAAGGTGTCCAGTGGCTAAAGTGTCTCTTGGCTCATTCTATGAAATGAAAGTTCAACCTCTAAAAGCACTAGTGTGGGAATCCTAACACCATACAAAAAATAACCATTGAACTATTGGTATCAGTTGGAATAAACGGGAATCTCTGAGGAGGAGTGGGGAGGCAAAAGCACAGTTGCCCTGGGTGGGATAACTCTTCAGCATCAGCCAGGGTTGCTGCAGGGGAAGCAGCTTCTCTGCCCTCTCTCATTGCGTAAGCTCCCAGGTACAGGTAGACTATGTAGCTTGGAAATAATAATATTCCTATTTAGCTCCAAATCAGCACTTTTGCAATGCAGATCCTCTTGACATTTATTTGCAGCTGACTTTGCTATAGCTTCGCCCCTCCTGATAGTGGATGTCTTTTTTTGGTGTGAAATGCACCTATAATTGAGCTAGTTTTATGTTTAACCTGCAAAATCATTCTGCCTAGTTAAAAGCCACGCATACGGATGTGCCAAACGTTTGCCTCAATAAAAGCCTTTAGGCATGTACTTCAAACTCATTAGACAAAAAATGGTTTTCAGGACAAAGCTAATCTTGTGCTGGGATGGGGAAAATCTCTTGCCAGCAGTGAGAGGTTTATGCTCCCAGGATGGTACGTCCCATAAAAGCACCTGCCAAATCAGAGTGATCAGGAAATGTGTTTGAAATGAACTCTGTCAGTGCTGAAGGCTTTAATTTGTTTCCACGGAAATCTTTATCCTTCTGTCCAAAACAATAAGCAAATGAATACCTATATTAGAATGGTGGGTGCTGGCATTTAAATGGAACTCCATTTCATCGCATCAGTAGTAGTACAGACTGGCATGCTTTAAACTTGTTTACTCTAAACACTTCCTAACAGACTCCTCACAGGGTTTACAAGAAATAAGGGGCTCATAGTTTTCCAAAAATCCAGTGAGAATCACTAAATCAGGTCACAGGCATTTTTATTTCACCCAGTGGATGAAATTTCTAAATCCCACCGATTTTAAGAGAATTAAGATTGTTATCAAACAATATTTTTAATCATGCACAAATCATGACCATTGATCCCATTGAATTCCACTTCCTTGTAGACTCAGGTTTGATCTTTTCTTCGTCAGGAAGAAGACTGTGCCAACCACAGGTGGTGAGTATATATACAAGGGATTTATCTACTCTTAAGAAATCGAAGCACAGAAAGTATTTGCATAGTTCCTTTCTAACAGCTTTGTATATACTTGCAGGCAGGTGGTTGGAAACAAGTGTTCAAATTTATCTGCATAGTTAGATTGTAAAAAAAAAAAACAAGTTTAGATTCTTTTGAAAGTCTAACTTCAAACATGTCACGCTTAGCTCCTCAAAATGCACTTTTTCCTCACTTCTCAGAATTCTGAGCCTGTATCCCCTTAACAAAACAGGGCAGAAAAACTAAATTCAAGAGGATAAACAGAAACATGAATAATCTCCCGACACTTTCTCCCTCAATCTCTCCACACACACTTCTGCTGTAACTCAAGACACACACTGCCTTTCACTCAGGTGGAACTTGAACTTCTTTGACTTCTGCTGTCTATTAGCTCTTTTACAAACAAGTACAAGCACAGAATCACAAAGAGCTTATGAGCCCACATCCTTCAGTATGCACCTTGACTTCACAAGAACAAATGAAGTAATTTGATGTAGTAGCAGTCAAAAACTGGAACATCACGTGCAGGTATTTTACTGAAAAGAGGCATTACAGATGGGGGAGAAAAGGAAGAAGAATTTTTGCATGTATATATAGTTTTGAAGTTCAGAAGCATTCCTGCTTCTGAATTTCAGAAAATAGATATAAACTACTCTCCCAGTCATGAAAATATTTTACTTTTCTGTAGGTCTAAGTATCTCAAACACCCTTTTCAACTGAATGATATAAATTATGATTTTTTTGTTTCACTAACAATGTCTGTTTGTTTTTTTCTTGTTGTTTTGTTTTTTGGTTGCATTTTTTGGGTTTTTTTACATTTGATTTTATTTACAGGATGCTCCAAATTGTTCTCTGGATTGTTTCTGTGGTGTGTACATGTGCTATCTTTGAATACAAGGCCAAAGGAACAATTCCAGGAGAAAAAAACTGAAGACAACACCATACTTACTTGAGCTAAATGTATTCCTAAGTGACCTAGAGAGATTACATGGTGGGTCAGAAGGCCAATTGATAGAATACTTTCTAGGGAATAAGTAATGGACTGGTAAATTATAGATGTGCAAGATTCTAGTGTGATAACACATTTTATACAGTTTTATCACAGTAGTTTTAAAATAAATGATGGCAAATAAATAGTCTGTGAAACAGAATTTTCAGTCAACTAAAGGCAGTAAAATGGGAAGAGTGCTCTGGAGATGGAGTGATGCCAGAGGAGCACTACTGACTTAATAACAGACCTGAAGGGTCAGTAGCTAGTAATAAACCATTCTAAATAGGTGTCCAATAGATGCACAATCCCTCTGGTAGTTTTCCATCACATAATCACTTTTCCTTATACAACATTCCTTATCTGAAACCTGCAGCGTGGTGAAATATGAAAATATTGGAGAAGTCAGTCTAAATTTTTAAATCATACAGTCCACAAATAAAAATCTTTGTTAGTGAAAGTTTTCTAGGGAATTGAGATCAGCCCTATACCCAGCAAAATTTGCTAAATAAGGCTTTATGTATTCATACAGCTGCACTTTCATTTTTAAGTTTAGCCAATAGAGAAACTGCAAATGGTAAGAGGGTGCACTTGGTTATGCAGAAGTCAATTTGAAGCAAACAATTTATGAAGCATATCCACCTTACATTGCAAGCAATTTGTGAAACATATAAGGGATACAGAGGGGTGGGCCACAGCTGCTGGTCTATGCAGCCACTGCCTTTGCTTGGTAGGGACTTCATTTACCATCACTGGCTAAATAAAATTTTCATTTAAAGATATATTTTGCCAGCCTTGTATGTCTCATTGCTGTCACCACAAAAAGTAAGAGAATCAGAATGTCAAAGCAATCACTCATCAAGATTAACTAATTAATTCTTGAGGCACTGACACTGGGATCAAACACATCTGTAATAAAACCACAACCACAATCGCTCTTGGTCATTACAAATGTCTGAATCTAGATAAAAATTCAGATTCACTAATTGCATTACTTTTATTATTCTCTTAAAAGTTACTAAAAAACATTTATAGTCTGGAAGCTTCACCTGAAATATGTATAATCTATGAAGAAGAAAATCAGTGAAGTATGCTCTAAAAATACGAACAATGTAGAAAAACCTGTTCTGTGCCTACCACACATTATTTACTTTGAAACTCTCCACGTCCTTTCAGATTTACCTCAATTGCTGATGCCAGCTGAGCTGCTCTTAGTATAGGATGTATGTGTGAAAAGCATGCTTTATCCCCATAAGCCATTATGCACTGAATTGCCTCATGCTGAGATAGGTTGCCAGCGAGTTAAGGCTTTGGCTGAAATGAGAACATTTTAAACTTTGATCACCTTGTACCAGTACCTGAAGTGCTAATATGCTACCAAAGATTGACAACATGCCCATCTCTTTTCCTCATTGCTCCTGAACTGGTCTGCCAAGGAACCCAGCTGCATGGCTAAATTCTTTTGGGCCAGCAGATAAACATGCAGGGCTGGAGCAACTAGCACTCTGTGGACGAGTTCAACTCGTGGAAAGCAAGAATAGAAACTGTGAATTTAGAGTGATAAATTTGGGGGCCACTTTGCACAGAGGTAAATTACAACATTACCAGTAAGGCAGCAGCCAATTTGACTTCACAGTTTTCCAGATGCTGCTGCACCTTTTTACAATAAATACCACAACACACCTGCTACTCTTCTTTTACCCTTCAGGAAGGTAATGCTAAGGTTCTTTCAGGGGCCTCACTACTGTAAACAAACTAGAGAGAAATGTTCAGCAAACAGCTATAACATGCAGATTTGCCACTTAATTACAAGCTTGAGTTGCACTACATATTGAGGGGCATTAATTACACTGAAACTGGAATATTTTTAATACATAGCTCTGCTGCAATTTTATTTATGTACCCAGTGTTGCTCTGTAATTTCAGTGTCATTAAATGTTGAGTTGCCAAGGCACGCATTTCCTAAAAGAGCTGTACCTAATACGGTAGAGGCCAAGATCATGGAGAAGTACGTCTCATTGTGGAGAAAAATGTAGCCATTATCTGTAAGTGCAAAACTAATAACTCAGTACGTAGACCCCTTGATTCTGGGACTCTCCAATTTTACCAGTGTATTCATGGAAAACAAAGCATAATCTGGGCAAGCTCATGGGTGGGCTTTTCTCATTGCTAAAATACATTAGTAGTTTGCAGGAAAAGCTAATTGAAAGACAAAAGGGAAAAGAGCACTAAAACAAAGGAGACAAGTGTAGAAACCAGGAAAGGAAAGACATACGGGAAGAAAGATGATCATGAAAGTAGAGGCAGATCTTGAGAGTCTGCAAAGGCGAGAGCAAAGTACACTATAGACAACTAAAGGAAAGACCAAGAACAGAATGACAAGGAAGGACGAGAATAAACATGAAAGATGAAGAAACAGGGATGAGAGGGTGGTTGCAATGGCACTGGGACAAGGTTTCTGGTTCAGTAAAGATGCTGAAATAAAAGTGAGAAGTCTTACTGAAGGAACACAGAAAGCTATCTTCCAGCTTTGTCTTCACCAACAATGTGTTGCCTAACTGTAAGACTTTCATAAATCATTCTTAGTGTCCTTGTTACAAAAAGAAAACCATTTCATACACAAATGTTCAGTTTGTCTGCAGAAGAAATCAGGGTAGTCCTTCTAACTTATTAGACAAATCAGAAAGGTTCCAGAGCCTGGCTCACTCCATTTGAATTCCCTAGAAGAAGCAGAAACTTTTCCTCTGAAATTAATAGATGGGAATTCATTGTCATCAGAATTTAGAGGTTTTTTATTAACCTTGGTGTCAAGCAAAAATTCAATTTCCTTACACATTGCTGGTCATTCAAAGCACCACCAGAGCATATACAGGCATATGTATCTCTAGGCACATAACTATAAATGCAAAATAGTGGCCTATCTGCATTAACATAATAGTACCACATATAGGCTTGGAAAGAAAGTCATTGTCCTGTTTGCAGCTATATATAAGCAGTAGTAGCAGATCAAGAAAAAATATCAAACATAGAAAACAGTCAAAATGCAACCCACCAAATATTTCCTATCTCCATGCTCTAGTTCTTAAAAGATGTGGTAAAAATTTGTAGGTACCTGTATTCTTTTAGGGACAGATAAAAGAGGTATAACTGCAAAGCCTTTATATGTAGGAGTATATTAACAAAAATAGATATGAAATGTTCAAGGTCCTCTATTTAAAAAAGTTCAGAAAAGCCTTTCTTTCTGCTCTTGGCTCTTCAAGATGATACTTTTCAGGACTTATTAAAATGCACTTTTGAAATGAAATACCAGATCAAAAAGCATCTTTTTTTTCTCCTCAGAATGAAATAGGTTTGCATGGCTTTAGAATTCACCTTTCTGAAGTCTTAAAGAAGTTATTACTAATGTTTTGGAGAGAATTTCTGAAACAAACATAATAGTTAGTTCTAAGTCTTCCAAATTTTCTTCAATGAAACTAGGACTATTACACTGAAATTTTAGAACAGTGAACATATATAGGGTGCACTAAAGACATTTAGTATTTCTGAAAGCTGAGAGGATATTCTTGTTCCCTTATTTTGGGACAAACAAACAAACAAACAAACAGCAATTTATATTCTTTTGCCATTTTAAAGAACTAACAAATAAAACACTTCTATCATAACACTTTTTCAGTAATTGACTAGAGCTATGGTTCATTTAACACCAGTGCAAGAACACGTATATTTGAAGAGCATCTGACACTAGGTCTCTATGGACCAGCATTATTTACCAGTTCCGTCAGAGTGCTATTATGTTGCCTGTACATGTTTCATTGAAAGCACAATTTGGCTTCAGGAAAATCTACTGCGAACTGATGGTTCCCTTGATTAATACTAGCTCTAATGTAAGCTGCAAACTAGCAAAAATAATCACGAATTACCACCATTCAATCCATAGACGCAGTTGTTAAGGAGAAAAACAATGCCTTATATAGAGTAATGCAAAAATAATGCTATCAAACCAGTTGTGTCAGTGGCAACTTTGAAACTCTTTATCCACTTTTTGTTTTTCATATCTGCCACTCCTTAATGTAACTTAATGAGCAGAGTATTTTTACAATGAAACACTAGACAAATTTTCTGGTAATTAGTCACTTCACTTGGCAGAAAGTATCATTGACCAAAAGGTTTACAGAAATACTAAAACTAGAAGATTAGTAAGTAATTGTGTATTAATTTAAACCAACATTATATTGTGGTAGTAAAACAAGGTACATGTCTGAAATATTTCTACAAAAAGAAACATTCAATCTATAATAAAGACTACTATATACCAGGTATTTTACATAAAAAATCAAGTAACTTTAAAAGAGTCCTCTAGTATTGTTTGATGATGGAAACCCTAATGCCAAAAGAGCTGCATACTGCTTCCATCTTGTGTTGTATTCCTGTGTGACAATTCTCATAAAACACTCGCACAAGTCAATTAGGCTAATTTCCACCTGAATCCATTTTAGGAGCTCTCACACACAGAAGACTCACAGAAATATTCACTCAAATTGCTGATATCAGTTGCTTAGATTAATTTGCGCCTAAGCAGTCAGAAGCAATCCATGCAATCATAGGCACATCACAACTACTGTACTTCAGAAATAGTTTTTTTCCAAGATCTATCTATTAAGAAAAATCTGGGTATGCCACCCTCATTCCCACTACTCTGAGTTCACAACAAGCAACAGATGGTACTGAAATTTTCAATCTTCCCCATGGCAGGACATGTAAGATGTGGCATTTATGCTCCCTCATATCTAAGACTGTTGAAATGTGATGAAGAGGGGACAGGAGGAGCTGAGGAAATGGCACCTGCAAATTCAGTGTCAGCCCCATCTGCACATGCTGGAGCATGTCAGTCCTTGTGAGCTTTATCTGCACTACACCTCAGTCAAGGTACAGTTTAGGAGAATTTGCCTGGACTCTGTTCTTGGAGACTGCTTCAAGTGCAGCTCCTTCCATCTATACCCTACTATTAGGGGATCATCAGAAAACTAAACTTAGTAAATTTACTCCAGAAGTGTAAATAAAACCAGCACACAATGAGCATACTCTCTAATGGCTAAACAACTTGAAACAGTTCTGAATGCAGTAAAACAAAGCTTAAACAAATCATTAAGGAAACTTGATTTCCTACTCTTCATTTCCAGTCAACTCACATAAAGTATAGTTAATGCCAAAGAGAATCAAATGTCACCTACATTGCTGTTGCCACAACTATGTATGCCCAAGATGTTATTTAATGACTACATGTCCTCTTCTCTCAGTAAATCTGTATACGAATTTGAAGTTCAGAATTTAAATTATCAAGAATTCCCAGCCTGAGTGTATTTTTGAACAGCTTGTTTCTTCCATACTATGGATAAGGAGATACCCAGATAGAGTATCTTATGGAATATGAAATTGTGCTGGTTGACAGTTTAATTTTACATCATTTGGCTGCCCATTTAGTTTTATTTACCCAATTTATCAGCTCAAAAGAAACAATGACAGAGAAAGCCACACTGGGAATTATCAAGCAAATAAAATTACACTTGAATTAACAAGCTGAAATTAGCTGAGTGATTTGTTGTGCAGCTAATCATCCTTGATGAAATCAGCTTATACTCATTTCTTAGCCTCCAAACCATTGGCAGCACTACTATACTACATACTGGGAATTTGCTGGATCCTGTGCACGACCACAAATGCATCTGAGAGTCCAACTTTCACTGGGTGGTTGGTTGAACTTATCTGTGTTACAGCAACAGGAATCTGGAAGACAAAACAGGAAAATACGCATAAAATATTGAATAATTAAAAAAGAAGAAAAAAATAACGGCACTGCCAGAATGAATATTTAGCAGTCTAAATTAGAAGTCCAACAGCTTAATGTCCAGATGGAGATCCATGACAAGTAGTGTCCCCCTGGGATCTGTAGTGGGATAAGTGCTGTTTAACACCTTTATCAATGATATTGACAGCGAAATGAAGTGTACCCTCAGCAAGTTTGCAGATGACACCAAGCTAAGTGGTGCAGTTGCCATGCTAGAAGGATGGCGTGTCATCCAGAGGGACCTGGACAAGCTGGAGAAGTGGGCCTGTGTGAACCTCATGAGGTTAAACAAGGCCAAGTGCAAGGTCCTACACCTGGGTCAAGGCATTCTATGGTTTCGGTAAAGGATGGATGATAATGTGATTGAGAGCAGCCCTGTGGAGAAGGCCTTGGAGATGCTCATTGATGAGAAGCTCGACATGAGCTGGCAATACATGCTGGCAGCCTAGAGGGCCAACTGTATCTTGGGCTGCACCAGAAGAAGCATGGCCAGCAGGTCGAGGGAGGTGATTCTGCCCCTCTATTCTGTTCTTGTGAGACCCCACCTGGAGTATTGTGTCCAGTCCTGGAATCCTCAGCATAAGAAGGATATGAAACTATTGGTCTGAGTCCAGAAAAGTTACAAAGATTACCAGAGGAATGAAGCACCCCCCATATGAGGACAGGCTGAAAGAGAGGGGGTTGTTCAGCCTGGAGAAGAGAAGGCTCCAAGGACACCTTATAGCAGCCTTCTGAAGGGAGTGTAAAAAGCAAGGGAGGGACTTTTTACAAGGGCATGTAGTGATAGGATTAGGGGGAATTGCTATAAATTGGAGAGGGGAAGATTTAGACTAGACATTAGGAAGGAATTCTTCATGATAAGGGTAGTGAGACACTGGAACAGGTTGCCCAGGGAACTTGTGGATGAACCCTCCTTGGAAGTGTTCAAGGCCAGGTTGGCTGGGGCCTTGAGCAGCCTGGTCTAGTGGGAGATGTCCCTGCCCATCACAGGGAGGTTGGAACTAGATGATCTTTAAAGTCCCTTCCAACCCAAACCACTTTATGATTCTAAAATAAATATATAGTACAATACACCATAATATGACTAGGGATTTACTGAAGATTGAAGTGACTTTTTCATCTTATTTAATTCCAGTTTGCTTTGCTTCTTATAAAACAATGTTCACATCAACACTTTGAGGTGGAACAATTCTTAATGATGACATAGAAAAGAGCAGTAATGTTCACTAATTTATTTTCCCCAGCTGAAATAAAATTGAGATGATATGCTAGTATGAGACAAGGAGAAGGAGGCACCACCTTTCATCTACTGTTGCTCATACAGAATGTGAAAGTTCAGCTTGGCATTAAGTTTTCAAAAGCTTATGGATCAGTTAACTTACACTGAAAAATGTTTGAAGAGCTATCTGAAGAGAGCTCCAGCCTAAAAATACTTGTGCTTAATACATCTTGGAATAGGAGGAATTAATGGAAAATGTGGAAAATGACAGATGCTCACTTGCTGGTACCTAGAGGAAGAAATAAAAACCCCTTTGATAGCCACAGACCAGTTCATCTTTACATAACAAAGATATTGATGCTAGTCAATGTGGTTGTATGAAAGTAGGTGTCAAGTTTGACTTCAGTCTTTGGTGATGGTTGCAGCTTTGGCTGACACTTGTGTAGTTGTTATAGCTTTAGTATTCCATAAGATGTTTGACTTAGTAACATGTAGCATTTTTACAATATTAATATTAGACTGCCTGATTACAAACAGCAGCCATTACTAAAGATGCAGCTCAGACTGACAGTCTGTCTTTACAGAACACCTTGCTTCTCCAAACTCGCATCTAGTATCAAAAGTTTTGTCAAAGACTGGGATGGAACACAAATTTACTGCCTAGCTGTTCTGCAGATGATACTGACAAAGGAAAAATAAGGTTAGACCTTGCAAAAACAGCAAAATCATAATTCAGAGAATAAAGACTGCAAAGTAGAGGTTTGGACCTGTGTTCTAGGAACCAGCAGTTCTTGAAGGAATTTCAGGATTGTAGTGGATGAAGAACTGCAGCTGTTAGAAGGAACATCACAACTATTTTATTTATACCTGCTTATTAGATCATCACTGAAACATTATACAAATTTTTGAGGGTCTATTTCTTAAAAAGATGCTGAAAACTTAGAACAAGGAAGATTAAAAGAAGCATAAAAATAATCTGAAAACCTCTGCTGTTCTCAAATGCCATTAATTGAAGAACTAAAGAGCTCTATCTGTTTGGATTCTCAAAGTGAAAATGGAAAGTTGGCTGGATTACCATAAACAAGTACTGCCATGGGGAAAAATAACTGAGGGGCTAAAAGGTTTTTTCATCTAGCACAGAAAGCTATAACCAGAAGCTGCAGGCAGACATCTGCAAAGTAGAATAAAGCACGTTTCTATGACTGAATTTTACTAACCACTGGGATAAACTGCCAAGGAAAATTATGATCCTCTATCCATTGTTGCTTTCAAAACATAAGTAGATATCTTATTTTTCAATGCTGGCCTTCAGTTAACCAGAAATTACTAGAATGAAGATATAAGAAACTTGATCAAGCGTAAGAAACTCAGATACATGACCCTAGTTAATCTAATAGTCTGCCTGGCTTCACCTCTGTAAAACTACTAAATTTATACCATCGGTCTGTATTTTTCTCTTACCAGAAAAATGCCAAAGTGCAAAGCTGGTTACATGTCCAATGAATGAGGAGCCAGTACTGTATACATGCCAATTAATGGCATGACTTCTGGTATTTGAGTTGAGCATGACTGCTTTTATTTTAATTCTAGAACCTTTTCACATTTCTTCTGTATTTGTGAATTATTTAACAATCTGCATCTTTCTCTAAAAAATTACGATAAGACCAAACTAACTCCTCTTCCTTTCTTGTGTGGCAGGGAGGGGAGGACCTGGAAGGAGTGATGGGTTCTTGCAGTACAAATGCCAAAAATGGGAGAGGTGTGTTTTTTGGAGGGAGGGGTTGTGATTGTTTTTTTTTTTTAAATTTATTTTCAGTACAACTTGCTTCAGAGCTGGAAATTCACTTTCAGTTTCACTGTTTAATAAAACATATGAATGACTCTTATAGCTGGTACTAAACTAGGAGGTAGTATCAAATTTGAACAGAAAATACAAACAAAAACCTCAGCAGAGATCAGAAATTTTTGTAGCAGAAATATCTCAGTAGATTTTGCCAAAATCCCTGCAGGTGAAGATGTTTTTGTGCTGGGCATTCTAGTGAGAGCAAAGAACTTGAAGAATCATTTTCTAAACCAAATAAAAAAGTTGTAGTAGGGTCAAGTCTAGCAGAATTTAAGATATAAGAAGCAGATAAAATTTTGGATATATGTTTTAGAACCAATGCTTGTGTAATGTGAGGAAAACATAATAAATTAAGTTTGTATAGCCAGCTCTTCAAATTGAGGTACAGCCTGTGTCAGCAATTAGTCATACACAAAAGCAGTCAGAGGGGAATCCACAACCCAGGAAACCTCTTTTATTCTCTTGAAAAACTATAGCATTATTACACCTACATTTTCAAGGACTTATATTTACTTGTAAAGTGTGGGGAATAAATAATTTTACAGAATTGAATACTGTCACTCAGTGATGATAGTACCAACTGTCATTTTATAGGTGAACTATTTTGAAAGAAATGTGAAGATAAAATGGGCTTTTACCACATGATGGTTTATTAGGAAATACGCCCTTCTGACAGAAGGCTTGCATTATACGATCAAATAATTTATTGAAAATTACAGCAAAACATATGCAGCAAGCTGGAGTTCTGAATTTCTCACCTGAATGGCAAAATATGACATGACAGGCTGCTGTGTTAAACAGTTTAACAGTAGGCTAGGCATGTGCAAATGGTTGTTAATGGATGGTAGGGATTTCATGGCACTATATTTGGAGGACGGATTTTAACTAGAATAATACCAGTCACATTTTTTTTACAATCATGAGGTTTGGAGTCTTTTTACTGAAAATGGCATATTTTCCACTACGTGTAGCAGGAACATCAATTTTATCTAAGTGCTAGTACTTAATCAGTTCTATTCAATTCAGCCTCCTTTCACCGTAGAAAGAAATTCTACTTCAGGTCTCTAACAGTTATTTTCCAACTTCACATATTGGACAATCTGAACAAGTATATCAATTTTAATAATTGTGTCTGGATGACTACATAAATAGAGAGTCATTCCTATTTAAATGAACAAAGAAAGCCTTCAAGTCAATGAAGTTAAGAAAAATGTTAATAAAGCCTTTGGTACCTTTGCCAAATTTGTCCTGTATAAACCATGAACAGAAAAGGAAACTAAATGTTACACTAAGGAATATTAGCTATAAGCATACTGGGAAAAGACTGGAATATTTATTTTCTTCAAAAAAAGTAATGACCTTGAGAACTGAAATTCTGTGAAATTCAGAACATATCACAGAATCACAGAACGTTTTGGGTCAGAGGGGACCTTAAAAATTATCAATTTCCCACCCCCGTGCCACGGGAAGGGACACCTTCCACTAGACCAGGTTGCTCAAAACCTTGTCCAACCTGGTCTTGAACACCTCCAGGGATGAGACTTCTCCAGGCAACCTGTTCCAGTGCCTCACCACCCTCACGGTAAAAATATTTCCTCCTAACATCTAATCTAAATCTCCCCTCTTCCAGATGAAAACTGTTATGTCTTGTCTTACCACAGCCGAGACCATCCTCGGCTTTCCCCTAGGCCCCTTTTCAGAAGTGTAAGGTCTCTATAAGGTCTCCTCAGAGCCTTCTCATCTCCAGGCTGAACAACCCCAACTCTCTCAGCCTCTCCTCATATGGGAAGTGCTCCAGCCCTCTGATCATCTTTCTGGCCCTTTGTATTAACCACTAATACATAAAAAAAGCAAGCTTTTGCAAAGCATTGTCTTTATTACTATATTTCACATGTAGCAGAGGTGCACCAGTAAGATTTTCCTGCCAGCTGATGTTTACTCACGTACTGAACATTTGTCAGAACACTAACAGCTGGTGTAAGCAAAGTTATAAAATGGAAGTTGTATGTATTGTAAATACAGTAAATTTTCAAATAAATAAGGATTTGACTTGCTATAGGACCTCACTGTATTTCAAACTGTTTTTACATTTTCAAAACTTGCTGTACAGCTCCTTCTCCTACCCATTAACTCTTCTGAAAGATATTCTGATGTTGCAAGATTTCACTATCCTGGTTGCCCAGCTCATTTTCTAATTTTTCTTTTTTTTTTTTTTTCCCAAAACTATTCTGGATTTTGGATAACACTTGTGAATACCAGACTGCTTCTTACTGGGCAAATGACAGAACACAGAAGATTGGACAGAATGGCTCCTTTGATACTCAGCAAACTTCAGCCAAGATCTAAGCCTGGTGGTCAATATCAGGTTTATCAGGTAGTAAACTTGATGTGGAAGCAGGAAGGATATGACAAGGGGAATCTCAAATGGTTTGAATAAATAAGAAATAAATGGTAAAATTTACATGAAGTGCTTTAGGCATAAAATTCCCTATTTGTACCTCCCTTAAATGTATAACCACAATAATTTTATAAGTAGATTCTTCAAGATCATTCACTAATACAGAGCCCCTGTGGGATACTTTCTAAAGTTACTGGCAAACTGCCTGCTGCATTTCTTACCTGGTGTTTCAGCTTGGAGACTTTCAAGGCCAATGCACTTAAGACGTTGCAGATTTGTCATACATCACTGTCATTTTTGATGAACTGTGATGCTAAACCAGAATGGCACCAAAAAGATGGCAGAAATCTTCTTCTGCAACTTTTACTTGTGCTAGTGAGCACTCACACAACCAATCTTACTGTAGTTAATGGGGCTCCTGACAACGTGACTCACCAGCAAAATAAATGGTTCTAGAAGGAAGGGACTTCTTCAGAAAGCAATGGATTCAGCACTGGAAAGTATATAAATTCCAAGCTAGACTTATAAACACTAGAATCTAGTTTAAATTTACAAGTGTCTCAGTTTTTCTTTTCAGACAACTTGTGTCTGATCAGTGACTGGAAAATTTATTCAATTTTACTCATTTAGGTGAAAAACTAAGGTAGTTTTAATGGAGCAAGGCAACTTGCAAATAAAGACTGTAGTCTTCTGGAAATTACAGCCTCCAAATCCATTCTGCAAGAAATTCCCAATGGCAAACACTAGTTGTAGCATTCTATGATTTTACATAAATCTTTTGTCAAAAGATTTACAGAGCACTAGTATGTTAATACTACCATTTTAGAAAGTCTCTTTCTTTACCTATGTGCCATAGACCTAAAGTGATACGTGGTAATTTCATTCAGGATAAGAATAACTCATGACCGGGGATGTCAAAGATTCAGCAGTGGGAAACCCCCCAAGATTTCCTATTTGTAAATTCCATTTTTTTCTATCTCAGGATTAATGAAAAGGATGGTACTAATGTTTCCCCACAAAAGCACTGTGGTTCTGGAGGAATCTTCCAGTAGTGCAGTGAAAGCAAGCAGCCTACTCCATCATAGCATATAACTTGTTTATCCATAGATTAAATGACATAGTTGCAAGAAATTCTAGGTAATCACATGTGATTGATGAGGTGGCCTATTTTTGCCTGTCTTCCTAAATGAATAAAGTTTTCCACTGCCCAGCAGTCTGCATAATCACTTACATTTATGCAAAATGAATGCAAGACACTTATCAATTTAGAACAAGAGCTTCTACCACCCATACTAGATTCATTTTGCACTGGACTGGACAGTAGCAGACAGGACAGGGCATCACATATCCAAGAATAGAAGTCTCCTGAAAATATCACCATTTTAATGTCAGAATGCATATCTAGTTCTTATCATATTTATCGTAAAATTAAAAATTGAGGTAGCGTCCCTTCTATCTTCTCTGGGTGTTGAAGGCAGGACCTTTTCTGTAGTCTTAAAAAAGACTTTTTTTTTTACAAAACGTTTCTCCAATATAGGATTAAAAATACTTTGGTGCACACTCCTTCAATGAAGTACAGGCTCCATTGTGCTAAGTGGCACAAAGCTTTCATGCACCTGGAGTCAAAATACAAATAAACTGCATTTTAACAGACGAATTCTGCTAGCCTGTACATTACATCCAGAAAGCCAAAGCTGACCTTGCATCAGCACGTCTTTTGTAAGATAAGGAAAGCCAAGCATGTTGGACGAGACGTTTCTTGTGTTTACAAGACTAATCCAGTGAGAGTATCCTGCAGCAATCCTGTTTGCAAGGTGCAAAGACATCTATCTTAGCTGAAGCTATTACTGTAGCTAGTACAATAACCCAGATCCTCATCAGCTTTCTAATGAAGGGGAGAGGAGTACTATTATTTCAGCTTCATTCAGGTGCAAGACTCAATATAGGCCTGATGGCTCACAAGTGGTCTGTAGCAGAGAAAGAAGAGAACGCAGGTTTCTCCAAGTCTGAACAATAAATTGTTACTGATTTCATTTTTTAATACAAGGAAGATAACAGAGAGACTTACACTTTGATGAGAAAGTCTCACTTCGTATGCCAAATCGAGATTAAAATAACAAAAAAAAAAGAAAGAAAGAAATTGTTCTTTGCCCCCAAAGATTTGAGTTTACCTACCCTCTGGTTCTCATTTGCATAAAATTCAACTGGAGCTATAGCCTGTAGGCCATAGGCTACAGGATTGTAGCAATTCTAGCAAAAAAACCCCAAACCCCAAAAATAATCACCTGAAGTAACAACTGAAAGTCTGAAACACTTGCAGAATGAAGAGCCCATCCAAGACAACAACATATTGGTGCTATGAAGGCAAACCAAATGGCGTCAATCTAACCACTGTTATCACCAAACAGATGGAAAATCTCACAGAGCTAGAGATAAAAAACAGATAGTTCTTATTTGAAATATATGAACTTCAAAACACGTCAGTTGCCAAGAAATGACAGCTGCAGGAAAAAGGTGACCTCTTAATACCAGCCATTGTTTCTAGAGTATTTTCAAAGAGGCAGAAACCAGGTGAACTAATTGAGAAAATTGGACTCTACGCTTCAAAACCCAAGAGCAATTTACTAAACAACCAAGAATTTACTAAACACTCAATACTTAAACCAGCCAAAAAAGGCCAGTTGAAATCTAGGAGTAGTGCATTTGAGCCATATTGATGGTTTTCAAGTCCATCACATGAACATCATCAATAAAATGTTCTTTTCAGCAAAATAGTGATCTTATAAGCAATATAATGAAATGATCTTATAGTGGAATTTTCAAACATACACACACTCCCCACCCCCAAAATTTAGGGAAAATTCCTGCCAGGTATAAAGTAATTTGTCTACTGAAATGACAATTTTCAGACCAAACTTACTTCTTTGTAGCCGAAAATGATACGCCCATCATTGAGAAGGGTGGCCTGAAAAGTGAAACTGCCCAGGTTGTAATTATCCTGCAGATGAACATGGTCCCACTGGACAACTAGTGCTGTGCCTGTGAACCCCAGAGTGGGGGTAGAGAGGCAAAGGGAAGAAAAAAATGTGAGAAAAAAATTAACTGACTGTAGGAAAATTACTTAACTACAGTTACTTGAAACAAGAACAGTGATTTGTCTCTCTTTAGCAACTTTCAGCCCAGCATCTTGAAATGCCAAACATATTACAAGCACGAGTTGCAAATGAAATCCTCTTAAAGGTAGACATCACTGTGCTACAAATAACTACCTCAACCACTCATACAAAATTTTGATAAAGCAAGCATGGTCAGCTAACTTGCTTTGAATTGCACAAGGACTTGATAATCCTTAAAGGTACGATTTAGCATCCAGAGTTCAGGTTTGCTGCCACAATCACTGCTCTACTGTAGCTTTTTTTACATTATATGTATATACTCTGAGAACTTTAAAATGTGAAGTGCTAATAGCACTGCCTGTTTAGTAAAAGTTATTGTTTGAGGAATTCAGATTCTTCCATTAACTGTGCATTAATATAAATACCATTTTTTTTTTTCTACATGGTGCAAGCCCTTGATGAGGCTCTGCAAGTTGAAAAATATTAGGTGTTGGCAATAAATAAATGTAATTTAAATTAAAATCACTAAGAATTCATAGACAGGGTAAATACTGAGTGTGGTGTGCAGAGATTTAGTTGCAAGAGGCTCGTTAATATTCATGTGAGTTCTCTGGCTGAATATACACTTACTGCACTAAAAATGTACCCCAATCGAATTGCATACCCTACAAGCATGTTTTACAGATGTTGAAGGTTATAGACACATTTAAGCCGCTTGGCTGAAAGACACTTATCACCTAAACTGTATTTACTGAAAATGACTTCTTCATCTTTATATGCCTTCTTCAACATACTTCTCTCTTTGGCACTAATGAGAATCATGTGCTTTGATTCACAATGCTTGTGTTTCTTCCTGGAGCATTCAAGGTGGGTCAGTAGCCATCCAGTTCAATGCTTTTTTGATATATTGCTGAAACGTCTTTTGTTGTACTGTGTTGTAACTTTCATTAACACATCTTCGCAGAAGATGTCACAAAACTAAGAGCATGCAAATTTTTGGTGCATACTGCACTAAGTCCACCACATTACTGTTCCATGTGTCTTTCGTAAGTATCATACATGCTTATTAATTTTGCTCACAGTGCATTTTTCATTTTGTGACAATATTCATTAATTGCTTTCTGAATATTTATTTGATTGTATTAAATTTCATTTTAAAGGAATTTAAGGGGACTCTTAAAAATATTGGAGCAAAAAATAGCCAGAACTTCTTACAGTCAGTTTTTAAGTAGCTCAAATCTATGTGCATCTCAGAATCCCAGTCTGAAGTGGAAGTCAGCTGTCTGCTGAACATCCTTCATATTCCCAGGGCCTTTATGCAGATTTGTGTGCACCTTGCAGTCAGCTGCATGAGCAAGACTTTGATGGGTCACTGCACTCAGTGCTTGCTCATTACAGATCCCACTCTAAGGCAACACACTTACTCACAGGAATAAAATATGGATAAATATGGTAAGGAGCTGAAGGTATAATTTCCACAGTTCCTTTTTATTTAGGGTAAGAAAGCAAATTCTTTGTCCTAAAACACATAAGGTCCAAAAGATTTTCATGCCTTACACATGAAGAAGGATCCAAAATCCCAAAGAAGTATTCAACATTGTCATGAAAGCAGTGTGACACAGACTGATAGACATTGTATGAAGACTGGAAGTCAGGAATACAATGAGAATTAGTAACGTCTTTCCCCAAACCCTCAGAATCTTTCGTTAAAGATGACAAATCTCAGGCAACAATGTCAACTTACAAAATGAAAATAATATTTCTTCTGTTTGAAAAATCATGCAAGAAGTAGTATTTTCTCATGTAAATCTAATTTGCTGGATTTTTAACCAATAAATGCTGTGAGTAATGATTTGATTGAAAGGGAAGGTTATGACTAGGTTACAGCACACATTTTGATCCCTGATGTAAAGAACAAAAATTAACACACCTGGCTAGAAATGTGACAGATGTTTGGACATGTTCATAATTTGGTCTTAAATTCTCTATGAATAAATATACATAGAATAGCACAGGCTTGTCCAGGAAGATTTAAAACTATCATAGATCTCATAATAGTAAGTCATGATACTAAACTCTCTAAAGTTTAAATTCAGGATAGAGAGTTGCTGGCACTGTATTTGATCACTACAGGCCTGAGGTAATGCACTAGATGCCTTTTAATCATACAGGTTGTTTTCAAAATATTGATTGTAACTGACTTTATGAGACAAATATCCACACCTTCAAGGCCTTTGAAATATCTTCCAGAGCTTCATGCATATAACACTGCAGTTTGCCTTTTACTCTTTCAGTCTTTTGTACAAGGGACTGCTCAGAACTTGTGGTGTAGATGAGTGTATTGGATTCCAATCCTGGGACTCCATACATACTTAGGTTATTGACAGGATTATTAAACTTTTAC
This sequence comes from Clamator glandarius, assembly GCA_033459285.1. Classification (NCBI taxonomy): domain Eukaryota; kingdom Metazoa; phylum Chordata; class Aves; order Cuculiformes; family Cuculidae; genus Clamator; species Clamator glandarius. Next base: position 2,195,416 of record JAUNZM010000046.1, read on the forward strand.
CTACCATGTTTCTGTGTATTCTTAATATTGCATTACATGAATGTTATTTTCATTTTAGCTTGGGGGTAGATGGTATTTACTATATATATTTTGAAGTAACAGGAAATCGCACTGTTATACAAGACAGATTTTTCCTTTTAAAACTGATAAAATTCATTGTTATTTTGAGTGTATATACTTTAACAGTCAAAATATATCAGTCCAATTTGGAAAAGGCATTCATGCTCTTTAACCATGTTCTAAAATAAGAACTGTTTATGGACGTCTAGCCACATGCTTCATATGGCTCACGAGTTAGAAAAAGAACAACAACAACAAATTTTGATTTTTCCTTCAAAAATAGTTATTTAGGAAAATGTGAAGAGCCAAGGGACATAGATACATTCATTTGTGAAGGACTACTACATACCATTATCAAAGTATCTGACTGTTGAATTTCTTGACACACTGGGGTCAAAATTTGCCATTAAGGGTGCAATGTATTGTGTAGCTGTTAGCATTCGATGCACAACTTCTCCAGTATATATGAAACCTACAATAAAACAAAATATATTGAGACCATTTCAGTAACTTCTGAAAAGATTTAATAGAATGGTAGGCTGAACTAGGCATCACCAAAGCATTAAAGGCTCATCTGAGAGAAATTAATCCCACCACCAATTTTATAGTGCATTAAGCAAGAGCTAAAATTTCCAGGACTTTCCCATGATGGCTACCAGAAGAACAAGAACCAAGATGAACAATGGAACAATTATTTTGAGAAGCAAGTTTTCATATAGAAGTAAAACAAGAGCAGACACAAGGAAGAATAACTCCAGTCATGGACATAAAGCAGATATGTGGCATTAACAAAATAAGCAATTTATCACCGTGCATATCCAATAATGCTTTCTATTCCTTCCAAACTATTACCTCTTGATAATTTAATGTAAAATTTTTTGTTTAATATTTCTGGAGTCACACAGTAAGAGACTATTTCAGAAAAGAAGAGGTGACAATCTTTTAAAAATAAGGCAGATAGAGAGTGGAACAGATAGGATTTTTTCATGATTATAAGCAAAGCAGTATTTTTGCTACATTCTATGCAGTGTCATGTCTCTGGAGTTTATGCTAGTCATCCCTGAACCAACAGTACTCCTCAGATCAATAGTGGGCTGCTTCCATCAGAAGTGCTCCCTCAAAACCTCATACTGGATTTCTTCCTTCAAGGAAAGACAATTGCCTATGGTGAATACAGTAATGCTGCACTTCTGTTCAAAGTAAAATTTTCTACACTTTAATGCCAGGAAACATCAGCCATTTTAAACAATAAGATGTCTAGACATAAAACTATATTGTTTAGGTTTGCCAACTCCACTTCCACTAACTAATGGGACTAACTTCTTTAGATGCCCAAACCTAAAGCCTGACTAAAAACTCCCGTTGGCCTAGAGTGAGGCTCTTCTTGAGTTTTATTTTAGCTTTTGCCTTGCTAGTCAAAACTAACAGTCTTTAAGTTGATTTGAGCTGTAGGCAGATCTTCAAAACTAAGGTTTGCATATTAGATCTCAAAGTGTTTACCAGCTGGTGCCTTGTGCTGAAGTATTTCCTTTTTCTCTTTCTATTGATTTAATGAAGTATATTCCAACAGCAAACCCCCTAATAACAAGAACATTAGAGTTGGCTGAAAACTTTCTAACAGAAAAATTCTATTTGGCAGACATCTCACAAAAATTCAGTTCCTTACTGGCATATGATAGTATCCACTGCAGCAGTATTTATGCTGGTTTGTGTTTTCTTTTCCTTCCCTTCTTAAGTCTTGTTGAGTATGTTTTCCTACTATCAAGCGCAAGAAGTCCTTTCTTCTCCTATTTAGTATTATTGCAATACAACACTTGTGGAGTAGCAGAGTGTGCAGCGATAGGACGAGGGGTAACAGTTTTAAGCTGTAAGAGGGTAGGTTTAGATTAGATATTAGGAAGAATTTTTTACTGTGAGGGTGGTGAAGCACTGGAACAGGTTGCCTGTAGAAGTTGCAGATGCCCTGTCCCTGGGAGGTCTTCAAGGCCAAGCTGGATAAGGCTTTGAGCAACCTGTTCCAGTGGAAGGTATGTGGCAAGGGGGTTGGAGTGATATGATCTTTAAGGTCTCTTCCAAGCCAAACTATTCTACGATTCTATAAAGGAACATATAAATCTACCCCTAAAACACATTTGTGAAATTCCAGAAGCAAACACAAACCTTAAGAACTGGAATTATTCTCAGTGTAGAAACACTATTTTTCAGCCAACTCCAGTTAATACATGATATTAAAAAAAACTATTACTGTGCAACCCCACTTTATTAATGATTATGTATCTATCCTAACCACTGTGAGATGAGACCGGTTTGTTAAAAGGCTTGTTTGATATGACATAGAGAATCCATGAGAGATAAAAAAATAACAAATTTCTGGAGTGCTTTAGGCATCCTTCTTCTTCTATCCTTTCTCAAAACTGTTTGTAAATACTTGCTAACTTCTTCTCAGTTCTGTAAGTCATAAGATGCTGTAAACAAACAAAGGTGGTTCTTTTGAATAATTTTCCTGCATGCATGCTAGCAGTTAAGGTCAAGTACCATGAAGTCAACTCAAGGAAAAGCCAGTTGGAGAGGAAATACAAGAAAAGATTCAGCTGGTAACATTTTGCATTGACAAAGGGATAGCTTTTGCTAGCTCTCTTAGCTTCATTTAAAACATACTTATGTATTAAAACAATATATTATTTTAATACCCAGACACCTCCAAACTATTAAAATAATTTTTACAACTAAACTGCAACTGTCTTTGTTTTTTGGTGAGGGTGGGGGTGTGGGGGGCGAAGATTCTTTCAGTTAAATATCTAAATACCATTTCTCTTTTTTGCTAATTGACAAGTAAAAGAAATACCAAGTAAAAAATAAAACTGCCCGCACATATTTACAAGTCATGTATAAACCCAAACTTTCAGAATATACCATTGTAGTTGCAGTTTTACTCTATTACTCATCGTTTTAGGATAATAAACAGTCCTGCCAAAGTATAGTCCTTGAAATGTATTTTTATTATTTCCTGTTTATTTCTGTGTGCCTATAAAATGTCTTTCTCTTAATAAGTACTCCCTCATGCTTATTTAGACATTTTAAATATGCATATTTTCATAGAATATTTATGCCACTTGTTACCCCTATGGTCATATGCACGCATCTTTTGACACAGTCTTGGTAGGTCTATAACCTTGAAAATATTCCTCAAAAATATTTTGAAGACAATATAAACAAAACCTTTGAATCCATATTCATATATTGCAATTGGTCTTAATACTTTTGTACTTATTCATCCCTTGCACAATGGTCTTATCTTGCATATGGTTTCTCTTTCATGCTTTCATCCCATTTACAGTATAAATGTCAACATCATAACTAATAATGAGGCAGATACGATAGGAAAATAAAGTACTTAATTGTGCTGGAACACATAACTAAGTAAATCAGCCCAGGTAATTAGTAACCACAGAGTGTATTTCCAAGTGTTTGGCAGATGCAGCTTTACTTTAGACAAAAATGGAAAGCAGGAGGTGGATGATAGCTGGGAAGCAGGCAGGCCTTGCATGAAGATCATTCTAATGAGAACTCTAGTCATGCATTGGAATAACTTGAATAGAAACACAAAGTCATTTCAAATCAACCCAGAGATTCAAAGGCTGAAGCCACTGTTGAGCATGGACATTTTATCATTGCCACTACAACTTAAAGAAAGCAGCAAATGTAAAATTAACTAATTCCTGAGCAGACTTCCGCAGAAAATTGGCTTACACTATCTGTGACCTAATTTCCTGACAGTGGTAAATGCCCGTGGTTGATTCATTTAGTCAAGGAAAAATTTTTCAGACCTGCAATTTCCTGAACCACTTAATCTCTCCTTTGTGGGAGGGGTTGGTAGAGCTTTTTTCCCAAAGTCACCACAAGAACTATATGTAGAAGCATAATATGCTCCTAAATACTGGAATGAAAACAAATCAGACACAGTTCAGCATTTTGTAAGATTTATATGTATAAACAAATTTGACTAGAACGAAGGATGAACTAGTACGAAAGCCATGTATAAATCGGGGGGGGTATATTCACTCCTAATCCTCATTGCATGCTTATATAAAAAGAGGGGAAAACTATATAAATATGAAAGCACACTTCCACTTGATGCAAGACTCTGACTTGATTTAAAATGCATTACACATCTGAATTTATCCATTCCAAAATCTGCTCCATGTATGTTGCATTTTAACATATTAGATCTACACATAAAATTTAACACACTAGATCACAACAATCTGCACATAAGACTTCTATGGTTTCTTTTTTCTGCTCCCAGTTGTGCACAAATTTAGTAGCACTTAGAAAGTTTTTTGATGCTTTTTGCCAGGTGTGCAGAATAACAGAATGCAGGTTCAAAGCAGCAAAGGCAATGAGTCCTTTGAAGTTGCGACTGTGCGTCTACAAAGATATGACAGGATATGGGATATGCGTGCAACATAAAAATGAAACATCTAGATTAATAACTAACTTCTCCCTTGTAAGACCCTGCATGAACAAGTTACATAAACATGAGCCTGATTTTATATACTTGTAGGATTGGACTGTGAGTAACAAAGACAAATTAAAACACATTTCCCATACACCTTCTTTTCTCCCAGTCTCAATGTCACCCCTTCATTCCACAGGGGGATGGGAAATGTAGTTTGCAGTCTGTTGCCTTCAACAATTGCTAGCTCTTTCCCAGGTCAAGTCGCTTCCACTGTAAAATACCTTCTGTCTTCTAAAAAGAGGAAAATATTCTGGCAAAAAGAAAATGATCTAGAGAAAAAGAATCATTTAAATTTAACAGTGCTATATAACAGCAATGAAATAAATTGATGTCGATTTATTCTTTCTTGTGGCTGTGGCATTGCTTTCATAAAAGGCATATAAAATCTTGCTTATTCTCCAAAACATTCTTTATTGGAAATAAACACCTGAAAAAAACCACTTCTTTCAACCTGAAATACCAAACAACACATTTGACAAGGACAGAAATGCTCAAAATCACTTTGTATAGCCGCCAATAAGCAGTTTGATACAAGCCTTAAAAAACATGTCATTATCTTTCCATTCTTTTCATAGTTCTGAAGAATTAGAGGGCTCCACTGGATGGCTGAATGGCAGGTATGTTCCACTGAAGCTCCATAAGCCAACTCTATCAGATGCTTTTGCTATCACGGTACAAGTTTGCTCACGAACCTTTTGCACAGCAGCAGTCATCTTTGAGGTACAGATATTGATTTTGCTTTTATGATCCACGAAGCCTGATGTGTTTTAAAGGCAACTAACTGCTCCCCTTCCACATCAGTTGTCATTATCTGAAGCATGTCAGAGTCCCCAGCAAAGGCTTTTTCTGCCCATACATTGTGCCTAAATATGTTGACTCATAGGGAAGCAAAAGACACAATGTACATTTTTCTTGGGTCAGATTATTTAATTTCTGATCAGCAAAGTGAAAAGATGATACTTGGAATTTAAAACCAAATAACGCTCCCCCGCTCATTACCTCTCACTCCCCAATGCATGGAGTGGTATAAGAACCTGGAGCTCAAGACAAAGAACAAATCTAACCATATCACACAAAGTATTAAATGTAGAAAGAAATAAGACTGCTTTGGAAAAAAAAAATGTTTTCTTATCATGCAGCTAATGTTAAGTAAAACCATATGTTAAACCCCTCAGTAATAAAACAAGCTGTGGTTACTTAGCTGGAAAATGAACTGCCTGCCAGTGGCAGCTGAACAGTGAAAGGTTTTGCATGAGAGAGACCGTCACTGGGCAAAGGCAGAGGTACCATTTGAGCATACAGTTCAATGTGGGTTTACTCAAATGCCCTTGCAGCATATAAACTGGAGGGAAAATAGCAGAGCAGCTTCCAAAACAACAGAACCAGAGGAAAGTGGCTTCCCTAAGAGGTAGGCTCCAGTCCAGATGACCCAGGGGAAAGCCACAATTTCAGCTTGTAGATTCACATACATAACAAGCTTTGTAGATATGTGACAACATACTCTCGCATATACCCTGAAATGTCTTGTTGCATAGGGGAATAATTTCTTTCATTTCTCCCTTTTCATCTTCTTACTTACACAGGGTTAGAGTACGTGACTTCTACTGCTCATTTTCCTCCAAAACACTCTGAAACCTGTGCAGCCAAGACAGAACACTTCAGAGAAACTGGCAGGAGATTCCCAGCTCTCTGGCTGCTTCTTTTTTGGTCTCAGCACAATCAAAGCCTTCTGATAGGACCTGCTGTGGGGCACTTGGTGATATCTCACATGACCCCAAAGCTACCTGAATGGGTAGCAGTGCTTCTACTCTGTTTTTTACCATCTTAGATCCAGTGTTAGCATACTGCCAATTTTTGATGGAAACTAGAGTCAGCACAAGGACAGTACCTAGCAATTTTATATTGTCAAAAGACTGACATAGAGTAGAGTATATTATTTACCTCATCTGAGGCTCTGTTTCCCCATCCTTGCTGAAAAAGATAGTAGGAGAGAAATGGTAAGAGATTTACTTCAGGCTTGTTTAAAAAACCCACCACAACCAGCTGTAGGGCCAAGGAAGTATTTAATGCCTAGTTTCCATCAAGCAGAGTTTAGTGTCACTGATCAAGACAAAGATAGGCTGCTCACAACTTAATGGGAGTGGGGTTAAAAAGCTCTTATATCCTAAAACTGATTCATATGCCATCTTGATGTCTCCAGCTGCCAGAGATACTATATTGTCAAAAAACATTTGGTAAAGTGGATTAAAAATTCTTCCTCTGAGTTCTCAAATTCACTAGCTCTGATCACAGGTAATGCAAAAAGATGCAGTCATCTCTCTTATTAGATTAATATTTGCCAGGACAGTAGGAAAAACAGACCAGAGATAGCGACTGAGAAATAAGACATGAGATTTTATATAAACATCTTGTAGAACTGAGGTTTTAATAGTAATTTCAAAAATTTAAAAAAATTATCAGACTTAGCACATACTGAGAAAAATATTGTATATAATTCTACCCAGCAACATCTCAGTGTATCTACATGAGATAGTTTGATAGGGTATTGTTTGTTGCTATTTGTAGTGAGGAAGCCCAGACTTAGGTAGTGAAATAAGAGCTAGTGAAACCTACCTGCACCCTCTGTAAAAATTAGAGCTTTACCAAAGCCAGGAAGGGAACTGCAGCCTCTGCCCTTTGGACTACCCCATGTTTTGTATACTTTGTTTCATATGCTCTCTTGCTCAAATCACTACCATACCTTGGTACAAATCTATTATTGCGCCCAGTTCAGTGGGCCCATCCCACAAACATCCATTTAAGATCCCTTTTCATTTGCCAGCCACAAGTTAATTCATACCTACAAGAAAAAATCCCTAAAGGAAAAAAAAGAGTCAAACCATTAAAATCTTTCACAGTGTGAACAGAAAATCCTTACTGCACTTTTTCTCTAGTACAATGGTGGAGAACACAGCTATCATATGTCAAAGCTATAGCCTTGTCTGCCTTCCGCACAAACAACCAAGCTTTGCCTAGTAGGAATTTTTAGGAGTGTTATTACTTAGGTACATGTAATCAGCACAGAATCATAGAATCATTAGGTTGGAAAAGACCTTTGAGATAATCAAGCCTAACCATACCTATCCACAGCTAAATCATATCCTTCATCATTTCATCTACTCGTCTTTTAAATACCTCCAGGGTATTTGTCAGCTGAGATCAATATAGAGAACGTGATCATAACTCAAGAAGATAAGCATTTGTGTTTTCAAAGTCAGAGAATTCCGAATTGTTCTACTGCTGGAAAACACTACCTTTTAAGCAACTGGTTTTCACTCGGCCATTCCCTTCTGAAAGACTTTTTTTTAAACAAAGGTTTATTAAGAGTTAGCATCTAATGAAATCCTGACATCTTTTTATTCATTAGCCATTCAAAAAATTAATTTCAATTGTAGCACACGACAACTGACTTGCAAAACCCTCTGTTCAGTTCAAATAGGAGAATAAATCTGTGCCACACAAAAATGAGACCATGGCAAAAGGACTCTTCTGCACACATATACACCTCTTCCTACTCACCACTTTCTTTTTAATACATGTAGTTGTTCTAAGTGGTAGAGAAAGATTTTTCCCCTTATAACAACTACTCTTTTCAGTGTGATAAAATATAATTACTTCAGATGCAACTTCTCATTAGGTTGGAAAACATTTGTTTGGATTGATACTGTATAAACATGTTCTTGAAAGAGTTATTACATCAGTTTAATTCCACTCTTTAATTTACTTTAGTACAGTTATAATCAATACCATAGAAATGAATTAAGAATAAGCAGACTGGCTCCCTAACCAGTAAAACAGTATTTGAGTTTTATCAGTCAGTAAAATTCTCTTCCTGTCTACAAACTTATCACATTTTTTCCATTTCAGAGCATATTCTAAAAATATTTTTTATCAGTTTATGTCCATATCTGATACCACAGTTGGGAAAAGTCAGTACTGCAAATTTCCTCATTGGTTGAAAACCCTGTAATTTGCTGTTTCGTGGTAATTATTTTAATCAGAGCTGCAGAGAATAGCTCCAAAATTTTAGCTTTCATTTTATTTTCAGGATATTTCTTGTTCACCATCTCACTGTTTCTGACAAACTGCTTATTTTCATCTCACGTTATCTTTCTTTTCACCAGAAAAGGTAAAAATGAAAGTAATATATGCTCATTTCTGGGATTAAATTACAAAAGAACTCAAAGGACACTTCTACATTTGATGGAAAAATGGTAAGATTTGTCATGGGGAAAATAAAACATATCAGGAATAGTGTTGCTCACATATTTATTTACATAAAAGCACAGCCCATAAAACTCTGTGTGTTTTTCAGCTATGCTAAAATATATTTTCCCTGTGTTTTTCCCTGGTATTTTTCCACCAGCTATTTTGTAATGAAGAAAATTCAAGAATATTTTATGTGATTAAGTCCCTAAAATAAATTGGATTTCTGAATTCTAGAAACATAATTTCATTTACTTTCATACCCTGTCCTATACAGCTATATTAATATTTCTTTGATACTTCAATGAAGTAAGATTTAAGTAATGTCATTTGTTCCCAGATGGCTAATTTATTGTTATGTCTGTGGAAGAATGTTATCATCACTGTAATTGCATGAAGATTACAGTGTAATTAAACAAAAGGATAACAGCAACTCCAGATCCCTCAGACAATCCATGAAAGTTAAATACTCTAATGGGCTTTCAAGATCAGTGTAAAAATGAACCAATCTCTCATGCAATTTTGAATTTTTTTTTCAGCCTTGTGGGGAAAATGGATTAGAGACAGATTATACACATTTTTTAGCTTTGCCTTTGCTTGACTATACTGAATGCACCAACCCATTTCTTCTTTCTGCCTGAATAGTGGGCTATCTGAAAACTAAACCTCAGAGGGCATAGGTATAACACTATTTCTTAATCGCATAACCTTACAAGGACTTCTTGCGTGTCTCCGCATCAGAGCAACAGAAAAGCTAGCCAGAGATCCTTATACACTTGGCTGCATTTCTGTATTATCTTATGTAGATATTTAAAGGCCAGAAGATTAGGTTTTCCCACTGCTTTTATAATAGTGAAAGCATCATCTGGAAAATTTCAGAATGTGTAATGTATGTTACTGAATAAATGCCAACATTTTCCCAGTTTGCTATTGTTTCCCTTCTTCTCATGGCTGTTCTGAAAACTATAGGATCTGGTGGGATGTAACCTATTCTGATCAATATCATCAATATCCTATTCAATTCAGCAATGGGATTTAGGGGATTATGTGGTATAAAACTCTTTCAGAAGAGTATAAAACTCTTTCAGAAGAGTTTTTCTTCTGGACATGCTACTAGACATTCCTTGTCAGAAGCTTGCTAGATATCACTAGGAAGACTACAGGAGCAAGAGAAGTGCTTTTGAGCAAGGACACTAACTAAAACAGCTTGCAAATGTAACTGTAACTGAAGCATCTGTTCACGTGTATTTAATGACTCTAAACTGTGAATGCTCTGAAGTTCAGGAGAAACAAACCCAAAGGTTATTTAGAATCTCATGACTTGCATCAGTTCCTGTCAGATCAGGTACATACTTCCTCAGAGAAAATTCTTGGACAGAGGCATGAAATACAGCATCTACTTGGTGAGATACATTCATGCAATAGCTCAGTGCCTCTCAGCTCCAGCCAAACAAGACCAGTGTGGCTCCTAGACAGCCCAGAACCAGTGAAAAGGGGTTGGCGGGAGGATTATCTCAGTGGGGCCAAATATCTTAGCGGCTGGGTCACCGCAGTAACCTTGGCACTGCTAAATCCTAGAATGAAGTCTGAATAAAGCTATTGCGAGGAAATCTAAGTCTGCAGTCTATCTCTGATATAGCTGTTTTTTACACTGGTTAGGGAAAATATGCCCACGCTTGAGCAGCTCTTGTCATGAATAAAGAAGTTTGGCTGGAAATAAGGAAATTGGTCTTTTAATGTTTGAAAACATCAAACAAGTGAGGGTTCATCTTTTAATCAAACTGTTTTAATATCAATACATCTTTTTTTCTTTTGCTGCTGTGCCTCTTTCATCCTGTATTGCCGCAGAGTCTTATGAAAATAACTACTGTAAAGCTTTTCTGCTTGACTTGTTTATTCTCCTCTTCCTTCTAACTTTTAAAACAAGTTCTTACTTGGATAAAACAGTAAGATAGAAGCTGGTGTTCATGTGAATCACATGAATCATATGAATTTCATGAAAAACACAAGACTTACAAGTTATGATGAAAACACTATTCTCCAAAGTTTAAAAAAAATCTGTAAGAAAAAGAATATGCTGATTGTCATCAAATTGGGTTGTAATTAATGTCATAGAAGTTTGCAACTAAAAGGAAAACAATGTTGCAGAAGAAGAAAATATTATTTCTTAAATTTTAGGAAGTCTGCTTAAAATTTATGCATAACAAAGAAACTTTGCCGAATGGCTGATTTCTATTGCAGTAAATCAATGTAATTGGAAATACAACTTCAACATTATTAGATATTGGATTAATTCCACACCCATCACATAAAGCTATTATTTTACTTCTATTAATCCTTCCTAGACTACTAAAGCAAATCCTATGTATATAAAATGCACATACTTCGATCCACATAAAACAGTATCCAAAGAAGACTGCAGAGACTAGTCTGCATCATTAGAGATGCTTCAGAGAAGCCATTCAATTACATTTCACCTACACACACAAAACCTAACACTTAAATAGCATGTCATGAAGTTCTTTATGCTAGGGGGAATTTTCAGAAGAGAATTTAACTCTGTCTTCTACTGCCAACATTCTACCATGGCTACTCACTCTCCAGTTCGTTTTTTATCCACCACATTTGTTCATGCTGGACGCAGAGTTCAGAGAGGGGCGGTAATATGGGTTTGCTTCAGACAAGAGTAGTGAGCAGTAAACATATGGCTCAAAACAGTAAGATAGAAGCTGGTGTTCATGTACCACTTGGGCTTCAGGGGAGCAAAGTTATGTGTTTCCATTTGAAAAGAAGTTCTTGTTGACATGCTTCTGAGTTAAAGATTGGGCATACATAAACGTGCAACCCTGGTCTCTAGTTCTACTCAGCATTGGCCTTGAGAGGACACTTCTAATGCCAGCATTGTAAGGGAAAGGCAGATGGCTCTGCCCCTTTCCATGATTTCACTCTGATGCATAGAACTATACCACTCATTAGACGTCACTTAACAATTTATTTGCCCTCTTCATGAAGTAATGGGGGACAATGCTTTGGATGAGATTCCCTACCCTGGGGTAGGGTTATGTGGGTAAGGGAGGGTAAGGGGGCTGATGAGCTGAAAAGAAATGGACAGCAAACGGGGAAAGCAATCCACAGCAAGAATTGTAACAGGCACATGGTATCCTGAAGTTGAAGCTAATAGTTTTCAGCTCATCTTTTCTTTGCCTCCTTTCTCTCCTCACTACCTCATGATCACTTTGGGCTACCCTCTTCAGTTGTGGAATGAACCTATGAAAACATCTGGTTTAGATCAACACAAGAAGAATTATACAGGCAAAAATTTAAGTGGCGAAAATCTAGAATATCTTTTTAATAATCTGATCAAAAAGAATGAATGGAAAAAAAAATCAATGCCACTTTGAACCATCTGAAGAAAAATACTTTCAACCAGCTGATGAAAAATTTCTGCCCTGGGAAGCATACTAGCCTCAACTTTGAAATCAAAGATTTCAGTACAAGTAACAGCAGCATGTTTGCAACATTAAAAAGAGTGGTTTTGTGTGTGAATAAGGGCTCTAAAGGGAAGAGTGAAATGATTTCTCTTATGGTCATAACAAGAAGAAAATCTTTGGTTCCAATTCAAGTCATGTGTCTTGCCCCTTGTGGAAAAAGAAACTTGGCACAGATGAGCCTTTGTTGAAGTTGTGCATGCAGAGGTGTAGGAGTACAAAGAAATTAATCCTTCCCTCTGAAGACCTCAGACCTCTAATAACCGCTGAGTTCCATATAGTCAGTATGGAAATAGGCCATGGCTGGGTAGCTGGAGTAGCTGTGCTGTTAAAAGTTCACTTGTCATAGGCATAAAAAGACAACAGGAAGAAGCTGATTGACTGCAGACACTGCAAGCTCATTTGGTAAATAAAGTTCTGCTGAGACTCATGTCTCCTTTTGTTAAAATATTTTTACCAGGTTGAAGTGTATTGTCATTGTGGGATACACATGCTGTGATGGGTTGGCTGGACACTTCATTTTACACTAACATTAACCCTGCTAGGCATATGCCCTTAATAAGTAAACTCTTCTCCCAATGTCTCAAAGCATGAGAGAGCTTGAGCTAACACAAACATGAAACTGGGCTTGTGTTTTCATACTTCAATAAAATATATAAGAAAACACGTGGTTTGTGTCTTTCAGACATTTGCAAATGACTGGAAGAGTAACCTTTCATAAATTCAATATGCAATGCCACATGATCAGAAAGAAATTCTGAAAGAATGACTCAGATTTCAAATGTTTTGTTTAAGTTTCCAAAAATCACCTGATGAGTTTGACTGTTGGAGCAAGAATTGTAAGAAATAAAGCCAAACTGCCTTTAGACTAAATTACATAAAAAATTAATTTTAAAAGGCTTGATAATTTAAGTTACAATATTGTCCTACTTTGTGGAATATGTGTCATGCAACACACACTTCACTCTGACAATAAATGTTGGTCACATAATCATATGGAAAGTTACAAGCAGCAGTAGGATATCTGTGGTAAATACCATGTAATTGCAGGGTACATAAAGAGTGATCCCTTCCTCCTAAACCAAAGTGCAGGTTACAACATAATTATGTTTAGACTTACTAAAAGTAATGATCACATGCGGCTGGATGGTATCTGCCAAGAAAAGACCTTTACGTTTCTGGCCAAACAAAATATACTCATTCCTTTCAACACTGCGAGTTGGTGAAGCACAACTGCAGCCCCATGACTCACCACTCATCCAAAAGATAAAAGTTATGGCAGGAAAGCTAGAAGACTACTTTTAATGTATGAAGCCTTAGACAGACATTAGCTGTAGTGAGGATAAGGGTATTTAAAATACTGTGGTGGAAAATGTCTATATGCTGCATGAAACACAATAAGCTGCTCTTCCCATCAGATGAGAGCTATAGAAGAATGATCAGTTTCCTCCATGAGCATTTTACCCACTTCCTTTTGAATGAATAACAAAATGGAGAATATGGATTAAGCCATCAATATACAAGAAAAAAATCCTGTCTTCCATGAAATCCCAGAAGGCAAAATACAGTCTTTCTCACCTTCTGTTATATTTTAAGAAATAAAATTCCTGAAAGCTTAACTTCAGGAAGCATGCACAGGCATATGCAGGAACAAAACTGCTTTCAGATATCACCTGCACTCACAGCTGTTTCATTGTTAGAGGCCATGCATGGCAGCAGAGTTAAAATGAAGAACAATTTTTTTTTTTTACTTCATTCAGCTTGTACAAAACAATGCAGATTCTATTTGTTACACTTGAAAGTGTATAGACATATGGCTTGGTATCCTTCTGGCTTCCGTGATGGCTGTTGTTACAGCTGCCATGGCTTCATTAGGGAACTCATTATTACTCCTACTCTTGTCCAAGTTTTTTACCCTAAACGCTGCTAGTTTCATGAGTTGCCATCAGTATGGCATCTCATTCATGGCTATGGTGAAATGAATTGCCTTTCCTGCATACCACATCAAGTCATTGATAAGATAACTGGAAAATAAGAGAGCACTTCTGCCAGCTGGAGATTAAGAAAGAGGGCTGTGGACTGGATTTAAAAGATTGCAGGCCAGGCAAGGACTCAGACATGAGTGTGACCTCTGAGTGGCTCAAAACAACAGTGTGGTGCTGCACATCCAGCAATAATGAGTGGAAAATAGCAGCAGCTTGGATATGCAATCACCTGGAACTTACTCCTTCAGATTGACATTAACAAAGCCTACAAGGAACCAAAAAAAAAAAAAAAAAGCAGGACAAGGTCTTGAAGTTACCACAACAGATCAGCAGTTCCTCATGTTTCTTAAGCAAACTGCCTCTTCACTTTACAATATAAGTTTCTGAAAATAATTCTTCCTACACAATTGATGCTACTGGGTGTATCTGTAATATTGTTATTTATTTGTCCTGTTCACAGCTACATTGGAATACGTGTTACCCTTACCTGTTTACAGCCATAACCACCTTCGTAAGAGTGAGAATTGACGTATATTCCCCTCACCACAAGAAGGATGTTGAGGCTCTGAAGTGTGTCCAGAGTAAAGCAACAAAGCTGGTGAAGTGGCTGGAGAACAAATCTTATGAGGAGCGGCTGAGAGAGTTGGGGTTGTTTAGCCTGGAGAAGAGGAGGCTAAGGGGAGACCTCATTGCTCTCTACAACTACCTCAAAGGAGGGTGTGGAGAGGAGGGAACTGGCCTCTTCTCCCAAGTGACAGGGGACAGGACAAGACGGAATGGCCTCAAGCTCTGCCAGGGGAGGTTCAGGCTTGACATCAGGAAAAAAATGTCCATGAAAAGGGTCACTGGGCACTGGAACAGGCTGTCCAGGGAGGGGGTTGAGTCACCATCCCTGGAAGTGTTTAAAAGATGGGTAGATGAGGTGCTGAAGGGCATGATTTAGTGATTGATAGGAATGGTTGGACTCGATGATCCAGTGGGTCCTTTCCAACCTAGTGGTTATGTGATTGCATAAAATAGAGAATATTAAAAAAGACAAGTTTTTTATATCATATACAGAAGTTGAAGCCATATTTACCAATAAGTTATATTTCAGTGATCAAACAAAATCATGAACAAAGTAAATCTGAGTACATTCTATAATATTCCTTCTTTGATGAACATAATTATTTGTACAGAGTACATAATATCATTTGGTAACATTTGTATACTGTTATTCCATATGAGAGGAAAATAAATAATCATAGAATCATAGAATAGTTTGGGTTAAAAGGGACCTTAAAGATCATCTAGTTTCAACCTCCCTGTGATGGGCAGGGACATGTCCCACTAGATCAGGCTGTCCAAGGACCTATTCAACCTGGTCCTGAACACCTCCAGGGATGGGGTAGCCACAGCTTCCCTGGGCAACCTGTTCTGGTGCCTCACCACCCTCATTGTGAACAAATTCCTCCTTATGTCTAGTCTAAAACTGCCCCTCTAGAATTTACAGCCATTGCCCCTAGACCTATCACTACATGCCCTTGTAAAAATCCTTCCCCAGCTTTCTTGTATGCCCCTTTCAGGTACTGGAAGATCACTATAAGGTCTGCTTGGAGCCTTCTCAAGTCTGAACAAGCCCAACTCTCTCAGCCTGTCCTCGTATGGGAGGTGCTCCAGCCCACTGATCATCCCTGTAGCCCTCCGCTGGACCTGTTCCAACAGCTCCACATCCTTCTTATGTTGAAGATTCCAGAACTGGATACAATACTCCAGATGAGGTCATGAGGTCGTACTGTCTTTTTCCACCACAATTTGATGATCTTGGTCAAGAAATTAAGAACAAGACAGTGTGGAAAGATTTCAGACTTCCACTCTGAGTATACTATTTGGGGCACTTAAATAACAAAGAAGATTTTCAAAGCTGAATATCAGTACAATTTATTATTTGCGAATCTGCTCACACAACTGAGTGTCCACCATCTTTAGTCTGGGGACTCAGTTGCCATGGTCACTCCTCACCATTACAGGAGAGCATGCTCTCCAGCTATATCTGTACTACCAAATTTTAAAAGTCACAGACTGCTCCCTGTTAAGGTCATGGCAGAACATTTAGAAATTCTCTCTTGGATGTTTTTGGTCTGATGAGACTGCAATGACTTCAGTCAGTTAATATATAAGAATCAAATACAAATGTTGCTAGAAGCATTTAAAAGTGTTCTACTTTTCTCTATGAATGTGATGGGAATGGAACAGGAAGAAAAGGGGAGTGGTTTGGGCATAGGTAGCTAACACCAGGGAAAACCAAATCCACAATTTTGGACTTTTCCTCTGCTTTGAGCAGGAGTTTAATGCTTAAGAGGTCAGTAAAGCTGATGTTCATTTGCATTCTTGTAAACACTGCTTGCAGGAGTAGTGACTGCCCATACAGATTTCATTTCATCTGCTCTCTGCCCCCCTGTGTAGCAGCTGAAGGGTGTGTTCAGATGCTTCTTATTTGGAATTCTTATTGCTTCCAGAGAATGGACACTTTGTGATAGGTTCTGAAGCAAGGCAGTTTAGCTCTTATCATAGGGTTCATAGAATCATAGAATTCCAGGTTGGAAGGTACCACTAGGATCATCAGGTCCAACCCTTTTAGGTAATATATAGTTTAAATGAAATAGCCTAGAACCCTGCCAAGCTGAGTTTTAAAAGTGTCCAGTGTACAGGAACCTACTACTTCCCTGGGGACATTTTTCCAATGTTTAACCATCCTCATGGTGAAAAATTTTCTTCTGGAATCCAGATGGAACCCGGGAACAACTTATATCCCTTACTTCTTGTCTTTACCATGTGTCTCCTCTTAAAAAGGGAGTCTCCATCCTCTTGGAAGACACCCTTTATGTACTGGTACATGGTAATAAGGTCCTCCCTAAGCCTTCTCCTCTCAAGGCTGAGCAAACCCAGTTCTCTCAGCCTTACCTCATATGATAAGTTTCCTAGTTCTCTGATCATGTTAGTGGCCCTTCTCTGGACCCTCTCCACCCTGTCTGAATCATTTTTGGTATAACAGGGACCAAAACTGAACACAGCACGCATGCACTGAAGACAACAGTAAGATTGGCAAAAGCAGACATGGCTGCAGGGGAGAGCTGACCTCTCTATACAGACAAGTGAGTTGAGGAGTACACTGAAGACGTGAATAGCTGTATCAATCAAACTAAAGAACACAGAGGCACAAAAGCTTTCTGCCTTTTAATGGATAAGTAAGAAAGAGCTGTGTGAGCAGTGAAAAGCCTGGATATTACCAGGAGATACACTGAGGCAAAAATTATGCAAATTTTCTGATCCCAGACCTTCAGATAGTGTTCTTGCATCCTTTGTAAAAAAACACAGAAAAATTCGTGGTATATCAGGAAAAGAATTAGAGTAAATGTTGAGAGTAGGTTAAAGGTGATTCAGAGGATGATGACTACCATGGGAAAGAAGTCACTAGGCAGAAGGGGGATGTTAACCAAGTATCCCAGACCTCTTCCACACCTGCAAAAGCCACAGTATTCAGCAGGACACCATTGAACCACTGGGGGTATTCTCCCCTTCAAAGCCAGTCACACTGAACCTCGGCTCTCTTGCCCCATTATTGACCAAAGAGTTTGTGCCTCTGCATCTGTCATGCCAAAACGGCTTTTATAAGCATAGCAGTGCATAACACCATCCAGCCCTTTGCCCAGAAGAGTTCCTATCCTAGGAATACACTCGACTGTCTGGACAGGTTTTTTTATATATTCCTTGGATACTCCCTCTGGCTTATCAAGCCAATACTTGATTGCTATAATTTTTTAAATTCACTGTGGACATATAAATACATAAAATCAATTGTAATTTGTTCTGAACAGAAATACATTTGGTTAAATGAAGCAAGGGAGAACCAGCTTGTACCCTCTATTACTAATTATAACATATGTAGTGCAAGTCATAGCTAGCAGTAACAAAGAGTTTGTAACTGAGACTATGTAAAGGATCCCCGGAGATTTGATTCATCTGAAAGTGTAAAGAAGCAATAGCTAGTACTAAATACAGTGCAATCCTGTGTTTAGCTTTTGCCTCCCTGGTACTAACTGTTCTCTTTTAACTACACAAACATTATATAAGACAATTTAGAAAAACAGTATCCTAATCAGGAGGCAGACCCAGCTTGATCTGAGAGCTTCATCTGTGCTTACACAGGCCAATCACTACAGCAGCAAGTAGTGGAGTTGTAGTGATTCCTGACATTACTAGAGCACAGCTTCATGAGCTCAATGTCTGGCGATGAGGAAAGCGACACCCCAAATATTCACGAGTAGCACAGTGATTTTGTTGATCTTAATAGACCTTGCACCATGAACATCCTGACTCTCTTGTACAGTATCAGCCAGGAAGGAGTTGTGCAAGATAACGATGCCATGCAACTTCCTACATCTATCAAAATGACGGAAGGAAAACTTTGAGTGTGATTTACAATGGCACACAATACGATAGAATAATATTTTTTCTTGGCAGAGAGGATAATGACTGCGATAGGTCCGATCGACAGTACCAACACACTGAGAAAGCAATCAAGTCAAACCCACTACGATGACCTCCATATCTCCTGTAGAGTGATAATACTGAACTAGAGGGCTGAAGGATATAATCTCCTGAACTACACTGGTGCTTGTCGTCCCTTCTGCACTAAGCTATCTGTCTTAAGAAAAGGCAGTTTCCAAACGGTCACATCAACTCTTTTATCTTGTCACCTGAAACACTGCATAAGAGGCAAGCTCAACAGGTTTTTTTTCCAGAGCAGTCTTATTTCTGTCCGTAAATTCTCTCTTCACTTCCCAACTTCCTCTGTCTGCAGATGAACTTTAACTACAGCTTGTTACTCTTCACACAAACTTTGGTATTATGCAGAACACCTCAAAAAACCCACTGCTGAGGATTTCTACCAATGTGACTTGTGTGACTTACATTGACTCTACCTGTGTGTGCCCAAGCAAATAATTTAAGATACCCATTATAACCAGCAAATGCAGGGGAAAAAAAAATTCTCAGTGCAGGAAAGCTTGTTACAAATATACCATCGCATGAGTGCAACTACGCACAAACGCATCCTGTTGCTGCTCCTCTTCCTTCTGCAGCTGCGCAAGGGAAAGGCTGAAACAGAACTGCTCTGGCAGTGCCTAAAGTCAACACTAGCGGTCACTAGAGCACCGTGGCTGTCGCTTTCTCTGATGCTGTTTGCTGAAATGATGGCTGGTATCATTAGTGAAAGCTTTCCTCTTCCTACTTTTTTGGGGAAACAGCCTTGAAATTCCCATTACGGAACAGGGCTACCTTCCCTTTGAATCCAGTATGGATGGCTGGCACCAGACCCTTGGCTTATGCCAAAATAAAGGTTTACTATATGTTTATAACCTTGAAAGAGATTGTCAGTGACCTGGTGCTGATGATCTTCATGTCACAGCCTTTTTGCCTTCAAGACTAGTCTCACACTTCCCAACTGAAATTCAGCGTCTCAACATGCTTTCACATTCCTCCTACCAAGGGACTGAAAACTAAGCCAGCAACAATACAGAAAGAAAAGCAGGCAGAGTCAAAGGCAAGTGAAACCACTTCTTCTGTTGGCTGTGTAGGCTTAAGCCAATTCAAGTATATGAAGTTCCAGACTGGGACAAGTGAGTATGATTTATGTTATTTTGAAAATCTAAAACTTTTAATTTCCACTTTAGCCTCTAAGTGGGCTAATCTACTCCCTCTCAGACTTCTAAAATTTTTGGCCTAAATTACATATAGCAAAAATTTTTGCTTCTGCAAGTGTAAAGTAAGTGTAAACTTCCTAGTTAAACTTACCTTTTTTCTTAAGTTCTAGTATGACCGAATAGCCTCTTCCTGAACTGAAATTGCATGTCGGTAGGTCTGGGACAGCTTAAAAGCCCCTTCTCAACAGTGACTGAAAGATGCATCTGACAGTAGAAGAGACATATCCTAGAGACAGATTTTCTTCTCATGTGCAAATGCACAGATTCAATGATGAGGCATGTTATAACAAGAAAACATTTTAAAAGACTCACTCAGAATACTCAGAAAGGATCATAAATCTATCTTTCATTAGATATGTTTCTCTATAGTGAAAAACACAGTGGCTCTTAAGAAATCTTAGCGTCATACTTTATTTCAGCTTTTGAAAACTCATGAAACTCCACCATCTTGAAACCAATGACTTAGAAATTTAATTTAAATGAATGCCAAACCGTTACTTTACAGAAAAAATGCAGGCATGTTTCTTTAATTCTAGTCATATATAAATCGGTAGTAACACAGAAGGACCAAGCTCCAGCAAAAATACCTATCAAAATAAGAATGATGAATCTACAAGATGGAATCACTAAAAGAGGGAATTCAGCTATTCAATTTATGTTAAGTATTGAACCTAAATTTTAGTACAGTTTTTAATATACTCATGAAAATCATGTTTCATAAAATAAATACATGTTATTTATAGTGAAGCTTATAAGCAATCCATGCATTATGACTAAATGTAATCCTTCAGTTATTCAGCAAACCTGGTAACACAACCAAATGAAAAGCCCTAGGGCTGAATTTTCTACCAGTTTAAGTGATGGCTTTTCACATTTAGCAAATTATAAAAGTATTTAAGGGCTTGAGCCTGTGAAGGCTTGAAGGAACGTCAATACCCATTGAGTTCAGTCAATATTTAGGGTGCTTACAGTGTGCAAAAGGGCTTACAGTTTTTACAGCAAGTCTGGTTTCTACCTATATACACTTTTTTCTAACAAAGGATAATGCCTATCTCTACAGCTTTTGCTAATATTACCACAGCCTTCAAGAAAAGTCTACAACTAACATTCAGATATATATGGAACAGAGCACTGGAAAACAGATTTAAAATTCTACACACTTAAATTACTACCTTAAAGGTCTGCATGGATATCTGGGAGCACCAATTCAGGGTGGCCCTTCAGAACTAATGAGACATTCACACACAGTCCTCTTGGCAGTCAAATATCTCCTGCAGCACAAGTGGCTGAATGCCATGGACAGTGTTTCACATTTTGTTGAACAGCCTCATAGAAAAAAAGAATTCAGCCATGCCTATGGACTTCTCTGTCTCAGGCTGCTTCCAGGCCTTCCATATAACCACAAGAAAAAACTATACTTATACCTCTAGCAGATGGAAACTACAAATTTACCCAAGCATGAGAGAGGAAATACTTACACACTTGGCACTGGCTGCTCTCAGAGCACCTTTCCAGATTGCAGAGCGGGAAGAAGTCTGCTCTGAGGAGGGAATCCTACTGCAGAGTTTGAGAGACATCTATCTGAGAAGGCTAAATTAAATGCTCTGAATTGCCTCTTTCATTCCACTGACTACATAAGTAAAAATGTGTCTTAACTGAAAGAGAACTCTATATCCCTTACCATGTCTCCTGTTCCATCTTTCCTTCTACCTTCAGAAAGAGGAGAGCTTTTATTCACAAAGGTAATTAATTCTTTAAACATCACAATAACAAAAATAATCTTTTGAGCACTATATTTTATTGAAGGTCCATAAAGCTCAGATCATATATCTACATCTTAGGTAGAAAAGACATTTTCTAAAAACTTTTTTCTGTCATGTTTATACAGCTGGACAACAACTCCATAATGTTGCTGATATGTTCTTTCTTTCCTTGTTTCTTTCTTTTATTCCTTCTTTCTTTCTCTCTTTCTTTCTTTCAATCTTTCTTCCCAAGTATTTATTGAAATGAACAAGCAGAGAGCATATTCAAAAGAATCAGCACAGAAAAGCCAATAAAAGTGGCAGACTAATTTGGCCAGAGGGATAGTGCTACCTTTCTTTTGAGAATGAAAGATGATAAATGGTTTTCTTTATTTCATCTCATATCCTAAAGTTGGCTATTTTTTATATAACCTGCACTAGTCAGTCTGTGTGTGGGTTTTACAGGTTCATACATTAGCTTTTATTACCATTGCTTTGGTTTCTGTTTCTCCCTTGTTAACTGTCTTAAAACACCGGTGAAAATCAGGATACCACATAGATAGTAAACAGTGCAGTACTTCTTCCACTAAAACATAACTTAATCACACATTTTCTTGTTAGTACAACTCCCTTTCAAAGTGAGTAGAAATGTGCAGTAAAAAACACTTCTGAAGTGAACACGGTTTTCAGTCACAATAACCTTTTATGTGGGAATGTGTCATTTGCATGGTTTTGCGCATTTCATCCTCTTAAATGACATCTGAGTTGTGCCCCTGTACTTGACCTGCATATTAATAAGCTAGGAACACTTGTACATTGTAGAACAAGTACCAGTATCAGCTAGCAGGAGCTCTTCTTGGTGAAGCCCAAATGGAATTGCTGTATGATAGGTTATTCTCCCTCTGCACTTGGCACTGGTGACACCGCACCTTGAATCCTGTGTTCGGTTCTGGGCCCCTCACCACAAGAAGGATGTTGAGGCTCTGGAGCGAGTCCAGAGAAGAGCAACGAAGCTGGTGAAGGGGCTGGAGAACAGGCCTTATGAGGAGCTGGGGTTGTTTAGCCTGGAGAAGAGGAGGCTGAGGGGAGACCTCACTGCTCTCTATAACTACCTGAAAGGAGGTTGTAGAGAGGAGGGAGCTGGCCTCTTCTCCCAAGTGACAGGGGACAGGACAAGAGGGAATGGCCTCAAGCTCCACCAGGGGAGATTTAGGCTGGACATTAGGAAAAAATTTTTCACAGAAAGGGTCATTGGGCACTGGAACAGGCTGCTCAGGGAGGTGGTTGAGTCACCTTCCCTGAAGGTGTTTAAGGCACGGGTGGACGAGGTGCTAAGGGACATGGTTTAGTGTTTGATAGGAATGGTTGGACTCGATGATCCGGTGGGTCTTTTCCAACCTGATTATTCTATGATTCTGATTCTATGATTCTATGATACATCTTTTTTTAAGTGCAGTGTATCAAGTGTAACTACCAGTCAGCATACATCATCCAAGCTCAGCAAACCACTTTAGACCTGATGGGTACATCCTTTAGAGAAGCATCTATCCTGACAAAGCACCCAAAACTCACACTCTGATGTAGCTAGTTCCTAAGACAGCATGGCTGAGCTCCCACTGAGTTAGGAATGTGAAAATTCACAAGTTCTCCTATCACATGTTGGCAAGGAATTTCTAATGAAATCTACTTTGATCACTGAAAAATTTCCTTCCTGGATATCCCAGTTTTGACAGGCCTTTAACAATAACAAAAAAGCTAGAATCTCACTGGCACTTACAACTGGGAAATGACAGCTGTTTTGATAACCTAGCCCATCGTGATATTAGTACTTCATTTCCATGAGAATGCAGAGGAAAAGTGGCCTTTTTTGATAATTCTGTCTGAATTTCATACATGAAACCAATTTGTTCATGCCGTGTTCATATAACTCCTTGGGAAAATATGCATACATATGTAGAACTTTTCTTATTCATAACAGATAGCATCCACTTTCCACAAAACCGACTGATTTATCTGATTCATGCTGTTCTGAGGTGCAACTGTTCACTGGATCTACACCCTTTAATCTCACACATAGTCTACCAAATGTTTTCTGAACAAGATGCCACAAAACAAAGTCCTCAGATGATCTTTTGATACTTTAATAAAAGTTGGCAGGATTTACCAAATTGCTTCCTGCTTCGCCTTCCTTTTAGTGTTGATGAAGAAAGGAATTTAAGGTATTAGTACTGTAGATTTAGTCCTTTGCAGGATATGCTTGATATGCTTACTACTCAATTACATATATTGCATATTTCATCTTGACTTTTCACTGCTACTGATCCATTTGTGCTCAGAGATAAATTTTCCCTTTTCTTTCACTATGCAAAATCTTTTGCTTTGTCATCCCTCCTTATTCTGAGCAGTCTTTCCTGAAGCACTTGCATTGGTCTATTAAATACCTAAACTCTGTAATCAAGTCCTCTCTTATTTCTCAAGGCTGCATATTTTCAATACTTTGGGCCTTTCCCCATGAGACAGGCTTTCTGATCTCCAGATTAGAATTGTACCCTTTTCTGTAAGAATTTTGATATGTTATCTGAACTTCAGTGCTTAATTTTAACTACATATTTCTAACTGAGGGACTTTTGCAAAAAGAGTAGGGCAAGGGGTTCTGTACATAACAGCGTAATTCTTTTGATTTTAGCTAATTATCTGTGTATAGCAGCCTGCATACTTCAAATTTTTTTTTTTTGGCAGTATCATAAAACAGTGAGGGTTTTAATTTAATTGTTTTCTACAACATTTAATGCCTATTCCTCCTCTTGTAGCAAGCATGCTACTAAAAGTAGCTAGAACAGCAGAGGACTACTAGCACACATAAACTGCTTCTAGCTGCTGCCCAAACCAGATGTCCAATTGCTGTGCATTTTCCTGTCCTGCTAAGTCTCCTGCTGATGACATCTTCCATCTCACGTATTTCGACACTATGCTTCAACAAAGGACTGTTTATTTTATTTATTGGCAGTCTTTGCTACTAGAGATCTGAGAACTTTACAGGGTTGAGATAAATCATTTGCAGCAGATGTAACTCTCTCTCTTACCCTGTTTCTTGCAGTGAAGGTCTGGTGGTAATACATTCCTATAGCTCATCAGGTATGTCCTGCTCTTGGTTTCTCATCAACATCCTATTAATGGGAGTGAATTCCTATACCAGAAGCAAAGTGAAAATATGCTTAACTGTTACAATGCTCTGCTACGAAGATTTACTTCAGGCAGTGACTGTGACTTCGGAAACAGCAGATAAACAGGAAGAAAAATTGTGTCCTGGTTGGTAAGTTATTTCTTATCAAGCTGCATAAGAAACCTCCCTGCCATGTTATCATTTGACTTTCCAGGGAAGGGAGTTGTTGTGACATTAAAAATTCATACTCTCACATTCAGGCACTACTTTATGTTTACCCTGTTATAAAGAGTCTTGTAGAAAGCTCTCCTGGGTCTGCATATTGCTTTTTTGCTGTGTCAAGCTTTTGTTCCACTAGATGGCTGAGGAGAATCCAATTTTAGGTTACCTATTCGTAGAGATTTAGATTGTTTGGAAATGATCTTTACTCTCTGTGTCATACTATATCCTCATCTGAGACCAACTGTTACTCACTTAGGTGCCTGCTAGCTCTGTGCTCTACCCTTCTCCTTTATATCAGTGCTCATAACAAAGGCTCTACTATATATAATGACAGTTGTATCTCTTCCCTAGCAGCAGGACCTCACATGAAGAATATCTTTCCAAATGCAATTGAATAAAACTGGCCTGAGTTGAGATACAGACATAGTGCAAAGATAAACTTTTTCTAAAAAGGAATCCTCAATCAACACTATTTGAGAAAATAAAAAAAAAAGAAAAACAACAAAAAACAAACCTCACCAGCAATATCCTTTTACAAGCACAATGCAAAAATTTTTTTATTTGGAATTAAAAGGAGGCCACTGATCTGAACTTTTAGGGTTTTTTAATTTCATAGATTTTAATTGTTAGTCTTTCTCTGGTGTCATAAGAGCATGTGCTATGTACACAAAATCAGTGGAATGATATACTACAATATCCTACCGCCAGTTGTGTTTTGCTTTTTGTCTGTTTTCAAAAAATTAGCTGATGAAAGTCAGATGTTTACTACCTTTGCTGACAGCAAGAAAGCACCAACACTCGACACAAAGCTTTAAGAGATCCCTCTCATAATAGGTGGATGCAGTTAGGTGTCTTTCCTTTAATTTCTAGAACAACAACAGCCTGCAGATAGATTTATATCATGACATTTACATTGAAATTTGTAACTCAAGTGGAGTAAGTGATTTTATCCACTTCAGACATTTCTGGGCTAAAGTAGAAGACCTTGCCATTAAATTAATACAGTTTTGGCAAGTCATGGTTTTAAGGTTCAATGACACCAACACTGACACATGTAACTCAAGCTTTGAAGAAAGACACCTAGGGGTGCTGGTGGACCCCAAGATGAACATGAGCCTTTACTGGTGGGACACATCCAGAGTGCTATGTCCAGCTCTGGGCTCCCAAGCACAACAGAGATATGGAACTATTGGTGAGAGCTCAGTATAGGACTCTCCAGTCAGGACAGTCCAGAGAAGATGATTAAGGGCCTGTTAAGCCTTGAGAACACAAGGTTCAAGGTGGATTTCGTCAAGCTATATAGATACCTGAAGGAAAGGTGCAAAAAGATGGAGCTATCTGGAGAGTATTCAAGACAACTATCTCTAGGTGGCCCTGCTTGAGTAGGGTGTTGATGTGATGCCCTCTAGAGGTCCCTTCCAAACTCAACTCCTATGCAATTCTGTGATTATTTTCTTGTTAAAAAACAACTTATCTGTGACACACTAAAGGCAAATGCATGCAAGGCTATTATATACATATTTTGAGACGTACCCATTAATTTTCAGACTAATAAGATATTCTGCCTCAAAACTCATCATTCCATAAATATTTCATTAATTATCTTTCTAAACTCAGCATTTAAATGAGATCAAGCTGATATACTAGGAAACAGAATATTTAATGGAGATTAAAGTCATTAAAACAGCAGCAGACCTGATAAACTAATTTAATCATAGTTCCTTGTATTTACTGCCTGGCTGTCTTATGTTGTTATCAATTGCCCCATGGGACACAACAATTTCATTCTTAAATTGTACTGTTGGAGAAACTAGAGTTATAGAATAGGGCAATCTTACAGGATGAAGTTAGAGTCATCCATGAATAAAATTAAGTCGTTGGCTGAATTACACAAACTTGTCTGCAGTCTGCTGATAACTATACTGTTTTTGTACTGCATCAAACTTTACCTGGAGGTGAGGCACTGTTTAGATCACACCACAACTCTTTCATCGATTTTCTGCTCTGTTACCATGGAAATTTTTCCCACAAAAAATACACATTGCATTACAAATTCATACATACACTGTGTTCATTTTGTTGATGGGTTAGAGGAAGGGCCAAATCTAACTGCTCCTTCATTTTAATCATCCAGTTAACTGATAACAATGCACTGGGTCCTATTCAGTAATTTTTCTTATGGCTATTTAGTTTCTCAACCTTCTTACAAGGTTGAGAAGGCTTCCATGGATATCAATCAGCTCTTTTAATGAGATTCTTCTACTCAATATCTCCTTAAACTTTTTTCCATTGACTCATTACATAAGCAACCTTTTATTTGTTTCTTCCTAAAGTTTATTGCTGTGAAACTGCTGAGCTAGAATGTACTTCTATATGTTGTAACACAAAATAGGGGTTTAGACCAGCACTTTTAAATTACCCATTTTCTTGAGCAGATGAAAGGAAAAACCCTTTGTGCAGTTGCATTTGCTTTCATGAAGTCAATCAGGGAAGCAGTCAGGCTTTTAACTATTTGTATGGTAAGGACTAGTCAATATATGCTCAGAATAACTGGAATAATAGGCAGAAGTTAATTTTGTTTCTTTTTAGAAAAAAACCAAAATAAATCACCTGAAAATTCCTGTGTTTATGAAAGCAGTTTCACACAGTTGTCCTCAGCTCTGTAATTTTATTCAAGGATCACATAACATCTGATTAAGATGAAAATAGTGAATTAGGCTAATAACATAGAATCATTAAAGTTGGAAAAGACCTATAAGATCAGATGACTTTAGTGGCTAAAGAAGTTCCTGCAATCCTATGGAAATTAAGTAGAATAAACAGTAATAGATATGTAAGGGGTCCTTGTCTCCCCTAGCAGTGATCTGCCTTGGTTCACTGAGTCTATAAGGGATTTTACCCTCTGATTACAGCTGAACTGGAAGTTCAGTTGAATATTTATGAAGCCCATGGTGTGCTCATTTCCCACTGCAAAAAACTTTTTCACATATCAGTGTACTACTGAGTTTTCCTTCGTCCCTGATTGAAAGCATATACTGTGGTTCTAACTTGGTAATACTACAGGAAATCCTTTAAGCAAATTTTAAGTACCTAATTCCAAATTTTACTGTAACTCTAACATTGATTTTAAATTAACTATCTACCTCCCTGGTTTGTATATCTCAAATACATTGAAGGAATGCATATTTCAGGCAAGATTAATTTATTAGTCCCCTGACTGGAGCATAGAGTGTGACACAGTAATCTCTGAAGGTCCTTCTTGATCTGAAGTACTCAATATTTCTATGATTATTTATATGGCTGTCCCATGTAGAGTCCACAATCAGAAATTCAGACTATTTTTTTTTTATGAAGCATGCCACAAACAAAATTTCTTTGCCATCCAACAGCATTCAGCCACAGTTAATGATGAGACACAATAGGAGAATGAGGCTAAACTGCATCACAGATTGATTCCTACTCTTGCTGAAGTCAATAACAAATTTTCTAAGGATTTTGAGATGATAATGCTGAGTTTTCAGCTAAAAGGTTCTGATTCAACTATTCTGTTAAAGCTTGAGAATATGTGAAATACAGGCAGAAATACACTCCAGAATGGGTGCATTGTTAAATAAAAACAACATACAGAAGAAGCTGAGATAACAGCAAAAAACCCAATGAAGTGACTAGAGGCAGGAAGAGAAAAATCAAGTTGAAGTTCTGAGACTGACAAGAAGACTTGATATATCGAGAGATGAATAAAATAAGATCAAGAATGTATTCATTGATTCATCTGCCCAAAATAGAAATATAATGTTGAATATTGTGAAAAAATTAATGCAGAGAAAGCAAATACAAGTCTGAGATACCCATGCTTAAATTCAACAGAGGAAAACCCCAGTAGTTTCCAAAATGCTAATTAATTGATCCATGCCCTTTGCTTCTGTTTCCATACAGCAGAACCCACTAAATATTGATGACTATGAAAAAAAAAAAAACAACTCCAGGATAGGTAATCAAAGAACATAAACAGAATTACAGGGGCAAATAAATTCAGTATTATTGTTGGAAATGGAGTATATATAAAAAAAGTTTCAAGGGAAAACTCAGAAATTTTTCATCATAGTTCTATGATATGCAGCAATCTTGAAACAACCCCCTTTTTTTCTGTCTAGTCATACATCAACAATTGTAATGCTCCTAAAGACAGATTTATTCAGCTAAGCATCATTACTTTACAGAAATTTAAACAAGTAATTCACAGGTTTCATGGTCCTGATGTCATATAAACAAATACATATGAGGGTATGTATGATTAGATGCATTTCCCCACAATCTCAGAAATGGATGTGTTATGCTTTTTCTTTTCTTTTTCTTTACCTCTAACAAAAATTTACTCAAATCAATAAAATTACTTGTGAATTTACAATCTTATTGTGGCCATAGGACACATTTCAATACTGAGACGAATAGAGAAATTCCTGTAAGCTATGTCTGGACACAGGCTATATGCCTGAATCAGCTATTGCCTCTTTCCCCACAAAAGGATGGACATTCAATGTTAAGGTCAAATAGACTTTTCAGAACACACTGAACACATCCAGGTAATTACCTTTAGGAACTGTGAAAGGACCTGCATTTACCTGACACTAATGCACAACAAAATGCCATCTGAACTGGATGGGGTTTTTGTACTGGCTTTCTTGTAGAGAAGTGGTTCCACCAAGTTATGCAGTTTTGTGACTTTCTGTCACACCAGGACTAGTCACACCAGATCTGTCAAAATGGGCTTTGCTTTCTGCTACTTGTTACATTTTCTTTTGACTGAAGCTTCTGGTACATTGCTATCTTTGGACACGACCTGTTTCGCATTGCCATCCAATATATATATACTTTCAGTGCCTGCTAGTTTAAAGAACAAGCTGACTGCCTGCTAAACAGAATCTTCTTTTACATTGTCCCAATTTTACATTAACGTACTGAGGTGACAAAGTTATTTGCCATGTTATTATATCTTAATTGTTGCAACACAACCATCATTCATTCTCCTACAGAACTGTTGTTTAGTTGCAACAATTAACTGGCATATCAGACGGTTATGCATTAGTGCACATACACCAGTGAGCCACCTAACGACCCTGGGCTGGCATTTTCTTTTGCAGTAGTCAAGCTTTTGAAATGTCCAGGGAAGGCAACTGACTGCTGAGGGCAACGCTAAAGGAGTGCTGAAGAACAAAGAGAAATCAGTGTGCTCTCAACAAAAAGCCACAGAGTGGTCTCTGATCATCCAGCTACCTGTCATACAGAGCAAATCCTCAACAGACAGAGAACTGTTCAGAAATTCCTCAAAGTGGAACCATGACTTCTTAATGCCAAGCCTTTGACAGAAGAGGACAGTAGCCCTCTCTTTTGGAGCTGAAGGCCTGGAGTTCTGTCCGTCCTTTTGCATCTTAAAGACTGCAGTAGTTTATCTAAAAGGAACATTTTTCATCTATGTAAAAGAAGAACAGTTTTAACATGGCTCATAGCCATTTGTGATTATCGAATTTGCAAGTCCAAAAATGTCTTTATTAGATGAGCAATTTCATGCAGACCACATCAAGAAGACCAAAGCTCCTAAGCCACTATTGATGGGACAAAAGCTATCATGTGTCCTCATTTTCAGTGATCTCTCATCCAAAAGAGCAAGGTTGAAAAGTACTTTTCCCAGGGAACTGTTTTCCATAAGCTGCCTGATGGCAAACACAGCAAAATCTGAGTGACGCAAGAGGAGCTGCAAGTCAATAACAGTGCTTACATTTCATTTCACAAGACGTCCAGAAACAAAACCAGGAGAAATCTATGTCATCCGTATAACATGATTAGAAAGTAAAAACTCCAAACCGTAAATGTATTAGAAAAAAATAGAATTAAAATGAATAAACTAACATGCCTTTATGAGTTTCGAGTACTTGATAAGTTTAAAGTGCTTTTGTGAGTAGAACTGACCTTTAATTCATCTATACCAACCGTCAAAATGGCTAAATTTAAAAGAAAACAAAATGCCACCACTGCTATACTTCACAACATGTACATTTCAGCTTCAGAAATATTTGAGAATCTGCTTGACTGTCTAGGCAGTACAACAGTTTTGCCTGAAACTTTCAACAGCTGTGAAAGCAAAACATGTCGTATGAGATTCATGAAAATTCTGATCTTTCCTATCTCCCTATTCTTAACAAGAACACATGATGTGAATATGTTAGGTTTCTGTCAATAAAACATATAAATGAAGATCTTGTCTCCAAACTAAAAGCTGCACATCACAACAAATTTAAAATATATTTTTATGGAAAAAAGAGTAATCCACACATAATTTTTCACTTTTTTTATTTTGAAGTAAACCAAATACATAATTTACTAAAGAAAAAACATGCGTAAAATGTGATTAGATCTATTGGAATAATTGATAATTATACAGCTATAATGCGTCAGTGTCCCTCTTTTAGGATGTACATTTACAGATAAATATTACTTGTGTTCCATTTGCATTTAAAGCAAAATTTTGTTTTTTCAATAAATGATAGTGATGACAGAATAAACCTCATGTAAGTATCAGTGAAAACAGCAAGCTTCAAATAATTAAATGATCCCAACTACTCCTTCCAAATGTCCAGATTGCTTGATAAGAAATACTTGAGTTACTCTTCATGTAGTTTAAAACCAGCTGTATGCCTCATAAACATTTGTCCAGTTCTCTCCCCCCGCAATGGAAATATATGAAAAACATTTTTATAAACACTGGAATCAATGCATTTTTCAGCTGGAGATCTACGGCTGGATTTTAAAGCACTTTGAGAAGTACGAGAGGATGCAAGCTGCTCCATCAGACTTTTCCACTATTTGTTGAGTGAATACATAATGAACAAATGTCAAATATTATTCCTTGGACATTTTCACAGCTGAATGCACAACTTCCTCATGTCTGTGTTATCAGAAGCCCATGTTCAGACTAGAAGCTGGAATTAATAAATAAAATAGTCATAAAAGCTACAGCTGCAGAAGCATGAAAAAAATATTTGTAGAAACTCAAAAACTCTGCTTAAAGAGAAATTTTTATGTATCCAATCAGGCTGCTGGCTGGCTGTTTACAGGCAGTGCAAGAATATGTCCTCCACAGTAAAAAATGGCTTCTCCTTCACATTACTATTTTTAAAAAGCCAATAATTTCATATGATGTCTAAGAACAAAAACTGTTTTGAAGAAGGTCTGAAGACCCCTTTTTTTCCTGAATATTCCTATAAATTTTTATAACTGAGGTGAATAATTCCGCTGCTGTCCTAACCACGCTCTAACACTTGAAAACACATCCAGATCAGAGGTGCTAAGCAGTAGTCACAGGTAGGAGTGCATAAGCTGGGCAGGGAAGCAGCTGTACAGTGCTCTGATCATTAAGGAGGCCCAAAAGTCCCTGGGTCTAATGACTCACAAAATAACCATCTGGGAATAAATGTTGGTCACCAGTCAAGAAACACAATTTTGCCCTTAAAATATCTGTTGTGTTGCCTCTTGTGAGAGACCTAGAAATTAGAGGGTAGGAATTAGAAATAATGCCTCCTAGTCATACTTCTAGAAATTTACTCAAAAGAAGGAATATCTTTATTTTAGTGTGTAGGATTGAGAAAGATGGCATTTAGAATCTTAGTCAACACTCCACGGAAATTTGTATTCCTTTATATTTCATGCCTCCTCCACACAAGGCAAGAAATGAAAGCAGAACATTGCCAAATAACACCTTCTTTTATTTGGCTGCACTGCTACTAACCGGTGATATACGTGAAATCATACATCTGCTGCGTTCAGCTCAGGATATAACAATTAAGTAGCTAGCTCACTCCAATTAATAAAGCATTTATTTCATTGAAGAAATAATCAGATAATGACACGCATTTTTAGCAAGCCACTTATGTCTTTTTATTCTTAAACAGCCACCATTCAAGTTCTTTTCAACAGCCTTTAGACTAATTTTGCTCTCAAATGTGCAGGCACGTATCAGACTGCCACATGTGGAGGATTAAAATCAAAAGTCACCATTTCTGCTCAAGCAAATAGTGACAAAAGGATTTTTCAAGGTGAATGGCCCCAGGCATCAAGGGTCATGATGCAGTTTTACAAAGTCTGGCTTTCACAGAAAGGGCCACTGGCCACTAGCACAGGCTGCCCAGGGAGGTGGTTGATTCACCTTCCCTGGAGGTGTTTAAGGCACGAGGTGCTAAGGGGCATGGTTTAGTGTTTGATAGGAATGGTTGGACTCAATGATCCAGTGGGTCTCTTCCAACCTGGTTATTCTATGATCCTATGATTCTTTTTTTCAGGTTGGTTAAAAGCACAGAAACAGGCTATCCTTCAGTTTGAACAGATTTTGTAGTACAGTAAAAGGTGAAGTTACAACACTTCTAACAGGAATAGCAGAGCAGACTTTCCCTAAGTTATATCAACATTGTCTCAAGCATCACAGGGCAGCTTTGAACCCACTAACACTTGAAGGAGAAGCGGCATTTCCGCTGATGGTCCTAACTTGTTATCTAGTCATCCTGATTTTTAAAAGCTGAGATCAGGGCTGTTCAGTGAGGTTAGGAAAGAATCTCATGCTAGTGATTCTGGCTACCTTATAATTTTCCAGAGATGTACTAGAAATATACAACAAACTGCTTTTCCAGACTGAAGTAGGGGCCTTATTTGAATGTTAATATCAAAACAACAGACATAACGTGAAATTATTACTATATTATGGGCTAGTGGTAGTAGTTCTAAGATAAAAGCCTTGTCTAGAAAAGTCACTGCAATGTGCTAGAACATTAAGAAGATGTTCAAAGGAAATGGAACTAAAACTCATGAAGACAAATGTCTAGTTTTTAGGTTAGCTTTCCATGAAAACAAGAGAAAATATTTTCTATTTGTTCAGTTTTTCAGGACACTATCATTAACTCAATGCTTTTGATTCTTTGTGACAAAATTATCATTTCAAGATGCAGCAAGTAAAAAAAAAAAAAAAACCAAAACAACAAACCCCTCTGATGAATTCTTCCCTAAAATTTATTTGAGAAGCAAACTATTACTTAGTCCTAAATGCTTCTTTTCCACTGCTCACACGTGGAACTACCTCCTCGGAGACAAGCATATACCTAAAAAAGCTTGAAGATTGTGAATAGCACAGCCAAGTGACAACACTGGTGGAAGGGGAAAGGATGGGAATGTAACTGATGTTAAGAGTGTAAAGAAGAGTCGAAAGCAAGTGAAGATATTTAAGTCCCAGTTCAAGAGTTATAAAGATCCATTGGAACCTGTTTATTTCAATGGTCTTGGTTTCAGAAAACAGACTGATATCAATCTGAACAATTTACAAGGGTAATGAATTTAGCAAGGACTAACTTAGGACAAGGTTGTTGCCAAGGAAGGTACGATGTTATAATGAAGAAGTTGGCAACAGACAAGTGATTTTTCATACTGTGACTCAGACAGCAGTTGCATGCAACTCCCAACTGTTTAGCATGCAAACCAAGTTGTAACATTTGCTTTTCTTAAGACTATCCAAGAGTTAGATAGGGACAGTAATCACATCCACACTGCAACACAGTAGAGATAGTAGGAAAATCTGTATTCCCTATTCTCTCTGTAAGAGATGCTACCAAAATTCCAGTTGTAGACATCTTCTCTGCCATTGACCGATGCCAAATAGAGAAATTAGAGTACTTTAGCTGAAGTAATAAACATACAAAGGCTTACCTAGCTGGATTTATATGCTTTTCATCCACTCTAGCAGTCTTTCTTCAGACATACAGATCGGAAATGCAAATTATGGGTGATTACTAGCTTTGGATACAACAAAGCAGATACACTGACGAGCAAGAAGGATTTTATATATATATATAATTTAATAATTATGCTGGTAATGTGTAAGACAAAATGACTAAATAGCCTCTTCTTAATGGCTGTGCCATCAACAAGATAGTTCCAGACTTTGTTGTTGTTGCCTCCTTTCGGCTCCACAAATATTTCCTGCTTCCTCATCAGTGAGGACTGGCACTGGGTCCCTGTGGGTTGATCTGGAACCACTTTAGGATGCAATTTACTTTGTTAATTATATTTCTCCAGCAATAATTTCAGTGTTCACTTTTAAATCCTTCATTGATTTTAATTAAGCCTGTGTAAGCTTCCAAACTTCTCTGAGATAACAACAAAGCTGCTTACTGCACAACAACAAAAAACTCCACACTTAACTAATGCAGCTGGAAACCAAACCTACTTGCTAAAATTGCTTTGGACATATTGCCAGTGGCCCAATGTATTACTAAGCTTGAAGTGAAATAAAAGGGGAAGAAATAAGCTCTTCCAAGATATTACAAGTTGCAAATGAGGACATTGTTTCAAGGCTTTAAATTTCTCTTTTTTCTTACAATTTGTCTTCCTCACAAATTAATTATTTGGATGATGGCCTTCAGGTTATTTATTTATTTTTTAAATCAGGTCTTTCTAAGCACACCTATGTATGTATCATTGTATCTTGTTAGAGATATTAAAGCTAATATAATGCAATGCAGAGATACGAGATTAAGTTGTAAAGGTGATGTGGTGTAAATACTTAACTACTGTACTAACATTGAGCTAGCTTAAATACCTTGTTATACATCATCATATGAGCTGTTCAAATACTTAAGGTATCAGTACGGGTAGTGTAAAAGTGAAGAAAGATCCATTAATTTCTAGAACAAAATATTACAAACTGTATAGGACTGTCACCTCATCACAGATTTAAAAACATCATTTAGTTGAACAGACATAACAGTTTATGAGTTCTTCCAAATATAATATTTCTAGTATCCTTTCCTGACATAATTAAAGGCACTTTATCGATGCACATACAAAAACCTTGCACATATTATTCTCTTCTTGTAAGTAATACCATTCAATGTATGTCCTTGTGGAAAAAAAACCCCAAACCCACAGACTTTGACACTTCACCCTTTGACTATTGTTCTGCTACAACTTGTAAATACACTCAGCTATTTCTGAAGAGGGACAGGGGTGGGTATTGGTGCTGCCTTCCATGGCAAAACACAGTTTTAATGAAGCAGCTATCTTGAATTGGAGTGTTGCCATGATATGAAATATAGTCAATTAAGGAAATGTCCGATGGCAACACAAGGAGTTTTACAACCTGTTTTGATGGCAGCAGGATCAGAATATCATATCTGTGAAGTGTTCTTTTAACAGCGATTTCTTAGTGAAGCTAAATGATCAGTCAATGCAGGAATCTCTAGATAGCTGCAGAAACATGTGGAACAATATGAATTTCATAAATATTTTAAGAATAAGAACATAAATTTATGACATTTATGGATAGGGTAAATGACATGTGAAGGAGATTAAGCTCTCAGTTTTCCTGGCTGCTATGAGTAATCAGCAACAGGACACAGTGCTATGATATCAGACATCAGCAGTATCACATAACGTACAGGGTTTCACATCTAGAATTTTAATATATTTACAGCAGTCTGATTTGAGACCTAAAACAAGTTCCCTTGAATGATGAAAGGAAAGAGACTTCACTAAGATGCACGCACACAGGTCCAACTTACTGAAAAGCTCTTAATAGCCTATTGCTTTTAAATTTGCATCATTAGGTATTCAACATATCAAAAAAAACCCCAAAAAACAAAACAACAAAACCAAACACAGCAAATAAAAAACCCAGAAACTTGCTTAAGAGGATAAGAAATAGACCTTCTCGCAAAGACAGACATTAACTTTTTGGAAAAGGACAACTCAAGTTATATTTGGACAAAATTCAAACTGATGAGACCCCACCTAATATTAGAACTAGTGCAACTTAAAGTAATCCTTACGTATAATAATTAACACTGACTCTGAGATGAATTTTCAATGCATTTCACAGCCTGACTGGTCTCTAAATGCTCTATGCTTTGAAGCACTTAATTTTTACAAATGTTTGAAACTAGCTGTCAGTAGGCCTTTTATTTTGACTTTAGGAAACAGATATACACAAGAACTATTTCACAAACCTTAGAACCTTTAAGGACCAAGTACATTTTATTAGGCCCAGGACTTCCACACTAATATGTCATTTTTATGAGATACTGTCATATAGCAACGAAAGGCATACTTCCCACTCTTAATCAGGAATTTCTTCTTTTTATTAGAAACTAAATACAGTGTACATTGTTCTTCTCATCTTCCAGTTGCCTGATTTTAGTTCTGGAATGATTTTTGTTGTTAGCAGTAAATAACTTTTCAACGAGGGTTTGCAGTGCGCAATCTTTTACATTGAGAATTATGCTAAAATTATGTTGTAAGGTAGGAAAGACAAAATAAAACCACATAAAATTTTATGAGACTGGACATACATAGTAGCTTTTACAAGTCAATTGGTAAAAAGGCGGATATGGATTGAAGTATATTTTTTAACTTATAAGCATGCAGCAAACCAAATAAACATTATATTTTGTAGGAGAAGCAGAATATAAAGACTTGTCATGCATTAAAAATCTTTACTACGGTACAAAAGCACAATATTATTGAAAATTTACAATGCTGCTATAAAGGCTGAACATAAGATACATGCTTACTATAAAATTCTACAATAGAAAGTGATGGATTTGTCAGTAGTTAGCTGATACCTAACTACTTCCCAGTGAAGCAATTTCTGGCTATCCTGAAGGCTCTTTGCCTTAACATCAAGCCATTTAGTTTATTATTAAGGGTCTGATCTGCCAAATTACTTAAGTGCTTGTTTGACATCATTTGTGGGCAAATTCTTTGGCTATTTATCTGCTATTCTGTGAAACAGAACCTTTACAGACAAACACAAATGTAGTAATTTTAACTACTGCCCATAAGCCTCACAGTCAATATTGGCAAATGCCTTCCTATATGAAGGTCAGAGTGATGTTAAGGCAAGTGGAATTATTATTTTTTCTTAATCCTTATCATTCTTTCCCCTCTATGTGTTCTTGATCCAATTTGTAAAGACAAAGCATAAAGAATGGAGGAGAAAAAGTTCTAAGAGTTCATTGATGGAAAGGAAGACAAAATAGAGTTTCAGGGAAAAGCTGATAGAAGTGCTATCACCTTATAGAAGCAAGAAAGGTAGGTCCAGAAGGGACACTTGACAGGAATGAAAGACAAAGGAAGTTTTACAGGGAGATTTTTTATTTTTTTTGTAACAGCTGTAAGGAAATGTAAGATATCAGATACAGACAGAATGTGAGAAGGCAATTGTGTGAGCTGATATTTGCCAGTCGATGGCTAGAACTCTACCATGCTTACACAGTGAGCTGCCCATTGGCGATGAAGTGTAATGCCTTGGAACAGACCAGGGTAGTCTGAGTCAATGATTTTGCCTAGAAACACTGTGTTTCACTCAGCTTTATATCACCTTTGCCATTTAACAAATATTGCACATAGGGTAATTTTTAACAAAGAGCCCGTTGTTAAGTGATGAATACATCTCCTGCTGAATCAGTGCTGAAGGGGCTAGAGCAGCAGGAACAACCAGAATAGCCTGACCAAGATTGCTTGACAGGCTCTAACAAGACACTACACTCAGTACAGTGATAATCCAGGGAGCCAAGCAAACTTCATCTATCCCTGCTTTTGAATGTTTAAAAAAGGAAGTTAATAAGAAATGCAAGGAATGCATGAAGTTGCTAAGCCACTATCTATCATATGTGAGAAGCCATGGCAGTCCGGTTAAGTTCCCACTGACTGAAAAAGGGGAAACATAATCCTTATTTTTAAAGATAAAAAAAGGAAGATGTGGGGAACTACAAGCCAGTAGTCTCCTGTCTGTGCCTGATAAGATCATGGAGTAGATCCTCCTGGAAACCATGCTAAGGCACAAAAATCAGGAGGTGATTGGTGACAGCCAACATGGCTTCACTAAGGGTAAGTCATGCTTGATCATTGCGTTCTACAATGGGGTTACAGCGTTGGTGGCATGGGAAGAGGAACTGATATCATCTACCTGGAGTTGTGCTAAGTATTTGTTGTGGCCCTCCTGTATGACTTCTTTGTCTGAAAATTGAAGAGACTTGTTGGATGAGGAACTGGCTGGATGGTCACACTCAAATGAGTTGTGGTCAATGGCTTGCTGTTGTTCTACTATTCTATTGATTTCTCAGTTCCAGTAACCTACTAGCCTTGATTTCTATATCTGCTATATGTTGCACAAATCCCCAGCTATTACTTAAAAAACAAAGGAAAGAGGTAAAGACTTGGGCAACAAATATAATGTTTATTGAAAATCCATAATAATCTGGCTTAGCTACCACTGTCCTCTCCAATGCCGCTACAGGCATAGCAATACCATAGAGAAATTTTCTGTTGATGAGAGATGACACGAAAGGAAAAAAAATCCTAAATAATTCACAGTATTTGATACAAGGCTGCACTACAAAACATAGACTGAACAACTAAAAATAAGCCACAGGGAATAAACAAGAGTGACTTACAACCAGTGGAAAATTAATACAACCAAGTATGAAGCATTGCTGTATGCTGAGTAGTATGTGAGGCCACAGAGCTTCAAAGATTCCCATGAGAAGGGCTGTGTTACTGCCTGGTGAAGTTTAGCACAGAGAAGGTTTTTGCACCTCCATAACCACTGAGGTCTCTTAGAGGTATCAGTGATAGGCAATTAAGCAGGGTTCACGAACTTAACTCCCTGACATTTGCAACATGACTCACTAATTCACAAGTCATGTATTACAGAAATAACTGCACTTGTGGCCTGTAGAGCACAAACTTTAGAAAGCTTCACAAAAAAGCTAAACTCTTCTTCTTCTTGTGTTATCTACTATTAATAAAGCTTTGGGAGCTCCTCAGAGATTGCTTTCAAATGCTCTCTCTGGGAATGTGAGGAGCTACAATAGATGCCCGTATCCGGAAGAACCATTAATTAGTAATTAAAGTTAATAATACCATAAGTTGTCTTACCTCCTGGTTATGAATTAGTTTTATCAAGTACAAGCTAAGGACAACAACAAATGAAACCATTAGACTAGTTATTTTCACTCCCCGATCTTCCTTTCCTTTGTCAAACACAATTAGCTCAGCAAAATAATTTGGAATAGAAAATAAATTGTTAGTTAAATAAAAGAAAAAGTTGAGTTTTACACCTCAGCATTTTCAAAGTCACCTTAAATAACTTGGAAACTTTACCGTGCCACAATGTACCCTCCATGATGAATAGCAGAAATCATTCGGGTAGATATTTTTATTGTGCAAGGGATTTTATGTGCCATTGTCCTCAATTTCCCTTTTAACATAGTTATTCAATTTATAATTTGGAGGTTAAAATAGCAAAATTAATCATATCCTGTTCTACAGGAAGTGAACATGTGTCATGAGGGACTCCTGTACACATTAACTCCGTCACTCTTTTGATCTCAAAATAACCTCCGGAAGTGTTCCAGATGCCTAATAATAGAAATGCCATTGTCAAATTTTGGTTACTAGGAAATAGTAATCCATATGGTATAAAAAGCACTTTGAATCTGTCTTGATAATTTGATAGGCTACGAGCCACACTGCACCACCAATGATTTAAGGTAACAAAATTTGCAGATACAGCCAAAGCAAAACATTTATCAGAGAGTTAGGACAGAAACAGATCTCTCTTTTTCCTGCTAAACGGACTTAGGAGTCTTAAAGTCATAAGAGGTTGTATCCTGTCCTAGATTAACAGGATGACTTACAGTAACTGGGATTTACCAAGATAATTTTTTAAAAGTGATTATTGACTAGATCTTACTTTTTTATACTTAACTTTCAGGTTGAAAATCATGTAAATGTCTAATACAGAACTGTGTATTGATGATCAAGCCCCAGAATAAAACTAAATGCAAAGTGGAATTGAAATCAGAAAAGTCACAAAATCCCAATCAGTAATTCATGGCTCATCTGTCAAAATGACATTACTGATCAAGAGAACATCTTGGTACTGAAGTCACCCCATAATTCTGCATCCATTTTTATCATTCTGACTGCAAATCAACCATTTAATATCAGCCTTTATTGACCTCTGTCCATCTGTTGTATTCTTCTGATTTGAGAGCAAAATGGAGATCCTGACACAAAGTCCCTACTCTCGTTGAGACACTGGTTGCAATTCTTCCTTAATCGTTTAGTTGTACACCCCCCATTCAGAACTCCAGTGGGACATAGGCATCCCCTGACTCTCCTAGTTGGCAACCTCTAGCATGAGAGGGAGAAACCTTGAACAGGGATAGGGTAGGATTGGCCCTTATTTCTATTTGCCTTCCATGTTACATGTCCAGGCAGAGCATCACCAACAAAGGTCCTTGATCTTGTAGGACTTCTTGAAGGACCAGAGGATGCTGTGGGCATGCTCTCTACAATGCTGCCCTCTGCTTATCTATATTATTTTTTTGAATATTACTCCTTCTCTTTCTTTTTCTCACTTGTTGTCATTTCTTTTTCATTTCATTTTGTTCCTCTGGTCTCCTCTTTCTCTTTCGAGGTGGAGCAAGAGGGGAACAGAAAGGGTCAGTGGCTTTTCCTACTGCAGGAGATTGGTACAAGCAGGAGCCAGCATTGATGGGAGGGAGAGCTCCAACCATGAGACATCAGTGGTGCCCAGAGCTACAAGATCAGGAGCTCATACTGTGCCATACTTCCCATCGTACCTGACAGAAGCAGGAGATGAACACCCTGGTACTGTTGCAGACACTGTACCACACTAATGCAAAAGAGTGCAACAGGTTTGACTTACAGGCAACAAATTATCTTCTTATCTTTGGATAGTAAATCTTCTGCTCTCATGCAGGTAAAAAACAAGTTTCCCTTCTTGTTTTGGCTCCTGCATTGCCTCCACAAAAGCAACTGCTCCAGACACACACACACAAACACATAAAAAATTTCTGGGGAAAACACCTAAAAAGAAAATGATTGATGCTATAAAGACTTACACTGAGAGGGTTTTATAACAGTACATTCTACACTGAGATGGTTTTATAACAGTACAACTTGAGCAGCTGAAGGTTTTTAATCATATCAATATTTTGTAATTTCCTTTTTGTGGAAAGCAAATTTTTCTAAGTAAATGCTGCAGTTTATCTCTTGACATATACTAGGAAGAAAGGTGTTTTGAATAGCTGCAAGAAACTCTTCTCATATTGCTCAGCGTAAATGGTTAGAAAGCCACTTACCCCCAGTTGCCACAGTAATTTCACGTAGAAAGTGGCCATAAAATGGAAAATCGAAGGACAGATTCACCCTCTGAAAGGAACAAGACCAGAAAATAAAATAGATACCATGCAGAAAGGTAAGAAAACCCAAAATGAACAGTCCTCCACTTCAAACATCTGTTTCATTGCTTTTTATGTTTCTCTGCAACCTTGGTTTTTTTAATTTGGAATTGTCTGTAGCTAACTGGAAACAATTCTGTGGAGCACTTAAACACGTGAAAGGAATAGAACTTCATAACTGAAGACTTCAGAAAATAAAATGCATCAGCAGACATTCTAACTCTCCCATAAGAATGAAAATAATATAATATCTGTAGAGTGTTTCCTTAAAAAAAATTACTTTAACCTCTTTCTTAAGGGAGGCCATCAATCTTTAAGGCCTTAGAAATACCTGTGTTTCACAGGATGCCTGCTCCCTTGGCTGTGGTGGGTTTGCTCCTCTGTCAAATGCTCTTTCAGATTCAAGTGCACTCCCTGACATCCTACTGCTACCTGTGTGCTTATCTGATGAAGGCTGGTCACTAGAATTCCTCTACCTAATCCATGTCATCAGTTCCCAAAACATTCTGTACTGATAACTAAGAGCTGAAACAATTTATAAAGAATATTCCGTAGAAGAATTAACAATCTCTACCTAACGCATTTATTGCAAAATAACAAACTGAGAAAAAACTCTCCCACCACCATCAGCCTATAGATGGCTATCCTCTATGAGCTGAATTCACAGCAGAGGACTGTAATTTGGAGAACAGACTTTTCTCACCAAAGCTCTCTATAGAACACCATTCAAATCCAAACTTATTTTTCATCTCTGCCTATGGCACTCTCCCTTCCCATCTGTTCCACTCCTTTCCCAAAGTTCATTGATTATTGTGACCATCCATAATGATCACCTGGTGCACCTGCTTGGTTAAACTCTGAACAAATCAGTAGTCATGACACAAGGGAGTGCTGAAATGCCGGTAAGATCTTTTCATTGTTTATATGTAATATATTAAAACCACATCACTTCCATTATGGCCTAAAGTCCAAACAGGAACTGGGTATGCAGCCCATTATTATTTGCTATTTAGGAGGAGTTACTACAGTGAAAAATATCATGATGATGGGTTTTAGTGACTGTCTCTCAAACCTAATCTTTGATGTTGCCACTTAAGAAAGGCCAACAATTTATACAGTAAAAAAAAAGGAGGGGGGTAAAAAAGGCATTTTGTCTTTATTTTCCCTACCATTATTTCTATCCTACGTTTATTATTTTCAGATTATACCTGGGTAATTCTCCTCTAAGGAAGAACTATTTTTAAAACCACCAGAAATGTTTAGAGAGTTATTTCGCATGAAATTAACCGTTGAAGATTTATAGTAAATTTAAATTACCTTTTCTTTCCACTTAAGTGGAAGACTGAATTTTGACAGAATTTATTAGCATTTTTTTCATTTGTTTTTAATTAGAATGCAAAATCCATTTATATTGTATTAATTGGACAGAGTAGTTTCTAATGACCTTTTCTGCATATACAGAAATACGGGTATACAACTTAACATTTCTAATCAAAATGACGTATGCAAAAGACAGCTTATGCATAAACTTAAAGAAATGATTTTGTTCCTTGTTTTCACTTCTAAGGTGAATGCTATATACATAAATGTGCTCTATTTAAATTATGCCCTGGCTCTACAGAAGACTGAAAAATATAAATTTTCTCACCAAACCGTCCCTCTTTCCTTTATATAGTATTCTCCATTTTACATATTAGCATTAGCTTTTCAAATAACAAAACAGCCATTAAGCTGCTTCAGAAGACAATTGTGCCTCCTTAATAGTCTTTTAAAAGTCTCTAATATAAATATTAGCATAAAGATGTTTGTAAAAAAGACTTGATGCTATGCCCACTCAAGCTGCGTACACATCTTCCATTGACTTACATCGAAGAGTGATGTCTTAAATTCTGACAGTGCAAAAATCTTTAATATAAACAATAGTTTAATGTAATACTGTAATAATACAGAACCAACAAGATTTAAGGGGTCTTTTAAAGTGTAATTTTGTAACAGCCACTAGAAACAAATGTTTTTACTTTTGCTGCTAGGAAGCATAGCTCACTTTTCAGAAAGGATATCAGAATTTTCAAGCCACTGGAATAAGAATAATTTTCTCCATGCATAAATGATAGAATAGACTGACAGGAAAGGGAACCGAGTTTCCAAGTATGAGGCAAACCTATGTCTAGTTCAGTGTTTGAGTGATCATCTATTAGATATCTAATCTAAACAGTTTAAGCATCCAAGCCACAACTAAAATTCTATTATACATTTAAGAAGATGGTGGCAAGGTATTGTAGAAAACCCCATCACAATTAATGATATAAATCAGAAAGTGCTAGACATTCTAATTGTTCTGTTAATATCTGTGCATCACTCATAAACAATGACTATGCTGTTTATAGAGCCAAACCATCTCATGGACTGTGGGACTGTGTCTTTTCTACTTTTTCATGTACAAGCAAAACCAACTGGCGGCTTCTGGGGACTCCTAGGATTACATGCTTCCAAACAAAGGAAAACAA
This sequence comes from Clamator glandarius, assembly GCA_033459285.1. Classification (NCBI taxonomy): domain Eukaryota; kingdom Metazoa; phylum Chordata; class Aves; order Cuculiformes; family Cuculidae; genus Clamator; species Clamator glandarius. The sequence goes on from JAUNZM010000046.1 coordinate 2,240,397, forward strand.
ACAAATTCAGTGTAAAATTTTTAGCATTTAAAGAATCCCTGACATAATTAGAAAAAAATAACGAATACTTAACATATAGCAACTTAGCTCCTTGTTCTCCTGTGAAACCGGAAAATAATCTTTAGAAATTGTGACAATGTAAATAACCAAGTCACAGAAGGATGTGCAAAATACTCTTTTAAAAAGGGTAACAGCAAAGTTTATGGAAGAGAACAGAAGAGACTGTTGCTTAGTTATGTATGATCTGCTCAGAATATGCAACTTCACAGCTGTTATACAATTTTAGAGAATATCTTTCTTTTTTAAAACAACTTTTTTGTAGTATACATGGGTGTTGTTTGCTCAGACACATACAAGGAATCAATTATCGACCCATAAATAAAATACAAAGCCTTACCCAAGCCTCATAAAATTACTTTTATTAGGGAAATATATTTTACTTTAAAAATACCTATATAATTCCTTTATTTACCTCTTTTTTTTTTTTTTTGCATGTTTCCATTATCCCCCACAACACAGGAACACAGGAGAGAAGCGGGATCACAGATGAAAAAGGCAAGATGGACAATATATGTTCTCACTTTCAGGTACCCTTGAGGATTTTTTCCTCATAAGGAACAGAGTGTCTTAAAATAGCTGATACAGTGCTATTAAATCTACCCCAAAAATATATAACTGCCTGAATCCCCTGTATTTGCGTTATCCCTGGCTCTTTACAGTCTTTTTGGCTATGAGGAATAAATTTTATATATTGGACCCTCTGCTAGTCACTTGTGGATTTATCATCCTTTCTGCTTTTTGTATTCTGAACTAAATAGAGTATTCCTTCTTGCTGCCTCTTCAGAGGCACGAATAAGGAATGTATTCCTGAGCTCATAACTTGGCTGGTGCTAGGGAGATAACAGATAAACTATCAAAAAAGATGAATCAAATGTGGCTTTTCTCTCAGCTTCAAAACTGTTAAAGAGACTTGTATCTCTAAAAAAACTATACGTATTTCATCATAGATAAGATAGTAACTAGATTTTAATTTTAAACTGGCAAAATCAAAGGACTTTTTGAGCAAAACTGGTGAATGGATGAAACAAGAACATCATAAAACACAGTTCTTGAGTTGTAATTTTCTGTATGTACTAATATTGGCCCTTTTATGTATGCAGTTTACAGACACAGAGATCTGAGAAGAAAACTTGTAAATCATGCAGCATTTAATTTCACATATAAGCATGTTAAGGCCATTATTTTCTTACTTATTTTACCAGGCAACGTTATTACAATAATTTAAACAAGGTCATTATTTATCACTTTGTGGTATTTCCTTGTTGATACCCCAAACTTGTGATCACATCTATTATTTCCATTACTATATGACATTCTCATGAGTTTTATCAGTTCTCCCAAAAGAAAAAATGAGTGTGACACCTTGTAGAAAAATGGAAGAGCAAATACAGATATATTCAGCTTCTTAATCCTGAATCCAGTTCTGTTGCTATTGAAGTTGAAGGAAATTTTACCATGTCAGCAACATAACTGGTTTGCATTTGGTAGCTTGTGATCCTCAAAAACAGAGGTGAATTTTAAATATATCTTTAAAGGCATCTCTGAAGGATTCTTACAGTAGGTTCAAAAAGGCAAACTGGAATAATTCCATAGCAACACTTTGAAGGCTTTCACAGATTAAGTAAAATTCAGAGGTTTGCGAACAGTAGTCATAGTAATACTACTATGTTGGTCACTGGTGAAAAATATCCAGGTCTGCCAAAGAAGAAAAAGGTATAAAAACTTACTGCTGCTTGCCGATGGGTGTTGGAAAGGATCCCATGAATCTTTACTTTGTCTTTCTCCATCTGGTCTATATTGACCCACAAATCCCGGCTGGTAGAATCATATGGGCCATATGTCCTCGAAGTATAATAATTATGATCTGTATCCTCCTAAAAGGGGGGAAAAACCCACAGCAAGTACAGATTAGAATGGAAGATGCATTTTACTTCTAAGTAAAACTCACCCTTGAAATATTGAGTTCTGTTGCTCCTGGGAGCAGCAGAAAAGATTACACTGCAAGTCAACAAGAAAAAAGACTATGAAGTTCAAAAGTGTTGCAGAAGACAGCTCTGCTTCTAACTACAAGCAGTTGGCAAGGCAAACAGTTACCTCATTTAATCACCTTATACTATGAGTATATTGTTCACCACCCCCACTTCCTAATCATACAGTTCCTGTAACCACACCAGTGAATTTTATGGCTTTCCAGGCAAGAAGACCAGTAAGTTGCTGTAAGAACTGCCACGCTCTTAGCTCTTACAAAGTGAGTACTGGTACTCACAGCTAAAACCTTAAAAAGAGTTGCATATTTTAACTTTTCTAAACATAATTTACTAAATACCCTTTAGGAGAACATCCAGAAAATTTCTAATAGCTATTTAATTGAAAATCTCCAAAAGACTGTTTTACTGTAAATTTGCCTCTCAGAGAGAGATATACATGCATACACCTGTGGAAGAAAGCTTCCGAGTTCCTACAGTCTTTAAAATGACAGTAGTTGCAGTCATGTTCACGTATGACAGCAAATTTAGAGGTGAAATATGTTAATCCTACATGTGCCATGGAAGATACTGAAATGTCCATGAAACATTGCAGGTTGTAGATATCCAATTCCACAATCAGTGGTTCAGAAGACAGTAAAGTCTTGACATTTTCTGATTATTTCAATGACTAAGCTGAGGCTCCAACACTCAAGATACTCCATATGCCACTCAACCTCTCTACAATTGGTTTACACTTAAAATCGTGTACATTTAGCACATAAAAAAATTTAGTGAAAGTTTAAGTATAGGAAATTCCAATATTTCTATCAACGTCAGTAGCTATGATGATCTGTACCTTCTTCAAAGGGAGTGAAAGGAACAAGAAGTGCATGATCTGAGTTGAGAGATGAAACATCCCAGTCTTTCTTGACTCATCTCAAGCTGTTCTAACCATAAAATATTTACATCAACAGTACTTCCAGTTTTCTACCAGGTAGCTACAAGTAATACTGTAAAAGAAGTACATGCTGGTATTTCTGAGTTCCTTCCTTCCTCCTCTGTGCTCAAAGCAAAATAAACAAAGCTTCAATGATAGTGTTTTAAAATGAGAATAAACATTGAAAATAAACAGCCACATAAAAAATGGAACAAGAGGACTTAGAATTACCCCTCATGCTGGAAAAGTTCTTTTCCTGCAGCTCCTCCTATACCCACCAAGCAGCATGGGACTACCCTTACATCATGCTGTGCTGTCATGCAGATCTGACAAACCCCACCACAAACCACTTCCCAGAGCATACACAACTCATTCCTCTTTATGTAGTCCTGAGCTGAAGATCTACTTGGCTTATCTCCTAGATTAAGTGCTTCACGTTCTAGGGGAAATAGATTCACCAGAAATCTTGTGTCAGCTGAAACTCATCCTACATTACCACAATAATGATGCATTTTACTTAAACTGTTGCAGACATAATCAGCTAATTTTCTCCTTGAGAAAATTTTTCTCCATTTTCTGCTATACATCACATGCCAGGATTTACTTGTCCAGTGACACTTTCAAAGCATTTTCTAACAACCTCAGTTTAGTTATACAAGTAAACATAACTAAAACTATACTGTTAGGAAGGTAACAAAAGCCAACCAACTTAGAGAATTCTTTCCTTCTTTAATGGTCAACGGAAACAGTTATTACTGTCACGTACACAAAGGAAATGATAAATTAAATTAAAGGGTTTTGACAACAAAGATTTATTTTCCAAGTCTAATGCATCATTCTGACAGCATTTCCATAAAAATTAAAAGTTACATTGAAGGCAACACAGAATCTCAAAGAAAGAGCTCTGAGAGACAAAGAAGAAGAAATAGTTACCAAAACAGCTTGTTTCAGATAAACGTGGAATATTTAAACTATAATTAACTGTGCAGAGGTTTTCCATTTCCAGTTTTTCATAGCTAATAAAGGTATTTCAGTTAACAGATAGTAGGTAAGCCACTACTCCCACAACCAGAAGGCTCGAACACCAAGTCTAGTTTGATGCTCTGTAAGAATGCTTTAAATGGTATCTTGATCCATGCTTAAAGCAGACTCATGAAACATCTCATAAATCATGCATTTAAATTATAGCCTTCAGCCCAACAATTTTAACAATGTGTGAGGACTTACATATAAAAAATTACAACATTTTGTTTTAAAAAAGCCCCATGTACTGTTTTAATTCACTTTAAACAGCCTTACATACTTGATGTTTACTTGGATGTTAGAAAGAAAACAGAATTCACAGACAAGCTTCATAACCTTCATGTAAATGTATTTTATGAACATACCATTAAACATTTCTCTCTCATATCCTAGTGCATTTTTAATTCTATGTGTAAATTATTAAAATATTACTAAAAAAAAGGAACATACAGGTAACTACCGAAGTTAGACTGAGCAGCTCGGGAGCTCTTAGTAAGGTTAGGATCTATGCTGGTATTCCAAGTCACTGCCTTCATAGTTTTTAAAATGCATTACCAAGGAAATGAAATTGTTGGAGTCTTCCATAAGTTTTGCAGCTGTAGAGAAACATTTTATTGGCATCACTAGATACCTATGAGTTTTCATTCTGACAGACCTGTTCATCGGCTTTGGTTGATTGCACCTGCTTCATAATACATTTCACCCCTTACAGGTACTGTATGCATAGAAAGATGGAAAACTGTTTTAGAAATTATGCTGTATTTGTATGTAAACCACTAAATTAAGAAAATAATTTCAATGTTTATATGACACGCATTTGTAGAGTTTTGCAGACAGGTAGAATTACATATAAATACAAGTATGAAGTACAAGCATGAAGAGAAATAAAGTTTACAGTATCATTTAATGACATAGAAGCATGTTACCAAGTGAAAGAACATGCAGAGAAAGCAGAAACCAGTCATTACTACTTCAAGAAAATTTATCTTTTTTTTTGTTTTCCAGGTATTTTGAGGATAAGACAGTTATTTCCCACTGTTTCTTTAGACGTACAGTCCTGTCAAAATACTTGTATATATAAGTAGGAAGCACAAAGCACCTCTCTTCTATTGACAAGCACAGCTTTCCAGTAAAGGATTTTTCCAGGGCCTTTTTGCACTAGCTATGAGGATTACTGTTGGCAATCTTTGTGAGTATAATGGGAATATTTATTAGAACCTTTCTCATAACTCTCCCCTTTTGGGGAAAGAAGTTATTTTTTACCTGAGGCAATCCTTGATGCCAAGTTGCCACCATACTGTAGATTGTAAAGAAAATTAATTTCTTACAGTTCTCAAGAGGGATATTGTCTGATGACACCTTGGATATATTCCCATATGTCTCCAGCTACAACTGAAGTTTACTGGGAGAGCTAAATGTATGCACTATTTTTGAAAGCTCAGCACAACTGAATACTAAGTCTTGTTTAAATTTTTGGTATTCAGTATTTGTTGAATTCAATGACTGAACAACCATTCCATGTGTTACACATACAGCTACTCCCAAATACAGTCCAAACATCACATATCCATTTCCTCAATAACTGCTGTCCCTTTACAGATTAAGGTTTCAAACGTGTGAGGTAAGGTGTTGCAATCAAGATAGTACGTTGTAACTACATAAAATATTTAAACGTAGCAAATATGTTACAGTTCTAAAAAGATTTCATATTTCTAACTGGGATTCTGGTCAAAGATGAACATGAAAATAGTACTGAAACAGACATGAAACAATAAAGTTCCCTCTCAACAAAATAAGACATCATGATTCAATGCTATCGCAATCACATATGTAAACATGAGACTTCACAGGTTTAATTCCTCTCCCGTCCCGTCACATTTTTTTTTTTAAACAGGAATTTAAAAGTAGTTTAAATCTCTAGGAGACAGAGGATTTAGGTTGAGAATAAGAGCCTCTGTTGAATCTTACTGTTTGAATATTTTGCTTTTAAATATTAGATCCAATTGGATACAGACTACAGATGTTACTGAACAAAAAGTTTGTCATACTAACATATACCTGTAAGCCTATAACTGAAAAAAATAACAAACCCATAACTACAACCAGAGTATAAACAGCTGGTATCCAAGAATAAGAACTACTTTTGCACAATAGTGCACTGTAGATAAATTCTTATTTTCTCTGTAGTTGAAAGAAGAAAGACACTCAGAAAGTGAACCATTATAGATCAGCCAGCTAGTCAGATGGCAGTTACATTTTGGTAGCTTAAGTTTTCATTGCCTTCTCCCAGTCCTGAGAGACTATTTGTGACATGCCCAACTAAGGAACAAAAAATCCAAGCCATCCAAGGCTCCTTATCTTCAAATATCTGTGTTAAACATAATGAATTATTGCTAGACTCAATAGACGGCAGAGTGCATTTCATTTGATAATAATTTTCCCTTTAAACATTCTATTTATTGAAATTGCATTTTCTGACTTCCACTGAGATAACACCACAATGAACAAACTCTTAAGCTATTAAGGATATGGAGTTAGACTTTATGGATTCCTAATTTTATCACTGTAAAAGGAAGCTCTGGTAACTGATTTTTAATAAAACACATTAACAAATTGCCTAAATATTGCTAAAATCACAGAATAGACATATGTTTAAATTGACTGAAAGTGCTGCTGGTATTTGCCCCAAAAGTTAGTACTGAAGAAGTTTGTTACTAAATACTAAGTTCAGAAAGTCATCTTTAACTCTGATTATATTATATATGAGCATTTATAGATAAATAACATATGAAATTAATCAGACAGTTATATTCTCTAAAAGCTGCATTTGTAGAATAAAATGGACAGACTGGAATAAGAAATCAGGCCATTATATATTTTAAAATAGACCAATTTTCAGGGAGAAAGCAAAGATAATAATAAATAGTTCTAGGGAAATTCAGAGGAAGGAAATGAGGCAGCAATTTAAAGTATTTCCCTAATGAAGAAATGAAGAAAACAGTTCAGGCAATTCATTTTGCAGAAGAGGAAAGAATATCCTCTCTATTAAAATAAGCCAGCAACAAGATGGCCCTGCACACATACTACAAATCCAACTTTGTCAAAACCATTTGCACTCTTATCTGCTTAATGCTTATTATTCTTTTACTTATCTGTGCCTTCCCTGTCAATAAAATACGGCTAAAATTGACTTCTGAATTGTTTCAGATTTTTGTTAAAGCAATTGTTGTTAGATTTCTGAACATTGTTAGTACCCATCAGCTAAAAACAGCACATGGAGGAGATCAGAAATTACAACTTATATAGGACTTAAGCTAGCTCTGCATTGCAGCTGATGAAAGGGCTTTTCCAGCCAGCACATGTTTTGGAACAGAGAAGGGCTGGGAGAGATGTACAGTCACACTCTCTGTTACCAGGACAGAGGAAGCATGTATGCATGGTGATGTAATTGAATTTCCTCATTTGTTTACCTTTTCTTTAGGCAGGCACTGAATGAAGCAGAGGCAGGTGGCAAGGATACATGGAGAATATCACCGGTCTAACAGCCATTAGCAGAAGAGATGAGACAGTATGAGAAAAGATCATCTATTCTGAGATGAAGTCCTAAGGGGGAGATTAAGACCAAAGGAAACAAAGAAAGAGACACTTTGCATGCTGCTGCTATGTAACTGCATTTTAATACAGAGTACTGTAATTATAATCACAATATAGCAATGTTATAGTGCAATTTCACAGTTTTATAGGATCTGATAACTCCAGAACCCCGAAGAATGTTTAATATGAATTAACCTCTCAAAATGTGAAAGCTCTAATTTCAGTAGAATAGCTATATGCAAACTCCTACATGAAAGTCTTGCAGATTATAAATATATATTTTGCAGCTACTGCTTAGGAAGCTCGGTTATACTCTGGTGCTCAGAAATACCGATTTCATTTCATAAGGGCTTTCTATCAAGGATAAACTCTGCTGTTCACTTTCTTAATAGAAGCATTTGTTCTGTATGAACCTCTACTGAGGAAACGTATAATTCACAAAACTGCCTCCCTGCTTTACAAAAGGAAAACTACAATCTATTATTTTGGGAGGTTATTTTTTTTTTTAATTGGATGTGATATTCCATATCAACACTGAGCAGAATCTGAAGACAGCCTGTAAACATTACACAAACCTTAGAAAATCCATTTTAAACAGCTAATATAACGTCTTATGAATGAGGGGAACCAAATCTAACAAAAGAGGAAATCCTTTGTCTGCATGCGCTAGGGTTAAGAACTGCATCTCACACTATATCCTCTAACAATAGGCTCCAGGAGTGTTCTGCAGAGCCCTGAAAGCCTGGTGTGTCTGTGCAGGCATCTCCAAACTTGGGTTTTCACTAGGGCCAGTATGGAAGTCACTTTGCCCACAATCTCACAGGTTTACATCTGGAAATTGTTATTGTAAACACTAAATGATGTTTTCATCAGCTGGGATGAAACAAAGGCATTTAGCTCACAGCTTTTGCCGCTAGACACACACAAGGTTTTACACAGCTCTAAGACATCTTAAACTCCCAGGATTTTAAACCCCATTTTTCTGAGTGCCTGACAGCACCTGTAATAGAAAGTCACACATATTGACAGACAGTCTGGCAGAGAAGAAGGCCATAAACCTGTTATTAATTCAAAAAGCCATTTAGTCTTTCTGCCTTTGTGGAAAGTCAACGTGGAGCCATTGCCTTTTTCATGATATTGAGTCACTTTTGAAAAGAAGCTTCCCTCTTGGGGACTGCTATAAAACTGTCAGCCTATTTAGGGGTCATTACAGCAGTCTTACGAAGCCCTTTGGACTGTCTTGTCATAAGAGACAAGCTTCAAAAAAGCAAAAGTCTCTGCAATGCTGTATTTAGGAAAAAAGCCAAATTACTAAGTCACTCAAAACCCAATTACAGTAGGGAAATATTTATTATGCATTTTTTTCCTGATTTGCTGGAATGTGAGAAATTGAGTTTGAGAAATGACATTCTCAAAATAAGCCTTTATTAACTGCTCTGCAGCATCATTTCCACTAAAAGAAAATAACAGAAACCATTGCAATAAATCATCATGAAAACACCTAGCAACAATTTGATATTGGTGTAATTATGAAACATGATAGAGAGGGATTTTTTTCCTTATTTTAAATATGTAAAAATGACTAAAATGTTCATAAAATTGAAACTCTAAAAATGACTGTAAGCAAACATAAAAAAGTAACTGCAAGGCCTAGACTACAGGCCATCAATGATTATGACCCCATGCCTATTACTAGCCTCATTCTTGGGGCTCGTGACTCCAGGAAATGCCAAAAATTATTATATTTTTTGTCAAGTTATCTTTGAAAGATTTAGAATTCTAGCCTCTTAAAGATTCACTTCCTGTGTGGAATATAATGAACAACATATTACTGAGTGTATATACTTTTATAAACTTACAGCCACACTGCTGCATTTTTTTTTTTGCTCCCACCCCTGGATACATAAATTGAGTTTAACATTATTTCCCATTTTTTTAAACCAGATAGTAGAACAACTTTAAATTATTTGTTGCCTATTTCTTCTTCTGACATGTATTCAGAAGCTAGGATGGGTGATTCATCCTTGTTTTGCACTCACTGCCCCTTCTCTACTAGAAGAGACAAGAAGAAAACAGAGTAACCAAGACCAAGCAGCCCAGAGGTCTCACAAAACGAGGGAAGATAACAAATCTACATCAGGATGAAAAGTGCTACAGACAAGGAGGATTAAATTAATGTTAGCAGATATACTTTCTAGCTGATCAGGACTTCATGTAGGACAGCACAGGAAGCCACTTCCATATTCACTGGTGTGTGCCATAATTCCTGAGCAGTTAATATTGTGTCTTAGGGATCTATCAGGAGTCACAGATGAAATCAGTCTTACAGGCAGTCAGTGGTAAGAACACGTACAACCAATATTAAATTGATACAGGCAGGAACACGAGTTTATTAATGCAGTAGCTTTTTACCTCTAAGGATCAAGCCTAATTTGAGGGCTCTAAAGGTGTCCTGTGTTCACTTTATACAGCGCCCGTCTTTGACAAAGCCGTGCCATTCAGCATATAGCCAGACAGCAGCACGCTCATCACAGAGCCTGGGCATTAAAGGACAAATTGCATCAGCACGGCTTCTCTAGAGAGCACTCTGTTTAAACAGATTGCAAACGGAACTGGTATTTAACCAGTGTACTTTCTAGTTTAGCTCTCACATAAAATACACTTGATTCATTAGTTATTAAAACATAGGGCTACTGGCTGAAATCCATAATCAATATGCAAAATTTTAAAATTACCATTTACATCTTAGAGGGTTAAGATAGTGATGATTACTGTGGTTAGGCTGTAGCCCCAATTTCTGCTGCTCCTTGAAAAGCTTGCTCTTTGCATTGGAAAATGTATGTATTTTGCTTTGTTCAGATATGTTTTTCTAAAAACATATGTAACAGCAGTTCAGTCAGAATATTCAGTGCAAGTATATTGAAAAGGATGCTATATACAAACTGTAACAAATTGTTTTCACCAGCCACATTTTTCAAGGATTAGTCACAGAAATGCTTCTTTACCTGATCTTGCAGTCACACTCAAAAATACCCATAAATCCCTTGAGAGTTCTTTAACGTAAGTGCCACAACTGTAAGACATCATGCTTACTTGACATAGCTGATAAGGTACATGCTGGCTAGACAGGCACTTCCAAGTCAGCCTCTTTGCATAATATAAGGCCTCAAACAAGATTTTTGCAGAATTTGCACTCTTGCTCTTTTCAGGGGGGATATTCTGAGCATTTTGCTATTACTCAGAGAAGATCAAGACACTAAATATCCTTCCACTGCAGCCTCTGAAAAGCACTACTGACTTCAAGTTAACAGTGTCCAATTGATTCAATATTCTCAAATAGTTCAAAAAACACTAACACATAATTTTATTTTTGTTAGATGAGATTTTTTTCTTGTGTATAATTTCCATCTTTACGTTGGTCTTTAAAATTAGAGTGATTCAAAGTTTTTTAAATTTGTATTTCCATTTTTAGCTTTCAGCTAAAAAGTTATCTTTGAAAGATTTAGAATTCTAGCCTCTTAAAGATTCACTTCCTGTGTGGAATATAACGAACAACATATTACTGAGTGTATATACTTTTATAAACTTACAGCCTTTTACAGCTTTCAGCTAAAAATACAACAGGACAAGACAAAACACAAGGTGCTACAAAATTACTGTTTACTTGAAGGACCTTTTTTCAATTTCAAGCAAAACAGTGATGAATCATAGAAAAACCAGGTTGGAAGAGACCCACCGGATCATCGAGTCCAACCATTCCTATCAAACACTAAACCATGCCCCTCAGCACCTCATCCACCTGTGCCTTAAACACCTGCAGGGAAGGTGAATCAACCACCTCCCTGGGCAGCCTCTTCCAGTGTCCAATGACACTTTCTGTGAAAAATTTTTTCCTAATGGCCAGTCTAAATCTCCCCTGGTGGAGCTTGAGGCCATTCCCTCTCGTCCTGTCCCCTGTCACTTGGGAGAAGAGGCCAGCTCCCTCCTCTCTACAATCTCCTTTCAGGTAGTTGTAGAGAGCAATGAGGTCTCCTCTCAAGCATGTATATCCCCCTCCTAACCACTGAAAAACTGAAAAAGATGAAGACATGAGATTTTATTTGCATTCCAAATAATTGTTAGGGGGGAAGGAGGGCAACTGACCCTAAACAGAAACAGGCCAGTTTTATTTTGCTTGGTAAAATTTGTCATTAGTATACCTGTAAAAAAAAAAATAAAATAAAAAAGAAAGCTTGACTTTTTCACTTCAGATGTAGATAAAGAAATAACAGGATGGCATTCAGTGTAGGTGTCTGCATAAGCATTATGTTTCTAAGCTCTCATTAGTGGAACCACAGACCTAGTAAATGCTGTCAATGAAGGTTTGGCAGCTCAACTCAGCAAGCTTTGAGGTCCACATTAGCGCAAACCGAATACCCATCCAGGGCCATCTGAGACTTGCAGACATGGTCCAGGACCTACAGCAGACCTCTATTTCAGAGTAGGAGCAACAGACCATTCAGTAGAACCACAGTGCCTAAAATGATATCACATGCCTATAGCTAAGCAACTAAATTTTACTCTGAACTTCCACCATTTACCTCATATGCAAGAACTTGCACATACATAACCTACTTAGGTATCTAAACTGAGGAGCTGCCTTTGATTTCAATATCTAGTATAACTAAAAAAGCAAACCACCTCTACAGATTCCAGTCTTTCTTAAATATTCCAGTAGCCTAGTATTTAATATGAATTAATATACATTATTAGAGTAGCATACAGATGTGTAGCACCCTTGCTTGAATGTTTATGTAAGAAACAAACTTCTGCACTGTATTTAAGAAATTACTTTGATTTCCAAGGTGAGGCAGTACTATGCCTGATAGATTATGAAGATAATAGTAATATAAGGAATATGATAGCATCAAATTCTCTATTTCCATCAGTTTTTGAAAAAAACCCAAAACCTTTTCTCACTTACATTGATACAACTGTAGTCCAGATGTAGAGCACATGAAGTATTTTTTCAGCAGAATGAAAATTCTAAGAAATTAGTTGCTGTTTCTTTCAACTGCATAGTTATAAACTGTACAACTGTAAGAACTGGGTTTTGGTTCTTTTTCTAAATAAATAAGGACACTTGGGGTACTTGCTTATAACTACGTCACAAACATCTTCACCAAAATTACTGTAAACCACTGTGCCATCCTGTCAGTTATACCCCTCAAATGAGCACCCACCAGGCAGCTGATGCCTAGAAGCCATAGTTGACACACTCATGGATATGGCTAAATTCAGCAGTAGCACTTTGGAGACTGATTACACCTTTTCTAGCACTAGAAGGCACTTTTCCTCTCATACACCGGGAAAGAGGCATCCACACTTTGCCTGAAGCAGGAAGAACCTACTTGCTTTGCTGTCAGCACTGGAGCAAAAGGGGAATGCCTCTGAGAGATCATGGCATTTTACTGTTCCACCTACATGAGATCAGACAGATAGTATTTCCAACTGCAGTTCCTCCCTCTTCTTACTTCTTTTGTTGCTAAGGCTACAGAGAGAATGCTCTAAGAAAGTTATGTTTTAATTTATTTAAAATTTTTTTCATAGGAATGGTTGAAAAGACAGGCAGCTTGAACTTTCAGTAACCCTGGCACATCTCTTGACTTCTGTTAAATGTTGTGCCACCAAAAACTCTAGTAAATATGTTAAAATTTGATGTTCTTTTTGTTTTTCTCCCTGTTATTCACACTGCAGTTTGATGCAAAATCTCCAGAACCTCCACCGCCAATTTTGTGTTCTAGAAATAAATATACTGCTTCTTACTGATGGTCTGCGAAAAGCTAGACGTGCTGCACATGAATGCATACCAGTGTTACAGAGTAAAGAAAAAAAAATCTGTTATTTTCATTACTTATTCATTTCTGTTCTGTGTATGAAATATTACAGCTATTAAAAGTGTTTCATTTGCATTTTCCTCAGTAGTTGGTAGTGTTTAGCTTGCAATTTTGGAAAGACAAATGTATATTTCACAAATGGCACTTTTTTAACTCTGGTCCCCCTCTTGATATGAGTTTTGAGATTTGGTCCATTTACTATTCTCTTTGAAAAGTCTGTATAGTTCATGCAATCACAATGAAGACAGACCATTGGCTTCCTGATAGATCCTGAAAGCTCTCAAGTTGTAATTACTAAATTTACAGACCGTCAAGGGAAGTGTCTGACCAAAGCTGAAACTACGTACCCATCTGCTTACACGCCAAGTTGTTACAGTTTTAATAACAGATAATTGAGTCTCCCATATTACAAAAAAATGAAAGATTTTCAGAGTGGCATGGAGTAATCCATCAGTGTCAGCAGGATTCCTACAGCTTTGAAAATCTATACCTAAGGAATGGTGGTATCCAAACTGGAATTATGTGGCTTAGCATAACAACTTTTTACTTACATACCCAAATTCCCCTGCGCTAACAACTCAGTAATGAATGCACCAGTAATGTATTCACCCTCACTCCCTGCTTGAACTAGCTATGTACAATTTGTCATGTGCTGTTAAATTACTTAGGGCTGTTTGCTTTGCATGGGTTGAAATGAATAACTTTCCCTGCTTTTTGCATGATACAATCAATACAGGTCTCCCTTGCGAGGACACTCCAAGGTGAACATGGTGAAGAGGGTCAGAAAGAAGGTGTCTGGAAAGGAGAGACTTTCACAATCTTCATGGCCACGTTAATACTCACTTTTCACCAGCTGAATCTATTCTCAGCCAACTTCTGCAGACAAGGGCTGAGGCATGTATGACTGAAATAATTAATTCTGAAAGAGAGTATCAAGTCTGTTGTTGATACCACTCATAGCTCTTTTTGGTCAAAATTTCAGTGATTCGGTATAATTGTAACGTGCTTTAGGAACTTGGAGGTGAAGAAGAATATGGAAATGCAAGATATTATTATCAAGAAAACTCAAAGGAAGATTCCATTAAATTCTGAATCCTCTGTCTCCTTCCTTGCTATAAAAATTCATTATCATCAGCATGTTAAATTAAATTCCTTGTGTGCCAACATAGCTAAGCGTGTGGAAATGAACTCAGGATTACCATGGAGAACAATTCATTCCCTTCCTTAGGAGAGGGAAAACTTGTTTTTAGTTTCTTTAAAGATATAGAGAATGAATCTCACCTCCAGACTTTGCTTTTATCTTTTCAGCTACATCTGTTTTATTAGCAGAACCATCAACATTTGAATTTAGATTGAGAATAATACAAATGTTGACAGGCTTATTGTTACAACACCTCTTGCAGAGCTGGTAATGAATTCAGCTCAGCTGAAGACTGTAGAAAGACCCAGTGCAAGTGTCAAGATTGCCTTGATTTAAGTAAGTAATTAATACATTCAATACGAAAAGATATATAAGCCTTTTGTCTAGTCTACCATTTTGCAACTGAAAGCCTGAAAGACAACAAGACAATGATATATTAGTCTGCTGGCCAGTGAGAAAATGTGACATCACTGGTGGAAAACTCAACTGGACAAGGGGGAAAAAAAAGAGTATATTAATGATTGTCCCAGATTCTAGTTCTAGTTGCATACTATTTCTAGTTGACATACTCTTTGGTGTGATCTAGTAAGAGCAGAGGACTAGAATGTTTCATATGTGACCTGTGTTGCTTCCAGATCAAGTCTCTTCCTGGATCTCTGTTCAATACTGGATATAGCAATAATTGACAGAAACTTTAATTTGACTTAGGGTGCCATAGGAAGCAGCTTGGTTTTTGAGACAGTTCAAATACATTCCCTAAAATCACATGAAGAAGTAAGGAATATTTTTTTTCTTTGACTCAGTTTGAAAAAGGAAACTTGATTTTTCTGAAAATAAATTATATTTTCCATCTCCATAATCTCCAAAGTAACAAGCCAATATTCTAAAATAAACTACTAGGAAGTGTGAATAAAAACATTTTAAAAAAAAGCAATAACAACTTATTTTGGAACGGAAAAAAAGTTGTTTAGAAACACTGCAAGAAAATCCTATGCATCTTAGCGTGCAATTACTATATCATTTAACAGCAAAGTTTAGCTCTTACAGCAAAATTACATCTCAATATTCTGCTGCATAGAAACACAGAAGATATATCCATGATGGCTTCAGTGCAACTACAGCATATCCCAAGATTGTTTCTCATCTACATCCTAAATTTCTATTGTAGCTTTCGAACTTCTAACTATGAAAATAATAATATGAAATTTAACTTACTTAACTGAGTGGATACCAATAAGAGCACAAGAACAGCTGTACTCTCTTAGGGCAAACATCTGTCCCCAGAACTGACTGGGAATAGTGCCCAGGAAGACTAAAAGACCCAAGGCAAACAGCAGCAATTTCCCATTTCTCCTAGGTTCCAGTAATTTGTTTTTCATAAACTTCCTTTGTGTTTAATAATCCTTGACAAATTTCTATTCCACAAATTTGTCTGATTTTGTAACTTCTGGCATTGGCAACATTGCGTCAATGAGCTCCAGAGCTTTAGCAGTTAATGATTTAGAGAAAAATTCTGTGGGACACTTGTTTAACCCCCAAGAATATTACAGAAACATCAAAACCATGAACAGCATACATCCAGATACTTCTGGGCATAAACTACAGTGACCTAAAATCAGCAAGACAACTGTGTTTTAAATACAACTGAACATGAAACGGCAGAGAACCTGATGTAATACTGCCTTCAGCTGCAAAAACACTTATTTTAGGTACATTAATTTTAGATCTGGAAATGCCACTAAGCTTCATCTATACTAGTCAAGCAAAAGTTAATCAAAATATTAAGAAAAACATTTGCAAATCTACAGGAATATGCCAAATTTTCCCTCCCTACCCTGAGTGAATCCTTTACATAGGCCAAAAAAATTACATGGTGTAGTAATTATTACCTGTAAACAAGAAACAACCATACTCCCCTAAAATTAAAAGTAAGAATGAATGCAACTTTTGTTATGATAAAAAGTTCAAAAGTAGACTGGGTTAGCTGCAGCCATGTCACTAAACCAGTTAAAATGGATTTCTTCATTTAGAACTTAAAATGATCTTAAACCAAAATTTGCTGTTTCCCTTATTTTGGGCAAGGATTCGATATTATTTGAGCTCAATAATATGGTCTATGATCTGTCCACAAAATGAAGCAATGTTAGAAAGCAGATATCAATGATAAAACTTATGATTTTTTTGTTGCGTTTTTTTTTTCCAGACAAGCCCTTTTGCAAATACAGATTTCAGAACCAAAGCATCACTCTCTTGCTCTCTATAGAATCAGCCCATTTCAGTGACAAATCTATGTTCTGCAGAACTTAATTCCTCCCCACTTATATGTCAAATGCTTTAATTCAAATAAAAATTAAAAGCCTAAAATCTGGTTAAACATTTATACTGAATATGCATTATCTGATACCTTATAATCCATACAAAAATGTGACTGAATTAAAAAAGAATTCTATCCTGACGCTTAGTATTGCTGATTTTGTTACACTGAATGAGTATATGAAAATTTAGTCCATGGAATTAGTCTTACACTGCTGAAGATCACCGAAAAGCAGAGGAAGCTACAAACACTATTTAAGCAAGATAATTGAAATATAAATTCCAAGGCTAAACAAGCAGACAACTCTACACAGATAATTAAAGGTTTTGAGGAAAACAGACTTTAGAAGCAAAACATGACTCTCATAGCTTGGGATGAGGAAAGAGAACAGAAAAACTCATTAAACATGTGATAATAAGGATTTTTTCTTAAATGTAGAATATTCTTCTTAGTAACTTGGAGGGACTGTAGTTTCAAAATACAGTGTTTGTAATGCTCCTTTCCATTTCTAAGTCTTTCACTGGCACTAAAGCATTGGGAATAAAACAGAGGCAGGTTTGGCTAAACTGACAGCTCACTATGAAACTATGATATTGTTTAGTATTAAGGCTTCAGTTATGCATGGACAGGTTTTTCTACTTCCAATACAGTGCATTAGAGCAGTAATTGCAGGACTACCTTACCATTTTTCCAGCTGAGTGAAATTTAATCTTAACCATTATTTTTTTTTACTTGCTCAGACTTGCTGTAAGAACACAGCAGTGGCCACACTGACACTGCTCTCAGTAGCTGAGAGCAATTACTCTCAAATCCCAAGGGCTGTAAAACTCAATCCCTTCTGTTGTTTTTGCCGGTTAGACTCAGATCTCTTCACTTTCATGAGTGACTGGGGTGGATAAGGGAGAAGCGTTCCTCTGGCCAGAAACTCTGAGAGAAAATGCAAAATTCAGCAAAAGATTATTGCCAGTTAGAAGTCGAGTGGTGGTATTCTGATAAGGGCAAGACACTTTCCAGGTCTAAACTACAGGAAGTGCTAAAATTGACATTTCAAACAACATCTAGAGAAATGAAAGAAAGGAGAGAGAACAAGAGTGTCTTCAGTTAGCAACAGTTCTATGTTGGTTAAAAGCAATGCACAGAAGGAAATATCAATGACATCAACAGGAATAAACTAGTCCTAAAAAAACCCCCAAAATTGTTTTGCACCAAAATAGCCAAAATTTTCTATGTTCACAAGTACTATTTTGGGAGGAGTGGAGAAGTAATATATATTCAAGTTTGATTTGACATAGCATGGTCAGCATGCTCATTCTTGCTTGGAAGTGAAACTTTTTTTTTCAGCCATGCACTTGCAAACATCCATTCTGTTCTAAAACTTTCTATGAAAAACTATGTCTTCCCCACTCCTTTCATTGTGTAAAGCAATAAAACTTCACTGTTAGCATGGGTGCACTCAGCTGAAGCCTGACTATGATTAAACCTGCTATTTTATTGCTGGATTTGTGTTTGATATTGGAAGTTTTGATACAGACACTTGTTTTAACCTAGTATATCTATACAGTGGTAACAAGTTCAGAAGTAATTCACATATCCCAAAGTTATTTCACAAAGTTTGCAACCTTCTGCTAATGCCAATGCAAGCTATATATTAGAGACCACTTCTTTTAAATTACTCTGTATCAATTTTCAGTGTTGCACTGTTCACTGGGGGTTAAGCAGTCACAAGGATCTGGGACAGAGAATAGTGAAGCAAAGGACCAAGCAAGTTATGTAGAAATCTTCTACAAAGTCTGCAGCTGAAGCTACTTTACAGACAATCTGGGATAAAGAGATAAATATTATAAATAAAAAAGGAGAATCACATCTGTAGAGAGCTTTACATGACCATAATTACAGGATATCACTTAAGAATTATTAACATTTCCAACCATGGAAATATTATCATGCAATATTTGTGTTATGCACAATTATATATTAATGCATTCTCCAGCCATTCCCAGTGCTCAGCGGCCATGCCTATATTAGCAAGCACTGCGACAAAATAGGAATGCGTTTGTGGATGACTTAGTGGCACATACTGGGAACCCAATATCCATACAAGATGTGTTCTGGGGTTCAGTTCCTTCTCCAGTAAATGCAAAAGAGCAACAGGTGTTACCCACCTTCATTGCCTTTATGGCTACAGTGCTTTGGGGATCAACAGAAGGGTCAGTCACACCATGACCATGAACATGAGTTTATTTTCGAAATATTAATATATGCAAAGCAATATATTTAATAACAGTGAGTTAAGTGCTATTTATTCTAAATAAAGGGCATTCCTGAATGTCCTGGGCACAATAAAAAAAAAGTGGTAGGATACTCAACAAACAAAAACCAACCCCAAGCCCCAAGATGGGAATGAAGAGTCCCCCCAAAAATGGAAGAGAGATAAAAAAAAAAAAAAAAAAGAAAAAAAAGAAAGCAATCTACACTTGAAATGACAAAATTATGAAATCCCAGAGATTTAAGAAACGGACACTCTGGAAAGACAAATTGTTCATAAAAATGGCACACACTGTCTGTGATGGAGGGATGCTGTAATTCTGTAGCGTCATTAAGTATGAGTGGCAGGTAGTATTCATTCTCTGGATTTTCTTCAGCAAGAACTGCAACACACAGAAGAATGGTTTCACAAATCAATATGCTCTCCAGCACTACCGATAAGCTCCCAAGCTGCAGAAGACTTTGTGAAATATGGATTCTTCCACTGTGAATATCTGTTGTATTCTTTACTTCCTCTACAAAGTTGGGCATCAAGTTTTTTTGTAAAATGTCTGTGTCTTGCAGTAGGGATTTGCAACACAATACGATAACGCATAAAAACACAACTCAGTTATATTACTATGCTGAGAAGACTTTAGAAAAAGAGAAGGCTGTGACAGAATACAAAACCTGAATTCAATAAACTCAGTAAGGGTGATGTACTTTTGAGGTACTTTAAAAGACATTAAAATGTCATTAATCTGACAGGAAACATAGCCCTGGAAAAATACTATTCTATATGTGTCCATTTGGAAACACTAACTTTTTTTTTTCCTGACGTTGCCATATATGAGTGATAGAGGGGGAGTTCTGACCCATCTTGCTTCATAAAAGTTTGGAATTCAACTGAATGGAGAGACTGCATAGAGATCTCCTGGTAAGGCATCGAATAATCAGTTACAGTATCTAAGACATCATTTACTTCACCTGCTAAAATAATTAGAAGGATTGATCCGCAACGTGCTTGAGTGAATTGCTACAAGAATGGCCAGATAGAGATTACAGGGGGCAAAAATCAAATAATAAAAATCAAAATGCTATTCAAAAATATAATTATCAACTAGCAACTTCCATGTTTATGCAAGAAGAATCATAATTAATACTGTACAAACTAGGAAGCTTAAAAAAAAACCCCACAAAACACACGTCTTAGAAAGTTCTATTACTTTTTTGAGTCATGCTGTAGAGACACCATTGATTCTACAGATGAGTTTTTAATTGCTTTACTTTTGTTATTGTGTAAGATAACAACCCAAAATCTGAATAGTCCTTTCTTTGTCTAAGAGGGAGCTCCTCAGAAATGAAACATACAGCACTGTTTCTTTGGAAGCCAAATATAAAGACTCAAAATGTTAATCATAGCTTATCCCAACCCTTATTTTCTTGAAAAATTGGATGCAGATTTTATTAATAAGAACTTAAACCTAATACTTAAAAAAACAGTAAAAATACACGAATTATAGTATTGACACTTACTACCTGTATGTAAAGACAAAAATAAATCCAGTCAGAGTGTTTATGTAAAACTACTAAGATAAAATAGCAGAATTCTCACAAATCATCATAGGTGGAGACATTCTGCACCAGTTAACCACAACATGAAATCTGTGTGGACCTGGCCTGGTGCCAGTTGAATGGCTCAAAGCAGGTGTATGGACCCCAGCCTCAGCGGCAAGGCTGGAAGTGCTGGAGAGCATGTCTGGATTTATCTAGGGAGGAGGGACATGTCTGAATCTGTTACCCGTCTCCCTCACCTGATCAGGTGAGGGGCAGGGACAGAGAGTTTAAAAATCCCCGCAAAGGCACAACTCTGTTTGTCTGCTCGTTCCTCTCTGTTTGTGTGTTGTGTGTGGACACTCACCATCTTCTGGACCTGCCAGACATAGAAACACATGATGCTACGTGTGGAGCTCCAAAGGTGGTGACTATCTCTCACCTTTTAGAACTATTTGTCTCTTGTGAACTCTTTTACCCTTTCCTATCTTTTCTCCTTTTCCCCTTTTCTCTTTGCAACACGTGCAGCTGCAATGGGCAGCAGCGGGTGGTTTTCAGTTGATTTCAGGAGTGACTCCAGGAAGCATTAGGACTGTGGTGCTGTTTGGGGCTCAATTAAAAGGTTGTTACACTGTTGTGAAGCATTGGACTGACGGGCTTTGCTGTCACTTTTGCAGCTATGTTTTTTCTTCTCTGTGCTCTGGCCCTCGTGGGTTGTTTGATCGTTTGAATCCAGTGTAATTGTTAGAATCCAGTGTTTTAAGGGCATGCATGTTATTTAGTAAAAGATATAGTGTACACCTGTACCTCTGAGTGATTTCGAATTACTTTGGCACCACGCTGGGAAAAGAAAATTCACTTTCTTTTAAAGTAGGCTGCGACAATATCATAGTCAACTTCTGCTGTCTCTACTCTACCTGAAACTGAGAGCAGCTTTAAAGACAAATCTAATGCTCACTTAAATTTATTTTATATCCACATGAGGGCAATCTGGCAGTTAAACAAGTAATCAGAGGTTCAATAAAAATATAAAATAAAGGGAGAATGTACAAAGCTTTCATATAGATGGATTTGATCCACGTTATTCTTCCTTGGAAGATCAACAGTGAAATAGCATGGGCAGATTCTTTCAATGACCAAGTTGGATTATTTTTAGTTTCTCAAGGGCCTTTCACCCTTCCTGTCTGGATATCACTCTTCATAAAGAACAGATAAAATCTCAAACATTGAGGTGTTTACACCAACTTCTAAGGGAGAAATAAATTTTATTTGATTTTAATACTATCTTTTACAGTTCTTCAGCGAGAACAGCTACAACATGGTACTTCCCAAAACTGTTTTCCAGCAAAGAGACAAACATACTCAAGAGACTATCTTCAAAAGTCAGAAAGAACACGCTTGAGCCTCGGGACATAAGAAAATGCTGGCTTCCACATGCCGATAGGGCCACAAATACAAAGACCATGAGGTTCTCTTCTCAATGCTTCAGTGCACTGAAATACATGTCTTCATTTTTTAATTAACTTCAAAGATTACAAATTGAATAAGAAGAAAAAAAGATGGAATTAATTTCTACCTCAATCTCGGTGGTGTTGTCATGTCCCTCTTCAAGCAGCAGGTCTGTGAACCCTCCTGGCTCAGAGGAATCCTGCCCCATGCTGGCTCGGTTGGTGTCAACTGATTTGAGAGATTCTGAGTGCCTTCTCCACCTGTGGCTGCTTACATATGAATCCACCCGCACATTTTCCTCCACTCTAGGGAAGCTCTGAAGAACTTCATAGAACACACCTGTTTGACAGAAAAAAAAACCCCAAAACACACAAGATAATAAGTGAATAGTACTTTAGTTTACTAATCATAAATGAAAACCTAAGAATAGAAATCTTCTACTAAATATTTTTAACCACTTTATAGCAGAGCCAGTTACATCTCTGATAAAGCTTCTATGATAGCATAAGAGATTAAAGAAGAGATAGCATATTGTACTTCTGCAAAATTCAATTTTCCATGCAAGCTTCATAACTTCGATGCTTGCCTATCCAAAGATGTCACTTTTCAAAATAAAATAAATCTAAGAAAAAAAAATCAGTTAATCATCTAACAAAAGAAAAACACTATAGGCAGATATGGACTTAGCTTTTGCTACTAATTTTACATAGAAAGAGCTTGGAAGTCATGGTGAAAGGCAGTGAAATAAGCATTATGAAAGGCATGAAATTCCCACATACATCTGTTCCAGTGGAAAAAGAAAGCTGTTCGGTTGTATAAATGATAAATGCAAATGACATGTGAAGTCTGCAGACACCCACTATGTCCCCAGCAAAAAGTTGGATGGTGTGTTTTACATATTTGGTTTGGACTTTATTCATGCTCATTCATGACTTTTTCATGCTAGTAAAACTATCCTCAGTAGTCTCCAGTTTGCCCAGTCCAGAAGCCAGTCAAAGTATTTTTGTTAATTTGTTTCATTTAACTCCAAGAAGAGACGGTAGAGTATTTTTACATAATTTGCACTAAACATCTGATATGCTTTTAATACTGTCTTTGGGTCTAAAACAAGAAATAGAGACGTGCTCTGTGCTCTTCATGTGCCAGGAAGAATGGGATCTTGTTCACAAACCAGAACTGTGAGGTTCCAAATGAACTCTCAAGAGAAGTGGCAAAGTAAAAGAATACTGAGAGAAAGGACAGACAGGTAAATAAATTATTTGTAGAAACATCTCTATTGCTTCTATCTGGCAAAAACTTCTGAGTAAAGACAGATGCCACTTCCAAGGTCCTTACTAAACATTGCATGTCTAGGTACAGGAGTGACAGAAAAATAGAGAATTATTTATCAAAGTATAAATTAGAAGTAAGACACTTCTGCATCATAGCAGGAACGGCTATAGGAATCGTGGATATAAAAGAATCTGCCAGATATTGCTCTTGACAGACCCGAAAGAGCTACCATACAGGAACAGTGTCTAATATGCTTTAGGCTCTGTGTGATTCTGTTTTTGCATCAAATACCCCAAAACCAATAAACTTATTTCCTAAGCTATTCGAAAATTCTCAATCACATTGAAATTAATGTGAGCTGAAGGTGTTATGCCACCTAGAGAAATAAAAATTTGATAGACGCAGAACAAGTGATGTTGAGCCTTAACTTTTCTCAGAACCCAAGCAATCAGGCCTCTTTTGTTTTAATTGGTGGCCTTTTGAAACCTGTTTCCTTGCATTTCTTAAAAGCCTTAGAACACTTATCTTCAATAAATTGCCACTGCTATCCCTGTTTTATCCGGCAATCTGCTGCCAGATGTAGAGGGACAGCTCAGCAGATTAACTTATTTCTCCACAGTCCTTATCAAATTCTATTCAAAGCTGCCCTCCCTGTTTCGGTTTGCAGGCATTCACCGTGCTGCTATGGGGATAAGGGCATCGGGAAGCTGACAGACATGGCCAGTTTCTCAGATACAATCACAAATAAGCACTTTCCTCCTGCAATACACAATGCCTGAGGCTGGATCTGTTGAGGCAACAATTGCCCTCCCATTGCAGCCAAGTCTGTGGCAACAAATACCTTCTGCAAGGCATGGGGAGCATTAGACACCCACAAATGGGTCTCAGGCTGCAGTTGCAAAAGCTACATATCTGTAGGACCCTGCTTCCTTCTCCTCCAGCATCTTCCTTGGCTGCCCCTGCTGGCTCAAAATCCACTTTCAGAGGTGCAAGAAGTGTATTTACCCTCAATTTTGTGCTCCCATTGCAACCTACTCTTTTTTTGGCAATTGATCAAGTTGTTCAGGCAATAACCTAAATGAGCATATAGAATATGTAAATATTAGGGGATGGCCTTAAATCCTATTCATAGAATCACTAGGCTGGAAAAGACCTCTTGGGTCATTGAGTCCAACCATTCCTATCTGCCACTAAACCATGTCCCTGAGTACCTCGTCTATCCATCTTTTAAATACCTCCAGGGATGGTGACTTGTTCCAGTGCCCGATGACCCTTTCTGTGAAAGATTTCTTTCTGATATCTAGTCTGAAGCTCCCCTGGTGCAGCTTGAGGCCACTGCCCCTTGTCTTGTCCCCTGTCACTTGGGAGAAGAGGCCAGCACCCTGCTCTCTATAACCTCCAAGGTCACCCCTCAGCCTCCTCTTCTCAAGGCTAAACAACCCCAGCTCCCTCAGCCGCTCCTCATAAGACTTGTTCTCCAGCCCATTCACCAGCTTCACCTCAGGCTGAGCCTTGTCTGTAGTGGAAAGCAACTGTACTTTGTTCTCCTACACCCTAAATAGAAATGGAATGTGGTATCTAAGCTTTAAGGCATTACAACATAAAGTCCTTTTAAAAATAATAATAATCATACAGTGCTAGAGAGAAGGAGATAAGTACATTCAGGTATTTCCACTGGCTTGGAAAATCTACACATTTTTCTCCATGTTTCTTTTAGAGTATAATTATGTCACAACATCTGCAAAATTTGGCACAGATCATTCCCCATTAGGGAAATCTTTGATGTTGTCAGTGCTCAACTTTCATCCTGCTTCAACCATTTAATTATTTTTCTCTTGAAATATAGAAAATGTTCTCAACCATGCTGTTACTCCATCATTACACTGATAAATATTATTTCACAGGTACAAGCTATACTCACATAAGGAAACTTTATAATCACCTAACAGTATTCAGAATGCGTTAGATCCTTCTGCATTTACCAGCAGAAACAATTAAAAGCATGAACTGATAACATATTCCATTTAAAACTAGTCTTTGGCTTTTTTTCACCAGTATTCGTGAAAGCTTCAACCAGTGTTACCACTAGACTACTTAGCTGTCTTTGACAGGAAGGGTGGAAATACTGAAGCTAAAAGGTGAGATAAATTCTGGATGTTTTTTCAGGGAATAGAGAAATTTACTGTAGGCTTCCTCCATCTTAAACATTTTTCTTAAGCTACAGGGGATGGACAGAGAGCTGAGGTGGGCCTGGACAGACCAGCTCTGATCCAGCGTGGTGCCTCTAGTTTATCCCAATATATCTCTAATGCTGAGAAAGTGACAAATAAGATTTTTTTTCAAAGGAAGCTCCACAGGGTGTTTTCAGTTCCTCTTATGTGACTATAATAGAAATAAATATCATAAATTCTCACATAATTGATAGATAAATTAATGTCCAAGTTCTAAACACAGGCAGCTCATGAAGAAAAAGTATTCACAGACCTAAAATTCCAGTACTTTACAAATTGCAACTATTTAATGTTTCTGGCTGAAATCTCTATGTAGCTAATAAATCACATGAAAGGCATTTCAAAGGAAATGAATCAAAGTATTACAGACTTTTTGTTTTAGATCTCAGAGCTCACATCTAATTAACACTGAAGGAGAAAATGTCATTCAAATCAACTGGAAAGCAGCCAAATGCTGTAATATCTGATTAATAATAAATTCATAATATTGGAAAACATAGTCGAGTACTACCTTGTTCAACCTGTATGAACAGAGACTCAGAACTAGAGAAAGCCTTCAAATCAATTAAAATGGGAACTATAGATTTCAACTGATATTTTCATGTGCAGACTAAAAGACTGTTATATACAGTTCTGTCACTGACATGCAAATACCTCAGTGTGAAGGTCTGTAGAGTGATATGTTACTGTAGCATTTTGGAGGCAAAGAAAATAGACTACAGGACTTTCCAAGGAATAAATATAATTAAGCTGGTGTTTTGGTCTGATCTTTCAGCTCTTGTCCATGAAATTTTCATAAAATCAGCAATGAAAATCATTATGTGTAAAGCTCCTCTCCCCCTTGGTTTACGTTAAAATTTAAGATTCCAACTCTATATTGAATTAAGCTAGAAATGCAGCGGGGTGGGGGTCAGGGAAACAAATCTATAAAAAGCTTTCACTGCTCTGAGATAATGTGGAGTTAATGACTGACTGTTGGCAAGTTCAGCAAATCTTGTTGCAGTTGGCCAGCTCAGACCTTTGTAACTGATGTGATTGATCAGCATTATCACTAAAAGCTTTCAGTGAACAGAGGCATCTTTCACAAAAGCTGGAAAAACCTATGACGAATATTTATAAAGGAAAGTGGGGAATGGCTGAAAATTACAAACAGACTCACATCTAAGACAGTTACTTCAACTTTCTTTCTGTACAGGTTTACATGCTTACAGGAAAAAGACTTAAAATATTTTGGAATCTATTGCTCAAACCACTGTGCACCCCGATAATAGCTTTTTAACTACCCTAGCCTGCATTCTAACAAATACTAAATAAGCTTTTGAATTGTATTAGATCAACCTGAGGGATGATCAAAATGATCAAAATCTGTGTCTTCTTGTACATCAGGACCTGACTTTTGAGGTTTTTCTGCTAGTCTGAGGGTTTTGGCAGGAAGATGCATGTACTATTAAAAAAAAAAAAAAAAAAAGCCACAGAACTCCGTAACACTTATATATTAACATAAATCAACAACTGAATTTGTAGAGGAGTTTGTCTGCTTCAATACTGTGAATTGCAAGCAGATCTTACAGATTGGAAGTGTGTATTGGGCTACGCAAGAAAGATATGCAGAAAGGGAAGAGGTTGCTTCACTTCAGTGAGGGCACAGGTTCTCTGCTTTCCCAAGTCTGCCCTCAAACAAAAAGGGAAAAACTCTAAGTAAATAAACCCAAAATGAAGCAGCACAGCTTGAAAAGTAAGACATCTCTGAAGAACAAATCAACACTACGGACAATTCTTTTTCTGCTATTCCTGATTTATGGGACTAGGACCAGTTCCATCCTTCTAACCTTATTTTAGGAAAGAAATAACAGACATACTTCACATTCAATATGTTCATGACAATGACAGGATAAATTTCTTAGCAAACTAATAAATAGCATGATTTGTAAAAACTATACCACAGTGTCAATTAGCACACAAACAGCTTTGTCAATTTGAATCATGGTCATAAAAACAACACACCCTGATATTTTCTTCTAAAGTCTGGCTGAGACTGCTCAAAGATTTTTAATGTTATGTGTGAGAATGATGCCTATGATGGTCCTATTTTGGTCAAACAGGGGACAGAATTTTTGCGGCCTGCAAAGGGAGCCAGAGGTTAATGAAAATAAAATATGGAATGAAGACAAACTATGATCACAGTACTGAAACTACTGCTGTTGAAGTGTATGCTCAGAACAACAAATAATGTCTAAAAGAATAACATCAGTTTGATGCATGCTTCTCTTGAAATTATACAATAGCTACTAAGACTCTTGTCTAATTAGAGTTAGTATCAATAATAATATGTGCCATGGTAGGGAAATAACATAACCAGTAGTTTCCTTACATATGCATTTTATCAAAAATATGAATTCGGACTTGTTTGGTTTTTTAATTGTCTGGTTTACTTTCATGTTGCAATTATTTACGTAATGATGCTAGTAAATTAAAATGGTATTAGTAGAGTCATGAGTCCAAGTTCACTGGTAATAATACTGCAACTTTGATTAGCGTACCTCAACACTGAGGAAATATTGTTCAATTCCAGCTTCACTCATACTCTCCAGCTACATAATTTAACATGCACGTTGAATTTATAAGCAATCTGATTACAGCTTTATAATGTACTATGGATTTGTTTTGCTGCTCTTCCTGTCAGTTCCACTCAGGGACCAGCATCTAAATTTATTGCTAACTGGGTACATGTAGAATAATAATAATAAAAAAAAAAGACAACTCATGCCTCAAAGAAGGTTTGCAGTCTTGAGAGGAGACAGAGTTTTGGTCAGTAAACAGTGATATTAGTCATCATAAAAAAACCTAAGCAATTCCTGACAGTAACAGAAGTGAAAGGCATATAACATTTCACATTACTAGGCACTTACATGTCTCATGGACATCTGCATCCTAAAGGCGCAGACCCTCTGTATTATTTTTGGAACAGTAAAAAAACCCAATTATGTTTATTCTAATGATGCAGGCTATAATCCTTTATTGCAACCCTCCACTTTCTGAGACAGGGAGACTAAGTCACTTTGACTTCAGCCTTTCCTTTCAAAAGAAGACACTTTAATAGGCTTAGATACCTGGCCAGGACAAATTCAATTTGAATACTACTCAGCATCCCTACTAGCAAAAAAAACCCAAACCAAACCAGAAAAGCCATAATTCTGCCATTCTGATTTAATTTCAAAATCCACAGATGTGCTGTTACTAATGTAATATTTTCCAGAACTTTCAGGTGGATCACGTCAGAGAGCTGGACCTCATGGCACAGAGGAGAAAATTCAAAAGCATGCTAGTAGTGCCCATCAAGTATACAATGTGCAGGTGAAATAGTTTCTGTAATTGACAAATCAGAAAGTAAAGGGGTTTCTCTCTCCTTAAGTGTTGCTTGTCTCAGCTGCTATAACTTCACAAAGCTTTGATGTGTGCTATACATAGAACCATTTTTTAACACTGGCCTTCAATTTTTTTTTTCAGCTGAACAACCCTAAAAATTTCCTACTCAAGTTTAGAGTTAAGCCTAATTAAAGGAATAGTTCCCAGTTCTCCCCTTCCTCTATTCCTTTCCATCACACAATTATAATCTATTTAAATGCAAATTTTTTGCTTCTCCAACCTAGATTCGAAGGTATTCCAGAGAATACTAATACCAACTGTACCTTACTTAAATGCCCTGGACAAAAGTTTACAAAGTATTTTTTATAGTTGATAACTGGATTAGAGCACAATTACCAATGTCAGATACCAGCACTTAGAGCTGTTGTCAATGCGTAGATGTCACAGTCCTGATTTCAAAGTATCTTTCTTCTTCTTGAAGGACTGAGCAAATGTACACTAGAACAACCCAAGGATGTAAGCCTGTGGTGGGTCAGCTTCACCTCTAGATTCAGGCTTAACCAGAACAAGGAAGGATTCCACTCAGCTAGAAAATGTGCACCAATATGCACAAATATGTAGACAACAGAAATGGAGTTCAGAAGTTAGATGAACAATTTTGCAGTCGCTTTCTTAGGAGTAAATTCTCTTTCTAAGCACTGCAGTAAAGCATACAAAAATTAAACAGTCATTCATAACTGTAGCATATGTTTGGAACTCCTTCCGCATGACTTGTTGAGGGAGAAAAGAGCAAAATTTGGAGTGAGCCAAAGTGTGTTAGCTTGGCTAATTTATCCTCTTCCCAGCAGTCAATGGCAAATGCAACTTTGGTAGAAGAGTTATCTCCAGTTTTAGCCTGAGTAAAAGCCAGAGGCAAAGAAAGATGAGAGCCCATTGCTTGAAAAATGGATTAGCACATGCAGCGCTAGTCTTTTCATAGTCTGCAGAGGCAAACATCAACAATTTCAGCGACACCGCTCTGGCCAAGACAACATCAGTTAGCTCTCCACAGGCCTGTCACTCACTGGTGCTTGAGCAGCACCAAAGGGTAACTGGCTTCCTTGGTAGCCCTGTCAGGCTGACTTTGAGTCAGGCGCTGGGATCAATGTCAGCATTCACACCCAAGGCAACCATGCTGGATTTTGTGTCTCAAGCAAAAGATACAGACAGGAAAACAAAGCTCACATATCAACACAACACAACACATATATGTATACAAAACACCACCTTGCAGGCATGGATTAAAATCTGAGCAACCCAGCACAGTGGGTATAACAGAAGGAAGATGGAACAACACCCTGTTGAGTACAACAGACACTGACACACACACAGACCAAAGGTTTTCCTCCTTTTACTTGTCAGGAGTCCCCAGTACAATGTAATCACCTTGTTAAAATTTTTGTTTGCAATTAGGGACAAATTCCCGAGACCCTTACTTGCTCCTAGTTAATTTCTTACTGAATCTTTGGCAGTAGGTCAAAATATAGCCTACATAAAGCCTGCCACATTAAATTAAAACCAGCCTGAACACCTTCAAACGAGGCAGATCATGCAACATCACCCTGGAACAACTGAAACATGACACATTTCTCCTGCTGTGTCCTCAGTTCCCTCTTCACCCCGTGGCAGGAGTAGAAAGGAAGTGGTTTCCAGTATTAGATGTTTCACAGAGCTCAGGATTAGGAAAACTGGAAAACTAACAAGCAATTGCCACTGCCGAGAAATGTGTAGTGGGGAATGCAATAGTATCTGGCCTTTTAAAAGCTAAAGAAAAATGCTCCATGACTTTTCTTCCACTGTACTAGTAAAGGAGAGTTTTTGAAGGTGGGAAGGCTAAAATTTATAGTTGTGGAGACATTGCTTGGGCATTCCTTCAGCTCAATGCTAAACACACAAACTGATTTCAGAACTGAAAATTTAAACCTCTTTATTTTCTTTAATCTTCTGCACATGAAGTTTTCCTAGACTGAGAATGATTCAGGATTTAAAGTTTATGCCAGGTTCAAGTGAACAGACTAATTGTTTGTAGAATTAATTAATTTATTTAATAAGAAATGAAGGCTTAGTGCCAGAACTCACTATACTGTGGTGTCAAGACAGGGTTTTAATATAATGTCCGGCAAAAAGTAAAAGTAGTAAATTGGCACATTCAGACACGGAGTTGCTCCAAGGGTCAGAAAAAACAAAAACGGTCTTACTGAGTTTATGTAGTGGGATCACATGTTTAGGTCAGCAATGATTGAGAAATACATTAAATATTAGTACTTTTAAAATCTCAAGACGTTTTTGACGTAATTTTCTTGGCTTTACAGATACACTGAATTATGCTTACTGTTTTTTATTCTTGAAGCTTTTATGTACAGATTGAATGAACAAGAAACGACGATAGTTTTTTAAAAGAAGAGCTTGAAGTTCTTTTAAACCTGCAGTTACTGTTCAATTTAACTTTCTTTGTGCATCTACCCAGTTTCCTAATTTCTATATCTTTCATTCTGAAACAATAGTACAAAACTTCAAAAAAGAAGACTCATTACCTTTCATTTTAATATCTGTGCATTAAGTAGGTACAGTAGGTATTTTTCAGAACTTCTAAAAACTGTGATTTTAAACAATAAGGGCGTCAGCCTATCCCAGTGCAGTAAGCGGGTACCACAGATGTGCCCCCTGTAAGACCAGCCACTAGATAAGTTAGAACTTTTCATCTTTCACAGAATGGTTGGGGTTGAAAGGGACCTCTGTATATCACCTAGTCCAATCACTCTGCTAAAGCAGTTTCACCTACAGCAGGTTGCATAGGAATGTGTCCAGATGGGTTATTAATATCTCCAGAGAAGGAGACTCCACAGCCTGTCCGGGCAGCCTGTTCCAGTGCTCTGTCACCCTCACAGTAAAGAAGTTTTTCCTCATGTTCAGGTGTCACTTCCTGCTCTCCAGCCTATGCCTGTTGCCCTTTGTTGTGTCGCTGAACACCACTGAAAAGAGTCTGTCCCCATCCTCCTGACATTTGCCCTTTAGATATTTATAAACACTGATGAAAAACCCTCTCAGTCTTCTCTTCTCCAGGCTAAACAGACCCAGGTCTCCCAGCCTTTCCTCACAGGAGAGATGTTCCAGTTCTCTAATCATGTTTGTTGCTTTCCTTTCCAGAAAGCGTAAGAAGAAACTAAGTAACTGTAGTAAAAATATATGGTACAGAGACTGATTCTATAAAAGGAATCAACTGTGAAACCCTTGGTTTACTTAATTTTTTATAGTATTTTTGCATAATAGCTCAAAGGATGCTTTATTTTTGCTATCTGTAAGATGCAGATAATTAATACTGGCTTTGTCTGTTATACATATTCTGTATTACTGATGGCAAGCACTAGATAATAGCTATGTACTATTTTGTTACTGAAATGCCATTGTTTATTTCTTTCAGACTCTGTTAGTGTACAGGCCAAATATTTTCTGTCTTACCAAATGAAGATTTTATTTGTTACTGAAATTAAAATGAGTTCAAATGCCTCCAGCTTATTTGCAGGAAAAAAAATCCCATTTTAGCTTCATCAGGAGATCTGCTGGAGAAAAACATGTTTCTAGCACACTAGTGGGAGGAAATTAGAGCAGAGACTGTTCTTAAGCTCTGGCACAAAATCTGCGTTTCTAGACTTGATGTGGAACAAAAACATAAATCCTTGATTAAGGAAGAATTCTTGTAGATATATATTTAAAGTTAAAGAACAGCTATATAAAAACTATAAAGAAGCAGAGACCTAAAGATTAGAATTACGCCAGTTAGACCTATAAATGATAGAAAGACATTTTTTTGTTTGGTAGAAAAGAAATAAACCATTTGAAAACTGGTGAAGATATTGGGGAAAGAGAAAACATTGCATCAGTCTTGAAACTTGTCAAAACAATGAAATTATCTAGCAAATGTTTAATTGGACTGCCTGATATATATAGAGGATTGAATATTACCTTTCTCTTGTCCTAAAAGACAGGCAAACTAGTACTGTAGACTGTGGTAATATGGGGAATAAGTGCAGGAAGGGCACATTTTCACAACTGTGAATACGGTATCACAGTTTTTAACTAACCAAGAGGACTGGAAGGACCCAATTCCTATAAAGGGGTTATAGAATTTACAAATAAAGTATAGTTTTATATATATATATAACACTTTTGACAGTGTTTACACGTACTTCCATCGCACCTAAATAAAACTGGCATCTCCTACTAATGCAAGGAACTTACATGGAACTCAGTTATTTGGACAGATACATCCTAGGAAGAGACTGAATACATGTGTTATGGGTTTTTTTTTTTAAATTTATTATACAACATTCCCAAGAAAAAAAACATTAAAAGCTTTGCAGTACTCCTGCTAGGGTGGCTTTGCTAGTCTGCCATGTACATATGTTTCACCTGTGCATTTTCTTAATGAGGTTGCAGAGATGGATACTGCTATACTGCAAAGCACATGGTGTTTCAGATGCTGTGCAGAGATATGACAGCTCAAATGACATCACTTTACAATTTTGAAAGGACAGATTCACAACTCTGCTGTGCCTGTGCTTTTCTAAGTTGAAGATAGGATATCGTGTAATGTGTGAAGATCCTTACACATTGATCATCACATGAAGAGTATGTTATCAGAGGTAAAAAAAGAATAGAGGCAACACACAGAACAAGACTGTTCAGTGTATTAAAAAAAACCAAACACACACACAAATGAGCTTAAGTGCTTTGGAAGGGCTCATTTGATAAATGGAGCTGTGCTTATAAGGGCTCAGACTTGGTAGACCCTGACTTAGATGCGTGCAGCCACTGCACAATGCATTAAGAGAGTTGAAGAGAAGGCTTTATGAGGAAAAGATCTTCACAACAGAGTTTGTTTATTTCTTGGGTAATCACTGTGGTCCAGAGCATTTACACTTGCTCAAGCTGTTGCTCAGGTTCTTTATTATTATTGGTTAGAAGGAAAATTCAAAGAAGAAAGAGGAAAAAATGTCTGGAAATACTACTAATAATAATAACAACAACAACAATAATAAATAATACAGCAGGTTTTGAAAGTTTTTGGACACAATGAAATTTGAATGCTTACCTCCTCTTGGTTTATTAATCTAAAACAGGATTACTCCGTGTACAGAATGATTTGGGAAAATAAATCTATAAAAAATGCAGCCAGCCTATCTTGTTAGACAGAGACTGATATATCTGTATAGTATATTTGAAAAATCACCTGGGTTTCTTTGCATTCTACCCACTACAGATTTCATTCCCAATAAGCACATACTAATGTCATCTCAACATGCTATTTTTTTTCCTTTCCAAATGAAACACAGTGCCAGCAGTCAGCTATGATTCCACATACCCTGTCTTTCAGACTCAATGACAGTAAAGCACTAGCCAGTTGCACGAAAAGACATCTTTTACAGCAATGCTAGTGCATCTTGCTGCCAAGGTTTTAACCCACAGACTGGCTGTCAGCCCATCCAGAACCGCAGCAGCCACAGTAAGTTTTGGAAACCAACTCTTTACATCTCGCATCAGGGAACTGATTTAACAACAGCTAAACTTCATTTAGTGTTGCAAGAGTACAGTGCAAATGTTTACCTGATTTCTCGACTGAATATGACCCTATAAATCATATTTAAACTTCTCCAGACATATTTATAGTAATTTTGGTTTTATTTGTAGTAAGCCCAATGCAGAGAAATAGCAAGACCTCTGTACCACAAGTATTCACACTGTCAAACCACTTAAATCTCATGCAAGTCTTAATCTGGTCAACTTAAATGGGACTTTAACAGTTCCTAGAACTGCTCATCTTCCAGAGGGCTACCAGTTCAACTCCACTGAGAAATTAATCTTAAACTTCTTACTGAATACTGACTGCCTTCCTTAGAAGATAAGCTGAGAGCTTTTCTTATTTCTTGTGCAGACCAACTGCAGCTGGCTCTCTCAGAAGCGCATTGCGCATGCTGGATCAAGAGGCAAGGAAGTATCTTCTCCCAGCCCTCAAACAGGCAGCTAATCTTCAGAAAGAAGCACAATTTCAGACATTGGGCAGATGGACATTGCTTGGTTTTGTTTCTCATTTTCAGATCTCCCAGAAAAACAAATGGGTGTTTGATATTGCAATGTAAGTAACACAACTGCAACTAACACAAGGCTTTAATTCCAGTTGTGAATGAGAAACCTACAAATTTGTCATGAAAACACTGATCTGTAGGCGCTGAAATCCGTTATCACATTTGTAACCTTAAATAAATTTGGGAGGAAGAGTTTGTTAAACATTAATCACTGTTGACAGCAAATGCCTACTTGTTTCAAAGACTAAATATGCATCTGTAGCCTGTGAAGCACATCTGAGTTTTCAGGTTTTCTGTCAGTTATCATAGAATCATAGAATCACCAGGTTCATCAAGTCCAACCATTCCCACCAAACTCTAAACCGTGCCCCTAAGCACCTCACCCACCTGTGCCTTAAACACCTCCAGGGAAGGCGAGTCAACCACTTCCCTGGGCAGACTGTTTCAATGCCTAACGACCCTTTCCGTGAAAATTTTTTTCCTTATCTCAAGCCTGAATCTCCCCTGGCAGAGCTTGAGGCCATTCCCTCTCATCCTGTCCCCTGTCACTTGGGAGAAGAGGCCAGCTCCCTCCTCTCCACAACCTCCCTTCAGGTAGTTATAGAGAGCAATAAGGTCTCCTCTCAGCCTCCTCTTCTCCAGGCTAAACAACACCAGCTCTCTCAGTCACTCCTCGTAAGACTTGTTCTCCAGCCCCTTCACCAGCTTTGTTGCTCTTCTCTGGACTCGCTCCAGAGCCTCAACATCCTTCTTGTGGTGAGGGGCCCAGAACTGAACACAGGATTCAAGGTGCGGTCTCACCAGTGCCGAGTACAGAGGGAGAAGAACCTCCCTGGACCTGCTGGTCATGCTGTTTCTGATACAAGCCAAGATCCCATTGGCCTTCTTGGCCACCTGAGCACACTGCTGACTCATGTTCAGTCGGCTGTCAACCAACACCTCCAGGTCCTTCTCCTCCTGGCAGCTTTCCAGCCAGGCTTCTCCTAGTCTGTACCTCTGCATAGGGTTGTTGTGCCTAAAGTGCAGGACCCGGCATTTGGCCTTGTTAAACCTCATGCCGTTGGTCTCAGCCCAGCGGTCCAGCCTGTTCAGATCCCTTTGCAGAGCCTCCCGACCCTCCAGCAGATCGACACTTCCACTCAGCTTAGTGTCATCTGCAAACTTGCTAAGGGAGCACTCAATGCCTTCATCCAGGTTGTTGATACAGACATTAAACAGGACTGGACCCAGGACTGAGCCCTGGGGAACCCCACTTGTAACTGGCCTCCAGCTGGATTTAACTCCATTTACCACCACCCTCTGGGCCCGGTCATTGAACTAGTTTTTCACCCAGGAGAGTGTGCACCCGTCCAGGCCAGAGGCTGACAGTTCCCGAAGCAGAACGCTATGAGAAACTGTATCAAAGGCTTTACTAAAGTCCAGGAAGACCACATCCACAGCCTTTCCTTCATCAAATAGTCTAGTCACTCGGTCATAGAAGGTGATCAGATTACTCTGGCAAGACCTGCCCTTCATGAACCCGTGTTGACTGGGCCTGATCACCTGGTTCTCTTGCAAGTGCTTCTTGATAGCACTCAAGATCACCCGCTCCATGACTTTCCCCGGTACCGAGGTCAGACTGACAGGCCTGTAGTTCCCCGGATCCTCCCTGCGCCCCTTCTTATAGATGGGCACATCAGCCAGCCTCCAGTCCAGCGGAACCTCCCCAGTCCTCCAGGACTGCTGGAAGATGATGGAAAGGGGTTCGGCCAGCACATCCGCCAGTTCCCTCAAAACTCTTGGGTGGACTCTATCTGGCCCCATAGACTTGTGGGCATCTAGCCAGGCAAGCAAGTCTCTAACCACCTCCTCTTGGACCGTAGGGACCTCATACTGCTCTTCGAATCCCTGGGGTTGTGCACAGAGGGAACAATTTTCCTTACTATGTGGAAGTTTCGCATAGTTGGGTAGATTTAGGCACATTGTTCACTCTAAACGAGCTTCCAAAACCACTGCCAGGGAGGACAAGGGTCAGAGTGGAGCAGAAAAGATGATGCTGCGTGCACAGACTGTTTCATAGCCTCATCCATAGGCTTTAACCCTACTTGCCTGCTAAATTTTCCCAACCTTATTGTCTGAAATTAGATGTTATCCTCTTAAGTGACCTGTCAGAGGGAGATAAAACAGCAGAGGGGAGAGTAAGATTGTATGGAGCTCTGCACAGAGTCAGAAAATCACTGCTCTGATAAGCAACATGACAAGTCTGAACTCTATTTTGCTATCCTAAATTTTCTCAGTATCACAAAAGGAATCTTATTTCTAGTTTTAAAAATTTAAAATTAGGATCTTTTGTATCTGAACTTGGTATCAGTAATGTGTTACTCTGTGAGTACATAGCAACTGCATTAGGCTTATTTCAAACTCTTCAGACCTGTGGACAATGAACTTATGTGTTTTAATTTGCAGTGCAGTCGATATGTGTATTATATGTTACTTACTGTTCCATGAATAAATGTGACATAAATCACTAAGAAGATCACGTAGTCAAGGCAGTAGCAAAACTGCAAACTAGTTTTCGTGCATATAGAGACTGGAATAAAAGGGCTATGCACATTGAGTGCAGTGGGATGTTTAGATTCCAGGAAAAAGAAGGTAATTTACTGATGATATCTAACATACAACACCACCACAAGGCTACGAGTCATGAAGTCTTGTTCCTCAGTAGTCAGGTCCCTCTGCAGAGCCTTCCCTCATGCAGACTGACACCTGCCCAACCTGTTGTCATCTGCGACCTTACTGAGGGAGCACTTGAATCCCTCATCCAGATCATTGACAAGGATATTAAACAGAATTGGCCTCAACATTGAGCCCTGGGGAACACCTCTGGTATGAGCTGACAGATGGATTTAACTCTGTTCACCAGAACTCTCTGGGCTTGACCATCCAGCCAGTTTTTTTACCCAGTAAAGGGTACACCTATTCAAGCCATGAGCAGCCATTTTTTTCAGGAGAATGCTATGGGAAACAGTGCCAAAGGCTTTACTAAATTCTATGTACACCACATTGACAGCTTTTCCTCACTCACAAAACAGGTCACCTTGTCATAGGAGGAGATCAAGTAAGTCAGGCAGGACCTGCCTTTTTCCTAAACCTGTGCTGACTGGGCCTGATCACCTGGTTATTCTGGATTTGCCACGTAATGTCACTCAAGATGATCTGCTCCATAACCTTCCCTGGCAATGAGATCAGGTGTCTTTCATTAACTGGCCTTCCACCTACAGAGCCTCATACCTGTTGCACAAAGGTACCTAGAAAGATGAGGTGGGCAAGGAGGGTGTTTGTCTGCAACCCCAACTGTGGACTGTCCTCCATTCACTCTGCTCCTTCGAGGTACTGCTTTCAGCCTGTTGGGGAAGTGATACAGGATCCTCTTCATCATCGTTTTTTCTGGTGGCTGTTCCTGTTCCTGTCTCATGGAGGGCAGAGCCTGGCTACACCAGTCTATCTCCTTCTCAGACTTCCTGATGCTCCTTAACCTTTCTAATTCTTCCCATAGCTCTGCTGCCAGGCTGAGCAGAACATCCACCTAGTCACATCTCAAGCAGCTATTTTCATTACTGCCATTCCTTGCCAGTGACAGGCTCTGGCACTCCTTGTAGCCTGAGACCTGGATGGCTGCATGCTTTTGTGGGAGCTCTGTCTAGCTTGCCACATCCATTTTGGTGAGTGTAGAGGACAGAGCTTTCTGCCTCATGGATACCATAGCTGGGCTCCTTCTCAGAGGATGATGTCTGCCAAATGGATAGGAATGGTTGGACTCAATGATCCTGTGGGTCTTTTCCAACCTAGTGATTCTGTGATTGTATGATTCTGTGAAATGAACTCACCATTTGGACTTGCTGGGTGAGTGCACCCTTCCTGCACACCCTTCCTCACAAACTGCTGCTCAGACTACTGCACCACACTCTGGCTGTTTGGCCCCTTCTGCTTGCAGTGCTCCTGGCCACTAGCATCTCCTAGGGCTGTCTTTTGCAGATGGAGGGGCTTGCCAGTGCTTTGGTAATACTCATGGCTTATCAGTGGCTCCTGTGAGAGCTGCTGCATGAGCTGCCAGCTCCTGGTGGGTCTCCGCACTGTTTGGTGCTTCTCTGCCTTAGGAAAAAAACCCTCTCACCAAGATCTGCTGAGATCTAACACTGCCATGCATGAGGCCAGCTCTGGAGCAGCTCCCCCTTGGTGACTGCGCTTATATTAGCACTATTCCCACACAGTTCAAGACTTAGAATTAAAATCACTTCTGGTAAACGCAAACGTGGGACTTCCTGAAGATCTAATGATTTCAGTAGAGTTGTGGATGCTCAAAATCCCTTTGATGTCAAGCCACTTCCAGTACGGCATGTTGTCTGACCGGAGGCAGTAGCCTCTCTGAGTCATCCAGCCGTGGAAAACTGAGTTGAATTCAGCTGTAACAGACTGTCAAATTTATGGAAACAAGTACTGCTACCTTCACAAAAACCTATACACATCATAAAACATCAGGTGTAGGAGATCATCTCCTCAACTTTTAAACATTCTTGAACACTGCAGTTCTACGGGTTGTTCTGGCTCTAGTGTTACTGCATTAGTTTCCCCTCATGGCCCATGTTATTTTGTCCTGACTAACCTGAAATCCTTTAAACCTGAAATATTCTAGGTGATCAACACCAAAGGTTTTTCCCCTTGTGTACTGAATATGTTTCAGAAAGGCCGGTGCTTAAACAATGACAACAACCTCTGTTGAGGTGTTTAGTCAGTGTTCTAAACTTCAATTTGGCATACAAGTAACCTAATTTTTCTCAAACCAGCACCCACTAACACACTGCCTTCTCTGAAATTTCCTGTCACTGCCAGGAAAGTCACCATTGGGTCAGTGTCAGGCATCTGCATTTTCAGTTAGGTAACTACTATTTGTGGGAAGGAGGGCTTCAAAGAAAGGACAAAGTTCAAGAACACAACATCCCTCATTAGCATAGTTCAGTTCTAGTCCAAATACCTTTTTTATTTCCTTATTTGAAATTAAATCCCCTCAAATAAAATCCAGATGTCCTGTGTTTATTTATTTATTTAAATATTTTAGAAGCAAAAAGTGATGCAGAAATGGTAAGAACTCGTTTCAAAGCTCTGAGAAAAAGCCTTGATCACAGAAACACTATTAGAAAGCTGTTGTAAAACAATTTTTTTCTCAACTAAAATACTAGGGAAAAAAGAAGAAAAAACCCTAGTGAACAGTAGAGACTGTAACTGACTACAAAAATCATTTAAAACTAAGAGCTTTTAAACACTTTCTATGTATTTCTGTGTTGTTATTCTAAACAAACACAGCTGCTTTCTTCTTTACTTATTGAAAATGCAATCAGCAATGAACTTAATTTGTGTCTGACCAAGGCTCTTACAGTAACTGATTACTTACAGATGCCAAGTCTCTAAGAGAAATTTTTGCCACCTGTTTTCAATTTCAGGATTGGCAGTTTTCTATTTCCACAGCTTACTGACCTCGTGCAGGGCTATACCATCTGTTGCTGTATTCTCCATGCTCAATCAGCAGTTACCACAGGACATCAACAACATTATAATAGTTTTATCAGAAGCTCTCCTTCTTTACACAATGAGGCATACTAAATACTATATCCTGGAAATATGAAAGCTGTCTTCCACATCAAAACCAATCTGCAGATGAAACACTGATTACTTTTCTTTACAAAGTGTTCTCATTCAGGGTGTGATTATGGTTTATTTATATATCAAATTAACCATATTGAGATGGTTACAGGCCAACTTTCACTGCATTTTAATACTTTTTATGGCATGAAGTTCTTTAGGAGGGCCAATTCAAGTCCCTGTAACAGTGCTGTAAAATATTTATATATATTAGAAAATATAACATTTTAATCAATTTTAGAAGGACAACATATACACTTCAGAAATAAACAGAGTTTTATGGTGGTAAAGGAATGAACAGAAATACAAACCAGCTCAATCTTACCAGCAATCTGCAAGGGAAATGTTGCTAAATAGTTATGCACGACATTTTTCTATTTCAGAGTGAGAATTATTTTCCAAAATATGTCAACAATATCATTTAAGCTATGTCTCACCTAA
This sequence comes from Clamator glandarius, assembly GCA_033459285.1. Taxonomy (NCBI): domain Eukaryota; kingdom Metazoa; phylum Chordata; class Aves; order Cuculiformes; family Cuculidae; genus Clamator; species Clamator glandarius. The sequence continues at coordinate 2,281,664 of JAUNZM010000046.1, forward strand.
AAACTAATTCCAACATGATGTCTTATTATAATGATTACTAGATGGTATTGCTAAGAGGAGTCAACTATGAAAAAAAAAATAATTCAAATATCCTGTCTTTAAGTTGTAGCACAAACCTCTAGGGTATGCTATGTATATTAAATTCATACCACTGTTTCACTTTTGGACTCTTTCCACTATGGAAATCCCAGATGGTACCAACCCACTTGTCCTACAGTGATTTGTTGTTATGATCATTTCCTTTTATGATTATAATGGCTAAGTGCCCTTGCTGTTGATAAGACACAGGATGGTAGATGACCTATAACCACAGAAGAAAAAGACTGTCCCATCCCTCCTGTTGCTGCACAATGAGTTAAGCATGCACTGAAGGCTGTGCTCTGAGGTAACCTATAGAGGATTATTGATTTCCCATAACATTTTAATCAGATTTAACCACAACCAGTAAAGACTGAAGGCATCTTGCCTGCAAACACTGTGTTTTCTCAACTGCTGAGCCTCTTCCCTCTCCTGAAGCTACCCAGCAGCAGAGAAGCAGCAGGACTCTGGGAGAGGGGGAGGTCTGAGATGGGCAGTCCTTCCACAGCTTTGGAGCAGGATATCAGGGGTGGAATCAGGGCTGGAAGGGGCCACCACAGGCACAAAGAGCAAGAGTAGGCATGCATCACAGACGATGAAAAAATCACTTGAGAGGGGAAAATCACTTGGGACTGGGCAAAGAAATATTGACCTAAGGCTGGGAATAAGAGGAAGGAAAAAAACAAAGACTTTTTGCTAAGACACTAAAGGTCTTAAAATGATTGTTTTCCCATTTTAACACCAACCATGGGGATTTCAATACAGTTTTGTCCCTTCTGCAGCAAATGATGTGTGTTCTCAACTCATCCCCAGTTCATGAGGCAACTGGGGCTCTTTCCTTCTCTCCAAAAGGAGCTTCTGAGCTGTTCCCGCAGGTCCAGTATTGGTAGAAGCAAGAGACATCACAAGGCTGAAAGGCATGCTCCAGCCTGCCACCACACTTCCAAGCTCGTCAGACTGTGTTTACGACTCTCGTGCTGATGCTGATAGACACAGAACCCTTTACTCCTCATAACAATTTGATTAGCCTTCTGCCATATAATTTGCTATCACTCCATCACTCCATCTCTAGAAGAGTTAGGACAACTTTGGCATCAGTCTGAAGCCACTAGAGTTTTTATGTCTTTTGCTTGAAGAATTCTGCCAGACAAAAATTAGACAGGATTGTGGCCCACTCACTGCGATGTCCTCTGACCGCAGTTAACACTGACATAAAACTAGAGGAATGCTGTTGACTGGAGCATAGCTATTCCCATTGTACAAGAGTGCAGCTGAGGTCAGAATCTGACTCAAACTGCTTGCCAAAGACTGCAAAATATTATAAAAGAATGGCTAACAGAAGCTATCCACACCCACTGAGCCATGGATGTTCAGCTGAGAAGCAGATGTTTTAAGGGTCAGTACTTCTGTAATAAGTAAACACATTTATTGTAATGTAGAACATTGAGCTAATAATATAAATACCAACTAGGACACTTGAAATACCATGCAAACAACAACATACATCTGAAAAATAACTACAACAAATGCTTGTTTTTCACCAGAAACATCACAGGATCAGCAGCTGTTTACTGCTTCAGCACATCAATTACGATGTAAGCTTAGCCAATGTTTCCAGTAAAGCCTGCTCCCGTCCACCCATTTCTAATAATCTGTGACATCTTTTCCTGGGACTGATATTCAGAGAGCTTGCTGTCTAAAATGCTAGCTGAATTACTCTCAGAGCAAGGCCAAAAGATCAGGTGCTCCACTTTTCAGATGCAGTTAGCTAAAACTAATTCTCTCCATTCTTTGCAAAGACCCGCTGTTTCTTACTCAGCAGTATTACTGTAGAGCGCAAATAAGGAAGTTTCTAAAGACTAAACATTTTAATTATAAACTAAAAAAAAAAAAAGAAATCTTCGCATTCACTTTTTTCTTTGGTTTGGCTAAATAAAATACACTAATAAGATAGCAGCTAAGCTTTCAGCCAAGAAGACAACACAACACTCACACAGATTCAAGAAAAGATCCAATAATTGGATGTCTGCTGACTTTGGTGGGCTCTGCGCCAGCCCTTAATAACACAAATGAAGTCTCACTTTTACCAGGGCATCTACGTATCTGGATCCCTATGCAACTTTTCCATAAGCTCCCCTTTAAGAGGGAAATCACAGAATCTCACTCTGCCCATTAAATGTGAGAGCATCTTTTTCACTAGACCAGTATAACTACTGCACCCACATGGACATTTTGTATTGTATATATACATTCCAACTATTTTGGTTTTAATTTTCACATTAGTTGGCACGTGAAAGTAAAAGCATCATCAACACTTTTCAGTAGAGAAACATGAAAAATCACAGGGAAAATGCAGATATACACACAGATTTTTGCTAGCATATCTTAAGTTTTACAGACAGGTCTACTCCCTCCTATTTCTTTTTCTAGAAGAAAATTTGACATGCCCTTTAATGTTCAAAATTTTTAAACAAAAGCCCCACATACCACATAACTCCCTGTCATAAGTTACGGCTTCCACAACAAACAGTGAAGATACTGCTTGAGAAGTAAGCAAACTAAGCAGCTGACTTACAGCTCAGTAAAGAACTCCTCGTAATCTATTCCAACTTGCTTAAAATCCTCTTTTGACCTACAGTTTTGCATGTAGCAGCCCAGGGTGAAGAAAACTAGTTTGCCTGCTCCATTACCAAGGCAAAACTTTGGAGCAGGAAGAATTTGCATGTAGACCATCATCTAGAACTGTAGGGGTTTATTTTCTTCATTGAACATAGTTTCTACCTGTTTATTTATTTATTTATTTATTTTAAATTTGAGAACCTACTCTTTCTGCTTGGATGAAAATAATTTCTGTCTTAAGCTTCTGTAGTCTACAAAGGTGCACTCATTGTTCTGATAATGAGGGTTCTTCCTCTGAAGTAAGAATACTGAATATTAATGTTTATACAGATAAACATGTTTTAATATCAAAAAACTCAAGAGCTGGACTAAGCCACCGAATTTAGAAAGTGAATTGGGTAATGCCAGACATAAGGATGAAAGAAGAAATTTTTAATCAGATGATCAGCTAGCACCTCCTGATAGGGAGGCAGGGGCAAGCTCAGGTAAACACCTCATCACCAGCTCTACATTTGGATTTTAAATCAGTTCTAGGTTATAAAACTGCCTGCAAGAGTTTCACATTACTGACCTTCTCCAAAAACTTACACCTGATATATTCTAGCTCCTTAATGTGACTTTATCTAGAGATTCCCCTTTCGTCTACTGGTTGGGTAACTTTTCTCAAGTAGAGTTCAGAAAGCTATACTATTAATGCAGATGCAAAAAAATGATGAGGTTTCAAGCTGTTAGGTTGTATACAGTTTTGCACCTCCACACTGCAGCTCTGGGTTAGAAAAATACAGATAATTAAGAAGGCTATAACAGATACATGGATGGCTTGCTTATTTTCACTGACCAAGTAATACCAAATAGAAAAAACAAGGGAGTTTTAAAAAACAAGTTCAGATTTAAGACATAGCCAAAAAGAGATAGACACATAGTTTAAAAGCATAAATTATCTAACTGTGAGATCTAATGCTCTCTACCAGAATGTGGAACAGAAAGGTAACTACAATGAAAACAATATAGTCTGGTCTAACAAGAAGGAGTGTATGCATTAATACAGTCACTAAGTTCAGTTGTATTTCCCTAATTCAGAGTGAGATTTATGCTCTTTTCACAGTGGAGGCCTGTAGGATAAGACCAATGACAGTGGCAGAGGGCTTTCAAAAAACAGCTATGTTTGTGTTCTGATTCAAAAAAAAGCCCCCAAAATGAGCTGAAGAGCTAATTCCTTTCATATACAAACCATTCCTGCAAAAAATTATATAAGGTAATAGTCTCATAATAGTCCTCTAAAATTTAGATTTCAGTGAATAGGTAACTTAAAATAACACATAAACCAAGTAGCTAACTTCAACTTCTTAAGGACACCTGGATATAGTGATATACAGATAATGTATAAATAGAAAGCTTGTGACTGGACAGAAAAACAAATAAAAAATGTATGTCCTTTAGGTTTTGTTTGTTATAAAGACATTACAAACAGAATTATTTAATAGGGCAACATAAAAAAACCTTTTTGTTACTCTTTTAATTATATTTAACCGGTTTTATGTGTATTTTCTTCCTTGTGAACGGTAGAAGTTTGGTGGCCTTTTCAAAATCTCTTAAGAATATGGAATTTAATCATCATTTGTGTTTGTTAACTGAATTTGTATGAAGTAACATTTGCCTATTTTAAAATATTTTCTCCCTCCTTTGGTAAAGCAATTAATCTAGATTAGTATAAATTGACTGCCTGTTAAATTACCTCAAGAAAGCATGGGAAAATCTTTCTGGTTACTATCTAGTTGCCTAGCTGTGTTTTAGAAAATGTTTTAAACCATATTCTGCAGGATACAAAACCCCTTCAGCAAGCTAAGCAAGTTTTACCAGTAATTATCCCATTAATCTTCAGTGTGACCTCAGTGATTTTGTGAATTTCACAGGTGTCAAAAAGTATAATTATATTTATACATTAGCCTCTTCAGTGTTGTAAAATACCAAAGTAGAAACAAAGATCTGTCACAGAAGAGAGAAAACTCAGTGCATGCAGAATATCAACACAAGAGTTATTCTCTAGATTTCCAGAGGTTGAAGAGAAACTTTAACATGACAACTACCATTGCAGTCTTAAAACTCAAATGTATCCAAAACACAGTCAGGCTATTAGGAGTAATATTAAAAAAAAAAAAAAAAAAAAAAAATTGACAAGGAGAGACAGTGAAACTCCATGAACTCTACCAAGCATGTTTTTAGCGTTCCCACTTTTCAAGGAAATTGTTCTAATAGACAGCTGTAAATAATCCTAAAATTACTCTAAATCCACTTACTATCTGTCCTCAGTCATTCTCTGCAGAGACAGACAAATCACTATGTATCTTCCTAATTTTGGGCTGGAAAACAGTTCCCTGATATGGATTACTGCCTCATGGCCTGGTGTAAGTGTGAAGCTGTAAGGAGGCATTTTATGCCCTGAAGAGCAAGTGCAAAGGATACCGAAAGTATCTGAACTCAAGATGATTTCTATTTTCTTCCACACAGCATGAATTTGAACCAGCAGTAGCACATGTACAAGTGTACTGTAAGAAGTAAGGTTTCTTGGACATGCACTGAGACTAGCGTTATCTGTCATGAACATTAATTAGTTCTCACAGTAGTATGGAAAAAGAGAACAGAATTATTTTAGATAACATAAGGGAAGTATTTTATCTATACCCTGTCATTTTCTAGCTTTCAAAATAGTCTTGTGCTTCAGCATATGAAAATGCAAACAGGCATAACCCTCACCCTCCCATGACACATCCACAAGTCTGAATAATGAAAACACATAGCAAATCTTTGGAAATTTATCAGTTCTACATGTACTCGCATGCACTTTATTCTACGCAGCTAAAACAATAATGCAAATGGTGTCCAAAACCAGGACAAAACTTGCCCAAACAGAGAATCTCAATTGATTGGATGCTTCCCCCAAAAAAAGAAATTTGAAAACATCCTACAAAAGGAAAATCAACCTGAAGACCACATTCTCATGAGGCAACTTTCTTAATCCTGCAGGGAAGAAGTGGATAAGCACTTTCTTCATAATAAAATATTTCTAGAGCCTATATATGCAAAAAGAAAGAAAACCAAAAAAATATCCAGTGGTCACATAAAAAATTCTGCAGGTTTTATCATCTAGGTTTTATTATATTTTCAGGATATACGTGCTGCATTTTTCTACCCACTTTTATCTGGAGATGATATTTTTTAGGCTGTGTCCTGCAGGTAAACTGGCAGTCCTGTCAAGAGCTACACGGAAGCTGTAAATCTTAATTTCTAAATGCAACTGACTGAAGAATGAATATACTTTGTGAGATTTAACACAATGAATTGTTGCTAACAAACTGCTTCTCAGTGATGGTTCAATTGCAGTAGTATTTCCTAGAGCATCTTGGTTCCTCTGATTGCTGATATTTTGGCGTCTATATGCACCAGATTCTGATTTAAGTAAATCCCTGGTGTGAATCAGATGTGAGGCTACAGATGCCAGACATCTCCCTATCTCTTTAAAACATTTTTCTACAAGGGAAAATCAAGTAAATTTCTCACTCTAAAAGAATCCATGCTATGTTCTCAAAATGAGAATGTAGCCTTGCAAGTAGATTGCTGCCTCTTTCATTCACGCCCAAAGGATATGTTAAGAACATAAGAAGGTCTCTGCTGGGTCACGCTGCCAGCATTAATTGCTGTTTCACGAAGAAACATCAAAGAACAAACTAGGGACCAATGGAGAGAGTGATTCACTGGCAGTTTCTTGCCAGGAAAAGTACTTTAAAGAAAGCCAGTGGAGTTGTAGCAACTGGAATAGAAAGGGGAAAAGCATACAATATCTCAATACATGTAGTGCATGCTCAAGGGGCATACTGATCACTGACATAAGACAATTCTAGATTCAAATATCTGGAGCTCTTTACATTTATGATGCTCAGATTTACCTGCAAAAAAAAGTTTGCCCAGGATAGTAAGAATTCTAAACTGTAAAATGGAAATGATACAAATGTCTATCAGTCTTTGCAGAATAAGGAAATTTCCTGTCACCCTGCTTGATTTATGATTAATTGTAATGAATTTCTAAAGAGAAACAAGTTTTCTAGTTTTGTCCTGAAAATATAAACAAAATAGCACAATCTTACAGCCCTATTGTTAATATTTTATTTTTCACTTGGTGTCTTACTTCCAAGTATCTTAGGAAGCAATCTTTCCTGTCCTCTCCTACCCGCAGAAGAGTCTAACTTGATGATAACAATTAGCTTCTCTTGGAACAGACTAACTATACCGTTGCTCAATCTGAAAGCATCTTAAATAAATTTTGAAGTAATCTATTTTAGCATTTAAAATTAAAAAGCAATGCATGGAATATAATAATACCAGTCATTCAAGAAATTAAAATAATTATCCTCATTCAAAAGTAACGGAGCTTTTTGAAAACAAATGTATTCGACTACTAACTATGAGAGCCTATAGTGAGCAACTTGGTTCACAGCAACTTCTGGATTAAGCAGAAATAATATCTACTGTAGCCAAGCAAAACTGATTTACTAAACAGACCTCTGACTATGCATGCAACACTGATGCAGAAATTCTAAAGGCTATGAGATGACATTTTTGTTGTACCACTTCAGTTGAGATGAGAAGATTTGCTGCTGCTCTTAGCCCTGCCTTTCTCCTGCTCCCTTTTCTGCAAATGGGAACAAAGGTATAACTGCAACCAGGGCTTTATTTTGGTACTCACTTCTGTGTGCTGGCAGGGAAGGGATTAGTAATATACAAGACTATTCAGACACACACAAGAGGCAACACACTTTCTCTTCTCCCTGGTATAAGCCCTCGAGAACAACCAGAAGCAATACAAAGCCTAATAAGGCACTAAGATCATTGAGGCAGTCTTACACTCAGAATACTCTTGGCCTTAAAGATCCTGTGTCCAGCTGCTGGGAAAGAAGAGGGGTGTGGGTGACACAGACATCTGTAATGCTGGTATGCCGCAGCATTTTATTTTAACATCCTGTTTATCTTGGCCTTAATTTCAGCTCATTGCTGGGTAGTGATGCAAGAGATCATCTGATGAAGCAGGAGCTCTGAACTCTGAATTTGGTTGCAACCAAATTTCTAGGCAAAGCAGGTTTTCAATTTTTTCCCTTGCAGCTCAAGAGCCCCTTGTGTTTAAGTCTGGTAATCACATGTCACAAGATTAAGAACATTAGAGCACAGATGACTTTCTACTGCAGTCTTTATTCCAGCATCTCCCAGCAAGTTCCTATTTTCTACTGTCGCCATAATCCCAAATAATAGAGGACGTTGACTTCTTCAGGCTATATATCAAAGTACCTAATATACCATCTTTATTGTATTGTTTTTTCTTCAGTATAAATTATATAGTACATTATTACTTACTAAAAGGTTAAGAAGAAAGAGGAGCAGAGGTGAAGAGAGTTAGGGAATTCAATACTACATGGGTAAAACTTGCAGCTTCCTTTTGAGCAGCCAGAGAGAAGACATCTCTCTCTTGTTTCCTCTCTTCTTTTCTCATAATGAAAAAGTAACATATTTGCAAGATGCAAGTATCTCTTCTCTTTTCATGAAAATAAAGGTAATCTGAGGATTCAAAGGACTTTGACAAGTAAAAAGTGCCACAGGCCACAACACAAACCATGCTTAACACAGGAAAGAGAATAACAGACTGCCCTGTGCTGGATGGGGTGAGGAAGGAGCAGAACTGTGATTGGCACAGTGAAGTCTGCAGAAAACTGTTTGTGTGCAGTGGCCAGGAGGCAGTGGGGTGCGGCATTGCAGATGTTCGCCCTGGTCCAGCCTCAGCCTGTTACAATGGCTATCCTTGCTGCGAGCAATCCTGACAACACTAGGACAGTTGTGGTTCATCGAGTGGAATCCAGTTCTGCTGCAGCCTGTATGTAACTGAAACGGCAGTGTAAGGTCACCTATGAAGGCATTGCACTACAGACTCTATGTTCTCTGAGCTGCCTATTATTTTGACTTTTAATAACTTATTTTCCCATTCTGTGTCTCAGAGGAGAAGTGTTTGAAACAGAATAAAGAAATGCCAAACCAATGGGCTTCAAAGTAAGAAAATGTCTCAAAATAAGAACATATAAACCCACTTACCTCAAATGCAAATGCATGGCACGTAAGGTCTATGCTCCACAGTCATGGTCACAACCTCATTCTCAATACAGGTTTCCTCACACTAAAAATATAGGTATGCAACCCATTTTCAGATCTTCTGAACCATGCCCAAGTTTCAAAAGTGCATCTTCTGTTTTTTTAAGTGTTTCATTTTCCTGCTTTTGCCTTTCATCATCACAGCATGCTACAATCCTAGAAATAGCAAAGTAATTTCTGGTGTCTAACAGGCTTTTTGCTCCGGACACAAAATTTATGATTCTGCCATCATACTGTAACTTGTACACGTATGACTACAACTTTTCAGAAAGCAACTCATAGTACTAGTAAGAGGCAGATAATAATAGGCAGTGTTTCCCAAAATAGCAGTCAGCACTGATATTCCACTTAACTGGTGGGAAGACAACCTACAGACTGAAATCTAGAGCGTTACAGATTGGAAGGAAATAGCTTGACTGCACTGATAGGCTAAGCTTACATCTGCTAGGGTATGGAAACTGTAGATTCCCTCTTCCAGTTTATACTAGGAAATCATTAAAACAAAGTCATGCAGTCAAATGCAGCTCTGAGAATCATGGGATGCATTCCCTTACGTGATAAATTTTTTCACAGGAGAGAATGCAATGCCCATTTCAAAAAACCAGCTCTTATACAGCTTTTTATATAGGAATTTCAACTCTGGACTAGTGTAATCCAGCACTAATTTGCCTGATTAAATCTGCTGTGAACAGCTTCTACTCTTAAGTGTATCCGAAGTGAATCTTACTGAAACCAAAGGCAGGCAGTATGATTTCTTTTTTCATCTCAGTAGAAATAGACTCTTCTTCAGGAGGAATTCTGCTTCTGAAATGGGCTCTTATGAAAGGCCAGAGCTGACAGCAGGCTCTAGCACTGGTCATATAACTTTCTCTCCAAGTCTGCAAAGTCTATTGAAACAGAAGATAAATGTTGCAGCATGTACTTTCCAAGGCTATGCATTATATTGCACATGAAGGAAAAGAACTTGGAAGCACATGTATAACAGTGACATCTGTCTAACCAATTATCTGTTGTGAATTATGTAACATAAAACAGAGACAAAATAACATCTGTGACTGCTACAACAGGACTCCAAAATTTGGGACGCTTTAAGGACTTTGTTTTACTCTCTGTGAGGTCAGCAGTAATTTTGTTACTGCCATTAGTGGACAACTAACTGAGAACAAAAGCTTATTTCAAACCTCAAAATAGCTGCTGACTGAGGTGGAAGAAATATGAATTGTTTGAAGAGGCCTTTATTGTAATGGTGGGGCATTTTTTTGGGATGATTAAATAAGCATAACAGGCGTAAAGGGAATGAAATAACACAATTTCTAAAATTATTACATACACAGATATTTAATTTAATGTGAAGCATTTTACTGCGCTCTGTTGCTCTTCAAGATCAGAATATAAGGGGTTCTGCAGCTTCTTCAATTAACTGGAACATTACCAGACTAGTATGGTGGGCTACTCAGCACCAATGTCCTTCCAGAGTTTGAATACTATGTAGCAGGTATATCTATCACCTTAGATTTTACAGGGGTTCTTTAAACTACAAAATAGATTCAAATCTGTGTGCAATCTAAGACACAAATTTGGATTTGCAACTGCTGTTCCAATTAAAATTTATTCTTAAGTATGATGCACTGATTTCACTGAAGTTAATGAGAGCTTACAATAAATTTAATAAGATTTGAGTTTGTCTTACATGTGCTGGTCTAACCTAATGAAGCGAGTATATTAACTACCTGACTGTCCCAAAATAACACCTACTAAACATAACTGGAGAGATGAGGATGGACAGACATTTGGGAAGTAATTTGTGACTGTTACGCATCTCTTTGGGAGAACAGTGTAATTCCCTTGCTTCAGATATGTTCTACAGAGCTGAAAGGAATGTAAGTTTTCTTGTGTTTTGGTTTTTCTTAAAGAAAAAATATTTTCACTTATTTCATGTTTTGGGTCAGCTTTGTAATGCTGCTCAAACACTGTCTGCAGAACAACCAGAGTTTCAATTATCACTTTATTTGCTGTGCTGACTTACATTTGCACACAATTGCTAAGCCTTGCCTAAACACTGCTTTATCCAGCAGGTTCACAGAATTTCACATTAAGAGCAAATGGGATAAGCTGTCTGATCTAATTTTATTTTACTTTTAAAAACAGGAACCAGAAACTACAGAGTGAGAAGGAACCTCACATCTAGTATATTTTTGTTGCTTTTGACTTACTTGACCACTTTGAATTATTTTCTCCAAATTCCAGAGGAAGAGGCATTTCCAGTTTGTCAGCATTAGCAATGACGGTGCCCCTTATTTAAAGGAGCAGCAGAAAAGCAAGCTTACCTACCACAGCATCTTGACTCAGATTAAGAAGCAGAAGATAATTCAATTTACATCCATTTGATTTTTGGCAATATAGAGTGTGCTAAAAAGGGTGACAATTAGTATCAGTTATCATAGAAATTTTGCCAAGACCAATTGAAATAACTGCAGTTACATCCACCATACACTGAATATAAAGCCAATTAACAGATAGTTAATGAAACACTATCACTTCAGCTTTTGCTGTCACTGGTCAGATTTAGACAGAATGATTCATCCTTCAGGAAGAGAGTTAACATTTTTTTTCCAGTGTGCTGCTCATTTAATTTCATTCAATAAGTATTATATCTCTGTAGTACAACCCAAATTACTATTTTAAGTACCGGCACTTACTGCCTCTCTGAGTCTAACCCTTAATGCTCTCAGAAGACATGCAGATGCCGTTGCAGTTAGACATGCAGGTGTCTTTGAGCTCGGGTTGAAGCCACTGCCAGCTGTACTACTTAACTCCGACCATTACAGAAGAGTTAGTATCCTCCATGAAGTCTTGTACATTTATTAAATCTTTATCATAATGGTGGTTATGGCAGTTATCTGGTACCTGTATTTCTTTTACCACTAAATCAGTTTGTTTCCACCAGCCTTTTAGAAAATTAATCCTAAGGCTGCTGCCCTAAGCTGCTGTGGAATATATGCTCAAAATACACAGAAACCAGAAATGACAGTTTCAGTTGTGATAGTCTGAAACAGTATGCTCACAATCAGTTTGCACTTCTGACATTTCAGTACTGCCACTATCTTTAAAAGTCACTATCCTTTAAAAAAAACGGGTTGGGTCAGCGTGGAATTAAATCACATAACTGACTCCTAATGTGCCATGTTTTTCTGTACTGCCTTTTGGAAGCCACATATCCTACTACTTATGCTGCCTAACAGACTGTTTTCCATTTTGACAAATAATCTTTTGGGCTTAACAATATGCATTAACATTTCTACTTCCCACAGCATTGTAACCCAGAGAAACATGAAACTACGTACTCCAAGAGCTTACAGCTTTTATGAATGCAAATATTGCGTTTTCTCTGCAATACAGATTGCTGCAAACATATGCCATTAGACTGCAATTACTCCAATGGCCAGTATTGCACTAAGCTACATGCAAACATATAATTTTTTTAAAAGCTATGAAGTTTAAAGGCATTATGCTTTCATTATGTTAATTCCTTATAAAACATCAGGTCAGACTAATTTTATTCTCTGTCTTCAAGGATCTCAGTGAGAAATTTGCCAAGTTAGGTACATATTGAATGAGGCAGAACACTGGGTCATTTTTCAGCACTTAGCTCCAGCTGATTGAAATGAAAGGCTTACAGAAATGCTTCTGAAAATCCTAGTATGCCTGCTTGCATCCTCAGACACTTCTACTTTTGAAACATGACTCTTAATGATTGCTGGAGTATCTAAAAATCTTTCCTCACGTGTTAGTTTGAGGAATGCAGTTGGGATGCTCCACACCTCTCTCTTCTGTAACTTGACCAAAATGTAGATCTCAACAAAAGAATAAAGGATGAAAGTCTGCTTAATCTCAGCACCTCATCTACACATGCTATGAGAATGTCCATTTTATCAGTATGCTTTCCCACCTAATTTTCTGTGCATCACAGCTGTTTTGCCTGACGACTATGAAAATGAAGGAGAGAACAAATCATTTGCATGACACATTATAATCGTTAGTCACTATGTTTCTGAAAGGCACTTCCATACCATAGGTAGAGGCGCAGAATAAGAGCAGAGGAGTGGCTTCAAGGGTACAACAGACTTACAGCCTGAATAAAAGAGAGTAGTTCTCAAGTAAAGTAGAGTTGTGGTAGTTTTGATAGAACAGCAAACTCTTATGGGAGACATCTCAAGCATAATATATCCAGTTGAGTATATAAGAAAAATATAGAAGGCCTACAGGTATGATTCTCTCTTTTGGCCACCAAAAACTGGTTGGGTCACTAATGTAAAAAACACCTCCTTCATAAACTGATCATATGGATAGTCGATCAGTAGCTTGGTCTTACTAACCTAGCAGAAAATTATTAAAAAATGCCTTATATATTCCTCCTAAACTTTGACTTAAATGTATTCCTAAATTGTACATGTGTATTTATTCTCGTGCCAATGCTATTCTTTATTTTAAATAAGTCTCCTCTTTGTTATTTACCCTGCTAATCATGCATGAAGATCAGGCACCTCAGCCTGCATCTTAGATGGCTAAACAAACCAAGGCCTTTTTGTCTTATCTATTTTGACCTCTATCTATTTAGTTTTGCTTTTTCTTTAATACCTACTCCAATTTTAGTTAACCTCCCCAGAAGATGGAAGACCACAGCTCTGTGCAGCACCACAGAAAAAAAGTCTTACCAGTCATCTGCACAATGTAGCTAGTTTCCATGTACCAAAAGTGCCTCAAATATCACACTTAATGATCACATCACCATTGCAGCATAGATATCTCTATGACCATTCTAAAATTTCTTTCATGAACCATGGCAGATTAACTGAGGGCAAAACCTAACATACTGCACTGTGTTTTTGTTCTGAGCTGTATGATTTACTCACAAAAAATAATGGGCTTTGTATCCCAGCAAGACAGCATTGCCATATTTTCAAGTCAAGTCCAAAGAAAAAAAAGCCAAATATGTGAAGTAAAACACAAAAAAGATTTTTCCAAGGAATCTGCATGCCAGACTCTGAAAGCTCTGATAATCTGGTATTTAGTAACTTTTTGCTCAGAATAGATAGGGAAAAATGCATCTTTATTTAAATGCCATAACACACTGAAGTGAACATCTGTCTTATAATTGTTCTGAACGCAAGCTATCATCATTTCTCAGGCTGTCCATTATATTTGCTTAAGATTTTCTTAATTTCTCAGGCATTCAAGTAATCAATGATATACAATCTTAACACTGGACCACAAGAAATTAAAAGCCTGAACACTACCTAGCAGACCTAGTCCTTTGAGCAATCCATCTGGCTAATGAGAAATAAATTTGCTCTTAATTTACCTGTTCTAAAATAAGGCAGGACATATCAGAATGCATTACAATGATCAGTACCATCAGCCAGCATCATTCAGTTGCAAAATAACTGAAGGGAGCATTATTCAAAGAGATTATATACTATATTCCTACACGCTGAATAATTAATCAGAATTAATTCTACATATATTAAGAGCTTTTTTTCTCGTTCACACAAGTCCCAAAGATCAGTTTTGAAGAAGTAATTCAGATGCCCTTGCCATGTTTTTCAGGAGTTTTGTTAAACATCACATCCAGACTGTCTATAAAAAAGACACAATATTCGACAAAACAAAAAAACAATGGTAAGGGTTAATAGCAGTCTAGCAGTCTACTTGAGCAAGTGAAAGCGCTTCATGTTAGACAAATCCTAATTTCTCGGATGTCTGAAGTCCATGTTCTCAAAAAAAAAAAAAAGTCACAAGTCATTTTTATTGCTAGCTTCTCCTCCAAGAAAACAAGCTATCAACATAATTCATTCCACAAGAATACTTTAATACACTTAAAAGAGCAAGGCACTACATTTCTCAGATGGTTGGAACTAAGCCAAAGCAAAGAAAACACAAACTGTGCTTCTAGTGTTCAAAAGCGCTATTAGATTAGCAGGGCTGATACAGGAAACGAGCCATGCCAATAGGTTTGTCTTATCTAATATTTCCTGAACAAAGTGCATTGCTTTATTCTTTGATGATTCCTGAACACTGTGCTTAAGCTGTTAAACTAGGCCAAAAACCACTTGGGACAAAGATGATCTTTAATATTTATGAACAGACTTGTTCAAAACATACATGTTGAATACCTGAAATCAAGACATCTCAAAGTGATGGGTTATTCTAGTAAGTGCTGCCTTGCTTTGTTCTCTCTCAAAGACATGACCACCCTTCAGATACACTGACTGTCTCTTTTTAGAGATGATCAGCATGGTTTGTCTGCAGTTTACTCACGTACATCAACACACTTTGTTCGATAAGTCACAGCTTTAGTTGAGATCCTTTCACTCTTCCACTACCACATATCTCAGTTTGTAGGTTTGGACTCTTCCACTTTGCTCCAAGGTAAGATCCCTTATGAATTGATTCTTCTTGGCCTGGATCAGGAAGAATTCATGTTCACTACTCCTGAAAATAAGACAGATCCCACAGATACTGTACCTGAAAAAACCTTCCCTCCAGAACACAGAGATTTTTAAGGATTCTGAAAGTGTTTAACCAAAATAATACATTAGTTATTTGCTCAGTGAGGATTAAAACAGCTTGGATAGAGCCTCAGGAATACTTAGAAGATTCATTATTTAGCATCTCTAACTCCCCCTGAAATTAGGAATGCATTTAATGATTCCGGCTATAAGTTCTTATTTCAGTATTGTCCTTTCGTTGCAAGTGTAGTTAAGAAAATGTCAGAGTTGAAGAATCAAAACCCTGCTGTGACAGTATTTCTGCAATCTGTCAGAAAAAAATCTGCAAAAATTTTAGCAGGCTCTTTTTTCTCCTAGGTTAAGAGACACTTTAAAGCTTTCTCTCTCTTTCAGTCCTAAGCCTTATGATCTTGTCAGCCCACCTGGACTGAGGCTGACATTTGCCTCTTATAAGCACTGCCACTACTTTCATAGGGCCTCCTGTTTCTCTTGGTGACATCGATTCATTTAAAATATTCTGTCTTTTCTTGTTTCTTTGGAACAGCTTTGCCTGCAACTCTGACTGATCCTGCTGAATAATATCAAGCAGATAAAGTTATACTAAGTATTTGTGATACAACAGCAACAAAAAAATGTATTTATTTAATATGCGTTGCTGTAAGAAAAAGTGAACAGTCTGCTATATGTTCTGAGAGTCCAGCTGAGAAATGGCAGCACATGAAATATAATAACAAAACAAGAAGAATTCCCAATTTTGATATAAAATTAGGATATGAACACTTATTTCAAATTCTTGTCAGGACTGATCTCACTGTCCTTCTGTCACTTCACTCACTGGAAGTCCACGTGTCTATGCCAATTATTTCATTGTGTATTCATTACATACAAATACAATTGATTTCTGATATTTTCTTTTTGGTAAATTGAATTCATTTTAATAAAAAGCATCGCTAAATATAATAATTATTTGTTGCTAACATCAAAATGCAGATACAGGGCATACATAAATACAATTGATTCATGGAAACATAGATAAAAGAAAAGCTTGGTTTAGCTTTGGATTATGTCCTCACATGTAAACAGCCTGTCAAATCTCATCCTTCTATGAGGCCTCTGACTATTGCAGATAGATAGATGGCTGCCTCTACCTGTCATTTATATAGCACAACTCCTGCCACGTTTTCATTTTATCCATGTTCCTCCCTCTTTCACAGCCTATTCTTTATTTTCTATTTCTTCTGTATGCCCCCCTTCTCACCTATTTTGCATTCTTACTATTTTTTTTCAAGTGTTAGTATGCCTGTGGTTCACCTTCCCCACTAAGGAACGAAAGATCCTCTTGGCATGAGAATCCACTGATGACTTCAACAAGCCACACTGGAAACTTTTTTTGAATTTGAAACTGAGCGTTTCTGGTGGAAAGATAAGTTCAAAAAATTTAGTGAGTACTGGTCTTGATTCTTCTCTTACTTCTTCACAAAAAGAAGCAGTTCTTTTTGTGTCCAGCTGGAAGAAAAAGCCACTGCTAAAGGACAATACAGATGTAAGTCCTGACAATTATTGAAGCAACTAAGATAAAATAAGGCAAAGAATTAACGTGAAAGAAGCCTACATAGGATTAAGCAACTTAATCTCCAAATTTTTATCCACTCTGACTTGGTTTATATCTTAAAAGGCAAGTAATTTGCTTAAAAGATCTATTATAATTTCAAACACTTGTTCTCATTTTAGGAATGAGACTCTTACTTTCAGATATTAGATATACTGCAAACATGCTTATGTGCACTCACAGACACACACTGAGGAATATCTAAAGCTGTGGAGAACTGATGAGCACTCATACTTTACCTGAGAAAGTATAAATTACTGTGCAATCAACTTAGGTGAAACTTTAATTTAGATTGTCAAATACCATTTAACAAGCTTTTATTAGTTGTAAAGTATGTAAAGTCAAACAAAGAATATGAAGAAAAACGCTGAAAAACTAAACATGATTAACTATTGCAGCAGGCTCTGGGGAAAAAAAAAAAGAAACAATTTTCTGCCAGCAAATACTCCAAAACCATTCCAGGTTAAAGCTGTGCTTATCAATATGCCCTTAAAATAAATTAATATTTTTCCGGAGAGAATTAAAAATGGTACAGTGTTTGAATGTGAAATATTGTCAAAAATACAAGCATGTTTCCTTTTTTCTATAAATGCAGACCTGTGATGTTAAAAACTTTGCAATATATGGTTGATAAAATATTTATACAGGACATACTTAGATTAGAAACATTAACTGTCCCTATCTCATTTTAAAAGGCACAGATCTGATTAAATGGTCTGAAAAGAAATATATCTTGATTTTTGCAATATGTGTTGTTGATCCATATCACATAAGAATTCAAAAAATATTTGGTGAATATGTTTAAACACACTGCTTACAGGAGTAAGCAACAAGTCAGTGGGCTTTTCTGAAGAGAGGCTAACTTTATCAAATTTGTTGCTGACAGCTACTCACCACTGCTAAATTAGCTTCTGAGGACCTTGACTTGTGAAAGGTCCTACTCCGTACACTTAAATGGCATCTGCCACCAAGAATCTGAACTTCTCATCAAGTGTAAATGTGGCCCTAGGATTTGCTGAACTTGTTAAATAACTTTGTTCATGGAGTGTAGCCCTGGTGTAAACCTCTGGAGCATGATAATTATAGAAAGAACATTAAGCTTGACTTGTGACACAGAATCGTAAAAAACCAGTGAATCTTGCTGTCAACCACAGCTTCAGCAGTGCAGAGTAATACATAAATATCATTGCAATACTCAGGTCATTTAAGTAGGAGCAGTTAAAAAGGCTTTTCTTATGGGAAGATGCTGTTTTTTTCCATTATTAACTAAAATCAATAGTTTGTTAAAGTTAATATTTATAAGATAATCAACAAAATATAATAAGAAAACTAAACAGTAAAAATAGTTCTGTATTTTCTGAATCATTCAGTAAAAAGTATGTTTCTTTTTACACATGACAAAAGTAAAATAATATTTTCTATAACAAATTTTTTCAGGTTTCAGCCATATGTAAGGGGAGAAGGAGAGAAAAGGAGAAAGGAAGAGAGAGATTTTGGGATGGGGAGGAAGATACAGAGAGAGAGAGAATATCTGCATCTGGATCAGCTCCAAATGTAAACCGTTTTCATTCTGATTTTTGAAATAGGAGGAGTTTGATAGGAAATGGAAGCATGACATTTCCAGGATAAACTAATCGGCTAGATGCAGGAAATCAGGAAACATATGTATATGCCCACCCAGCACAAAAGTTTCTTGTGGTGAATGTGAAAATAGGATCTCTGTAATGCCGCCATGTTTTAACAGGACTCATGGATCATCAGTAATTAAATGCAGGTCACATAAAGTAACACCTGTAATGCTGCCAACTTCAATGAGGCTCAAGCATGATCATGATTAAATGCTGGTCACATAAAATAACCCCTGCATTCTAAAAAACACAGAACAGATTTGCATTTCAAGTGCACACAGGCAAATACATACACATATGCAGATTATAACTCCTGAAGATTAACTAGCAGGCAATTCATATGTTCTTTAACAAAGCTTAAAATGTTTCAAAGTAGGCATAAACGTGAACAGAAACATTTCACAAAATCACGACCATTTCTAATACACAGGAGGAGTGACATTGCTCCTCGTGTGTGGGAGTGCTGCAGGAGGAAGCTCTGTAGTTCATCCCACAGCACTGGTAGATAAAGATATTCCCACACTTCAACCGCTTGTGTTCTCTATACATCACACTATCTTTATTGAACATTTTGGAGATTTATAAGAAAAATAAGAGGACCGTTTCCCTTGCCTTTCTTTCAATCACTTTGAGTGCTGTCTGTGAGTAAGTAAAAATAAGCAGAGTAGAGCACTGCTGCATAACCTGAACTTGCTGAGGGATGGCAAGGCAGAGGAACAACTCCTTCCTGCAGCACACACAAAGCAGAGTAAGGTCCCAAAAATAAAGTTCCTCACATCAGCTGCTGCTGCCTTGGGAACCAAGAGCTGGGAAAAACGCATTCATTCACATGGGTGGGCTGAGAATGACACATTAGCAATTTCTGTTAGAGCTGTTGTCAGACTGGTTGGTTATGGTGTATCATTAAAAAGTGACAGTTTCAGAAATGAAATAAAGTAAAATAAAATAAAATAACATTCACATGGCCAGGTCTCATACCCAGATATCAGCAAATTTTAAAATCCTGTTTGTGTATAATGAAACATCCCTTTTGTCTCAGTTTAAGAGTTAATGGGGCTTTTTCCTGGTAAAGTCATGCTGACATACTGAAGGTATGTCCTTCAGTCTTTTTCAACCCAATAGTGGAAGCCTGTCCAGCTGAACTTTACCTGATGCTTTTCAATTACTTCTTACACGTATACTAAACCATTGATGCCTTTTCTTCTGAATTCTTATTCCTTCTTTCCTGACCTACTTTTTTTTTCATATGAGGTTTTGGGAATACTATTACACATTTACCTACCGGATGTCTGGACTTCTGCTAAAGTGATCTGTTCATTCCTACTCTTGCGCATGTGCCTATTTTCAAAGGAATAATAAACTAGCATGTTAGATTATTCACTGCCAGCATGAAAAGGCTAACCTTAAATATTTCAGGACAATGCAACAAGTGAGTATATTTGTTGAAGGTTTCTTAAAGAGTTCACATTTCCAGAAGATGAATTGTGACTTACAATTGAGCAGACTTGCTAGGAGCACCAGCAAACATATTGACAAAACACACAATTCCGTCAGCTGTCACCAGTTCAGTCCTTTGACTAAAGGAAAATCTAGCAAAACACACTACATTACTGAATTTATTTGAATCAGAAATACAATAAGAAGCTGTAAATTCATTTAGCTTCTAGTCCTAGCTTGAACTTGAATTTCCATAGCCATTTGGTACTGGCAATCTAGGTACCAAAATCATAGAAACACAGAATCACTAAGTTGGAAAAGACCTTTGAGATCACTGAGTTCAACTGTACCTGTCCTCTACTAAATCATATCCCTAAGCACCTCATCTACCTTTTTTTTAAATACCTCCAGGGATAGAGACTCAACCATATCCCTGGGCAGCCTGTTCTAGTGCCCAATAACCCTTTCTGTGAAGAAATTTTTCCTTATGTCTAATTTGATCCTCCCCTGCACAACTTGAGGCCATTCCCTCTCATCCTATCGCCTGTCACATAGCAGAAGAGACCAAAATCCACCTCACTACAACCTCCTTTCAGGTAGCTGTAGACAGCTATAAGGTCTCCTCTCAGCCTCCTTCTCACAAGGCTAAACAACCCCAGTTCCCTCAACCACTCCTCATAACACTTGTTCTCCAGCACCCTCACCAGCTTTGTTGCTGTTCTTTTCACATGCTCCAGGACCTTTCTTGTAGTGAGGCCCAAAACTGAAAATAGTATTTGATGTGCAGCCTCACCACTGCCAAGTACAGGGATCAATCAGTTCTCTGGTCCTCCTGGCCACTCTGTTTCTGATACAGGCATGTATAATGATAGACAGTAAAATGATAGATGTTAAAAATAATTTATCTTTCTCTTTCCCTGGTAACAGGCTTAGAAATTGAAAAAGTAGTTTTAGAAAAGTACAAATATTCCCTTCTTTATTCTCATCTTTCCTTAAGTTCTTCCTAGTTCACAAACCAGCTGTTGAATGAACTGAGCAAAATCTTGTGACTCACTCAATCGCTTAGAGAATAAAGTCTTCAACAATCCCACTTCTGTGCTATAACTTTTAGATTGTGTATCATCTCTCTAAAGAATATATGAAACTATAAATTAACTCTAAAACCAAGGCTAGGTAAGAATTAAACCAGAAAATTTATGCTCCAATGAGTACTCCATGCAAAGATTTCCACAGGTGCTTTGCTTTGCACATGAAATAGACTCATTAAAATTAATGGGAAAATTCACTGTGTGTCAGAGTGTATAGATTTAAATCAAAATGATTGGAATCACAAAATTTAATAAGTTAAATCAGTAAGCAGAAGAGCTTGATGTAAATCTTCAAGTCTAATCTTGTTTTTAATTTGTAGGGTTTTTTCTTTAAAGAAAAACTGAGGCTTTCAGCTGATATAATTTTTCATCTCTTCTTGCATCTAAGGAGTATTAGACCAATATAATCATAAACAGTGACCAATATAATTGTGTTACTTAGTACAAATTAATTCAAATTCTTAGTTTTTACTTTTTATTAAATATGAAAATAGTGAATGTAGTATTTCTTACTAACTAGATAAGGGTTAAATTTTATTCTTTATTTGGGATGGAAAATTGTATCTCAGTTTAAGCTCAACAGAAAAGAAAATATTAAACTAATTCAATCTGGGAGTAATCTCACTTAACTTCATGCATCTAAAAGTTAAGCACTCGGTCTCAGCCAGTAACTGAGGCTCTGTTTGCAGTCACTGGCGATAAGAGGCAACTTTGGTGAGCGATTCCTTTTTTTAATAATGAGGTGACTTGCCATCTTTAGTGGTTTTCTTCTCCCACTGACTAAAAAGGGAAGGTCAACTTTTTGCTTTGAGTTGAACAGCTAATGCTAGGTGAAATGACTCTTACTAGTATCATTTAATCTCAAGTGTACTAGAAATATAAAAACAACTATCAAAACATATATTATTTAATAACTAATTTCAAATGCAAAGGATGTACTATCTATAGTTTGCAATTTAAGTAGATTTATTTTGGCTTGCCCACTCTAAAATTTTAGAACTAGCAAGTAGTACTCATATTGTATTTTAAACATAGACAGAAAACTAAAAGTATGACAAACTTTCAGCCTTCTCCCATTTCAAACTGTTTGTTAATTTTAGGGAATATATAACTGAACAGAACTCACTGAATAAACTGAAATCAAATACTTCCCATGAAGATCAGGATATTTCTGTCAGAAACTTATTTTGCACTTCAGCAAACTTATGTTTCAGGTAATTGGTCAATGGTTTCCACTGGTTCACTCAGATGCCTTTCTTAAAAGTGTCTACATCAAACGCAGTATGCTTAAATATGTTGTTTTGTTGTTGTTTTTCTTATTTCTGTTTGTTAGTTTTTGTTGTTTTGCTGGGAGTTGGCTGAAGGCAAAACAAATGTTCAGAAAGTACTCATGCATAACAACATATCAGCTCATTTTAATTTTATGGTTAGTCATTATAAGAATGCAAGCCAGAGTTAAAATAAGTATGCTGCAACTTTCACTTCACAAGGTTCCATCTAGAGAACATATATTTCTTCAAGATTTTACATGTTTCTCAGGGACAAAAGTATTAGAGAGAAACAAACCCAAGAACAACAAATTAGTAGATTTCTTGTAAACTATATGAAGAAAGAAAAAACATAAAGCATGTATTTCACCTCTCTTTCAGAACTTTAAAGTTAATAATTAAAACAGTGTTTGTTGGTAATTGATTATTATGTTTCCTATGTCTGGTGAAAGCACTGTAGGAGAAAAATGAAAACAACAAAGAGAGACTGAGAATTACGTCTGCTGGTGCTTCTGCTAAGCAGAAAATCACATCTCTCCTGTCCCTGAAGTGTTCTGCTAACGATGTGCTGCTATAGACAATAAAGTGCTATTTGGACGCTTGTTCTTCTCACAGCAAATTTACAGCTAAAAGGAAAACCAGACTTATGAAAAGCACAAACCACCACCACTACCACTCAACAGAGACCTCTCTGTCTATAATAGAGATGTGCAAACACAGATATTTAAAACCTCACAATCTCAGAGGAAACCCTTTTAGTAAGCCATATTAATAAAATGAAGATTTATGCAAGGTTACTAGAGACTCTCTACTCACAGATGAAAATTAAAACAGAGGAATGTATCTTTCTTTTTTATGAAAAAGAATAAAAGAAACATCCTACTTGAGCAGGATAGGGTTGTGATAACTTGTTTAGGATAAAGCAAAACTGATGTATGGTACCTGAAATTGCAAATCCTTCAGTTGAGAAGCTACTGCAGATGTTATTTATTGTCAGTTCTATCTAGAAAAACACATGAAGAATTTCTATCATAAAATTAATATGACACAACACCAGTTAGACAATAACCTCTTTCTTGGCTTTGAGGTAGTCCATTTTGATCTATTATCACATTGTACACACTGTGATAACTCTAGACAATGAAAATATTAATATGAGTATAACAACCTTGGATTATCCTTGGTGCCATTCTATGAATTTTCTCCAATTCTACCACACACTTTTGGGGGAGGCTGATCGGAACAACACACAGTATTCAATGTACAAGTGCCTTGTGTAATGTTACAGTTGCATAGTGATGCTGTCATATCTAGTTTTGTGTTTCTAGTTTGCTGTCATATCAATTTTCTGTAGGACAAAGAAGTCCTATATTTCTACTTGGTTTTGGACCACTCCGGTAAATTTAGCTGAAGCTTTCATAGAACTACCCTCCATTATCCTGATACCTCGCTCTTCAGCAGTAATGCTCAGTAGCTTAAGATCCATCATTATATTTGTGAAGTTAGCATTGGTTTGTTTTTTGGGGTTTTTTCCACACATAAGCATCACTTTACACTTACTGAATTTCATCTGCATCTCTGGTCTCTGCATGACCAGAGATATCAAGCCTTTAGTTCCCTATGTGTACCCAAGAGCCTAATATGATAAGCAGCACTACATTTGCTTCCCTTTAGTCCTCAGAATCCAAGGCAGTTTTATGTAAGAGGTTAGGTACTCTAATTGTTCTCATTCATGAGTTCTGGGAGACCTCTTTGTTGAACACACTTCCTTTCTTGAGACCTGCTTCTTTTAGTCAATTTGTTCCATAACATCTTCTGCAGCTTATATTCACCAGATTCTCCACCATGAATACTTGAAATGTTGAAAGTTAATAAGAATGTCCTAAATGCAATTTAAAAAAAAAGGAGAAATAGGTCTATATATGAATTCATAAATATGAAAATACTTGGGCATAGAAAATCAAAACCAAACCAGGTTTTCTAATAAGCTCTAAATATCAGCAATAATTATTCCCTATTCAGAGGCAGAAAACTAAGAATGGTGTGGGGATGGGAACTGGAAATGCTATTACCTAGCATGTGCAGTAAACCCAATCCGGCATCAAACATGCTAACTCCAGGACTGATAGGGAAGCTTGCTTCTTCTTGAGTTCTCCAGTTGAAGACTTCACCATCGCTCTGAGCAAAGAGGCAGCTAAAGTACCCAAGAGATGTTTTTTTCTCTTTTCAGGAAAAAAATGACATTTACTATGTGCAACTTGGAGTTCCCTTGGCAACAGTTCTGAGACCTTCACAGTGTTCCCTGGCACATATCCACTGCATGCTGCTTTTAGCAACAGCAAGGCAAATAAGTCATCTTGTTCTATTTTGTCTATTTACTTTACTTTGCACAGACAGTAAGAGAACTAAATACAAATACACATTTTATCAAAATGCTTATATGTAAAAAAAAAATAAAAGTAAAGGGAAATAGCTTCTAAGCTATTAACATTCCAAATCTCTGGACAACAAAGTGAAAGTAAATAAATAAATAAATGGAAGAGAAAGTTGCTGAGCTGTTAATCTATACAGGTTAACCACTCCTACATGATGCCAAGCTTAACGTCTGAATAGATTATCTACCACATATATCTCAGTACAGATATAATATTTTTATAATACAAAAGTGATGTTTACATAAATGTGCCACCCACAGGAATATGGCTTTGAGGTTTATCGGGTAATAGCACGGCCCAATCTGTTTTCATAAATATGAAAAATATAATTGTCTTTGTTAAGATAGTTCTAAACTAATCATATTTTATATGGTCCAAATTTTATTTAACCTGAATTTAAAATCTAGAATCATCATTCTGATACTTGAGGGCAAGCTCTGATTTCACTTACGCATACATTGTTTGAGATTCTATGTTATCATCTTATCTTCTTCATTTCTAGATCTGTCCTCAAACTGTGTTTATGGCACTGACTTGAATACTTACACACTACTATATAAATTATACTAAGGATGAAAACCTATTTAGTGTCCAAAAGTGCTTGTGAGCCAGGTGTATTAAATTTATGACACAGTTTGCTTTGTAAAAGGAACAAACACTGCTCGATGTCCAGATGGAGATCCGTGACAAGTGGTGTCCCTCAGGGGTCTGTACTGGAACCAGTGCTGTTTAATATCTTCATCAGTGATACTGACAGCGAGACTGAGCACACCCTCAGCAAGCTTGCAGATGACACCAAGCTGAGTGGTGCAGTTGCCACACCGGAAGGACAGGATGTCATCCGGAGGGACCTGGACAAGCTGGAGAAGTGGGCCTGTGCGAACATCATGAGATTCAACAAGGCCAAGTGTAAGGTCCCATCTGGGTCGGGGCAATCCCCAATTTCAGTACACAATGGGGGATGACATGATTGAGAGCTGCCCTGCAGAGAAGGACTTGGGGCGCTCACTGATGAGAAGCATGACATGCACTTTGACAAATGCACTGACTTTTCTTTTTTTTAATTTAATGCAGCCTGGACTTTACCTGCATATGCACATGCTCAGAATTGTTCTGGTAGGCTGATCATGCATCACGTCTTCAGCTTAGGTCCTGTTGTGCATTTATTTATGAACGTCAAATGCCTTCAAGCCAATCCTTCTTGCTGTATGTTTTGTAGTCTACTGTAGTAGATAAGCAGCAGATGTGGGGATGAACACCCTGCAGGTGTTCCAAGGCCAGGTTGGTTGGGGCCATGGGCAGCCTGATCTAGTGGGGTATGTCCCTGCCCATGGCAGGGGAGTTGGAACTAGATGATTGTATGATTGTATGAGTCGGGCAGTGCATGCTGGCAGCCCAGAAGGCCAACTGTATCCTGGGCTGCATCAAAAGCAGCATGGCCAACAGGTTGAGGGAAGTGATTCTGCCCCTCTATTCTGCTCTTGTGGGACACCACCTGGAGAACTGTGTCCAGTTCTGAAATCTTCAAAGTAAGAAGGATGTGGGGCTTTTGGAATGGGTCCAAAGGAGGTCTACAAAGATGATCTTAGCGCTGAAACACCTCTCATAGGAGGACAGGGTGAGAGAATTGGGGTTGTTTAGCCTGGAGAAGAGAAGGCTTTGAGGAGACCTTATAGCAACCTTCCAGTACCTGAAAGGGGCCTACAAGAAAGCAGGAGAGGGACTATTCATAAAGGCTTGTGGTGACAGGATGAGGGGGAAAGGGTATAAACTGGAGAGGGGCAGATTTAGACTAGAGATTAGGAAGAATTTCTTCACCATGAGAGTGGTGAGATAATGGGAACAGGTTGCCAAGGTAAGCTGTGGGTGCCCCATCCCTGGGGCAAGAAAGCTGGGGAGGGACTTTATAAAAGGCATGTAGTGATAGGACTAGGAGCAATGGCTATAAATTGGAAAGGGAAAGATTTAGGCTAGACATAAGAAGGAATTTCTTCGCAGTGAAGGTAGTGAGGCACAGGAACAGGTTGCCCAGGGAAGTTGTGGCTGTCCCATCCCTGGAAATGTTCAAGGCCAGGCTGGATGGGGCCTTGGGCACCCTGATCTAGTGGGAAGTGTTCCTGCCCATCACAAGGGTGCTGGAATTAGATGACCTTTAAGGTCCTTTCCATCTCAAAGCATTCTATGATTCTAATAATAACAGCAATAATAGTAATAATAAAGCTACTTGGAAAATATTAGCATCTGAATGACTTCTTATGTATGGGTTAACAGCATATATGAGCTGATGTGGGTAAAATGTCTACCCAGAAAATACATTCGGTTCATGAAAATTTCTGTCTATAGCTGTGGAAAGAGATAGCTTCTAAATCAGCCAGGTTACCAAAGTCAAGCTACCTGCAGAGGTGTGCTTAGGATTAGTGCTTTTTTGGGTAGAAAGCATTTGCTGCACTTGCATTTCTGCTGGCATGGGAGCCATTGAGATTAAATTGAAGTTGTTCGTGCCCATGAATAGGACAGTCATCTTTGTGTTCTGCATCGAGATATCCAAAGCTTAATTCAAGGAGTGTAGGTGATGGGTAATGTTAGGTGCTTCATCTTAGCCACACACAAACAATATAGCAGGAAGGATTCAAATACAAAAGATATTTAGAAGCTATTTAAAGCATGTTAGAAAAATATTGTGGAACTTACTATTTGCAAAACAATGGCAAATACTCAAGAGGAAATATTTACAGATATTTGAGATTATTAATCATCCCATACTTTGCTTCTTCAGAGAACAGAGTACACATTAACAAAATTCTTTTATTATTAAATCAGAAGACAGATGGACTCTGTGTTGACAATGTACTAAGAACACTGGCCAGCAGGTCAGGTGCTTAGCATCCTCTGCCACAATGCAAAACATTATTTACCAAAATTTTTAGGAGTCTGCGGTTTTAGGAAGAATAGATTCTTGCTTACAATGCAGTGCAAGTGGTAGCAAAACCTGTATCTTATTGCAAACAACAAACACACCATATGAAAGACCTACCAATACAGCTACCTCATGTTCTCCAACACTGCTCACAAAGGCATAAATTATATAAATCATTTTTTGCAACAGGCTTCTCATGAGGTGGAGCAAATAAGATAGCTTGAATCAAGAGTTCATATCCCTTTTAATAAGTATATACATGCAAGAAATTGTGGTTTTACCTATCTTCTGCTAGTGAACAAAACTGATATGAGAACAGCAGTGTCCATCTCTAGATACCCCTCTGCCTCCAGCACTAAACTTAGGGAAAAGGAAAGCAAGAGATATGGTTTCACAACCAACCATTCTAGAAAAGCTAGAGTGTAAGATCTCTATCTGGGTAAAGATAATTTAAATCAGGTAATATTTTGGAAATTTTCTATTTCATTCTGTGTTGCAAAGGAAACAGAGAAACTTTTCTGTAAATCTAAAATTCACAGAGAATATCCTATAAACATTCAGCCAGTCATTTAAAAGTACAGAAAAATGAAATGGTTTTGTACTTACACTAATCTCCTCTTTCCAACCCTTCTCCTGTATTTTGATTTTCTTCCCTGGATTAATTTTGCTGAGTGTCTTTGCTGTCCTCATAATTCTTTTAAATGCTGCCTTGATTTTCCCCATTATTCATCAGTCATGACACAGAGCAGATCTGATGTTGAAGTAGAACTATACATTACTGATATTTTTGTAGTAGCTTGCATTATTCTTACCTACACGGCATTAAGTATTAAATACTTCCTAAATCATGTCTCTTGCCTTGGAAATAAAGTGTCCAGAGCTAAAGAAATGTAAATCAAACAATAAATAAATAAATGTAGTGTAATTTCAGTGTCCAAAAATGCTTCTCTAGGTAGCAATTTTCCAGTAGGAATATCTGCTCTTTAACTCTTTGATCTTATTCCATTGAAATTAACAACAAAATTCTTGGGTAATTCTGGAGTGCCATATTGACCTAAAAATCTGCTCCGTAAGACACATAATATTTGAGCATTTTAATTCCCTGCTTCAGAAAGTATTGCTTATACTGAGAGAAGTATTTTTTCCTTGAAATGAAGTGGCAACACCAATGAGAGGTTAACCCACATTTCATCCACTCTGTCTTTAATAAAGTGCCTTGGGAATGATCATGATCGAATTTCATGTAATCACAAGAAATTCATGTGTCAATTCCTTTTGTCCTTGAATCACAGGCTTTTGAGGGAGGAGTCCCAACATGAGGTAGAAAAACAGGAAGGCATGAAATAACAGACCAGCCACATCATTATCCCCAAGATGGGTAACTTTTGTGAGGAAAAATAAATGTTTGAAGTGTAAAACAGTAAACATTTCTTAAAAAATTAAAATTTGGAAATATTTCGATAACACTGATGTTACATCACACCTTACTACTACAGGCCAGTAAAGAGGACCTGCAGGCAATCTGTGGGTTACATTAGCTTCAAGGTTGCAGATTAGTTACTTTTGATCAGGACTGAACACAAAAGCACCAAGTAAGGATGTGAAAGACTTACGCTGACTTTCCCATAGTAGGTCATCCGGTATTATACATCTTTGTGATATTTCCAGCTTGAAAAAACCAAATGTATAACGTCAGGGCTCCTGACAATTAAAAATACCCACACTTGGACAAATCCATTGTCATTCCTCTCTAAAACAAAACAAAATTTAAAAAAAAAACAACACAAAGAAATCAATTTTTTAGATAGCCATCTTCTCTGATGGATTCATTGCCTAGCTTTCAGGCTCTTCAGAGTAAATACTATATCTCATGTGTTTGCACATAGGCTGAAGTAGCAAGATCATCAGCTCATTTGAAGCTCCTCTATGTACTACATTAATTTACATATTAAATTAATAGGAATACATAAGACCTCCTGTGATTGTAACAGTTAGGTGAATAAGAATGTCAATTTTAATGTTTTATAACTGTTCTCTTTCAAATATTTATCTGTTCTTCTATAACAGATCTCATTTTTTGTTCTCATTTCTTTTTCCATTTCTTATTTCTCTCTGGTATCATTCCTTATCTGTTCTTGCAGTTGCTTTTAGGAATGGAACCTAGAGAAAACTCCTGCTGAAAGATAACAGCTCTGTTTGCAGATTAAATAGTCCATGAGGAGACTGAGCACATGCAGGAGAGCCAGTTCTGCTTGGAGCTAAGCACCATCAGTCACAGTCTGAGCATCAATAATCACAGCTAGCTTTGGTTGTTTTAAGAGTGGCAGCATTTTACTAGATTCAGCTCTCCAAAAGAAGAGAAAAATAAAAGCAAAGAGAAAAATAAGGCCACAGTTTAAACATGAGCAAAGGGAATATGTTGCAATCTAGATGTCATGTAACATAATTGTGACAGGAATATCTTGCACATCCTAAAGACATAATTACCAACATTTTTTAAAGTGAAGCATCAAGTATTAAATACTGTTTGTACTGAAAATGTCACTTTTATACAGCTGACCTATTCTGCCAGCCTCTAGAACAGCACAAAAATCTGAAGAGAGCTTAAGAGACTTCCTGAAACTTAGGATAAATATATCTCATAATACAGTGACAGGCAATGATTAAGGAAATTTTTTTTTATGCTGTAAAAATCACAGAGTATCTTTAAAAAAAATGCTGAAATTTTGAAGAAAAAACAAACAACTTTATTTTCTGTGATTCAGCCTACCCAAATGTTCCCTGGCCTCTGAGAATGATATACAGGCTAAGATACTAAACTAGCATTTCCCGATAGACTATCCTACTTAGAATTACCTAAGACAAACCAAAAAGAAACAAACAAATAAACCCCCCCAAAAATAAACAGACAAATGAGAATGATTTTCTAAGTTTTAGAAAATCAGGTATTTTGAATTACATGCATTAAGTTTGGTTAATGCTAAACCAGCCTCAAGAAATAATATTTCCATCTCCTTCTTAAAACTCAGTGAGTATTTGTATATCTCTAAAGCTAAGACTTAGAGGTGCTCAGACTTTACAGTGGCCAGGGAGTCAAAAACAGTAGTCTCAGCAACCGATACAGGCACTTCGCAGTTTCTAGTGTTTTTACCTTCACAGTATCTGTCTAGTGTCCTGAAGAACAAAAAGAGTTGAAGATTCATGTTACTTAACTTCAGCAACTCCAAGTTGCCAGTTAGATTTAGTCTGAATTAGATGTATCAGCTCCTACAATATTGAAAGATAACACAACAGCACATCCAGAAATTTGCGTGCCCCAGTATGTCAAACACCCACTTTTGACTGGGCTGAATGAAACATGGAAGCACTTAATTCTCCCCACCGGTTACAAGGGAATCCTAGGCAATTAACTGATTAGAAGCAGGCCAGCTTAGCTCTATAGGCAACTAATGTTCATGAAACAATTTCCAAAAAGTAAGTTAGACTCCTACCTATGAAGAAATTTATGCACCCAAGTTATATGGACTTGCTGATCTTGACCACAGTAATGTGGTAAACCTCATACAGGGAAAAAGCAACAAAGCTAACCTCAGAGTTATGACAAGTCCAAGTATTTTACTCATTGGATAATCTTCCCTCTTAGAGTTGCACATACTTTTAACTCAGGCATTTACTCAATAGAAGTATATTCTTAAGGTGGAATTGTGGAATTTCACATCAGTGCAATAACAAATTGTCTCTGCTCAGGAAGAATAACCCCACCTTTTTTTTTTTTTCCCCTCCCATAGTGTTTTTAAAACCAATTTTAAGACCTGAAAGCAGGTTCTGTTTTGTAAAAACAGGGCTGGAACATACTTTGGAGGTACGCAGAGATATTCAGAATGCAAGGTTTAATTATTACTGCCAACCCTCTTAAACAGCACATCACATATAGTAAGGATTTGTAAACTCACTTAGAGCAAGATCCAGTGTTGCTTTTGTTGAACTTGTAAAAAAATGCTACCTTGCTGAAGATCAATCACAGCCCCAAGACAGTCAGATGTGTATCCTGATATGCTGTATAGATGATGCTCAATAGCAACCCTTCTTCTTCTTCCTGCCCACCTCCCTCTCTCCTTATTTGTCAAAACATTCCACAGACAGCTCATTTTCCTGAACTCCACAGGCTAAAACTTGGTTTTAAAATCTCTGAAATGCTATTGTGCTGACTTAGAAAATTCCAGCAGCCTTGGATTTGACAACACAGAAAAAAGAAGCAGGACACATTACTATGAACACCTGGAAGTGTCCCAGGTTTGACTTTTTCAGGAGGTAGACATGTCTGTATATTTCAACTACTCATGCACTTAAAGCTATATTAAATTTTTAAATGAATACACATTTCACAATGCTGCAGTAAAGCTGGTGATTTCAGATACATTAATTAGAGGAGCATCATGCTGAAAACATCTTCCATTTAAAATGCTGTTACAAATGTTGTGTGTGTAAATGAATGCAGTCTATCTGCCAGCAGTGTTTTTTAATACATTTCAGAGCATAG
This sequence comes from Clamator glandarius, assembly GCA_033459285.1. Taxonomy (NCBI): domain Eukaryota; kingdom Metazoa; phylum Chordata; class Aves; order Cuculiformes; family Cuculidae; genus Clamator; species Clamator glandarius. The sequence continues at coordinate 2,313,981 of JAUNZM010000046.1, forward strand.
CACAAGCAATCAGAAAAATACCAAGGGGAGAAGTATGAGTTCTGGTTTTCATTCTGCAGTGCCTTCCAAGAGATACTGAGCACCTCATCGTTCCTCTTGAGCACATGCAGCAAGAATGAGGCAGAATTTCTTTCACCAAATTTACAGAGAAAATAAGAAAAAGTGGTGTGGATAGAAGGAAGGAAAAGAGACAGAGATGACTATAAAGAAGTAATTTCATTGTGCACGGTGTGTCTGACTTTATAAGAAAGACAATTTGATTCATTAAATGGAGATTGCCAGTTTGTGAGCATGGACTTCAGGCTATTGATTTCACTAAGTAAATCCCGTCTATACTGGGATACCGTAGGCCTGCACACTTTTAATATTGCTTTAAGCAATCTGGTATACTTCTTTGTGTTTTACTTTTAGCTGTCATTAACAAGTGTTTATTTAAACTAATAGCACTTGTAGTGGGAGTACTAAACACGTGCAAATTCTTTTAACCTCTTTTAATAGGCTTCCAGCTCAAGGACACAAGACTGTTACAAAAAAAAAAAAGAAGATGGTCAGATGTCTTTAGTAAGGAGCTAGCCTAACAATGCTCATTTTCATATTTTGCTTTGAGGAAACTATAAATGGAAACAATTTCTCAAAGCTAGGCCAGCCCTGAATCTATCAAAACATTCAATGGACTTGAGAACTGCAATATATTGGTTACCAGAGCCTAAAATTAAAATGTCATGATGTCTCATCTTGGAACTAGCAGACATTCTGTGCCTGAAACTGCATTTTCGATAATCATTTCCCTGCAAAGGAGAGAAAGTCTTTAAGCAGAACAATGCCAACACCTTTTCAGTTCCATCTAAATTAAGTATGAAATTTAGAAGATCTGCTCTATTGCAGTCTTACAAGTAGAGTGAAATAGAAGCCAGGAAAAAAGAGAAGCTTTGTTTAGTCCAGCTATTATCATCTTGGAGACCAATTCATACAAAATCATGCTCCACTGAGTGCCTCTCTTTCTGCATTTAGAAAAGTGTGTATTTCCATGTAGCTGCATGCCTGCTTTTCATCATATTCCCAAAGACTGCTCAGCGTTATAGTATGCTTTAGGAAAGCACACCTTACTTCTTGTTCCACGGAAGTTCTCATTCACCATCTCTTATTAAGTTTCAAGGTAAAAAAAATTCATCTGTTTACTTCACTTGTTGAAACTAAGCAATCAATCACAGATCATTCATTCTGCATGAATTACTGGCATCAGGCATATGTACTGTCAACCTTGCCCTACAGATCAAAATGTAAAATCCTGAACAAATGTAAAAAATTACTGAAACATTCCAATGTAGAAATGATTTCATGTAAATTCTCTTCTGCAAGTTAAATGTGGACTGACTATTCCTGGTATTAGAGTATCTTTTTTGTTCTTTTGTTCTTTTCTTTTTTTTCCCCTTTCCTTTTATCTTCCTCCCCTTTCCAGGTGCTTGAATGGATTCATAATGAACCACTATGAAAAAAGAAGATTCAATAACAGTTAAAATCAATGCTTCTTATAGCACAAGAAAAAAAAAATCTCATTATCATGTACAAGAGGAATGAGAAAACTGACACGAATTTTGATACTGTAGAACTGGAATTTTGATGCTTCCCTAAAGTTTTTGCCTATGTCCCATGAAGAATGAATATAAAACTACAAATCATACAGACATAAAACAAATACTCTCAATTTTAGGAAAATGGAAGTGATACTCATGAAAATAACCATCTCCTAAGCACATATGACACTTTGAAAGCAATGGACAATGGAAGGGATGTTTAGGCATATCCCATGACTTGAGATAAATAAAAAAATCACAGAAACTGGCATTTTGCTCTCTTCCCCTACAATGACCCGATTTTGTTTCTTGTCAGCTGGTCTACAACAGAGCAAACTGAGCAATCAACTGGCAAGAAATTTTAAGCCAAATACGATAGTGATCTTTGCTTCTACAGTGATAAACTTTAAATGCCATCTCAACTTCCATGTGCTATTTCTTATAGCCAAGAAATTGAATTATCTCCTTCCCTAACTAGACTGCTGTAGCTACAGACAAAAAAGTCTTTATCACCCCCCCCCCCCAAAAAAAAAGCTCAGCTGTGAAGACGACAATTTTCAGACCAGAACAAGCTTCTGTGGGAGATGAAAACCTTACCAGCTTGTTTTATCCCCAGTGCAATAAGGACTCCTTTGATACTGATAACAGTATTCTATAGCATATATATGGCATACACATAATTTACAAAAGCCCCTTAAACCTAAATGAATGTTCTGTAAGCAGTCTCCCACCTGGAGAAAGGAGAAAAAGAATGTACCATACATGACAACCATTAGTCACGGTGCTTAGCATGTTTCTGCAAGGCAGTGAGAAACTTCCTGATAATGGGAGGAGTGAAAATATAAACAGATCAAGCAGACAAGGGGAGCGGATAAATTATTTAAAGAGAAATGTGATAAATGCCTTTCTTTATAAAGGACTAATAGTTGTTATGACTTAGGTCCCTACAAAAAGTTAATTCAGAAAGTGATAAATATCTATTACTGTGTGCACAGTCATTTCTGAAAGACAATACTTCGAGTGTCTTCTGAAAGGAAAGAAGGCAATACAGGGTATTAAACTTCAAATGAAAAATTTATAAAAAGCCAAGACATCAGCTTTTGGTATTGACTAAATGAAAGGAGCCCTAACAGTCACAGGAAGGTCACTCCCATTTAAAAAAGATGAGAACTGTGCTGTTGTAGTCAGTTGATTTAGACTTATTAAGTGAGCACTTGCCAGCTCATCTTATTCCGGTTAAGCTCCTTCTCTTCCAGCATCTTTCCTCTTGATTATTAATGTCTTTATTCAGGTACAAATGCACTGCTGCTAAAACCACTGCATGTCTCCTGCTATAAATCTGTTTGGAAGTTTGAGTATGTGACCAGGGAACTCTGACAGCATGCTTATGCATTAAACATACACATCACACCTACATATAAATTTCTTTTGCTTCTTCGTTTCCCTGTGTATTTTATCCTTCTACGTCTTTCTGTACTATGGCTCTCTGAAACCAGAACTAGCTTTGTATTTGAGTCTGACACAGTGCCAGAGTTTAACAAAGCAGAATTAGTAATAATATTCCAAGGGTGTTGTGCAGCACCAGAGGAAAGCTGTTGTGAGATCACACGTCAGAGATGCATACCCACTGCCAGCGGGCTTTAAAGGGTTTCAAGGAGAACCCTTGCAGAATACTGAGCAGGAGAAACCCTGCAGAGTCATTCATCCAAACCCTGCATCCTGCTACCAGAAATAACATCCCTGGGAACCAGGTTGGGGAAAGCAAAAAAAGGCAAAGAAAAATAAAATAAGCAATAAACTTGACACGTACGTACAGGTAAACTGCTTGGCAGTAAAAACTCAGCAGGGAGGTAAATGTGGCTAGATAACTCTGAGACTGCATATGACACAGACAGCCCTGAGGACCCTTCAGTTTCCATGCAGTTTTAATTGTGAGTTCTTTCCTCTTTCAGGAATTAAATCAGTGAGAACCATATAACTTAGAGTTGGTACTTCTTTGTTCTTGTATAACTGGGTTGCAGAAAAAGGTGTGTGGGAATTTTTAGATGGAAATGTCTCTCAAATTTGAATCCACTATCAGATCCACTATCTCATTTCAAATCATGCCAAAAGTGAGATGCAGAGGCTGTAAAAGACAGGCAACTAAGGATTCAACAAGTCTTCCATAATAAAGACTGAAATACAAATTAAATGGTTCAAATAACAAAGGCTGAGCCTTGCCTTTTATTTTTCGTGTAGGAATCCACTGCATAAATGCCTTCTAAGAAGTTAAAAAGAATAAATGAATGATCCTGACAATCTTGCAGAGCAAAGCTGAACATTACACTTTTCTGTAATTGAAAGGGACATGGTAAAAGCAAATCAGAATCAAGACACAGCCTTGTTTCTTCTTCTTTTACTTTTATTAATTCAGTTACAGAATTCTTTGAGATTGTTCTCCCCTAATGTTTCCACTCTGCTCCTACAATAAAAAGTTTCACCTTGATACTACCTTTTAAACCAAAGGCATGTCTGCAGTCATGGCTAGTGTGGAATTAGTAGTCACAGAGAATGGCATCTACTCCCAGTTCACTGCGCAGGAAGATATACAGCAGAAAATTGCTCTGCAGATATCCTCCCAGATGGTAATTTTAATGCCAATTTGGATGCATGTAGCTGTGAGAGTCAGTGAGTATTCTGGTTGTATTTACACATTCAAATAATAGTCATAGTACTTTGTCGTACAATGACAACCACCCAGGACCATCGCAGTTGCCACCATCCCGAGAGGAACACAAGTTCAAACTGCATTGGGTTAACTTCACACTTCATTTGTACTCAGCACTTTGTTATTTTCAGTGCTTGGTAATATCTACATGTGGTTATCCCACCAGACTTTTTATTGTCGAAGGCAAAATTATACAATTCAAAATGACCTGTCATTACGTCACAAAGTTTTAGATCAGAGCACTTTTTGACATAATTTCTGGTGATTGCAGAAGGGTGGAAGTGCTAGCAAGGTAACAAGGAAACACTGTAATGAAGGGAGAAACAGGTAGCTTCTTATGAAGCCAGCTATTCACTTTAAGAGTTGCATGCACAGTGTGCTTCCAAGCCTTGTACATGTATTTCCAAGCTTTCTTCCCTCCACAGCCAGCCCTCCCACCACGCTTCATGCAAGTTTCTACAGCAATGCTTACAATCAAGCGCCACACACAGCAGCAAGATATCCTTCATGAATGAATGAGGACAAAACCAGCATTTAATGCTGCCTCAAAGAGAATGCAATTAAAATGAGAACAAGATTGTGCTTCATTCATTCACTGATATGCTCTGACAATTACCAGACATACTCCTTTAAAGTATTTGCCAGTAGTGAAGGGAATAAAAAGTTCTAGAAATCTTCTTCTTGGGGCAAGATGCAGTTGAGATGGGCATGGGCAAAAGAACAAAACGGAAAGGAAGAGTTTCCACAAGCAAATAACCTGCACACATGTTGCGTGATCAGGGAGCTCCTGCCCCATTCAGCGTGTTATGAGAGCCACATCATAGGGCAGTCTCACCCACCACTCACCTGTGATGGCAGGTGGGTCAGGGAACTGCACAACCTTCTTAATACATCACATGAAATGGGACTGTGCCTTGTTCCCTCTGGTTTTAACAGGGAGTTAATACACTCCTAGTGCTCCACACAAGCAAGTTGGGCCTGAGGTCATTAGTCTGGAAGGCTGCAATGGATGGATGAGAATTACTGCCTTTGTAAATTATCTCTCAGTTATCAGTCACCACATAGATATACTCTCTCCATTTTTGCTGGATGAAGATAGTCCTCTCAGATTCCAATTTTAATAGATCTAGAAGTACTCACATAATTTAAAAAGCTGCTCTTGACCACTTCTTAGTGGTTTATGCCTATCACCAAATTTCAGCCTGGTTCACAGGCTGTCCTTGCACCAAAAAGAACTTTATCTGAAAGGTCTTGATTTTACCTGACTCTTCAATTCTTTATAGAAGTTCAAGCTACAAATGTGCCCAGATTCAGGGATGGATGTTGTGGATGATGGAGACTGGGTAAAGGCCCAGGTTCAGCTCTATGTGCAGACATGCCTCTCTCTCAGGATGAAGTCTGTAACCTCTCGTTAGCTACAACATAGCTTTCAGAAAGACATGCAAACAACTCCATTTGAAGATTCTGTGTGAAGAAGAATCTACCAAATACCTGTGCAAGCTGTTCTCAGGGTTGATTATTTTAACCATTTTAAAATCATATCTCATGTAAAGTCTTAATATATTAGACTGAAATTTTCAGTCATTAGAACACTGTATACCTTTCTGCTAAATTAGATGGCTCTCTACTAGAATAAATATTTTCACAGAATTTCTCTAGAACATGAAATGTCACCCTTTTACTCTCACATTGATAAGCTAATGAGATCAAGCTTCTTACTGGGAGAAGCATCACCTCTGACAACCTTTCGAAGTTTACCAGTATCATATCTGAAGAAACAAGGTGATGACCTCACTAATGATGCATATTATTTTTAGTCCCTTCTAGATGGTTCATGCATCTGCAGATGGTGTTTGGTTTCCCAGTCCCCTCACCACATCATATTCTACTGGTTACCATCGAAGCTCTTAAACAGTTGTAGAGTGACTGCTTTTGAAAACAACTCTTTTTCTAGACAGGTTGTTTTTGTGTTTTAACTGGCATTGGGGGGTTGTTGTTGTTGTTTACTTGGTTGGGTTTTAAGTTTACGTATTTCAGATTGAAATCCATCATAAAGTCTTTTTTTTCTTATATGTATTTGGTGCTGAAGTTGAGGAGATTGAGGAGAAAAGTAAGTCTGTGCATGGGGTAGAAAAAAAAAAGAAAGCAAGCTTCATTTGCAAATGGGCAAAAATACCTTTCTGAACTGCCAGGAAATACCATTATAGCTTGCTCATATGTACCAGTATGTATTAGAACATTATCTCTAATTTGAAATAATATAATGTAGTCCATCATGTACTAATTCTTTTTTAAACACTACAAATATTCCCATTTATTCATAGCATAAGCATGATGTGAAATTCCTGACTTAACTATCTCTGTAAAAAACTTCAGAAGAATGAAGATTATGCTGAAGTTCACTTCCATTACAGACCACCAGTCATGGCAGGGCATTCATTCGTTCACCGAGCAGTTCCTACTTCAGACAGTAATGTTAAAATGTTAAAAACAATCAGAAAAGAGCTGGCTATGGATATTACAATGCACAACAGCCCTGGTGCAATGGAATAGTACAATTTAAGTGTAATAACTTGGAGTGTTACATTCATCTCTGCAGTACTACAACCAATTTACAAATAACAGGGAAACCATCTGTTCTCTAAAGAACCACAGGAAAAAAAGCCTGCTAGCAATTAAGAGGTTGTACATGACACACGATTTCTGCAGATTTCACTTCTTCCCCTTTTTTTTCTGTTTTGTTTGCTTGGTCTTGAAACTATGTCATCACAAATACACAAATACCCGTGGACGGTCTTTCCAGTGTTTTTATTCCTGTCCTAGCCTACTTAGCTTACAGATGTACTTTTTTAATCAGTCTATTTGGTATTCATGACTAATGTGAATTTGTAGAGAAGAGATCTGAGAGAATTATGTGGATTTAGATTTAGAGCTTTTCCCGTCCTGGCAGACTGACATGCCTTGAACATTTATTCTGCTCTAGCTAATGCATTTTTTTCTCTCTGGCTTCTCAATTCTTCCTAGTTTTCCCTTTCTCTTTTCAATTGTTCTGGTATGTTAGTGTAAGTACTTCTTCTTTCAGGTTTTCTGATATTGAGACTTTGCTAACATGTGGACAGGAATGCTGTCAACTGATTTCACTGTTACAGATTTCCAGAGTCCTGGAGGGTTTAAATTTAAAAGAGACTACAGGTTCGTTAATGCATTTTACAATTTGATTGAGTTAATGCATTCAGTAATGTATTCAGACCTTGGGAACAAGTCTGTAGCCTTTGAATTGTATTTGAGAACGATTCCTATGTACACATTCTGGCACATGATGTAATTGCTACCCAAATAAGTCAATAAAGACATAGTGAAATGCAAAACAAAGTCATGTAGGAGAAATAGATGACATGGGCTGCAATATTATTGCTGTCATATGTGTTTCTCTTCAGCCAAAAAACCCTTTCCCTAAAAACAGTGGTTCCAGTTCACTACTACCATAATGCCTTGAACAGTTAGCTGAGCTTTGGCAGCAAACTGGAACAATCCTTTTTGTTTCCATTTACAAACTAACTGCAGTAAGTCTAAACAAGACCAGGTACTTTTTTCTAATGTGGCCCCACTCTTGAAAAAGCGTATAATCCTCCTGTAGGTATTACAGTGTAAGGATTAGGATGAGTAGGAATTCAATTGTAATTCTAAGCTACATGAACACCTGGGCTTCTGCAAAAATCTACCCTTGTTGCAAAAAAAGCTTCCAGAGAGACCATGCTAAATCAGTCCTCTGTGTCAGCCCCGCTGAAAGCCTATATAAGTGTGACCACTAAGATATGATTGCATTTGTCAGTCATAACAAAAAACAGGATTATCGCTTTTCATAGTGAGGAAGGTCAGGACTGGTCCCTTAGGGCAGAAGATAAAACAGACCAGCCTCTTCATAACACAGAACAACCCTGACTCACAAGACACAGAGGAAGTCAAGGAGTACTTTAGTCATACTGGCATTAAGAAATGGAAGTTGTGCAATATCATTGATTCCTCTTAGCTGCTAAGAAATGAGCTTCAAACCTGAGAAAAACTGAGCATGTATAAATTCATAGCTATGCAGAATATACAGAGGAACTTCACATTAATACTAATACCTTGTTATAGGGCACTTCATGGCAACGCGCTATTCACTAGAGGAAGATTATATATTCCTATATATAGGAACCTAAGGCTAGCCACACCGGTTGCATTTTGGTGGATGTTGTATATGTCTCTGCACATGATGAAACACTTCTCTGTTGCATCTTTCTGGTTTATTTCAAAAGGCATGGTACTGAAATGTGCAAAAGCCTTACTTTTCAAAACAGTATCTATGGCAGGATTACTACATATTTCAGTACCTTGCCTGCCCACAGAATCAGGGCAGAATGCCCCTTTTCATACAGCTATAAATGAAGAATACTCTCAAAACACCTCTTCACTGCTGCTTTGTCTTCCATTCAGCAGAAGAGGCCATTTAATGAAGTTCACTGAGTTTTGTTTTATCCCTCCTTCACTGCTTCCACCATAATTTCACTCTTAAGAAAGGAGAAGGGTGTATTTTTTATATGAAATAGATTAAGTTTTGAAACAGCCATCTGTGACTAATGCCTGGCATGGTGGTATTGTTCTCACTTGCATTTAACTCTCCAGTTTCAGGACTTTGTATATTTTTCAAAGTGGAAAAATTGTTCATTTTGGCACTCGACAATTTGGCCTGGGAGAAAAATAACAACGGCACTGAAAAATCATTCTTGCAGTGATCAAGCTGTGAAAATAAAGAGATGTCTAGGTAAGACAAAAAATATTTTCGCAAATTGGTCTTTCTAACAGCAACTCATTTCTGCCATCAATTTCAGTTTGGTAATAGAGACAAAAATTCTCATTTGCACATGTGGCACTAACATAAACCCCTATTTTCTGTATCTCCATTTAACAACACCTGCCCTGACCCTAAGGGAATAAAATAAACATGCCAGCACCAGGCTCAGTAGTACAAGTCTACAGGTCAGATCCTGACACAGCAAAGATAAAGCTTCTCTACCGTAAGGCTAAATGTGGTCTCTAGGCAGAAACTTTCTCAGAGCCTGGTCCAAGGCAACATGAATGACCATCACAACCCTCATCACTGCCTCCTGCATGCACAGTGACTTTGTCCTTTGTACACACAGGGTTTTACAATCTGTTTAGAGAGGCACGATGCTATCACAACAAGGTCTCCCTGTCAAGAAATAGCCCTATGAAAACAAGGTAGCTCAGTGCAGACATATGGGCGCTTGGGACTTGATATGGGGATAAGCACATCCAAAACCATGTTCTATTTCAAATGGCCTGATAGCAATAGGATAACAGCTTATGGAGTATAAAAAAGCTGCACTACAAGTCCAAAACCTGATGTAAACAGGAAAAAGTCTAACACCCATCACCCATTAACTGAACCACTGCAGCAGCAGGCTCTTCCTATGATTAGACCAAAGGGCAGCCTCCAGCCCTGCCCCACTTACTGCTCTGTTCTTCAGGCTTTGACCCTCTGCTTTTCTTTGGGACTTGAGCAGAGTCCCAGTCCACAGGCTACTGTGGAATAAGCAGCCAATGCAGACAATACAATCTAATGCTGTCTACAAGCATTAGGCAGTTCCCAGTGAACAGCAAGGAAGATGGTCTGCTCTGGAATCAGCTCAACTGTAATAAACCACTCATCATCTCTGCAGAAAACTCAGGAAAATAATTTGGCATTTGCTATTCCGAACTGGTCCCTTAGAAATCAAATACAGTTTTACTACTGATTTGCTTGAAACACTTTACCTTCCATTCTTCATTTCAGTGAGATGCTTGTTCTTAATGCTCCCTTCCTCCCTTGATAAGAGCACTCCTGATGGAGGAATAAAGAAGGAGCTACTCATTCCATAGCTAATAAGTCTTGTTTCTTACTGAAGTTTATCATACAGCTGGTGACACTTTTAATGAATATCTATCAAATATTTATCACTCTGACTACAGCCAAGCTTTAATTTGAATGCAACTGATGACGTCCTGAAGCAAAGCACTTAAGAAAGCACTACAATCCAGAAAAAGGAAAATCTGACTGTAATCCATTTGCAATTTGCCATGCAGACTTCATGATGTAGCAAAGTGTAGAAAAAACTGGTGAGTTCATTAAAATACTACAAAAGTACTTCCCTACCACTCATGTAGCTATTTGTAGTAGTAAATAATATATATTTAAATCATAGGTTCACTACAACCCAAAGAATGCAAATTTCAAAACAAGCTATGCAGCTTCTGTGTTGTGTTTCATGCAAAAGAAAGAGGGGAAAATGGAAAGGGAGAAAGGAAAGAGGAAAAAAAGGAAAAGGAAAAAGAAAAATCAGAAAAGGAAATAAAGTGTTAGGAACTGACTTACTGATTCACAGTTTAATTAATGGTCAAATAAACATCAACAAGGTTTTAACACTGCCCTGAAGGAATATTTGGAAGTTCAATATTGTGTTAAGGCTATAGCATGCTTTGGTGACCAAGATAAATCAATAGACAAGAAATCAGGGATCTGTGCTTGAAAAATGGAAAACTGCTGTTCTCTGCTAAATGCTGCATTAACCAGTATCCTCCCCCAACATTTTTGCCATCTGCAATACCACAAAAAAAGCAGCCCATTAGTCACTTATTATTCCTTCCGCTTTTTACTTGTAAAGCTGTTAACCCCACCCCCCCCCCAAGATGCTAGTCAGTTGAGAAAACCAGTAAGGAACAAGAGCAAATGGCACAAAAGATCATTTCATTTGCTTGACTAGCCACATTAATGAATTCCACTTAGACTGGAAAAACGCAGTGACCACCACAGCAACATACTCAGCTTTATCTTGAATGATTCAGAGTCTATGCCATTAAAATGTACAGTAAACTGTAATTAAGCAATTAAACATGAAAGAGCATAGGCTGGGGTGAAATAATGTTAGACCCCAAATGCCTTGTTTGTCTTATGCCTTTAGCAGCTTCAGTTTTAACTCTGTTTCAAAATGACACATGGCCTGGCAGAGCTGTCTAACCATGGTTATAAAAAGCTACTTTATTCTCTTTTCTACCACAAAATTATTCTTTACTTATTTTGTTCTTACATTTCTGCATAGGCTCCTTCAATTCCTGTTAATCTTTTTGTACTCATAGCAGTTGCCTTCCAGGCAGTGTGATGATGGCTAAGAGGCAAGAAATTAAGGGGAAAGTTAGGCTTTCCCTAACATTAAGAGAAATAATTATTTAGTTTAGGAGAGATTTAGTATAACCTAAAAAGAGTTCCAACATAAAAAAATCATTTTAATTAAGCCTACAGGTAATAGCAAAACCTTATTGCAACAAAGAAATCCTCTGCACCTCTCACATCAAAATGCAAAACAAAAAAACCAGGAAACTCATGTGAAGGACATAAACACAGACAAGTTAAGGTGATCTACACTGTAACAGTTCTTATTATATGTCATTTGTATAGTTTTTCCAGTACTTTGAATATGTGAAATAAACACACTTGAGTCTCACAAAGACTCAGTGATGAAGTCTACCCCATATTCAGCAACAAAGCAAATAAGAGAATACATTTTAGTAAAATAAAGTAGAGATATGTCCACAAGTATTACAACATAAGACTTAATAGATCATAGCAGTATTTGAAATGGTCTAGGATAGATATGGCATATCTACCTTTTAAACATATGTCTTGGTGATCTCAGATGAAGCCTTAAGAATGAACTTGTTTCATGCCAGCATATCAATGTTTTTGTATCAGAAGTTGTACATATTTATTCTGACCACTGGATGACCTCATTCTGATTTTCATAATGCAGAGATTACAATTGATGAAAGTATTAGCAAATGATTAGCAAAAAAATCCTGTAATTATATAGCAAGCATTTGGCTAAGGAGAGTTTAAAAACAACCCCAAAAAATCCTACAGAGCTTAGGAAAAAGCATAGCTATGTTTTACCTATCACAGTGGGATCTTTAAGCACAAGGTTTGACATTTTCACGTGTGTTTTAACTTATATTTAGGATGTTATTTATATCCCAAAGCATATTTCCTTTGGTACAAACAGGAGGGCAAAAATTATAAGAAATATTACTGTATAACAGCTACTAGTCAGCCAGGTGTCCTGATTTCTTTCCAAGACTAGATCTGCAGGGTTTATTTTTCACCTTTGCATCTTTTGACAAAAAGATAATAGTTATTTGAGCCACTAAAATATTAAAAGTAAGAATAAAAGCCTTATAAAGTAATGTGTGAGATGTGATTCAGGAAAAAATAATCAAACAAACCTCATTTATTTTTAAAATTAGAAAAAATAGGTACATAAGGTGCATTAGAACGGCTTTCACATGTGAATTGGCTGGTAATGAGCATTAAAGGGATCAGTCTTGTAAGATTCAACACTGGCCTAAATTATATTTTACAAGGCCTTCTCCCTGCTTTAAGCATAAGACTTGCCTCCACCCTCCGAGAGCACAGGGAGATTGTGTTCAGCAAAAGCAAAGGGTGTTTTTGAGGTATCGAGATCTCTCTCCTCTGCATATCAAGGAAAACATCTGTGCAGGGTCCGTGGCAGAACTTTACTCCCAGCAAGGGAAATGTCGTGAAAAACACACAAATCTCAAAAAGATATTTCTAGCCTTTTTCTAACATACACACATGAATGTATTTCTCCAAATGGCTTATCATTAGTCTATGTGGAGTCTTCCACAGCACGCCTAACCTTGGCGTATAGTCATCTTTGAAAGAATGCATGAAGATGTTTGTGAGATCATGCCGTATTTTGGAGACAGTGAACTCCCTTTTTTTTCTACTCCAGTGACTGTCATGTTCCTGCCAAAAATTTGTTTTTCTCTTTCCATGTTTTCTGTTCTTCCTTTTTAAATTAAGATAACATTTGAGTCAGAGATTTAAAACAGCTGAGTTTTCTATTTGAATTGAGAAGTTATTTAACTATTTGAACTCTCAAAATTAATTTCATTTATTTTCTGCAAATTTTTGGTCATATTTTTCAAAATAATTTAGTGAACTGGGCTATATTGCCACCGTATAATTAATCAGGCTGTGAATATTTAATGAATAAATAAAATGGTAGCATTGAATACTTTATATTCTAATTTTAGCATATATGTCTGTCATCAACAACACAAACTTCATCTTGTTGATGTCTTTCCAAACTAATTTCATGAAAATAAATGTACAGGTTACGAAAAGGCTTGAATCGGCAGACTTGCAGACTCATGTCTTCTGTTTTTCAGAACAGGAGGAATGTGGATAGCGTCCAGGACATCTGTCAGACGAACAACCATAACTCAGTGAGCTGGATGTGTGCAATCTAATAATCCTGACAAATTGATATTATGTAACATTGAAGCTGGAAGACTTGCAGTGGAGAAGACCTTAGCTGTGACTAATTATTATGATCAATTTACAGTGTGAGAAGACACAGTTACAAGATTGGTACTGCAGCCCAAACCAAACTGCTTTTTTTTTTCCTTTTTTCTTTCTTTAAAAAGATAAATACCAATCACCAAAACCAGCAGAAAGGATAAGAAACTAAAGAGAATTATGGCTCAAAAAAAAGCAGAAGGAGCCAGTAAGATTTATTAGAGAGATATAACAGGTCATCAGTACGTGACATAACATAGGAAGACCTGGTAGAATCATTCAGAGAGTAATTACCTCTGGAGGTCATGTGGTCCAATCCCTCACACAAACCATACTGTGATTTTTTTCCCCAAAAAGCTAACTAGATTTTTGCTGTTGCCACTTGCATCCACTGTGTACCACAGGAACTTACATAGCCCAAAGTCTGAGAAGACAGCCATCAGAGTCACTTTTTTCTCTCTTCTCCTGGCGGCAAGGTCCTGCCAGGTGTCCCTAACACTGACTCTAACTTTACTCTGACCGCTCAGTCAATCAAATCACCTCCCCAAGCTGCAAAGTACTTTTGTTGAAGTTTTCTTTTTTTCTGATTTAAAGCATCAAATCAGCTGACACAAGACAATGCACTGTGAGGGACTGTGAATGGGCATCTGAACTTGGGGGCAAGCAGCGAGAAGAAGGACTAGGCATCTGGACTTGGGGGCAAGCAGCGAGAAGAAGGAAAGCACGTGTGCCACCATGTCAGTTTCCCTGGCTCACCTAAACCTATGCTATCTGGGTATCTGTGCCTGATAACAGGTACTCAAGAGAGTACTTCATTCTTCTCTGAGGCATATACTCCCCATACTGATGCTGAATGGTATTGTGTTAACAGAAATGCTCCTGAATGAAGGACTTCACCTTCTGACTACACAAACCCTGGCATCTGTGTCCTGCTTTTCAGAAGCCAAATGTCTTCCTGCATTCCCATGCAGAATTTGGGTGGTGCAGGTCTGTGCTTTACACTGGAACAAATTGCACAGGAGCTTGGTCAGGATGAGCAGCAAGTGTAGAGTTTCTAGTTGCTGCAAAACTCAGCTGCAAACAATACTCACCAAAGGCAGAAAGTCCTAAGGGCATGTAATTTACTTAAATCCTCACAGATCAGGGCACACGGGCAGGGAATTTCTGTAGTACAGAACCTATCACTGCAATATTTTAAAATCAGACAGGAATTTAGAATATAAAAATTTCTCAAAACCACTATCTGATATACTGCTTATATATAGGTAAACCAGGAAAGTAAGTAATTGATTTAATGAGTCATTTGTGCTCTCTACACATTAAAAAAAAATTATCCCAAATTCTATTTTGAATGGAGCGACTGTTTTGCATGTAAAATTAACAGATTGTATACAAGTCTGTCTCCCAAGGATCTCTAGTAACAGTTTGTAGAATAAGCTCCCATATGATAGACTGAAGTACAGCCTACTTTTAGGTAGAGAACAAAGGACAAGAACACGTTAGAGCCACACAATCGTATTACCACGACTTAACTAAGGAAGGAGAAACCCCTCCCATCCAACTGGCTCATAAGCACTCTCTACAAGAGGTAAGGGCCGGTGTCAGGATCTCCATTTTACAGTGCACAGGGGAAGCAGTGTTAAGATCTGTGTAAATGGTAAGAAGAGAAAACAATGGAAGAAAACAATGTACAGCAACACATATGACTAAACACATCTCCAGAGGCATTCTGACTCCTAGGGTATGTTCAAAGCTAATTATTTATCCTCTCTGTAAAGCCCAGTATTCCCTAGAAACAAGAGAAAAAGAAAAATGTTTGATTTTTTTAATGGGTGTTACAGTAACCTAAGCTACATACTAGTTGCAGATTTGGTGCCATCCCTTCATGACAGTGTTCCCAAGGCTTCCAGCCAACAAAAGCAAAACACAGCTTTGATACATCGCTAATAAAGAGCCTGTTTCTGGAATCAAAGGTCTCATCTGGGATGCCTGGGAGAAAGGGCAACAGTCTCAGAGAGCTGGGCTTTCTGCTCCCACTGTCCCTCACGGTGCAGCAGACCTCCAGGTCCTCCTAACCTGTGGGATGGGCAAAGTAGAAAGCACAGGCATGCTGCTTGTATGACCCTGGCACTTAGGTGCCCTGGCTTTGTCCATCCTCTGAACAAGACTTGGTACAACAAACTGCTCGGGTTTTCTCTCATTAGCATGGCAGATGAAATGATGTTCACCGTTTTATCCCTTAGAACTACTCTTTCTCAGTACTATATGATAAGATATGCATTTTACTACATATTATAAATGGCAGATAAAGTTGTAAGATCTATTTGTGCTTCCCTGTAGCAGTTTCTGCACAGCACGGTCACTCTGAGAAGCCTATGAACAGCATAGAATAGAGAAGCAACCTGCTTCAGACTTCAAATGCATTGCCATATCCTGCTTGCAGAAAAAGGCATGTACTCCTCAGTAAGCAAGCAGTGATACCTGCTATAAATCAAATTGCACTTATAGATGTTAAGAACATGAGAATTTTACTGTCTGGTCTATTACAGAAGTGCTCATCCTTACTTAGATTTATTTCTTTAGCAATATTTTAGCAATTGCTTCCTAATGGCACTTATTAACCTCTTTTTATTTTAAAGAAATGACTGGACAAACATTTAGATGAGATTTTAATTTTCCAGTTGCATATATGGCTTGGTAAGTGTGGCTTATTACATGAGCATAGAAGCATATATCTAGTAAAAATTACATACAAGTCTTTCAGTTTAAGATCACATTGTTCTGTAATAGAACATTAAGCTTTAAAGCTATTTTGTATCCACTAGTATTTACTTGACAATCCCAGATGAAAAGCACAGTTGAACTCCCCATACTACACTGTATGTTGGGAGCAAAAGCAGCTTACTCCCACTGTAAGACAGAGTCTCAAACTGAAAATATAAACTTCTTATTTGTTAAAAAACAAAATACTACCACTGTGTTAAGAGCAAAATTCCAGCCAATCCTGTTGAAAACTATGACAGCTTTTAATGTCTTAGCAGGTCAACAAACCAAAATCTCTTTAGTCCAAAACCAATGTAATAAAATATTTGAGATTTCTATAATTCTACCTTGCAAACTAATACGGAATGTCTCTGAGAGAACATGAGAATGCTGGTTATTCTTCTAAGATAACTACACAAACAGAGGCAGACTGGATACGAAAACACAGCCTTATGCAATCTTAAATAATTCCAGAGGAATATCTGATAAGATTTATTATTATGTTATAAATGTTATACCATGTTGTCTTCTATCTCTCATGAAAATGTACTAAGAATCAAGCTCCATGTAAATAAACTATGTTAGTTCTGGCTCAGCTACTTAACTGAATTCATAGTTTGTGGGTCTGAAGCTCTATGAAGTCCATCCAAGTGGTTCTCAATAGGTAATAAACAAAAGCAAACCCATTTTCAGTAAAATAAGATTAGATGCACAAGAAATCAGCAGACATTAGAAAAACTTAGCAGCCTGTAAATTTACAGTGTTAAGAAATTCTACCTTACTGGTTTGTAATTGTCTAGTGCATCAGACAGATGAGCAGGATTATTTAAAAAATAAAGGAGAAAAAGCTTTAGATTTCTTCTTAATTATATTCTGAAGGTTGGGAGTCACTAGTTTCTTTAATCGAATGCTCTCCTTCTGGCTTTAACATATCACTGAACTGGTAGTATTCTGACAGTCCAAATACATCTGCTGGAAAGATCTGATCAATCCCTGCTCCTAAATGAGTCACTACATAATTATAAAAGCCACAAATAAGACTATCAATCATCCCATTTATTTACAACTGAACTATCAGTGACACGATTCCACAGAGAGCAATACTGAAAGAAGAAGCCAAGCAGCCAGCAGGCCAGACTTGAGTGCAAACCATAAACTTTCCATTTGCATCTGGACTTGTTATCATCCAGATTTCACTCACTCAAAGCTTCCACCCAGCCAAGGTAATCAGAGAATCTATAGGAAACAGAAGAGTGTAGTAACATCTGACTTCTACATGATGCTGGAGGAAGCCAAAGGTCAGGTTTGCTTTTCCTCACTGAGTAACATCTCAAAGCAATCCTTTCCATTTAGGGAAGGCTTCAATCAGGGTTTGTTACAATTAAGCATTGCTTCAGGAAATTCTGAAGAGGTAAAAAGAGTAAATCAAGTCATGTAAGCCAGGATGCTGCCAATTTGCAATGGAGGAGTTTTAACAGTGATGCTGAGGGCAAATGTCATGCAGAACATGCTGTGCATTATTAACACTTGGCAATTGCAAGACTGATTAAGAACTCACCACTACAAATGCTTATTCACAGAAATAATTGCTATTCAGATAAAAAAGCCTACTGAAAAAAATGGATCTACTATGATGCTCAAAAGGACTGAAGTCAGGGTAAGACTGTTCTACAAATGAGAAGATAAAACCAATCTAAAGCAGTGTGGCCTATCCCCGTCTTCAACAAGAGTCACATACAGTACTGAAGCAAGAAAGTAGGCCTTAGTTTTAGGTCAGATGTTTCTTTGATTAATCTTATTCTGCGCTTTGTTGTGCAATAAATACCCACGATTTAGCTGAAGTGTGTGTGGACGGAAGTCCCCAACAGATCTAGTAATCTCTACCAAACACTCCAGCTAATTACACAATAACAAAATGCATTATTTTTACCTACTTTTCACATTGAAATTACTCTGCAAAATATGATAGTAACTTTAAAAAAACATATTGTCTCATCTGATAGAACACTGAGAACATAAAGTGGGATCCGCTGAGACCAGCCTACTTCCAAGCACATCATGACGTAGTATTAGCCTTCCCATATAACTGCTTCTTGTGTTTGAGATGCATACATTCTTTTCCCTCTTGCCTTTCTGAATTATGTACTATGTGTCTTGTGGTCACATAAAGGTTCCCTTGGGTATCATAGGACAATAAGCAATCTGAAGTGCAGCTAACACTGGGATTGAGAAATTATACTTTTGTAAAAGTCTTTTACCATTAAAATTCCATTCATAGACGCATAAGTCTTGGTCTGTAACTCAAGATGGGTGATAAGTGTTCTCTTTAAAATGAGAAGTTTTCAAAATGATAATGAGTTTTACAATTTAGCCAGTAATGTTCTGGCATAGTTTTCCTCAGATCCACAGGCATAATTCCACTAATGTCAATGGGAACAAAGTATACTCAGAAAGGTAAATGAAAAAAAAAGATCATTTATCATATTCTTCTGAATATATTACTGTAGATTTCACACAGCAGGCATAGATTTTCATTTTAACAGTCTATGACA
Source organism: Clamator glandarius (assembly GCA_033459285.1). Taxonomy (NCBI): domain Eukaryota; kingdom Metazoa; phylum Chordata; class Aves; order Cuculiformes; family Cuculidae; genus Clamator; species Clamator glandarius. Next base: position 2,332,992 of record JAUNZM010000046.1, read on the forward strand.
TTTTAATATCCATATTTTCCTGCCTCTAGGTTTAGCACTTGGCAATAAGCCTTTAGATAACCCATGAAGTATAAAGGAAAGAGCAAAACAAAGAGTCTTTACGACCAGCAGTGCATACTTTGCCAGATGGAGCAGATGATGTGGTCAATGAATGTGCAGAAGGTGAAAGAATTAATCTAAGGGAATTAACAGGATGCCTGACTGCTCCCCAAAATCTCTTGTGTCAGCTTCAGCCGTCTGTGCAGAGTCAAGTGCACACGGTGGACATGTACTAATTATGTGTGTCTCTCTCTGCTGTTACTGAATTTATTGTTCTTACTATGCTCATCTCACTTTGTTGCCATTATTTAATTTGGCCAAGAAGTCTCCACTCCAAACACTTTGAACTTTTAACACTGTTTCTTGTCCATTTTCCACATTGCTGCCAATGGTATCAAAAAATTACTTCTTGAGAACTCCTAGGACCTTCTTGCTGTCTCCAGCACAGCGTACTTGCTCAGTGCACCTACAGTTGTTTCCGGGTTTTCCATGCTTATAGCCATATACTATCCCCCACACAATAGTGTGACTGCAACTTTTCATGTTCTTTCAAGATGTGTATTTTTTTTCAATTCAGCCTACTTAGCACACTGAAGACGCAAAGGAAATGTACGTAGTCTAGGGCAATGTTTTTTTTCAGTATAGAATCCAGTGGCACCCAAAATGTATTCTGTTTAAGATGTAGGATAACACTATTCAGTTATAAATTTTCAAACTCTTGGATATGAAGGTTTACTTCTAATAGCACAGGCTGATTTTGCGGTACGTTGTACAACAGTCTCAGATTTTTCCACACAGAGTATTTGAAATGATGGAGTTAACTCTCATTCCCAGAAGGTATATATGTGTTTGTGAGCAAATGTATGCAGCAAATGTAATATTTGCAACCACTTCTCTATTTAGAAGGTTCATACTTGCTCCCTATAGTTTCCTTTATTTGCTTTAAACTCTACTTCAAATTCTTCCTCTTAAAACTGCTGCAAGCCCCTCATAGAGTTCGTGACCATGATGCAGCAGGGCTAAGGTCACACAGACTGAGAAACTCCATGCCTGGGCATGCAGGCATGTAAATGCAAGCAGGATTATTACGTGCGATGTCGTAGCTGACCTAACAAGGGCCATCTCTGAACTACTACCTCAGGTTGCAACCACTACTCTTAGTGGAACTCACAGCAGGGAGAGGTTAACAAGGCTTATTAAGTGGTTTAACAATGCACTGATATTACATGTGAAACAGCTATGCACACCTGTGTAACCTGAAAACCCCAGGGGAACCAGGATGGCTTTCCATTCAACAGGACAGCCTGTTCAGACAGCACATCCTTTGAGACGCTCCCACACTGGCAACTTGTTCACCCTGTTGCTTCCAGTAGTACATTTCCAGGAACTTACCTCTCTTCTCCATATCTCTCCAAACTGGTCATGATCTCACCTTAACTGAAAAAAACCCTAGGAATCAGATTCTAATCAGAATTACCCTTCAAAGGACAAGATCAACATAGTATGTCTCCTTTCTGAAACCCTTTGCAATATAAAATCATTAATTTTCTCTTCCAAACATCTCAATAGTCCCATAAATGTGGCAGAATATATAGCTTCAATACTTATCAGAGGAAATAAGTTTTTTCATCTTTTTTTTTCTAACTACTGGCAAGATGAGTTCAATGAAAACGAGACTTAAAAAGATGACGAATTGGGGATTTATCTGATTCAACAGTTGATGCTTCTATCCCTTTCCACAGCATCTAGATATTATTTATACTTTTAATCTTGTGCTAAGACCTCTGCCTCACTGCCAGGAAGAAACCTATGAGCAAAATTATCCTTTAAATTTTATTCTTTCCTTTCTGTCAGATGCTGGCAACAGTTGATCAAAAAATCAATGACAGTAACAAATTCTGCCTTTTGAAACTTTTCCTAAACTGTATACAGAAATGGCAAATGCATACCCAAAAACATATAAAGAAATTATCTTTTACTTCATCCTCCTCTTTGTAGATTTGTTGTCCTACTGAATAGCCAAACTTTGCAGGAATGCTGGTAATACACCTTGCATTTTCCTGCTTTATTAACTAGCTTTAAGACCAAAAGCAGCAATAACAATTATCTGTTGCCTTGGAAACATTAGAAATAAATATTTATGCCTTTCTCAAAGTATAAGCTTTTTTTTCTATAACACTGTAACATAGATATACCACAGCCTGCAGCTTATCTGCTAGGATATAAATTACATCCTACAATTCAATTATTTATCAACTATCAGCGGCCAAATTTGAGTTTAAACAAGGTGTGGATGACTTTTGCAAAGTCCATCTCTGACCAGGGTCATTACAATGTTTACCTAATAATGTCTTTTTTTTCCAGCAAAAATTAAAAATTAAAAAAATGCCCTTTATTATAAAAGAAAAAGTTTGCTAGCAGTTATGATATATTCTTTTCATATTCAGAGTTTCTTTGGCTTGGCAAACTAACCCAATGGCTGACTTTTAAAGAGAGCATATTGGAGAGCATTTTTAAACTTCTTTATGCTTATTTCCATTTACATTAAAAGTCTTTGCATGTCCTACAGTGTATTTAGGAGTCCATTAGCAAAAAGCAGTAAAACTTTTTTACATTACTTCCACATTAATCATACCACAGTAACTACATAAATATCAATCAAAATCACTGGTGTAAGAACAGACAGTGTGAGTCATAGCTCACAAGCAACTCACATTAAAAAAATAGCTTTACCATCCAATCTAAATACATCCCTTCCCACCAAATTAGTAGAGGGTTATACTTGCCTTATTAGCCATTTAATAATAATCAACCATCTGCTTTCTGAGTTAAAGGCAAATGATGAAATGTACCAACCAAATCTCACTTCTATTATACTAACCAAGAACGCTCTCATTAAGCATGGCCTCTAAGCAGCCTAGATTTTTTTATTTTTTGCTTTCTGTTTGCTCTATTACAATAGCTAAAAATGAAAATGTACCCAACACCATTTTCAAATGCCATTTTCAAAGGTGTGCTTACTGCCCATTTTCTAAAAGCCAGACACCTAAATTGCAGGCAGGCAAGCCCCACTCAACCAAGAGCTCAGGGAGAGATGCCAGCTGGAGCGGGGCAGCCTTGGGGCACCTACTGATGCTGGCACCTGTGCAAACAGATTTGCAGAAGAGGGTAGAAAGTTCCCTGAAAAGAGCTTCACGGAAATTTGGTCAAGATTTCAATACTGGACCTCCCAAGAGGTGTTATGTTGCTTAAAAATATGAAGAACCAAAGTCCATTTGTAACACTGCATTCAGGTTTTCCAGGTATAAGCAATTAGAGAAGAACATTATAACTAAGCTTCAAAAGCAATAGACTGCCATTTTACTACCACTCCATGATTGATTCACCAGAACACAGTATTAGACAAAGTGCAACACACCTGAAGTTTCAGAAAATCCTTTCTTCTCTACAAGTTTTATTACTTGTATTGATTTTTGTAAGTGAAACATATGATTAAATAAAGACCTTCAAGGGTATGATGGCTATGACTGAGGTGTATAAAGAGACCCAGCAGTCAGGCCACAAGTTCACGTGTTAAGGAAGAGACCCAGTATGCACACTATTTTATTAAGATGCAAAAAGCCTTGGTATATGCACAATACACAATCCTCGCTTTTCTTCCCTGTCCATTATTCATCTAGACTTCTTTATGGGAATTTATTCTAAATGGCAGGTGATTCTGTACCCTATACTGGGAAAGAAAGAAAGCAAGCAATTTCCCAACAGTCCCCAGCTATCAATCCTCTTGAAAAATAAGCTTGACCATAAGCTTGGGGCATCACCAGCCTGAGCTGGAAAATACCCAAAGGGCATTCCAAGCTATGCTAAAGCAACTCACATTTCTTACATGAAATGTGACTTCTAAAAACTTTATAGTTGAAAAAGTTTTTGAGTAAGGTAAGATTTTCAGAATGTGTGCACAGGGAAAGGAAAGAAAAACAATGGATTGCATTTTCATTAGCAAATGCTTCAAAGATTTAATTGGAATGAACCTTCTCATTAGTTCCCTTATTTTCAGGAAAAAAAATCACTTCTCTAAATGAAATCAATGAACTTTTTCTCTGCACTAGGAGTTTTTTGATGATCAGTTATGGTGATAATTTCTGCTGATTTGTGAAGAACTTGACAACATGGCAAACAAATAAAACACTGACCTTTCAGAGATTACTATTGTACTGTGCTGTATACTTTCAGATGCGTATTGCTGATCTTCTTGCCTGCTCCAATAAGAACAGAGAATTAAATTTAAGTTGAGTAATGTACTAGCCATTTTTCACAGCTTTGATTTCTCTGCAGCCAACAGCATCCACAGCTGATGTCAACATGATTAATATAAGAGGAAATGATCAACAACAGAAACCAAGCACAGAAGGCTGTCCTCCAGTCTGATTCTGCCCTTCTTTCTGGACAGAACTCACCACTTCAGAGAACGCAAGAAAGAGTTGATGTTTAAGAATGCAAAACAGACTGGCATTTTGAATACTTAACCTTTTAGCCAGATAAATCTGTTCATGAGCTGGATCTACAGAGGTATCACATTACAAATAAAGCAATCTCATGATTTGTGTAACTCATTATTATAGACAACTCAGATAACTTGGAAACCTCTGCTTTTGTCCAGATCCCATCACAGATCAGATAGACTTCGTCAGGATATTTTAGGAAAAACTCAAAGACTTACCACCAAGAAATAAGACAATGAAAAATTCTGCCCCTCCCTTTGTGTTGGAGTACTCAAACTGAAGAAGATAAAGGATATTTCAGAAAGAAATGAATGGCTATCATTTGCCAAATTAAAGGAAAATGCCTAAGTCTTTAAGAGCAAAATTAATACCTACATCTTGCCTTTTGGATTTTTCGCTTTATTTATTTTCCCAGCTTTCGTCAAGGCAGTATTCAGTAAACAAAGTATTCTAGACAGTAAAGCACCTCAAAAAATCCTGTCCTGCTTGTAATTATCTAGCTTGCTCCCTCCTCCTTCTGCTACTCTAATTGCTAATTATTTTCTTTCAATAAAAATCAAGGGACACTTCAAGAAGAGTTTCCTTTACTTGTCAGTTCCCTTTTTCCTTCCCTTCCATTAGCCTTCACTAATGTTTGCTGCTGCAACACTTCTTCCAGCACAAGTATCTCAGAGCTCCTAGATGACATTTCTGAAGTGAAGTGCTTATCATCCTCACATTTTTATGACTTATTTTAAACTTTTATCTATGGTTTATTATATTTAATTTATTTTATAAATACATATATTTTATAGCTTTTTTTATATGTCACCAAAATGTAAATTTCAACTTGACTCCTAAAAACTGCTTTTCAATAATTTTTTAGGAACATATTTGCATACATACAAATAAATTGAAAATCCCTTGTGTTCTTTTGTGATTAGACACCACTTATTGCAGACAGTTTAATAATGCACAAATCTGTTATTGCAAGAAAACAGATGAACAAATGTTTGATGACTAACTTGGTACAGATCAAGTCCTTAATCTGCTAAATTAGTCATTCTTGTAACATCTCACCCTCCTGGCTTGTCAATGGACTGTAATACATTCTACTTTTAACCTGTTTCTGTAGCAGAGCCTCAAAACACCACAGGAGACAGATATCGTGCTGCTGTTGAAAGCACCATAAAACATTATTATTTACCATGGTCACTTCAGAGCACTTTCTGCATATGGAAAGGTAAAGATATGAACAGTGTACAGTGGGAACTGAGGTCTTCTCAGCAAAGCTACGCTGATGGGTTTTGCGTGTGTGTGTGTATACGTGTGTGAGAGTGTGTTTGAAGAACAGGTGAGTACTGACAAGATCCACCCAGAAGCTTTACCTCAAACTCTGAAGTACAAGACAACATCTTAAGTTTGCCTGTTTATGGGAATGAATGTCACAATTCTAGTCCAGTACAGGCAGATTAACACATCTTAGGATACTGGTGTTCAATAATATTACACTAGAAGGAAGTCAAGATGAACAACCTGATCTAGTTGAAAATGTCTCCTTCTAACCCAGTTATTCTATGATTCAACTATTCTGTGATTTAAACAGGTAGACTTTCCACTAGTCCTCTTTTAAAGCACATATCATAAACCATATGTCTTGCTTTGATTTTTAATTTATCAGGTTGTGAAGAAAGGAAGAGAATCCTTGAAGTTATTCAGTGTTTCACATTATAGAGGCATCAGTTTCTGTAACATTGTCTTAGTTCAGCTTTGTCTGACAAAACTTAAATTAGCTGTATTGGATCTGAAGATTAGCACTTATTATCACGTCAGCAGATCAGCATACAGGTTTGACAATATTTTTACCAGTTTTTCAATTCACCAGTATTAATTGCTCATTGCTAACATTTGTAACTAGCAATGTGCCGACTTGGAGCTAGAGGACAAGATCCGGAACCAAATATTGTTGAGGGATGCAGATTCAGAACTGCCTTAATATGTTGCTGTCAGATACCTGACAGCGTGGGCATAAAGGGTACAGTGTCACGTCATTAAACAGCCATTAACAACTACTTTCTGAGCACTTAAATCCAAAGTTGTATATTAACCCCATATTATACCCCAGCTATTTCATAAGGATCAAAACTGATAGCTTCTTAGAAGTCCATAAGAAATATAATAAAACCTTTAGGAAATTCTCCTGAAATTTGTGGAGCAGACCGCAAAATTTGTAAAGATTACTTTTATCTTGTTTTCTGAAAACTATAAGTGCAATGCATCATTATATTTTGCTCTATTCACAGAGGTTTGTGTTATAACCCTATTTGCCAATGGCATACTTAAAGGGGGTTATAAGAAAGATGAGGAGGCTTTTTAGTTCAGCCTGTAATCACAGGACAAGGTATAATGTTTTAAACTAAAAGAGATTTGACATAAAGAAGAATTTTTTTACAATAAGCATGGTGAAACACTGGCACAGATTGCTCACCGAGGTGGTAGATGCCTCATGCCTGGAAACATTCAAGGCCAGGCTGGATGAGACATTTGAGTAATCTGGTCCCGTTGAAGATGTCCCAGCTCACTGTAGAAGGGGTGGGCTAAGTGACCTTAGAAGTTGCCTTCAAACCCAAAACATTCTATGATTCTCTACTGCTTAGCCTCTATACCTTTTTCTCAGTTGTATTAGAATAACAGCTGTCCAGCAGTATAGCCATGGACAGTATATACTTGCAATATCCTGTTACTTCATTAGCTCACTTTCTAAGGAAAATGACAGCACAATTTAATTTTGTCTCAGTTGTTAAATACCTTCTCATTATTGGGACAAAGAGAATATTCTGCCAAAAACTAGTCAACACTAGCATGTTGCTTATTTTAGACGACTGCCATAAAGCTTTCATTTGCTTTTGAATAAAACTAGGTATTAGGATTTTTTTTTTTAACAAAAAGGATGGTCATAGACATGAAGAGGCTTCCTAGAGAGGTAGTCAATGCCCCAAGCTTGTCAGCATTTAAGAGATGTTTAGACAATGCCCTTAACAACACACTTTAACACTTGGTCAGCCCTGAAGTGAACAGGCAGTTTGACTAGATGATCATTGTAGGTCCCTTCCAACTGGTACTATTCTACTTATTACTATTGTAAATAAATTGTAAAATAAAAAAATCAAGAGAAGAACAAGTAAATAAATAAGACAGTATAAGCCATAAAGTGCTGCTCCCAGGTAAGTGTAAGGCGCCTTGCAATGTACATCAGGGCTACTACATCCACTGTGAGTAGATGGAAGGTGAGCATAAAAGCATCAGCTCAGTCTATTATCAGCCTAAGGAAGCCACAGCAAGTCTCTGCTGAGTTTGCATTTGGAAAAAGACTGCTTGATAGGTAGTCATTAATGCTACAGTATTTTTTCTCTAGGTAATAAGTAACTTTCTCTCCTCAGAAGTACTACTACCACTTTACTGCCAAGAGTCCTTCCAACCTCTGCACTATGCTGCCCACACAACACTACAGTTGTTAGAGCAATGACACCTAAAAGAGGGAAGGGACAGGTCTGCAAAAGGTCTGGAGTGGCTAAAATGTAATCTCAAATGGATCCTGAAGGATTTTGTCAGCAAATGCCCTCACTGTGTCAAAAGATGGCAATGCTCAGAATTACCTTGCTTTAAAACAACCCATAAACAAATAAACTTAATTCAGTGAAGTAAGGTCACTGTGAATGCTTTGATTGAGAGATCTATACAGTATTTCATTATCAATCATTATCAGATAAAGCCCTGTTTTGCTTTGTGCACATTTTTGCTAGCTAATTTCTAATTTTCAAGCCCATCACCTGCAAAACAGATGTATCCTATGGCTATTTCCCACATCGTCTTTACATTGTCAAATTCAGACATGCAGTATGATCTGTAAAAGACAAAAAACAACCTCAAAATGTGGGATACACTTATATGCTTGACTACGTATTTAAGAGCCAGATCTTTTACCCTCCCTTGAAAGAATGGACAAGTAAAAACAACCCTGACAGAATCATACATGCTTTATTATTTTTTTCATCAAAAGTACACGTGAATAAATGACTGATTTTTTACGAAGTCATTTATGACAAAGACATACACAACCCATGAGTATATTGCCATCTAACAGATGCGTATCTCCTATCATCCTGAACTTTGAAAACTGAACATAAACATATGTTTTGTTATTTTAAAAGGCACTGATGGACACTCTCTTTCTTCCACTGTTTCATCTGTTAAGCATCAATCACCGTGTTAGCAGCAAATGAAACTTTTATTAGGCAGTTATCATCTAGGTCTATATAAGATCCTTGCCCTTCACTCCATGTATTAGGTAAAAATACCAGGGCCCAAGGGATACAGCAATAATACAATGTAAATTATAAAATTCAATAAAACAAGTGTGTTTCTTATACCATCAAATTCCTGGATTTAACTAGCATATAGAGCAGAAATGCTTAATGTCTCTTCCCACTATTACATCAGTGAAAACAGAATGTTCTCCTGGCATTGCAATACAGGCACAAAACCCAAGCATAGTATTTCTTAATCTTTTTCAGTTAAGGGGAAAAAAAATAGACATCTTCTCCCTTCTTTCTCTCTCCTCAAAATCTTTGACCCATCTGGTATCCTCTTACATGCTTCTGGAAAGTGAAAGCAAGATAGTGAAGCAACTACAAAAATTAAATGTTATTGCTTTAAAAAATGCAATTTTACCTTTAGTATTGAAAGTGATAAAAATATCAGTTATTGGTGCTTCTGACTATGCAAGGTGATAGATTTTGACAAGACTAACAATTACTGTATTAACTTTTTTTTTCCCCTCCCCATTGTTTGCTTGTATGCACAGGGGTGTTAACAGTGCTTCTATGCTTCTATTTGTACAAATTCCTAATATTTTTGGATGAAGAATGATCACAGTGAGTGAGCCAAACCATGCTGAATAATTAATGAGGAGTCAGTAACACTCAGACTGTCTAGAATATATGGCCTGATCTTTCACCCTTCATCACATGAAATGCAGTTTCTGGCCAATTCAGTGATCCATAGACAGGCAGAAAGGGAAAAATGTTAGGTGCTTGCCAGCCACTCCAGACTTACAGTAACAGGATGTCAACTGGCAGCTGTTTCTGTAACAATTCCCTCAACTACGTATTCTTTTGAACGGAGATGTATGCAGATCTTTATGTCAATAAAAACTTTAGCACAAACATCTAACAAAAGGTGAAGCAAGCATGTTCAAAATAATTTAAGGTAGCTCCTGGGATAATGAATGGAAAGCCAAAGAGAAAAAAAAACCCAAACAAACCAACAATTCCTTTAACAATGAAACTTCTGTATTTTTTTCCTCAGATGCTATTAAAAAACAAAATGTAACATGGATATGGAGCTATTCCAGATTAAGCAATTTAAGCCACAGATTTTCCTGCTAGCCTTTACATAAGAAAGAATCCCTTGCCTCGCAAAATATTCTCTCTATGCCTGAAACAGGTAGCAGATTAGAAACTTTTCACAGGTTCATATAAACAAAAATCAATTAGCAATACAGGTTAAGGTTAGGAAGCCTTAGCAGTTGGTATAGGCATCAGTTATTCAACCTGGTTCTAAAAGTCATTAATATTCAAAGCGCAAATGTGGGGAAAAAAGCATTGATTAAATAATATCCAAAAGAGACGGCAGCAAGATTTCCAATGAGCACATAAAATGTTTTGACTACATTCTTCTATTTTATTCTCTAAAATCTCACTGCCATAAGGTTGTTTATTTTCTCTCCATAAATATTGTTTTCAAACAATGGAATTTAAATAGCATCAAGTTTGGCATATAATGAGGTTGGGAGTAATACTAACAAAAATCATTCAGATGTCTAATGTTGAGATGCATTATTCTCTTCACAGCATATTCATACTGGAAAAGCTAAATTTGTTCTCTTTTCTTTATCTTTTGTTCTCTCTTATGATGGGTTTGCCACTTTCAAATTCAAATGTTACAGGAATGACCCAATGAGTAGAGGCTTAAGCAATTCTCCTATCTCTTTAAAAACAATGCTATTTGAGCTTTAATACAGTAATTGACCCGTGGAGATTTCATAAAAGCAGACATTCAGAGCAGAAGTCACACAAAACTTGTCCACAAATAACAGATTTGAACCAAGCATGTAAAGGACGCAGCGGAATGCCAATATGTGGAAGATTAACCTTATGTGATCCTCACTCTTGTCTTCACTCAGACAAATCAAAAAAACCAGGAATGTTATGCCAGGCCAAATGTAAGACAGATTACCAATTTAGTAGGAGAAAAGTCTTTCCTAAGTAATAAATCAATACTGAGGGAAGGCAAAATTACAGGTAAGAAAATGATTTTTTTCTTTTTCTTGTATTATAGCCACTCTAGTGGACAGAAGTAATAATTCATAGGAATTAGCAAAGAATGACCATCATTGATCAACTGCACAGAAATGGTTATGCAAGAGTAAAAAACCCTGCCCCATAGAACTATAAAACTCTAAAAAGTATGGGAATTGAGGGGAAAACTGCCATAAAACCTCTAATCAAGTCAGTAAAACTTCTAGAAGGCAAAATTAGCTGGAGATTTAATTTTATTTTTTTTTCCAGTGAGTTAAAGAGCATTCAGTTGTTTTAGAACATGAGATTTCTGCACCAAGCCAGAACAGAGGTAAGAGAGGACAGGCGGAAATTCTTACTGTGAAGCACCAACGATCTCCAAATTCTAAACACAAGCTACAGAAATTTTTTTGGCATGTTTTCAAGACCTTTCACTCATGCCTAAAAAAGCATACCTTCTCCAATTGACAGCGTTAAGCATTCTAAGAAGACAGAGATAAACAAAGATGGGAACGTTAGACATCATCTTTTCACACAGACTTCCCTATTCATGCACAAAGCAGACAAAATATGTGTCTGTAGATTGTCTTCTCTTAGTGGTATGAATCTTCTTTCAAAACGTGTTTCTAAGCAGACTGAATGATTTGCTATTTAAATAATGCTTGTAAACACAGTTCTGGAAGAAAACTGATGTTTCTCCAACCAGCAGCATCTTACTTGCTCATAATCACATCTCTGTCAAAACTGAAATTTGAAAGGATGTTCCCAAATTGCCAGCTTTCCTACCTGGAAAAAATGGAGCAATTTGACCTGGCAAATGAAACTGCCATACAGCACAGGAGATAAAAATAGGCTTCTTCCACAGGTCAGAATGGTTCAGATACACATTATAGTCAAGACTATTCCCACAAAGACAGAATGTATTTCAACATTTTTTGAAAAAAAATCATTCTGCCAGAATGGTAGAAAAAGGAGCAAAATAATTGTATGCTTTCACCTAGAAAGGCATAAGTATCTACAGGCAGAGTTTTTAATATATCAAACCACTAATAATGCTTAGTAAGTAAGAAAACAACTTTTTAGTGCAATACACCTCATGCTCCCTGTCTGGTCTGAAGAAGTTATTTTACGGAATTGCATAATGAGAAGCATGGTACCATGAGGATGAAGCACAGCTAACCATGCTAGAAGTGGATTCACTAACTCAGGTTTTCAGAAGCCACTTCCTACTCAAGCATTTTGATGCTCTCCTTTAAAAAATGTTTAATCCAATTTCTTTCACAAAGTCAGTCCATATCCTAATATATTCAGTATGTGTCCAACTAAGTACTAGGCAAGACACTGTGGATCCTGCAGATGCTGCGCTTTAGGTTGCCAGATATATAACCACAGTGCACAGGCTTTGCTGTATTCCTTACTCCTGCTGGCTTGCATAGTGATAGAGAAAAAATCTGCCTAGATTTTAGTTGTGCACTCAGATTATGATTAATTTTCAGGAGTTTAATGTATTGACATAATTAGCCACCAGACTCTAAGGGAGGGAAAATGGTTGTGGTTTTCATATTTTGTTTGGTTTCTTTTGCCTTGAGAAGGCCTCAGTAAGCTATAGAAAACAAAAAGATTTCAAATGAAGATTAAAGATCAAAACGAAACAATACACTTAAAAAAGATTTGGAAGAGCTATAATTGAAGACTCTTTGGTACAATCAAAGTGCAAACAAGAAAACCTGCATGAAAACAACTTGTTTGTGGGAGGAATAGTAATTAAGCAAATAAGCTAAATGCAAATGTTAAGAAAGTTATTTGCTTCATCTGTCTCAGCTTAGGGACAGACCTACCAAATGCTGAATAAGTCATCCATTCAAAAGTAAACAAATTTTAAATCTACTGAAGCATGAGAGATTAGGGTTTTCTTAAATTCTCAAGTAATCAAATACTACTAGATCTAGAAGACACACATGTAGTGATCTGCAGCAGTTCCATCCTGTTCCCTAGTCCCTGCAAACACTGGCTTTCTGAGGAAGGACGTTTGCCAGGTAAAGGTTAGGAGCCAGGGCAGCTGGCTGGATTCAGACCCAGAGGGGATGCCAAATAATACAGCACAGAATGTGAATCCAACCAAAGCCATTTTGGATTATACAGCGCACCACGCTTGCTAAATAAAATTTCAGTTCAATCATTTTATTCATTATTTAAAATGCTTAATAATTTAGGATTGGCTGAGAAGCAAAAGGAGTGAAATTCTTGTTCAACAAGACAACAGCTATCCCAGAGGAGTACTTCAATTTTCAGGCTTGAAACTTAGGGTGATCACACAATCTGGAATTTTGAGCACCTGAAGGACACTCACAAACATATCCATTATTTACTCTTCCAAGGAAAAGTCATGAATGTATCTGGCAGTTTTGAACATTTGAGTTCCAGTGTCAGATCACATCAGAAATAAGCACGAGGCATTTGCCAGTAGTGTAGCCAGCTCTCAGAAGCCCATTGATATAACACTGCTCCAGTTCCAATTTGTTTCTTTTTACTTTAAGAAAAATTCCCATGAGTCTCAGGTTTCATAAAGACCCTGGACTTCCATCTAGGATCCTGCAGGCAAGAATACAAATGAAATGAATTCCCACTATTACAGGGGGAGAAAAACAAAAGTCTTGAGACAAAGTCTTGACCTCATGCAAGACACAAGCAAAGTTCCTTGACTCACAGGAACCCAAACTTTCTTCTAAGGCCCTTCTGTCAGCATGTATGGACAAAGACAGTCACCACTGACATTTTAAAATGTAATGAAAGACAAATACAGTGATAACCAAATGAATATCTGCAAGTTTTCCTGAACTGTTGCTGTGCTTATTTCTTCTGGAAGGAAATACTGTTATGTTTTCCTCCAGTTGTGGTAACTGTATTTCTGTCATTCAGTATTGACAGAATCACTGACTTCTTGGCAACATTTCAGTATGCTAATCTCATAAAGACTGTCTGTAATAAACGAGTAATAAAAAATCCCAAAGATATTTTTTTTCTAAAGAAAAAACTGTTGCTCAGTTTTGTCTCAAAAGACTGTACTAGTGAAAGCCCATAATCCATTCTCACCTGTAACTTTTCCAATTAATCTTTGATCTGGATCTGTTAGGATGATTTCCAGGGTGAATACATGGATTCCTCTGCCTCAGTCACAGGGTCCATCTAAGCAACAACAGATTTGGCCAGCAGTAGTCATTCAGCATTAGAACCAACTGAGATTCCTCAAACTAAAATGATCTGGGAAACATCAGTGACTCTCTGGAGACAAAGTGAGTATCTTTCTATGCATTTCACATAAAGCACAGAAAATCAAGCAAGAAGAAATCTATTGTATCCCACTAAATGGAATCAGGCTCAATTATAACTCAGATATTCCTGCCAGGCATTTGTCTCACACATTCTCAAGTATCTCTATCAGCAGAGATTTTCCATGTCATTAGGCAATTGACTTAACAGCTTACCTGCTCCTACAGTCACAAGGGTTTTCCTAACCTCCTACTCGCATTTACCTTGCTGCCATCCAAACCTAGCACTACTTACCCAATTCACAATGGTCAGGGAAAGAAACTTACTGCCTTTCCCTTTCCAACTACTTTTTAGGCACATGAAAATATTTTTGTGTTCCACTTCTGATGCCTGTTATGCTAACCAAGCTCCTTTAATGTTTCTCTCTACTTTCCAGACATGTAGGTCACATTTGCTGCATCTTCTTTATCCTCTTCTTTGGCCTACGTAGCGGGTTTGTGTCCTTCCCAAACTGCAATGTGCAAGCCTAGATGCAGCATTTCCGTTGAAGCTGTATGAGCCCATAAGAAAATAGACAGCCTTCAGTTCTTCTTCTTCTCCAGGTCCATTTTAGTCTTTAAAAATTCTAATACAAATCCTCTGTTTTGCCTGTCTTTTCTCATTCCTGCAATGGTTCAGACAGTATTCTGAGGAACACACTTTTGCACATTTCCACATAGAATCAGCTTCTATTTATTTCAGAATGCTCCTCTCATTTGTCAGCATCATCTTGAATCCAACTCTCCAACATACTTCTAATATTCTCACCTTTGCTTCATCTGCAAATTTAGTAAGTAGATTTTTCAAAGTGGATTTTTTTTAGTCTGTGGATTTTTCAAAGCTGATAACCTATTAGTAAATGTGTTTAGCATGTGAAATAGTATCCGAGTTCTCAGATGAGAGCACAGAATTCTTGATTTATTTAGTTTCTTTTCAATGTTATAGAACCCATAGCTACAGAACAAAATATACCTATTTCCCTTCCACTATATTCTGAACTCTTGCCCCGAGCCCCCCCAGTATACTGTCAGCCAAATAATTTTCCTGTTCTTTGTAACTGTGTTGTACAATCTGTCTGTCTGTTTTTAAAAGTCTAAATGTTTCTTATGTTGTGTAAGCATGGCATTGTAGCCATTACTATTTGCAATTAATCTGCTCGCTGTCAATGCAGCTGTTCATTTGAGTTACACACTGGATTAAGAAAAAAAGCCTTTTGTTTGTTCGGTTTTAAAGTTAACACAGGTATAATACAATTCATGGCATACTTTTTGGGCAAAGCCATACATGTTTCTTGGACACAGTGCCTAGTCTACTAGGATGCTCTGTATCATGTAGTATCATGATATATGCAGTACCCAACTCTCCATTTCTCATGTGCCTGTGATGAAGTAATGTCACATTGAAGCCCACTGAATTTCAGTCTTAACCTTCATGCAAACAAAATTCATCGCTTGTACTGATCTTTCTTGCAGCAAAGGTCTGGAGGATGGCCTCTGTTCAATAGTCAATAATTTCAAGAATGTATCTTATTCTGGTGTGAATACTCTTAACTAAAGTGTTGAGGGAGCCTAAAGACATCTCAGATGGGACGTTCTGTGAAATAAGGGATGTAATTAGGGAATCTTTCAGGATGGTGGAAAGGGTGCTTTCCATTTCCATTTCCATCATCTTTATCATTTCAGGCCAATCACTGATCTTTGCAGAAAGGAGTTTCTGAACAACAGGAATGTGAAACACAGCTATTTTTACTGTCACTGAAATATGACACATAGGTGAGAAACAGAAACTATCCCTCCATCAGTTAGAAAATCACAGCTCTAGGTAAAAAAAGCATTTCATATCTGATCTTTACTACAGATTCTTTAAAACTATTAGCAGCATGTTTTGTTTTCTCAGAATGAAAGCTGATAAATTAGCAACAGAGAGCAGAGCTCCTAAGCTAGACAGTTCACTTGGAATAGTTATATAAATGGCCTTTCTGAAATGTGTCCAAGGCACAAATTATCCTGATTAGTTGACGTCTGTAGAACTGGCAACAAGCCTTTTCATTGTTGCTCTCATGGCAATTATTATTCTTGTTTCACTGCATACTTTACTAGCATTTCTAAAGTGTCTGGTTATAAACCTCTTAAAAGCCTGAGGACAGTTGAATCAGTAGAGATGAAACATGAACAGATCCATGCTGATATTTAGCTTGCCTCTCCTGTAAAACTATTTCTGAAGTTGAAAACAAGTATCTACATACGTTCAACCTGTAATTGATCAGAATGCACTTCAAAAAGAAACAAGGGTGTTCTTAAGCCTATCCATTACATTTATATATCACAAAAAAAATATGTAATTCAAAACAAAAGTTATAAGCTACTGCACACAGTTTGTTTCTTTTTGTTAAACTAACTTTTCTGGGAAGAAGAAGCTAACTGTAAAACAAAAAGTTTTCTAATATTCATCTCCATAATACATTTTCTGTGTAGATAACAGCTCTCATCAGATCAAGAAAGCTCTAAAGGATCTAATTGATCTATCAGAACCAATTAACTTTACCAGAAAAATATTCATCTCATATCCTCAAACATCAGACCTTTCTTGTTCCTATAATTCACGTACCCAAACTGCTACCAACTCTGTAACTGGAGTCGGTGTCTCTCTGTTCCCACAGTTCTTTCAAACACCACTTCAAGTCCCATCACTTCTCATTAACCACTAACTTATGCAGCTCTGACAGAAGAGTCAAATCCCCCACGTTAAAACATTGTAAATTAGCATTCATTATTTTGTGTTTCACCCTGCTCTGTATTATCTGCTGCTGAATCAGGAACAGAAACTGCTGTCGCAGTTCCTAACATGCTAAATAACTTTAGAATACCGCTCTTTCATTGCCTTCTGTACAGATCATTCCTTTGACCCCTGTGCTTTCTAAGAGTGATACAATACACAAGGTATTTCTCTAACCCTATACCATAACACGCCATTGAAAATCAGCTGTGAAGTATTCTCTGACAGATGTTGTAAGAAATTATCTGTGCTGTACAATGAAAGCAGATACAAGCAACCTTTTAATTACTTGCACCATATTTCAGCTCTCTTCTAGCTTTCCTTCTTGACTCTCCATATCCAAACATATAAAGGCCTTAATTCTGATATTTTTGGAAGAATCAACTGAAGTAGTCTTAAATGAAATATATCTTTATACTGAAGTAAACAAAGAGCCTAAACATGCACTAGTGCAGAAGCTTAGTTTCCATTTCAGTGTGTTCAATGTGCAAATACAAGGCTGGCAATTGCCAAAGATGCCAATCAACACTTTCGAGAATACTCCAAAGAAGTTTCTTATTCTACCAACACTCTTCTTCTGTGCAATAGTACAAAGCAAAATTGCCAGAAAAGAAATATTCCCATTCACATGAATACCATGATTGTTACCAAACAGGGAAAGAGATAAGAAGGAAGTTCCTTATTAGTAAGAAGTCAGGTTACTAACTGAAAAACTCTCTACATGAAATACAAGATGATAGCAAAGAAGAAAATAGTGATTTGGGTTACACACTTGGGAAGCAATGCTGATAATTATCAATATAGACAGACTTACTCTGAACAGAAGATGATAAATGTGCAGAGGAACTGTTTGTAAACTGAAAATTCATCCAATTGATTAGGCAGAAACAATTTTTCCTTAGGATCTTAGCAAGGTTTTGGTTTGTGTTCTCATCAGACAGTACTTTCAATTAGTGAGACAGAATGACAAAAGAACATGCGTTCAATGATCAGGGGACCTGCACCATCAAGATAGGCATCTGCCACTCATTTCTAAAGGATTCTATAAGTGAGAATCAAGTGAAAACCAGAATGCTTAATAGTACTGAGCCAGACATCTGGGGGAAGATCAAGAAATTGGGCTAATTGCAAAGGAATTTAACACAAGTGGTCTGTAGAAAGTAGTTTGTACCTGGGAATGCACCTTTTAGTAGTTTTGTTGTATTTGATCAGCTACATGACAGAGAGAGGAGATAGACATACACATGACCAACAGCAAACAAAGAGAGGTGCAAAGGTGTTTCCATTTCAATATCCTTGACTTTACTTCCAAAAAGAGTGTGAAAGCACACTGCCATGAACCAGCCATTAATCCATGAAAATATAACTGGATCTGGAGTACTGTGTACTTGAACCACACGCACCACAGAAATAATAATTTATTAAGTTGAAGAGTCTCCTATGACTTGATTTCATTCTAAACTGATTTGCACCTGCCCCATGCTGTCCAGAATTGCTTACTCATTTTTTAAAATATTACGCTACCTACCACACTCACCAGCTGTAAGAGCAGCTGTTATTTATGTTGCCCTCTTTTCCACTAAAAAAAGGTCTTTTTCCTTCCTTCTTTCCCCATAAACTGTCAGCCTGGTAAAACACATTTTTCTAACAAAGTTCTGAAGTATTTCAGAAATGAGGAGTCTAATCAACGCATTGAATAATAGTTGCTCAGTGACAGAATCAATAGAGGCGCAGGGTTACTTACTCCTTTCCATTGACTGCACAGCATTCACAGGAAAGATGGTCTTATTTCAATTAATTTTTATTTCAGTAATTATTACAAATATTTTTTTCTTCTTGCATTGCTTCATATAAATCCCCAAATAACCTTCTTAATAATTCAGTAAGGATATATTTTCTCAGATTTTATGGAGACAGGAACTGCTTATATATGGATGTTGTATAACACAGCTTCTACTAGGGACCTTTCTAATCTCACCACATCATGAGAAAGGAGAAAGGGAGAGGACTCCTTTTCTTTGAAAGCACAGTAAGGAGTGAATTTCTTCAAAGTAGTAAATGGATTCAGAAGATCACAGAATAACTGAGGTTGGAAGAGATTCCCAGGATTGTCTAGCCCGACCCCTGCTCAAAGCAGGTCTATTTAGATGAGACTTGTTAAGCCCATGCTCAAGTAAGTTCTGGGCACCTCCAACAACAGAGACACCACAACCTCTCTTTGCATCCTATTTCAATATTTGATCATGCTCTAGGTAAAAACAGAAATCTTAATGCCTAATCAGAAGATCACATATTATTATGATTTTGTTAACAAAATTTTAAAATATATCACTGATATAGTCACAGTTCTTTTAATTTCCTTACATAGACACCACAACTTCCATTTGTTTTATTATAACAGAAAGCCCTTTTTGAACTGGTAGGAAATGGAGCATTTATCAAACTTTTTAAAACTCTGAAGTTGTTTAACAGTTAATGCTCCCCTGCAGAATATCGTGAAATAAGGGATATTAGTAGCTTCTAAGGAAAATTCAGTTTCTGTGAAATAACAGAATTCAAGAATTTTATCTGTCACAGCACAAAGAATTTATATACTCCTGAAGCACATTTTTATCACCTATGTTGGGGATGTTCACAGTATCCTTGTAAGTGACTTACTTTCTTCAAAATTCAGCAGAGCTCTCAGACTTGGTAACTTTCGGCAATGAGTTCTTACAGGTTAAGCATGAGTCACATGAAAAACAAAAACAGATCAAAAAAAATCACACCCTCTTGTTTTCTTCAGCTTTTTTATTTGAAACTTTCCGTTTTACTAGATATGGCTTTCCAATCATATGAGAAGATGGAAGCAGGGTATTTTGTTTGCATGTTCTGTCCTTTTTAGTTTTTCCATCTTTCCTCAGCTGGTGCATTTCAGAACTAAGGAGTCCAAACAAAGAGATATTGTCCATCTGGACAGGTCTTTTAATCCCGAATTATTTTCTAGCCCTTGTCTTTTGATTTCTCATAGGCTGACCCTAAATGAATTTAGCATTCAATCAAAGGAGAATAACTGATATACCTTTAGAGAATAGCAGAAGGAAAAAAGCCCAGAGAACATCATACCCAGAACAGATACAGAAAGGCAAGCTAGGTGGCTACTTAAATAAAGACTAGAATGAGTTTTTTCTAGAAATGGTTAATATGCAATCTCAAAGACACAGAAAATGCAACAACATTGAAAGGCACCTTTACAGAAAGCCCTTGAATGGCACACATTAGGATGACTAGGGATAATATCAGACAATAAATCAGACATTTGGATCTCACTGCACCTCAAGATAGTCATTTGTATTCCATAACCACTCCAGATATGGCTTTAGGAGGACTAATAACCATTTCTAATTTTGTGTACTGGTACTTCAGTAGTTCCCAAAGAACTACAATGGCTGAAATGAGTATCCATATGCATAAATAAATTGCCTCAGAGTTTACTGGGACTTTTCTCTAAAAAAGCTTTCATATAGATGGGACTAAATGGAGCTAGGATGGTAAGAACAGATGGCAAATTTATTTCTTAAGTCATATTAAAACACAGTTTTGCTCACGCGGTTTTTCATACTTTAAACTAAATGACCAATGGTAACTTTGCCTTTTGAAGCAATAGCAACAGATTTTCCTGCTTCCCCTGACTACTGCCAGGAGCCCTGAATTTTACTTGGGATATATAGAGCCAAAAGTCTATACTATCCCTTAATCATTTTATTTTATGTCTTGGCTGTTGCAAGGCGCTTCAGCTGCAGAATCTCAGACTCAAGTGTTTTAGTGGTTTATATTTTCAGAGGATAACAACATTCTGAACAGAGTTACTCTGCTTGCTTCCACATGACCCTTGTGAGACTTCTCTCAAAACAGAGAAGGCAAGTTCTGTCCTCGGCTGGAGGAGGATGAACACATGTGAGTTTGTAAAATGTCATCTGGATTATCTGGATCGAGTTCAACATCCACCTGCACTTTGAAATGTGGAAGAGCCAGGTGGCTGACTTGTGAGGGTATAAACCATCCCTTAACAAAAACTCTTTAAAATTCCTTAATATCTCTCTTGGAGACAGCAGAACAACTTTGGCTTCCAGTGCTGGTTTCACTGCCTTATGTTAGCTGCTAATTTAAAGCTAATTGTAGAGCAAGTCACATTCAAGTCACTGGAAAAAAGCCCAGTTACTTTTATGGTGCATGATCAAGCCTTGACAGAAAATAATAAAGCCATTAATTAAATCCATTTAAAATGAAAAACAACACAGCCCAGCTATGATTATTTAGAATTATGTGTATTTTTTCTAACCACTTACTTTCCCACATAAGCATAGGGGACACTGCTTTCTTAAACTTTATAAAACCAAACCACAGAGCATTTTCTGTTGTCACGCACTGCTTCGGCTGTAGTTTGCAAACGTGTACTGGCACTTTCAGCTAACACCTTCTCTTATCAATCACTTCTTTTTTTCCAAAATATGGAAGACATCTATTAAACATCAGACCTCAAAGCTGAAGCAATGCTTCCTCTGGGTTCCATGCAAGAAGTCCACTATCATCCGAAGGCAAATATGTTGCTTATTTCCATAAAAGAGTGAATTTAAAATATTGAAATATTTTAAAAATGCAATTATTAAAATATTAAATTATTATCATATTTCAAATAAAATGAGTCCGCTTAAGCCACTGCAGAGTACCGCATCTTTATTTCACATCCCTGGTAATGCTAAGGCTCAAAATATCCCCTCTTTTACTTACTTGTGTGCAACAACAACCAAGACCCTTTTCCAGGCAGCAGTAGGCATACCAAAAATAGAGTTCAGTGACTCAAGACTGAGAAGAGAGAAATCCCAGTAGAATGGCACAAGATAATTAAAACATAATCATCTGTAGCTCAGCTTTAAAGTAATTTGTACAAAGTGACAAGATGCCAAAGCTTCGGCACCTACAGTGTGTAAAAAGACAACATACCATGTGCAGACTCAGCAGAGCACAGTGTCTGCTGTTCACTAGGCTATGTGAAATACTTACTGAGACCTTGGATTAAGTATACCTACTGCATTCCTTCTGTTCATCCACCATCAGGCTCAGTAAAGTGAACAAGCTGTAAAATCAATAGCTTCCCATTTGTTCATTTTTAGGAGAGGCACAACGACGTTTTATATAAAAAGAGCCTGAACTGCCAACAATTCAATGAATCTGAAAGGACATACCAGTCACTGACCCAAAAAGGTAATAAGCACACACCAGTGAATGCTGAATGCTTCCCCACTAGAGAGACAGTTTAGTAATGGTGACATAATCTTTAACTTCTGGGTCATCAGGTATAAAATATCATTACTGTCCAGTAACTATTCAGTGACCCAAAGGACACAAGAAGAGTTGGCAATCCCAGTCTTTTTTGGACTAATGATAAGCAATTTCTGGCTAGACAAGTAGTTTTGTACAGTGCCAGGCGAAGTATGCCAAGCCTATTCTGTTCCAGGACTCACACAGGTATTTCAATGGGACTACCCACGAGCTTGACAACTGAGTACAAGTTTGAAGGTTATGTTGGACTGGGACCAAGAGCACTACGCTTCTCTTGGTGAACTTCTATGTATGCACAAGTACTGCCAAAAAAATGAGAAAGACCTAGATCCTTAAAAGTATTTAGCTACCAAAATCCCATTGCTGTAGCATGCTTAAATATCTCTGAAGACATGAGCCAAACCCACCCTCCACACTCCCAATTATTCTGTGTGTTGAGAGCCTTGCCAAAGAGGCCAGTGACAGAAAAAATATGCAGACAGTGCTAGAAAGAGAAATCACAGTTCACTGTTCCACAGCTCATACTTCTTCATAACCATACTAGTTTCTGCTTCTTTGATTCTGCTGTCATCCATTAGCACTAAAAACTCTTCAAAACAAAATCCAAGATGCTTCTGATTCTACAACAGGCCTGCAAAAATAGCTATATAGTTTAATCACAATACCAAAACCACCAGAACGTTATACTGACTCACAGAATCACAGAATAACCAGGTTGGAAGAGACCCACCAGATCATCAAGTCCAACCATTCCTATGAAACACTAAACCATGCCCCTTTGCACCTCGTCCATTCGTGCCTTAAACACCTCAAGGGAAGGTGAATCAACCACCACCCTGGACAGCCGATCTCAGTGCCCAGTGACCCCTTCTGTGAAATTTTTTTTCCTTACGTCGAGCCTGAACCTCCCCTGGTGGAGCTTGAGGCCATTCCCTCTTGTCCTGTCCCCTGTCACTTGGCAGAAGAGGCCATTATCCTCCTCTCAGGTAGTTGTAGAGAGTAATAAGGTCTCCCCTCAGCCTCCTCTTCTCCAGGCTGAACAACCCCAGCTCTCTCAGCCGCTCCTCGTAAGATTTGTTCTCCAGCCCCTTCACCAGCTTTGTTGCTCTTCTCTGGACTCTCTCCAGAGCCACAACATCCCTCTTGTGGTGAGGGGCCCAGAACTGAACACAGTACTCGAGGTGCAGTCTCACCAGTGCCGAGTACAGGGGGAGAATAACCTCCCTGGACCTGCTGGTTACGCCATTTCTGATACAAGCCAAGATGCCACTGGCCGCCTTGGCCACCTGGGCACACTGCTGGCTCATGTCCAGTCGGCTGCCAACCAACACCCCCAGGTCCTTCTCCTCCAGGCAGCTTTCTAGACAGACTTCTCCTAGTCTGTAGCACTGCACAGGGCTGTTGTGCCCCAAGTGCAGGACCCGGCATTTGGCCGTGTTGAACCTCATGCCACTGGACTCTGCCCAGCGGTCCAGCCTGTTCAGATCCCTTTGCAGAGCCTCCCTACCCTCCAGCAGATCCACACTTCCACCCAGCTTAGTGTCATCCGCAAACTTGCTAAGGGAGCACTCAATGCCTTCATCCAGGTCATTGATAAAGACATTGAACAGGGCTGGACCCAGCACTGAGCCCTGGGGAACCCCACTTGTCACTGGCCTCCAGCTGCATTTAACACCATTTCCCACCACTCTCTGGGCCCGGTCATCCAACCAGTTTTCCACCCAGGAGAGTGTGCGCCTGTCCAGGCCAGAGGCTGACAGTTTCTGAAGCAGAATGCTTTGAGAAACTGTGTCAAAGGCTTTACTGAAGTCCAGGAAGACCACATCCACAGCCTTTCCCTCATCCTGCAGCCAAGTCACTTTGTCATAGAAGGTGATCACATTAGTTTGGCAAGACCTGCCTTTCGTAAACCCATGTTGACTGGGCCTGATCACCCGGTTCTCTTGCACGTGCTTCACGATAGCACTCAATATCACCTGTTCCATGACTTTCCCTGGCACTGAGGTCAGACTGACAGGCCTGTATTTCCCTGGATCCTCCCTGTGACTCTTGTGTAGATGGGTACAACATTAGCCACCCTCCAGTCCAGTGGAACTTCCCCAGTCTTCCAGGACTGGTGGAAGATGATGGAAAGGGATTTGGTCAGCACATCCGCCAGCTCCTTCAATACCCTCAGGTGAATCCCATCCAGCCCCATAGACTTGTGGGTGTCTAGTTGGGCTAGCAAGGCTCTGACTACCTCCTCTTGGATCACGGGAGCCTCATTTTGCTCCTCTAACTCCTGGGTTTGTACACAGAGGGAACAACTTTCTTTACAATTAAAAACTGAGGCAAAGAAGGCTCAGCCTTTTCCTTATCCCTTGTCAATGTTGTTCGTTCTGCGTCCAGTAGGGACTGTATGGTCTCCCTAGTCCTCCTTTTATTATTTATATATTTATAGAAAGATTTTGTTATCTTTCGCAGATAACAATCTGATTTCTAGTTGAGCCTTAGCCCTTCTGATTTTTCTCTACACAATCTCACTTCCTTCCTGTAGTCCACCCGAGAGGCCTGTCCCCTCTTCGAGGGCCCATAAACATTTCTTCTTGGTATCACTCAAGATCTCTCTGTTCAACCAAGCTGGTTTTTTCCCCTGCCAGCTTTTTTTCCGGAACATGGGGATGGATTTCTCCTGAGCTGCTAGGACCTCCTTTTTGAAGAGCTCCCAGCCCTCATGGGCTCCCTTACCCTTAAGCTCTGTCTCCCATGAGACTTTGCCAACCAGCCTTCTGAAGAATTTAAAGTCTGCCCTCTGGAAATTAAGTGCTACTGTCCTGCTAACCACCCTCTTCACTTTGCCTAGAACAGAAAACACTATCATGTCATGATCGCTTCGTCCTAGGCATCCTCCTACTGCCACATCCCCCACAAGGCCTTCTCTGTTCACAAACAGCAGGTCCAGGAGGGCACCTTCCCTTGTTGGTTCATTCACCAGCTGTGCAAGGAAGTTGTCTTCCACACACTCCAGGAACCTCCTAGACTGCTTCCTTTCTGCTCTATTGTACTTCCAGCAGATATCAGGAAGATTGAAGTCTCCCACAAGAATGAGAGGCATCGATCCAGAGATTAACCCCAGCTGTTTACAGAAGAGCTCCTCAGCTGCTTCTCCTTGGCTGGGTGGCCTGTAACAGACTCCCATCACAAAATCTACCTTCTTATGGGCTCCTCTGATTTTAACCCACATAGAGACCCATTTCCCTAATCTGTATCAGGGAAGTATAAAGATTCATTTCAACAGGTTAACTGTATGCTAAAGGAAAAAAGCTGTACTGGTCTTTGAATGGATAGTCACATTGCACATTCAGCTGTGGTGCATGTTTTGTCTGTAATTTCCATTCTCTCAGTGTTATGCCTGTGAGATGCAGAAGAATGGACAGCACTTGTCAGACTATTACTTCAGAAATTGAAATACTTAAAATAATAACTGATGAAATCAAATGCATATCCAACTACTATTTGCTTGAAACATAGACAAGTAGATAGCAAATTATTCCATTTGTAATTAATTCACAGAAAGAATGAGGAGTTAAAAGCAAGGAATATAAATACATTCTTCAGTACTTGGCAGCAAATAATGGCTGAACAAGCATCTCAGAAGGGAAGTTAATGAATGACAACGGGAGCAGCACATGTGTAATTTGAGATAGACCACAAGAAAATTAAACAGGTTGCTTATGGGAAAACAGTTACCTTCTCTATATTTTGCTCACAAAAAAATATGGAATTCCTAATTGAATTGAAGGCTATTACTCAATCAGAAGCTTCTCATGAATTCAGCAACTAAGAAAGTATGCTTCCAAAAGCAGAGACACAGGAGATAACTGAAGCTGTAGAACCACACCGATGATTTTCATCAACACTCATCCCCAGGTTATAAAAAATAAAATCCATCAGAAAAGAAGATACAATGCAGTGATATAAAGGTAATGGTGAGACATAAGCAAAAAAAAGAGAAGAAAATAAAATGTCTGAACATTTTTGGGGGAAAACTATGCTTGACTACTTGCACATGCATGCATGCAAATTCAAATTCACTACACAAAACTTATACCTAAATAAAGCTCATATTTTCAGAAATCCTAATTCCCCTTTGAAAGGGCTGTCTAGAATCTTCACATATCTTAGCAATGTTTCAAGAGCCTTGTGATATCTGCAGTTTTCAGAACTTAACCACAGTTTTCAAGATCACACACAAGCAAACTTCCTAAAGGAAACACCATGGTGTGTATAAACATCCCAGATGTCATAGCAGTGCCAGATGAATAGCCAAAATCCGTGACTTTAAACTGATGGAAAATTAAACAGAAGTCAGACTCACAAGGCAGATCACAGCCTGACAATTTTCATATAACAACTCCCTCACTAACAGCAAGAAATATTTTATGGAAGTTGTAGGGGGGGGTCTAAAAGGTATTATTGAATTAAAAATCCAGTTCATAAATCCTATGATGCCATAGAACCGGAAAGAGAAGAAAACAGAACATTTTTTTTTTCCCAGGATCAGTACTGAAATTAAATCTGTGGTCTTCTCAGTTACCCTGACAGCACTCAAGGGCATCCGGTGCTAAAATAACAATAGTAAGAGAGTCTCGTATTCCTCATTCAAAGAGCAGATCCCACTCTGTGTTCCTGTTCCAGATGTTAGAAGATAATTGCTTGCTACCTTTATTGTTTGCTTTCAAAGTTCCCTTACCATCAAATGAACTTCGTCACAGTTGCTCTGCAGTTAGGGTCAGAGGACAGCGGGGACTGAAATCTGTTATCAGCATTTGCCATTTAGTGCTACATATAACCAGTGCACTCATTAAACTTAAATGCCAACCTGCAGCCAGAAAAAGTGATGCAATTTTTTTGCCTAAATGAAAGACTTTAGCCATTCTTTAGTCCCAAGCTTGACAGAAAGCACACCATGCATCATATGCAGAATCATCTCAGTCTGAAGCAAGGAGCAGCACCATCAAGGAAGGTCTAGAGAGAGTATTATCAGCCTAGGGTATGGCAATGCCAGCTGGCATAGTCTAATTCATGAGCTGACAAGTGTTTTGAGAGACCTTCAAATAAGAAGCAATAAAAACTACTTTGAGTATCAGAGACCCAGTGGGCAAAGGAGGCCAAATAATGGCAAGAGATTAAATAGATTTAATATACTACTGAGCCCTCATACATAAGTGTCATTAGCTCACACACACTTCATTTTCTAAAAGATCAATTACAAAAGTCCTGCCACTGAATAAAGATTGCAGCTTTTACTCTTAAGCTTCCAGAGCAGCAAAAAAAAAAAAATTAGCCTGGCCAATTCATAAATTATACAAGAAAAAAACAAAAAATGCCAATAGATGATTTCTTAATGAATCCCATAGTTTCTTGAGACTCATGACATCTAATTTTAGTGTCAGTACAGCTGGAGACAGCACTGTGGTGTATAGCTGTGTGGTAAAACTTTATTCATGAAAGCACATGCACAAGTCTGTCAACACCAGTATTAAAAAGGCCTGAACACTGTGTGTGTGTATATATATATAAAAATATATATATATTCCAACTTTACTGAAGTAACACTAAAATTTCACATTCCTATATTATCCAATTAGACTAATAAAAATCACTTTGGAGAATACATTAAACTAGCGTCAGACAAAACAACTGTAGCACTTGTTCCTCATAAGGAGGATGCTTCTAGCCAGAGCAAAATTTGGCTGCTACATTCATGAACTTCTTACTATAATATTTTTCTGACATCTGCTACCATATATTCAGTGCTTGGGTGCTAATACTGACATGGGATATGATACCATACACCTGACCAGTGCTTCAACAAGCCTTAGAGAAGTCAGAATCAGAAGCAAAAGAGACAATTCAATATCAAACTAACATGGAATGGAATTTTGGGTTCTCAGGTGTTCCTGTTACCCTGTATGTTTTTGATATGCAGTATAAAAATGTTATTTCTATTAAATGAGGTACTAACAAATCAATTTCTAAATCACAACTCTTTTTCAAACCATTCCTGCAATGGCGTTCCTGGAAGCTCTCGGGGTAGAGGTAGCATAGACTTCTAAAGCTTCTCTTCACATAATGCTGAAATGTGTGCAACTGGTTCTGATGAGGCAGGGTACAAAGTTTCCTTAGGCATTCCTGCCCTTCTTGCTAAAGCCTTTGGACACAGGTCTTTTTGTGTGGAAAGGCACAGGCAAGATAAACACCAGCTTGCATGAATCCTGGAATCCAAACAATACAGTCATGATTTCACTCCCTCTGTGTTTTGAACGAGGGTAGAGGCTTCCTTGCTATAAAAATCGTCCAAATGTATTAAAAATTGTCACCATGCTCAAAGACAAAAGGCAGAAAGAAGAAAACACCATTCTCAAAACCGAAGACCAGGAACAGAAATGGATTTGCAGTTAGGCCCTTTCACACGGACAATACTCAAAAGAACTGAGATTGGAACTGGATCTCCTGCTAATTCGTTTATCATTCCAATAAAATTTTACTAATTGTTATCACGCCAACCTTTGCAGTGACATATGCATTAGTCATATAGCTGAAATTATTTCACCTTCAAGAGCAAATGCAATCTAAACACAGTACCTGAGCATAACTTAATTACAGGATTACAGAACGGCTTCTCTGATGTGCATGACATGCCTATATCCCTGCAGAGGGATGCTGGAAGGTTTCAAACACAGTGGTATGATGCTTCATTTTCAATCTTCTATTATGCAAGGGCATCAGTGGTTTAAAAACTCAGTGACCAGGCATCCTCTCTATATTTAAAACCATGCTGCAAGGTTTGAACAGACTGCAAAGGAGTATAGCAGGTCCATGTAAGTACCTATCATGGTTTCATTACAGAAAAACCTAGAGTTTAACCTATGGTTAAACAGGTGTGCCATAAAGGGTGTGCAGAAGCCAGTAGGTTAGACACACAACTGTTACGCTAAGAAACTGCTCTCATTGGGACAGCTGGAGCAGAAGCAACAAAATTCTGATACAACTTGTGCCCACAGACAGCATTGCTGGTGACACTGTAGGCTGAAGCTCCTGGATAAAGTCCACTTCAGGCAGCAGAAGCCACGGCCTTCATTTTAGAGTATAGCACAAATAATTTGGTTTTTTGGATCACGGCAGAAGGGGAACTGCAAGGCCAGAACACACAAAAACCAGTGGATTGTCTTTGAACACGTCTACTTCTCATACATCTCCAACTGCAGACTTTGGACAACATCCTCCCCTTACATTGCTCCTGCAGGTGTTTATCTGTGGAAGGCTCCCTGAGGAGTGTTGGAGAGCTCATCATCACCTCCCAAAATGGACAAAACAATTTTCTCCGCAGTATTACACAACAGGACCTGAAAGAAACACTGTAAGTTATGCAGTGGTTATATGGGAGTTAGGATTCCAGCACCTTACAGCCACATGCATCCCTTGTATAATGTTTCATACATTTTCAGCACACACACTTAAGATAGCTTTTTGATTTGAAAGGGAAGCCTATTCAGAACATCACGGCTACACTGGTTACTGGTTTTTGTATTTACAGCATAAATTTATTCATGACCAATGCATAACTGTTTGTTCTTTACCTCAAATATTGCCTCTTCACTGTTTTACTCTCCCTAAATATATTTATAGAAAGCTATAACATCTTCTCCCAGATTTTGCTTTCTGAGATTAAATAAATTTATCCTACCTCACAGAGGATAAGTTGTCCCTTTACATTCCAAATATGTTTCATCAGCATCTGTTGCAATTTGAATAAATTCTTATTACAAATGAATGATCAGAACTTTATGTGGTGTTTTACACTCGGTTATACCAGCATACTTCCTTCTGTCTGCTGAAAAAGTTGGCTTTCATATCTTTTAGCAGTATATTCACCACATCTGTCACACATTTTTAAGGGCCATTATTTTGCTGCAGGAGGCAGATGATGTTTTTTCCAGCTTAGAAGCAGAAATTTTGGCTATCAATCACCAAACGTGTGAATTTTAACTTTGTATTATTTCATGCCTTTTTCATGCTCCTAATTATTTTTCACATGACTTCCCAGTCCTCCTTCGACACAAATTAAAAGGAATCATCAGTATAACAGTAGAATTTACTGGCACACTCACAATTTTTATGACACATTTATTAGAGAAATACTAAAAAAGATCAGTCCCTAAGCCAATGTATAAGACTTCTTATTTGCTTGGAGGGAAGCTACTCCTACTTTCTCTTTCACAGAGACTTGACATATCCATTACAATTCTTCCGTTAGTAACCATTTTCCCTAGCTGAACTAACAACATCCATGTGATACCATCCCAAATGACTTTGGGAACAAAAGAAAAATAAAATCTACCACAAGTCCCGTTCACTAAAGGGGAGAATAATCTTCCATTTCTCAAAAATTCCATCATCTTGACCTTAAAAAAACCTCAATGGCAAATCATTATGTCAGTATATAACTGAACTTTTAAAATTATTGTTTCAAAATATGTTCTAAAGCCTAAGAATGTAATTACCTGCATAGCTGTTTTCCTCATTCTGAGCAATGTGCAAAATATTATTCTTATTACCAAAAGAAAAAAACTGATTTTTTTTTCTTGAGAAACACATCAAAGGGTGAAAAACTGAAACCTTTTCTTTCTTGAATGACTACATTTTCCTGATCCAGCAAAGCTTTAAAAAAAAAGAAGAAAAAAAGAATATTTTACAAAGCCATCTGCAAAATAACCCCTCTACTAAAATACAGTTTAAGCCTGCACTGATATTCAGTTGAGAAAAGTTTTTATTTGTATTATCATTATGGGGTAAAGACAGTAGGGAATTTCTCTGATAAAATTCTTGGATAAAGTTATAAGTGATCTTTTTGAATATCTAAGTTTAAGAAGTTTTTCTTTCAACAAAGTGCTTTGTATAATTTGCCTTAACATCTGTGGACCTGCTGAGTTCCTTCTTCATTCACATTTCACTAGACCTATAATTAAATCCTTGTCAAAATTACATCACTTTGGGTGTCCTAATGAAGGAAGCTGGTAAGAGTTTGCTGAAGGGAGAGCAACAAAGCTGCCTTGTTACTTAAAACTAGTTTTTGCAAGATTCATTCTCTTCAGCAGATGGAGGGCTGCAGTAAAAGACAGAGACTCAGGGCTGAAGAGGTCATAAAACTCTCAAGAGCAGGAAATGAATGACTTAGGCATATCTGCCAATGTGGTCTATTTATGAGAAGTCATTAGGCATTCCCAGTCTTTTCTGTTCCTGCTCCCTCAAATAGGAAAATAGTATTTTAAGAGCAGTAAACACAAATAATCTTGTTTTAATATAAGCTTATTCTTGATATTTGCTTTTATACACTATGCCTGTAAGTCATACCAAATACAAAAAATATCCACCTGCTACAGAGAAAACAATTAGATGTATAAGTAAATGGGGGATTTTCTGCTTTGAAACTTGATCCTGCAGCACATGGAGAGTTTTGAAGCAGTAAATACCTTCTACAGTATTGATAACACATGATTCAGTCTATGAACAGGGGTTTTAGCTCCTGATGCTAGCAACCTTTGAAGGCCTTGTTATTATGCCACAGATGTAAAGCTCACGGAGAAGTCATCCAGCTCCCAACAGCTGTGTCACAAGTCAGTTGACTGGACTGCACTGTGGACCCTTCCTTCTCCTTGGCTGTAGAGCTCCATGAGTCTCACGTGCCTTTTTCCACATGTGCTCCAAATAGTCACTGTGAGCAGCTGGACCCAGGCTGCTCCATGAGGGACAGCTTTAAGCCTTACCGGGCAAATTGTTACTGGAGCCACTGGCATTTTTGCCAGAGAAAGGAAAGCAAATTTAGAATAGTGTCTGTAAGTATTAGCAGTGTGCAATGGTCATCAAGGTGCAAAGATGCTTGCACAAGGACTAGCCAAAAAAAAAAGTGATCATAAGGACTAGCCAAAAAAAAAAGTGATCATAAGGTCTAGCCAAAAAAACAAGCGATCAGAAGAACCCTGATACCCTCATAGAGTAATTTTACTTGAAAGTGCTCTGAGGTACTATTAGAAAACAGTATAAGGTAAGAGCAGAAGTGAAAAGTTAAAAAACGAAAGAAAACTTCAAGAACAGATAATTTCTAGATGCTGTTTGCAGTCATCTATTGATTTAGTGCTTTGATTTTTACTGAGTATTAAAAAAATTGTAAAATACTGAAAGCAGTAATTAAGTTAGGATAAATAGGGTTGTGCTTTCCTGAATATAACGCGCTGTATAAATAAATGAAAGCAAAACTTCAGAGTGGAATATACTCTGAGAACAGTAAAAGGAATGGTATCTCTGGGGATTAAATACAAGTGCTCACAATAACATCCTTATTATAGTGACCATTAAAACCAGCGTAAAAATAAGCAAAGAATGAAGACAAAGAAAATTTAATGTATGCCTTGTCTTAAAATAAAGTTCTATATACTGAGAAGTTATATACATGGACCTACATAATCCCTTTCTACCTGTACATTTGTACAAAAGGTTGCACACTGATGACAAAATGACTTGCAACTGGGCTCTGGTCAAAATGTATTCATAAATATTATCACAATGTAAACCCACAATCCCTTCTAAATATTCCTAATTTATTTTACATTCTTCCAACACAGTTGTGACATTTTACATTTCTTTAAATAATATTTAGCACCAGAAAGCAAAGACAACCAGGATTGTAAGACCTGGCAGTTGCTCAGTGCTCCCCCGACCAGCAGCTTCTCATAGGCCAGTTACAGCTGCAGATCTGAGCTCTTCAGGAATTGATGGGATATTCAAATACCCTGTGAGTCCACGGGACTCTGATCAGAAGTCATCGTATCCCAAGACTAATATCTTTTCTATTGATTTTGGTTTCAAAGACTAGAATTCAATTTGCTCCCTAGTGAAAGGCTTACTAAGTTGCACCACCTTCTCATTACCTGGTGTTATTAAAAGTGAACAGAAAATAACCTTGTCCAATGCAAAATAAAACCTTGTATACTGCACCTCTAGAAGTGCTTAAGGAAATTTTGGGCTTTTAGCTCCCACTGACATCAGTGCTAAATGCCAAAGATAAAGTAATTAGGAAGCCATAAAAAAACACTCAGAGAACTGCATGGAATAACTGTAAATTAATTTTACCTTATTAACTACATTCTCATGTTTTCAGTTTTGCTGAGAGGGCTCCAAATGTACCATGGTCATTGAAAAGCCAGACATTCCAAGCTAAATGAAGCACATGTTTCATGGAAGTTATTAAACAAAGGATTATAAAACTTGTAATATAATTTTTCCTATAAGTCTGCCCTAAACATTCAGACAATGGCATATATCTTTCAGAATTGAGACAATAATTTTACTTGATGACTTGACTGAATTTCCAAACCAGATAATTGTTCTTCAGAGAAAAGAAAAACATCCAGCTGATGCATTTAATTTATAGCAAACCTTAAAATAAATGGTACAAGTCATTAATTTAATATTGCAAAAGACCTATAAATCAGATTAAATACTCAGTTGCATATATTGCACAAGAAAATTAACAGCTTTCATTTACCTGCCTCTTCTTGGTCATCATTTCTCTGGGAACAACTCTTCAGCAACTTGGCACACATTTTTCAAGGTACACTGAGTTGATGAAAGATTTATACATTAATTTCTAGCCTACAAACTATACAATCTACAGTTCAATGACAGAACCTAAAAAATTGTGTTTCCCATCCTAAACAACATGGAGTTCTAGCACCAGAGCTCAAATTTCAGAGTACCCCTGTGCTGGTAGTTCCTAAGCTGAGCTCAGTCACAAGATCAAGTCAATTATTTGTTACCTGTAAATATGTAGTGTAATTCGGTGGAAGACCATGTGTGGTCCAGAAGAAATGTTAGGGAGTCACACTGAGGGGAATGAGGGGGGAGGCTTATGTCCTTGCACGCTGAGGTAGAGAAACTCATGCTCTTAGTGAAATGCATCTGAAGGGAGCATTTGGAAAAATGTCTTAGTAACTATCCTTGGGCTCTGGCATTTCTCCATATTTGTAGTCTGCAAAGGAGTTTTCTAGGGTCTTAATTATCTCCTTCACATATACACAAGAGAAGCTGAACCTATGCCTCAACCCCTCTAGGCCTCCACTTCTCTGATAAGCCTTTGCTTCAGGACAGTGTAGAACTCTGCCGGTTCCTTTGGACTCATGTAACTTCCACTTTTACTTCTTACTCATAGCACTGAAAGAAAACTCACAAATTAAAACCATGAGCAAGATGAGAACAGAATCGTAGGAAGGTTTTAAAAAAATCTAGAATGGCAAAAAAATACAATCCATAAGTAAATTAATAACTTCACACAAAGGAAGAGTTTTTGGAGGTGGATTTGGGTTTTTTGTTTGTTTTTTT
The DNA here is from genome assembly GCA_033459285.1 of Clamator glandarius. Classification (NCBI taxonomy): domain Eukaryota; kingdom Metazoa; phylum Chordata; class Aves; order Cuculiformes; family Cuculidae; genus Clamator; species Clamator glandarius. The sequence continues at coordinate 2,367,697 of JAUNZM010000046.1, forward strand.
TTAAGGGGTGTTGAATTTTATCACTATTGGTTTTTGTTTTGTTGTGGGTTTTTTTTGTAAAGTGTGTATTAGTATTCCCATGAAAGCAAAGCAGATTTCCTAATTAAGAGATTGCAGATCTACTCAGCAGTAAGATTAAATGGCATCTTGCAGCAAAAGAGAAAGGGAAAAAAGTGTCTTGGATTGCCAAGTATTTAAATCATGTTAAAAGCTGTTGGCAGGATGGACAGAAACTGCAAAGAGACTACTGGCTCGTGTTTCAGTGAGTAGTTCTTGTACATTCAATTTTAAGTCTTTAGTTTCACCACTACAAAGTATACAGTGTCTGTTCTGAAGGTTAAACATGAAAACACAAACTAGAATTGTCAGATTTCTTTTTGCACCTACACCAAATTTGTTGTGTGATCTTAGCAAATCATTCAATACTCCACTGCTCCACTGATAAAATGAAAATAAATAATAGCAATTAGATATGGCAGTTTTGTGGATAAATCCATCAATCTTTACAAAGTACTTTAATATATGATGATGATGAAACCTACAGAAGGGCTTATAAACAGTTATTTCAAAATTCAAAGCCATCCATTCTAAATCCACAAACGTTAAGTAAAATATATCACAACATAACTATCTAGAGGGATGGGAAGGAGAAAAAGCACAACACAACTTTAAATCATGAAATGCACATGGGATTCCACCGTGTGTTTTTAGAACGATGGCTATTATTCTTCAAATGCCATTTGGCTGGATAAATATGAACAGCAGGAACAGCTATAGTTCAATGAACTTTCCACGAATATCTTGGCAGGTGGGTATCAAAATCCCTAAGTGAGTAAAAGCAGAGATGCCTTGTTACTGATAAAATGAGCAAGCTGTAGGGGGAGGGAGTATCTCTGAACCAGAAACATGCTTTAGAATTCCTGGGAAAAATGAAGACTGGAGCAGTTTGCCTTGGCAAACAAAGATAAATGACCTACCATGTCAATTAACATGTTAAGGAAATGCAGCCCACAATTGCAGAGGGATATGCACTGTGAGAACAGAACACATTCACGTTCAGCATCCCATTTATAATGAAGTTATTATTTTGGTCTATATCTCATTGCTTTCTGCAGAACCGCAATGACGGTTAGAGGATTCTCTTGCCAAGCTACAAGTTAAACCACTATTGCCACAGTACAGCTGTAAATATACAGAAAATTACCATAGGGTCAAACAAACTCGGCCTGTACTTATCTTTACCATCATTACTCATTTTTTTCCTCCTTCCCATTCAGAAAAGCATGTTACACGGATCTTTGAAGCAGTGCTACAGATTAGAAGGGCCCTCACTCTGTCTTCCCAGCCTGTCCTCCCTGCATCATGCAATGCCTTGTTAAAACAGGTGTTCAGGAATGCAAAAAGCAGCACTGCTCCTGAATGCCTAGAAGCATAGCCCAGCACAGACCTGGACAAAAATCTTTTCAGGTATTTTTTACAAGGCAACCACTGATAAAAGCAGTCACCTGGCAGAGAAAAGAGAAATACAGGTTGGAAACTTCCTTTTTGAGTTTACCTGTCCTATATAATTAAGAAATTTCAGGCATTCCTTAAACTGTGCGACAGACAGTTCCTCCTTTCTGTGACTTTCAGGAGTACAGAATCAGAGGTCTCCATTGGAAAAGAAACCAAACAGAATATACAGTATTTTCCCCTGAAAGGACACTGCTTCCCTACAGAGCTTCTGCATATATACTTTCCTTTCTCAGCTTTCTGGCTCCCTACAGATTTAAATTAAAGGGGGAGAATATTTGTTCTCAAAGTAACCTATCTTTTTAAATCAACGTGGCTGGTTTTATCTCTTTCCTCTAGACTTCCAGGCTGAAGAGCCCCACAGAATTAATATGGCTGCTGACATGTATAGGGTAAACTGAATCAACCCTTTCGTTTCTGCCCAGCAAATGCTGTGATAGCTCTCACAGTAAACCCATGGACTCTGTGCTCCTTTTTCCTGTTTCAAGAGCCTCAAACATTCTGAAAGCTAATACACTTCCTTTACCCTTCCAATTAAGCAAATTATTTTCTCATAAATTATAAGAACCTTCGAGTCTCCAAATCCCAAATACCTTCAAAAAGTCAATGAACAACTCTGGAAAACGTAGTCGGTTTTCAGTACCAAGGTAAAAATCACTCCCATTCATTCTCCTTCTAGGAGCGTACAAATCATGCTTACTGCCCATGTTGAAGTGATGCCTAGATGCACTGTGACCAAAGAACCCTCACTGCAATATTTCACGTACCCTAAGGGTTGTTGAGCGTAACACAGAATTAGAGAGAAGGCTTTGTGGGCTAAAGACTCCCTTCAAACTGGCCCAGACTGCTCTTACAGGAGTAAACTGTGGCTTTGTTTAAGTATGTGAAGGCAGAATTTAACCTCCTTTTTCCTAAATTAAATTCTAGATATAAAAGGCCCTATAAATGTTTTAGAAACACCTACCAGCATGTTCTAGCACAAGTCAGTTCAATAAAGACTTTACATATTTACTTTTCTTCAAGCATACATTTCAGTTACATTTTTAAGTGCTATGCATGGTTGCAAAGGTAGTAACTATTTCTTTCTATAATGAGATACATCCCCTTATTGGAAAAAGAGGGTATGATGGAGGGAATCTATGAACTTTAGGTGCCCAGGGCTCCAGTGACCTGAGAGAGTCCAGTTTGGGTTGCAACAGAGGGCCAGCTGGCTGGCTCTACAACCATATCAGCATAAAAACAACATGATTGTATAGGCATGCATAACCAAACACTGGGCAATCTCTCTGGCCTCAGTTTCCCAATTTCAGTAGGAATGCTGGCCTGGTATGCACCCCCACTAATGAGCATTCCATAAAACAGACGAATGAGGACAAAATAATGAAATTCAAATATAGGCAGGGAAGGATTAAGGCTAAACCTAAAATAATTGTTTTTATTTTACAGCCTACACTAACTACAGCAAATCTGTACTGATGGAACTGGACATAACTTCCTAACCTGAAGACCCCACCTTAAGATTATTATCTTTGCCTGCCTGGGGCAAGAATGTGATTTATTAACATTTCTGGGTCATCCCTTGAAGCCAGCAACAATTTTGTTTGTGCAGAGAGTAGAACAATAAACCATAAATTCGCATTCAAGAAGTAGTATGTAATAAGTGTTTATACTTAAATATAATATGCTTGTTGTTTCTCAAACTCTGGCCACGTTTCAGTCCCCTAGAGACAAAGCATAAAATCTAAGTGAATATTTAGTTTATCATTTTCCTAAATGTGTCTTGCACATCATATAGATAGAGATAGATAGATAGATAGATAGATAGATAGATAGATAGATAGATAGATAGATAGATAGATAGATAGATAGATAGATAGATTCCCAGCTCTTAAAGGGGATTAAAACATGCATCACAGAATACATTACTCTCTGTAGTCCTCTGCAGTTATCTACTACAACAATATGGGAAGGGAACAGTCAGTCTTTCCTGCAGGCTGAAAGATCCTTCTCTCCAGAAAATTCTTCAGTATCTGCAAAAAAGCTGCAAAAATTATTCCCACTGTTGCACATGGCCTGTGCCTTTGGGCCAATTAAATTCCGAGGCCCAAGATCAGAGAAAACTTTGAAATATCTCCATCTTTTCCAGTCCACCCATCTGTAGGACACCACTTGTATGCATTGCTACTGTTAATCAAACATTTAAGCTCACTTCTAAATAAGGGAAGTTTTCCACAACTGGAGTCTAGCAACTCAATCCCAAATATTTAAAAGAATAAAGGCTGGTTTTGTTATTATTTTCTCATATTGTATTTTAATTCCTCCCCCTCCCCTGATGTATTCATTAGTCTGGAAAAGATATTTTCAAATTAGGTGGGGGGAGGGAAAGTCCTATACTTTGTAAACTAAGCATAACAGCTTTTTTAAACCCATGTTTTAAACTTATCACTGTTTCTGCAGAACAAACAAATAACACCGTTGGTGATAAAACATCAGATGCTGAAAAACACTGACTGTTAGAAGATCTGTGAGTTCTGTTTTCAGCCGGATACTCTATAGGAAACTTTAGCATGATTTATAGCATCAGAAGCACAGCAGTATATGTGGACTGTAAAAATATGTGTTACACAGCATCTGTCAGTAACCTTTCTGCTTAAAAGTTCATGAAGACACACTCCCAGTAAAGGGTGCTATCATATTTGTCCAGTAAAATAATAATATTCTACCTGCAGTGCTCTTTTTCTGAGGAGGATAAACTTTTTTAACGAGTCAAAGAATTCAAGTCAGCAGTGCTGCAAACTGATTGCTTTGGAATTTTTTTTTCTGACTGGTAATTGCTGAATCTGGACGATTATTCTTCAAGTATAACTACAGGAAAAATAATTTTACAGTTTGTGAAACACCACTGTTTTCTTCTCTCCAAGAATCCAATGGCAAAACCAAAAGTATTTGGATACAACCCTTTCACATTGTTGAAGTGCCAGCCAGAAGAAATCTGATCTAGTATTTGTCTATCCTTCTGACACACTTCTTTTCCGAAAGGAAAGAGACTATTATTACATTAGACTAGAAAATGTGGCTATTTGTGATCTGCTGTATAAACAGCTGAGAGACAGATCCCTGTCCTGCTGCAAACATAAGAGAGGAGCATCAGAAATGGCAAAATCTACAGCAGTCCCAAACTAAGCCTTGTTGTCTCTGCTCTCATGAGAACACTTAGTCAACTCTAATCTGGATTTTTTTTTCCAGACAGAAATGGGTTATTTGATTAAAGGTCTAACTGGGATTTAAAATCTTAGATTACAGAATTCATGGATGAGAATGAAGAGAGAAATTACAGCCCTGAATTTGATGAAGCAAGGGGTAATCTGAAAGGTAACTGGGCTATTGAGAAAGAAAAAAAGCAACTCATATGCTCTGAGACCTAAATGAGGCATTTTGGACTTTGGCAAGGCAGTCACTTTTTCAAAACCAACTTCCTATTTGTAAAATTAGGATATTACCTTAATCCTACAAGTTTTTCCAAGAATAAGAATGCTAATGAATATGAAGTACATGGCTATGATTATAGGAATAGCACAAATTCATACACAGCTAAAAACCAAACCAAACCCAAAATCCAGCAAAACCAAAGAAACAAACGCTCCCCACCCTCTCCCCAAATAAACCACAAGTAAAAATTTTAACCCTGGTATGGCAGAACTGCCAATCCTCAAGCATTTCAGCTGAGGCAGAGTATTAACTTGACTCCTTTTAAACACTGGACTGCTTTTCAGCATATATACACAGCTAGCTCAAGAGGCTGGCAAAAGGTAATGATAGTTCCTTTTCTCCATTCAAACTGACAAGTTTACTATGAGAAGAGCCATTTTGCAGGTCATTTATGTTATTCTAGAAAATTACTCTCAATCGAAGCAAGACTAGTATTACCAACTCTGCAATATTCATCCATGCAATCATGCACAATAGAAAACAGAGACTGCAAAAGCCCAGTACATTATTTTTTTTAGACAAAAACAAAAAACCCAGCAGAAAAACAGGCTAAGCAAAAACAGATAAAGAAAAACAAGCTTTCAAACAAAAAATACTGAACTTAATAATCCTTTGTTATTGCAGAAACTTAAACTGTTATCAATGCCTTCGTTACCTTCTGTGGCACATTATTCTTGTGGCTGCTGCTATTCTACCATGCATCTGAAGACTGTTATACAGAAGAGCATTACAGACAGCCTGCGGTGCATGGGGGCATGTGGAACAGACATTCGTGAGACAACAGCTTCTCCCCCGGGAAAGACTTGTTGACCTAGTGGTCCCTTCTAGGTATGCTGTCCTAGGAAAGAAATTGTTAAGGCAACTTGCTACTACTATTATTATCTCATATGTGCCTTGGAAAGATGGAAATTCCTCCAAAAGCTTGCAGTATTAGAAGTGAAATGAGAAGCTTTGGGAAAGGTAAATACATTAATATTAGCAAAACTGGAAGCCATTATGGTTTAACTTAGCTTGATGTTTGATAGGAGAAAGATCCCTTTGGTTCTCAGTGGTTGAATGCAAACATGAAAAGCTGTGTAGTCCCACATGCGTTTGTCTTGCCATCTCCTCTGCAGATACTCAAAACCCACATGGATGCATTCCTGTGCAACCTGATCTAGTCAAACCTGCTTTGGGGGGGGGCGGGGGGTGGACTAGATGATCTCCAGAGGTCCCTTCCAACCTCGATCATTTTGTGATACTGTGACTGTGTGATTTCAATTATTTATTATGCAAATCATGCATGACTTAACTAAAAATAATTAATACACTGCATATATTTTATTTATAAAAACATGTTTTTAAAGAAAATGAATAAAAGATGTAATAAAAAGTATATGGAAGACAGAATTGATGATAATCTATAAAAGGTGATTCACCCAATCAATTTTCTTTGTTTTGGAACTACAGCTTAGATCAGTGTATATATATATATAAAAATAGGAACCAGTAATACATTGTGCTGATACTGAGTTCAGGTTTCTGCAATAGACCAAATGCTAAGCTGCTAGTCCATAAATTCCTTCACAGCAAATAAACCATAAATCTATTATCTTTACAGCAGCTGCAATCTGGAAAATGTGCTCTCTGTTAATTTAGTTGCCTCATGAATATCATATTAACCAAGAAGCAACCTGAATGAGAAATATCTTATAAAGTTACAAACAGCTAACTGGATGACCAAGACAACTGTTTCATTCAGGCCCTTCCTGTCATCAAATAAAACTAAGATTTTTACAAGATAAAATGGCCTGTTCTTAATAGGGCTTACAGTATGTACCGAAATTATCAACAATGGTTAAGTCTCAATTAGATATGACTGGAAAGTTCATTTCCCAGCCTAAGTCAATTTTTTATCTTATTCTGATTCAAAATAAATAGGCATTGTTTGCTGTGGGATATGAAATGAAATATATACCACAGAATCATAGAATGCTTTGGGTTGGAAGGGACCTTTACAGGTCACCTAGTCTAACCCTCTTGCAGGATCAGGGACATCTTTAACTAGATCAGGTTACTCAGAGCCTCATCCAACCTGGCCTCAAATGCTTCCAGTTATGAGGCGTCCACAAATTCCCTGTTGCAGTGTTTCACAACTCTCAGTGTAAACAATTTCTTCCTTATAGCCAATATATACCTGCCCTTACTTAGTTTAAAACCACTACTCCTTGTCTAGTCACAATAGGCTCTACTAAAAGGTCTGTCCCCAACTTTCCTGTAGGCTCCCTTTAAGTACTTGAAGGCCACTATAAGGTCTCCCTGAAGCCTTCTCTTCTCCAGGATGAACAGCTCCAACTCTCTCAGCCTGTCCTTGTATGGGAAGTGCTCCAGCCCTCTGATCATCTTCATGGCTCTGCTCTGGACTTGCTCTAACAGATTAATGACCTTCCTGTGCTGAGGACTCCAGAGCTGGATGCAGTACTCCAAGTGAGGTCTCAAGAGAGCCGAGTTAGATGGGACAATAACCTACCTCAACATGCTGGCCACACTTCTGATGCAGACCAGGATTTGGTTGGCCTTCTGCGCTATCAGCACATATCGTTGGCTCATGTCCAGCTTCTCATCAATCAGCACTCCCAAGTCCTTCTCTGCAGGGCTGTTCTCAATCACATCATCCCTCAGCCTGTATTGAAACCAGAGACTGCCCTGACCAGGGTGTAGGACGTGGCACTTGATCTTTGTGAACCTGATAAGGTTCATAAGGGCACACTTCTGCATCTTGTCCAGTCCTTCTGGCATTATACCCCATCCTTCAGGAGTCTCAACTGCACCCCGCAACTTGCAGTAATCTGCAAACTTGCTGAGGGTGCACTTGATCTCCCTGTCTGTATCACTAATCAAAATATTAAACAGCACTGGTCTCAGTAAAGACCCCAGAGGGACACTGCTTATCACTGTTCTCCATCTGGACATCAAGCCATTGACTGCTAACCTCTGGCTGTGACTATCCCACTAATTCCTTATCCACTGAACGGTCCACCCATCAAATTCATATTTCTCCAATTTAGAGAGAAGTGTGCTAAGGGGGGCTGCATCAAAGGCCTTACAGGAATCCACACAGATGACATCCATTTCTTTTTCCTTCTCCATGGATGCGGTCCCTCCATCAACAGAATGCCGCTAGGGTGGCTGGGCAGGACTAGCCCTCATTAAAGCTGTGTTGGGTGTCTTGAATCACCTCTCTGTCCTCCACATGCTTTAGCAAAGCTTCTCAGACGATCTGTTCCTTCATCTTCCTAGGCACAGAGGTGAGGGTAACAGGCTTGTAGCTCCCTAAGTCCTCCTTTCTGTCCTTTTTAAAGATAGTCACAGTGTTTCCCTTCTTTCAGTCACTAGGGACTTCATCTGACTGCCATGACTTCAAATATCATGAAGAGTGGCTTGGCACCTACACTGGCCAATTCCCTCAGGACTGGGATGCATCTCTTCTGGTCCCATAGACTTATATAAATATTCAGGTTCCTCAGGTGGTCAAAAACCCGATCTTCCCTTACTGTGCAAGCGACTTTACACAGACACACATACATAAACTCCAAACAAAATGCTTTTCAATTATACTTATACATACAAATATAATGATTTTAATCTAAAACTCAAAATGAAAAATTTTAAATGAGACATTTTTTCCATCATCGAAGTAAGAAACTAAAAATTATTTGGTTTGACACTTCCCAGTTGAAATAGTTCACAAGAGCACATCAACTTTGATATAATTTTCCAATTTCAGTGAGTTATTTCTTTGAACATTTTTTGCCTAAGCCTACATAATGCCTGGCAGTATTAAGAAAAGTCAGGCATTCTACTTTTCCAGAGTTTTTATGTTGTTCTAAGAGGATTTATAATACAATGCTCAGAGTTTAAAAACACTACATTTATTTTTCTTATAGTTTTATCTTCACCTCCTGTAACTCTTTCAAATTGTAGTCTTTTCTGTCTCTCTTCTTAAGTCTCACTTGACTAATGAGAGAAGGTCTGATTCATCTGACCTAGAGCATAGCCACATGAACTACTGAAACAGTCCAAGTTAGGAAGACGCAATCCCCAAAGCAGGCAGGAAGGACAATGAGGAGATGAAGGACAGGAGAGAGGAGCCTAAGACCTCTGAAACCTGTCCTGCCATGGAAGGAAGGATTCCTAACAAAGGGCCTTGGGTTTATATCCCAGGGTGACTGAGGTTAAATTGCAAATACATACTGTCAGGCTTGCAAATTCAATAGGAGAATCACATACAACCACACAGGAAAGCAGAAACATGCAGCTGAAGATTAGAATGGAATAACTACAGTAATAAAGACTCATGCTGGCTCTTGTTCTCTATTGAGGCCAAGAAAGCATTTTCCGATAGATTTCAAGTTCGCTACTGACTCACCAAAACAAGAACCTGCATAGTAATAAACTCTCCACTCTTTAACACTTCACCCTTCAGAAAACACTGAAGTTACAATGGATGATACCCACCTTTTACAATCAGCCTAGTAACAAATCTTGAAAAGAGAAAACCTGCAATTATTCAGTCCAGATGCATGATTGCCCATTTAATATTTGCAGTATTCACATTATGATTCATATGAGGGGGGGAAGGGGCAGCAGAGAATAGGTAATGCTTGAATAGAAGTAAAAATAATTGTGACTTAAAAGTGCTTATTACTGGATAACTACTACACCTATACTGCTTCAAAATGCAGATGAAACTTCCAGCAGAATCTGCCTTACTATTTACAGTAGTAAAGGAAAGCTAGAGTAAAAATTGTAAATGGCATTGCATCCTTGTAACATAAGTAGCCCTTTGACATAGTTCAATAACATCTATAAAGAAAAGGACCAGAGCTCCAAGCATCAACTCTGAAACATGCACTTGAAACGTTACCAGACACAGGTTAAATGGATTGGTTTATTTATTCCACTTGTGAAACTCTCGCTATGCAAGTCAAAGATGTTTTGCTCAGTAAAGTGACATGGGATAAGTGACGCCTGCCTAAAGTCCAAAAAGTCATGATGAGAATATCTTAAAAAGAGGAAAACAACTTTATCTGTTTTTAATAGAACCTAGATAGTTTTTGTATTAAAAGATAAAAGTCCTAAAACAAGAACAAAATGTGATTTTAAATGCTTTATTTCATGACATAAGAACTCTTAACTAAAGCAGCATTTCAAATGTATTTACCTTGTCTGCACCCAGACAAAGTCTATGTTAAAATCATATTAAAGCCACATATATCATTGACGAATGACACTAAGAGTCCTCAAGCTAAGAGAGCATATGCATTCATGCTTGTCTTTTATATAGCTGCTGAGTTCAAGCTGGATCCTTGTGTACTTAAAGCTACCCACAGAGAAAGATTTAAGATTGCTGTGTGAGACCTGGGAAGGTCACACTGCCCAGCCATTTGCTCCAAGGCAGGAACAGCTGTCTTTCTAGACAGAATGACATTTCAGACATATGTTTATCTAACCTGTTTCAGTGATGAAAACTACTGAGAGTTAATCTTCTCTCTTAGCCTTAACAGTTAGAAGTCTGCCTTGCTGCAACTTAAGTAATTACTTGTAGTTGAGGACAAATTATTCCCTTCTTCTCCGTGGAAGCCTTTTATGTGCTTGAAGACTGTTCCCATGTCACCTCTTCGTTTTATTCTCTCTTTTTTCTTCATATATCACTCCTCAATTAGTCTGCAAATTTCTTAAAGTGTAGTGCTTGAAACTGGAGGGAATATTCCTGTTTGGATCTTAACATTGTCAAGTTGAGCAGAGGCAACACTCTTGGGATGTCTTGTCATGTATCTATCTTCAATTAATCCTTACATTTATCTTGTAACACAGGATGTATCATCTCATCAAGATGTCTGCTACTTTTGAAACTAGGTATTCAACTCAAATGTAAAGCCTGACCCTGGATCTAGCCTGAGAACCTGCTCCATCTGCCTATTTCAGAGGAGAAGAAGGTTGGGCCAAATCCAACTTGAAAACTCCTACGTGCTGCCTTTTGGTCAAGGGAGATATAAATGTTACAAAAACTCCTTCAGATCCAGGATTTACAAGGACATTTGGCACAACTGATTGCTCAATGTTGACAGCAAGGAGCGCTAATAGAAGCTATGTTTATTAGTTGGATGAAGAAAAACAAACATGGAGGAAGTGTTCCATGATGAAACACAGTACCCAGCACTCACAGACATTACCTCAGGGCAATGGTTTATGCTTATTTGTTGGAAGCCACAACCAAAACCCACGTGCACTTACTTAGCATGGCTTCTCTGCATACTCATCCATGGAAAGTAACCGCCCGGGTTCCTCCATTTTCTGCTCTGATTACATAATTCTCCAGTTTAGTAAACATGACATCTGCCAATTGCACCACACTACAGCTGCCTTCCAGTGTTTAAGGGGGCCTACAGGAAAGATGAGGAAGGACTTTTTACCAGGGGATGTACTGATAGGACAAGGGGTAAGGGTTTTATGCTGGAAGAAGGCAGATTTAGATTAGATATTAGGAAGACATCTTTTACTGCAAGGGTGGCGAGGTCCTGGAACAGATTGCCCAGAGAAGTCATGGATTCCCCATCCCTGGTAGTGTTCAAGACCAGGCTGGATGAGACTTCAAGCAACCTGATCTAGTGGAAGGTGTCCCTGCCTGTGGAAGGGGGTTTGGAACTATATGATCTTTAAGGTCGCTTCCAACACAAACTATTCTATGATTCTATGATTCTATGATTAACACTACAAGCTCAACCTTCAACAAATCTAATAGATAAGTATAATTTCACACTGCTGGGAAGCTTGCAATATTTCTTTTCACTAGATAAGAAATGCTCACATCAAATGACCTTTTGTTCAATCTATAAGGAGCTCCCAGCATATGCTTACCTTAACAACTGCCTTCTTAAGTCGCTTTGGTATTCATTCTCCCCCAGAAGCATGACCACCAGTAATTCAAAATACACTCACACCAGGTGACTCAGAACCAGGTGTGTTCTCAGTCTAAGACACTCCATAATTTTTTAAGCTGGGACTGCTCTTTTTGCTGGTGCTCTCAAGGTTACCAGCAACAGAACTACCCAGTCCTTCAGATAGTCCAGTGAAACTAGTGAATTTTATCAAAACCAGAGTCAAATTGTGCTTTTATTTTTACCTCTTTTAACATGAATTTGTTCTCTCCTCTGTGGAGAAACTTAGTAGAATTCCACTAAGCATGCTTCCTGTATGTTAGCTGTCTTTAGCATAATTCAAAGGAAAGCAACTTTCTGGGCATCACTGCACAGCAGTCCTGCAGGAAACAAGCTTCCAGTCCAACCCTCCATCTCTTGGTCTGTGCAGGTGCAGGAACATACAGCACTGGTACACCCTCATCACCTGACATTGTGAATTTCCTCATCTACCTCCTTCATAGTCTCAGGAGTGTTTTCCCCTAAAGGAACTACTAAACTGCAGTTATTTAGAGGAATCTGCTATTCAGCAAGGCAGTAGATGTTGTCCCAGAATTTTGCTCTAAGTGGCCTGTTTATGTAGTTAATAAATTGTTGCCCAGAACAAAAGAATTTTCCAGCTATAAAGACCTCTTCCTCACTTTCTACACTTGTTTACAGTGTAGTGAGCTAGTTTCCCTGTTATTTATCATGAATTCCAAGCTAAGGGTCAGACAAAATCTGTTGTCTGAGTCAAGTGTTTGCTGGGAATTAAGTGTTTGTTTGAGTATGTAAACACCTAAAAGGAATATTTACAGCCAAACAAACCCATCATTTTTCCCAAGGGATTTTTAAACCTTCAGTGAACTACACGTGTTGATCTTACCCTAAATTTGTAGAAAGGAGTTTCTGTGAAACTGCATTTAATGCCTAAGTCAACTTCATCGTAGTCTTAATTTACTGACCGTCTACTAGCAATATTTCAAACCACTCTTTCAGAGGAAATGACAACAACAAGAAGCACAAAAAACCAAAAGGAAGAACCAGTATGAACATTAAAAAAAACATAACTCTTTTGGAAATTCTTAAAACAATACAGATGATAGGTAAATAGGATTTACTCCTGAATGTCACTGGGACCCTCTAAGCTGATTGTCACCATTTACAGATCATGTACAGAAAAAGAAAATTATGTAATTTTGAATGCAAAGAGAAAAAGGTGCCTGACACACAAGTTGTCTAATAATGTATTTCTTTTGATACTTCCACAATGGCTGAAGGTTCTAATGTGTAATGACAAAAATTTAGTCTTGGTTGTTCATTTTTTTAAAAAGAGTAAAGCTCAGGCAATACAGAAAGACTATTGAGCAGTATAAAAATGCTAGATAAACAATCTTTATAGTAGTTCATGTCATAAAAATAATTCCACCCCTCTCTGAATGCTGATGTCTGAAGACTGCAGCAGTTCAATGAACAGAAATTATACCAGTGTTCTGGAATATGCTTTGACAGAAGAAGAATTACAATAACAGCCTCCTAATTCTGACTGATGGTGTTTGCAAAAGAATGCAATATCTTAAAAGTTTCTTGTGGCAACACTTCTACAAGCAATGAGCTCTCACTTAAACAACTGGGAGCCTTAACTGTTGTTTGACCTGTCAAAAGTTGATTTGCTTCAGTCACTAAATTCACATCATATTCAGTTCGGTTACTATAAAACACACATGCATACAAGCCTTATGTTTAAGAACTTTCATCCTTGATTTATAGCATTTTTGTTAGCAAAAGTTAAGCTCTGCTCATGCACTGGGGAGGAATGGATGGATGGATGGATGGATGGATGACTCCTGGAGAAGAGCCGCATTCTGCATAGCTGTCACCATGCCCTCTAGTGGGGACAGCCCCCCTCCTGTCAGTGCAGCCTCACAGGCTCACAACTTACTCACAAACCCATGTATTTTAAAAATCCAGAGGCAGCCAGACAAGTTCCAGCATGCCTAGAAAATCTGACTTCAATTGATCCGATTTTACCCAGCAAAGTAATTCTAAGGAGCTAGCAAAAAACGCCTCTGCATTTTTTTTCTCTCTCTGTTGGAATCATGACGTATCCCTTCAGTAGCATCCTCAAAAATCCTCCCCTGGCTCCAGCTCTGACAGGGCATGCTAATGGTTTGCATTTCTTGCTACTGTCACGTCATTCAGTTTCGATAAGGTGTTTTGCTACTGACCATTACAAGAATATATCAAAAAAAAAAAAAAAAAGACTCCCTTTAGAATTTGCAGCTATTTCAAAGATTTATTTTGTACTTTAATTCTTCAAAGGTTTTATCTGAGCTATCTGAGTTATACAGTAGATACTACATAGAGTAAAACTTTGAAATAGCACTTTTTAATTTGACTTACAGAGACTGAAGTTGAATTTCCCCATCTTTACACAATAATGATCCTCCTGCTACTAATTTGACACCGTCACTCACTGCATGGGGAATGATGAAAACATGCATCATTCCATGCAGGAATGATGAAAACATGTTAAATACAACTCTGATTACGTTAATGACATTTAATTCCTGCTGGCATAATACAGTCTTCTAACCAAGAGGAAAGGATGCCAACGTTATAATCATATAGCTGTCAAAGCTGACATCAGATTGTCCATCTTAGTAGTTGAAGAACACAGTCACTTGGCATATTTTCTTCAGACTCTATTAAATATCAAAGTAATATTTGCCTGATCATAAACTCCTTGACACTTCACAGCACATTAAGGAAGACACAAGGCATTAATAAACGATTTACAGATAAGCAAGCCGTTGGTATACCTTCTATTTAGCACCTCCTTGTGCAGACATTGACAACTATTACACTTAACTAGCCTAAATCTGTGATGCGCAGTCATTATTTGCCCACTAATAAAACTGTATTTCATTTAGTCAACATTGACATTTTCTTGAATAGTACAATGGCAGGAAGATTAATAAATTTTGTGAGCTCAGTCTACTGCCACACAACACAGTAATTTTCTTTTTCTAACCTCACCATCACGCTTTATTTTTCTTTATAATCAACATTTACCAGCATTTGTTGCCTAAAGCCCCAGAGCAGCAGCATGAATTTTAGAGCCGTACATGAAAAGTCTCCTCCTGTTTTTTCCCTTTGGCTCCAAGTGACATGTGAGCCCCAGCAACCTGCTGAGTTACCTTGCCATTTAGCAATTCCCAAACTCAGTGGTAGGCCCCTGCCTGGGAAAATCCCCGCTCTGCCTGGCACATTATCTCACTGGACATTTCAAAAAACTCCCCAGCCTCCCTTGTTCGGGTCAGTTACGCTGTGACCACAAAACTGTTCACATTTGTCTCAAACCTCTCAGAAAAGGAAGAAGGGGTAGTTCTGGCACAGCAGGGAAACCAGTGGACATGTTTCATCAGATAATAATCTGGCTGGTATTCTGAATTCAAAGGCACAGCTTTTGAAAATACCTATAAGCTAGAAGCTGCTGCAGCAAGGTCTCCTGACACGCAAAACCCGCAACTTTCCTCACTTGTTCCTTAAATATCTATCTGCAAATGTGCCAAGCTTTCCTTTAGCAGCTTTCCTCTCCACAGCACAGGAATGCGGAATACAGAAAGCTTTAGCGATCAAAAGGGAACCCCACACTGTGGGAAACAGTAATCCGAGTGAAAACACTCCGGGTGCTGCGTATCGCACATTAACAGGTGTCTCCGAGGCCTGGCAAGAAGACCCTAACACTGCCACAAGCAAACTTAGCCAACAGATCGAGCCTGCCCCTCCTAACGAACCGGTCCTACAGCCCCCAGAGGCTCCTGGCGTTATCTTGCTCCTTTCTCAACACGCCTGGTTTCCAGGCTGCAAGCTACTGCCTTCCGCGGGGGAGGAGACAGCCCGCTAGTTCTCCCAGGCAGGATCTGCAGGGAAACTTTGCTGTGAGCGGTTTGCTGCCGGAGAAGCAGCGGGGGGAGATCGCCGGGGCGCCCCGGGTCCCCGCTCCTCCGGCTCCCGCGGACGCCGGTGTCTCCGTCCCTTCTCTCCCGGCACTTAAGCAGAGCACAGCCGGAAAGGAGGCTCCGGGGACCTCGCGAAGGGGATGGGGAGGGGAACGGCACCGGCTCTCCCGCCGATCCCGGTGCAGATTTATTAAAGGAGTAAAGTCCCGACTTCCCATTAAAATAAAATAAGCAAATAATTATATATATATATATATATATATATATACACGAAGAGCTCTTTCCGGAGAAGCCGGGGGAGGTAAAGGCGAGAAGCCAGGACCGCGGCCCCCCCAGATCTCCCTCGGGAGAAGGGGCAGCCAAGCCCCGCGCAGCGCTCGCCCCCGCACCGCCCCGGGGCTGCAGCCCCCCCCGCCCCGCCGGGCAGGTACCGGCCTCGCTTACCGCGGCTCTGCCTCGGCGTCTCCCCGCCGGCGAGCTGGCAGCGCTCGCTCAGGCACTGGAAAAGTAATAGAAATCCAGCGGCTAGTTTGCTTCTCCGCAGCCTCGCCATAGCACGGAGTCTGCCGACACAACTCTCCGGGATGCGGGGTGCGCGCCGCTCCTCGTCGGGGTGGGAAAGTCCTGGGGGGGGGGGGGAGGGGGGGGGACACACACGTGAAGACGGAGAGCAGCCCTAGCAGGCGCCGAGCCGCCCTCTACTCGGAGCGGCGCTCATTTAGCGGGGCGGCACGGACGAGGCACCGGGGCTGAAGGCTCTGGACCGGCTCGGGGCGGGGGCTCCGTCCCCCCGACTCGCACGCTCTCAGTCCAGCGGCATCACCGCCGGGGAAAACAAGCCCAGCCTCGTCTGCCAAGTGCCAAACTCTTCCCTCCTCGCAGGCTGCCGACAGATTTTTCGGAGAGCCGCTGAGATCCTCCCTTCCTGGCTTGCCCCCACCCAGCTCCCTTCCCCCGCAGGGCGCCGTAGAGACGGAGCCTCCCCTCGGTACAGCGCTGCCGGCAGAATCCCTCCGACGGGAACGAGCGGGGAGATCTTCGGGCCAGCCCCGAGCGCCGGGGGGAGCGGGACGCGGAGGGCGGGCGGATGCGTTGAGGGAGAGGACGCGCGGGTGGCAGGCGGAGACGCGCAAGTTCTCCCTTCTGTTTCGGGGCGGTTTCCGCGGGCGGCGGGCGCTCCCGGTCCCTGCCTACCGCGAGCCGGGGGGTTGGCGGGGGGCGGGGGTCGCCCGGGGCCAGGTCCCGGCCGCCCCCCCCGGTCCTGCCCGCCGCCCACCTCCGCAGGACGCGGCGCAGGCGCCGGGGCCGCGCGGGCTCCCGCAGCCGCGCTCCGCTCCGGGGAGCCCCACCGGGGCTCCGGGGGGCGCTACCCGGGGCCGAGGCTCGGTCCCTGCGTGGGGAGAGGGCGGCGGCGGCGCAGATAACGGCGGGACGCGGAGCCCAGCTCCCCGAGCCTTGCTAGTCAAAAGTTGCTCTGCAAAGGTGCGTCCTTTTCGCGGAGTTACAAATTCAAGCAAGCCCCGAATTCCCCTTCCTTACGTGTCCCCCCCTCTATTTTCACTGTGCTTCCGGGGAAACCAGCCTCCCCTCACGATTTCTCCCCACGATTTCTTCACAAACCGAAGAGTTCATCAGTTAAAAAGTGCAAGGACTGGGGGCTCTGCTGCAAAAAATTTATCTATCTGCTCAATTTAACGCACCGTGAGTAATCCCATCCCCTACATTAATCTTGGAACAACGGCGTCGAGACAGAATCTAGCGAAGGGCACGTCAGTCAAGCCCAGACGAGAGAAGGGGGCACAGGGGAGCAGGCTGCAGCTTTCTAGCAGTTCAGCAAAGTGCGGCGCTCGTGATAAGTTGAGATCCGTGTAGAGAACCATCAATGTCCCAGCCTTTCAAGCCTCACTACAAAATAATTCAATTAATTAGGGTGACAATTAAATTAATCAAATAAATAAGGCTGCAGAATGTCAAACGCAGCAGATAACTAATATTTAATCACAAAAGAACAACCACTAACAAGGCTGTATTTTCCCTTAATTTATCACTGTTTCAGAGATTAAGAGTTAATCAGCTCCGTTGTAATTGTCTTGCTCTTTAATCCTTGAAGTGTTTATGTGTAAATCAACACAGAATACTTGTGGTTATAGGAAGTATAGTTGAAGTATAAGCAGAAATTTACAAAAATCTTTTCAAGCTATATCCAAATAGGATACTGGAGACTAATACTAGTAAGGTTTATCCATTTGAGTTTACATTTGGCCCTTCTAGTCCAAGCTTTTTGCACATCCCCTGAAGCCCCAGTAAAAGGGTGTTTGAGTATTGCTAAAAGATCACTGCAGAAGATCTTTTCTAAGACATGGTACTGAAGATCTTCTAGTAAGTAACAGCAGGAATGAAATCTTGACCTCGCTGAAATCTGTGGGAATTTGGGGAGTTTGATAATCCTGAATTATTCCAGAGACGTTTTTGCAGAGTTAGTCAAATTATTATTGAAGCTATTGCTGTTTTTTAAACAAAATGGGAGGAGAGGAGCTTCATCATTCTCTTTGAATATATTTTCTTTTCTTGATGCTTTGTCTAATTGCCTGATTTTCACCAAGTTTTGCTGGAGTTGCTTAGAGCTACTGAGCTTTTGACCTTTACTGGAAGGGGTAGGAAGGTAGTCTTATAGAAGGATTGCCTCTCTCTCTCTCAGCTGTTTGTCAGGAATATCATTAGATGAAAATAGGAGAGAGTCTGGAAAACTTTTCTGGAGAAAATCTGTTTTCATATGGTTTTGCAGTTTTTTATCATAAACTAGCATATTATAAATTTATAGTAAATCTTAAAATATGGAAGACTTGAATTATTTGAGAAAAAAAGTTTACGTATTGCTAAAATAAAACCTGCAAACCCCGTATGTATAGCATAAAAAAGCCTAAATAAATGCAACTCAAATTTTCTTTTTATTTATCGTCTGCTTATTAGTCTTATGGAGGTTTATAGTTCCAGAGTTATATTCTTCATAGAAGAAAAAACTTTGTATTGTTGAAGAAAGAAAAGGATTGACAATAGTCAGCTGAAGCATGCAGTCGCAGATAAAAGTATCAGCAACATACTAAGTCCCACAGTCCTAATTTGCAATGCTTCATGCCCTTGTATGAGAGTTTTGCAGTGTGCACGCTGGGACATTTACATACAGTCACTGCATTCAGTACCTCTTGTGCTCCATGGTAATACCATGCTTTCCGAGGAAGAGTACGTGCACTGTCCTTCGTCTATTAAAGTATATCATTGGGACATAGCTATATCTTTCACAGAATGATTTGAGTTGGAAGGAACCTTAAAGATCATCTCATTCTAAATCCCTGCCATGGGCAGGGATACCTCCCACCAGATCTGGTTGCTGTCTTTGTGTCATTGTGTGCAAAAGCACAGGCACAGCATTTAATTGCACTGAAAAATACCTTCACATGAAAGCTAATAATGAATCCTAAAATGGTTATTGAAAACATGTCATTGCTGCAGAGGCATTCATAATGGAAGTGTATGCATTCATCATTGTTTATAAAGCACAAGTAAAACTGAAAGAACAACTTCTTGAAGGCTTCCTGAGGTTATGAGCTGTATTTACTGTGAACACAGTCCTGTGATAAGTTTTCATTTCAGTTATGTGCTTTTATCTTTACCATCCTTGCACATAATCTCACCTCTCTTACGGATATATCATGCAGCAGCATAAACAGCAGTGGTCCCATAGAAATAAATGTGAATGCTTTCGTTTTCACCTGTCAAGAATATGTCCTTATATTTTTTCTTCTTGCATCACTCCAGCTTCCCTGATTATAACATCAATCATTCTCTCTTGTTCATTGTATTCCACTTTCATGGTGCTTGCAAATGCTTGCTCTAATTCACACATTCATTTAAGAATCTGCTTTTTAAATTTTTTTCAGCCTTTTTTTCCTTTTGCATCAACGTAGTTGTTTTAACCTACGTGTATTCTGGACTAATTGCATCTGATTATGAAAAGCAAGAGTTTTAACATTTCTGTCCTCTGTCTTTTTTTAACATGCTGTTATCCATTCTGCCTTTATAGGTACAAGTGAGTCACCCCTCAGCTGTGCTCTTGTAAGCATTTAGTGTTGGCCTGGCAGGATATTTGCTTTTGAGTTTTGGAAGTCAGGAATGTATTTCTGCTTCATTTGGGAAAAAGAAAGTGGTAGATAATTGCAGCATTCGTGACAATGGAGAGAATACCTCTTTATTCTCCTCCAGGAACAAACCAAAATGAGTTTTCCTGTTTAGTGAACTTCCACTTGCTGTTCTTCTGTAGATGATTGTGTCTGCCTATTAATAAATAGATTACAACCAACAATATCCTCTGTAACTGAGCAATGTTTAAAAATTAGCTACTTTCTTAGCTGTGGAAAGGAAAATACCTAGATAATTTTAGAGCCATAAATAATACTTGATCTGCCAGAATTAGACCCTATAGGGACAAAATTGAGTATTTGTCCCTTGTGGGACAAGTATTTCACAGTCTGATGTTATAAGTATCACACATTGAAGCTGCACATAGACTTTAATACCCTGGAATGAGTTTGCCACTTGAGATTCACCTGCATCCCTTAGGAGATCTGCTGATAGCTGATTAGAGCTCAAAAAGGTGAAAGGTATTGCTAATGGGAATCTGTCTGAGGCATTAGGTTTGGTATTGTCAAAGAGAGATGTTAGACCTGTGAATTTGGAGTGCTGCCCTGTTAGCAGCTGCCTTTGACTCTGGCAGTTCAAGGGAGGAGCACAGCATTTTATATGAATCACTAAAGGGCCATGCAAAACTCAGATGTGGAGTATGAAGCAGAGAGATAGCTTCGTTATTAAATAGGGAAATACAGTAACTTTCCAGAGAAGCAACCCTGCACTCTTAAATGAACATTTGTTTCTTTCCCTTTTCCCCCAGTTGCGAGAACCTCGAGTCTCATCACTCAACTTGATTTCCTCAGGCAAGCACTGAGATGCCCTTCCTGGCTGAGTACATCCAGTAGACGTCTGCCAAATTCCCTGTAACTCTGTGTGCAGTGCTATATGCAAATACACGAGTTTGCATAATTGTCATTAATTAGAATATGCCCATACTCTGGCTGTAAGAGCTGTATGGTTAATGCTAGTGCAGCTTTGTTCAGTGAAGCTTTCTGCTTATCTCTAGTACAGCAGCATGGCAAACCTCCAATACGTACTGCTTTACGCCTCTGCCTCAGTCCATAGACTGAGGAAGAGGTTCTGTGGGGGTAGAGAGATAGTTCGGATTCATGGTGTGGTAGATACTTTGTGATGTGGAAACTGGAGCTCAGTCTCATTATCTCATGTAGTGATAAAGTGGTTCTCTGGCAATTTGAGGGGGGGAAATTAAAGAGAAGCATTTCAGCAAGCAAGGCAGCAAGAAAGAATAATACAGTTTGAGGTTAAACAAAAAGCTTAATCCAAACCAGTTTTGATTCCTGTTTGAGCTCTGTAATGATTTTAAAAGAATGGAATAGTTTTTGAAATGGAACATCCTTTCAAAATGAGAAACCAAAAAGTTCCAGCTAAAGTTCAGTTGTTTGAACTAAAGATGCTTCAAACATATTCTTTCAATGAATCTGACTTTACAACAACATTGACACAGGCACCAGCAATGCTGCACCAAACAATGCCTTTGCCTGCTTGTGATCAGGAGCTCTGAGAATGTTACTCAACTTTAAAAACCACAAAGCAGCAAACCCCCAAATGGGGCCTGGGAATTCCAAGTCCCATTTCCCGTGCTTGTAAGTCTAGCAAAGGATGTGGTTGTGACCCTTATTCGACATATATCTAGTTCAGTGATAGCTATAGGGTCCAGGAATGGAGGAAGAACCAGAAGGGCCCTTGAATGCTTGTGACAGGGCTAAGTGTAACTGAGAAGTTCATATTTCAGTGTAGCACGAGTCAGCAGGCTGAGTTAAAGCCTTAGGAGAACTGAAAGAGGCTAAATGGTCGTGCAGAAGAGAAAGGAAGCATGGAAATAAAAGTGAGAAAGAAAAAAAGCCATGTTGCCAGTGCTGTTCCTTTGTGGCTGTGATGGAGACATGAATATATATTGGATGCAAACTTTTGTGTGATGAACCACATATGCACAGTGCCCAGGCCTTTAATCATGGATGGCCACAGTGAAGGTAACGTGAGCTAAGGAGAGGAATGGGGGCCAGAATAACCCATTAGGTCTCGTTCAGCCAGGGCAGCAGGCTCAGCACAGGACAATATTCAGAATGGACACATTTGGTGGATGTGTTGGTACCATTTATAGAAAGCTGAGGGTAGTTTTAAAATAGGACAAAAAAGTCAGCTAAAATTAAAAACAAATAAATTTCAAACATAGCTTTTCAGTGGCCATGTTTTCCAAGGAAGCAACCTTTATTAGGATCTGCGGAAGTGCACCAAGCAGTCACATACTAAGGCCTTCCTTAATCATGATTTGGATCTGGTAGGGCCTGGGTAATTACTATGACCCATACAGTTGTGAGTAGTGTTAATTTTTTTTTTTAATTGATTGAGACCAAAGGACAAAATCTACTGCTGGGCACAGCAGGGGAAGCCAGTCAAGGGTTAGGACTGATGTTACAAAAAGTAAATGGGTTAGGATTAGGTTTCAGGTCTGCAAGCGTGATCTTAACCAGTGCTTAGCTGCCACAACTGACACTGGAGTAGCTGAGGCACAGACCTCTTGGAGAGAGTCAGTACCTGGTTTTGCATGGTTGTGGTGGTGGGGTAGTGGAGCAGCTGCAACCAGTAGCAAAAATTTAGGAGTTAAGTCTTGAAAACAACTATCACATTTTCGTACAGTAGTTTCAGCAGCATAACAATTTGCCGCACATCCATCAGCTCAATGACCATTTGCCTTTTCTCAGCTTGCTTGCAGATGAAACCACACCACAGACTGCTGTAGCAGTTTGTGGTCAGGAAGACCTCTGTTGTTTATATTGCCACAGCTTGGTCCATTATGGGCATCAAAATTGTGCAACTTGAGGGTACAGTTTATATATATTTTTTCTTCAATTTCATACCTGGAAGAAATAATACTGTTGAACAACCAGCCACTTTACAATATGGGGTCTATGCAGTAGAGCACTTTGACTTCTTCCCTACCATATGGACGGCTGTCTCTAGGCGTAGCTGTCATATCTGATGAGCCAAAACCTGGTGATTTTCCTGCATTGATTCATCCAACATGGAAAAGTCATCTTTATCCCTCAACTCAAGGTTGTCCCTTTCTCACATATATTCAGCCTTTTTTCCATTCAGCTCCCTTCCACATCATTGTCTTGCTGTGTGGAGTAGCATTACATACCTGAAATCCAAGATCCTGTGCTGAACTCCATATTCTCATCCTCATCTCTACAATACAATTTATGCTGACCTTTCATCTTTCTGCAGCCTTTACCCCTCCCCTTCCTCCCTCCCCTCCTTTATTAAACATGCAATTCCTGGTTTTGTTCTGTGTGTGTGTATATCTATCTATCTATCTATCTATCTATCTAAGTGTGATATTTACATAGGTTAGACAAGCACAACAGTCCTATTAGATAATATGTGCATTTCACTGTAGTAGGTTAGAGCTCTGATTTTTCCCCGTGTCACTGTTGTGTATTCACTTGTATCTCTTCTGCAAAGCTGTCGAGAGAAATTTGCTTGCTTTCAAGGAGCAGTTTTGAAGAGTCTTTATCAACCAATAAACTAATCAGCAAACCCCTATAGCTAGGCGGTGCCAGCTAGACTGTAAATAAGTTTATGTTTACATTGGTATCCTTGTCCTCTGAACAAAGAGGAGAATTTAAAGGCCCAAATTCACCTGCAACTCTTCAAAAGAGTTCTTGGGTCCTCTCTGATCTCCAGTTACACATATGACCTCTGCATGTGCTTCCTCAGTGATTCTCACATCAGAACGTCATGTAAGAATGGCGTGTTAATACTGTGAGACTTGCTTCAGAAGCACGTGGGCATCCCCAGCATGGGCATTCCAGGACCACACCAAGATGGGAGAGCCAGTTAAGCTGGTCACAGAGGCCTGTGGAGGTGAAGAATGGAGTTTGCCAGAGACATATTTTTTTAACATTGCTTCCATTAAACTGAACTAAATCACCATTAGTACAGAGCTGATCTGGCAACAACAAAAGAAAATTAAATAAATAAAATAAATAAATGCAGTTATTTAGAAACTATGTTGTCTTATATTTCGCCTTTGCATGTTTACCCTGTGTTGTGACTGAGCATCTTAAAATGCATGATAAACATTTGGTGTGTGGGAATGCGGAACAGATTTACAAAATGCCACTGCAACTTGTGCTGATAACAAGTTTAAGGAGAGGATATACTTTGAAAAGAGAGTATAACCTAGCAAGTTTTCTTGTTTCCAGTCACTGTTAGCAATAATTCCTTTGTCTTGAAGTAGGGGAATACTTTTCAGAAGCAGCTGGAGGCTAAAGCAGATGAGTGTTTCCTTTTAGTTTGTTTTGAAGTGGTCCCTACATGGATATTGCAGACTGAGAAGGTTTCTCTATTGGTTCCTGTCTCTCAGAAACACATAAATTGTTTCTCCAGAGGTAGATATACCCATCTGCCAGACAATGTGCTTGCTTCACATAGAAAGTCCTGCTCTGACAGTTTCCACTCCCCTCCCTGGTAAAGTTTGCCTGTGATTTGCCCCTGCATCAAGTATACCCTTGAACACTTCAGCCCCCATATAAACATCCAGGTGTGATTCTTTGTGGCTTCCATGTACATCATGGAGCCTGGCTGTATGCCTAATGAGAGTAACAGTAAGGAAGAATCCACTGAAAGGTAGCATTTACTTGATGAATTTTCATGTCAGAAATCCGCCCCAGCTAAATGTTTATCATGAGACTTTGATCTCAAAGATTTAGCTCTCCCTGTGGAGCAAAAGCAGATGCTTGGTAAGCTGTAGCTGTAGTCCTGACAACCCTTTCAAATGTCTAGACAGTGGAGAGAGATCATTACATCCTCTTTTAAAGTCAACTGCAACAATTCAACACACTTAACATGTTTACCTCAGGATGACCCTATTTACACTGCTTTGCTTTGTGATACTGCAAATTTCTAATGCTATTGGAAGATGGAAGATAATAAGGTGGTTCCAGATAAAAAGCCACTTCTATTTAGAATAACAAATATGACAGATGTGCTAGATCACATATGGTCCCTGTGTAGATTTTAGCATGGTCCCAGAGATTAAGGAACTTGATAATATTCCTTTACAGCTAGTATTTCTCATTTAAGAATCATGTAAATGTTAATCTTTGCAGAAAGGGTATTTACTTAATGCTAATTGAAGTTCCCATGAAATCCTAGAGATAAGCCCAGGAAATGTCCAACATTGCAGCATTTAATTTGTGCAATACATTGAACAGGGGAAGAGAGAAGTAAGTCATTGTAGTCATAACTGTTGAAGAGCTATCTTAATGTAGTCTTAAAAGATGATAGACTTAAGAAAAGAGATCTGAATAGAGAAGGAGGTTCCAGCTTAAGCAATCTCTTTAAAATAAAAATAAATCCTGAGGTTTCTCCAAGATAAGCCAGACATGAAAACATGAAATGCTAATGTTCCAAGTGTGCCTCATGTCCGCCAAGGCACTGAAAGTGGTATGGAAGAAGCTTACAGGTTTCATGATTCCAGCCTACATTAACTGTTTTTCAGTTCTGTAAAACTTTTGGTAAATAAAGCTGCTGGTTTTCTAGTTAATCTGTTGTGATGTTTAAAATCTGCTCAGGAGCTTCTGACAAATCAGAAATTCTTCTCCCTCTGGCAACCCAAACAGACTGGTATTGCTGACAAACCCTTTGGGTGCCTGAGAACTCAGACAAGTTTGGGAATCTTAGATAATTATTCACTCCATGCCATGTTTTTTATGGATATTACCTCCAAGAGCCAGATTTTAAAATAAACCTCTGAGTAAATGTAAACTCTTCCCACCACTGGAAAAGATGAGCAGCTGACAACTTCAGGGACCCCCATGTTATGATATGCTTCTTAATTTTTCTTAAATAATCAGTTGTCAAAATACCAGCTCATGCTGAAAATTTGAGGTTACTGTTGTTGAAGCATGGTCTTCAGCTTGATTAACAAATGTTTTGTGGGTTTGTCAACTTCTGTTTCTTCTAACATTAATTTTATACAATTTTATTGCATATGATCATTAAAAACAATTTCATAGTAGTTTTTGTGTGATGCCACTTAATGAATGGGAGTTCTCATTTTTTCAGGGACAAAGTACAAAATTTCTGAATGTATGCTTGGTTACAATTTCAGTTTGTTGCATCTATTTCAGTCACATTATTCTGAAGAAGTAAGTCTTTGAAAATGCTATCAATATGGTCACGTCACCAGATCAGATTGGATTTCCAAAATAAGTGACTAGTAAAAAGAGTCAGTTTTACAGTCAGTAAATATAAGAATTTTCTGAGATTATAAACACTCAGTTTTATGCTTCATTGTGAAGTCTGATCTGAGTTGCCCAGCTGCAGCCGTCAAAGTTGCTCCATTAACATCAATAAGCAGTGACTACTTTTATTTCTAATGCAAGATGAACATTGCATATAGGAGACTGACTATGCTTGTGCAGATTGCAAAACAAAAGGTTTTTAAACTTAAAATAGAAAATATCATACTAAACTGGCAAGTTTTGAATCCTAGTAAATAAAAGAAAAAAGAGACTATATTTCATTAAGTTTGGAAGCACTTAGTGAATTTTTAGGAACAGATGACACATGAAAATGTTAACAGAAGACTGTTTAACTCATGAAGTCATAACTCACATTTTCTCCTGAACCCATTCTGTTATGCTGGCAACGAGTAGCTATTTGATAATATCAAGGAAGCAAATTACGCAAAAGAAACAATTCTCTATCTTCCTTTCAGTAATAAAACAAGAAGTCTATGCCGCTAATAGTGTTGCACACAGTCTGAGGATCCCCTGGGATGTGGTCCTCTGAGACAAGGAAGCGCAACAGAGCTGGAAAATATTCAAGGATACTTTCCATAAAGCACAAGAGTGCTCAGTTCCCCCTATGCAGAAAATTAGGCAGGGAAGAGAAGAGACTGGGGTGGCTGAATCGAGACCTGCTGGTTAAACTAAATAAGAGGGAACTGCCCAGGTAGTGCAAGCAGAGACAGGGAACCTGAGACATGTATGGTTGTGTAGGGATAAAGTCAGGAAGGCCAAGGTGCAGCTGAATCTAAATTTGGCAAGGGAAGTAAAGACTGACAACAAGAGCTTCTGCAGGTACATAAATCAAAAGAGGGAGGTTAAAGAGAACGTACCCCCACTGATGGTTGGGAATGGTGATCACATATCAACAGACGAGGAGAAGGCTGAGGTACTTAAAAACCTTTTTGCCTCAGTCTTCACCTATCACTGCTCTCTTCACCCCTTCTCAGTCATGGGACAGCAAGATGGTGACCAGGGGGATAAACCCCCTCCCACTGTTGAGGAGATCAGGTTTATGACCACCTGAGGAACCTGAACATATATAGGTCTATGGGACCTGACATTATTCATCCCAGAGCCCTGAGGGAATTGGCCGATGTGGTTGCCAAGCCACTCTCCACAATATTTGAAAAGTCATGGCAATCAGGAGAAGTCCCTGGTGACTGGAAGAATGGTAACGTTGTGCCCATTTTTAAAAAGGGTAGAAAAGACAAGCCTAGGAACTGCCAACCCGTCAGCTTCGCCTCTGTGCCTGGGAAGATCATGGAACAGATCCTCCTAGAAGCTATGCTAAAGCACATGGAGGACAGGGAGGTGATTAATGGCACCCAGCACAGCTTCACCAGGGGCAAATCCTGTATAACCAACTTAGTGGTTTCCTGTGATAGGGTAACCACAGCAGTGGACATGGGTAAACTGACAGATGTGATCTATCTAGATTTCTGTAAAGCCTTTGACACAATCCCCCACAAGATCCTTCTCTGTAAATTGGAGAAGTATGGTGGATAAGCAACTGGTTGGATGGCCGTATTCAAAGAGTAGTGTCCAATGGCTCGATGTCCAGACGGAGATCCGTGACAAGTGGTGTCTCTCAAGGGTCTGTACTGGGGCCAGTGCTGTTTAATATCTTCATCAATGATATTGACTGTGAGATTGAGTGCACCCTCAGCAAGTTTGCAGATTACACCAAGCTAAGTGGTGCAGTTGCCACACTGGAAGGACAGGATGTCATCCAGAGGGACCTGAACAGGGTGGAGAAGTGGGCCTGTGCGAACCTCATGAGGTTCAACAAGGCCAAGTGCAAGGGCCTACACCAGGGTCAGGGCAATCCCTGTTTTCAGTACATGATAGGGGATGATGTGATTGAGAGCTGCCCTGCAGAGAAGGATTTGGGAGTTCTGGTCGATTAGAAGCTCAATATGAGCCGGCAGTGTGTACTCACAGCCCAGAAGGCCAGTTGTATCCTGGGCTGCATCAAAAGAAGTGTGGCCAGCAGGTTGAGGGAGGTGATTCTGCCCCTCTATTCCTCTCCTGTGAGACCTCATCTGGAGTACTGTGTCTAGTTCTGGAATCCTCAAAGTAAGAAGGATATGGAACTTTTGGAATGGGTCCAGAGGAGGGCTACAAAGATGATCCGAGGGCTGAAGCACCTTCCATATGAGGTCAAGCTGAGAGAGTTGGGCTTGTTCAGCCTGGAGAAGAGAAGGCTCAGTGGAGATCTCATAGCGAACCCTCCAGTACCTGAAAGGGGCCTACAAGAAAGCTGGAGAGGGACTATTCATAAAGGCTTGTGGTGACAGGATGAGGGGGAATGGGTATAAACTGAAGATGGGCAGATTTAGGCTAGAGATCAGGAAGAATTTCTTCACCATGAGAGTGGTGAGATACTGGCACAGGTTGCCAAGGGAAGTTGTGGATGCCCCATTCCTGGAGGTGTTCAAGGCCAAGTTGGATGGGGCCTTGAGTATTCTGATCTAGTGGGATGTCCCTGCCCATGGCACAGGGGTTGGAACTAGATGATCTTTAAAGTCTTTTCCAACCCTAACTATTCTCTGATTCTATGAGGATTTTATCTTAAATTGAACGTAGTTGGTATTTTGGCAGCTATAAATTTCTGCGTGTTGTGGAATGCACCTCAAAGAGGCAGGTCAATCAGTGTCAGAAGTCAAGCTCTGTTTGGTAAAAGAAACTTTCCTGCTTCTTGTACACATAAAATCTGCTTGAACCTTTCAGATTACAACAAAATAAGAAAAAAATTGTTCAAATTTTACTTTTCTTTCTAAAATGGCAGCTATTTTCCAAGCTTCAAAGAGTTTTAGAATTTATATATATTGTCTTACTTTCCATTTCTCTCAATAAATTTCCTTTATCTCACTTTGTACCTGCAACTCTAGAAAACATGGTTGCCCAATAGAAACTTTCAGAGTTCTTCTAGTGCCTAAAAGATGCAATGCAGTTTTAACTGAAACACAGCATAGCTCATACATGGGAAGATAAGAGTAAATATCTTCCCTAAGATTAGTGGAAAGAGATATAGTCACAAGTGGTGTCGTTAGCCCAGTTTATCAAGATTTTCAACTAGATGTGACTTCTTAGTAGGTGAGGAACCGCACAGAGCCAGAAGTTACAGCATGAGCTTGTAATTCAGAACTGGGCTGAGTTCCTGCATGATCACTATCTATTTGTAAGCCGTCAGGAAAGCTGATTCCCCCCCTCCTAAGTTAAGAAAATAGCATATCCTTAACTCAAAAAGCTGCTGTGAGGGTCACATGGGAAGGTTATGTCTGACATCATGTTGGTAAGGGCAGCCGTGCAATAGATGGTGCTATTCCCACACCTCAGAACCAGGGTGACCTGGTGTCTGTCAAGCTGCAGGTCATGTGTTGAGAATTTCTTTATATTTTGTTGGACTTTTTCTCCTCTGATGTTCACACAAAGAGCAGGATTATTAAAACATTTCCCTCACCTTCCTCAAGTAGCATTCATCTTCCTTGCTTTGGTTTTTTTTTAATTTTTCCTATATTATCTCTCCCTACAGCAGTTTTCCACTGCTAAATAAGGTCAGTTATTCATCTCACTCTCCATACATTGCTCTCTCCCCCTAGAGCAAGTAGAAGAGGCTCATTCATTCCATTCAAGCATGGAAAAAACATTTTCAAAATGCTAGTCCTAACTGCTGCATCCTAGAATCAGCTTAATAATTTGAATCAAGCTCTTTATTTTGAGGACAAAAGGACCAGCAAAGAGGATAATGGATTATCCACTGTCATGGCTCCTATGGAAGGTACCTAAAGGTTGCTTTGATACACAGAGTGAGAATTGGTGGTGTGACTAATGTAGCATCATTATTTTACTATAACCTGTAAAACACAGAGATATTAGGCTCATAAGAAATACTGTTACAGAGCATCCAAATGATATCTACAGCAAAGGAAACTCTGGGATGTCATCCATTATATTTATCACATTGATATATAAAAAAAAAGAAAATTCCAGTAGAAGAGAGGTATTAAAAGTCTTTATAAAAAGCAGGTTCTTATTTCTGGGGAGAGAGTTAGATGTTTTTAACACAGCATAACAAATTAATTAGATGAATATAGACATGCACATATTCAGACAGAAATCTTATTACTTAGTTTTCTTGTGGTAATTATAGGTACAACTGTCAAAAAATCTAGAGACTGCCCTTTAACAACAGAGGTAAGCAGGGTAATATGCTGTCTTCAGCTGTGCTGATAGCTGTGTTTAAGGAAGCAACTCCGTTAGCCTACCATTTCCTGGACAGTTACAACAGGAATCCTGGTTGGCCTTCAGAGCTACTCTCCAATCCACTTGCAATACCTTAAGTCGCTCTTAAAGACCTCCCTGTACTGAAATGTTTAATATTTCTAGTAATTTTTTCAGACAAAGTATTTGCCAAAGCTTAACAATGATTGAGGCACCGTCCTTGTCTTCCTCCTCTTGGCTGAAGAACCATGACCAATAGCAGGATAGCAGGTTTTTAATTCAATTGCCCCAAAGGACAGAATAATATTTGTTAATATATCCTATTTGCTTTATGCACTGCATTTTCTTTCCCTATCGTGCATTACTGGCTCTGAAGCATCCACATCTCTTACATCCCTCTCAAAATCTTCACAGTACAAAGAGAAGGACATACGTATTCATGATAAGTGTCTCATGGACTTTGTGTTTCTGCATATGGTAAATTGTTTTTGTCCTAAAATCAATCATTGTTCTTAAAGACTCTGATAGTCATTACTTAAGAACAAGAAATGTAAGTTCATGCTTAAATATCCAGGAAATAGACGGCAGTAATAAACTCCAGGAAATATTCATGGGCAAGAGGGTCAACAGAAATTAAGCAGTGAACCCGAAGTAGTAGTACATTATGGTTTTCAACTCCAATATACTGAGTACAAAGAAACAAATTGATTTTTTTAAAGCTTTGAAAATTAAACCAACCACAGTAAAAGTGTTTCACTACACTTCGGCAAAAAAATGTAAACTCTGCCATAAAAGCTATTCAAGTGAAAACAAATGTCACCACAGACAAAGAAGAAAAGATTCTGCTCTTCTTGATTCAGGTGATGCCTCACTAGGGCCGTCATTCCTTAATGGTTTCATTGCTACGACTGACAGCAGAATGTAGCCTAGTCCTGGGAACTGGTGCAGCATGACAGTACAGAATTCACTTTCTTTTGGGAAAGAAGAATTTGAAGAGAGACTTCTGAGATGAAAAAGAGGAAAAAAACCCAGACTGAACAATTTCTTCTTCTAACCAATTTCAGTCTAATCATACTTTTCTTTTTAATCTCGGGAAAGGGTGCCAACAGCCAAAATCTAGGCATGCTCCATGGTGTCTCTCCTGCACTACTCCTACATACAGAATGTATTACACACCTCTGAATAACATCAAATTGGAGCTGGATTAATCCTGCATTATCAGTCCTTTAATCTTGGAGCCATTATTTCCCTTGGGCACAGAACGTGAGACCCAAGTTCAGCCTTTTGCAGTCTGCAACATGTATTAGCCTGCTGATGCCTCCTGCCATGGGCGAGGCCCCTCTTCCCAGCAGGCTGCTACAGCCACTCTGGAGGCAGCTGCGATATTTTCTCCCATCAGATTTGCACAAGATGATTTGCAGTCTTTTATAGCAGCTGCCCCTCATTAGCTGTTTGGTGGAGGAGTAAGGAGGAAGAAGTGGGAGGAGAGCAGACTGAGGTGTTATTAACTCTTCCCAGATGCCTGCTAAGGAGTGAAATGTGTGTTCTTTATCAGGATCTTTGGTCGTTCCAGCCAGTGTGACTGAGGGAAGAAGTTTCTAATTGTCACGTAAGAGCTGGCTAAAAGTTACCCATTCATTCTGTCATAATCTGCTTAAAGCTCTGCTTCTGACTGAAATTATTAAGATAGTAAGAACAGAGATCTTAAAGTGACATCATGTGATTGATGTGCATTATTACTGGTCTCGGTAGTCATTTCTTGAAATCAGACGTAACCACCTTCCTATGTTTGCAGCTCACAAAGAAGTGTGTTTACCTTTCAGGGAGAATGGTGAGATAAATGTATTTGTTGAAGAAAATCCCAACTATCAATGTTTTTTTTACCATTGTTCAGAAATATCAGTGCTAAAATATCTCATTCTACTTTTTGATTGATTGATTGCTGTGGTTATAAAACCAAATCTATTTCCTCAGATCTTGGTTCTGAATTGTTTGTGTATTTTAAATGCTGTGAGGAAAGTAATTGCATTTTTAAATGTGTAAAGCACTTGCAAATTTCTGTGTATTTGTTTGAGTTTTTATGTGTGTATATTCTAAGTTTAGAGAGAGAACAAGAAGAAAATGCCTGTCAATGAGACAAATCATCTTTATGCTGGGTATACGGAGACATATTTTTGTTTTAATAAGGACCCAAAATGTGCCATTCTGGGGGAAATATATAGCAGAAAACCTGTGCAGAACATTGTTCCTTATACAGTAATATGTAATTAGGTTTCAATCCCCTCTTTCCTCTTTATTATATAATGTACAGCACAAGAATAAAAACATAATAGAATGCCTGGGTGTTCAGGAATGAAGGTAAATAAAGGTACCTTTTCAACACTTTATACAATCTTCTATTAGAAATATTTCTAGCACAGTATCTCAAATTGCATTTTTAAAATATATATCCAGATACCAAATATAATCTTGTCTGCTCTGAGGATAGTGAGATCTTTAATCTCTGCAGACACAAATAAGCACTTCAGAATTTGGTGGATTTTATACAATAGCTTGTATTAACCCCTTGTTGTAAGGCACACTGCACATCCAATCTCTGCTAATGGGAAAGGCATAGGCAAATATAAGTTGTGTTGTCTAGACTGTAGTAGGGGTCTGCTATAGGCAGATAGGTGGAGCCTAGCATTCACAAGCCTTGGTTCTCACGGGGGATTTCAACCACCCCAGTATCTCTTGGAGGGAAAACACGGGAGGTCACAAGCAATCGAGGAAGTTCCTGGACCAATTGATGATAATTTCCTTCTCCAAGTGACAGAAGAGCCAATGCTATGCTAGATCTTGTTCTCAACAACAAGGAGGGGTTATGGAGAACATGAAGCTCAAGGGTGACCTTGGCTGCAGTGACCATGAAATGGTGGAGTTCAAGATCCTTAGGGCAGCATGGAAGGTCTCTGTGGTCACTGCTTCACCTTATAGGATGTACAGCTCCTAGTGCATGGTCAGCTCCATCAGGACCCAAGACTGCTTAAAACTGAGAGAAAAATCTTTTTATTTGATAGCCTGCAAGATGGGGTGCCCTGATTCATCTTCTTACCTGTAGTGTACTGTTTATGTGGGCTTGGGCAAACCCACATAAGTCTGTGATGCAGACTCATGAAGAGTGTGCCAGTGGAGCAGGGTATGCAATGAATAAGGCACTGTGCTGAGGAAGGTGTGGGAGAAGTCAACAACCAAATTTCCCTGTAAAGTAAACAAAGTAAGCTAGGTACAGAGGAAGATGCTACCCACCAGGCAGCACAGTCAGGAGAAGCAGTTAAGCCAGCTGCTGAGAAGTCATAGGTAGAAAGGGTTATCTCCCTTCCCAGTGCAATCCAGCACTTGGCCACGTGCTTACCTGCAATCCCAGACAGTAAAATTTAAGTTCATAGCATGAGATCCCCTTCCTAGAGCTGATTTTGGATAACAAGCTTTGTCCCTTCTAATCAGTGATGAGGACTGGGTCTTGGCGTCTGATACCAGCTCTGAAAGGACATACAGTTTATTTCAAGGGATCAGTAATGAAAATACATGAAGGATAAGAATCAGAAATCAAGACTCCTGTGCAGGAATCACTTGCTTCTGATTCTCTGGCAGTGAATCTCATATTCACTCTAAAAATTTGTGTTTGTCAGAAAATTTGTGGAGAGCGTATATAGCTTGCCCTTATGTTCTTTTCTGAAAAAGTAGTTAAGGTTTTGACAGCTGTTTTATTTTCCCTTTCATCGCATCTCATCAGAAGATTAACAGTCTAGGAATCCATATCTCACTGATTCTGAGATAAGCACATTGAGAACCAGGTAATTGTCTTGCTCGTATTTGTAAACATATGTATTGGTCCATGTTTGACCGTTGTACTGGCATGTACAGCATGGAAGATGTTCACCATGCTCTGCTCACCAGACTGGTGCAGGGAGACTTTGTCAATTAGGCAGGACGCTAAAGTTGTCACAGGTCTAAGGCAGGGTGTTTGGAGTTTACTTGCTTGCATAAAGTCATCTGAATCCTTATGCTGCATAGCATACATCTAAACCCTTGTAGCTGAAGGGCAGAGGGAGATCCAGACCTCAGACTCTATTTCAGGTCCTACATTTAAGCTGAAACTCAGCTACTGACTGCCTACTAGACCGTTGCATCAGGAATGAACCATCTAATAAGGATGAGGAAGCATTTGGATAGTCTGGTCATAAAGGCCATATAAGTTATTTAGACAGTTGTGGCAGGTTTAAAAGTGAACATGGAATATCTGATTTCTTTCACAGAACTTCCTGACTCAAAGCCTATAGCAGAGGGCAGGGATCAAAGTATGTTTACTCAGGGAAAATATCTGTATATTCAGGTCCAATAATAATTAATTCTAATTTCCATCTATGAAACTAAAAAATTTTAGAACATATGTGGTATTGTTTTCAAACCTGAAGAAGATTTATCTTTTTTAATAGCAGGTTAAACAGTGTGACATTACTATTCTTTCCTGGTTAAACAGTGTGACATTTGCTTTTAGTGAGTAGAGTGGGAGACAACCTTGGATCATCTTGTGACTGTTGCTGTTTGGGACCTGCTGTCATTTCCATTTCCTTGTTTTCTTTCCACACTGGGCACGGGCTGAGTATCAGCCCGGTATAAGCACCACAATACTTCCTTCTGTGGAAGCAGAGACTCAGGGGTTCAATGCATGCAGCACTGGGGCTGTGTTAAGGGAAGAGATCTCTGTGCACAAGGCCAAAGGATATTTATCGTGAAGGACAAGAGATGGAAGGGCATTTCTGAAGAGAATGAGGGTGCAAACTGAGTCCTTTAGAGAAGCTGGAAAGCAGCATTTGTGTTGTTAGGTTGCACAAGGCACACTAGGACATAACTAACTGTGGTAGTCTGTGCTGACTTCCAAATGCAAGGTGCAGACAAGGTGCTTACCAAGTCATAGTGGGCCACTGGCTGAAGCGAGGATTTTTAGGGCGCTAAGATATGTGAAGATGAGGGAGCTATAAGGGAAAAGGAAAAAAAACTATTCGGTCTTAAAACATTTCAGAAATGCTGCTTTACCTGCTCAGACATTTAGTGCTTAAGGCAGCTAGGGAATAAATCACAGCAATGAAATTTGAGGATGTATTTCAGTAAAGCTTTAGCAAGTACTTTCAGCAGGTGCTTAAAAGTTGAATGTGTGCTTAAAAATGTCACTTAATCTTCCCTTTGAACAGAACTGGTCCAAATTTTGTCATTTACTGTAGTTACATCTTTTGCTTCATAACTAAAAACTTGTGCTTACCACCATTTTATGGATATTAAAGAAAAATAGATAAGATTATCTATAATAGATAAGATTATCTATAAAAATAGGTAATCTATAAGAAGGGGAGCAGGGAGGATCCGGGGAACTACAGGCCTGTCAGTCTGACCTCGGTGCCGGGGAAAGTCATGGAGTGGGTGATCTTGAGTGCTATCAAGAAGCACTTGCAAGAGAACCAGGTGATCAGGCCCAGTCAACACGGGTTCATGAAAGGCAGGTCTTGCCAGAGTAATCTGATCACCTCCTATGACCAAGTGACTAAACTCTTGGATGAGGGAAAGGCTGTGGATGTGGTCTTCCTGGACTTTAGTAAAGCCTTTGATACAGTTTCTCATAGCATTCTTCTTCAGAAACTGTCGGCCTCTGGCCTGGACGGGTGCACACTCTCCTGGGTGAAAAACTGGTTGGATGGCTGGGCCCAGAGAGTGGTGGTAAATGGAGTTAAATCCAGCTGGAGGCCAGTGACAAGTGGGGTTCCCCAGGGCTCAGTCCTGGGTCCAGCCCTGTTTAATGTCTTTATCAACGACCTGGATGAAGGCATTGAGTGCTCCCTTAACAAGTTTGCAGATGACACTAAGCTGGGTGGAAGTGTGGATCTGCTGGAGGGTCGGGAGGCTCTGCAAAGGGACCTGAACAGGCTGGACCGCTGGGCTGAGACCAACGGCATGAGGTTTAACAAGGCCAAATGCCGGGTCCTGCACTTGGGGCACAACAACCCTAAGCAGAGGTACAAACTAGGAGAAGCCTGGCTGTTAAGCTGCCAGGAGGAGAAGGACCTGGGGGTGTTGGTTGACAGCCGACTGAACATGAGCCAGCAGTGTGCCCAGGTGGCCAAGAAGGCCAATGGCATCTTGGCCTGTATCAGAAACGGCATGACCAGCAGGTCCAGGGAGGTTCTTCTCCCTCTGTACTCGGCGCTAGTGAGACCGCACCTTGAGTACTGTGTTCAGTTCTGGGCTCCTGACCACAAGAAGGATGTTGAAACTCTGGAGCGAGTCCAGAGAAGAGCAACGAAGGTGCTGAAGGGGCTGGAGAACAGGCCTTATGAGGAGCGGCTGAGGGAGCTGGGGTTGTTTAGCTTGGGGAAGAGGAGGCTGAGGGGAGACCTCATTACTCTCTACAACTACCTGAAGGGAGGTTGTGGAGAGGAGGGAGCTGGCCTCTTCTCCCAAGTGACAGGGGGCGGAATGAGAAGGAATGGCCTCAAGCTCTGCCAGGGGAGATTCAGGCTTGAGATTAGGAAAAAATTCTTCACGGAGAGGGTGGTTAGGCATTGGAACAGTCTGCCACGGGAGGTGGTTGACTCGCCTTCCCTGGAGGTGTTTAAGGCACGGGTGGATGAGGTACTTAGGGGCATGGTTTAGAGATTTGTGGGAATGGTTGGTCTCGATGATCCAATGGGTCTCTTCCAGCCTGGTTATTCTGTGATTCTGTGTGAAGCATTACAACTTCTAGGAGATTTAGATAGGCTAGCCAATATTTATCTATTGCTACTTAGAAAAAGCTGATTTCTTATAAAAACAGTTCAGAATTTTGTGTTTCTAAGAATGCATATTAATATTTTGGCACTCACATAACATCTTTTGATAAAAAATGAGTCTCACATAAGGATATCCATTGTAATCCATACCAAATCATCACAAAGTAAAATATTGTAGATTTGCCAAATAGTATTTCTTACAGCACATGAGGGCCATAATCACACAAAAAAAACCCCCTATGGCCATTCTTGTCTTAAATCATTTGTATAACCTTGATTTTGATGGGAATACTCTTGAATTACAGATATATTTAAAATTAAGCACCAGCTATACACTTTGTTTGAATGTGATTGAGGGAAGGCTTGATAAGGCAATCCATTGGTGTCTTTGTGTTAGCTTCAGAACTAGTATATTTATTCTTTTTTGATAATTACAAACATGTTGTGGAGAAGTAGACTACGAACTGGATCATTCAATGTGTAATGTCTTGGTTTCAGCTGGGTAGTGTTAATTTTCTTCCTATAGCTGGTATAGTTCTGTGTTTTAATTTAATATGAGAATAACATTGATAACTGATGTTTTAGTTGTTGCTAAGCAGCGCTTATGTTAAGTCAAATATTTTTCAGCTTCTCATGCCTTCTCAATGAGGAAGCTGGAAGTGCTGAAGAAGCTTGGAGGGAGCACCACCAGGACAGCTGACCCAAACTGGCCAAAGGGATATTCCATACCATATGATGTCATGCTCAGTATTTAAAACGTGGGGAGTTGTCTGGGATTGATTGCTGCTGGGTAAGGCCTGGGTAGTCGTCAGCAGTTAGTAAGCAATTGCATTGTGCATCACTTGTTTTGTATATTCTTCTATCTTTTTTCTAATCTTCCTTTGTTGTCTCATCAAAGTTTTCTTCTCAGACCACAAGTTTTACTTTTTTTGATTCTTCTCCTCATCCCGTTGTGAGTAGTGGTGGTGGTGAGGTGAATGCACAATCAGCTGCATGATGCTTTGTTGCCAGCTAGGGTTAAATCACAACATTGGACATAATTCAGGATCTATTTCCATAATTTTTAAAGGCTGACATCAGTGTTTAACAGCAACAATGTGCAGTGTTACTTTCCATTGAAAAATTATATAGAAAATTTTATATTTTATGTCATAAGATAAGGTTTAAATAACTTTAAGTAAATATTAGTCAAACTGAGTATTTATTTTCATTAGATTATACCTTAAAATTACATTTAATGCACTCCCCTAAATATAACAGAAAATACATATTTTATAAAATGTTTATGTATACTATATAAAATGTACAAATATAAACAAGAATGGAAGGTAGTTATATATTATGCATGTACAAACATTAATATCCACTCTTTTACAATTTAGATTCTGAGGGCATTACTAAAGGAAATAATTTCATAGGGAGCTGTTAAACATATGCAGAAGTATATTTATATATTTGTCTCTGCTTAAATTTTGAAACTGGACAAGGCGTCTTTAGCAGTAGGAGAGGGGTTTTATCCTTCTTTTTAAATTTAGTCATGTTTGTTAAGGTTAAAAGTTCCCAGTGAGCAATAATACACTGTACTTCATAATAGTTCAGATCAAATATTTTGGGCATTTCCTTTGGGCACTTTGCCATTGTTCTATTGGGTTGGAAGTTACAGCAATTTGACTGGTATGTCTATTAATCTGTTTTTTTCCCTTAGCTATTGAAAGCAACTGTTGTGTCTGTACTGCAGCTGAAGTGGTTTTGCAATTGAAAACTTGCACGTTTGCTTTCTGTTTATACAATGATCTATTTTGATACAGAGATCTGTTGACTGCTGCATAATGTAGCAAGTGCCATCACCAAAATAAAAGTGCAGCTTTACTAGAATAGCAGTACTTCTTTGTTAAATAGAAAAGGCTGTCTGTGTGATTTATAGTGCTGGCAGTATTTTAAATGGGTCACGTGCATGTCAGAGAAAGACAAAATATCTTCTGATATACAGGTTTCTCTTTTAAGTCTGTTCTCGGGTTCTACATAACATACTTGCACTTTAACAAAATGTAAATGGAAATTTGATGTGATGCATTTTTGTGGTGCATTGCAGTTCTGTAGTTAATAAAACCATAATATAAAATAGATGTACCATTATGTGCTTCCTCTTCATGTATAGTTAAGGTCAGAATGTGTCATGAAACTTAAAGCCAAGTAGAGAACAAAAGTTCAAATTAAAATAATTTCTCTTAACTATTCCTTCTTTTTTCTCAAATGTATTTTTAGGAATTTGAATTTACTAATTAAAACATTCATTAAAGAAATGCTTATGTATTGTGTAGTATATGTTGTA
The DNA here is from genome assembly GCA_033459285.1 of Clamator glandarius. Lineage (NCBI taxonomy): Eukaryota > Metazoa > Chordata > Aves > Cuculiformes > Cuculidae > Clamator > Clamator glandarius. The sequence continues at coordinate 2,407,465 of JAUNZM010000046.1, forward strand.
GGTCTCTGGAATGCTGCTGACCATTTGGGCAAACTTTCACATAAGCTAAGGAATTTGAAAAGATTAAAGCTAAAACTAAAACAATCTGTCCTCATTCTTATCTCTGCAAATCATCTCTCCCAACAGGGCCCAAGTAACTAGCTATTCTTCTGTTTTGCTGACTACATTTCTCCATGGTGTCACCTGACACTATCCCAACAGCAATATCACTTGATATATGTGTGTATATATAGATGCATGTACCCTCAAGAGAGAGTGAATTGGGACATTCTGATATTCCAAATGAATAAACTATACAATGCAGAGATCCTTGTCATTTTCATCCATGTGAACAAAGACCTTTTCATTCAGGAGAGAAGGATCTGCGAGGTATAACATTACATATAAGGTACTTCTTTTCTTCCTGAATGAAAACTTATGAAAGGTTGGGATGTACCTAGTGAAAAAATGATCACACCAACAAAATATAACTCCTTACATCTTCTGTGCTTCTAAAGATGATGCTAGTTTATTACACCACTGATAAATTATTAACATATTTGTAAAAACTACTCAGAATTGCAAATTCTTCACTCCATTATATTCTTACCATCGGACAAACAAAAGGCCTGTAGTCAACAATTATGGTACCTGAACACCAAGCATGCATCCAGCTTTGTAGAATGACTATATAAAAATGTCATCATTGGCAGTGCTTCTTAGCCCATCACTTTGCCAGCACTTCCAGAACTGCTTGTTTTGAACTGTTCTCCGGGTTCTTTGCTGTTCCCCATGTTTTACTAGATGCCATGCTGTTGGTGGTACCAATGGTCTTTCAATAGGACTCAAAGTCTTTGAACATCATTGAGGTGGTAGTCTTTGACTAGAAGAGATAAAAATTATATCTGATCTTGCTGACTAGGCAGTGCTAGGTTTATAGGCAGCCAATCCCAATCCCTTTGCAGAGCAAAATGCTAAGATAACTGGTAGAAATCAAAGTGATAGATGAGCACCAGAGCCACATCACTTGAAAAGGAAAGTTAGCGTATTACTCATATTGCTAATTCAAATAGAAACAACAAAAGTGTCACAACTTGTCTTTTTTATTGTTATACTGTTACTTTACTTTGTGGTGTGTCAGAAGATTATTTTTGTCTGGAATGAGCTCTTCCCCCCCACTAAATGACTTTCATTCCTTCCCAGAGGTATAACTTCTCAAACATCAGGCAGCATACAGCACTCATTGTACTCAGAGCGTCACAAGGTAGCATAGGGTAACATAGAAGAACAACAATAATGTCTGTGATGTTGTGCTTTTGGTGCAGCCCCTACAACATGGTTTTGAACTGAAGTCACTGAAAGTGATTTGATCTAAGGATGCAAGTCTCTTCTAGGAGAAAAGGCAATGGGACAGGGATAAAGCAAAATATAAGTGATTATTTAAAACTTTGAAACCAAGGTGCCTGAAGTTAGGAATTTCACTCAAAATTTTGGCTTTTAAATGAGAGTTCCTTAGTGTTTCTGGAATTTCTTGAGGTTCCCAGGATTGCAGTTCCCATTGGATTTAGTAAGACATACAGGTAATTGAAGCTCTTGAATATCAGGTGACATTATTCAAGATTTTTTAATTTTAATTTCCAGAGAGATTTGAAAGGATGTATGGGGTTGTGAGTGAGTTCAGTTGCTGTTTATTGGAGGATGACAAGCTAAATATGAGTGAGCCCACATCTGCCTACTTATAGGAAACAATTTATGCAGCAACCTTCTATGGGAGTTTTTTTTCAAAAATTCCTACCACTGTTTAAAATCACAGTTTTTGATCTAAGTTCTTCAGGGGTGTTGTTTGGTTGTTTGGTTGGTTGTTTGTTTTTCCCCCTTTCCAGTTAGATGCCTTAAGAATTTTGTTAGGATAATTTGTATGCTAGTTTATTCTTTGATTTTTATCTACAAGTAGGAAATGGGCCACAAACACGATACGAATGTGAAAATAAAAGCTCAGTTCCTAGATACCTTAATACATCGAAAATTTACTGGGATTAATCCTTTCCCTTGCCTTTTACCATTCTACTGCATGCATATTCCATGACAGTTTTGTTGAACTGAATAGAGTTTCCCATTTATCTACTTTTTGGTAGAAAAGTTCAAGTGAAATACAAGGCATACAAACAGGAAAATAAAATGAGACTAAATCCAAATTCATCAATGCTGTCTTTCACCTTTGAGAAACAGATCTTCAAGAGATGATTCACAAAACTAGTAACATAGGTAGACTTTAAACTTTAAAGAACGAGCTGAAGTGTTGCTAAAATGCGGCAACACTCCTTTAAAAGATGATTGGTTAACATATGCAAAGGAAGTTATTGTGAGTTATCAGACCTTTTCAACCTAAGCATGCTTTGGCCACTGAATTTTCTCAAGGGTGTCCAGGGATCCACCTGCATACTAAGACAGCTAAACAGAAGCTGCAGAGTAATTTAATCCTTTTATCTTCCAGATATTCTGGATAGGTTATACGAGTGTATGTCTAGGATTGTATTCATAGGTGTATATTCCTTTATCCTTTCCATTTGATTTGTGTCAGTAGCAATTTTTCATATAAATTCAAGGCAACACATAACCCTGAAAGTCCTAGTTACCTCCTTGAGTTAATTTATTACGTGATTAATCATGTTGTTACAATGAATACAGCGGCTTTTTACAAAAGAAGCAAATCATTATTAATTCCCTGACAACACTTTAAATGAATCATACTGAATACTTTAACTACTAAGGTAGCTGTAATACACAATTTCATTGGAGATCACCTGTAATGCATTGCTTCTTAATGTCCACTTCTTTCTAACATTTCCGTGTAAATACCAAATAGATTAGCAATGTTAATGCTGTTGGTACACTATGTTTCTAACATAACTACACCTTGGAGCTCTGTCAATTGTATTCTAAGCTTTAGATACCAAAGCCGTCGACTAAAGTTTTACAAATTCACATACCATATATGTCATAAAATACAGAATAGTTCTGGTTTATGACTTGCATTAACTGGTTGAATAAAATATGTGACTTGAAGAAGTAGGACTCAAAATTAAAGACTAAAATGGAGAAAGTGAAAACAGCTTTCTTTTGAGGAAAAAAAAAACAGGTTCACTTATAATTACCTTTAAATTATTTAGACGTAGTTTCCTAAACTTTCAAAATATACAGAAAATATTAAAGCACTAGATTATCACGTTTTTCCCCTTTTTTGTTCTCCATAGTGGTATGCTAATCATTGTGCTGAGTGTGAACTGATATTTCCTTCCGTTATGATCAATCAAAATCTTTGTTCTGGGAATGACCACAATATTACACAGAAGAGTAAAGAATCTCCTTGAATAATTTATGCTCATTTCTCTGTGTTAAATACATTTAACACCCTCCCCTCTGGCTGATAACTTGTTTTGCTTCATCTTATTGCCTAAACATTTTCCTGAACTTGACCACCTCTTCTCCAGTGCATAATGAATTGACATTTTTCATAAATAAAAAGACAAAATGAACTGCTTTTATGAACAGTGATTACCGCTTCTTTTTTGATTTGTGGTTAGGACATATCAGGGAAACGAGCTCAAGATGAAAAGTTTTCAGATGGGCTGTGGAGCTTGGGGAAGAACTGAGGATGCTACAGAGGTTCACAGAAAAAAGGGGAGAGAGAAATAGGATGTTTTACAATGCAGCAGAGAGGTTTTTATGATCATATTGCTGGAAAGTTATATCTGGACAAACATCTTCGGGAATTATGACTTGTTACTTCTGAAAAAATGTGCCAGTCAGATAAGAAAAACCTGAGTCAAAAAGTAGTTTGGTGGCCCTGGGTATAGTTATCAACTGTTGTTACATTATTAAGAAAAAGTGAAAGGAAAACAAATCCAAACAAAACCCAAAACAAGCAGTTGTGTGCATGATGGAATGAAACCAGGCTTCAATGTGCTATTGTGTCTGGAGTCTTGAAAGTCTAACAGTTGTCAAGCATTTCAGCTTTTTCTGAATGAAGGTGTTAACAGAGATACTGTCTACTATCCAGATGTCTGTTTTTATGGAATTTAAACAAGTTTAGTATCTTTGAAGCTTGCCAACAAGTTTAAAATTATGTTGGCTGTAGTAAAGCACTAAGGGAGGGAAAAATGAAAGCACACCAGGGACACTTTAGCCTTCAAGCTAAAAAGGACCACCAGATAATTCAAGTGATCATTATGGAAGATGACATCTTGTCAGGTTATTCAAAGTGTCAATGCTATTACAAGCTATTCCTTGCAGATGACACTCAAAATCAGGAGACAATCCTGAATTTTCCCCCGAAATCCTTTACATGTAGTCGTAGGACAGTACAAGTTTCTGCTGTGTGGGAGGCCAACCTATTCAGCAGAAATATGATTTCCTGAACTTGCTTGTTTCCACCCTCTGTAACCACTAAAGTAACTATATCAGTGGCACTGTGGTAAGCACTGCAGAGCTGACCAGAAGGAAATTTGGTCAGACATGACTATCAAGGTTAATAACAAACATTTCTTTTTAAATAAGTGTGCATACCAGTATGCCACATTGATCAATCACACACTGAACTGATACGCAAATCCACAATTCACAACCATGTTTGATTTAGCTCAATATCTTTCTAGTTATACAAAGACTTTTCTTTTGCTTTTGCCCCTTGAAACACTAAAGTAGCCATTTTAAATCCCTTTATAATGCAAAATTACAGAAATATTTAAATCATCATTTCTCAAAAAATAGACTTAAAATTATTATTCCCAAACCTCAAGAATCTGGATTTGATTAAACATTTTAGATTAAACATTTTATTAACATTAGCATTTGAACTGTGTGAATGTATAATGAATTTATAATTACAGTTACCAATCTCTTTCTGCACGGACAGAAATCACAGAATGCTATACATATATACGTAGTTTTACTAACGTATGGATTTTTTTCAATATAAGGTTTCTTTCTGAACACAATTGTTTTAATAGAAGTGTTTTTCTGTGAAGAGTTCTTCATTGATACTACAAATGCTACAGTATCATGACAAGTGGTGTTCCCCAAGGCTGTGTTGGGGCCAGTCTTGTCTAATATCTTCGTCAGTGATCTGGATGAGGGAGTGCTCTCTCAGTAAGTTCACAGATTAAATTACATTGCACAGGAGTGTTGATCTTCTTGAGGGCAGGAAGCTCTGCAGGGCACCTGGGCAGCCTGGATAGATGGACTGAAGCCAGTTGTATGAGATTCAATATGGCCAAATGCTGGGTCCTACATGTTGGTCACAACAACCCCATGCGATGCTACAGGCTTGGAGAAGAGTGGCTGGAAAGATTCCTGACAGAAAAAGACATGGTGGTGTTGGCTGACAGCCAGCTGAACGCAGGCCAGCAGTGTGCTCGAGTGACCAAGAAGGCCAACAGCATCCTGGCCTGTACCAAAAAGGGTGTGGCCAGCAGGATCAGGGAAGTGATCGTGCCCATGTACTCAGTACTTGAACACTGTATTCAGTTTTCAGCCCTTCACTACAAGAAAGACACTGAGCTACAGGAGTGTACCCAGAGGAAGGCAATGAAGTGGTGAAGTGTCTAGAGAGCAATTCTTATGAAGAGTGGCTGAGGGAACTCGGATTGTTTAGCCTGAAGAAAAGGAGACTGAGAGGAGACCTTATTGTTCTCTACAACTACCTGAAAGGAGGTTGTAGCAGGGTGGTGCTGGTCTCTTCACCCAAGTAACAAGGGATAATATGAGAGGAAATGGCCAATGGAGTTTTAGACTGAACATTGGAAAAAAATTCTTTACTAGAAGAATAGTGAAGTATTGGAACAGGCTGCCCAGGGAGACAGTGGAATCTCTTTCTCTGGAGGTGTTCAGAAAACATGTATATGTAGCAGTTTGTGACATGCTTTAGCAAGCATGGTGACGTTGGCCTGGTGGTTGGTCTGGATGTTCTTAAAGGTCTTTTCCAACCTTAATGATTCTCTAATCCTATAATTCTATGACATACTTTTAGATTTTGGAAGAAGTCTTCAGGCAAAGAGTTACAAGCAATATTGATCCTATTTTATGTCTATTTTTAAGGAACTGCATAATTTCCCAATGTCTTCTGATGCTACTCCATAGAGAGGATTTGGAAAAGAAGTAGTGTTCACATCTTCATTGAATGGATGCTAAAAGAAAAAAACATAGAATGAAATTTAAAAAAAAAGTACTTCAGTTAATTTGTTAGAATGGACGTTTAAATAGCTGTAGATTGACTATAGGAGTAACTTATGATATTAACTTCAAAGAAAACTATAAAATCCCTTACCTTTTTAGACCAGAGTCTCAGATAATAAAAATTAACATTGCTCCACCAAAACCTTAATTGCCATATACACTTGAATACGTCATTTATCCTTCTTCTGCATCCATTCCACACTTTGTTTTACCTGTCTACAGAGCTCTTGCTCTAACACATGTGAAGTATTATTTTGGGAGAATCTGCGTACAATAGTATAATTGCAGTGAGTCACTGATTTTGGTACAAGGTATTGTAATTTAAATGACTAGTTCTAATTTTCTTGACTGATGAATGTATGAGAAAAGAGATAATATGAACTCGTCAAGTAAGGACTTCTGTAGTTCTAAACATTTTCTTCAGCATCTGCTGCACTGGAAAGTGTTGAACTACTGCATATTGTAATATGAGCTATGGTAAGCAACATTAATGAAGCTGGTTATTATATTATGAGGTCCTTGTCAGACAATTCAACCCTGGTCATCTTTCTCAGATTTCCAGAGGTGATTACATTATAAGAAGCAATATATCATTGACTTTAAGTGACTTTTTTCCCTTTCCTCTGCAAATGGTTTTGTTTAATAGCCCAACGCATATCCTACTTCGTAAGAGAAATATGTTATTACGTACCTCATGCCATGGAGAAACACTGATTTGAACAGTGGGTGAGGTGGAATACACAGGCAACTATAAAAAGAAAATAGATGCTTCAGAATCTTTTTAGTGAGCTGCAAAAACTGTTCTGAAAATATTCTTCTGTATGGCTATCCGAATAGTGCACTTTTTCTATCCAAAACTATAAGGCAATATTGTAGGCAAGTGTCTGGCAACACTAGGCCCACAAGATTTCGTTGTTCAGAAAGGTTCTGTCTTTATGAAACTTATAGAAGCCCCGAACTGAATTACTTGTAGGTATTCAGCTGGAGATAAGAGCTATTGCCTCTGTTTTACCATATATTTTTATTGGTGGTGTACCATTCAGATTTCAGGCTCATCATACTCAGGGAAAACTCATTTATCTTGTCTCTTTTAAAGGAAGGATTACTGAAAACAGATATTTTCCCAATATTAAAGAAAATAGAGGAAAATCTGATACAGCACTGGACTTCAATCACAGTGCCTGGGGCTGTCTTCTGTGAATATCTCTCTCCTGACACTGTGCTTCTGTTTTTCAACTTCCTATTAAATGAATCCTGTCAGAAATCTATTTTAACTAAAATAAAAATGTCCTGATAAATTGGACATGATTGTAATGGGAATGTTTCCAACTTGGAGCTCTCAAAAATCCCAACCTGTAAGTGAATTAATTTTATCTAATGTCTCCAAAATCAGGTGTAAGGAACCTTTTATAGAAAGTAAATGGCATGTCATAGTTAATCTTATTCAAAGCTGCTGCAGTGAAATCTCATATTACTGACTGTGGAAAGGACAAGGAAGTTTTATTTTCTGTTTCAAACCAAGAGTAGTTCTTTCACTGCTAACAAGGGTAGTAACAAAATGACGGCAGGAAGGATATTTTAAATGTTCTTTTTTTCTTCTTCTTTTACCTTCAAGGTTTTTTTTGTCTATATTATTCTCAATAACAAAGCGAATAGCAGAGACAGCTGCATTTGCATGTTTCTCTTGTTAAACGTAAAATATAAAGTTTAGCTTTCACTGAAATTTAATAATTAAGCCTTGACTTGAAATCTTCTGTTGCAATGTGTTAACTTTTAAATATATCTATTTTATTCATAAACTTTGTTACTCTAGCGATCTCTTAATTATGATATAAAGGAATTGTGTGACGACATGTTTGTTTAGCATCAAGATGAATTTTACAGTGATGGGAATAGTAATGCATGTTTAAAGTATTGGGAAATTTTCTAAACTATTTTATGCAAGTTAAGTGTGGGTGCAAAGGAAGCTTGGGAGCTGAATTTTGTCTTTTTGTTGTTGGTGGGGTTTTTTTTTGTTATTGGATGTTTGCTTTGTGGGTTTTTTTTCCATAAGAAAAGGAGACAAGTATCGGTGAGCTTTTTCTTCTCTATGTCTGCCTAAATATTTCATTCAAATCACTTTTTTTTTCTCAGATTCAGCAACCCTCAGTCAGTATTATTTATAAACATCAAAATGTTCTCAAAACTGAGTTGATTTCAAATCTGCCTGTGTTTTGAAAATGCACTGGAACTCATCTGAGTGATGCTTCAATTTTTAATTTTTACTTTTTTATTAAATAGCATTCAGTGAGGAATTACACAGTTGGTTTTAATGGAGAGCTTATTTCAGGACTAGAGCTTCACATTTTTCTGAATGTATAAAAGCAGCTATTGTTACTTACCTTTACTTTCCCAGATAAACTAAGATCTTCATACAATGGGTTGGCAAATGAAACATTACCAGCTTCATCCACTTTCCTTGAAAAGTCAAGCAAACAAACAAAACTACTCACAACATCACACAGTTTCTCAAAGAACCAAACAGTTTCAGGTTGAAAAGATTTGAGTCAAAAAATATTGGTGACTAAATCTGTTTCCAACTGAGCTCTACTGAAATGAATTAACTTAAACCTATGTTCTGTGTAAATTATAGATAGGTTAAAATAATAACTTTTCATTTGTTGCTGCTAAAAACACATATGCTTGTGGTTATGCATAGAGCTATTTAGTATTCATAAAATATAGGTACAGTGTTCAACATTAAATAAAACACGGTATTAGCTAAAAAGTTGCATTATCATACTGTGTTTGCATGTAGTAAGGTCATGTTCTTTCTGTATTTTGTTATCACATGAGCAATTCAGTAATTAATATGGATTTAGGCTCTGAGTTCAAAACCACTTTAGTTATTTAATTGTTATAAGAACTCTTTTTTCCCAACAAATTAAGCAAGAACTTGCATTTTAGGTCAAAATATTCAGAATTCATTTTAAAGCTATAGAAGTTTCCTATACTTCTTACAGCAAAGTCAGAAGTATTTAAAGAATTACTCAAATTATTAGAATGTAAAGGTTTTGTGAACGAACACAGTGCCTTAAGCAATTTATAATAGACTAATAGAACAAATTGTACTAATTATGGGACTCGTGTCCATTACCTCAGCTGGAAGTTTAAAGATAGAAGTCCAAAGACATGCTTTCCTGACACAGGCCTTCACATATTCCTTTTTTTAGAAGCAGTTATGACCTGTGCAGTTAACCCCATTAATTCTGCTCAAGTAAAAGGTATTTGGGGATGGAAATTTCTGCCTCCCTTTTTCCCCCCATATTCACTGGTTGCTAATATTCTATAATGCTTGCAATCATTAAAACTGTTCCAATACCTTATAAAAAGCAATGGCTGTATTAGCAAACTTACTTTTTTTTTTTTTTATCTTTTCTTTTGAAGAGATGCATTTAGTTGGTTTGCATTGTTTGTTTTTTTTTTTTTTACTTAGACTTTTATGAATAAATCATATACATGTCTTTGTGTACCTAGAAATCTCTGTTTGCACAGTATGCTAAAATAAAATGTTCCCTAAAGCTAATACTCAGTGACTGAGAGATGGATTTTCTTGTACTAAGAAGTTTTTCTATTCTGAAGGTGCTCCTACAAATGGTTTAAGCAGTATACCCCTAGGAACTCTGTTACTGTGGTACACAGAACCAGGGGGACAAGAGTAGTCACTGAGACACACCTGATGGAGCTATTGAGAAAGGAAGCAGTTGTTCCTTATCATGAACCACAGGGGAGACACACAGCATGATTGTTTTTGCAAAGAAATAAAATCAGAATGGATGCTTAGGAGGAAAGCACAGGCAAGCTACAGAAATTATCACCTTACAAATTAAATCATTGCAAAAAAACCTATGTTTGGGTTTGGGTTAAACCAGACATAGCTCCTTAAAAACTTTTACAACAAGAGTGACAGAAATTAATTCCTTCTAATGCTAGTCTCATAATTCAGTTTGATTACCTGACACAGCACTGTGGCGAGCTGAATATTTGAACTCATTGATTTGTTCACTTGATCCTAAACTTCACTGTAATAAATCATGGTATTCTCATGCTTTTGGATAACTTAGTGAAACTGTAATTTATTAGATTATTTATGTGTCTGCTAAGTGTATATTTGCATACTAATCCTCCTGAATAAAATCCACAAAATGTAAACAGAACTGAGTTTTTACTCTGAGATCACACCATGGCTCACAAAACCTGAGTCAACAGCAAACTCGGATAAGAAATTTCCAAGGAATTCTGTTCTGTTTCTAAACAACTACCCAAAATGCCAGATTTGTATACCTTAAGTTCAGCATTCATTTAGGCATCACAAACCAGCTGTATGGCCTAACAGCATGATATGGAATTAAGCAGTTCAGCTCTGCTTATGGTCAGTGGAGAGACTTTGAAAGGGCAAGGCAAATCACAGAATTCACAGTGGGAACTACCTTTAATGTGCCAATTGGAAATGATAAGCAAAGGGACAGATCTGATTCTCTTTCATCCTCCACACACCATTAGACTCATTGTGCAAGAATACATATTATTTGGGCAATAACATGCTGGGTGCTCAGATCTGTCCTGAGGACAGGAAAGACACTGAGCACAGATCTCCAGCTTCCTCTGCAAGGAAGATAACTAACCAGCAGGATACTGTGCCAAACGGTGGGCATCAAAAAGAGTCAAAAAGTGTTCTTTCACAGCATGCCTGTGGTAAAATTGGTCCTGTCTACGTATGTGAGGTTTTCTCAGGCATGAGAATTCAGCATTGCTCAGGTCATCCAGCAGATTTCAGGTGTCCTTCCACTTTAGATCTGAATCATCAAAGAACATTTGTCGTTTGGCATCTAATCTTAGGGACTGGGAATTTTATGTCCCAAAATATTGGCATTAGTTGAATTTATGTACTCCAGATTTAAGTGAAGTGGAGAACGAGCTTTATGAAGTTCTCTACTGTTCTTAGGAAACTTTTTGCCAAAGCAGGGCTTTGGAAGTCATCTTGAATATATTACATTATGTATAACATGTATCTTATACATATATGCATGTACATACATATATATATGCTGTATATGAATGTATTTATACAAACATATATATGGTTACACCCTGTTTTTGAATGCAGCAAACAATTCTTTCTAAGGGATAATATTAATTATCCTTAAAAAATTCTGAAATATTTTCAAATTACTTAGAAGGCCAAAAAATATGCAAGTGAAAATTTAATCAGATTTTTACACAAGAGCTATAATGAATTAGTTGAATGAGTAGGTAACTGCCTCAAGAAGTCTGTACTTGGGAACTGAAATGACATATTCACATTACTTTACATGTTGTGCATGTATCCATAGAAATAAACTCAACACATTAGATCTTCAGTTAATTAGAAATATGAAGCTTTCTTTATTAACGCAAAGCAATGGTATGCCCACTTCAGTACTCTCACCAATACAGATACTGCTGAGGAAAGCATGAAAGTGCATTATTAGACTGTGGGGTGAATTTAGCCATTTGGTCATCAGTTTACACCCTAAGTTTAAACTGCTTGATGGGGTACTTCAACAAAATGTATTGCAATTGCATGAGTTAAGCTCATTGTTACAGTGCTTAATCTTACTTGATGTAAGTGAAACATTACCTCACAAAAATTACGGTCCAGAGTAATTAATCCATATGAAATGTTTATAAATCTCATTTTTGAAGAAAACCCATAATTGCCAAGTTCAGAAGACTGCACCAGACAGGGCAGAACTGGGGTTAAAAATGCCAGGCATAGGATGATTTAGTAAAAAAAAGAAGAAAAATCAAACATGTGGGTAAGACAGCTCAGAGAGAAGTGGGTTTTCTAACATAACCAGAAATACCACAGTAGGAAAGGAGAGGTTTAATCATCTTGGGATGAGGTCATATGGGTCATAGCTTTGCTAAGCTCATCAGCATTCTTTAGCAGCAAAAACTACTGCTTTGTCATGGGTTTGCCCACTACAGCTTCACAGAGATGGGGGAAAGTTGTATGTTCCACAAAATACCTGCAAGTGTGTAAAGGAATTGCTGAGTAAAATCATGCTTTTTAATGGAAAATTAAAGTATCTAGATTTCATTTGTTTGTATGCACTAGCTCAGAATTTTGTACTTTTCAATGTACTTTTCAATGAAAAAATCAAATATTTCTTTTAGACAGTACACAATTTTGTAGGAAATAGAGTACTAGAAGAATGTTTATCGTCAGGTCCTTAACAATGACAAAATCCCAGCAGGCCAAAGATTCAATTACAATTAAGCTACTAATTAAAATAATCCCTTAAAAGAATTATTTATAGATATTCTAAAGCTTCTGTTCTAAACAGAAACTATAACTCAAGAGCACAATATCCAAAGCATTTGTAAAACTTTAAAACTAAATTTAGGTTTGCAGAAGTAAGCTAATTTGCACATCCCACAGAAGAAATGGGAGGCTTGATGCAAAGAGGGCAGACTTTCCAAAAGCTGTATCTAGATTCATAGACAAGTCACCTGGATTAGGCTATTAATATGTTGTCTTGGTTTCTTAGGTCTGCATTTTGTACCTTTTCAGTCACTTCAGGGAACTTAATTATTTATTTAAAAAAAAAAAAAATCAGTCCTTCGTATCTTTCACCTTGGTTATCTTGAAGGTTGTAGGCCAAGAGGTTTACTCTATTCTTTCAGCATGTCACCTCTTGTTTCTTTGCAGCTCTTACTGTGTGTGGTGATTGTGAGATGTACATTTCAGAAAAACTGAAGACTTCTCACTTACTTACTTACTCACTTTTCCTTCCGAAAAAATATTCTGCAGAAGAAGGAATGGATTTGGATAGCAGCAATATAGTAATGAAACAGCTCGTAAATGGCAGTTAGGGATGCTGTTTCCTAGTTTTGTTTCTCTTTTTCTCTTAAAATTAGAACTTCTCCTCTCATTCAAAGAGGACAGTATCAGTCTACATTCAAGTTCAGAAGCTGAAGTAGCTTCAATAAATGTAATGCTATTGTCATTCTGTTTATCACTTTGGGAAGCAGGAACAGAGGAATAGCCAGCAATGACCTCTGGCAGTCCTTCATATCCACTTGGAGAGCCTCCCCTGGAATACAGTATCTGTTCCTCTGCACCAGATCTGTAGAAGGGTATGATCTAATTGGAGAAAGTCCTGGCAACAGCAACTAGGAATCATCATAGCTGTATGAAAACTTTAACCATGAGGAAAGGCTAAAAGCATTGAGCTTGTTTAGTCTAAAGAAAGCAGCCTGTAAGGAGACATGACAACTGCTTTCAAGTACATAAAAAGCTTCTTGCAGGGAAGAAGGGAATGATCTATTCTTGTTTATGGTGAATAAGAATGAACTTAAACTGTAAACAGACATGCTAACGGTTAGGAAAAAAAAATCTAACAGCAAACTTTCTTTCTAGCTAGGGTACTAAGATTCTCTGATGATGCCGTCAAATTCATGTTGCTGGATGCCTTCAAGTGCGAACCCAGAAGTGCTACAGTTGTGACTGTCCTCTGGCAGGAGAAAAAAAAGGCCTCTGTGGGTCCTGTTTTCTCATGATTTTCTATTGTTTTAAAATATTAGCTCAGAGCGCCTTGGTTTTTCAGTGTGGCAAGATACATTGTTAATACACTTTGGAATATTTTGTGTTCTTTGTTCATTATGACTGACAGGACTGATAGCAGCTGTGGTACCTTAGCATTACAGCTCATGGCACAAATCAAGAATATAAAAGAAACAAGCCTGAAGGATCCAGGGACATTGAGTGCTTTGGAGGCAATAGCAAAGAAGCATAACTTAGCTGGGTGGAGAGTGTTTGATTCTCACTTTTTAAAGTAAAATAAAGCATGAGAATGCAGATGCAATAAAGTGGAAGCTAAAATGAAACTTTGCTTCTATTTGGTCAATAAGGACAGATGATACTGAAGGAGTGGAGTAACTAGCAGCCTTCCTTTCTGGACTAGAAAATGTCGTCTCTGGAGCCCAAAGAGGAGTGTGAGAAACTTATTAGCTTCCTCTGATTTGGGGTTTCCATACAAAAGTTTCATATATCCCCAGTTGGGACCTTGGAAGTAGCTTGCATATCTGAATGCCATCGTGGTAATGAAGCACACTGCTGCTAAACCATGTGGCGAGCTGCTTTTGTTCATTAGTAAATAAACTAATATGATGACTTCCAGTAACACCCACTCAGGCACTGAAGAGTTTAAAGCTTGCAGGTTAGAGCTGAAATTCTTGCTAAAGAAGGATAAGACAGAGAAAGCAGGACATTCTTTCTCAGCTGAAAGGAGAGGTAAAGGCACTTTCAGTCTTTCCAGTGAAGAAGAAAAGAGACAAACGTAATTCTCATATTCTTGCCTCTGCTAGGGACAACTTCCTACCCAGCAATTGTCTAAGGGGTCATCAACATACCCCTATTGCCTACTATCTTGTTTTCTGGTGAAAAAATTGGTTCTGTTGGACTTTGAAACTTCTCTTCCAGCTCTTGGACACATTCCTGTGCTATTTCCATTGAGGTATAGATAGACCTGCACTCCATTTTAAAATGTACTGGGAGCTGGCATCTTCAACTGTTGATGTGCAGCTGGAGGACCACCTGCAAATGTCTGCATGTGTGGTTCTATAAAAGTAAGGAGAGAGGAGACACTAATATAAATTATTAAAAAATACTCAGCAAAAGAATTTCTTGAAAGGGAGTAAATATAGCCTCATGTGTGTGTAAGCGTCCCTGTAAAAGAAAGGTCAAGCAGACACTCCTAGAGTGCCTCTATTGCCTAATGACTTTAAGAAAACAACATGAGTCAGGAAGGCTAAAAGCAGACAAAAGCCTTTGGAAATGAGTTGCAGGAAAGTATCATTCATATGCGCAGTTAGTTAAATTGCTTGAGTTCATCAAATACCCTTGAAAAAACATCAGGAGTAATATCTCATGCCTCTGTGCGTTGCTGTCACATTGTACATTTTACAGACTTAGGCAAACACAAGTCACTCCTTATTCTAAATCTTTACCTTAAAGATCCAAACATCAGTATGATAACACTGGCTGCATTTTGACTAGTCACTTCTCGGTACTGACTTAAGTTATTAAGGAGTAACGTGCCTCAATTTAGTGCTATGTTTCCAGCTGTGATTTTTGTATACCAAGTCATTCTAGGCACTAGGTAGTTGAAGAGGGAGAGAGAAACTGCTGGAATGAGCATATCTGCTCATATTCAAAGTTTCAGATTTCATTTCTTCCACATCTTCATTCAAATTGCATTTTATTAGCTAGATTATTTCTTGATAAGATACTTATAAAATGCGTTTTAACTTTATGTTAAGTCAACTGTGATTAAAAACAGTTAAAATAAAAATTCTTATTCTACTCCATGGGAGAAATTATTTGACAATCTTAGTTCCTAAGAGACAGAATTTGGGAACAAAATTTTCCGTCATTACCTTTTTGGGCAGCTCCAGTGAAAACCATGAGAACCAGAATGACCTTTCCTGTGTTAACTATCTAATACTCTGTTTCACAGCTTTGATTCTCTTCACTTCAGGGCTGTAATATTTTTTCAGTGCCATAGTAAGAAGATCCCCATTCATCCCTTTCATTTTACATACCTAATAGGACACTTAAGCATCTGGCATCATATTGTAACAGGGTACCTTTTCATGGACAAAAAAGTCTCTATTTTTTAGCATATATTATTACAAGGAATGAAAAAGTATTAATTGAATACATATATGTGGGTAGAAAAGAAATGGCTGACAGTGCAGAAACCCTTAAACAGACATTAATGAAACAAAAATAGAAGGGAATGTTTAGAGTTTAGAAGTAAAATAAGAAAAAAATGTCATTTGTTGATTAAAACACCTTCAAATATGTTTTGAGAAAAAGTATTAGACTTGTTTTGTTGCAAAAATATTAATTGAAATCACAAAAGATATCCCATCAAGTAGCTCTCATAATACAACTAATCTTGCACTTCTGAGGTCCCTTTCTATATATCTACCTTGCAGGTTGTATAAATGTGAGTGAATTAAGTCTTAAAGCCCCTGTGAAGTAAGATAAGGAAATGCTATTATTCCCACTTTACAGAAGAGGAAGCAGACATAATGAAAGTGGATGAAGCTATGCACTCGGTTAACAGCACCATAACCACTAAATGTTCCTGCTTCAACATTTTTCTCCTGTGTCCATAGACAGCTACCTGTCAGGGGTAGCATGCAGTGTTAGGAGACACGTCAGCAGCAATAACATCAGGATGGGAGTCTGCACAGTTTAGTGGATTGGGAGATAACAGCATCCCTAAAGAGAGAAAGGTCTATAGCAGAGAACACATTTAAAAGAAAAGAGACAGCTCCGATCATGAATTCTGGAGAAGAAAATGAGGGGTGAGGGAAATCTAACAACATGAAAATGGACAAGGCAATGCACAAGAATTGCTGAAAGGGGGAAGGGTCAGTGGTAGGTACAGAGAAGGATCTAGCAGAATAAGTGAAAAGATAGGCAGGGAAGAAATACAAGTGTTAGAGGAAAATAAGAAAAAGCAAAATATCTGGTTTTAAACCTTAAATTTGAGAGGAGAAAGAAAGCAGAGTTTATCAGAGGGATGACAGGAAGGGCTAGGAAAAAGTGTTTGTGAAATAATGAAACACTGAAATCAAGTAATTGGATGAAGAGATATCTCTAGTACTGCTAGTACTGTTACTCAAAGCATTTGAAATAAATTTTGGAATAAACTACCACCAACTTTGCTGATTGTTTTTCTTTTACTGAGGATGCACTTTGTGCTGGAGGATGTCAGAAGATAATTTTTAATTGCTGTTTGCACGGTAGTATTAGCAAGCATAGTACTGGGTGGAAGAAATACAGATTTTGAAAAAAAAAACACAAAAAAACCATCTAGAGCACTTCTTCATTGTGCATAAGACAAGTCCTTGTACCACAAGCCAAGAGGTCTGTACTGGTGTGACCCTACTGCAAGACAGCAGAGGTGGATAATGGGTGTGAGCTGAAGTGCTAGGGCAAATGTGTGGAAGGAACAGATAAGGTAGCATGGCTGAGATACGTCTAAAGAACCATCAATTAAGACAACTAATAAAACATTAAAACAGAAATTCACATAATGGGTGTGTCTGTAGTAACTAAAAGAGAGAGCAAACCTTTGTAAAAAAAAGTTGTGTAATTCAACAGTGTCACAGCTTGCATTTTTTCCAGTCTATTAAACCTTTTTATGAAAATCCCTAATATTTTAAAATAGAATCCCACCATCCAGTTATCACAAAGAAAGTCCTTAGATATGTGTTAATAGTGAAATACATATCCTCTCAGGTGCATGTAGTGCTCAGAGCTTCAGGAAGAGCTGTGAATCTGACTATAAAAAAATAATTTGGTCTTGGAGGTGTTGAGAAACCATAAATGCTTTCTATTTTTCACATTTAACTATCATATAAAGAAATCAGGGCTACTCCTTTTAAGGTGGATAAATGGTGAATGTTATAATTTAAGAATAATCATACAGTGTTGTGATCAAAACATCCGAAGCCATCGAGCTGTAACTCGTTTTCAGACTGGGGTCCACTAAGGTCAGCTTTTGTTACAAAGCTAGGTTTTACGCTTAGTGTTGCATATGAAGGCAAACAGACTGCGGGGTGATTTAGAAGCTGAAACCAAAGAGGCTTGGCAGTTATCCATTTCTTTGTACCACATTTTTATCTGTATTACACAAAATAAAAGTTTCACTTACTTTTCTGGCACTTTCTTCTTTGAAATGAAATACAAGGTGGCAGCTGTAGTTTTAATCAGCAAGAAACTGATACCCAACCCAATCCAAAGATCTGCAAAATCAGAGCAATCAAGGGCAGAAATAAGTAGAAGGAAACACTCAGTGAATGAATTGAAAGATATTTCTTTCTCGTTTACAGACCCACCATTTTGAAAGAGACTTGAAGTTGGAGGCTGAAGAGGCTTAGCGCTTAGATGGCAACGGTTTCCTTTCCATTCTTTTCTACATCTGTGAATAAAACAACAATTTTTCAAAAAGGGAGAAGCATTTATTGTGAACCATGACAAGCACACAAGAAATGCAAATCCTTTTGAGCGCATTTACCATTGAGTGAAGCTCACCTAGGAATCTCAAAGAGGAACATCTGTCATGAATTGAAATAACCAAAATGCAAACAATCTAACCCAAGGTTTTATGTGTTACTTTTCACTTGTTTCTTAGCAGCTAAGCACAATTTCTGAAAAAGTATATTTCATTCCCGTTTTAATTTGTCTTAGTTTAGTTTTCAGCGATGTGCTTTGGCTGTAGCCTTCTCCATCAGAATGAAGGGACTTCGGAGACATAGGTGAGAACCAGCTGCCTCTGCACAGGTGGCATTTTGGAGCACCCCACACGGACTTTCTGGGTACTCCAGGGAATATCAAAATTGCAGTCGGCACTTACATTTGCAAACCCTAAATGATGAAAATTGTAAAGGATTGTGAGAGGTAAAGCTGTTCAATTTTCAGGCACCCCATTTGGTGAGCTGAAACTCACCTTAAGTGTCACACTGGAATGACTTCTACCAGCTTTCCAATTACCTGCATGGCTGGTGGTTTATGAGCTTCATAAATATTAAACTTTTTTTTTTTTGTTTTAAAGGAGTATCAGAATGAAGTGGTGGTAGTAGTATAGTTTCAGTCCTACTAATGTCACATGAATAGGAAACTGGTTTCACTTCTCATGACTTCTCTCTTTAAAGTTTCACAAACTGTTACAGGGAGGGGATTGTATATTAAGTTGCTTTTTCACTGCAAAACCAACATTTTTTTCAGTCATCAATTTTTATAAAGTAATTTCTATTATGCAGTTGTGATTTCCTCTCCTGTCCTTAAATGTATAATGCCAAACCTCACATATTCACAATTAAACCTTTACATTAAGGCTATTTTATTCAAACATGTGAGAGAGAGCTTTGTGTTTGTCATGGTTTAGCACATGATACTGGTATATGCCTTATCCTAGCAGTTACATATTAAGTTAAATGAGGCACTCTGAAAGGAGTATCATATTTTCCCAGAAAATATCTGAGCAAGGTGGATGTAGGAAGGGGAAAGGTAGGGTGACAGGAGCAACAGGCAATCCTGTAAAGATCAGGGCATATTGGAAAGCAGATCTATATTCCAGTCTCAGACATGACAGGAGGAAGGTGGCTTCACTAAAGACCAAAAGAGGCTGATGTGGGATTTGTTACAACTCATGGGACCATTGAATAATAGTGGACGGGGTATATGCTGGGAGGAAAGTACCAGCCCTACTCTAATACACTAGGCAGAGAGAGATTTATCTAATCCACCTTACCCACAAACCTGAGTTTTCTCCCATTAAAGAGTTACCTCATTCCTGGTTAGTAATTGCTATTCTAATGAATCCTAGCTTTAGAGATGGGGTCCAGTAGCATGTTCTCACATGCTCATTTTAAAGAAAATGTGGCATAATTTCAGCTGATAGATTGGGATGAGCATTGTATTCAGTGGCTGAAAATACCTGGCCCCTTCAGTACCTATTCTTCAGCTTATGACAAAAAATGTTATTCATAAGCTGTTCTTTTATGCAGACCGATGATTTTATATAAATGTGAAATTGCAGTCGGGTTCATACCAATCCCTGCGGATCCACCTAGAAACATTGCAATCTGATAGTAATCACCCATCAAAACAATTTTCTGGTTGCTCTCAATAGCATAATTTCCTTTCTCCCCATTTGCCAGATTTTCTGTTGAGATAGATATGCTTTTAACCAAAATTGTCCTCTTACTCATAAATGCACAAGTTTCTTGACTGTAAAAGAAAGAATGAGAAAACTGATTTGCAGCTGTGCACAAGCACTACTAAGATGTAGCAAGAGAGGGGGTATTTGCGACTCTAGAGCCATCAGGGCATGGCTCAGCTCAGAGATGCAAGCAGGTAGTTCTTATAAAGCAAGCGTGTGTACTGGTAAGAGTATGGCAAAATCCTACTACCTGATAATAATGAAGTATATCTTCATATGCTATGTTTGCATTTATTGAAGAAATATTTCCACAAATTCATGCTGTGTTTGAATTATGGATAAAAATGTTAGGCAGCTTTTAGTGGTACAGTTGCCTAGTTTATTGTCTTATACATGCATGCAGGTTTTATAATCAATTACTACTTTAGGTTGGCCACTTATTCTCCTCCAAATCCTAACAGTACTAGTTTATGTTTCATGATATAGTTAAGAATCTGAAGTTAGACTATATATATGCATAATTGTTACCAGTGAAAAGATTTCCCATTGTGCGGAAATAAGATGTTACCAGAAGTGTCACCTTATAATATTGCTATAGCATGTAAAAAAAAGAGTTAAAAATGGACTAAGATGGAACAGAGATACTATCACTGAAATATGCTAGGTAATTAGGACAAATTAGAAGTGAGAAGTATTGACGTAAAATACAAGACAATCAGAAAAATATGGGTTATAATTTGAAGATGCATTGAATTCTTCCTAAGGTTTTGCTGTTCATTACTTACAAAATGGCGTCTTCTCAGGAAAAAAAGAAAAAAAAAGGAGAAGAGAAAATAAGAATTACAGATCACCAAGAAGCCTGCAACTTTCAGTGAAGCTGTAAGAAAAAGGTGAGAAAATTGTTCATTAGCTTCTTTGGTTCTCAGCTGATACAAGCACTGCCGCTGGCATTTAGTGAAGCCAAGCATTTCTGTGCTCAAAATACAGGGGAACTTGTCTTAATTATATAAAAAAATATTATTTCATATATGTCTTCCAAGATTTTGATCCTTTTATATGTATCCTTTGTAGAAACAGTAGCCTACTACAGCAACAGCTGTGATGGAGAAACTGCTCTCTGACTTGAAAGGAGAGAATGGTATGAGATTTTTAATAGCACCAGTATCTGCTGATAACTCGTATTAGAGAAGATAACATTTCTAGACCATGAATTTAAAATAAAATATAAATAAGTCTAAACATCTAATCTAGTTATTTCTCTCCATTGAAAAGCTGAGGGGTATTTTCAAAATGAATAAATATTACGTGCATTGTCTTAAGTAGTTAGTGGGAGGTTTTGATAAGAAATAAGGCCTAAAGCCATTAAAAGGGACTTCAAGGCACTTGGGAGAATGATCAAGGGCTCTAGGGCACAGGTAATATTCAACTCCATCCCAATGCTAAGGAATCAGGAGCAGGAAATGAGGAATAAGAAATGGATTCATGAATGGCTTAGGGACTGGTGTGAGAAGAGGGGCTTTGGGTTCTTTAATCATGGGGAGGCCCACGCACCCCCAGGCTTTCTTACCAGGGATGGGACACGCCTGTCTCCTAGGGGGACAAAAGCCCTCACCAAAAACCTAGTTAAGCTCCTAAATCGAGCTTTAAACTAGATGTGAGGGGAGAGGGGATGGAGGCCAGGCAGGATGGGAGTGAGCCTGGAGGTGAGACTTCAGTGGCAAAGGGGTGGTGTGCTGGCGATGCCTGCCAGTATATCACCACTAAGCAAGAGGGGGTGGGTGCAGCTGGGGATGGTAGGCAGCAAACTGGCACTGTGGCCTTAGTTAAGTCAAGGACCGCTCAGTTGGGGAGGAGCCCTATTGCGAAGGCCTTAGCTACACCTGCCCAGCTGAAGTGCATTTACACTAATGCACGCAGCATGGGAAATAAGAAGGAGGAGCTGGAAGCTGGGGTAGGGCAAGGAGACTGCGATGTCGATGCCATTGTAGAGATGTGGTGGGATGACTCGTACAACTGGAGCGTAGCCATGGTGGGGTATAAACTCTTCAGGAAGGACAGGAAGGGCAGAAGTGGAGCGGGGTAGCCCTCTGTGTTAGAGAGGGCATTGATACCCTCGAACTGGACTGCGGTCAAGATGGGACTGAGTGCCTGTGGGTGGAAATCAGAGGAGCCCATGGGCAGGAAGGGATTGTGATGGGAGTCTGCTATAGACCACCCAGCCAGGAAGAAGCAGCTGATGAGCTCTTCTACAAACAACTGAGTGTAGTCTCAAAATCGCTACCTCTAGTCCTTGTGGGAGACTTCAGTTTCCCAGATATAGGCTGGGAGTATAATACAGCAGAAAGGAAGCAGTCCCGGAGGTTCCTGGAGTGTGTGGAAGACAATTTCCTCACACAGCTGGTGAGCGAACTGACAAGAGACTGTGCCCTCCTGGTCCTGCTGTTTGTAAACAGAGGAGGACTGGTGGGGGATGTGAAGGTTGGAGGACGCTTGGGGCAAAGCGATCATGAGATGATAGAGTTCTCAGTGTGGGGTAAAATAAAGAAGGAGGTTAGCAGAACAGTCGCCCTCAACTTTCAGAGAGCAGACTTTGGGCTGTTCAGAAGGCTGGTCAGAAAAGTCCCATGGGAGGCACTCCTTGAGGGCAAAGGTGTCCATGAGGGCTGGGCGCTCTTCAAGAAGGAATTCCTAGCAGCTCAGGAGAAAGCCGTCCTCAAGTTCCAGAAAAGTAGCTGGCGGGGTAAGAAACCAGCGTGGTTGAGTAGGGAGGTCCTAAGAGACATCAATAGGAAGAGGAGGGTCTACGACCTCTGGAGGAAGGGGCAGGCATCCTGGGTGGACTATAGGGAGGAAGTGAAAATGTGCAGGGGAAATGTCAGGAGGGCTAAGGCCCAACTAGAAATGCGATTGGCCAAGACTGTGAAAGACAACAAAAAGTCTTTCTACAAATACATCAACAGCAAAAGGAGGGCTAGGGAGAATCTCCAGTCCCTAGTAGATGCAGAGGGAACAAGAGTAACAGGGGACGAAGACAAGGCTGAAGTGCTCAATGCCTACTTTGCCTCAGTCTTTAACAGTAAGGAAAATTGTTCCCTCTGTGCACAACCCCAAGGGTTGGAAGAGAAGTATGAGATTCCCAAGATCCAAGAGGAGGTGGTTAGAGACTTGCTTGCCCAGCTAGACGCCCACAAGTCTATGGGGCTGGATGGAGTCCACACAAGAGTTTTGAGGGAACTGGCGGATGTGCTGGCCAAACCCCTTTCCATCATCTTCCAACAGTCCTGGATGACTAGGGAGGTTCCACTGGACTGGAGGCTGGCTGATGTCGTGCCCATCTATAAGAAGGGGTGCAGGGAGGATCCGGGAAACTACAGGCCTGTCAGTCTGACCACAGTACCAGGGAATGTCATGGAGCGGGTGATCTTGAGTGCGATCATGAAGCACTTGCAAGAGAACCGGGTGATCAGGCCCAGTCAACACGGGTTCATGAAAGGCAGGTCTTGCCAGAGTAATCTGATCACCTTTTATGACCAAGTAACTAAACTCTTGGACGAGGGAAAGGCTGTGGATGTGGTCTTCCTGGACTTCAGTAAAGCTTTTGATACAGTTTCTCATAGCATTCTGCTTCAGAAACTGTCGGCCTCTGGCCTGGATGGGTGCACACTCTCCTGGGTGAAAAACTGGTTGAATGACCGGGCCCAGAGAGTGGTGGTAAATGGAGTTAAATCCAGCTGGAGGCCAGTGACAAGTGGGGTTCCCCAGGGCTCAGTCCTGGGTCCAGTCCCGTTTATTGTCTTTATCAACGACCTGGACGAAGGCATTGAGTGCTCCCTTAGCAAGTTTGCAGATGACACTAAGCTGGGTGGAGGTGTGGATCTGCTGGAGGGTAGGGAGGCTCTGCAAAGGGATCTGAACAGGCTGGACTGCTGGGCTGAGACTAATGGCATGAGGTTTAACAAGGCCAAATGCCGGGTCCTGCACTTGGGGCACAACAACCCTAAGCAGAGGTACAAACTAGGAGAAGCCTGGCTGTTAAGCTGCCAGGAGGAGAAGGACCTGGGCGTGCTGGTTGACAGCCAACTTAACATGAGCCAGCAGTGTGCCCAGGTGGCCAAGAAGGCCAATGGCATCTTGGCTTGTATCAGAAACGGCGTGACCCGCAGGTCCAGGGAGGTTCTTCTCCCTCTGTACTCGGCACTAGTGAGACCGCACCTTGAGTACTGTGTTCAGTTCTGGGCCCCTCACCACAAGAAGGATGTTGTGGCTCTGGAGCGAGTCCAAACAAGAGCAACGAAGCTGGTGAAGGGGCTGGAGAACAAATCTTATGAGGAGCGACTGGGAGAGCTGGGGTTGTTCATCCTGGAGAAGAGGAGGCTGAGGGGAGACCTTATTATTCTCTACAACTACCTGAAGGGAGGTTGTGGAGAGGAGGGTGCTGGCCTCTTCTCCCAAGTGCCAGGGGACAGGACGAGAGGGAATGGCCTCAAGCTCCGCCAGGGGAGATTTAGGCTTGAGATTAGGAAAAAGTTCTTCACGGAGAGGGTGGTTAGGCATTGGAATGGTCTGCCAAGGGAGGTGGTTGAGTCATCGTCCCTGGAGGTGTTTAAGGCACGGGTGGATGAGGTACTTAGAAGCATGATTTAGGGATTGGTGGGAATGGTTGGAGTCGACAATCCAGTGTGTCTCTTCCAACCTGGTTATTCTGTGATTCTGTGAAATGCAGATTTAGACGGGTTTACAGATCTGAAAATGCTATGCCTCTATATAAAACCCTATATACAAAATTCAGAAACCATTTCAGGCTGTAACTAAATAATAGAACTATTTTGGAAGCTAACCAAAACTTATACAACAAAAGAACCTACTGACCTTAAGGAATGAGATACATTTACCCACTTCTCTTAGTCCGACCCTTTGCAGCCTTCTACCTGAGCAGTCCTTTGCAACTGTGAGAGGTGTGTGTTAAAATGAAATTATTCTCCCCTAATGACATTTCCTATATAATTTACAATCCGTCTAATGCACATAGGACTGGGTGGTTGATAAAAGAATGGAAGCCTCCCTTTCTTTAATCAAGGAATAAAATAAAAAAATCAGGAAAAATGTGGGAAAGGCAAGTTCCAAACCAAGTGTGGTATTAGTTCATAGTGGATTTCCTTAGCCACCTGTATGGAGGGCATAGAATACATATTCCTGTGCCTTTACAATGGTATAATACAGTTTCAAACCCCAGACTTGGTTCTTTGGCAGTTACTGCAAAACTGTACCCGTGAAAAACAGTAATAAAATTAGACAGTTTTATAGGAAATGAAGTTAAACTTCAACTTTCTACTGTGCAGTCATTGACACATGGAATCCTGAAGTGAACTTTAATGACTCTAACCGCTCCAGGTAGGTCAGAACAGCCTGTGGTATGCACCCAAGAGATGGCTTACTTGAAGTCCAGTTAATGAAGGAGAACACTTTTAATTACGTATCCACTGCTGTGCTTGGACTGTACTTACAGTGCTTTATTTTCAGTTGGGAGGCAGATAAGTTGCTTCTTCAAAGTCACTATTAGCTGATGAGAGCAGTTGGGGATGTGCAAATGCTAATGTGGTGGAAGGACCTTACAAAGTGCAGATCAACCATGTCTTCTGGGCAATGTATTACATCTTCATTAGCAGAGTAATGGGAATTTTGAAGAGCTTCCTTAATAATCCTTTTCTGCTATTTTATTTTTAAGATGGACAACTCTGAAAAGGCTATGAATTTATTTCTTGAGCCATGAAGCTGAAATTCCACATTATTTATGTACAATTAATTTCCTTGGACTAATTACATCTTGACTAATTAGCAGCAGCACATTTTACATGAGTCTTAAGCTTATCTGAAATACAGAGATAGCCATTGCAATACATTCAGACAAGAAGATCCTCATAGTTGAAACAGGAGGAGCAAGAGAGAAAGACAGATGAAATACTTCCATCCCAGTGCACATCCTAATCTATCCTGCCTGACAAAATGTCTTCTGCTATTAGCAAGTTCTTATGGGAAAGTCACCCTGGAGGGAAGAATGCTAAACCTCCAGATTTTCTTCTAGGATTTCCAACTCATTATTTCCTAATATAGATATTGGTAATGCAGAGGAATGAACTTAGCACTGCCTGTATTGCTGCATCCTGTGCCTGCAGCTATGGTTCATCTCACATAAAATGAAAAATAAAAACCAGACAAGATTTTTGTTGGTTTTGATGTTTATCCAGGGCAGGTTTAATTTACAAGAACAAGTCTGGCTGATATGCTGCTGCATTTCAGAATACCAAACATCGCACTGTGTTAAAGGTAGCATATGCAAAACTCAAAATAAGTAGAGAAGTGTACTTGATTGCTCATTTTCCTCCTGGCATCTGATTCCTTACTTGTGCAATTATTTTCTCCAGTCTGAAATACATCAATGCTATCACTCTAATGCATCAGTATTACAGATGGCTCTTGGGTAGCAACTGACAAGAAAAGATCTTTGCGATAGGGAATCAGGTCCATGACATCTGAGAAGAAGCATGAACATAGCTCCTTGTCAACTTGGGAAGAAAAAGTTCCAACAAGATGTATTTTTGAGGAAGACTTTGATGCATGTTGAAAACTGAATGTTGAAGTCTCCTGTGTTTGGGGTTTTTCTCTTTCATTTTTGTACCTGCAATAGTGACTAAGATTGTTCAGTATAAAACAGTGTTCTGCATTTTCGTTTCTGAAAGTTGTTAGCTTTTGGCAATATACTGTACTTGTTTCACTTTGTTCAAGAGCCCTCATGTTTTATGTTGAACCCAATAAAATGTTAAAAAACTGTTCTAGTTTTAGCTGAAATAGAAACAGTTTTCTAATGTTTCAGCTAAGCCTTGTCTAAATAACTTTATTTTATGAAAGTTATCTGCATGTTTTTCAGGCAGTGTTTCTCTCTATAACTGATAACATAGGGCACTGGTATGCAGAAAGGCCATTGCTTATACTAATTCTTATAGAAACCAAGGCAAACCTCAAGCTGGTGGAATGCTGTAAGTGAAAAGGGTGAAAAAGGGAGGAGTGGACAGGTGAACCAAAACTGACCAAGAGTATTCCATTCCATGTACATCATGTTCAGTATAAAGCTGAGGGATCATGAGGGTCAAGCTCTCTTTTATGGGCTAGGTCCAGTGAGGACCTCATCTATCTTTTATTCCCTCATCCCAGATCCATGTGTTCCTGAATCCACTATTTGAGTCCATCTCTCTTCTGCCACTGAGTCCAGCCCAGAACCTTTTCCCCATGCCTGCTCTACAGCATCTGTGGTTATGTAGTCATTGAAGATGGGGGAGGGGGCAGTTTCATATATTTGTACATCTTCTAGTATTTTATTATTAATAGCAGATTCATTATTATTTTTAATGTTTCATTAATGCTGTTTTAGTTTTAATTTCCAACTCTCAAGTCTTTTTCTGTCATTTCCCTTTTCCCTGGGGATGGGAGGGAGGGGTACTGGGAGCCCAGCTGCTCACGTTTATATGTCAGTCAAGCTGGGCTGATGCTAAACTGTGACACTGGTACCATGTACTCCAAAGAAACTCCCAGTAACGAACAGCAAAGAAGAGAGAAATATGCAAGTGAAGGATTCCCAATAAGTGGTCATCAAAGAAAGCTAACTAAACTTCTGAACAGAATTACATGGTGTGACTGTGTGTGGTAACGAGGACCTGGATTTGAGGGCACAAATATATGCTTTTATTCCAGAAACTGCTAAAATTCATAACTGGCAAATACAATAGGGTTAACATGAGGCAGACTACTATAAGCTATATGAAACAGGCCACACCAGAATTCTTCTGATATGTGGTGCACACTCTATTTAATGGCACAGATTCATTCAGCTACAGCAATGAAGCAGAAGTATGTGCTCACAGCAGATGGTCAGACTTGAAATTTCCCATTTTGAACAATTATGCACTTTTAAATGCTACGTTTTCCCACCTTCTGAAATAACAGTTTTCTGGTAATAGATTTTTCTTTACCATAAAATAACACTCAAGTTTAAAAGCCCCAGTGGGATAAATCATGGAGCTACACCTGGCACTGAAGAAAAGATTTGGTGCTAGATTCAAGATGGAAATGACTATCCACTTAGTCATTAAACAAAAGAAAAGGCCTAAAATATCTTCCATTAAAAAAAAGAGTTATTTTTAAAATAGAGTTTTCTTTAAGATAAAAACAGTATTTCAACTCAACCAACAGAAAGTCTATTGTTTACTTCTAACTAATGCTGACATGAGTTCACACAACAGAAAAGAGAGAGCTTGAAACAATGTAGTAGGTATGTTGATCACTGACCTTTTGGTCAGAGTTTGAATTATGACTGAGTCCTGAGTTTCAATCCACTGCAGTTAAGTCTGGAGCTGTGCTTTGTAAAATGTGACCATCAGAATAAATAAACTTTTCCATAAAGAACTCTTTCCAGTTTAAACTTGGATAAAACAGTGAAGTGGGAGTGTAGGGCTGGCACCTTGCTGACTGAGAGCGGTTTAGTGTGACTGCTCTGAGTGATTTGCCTAGCTAAGAGTGCATTTTACTTGTAAGAAAAGGGACATTTCTCCATTCTGTCTTTAAGAAACCTAGGAGATTGAACTAATACAAATCACAATTTACAATATGAAGTGAACCTGCTCAAGAAGTCTGTATCAGTACCATGGTATCTGAACTGATGAGGCAAAGAGAAGAAGTTAATTGAAGACATATGCCTTGGCTTAGAGTTGAGAACCAGTCTTTCATTCTAATCTGCCTGTCCATCTTGTTTTCAAGTCTTGTTTTCCAGTAATTGTTTCCTGTTTTATTTGGTCCAAGCTTACATGCCTTTATTTCTCTACCCCTTGTGTTTCTCTGATCTATTCTTTCCCTCCTTGCCTTTAGCTACTTATGGAACATGGACTTGGAGCTGGTGCTTGATTCGCTCTTGAAGAACACTCCAAGAAAGGGAAGAGTGTAAAGAGAAAGAAAGCAAGGAGAGAAAGAGAAACATAAAAGTCCAAACCCCACTTTTTACATGTTTAGGTACCAGTTACAGCCCCTAGCTGCAACTTCTAGAGGACTGACTGAAGATTAAGGAATGACCTAACACAGAGCTTTATGGTGCAGCTCTATTGACAGCTGGTAGCAAAATTCTTTTGATTTCAGAAATGGCACTAATTTCATATGTGGGTAAAATTAGGAAATAATGCAATAAAATATAGAAGTGACATCTAGTTTTAAGATAGACTCATTAATTTCACAGAAGAATGCTTTATTCTTAAAGTTATTTTGGTAGGATAGATGTGGTTATGTATAAGTAGAAAGCGGATGAAAAATCTTCCTTTTTCTTTCTTTCTTTAATTTTATTTTTAGACTGTGGATTTGGGTTTTTTTAAACATTTGATCTCATTGCCTTTAATCAGACTGCAGCAATACTACATAGTCACTCATTTATCATCTGCACTGTAACAAGTTAAGTAAGAAATAATAGATATTTATTGTAATGTCAGTTCACATATCAGCTTTTTACTGCTGTTTATCCTCCAAATAGTTTTCATATGGATAAATCTGCAATGTCCATGTGTAATTAAATAGCTATTTAAAAAGCTTGAACAATGGAAGTGTTTTGTCTGTATTAAACAACATACTTCTCACAAATAAGAAAATAATGTGGTAAAATCATTTGCTTTCCCCTTTCCAGAATTAATCTAGTATTTTTATCAGCTGAAATGATATGCTTTAACCAGAGCCTGCCAACACAAGGCATTGCTCCTGGCAGGGGGGTTGTAGTATATATTTGAGATTGAAAATCATTTTGTCATTCTCAGACAGTTGCAAATTTATCTGCTTACATGGGAGACAACACTGTACAGTAACATCTAATGCCGCTTCTTCTTAACTTTGTACAAGTTAGCTGCACAAATACAGGCTAAGATTACATCAACACAAACATAATATTTAAAGCTTTTCACTTGTATTTGAAATTTATGTCTATAAGAAAGAAAGAAAGAAAGAAACCAACCTCACAGAACTTATCTTTTGCTTATCCTCTGTGTAATACAAAGGCAGTGGTTTACAATTCGTTTGAATACCACATCCCCCAGAAAAGCTTAAGTTCTGCAAGAAGTTCTACATGTGTTGATGTGTTTCATGAAAAAGAATAGTGCTGGATGTTGTCCCTGCATAAATTGCACAGTCTCTTCTGATATTAAAGACGAATTTCACAGAGGCTTGGGGAATTCAATCTCTAGTTTCTTGCTAACAACTTAAATTTATGAAATCTTCAGAGAAATGACCTTTAAACAATTTATGAGAACCTAAGACACTTCAGATGCAATAAAGATAATTTCATCACAACCTTTCTCCCAGTTTCACATTCTGTTACCGTTGTTATGGTTACAGACTCAAGACTGAGAATTTAGGGAGGCTGGAATTAAGGATTCCCATGCAATTTCAATTCAAACCCTTATGCATACATGTTCAGGCACAATATTTAAACTGGAAGATCACTAACTCCCACTGTACCTCCCTCACAAATAAAAGACACTAATTCAAGTATTCAGTGCTTGGCTTTGCAAAAATATTGTACCTTATAGCACAGGTAATTTACTATACTTAATACAAAAAAGAAAAAAAATGTCATTGTTGTTGTAAGCGGCTAAATCATCTCTTAATTCATCATTGTTCAAACCTTCAAACTTAAGCACTTAATACTACTCTATTAGTTGACATGAAGATAAATTTGAACTTCAAGTACATTCATGGAACTTTTATGGAGGAGAACAGATAGCTCTAAATATGGATTATTTGCCAATAGTCAATAAAAAGTGAAATAGCTTATTTCAGCTGTTATACTAGGCACTTTGATAAAGCAAAATCTCCCGTGGTCATTAGTGCATCACATATTGTTATGCATTCCAGCATTCCAGCATTCATTCAATATACTCTTTCCTCGGTCATAGCCAAGGAATATGCAGTACAAATGAAGAATAGAGAACTCTTTCCCTGATATTAAAGCTGCTGTGCAATGTATCACTGTATTTGTACAATTCAGAGCAGCCTTTATGATCCTATAGCGTGTACCAACAGACAGAACAAAAATGTAGTTAACTTGTGCTGCTGGTCAACAGCCCTAATAGAGAGAGAGAGCATCCAAAATCTTGGAGGTCGAAGAATCTTTGCTATGTTCTGTTATTCTTCAGATGATCTTAATTTAACCATTAGGATAAGGTGGCAGGGAACTATGAAAAACATTCTGTCTTAATAAGGGACATACTTACGTTTTGTAAAGGCACACTCTCAGTGGACTAAGACACAGTACTAAGACTTTTACATAAGCTAAAGTCAGCTTTTGTATAGCAGAAAAACTGAATTAATTAACCCACTTCTTCTATGAATGCAAGGAATTGCAGCTTTTTTCCATATATAATAAAAATTATAAATTATTTCTGCATGCTTCCTAGCAGATCATTTGTTTTACTACTCTTGAAACAGACAGTTACAAAACTGATACAATGCTTTGCCTTTATTCTTCCACATCAAATAACTGAAAATCAGGAAAACATATCTTAATTTCCCAAATCTTTTCAGAGAATTAGAGGAAAAAATGTATCACATTACTGCACATCAATTACTTTTTTACATTTACAATAAATAAATTGATAATATATCATATCAAAATATGGCATATTCTGAAATATGTTCTCAAATGTGGCCTGAGCTACCCATCTCTGTAATGTGTAGAAGGAGACTGAATTTATTTGTGTATGACAGTTTTCCATTTTTGAAAGAGATTACACATTTATAAGATGTTTCTAATTTATTTTCTAGAAGGACTCTTCTTTACTAGAAGGTTTTTCTCATAGTAATTCTTCTGAAACTGTTGATGTAAAAACAAGAATAACCCAGAGTTTTATCCTTCTTTTCATGACGTACTTGATGGCCTGCTTTACAGAGTTGCTTATTCTATCATCTAAAAATTTCCTGCCAGGATTTCTGTCCTTTTTCTTGTCTTGAGAAACACTCTTAATTTTAGAGCTCAGTAATCTATCATGACTTTTTTCTCTTTCCAAAACTTCTGTAGTAAAACTTCTTTAGTTATATTGTGATATTAAACAAAACTCATCATCAGAATTGATGTTATGTCTGGACCTGGACTACTAAAGTACGGAAGATACAGTGTGGGCACCAAGTATACCCACAAAGCCATGAACATAATGACAGGCTAATGGAAGGCTAGCATTGTAGACATTCTTGCAGTTTTGCCACATCACATGCAATCCTTGTTTTTCATGTTGGATATTTGAGAATCACCCTGTTTCTTTACAAATGTAAATATGTAGATAGATTGCACATTCTTTTTCACCTTTAAGTCTCTTAAATCCGCGTGATTAACTTCATTGAACCTTCTTATGGAGGAAGCAGGTTGCTCTTTTCCTGGGAAACTACTTAGCAGACAGACAAGAGGCTGAGAGAGCAGACTGCAGAGCAAAACGTGCTTGACAGGACAGGGAGATGCAGTACAGAGCTGCCAGCCAGCAGCTTTCATAGAAATGGCAGAGAAATAACAGAAAAGAGAGAGAGAGAGAGGCCCTCAGAGCCAAGGGGATGCTTCCTCAGGGCCAGAGGAGAACAAACAGAGCTTGTGGCCACTCAGAAAGTGTCCGAGTTAATTGCAACAAGCTGAGAACTGAGGACATATCTCTGAGGACAAGTAGGCAAGAGGACAGCTGTGCCTAGCCACACTGAGTTTTCTCAGTTTAAATAGTGTTCTAATTCAGATTCCAGTAAAAGCTGGCTTTTAGTTTAAAAGCCTTTTTGTGTTCAGTCTGGACACATCTACTTTTAATACAGAGCTTGTTGCCAGGTACATCTTAAGGGGTCAAAAAATAACACACTATTATTAGGGGAAAAAAAAGTTAAATGTGTTTTTTTCAGCCTGGGTTTGACCTTAGGGTAGATCATAACACATTGCAAACTTGGAAGCCACAGAACGGGAGCTTCCATTTTGAGACCCCATCTTATGGGTGTGATGGCATGATAAAACAACCGGTAAAAACCACTGGCCCAGGTAGTATCTGCATCTGTAGGAGTTTTTCCATGCCCAGACTCAAGAGGAGACATGCAGTTGCTGGGAAGTGGAAGGATCCTGAGCCAGAGGAAAATATCCTGCATGATGGGGTTTGAATATTCAAAAAATGACAACTACCAATCAAACACAAAACACGTATCAAAGAACTGGGCTTTGCCATAAACTTCAGATCAGAGGATGAAAAAAAGCAAGGTCAAGCCCTGTCTTTAAGTAGTTTATACAGTCCAATACCTTGATGAAATTGTTTCATTATTAAGAAGAGCAACATTGTATTTTTGGTTACTTCAAAGTTTAACTCTGTGAAGGACTATTTAGCAACAAATCCAGAATTAAAAGGAAATATGAACTCCAAGGTTTAATTAAAAACAGTATCTTCAAGACTGACATGAAACTAATTAAAACAAAATAGTATTTCAAAGTAGTTGTTTTTGGTAAGGCATGAACAAAATCCTGTCCAATTTGTGGAGTGAATATTGGTAAAGGTTGCTCAGCTTTTTCACTTTACATGTCTGATGGAGATAAGAACATTTACATCCATTGAAGAAATAGTATAGTTGTTACTGTGGTGTTACTACTATGATCTTCTTTTAGTACTCAAGAATGAAGTTAGAAATGCAAAGTATATAAGGACAAAGTATTGACAAGAGCGAAAACAAGATTTGTTGTAGGCATGTACAAACAGTAGATCTTGTATGAACATCAGCATAAACTGAAGGATCTACTCAGTTTTGTAAACTGAGTGCTAAGTTTTGGGTTTTATTTCACCATTGAAATGTTACTAGTACCTCAGATTATTCTGTCTTTTCTTCAAGGGTTGAGGGTTAATATGAGACCAACACGTGGTGTTCATGCACTTGTTGTTCTTGTGCATAACATGTCAAACAGATTTATTTACCTTTAAGGTTAATAATTTTTTTTCCTTATTATTTAATACTGGTTTGGTTCTTGTCTCTAAGTAGTTCTGTTCCAGCTCTTCTTTTATTTCTTCCTCAAGAAAGAAACATTGAGAGCTTACTTTCCATGAGGATTCAATAAAAACATCCTT
The DNA here is from genome assembly GCA_033459285.1 of Clamator glandarius. NCBI lineage: Eukaryota > Metazoa > Chordata > Aves > Cuculiformes > Cuculidae > Clamator > Clamator glandarius. Next base: position 2,441,594 of record JAUNZM010000046.1, read on the forward strand.
CCTGTTACTCTGGTCACCCCCACAGCAAAAAGGAAGTTAAACTGTTAGCTGACATTTCTCTTATGGTTTGGGTCTGAGACTTTGCTCTTGAGCTTGCTGCCAAAAGTTTGACTTGCACAGACAATACTTTGTGGGTGGTGACATCACTGGGAATCAAGAGCCAAGAACTGGAGAAATGTCCTGTGTGCCATATCTATGGTGATTAGGGAAATGTTACTGGATCCACATTTTTAAAGTTACAGCAGATGTGCTTATTTTGTGGTAAGCATGCAGTGGAACAAAGCCATTCTCTGGCCACTAAACCCCAGCTTAGATAATCATAAGGAAAGTTAGCAAATGTGGACTTTTTCTCATGACATTTTATAAACACAGGGTTTCAAGATGAACGTGGATGGAAAAGACAATAATCCTTCCATCCTTTGTGATTTGCACAGAATCATGGTTTGCCTGAACTGGCTGAAGGCTCAATAATTATTACTGGGAAAGATTGGCACTGTTTAGAGAGCTAAAGTATCTATATCAATTTAATTCTTTGGAAAATACACATGAATCTTTATACGTTCATTGCTAGCAGTCTTCTCTAGATCTAGATATGGAATTTCTATTATAATAATTGATATTTTCCTACAAGGAATTTAGTTCACAGTCAGCTTCAATTATCTGAAGCAGAAATGGACACATAAACCAACATTTACATAGAAGGAGTGAGTAGAAATTAAAGATGTAGAGATATTGATTGCTGTTTAGCCTAAGGATATTTGATTTACTCCTGAATATACTGTTTGACTTTATGAACACAAAAGTAGAAGTGGTGATAGTTAAGAGGTGATTCCAGGCAGAATAACTCATTCCAGTTTTGCTTTAGCAGATTACTGAAAATAATCTTTACTTAAAAGTCTTAACTAGAGTTTTGTACTTCATTATTAAAGTCTAGCAAAGTTTATTAATCAAACTGGTATATACATCTATTATTGCCTTACTCTTTTACTAGTCTTCCAGAAGCCTCCGTAACAGTAAAAGTTATATAGCAAAACTATACTGTTAATTAATTTTGTTTTCAACTTTCTGAAATAAGCACATAAGAAAACCTAAGTGTTCTGCAAGAATTCCTATTATGCTTGGGAATTTTTATAACAGGAAATTTTTCAGAATTTGTTTTACTGGCTTCTCAGGGTACTCAGAAGTCTCAAAGAATATGTAGAACTTAAACATTTGTTTATGTACTTAAAATTCACTAACATAATTCCTGTGGTTTTTATTGTGTCTGAGTCCCATTCCTTCAAGACAAACAAAACTCTAGAGAGTCCTTTGATTAAGAGCTTGAAACAAATAAACCAAAAGAATTACAGGAGAAGGAACACTGTTATAAGCTCATTACTGATGAAGAAATAAGTCACAGAGAGAAGGATGAACTTTATTAAAACTTAAGCAATACTGCAAAGAAATCCTTTCGGAAATAGGTAGAATATGGGATTTTAAATTATTGTGTGCTTTGGAAGATTGTATATTAGGGGAGCTGCACATGCCAAGATCAGAAATGCTTAATTCCAGACTTCTGCTGCATTCTCAGGACTAGATTTATACCCTCAAAGAAGCAGAACGAATAGGTGTTTACAGTAAATGCTCAGTTGCTCAAGCACTTTTGCCTGTGGCCCTAAAATTTTACTATTTTTACTTAAGAAATTTGTTTTTTAAAGGTCCAGCCATTTTTCACGCCAGGCTTCATAAATCTGTTCCTGAAACTACTACTTGAACTCCCCTAAGAAAAGCAAAAAAAAATCCTTGTAGGTTCTTTGTTGCAGAAGAGTGGAATTATTCATGAGAAATGTATATGTTGGCACTTCTCTGAATACTTATGTTCAGTAATTTTTTAAACCACTAAAAAAGTTTGACAATTTTCTTTGCTTCTCGTTTCACTGATGATACACCAGAAAACGAGCCACAGATATAAGAATCTTTTGACAACTTCTGTATTTGGTAACATTAGAAGGCAGACTTCTGGAATAATGGGTGGGAATAAATTGTAATGAGGACACACTTGATTCACAAGAAAAATTATTTTTCAGCTGCTGAAAAAGTACTCAATCTCCTGTGAACCTCTTCCCCTTATCATGTAACATATATATGTTCCTGATGTGTTAGTACAGTGCCTAGGCTTATAGTAGAGAAGAGTGAATCTTGACTGGATACTTCCTTAAAATTTGTAAAAACAACAACAAATCACAACACAGAAAGGTGAAATCTAAGAATGAAGACAAGCGTTCTTCCTTTCAACTTATTCCATAGATTTTTGCTTGGTCAGATGGGATGTTTTTCCTCAAAAATAATTTTGTAGACACATGGCTAGACAGCATTTTGCAAAATATTTTTTTTGAATTTCTGCTTTCAATGAGAATATTTTAAAATGTTTGTTATTGTAGTGAAAAAATCATCCTTGTCTTGAATTTGAGCAAGAATTTACACTACGTTCATTTTCATTAGCATGTCCTTGGCGGGGTGGGGTTGGTGAGAAGATAAAAAAGGGGATCAATCTTCTAACTAATTTTTAATTCACTAATGTAACATTTACAGAATCACAGAAGGACTAGGTTGGAAAAGACCTCCAGGATTATCGAGTCCAACCATTCCTGTCAACTACTAAACCATGTCCCCAAGCACCACATCCACCCATCTTTTGAAACCCTCCAGGGATGGTGACTCAACCATTTCCCTGGGCAGCCTGTTCCAATTCCTAATGACCCTTTCTGTGAAATTTTTTTTCTGATGTCCAGCCTGAACCTCCCCTGGCAGAGCTTGAGGCCATTCCCCCTTGTCCTGTCCCTTGTCACTTGAAAGAAGAGGCCAGCTCCCTCCTCTCCACAACCTCCTTTCAGGTAGTGGTAGAGAGCAATGAGGTCTCCCCTCAGCCTCCTCTTCTCCAGGCTAAACAACCCCAGCTCTCTCAGTTGCTCCTCATAAGACTTGTTATCCAGCCCCTTCACCAGCTTTGTTGCTCTTGTTTGGATTCACTCCAGAGCCTCAACATCCTTCTTGTGGTGAGGGGCCCAAAACTGAACACAGTATTCGAGGAGCGGTCTCACCAGTACCCAGTACAGAGGGAAAATAACCTCCCTGGACCTGCTGGTCATGCCATTTCTGACACAAGCCAAGATGCCACTGGCCTTCTTGGCCCCCTGCACACACTGCTGGTTCACATTCAGTCGGCTGTCAACCAACACAGCCAGGTCCTTCTCTTCCTGGCAGCATTCCAGCCGGACTTCTCCCAGTCTGTAGCTCTGCATAGGGTTGTTGTGCCTAAAGTGCAGGACCCGCCATTTAGCCTTGTTAAACCTCATGCCATTGGACTCAGCCCAGCAGTCCAGCCTGTTCAGGTCCCTTTGCAGAGCCTCCCTACCCTCCAGCAGATCCACACTTCCACCCAGCTTAGTGTCGTCTGCAAACTTGCTAAGGGTGCACTCGATGCCTTCATCCAGGTTGTTGATAAAGACATTAAACAGGACTGGACCCAGCACTGAGCCCTGGGGAACCCCACTTGTCACTGGCCTCCAGCTGGATTTAACTCCATTTCCCACCACCCTCTGGGCCCGGCCAGCCAACCAGTTTTCCACCCAGGAGAGTGTGCGCCTGTCCAGGCCAGAGGCCGACAGTTTCTGTAGCAGAACGCTGTGAGAAACTGTGTCAAAGGCTTTACTGAAGTCCAAGAAGACTACGTACACAGCCTTTCCCTCATCCAGTAGGCGGGTAACTTCGTCATCGAAGGTTATCGTGTTAGTGAAATCTAAGCAAATTAGAATTTGCACAACTAGGGTAAAATCTACCTGTTTATTTAAGAAATAATTTATGCCCTTTAGTATCCTATAAAATGCATATAAATTGTTCCACATAAAAAGAAAAAGAAATGAATGTAGTTAGCCGATGGCATTAATAAAGGTTTTGATTGAGTTATTTGTTTGGAGATTTTTTTGTTGGTATTTTTCTCTCCTAAAGACTTTATGAACTACAAGTTACTTTCTTGAACCTGCCAGAAAAGAGGAAAGTTTTCGTTTTGATTAGTGTTACAGCATGTGTGTGCTTCTGAAATGTCATCATACGAGCTTTGAATGTTGCAGTCTAGCCTGTCTTTACAAAGGAATTTTACAGTTCACTACTGTGCATTTTTGGTGAATACTTGGATGCTCGTCACAGTTATATGAAAAAATATTCAAATAAAGATTGCTTGAAAAATTTACTGAAGTATTTGCTCCAGCTTTTGCACACCAATATCAGCTGTGAGGACTTCATACTACTAACAAAATAGGTTATTAAAAAAGAATGTTAAGAGACTGAAGATTTAAAAATTGTAAAAGAAGCTCAATGTCAAAAGCAAGTTCATGGTACTATGCTTTTGTTCTCTGGATTTATAGTAAAACATATGCCTAATTCCTTCCTGTCATCAGTCCTTGCTTCATACACATTTTGAATGAAGTTATTTTGAAAGAGATACCTGATTTCTATTGAGAAAGTATAAAGGATTTTGTCAAATTGTGCTCTAAACTTTAACAAGGGTGCAAAAACCTGTTAATTATAAAAAAAAATCTATTGGTATTGTTGTGCACTGCTGTCCATGTTACAACTTGGATTGCCATCCAGTACTTGAAATGTATTCAAATTATACTTACTAAATGAGGAATGATAGATGGAGTGGGAATAAATTATGAAGGCTTTGAAAGCAGGGCCAATAACTGACATTTGATGCAATAAGAAAGAGTAAGCAGAGACGCAAAAAAGAGCAATGTGGTCAAAGCCTCTCTGCTGCTGCTTTCGGAGGAACATCAGCCTAAAAGCCTTGCAGTCATCTAAGCAAGGAAGAGCAATGCTGCACTGAGATGCATGATGATGACAGTTGGGGCAGAACATTCGTTAGGTTTGGCAGGTAAGAACATATCTAAAAATGAAAAATCAAGAAAGAATCTGTGAGGTACAGATGCAACCTGCCTGCGAAAGTTCAGAGTGAAGAATTGTAGAGTATCTCAGGATGATTTAAAAAAGCTCAAGTAGCAGTGACCTTGTAATGGGCATAGGCTATGCAGAGAAAGATGATTAGATCTTCACCATCTTTTTCAAATATACAATGGTTCTGCCATATATAGAAAGAAATAATATATCATAAGGTCCACTGTTGAGGTCATATTATGACACTTATTAAAGTCTTTCTTTGGCTTCACTGTGTGACCTTTTATTTAATGACAATAATTTTAGAAAGATAAGAAAGCGTGATCTGGTAAATTATCACCTTCAGAATTATATTTAAATACACAGTTGTGTTGTATATTCCCATCTCAAAATATGGTGCTTATAGCTCTGTAGCAATGTGATTTTAGTAGATCATAATAAATCATCAGGTATATCAACTACTTCTGTGTTTACATGTTATCAACTACTTCTGTGTTTACATATTATCAACAACTTCTGTGTTTACAGTGACTTTCTATCTGTAGTAACAGCATGCTGAAAAGCATCCTAAAGGTACAGAGTATTAGAAGGATACTTGTAGAAGCATTATGTTTATATAGATAGATATGAAAGCTAAATGAAATATACTTACTATACTGGTACAATCTAGTTTATGTTATTGGCTATGCAGTTATATGCACATTTTCAGCTTTCCTCTACTATCTTATGGTCCATCAGAAAAAAATTCTCAGCTGCTTACAGACATTTTCAGTTAGTGGCATTTTGCTGATCTTATCACAAAAAATATACTGATAGACTTTACTGATACCATAAGGGAAGCTCTGACAAATTGAGAAAACTATGATGAGATATCTATAAAAACACTAGAACTATAATAATGAATAGCTGCTATGTAGTCTCAAAATGCATTCTGCCAAATCGCTTCACTTTTACCTCTAGAAGCAAAAGTGATGAGAAGATAATCTCTGTGGATTTCAATGATTACGTAGACACAATATTTTCCATGCACTAAAATATTAAACAAGTTTTACGAGATCTTTAGTTCCTGTTTCCTAAGTCCTAAACCCTAAGAAATTTCACATTAATAAACTGTATTATTTACAGAAGAAATAAAAATAAGCAAAGGAAATAAATGCTTTCTTTCCATCTATTGAAGGCTGTTAATAATGGATGCTTTTTAATAGACTACAGTAGACATTGAACTATGCACTTTATTTCACCTGATTAAAGAAAAAAACAGTTTTCAGAAGAGTAAGTGAAATCTGAAAATAAAGTTACTAGAGGAGAAATAGTTGTTAATAAATTAAAAATTGCTCTGTAAAAAACCAAGTGTTAGGAAGTTCAACTCTGTGTAACATTGCTTTAAAATGTTTTGTTCAGTTCCTAGTCATGCAAATCTGCACCACCAGTAGCTTGTGCAGGAAACTCAAGCATGCAAGGACTGCATAATACAGGCTCAATTTAACTGTAGGTAGTCCTTTTGTCGTTAGCTTCATTTCACAACCCTAAGCAATTCTTGTTTATTTTCACAACAGTTTGTTAGAACTTCACAATTTAATGTTCGAATTTAGAATTTAGACAATCCTTACTGTACAATCTCACCTAGCATTTACATCAAAGAAACCATCATCGTATATCATTGGCTCCCATTCTATTTTGTTTTCTTTTCCAACAAAGACACTTGTCAGTGATTAGCCAAGGTGCAATGCATGTGTTCATCCACAGCTAATATCTGAAATCCATCCAAGGAATTTATACAAGGTTCAGTAAGTACCTAGAGAACTAGAGATAAAAATGGAAAAGCCATTTTGGGCTCATTGAAAATCTTTTCTCACTGACCACAGAGAGAATCAACACAGTTTTGGCTTACTTGTGGCCATGTGGTGAGGTAAGGCACAGTATAGTTCAGCACAGCTAGGAAGCCATATGGTGTTTTTCTATTATCTAGTCTGCTGATACAAAAACACGCATACTGAATCTGAAGACTAAGACAAAATATCAAGCATCCTGGCAAATTACTTTTCTCATCCACAGAGAAATAATTCATTTAAATCCTAACCTTCCTCACTCCCATCATTTAAAAATAAACAAGCAAAATCTCAGCCTCCTACAGTTTACAGAATTATGAAGCCTAGATTGATGACTGATGTGTATTCCTGGAGTAATTCTGGTGGGGAGATTCATACTGTAACTCTTACATGAATCAAGTTGACCTGACAGACTTTAAATGATATTTCAGTATTCACATATGTCTTACAGTCCAATATATGTTTTTTAAAAGAGAAATATTTCTGTATGTTGAGAATATTAATTGCAGACTATATGCAGACAAAATTTTCATCTTAAATGTGTATGTGCTTTTTCCCCAAAGGGCATACAAAAGTCTATGTGAGAATAGTTACTACTTCCCACTTAAAGATGTAGTCTAGTAGCTAAATAGGAAACATGAAAAGATCCTTCCAAGTGTTGAGAAAAAATACTCTATGTTTGTATATTTGTTTAAAAGAAAAGTGCATGGGAGTTTTCGGAAGAGTCAACACTACAAAAGCTGACAGGAACAGATCAAAAGGCCTTAATTTAGTAGAATTTTCTGCTTTTAGGCAATCCCTTAGCCATCTAGCAACAGCACAAAGACTATAATTCTTGGAGACTTAAATTCACACTGCTGAACAAGGGGAATATTGCAAATATGCAAGATAGCTTGAGGACATTGTGACTCCAGTGTGTCTAGTGTGTCAGACTGAGTAGGCCACATATCAGCACATAGTACAGAGTAGAAGATGTACATATTTCCTACAGAACTTACACAAACCCACAGATTCTCAAATACAGATCACCATCCCCATCTTTTCTGCTATTGTCAGCGCAGACCTATCTGCATCGTATTCTTCCTCACTGTAGCAAAAGTTCAAAACTCTTATCAACATGCTTGATGCTATATATATTTTCCAAAAGTCTCCCTTGCAACTGTTATGACACATTCTGGATTGTAATTAGTTATGCCCAAACAAAAGCCTCCAGCTCCTTCCTACAGAGAGGGCTCTAGTGGTGAATTGATTCTTGGCAATGAAGTTTTGATATCCAGATATGCAGATCTCAAGCTTAAGGCATAAGAATACTGATTTTCACACCAAGTACAGCCATTTAATTTTATTTAAATCCAGGAAAACTGAATCTGAAAGAAGATTGTTACTCAAGCTAAGTAAGACAATCTGAACTGCGTCTTTGTAAATTATTGATCAATGTCATATAATCCAAAAGATGTAGAGTAATTTATGTGCTAATAAATACATATACCCAAAGGTGTTTTTAAATTTCTGTGGACAAAAGTTAGCTACATGAATGCAAAGTGAAGGGCGGTGCAGCACAAAATCTTTACAACTCTCTTGTTTTTACTTACCTCATTGGTATGTATTTCTTCAGTTGTTCACTACTTTTCTCTGATTTGAAAAGTATTTATTATTTTACAGCTATTCTTTCTCTTTTTTTTGAACAACAAAATAAAAAAAATATGTTGATTTAAAGCTTTTCATCTGTGTTTTCTAGTTTTCTGCATCTGGAGTTCGTAGAAGTAACCCTTCAGGGATCACTCCCTACTTTGGCAAACATCCAATATCCAACATTAATTAACATTCTCCCATAAAAAAACTCTAACTCAAAAAGTATCTTTTCCTACAGATATACTTTTCAAATCTTACGCTTGTCTTCATGATAGACAAACCTATCTTCTGAATTTTAGATGTAATAATACTTATATTTCTGGGATATAAGTCATTATGAGGTAAAGTCACACTGAAATTAGTAATAATAAAAATCTCCTCAGTTTCCTAAACTTGTCATTACCTCATTTTCTTTGACTCTTTTTGAAAAGTGAACTGAAAATCAAAACAGAAATATAGGATATTTATCAAAGATTGAATGCCTTTAACATCTTAAGCAGTACTGATACTTATATGCCCAAGTAATTTTCACTGTGTCTGTTAATTATACTTATTTGTCTATACCCTTCAGTAAGATTATAGTATCTTCATACTAGAACATCAATTATTTTGATCAAACTCTGAATATAATTCTCACTGCAATCCTGAGAGTTGCAATGTGGTTGATAATTTAGTAAACTGACCTTTTAAAAGCATTATACCTAGGTTATATATATGATGATCATTGTATACTAGTTGTCTTCCTAATACAGAGAAAAAAAATAAAGAAAAACATTAATTAGTAATACTTGAATCTATAAAATTCCACAGACCTCTAGGTTAACTCAATTAACCATTTTATATGTGTGCCAAAAGCAAAACAAAGATGTAAACATGACAAATTTATTTTTAAATTAAAACCCTTGAGAAAAAATCACCATTCAATTGTTTTGGTTTGTTTTGTTTTTTAAACCCACTCTAGCATCAGCAAGCATGCATTGGATTTTATTGGTAACCAGTTGTGTCTGGGTTGCATATACTTGTGTTTATATAGCTCTGGTTGCTGCTTTTTTTTTTATGAAATGTAATCAAAATGTTACTGGAGAATCATAGTATCATAGAATTACTTGGGTTGGAAGGGACCTTAAAAAGATCATCTAGCTTTAAGCCCCCCTTCCATGGGCAGGGACACGTCCCAGTAGACCAGGTTGCTCAAAGCCCTTCTGTCCTGGCCTTGAACACTTCCAGGGATGGGAGATCCACAACTTCCCTAGGCAATCTCTTCCAATATCTCACCATCCTTGTTGCAAATAATTTCTTCCTAATGTCTAGTCTAAATCTTCCCCCTCCAATTTAAAGCCATTCCTCCTCATACTACAAGTCCTTGTAAGAGAGAGGGTTCAGTTTCTGCTGATATGTGGTATTCTGTTATCTCATACATATTTTTAATTACACCATATTTGCCTTTTTGGAAAAAGCTATGATGTTAGAAACATAAAAACCAACAGTATTATTGCATCAGAAGCAGGCACCATGATTTCATGAAACTTTTCAGAATAAGAAAGGATAAAAAGTAAAGTAAAAATAATATATGAAATTACAACTTTAGGAAAAAATTTTCTGTAAGAGAATCTTTAAAAGTTCATTTCAATCAATATACTATATACTGCATGCCACCTCGCAGGACTTCTGCCCAAAAATGTATTCTGCTTACCAGAAATAGTATTTTGAAGACAAAATCATATTGTGAGAAAATGTCTCAACTGCCAAAAAAGCAATTTTTTTAAAGAATTTGTGGAATACTACTTGTTATTGTACCACTGGGGATAAAATACTTTATTTGTACATTCAAAAAGCCCATTTGTGGTTATAATAATAAGTTCATTTTAAAAATGAGAAGGAAATAGTTGAATAATAGAGGACAAATAAGCTTGTAGCATTTTTAAGCAAAAATCTCTTCCTCTGAATGAATTATTACCCTGTAAAATCAATTCTGTTCTAAAACATAAAAAGGAAAGTAATCTTTTTCACTTTTACCACATAAAGCAAACAAATAAAATAATTCAGTTTCTATACTTTGGGCCAAACCAGCATTTAGATGCACAACTACAAAGATATACTTAATTAGTTAACTACATATAATGACTCCTTGAAATTCTATTCTCCATAGCTCAATTAGATAGATGGTACATATTCAATATAATTTAAAAACTATTTAATGAAGATGTATTTCTAATTCATAACATGATTGTTTAATTACAGGCCAGTGAATGTAATTACATTTTCTGCTTAAGGATAGAGACGTTCTTACAGTTCAGAAATTAACAAAAGCACTCTTATTCTGTTTCACGGTATTATACATATTCTGTGTGATTTTTAGTATATTTTAAATATTGTATGTATTGTATTAATCTTTCCTGGCTTGTATATCAGTATAGTAATTTTTTTTTTTCTCTTCTTAGCATTTTTCTCGGCACTAGTATGAACTTTGAAGCCTGTCCTTTCCACTTCAGTGTGTTACAAACACATTTGACCCAGCCTGCTTGTTCTCATCAATATTCCTTTCCTATGTTTCCAGAGGTCTGTGATCTCACTTTAAAAAAACAAAACAAACACAAAAGAACACTGGACAAACAATTGGGGAAGTACACATGTAATCAAAGGAATCATTTTGAAATAAGACTATTGAAATTGCAAAATTTCTATCCATTATTGCTCAAATTATCATGATTTGCATGTGCAGCCACAGTAGTTGATAGGCAGTACTAGGCATTGGCTGCATATGCTCTATAAAAGGGAACTCTGGACAAATACAGGGAACATTTTGTGAAGTGAGTGGCCATTGCCACTTGAACTTGAGAGGATACTCAAAAAGTAGAAAGAACAAGATAAATATATTTGATATGCCATCCAAGTACTGTCCCGACTAAATAGGAGGATCAAATGCAAATGGCTTTCAAACCTAACTCAAAAGTTAAATATCAGAGAGGATCAGGACAGCCATTGAGCTTCATTTCATTCAAGTTGGAACCTCTCCATCACCTGCAATGCACCCTTGCTCTACATTTTCTTGCAAACTCTTGCTGAGAACACTCACCATCTTGTCAATAGTCACATTCTGAAATGCTGTGGACTCTCACTTGATGTTACTGCAATTATTATGCATGAGCTAAGAAAAGTTGTTTTCAGCAGCATGAACACAAATGATAGAAACCAGATATACCAGCCCTGGTACCCATTACAAAATATTCTTAAACTTATATGGACTTATCCACTGTCATCTTTTCCAGCTGGTGTACAGATATTTCTTCATAGAGGGGTGTCAGAGGTCATGCTCCACCTTCTACTAATTCCTCTTAATTATCTACTAGTCAAAGAAAGTCTGGTTGATATCTTAAGTATGAATTTTATATATCTGAGCAGTAGTAGTGCACAGATATTAAAATGTACAGCTTCTCTGAATCTTGAGATTTACTAAATGTGTAAAATCTGTCCATTTTTAATCCCTTCAAACAGTTGATTTCTTTTGTTTAAGTAGCTACTGTGAATTCACTCTGTTCCCATGCTGACACATCAGACTTCTAGGTGGAGTCCATACAGTTAACCACTTCAATGATATTTCGTTTAAAACACAGAAAAACTCACCCCTTGCCACCAATAGAAATGCTTTCCAGAGACTGGATTCTTTTCCATCAATACATCACAAACTAAGGGAACGTGAGCATGAATTTTGAGTTTTAAAGGAATGGGATGGAACCTTGATTCAAGTGAAGTTTTGGGACTTGTCCTGGCATTTTTTTGTGAAACCAATGTTCTCAGAGAGTCTAAAGAGATTTTTAAATTCTAGTCTCAGCCTTTGTTTTATAGAAACTGGAACACCAGCATCTCAAGCAGAGGAAGGTCAGAATTCATTGTATAAGAGAAAGCAGCAATAAAAAGATATGTTAACAAAATTTTCCACTGTCCACTCTATCAATGAAGAGTCTTGGTCAAACTCAGTAACTCTTAGGATCACTGTAATCTCCACACAATTACCTCTGGGTACCTAAAAAGACTCTTGTGCTCTGCCAGTTCTGTATCAGGACAGTATCTGTACTTTGTTCTTTTCAGGGGTCTCCTTGTTGTCCCACAGGCTTCCTGCATCCCTACACACACTGTTTTTTTTCCTGACTTAATCTGAAATCTATAAAAGTAGTTGCTCTCAAGACATGAAAATATCTCCATGTAAATCTAGCATGCTTTTTTTCCAGGAAATTTAAGGTTAGAACTGAAAATAAGCATGGTTTTCTTAAAAAAAAAATAGTTTGTTTTCCATGTTAATTTCTAGAGGTTGTGATTTTTTTTTTTCTTTTCTGAGGAAATGAAAACTGGAATATTCTAAACTTTTATCATTTAAGGTATATTTTTCTTTCTTTCTTTTCATGATGTTGACATCTGGGATTTTCAACTACCATGCAGAAACTTATCTTAGAAATGGCTAACTCTCCTGTTACATGTATCAATAATTCCTTCAAAATATTATACAGCCTTGAATGGTATTAATATCGAACTGTTGTCCTGGCTATTCCCTTTCTTCTCCATTTGTAATTCTCCAGTCACATGCCTTAATAGCAGAGTTTTCAGAAAGCCTTCCACTAGTGCAACATGAACTACTTTTCTAGTATTCTTGAACAGAGATGAGTTATTTCTCTAACTCAAGTACTTACTTGAAATTATGTTAGCTCAGCAGTTAGGTAACTTTCATTTCTGTGCCTTGGCTCCAATTACCTATGCATTGCATCTGATACTCAACATCATGTTTCTTACTAAAATGGAAAGCATCCTCTTTACTATTTTACTATTCAAACTATCTTTCTATTTCTGTGGATAAAGGACACCTGCTATTTTGGTTTCTGTATTTTCTGCTGGCTAACCATTCCATTTCATCCACAGCCATCCCCTATGCTTTTCTTCTTTGTCTCCTTTCTCTTTCTGTGTCCAAGTTTTGAAATAACCTCCTAATGAAATTCCAATCTTTTTGCAAAGAACTTTTTCTGTTCTTCTAGAGAGGAGGTACTTTGGGAAATCTACAGGTAATTAACAGTGTTTTCTGAGGTCTAAATTGAAGTACCTTATATAAAAGTCCCTGTACTTTCTGAGTATGTAATTAATCACATTTCTTCAGCCTGTAAAAGATAAACCTATCTTGAAAGATACAGATTCTACAATAACTGAAATTTTGTCAGCTGGTTTATTAATGCGAGTTTCCTAGAGACTAGGAGACAAACCTTATTGTCTGGTCTTGACTAAGATAGATACTCTGATAAAACAGTCACTTCTTCAGTGATTTGGCAGATTCTCTGACAGGATCTACTGGAGAACATGAAGGACAAGAGTGTGATAACGTATAACATTGCTCTCTTTGCACTCCAAAAATATTTTGTAATTTCCCAGTGGGAACCAGTGTTATCTTGTTTCAATGAATCCCTTTGCATATCCTGATTAATTTTCTAATGACCTGTACATTTCACATCAGAAATTTCTTCATTATTTGTTTTTTTTTGTATAGAGTATTTCCAGAAAAAATACAAATATACATTTAACACTTTCTTCGGTGTTAGTGGAAAAATTCCAAATACATGCAAAAAATAACATTGCAACAGAAATACATCTCAAGTTCAGGTAAAGATAAGAACATAGCCTACTCTAAATCTCATCCAAGCTACGCAACACCTGCAGCATATAAGCCATCAGTTTTTGTAGAAACAGATATTTTTAAATGTTGGTGTAAAACGGGACACACAGAAAACTTAAGCTGTCAGTCAAACAGGTTATGTCATGTAATGATAGGTGAAAATTACAGAAAATTCTATCTTATAAATAATGTTCTCAAAATGTGGTTTCACTCAGCAACTGTATGTAATAATAGCATATAGATATAGACATTTTTAAAAATACACTGCTATTGAACAACATTTCAGTCCTTGGGGGATAAAACTACTCTTTTCCTGATGTCAAGCATAAACTAATCCCTAATGAAACTTACTGGCACAATGGAATGTCATCTTTGATGATGCATCTTCCTCCATTTTTGCAATATTCTTCAGGACAAACTGCAAACATAAAGTAAAAATTAGAACTTAAATTTCTCTTCCTTGTGACTATATTTGTCATTGCCTGATTTTCAAATGGCAGAACATTCATATCTGTCATTTTGGGTGCTTAACAATTCCAAAACCTGTTCTTTTAGACCATAACATTGTTATACAAGTTTCAAGTCACAAATATATTAAATGGGGGCCTGTTGGTCCCATAGAAGTCCTCCTTCACTTGAACAGGCTTCTAATTTTTTTCAAGTCAGAATTTCATTTCACTCCAGAAATTGAGCTTTGGACATTTATTTGATTTCAAACAAATAGAAGTATATAAAATAAGAGCCAAAATACCTGAACTTATGTTTAATTAGCACTTAAGACTACTTCATCATATATTATATAATAGTCTTTATATAGGGGTGATGAACAGACTCTTACTCTTGTGACACAAACTTTCTTATTAGAGATTTCCAGAATTTTAACACATTCTCATAGGAACTAGAAAAATCAATCTTGAAGAGAGTGAAGGTGTTTAGGAAGAGGGGGTCAGTAATATACTATTATCAACTTTAGACATCCCTTAGTGTGTATTTCTACATAATCAGATTTGGTTTTACCTCATTTTTATTTTACACCTTGATAGTAAGAAAAACTCAAAATCAAAAATTAATCCCCTCAATCTTCTTTAGTAAGAAAATAACTAAAATACAAATAAGAGCTAAACAATTAGGTCTAGTTCTTCGTCTTTTGTGTATATGTCACATAAAATTGTTTACTAAGTCACAAAGCAAATGCTTTTCAGTGTGGACAGCTCCAGTTTAAAGCAGAAATTGTGGAAAACATATTACTTAAAAGCTGTACTTTTGGACAAAATCGTGGTGTATTTGTAATTTACTGTCAGGCAAATCTACTAGTTTATATGTTCTATATTCTTCTACATTGAAATAACTTCTGAATATATTTCTTTTCATTTAAAATTCTTCTTCTAAATCAAATTTGCCAGACATATGTTCTGTCTGCATATGTCTGCATTGTAAAACTGTAATTTTTGATGTTAAAGTGTGATTGCCTCTCTCATATTGGGATTTATATTACTATTCTGTTCTTACCTTTCTCCAGCATTTCCCTGTTGCAAAACAAACCTGAATTTTGTGTGAAATACAGTGTGCTAAAATAAATGTTGTGTATTTTATTTTCTGATTAAGTTTTAGGAGAAACAATTAAGTTTAGTTTGTGAACTGCCTAATGATTCTGTAAAAAATTACTGCATTTTTTGTTTCAAATGATATTTTTATGCAAAAACTGAATACCTGAACAGCTGGACTCATCGAGGCTGAAATCAATGCAGTCTACAATGCCATCACAACGCTGAGAGATTGCTATGCATTGTTTAGTTGATGCACATAACAAAGAACCATTGAAACAATCTTTAACGGCTGAAACAAAAAGTAACATGACAGTTAGGAGCAGCTATATTTCTTTTTCTTACTATTAAAAAAAATCAGAAAACTTGACTTGTTCTGTAGTATATAAGCATGGGTCTGTGTGACCTCTACAAGCTTTCATCTTCAAAGACATACAACTTCATTACTGAATAGATAAATAAATAAATAAACAAACACAGAGCACATGTTACGGAAACTGGATTTTCACATATTGTATTTGTGAAGGAAAGTAGACTGTATTTACTTAAAACATTGGCAGAGTGAGAAGCAAAACCTCAATGAAAATCCATAAAATATATCACAAAATGTAATCAATTCTCATTCATAATCTAGTTTTAGAATGATGAAATTAATTTCATAGCATAAAACAAAATAGTAACATTTTATAGTTTTCTTCTGTTGCAAGAAACTAAATACTAAGAGATAGTTAACATATAAAAAGTAGAGAAATATGCTGAAGAATCTAAATGTGCATACTTTTTTTATTCTTGGACATTCAGTTATATTTTCTATGTATGTTCAGAAGAATTATGAGGGGTAAATCTTGATGAAATTACATAAGCCTTCAGGTACTGAATTATTCCTGAATCACTGATCTACAGGATGTACCTGATGGTCCTGTGGACTCATGTAGATTATAACATGTTTTTGCCATTTTATCTCACACAATTTTCTCTTGTGCTGCCTTCAACTATAAAAATATAATATATAAACACAAGCCTGTTCCTGGCTTCAAAAGCCAGTGTACACAGCAATAAGCCTTCCTGGGTGGATAGCCAAGTTTCTATAGGATATATTTGTTCCTATCTTAGATAAAATTTAAATCACTGGCCTGTTTAGACTGCAATAGTGTGCTAAACTTAAAATACTGCAGTTCAATTTAGTCTAAAAAAATAGAAGCAAATCTTGCCAGTTTTGATCTTGCCAGCCAGTGCTTGCCAATTCTGATCTTCTTTCAGAACTATGGAATTACTCTTGTGAGTAGGGTTTGTGGGATGAAACCTTTTAATTGCATGCACTGACCAGTTACTAAAATCTGCATAAAAATCTGTAAAAGAATACCAGTAACTATGAAGAGAAGCTTGCTTTTGTTTGCAATTTCAGTTGACCTTTATGAGAACTTAAAAGTTCTGGCTGATTTTTAACTATCACTATATGGTTCTTCATGCGTCTTTGTATCAAAATCTCTTCAACTGAATGGAGAGTCTTGACATTGAAGAGGGAATTTGATGGCAGTGACAGCGGGATAAAAGCAACAAAAATAAAGAAAAAAAATGTCTTTTCTGACTTCTATTCCCTTGATCATTCAGTCTCGTGGAACAGGTTGCGATAGACTGAAAAAGTCCAGCAGTTTACAGCACTACTCCGTATTTGTAGCATATCCTACCATCTATCTCTTATGATTGTCAGCGTTCCAGAAAGTAACTGATGGTCTCATGCCCTCTGCTGCACTTCCCCAACCAAATGACAGCCTCATATTTATTTTGTGTGCAATCAGATCAAAATCCTGGACAACTTTTGCAGTCTGGGGGATGATGTCTCAATGGCATTTGAATCAGTTTTATAAGTGGTCATTTGGACACAAATACCTAGTCTGTAAACATAATTACACATTCAGACTATAACTTCTACAGAAACAAAGTTGGAAATTTGACACAAAACATTCTTCTTCTGTGCTTTAGATCTTTTAGGCCTGCACATGTGTTTTGAAGATGCTGAAGACTGTGTGGGTATAGGCTACAGCTTACAGTTTGTCATAAATGTTATGAATAGTGAAGTGATTTTGTTCCTGAGCTCTAAATTGCATTGAGGGCTGTGGTGAGAAAAGAAAGTGTTGTTTAGGCCTTTATTATTTCCCCTAGTCCTGGATGGGCTCCTGGACTCATACCTGAGTGTAAGACAGAGCTGTTAATTATTCTTGTTCCATTAATATGTGTTGATCATCAAGGCGGTTTTGATATGTCCCTTTACACTGAACAACCTCATTACACTGAGATTTTATAGCACTTGCAGAGAGAATAGTTATAGCAATGGATGTGACTACTGAATACTGTGCACAGATCCAGCGTTTAAGACAGTAAGGGCAATGATACTAAGATATTGGTTCTGAGGTGAAGAATATTGAGAGAATATTTTAAAAATATTTTTTTTCTCCTATTGATTGAAACTAACATTAATAATACTTACTGTTAACACAGTTAGAAGCATTCTCAAATTTCTCCAATTAGTTATTTTTTACTTTCATAAGAGGCCTTCAAGTGTTTTTTTGGATAAAGATATTAAATGAAGGCATTAACAATAGCATAGAATGAAGGTGAAATATCATCTTTTTGCCTGTATTTCATTTTCCAAGTCCAAATTATTCTGCAGAAAGGCTAAAAATATTACAGCCCCTTTGAAAGTAAACAGTTTTTAATATTTACTAGGTATTTAAAATTTACCAGACTACAGCAGATGCATTTTGATGCACTACAGAGAACTGAGAAATTGGATTTAACTCATGGCAATTATTACATTAGTGAGATGGTGTTTGGGGCATATGGAAAAGTAGCATATATAATTCATTAATGCGTATATATTTCTTTTATTCCGTTACCATTATAACCTGGCAAAGTAAAAAAAAGGAAAAATTTGATTAAATAGATGAGATAAAGTGTCCTTCATTAAAATTGACAATAAGAAGAGGGCTGAGCAAGAAGAGTATCTGTAGCTGGAAAACTGTTCCAAGATTTGCCAGTTAGAAGCAGCAAGTAATAAAATCTACCACATTAGTAGGTATAAAACTGTATTAACATAGTGCTATATCTCCTAACTGCTAAGTGAACTCTACAGGAAATTCTGTCTGCACAAATCTCCAAGTCAGGCAGAAAAGCATTTCTGTGGCAGAAGTTGTGGTTGTAGCAGAGATCCGACTAATGCATTTTTTTGCTTATTTTTTTTTTGTTCTGTGCTTCTTCTGGGTTTTATACTTAATCTCTGCATGATGCAAGATGCAAGATGCCTTTTGACAACTGATCTTCATCCCAGAAGAAAAATTTCTCTGATTAATCCCTGAATTCAGAATCCAGGACATTTTTTTCCCATCTATTGTTACAGATAAATGAATGGAATTGCAAAGGGACATGAGACTCACAAAATGGAAGGTGCCAGTAATTCCTAACCTGAAATTTTTCAGGATTATCAGGAAGATTTGATCAACATGGAGGAAAAAACAAACAAACCAACAACCAACCCCAAAATCACAAAACTTTGGAATTTAAGTCCTAGTCTGTGTCAGAACAACTTAGAAAAAAAAAATTTCAATTTAAAATCTCAAAAAACCTGCACTCACTCCCAATCTTTGTTAACATTACAGTATGCATAGGCTGGAGCTACTAGCACAACAATTGATTTTATAGATTATGCAAATATTTCAATAAAATAAACAAATTTGTGAGATATTTCCTTTTTCCTGTTCTGAATTTTCTCTGTTGACAAACTTACACGGCATTTTACATGTTAAAAGTAGACAATTGGAGATGCTACACTCTCATGGCATATACATTTCAATAAGAGAATGAACTGTGACAATTAATAGATTTTCACTGATTCCATTCTGAACTACTAACCACTAACTTTTTGCTTTGCCCTGCAACCAGTATCTTCAGAGAAGAAATATGAGTTGTTGCTTCTATATTCCTATCTAGAATTGTAAAAAAATTACATATTTGTAGAGTGAAACCTGTATTTTGGAGTGATTAAAGATTTGACTAAGTTTCCACCAAACTCAAAACCCCATTCTGTGCAGTCTATGGAGAATTTTTGTTCTCTGAACAGACCATGCCTTAATTTCCCCTCATTCCCGGGACATTGCTTAAAAGACAAAGGCAATGAAGCAATATCTCAGTTGTCTGAGGAATACTGATAGTCATGGAAACCTTGTGGCCTTAGGATCTTGAAATTTTAGAACATATTAGCTGCTGTGGTCTGCGATTGGAATGTTTGTGTACTAGGATACAGAAGAGAGGTCT
Source organism: Clamator glandarius (assembly GCA_033459285.1). Classification (NCBI taxonomy): domain Eukaryota; kingdom Metazoa; phylum Chordata; class Aves; order Cuculiformes; family Cuculidae; genus Clamator; species Clamator glandarius. The sequence goes on from JAUNZM010000046.1 coordinate 2,461,495, forward strand.
CTAGTGGGGAACAAATTGAGAAGGAGGTAGGACTGAATGAAGATTAATGAAGAGGTGTTTATTTGAACTTAAGAGCATCTGTAATTTAAGGTAAAAGATATCACCTAAAATCATGCTTCTTGCAACAAAACTAGGGAGTCCACTTCTAAATAAAGTGCCTAGAAAGGCACGCACAGGTAGTGTGCAAAGTCCATGCCAGTTATATAGAGTAATTTTTTAAAAGAAATGACACATGCAGTGGCCTGCATGTCTATTAGGTGGTTTTGATACAGATTATTAAAGAACTTAAATTTCTAGCCCACTGGAAACTGATATTTTGCTATTTGATTGGTTATGATAAGGATGAAAAACAAAATGTTAAAAACCATCTGCAGAATAAAAAGTTTAGGAAGAAATGTTTTGAAATGTTTTAAAATGTAAAAAAACTCTTTAACTCCCACCCTCCCCCCTTTCCCAGTAGCTAATTGTTTAGACCTTCCTGGAATTAAAGGTTTGGGTTTTTTTGTCTCAGTTCATCTACCGGTAATGGAATATTTTGAAATGGGCAAACACTCACTTTTGTGTCTTTCTGAAGCTTTGTGGTATCTCATTGCACTTACAGAGTTCAAAATCCTGTTCTTTCAGTTTCCTTCTGAGACCTTTTCCCTGACTGCAGCAGAGGTTAATGCTACTGCGTGAACAGACTTGATTTTTAAATCCTAGAAAGGTCAGGATTGCCTGGAATGTTACTAAATTACAGAACTACAAAACTCTATCTAACTGTCATATTGTAGTCAGAGATGAGGCAATGCAAATGTAGCTGTCTGATCTATAGACAAAAGTGGAAATGCTTTCAATTATTAACAGAAATACAATACATACAGTTCTAGACATTTATTAAAGTTGATATCCAGGGAATGACAATGCTTAATGCAAATGTAGACTGTCTCTGGAGCATCACATCATACGTGATGCAAATAATAATTTTTTAAATACAGGAATAGTGAATTTCACACAATACTTCACTATGTTGCTTTTCCACAACACTGTTTTAGGGAAGGAACTTAGTTTGGCCTTATCTATAGCAATGGAAGTAACTTACGGCAACCAACTTCATCTTCGTTAAGGTGGCAGTCAGGCACACCATCGCATTTCAGGAGGGATGGGATACAGCCTTTGGAAGGACACAGGAACTCTGTTGGCTTGCAGGGGCCCATAGATGTGGTGGTGGGCATCTCTGTGGGACAGTTAATTTCATCGCTTCCATCCAAGCAATCTTCAGCTCCATTACATTTTGCAGAAAGAGGCAAACACTGCTGCACATATGCACATGTGAACTGGTCACTACTGCAAGTTGGAGGGTGTGGATCAGCTGATCCTACAAGGGAAAAATAAAGCCCAGGAGGAATATATATCAATTCCCTTTTTTTGGTAGTCATCTCTACAGCATCTGAGATGTAGATGGAGACTTTTGTGAAAGCAGCTATTTTAGAATACTAAAACCTAAAAATAAATAAAACAAAACTTATCTTTCAGAAAAGGGTTAAAAAAATCCTTCAGAGTCTTCAAGTTATAACCTTTCTTTATTTGCATATTGAATGGGTGAACAAGAGTCAAGGTCTATGTAAGCCTGGATCAGAAAGGAACCTGTTTCCTGGAAAGTTACTACCCATGATAGAGTCTGTACCTTCAGTAGAGTAAGAAAAAGAATTTCATAAAGTAAAACCAAAATTTTCTTACTGTGATCGTTTACTATCCCTTTTTTTCCCTGTTTCTGTAGCTTAGTTTGATCAGATGCAGAATTAAATCAAAGAAAATACTAGATAAAAGTTTCCAGGATAAAACTGAAGAAAGTACATTTTTACATTTCAGACTTTAACTACTTTAGACAGTTGACAAAAGAAATATCCCATGCTTGCTTGCATTGCTGGAAAAAAATACGGGAAAAAACTTTCTGTGATCACTTATGCAAATAAATTTGTCTTGGACACTTAAGTCCCTCTTTCTTCCTAAGAAAATCATTGGAACTGAATTTTACCAGCAGAAGCATCAGAACTAATTGAACAAACTGAATTTTAAGAAGTTGGCTTATGCTCACAGTGTGTTCTTGACACCAACAGTGTCTCCCATAGGAACAATGTGATGGATTCCTGTAATTTTTCTTTTATGTACAAGGAAATGAAAAAAATCTCCAGAATGTGCCTCCACATATTTAATCTTTTCTAGGTCAATTTGCAGTGAGTGAGGAAAGAAAATAATATTATGATTGCTAGAGACAAGGAAAGAAAAATATATGTCATCACTTCTTTAAAAGGCAGGATGAATTTTTACATTGAATTGGGCTGAAGCAGAGAAGATCAAATGTAAAAATTTATGAGTGGGTTTTAGCTTGCCCTTTGAAATGGTGCAAGCATTGCTCTCTGACCTTAGAAGTCAAATGTTACTGCTGCATTAAGGCATGACACGCTATAAGGAGATATATGGATTTTAGCATTATTTTACTACCATTAATCCACTGTGCGTAGTGATATGTTTGTGTGATACCAGGCTGGGCTTTTGCAGCAGGAGAACTTTGCTGAAACATGCTCAGTTTCTAAATTACTTGCATCATTAATAACAATAGTATTTTTGTACCAAAAATGAACTGCTAATGCAGTCTGATAAAGAGAATAGAAATATTTTACCATGTGGTTGCTTGTGAAACAGTCACAAGAAAAAAGAGCTCAAATTGCGGTCTAGTATTGACCCTCACTAGCTTAGCAATTTTTAAATTGCTGACTTCATGTCAGAAAGTCGTAATTGAAAAGCTTCTTACAACAGAAGATTCCTGACATCATTTCATACTACTGGTGTTGTTAAATGCTATTATGCTACTACATGCTACTGTACTACATACACTGGATATAATCTAAGCATAAAAGAGTAATTATGGATTTTGACATAGTGAAACATTAACCTAGTGATCTTTTGGGTTGTTTGTATTCAGAATTACATCATAAATCCATCAAAGATGTAAACTTTTAAATGAAATTGAAAAGATTGCACTTCCATTATATATATTTAGAAAAATGCTAGTATGAAAAAATTATTTTCATTTCTGCTACTTCAAAAGACTTCTGAACATTGTCTTTAGATAGTTGCTGATAAACATTTAAATCACATGGTGAATTTATTTTTTAAGAAATTAAAAATATTTTAGACTTTGCAGTTTTTTCTGACTTTGATCTCATATTTTAGCAGATGATAATAGTAGCACGTAACAATGTTAAAAATGAATTCATCATGAAGAACTTATGTATAAGACCATGATTCTGCTATATCAGTGAAATATATGGGCAGTCATTGGAAGAATATTTTTCTCTCATTGATACAAAACTAGGGCTGCAAAAAAAAAAGGGAGATCCTACACTATGGATTTTTAAAAGAAATAGATTCTTTCATATTTTTGGTTTGCACTTGCTCTGAAAATAAAGATATGATTATATTAGACAGTATTTTAAGCTGCAGTTAGTTCAGTTTAGGTCTGCACTTTTGCCACTGGGTAGTCCAGTTTTAGTTCTCTCTGTTTATTCTAATGCAGTGGAAATTAATTCCTTAAAGCTCCAATACATTTGGCTTTACTATGGTTGCTTGTTTATGTTTTTAGGAAAGATTGCATTTAAAGCACATTTGTGAGCACTTTTGACCCAGTTTAATTCTCTACACCTGTTATATTTATAATATGTTTGCTTATAGGTTTCTACGCAAATCTGCTGAGAGAAGAAAAAAATATCCCTCTTAAACTCGGTAATATTCAACTGCATTGCTTATTATAAATCGGGTTTTGAGTGTTAAACTGTCTTTGGATTTTAGTAGCACGGATCAGTTTAGCCTTATGGTCCCAATTATATAAAATGCTTACGCATGTAAATGATCCCATACTAAATTCAGTAATTAGGCAAATGATTGAATGTCTTATTGAAAAGGGGATTAATTAGTTGTTATTATTATTATTACTACCAATACTACTGCCTTATATCACTATTTCCTATTGCATTTACAAAATAATGTGTAGAAAATTCTTCCTGACTTGCATACCAATTATTTTAAAGTGGGTAATATTCATTCAGAGCAGTGAAGATATCTTAAATTTATGCTAGAGCTTAATTAGTGGTAAGGTTGACAAGGGATCATGTTGAGATCTGCTTTGTGTTTTCAGTTCATTAATAAAAATCCAAAGCAATACCCTGGAATCAGCAAAATCATTTTAGATCAGAACTACAATAAGATAAGAATATATCTCTCAGATCTTAAGTATATTCCCTTGCTTATTAACTGACATTATGTATTAATAATTTCATATCTGTTTGGTTTAAGATGCAATAGGAAAATTGTGCTCTTGTTGACATTATATAAAACATAATGGTTGCCATGATCTGCCAAAACTGTACTCCCAAGGTCAGTATATTTTTTTTTACATAAAGTAGCTTATAGATGCTTTTCTTATCTATAAATTAAATGTCTGGTAATTTTTGAAAATTTGTCAAAAAAAAAATTTGCATTTAGGTTATATTTAAAGTTTAGTCATCAGGAATATACAAATTTAGAAAGTCATTAACTGACCACAACTGAAAAGGAATCTCAAGCAACAAATTAATGCAAAACTAATTACTTGTGTACATAGCTACTATCTCATTATTTATATTAAGCTTGTCATTTCAGTATTTGCTACAGACATGTTTCGTTCTAAAGAGTGGCAATATTCATCATGTTTTCTTGCCCTTGGGCAGAACTGAACTAAAATGTTAATCCTGCAATGTGGTTTGTGGTGAAAAATGAGCTAGTACTAATGAAAGACTCATCATATATACTCTCCTTTGCGCTGAGTTACCCAGTGGTATACTCACCTGAAAGCCTTAGAAACTAACTTTCAGCTTATGCATATACATGAAGACTGTATCCACTCTTGTAGATATATATGAAGGTTACATAAACAGTAGAATCTGAAGTGTGTTTTTTAATGCAAATTGGACTGTTTGTGGCCCACGAGCTATTTCAGTTACTTAAAGCCATTAGGTTCAGCAATTGCCTAATATTGACATACCAAAAAAGATTTTGCCAAATGCAGAAAAGATGTTCCCAACCCAGTATTCATCTCCTGAGTGTTGTGTGCTTTCATTTTCAGACCATATTCAAGAGTAGAGGAGATGTTGTAGAGGTTACTTTTTTAAAAAAAGTAGCATCTGTTTGAAGCTGTTTGAGGATTTGGAGATAAATCTACTGAAAATGATGTGTTTTAAAGAACACAGGCTAAAAGCTTAGCTTTCTGTATACAGGCTGCACGATCACTGAAGAGCAGGACTAGAGATCCTCAGGAATATATTCAGTATTTGCACACAGATGAAAAGCAAACCAATCAAAAACAATTTTGGAGGAAAAATACTCCTCTGTGTAGAACAGCGAGTTTGGATTTAGATCTACATGAAATACAGCAGCAAATTGTTGATGTTTTCTTATAGCTAAAGCAATCACGATTTTTTAAATAGAAAGATGGGGACATGTCCTTATATATTTTACTTTGCACTCAGTGTTTTATTTTACACTAAATTTAACACTGCATATGACAAATAACCAAAATTAAAGAAAGGTTTTAAAATGTCTGTATAACATCTACTTGTACATCATAAAAAAGACATTTGAATTATATCATAAAAAATTACATTGTAATTTGTTCCAAATCCTTTGTGAAACTGACTCATGCAGTTGTGCTGGGTGAGTTATGACCTAAGGATTAAGAAGTGCTACAGTGCAATCATCCTCACACTTTGAAGAAAAACTAGATTGTTGAGGTAGGTAAAAAAAAAAGAAAAAAATCAGACCAGTGTGTAAAGTAAACCAAATTTGGTATGTACTGCTTCATGAGCTGCATAACTACAGATGAATATGTCTGTATTTCATTATTGTCAGATAAAATGGTTCCTTTTAGATATATTTTTCATAGAAAAATCATAGAATAGTTATGTTTGAAAAAGACCTCTAAGACTGTCAAGTCCAATCATTTTTATTTCAATATGCTGATGATTAAACCATCTGTTACACTAAATAGAGCTCATGAGTTCACAGAATCACAGAATCACAGAATAACCAGGTTGGAAGAGACTCACTGGATCATTGAGTCCAACCATTCCCACCAATCCCTAAATCATGCTCCTAAGCACCTCATCCACCCTAACCTTAAACACCTCCAGGGACGGCGACTCAACCACCTCCCTTGGCAGACTGTTCCAATGCCTAACCACCCTCTCCGTGAAGAATTTTTTTCTAATCTCAAGCCTAAATCTCCTCTGGTGGAGCTTGAGGCCATTCCCTCTCATCCTGTCCCCTGTCACTTGGGAGAAAAGGCCGGCTCCCTCCTCTCCACAACCTCCCCTCAGGTAGTTGTAGAGAGCAATAAGGTCTCCCCTCAGCCTCCTCTTCTACAGGCTAAACAGCCCCAGCTCTCCCAGTGGCTCCTCAGAAGACTTGTTCTCCAGCCCCTTCACCAGCTTTGTTGCTCTTCTCTGGACTCGCTCCAGAGCCACAACATCCTTCTTGTGGTGAGGGGCCCAGAACTGAACACAGTACTCGAGGTGCGGTCTCACCAGTGCCGAGTACAGAGGGAGAATAACCTCCCTGGACCTGCTGGTCACGCTGTTTCTGATACAAGCCAAGATGCCATTGGCCTTCTTGGCCACCTGGGCACACTGCTGGCTCATGTTAAGTTGGCTGTCAACCAACACCCCCAGGTCCTTCTTCTCCTGGCAGGTTTCCAGCCAGGCTTCTCCTAGTCTGTAGCACTGCATAGGGTTGTTGTGCCCCAAGTGCAGGACCCGGCATTTGGCCTTGTTAAACCTCATGCCATTGGACTCTGCCCAGTGGTCCAGCCTGTTCAGATCCCTTTGCAGAGCCTCCCGACCCTCCAGCAGATCGACACTTCCACCCAGCTTGGTGTCATCCGCAAACCTGCTAAGGGAGGACTCAATGCCTTCATCCAGGTTGTTGATAAAGACATTAAACAGGACTGGACCCAGGACTGAGCCCTGGGGAACCCCACTTGTCACTGGCCTCCAGCTGGATTTAACTCCATTTACCACCACCCTCTGGGCCCGGTCATTCAACCAGTTTTTCACCCAGGAGAGTGTGCGCCCACCCAGGCCAGAGGCCGACAGTTTCCGAAGCAGAATGCTGTGAGAAACTGTATCAAAGGCTTTACTGAAGTCGAGGAAGACCACATCCACAGCCTTTCCCTCGTCCAAGAGTTTAGTTACTTGGTCATAGAAGGTGATCAGATTACTCTGGCAAGACCTGCCTTTCATGAACCCGTGTTGACTGGGCCTGATCACCTGGTTCTCTTGTGAGTGCTTCTTGATAGCACTCAAGATCAACCCGAGCTGATGATTTGGGAGTCAGGAACCTTTACAGTCTGAAAAGTGTTGAGTCAATAAGTGTTCATTGTCAAGGACATATTTACTTATTTGTGGGATAAGGATTTTTTCAAGGCTTACTATTGTTTGATGAACATTTTCTGTACACATATATTTAGTTTTACTAATGTATTTGCTATCCATGGAGGATACTGATTCTGCTTCATGACCGTATGCCAAACTTCAAAACTTGACACTGTAAACATTTTGCCCATGAATCACAGGGATTCAGCCACAGGAAACTACAGAACCGATATTACCCAAAATGCTAACACATAAAATAAATTATGTGTGTTAATAGCATAACCTGAAACACACAAACATGCTTAATTTGAATGAAACAACACCTCCGCCTTATCTACGTCTTTTCCACCTTTGTGGTTCAGATACCAAGATTTTTGGTGCAGAGCAGGGAATTCTGATTACAATTAGTATTCCTGGCAACATCGGGAAGCATGAAATAATGTTACCATGTGCCATTACACGACATCACCTTAGTTGTATCAGAGCTTGCTCTAAAGGCCATTTAGTAAATGGGAAAACTCACCAATTTTAATGGGCCTTGCATCAAATCCTTGAAAACTAACGACCTGTCTGATATATTTGCATAAGTAATTTGCCTGCTAATTCTAATAAAAACAGTGGACCTATTAACTGGAGCTAAAAAAGGCCAAAGAAACCCCCCTCCAACAGTTTTAATAAGACAAGAGTATGAATTAATTACAGGTCCATTTCGGTGCATTAATTAAGTTGAAATAAGCGGCAGTGGTCACTTTCACTTTAGTAAACATTGGATCAGGGCATGAAATCAGCCCATTTAAGCTGGTTGCAAGAAATAACAATGTTAAGAAAATTAACTGGACTAAAGTTGTTCAAATACTTCAACAATATGTCTGAGTCTGTATCAGTGTCAATAGAGCTTCTACCAGAAAATAAAATTTCAAAGCTTCTGAAACAACTGAAAAAAGGGGTAAATTGAGTCTAGGCAATTGAATCTTTAAATCCCTTCCCCTTGTGAGAAAACAGAAGTATGAGGCAGAGTGCTGAAAAGAATCCCAGAGACCCAGTTACAAAGCCAAAAATAACGAAAACAGAACTTGGCCCAATAGCTTCAGGGTTTTATATGTCTCTGTAGAACTGTGCAGAATTTCTTTCAAATGAACACAGTTTGCTAACATATAAACATAAAGGAAAACAGAAAAATTTACTGCCAGTAAAATCAAGCTATGATTTAAAGTTTCCACCCAGAAAACTACCACTTCTGTCTGGAACACACTGACTACTTGTGACAGAAAATGATAATATTTATCATGTTTCTGCTAAGAACAGTCCAGGAATTTTTAGCTATACTTGCAATTGTGGTGTATTTATTTGTTTATTTATTTATTAGAAACAATGAAGAACTGAAAAAAGCCATGAAGCTTTATTTCCTACAAAATGAGGTAGATATGACTAAAGAACAGATTTAGATCAGAGAAAGGAACAGTTTCTTTGAATAAACACATATTCATGGGTGGAGTCGGAACACAATACTATGTAATTTTTCATTTCTGAACTTCTAAAGAAAGATACCTTCAACAGGTACAAAATTATCATCAGCTGAGAAGAGCACTGAAGAAAATTATGGTAAACTTTGTATAGTTTCTCAGATAAATCTGAACTTGTGACATAGTCTTATTGAGGAGACAGGTAACTTTCACATAATGAACACTCTGAGAATTTTCTTCTCTCTGGGATAGTATTATGAAACTATTTCATTCCCCCAAATATTTCTCTGTATTCCTCCAAGGAAATATGTTGATTTTTATGAACAAACCTAGCAAGGCAAAATATTATCTCTGTGATTTGAAGCTTGCTTGGGATTTTTTTGTGTAAACAGTTGGGTTTTGGAGGTTCAATATTAATGAAAGTATTTGAATACACTATTAATAAATCCAAAATTTTTTAATTTCCCAAAAGGCATCTAGCTTAAATCAGATTTCAGTATCCTGTACAGTTGTAAGAAAGCAGAGATAAACTGAAACATTTGGACCAAGAGAATACAGTTCTTTATTTAAAAATACATGACATAATTGCATTCAGGACTTGCCACTAATTAATCTAGCTTCTATATTGTAACTATCTTATCCTAAAATTATTGCCAATTTTCTTTCCTATGAAATCCACAAAAAATTGTGGCTTCACAAACAATTAGATCTGTGCAATGGAAGATACTGAAACAGGCTGAAGAATGTTTCTAAGGTAGCATGACTTGGATCAGAATTTTTACTCTTTAAAATTGCAGGAATGCCCTACCTCTGCAAAGCAATGAAGACCTAAACCATATTCTGATTGGAGGAGAAACTAATTAACTAAAGAAACTATTCACAGATATGCCTGGTATCCCCTGTCCTCTGTCACTACTAATCTGGCTTTCCTCTTCCTCTCCTTTGTTTTTACAAGCAGCCTCCCCCAGCAGTTCCTCCTGAATAATCCCTTGCCCTTGAGGAAAGAAACTCCCTACGCTCTCAAACTGAGAGAGGTTTCTGCTTCACTGCAAGCATGAGCAGACAAGATAACAGTGATTCCCCTGGCTCTGCAACTTAAAGTCTCCTCTGGAGTTTTTCCCCATGATCTAACACTGTAGTATCAGCAACTCAGACAGTTAACCCTCCCAGTGCCTCCAGTGTTCAGGCTCTGGGAGTTTCAGGGATGGATCATTGACATTGTCTAAAACTTTGTCAGATGAGTTCTGTTCCACTGCACATTTTCTCACTATTGTTTCCTGTTCATGCATGCTCAGATGTACACACACACACACAGAGCCTTCAGCATGTCCCTCTCTGCATCACTGGGCTATTTTTTTTCCACAAACCACACACAAACACTCTTTGTACTTTTTGAGTTGCTGTCTCTGAATTAGATACAGGTGTCAGTTATGCTTTTCTTGTAAGATCTAGTGAAATGGGATCTACCAAAAGTGCCAGAGAGCATATAAAATTATCTGGATGATTTCTAGGCTGCCTGCTTACTTGGCTACTTTGCCTGTAATACTTTGCTGGCCTAACAGTTTAGGGTCTGTACAGGAGAAACATTTTTGCCATTTCCTGTTTTGCTTTTTGTTTCAATTCAGGATTCTTTATTTTTATGACTCTGAAAACAAAAAAGATTTTGGACATTTCCAGAATTATGGGGCTTGGTTTATGCTTTTTTTAGTTGGCAGGTGGATAGCATTATACAATAAGAAGTAATTATGGAAGTAGTTATCAAATATATTTGAAATTCTTGGACAGTATAGCTGCATGCTATATAGAAAACCTTTTCATAAAGATAAATAATTCTACATTCAGAGGTATATCTGAATTATGTGCACTGAAAAAAACCAAAATATTCAATTATTGCTCATCGGGGATTTAGAATTTCTCCGTACTGGAAAAGCCAGAGGGTGCTCTGAATAAAACAGAGATTAAATAAACAGATTTAATAATGAGGCATAGATGATATAATGATACAGAGATTTAATAATGAGATTGAAGATTATGTCATTGTATATAAGCACAGATATCCTGTTGCAAAGCAAATGGAAGTCTGTAGCAGGCAGATCAGGGAAGATTTATGGACAATGACGATTCAAAGACTGTGTTCCATGAAGCCGAGATAAAATAGGGAGAAAGAGACTTCAGTACATAAGAGAAACAATAATTAGTCCAGTTTTTATGAAATGAGCCCTGAGACTGAAGTACTCAATGCCTACTTTGCTTCAGTCTTTAATAGTAAGGAAAGATGTTCCCTCTGTGTTCAAACCCCAGGGGTTGGAGAAGCAGAACGAGATTCCCATGATCCAAGAGGAGGTGGTTAGAGACGTGCTTGCCCGGCTGGACACCCACAAGTCTATGGGGCTGGATGGAGTCCACCCAAGAGTTTTGACGGAACTGGCGGATGTGCTGGCCAAACCCCTTTCCATCATCTTCCAACAGTCCTGGATGACTAAGGAGGTTCTCCTGGACTGGAGGCTGGCTGATGTCGTGCCCATCTATAAGAAGGGGCACAGGGAGGATCCGGGAAACTACAGGCCTGTCAGTCTGACCTTGGTACTGGGGAAAGTCATGGAGCGGGTGATCTTGAGTGCGATCATGAAGCACTTGCAAGAGAACCAGGTGATCAGACCCAGTCAACACGGGTTCATGAAAGGCAGGTCTTGCCAGAGTAATCTGATCACCTTCTATGACCAAGTAACTAAACTCTTGGATGAGGGAAAGGCTGTGGATGTGGTCTTCCTCGACTTCAGTAAAGCCTTTGATACAGTTTCTCATAGCATTCTGCTTCGGAAACTGTCGGCCTCTGGCCTGGGTGGGCGCACACTCTCCTGGGTGAAAAACTGGTTGAATGACCAGGCCCAGAGGGTGGTGGTAAATGGAGTTAAATCCAGCTGGAGGCCAGTGACAAGTGGGGTTCCCCAGGGCTCAGTGCTGGGTCCAGTCGTGTTTAATGTCTTTATCAACAACCTGGATGAAGGCATTGAGTCCTCCCTTAGCAAGTTTGCAGATGACACCAAGCTGGGTGGAAGTGTCAATCTGCTGGAGGGTCGCGAGGCTCTGCAAAGGGATCTGAACAGGCTGGACCACTGGGCAGAGTCCAATGGCATGAGGTTTAACAAGGCCAAATGCCGGGTCCTGCACTTGGGGCACAACAACCCTATGCAGTGCTACAGACTAGGAGAAGCCTGGCTGGAAACCTGCCAGGAGGAGAAGGACCTGGGGGTGTTGATTGACAGCTGACTGAATGTGAACCAGCAGTGTGTGCAGGGGGCCAAGAAGGCCAATGGATTCTTGGCTTGTATCAGAAACAGTGTGTCCAGCAGGTCCAGGGAGGTTATTCTCCCTCTGTACTCGGCACTGGTGAGACCGCACCTCGAGTACTGTGTTCAGTTCTGGGCCCCTCACCACAAGAGGGATGTTGTGGCTCTGGAGCGAGTCCAGAGAAGAGCAATGAAGCTGGTAAAGGGGCTGGAGAACAAATCTTATGAGGAGCGACTGAGAGAGCTGGGGTTGTTCAGCCTGGAGAAGAGGAGGCTGAGGGGAGACCTTATTACTCTCTATAACTACCTGAGGGGAGGTTGTGGAGAGGAGGGAGCTGGCCTCTTCTCTCAAGTGCCAGGGGACAGGACAAGAGGGAATGGCCTCAAGCTCCACCAGGGGAGTCTTAGGCTGGACATTAGGAAAAAATTCTTCACTGAAAGGGTCATTAGGCAATGGAATGGTCTGCCCAGGAAGGTGGTTGAGTCACCGTCCCTGGAGGTGTTTAAGGTGCAGGTGGATGAGGTACTGAGGGGCATGGTTTAGAGACTGGTGGGAATGATTGGACTCGATGATCTGGTGGGTCTCTTCCAACCTGGTGATTCTATGATTCTATGATTCAAGGCATATGTAACTTTCGTTCTGTGGTTTCTAATCTTAAATCACAAGGGGATTAACTTCTGTAGAATGGCTACTTACTGTTTTCTTACTGTTGCTTACTGTGAGAGATGAAACATAGCATTGTGATTTATAAGAAGAATCAAATTTGCGTTAATGTTGGGATTAAAATTAAGTAGAAGCAGAAATTTTAAGAATTTCCGTGATGTCTCCTATTTCAGGTGAACTAGAAAATTCTATGAGACAAGTATTAGTGAAAACAAATTTCAATTCAGTACTTTGATATTAGTCAATCTGAAACTAGAAATGAAAAGGGATTTGTTTGAATTTTTGTTTTTTAAAAAATAAGATTAAATACAAATAAAGCATCTTTTAAGAAATCGGGGTATTTAAAAGTTTAAGGAAGATGTTTAGAACTGAGTAACAACTAAATATTTAGGTCCCCAAGAAGCACTAATTCCTGTAGTATGAAATCTTCAAACACTCTTAGCAGCAGAAGAATAAAAGACCTTGAAAAGTATAAGAGTTCATCTCATTTAGCAGTTTATTCTGAACTGAGCAACATCCTGTGCCACTGACAGCCGGCACTGCAACTCTCTCCATGCATGGCCAACAGCTAGAAGTTACTTCTGCAGTAGGCCAGGGAGTGGCTTGACCACTCTTTGCTTAAATGTGCATAAATATTCTTGGATCTTTAGAAATTTTCATGGCTAATGAGGGCTGACTACTTAAACAAATAAAAGCCTCAGCTGAATTAGAGGTGCTGGTAATGATTTATTGCTTACAGCTCCCAAAAAGTTAAATTATGATTGCTTCTATTTAGAACATGTTGCCTCAGGAAACTCAAAATAATTAAAGAGAAGAAAGATCTGCAGCAGCAAAGGTATCTTCTGAAAGGGAGTATATTGCAGAAAACCTTTACTGCAGGTAATACACTTCTGTTTGAGCTCGGCTTCTGAATAAACAGGATAAGCAAAAATCAATGTAGCACTGACAGTGCAGTAAGTAAACACCACTACTATTTTTGTTAAAAGAAAAGTTCTTGCCCAAATATCTACAGAGCAGTGATTTTATTCCATTTGCAGGTAATATCTTCAGATTTTACCATATGAATTTGTAACTGGTTATTCAGAAACAATTATTAGTAAAAAGATAACACCTCCTTTTAAATCACTGCTCTTTGCCAGAACTAATGTATTAATCTTAAAGTGCTGTGGTTTATTTTATTATACAGATTTTGTGTAGTACTCTTGACTCTTCAAAAGCACAGATTTGGCTTACCTGGCTAGCAAGTATTACTAGGATAGGACTCTTCCCAGGACAGTGCAAAATCATGAAATAATAGAAAGTGAGTGCACACTTAAGTAACAGCATCTAGATACCATTTTTTGTTGGGAGAGGAGTTTATACATCAAGGCATAAATTCGTTAGGAGGTTGCCTTCCATTATACAACAGTAAGACTGACTATAGAACCTAGGGAGGGGAATGGATGATAGGTGAAACTGGCAGAATTGTCGAAGTGCACATACAACTGTGGAGTGGTTGATGGAGGCAAAAATTGTGTGGGGAATGCAAGAATAGGATGCCAGAAATTGGATGCCCGGTCTAATGAGGAACAAGAGGTGGATTAGTAGAATTTGGAACTGCAGAAGCACCAAGATTGAGAAGAAAGGCACATTTAATGCAGGTTATAGTTTATGAATGTACATATAAAGAAAAATAAAACTTAGTAGAGATAGAATACTCTGTACTTGAATTCCCATTAATGAATTTAAATGAGTGGAAGATGATCTGCAGCACGTCATGGGAGAGGGATGCAATGTGACATTAAAAAACAATGCAATGTTAATTAAAAAGCATGAAAAAGATCTTCTACAACCAGGGTTTGTCAGCAGATGTTTTTGCAGTAACAACTAAATGATAAATGATTTTCCGATAATAACTAAGAGTTTGTGCATGTTCAGAAGGAACTGGAAAGTTCATAGAAGAAAAATCAATTGAGACCTATCAAAAAGTATGGCCTTCAGAGCTTCAGAAAGTCTCTGAGAAATTAATGCAGATTGGGAAAAATTGGTGGAGGATGGAATTTACTGTGTTCTTTCATTCTAATACATTTCCTTAGGTATCCATCATTTGCCACACCAGAAGACTTCCCTAGACTGCTTTTAGGGCAATATAATTTATGTCATTCTTGCAGGAGCATAGAAATAGACTAATAAAAACACTGCTTCATAAAAAATTCATGTGCAGATCCTTCCTATGCCTTTAGAAATCACCATTAAAAATATATAGAAATTGGAGCTTACAAGTAAATACAAAGACAAGTATCCTGCATTTAAGTTAAAAGTGCCCAGTGTCCAAGGAAAAGTCAGTTTCTTTTTGTGATGAAACAGTAATGATACAATATATAATAGAGCACGATAAACTGCTACCTCACGATGTTCTCACAAGCCCACTTCTCCAGCCTGTCCAGGTCCCTCTGGATGAAATCCTGTCTTTCTCGTGTGGCAACTACACCACTCAGCTTGGTGTCATCTGCAAACTTGCTCAGGGTGCACTCAATCTCACTCTCTATATCATTGATGAAGATATTAAACAGCACTGGTCCCAGTATGAACCCTTGAGGGACAGCATTTGTCACAGATCTCTATCTGGACTTCGAGTCATAGACCACTACTCTTTGAATACAACTGTCCAATCAGTTTCTTATCTACTGTACCATCCACCCATCAAACCCATCTCTCTCCAATTTAGAGAGAAGGATGTTGGGGGGGACAGTGTCAAAGGCTTTACAGAAGTCTAGACAGATCACATCCATTGGTTTACTTGTGTCCACTGTTGCGGTTACCCTATCATAGAAAGCCACTGAGTTGGTCATACAGAATTTGCCCCTGGTGCAGCTGCGCTGGCTGTCATTAATCATGTCCCATCCTCCATGTGTTTTAGGATAGCTTCTAGGAGGATTTGTTCCATGATCTTCCCAGGCACAGAAGTGAAGCTGACAGGTTGGTAGATATTAATATTCTGAGCTGCTATATTTACCTATATGTTCAACTGCTAGTTATAACACAAAACTGTTTTCCAGAATTCACATGCATATATCTTCATTTAGATACTGCACTCAAGCAAAAAAACTAGATAAGGATCTCTCTGATGGGTATAACAGCTCCCTTCACTTAGGGAAAAATGCTCCAGTTAAAAATCTGCCATGAAGGACACATGATAGATTTGGTCTTTCATTCCTTTATACATTTTTCTTTCCCTTGAAAAACACATACTTCTTTGCATGATAGTGCTACACCCATTTCTTTTCTACATTTTTAGAATGAAGTAAAAGCATAGCAGTATTGCAATAACTTCTGAAGAAAAAATTACAGATTTTTTAACTGTGATATACATTGAAATATGAAATGTCACATTTTTCCTCTGTCCTCTAAAAAGAAAACATATATTGAGCATACCTCCATTAATGCATTCTGGGGTGAAAGAAATGTCATCAAGAGCAAATTCTGTGGGTTCGCTCCACCCTACTTCAGCTTCAAAGGCAACTCTGAAAGGGCTGTTACTGGAGAGGATTACATTTGCATACATCCATTTGTCTTCTTCATTTCTGCTAGAAGACCACATAAGAATATCCATTCCATGTTCTTCAGCTGTGTATAACTGTCCACAATGAAATCCAAGAGATGGAAATTAATCAGATTTAGGCAACAGAGAAGGATAGCTAGCCAGAGCAACAAAGCCCAAGTCCAATCATGCAGCTACCTACCTGGGTACTACTGGCCCCTTAGATATGATTAAAACCCACACTTTATTTTTGGTGACCAAATTTTACTGAATACTATTGCTAATGCTAGTTCACATGCAAATAAAAAGGTAATATGGAAATAAAACAAAATAAAAAGGACTGCTAATACAATCGATAACAGGAAAACAGTCTCGGCCTTACAAATAGAAGCTAATGAATAAAGATCTAACCCTAAATTCACCTAAGCACTAAAGAGAAGTCTGAAAAGGATCTCAAACTATCCTTTCATCTCTAAAAGTTGATTTCCTTATAGCTGCTGGACTGAGTAAGGACATGCAAATATTTAATTTCTATGCATTAGTTATTGTATTGTAGTAATTTATCTGTCTGTGTCCTCAGTCAGGTTTTCCTAAAGTTTAAAACCGGTGCATTTTGTCTCATAACAAGCATATAGATAACCTGTGGAAACTGAAAGCATTTACTGTAAATCTTTAAACAGCTACATAGGAAATGTCAGGTGAGCTCACAGCTCTGCCCCATTTCTTATGTGTGCTCCTGGGGAAACCTTTGAATCCCATTTTCTTCCAAACTACTCCTGAATACTTTTATTTCACTTCTCCAAGTCTTTACCTATCCATAACAATGTCAAGAAAGAGTGTGTGTTCTTATGCATCTTCAAAAAAATTTAGCTGAATTTTCTAGAAGAATAATACATAATTAAAAATATATGCTAAATTGAACGAGATTACAAAGTAGTTCAGAAAAATGAGAAGGCCAAGGAGTCTGCTCCTTTACCTGTGGATGCAGACCTTATCGTCTCAGATAAGAGATTAAGGAAAAAATTAAGAAACAATAGAAGATGCAATAGTGTATTCTTCACTGAGGTTATTCATGCTACTGTGAGTTTGAAGCATTTTCTGGGTCAGGAAATGCGCTTAGTGTATACAAGATTTTTGCTGGCCTGTGTAAACATATACAGCACATGAAAGGCAGACAAATTCCCATGGGTATGATCTACCTAGAGAGCCACTTTATGTTGTGCTTGTCCTATGAATTTCATACAATGTAGCCTGGTACCAGAGACCATTTAAAATGTGATAGAGTAAAAAGCTAGCAAGATGACCCCAACTGTAAGACTTGCAATGAAAAACCAACCAAAACTGTAGTGAAGTCCCATTGAACAACAGTGTATCTATCAGTCTAGGGAGATGGTGTTCCACCTTAGACTGACTTAGTTGTGGGCTAAATTCCATACTTTTAATTAAAAAATTACAAGCATGTATTGTACTAAGTAGTCACAATATATGTATCTATTCCTCATTCTGTGCTGACACCGTTTCTCGATGGCACGCACAATCAGAATCACAAGGAATAAGAACCAAATGAAATAGAAACATCACTTCATTCACTGCAGAGTGAAAAGCTCTGAAGTGAAGACACCCAATACATACTTCTTGGTGATTTTAAGAAGAACTTAGCATGATAATCTGCATAAGACAAATGCATGAGTGAAGCTTTTATACTTGCTTCTTGGTCTTTCTCCTAGGTGCCTTTGCCAAGTGGTTTATTTGTAGCCCATATGTGAACAGTATTGTTTAGCAAATCCTGTGTCCCTCCTTAAGATCATGACTCAGTTCTAATCCTCCTCACAGCATGTTCTATGTATTCAGAACTCCTGGATTCTTTTTTCAACTTCTATTTCATTTTGGAAATGAGGAAAATGCATGTTCTTTTGAAGGTCATGAAATACGAACAGCTATTTACTCATCAGCATCTACCACTCATGTGTCTATCCTATACCCTCATGCTGACGTTTCAAGATAACATTTTATCTTCCTAATCTTTCCTGACTCTAGCAGTTGACATGCTGGAAGGTACTGTATTCCATCTGTAAGGTTAATTAACTAACTAATAATCAAGAAGCCAACCCAGATCTGAAGGGTGCATAAGCTGTATTTTCCTATCATTCCCAACATGTAGTCTTTAATTATCATCTGAGGAAGCAGGAAATCTTGTAAAAGAGTACATGTATTTCCACTTCACTGAGTACCAGAGACTTGTGTCAGCTTCCCACTGACTCCAGTGAATAATGATACCATGTTTTCTGCTTTGCAACCTTAAGATCGTACTTTTGAACTCCTCACATTCCTTAGCAGTCATCATTGCACATCTTCCTTGGGCTGAAGTTACATTAGAGCCAGACTGAAATAGTCCACAAATCAGAACAGCAAACTTGTATCACAATGCACTGTCACAATATAGAAGCATGTAAAAAAAGTTATTACCTGTTTTCCCAGTATTTCTTTAAATGTGAGTTTGAAGTAATGAAAACTTTAGTCACTTTTAGAAAAATTTGTTATACACCAAAATTTATTATACATCAGTTCGGTTAGTTCAACAAAAATCACAGAGAAAATTGGTATATTGGAATTATACTATCACATCAGAAACGTTGGGTTTAATTGTCAACTGTAGGGCAAACTCCCAAAGTAAATGAACAGAGTCAGAATGCAGAGGTTGAAAGCTGAACATTTTCTGTCTGTCTGACAGATGACCAATATGATCACCACAGGAATAAAACAGATATGAAAATACCCTAAATTTCTTGCTGAAACTCCTCTGCTTCTTCACTAAATGCAACTAGGTTGCAATAAAATTGTAACGATAAATGCATTTTTAAATTTTCTTTTGCAGCATAATGCAGTAAAAAGTGCTCTTGTTCAGAGCGTATTAATTGATATATTAGACCAGTCATGTATTTAGCACTGACTAACTCACCTCTCAAAGGCTGTTACCATACTCCTAAGGAAAGTTAATGGTTTTGTATTTAGTCATTAGGAAGCAACTTTTTTCTCCTGTGGCTAATAGTTGACAGATGTCCTGAAGCATTACTACTCAGATTTCTTTTAAATAGCATCCATTAGTGCAAGAGTTGCTGAAAACGTTGTGTCCTTTTTAAAGATAATAACAATTGTAAATGCTTTTTGTTTCCTTATGAACAAATGACAGAGTTCATGAGTGTAGAATTCTGCAATTGAAA
Source organism: Clamator glandarius (assembly GCA_033459285.1). Classification (NCBI taxonomy): domain Eukaryota; kingdom Metazoa; phylum Chordata; class Aves; order Cuculiformes; family Cuculidae; genus Clamator; species Clamator glandarius. Next base: position 2,481,098 of record JAUNZM010000046.1, read on the forward strand.
TACGCATTGTGAACACAGAAGAGAAGCACTTCTAAATCCTTTTTTTTCTGTTCTCAGTGAATAGTTCCTTTTCTGTGTAAAAATAGGATTATTCCCGTAATTTCACATCCGTTTGTGTATCACAGATTCACAGAATAACCAGGTTGGAAGAGACCCACTGGATCGTCAAGTCCAACCATTCCCACCAGTCTCTAAACCATGCCCCTCAGTACCTCATCCACCTGCACCTTAAACACCTTCCTGGGCAGACCGTTCCATTGCCTAATGACCTTCTTCAGTGAAGAATTTTTTCCTAATGTCCAGCCTAAGACTCCCCTGGTGGAGCTTGAGGCCATTCCCTCTTGTCCTGTCCCTTGTCACTTGAAAGAAGAGGCCAGCTCCCTCCTCTCCACAACCTCCCTTCAGGTAGTTGTAGAGAGTAACAAGGTCTCCCCTCAGCCTCCTCTTCTCCAGGCTGAACAACCCCAGCTCTCCCAGTCGCTCCTCATAAGATTTGTTCTCCAGCCCCTTCACCAGCTTTGTTGCTCTTCTCTGGACTCGCTCCAGAGCCACAACATCCCCCTTGTGGTCAGGGGCCCAGAACTGAACACAGTACTCGAGGTGCGGTCTCACCAGTGCCGAGTACAGGGGAAGAATAACCTCCCTGGACCTGCTGGTCACTCCGTTTCAGATACAAACCAAGATGCCATTGGCCTTCTTGGCCACCTGGGCACACTGCTGGCTCATGTTCAGTCAGCTGTCAACCAGCACGCCCAGGTCCTTCTCCTCCTGGCAGCTTTCCAGCCAGGCTTCTCCTAGTCTGTACCTCTGCTTAGGGTTGTTGTGCCCCAAGTGCAGGACCCGGCATTTGGCTTTGTTAAACCTCATGCCATTGGACTCTGCCCAGCAGTCCAGCCTGTTCAGGTCCCTTTGCAGAGCCTCGCGACCCTCCAGCAGATCCACACTTCCACCCAGTTTGGTGTCATCTGCAAACTTGCTAAGGGAGGACTCAATGCCTTCATCCAGGTCGTTGATAAAGACATTAAATAGGACTGGGCCCAAGACTGAGCCCTGGGGAACCCCACTTGTCACTGGCCTCCAGCCGGATTCTGATGGGCACAACATCAGCCAGCCTCCAATCCAGCAGAACCTCCTTAGTCATCCAGGACTGTTGGAAGATGATGGAAAGGGATTTGGCCAGCACATCTGCCAGTTCCCTCAAAACTCTTGGGTGGACTCCATCCGGCCCCATAGACTTGTGGGTGTCCAGCCGGGCAAGCACGTCTCTAACCACCTCCTCTTGGACCTTGGGAATCTCATACTTCTCTACTATATCTACTTCCTATACCAAGGCATCCTTCATTTTTACTTTTTCTTTTTTACAGATTCTCTGTATATCATTTTAATCCCAGATCTCAGTATCTTCAGTCTCTGCAGACCTTCTTTTTTAATTCAGAGTTGACCATATAGCTGTGTTTCAGATAAGAGTTATAACATCATCTTTTGTACTCATGTTCTTATAATCAAACGCATTATTCAGATTATGACTTTATTATTATGACTTTTTCCACCTCCAGTGTGACCCAAGCAGAAATCTCTAAGCTGCTGCCTTTGAAGTTTTGTGTTTCCTTTCTTTTTATTAGAAAAAAGCAAAATGTCCATGAAGATAAACTGGGTCTATGACAGGATGATAATTCAGTTATGCATGCTGTTAACATGTTTCTACATTAAGAGTACATGTTGCAAAGCCATAAACAGGGAACATTATTTTAATGTGGGAATAAGACATTTCTTTATGATTATCTTTATGAAATTTAAGGTAATGAGACTTAATATAACAAGTTGTTTGAAATGCAAAAAAATATTAAAAAGCAGGCTCTGTTTTGCTGTCTGCCTGCTAACTCACAGATAGGCCATACACATCTGTGATTTACCAGTTCAAAGTGTTCTGTGATGCTTGAAATCTTGACTGCTGTAATGTCCAGTATACTTGAATTTAAACAAATAGATAATCTCACACTATTTCAGACACCAACAGATCGAAAAATCAATTGCTGTTTGCTTTTTACTTCTATGTAATGTGGAACTGCTCTCGACCTTTACCTACTGTTCTTAATCTATTATGCAAAGTTTGTGCGTGTGAAAGGATAAATAATTCAAACTGGAAATACATGGTTGAATATTTTAAAAGCTATGTTCTGATGAAAAAATCACCAGATAGCAGACACTTCTTAAAAAGTTATCTTAAATAACTGAGTTTTCTTTGGGAAGAGTACATAATGAACATTTTTATTTACTTAATAGGAAGAAATGTTAAAAATAAGTAACAACTTGAAAGTTATTTAAAATCAGTTTGTAAAGCAGAAGTATCTGTTCCTTATGCTAACACCACATAATATGGCTTTTTTTCTTTGCTGTTATTGATTAAGCTTAAAGCAATACCTGAAGTCACCACGAACGAGGAGCTAGAGATAAAATCAAGATGCAAACCCCATCTTGAAAAAAATTACTTAAAACCAGGTAGACAACAGGTGGAATGCAAGTTAAGATTTTTCTTTGGCTGGATATAAAGTGAAATCTTTTCATGCTGGATAGTTGAGCAGTGTCAGAGGTTGCCCAGAGTGGCTGGGTAGTCTCCATTTATGGAAGTTCTAAAGACTCAGCTGGGTAAATTCCTGAGCTACCTACTGTGATTTTGTAGCTGACCTTGCTTGGAGCAGGAGGTTGGACTAGAGACCTCTTGAGGCCCTTCCAGCCTGCTGTTATTGTCCTTTACAGTGGAGAATCTAACCAAAGACAAATAAAATAAGTACAAAAACCTGTGGTCCAAGCTTCCTGACTTAATTCCATGCTCAAGAACACAAAAATATTCTTGCTTACTTTTAGCATAGGCTAATTTAGTTCAGGAGTTTGATAGTATATGCAAATGTTTGTACTCTGTCACACGCAGTGTTACATAACTTGTAATTTCAAAATCTAACCAACTCCCACAGATAGAAGTCTTACTCAGACCTCTAAAAAAAGGCAGTATGTAACATTTATTCAGTAAGCCACACAAAATGTGTTGTTTGCCAAGGGTTCACATCACTGCTTGGACTTTTACTAGGCTAGTTAACAGCTGAAAATACGCCCATTAAAGATTCTTGGAGAACAGCAAGAAGACATTTTCAGGAAGCTTGAGCTATAATTGTTAATAAGTTCAAATGCTTTATTTCCAGTTGTATCTTCCATACATGTGACATTCATATATCTAAAACTTAAACTATCTAAACATCTTGATTTTGTCCTAAATGTTGGAAACTGCCTCTATTTTGTGTGAAAGAGTGAATTGTGCAGAGAACAACTGCATTGTTGCTTCATAAGTTTAATTACAGCAGTCAAACACACAATGTCAACTCTTACATATGTAGCAAAAGGACTTCAAGTGAAATTAAAACGAAAAGATAATCGTTACTTGATCTTGTCCACAAAAATTTTGTATATAGGTGTAAATGCAGAGGAGTTGTGATGAAACATTGTTAATATAAGCTCTTAGATTTTGCTTATTCTAGACACAGAAATGCAATTACTACTGAAGTAAATATTACAACATCATAATTTAGAAGTATTCTTCCTCTTACCTTTAAGACTCCTGTTTGCCTTGAAGCAAACATCCAGAACCAGAACCTAACTCTACAGACTCCAAGGCTAGCTGGGAAGAGTTTGGTAGTAATTATTCTTGCTCTGTTTCCTTCCTTCTGGGTTGATGAGTTTACATACAAAAAATGCTGTCCTTTACCTTAATAAAAAGATAAAAAACATTTACAATTTTTCATTACTACTTGATGCTTCACAGTATAAGCTTTTATACCATACAGATAAATATTGGTATCTTTTACTACATACACTTGTACCCTGCCTTGGGTGTACAGAGATCTTACATGTTAATACATCAGGTATTTCTGGGTTTATATGCAATATTAAACTTCCTCAGAGCTCAGTCTACCTTTTTGTCCTTGTGTAAGTACTTGAGTTGTATTTGAATAACAAATTTAAAACATTTTGCAAGCAGAGACACTTACAGATTCCAAGGATCGATTGAAGGCTGACATTGCAGGAGTCAGGAGTACTTTTGCTAATAGCTCTTACCCAGGAAAACTCCCTGTCATGCAGCATGGCAGAAGGGAACACATTGAAGGCCTGAGGCTTGTTAGCAGGCCAAGATATCCACATTTCCTATTGTTCAGCTGCTGCTGAAGAACCACAAGGTAGTATAAAAGATAATTAATTGTTTAGTTCCAAGCAGAAAAAGATGCCAACCTCTTACAATTCAACGGAGTCTATTGTCTAAAATGAACACGTGCCACCAAAAGCACATTGTTGAAGAGGCAAATCATGCTGCTGATTTTTTGTTTGTATTTTTTTTTAATTAACTAGCAGTAGCCCTTTCTTTGTCATGAACTTAAATTCTATCTGCTATGGTAAAAGCAAGGATTGATCCTGCATGAAGAGAAGAGTTTGACAACACCTTCTATGGTGAAGAGAATTTTCACAAAGAAGAGAGCATCTATTGGGGCTGTCTTGAGCAGCAACACATGGAAGACCTTAGCAGACAACATGCTCTTAAATCTAAAAGAAAAAACACCTGAAGATCAGAGCTGATTTGGTACATGTTTTCGACTGACTGAAGTGCTCCAAAAAAAGATGCAACCTCATGGCTCAATTCTTGATCTAAATCCTGATCTAAAAGACTGAATTCACCTTCATTATAACTAGATCAATTTTTTGTATTTGTCCTCTAGTGGGTTTTTTTCAGTTTTCATTGGACACGAGGTTCTAACATCTTTCCAGATTAGCTGGGTTCTAAGAAAAAAACAGTTCTTTAACATGAGCTATCTAGAGGTCAACAAGATGTCCTAATGTTGCTTTGGTGTGTGCAAGCTGATACTGGATAGACAAAATCATACTTTCTTGGAGCTACTTATAAACATGCCTACAAAGCAACAAGGTCTTTCAGAGACATTTAATGTATATTTTTGCATGGATTTTTGGTGATACATATTCTCTATTGTAGTTTTAATATGAAAGAGAATATTTAAATGCTCATTGGAGCACTAATTGCTTGCTATGTTTTCTCTGCACATACAGTAAGCCCAGCCAATCGCACTGAGATTTGCAGTTACTTTGGTGGTAAACACAGGAATTTTTATTTCTTTTTTTTTAATTCAGTGACTATTACTTTTTTGCAAAAGTGATATGGAACACATGACAGTACCTGGTGTATGGTCAGTATCAGGACTCATTTGGCCAGTGATAGCACTGTTGCTAGTATTCCAGTCAAAATCATCACTAGGGTCTTGCATTAATCCACATACAGTGGTCCATTCTTGATCTTGTGTTTCAAAGTTACAGCTTCCAGGAATACTTGTGTAGTAACCTGAAAATATAGCAAGAAGTAGATTACAAATCTAGATCTTATATATGTAAAAAGCTATAGTGAACATTCTGTACAAGGTAATGGAAAGGATTCTGTTTGGCTTCTGCTATGATTCCTGTGTTACATGAACTAACCTAAACAATCTATGGTAGTCAATAAGGAAAAAAAAATCATCCTTCAGTTCCTGAAAAGGTATAAATAGCCTAAAATGTTATTACAGATGTATACCCATGTAAGTCTTGAGGAGAAACCAGTCACTCCACCGATTCCAGTTATTATTCAAGGTGAATGAACAGAATGATTCCCAGCTAGTAAAACTTGACTCCACTTCCACAGTGGTGTTTTCCGTAAACATAGGTTGGGTCATCCTTGTAAGTGTTATGCACGGAGGCTGTTTTAAGGTGAGGGAGAAGTTCTGATCAAGCCACTGACTGAATTCATGTGGTCTGTGTTAATATTCCCATTTCTAGACCTGCTTCTGATATTTCAGGTAGATTTGAAAAGGTAATTAATCAACTATATAATAAAAATGTTGTGGTAGAGATGAATCAAATAACATCACAAATTTTTCTTTGGCTTCCGAAGGTCTTTTCTTTGGCTTCTGAAGGTCTTTTCTTTGACTTCTGAAGGTCTTTTCTTTGGCTTCTGAAGGTCTTTTCTTTGACTTCTGAAGGTCTTTTCTTTAGCTATAAAGCATAGGCAGCTATGTGGTTGTTGAGTGAGAGCAAGCACTATTCCTGTGGGAAGACTCTGGGAAAAGCAGCTGAACTACTAAATGCAGTCATGCATTTTAGAAGGAGATCTGACAATGACTTCTTCAGAAACTCAAATGGATTTGAGGATTTAAAGTGTGTTTCTTGATCTAGAAGTATTCTTCATAAAAATACAATTCTTCATGTATTGTTTAGGAATGAAGGATCCAGATAAAAAGATTTAGTTCCCTTATAGTAATCTGTTTTGGGATTTTTTCCAATTTTCTGCTTTGGTCCTACAAGAATAACTGACACCATTACATTCTCTGTAAAAATAACTTATCCTTATCATAAACCTGTTTTGTATGACCAAGACCTTTACACACACTAACAGGAACCTTGTGGACTTTCTTCTCTGTAAAATTGTGCCACCATAGTTAAATGTATAAGACAAGTATCTTAAAAGAATAATTTTGATCTAGTGAATAAACTATATTCTGGTTTATACTAGGAGAATGATCTGTACTATTCAACAATGTTCTATACGCTTACTGTATTCATGCAAAGGATTAAAAAAATCTGTCAAGAAGAGAGGCTCAGAAAATAGACTGTTCAGCCTGGAGAAGAGAAGGCTTAGTGGGATTTTTATCAGTGTGTATAAATATTTATTGGCAGAGTGCAAAGAAGACAAAGTCAAACAATTTTCAGTGGAGCCCAGTGTCAGGACAAGAGGCAGTTGCCACAAATGCAGGAGGTACTTTTTTATGGTTAAGAAAAAACTGCTGTGTTTATTTATTGTCATCTTAGACAAACAGAAGTAGCCAAGAAAATGTGGAGTCTTCATTCTTGGAGAAATTCAATACCTGACTGGCACAGTCCAGGGCCACTTATTGCAGTAGACCCTGTTTCAAGCTGGAGGTTGGGCTAGGTGATCTCCAAAGGTGCCTCCCCACCTCAACTGTTCTGTGCTTGTTATGTTTCTGTTATTCACAGGATGTCCTTAGAAAATCATGAAGGGAATATGCACATGCACCAATCATCCACACTGATGCGGCATTACAAGCATAATGTAAGCCTAATAAAGCCTAACTCCAACAGCAAACACCCTCATGTGCAGGTAAGGCAGAGAATTAATCATAGAATCACATAATCACAAGGTTGGAAAAGACCTCTTGGATCATCGAGTCCAACCATTCCTATCAACAACTAAACCATGCCCCTCAGCACCACATCTACCTGTCTTCTAAATACCTCCAGGGATGGTGACTCAACCACCTCCCTGGGCAGCCTGTTCCAGTGCCCAATGACCCTTTCTGTGAAATTTTATTTTTCTGATAAAAAAAGCAAGTACAGTTTTCTTTTACAGTTTTAGCAAGACCAAAGTACAAATGCATTTGTAGTTTACGCTATTCATAACAGATAACCTGACTTCACAAATTTTATCCTAATATCTTTACAGTGCATTCTGAAGGCAATTATTAATACATATTTATGAACAGTATTTACAGTGTTGACTGAGTCACCTAACATCTGCACCTGCTGGGTACATTATATTTTATGAGTTAGCAGATCCTATTGTGAAGCCACCAGAAAAGGATTATTCCATTTATCTGAAAAAATGACTTTTTATTTTTATTTCAATAAAAAAATGCAGTCCTCTAGTTGTTTCATCAATACTGTGGTTTGCTGTTAATCAAATCTGAGTGTATAACTGGCTGCAATTCATGAAAGTTGAAACTGCTCTTATGAGTGCTTTTTTTCACCTCTGTACTTCCAGTGGGTTACTG